>CM068375.1:405012753-409982753 GCA_034769895.1 Magicicada septendecula
AAAATTGATTGATTGGGAGTGATGGGGCCGTACGAAAATATTTTTTATTGGTACGCAGGAACCTTTCACTGACGCCGGATACAACACTACCGGTATCCAGCAGAATTCTCGTGGGAACGCTATTGACAAAGGCGTGTAACACCGGACACGCCGCGCTCACGGGCCTTTGTTGCGTGGGACCGGATTCTAGCAACGAATCCCTGACATCCGGTGGGAACACATTATTAACGGGCACACAAGTTACATAATTAAAAGTACACATTTCACACAATATATAATCCTTATAATTAACATGCTTATATTTACACAATTTTGCCGAATTTATAGCGCGTCCTTGCTGGATGCGCATTTTGGCACGTTTTTTGTAGCTTGGTAATTTTTCGATTTATTGTTCGAATTTTTATCGCCGTGGGAGTCGCTGTCTTTTTCAGTTGTATCTGCTTTGGCTAATTCGACCGTTTGAATCGCTCTAATTTGTGCCCCGTCGTTACCCTTACCCTGCCCTTTTGGTCTACCAAAATTTTGTTTTCCCTTGTACTCAAAGGTTTATTTGGCTGTTTTGACGGTGTTTGGGGTGGAGTAGAACTGGTACTCGGTTTTTGATCCGTTTGCTGATGGTACTGTAGTCGCGTATTCTGCCCTTCATTATTTCGGCGAAAATCGGGATTATAACGCCACCCACCAAAATCAAAAACCGTCTCACTTTGGGACACTAGAATGAGGAGTTCGTCTACCGTGCGAATACCCTGGGTAAATACAGCTACTCTAATGTTATGATTAAAATGGTAGGCAAGCTTGGTGACTATGTCAATCTCCGCAAATGCTGGGGTTAAATGCTTCGCGCGTTCGACCTGCTGGATTATATAATTTTCGGCGGTAATATTCATTTTCTTGTCAAAACGGCCATATTCCAGTTCATTGCGCAGAAGTCGTTGGGTATGCGAGTTCCAGTACCGGCTTTCAAATTTTTGTTTGAACTCCGCGTATGTGGACACTCTATCGCGTACAATGTTATACCACTTACGCGCCGAATCACGCCATCGCGTTAACCAACCACTGTATTTTGTCTTGATCTTCTAGTCGGGAACCTACTCTAGCCATTTCACTCTCACACGCTAATAAAAATTCAATGGGGTTTTCGTTATTTTCCCCCGTAAAATACACGCGATTTTTCTCATCGACAGGACCTTGTACCAAAATATTTGGAGCAGACCTCCTTCGTACCTCCTGTCGTACTTTCAAAATCTCGTCGCTTAACGTTTGTAAAACACTCTCTTTATTAGAGTCAATGTTAGATCGCGTCTCTACAATTGAAGCGTCTAATTTATCTACACGTCGTTGCGTTTCGGTCACGTCTGCGTGAATTTTTACCTCTAGGGATTCCACCTTTTTGGAAACCTCTAGTGTTTGTTTCTCGCAGCGGGTTATGTGGTCTTTGAACCGGCCCTCCATACGTGTTACTTGTTCAATAAACGATTTTTTGCATAGTGGTCTCAAAACCTTAAACCTTTCATTGATTTTAGTATTGACCGTATTTACTCTTTCAGCGATTTCCGCGACTTTCACAGTTAGCTCTTTATTACTCTCACCGATTTCAACGACTTTAGCGGTTAACACGTGTACGCTTTCGTCTATTTTCTCGGTGGTTTGTTTATTGCTTTGCTTAATCTCGGCGTTTATGTCAGCGTTACTTTGATCTAATTTTTCGGTTAGACTAACTCTTTGCGCTTCGATATTAGATTTTAATTCTGCTATACTGAGCTCAGCTTTGGCTGCACTCTGTTCAAATTTTGCGTTTATATTTTCCGTTAAATCGCGTTTCAAATCCGCGTTCGCTTGTTCCGCTTTAGCTGCGTTTTGTTTCATTTCTTGTAATAACTGTTTAAGCATTTTATCAGTTTCCATTTTAAATAGACAACAATGTCAAATATACACAATTTAAAATACACAGAACAGTTTCAAATACACACAATAACTTTACTGTTGTACAAACACCAGTCACAAAACTCTTTGGGGATTATTTAGTTGGACGCCAGCTGTTTTACTAATTAAAACAGCAAAGTTTGTTTTAAAGTGAAAATTAAATTTAAATTGAATTTAATTAATTTTCTCGAGCCCCACGAGATTGGAGCGCCATTTATAACTACACTTCTATGCGTTATTGTAATGTAATGTTGTGTGTGAGTACCCACCTGCTGTCTGATCTTGCAGATTCTTCCGACTAGGGCGTGTGGATTTTGGATTTGAAGTTCGCAAGCTAGTAATCTCAAATTATTACAACAACACACATAATGGGTTACTTTAAAGGGGGAGAGTTTTGTGAGACTGGTAGGCTTTATCGTACAACAATAAAACACTGTTATATGGGGTAATAAAACGTTGTTTATTACACCAACAACACACAAGAATAGAATGGTTATAATGTTATGAATTTTCTTATAGTCTATACAATGAATCGATGTTTTTCGATTGTCTAATAGTGGAAAGAAACTGAACTAGTTCTTTGCGAGTTAATTGCAATTTAAATTTGACTTTATGAATTGATTTGAATTTAATTAAATTTATTTAATTAATTTGAATCTAAGTGTTCATGAAACAAAATATAAAACTCTAAAATTAATTTGAATAATTAGTTAAAATAAATTAGACGTGACAGTCTAGTTCACGTTATTTCATTTCTAGTGGTTCTACTTCTGATCTACTGCAGTATGATCTAAGATTAGATAGTCAGTTAAGATTTGTATAGCGCTTTTTATACTACTTCTATTTCTTAACTATAACTTACTAAAGCCTTAAACTGCTATACAGATTATCACAACGAATTTACTTTTTAATTACTAGAGTCTTTGCTTTTTGTTTGTTTGGCACCTGAATTATTTGAATTACAATGTTTTAATTGAAAAATAGAAAATTTTATCTGAAAAATAAATAAATGGATTTTGCTTTCCTGTTACTGAAGAGGATGTCGTCCCGATTTGTCCCTCGTCGATTCGAGTCCTTGGTTAGAGAAAGTAATCTGCTTAGAACTGCTGGATTCGGTCGTGGAGTTCAAAATTCGGCAACACTCTGCTTCCCTGCTGTTTGTGAATATTTTAACGTCTGCTGTTGTCTGCTGGAACTGCTTCCTGTTCTCCGTCGATTTGCACGTTGCACGTCACCGTGTGTGTGTGTGTGTGTGCTTCGTTCGGGCGGTCGCTCTGCTCGTCAGCTGTTAACCAATGATTTAGACGGCCTCTCTGCTGTATTCTTGAAGTCTGGTCTTGAAGTCGGGTGGATCTCTTGCGTGCTTATGACTATCTGGTAGTACACAATAAGCTTGGTTGCTGTCCTGAAGAGTATCTCGCCTTTACACAACAATTACGAGCTATACAGATGATCTGTAGTTAGTGTGTTCGTAATTGCGTGTGTGTTGACCACGTAGAGTCTTCTTGTTGATCTTCACCGCTTTGGCTACTAGACGATCGAAGGACTACGTCTTAACTTCGTGAGTACTGACAGAAGAGTGAATTTTTCCACCAGAAAACATCGCACTGGCCGGGGCTGCATGAAATGATTTCATTGGTCGAAACACTCTCCCTACCACATAAAATTTAGAATTCCCTTAGTCAGTGAGAATGAAGTCTGGTTCCCACAGACGGAGAATAGAATTATTATCTAATAATTAATTATCCGGCGGAACCAGTTTGTCGCTAAGGATATCCTGTACTTATTTAATTTTGCAATAACTTGGTTGCAAATCAAGTTGTGTGAAATCTAAAATATACAATCTGTCACAAATTATTATCTTTACAATATACTAAAATCTCTTTACTGTAACTCTATTTTAACAGAAGTTATTTAATTATTTTAATTAACTCTTACATTTGTTAATTATATTGCATCAAATTTGCACACGTCATTATTAATATCTCGGCAAACATTTTGGCTATGTTGGATTTCGCCTTTATTTATTAGTTTCCGAGATATTAATAATTAAGAGTTTGGGTGTGGTCGCTTCCTTGTACAGCGAACTGCTTACATAACGACCACGTGTGCGTTGCTTTACACAGCATTATTTTCAATGCGCTACATTCAAATGGAGTTTTAACTGTTAATTTTTATTTAAATATGGTTTCAGCATGTGGTAAACATATAACCCCAAATAGTTAATATTTGGTTCCGTTATATATTCCCACACCCGCTTTAAAAAAAAAATGAATGTAATCATTACAGTTATTTTTTTTTTTCTTAATCATTTCACACATATTCTGTAATCATTATTCTTACTAGCTATACATTGTATTACTTATTCTGAAGACACGTACACAAGTGTTAATGTTATTGCATTATATACAATTTAACTCTAAATACATGTATTAAAATGTTATATTTGCAACTTATTGCGTATAATGTTTTTCAAACGAGTAGTAGCCTTTATTTGTATACAATGCCACGCGTACAAAGAATTTTGCTGACAGTATTTAAAACATTATCGCCGGGCGCGCGGCTAATTGCTTGACCTAGTTTCATATGTGGGTCAGGTAGTCGTTATCGCGTGACGTAACTGTTTCCTGCCGCTGTTCTCGCTCACTCTATGCGCTTATTATTTATCGCGCTAGGAAAACCTTATTATTAGTACACAAGTTATCTATAATTATTATTAATAATATTATAAAACACAAATTACTTATTTTAATTTTAATTATTATAATACAATTATTATTAACTCTATATACTATTTATCTTTTTAAAGTCTTTTTATTTCGTCGCGACGCGCTTTGGAACGCCATGCTACTCAAAGTATTTTCTCAAAGAGCTTGCATGGAATTTACCGATCGTTTTCGTTCGGTCCAGAGTCGTAACGATGAACGTGTGAGGTGTGAGTTGTTGAGCCAACAGATAGGGTCCATTATATAAACGAAAGAACTTTGCAGCCACATTTATGTCTCGTCGGCCTACAGGATTCGCCTTGAGCAGTACTTTTTCACCTACTATAAAGTTCGTTAGTTTATGCGTCGTATTAAATTTGTCTGCCCTTTTTCAACTATTCTTTCCCTCACAAGTTGATTTTTACATTGCACCGGCAGAGGTAGATTATAAGTCTTTGGCTTACTTAAATAATTATCCCAAAACCTCTCTGGCGTGGTTCCAGAGTCTAATTCTGCTGGTGTGTATTCCGTGGTATCATGATAACTCTCATTTATTGCCTTTTCGAAGAATGGTAAGAACTCGGGCCATTTACTTTGTTCCTTATAGCAATAGATACGGAACATTTTACCGATTTCCCGATTCACCCTTTCGGCAAGGTTTCCCTGTGGTCGTCGGATCGAGGTTAGGACTGCTTTGATACCGTTACGTTCCAGGGTGGCTGCCCAGTGTTTGTTTTGGAACTGCTTTCCCTGGTCACTAAGTACGTTCCTTATTGGTCCATGTTGTGGGATATACTTATTAAGTATAATATTTAAAACGGACTTTGTGGTGGGCCTAGGGATCGCATAAAGGCTAACTTTTTTGGTAAACACATCGACGCAAACTACCATGTGTTTTAGATTTCTGGTAGCCTTGGGTAATGGTCCCAGAAAGTCGATGGCGATCATCTGTCCCTTACCTTCCGTTATCACATTGGCCATGGGCACGTAAGTGTGTACATTTGGTACTTTCGCTGTCTGGCATGGATAACATGTTTTTAGCAGTTTCTTTACCCTACGGTACATGTTGGTTATTGTAAAGTCCTCCTGCAATATTTTGACACATTTTACAGGAGATGCGTGCGCCATTTTTATATGTAAAGATTGTGTTATACACGCAAGCATCGCTGGAGACAATACCACTTTCCATTCGCCCTGTAACAATTTATACAATATATTGTCTTGTATAAGATAGTGAGGATTTGGGTGAGCTGCTAACATTAGCTTTTTAGCAAGGAGTGCGAGGTTATCGTCCTGCTCGCGTCCTAAGTTCTGTAGCATATTAGTAGCTTCAGGCGCGACAGTGTATTGCATGTTTAACACTCTCAACTCGTCATCAGCTGCTTCATATACTTCCTCCTTTTCTACGGGCGGATATCTACTTAGAGTGTCTGCGGTGGTATTCTCTGATCCTTTGCAATATTTAATCGTGAATGAGTACTCCTGAATAGCTAACACCCATCGTGTTAGTCGGGAATTTGCTAATCGACATTTTAATATAAACGATAACGCCTGATTATCAGTGTGGATCTCGAAATGGGTACCGTATAGGTAGTGTCTGAATTTTCTGAGTGCCTTTATTATGGCGAGTATTTCTTTCTCGGAAGTACAATAGTGCAACTCAGCGCCTTTGAGCGTCCTATTGGCGTATGCTACAACATGAAGACTACCTTGTTCGTCTTCTTGGTGCAACACGGCGCCGATAGCGTACTCGCTAGCGTCAGTGTACATTACGTACTTCCTACCCTGCTGTGGATGGAACAATTGTAAATTAGATTGGAACAGGCCTTTAACCCTCTCAAACGCATCGTTCTGTTCAGAACCCCATTTCCACTTTATATTTTTGCGTACCAGCTGTAGCAACGGGACTGTATATTCTGCGTATTTGCTGGTAAATTTCCTGTAATATCCCGTGAGTCCAAGGAATGCTCGCAGTGCTTTGAGGTTCTTGGGCACCGGGAATTCCATAATACTCCTGAGCTTCTCTGGGTCCGTACTGATACCTGTAGCTGAGATTATATGTCCCAGGAACTTCATTTGGGACTTTACAAACTCGCACTTGTGTAGTTTGAGCTTGATGTTTGCTAACCTCAGCTTCTGGAAGACGCTCCGCAGATGCTCGAAGTGTTCCTCCAACGTGCGGGATATCACGAGGATGTCATCCACGAATATTACCGTGTAAGGGTCTACCTCAGGTCCTAGAGCTCTCTCAAGGCATCTTACAATCGCAGCGAGACTCGTGCTAAGGCCAAAAGGTACCACCTTGTGTTGATAGCATTTGTTATTAAATATAAATGCTGTATACTTACGATCTTGCTCACACAGCGGGACCTGCCAGAAGCTTGCTGTTAGATCTAGCTTCGTGAGGTACCTGGCTCCTTCACATTTAATGAAGAGGTCCTCCGCTGTCGGTGCGCAGTCAAACTCTTTCTCTACGAGACTGTTTAAGTTCCTCATATCCAGGCAGAGTCGGATTTCTCCAGTCTTCTTGCGGACGACCAGCAGTGGGTTGAGGAAGCTGCTATTAGATCTTTCAATAATATCTTCTTCCAACATCCGCTGTATCTCCTGCTGGACCTCGGCCTGGTATTTTATAGGGACCTGGTAGATTCTCCTTATGAACTTCTCCGGCTCTGAGAGGTGGATTCTGTGTTCATACACTGACGAGATTGAATGTTCTTCACTGAAGATATCGCTGAATTCTTCTTGCAGCGACGACAAGAATTCTTCTTGATCTCCGTTCAGTTCGGGAATCTAAGGTGGTCTCCCCCTCTTCACATTCTTTATAGTGAATTACTTGTTTTGGTGGCCGTGTGATTTTAATTGGGTCACCATGGTTTTGTGTGTGTGTATGTGTGTTCAATTTAACAGTGTAACTAACATTGTCTATGGTACATTTTAATAAGTGTTCACTGGTGTTAATTTCCGCACGTATTTGTTCCAATACATCTACCCCCAATAACATATCACATATTAAATTGTTTATAGCCACTACACACACTTCAAATTGCACTTCGTCTAGCATGATAGTTAGATAGTATTGAGTGTCAATTTTTTCTTTTGTATCGGTAGCGGTTCGTATATAAAATTGATTGATTGGGAGTGATGGGGCCGTACGAAAATATTTTTTATTGGTACGCAGGAACCTTTCACTGACGCCGGATACAACACTACCGGTATCCAGCAGAATTCTCGTGGGAACGCTATTGACAAAGGCGTGTAACACCGGACACGCCGCGCTCACGGGCCTTTGTTGCGTGGGACCGGATTCTAGCAACGAATCCCTGACATCCGGTGGGAACACATTATTAACGGGCACACAAGTTACATAATTAAAAGTACACATTTCACACAATATATAATCCTTATAATTAACATGCTTATATTTACACAATTTTGCCG
This sequence comes from Magicicada septendecula, assembly GCA_034769895.1. Taxonomy (NCBI): domain Eukaryota; kingdom Metazoa; phylum Arthropoda; class Insecta; order Hemiptera; family Cicadidae; genus Magicicada; species Magicicada septendecula. The sequence continues at coordinate 405,020,823 of CM068375.1, forward strand.
AATTTATAGCGCGTCCTTGCTGGATGCGCATTTTGGCACGTTTTTTGTAGCTTGGTAATTTTTCGATTTATTGTTCGAATTTTTATCGCCGTGGGAGTCGCTGTCTTTTTCAGTTGTATCTGCTTTGGCTAATTCGACCGTTTGAATCGCTCTAATTTGTGCCCCGTCGTTACCCTTACCCTGCCCTTTTGGTCTACCAAAATTTTGTTTTCCCTTGTACTCAAAGGTTTTATTTGGCTGTTTTGACGGTGTTTGGGGTGGAGTAGAACTGGTACTCGGTTTTTGATCCGTTTGCTGATGGTACTGTAGTCGCGTATTCTGCCCTTCATTATTTCGGCGAAAATCGGGATTATAACGCCACCCACCAAAATCAAAAACCGTCTCACTTTGGGACACTAGAATGAGGAGTTCGTCTACCGTGCGAATACCCTGGGTAAATACAGCTACTCTAATGTTATGATTAAAATGGTAGGCAAGCTTGGTGACTATGTCAATCTCCGCAAATGCTGGGGTTAAATGCTTCGCGCGTTCGACCTGCTGGATTATATAATTTTCGGCGGTAATATTCATTTTCTTGTCAAAACGGCCATATTCCAGTTCATTGCGCAGAAGTCGTTGGGTATGCGAGTTCCAGTACCGGCTTTCAAATTTTTGTTTGAACTCCGCGTATGTGGACACTCTATCGCGTACAATGTTATACCACTTACGCGCCGAATCACGCATCGCGTTAACCAACCACTGTATTTTGTCTTGATCTTCTAGTCGGGAACCTACTCTAGCCATTTCACTCTCACACGCTAATAAAAATTCAATGGGGTTTTCGTTATTTTCCCCCGTAAAATACACGCGATTTTTCTCATCGACAGGACCTTGTACCAAAATATTTGGAGCAGACCTCCTTCGTACCTCCTGTCGTACTTTCAAAATCTCGTCGCTTAACGTTTGTAAAACACTCTCTTTATTAGAGTCAATGTTAGATCGCGTCTCTACAATTGAAGCGTCTAATTTATCTACACGTCGTTGCGTTTCGGTCACGTCTGCGTGAATTTTTACCTCTAGGGATTCCACCTTTTTGGAAACCTCTAGTGTTTGTTTCTCGCAGCGGGTTATGTGGTCTTTGAACCGGCCCTCCATACGTGTTACTTGTTCAATAAACGATTTTTGCATAGTGGTCTCAAAAACCTTAAACCTTTCATTGATTTTAGTATCGACCGTATTTACTCTTTCAGCGATTTCCGCGACTTTCACAGTTAGCTCTTTATTACTCTCACCGATTTCAACGACTTTAGCGGTTAACACGTGTACGCTTTCGTCTATTTTCTCGGTGGTTTGTTTATTGCTTTGCTTAATCTCGGCGTTTATGTCAGCGTTACTTTGATCTAATTTTTCGGTTAGACTAACTCTTTGCGCTTCGATATTAGATTTTAATTCTGCTATACTGAGCTCAGCTTTGGCTGCACTCTGTTCAAATTTTGCGTTTATATTTTCCGTTAAATCGCGTTTCAAATCCGCGTTCGCTTGTTCCGCTTTAGCTGCGTTTTGTTTCATTTCTTGTAATAACTGTTTAAGCATTTTATCAGTTTCCATTTTAAATAGACAACAATGTCAAATATACACAATTTAAAATACACAGAACAGTTTCAAATACACACAATAACTTTACTGTTGTACAAACACCAGTCACAAAACTCTTTGGGGATTATTTAGTTGGACGCCAGCTGTTTTACTAATTAAAACAGCAAAGTTTGTTTTAAAGTGAAAATTAAATTTAAATTGAATTTAATTAATTTTCTCGAGCCCCACGAGATTGGAGCGCCATTTATAACTACACTTCTATGCGTTATTGTAATGTAATGTTGTGTGTGAGTACCCACCTGCTGTCTGATCTTGCAGATTCTTCCGACTAGGGCGTGTGGATTTTGGATTTGAAGTTCGCAAGCTAGTAATCTCAAATTATTACAACAACACACATAATGGGTTACTTTAAAGGGGGAGAGTTTTGTGAGACTGGTAGGCTTTATCGTACAACAATAAAACACTGTTATATGGGGTAATAAAACGTTGTTTATTACACCAACAACACACAAGAATAGAATGGTTATAATGTTATGAATTTTCTTATAGTCTATACAATGAATCGATGTTTTTCGATTGTCTAATAGTGGAAAGAAACTGAACTAGTTCTTTGCGAGTTAATTGCAATTTAAATTTGACTTTATGAATTGATTTGAATTTAATTAAATTTATTTAATTAATTTGAATCTAAGTGTTCATGAAACAAAATATAAAACTCTAAAATTAATTTGAATAATTAGTTAAAATAAATTAGACGTGACAGTCTAGTTCACGTTATTTCATTTCTAGTGGTTCTACTTCTGATCTACTGCAGTATGATCTAAGATTAGATAGTCAGTTAAGATTTGTATAGCGCTTTTTATACTACTTCTATTTCTTAACTATAACTTACTAAAGCCTTAAACTGCTATACAGATTATCACAACGAATTTACTTTTTAATTACTAGAGTCTTTGCTTTTTGTTTGTTTGGCACCTGAATTATTTGAATTACAATGTTTTAATTGAAAAATAGAAAATTTTATCTGAAAAATAAATAAATGGATTTTGCTTTCCTGTTACTGAAGAGGATGTCGTCCCGATTTGTCCCTCGTCGATTCGAGTCCTTGGTTAGAGAAAGTAATCTGCTTAGAACTGCTGGATTCGGTCGTGGAGTTCAAAATTCGGCAACACTCTGCTTCCCTGCTGTTTGTGAATATTTTAACGTCTGCTGTTGTCTGCTGGAACTGCTTCCTGTTCTCCGTCGATTTGCACGTTGCACGTCACCGTGTGTGTGTGTGTGTGTGCTTCGTTCGGGCGGTCGCTCTGCTCGTCAGCTGTTAACCAATGATTTAGACGGCCTCTCTGCTGTATTCTTGAAGTCTGGTCTTGAAGTCGGGTGGATCTCTTGCGTGCTTATGACTATCTGGTAGTACACAATAAGCTTGGTTGCTGTCCTGAAGAGTATCTCGCCTTTACACAACAATTACGAGCTATACAGATGATCTGTAGTTAGTGTGTTCGTAATTGCGTGTGTGTTGACCACGTAGAGTCTTCTTGTTGATCTTCACCGCTTTGGCTACTAGACGATCGAAGGACTACGTCTTAACTTCGTGAGTACTGACAGAAGAGTGAATTTTTCCACCAGAAAACATCGCACTGGCCGGGGCTGCATGAAATGATTTCATTGGTCGAAACACTCTCCCTACCACATAAAATTTAGAATTCCCTTAGTCCGTGAGAATGAAGTCTGGTTCCCACAGACGGAGAATAGAATTATTATCTAATAATTAATTATCCGGCGGAACCAGTTTGTCGCTAAGGATATCCTGTACTTATTTAATTTTGCAATAACTTGGTTGCAAATCAAGTTGTGTGAAATCTAAAATATACAATCTGTCACAAATTATTATCTTTACAATATACTAAAATCTCTTTACTGTAACTCTATTTTAACAGAAGTTATTTAATTATTTTAATTAACTCTTACATTTGTTAATTATATTGCATCAAATTTGCACACGTCATTATTAATATCTCGGCAAACATTTTGGCTATGTTGGATTTCGCCTTTATTTATTAGTTTCCGAGATATTAATAATTAAGAGTTTGGGTGTGGTCGCTTCCTTGTACAGCGAACTGCTTACATAACGACCACGTGTGCGTTGCTTTACACAGCATTATTTTCAATGCGCTACATTCAAATGGAGTTTTAACTGTTAATTTTTATTTAAATATGGTTTCAGCATGTGGTAAACATATAACCCCAAATAGTTAATATTTGGTTCCGTTATAATATATATATATATATTTTTTTTTTTTGGTCGGTCGTTTCGGTTAATGGAGTTTTTACTGTATATACGCAATTTTGGAAAAACTAATACAGTACTGTACAGACAGTGTGTTTACATTTTTTTAATATGCTATAAAAACTAAAATCAACCTTACGTAGCTTTGGTCGAATATCAGCCTCATTATCCTTGACACTAGCCACAGCATGTTAGCCTCATTATAACACTTTTGTTATAACAGTGTCAAAAGTGAATCTGAGAAATTGCATCAAACCACAATATTAAAAACAATAGCAGTAATTTAATTAAAAGTAAACATTAGCTATTTAAAATATCAAGACTACTAGTCTTAAGTGTGAATAGTACAGGCCGTGAGGCGAGTGATGAAACTGTCTTGTTGGTGCGCAGTGGCAAAGAGAAAGAATGCGCATGCGCGGGACAGCGGTAGGGACAACAACCCATCAGTTGGCTTAGGTCTCCGTGAGGGGAAGTGTCTCTCCAACCTGCTACCTCCCCTCGTACGCGCATAGACAGTTTCATCACTCGCCTCACGGCCTGTACTTACATCATATGCTTACAATAAAAAAAGTTTACAGGAAATATTTTATGTAACACTCTAAAACCACCAGTCAAACAGGAGTTACTGTAACAGAAGGTGTACACATACTATTATTCTAAGGTTTGTGATTACAGTCTGAATCAGTCATAGACAACCTTTGAATGTATGGGGGCGCATATATAAATGAGGATCAGGTCGATGGGTGCAGCACCCCCACCCCATCAATGGAAAATATAAAGGTGCGGAGTTCAAGAGCAGAACGTTACAAACTTTAACTGTCGCTTTATAATACCTGTGCGCTTATATATAGCGAATCAAAAAAAAGCTTTGTAGTATTTTTCATATAAATTTGTGAAAATGTTTCACATTAGGAGTAGATCGTCAACAATCTATCATCATGCACATGCATGTTAAAACTAACAAAACATTATAAACATTTGAATACAAATAAATTAAAGAACTTACCACTATAACACTATTTATTTTCATAAAGTGCACAGAAATGTAAAACTTGAAAAAATCACTTTGGGGAGAAAGGTGTTTACAGGCTCTGGGCGACAATCATACTGGGGAAATACATAGCGTGGGTCAGTAAATGGCTTGTACTATTTTATAATACAGTACTTCAAAGCAGGAACAATGCGGGTCCGTTTCTTCATTCAAAAGAAAAGAAAATTACAAATTGGTTCGCGGGCGCAGTGTTGCTGACTGCTGGTCTAAAGTAACTTATGAAATATGCTATGTTGAGAGAAAATTATTAAAATGAAGTGATACTGTGTTAAATTATTGTCATTAGTAGTCGCCAGGTGCTGGAGTCAAAAACTACTCACTGTGGTTGGATGTGGTGCTATTACAATTTTTTTGTTTTTAGGGTTGTTATCCGTTTCCACTGTGTCCAAAATGTACAGCTCCAAAAAATGGTTTTGAATGCCCTACTAACTTCTGTCCAAATTATGATTACGACAACTTTCTTGTAAAAGATGATAAATATTATGGTAAGTAAGAATAAGGAATGTGTTTAGCTCCTACAAGCTTCACATTAGTACACAATTTGAAATTTTTGTTTGATAGAAGTACAAACTATATGGAGTTAAAATATATGATACTTGTTAGATTTTCACACAGGTGGTATGATGTACCCTGTATTCAGGTTGACTCCCACACTATGTTTTGCAATTTTCCCCAAAAGGTTTTCTGCATTGTTTCAGCTCTGCTGTAGGCTGAGTCCTCCTTGATGTCCTGAATGGATTCAATGCATTACATTCTATGTCCATGTTGAATTAGTGTATCAGGGAAAATAAGCAAAATTCAATGTGGGACTCACTCTGAAATAGCACACCACGTGCTGTATCTTTTATTTGTCTGAAACTCACATTTATTACTAATACTAAAGAATCCAGTTGTTTCTCTTTCTTACAGTTACAGATATCCATGTAATACAAGACGGTGACACAGTTGCAATGATGGAAGAACTGTTTCATAATGGGCCTATTTGTGCCACCATGGATGTTTACGAAGACTTCATGTACTATGAGAAAGGTAAGTACAGTAAATATAGGCCCACATCTGAATCAACAGTGTACTGGGGACACTGTCAGCAAATGTCACCCCCCCCCCGCTAAGGACCTTTCAGCCCTTACAATAACAACAATGGCATGCCAGTTTTGGTTCGGGAGGGATTTCTCCCTTAACCCTCCTTCAGTCTTTCCTTTATCCACCACCTATGGACCTGCCATGTCTGGAATGGCAACTGGCAACCATAAAAAAATCTTTTTCACACAATGATAGCGAGAATATACTATTTTATGGTACCACAGACCTTCCTCATCATACACCCACTGTAGTGGCTTAACACATACCACAGCCACTGGCCGCCATTTCTCAGAATAGGATAGGAATGGGTAGGGCATAGTAACTTTGTAACTTGGCATTTTACTAGTGTTAAAAAGAAATATTGAATTATTTGGTAAAGAATTTTATTTGATCTTATAATAAACTGATTACGACGCCTACTAATAATAAAAATGTCCTAAATGCACATGATTATTAAAACATTTTTTGTTTTTCTCGGAAGCCAGCATCTAAGAAACATCAAAATTGGATTAAAATTTTTCATGATCACTATCTTTCAAAACAACTTTTCAGTAGTCTTTTCTCAAGTGTTTACATTTTAGTAACTGGGGATGGAGAGGACAAAGGCAGATGGGTGGTTGGGTAAAGTTGGACCAGAAGGCACAAGACATAAATATGCCTCTGACTAGAGTGGCTTACCCCATCCATAGCAGGACTTACCCAACAAGTTCTTCTGCTTTCGTTCTTTTTTTTTTCAGAATCAGGATCCACCTTGGAGCAGATCTGGTATCATGCCCATTCTGTTACTACATTGGCATCGTATTCTAATAACACAGAGACAATTCATTTCTTGTATATATTTTTTTTTTACAAGTTTACTAATTTTTTTAGGTTAAGAAATTTTCTCATTTGCCCTCATTTTTTCCTTGAACAGCCAATATGCCCCTGGGCACATGCCCATTGTGCCCGTTTATAAAATCAGGACTGTAAATGGTTATAATTTTGTAATGTTTTCTCTCTCTATCTCACACACACTTTTCAGTATATTTACATATGTAGAATTTTAATTTTTTGTGCATGTATAAAATATTTTATTTAACACATTTCACTAGTTTTTATGTCTTTATCATCAGATAATGGACGTGACCACTGTTTTCATAAATACATGAACACGATTGCTCCTTTATAACCAGTGATATTAATTATCAATGCTTCTTTTATTAATTATTGACGTATTCAGCCTCTGATGATGCAGATACAATTCTATGAAGGACATAGAGAATATTATATAAAATACTATTAATTTACAGAAGAAATTACTTATTGTTCTGGTAATAGTTACCACAATCATTGTGACACAACTGCAGGAACAGAGTAACACTGTTGCACACCACTATACAATTTTTTCCCCAATTAGCACTTTCAAGCTTCACAGCTCCTCAGAACTCACTGATTCAGAAATACCCTTATTTCCGATCTGACAATGAGCTGTGAAGCTTGAAAGTGCTAATCGGAAAAAAATTTATAGTGGTGTGCAACAGTGATTATTCTGTTTGTGATTATAACTACTAACACAACTTTCTTAACTATACAACTGCAAGAAATTATTGAGAGTTGAAATTTGTCAGTTCTGAATTCAAGTATTCATCTTGAATTGAATTTGTGTTTCTATTGAACTTGTGCGTAATAGATCAAACGTGCTTCTATTGAACAATCCTCGTATTACATGTTGAATTGAATAATATGTGCACTTTCACCATACAATTAACGACAGTGGAGTTGAATGTATCAAATGTTTACAGGAATATATCGGCATGTAGAAGGTGAATCATTAGGTGGACACAATTTACGTCTTATAGGATACGGAAGTGAAAACGGTGTTGATTACTGGATTGGAGTGAATTCCTGGCCGGACTGGGGGGAAGACGGTACTTTCAGAATACTGCGAGGATCTAATGAAGTTGATATTGAATTACAGGCCACTGCAGGCTTACCAGTAATACCAAACTAATTAAACTTTATATTAAAAATGGTTGTTTTTAAAAATCCACTTCTGAAAATGGGCTACAATACAAATACAATTTTGAGAATATACTATTTCCTGTATACGTACTTTTATCCATTCACCCGTCAGTATCCATGACAGTAGTGAATAATTTGATCCTTATATCAAGGTAGGAACAAGAAAGGCAATACTTGGATGGAGGCTATGATGTCTTGTTTTGAATTTTTTCTAGTTCACAAAGTAGATTATAGAGTATTATATATAAAGTTCCACACACACACACACACACACACACACACTGTAGAGGGTAAATACACATGGGATTAAGGTGTTGTGCATGCATGGTAAAATAAACTTTGTTAACAGGTATCTAATGATCTTATACCTATAAACAACTATTCCAGTCTCCTTTCTTGAAAATAGGCTGGACTTTAGCGATCTTCTGTTAATCCAAGGTGTATCCTGTAATAACAATATTATGTTTTTCCTGTGGCTCAATAATTTCAATTATTATTCCACAGTAATATCTTCTACTAATGCTGCTGCTATTACTATAATAATAATAGTAGTAGTTGTAAAGAAATATTCTTTTATACAAATAGTTAAAAGATTATCTCTATTGTTTCTCCATCTTGTTATTTGAATTAGCAGTCTCTGTAATTCCAACTTTGTTGTGTTTACTTGCTAAACTGCTACTTGTCATGTTCAGGATGAGGCCTTTCAGTGTTTCCACCATTAGGACTTGAAAATAGTGGAAACACTGTAAGGCCTCGTCCGGAACATGACAAGTAGCAGTTTAGCATGTAAACATGACAAAGTTGTATTGTTTCTATTTTGTTTACTATCACATTTAAATTAATGAGTCTTTTTCATTATTTCAGAATCTGGATTTTGTAAGTTCTCTCCATTTCCTGAAATAAAATAAAAGACATATGCATTTTCGTGATTAATCACAAATTACCACAATCTAAAATTTTTCATTGGAAAAATGTAAGTTTTATTACAAAAATTTTACCAACTTTTTAAATAAGAAAATTTTTTTTTATGGTTAGGATGTTATATGAAGTGAACTAAATCTGGCCACCATTTTTGTAATTCAGAGATATTTTTGGTTACACAATAGTTGTATGAAAAATATAACGCTTTTCTATAAAACCAAGGCATATATGTACATTTAGGAGGGACACCGTGTATACCAGATAGCATGCAAAAACTACAAAAAATTTATATTGGCCACTGTGGATCAAACATCTCGTGTCAACAAAAACAACTATCAGTATTAAAAATAAAGAACAGTGCATCCTGTATAAAACAGTAAGGAAACAGGACACGAATTTAATTTCAAAAACACAAAAATGTTGACAAGAATAACAAGAAAATCAGACAGTACAGAGAGAGAGAACTGAAATAGTGCAAAAAGGACACACAGCAGTGAACAGCACAGGTGACTTCGAAATTACCAATTGACAATTCACACAATAACAAACAAAATTCCCAATCAGTCACCTTCATCCTGCGGCAACAACTCTGGTACGTGCATAGCATGGAATAATAGCATAGAATACTCACAGATTACAGTCAGTGTGAAAACAAACTCATGTATTTATATGGCACCGTGCATAGAGTGAAGCAGATCGCACATCGCATACCAGAGAATATCATCGCTGATCCTCTTCGGAAAGCAAACAAGTTTGTTTTTTTAATACTTCTGAGCTGTGATTGGTTGCTTCAAGGACATTTCCCGCACTGTAGCTGTTAATAATATATGCAGTGGTAGACAATTAACTGAACGATAGTTAAATATAAATTAGATTTATTAGAATTAACAAACGTATAAGCTATGCTCTCACAGAGTACCCACGCACCAACAACAATGACCTAGTTAAATCTTACGTTTTATAAGTTGGCACTAGTGAATTTATAACTTCATTTAGATAATCACAAAGTATATAATATTCGAATTATAATTATATTTCATAAACATAACTTTTAACTGATACACTTAATGTTTATTCAACACTTCCCCTGTTTATGTAATATATATAAAAAGTCTCTGCATAAAAATTATTTAAGACTTTTACAAATGATTGACCGACATAACTCAAAAACCGGATGTGGAAGTGGCTTGGTGAGGATATCTGCTGTCTGATCCTTGGTGTTGACATACTCTAGATTGAAGACATTCTCTTCAAACTTTTCTCTTATATAATGGTATTGGACGTCAATGTGCTTAGTCCTTTTGTGAAAGACTGGATTCTTGATCAGTTGAATTACACTTTTATTGTCCATGTACAGAGTTGTTTTTGTGCTTTTCAAGATGCATAAGTCATTCATGAGTTTCCTTAGCCACATTATGTCTTTAACAGCTCGGCACACTGCCATATAATCAGCATCGGTTGTAGACAATGCTGTTGTGGCTTGTCATTGAGAACTCCAGGTAAGTACACTCGATCCTAGTTTGATTAAATATCCAGAAGTAGACTTGCAAGTTTCAATTTCTCTAGCAAAGTCTGCATCACTATAGACTTGCAAATGAGAATTAATATCTGCTTCGAACTTTAGACCGTAGTCCAGAGTTCCCTTTAGGTATTTGAGGATTCGTTTCACAGCATTCCAATGAAGCTTGGTAGGTTTTTGAAGATAGCGACTTGCCTTATTAATAGCAAAAGACAAATCTGGCCTGGTACCGTTTGATAGGTAAAGCAAGCTTCCAACAGCTTCTGCATAAGGCGCGTTGACTATTCCAGTGTTCAGATTTTTATGAGCATCAGTGCATGCCTCTTCATGAGGATCTGCAGGGATTGTCACTGGATTTGCATTCTGCATCCTAAACCTTTTGATTACCTTTTTTGCATACGCAGTTTGATGGAGGAATATTGATCCATCCTGGTGTCTTTCAATCTGCAACCCAAGAAACATATTTGCCTGATCATCAGTAACCTCAAATTCCTTTTTTAACCGATGGATGAGATTGTTATCATCTTGTTTTTTTAGCCGCAATTAGTCCATCATCAATGTAGACGGATAAAATCAACCTTCGATCTTTATTCGTGCTAGTGAAGATACATGGATCTGCCTTGGTAGATTCAAGTCCGTACTTCTTTAGAAATTTGGCAAACCTCTGGTTCCAACATCTGGAGGATTGTTTGAGTCCGTATATGCTCCGAAGCAGCTTGCAGACTTGATTTGTTACATTTGAAAAACTTACTGGTTGCTTCATATATACATTCTCTTCAATCTCACCATTTAGAAAAGCAGTTTTGATATCACACTGCTTCAGTTTGAGTTTTTCTTTTGCTGCAATAGATAAAATCATTCGAATTGAATCGAATCTTACTACGGGACTGAAAGTTTCTTTGAAATAAATTCCAGCCTTTTGAAGCCTTTGGCAACTAGTCTTGCCTGTACCTTTGAATATTTTCATTTGGATCCTTTTTAATCTTGAAGACCCAGCGATTTCCCATGACATTGGCCCCAGGTGGTGGTTCAACTAGATCCCATACTTGATTTTTAAGAAGAGATTCCATTTCTTCATTCATAGCAATACTCCAGTTTTCAGCATCATCACTGTTTACAGCTTCTTGATAATTGAGAGGTTCAGTACCTTCTGCAATAAAACAGTCCTCGATGTTAACATAATCAGCATATCTCGCTGGACGTTTGATTGTTGAGGATTGGCGCAGTCTGCTTCTGTAGTTTGTAGTCTGGTCATTCTCAGTACCAGCTATATCAGATTGCACTTGATCCTCAGAAGTTATATCATTTTGAACGATATCATGATCTTCAACAAAAATGTTATTTTGAACGACTTCAGGAACTTTATCTTTCTTTTCATTGGGTAAGTATAATGATGTGTATTCTTCCCTGTTTTCATCATTTTCTTCTTCACTTTCAAATGTATTCATGAAAATGACGTCACGTACTACATTTACTTGTTTTTTGTGAGGAAACCAAACTCAAAATCCATAGATATTCTCTTCATATCCAATAAAATATCCCTTTTCAGATTTAGCGTCCCACTTCTTCCTTTTGATCTTGGGAATGTGTGAGTACACTTTTGCTCCAAATATATGTAGATCTTTTAAATTTGGTTTACGACCATGCCAAAGTTCATAAGGAGTGAAATCCTTTACTGAACTTGTGCTTGTGTGATTTAATACATACACCACTGTATTGACCGCTTCAGCCCAAAAAGTCTGTTTGAACTTTCTTGCATGCAGAATAGTACGTGCTGCTTCAACTACTGTTCTGTTCTTCCTCTCGGCTGATCCATTTTGTTCTGGTGTATATGCCACTGAACACAGCGTGATTCCATGGTTACTGAGCAACTTGGAAACATTTTCACAGTCAAATTCCAGTCCGTTGTCAGTTCTCATTTATCCTATTAGAACAGTTTTTTTTTTTTTGCAAAGCCAGTCATGCAAGCAAGAGCTTCAGACTTTGCATTATTTTAGGAGGAGAAAGTATCTCGATCCACCTAAAGAATTTTGTGACATTGGACCACACAAATCTACATGAAAGATCTCACCAATAGCACTGGTTTCGGAAGTACTCACTGGAAAGGGTAGGCGATGAGCTTTTCCAATTGCACATGCATTACAAAAACATACGTCGTTGTTTTTAACTTTAACACCAAAATGTTCAAGTACCGGTACCTTTTTAATTCTAGGATAGTTTTTATGCCATGTTTCCAAAGTATCTGCAATATTAGCACAGCTACTGTTCAATTTTGCTGGGAGGCTCAATTTCAAATTGCATCTCGATAAACTATGTCTTTTGCATAACCCCATAGCTACGATGTGACCATTTTTCAATAATTTGCACACTTTATTATCTGGAGTTTGTTTTAGACCTTTGTCTAAAGCAACACCACTCGAGAAAAGGTTGTAACTAAGATCTGGAACGTATAATACATCTGCTAAATGATTTTTATTCCATTTTTCACCATCAAATGTATTTACGTTTATATTGCCTTTTCCATAGGCTTTTAGAAAATCACCATTTCCAATATGCACCAAGATTTCTTGATTTAATGGTTTATAATCTACACACCAATCTCGATGATGTGTCATGTGGTCAGTTGCACCTGAATCTTTATACCACATGTCGACCTTTTTAGAGCTTTGTAAAATAGATGCTAAGGCCTCACTTATAAGTGCAGTTCCCTGTGTTGTATCACGTTTTTTGCTTGTGTCATTTTTATCACTTTTATTAATGTATTTTCTGAATCTACAATTTTGAGCCCAATGGCCTGGCTTACCACAAACAAAACAATCGCCTTTTGGTTTAGACATATTATTAGAATTCTTCGTATTATTTGAATTAGCAGCCATCCTTACTATTTCTTTTATGAAGTTGCTAAACTGCTACAATTTTTTGTTCAGACAAAGCTTTTCGTCATCTCTGACATCATCAGGTCTTGAACAACGGTTGTTCAAGACCTGATGATGTCAGAGATGACGAAAAGCTTTGTCTGAACAAAAAATTGTAGCAGTTTAGCAACTTCATAAAAGAAATAGAAAATAAATTATTAGAATTGTTTTTATTCATACCCTGTTTTACACCTTTGCCTTTATATTGAGATTTTGACGCAAAAGCTTTGCTTTCAGTCTTTTCAGTATCATTCACTCGCATTTCTTCAACTCTTAATGTATTAATGAGGTTCGTTTTTGTACGATCAGCCTCAGCTGTTGACTCCCATGCACACAGAAAATGACTAAAACTCTTTGGCAATGTAAGCAGAATTTTCGACACTATCATCTTGCCATCAACAGTTTCTCCCATGCTTTTAAGTCAATAGGCTAAATCTTCAATCTTTGAAATGTGTGTAGCCATATCATCAGCTAAATCCTTGACAAATGAGTGCCACTGCTGCTGAAGAATGTGCAGCAGATGCTTCGCATTTTTGCTCATACACAAACACAAGTTTTTCCCACATTTCTTTGGCATTTTCTAGATTCACAAGATGAATCATGGGGTTTCCAGTCAGAGTTGTCACAATTACTCTCTGAGCTGTCCCGTCTGCCTTTTCGAAATCAGATTTCTTCTTTTCATATTCTGTTTTCTTGGCTACAGACGCATTATTATCTAACATAGTGGGCATAACTTGTATACCTTTGACTACATTCCATAAGTTGTAGGATTTCAATATAACTGTAATCTGAAATTTCTATATATTCCACTTCTCGCTACCTTGCAACTTGTTAATACGTAGTAATTCACTTTCCACGTTTATGGCGTTGAGGTTAATTTTCACTTTTACCACGCGGTCGGAAGAACTTTTTTTTTTTGCACGTAAACACGTTTTGGACTATTACTGCTCAATTTCACATAAATATTGCCCTTTGTGCGAACCTGGGCCCATAACCTGTTAATAATAGATGCAGTGGTAGACAATTAACTGAACGATAGTTAAATATAAATTAGATTTATTAGAAAATAACAAACGTATATGCTATGCTCTCACAGAGTACACACGCACCAACAACAATGACCTAGTTAAATCTTACGTTTTATAAGTTGGCACTAGTGAATTTATAACTTAATTTAGATAATCACAAAGTATATAATATTCGAATCATAATTATATTTCATTAACATAACTTATAACTGATACACTTAATGTTTATTCAACAGTAGTCACAACGCTGTACAAGCCTTTTTACATATGAGCATGAGTCCGCACGCGCGCACGCACGCACACACACACCTTATATATAAACATATACACCCATACAAGTTAAAGTATTATTAAAACACTACACAGTGAACAAAAAATGCTATATATCTATAAAACTCCATGTTGATTAAATAAGACATGTTGGTAATCCTAAAAAGGTAATTGTTGCGGTTTGGAAGCTCTTGAAGAATCGCGAGTTATTCCAAAGACGCTAATAAGGAAAGCTGGATTGTTTGTTAGAAAGAAGTGGACTGTATTTGAGATATTGAACATGCGTTTATTGAATAATTTGGTTTGTTAGTTACGATCGGCACGTGCGGAAGCATTTGAGGCGAAAATGCCCGAGATTAATTTTGAATGAAATCGTGGTCCATTGCAGATGGACGCAGGTAGACGATTAAAGTGAAATGTTATAAATGCATGCTGTATAATAGCCAAAAGCCGCGGCTGTAAGAGAAGTGTTTAACGAGAGTTGCGCTCGGAGTCGTGTTATGAACTAAACTAATACTGGCTTGCAGTCGGCTAGGCTGGCCGATTGCAAGGTTTGATAAAAGCGTGACGTCATCCGCGCGTGCCATGCAATGTTAGTAGGCTGCTTACAACTGACAAAACAGTACAAAGTTTAAACATACTGCCCGCCAAAATCGGGACGATTTTGTACATTAACGGTTAAATTGAACAATATAATAATTAGACTTACATGTCGTAAGCGATACAATAATTGGCGCACTGGCCAGAGAGCAATGACATAATGGACATAATATAAATTCAATTAACAATCACCAAGCATACAATAAATTGATAACACCATAAAAATACAATAATTTCCCCATGATATTGACATAACAACCCCAATGAATTTCATAATGTTTTGACCCTTAGAAAATACAATACATATATAGAATAATTGCCACTATAACTGACACTTGTGGTTCTCAGAATTTGAATCACACAAACACATTAACGATACACAACATTCATAATAATTGATAGTACATATGAGACACAGTCACTATTTCTGTAATAGCTAGCGACACTTAACAATGTTACAATGCTTATGATACAATTGACTTGTATGCTCGCCCCGGGGAATGTCCCGGGCGTGTTCCATGTAATGTGACACGCGCACACCCATGCATACACACACACACACACACACACACACACACACACACACACACACACACACACACACCGTAAGGCACGCAAACGACTAGCTTGTTGCCACCGGAAGGGGGCATAATTTGTGGATGGGTCGGCGTAAGATACCTAGCGCGGTGCGTACTTCTGCGACGCGTACTAAGGAATCTTGACCCGGAAAAACATTGGTAATTACCCCACGCTTCCATTCTAAAGGGGGGGAATTGTCATCCAAAATGAGGACAAGTTGTCCGACCTTCAAATTTTTAAATGGGGTGCGCCATTTATTGCGCTGCTGCAGATAATCCCTAGACCACCGTTTCCAGATGGTCTGCGTAAATTTTTGGAGCAGAAGCCATCTGCCCAAATGAGTATTATTGCCTTGTGTATAGTCGGGTTCCGGAAGTGCCGTCAGTGGAGCACCGACCAAAAAATGAGCGGGTGTTAAGGGTTCAGGGTCTCTAGCATCGTCGGACACGGCGCATAACGGGCGTGAATTAAGGCAAGCCTCAATTTGAGAAAGAAGGGTAGAATATTCCTCAAAATTCAAGATCGTACCGCCAATTACGCGACGTAAATGGAATTTAACACTCCTTACACCACTTTCCCACAAACCACCGAAATGAGGGGCTGAAGGGGGGATAAAGGACCATTTGATGCCGTGGAGACTGCAAAACTCCAGAGAAGATTGTTCAACTTCCTTGGAGGTTAAAAATTTGTACCAATCATGCAACGTGTGGGTGGCACGACGAAAATTCGTGCCATTATCCGAAAATATTTGCGCGGGAATACCTCTGCGCGATATGAACCTTTTTAAAGCCGCTATAAAGGCGTTGGAAGTAAGATCCGACACCAATTCTAAATGGATGGCCCTAGTACACATGCATATAAATAGAGCGATATATGCCTTGGTCGTGGACTTAGAGCGCTGCCCGCCATGGCGCAAAAACACCGGACCTGCGTAATCCACGGCCGACTGTGAGAATGGCCTTGACGGCGTGACCCTAGAAGAGGGTAATTGACCGAGTAATTGATTCGCGCCTTTAGCCCGGAAACGAAAACAAGTGACACACTTATGTATCACTGAGCGGATATAGGACTTATCGTGTATGATCCAATACTTAAGCCTAAGCGAAGCTTGAGTTGATTGCACTCCAGCGTGCAACAAACGGATGTGTTCGTATTCAATTATTAATCTCGTGAGATGAGAGTGCGGGTGTAAAATTATTTGGTGTTTATTCTCGTAGCTAAGTGGGGAGAATTGCAAGCGTCCACCCACTCTTAAAATGCCTGATTTATCCAGGAATGGGTTGAGAGCAAGAATTTTACTACTGCGTGGAAGGCACCGGTGTGCCTCAAGTTCCCTAACCTCTACGTCGAAATGCAACTTCTGAGATTGCCGGACAAAAACCAAGAGCGTGTCAGACAATTCTTGAGCCGACAAAAAGGACGTGTCTCTTTCAACCACCGCGAGCCTAGAATTGCGAAGAAATCGACGGCAGTATGCGAAGACGCGAATAAGCCTCGTAAGAGATGAATAGTTTTCAATGTAACTATGTGTTGAGGACGCGACAATTAGTGAGGTTTGAGCCTGCTTGTGACGCTCCTCTTCAATGTCGGGAAAGGTACAGGGAGTATTAATGTCGAACGCGCTGACCGGCCATGAGGCCGCATCACGAGCCAACCAGGAGGGACCATGCCACCATTGAGCATGACAGTGCAGACCACGAGGGAGGCAACCGCGCGATAAAACGTCGGCAGGGTTGTCATTCGATACTACATGACGCCAAGTTCCCCTGCTGCTAACAAGACGCTGTATTTCTGCGACACGGTTAGCCACAAATACCTTCCAGCGGGAAGATTGCTGATGTATCCAGTACAACGCTATCATCGAATCCGAATAAAGATATAATCCGTCAAAATTGTAATCGACGGCATTTAAAACCTTGGACGTTAATTGAGCCAACAATAAACAAGCACAAAGTTCAAGTCTAGGAAGCGTTATCTGTTTCAGCGGAGCGACCCTAGATTTAGCACACAACAAGTTTGATGATATGGCGCCGTTCGAATAGACCGCCCGCACATAAATGCAACACGCGTAACCTTTAACCGAAGCGTCGGCGAATCCGTGCAGCTGCAATGAACTAACTGGGTAACTGTTCGAACTCTTAACCGACCTCGTAATCTCAAAATGGGTGTCGGAGACTAATTGGGTGTATAATTCCGACCATTGATTGGCTAGTGACCCGGACAAGGGTTCGTCCCAATCAGTGCCCGCCAACCACAACTGCTGCACGAAATGCTTGCAGCAAAATGTGATGGGAGCAATTAGACCTAGTGGATCATAGATCCCGGCAATGATTGATAACACGCTTCTCTTGTTGAGAACGGTTAGATTGTCATCACCCCTAACGGTGTACAAAAAGTTATCCCCCTCAACATTCCACTGTATGCCCAAGGTACGCACGTTTTGACCCTTGCTGAAGTCACGGGTTACTTGGGCGCGAAGAGTCATAATCTTATGGTGGTTAGAGAACCATTTGTGTAACGAAAAACCATACCTCCTCAACAACTTCTCGATCTCGCCTTTCATTTCAGCTAAGCTGTTCGGATCATCCGAACCCGTTATGAGATCGTCTACGTAAAAGTCATTTGCTATGGCCTTAGCAGCGGTAGGGTAGTCGGCTTTATTTTCATATGCTATTTGAGCCAGACAACGCGTAGCAAGGAAGGAGGCACTAGCAGTGCCATATGTAACCGTCCTTAACGCGTAATGTCGCAATTCCTTATGCGGTGCATCACGCCAAACAATGCGTTGCAAGTTTGAATCCTTAGGATTAACAATGATCTGGCGATACATCTTTTCAATGTCCGCAATAAGTACGTATCGGTGGGTGCGGAACCGAACCATTATCGAAAACAGATCCTGCTGGATCGTAGGACCGACCATTAAAGTGTCGTTAAGGGACAAATTATTGGTGGTTTTAGCGGATGCGTCAAATACCACGCGCAATTTAGTGGTTAAGCTAGAGTCTTTGAAGACTGTGTGATGGGGCAGATAAAAGATCTCTGACCTGTCAAGCGACAGATCGTATTCATTAAGCGGCGACATGTGGCCAAGTCTTAAGTAGTCATTCATGAACTCACTATAATCCTTATAAAGGGTAGGGTTCTGCTTGAATTCTAACGATTGGAATCTTCGTATTGCTCCGCGCAGAGAATCTCCCAAATACGATTTATCAGATCTGCGGGGCAGGGCTACCACGAACCTCCCGTCGCGATTGCGGCTAGTGTTTTTCACGAAATGCCTTTCACACGGTGAGTCCTCAGATCGGGTTTCGCGACTAGAGATTTCCTCCAACTTCCAAAATTCCTTTAGTTGCGAGGAAACCTGATTATCATCCCTACAGACCATAAATGAAGAAACCGTTCTAGTCATGTCGACGTTGAATGGTAAGTCACCGGCCAAAATAAATCCTAACTTGGTTTCCTGAATTATAGGAAAGTGTGGTCCGCGCGTATATTTCACAGGTTCAATTAATTGTAGAAAATATTGAGCGCCGATTAATATATCGACTTGCGATGAGCAATGTAGGTGAGGATCCGCCAGGAATATGCGCTTGGGTAAATTTAAAGAGGTAAGATTGAATGACTCCGCCGGTAAATTATTAGTTATACTGGGTAATACGGCACAATGTACGTTTAACGTGAAGGGTTTATAGCGTGAATGTAGCCTTACATTAGTGCTGAATTCAGCCTGGGAAAGCGAGTTGTTTATACCCGTGATGGGCAATTGCGATTTAACTAATTGGAGGCCCATCCTGCGGGCGAAATCCATTGTGCAAAAGTTCGCTTGAGAACCGGAATCCAGTAATATCCTAACGGGAAATTTTTTGCCGACCTTATTGTATGTCATACAGACGGCGGTAGATAACAATACCGATTTATTGGTCTGTGATTTCAGTGAACACTGGTTGTTAACAGAAGTCACGTCCCTGTTGGGGACATGAATCATGGTGTGGTGACGCCTAGAACATTTTTTACACGAAAATTTGGAGGGACATTTTGAACCCTCGTGTCCCGAACGGAGACAGTTTAAGCAAAGTTTGTTTTTTAGTAACGCATTTTTTCTATCAGGGATAGACAGCGATATAAATTGTGGGCAATCGTTAAGTCTATGTTCACCGTTACATAGCCTGCATAAATTATTTCTAATATGTGAGTGGAATGCGCCCTTTGGAGTGCTTATCTGTTTAACTGCCTTGCGATAAGGAGACTTATCGCTTTTGTTCAACCTGCTCGTTGGGCTAGTCGCGTTATCGATATTTTGCAGTAGTTTCCTACGTGAATTTAAAAAATTTATAAAACTATTAAAATCAGGGAGTTTATGCTCCGATAAACTCTCTTTCCACAAACGTAAAGTATAACTGTCAAGTTTTTTGGCTAGATAATTTACTACAATAATTTCAAACGTGTTGACTGGCAGTTTGAGATTATTTAAAGCGTTTATATTTCCAGAGATTTGATCAATAAATTGCGATATGCTACCTTGGGATTCCTGCTGGACTAATGGTACGTCTAGTACATTCCACACGTGGTGAGCGGAGACAATCAGCTTACTGTCATATCTATTCCTCAACAGATCGATAGCCACCGCGTAATTTTCATGTGTTATGGGTAATGATTTTATTACGTTAAGCGCCTCGCCATGTAATGACGAGTGCAAATAATGAAGCTTCTGTATATCTGTCAGGTCTGTTCTGACATGAATTAGTTCCATAAAAATATGGTAATAATGTTGCCATTCCACAATACTACCCTCGAACCGTGGTAATTTTATTGGTTCCAATTGAATGGGGGTTGTTTTAGGCTGTTTACCATCAGTATTAATTAGTGGTTTTTGGTTCAAGTGCTCAGATTGCTCCAACAAGTGTTGCAATTTACATTCTATAGCACAGAGATCGTCCTCCGTTTGCACTCTATCACTTGTTGACGCAACGTCTGCTTCCTCAGCCTCGATTTGTGACTGTATCTCGTCATATTTGGTGGATAATTCCATCAAATGACGCAGTTTTATTTTGAGCGCATGAGGATCGCTGTTTAACACATCAAAATTATCCGCGAAGGTATTTATTCGGGATATTGAGGCCTTAATTGTACCTCGTTTTTTTATCAGAGCCCTTACATCGGCCATTATTACAGTTTGAGATAAAAAAGGGAAAGATATTTAGAAACAATTGAGCATCGAGCATGTGAACCACAAACTTAATTTTGAATGAGTTTAAATACGTTTGGTGGCTAGCGATCGTTGGTTTGAACATAAACTTACTCTCTCTAACTAATCAAACTCGTTGGCAGTTAAATTATTGAAATTGTAAATCTAAATGATTACAAAGTATAGCTTTATCTTTAAAGTTCTGACTGATAATGAGCTGCCAACCATCTATTAATTTATATTGTGTAATAAGTTAATTGTTTATATAAATATGTCAAAAATACACACTGGGTGAAATATTATTAAAAATAAATCAAATATAGGTAAAGTTTATAGTCACGTGGCCGTCGATTCATTCGTGATGAAGCTGGCTTCGATCCCGTTTGGAGCTGCTACACCTCCTGTCTCTGCCGGTTAGCCGTTGCCTCATGTTGTACCCTCCATCATTTAAAGCTGTGGAATCTCGAAAATGTTGTCCTGTTTCGTCCCGTCGTCTCTGGTCTACTGCTTGGCTGAATCTTGTCGAGATGACTGCTACGTGCTTCACGATAATGGTGTCGCTCAGGACGAAAATGATGCCCGTCTGTCGTGATTAACTTCAGATTGGTTTTTCCAGAACTGATGTATATAAATAAATGTTGTCGCCTGTGTACTCAGGTATGAGAAATCTGTGCCGTTGGGACCAAAAATGATGTAGTTTGTTTTGGCCTGAAAATATGAAATCCTGCCTGATTGGACCAAAAATGATGTCGTTTTTGGCCTGAAATGTGAAATCCGGTCCGGTGGGACCAAAAATGTTGCGGTTTGGAAGCTCTTGAAGAATCGCGAGTTATTCCAAAGACGCTAATAAGGAAAGCTGGATTGTTTGTTAGAAAGAAGTGGACTGTATTTGAGATATTGAACATGCGTTTATTGAATAATTTGGTTTGTTAGTTACGATCGGCACGTGCGGAAGCATTTGAGGCGAAAATGCCCGAGATTAATTTTGAATGAAATCGTGGTCCATTGCAGATGGACGCAGGTAGACGATTAAAGTGAAATGTTATAAATGCATGCTGTATAATAGCCAAAAGCCGCGGCTGTAAGAGAAGTGTTTAACGAAAGTTGCGCTCGGAGTCGTGTTATGAACTAAACTAATACTGGCTTGCAGTCGGCTAGGCTGGCCGATTGCAAGGTTTGATAAAAGCGTGACGTCATCCGCGCGTGCCGTGCAATGTTAGTAGGCTGCTTACAACTGACAAAACAGTACAAAGTTTAAACAGTAATGCACAAACAATTTTTTAGCTTGTCTTTCCCACACTTATACACATATTGTAATCGTAAACAACTGTTTACCAATCAATTTGAAACTATTTTTTACTTCCATATTCCTTAAGGAAATGGAAGTATGGTGATGGCAAAAAAATCGTGTTCGAGATTATTGCAGATTCTGATTGTGCTACACTCAAAACATGAAAAAAAGTCGTTTTACTTCCATGTTCCTTAAGGAAATGGAAGTATGGTGATGGCAAAAAAATCGTGTTCGAGATTATTGCAGAATATGATTGTACTACACTCAAAACATGAAAAAAAAGTCATTTTTCGAAAAGTGTCTGTGTGTGTGTCTGTCTGTAGATTTTTTTTCTATGGCAAACGATAACAGCCGCAAATTCAAACAGAATCAAATAATTTCTTGCATACAGCCCTGATTTATAGAGTACTCGCGACCTATTGTTTTTGGTAAAGATCGGTTGAGGGAAAGGGGTAGTTTACCTGCAACGGTTTTTTTTTATCAAGGGTAATTTTGTTTGTTTGGCAAACGATAACAGCCGCAAATTCAAACAGAATCAAATAATATTTCGCATACAGCCCTGAATTGTAGAGCTCTCAAGATCTGTTGATTTTGGTAAAGATCGGTTAAGGGAAAGGGGTAGTTTACGTGCAACATTTTATGTTTTATCAAGGGTAATTTTTTTTTTGACGAACGATAACTGCCGTACATTAAAACAGAATCAACTACTCTTCTGCATACCTTTTTGAATTATACAGAACTCAAGTTCTGTTGATTTTGTTGAAGATCGGTTAAGGGAAAGGGGTAGTTTACCAGCAACGTTTTATGTTTTAACAAGGGTATTTTTTCTATGACGAACGATAACTGCCGTAAATTCAAAGAGAATCAACTAATGTTTTGCATACAGCCCTGAATTGTAGAGTTCTCAAAACCTATTGTTTTTGGTGAAGATCGGTTAATGGAATACGGTAGTTTACCAGCAACGTTTTATGTTTTATCAAGGGTGTTTTCTATGGCAAACGATAACAGCCGCAAATTCAAACAGAATCAAATAAGTTTTTGCATACAGCCCTGATTTGTAGAGTACTCAAGACCTATTGTTTTTGGTGAAGATCGGTTAAAGGAAAGGGGTAGTTTACCGGCAGCATTTTTTTATCAAGGATAATTTTTTTTGGCAAACGATAACAGCCGCAAATTCAAACAGAATCAAATAATGTTTTGCATACAGCCCTGAATTGTAGAGTTCTCAAGATCTTTTGGTTTTGGTGAAGATCGGTTAAGAGAATAGGGTAGTTTACCTGCAACATTTTATGTTTTAACAAGGGTAATTTTTTCTGACGAACGGTAACTGCCGCAAATTCAAACAGAATCAAATAATTTTTTGCATACAGCCCTGATTTGTAGAGTACTCAAGACCTATTGTTTTTGGTGAAGATCGGTTAAGGGAAAGCGGTAGTTTACCGGCAGCATTTTTTTATCAAGGGTAATTTTTTTTTGGCAAACGATAGCCGCAAATTCAAACAGAATCAAATGTTTTGCATACAGCCCTGAATTGTAGTGATCTACAAGGCCTTTTGATTTTGGTGAAGATCGGTTAAGGGGAAGGGGTAGTTTACCTGCAACCTTTTACGTTTTAAAACAGTAAAGTACTTGAAAATTCATTTAAACTCTTTCAAACAATGGTAATTGTTAAAAATAAAATAATTTTGTTGCCAGGCAATAAAATTATAATTTTCATTTTAATGTAAATCATGTATGAGAGAAAATATATCGTTCGTGGCAGGCAAGCATATCTCAATTATGTAATGTTTACGTTTCCATTTTATCATTATGATTACTGCAATAAAAAGGCAGGGAACACACACACACAAAATTCGCGTTATTTCTGGCCTCACTCATGTTTATTTTCTTACATTTGCACGCTTTTTAAATGGAAAGTGCCGAAACCCACACCAACATAACGCATGCAAGCCGAAAAATTGTCCAGCGTGGATAGCGATTTGCTTCCTGTGGATCGCTGGGCAGTGTCACTGCACGTGTTTACAAAGGAACGATTCATAGACAGAATTTTCGTCTTTAGGGAATGAACCCTCTGCAAGATGCTGAGGGTCCATGAGTGACTTCGGAGCGCTCCTTCTTTTCCGCGTGTTTGTTCTGTGAAACGTACACTGTAGATTCGCAGCTTTACTCTAAGCAACGCTCAATAGGAAATGTTGAAAATTTTTGTCCACGGTGTACCCTCATACACACTAAACCTGCTCTGATGTTTTAATTACGGACATCATAATATTAAAACTTTGGAAACTTGAGCACTACTTAATGGAGATCAAACTTTAACTTATACAAGCCATTAATTTTATGCATATTTTTTATATATGTGTGTACAACGTTATCGGCAACAAAGAAGTAGTTTTTGTTAAAATTCCTTCCCGGGATGTCTGGCCGTAGTCCAATGTTTTCTACAAAACCAGACGTTTCGCCAATGCCATCGACTTCCATCATCAGTGAAAATCGAGTGCGATAACGTGAGGTGGTATACGTTAGTGACCACAGTACTGTGGTTAAGGGTGAAGAAGTAAGTAGAAAGAAGTAGTATCTATGGAAATATTTCATTTCGAATATGATTTTAAATATTAATCTTAGAACATGGAAGTCATGTATAGTTCTCCATACCGATATTTTCGAAAAGTGTTTGTGTGTGTGTCTGTCTGTGTGTAGAATTTTTTCTATGGCAAACGATAACAGCCGCAAATTCAAACAGAATCAAATAATTTCTTGCATACGTCCCTGAATTGTAGAGATCTCAAGGCTTATTGATTTTGGTGAAGATTGGTTAAGGGGAATGAGTAGTTTACCTGCAACGTTTTACGGTTTAACAAAAGTAAAGTACTTGAAAATTCATTTAAACTTTTTCAAACAATGGTAATTGTTAAAAATAAAATAATTTTGTTGCCAGGCAATAAAATTATAATTTTTTCATTTTAAATTTAAATCATGTATGAGTGAAATATATAGTTCGTGGCAGGCAAGCATATCTCAATTATGTAATGTTTACGTTTCCATTTTATTATTATGATTACTGCAATAAAAAGGCAGGGAAGACACACACACACACACACACACACACACACAATTCGAGTTATTTCTGGCCTCACTCATGTTTATTTTCTTACATTTGCACGCTTTTTAAATGGAAAGTGCCGAAACCCACACCAACACAACGCGTGCAAGCCGAAAAAAGGATAGCGATTTGCTTCCTGTGGATCGCTGGGCAGTGTAACTGCACGTGTTTACAGAGGAACGATTCATAGACAGACTTTTCGTCTTCAGGGAATGAACCCTCTGCAAGATGCTGACGGTCTATGAGTGACTTTGGAGCGCACCTTCTTTTCCGCGTGTTTGTTCTGTGAAACGTACACTGTAGATTCGCAGCTTTACTCTAAGGAACGCTCCATAGGGAATGTTGAAAATTTTTGTCGATGGTGTACCCTCATACACACTAAAACCTGCTCTGATGTTTTGATCACGGACATCATAATAAAATGGAGATCAAACATTAACCTTTACAAGCCATTAATTTTATGCATATTTTGAAGCAATTAATATTTTAATAAATTAATTCAATCTGTGTACTTATTTCTGTTATGATATAAGAATTACAAACTAATATGTGCATTTGTGTATGTATGAAAAATATATAAATATTTTTCTCCTCTGAAAAATTGTTTTACCGTCCTGGAAAATATTTTGACCTTCCTGATGGCTAGTTTTCTTAAATATAAATCTTAGAACATGGAAGTCATGTATGGTTCTCCATACCTATTTTTTCAAAAAGTGTCTGTGTGTCTGTCTGTCTGTCTATCTATAGATTTTTTTTCTATGGCAAACGATAACAGCTGCAAATTCAAACAGAATCAAATAATTTTTTGCACACAGCCCTGATTTGTAGAGTACTCACGACGTATTGTTTTTGGTGAAGATCGGTTAAGGGAAAGGGGTAGTTTACCTGCACCATTTTTTTTTTATCAAGGGTAATTTTTTTTTTGGCAAACGATAACAGCCGCAAATTCAAACAGAATCAAATAATGTTTCGCATACAGCCCTGAATTGTAGAGTTCTCATGACCTATTGATTTTGGTGAAGATCGGTTAAGAGAATAGGGTAGTTTACCTGCAACATTTTACGTTTTAACAAGGGTAATTTTTTCTGACGAACGGTAACTGCCGCAAATTCAAACAGAATCAAATAATTTTTTGCATACAGCCCTGATTTGTAGAGTACTCAAGACCTATTGTTTTTGGTGAAGATCGGTTAAGGGAAAGCGGTAGTTTACCGGCAGCATTTTTTTATCAAGGGTAATTTTTTTTTGGCAAACGATAACAGCCGCAAATTCAAACAGAATCAAATGTTTTGCATACAGCCCTGAATTGTAATGATCTACAAGGCCTTTTGATTTTGGTGAAGATCGGTTAAGGGGAAGGGGTAGTTTACCTGCAACCTTTTACGTTTTAAAACAGTAAAGTACTTTAAAATTCATTTAAACTCTTTCAAACAATGGTAATTGTTAAAAATAAAATAATTTTGTTGCCAGGCAATAGAATTATAATTTTCATTTTAATGTAAATCATGTATGAGAGAAAATATATCGTTCGTGGCAGGCAAGCATATCTCAATTATGTAATGTTTACGTTTCCATTTTATCATTATGATTACTGCAATAAAAAGGCAGGGAACACACACACACAAAATTCGCGTTATTTCTGGCCTCACTCATGTTTATTTTCTTACATTTGCACGCTTTTTAAATGGAAAGTGCCGAAACCCACACCAACATAACGCATGCAAGCCGAAAAATTGTCCAGCGTGGATAGCGATTTGCTTCCTGTGGATCGCTGGGCAGTGTAACTGCACGTGTTTACAAAGGAACGATTCAGTCTGCAAGATGCTGAGGGTCCATGAGTGACTTCGGAGCGCTCCTTCTTTTCTGCGTGTTTGTTCTGTGAAACGTACACTGTAGATTCGCAGCTTTATTCTAAGCAACGCTCAATAGGAAATGTTGAAAATTTTTGTCCACGGTGTACCCTCATACACACTAAACCTGCTCTGATGTTTTAATTACGGACGTCATAATATTAAAACTTTGGAAACTTGAGCACTACTTAATGGAGATCAATCATTAACTTATACAAGCCATTAATTTTATGCATATTTTTTATATACTGTATATGTGTACAACGTTATCGGCAACAAAGAAGTAGTTTTTGTTAAAATTCCTTCGCGGGATATTTGGCCGTAGTCCAATGTTGTCTACAAAACCAGACGTTTCGGCAATGCCATCGACTTCCATCATCAGTGAAAATCGAGTGCGATAACGTGAGGTGGTATAAGTTAGTGACCACAGTACTGTGGTTAAGGCTGAAGCAGTAAGTAGAAAGAAGTAGTTTCTATGGTAATATTTCATTTCGAAAATGATTTTAAATATAAATCTTAGAATATGGAAGTCATGTATGGTTCTCCATACCGATATTATGTTTTATAAAAGAAAATTATACTCCAGTTACTCACGACTTTTTGCATGTCCACTTTCATTCACACGCCACACAACATGCGTTTGAGAAAGACATGTTACTAATATAAACACTATTGATTAGCATTTCATTGTGCATTTGGTACAATTATTTTACAAAATTTATTTTGGATGCGTAAACACTATACCAACCTACAGTTCCTTTGTTGGTAATCTTAATGAAGACGACAGATTCATTATCATCTTGCAATGAGTTCTCTAAATCAGTGGTCCACAAAATTCAATAGATGGGATCCATCAATAATATCCTTGGAATTTTTCACACCTCTCATAAGACATATTCAATAACTATTTGGTTGCAGAGAATCACTTTAAAATGTAATGATTCAACACTAAAGAAATAATACAATTTAAATCTAAATAAATTTTATTTATGGAAGTACCACAGAGATTAGTAATGTTTATAATACCAAAAATTACTATTTTTGACATAAAAGATGTTTACACCATGCCATTCTAGTTTTCCTTATGGCTCAAAAAATTTTTTGGAGCCTAAAAAACTGTTTAGATTTCAACAAAAGTCTATATTTTGCAACAGAACATTGCAGTAAGGGAATCTGTAGCCAGGACTACATGCTTCTATATCATTTTATGACGTTGTAGACATGTTAGAATTTGATTTTTGTTAAATTGTGTTAAGCAGAGATAAGTTTTGAATTAAGAATTGGGTAAAAAACTATTATATGTCAAAATGCCCATAATTTTATTTACTATCATGTCATGTGTGGAGTTAATGTGCGAGTGCGCATGTTATTCGTATCTATCAGTTCTACCCATCGATCACGTGGCAAGGGTTTCGACCAATCAGCGGCCCCAATTTTCATTAAGATTGGGTCTCCGTCCGAGATGTTTCAGGCAGTTCCATCTACCAGCTCGACTATTACAGACGTGCTCTCTTGTGCGAGTTTTTTGGTGCGGAAGACGTTCATATGTACGGGTTATTAAGGGAATCTTAGCGACGAGTTACCCGTTTGCCCGTACCTTATATTGGTGTACAAACACAATTTAATACAATATAAAATAATTATTAAAACAGTGGTAGTATCGCGAGAGGCAAGATATCCGTTTAGGGGAGGTTTATCCACCGGGATATGCCTGTGTTGACGCGAGGGCACCTCAAGACACGGGAAGGTGTACGCTCAATACACCATATTCAAATAAATATAAAGTACAGCCCAGTTCCGAACCCTGAGTTAAAGAAATAATAACTATCGGTGTGTCGGCGTACGTGCATGGGAGAGGAGTGTCCAACGGATCGTCAGTGTTGCTGAGAACAGCTGGCGGCGTGGGTGCAGATTCAACGGAACACAGGACAGCAGAAGTATTACGACGCGACCATAAAAGGGATATCATCAACAAGTAACAATAGACATTTTAAAACAAAACAATTCAGATAAATTCATAGACATTATTCAATTAAAATAAAGTATTTGTAAAATTACAGACCATATTTAAATTTGTTTAAAATATACAACCTTACTCCAGATAACAGACTATATTATTTCGAATATACCATATCTAATATATGTTTTTTCGCATAGTATATATGGCGACCAACGTGCTTGGCACGATAAAATAGTATATTATAAACTTTTGTATTATTTTTGAACGGTTACATTTTGTTTTTAGAGTGTGTATTACTGATATATTGCATATACTCAGAAAGACTGTGTTTTAGGTTAGAATTGTAGTATAGTATAGGGTATTATCTGGAGTGAGTTATCTAATTTGTGCATGTATAGGTTAAGGTTTTGTGTGGACATTGTGTTGAATGATTTCTGACTGATTACTGTGCATTGCGATAATATTTTAGAATAGTTGAACATTAAACGTCAACAATAAGAATAAGTGTGCCCGTACGTAAGTCCAAGACATTAAGAGATAAACTTTGTTGTGATCAGTTATCATTATTAAAGATGGTGGAAGCTCAATCAGCTGATTTGGAATCTACGCGCTAAATGCAATTTTAGCAAATATACAATCCGTACGTGATGATCATAAACAGTTACGTGAAGATAACAAACGAGTACAAGAAAATTTAAAATCTCTACACGAAGATAATAAAGTATTACAGGAAAACTTAAAAAATCTGTGCACGAAGATAATAAAATACTGCAATAAAATTTAAAATCTGTACGTGATGACAATAAAAATCAAAATAAAAAAATATTCGCTGCCATACACGAGCAAGCAAAACAAGATAAAGCTATCGTCGAAGCTGGCGAGAGCAAAATAACAGAAAAAGTTGAATCTATCCGCGTGGAGTTTGAGACCGCAATAGAATTAAATAACACGTATAACGGAACGTGAGACGCGTGTGCTAGCAGTAGAAGAACATATGCGAGAGCAGACGACCGCGATAAATGACAGCAAAAACACATACAAAAACAAATTAGGTGTTAGAACAAAAAATGAAACAAATACAACAGACTACTCCACTCACAAACCAGGTCACTTATATACACAAAACACAGGACGACATCAACACATACATGAAATTTTATGGCCTCGAACATGAGAATCCTGTACAGTTCCTTAAGCAGTGCCAATGTAATATGGAAAATATTGCTGACAATCTTAGCGATGTTGACAAAATAAACTGGGTGGTGCGTCAGCTAAAGGGCACAGCGGCTGAATGGTTTTCAATTGTGCAAGATAAAATCATTGTGTATGAAGATCTTGTTAACCACTTTAAGGCAAGATATTGGAACGACGAAATCTAGCGGAAAGTACGCGTGCAGCTGGAGGTTGGTAAGTATACTCCAAGTAAAGGGACTAAGGAGAAATACTTGATCCAGCTTGTAGCCAAGGCGAAACACCTTGGCTACAATGAAATTTAAAACTACTAATGAAATTAAAGTCTATTATTTCACAGCAACCATTCTGTTTCTCTACTCATCTAATCGAACAGCTGGACCCTCGTAAGTATATATATTTTTTTATGTTGGTGCAATACAACATGGCGGCTACCCGAACAGAAAGTGTAAACACAGTGTAAAAATGTTAAAAATTTAAAAAGTTGAATAATAACAAATGGCGACCAGAACAGGGACCATTTGAATAAGTAAATTTATCCAAATGTAACCTGTATGGAGAAACAGTAATCACACAGGGAATTAAAACGTTATAAGAACTGCTGTTGCTGCTGACAAAATGGGAATATGTCGACGGGAATCCCGAAACATACAGTGCACATACAAAAGTAAACCTAAATAACACGCCTAAACATAATGAATACTAAAATAAACAATGGAAAAAGCCAGATCGTGAATACAATTCTTCAAAATTAGGTAATCATAAAGTCGCGACTATAACCAAAGATAACACAGATAATGAAAACGGTCCAAAAAACGCGTAATGTTGCACGGCATGGGACCATGCAAAACAAACAAAAATAATAATAATAAAAGAAGTACCAGTCAGAATCAGAAATTCAATGAAAACAGAAAGTAATAACATGATTATGACCTACTGTGTATCTGGTGTATACCCTGATGATATACGCAGTGAACTTATGAATGACAGTAATGACGATGTAGCTAATATACCTAGAAATAGTGAAACGGTAGATAGTAGATATAATGTGTTAAAAGCGAGAATAAATAATTGTAAGGGGAATGCATTAATAGACAGTGGTGCCCAGATACCGTTGATTAGTGAAAATTCTGTAAACAAGAACATAGTGGAATTTAGAAAGGTACCAATATTACCTATTAACAATACAACTATGAAGAATTACACGTTTATTGGTAATTAAAATATTTAAATTCGTCCTTGTTTCGGGCGTCATGTGCGATGTTTCTCAATATTTAGGTGTTAAATTTAATATTATTTAAATATAAGGTATGATCCAGGAATTCGTTTAGTGTACTCAGGCAGAGAACGGTGTGCAAATACAAATAACGATACACAAATCAAGTAAATATAACATTATTTATCTATTATAGCAAATACAAATAACAATGCGCCACATGCAATGTTACTCAGTAGTTGAGTAATTAAATTTATCCCTGTAATGGAGTCAAATTTGCAAAGAACAATATGCAATTACGATTAACACAATGCTTGTTTCGAGTAAATAGAATATTAGTTATGTTCTCTTGAAAACATAGAAAAATTACAAGCACTTATTTCGCCTTAAAACATAAAACTTGATTATTAGTAAACTACGTATATCAAATTACGCAAACTCAACACTTCTTTTTAGGCCTATATTTTCACACTTTCACACGTCTACATTTATTTATTTTTTGATTTTTTTGTTGAGCTCAACTTAAAAACTAGGGTGAAAAGCCAGTATTTAATAATTGTTGAAATGTCTACTTTCCTTTCATGGTTTCATCTTACGGGACGTCTCCTGTTGCGTGCACTGTTTGTTGTTTTCATTTTTATATCTTACGGCCGAACTGTCAATTTATTTTTGTTGATCACTGATTAATACATTATCTATATTTTTTTAAGTTCCAAAACTAGTTGAAATTTCACATTCTTATGATTTGTGTTTTATGCTGTTTATGCGGGCAAGGCGACTGCTGCTGTTCATAGCGAGAGGTGTATGTCGACTGACTTTTTTGTGTTAAAAACTTACCGTTTGGTGCGTTGCACACTGCTTCACCCTGCTCCCCGCCGTACATCTCGCCTATAATATTATAATGTTCCGCTGGGTTGCGTTTCACCTCTTCAATTTGTAATTTCCTGTTCCTCGTCAACAACATACTGGTGGCATTAATCACTGGCTATAAATAATTTTCTATTAAATTAATAATTTAACTATGACCATATAAGGCCATGAAACTTACTAACTCATTTACTGCAGACTTTGTGTCGCCTCAAAGGGGCCTCATCTTTACATGTTATAGAATTTACGAAATTACACAACAATAATTAAATAAATTTAGACCCATTACAGTACCCCCCCCCAATGAAAGGATTTATGCCGAAGCATAAAAGCTCGCATTGACACTCATACTTTCTAAAGGGATCAGCCAAGATGTCGCCACAACTCCCTTACATTTTATTCAAAATGGTAGTTAACTTACCCCTGGTCCAGTGACTGTGACCGTACCTGAATGACCATACTGGACTTCTCTTTCGAGATCCCAACACCGCAAGGCCAGACCGGCACTTGACGCTCCTGCTCTGACACGCAGGCCAGCACAGGACCGCTGCCACAGCATCACCAGACACTGAAACATGAGATCAAAAACATCAAATAGTGGCCTGGTATAATGACATATCCCCAACTGATCTGGTTCCCCTTAGCTGTGTTGGTTTGCGTTAAGAAGTACTGTTTTTTTTTTTTAAATACTTAGTCTAAGTATAATACATTATAAGAATTACCTATCAACATTCTGTATAACCTTCTCTAGTTAACTCTTACCCCAAAATTCAACATGATCGCTCTGATTCCCATCAAATTTAAATAAACATTTCCATTACAACGTATATATCCCTTCCATTATAAATACATGAGAACAAATTACTTACTTAACAATCGGTAAGTATCTTCATAGTACTCTTTATTATATTAAAATAAAATACTCCTCCTCAACACAACATCCTTCATTTGTTTACATCAGAAAATTCTCTACATTATTGATGTAACTCATTTTAATCTTTAATATTTCGTTACTAACAGCCTAGTAACCACCTTCTTCATCATCACATATTTTATTAATTTATTAAATTATGAATTTATTTTAAGCTCCTCCTTCCACACACACTATTACCCCCCAAAATCACCCATTAATCTTACACAATAACTTTTTTTTTCAACACCCAAGTTACTTTAATTAGAATAGTCAAAACAATTACAATTCATTTATTATCAACTTCATAATTATTCTCGTTATTTGTCTAGTTTAATAAAATATTATCATTATTAAAATCGGTTCCTACTACATACACACATTGTAAACACTATCACCTCAAAATAAACAATTCATCTTTAAATTTGCATATAAGATTATAAATATTACATTGACTTTTTTGCTAACCAATTATCAAATATTTAGTATTCACTACACCATTATATTCTCCAAAAACTTTTTTTAACTTGTTATTAACATTCATCTTGTACAATATTTCATTTAATATCAACACAAAAGTACACAATACACATTATTATTTGTTATCATTTACCACAAATCATTTTATAAAACAGTACAATTCAAAACCATTAATCACATAGTTAAACGTTCATAAACATTAATTGTTTACCCCCCATCATCGTATAATAACCTGGTCTTACGTCTACACCACTCATTTACAATTACAGACACATTTTTATTATTATAATTATAATAATCATCATCACTACTTTTTCCATTGTATCAATATAGTAACTACAAACCTTATTGCATACTATTATTTCAAAATCCCTGTCGATGTTTGGTATGGTAAATTCTCCATTAATATTTTCCGTTAACATCAGGTATGTTATATCATTATATTCATCTACTACATCGGTTATCTCATAAGGTAAGTAATCAATATCCCCAACCTTATCATCATTTGCTGTACTACTATTTCACAAGGTAAGTATTCAATATTATTAACTCTCGTAATATCTAACCTCTCTGCTAATTCGTTATAACCTCTACTAACCTTAAATGTTTCTATCTTCCTATCAAAATACCTTTTATCATAACACCATTTCATACTTTTTTATCATTCCATACAGAGGGTATTAAATAAAAAAAACGCCTACTAAAAATTAAAGAACTACTTGAAAACACATTGTTTTCCTGTAAGGGATTCTTGCCCTTCAAAAACATTTTTAACCATCGTGGTTTACAATAAAACTGGGGAAAATCTACCCTCTGCCCTATACTCACAAAATAATTCTCTTCATATTCTCTCTCTAATTTACAAATACTGATTTCTACTCTCTCACTGTTCTATATGATCAAGATCGCTATTCATTTTCATTGTATTACTTTTATATAACTCATTTTCTACTATCTTACCACTACTGGTTAATTTATTTTTTACAACTAACACCTACCTCGTTAATGATCCCTTCGTAATTATTTGTTATTTTACTATTGACACCTTGGTCGTCTGTTATTTCATCATTTTCTTTTTCGTTACACTCACCTGAGTCATTAGTTTTGACACCACTGCACCCACTTATTTGGTTTAATTCATTTTCACTTATACTTTTAAATTGATTGTTCATACTTTGATTACGCATTTTTATTTTGTTTCTTACGTTTACAGCTTCGTTATTTATGTATATAAGTTTATTATTTACTACATTTATTTCAGATTTGATTTCAATTTTAAATTCATTTAAACTCGTATTTAAATTACCATTATTCTTGTTTTGTTGTTCAAACTTATCATTTAAACTCGTGTTTTGTTGTTCAAACTTACTATTTATCATTTCCATCATCAACGCTAATTGGTTAAATACATTTACCTCGTTATCTCTACTACCCCCCAGCTACAACTGTTTCATCTTCATCTACTTCGTCAACATTTTCACTAACAATTTCATTAGTTGTTACCATATGATCTTGGGTAACATTCAACAATGATTCTACCTCTGTACTTTCATCTAAATTTGTATTTGCGTCTTTCTCTGCCATTTCTTGACTAAATTGTAAATCAACTGTACCGTAAATAATATAAATTGCACTGTTAATTTACAATGTCACTGTTAAACGGGCGCCATTTGCAATGTTTCATAGGAATTAGTTGTTAATAATTAATTTGTCCCTGTGAGGGCGTCAAAGAGGCAGAGAAAAATACGATTAACAATACGTGAATTGAGGAAATAAGACGTTAGTTATTTATTATAACAAATACAAATAACAATGCACCATATGCAATGTTACTCAGTAGTTGAGCAATTAAATTTGTCCCTGTAATGGAGTCAAATTTGCAAACAATATGCAATTACGATTAACACAATGCGTGTTTCGAGTAAAATAGAACATTAGTTATGTTCTCTTGAAAACATAGAAAAGATTACAAACACTTATTTCGCCTTAAAACATAAAACTGATTATTAGTAAACTACGTATACCAAATTATGCAAACTCAACACTTCTTTTTAGGCCTACATTTTTACATTCACTCAATGACGCACACTTTCACACGTCTACATTTATTTATTTTTTGATTTTTTGTTGAGCTCAACTTAAAAACTTGGGTGAAAAGCCAGTATTTAATAATTGTTGAAATGTATACTTCCCTTTCATGGTTTCATCTTACGGGACGTCTCCTGTTGCGTGCACTGTTTGTTGTTTTCACTTTTATATCTTACGGCCGAACTGTCAATTTATTTTTGTTGATCACTGATTAATACATTATCTATATTTTTTTAAGTTCCAAAACTAGTTAAAATTTCACATTCTTATGATTTGCGTTTTATGCTGTTTATGCGAGCGAGGCGACTGCTGCTGTTCACAGCGAGAGGTGTATGTCGACTGACTTTTTTGTGTTAAAAACTTTCCGTTTGGTGCGTTGCACACTGCTTCACCCTGCTCCCCGCTGTACATCTCGCCTATAATATTATAATGTTCCGCTGGGTTGCGTTTCACCTCTTCAATTTGTAATTTCCTGTTCCGCTGGGTTGCATTTCACCTCTTCAATTTGTAATTTCCTGTTCCTCGTCAACAACATAGTGGTGGCATTAATCACTGGCTATAAATAGATTTTCTATTAAATTAGTAATTTAACTATGACCATATAAGGCCATGAAACTTACTGACTCATTTACTGCAGACTTTGTGTTGCCTCAAAGGGGCCTCATCTTTACATGTTATAGAATTTACAAAATTACACAATAATAATTAAATAAATTTACACCCATTACAACTATTAAAACAGCCACTAACGAGGTACAGAAGGTAAATAAGCATACATAATTTCATCTCAAGGTATGGAGCTTGAAACACCCGTATTAATTGTTAAGAATTTAATTTATGATGTCATTATAGGAACATTTTCTTTAAACATTTTTTTGCCTCCAGAAACGATTAAGACTATAAAAAAGGTTAATTACCTTCTGTCAACGTTTCTTAAAATCCTTTTAGGATGACTCGAGTTTCGACACCATTTGGTGTCATCATCAGATCGGAATATGAATTAAGTTAAAACATTTTGATGCATATACATCTCGTCAGATATTAAAAAATTTTAAAAACAACACAACATTATTTAAATAATAAATAAACTATATCACAACAAAATAACAATAAAATATATAAAATATAAAAACAACGCGGCCGCAAACGAACCTGTACAGGAACGCACCCCACGGTAAGATTAATCAATGCCGGTTTGACCTTGGTTCAATTTATCGATCTGATATAGCCAATTTCTCGTTCTATAAGATCGATTCTATTAAATAAAACATTATTGGTATATATTGCTTTCTCATTTAGGATACGATTGTGATCCTTCTTTATGGCTTTATATATCTCGAACCTTTCAAGGGTGTCCAGCTTTAGTGACTTTTTACATTTATGTAGGATATCCAAATTATCATTAATACTCTTTATATTATGGTTATATGAGCTCAAATGTTCTGCAAATGTGGATCTTATTACATTTGACTTGGAGCTTGGGATATGTTCGTTATAGCGTAATTTGAAAGAACGACCTGTTTGTCCTATATAGAACTGTGCGCAATCAGAACAATTAGGTCTATATACACCAGTACCATCAAATATATCAGAGGGTATATTTTTGTTGGTAAATGTAAGTTTTTTCTCAAGTTTATTACTTGCCTTTGAAGCCAAAGTAATATTATGCTTTTTTAATTGGTTTTTTAAAGTATGGTGTAGATTTTCACCATATTCTATAGCAATGTATTTGTTTACTTTTTCTTTGGATACATCAATATTTATTGGTTTATTTTGTTTTTTATTAACTATTCTATCTACTATATGACTTTTGTATCCATTGGCTAATGCTATGTGTTTGATAACGTTTAGTTCATTGTTATAATCATCTGTGGATAAGGGCAATGCCAGCAATCTATGAATCATACAGTTGAAAAAAGCCATTTTTTGTGAAATAGGGTGATACGATGAGGCGTGAATAGCATGATCCGTAATTGTTGGTTTTCTGTAAATATTATAGTTAATTTTATTGTTTATTTTAGTTAAAGTTAAATCTAAAAAATTAATTTTATTATTCATTTCAGTCTCTAATGTGAATTGTAAATTATTTGTAATTGTATTCATATGTTTTTTAAGCATTTCTAATTGTCTGCAATTGCCATTGTAAATCTTATTGTGTCATCCACATATCGTCGGTAAAATAAAATTTTTGTATAATGTTTGTTTTTAGTCGATAAAATTTCGTTTGTTTCAATATGATTTAGGTAAATTTCAGCTAGGATGCCTGACAATGGGGATCCCATAGCTAAACCATCCCGTTGTAAATAATATTTGTTGTCGAAAGTAAAATAATTTTGTTCTAATATTACTTTTGTCAAATTGATTAACTCATCAACTGTTTCATGATTTAATGTGGATTTAGATAGTAATAAATTTTTAGCTATTTCTAACGTTTCGGTAATAGGTATGTTCGTGTATAGATTTACTATGTCGAATGAGGCGAGAGTGTGTCTCGGCTCGATTGTAATATCTTTTGTAAGTTCGACCAGTTCTAAACTGTTTTTCAAGCTATAATTTTTATTGAACGTTGTGTTGTCTAAAAATTTTTTCGAGTTTTTTGGCAATTTTATATGAAGGTGCAGACATAAAATTAACTAAAGGACGGACAGGCATATTATTTTTATGTATTTTAGGAAGGCCCTTAAGTCTAGGGGCCTTGGGATCTATCATTTTTAGGTATTTTTTCTCATCGTTCGTTATGACGTATTTTGATTTATTCAATATTGATTTCACTTTATTGTTAAATGTAAGACTGGGATCGCTATGAATCTCAATAATGTTATTGTTTTTAATGAAGTCCAGTATCTTGTTTTTATAATCATCATAAGTTAAAATTACGAGAGTTTGACCTTTGTCCGCTTTGGTGACGATTGCGTTATGGTCTATTATTTATGGTCTATATTTTGAGCTCATATAACCATAATATAAAGAGTATTAATGATAATTTGGATATCCTACATAAATGTAAAAAGTCACTAAAGCTGGACACCCTTGAAAGGTTCGAGATATATAAAGCCATAAAGAAGGATCACAATCGTATCCTAAATGAGAAAGCAATACATACCAATAATGTTTTATTTAATAGAATCGATC
Organism: Magicicada septendecula; assembly: GCA_034769895.1. Classification (NCBI taxonomy): domain Eukaryota; kingdom Metazoa; phylum Arthropoda; class Insecta; order Hemiptera; family Cicadidae; genus Magicicada; species Magicicada septendecula. Next base: position 405,059,922 of record CM068375.1, read on the forward strand.
TTATAGAACGAGAAATTGGCTATATCAGATCGATAAATTGAACCAAGGTCAAACCGGCATTGATTAATCTTATCTTCCTGTACAGGTTCGTTTGCGGCCGCGTTGTTTTTATATTTTATATATTTTATTGTTATTTTGTTGTGATATAGTTTATTTATTATTTAAATAATGTTATGTGTTGTTTTAAAAATTTTTTAATATCTGATGAGATGTATATGCATCAAAATGTTTTAACTTAATTCATATTCCGATCTGATGATGACACCAAATGGTGTCGAAAATCGAGTCATCCTAAAAGGATTTTAAGAAACGTTGACAGAAGGTAATTAACCTATTTTATAGTCTTAATCGTTTCTGGAGGCAAAAAAATGTTTAAATTGAATGCGTCAGGTAAAAATTGCCTTTCAATATATGAATTTAAGGTTAAAACTACTAAAAACGGCACTAAATATTAGATATAACAAAACATGTTTAAGTTTGCAAATCGTGCCGAGTTATGTCCAAATAAAAATAACTTCCAATTCTTATAGTGCTAAAAAAACTAAAGAAATGGCCACTAAATTATGGATTAAAAATGAAATAAAACAATTGCATAGTAAAAAGAACTTACTCAATACGATGCTCATGAAAAAACATCTCGAACTTTTACTTAACTTACATGCCTCACAAGTCCAAAATGTAACATATTTGATTGAAAGACAAATAAATAATACCATTATAAAGAAAAAGAAGACACAAAATAAAAAAATTCGTAACTTATTGAAAAAACAGAACGACACGCAAGAGAACAATATAATAAATCACCAGTTTTACCCTCGTATTGTTAATCTTACTGGAATACAGTTCAACAACGAAGAAACCAACTTATTGAATAAAGGCTTAAAATACAATCTTAAAAACAATAGTTCTAAACAATCACTCTGTAATGAAATACTGAACGCTGAAACCGCGATAAATTCCATATCCGATGAAGAAACGAAAATAGTAATAAGACATGCAATTGATAATAAAATAAAAAAAGTTATGAACGCCGAAAACATAAAGAATACAAAAACTATTTACCATAGCGAAACAAGGGTGTTAAATGAGATAAAGACGAAATTAATAGACCATAACGGAATCGTCACCAAAGCGGACAAAGGTCAAACTCTCGTAATTTTAACTTATGATGATTATAAAAACAAGATACTGGACTTCATTAAAAACAATAACATTATTGAGATTCATAGCGATCCCACTCTTACATTTAACAATAAAGTGAAATCAATATTGAATAAATCAAAATACGTCATAACGAACGATGAGAAAAAATACCTAAAAATGATAGATCCCAAGGCCCCTAGACTTAAGGGCCTTCCTAAAATACATAAAAATAATATGCCTGTCCGTCCTTTAGTTAATTTTATGTCTGCACCTTCATATAAAATTGCCAAAAAACTCGAAAAAATTTTTAGACAACACATAACGTTCAATAAAAATTATAGCTTGAAAAACAGTTTAGAACTGGTCGAACTTACAAAAGATATTACAATCGAGCCGAGACACACTCTCGCCTCATTCGACATAGTAAATCTATACACGAACATACCTATTACCGAAACGTTAGAAATAGCTAAAAATTTATTACTATCTAAATCCACATTAAATCATGAAACAGTTGATGAGTTAATCAATTTGACAAAAGTAATATTAGAACAAAATTATTTTACTTTCGACAACAAATATTATTTACAACGGGATGGTTTAGCTATGGGATCCCCATTGTCAGGCATCCTAGCTGAAATTTACCTAAATCATATTGAAACAAACGAAATTTTATCGACTAAAAACAAACATTATACAAAAATTTTATTTTACCGACGATATGTGGATGACACAATAATGATTTACAATGGCAATTGCAGACAATTAGAAATGCTTAAAAAACATATGAATACAATTACAAATAATTTACAATTCACATTAGAGACTGAAATGAATAATAAAATTAATTTTTTAGATTTAACTTTAACTAAAATAAACAATAAAATTAACTATAATATTTACAGAAAACCAACAATTACGGATCATGCTATTCACGCCTCATCGTATCACCCTATTTCACAAAAAATGGCTTTTTTCAACTGTATGATTCATAGATTGCTGGCATTGCCCTTATCCACAGATGATTATAACAATGAACTAAACGTTATCAAACACATAGCATTAGCCAATGGATACAAAAGTCATATAGTAGATAGAATAGTTAATAAAAAACAAAATAAACCAATAAATATTGATGTATCCAAAGAAAAAGTAAACAAATACATTGCTATAGAATATGGTGAAAATCTACACCATACTTTAAAAAACCAATTAAAAAAGCATAATATTACTTTGGCTTCAAAGGCAAGTAATAAACTTGAGAAAAAACTTACATTTACCAACAAAAATATACCCTCTGATATATTTGATGGTACTGGTGTATACAGACTTAATTGTTCTGATTGCGCACAGTTCTATATAGGACAAACAGGTCGTTCTTTCAAATTACGCTATAAAGAACATATCCCAAGCTCCAAGTCAAATGTAATAAGATCCACATTTGCAGAACATTTGAGCTCATATAACCATAATATAAAGAGTATTAATGATAATTTGGATATCCTACATAAATGTAAAAAGTCACTAAAGCTGGACACCCTTGAAAGGTTCGAGATATATAAAGCCATAAAGAAGGATCACAATCGTATCCTAAATGAGAAAGCAATACATACCAATAATGTTTTATTTAATAGAATCGATCTTATTGAACGAGAAATTGGCTATCAGATCGATAAATTGAACCAAGGTCAAACCGGCATTGATTAATCTTACCGTGGGGTGCGTTCCTGTACAGGTTCGTTTGCGGCCGCGTTGTTTTTATATTTTATATATTTTATTGTTATTTTGTTGTGATATAGTTTATTTATTATTTAAATAATGTTATGTGTTGTTTTTAAAAATTTTTAATATCTGACGAGATGTATATGCATCAAAATGTTTTAACTTAATTCATATTCCGATCTGATGATGACACCAAATGGTGTCGAAACTCGAGTCATCCTAAAAGGATTTTAAGAAACGTTGACAGAAGGTAATTAACCTATTTTATATTATAGGGACAGTCACTCTATAAAAAAAATAAATGCCATTATTGATTTTAGTAATAATAAATTAAAATGTACGGTTAATAATAAGCAGCATAGTATAGTATTAGGAAATATTGACATTGATAAGCAATCGGAAGCGAAATACATTCACATAACCAAGCCGGCGGCCAAGCTAGTTGTCAACAATAACATGCATAGTAATAATAATACAGATCAGTTAACCTCAATTTAACGGGACAAACTAAACCAGCTGATAAAGAAACATACGGAAACATTTCAAAACACCCACACTACCACACATGTATACACGCATGACATTGAAGTAACGGACGAAAATAAATTCGTGCGTAAGACATATCCAATCCCACTTCATTATCAGAAACTGGTGGATGAGGAAATTAATAAGATTTGGATGAGAACATCATCGAACGGTCCAACAGTAATTTTGTTAATCCCATGGTAAGTGTTAAAAAAAAAATAACCAGACAAGGATATGTTTGGACATGCGAAATTTAAACAGCATAACTAAAAAATGTTTTGACTGTGCGCCTAATGCCGAGAACTTATTTACTAAATGCCAGGGTGCAAATATTCGGTTGGACCTTAAAAGTGACTTTTGGCAAATACCATTAGCTGAAGATAGCAGAAAGTTTACTGCATTTTTATATAAAAATAAATGCTATCAATTCAAGGTAGTGCCCTTTGGTTTGGTAACCAGCCTCGCGGCGATGGTAAAATGCTTGGAGTTAGCATTCGGTCCTGAGGTGGAAGATTTTGTGAGTGTTTTTGTCGATGACATCTTAGTTATATCCAAATCATTTGATGAGCATTTAAAACATCTTGACATAGTATTCAGCAAACTCCGTCAGGCCAACTTGGTGCTCAACTACGAGAAGTGCGAATTTGGAAAGTCCGAAATAAAATTTTTAGGTCATATTATATCGGCGCAGGGTGTTAGTATGGACCTTGAAAAGATACAATTCATCACGGGATTTCCAACACCTGAAAAAACAAAGGATATTGGAGCTTTCCTAGGATTCACTGGATATTACCGTCGATTCGCACCTGCGTATGAGAAAACAATAGAACCACTGTTGGAACTACTTAGGAAAAGTACCAAATGGCGGTGGGAGGTAAGACATGAAGAGGCATTTAACGCAGTGAAGGAATTATTTAAAGAAAATCTACACGTGTTTCACCCCGAGAAGGAAGGAACATATGTGCTGTACTGCGATGCATCGGATTATGCCATTGGTGGAATTCTGTATCAGAGAAATAATAATGGTGAACTTAAAGTCATCGTGCATGTTAATCCCTTGTTAAAAGGTGCTGAGCAAAATTATTTTACTTCAGAAAAAGAAATTTTAGCTATTGTTTATTGTCTTAATAAGTTTAGGTATTATTTAGTAGGTAAGCATTTTGAAATTTTATCTGATAACCAAGCTTTGTCGTTTTGTTAAAATGTAAACTTGCAAATGCCCGAATGTCACGATGGGTAATGGCTATGCAAGAATATAATTTCAGCATTAAGTACTGTAAAGCTAGCGACAACAAGATGGCAGATACTCTAAGTCGTTATCCACCTGTGCATCAGGAAACTTATTCGGCGGATAAAAATGAAATCCAAAACTTAGCGATAAAATATGCGTTACCTAACGAGCTTAAAGCTTTATTAAAAAACACAAATATTGAGCAACAACATGATGACAAAATTAAAAAAATAATAAATGAAATACAAGTAACAGAAAATCCCAAGTTTCAGATTGCTAACAATATTTTGTACAAGCTGATCGACAGACAATGGAAAATAATGGTTCCTGACCATCTCGTAGAGGACCTAACATAGGCATCCCATGAAAATCTTGCTCAAGCTGGTGCCTACAAATGCTACTTGACGCTGCGGAAAGATTTTATATGGTTGAACATGGCCAGGAAAGTCAAATCAATACTTCGTACCTGCCACACAGCCAAATACCCAAACCAACACACATATGTGGAAAATGGGGAACATCGTTATGCATGGGAAAAATTAGTTACCGGTACTGTGTATCGATTTCCTTGGTCCATTACCTCGTGCGGCTCGGGGTATGAGAAATCTAGTTGTGTGTACGGATGCCTTCAGGAAGAATGTAAGTCTTTATGCTATAGGTAGACCCACAACAGATGCAGTACTTAGAATAATTTTAGAAAAGTACATCCCAAAGTATGGTCATGTAAAGAAGATCCTGTCCGATCAAGGCACGCAATTCCAGAATAAAAAATGGAAAGCTGAATTGGAGAAGCGGTGTCGTGTTTTATTATTTTTATTAAATATTTATAAAATGATCACAAACTCCCACTTACCTTTCATTTGTCAACTCTTTGGCCAGATCGTCTAGTGTTGTAACCCTATTTCGTATAGCGAATTTACCAGCACAGAAAATGAAATCAGGTACTTGAAATGATTATTCTAACACACATATATCAATTGAAATAAAATGTTAATTTATTATTATGACATTCTTTGTTCTCCCCTCTCTTCATTTCCTTCTACATCTGTTCTAAACGTTATTAAAACCTACGTGGCTATGCCACTTATACTATTATATCAACATTACATATTTATTTATTTTTTACTTAGATTATGTAAAGCAGCCCAGTTCGCTCACTCTCTCATACATACATATTTAAATTTTCCCCATACTTTATTTTTAGCGCTTTATAAAAATTACGGCAAGGATTAAGAAGAAAGTTGCACTGTTACTACTCTGTACGTCCTGGTCGACCCGTGTTGTACTCTGTGGGTTTAATCCTTCACATGTCCGAAAATAGTTCTCACATTTTTGTTTTCTATGTCACTGTAAGGTAATTTGTTCTCACGTTGTTTTTAATTCCACTTTATATTATCAATTTAGCCACATTTTAATACTTTAAAATTACAAGCTGAAGTTTTAGGCTGACGAGTCTATGTGTTAACGCCCGGCCGGGGTTCGGTCTCTCAATAGACTGCTTTAACTATTTTACCATTTTTTATAGGCTAATGAGATAAAACTTTTCCCGGCCGGCGACTCACACCACTACTGGCGTCCGCTGCCTTCAGATGTTATTCGTCGACTGCCTTTGTTTTTCGCGCGCCGGGCCAGAAAGAATGTACCAGTTCGTGCCGTTTGCGTGAGAAACTTTGCCGACTGTGTGTGCGGTTGAAAGCGCGGGCGCGCCCTCTTTGCAATCTGCACATACCAATGTCAATTCACACCCGTCTCGACGCTACAGTCTATTCACCGTAATTTCTTAGTTGCAAACAATGTTGAAAAGATTTCACTTACAAAATCCCATCGGTCTGTACCGTTACAATACCCCCCCCCCCAATGAGACGTTTTCTGCCAAAACAGAAAAACTCTCATTGCTAACCCCTAAGAGGATTTGTGAGGATATATGGTGCCAACAACCCCCCGTTAATTTCTAAACACATCATGGGTAAATTACCCCCCTAGCTCGGCGACCATGGCTGCACCTGAACGAGATTACTGGACTTCTCTGAACGAGATCCCAACACCATAAAATCGGACAGATACTCACCATAGTACCACCTAACCTTGTATCATTCCGTCAAAAAATCAAAACCTGGCATTATACCATATCAGATCCTCAACCGATATGTTCCCTCTTACATGGATACTGGGTTGCCTTTAGCAAATACTGGGTGCATACACATTTTCATTATCGACTACATACTACCTCCATTTGCATTAAAATAAACTTCACAAGCATTCTATAATTGCTTCTACACAAAGTAATTCTCCCTTTCCAAACAACAAAATTTTTCTGATATTATTTCAAATTAAATTCAATTAATTAAATTTTATTCCACCAGTGAAAACAATCTAGGTCTATTATCAAAACCCACATCCACGTTACTCTACTTTATTTCTTTCCATTCCTTAATTTCATTGCAAATTTTAAATTTTTCCAAAATTGTCCCAAAATCTTTCAAATACATTTACTTTATTCTTCTTATATTACTCCCACTTATAATAAACAAATAAACAATATAATATAATAAACAATACAATAATAAACAATACAATAATAAACAAATTTCTTATAATAAACAACCTACTCCTACCATAAATTCAAAAATAGCTACACTTGATTACCAAGATAACATAAGATATACATCATGAATCAGCTGACCTCTTTTCTACTGATAGTGAACCTCAAAATTTGACATAAACGTCTTTACTGCAACATTTTTTTCCCAAAAAAATTTTAATTTCCCAAAATTATTTCTTTTATCATTATCAAGAAAATAAAATTATTTAATTTAATTAAGTAACCCCACTGCATGAATTAATTACTAGAAACTGGTCCTGTCTCTAACATCAGCCATCAGCTGATCTCTCTGGGTCATGTGAATGACCTTGATCCATATACACTACACAAAGCTACACCATAAAATACATGAGGCATGGTTACAATTTTTACCTTCAAACATAATATAACATAATAAACATAGAACATTCAAAAATAACATTGTTATCATTACCTCACAATAAACAATAAAATTTACATTTATATTGATCAAAAATTACACTCTTTACAGTTTCAATTTGTTTTCAAATTCTATTAAAATCTTTTACTGGTTTCATTTATTAGTACATTTTAACTATGATTCTCTCTTTAACATTTTCCTTCTCAATTAGCTTGGGTGACTCTTAGTTATTCATAACGTTTCGATTTACAACTTGGGTGTTTAAATATAACCTCTCCCCCCCTTCTGACTCTAACAATCACTAACAGACTTTATCTAGTATGACACCCATCTCTCAGAACATTTACCAATAATTCTCTAATTCCATTCCCATCATTCTACCCTTATAACAAAATACCCTCTACCCTGTTTGTACTTAGGACGTGTGTTCCCTTCCCAATGCTCATCCCCTTATTGGTCCCTGGACTCTCCCTAGGTAACCCCGCCAAACCCCATTTTAAAACTATTCACCTCCCGCCACAACGCTTTTCGCTTATCACACCACCCCCTTTACAAAATTCCTCTATCAACCAATTACTCTCCCATTACATCACTTTCACATTCAACATATACCCACTATCACTACTGTGTCACTATTAATTCTCAATTCTACATTACTTTTACTCCCAAGACTCTTATTCTGTTTAACACCCCTTTAAACTTAACTTGGATTGATTAATTCAAATGCTTTCTTTATGCTTGTCACCCAAATTCTAACACTTACCACATTTTACATCACATCAATCATTGAAAATTCAAAACTATCTCAAATCAATTTCATCACTTATTTAAAACATTACAAGTTTATTATTGAACCATTTAATGACATTGAAAAATCTGCAAATCAGTGAATTACTACATATATAACACTAGTAATCAGCTGATGTTCCTGGTCAGGTGACTGACCTTACTCTAAATACGTTTCAAACCATTATACCGTGTGAAATACATTATATGTTTACAATCCTTATATTCTAACATAATAAAATAATAACACAATAAGACATAATTAACCACATATTATAAACATCTTCTTCACTTGAAATAATCTTTTCAAAATAAGTAAAGTCCTTTATAAAATTATTATACAGAGCATGACACATTTAAACCACTTACTTCTAAACAACTATCGATTACAATATTATTTCTTGAATCAACATAAAATCATTATAATTGACCCTATCATTTAAAATTGTTTGCTCTCATGCGTGAAATACATCACTAATCATTGAGTCATAGTTATAGCAACAGTTACTGAACAGCTCTCTGGGTTGTCAACCCCCAACTCTCTCTATAGAGCCATATAAATTGACCGCCCGCTGTTTACAGAGGTCGTCACCCTCTCGCTGAATTTTCAGCTACCCTCCTACTTCAATTACTTAAAGTCCCCCCTTTATATCCAGTTACAATTAGGTAACCACCCGCCGGATAAACCGGATCGAGCGTTTGCCTGGTTGCATAAACACTTTATTGTTTATGCCCCTGGCTTGTAACGGCCAGCTCCTTTTCCACACACACTATTGTTTCCTGGTGTTGTACTGTGGCGTCCATTTGCGTCCCCAAGAACTGAAGTTTACATATATATGGTATAGACGCTGCCTATACCGTTCTTGGTTCAGCGTTATATACAATTCGGTATTACTGATGTCCGAGGACACCAGTAATCCTACTAAAATGATTCACACACCCTTAAAACGGCACTATCGCCACCTTCGACAATAGCCGCTGTTCCATAGTTATGTAGTTTCCCCTGTGTTACCCCCCGGTCAATTTCAATGTTCACCAATTTAGAATCTACTTACATAAATCCACGGTCAGGGTTCGGTGAAGCCGTGACTGCCCGAAAATTGGGGAAACTACCAAAAGACATATAAGGCTCACACTGACACCGTTACTACAATTCACGGATGGTCAACTCTTATATGTTTGGTTATTTATTAATTGAATTTTTATGTTTAACATCTTTTATACTCGTCTATTTTTTTAACTTTTAAACATCAACATTTCACTTATTTGAATGGTATTATAAAATTCATACTTACATTACATCACTCATACACTGTCATAGACACAAAATATAAACAACTGTTACCACCAAATCATGTACACAACTCCAATTATCTTCTGAAACATTTTAACAACCATGTTATTCCACAAACTAAACACAGTTTACATTTATTTATTTATTATCAAGTTCCAATCTCCTAAAATCGTTTAAATTCACCATCACATTCTCTTTATAAAACATTTTAAATCAATCACAAATATTTAAGCATCTCAAATTATTTTAATTCCATCAATTATTAAAAACACAACACATTTTAATTACTTTACTCCAAGACAATTACAATTCACTTATTACCTTCATAATTATTCTCGTTATTTATTCAGTCCGCCAAAATATTATTATTAAAACAATTTCTACTACACACACATATTGTTTACATCAAACACCTGTTACAATACAAACACAATTAATTTCACTATACATTAATTTACAATTTCTTGTCATTACTTTCTGTTTACCACACTTCATTTCATAATCTAGCCATGTCATAACCACAAACTAAAATATTTAAAATGTTCATTCTCTGATTTTATATTTACCCTCCATCATCATGTAATAGTCTCATATATTTATAACACAAATCATTCTTGTCAACATACATTACATTGTAATGATCATTATAATGACTACTTTCGTTAATTACAGTAACACAATAATTAACTACATTTTTGTCTACCATTAATTCACAAAGCCCGTCTACATTGGTGATTTTAGTTCTGTCTCCATCAGTATTTTTGTTCAACATAAGGTAAGTTATTTTATCATCATATTCCTCCACTACATTCCTCACATCATCAAAATAATCATCCATCTCTCTTTTACAAGGTAAGTATCCTATATCATCTATCTCCTTCAATTCTAACCTCTCTTTCAACTCTTTGTAATTTCTCTTTAACTGAAATAATTCTATCTCCCTATCTGCACACAACTCTCTCTCTCAAAACATCTCTCATCATCATACCACCTGTCACAACCCCCCTGACCTATTTCATACCACGCAAAGGGCACAACAAACTTACTATATGTCTTGGCACTTCCAAGACCATCACAAAAAATAAAGGGACCATTGGAAGACACCTTGTCTTCCACACAACTACTGGAGGAAACTCTGTCCTCATACAACATTTGTGAAACCTCTGTTTCACCATAAACTTGGGGAAAACTTGCCCTTTGCCCACCTAACGTTTCTTCACACACACTCCCCATTTCATCCACACTTTCTCTGCTCACCACTTTACTCTCTAACACCACGTTTTGAATTACACCACTGTTATCACTCATTAACTCATTGTTATAATTATCGTTATTACTCACCTTGTTATCAATCATTTCTTCACTAATTGCATTCCCACTACACTTACCGGTATTTCTTGTAACGTTATCTACATCATCTTGTATTCGTTTTATAGCTGTCTGGAAACGTTCATCAATACGTTTACATAATGCATTACATAAGTGAACGCATTGTCACTTCTTCCTGCGGTTGTTGTTGGGACTCCTGTCCCCGCGCTCTGACGTTTGACGTCTCCTCGGTCATTTGTGAATAAGTTGGTGATTCCTCTCGTTCGACATCGGGTACTCCCTGTTGGTTATTAATATCGAAATTCATGGAATCTGTACTACTGGTCGTCATTTTTGCAGCCTTACTCCGCGTTAACATTCAGTCCCAGTCCAACTAGCTTCACACTAATAATATTTGTTCTTACAACTAACATGAAATATTAATATATACGCTTATCCTATCTCTACTGCCTGCTCTTTGCCGTGCGATGGGCGCCAAATACAAAGATGTGGGAGTTTTTCCTATTACGCCCTGTGTTCTAGAGCGTCAAATACAAAGATATGCCACGCGTTGGGCAGCCAAATACAACTTTAATGGGGTTAATTATTATGCTAACTGTGATTAATTAATTATGTAAATATACTAATTTGCATAATGAGATCGTGTAATCACTCAATTAGGTTACTCATATCAACTGATTGAAGCTAAGTGACACGTTAGTTCCTTTATGTTAGCATAATTATTGCATGGAGACTCTAATTGTTGTATACATGAATAAAACTACTATAAATCATTCAAGTGCCATTACTTTCTTGTTCTGAGGTAACTTGACAATAATGAACGCATATATTCTGGATAAAATAAACACTTATTTATTTAACATCATATCATTAAATAAAGAAACTTCAATATATAAAATATGGATGATTCCCTGTAAATACATTCATAAAAAGAACATAAAAGAACACATGTATGTATATCAAATTACAATGCGAATCCAATACGTTGTTTGCTGGAAAACATACACATACATATATAATACAATCGATATATCGAAAACACAAATAGTCAAACAATAAATCTTATACTAATGCGTTCATTGCTTGCCTCAGATGAATAGCGTTAATTATTTTTATCATATTTAATTTAAAGACTCAAGGGGTGTTTCTTGAAAAGAGACAGGACAGTAGAGTTCTTATATGATAAGAATAGCATAAAGATTACTTGGAAAGCGATTTATCCGATATTTCCATCGGCGTAACTCCTTCTCTCTGGCGGTCCATATGTGGAAGCTGTGTAGCTGTGATGTCACTTAACACTCAACACACGCGGAACAGATTCACTCGCGCTGTGTGTGTATTCTGTTGATTCGGCTGTTACTGTTCGAGTTTATGAAATCATGTATCGTGAGGATAAGTTCATCATTATCTATGGTGTATATGTCTGTCTGTCTATTGTTGAACTTCTTGTGTGTACATTAATGTATAGCGTCTTTGATGCCGTGGTGTAATTGTTCCAAATTCTATTGTATCGCTTCGCCGCACTGTACAACGTTACGATTTCGTTGTCCGGTATTACATTAACAATAGTTCTACGCGTCGGTTATTGATGAAAGTGCGATTGGTTAGTTCAGTTCTGAATTACTCTATAATTATTAAGCACTGGCGTATGTCGCATGTTTTAGTCACTGTAGGTACACTATTACCGGATACGCGCCAATATCGAAATGTCTAAGTCACTTAATTATATCCCGCGTAGCAGAGTTTCAAAGTCCCACTGCTGTCCGTATGTTAATCGAACTTTGTATTAAGACTGTTATAAAATTATGAAGATTCTTAAAAGTGTATGACGGCTGACTGTTGAAAGTTATAAAAAGACTGTCGAAAATTATAAGTAGACTGTTTAAAAGTATGTGAAGACTGCTCAAAGTATATGATTGAAAATTTATGAAAGACTGTCCTCCCGCGTGCTCTGCAAACAGTTTTTATCAAGCATCGTTTACCACAATGCACTCTTCTGGAAGACACGCCTCAGGTCGAACATGATAGGACATAAGATCTCCTACCCTTATGCCAGACTATCGTTCTTCACTTCTCATTCGACGTTCCCGTTGCCATGATGACGACGGTCCTCTCCACCTGTTCTCTGGGTAGATGCTGGGTTGTGATTGGGTATCCTGTCTCCCCACGAGTTCGCGTCGAAAGACTCCGTACTCTTTTCCTAGAACAGGAGTAATTTCTTGGTTGTCCATCATGTCTTTGTCTAAGCGTACTCCGGATCTCGCTGCACTTCTCACGCAAACAATGTGTCGTATTTTGTTATTATTTCGCTGTCCTCGACCCCTTTTCCGATCGCTGTCCTGGCGCAGCGTGTCGTCGTTTCCAAAACGGCACTCCTTCTCCCTGTCGTAAATATCAGTTGTCGCCAGTAAGACGTTCCCCCGCTGTGCACAATTTCGATTCTATTCTTTTAGGTATCGATGTCAGTTCTCATACAGGGTTATACCATTGTGTACTTACGCCCTTTTCTTACTACTGGTACACTTCAAATTAACCCGGCAGTGTGTCCGTCACAGTTTCTCTCTAAATTGGTACTTGACACAGTTTCTTTTATCTTACATTTTGCAGGCTGTAAATCTCGGTTTAGTCGAGTCTGTCACGGCCAACCTTGTTCCCCATTGTAAAGCTATGTGAAGCGTATTTGTATTGTCCGAAGCAAACGTTCACTTGACACCTCGTCACACTGTTCCTTATTTATTGCTCGTGGCCTGTGTAGGGGTGTCTTGCTGAATGTAACGTCTTTTCGATCATACTAAAAAATTTTAATTCTTGGTCGTTACAATGTGTCATGCACTGTTTTCACTATAGCTTGTTCATTTTATAAATTTAGCCGTCCACTACTCATTACGATTGTTTCTTGATCACATTTAGTTTTTAGTTTAGCTTCAACACATTTTATTTATAATTCGGTTCGAATTACTCAGCTGACTTCAACACACGACCGTCTGGTCTTGACACCGGGTGTGAAGTGACGCTTTGTCACAATGGCTGGTGTGGATTTTTTTTTCCTTGCCCACTATACTATTATTAAAATTTGTTTGGTATTGACATTTGTACTGAAAGGGAAACAATGTTGCCAAACTCTGACCACGTGACTTCTACAAGTTGATAAACACAAAACAATGATTCACATACAAACAACTTACAACACATTCACGGTCAAGGTCATTTAATACGGATTTTCAAGACAAAACAGTTTACTTTTAAAACATGATATGATACCTCTTAATGTACTTTTAATTACAGTAAGGCATCCAGAGATGCTTTTGTAGTGAAGTCGCATAGCTTATATCGTAGTGAATACGATTATTTAATGTATGGTTGCAATAACATGTACGTATTATACTGTGCATTGCCTTAATCATAGTGCACATTAATCTGTTCACATCGCGTAAAAAATCTTTTATTTTGTGAAATGACGTGAACCGTGTTACGCAAATTCTAGTTAAGTCCAACTATGGTAATATGAGATCTTACTTAATATTTTGGTATGGATTTAATATCATAATAATTTACTCGAAAAACGTGATAAATAATTACTCTATTATTATATCATGAACTTAATAAATACAGATAATTTGGTATTAAGCAAGCATAAATATTTGCGAATTCTTCATAAATGAAACTGCCTATAAATAGTGAAATATTAATTTATAATTGATAAAAATTTGTAATATTGGACTATAACATTTCGTTTGTTAATTTTTGTTTAGTTAAAGATAAAATTAAATATTTTTGTATTGCAATTTTATATTTAACATTACTTCTAACATTAAACAAAATAAAAACTTACGTTTATAATGGGTGAACTCCGCTTAATGTAGAATCACTATCTTCAGATTCAACTGATTCACTGTCACTCGAACAATTTACAGAAATGATCAAATTTTCTACCTGCTGTTCCACTATACCTTCATTTTTCCAAGCGTCTTCAATAATTGACTTGGTGTGTTCGACTACCTTCTTCCAGTCTTCTCCAGTAATCATTTGCATGGCTTCATTTGTTAATTTTTCTACTTCAGTCATTGTGAATTTTGTATTATTTATGGCAACGTATTTTTTAACCCTGGCCCATATTAGTTCTATGGCGTTAAAGTGACAATGATATGGAGGCAACCGGATGACTTCATGACCGTAACTTTCAGCCAACTCGTCAACAATATACACAGGAAACTTTGGTTTATTAAATAGTACTAATTCCATCAACTCAGCCTTTTTCATATCCTCTGTCAATGGAATGTTTCGGCGTTTTAACCATTCAACCATCTCTTCTTTTTTTGAAGCCATTGTTGGAGCCTTGTCTTTAATCACTGAATGATATGGGGCGTTGTCCATCACGATCACTGAATTGGGAGGAATATTCTTTAACAGGAATTCTTCAAAGCATGTTTTAAATTTGTTGTGATTCATTTCTTCGTGATAGTCAGAAGTCTTTTTCGATTTAAATACATAGAGGCAATTGGGAATAAACCCCTGAGAATTTCCGGCGTGGATAATTATAAGTCTTCCACCTTTTCCAATTCGCACTAGCATAGTTCCCGCCGTAGAATCATCCGACCAACACTTTTTTAAAGAATGTCCTGCGTTCACCCATGTTTCGTCAGCCCACACGACGTTATTAAAATTTTTATTTATAACGAAATCTACAGCGAGAAGCTACGTGTTGTTGCTCCATTAATACTTTTCTACCCGAAACGGTAGTAAATTTAAATCCCAAATTTTTAATTACGGACCGTAAAGACGAGTGGCTACCAGTGAAAAGCTCTGCATCATGAAGAGTAACGAGTAGCTTTTTTATTGTAGGATACTCTTTACGACGTAATACTCATATACGTGGCGACGGATCCCATCTTCTGCAAAAGCATCCAGATTAGTAACACGTTTTTCTATCCGTCTTTTTTTACCTGGTGTTTCCAGTTTAGAAGGGCCAGCTTCCTCGCTTTGTTTACACTTCTCCTTACCTATCGTTACGACCGTATTTTTACTTATAGAGAGCGCAGCTGCTGTTCTATCAACAACTTGACCAACTGAAATCAGAGGCCCACCATGTTCCTTCTCTTTCTCGAAATAATCTCGTAGAGAACAAACGAATTCTCTGGACTGCCCTCTAATTGGTACTCCGCGACCGGAAATACGTGTTTTCTCTTTTACCAGGTGTATTCGCAGTCGACCACGCTTTTTCCCAGTTTCCTCACTTTCAGACATACCTTCTGTTTGAAAGTAAACGCGTATAGGTTAAAGCTGTTACGTATTTTAAAGAATTCAAAATTTAAGAATGTAGATATTTATACAAATTGTTTTAAAATAAAAATCGCACGCACAAAGTTCCGTAAAATGAACAAAATAAAGTAAATTTATACTTAGGTAAACATGTAATTTAAACATGCTTATGCTTATTTAGTTAATAATAGATTCACACGTTTTCACTACACTTAGTTAATTAGTCAGAAATTAGTTAAGTAATTAGAAATTAATTAGCAATAAACTTGTATCTGCAACACAACTATTTAAGTATTAAACTAACGTACACCCACGAATAATCAAACAAGTGTAACCGAGAACACAGCACTCTTAACAAACAGACTAACAGTTCACTCTGTGGCGCGACATTCCACACTGGTTTGAATAACAGCACGTGTGGGACATTATTGGCAACAGTGTGCGTTGCTACGGTTACTGTTTACAGTTTTGAGTACGGCGATTGGTTGAGAGGCACGTAGCAGTCAGTTGTTTAATCAACAGTTCCATCTGTCAATACCAAACAAATTTTAATAATAGTATAGATGTTGGCGGAAATACGATGACATCTAAGCTCCTTACTGTGACGTTTCGACGGTTCATTGGTTCTTTCGACCGCCGAAGTTATTCTGTGGCGATACCCCAGGCCGTGGTTCTCAATTTCCTTCGTCTTCACAGACACGTGGTGCAAATTTGTCGTCTTACGCCATTTTTGTTACGGCGTCCTTTTTAACCGTTCGGCGCAGGTGAGGCGCTTGTGCGTGTGGACTCACATTCTGTACGTGACAATTCTCGAATTTCGTACCGCGCACACCGTTCCAGACTAATGTGCGTTTAAAAAGCTCTGCTGTAGTTCTTTGTTCAAACTGTCATGGGAAATTGCAATGTTAATTTTAATATAGAAATTAATAAAATAAACCTCCCCATTTTCTCCTATTACAGTACGTACACAACATTAGAGCCGGATTCCACTGGAACATCCGAGAAACATGTAGAATGTTTTGTAATGGTGTAACACTTTTTCCACATGGTGTAACGATAGTTTCTAGGCAACTTGTTATAGGTGAGAATATGTGTACCCTCCTGTGGCACAATGTCAGGTTCATATTTTTCAAATCTTCTCTTAAAAAAAAAGGGCGTATTGATTGTCAACTGGTGTGATAAAACTCTCTGAGACTAGATGCCACAACTTGAAGATACCCTTAAAAATTTATGAGGTTGCTGCACGCACTCTTATTTTGGAAAGAAGGTTACTACTGTTTTAACAGTGTTTTCTATTTCAATCAATATATTCTATGATATACAAGTGAACTGTGGTCCGAATTGTAAAATACCAGTTTAAAGGATTTTTCTCTAATAACACATTTTTCAATATACAAATTGTTTTTATTATAATATAATGTACAATACACAAAAATAGAAAAAAAATATCAATTATTTACTCATTTTTATAAACTAAGAATATTTATGAATGTCATATGTATATGCCTTATCAACCAGGAATACAAAACATCTAAACTTATAAAATCCCTTTAGCAACAAATATGTTCCTGATTTCAATAATAAATATATCTCTTCTGTTTATTCATCACATTAATCACAAAAATATTTAAGCATGTTTTTCTGTCTTTTATTCTCTGCAAATTAATTAAAAAAACAAAACAATTAACATGTTAAACAAAATTAGCACGTTACACAAGATACAACTAAAAAAAAAAAGAAATACAATATTATTTTGCTAAATACAATATTGTACTATAATTACGTATCACCTCAAAATAATATTTTATTTCCAAATCGACGTACAGTCCATTTCCATTTTTATTAAACAGTCTTATTTTAATTATTCTATACACTGTAGAATATCAGATCCGTTAATTCTGTACCACCCATAATCATACATAACTAATATAAACAAAATACATTTAACATAACAATTCAGTAACCTCTAAGTACAACTAGAGTTTGATATTTATTTTTGTATATTCTTTGTTCATGCTCACACATGACGACAGGTGAGAGTTTTATATACACCATATTTATTGGTGTCAGTGGACATTAAAAAATGTTAAAAATTAAGGTGAACAGATTCCACAAGGAATCAGTATATAGTAGGAATACACTGTGACATGTTCCCCAAAGTGTCAGTCAAATGGGCCTTTGAAATTCATTTAAAAGATTTAAACCCCAAATAGTGACTACAATTTAATCTCACAGGTAAAATTAAGATATGATTTTTTTCTGGGTAAACACAGCATTGGACATAATATGCTATGAATTAATTGTGAAGTTTTTTTTTTTAAAGAAGTGTGCCATATCAAACGATATGAATAGGACTAAAGCTATTCAGAATAGCGGAAATATTGACAAGATTAAAAAAATAAATAAATACATAAATCAATTACCCTGTCTTTTGTGGATGTATGCTGTTCCGGTGATAAATGAAGGTACTCAAATAAAATTGTTTATTCGTAAATTAAAATTTAATTATTACCATAATCTTTACACATCAGTTAGTAAAGGCTACTTGATAAATAAAAAAATAAGTAAACATTTATTAATTTTGTTTTCATTTTGGTACGTTTTTCTTTAGCTAGCTAAATTGAGAGCACACATATTACACATACAAAAATGGCCCATTTTGTAAGACTGCAAACCAATCTGCATATAGTATTTAATTCTTGGATGTGATCTCAATGCAAGGAATGACTATCACTGAATATACAGTATCACAAAAAATAATACAATTATAATACAAGGATTAGTAGAAAAGTTTGCGGAGCAACGTCTATAGCGCAGCAGTACAACTAATATTTTTAGTGTGTTATAATATTCATGTTTCATGTAAACAGCTGTGAATTTTCAAATCTATATGGCACTGTATTCATTGTTTATCAGCTGTTTGAAATTTACATGTCACGTGTGTTTGAAAAATGGACAAAATTAAACATCGTGCTGTGATTTAATTCCTAGTAAAAAAAGGTCTAGCACCAGTGGATATTTACAACAAAACAACAAATCTGTTAGGA
Organism: Magicicada septendecula; assembly: GCA_034769895.1. NCBI lineage: Eukaryota > Metazoa > Arthropoda > Insecta > Hemiptera > Cicadidae > Magicicada > Magicicada septendecula. The sequence continues at coordinate 405,079,239 of CM068375.1, forward strand.
GATGCCGCCCCTTTAAAAACAATGGTTTGTAAAGTGGGCACTTGAGTTTAAACGTGGTAATACGACCACTGAAGATAATCCCCGCAGTGGATGCCCAAAAAATGCAACAACTTCGGATATCATTAAAAAAATTTCATACATACTTTTGGAAGACCAGCGATTGAGAATGGATGACATTACGGGATTGTAGAAGTCTCACACAAGCGTATATATCACATTTTAACTAAAGAACTTGGTATGAAAAAAGTTTGTGCAAGGTGGGTGCCGTATTTGTTATCAAGTGACCAAAAGGGAATGAGTAAGAAAGTTTCTGAGAAATGTTTAGAGCATTTTACGAAGAACAGGAGTGATTTTGTTCATAAATTTGTTACTGTGTATGTGATGTGGGTCCACCACTACACTCCAGAAACGAAACAACAGTCAAAACAATGGGCTCTAACTGTCAAAAGTGCTCCAAAGAAAGCAAAGGTGGTCCCATCAGCAGGAAAGATCATGGCATCGATTTTCTGGGATGCAAAAGGCATTTTGCTAATTATCTCGAGAAAGGCTAGTCAATAACCAGAGAATAATATTCAAACCTTCTGGAACAACTAAACAAAAAAAATTGTGAGAAAAGGCCCGGTTTAGCAACGAAAACAAAAATTTGTCATCAGGACAATGCCCTTGTGCACTAAAGTGTTTTGGCGATGAGTAAACTGCGAGATTTGAAGCATGAATTATTAGAACATCCACCATATTCACCAGCTCTAGCACCCTCTGATGTCCATCTATTTTCAAACCTTACAAAATTTGTGGCTGGAAAGCGTTTTTCATCAAATGAAGAGGTAACAGCAGCTATAGAGGGGTACTTTACGAATCTTCCAGAATCTTACTTCAAGAAGGGATTGAATTATTAGAGAAGCATTAGACCAAGTGTATTTAAGTTGGGGGGAGATTATGTAGAATAATAAAGTCATTTTTGTTATAATTAACTTGTTTTTTCATTTCCATTCCGCGAACTTTTCAATTATCCCTCGTATATAAATAATATTTATGTATGAGGGTTATTCAGAAAGTAAGCTCTCTTTTCAAATATTGCCACTGTATTGATGCTGTCACGCTGTTGCACATGTGTGGCCAGTTTGTTGATTCATTGTCAAGCCAACACCATTTTAACAAGTAAACTACTGTGCACTGAGTAAGCTTTGTTGGAAGTGTTTATAAAGTCAAAGAAATTCGAGATGCCCACTGCATGTGAAAGTAGGTATGTGATTCGGTTCCTGAATGCGAAAGGCATTAAATTGGAAATTCACCGTCGGATTTTTGATAATTATTGAGAAAAAGTAGTGAGCGAGTCAATGGAAACAAGATGGATACGACTTTTTTGTTTAGTCCAATTCAGAGTAAGCGATGTAGGATGCTTAACCGGGACATTGCATGTCGCACACACACACACACACACACACATACGCGCGCGCACGCACGCACGCACGCAGTGCAACACAACAGCTCCTCACAAAGTTTGCCTGTCAACAATTTGATCATCTGCCTTACAATCCAGACCTCACAATTCAATATCACCTTTTCAAGTATGAGAAATCCTTCCTTGGTGGCCAACGATGTTAAACAAGCTGTTAATACATGGTTCAAATCACAGGCAGGAAATTTCTATGATGAAGGAATACAACGTCTGGTGCCTCGCTATGAAAAGTGTTTCAAAAATGACTGAAACTATATAGAAAAATAGTTTACGGCGTGTATTTCAAATAGCAATAAAAATGTTTTTGTAAATATATTCTTATTTCCTTTAATACCCTATCGGGGACTTACTTTCTGAATAGCCCTCGTACATATATTTATTCACCTTATACTCTTTCAAATCAATAAAATTTGTTGGTATAATCAGAAAAAAAAACGTATACAAACTTGAGGTCAACATATTTTTGACCATCACAGTATGCTGTTGATGTGAACTTGGTATTTTCATGTAGTCTTGGGGTTGTATTGTTTTCTGTAAAGACAGTAGATTTTCTGGGATACTTTACCCATTAGCTATTTCTCTCTCTTTAAGTAAAATGCAAAAAAATTAAGCCAGATCTCATTATACACTTCCACTTTTGTTATTCACAATTACATCCTATTGTCTGCAGCACTACTACTATAAGATAGAGAAAATCACAATCTTTAGTAGATGTAAATAAACACTCTGCTTGTAACTTCATATTATTATTTTATGTTTTGTTATAAAGTATGCTGGCTGGTTATCTTGGGTTGATATACTGGACACAGTTTCCTGCTTTTGTTTGTCTGGTCAATCTAAATCTGTTCCCATAGTGTGTAACCATTAAAGTCTAGACACAGTTTTTAAAAATGTATTTCTATTTATCCTTCAACTGAAGTGTTCTAGAAACAAATTTTGGAAGATATGTTTCACTACAAAAGATTGGTAGTGTTCAAGTTTTGCATTTTTTAATTTACAACTAAGTAATAAATTCAATTTGAATTCACTTTATTTAATTTCTTTAATTTTACTAAGTTTTTGAACTACTTTGTCTGTTATTATTTACAATATTATATTATATTATTTCTGTTATTGAGCAATGCCCCTTAAAATTGATGGCGTATTTCTCAATGAAATACATGATTACACATCCTAGAAGATGAACACCCCAGTTTGATACATTTACATAAAACACTCAATTTATTTTTACAGATATTACTATTAGCACTAATGGACATATATGTTACGGGGAGAAAAGTATCAAGAATGCAGTTAACAAGCTTTTTTATGGAGGAGTTGCTTGCAGGAACAGCAATTCCAGTACACCATGACTGCATATTCTACAAGGGCATAGTGATACAGGCTTGTGCGCACTCAAGAGTAAATTCAGATCATTATATATTTGAATAAAACTGGCTTTTATGTATTTTAAACTGTATTACCAAAATCTTTTAAACAGTAAAAATGTCCCAAAACCTGTGAATAATGAACGTAATGCATAAACATAGAAAAATATTAAACTATAAAAGTAGGTCTTTATATAAAAATATCAACTACCATTTTTTTAATGAAAAATTTATAAAAAATTAAGCATTAATTGCCTGCAATATGGAGGAAGCAATCGAAAGAAGAATTCTGGCTGGTAATACAAGCTATTACGGGCTGACTAAACATTTCAAATCAAGACTATTAACCACAGAAACTAAAGCCATGCTTTATAAGACATTGGTAAGGCCTGTAGTGACATATGGCTCCGAGTGTTGGCTACTCAAGAAAATTGATGAACAGAGACTGGCTGTTTTTGAAAGGAAGATACTGAGAAGGATTTATGGGCCAATTCAACACAATGGAGTCTGAAGAAAGAGCAATAATAATGAATTATATATGGTAAGTACAATGACAGTACAGCTGTCCGATTTGGCAAAATTAATAGATTAAGATGGGGAGGACACGTTCAGAGAATGGATGACGAATGTACGACAAAAAGATTTATGAACACAAGCCAATAGGAAAAAGGAAGATTGGAAGATCGAAGAACAGATGGTTGGACCAGGTCGGCAACGATGCGAGGAAGCTGGGCACAGTGAATTGGTGGCGAATGACTGAGGACAGGAATAAGTGGAGGCAATTTCCTTTGGAAGCCAAGCCTCGATCTGGGCTGTAGAGCCAAGGATGTATGTATGTGTATAGAGGAAGTGTACAAAATTTCCAGGTTTATAAAAGAATTTGTATTTCTTGACTATTAACAAAACCTTTTTGTCAAACACGCAAATATTAAAAAGCATCCAATGGGCTAATTTACATGGTTTTACAAAACTTACTACTTTTATTACAAAATACAAAATTGAATAAATTAGAAATCTACTAAACTTTTTAAAGTTATGTGAACAGAATGTAACGCACGTACTCTGAATGATAACACAATGAACTGCAATTTTCTATTTTTACATCCAGGTTAAAAAAGTGGTTACCTCTCCTGTATATTCATAAATTGAGGGTTACAAAATTTACATTAGAGCCATAATCATGCAGTTTGTGCATGTGTGTCAAGGTGGCATGTCTAAGGATTGCTTACTTCTCTCTATCTATATACAAGCACAATTTGCAGGAGAGAGAGAGAGAGAGAGAGAGAGAGAGAGAGAGAGAGAGAGAGAAAGATATTTAAATAAAAAAAAAATAAATTAAAAAATATAACAGCTAGCCCCCTTCAAAAAAAGTTACTATTCTGTACCTATCATAATGTATTAGTTGTATTAATGTGTTGCAGACTCACAGATTTATTTAAAAAAAGTATTAAGTTCTGTAAACTAAAAATTTTTTCTATTTCTATTCTTAGAATAAAGTAACAAAACATATAATTAAAAACTCACAAAATATAACACAATGACAATATAAAAAAATTACATAATAAAAGAAATATAATTGTATAAAATGTATGCTTACAAAATATAATATAATACAGTTTATACCTCTTGAACACAGTTCATTTTTAATGATGCACTTGCTAAACAAGTAGACGTCTCACAATATTGCTGTATACTTTGAGTATAGACAGTTACTTACACTACAAACGCTCACCTACTTCATGTTTGCCATATTGAGGATTTCTTCACAGACACGTTTGTAACACCAGGCGTCGCCCTTCAGGCGTTTTCGTCGGATACCTACAACTACGTTACCGTTACCGTTACCACCGCTTTTGGCACATACAAGACACACTTCCAGCTCAAACTTCAGTTTGGATTTACCAGCTACTCCGCCCTCAGCAATAGGTAAGTCTTCTTCTAGTTCTCCTCTTAACGTGAACCTGCACACAACTAAAATTTTATTCCATCTATTTGTTAAAATTAAGATACAAAATTATAGGATATGCAACAGGAACATGAATGAAACAATTTTTTTTTAAGATAAAGAACTTGTGTTACTGACTATGAATTTTTAAATAAAATTTTCTGTTTTATTAACACATTGGTACTTGACTTCTACTATGTTATTTTGAGCTTCGAACTCATCTCCAGATTGGTTACTCAGCTACATCTTAAAAAAATATATATATACTATTAAGATTTCGTATTATCGACTAATAAAGTATAAACTTCGTATAGCAAAATTATAATAAATAGAACAAGGTTCTACAGCACCAATGTAACTAAATAGTATGGTACTCTTTCTCTTTGAGAGAACGGATTCCTTACACTGAAACATTTGTGAATACATCTGTGTGTCTAAATGGATTTCCTTACTGCTTAAGATTTAAATAGAAAATATTTGAACAAAGATTCGTCATGTTAACACTTTGAGTGTGGGCGTAGTAATATTACGATGGCCTGTTCGTCTGTGTTTAAACGCGATCTGTAGTAATTCTACTACAATCTGACAAAACTGTTGTCAGCTGTTAATATTGTAGAACAAATTTTTGTCACTAGATGTCAGCATAGTACAGTACAAGTCGCTGAAACATCTTAATCAAGGTTGCTGGTACTTGTTTGTTTACAACTTGTGTGGTGTTTGGTTAGCTACGTTGTATCACTTAATTATAGTAAAAAATAAAACCATAAAATAGTTTTTGTGATTTCCACTCGTCAATTTATTAAAATTATAAAACTATGACAGCTGTTTCGGCAACACAGTGCCTTCATCAGATGGTATAAGCTGACTAATTTTCGTACACACAATACAGAATATAAAATATAATACAAGTGCTGTTGTATAGAGAGCGATAGTAATCTCGTGTCAATAAGATTTATACACATTACACAAGTATATAACATAACATATACCAAGTCTATTTATACAAATTAAGCAGAGGCGAGCTATTTAGATCTAACTGATCATTTAATAATACATTTAAATATTTGTGTTTATTAATTTCAAGGGTTTCTAATAAATCAAGCTTTGGACCCTTATCAGATAAATGTAAAATTTCAAAATTGTCATTATAACTATGGTCTTTTTCTAACAAGTGATTTGCATAATTTGATTTGCCATCATTATATCTAAAACTATAATTGTGACCATACATTCTTTTTTCGAAAGATCTACCTGTCTGTCCGATATACACTTTATTACAAGACCCACAGGATAATTTGTATACACCAGACTTTTGCAGTTTATCTGTTTTACTCTTATTATTTTTAATATATTTTCCCAAAGAAGACTGCGTCTTAAAAGCTATATTTACATTCCTTTGCGTGAAATATTTACCAATATTATCAGAAGCAGAACCTATGTAAGTGAGAGTGTGATATCTTTTAATCTGTGTTGAGGGAGGGTAAACTAGTTTTAAAGCTTGTGAATAAAATTTTTTGTTTAACAAGTGATCTATGAGGCTAGGTTGGTAACCATTGTTGACAGCTATTTGTTTAATAATGTTAAGTTCTGATTGGAAATTTGAGTCTGATAACGGAATACTAACTAGTCTGTGGATAAAACTGTGAAAAGCAGCCAATTTATGTGAGTATGGATGTGTGGAAGTAATGTGTATCGTCATATCTGTATGTGTAGGCTTATGAAAAATACCGAAGTCTAATTTATTATTGCATTTTGTTATTGTAAGGTCTAAAAAATTGATACTATTGTTATCTTCTAATTCTAAGGTAAAGCTAATATTTTTGTGTAAATTGTTAATAAAATTAAGAAAGATCTGTAATTGTCTACGTGTACCTAGAAAAATTGCTAAAATATCGTCCACATATCTATACCAAAAAATAAACAATTTGAAATAAGGGTGTGCTCTAATTTTAGTTTCTATGTAGTCCATAAAGATTTCAGCTGCCAAAGGGCTAAGTGGATTTCCCATTGCAAGCCCAATGGCTTATATTGGCAAAGAAGGGATGTAAATATAGCTTTTAAGACGCAGTCTTCTTTGGGAAAATATATTAAAAATAATAAGAGTAAAACAGATAAACTGCAAAAGTCTGGTGTATACAAATTATCCTGTGGGTCTTGTAATAAAGTGTATATCGGACAGACAGGTAGATCTTTCGAAAAAAGAATGTATGGTCACAATTATAGTTTTAGATATAATGATGGCAAATCAAATTATGCAAATCACTTGTTAGAAAAAGACCATAGTTATAATGACAATTTTGAAATTTTACATTTATCTGATAAGGGTCCAAAGCTTGATTTATTAGAAACCCTTGAAATTAATAAACACAAATATTTAAATGTATTATTAAATGATCAGTTAGATCTAAATAGCTCGCCTCTGCTTAATTTGTATAAATAGACTTGGTATATGTTATGTTATATATTTGTGTAATGTGTATAAATCTTATTGACACGAGATTACTATCGCTCTCTATACAACAGCACTTGTATTATATTTTATATTCTGTATTGTGTGTACGAAAATTAGTCAGCTTATACCATCTGATGAAGGCACTGTGTTGCCGAAACAGCTGTCATAGTTTTATAATTTTAATAAATTGACGAGTGGAAATCACAAAAACTATTTTATGGTTTTATTTTTTACTATAATTTACAATGGATTTTCACCAAGTAAAGGCATCAAGCATTAATTATTTGTATCACTTATGTTTATTTAGAGTACAGAGTTTTGTAAATATTTTTTATTACAAATAATACTTCTCTTAAGTGTTAAATTATTTTTTTTTAAATTTTGAATCATTATGGAATATTTATCCGACAAAAAATCGCGAAGTGACAGCAGTTAGGAATACATGGATTCTGATCCTGACTTTGCAGTCTTGTATCTTACATTTTATACTGTTAATTATAGGAAATACAAAAAGTAGCCCGTTATGGTGCAACTGTTTCTAAGGTGACTGCACTCAAAGTGTTGACTGGTATTCTGGATGTATAAAACTTGTGTTAACTGAACAAATACAGTAGACTTGTGACTATCTAATCTAATATGGCATTCAGTTAAGTCACATAACACAAAAAGGTGAATAAGCTAGACATTGATAGTGTTCATTTCTTCTGAAATGAGTGCCTATCACTAGTTTTTGGTAACTATAAATTATTAGTATTTTTTATAGTATGTATGTGTTTATAGAATCTGCATACTTACCAGAAAATACATTACACTTGAATTCAGAAATTACGTAGAAACATGTAACGGGACAGAATTGGGTGATAGGTTTTAATTTAATTGTGAATGCGACGCAGCGGAGTTACCCATATTGGGCCTCAGTCTTTGACAATAGACATTCCTTGTCGGGTCGGGGCACCTAGTTGCAGGTTCGGCCTGTCTGCCCTGCAATAAGCTTCTTTTTCAGATGCTCTGAAATATGCATAAGCGCGCACATGCTTGCTCGCACGTGTGAATAATCACGAACTTTTTAGCGAACCACAGGTTGTATGTTGCTCGGCCAACAACGGTAGACTCGCTCTCAGAAAGGAAACAAATTACTGTGTGACGTGATGCCCTTTTAGCCAATCCCAGAGCAAGTTGGTCAGCATCAAGAAGGCTTTGGCCATCTTGGATGCTGGTGTTGAGCGTCTGTCGTCTCACAACCACGGCTTCGGCCGGTTGAACATAAAAGGCTCACGAGCCGAAAACCTTTTAAAAATCTTCAAAATGTGTTAAAAAGTATAATTCAAAGTGATATAAAGTGGAAAGAAACGTGCAACACAAAAGTTAACAACTAAATTTGACTAATTCGACGGTGTGACAAAAAATGTAGTGAGCGGTTTGAACGGACTAAAATATACGGAGTGCGACACGTGGTCGGCAGGAATATCCACAGCCAAGTAACAGTATAATATAAAATAATCATCATTCAAATCTTATCAAAGCGCTTAATTAAATGGGGTATGTGTGTGAGAGAGAATGCGCAGATGCTGGGTCGCCTTTGTTATAAGTTAAGTAATTAGTTGTGTTCAGCATAGTAAAAGAGAATATTAAATTTTATCTGTACCTGTTAAATGAGGAGATGGCCGCAATATTGAAATTTGTTTGGAATTAAATTCTGAAGGAAATAATTCACGAAAAGAGAATACTAAAAAATATGTTTAATAAAATCTGAATGAGTTAACCGTAAATGAGCGCAGTAATTGAACTGCATAATTCTAAATCACGTTTATATATCACAAGTTCGTGTGACGAACCCTGGACGACACAAGGTAAGCAAGATGAGTTTGTATTAATCATTATGTGATAAGTAAAAAGAATATTACACTGGCGCCCGAACAGGGACTGTTTTATAAAATCAATTGTATGTATTTTATGTAAACCACACCTACTCATGGATATAAGCGTGACTTGAGAGGTTAAGCAGTAATACGTATAAATTACGTACATAAAATGATGTTAGGTTAAGTGAGTAGTAAAACAATAGTAAGTGTGAGGTTTTGTTAGTATACGAAAATTCCATAAAATATGGAGAATAATAAAGGACATTGACGTAATTGTCGGCGATGAGGCCGAGAATAAATCGATGTTTGAATGTAAAGAAAATGTGTCAACTGAGTCGGCTAATAGAAGCGACTCAGGAATTCAAACAAATGAAATGATAACAAGTGAAAATAATTTTGACGAATCAAAAATAATGAATGAAGTTGAAATTCATTCAACACCTATTTCAGTTAATCAAAATAAGAAATCTGATGACAATGATATGTTGAAACGTTTATATAGCATGATGTGTAGCATGAAAGAAAGTTCAGATGAACTAAGATTGGATATTAATGTAAAATTTGAGGTACAGAATAGTAATTTTAATGATAAATTGAATGAACAAAATAGTAAATTTGATGAAATTAGAAACAAAATTAAACAACAGAATTTTGATTTTAATAAGCATATTAAGGAAATTAATACACGTTGTGATGGTATTAAAGAGCAGATATTAGAATCAATAAGTAACAATTGCAAGAAGATTAGCGAAATGGATAAAAGGATAGACAATAAATTAAATCAGATAATGAATAAGAAGGTAAGTGACAGTGGTAATATGACAAAAAATGTGAAGAAATAATTAATAATAAGGTAAGTGGTAATTACAGTAATGAGTCCAATATTGAAGTAAAAAGTGAGAATAACAATGATATAATTAAATATCGGTATGGAGAACCATACATGACTTCCATATTCTAAGATTTATATTTAAAATCATTTTCAGCCAAACAGCCAGGCTGTGTCTTACCTGCCTTTTTATTGCTGTATTAAATGAAAAATATTATATTACATTAAAATGAAAAAATTATAATTTTATTGCCTGGCAACAAAATTATTTTATTTTTAACAATTACCATTGTTTCAAAAAGTTTAAATAAATTTTCAAGTACTTTACTCTTGTTAAAACGTAAAAGGTTGCAGGTAAACTACCCCTTCCCCTTAACCGATCTTCACCAAAATCGAAAGTCATTGAGACCTCTACAATTCAGGGACGTATGCAAAAAATTATTTGATTCTGTTTCAATTTGCGGCTGTTATCGTTTGCCATAGAAAATACGCTTGATAAAAAAACGTTGCAGGTAAACTACCCCTTCCCCTCAACCGATCTTCACCAAAAACAATAGGTCTTGAGTACTCTACAAATCAGGGCTGTATGCAAAACATTATTTGATTCTGTTTGAATTTACGGCTGTTATCGTTTGCCATACAAAATACCCTTGTTAAAAAAACGTTGCAGGTAAACTACCCCTTTCCCTCAACCGATCTTCACCAAAAACAATAGGTCTTGAGAACTCTACAATTTAGGGCTGTATGCAAATAATCGTTTGATTCTGTTTGAATTTGCGGCTGTTATCGTTTGCCATAGGAAATACCCTTGTTAAAACATAAAACGTTACAGGTAAACTACCCCTTTCCCTTAACTGATCTTCACCAAAAACAATAGGTCTTGAGAACTCTACAATTCAGGGCTGTATGCGAAACATTATTTGATTCTGTTTGAATTTGCGGCTGTTATCGTTTGCAAAAAAAAAAAAATTTTCCATTGATAAAAAAAAACCGTTGCAGGTAAACTACCCCTTTCCCTCAACCGATCTTCACCAAAAACAATAGGTCTTGAGTACTCTACAAATCAGGGCTGTATGCAAAAAATTATTTGATTCTGTTTGAATTTGCGGCAGTTATCGTTTGCCATAGAAAAAAAATCTACAGACAGACAGACACACAGACACTTTTCGGAAAACGACTTTTTTTCATGTTTTGAGTGTAGTAGAATCAGAATCTGCAATAATCTCGAACACGATTTTTTTTGCCATCACCATACTTCCATTCCTTAAGGAATATGGAAGTAAAATATCGGTATGGAGAACCATACATGACTTCCATATTCTAAGATTTATATTTAAAATCATTTTCGAAATGAAATATTACCATAGAAACTACTTCTTTCTACTTACTGCTTCAGCCTTAACCACAGTACTGTGGTCACTAACGTATACCACCTCACGTTATCGCACTCGATTTTCACTGATGATGGAAGTCGATGGCATTGCCGAAATGTCTGGTTTTGTAGAAAACATTGGACTACGGCCAAATATCCCGGGAAGGAATTTTAACAAAAACTACTTCTTTGTTGCCGATAACGTTGTACACATATATATCAGTGGCGAAGTTACATGGAGGCAATTGAGGCAATGCCTACCCTAACAAATTCTGTAGAATAAAAATTATAAATACGTATGAACTACATAACGTAAAGATTATACATTGTTACTGTGACTGTCAAATTTATTAAACCGAAACGTGCTTTATTGAGCGACCGCTAGATGGTGACAGGTGAGATTCGGCATAGTTCGTTTAAAGCGAATGAGGCAACCTGAACCCGCCTCAGCGTTTTTTGTATACATCGTATGTAAGCAATGTAGTGGTCTGATAGGGAAGTGTAGGGAGGGGGGATTGTCCCGCGCTGTACACATAGAGCGTTGAGGCATGCCTCACTTCTGTGGTCCAAACAGTTAAGTTAAAGCGCCTGTGTTGTTTCTAAGTGTTTATTTTATGCGGTTATTAAAAGTGTCACTGTTATTCCGCTCAACTAAAAGATGATCAAGATTGTTATTTGAATTATTTGTAACATTAAACATATATATAGAAACTAACCAAGTTTAAAAATTTGAAGTTCAATCAGTTGTATTATTGTGTATGACTAATACAAGGATTGTTCAATAGACACACGTATAGAGCTGTAAAGCATTTTTTATTCAACGATTTTAAAAGAAGTCTCCAATAACATTAAGACATGAGTTCCACTGTTGCGCTAACCTGTAGATTCCCTGCTAGTAAAATTCTTACGGCTGTTTGTGGAACCATTCGGTTACAGCAACTCTACCTCAGCGTCCGATTTGACCCACCGTCCTTTTAGTGATTCCTTAAAAAAAATTTAAGATAAGATTTTTGCCTACCCATTCATTAACTACTAGCTTCGCCAGTAACCAAATTTATGTCCATTTTCTCGGCTTGCACGCGTTATGTTGGTGTGGGTTTCGGCACTTTCCATTTAAAAAGCGTGCAAACGTAAGAAAATAAACATGAGTGAGGCCAGAAATAACGTGAATTGTGTGTTTGTGTCTTACCTGCCTTTTTATTGCCGTATTAAATGAAAAATATTATATTACATTAAAATTAAAAAATTTTAATTTTATTGCCTGGCAACAAAATTATTTTATTTTTAACAATTACCATTGTTTCAAAAAGTTTAAATAAATTTTCAAGTACTTTACTCTTGTTAAAACGTAAAAGGTTGCAGGTAAACTACCCCTTCCCCTTAACCGATCTTCACCAAAATCGAAAGTCCTTGAGACCTCTACAATTCAGGGATGTATGCAAAAAATTATTTGATTCTGTTTGAATTTGCGGCTGTTATCGTTTGCCATAGAAAATACGCTTGATAAAAAAACGGTGCAGGTAAACTACCCCTTCCCCTTAACCGATCTTCACCAAAAACAACAGGTCTTGAGTACTCTACAAATCAGGGCTGTATGCAAAACATTATTTGATTCTGTTTGAATTTGCGGCTGTTATCGTTTGCCATAGAAAATACCCTTGTTAAAAAAACGTTGCAAGTAAACTACCCCTTTCCCTCAACCGATCTTCACCAAAAACAATAGGTCTTGAGAACTCTACAATTTAGGGCTGTATGCAAATAATCGTTTGATTCTGTTTGAATTTGCGGCTGTTATCGTTTGCCATAGGAAATACCCTTGTTAAAACATAAAACGTTACAGGTAAACTACCCCTTTCCCTTAACCGATCTTCACCAAAAACAATAAGTCGTGAAAACTCTACAATTCAGGGCTGTATACGAAACATTATTTAAGTCTGTTTGAATTTGCGGATGTTATCGTTTGCCAAAAAAAAAATTTCCCTTGATAAAAAAAACCGTTGCAGGTAAACTACCCCTTCCCCTCAACCGATCTTTACCAAAAACAATAGATCGCGAGTACTCTACAAATCAGGGCTGTATGCAAAAAATTATTTGATTCTGTTTGAATTTGCGGCAGTTATCGTTTGCCATAGAAAATACGCTTGATAAAAAACGTTGCAGGTAAACTACCCCTTCCCCTCAACCGATCTTCACCAAAAACAATAGGTCTTGAGTACTCCACAAATCAGGGCTGTATGCAGAAAATTATTTGATTCTGTTTGAATTTGCGGCTGTTATCGTTTGCCATAGAAAATACCCTTGTTAAAAAAACGTTGTAGGTAAACTACCCCTTTCCCTTAACCGATCTTCACCAAAAACAATAGGTCTTGAGAACTCTACAATATAGGGCTGTATGCAAATAATCTTTTGATTCTGTTCGAATTTGCGGCTGTTAGCGTTTGCCATAGGAAATACCCTTGTTAAAACATAAAACGTTACAAGTAAACTACCCCTTTCCCTTAACCGATCTTCACCAAAAACAAAAGGTCTTGAGAACTCTACAATTCAGGGCTGTATACGAAACATTATTTGATTCTGTTTGAATTTGCGGCTGTTATCGTTTGCCAAAAAAAAAAAAATTTCCCTTGATAAAAAAAAACCGTTGCAGGTAAACTACCCCTTCCATCAACCGATCTTCACCAAAAACAATAGGTCTTGAGAACTCTACAATATAGGGCTGTATGCAAAAAATTATTTGATTCTGTTTGAATTTGCGGCAGTTATCGTTTGCCATCGAAAAAAAATCTACAGACACACACACAGACACTTTTCGGAAAACGACTTTTTTTCATGTTTTGAGTGTAGTAGAATCAGAATCTGCAATAATCTCGAACACGATTTTTTTTGCCATCACCATACTTCCATTCCTTAAGGAATATGGAAGTAAAATGTGGTGCTAGAGAGTAAGGTGGTTAATGTTGAGAGTGATAATGAAGTGTTAGCGAGTGATAATGAAGTTGTGAGAGAGTGTGAAGAGAGGTTAGGTGGGCAAAGGGCAGATTTTCCCCAAGTATATGGTGAAACAGAGTTTTCACAAGTGTTTTATGAGGACAGAGTTTCCTCCAGTAGTTGTGTGGAAGACAAGGTGTCTTCAAATAGTCCCTTAATTTTTTGTGGAGTTCTTGGAAGAGCCAAGAAGTATAGTAAGTTTGTGGTGCCCTTTGCATGTAGTGAAGTAGGTCAGTGGTGTTGTGACAGGTACTGTGGTGAAAGTGATTATGAGAGAGAGAGAGAGAACGATAGAGGTATTTAAGTTAAGTAGAAGTTATAAAGAGTTGATAGAGAGGTTAGAATTGAAGAAAATAGACGATATGTCGACTTACCTTGTGAAATAAATATTGATGATTATTTTGATGATACCGTTGTAGATGATAAAACACTAATCTTGAAATTTTACATTACTTACCCAAAGGTCGAAAACTCAACACAACTGAACAATACGAAATATATAAACACCACACAACACAACCAAACAACATACTTAACGATCAATTACAATATAAATCACATACACTTTTTGACACAATTATACAAAAAATAAACATTAAGTTGAATCCCCGCGCCAATCCCCTTCCTCCACACACCACCCCCACTACACCTTCCACACAACAACCGTTACTAAATGATGGCAGTCTGGCTCAAAGCTGAAGAAGGCGGATACGTACGCCGAAACGCGTTCAACGAAAAACAGTAAGTTTCACAAGAAAAAGTTCATTTTTAGATAAGAGATAAAGATAAGTTATGTTGTAAATACGTCAGGCTAATTTATGATGATGGGGGTTAGAAACAGTGAATGAACATTTTATTATTTTAGTTCATGGTAACTACTTGGCTAAATTAGGTAATGAGGTGTGGTAAAGAATAAAAATAATGACAAAAAATTGTAAATAAGTTTGTAGTGAGGTTAATTGTGTTTGTGTTGTAAAATGTATTTTATGTAAACAATGATATGTAGTAGAAACAATATGTAGTAGAAATTGATGTTGTAATAATAATAATAATAATAATAATAATATTTTATCAGACTAAATAAATAATGAGAGTTTGTAATAAATGAATTGTAATTGTTTTGGAGTAAGGCAATTAAAATAACTTGTGTTTTAAATAACTGATTGAATTAAAATAAATTATAGATGAATTAATTTATTTAAATGTGGTAGAAATAAATTTTGATAATGAATTTAAATGATGTTTCTGAGAAATGAACTTTAAAATAAACAGTAAATGAATAAAGGTAAAATGTGTTTAGTTGTGGAGTCATATGATTGTTATAATGTTTCAGAAGATACAGGGAGTTATGTACGCTATATTTGTTGCAATGAATGTTTATAATTTTGAATCTATGACAGGAATCATGTGTTTATTCAATTGAGTGATGTAATGTAAGTATGAAGTTTGTAATGCAATTTAAATAAAGTAAAATGTTCTAATAATAAATTTTAAATGTGTTTAAGAGGTTTTAAATTAAATGATTAAACTAATTTGAGGTAGTTATGAATTTTCTAATGTAATTTTCAATGAGCACATTAGTGTAAAATGTTGTAAAAGTTGGAGTTTGGGTGATAATAATTATTTCAATAAGGCATTGAGTCAGTCAGAATTAATTTTAAATGGGTGTTAGGCAAAATACGAATTTTTTGGAATATAAAAGTAATACAGAAACGGGGCAGTAGTAGGGACACAGTAGCAAGAGTGGTTGTATGTAGAGAAAGTGAGAGTAATGTAATTGGAGAGTAAATAGAGGGTACATATATTTTGTAGTGAGGGTGGAGGTGTAAGGAGTCCTCAACAACAGGCGTTGTGGCGGGAGGTGAATAGCTTTAAATGGGGTTTGGCGGAGTTACCTGGGAGAGGCCAGGAACTAATAAAGGAATGAGTATACGGGAAGGGAACACACATCATAGGTACAAAGAGGGTATCAGGTATTTAGTAACAAGAGGAGAATGATTTAAGTTGAGTTAGAGAAATTAGTGGAGGTCAATATTATTGAGAGATTGGTGTCATACTATAGAAATCCGTTAGTGGTTGTTAGAGGAAGAAGGGGGGTAAAGTTATATCTAAATGCCCATTTAATAAATCAAATAGTTGTGAATGACTGAGAATCACCCGAACAAATTAATGATAGAAAATGATTAATAGAAATTTATAATTGAAATGTAATACTAGGGGTAACCCAAAAGTAAGGTCTCCAAAGGACTAGAGCCGCAGGGAAATAGTTTGGGCGGCAGTTGGCAGCACTGCTGTGTGGGGCCATCTCCCCTCTTTCAAACAAGCGGTCGCTGAGCTCGCTTGGTCGATTAGTCTTGGCTTGGCAGCCGTTAAGAATGGAGCTATGGAGCTCTCAATCGCTGTTCCCGCCAAGTGCGGACTTCGCGAAGTCATTCCATTTCTTAATGCAAAAGGTGTCAAAAAGGTCCGCAAGTGGTGTAGAGAGTTTAAAGCTGGTCGTACAGAAATTCATGATGACGAAAGAAGCGGGAGACCGTCAGTGTCAGACGAGACGATCAGGAAACTTGACGAAGTCGTGCGTGAAGTTCGGAGGATCACTATCCACGAGCTCTCTTGTTTCCTTCCTGACGTTTCGAAATCCACCATTCAGAGGATTGTGACTGAAAAGTTGAAATATCGGAAGGTGTGCGCAAGGTGGGTTCCGCGAATGCTCACAGAAGACCACAAACAGCAACGCGTCGAAGCTGCCCACGAATTTCTTGAGCGCTATGCAGACGAAAGAGACGACTTTTTGAATTCCATTGTCACAGGTGACAAAACGTGGGTTCACCACTTCACACCTGAATCCAAACGACAATCATTTGAGTGGCAGCATCCAACTTCGCCAAGGCGGCGAAAATTCAAACAAACACAGTCTACCGGCAAGATCATGGCGACTGTGTTTTGGGATCGGAAAGGTGTATTGTTGATCGATTTCATGCCTACTGGGACCACAATAAACGCAGACGCATATTGTGAGACACTCAAAAAACTCAAACCGGCGATTCAGAACCAGAGAAGAGGAATGCTCACCAAGGATGTGTCCATTCTTCACGACAATGCTCGCCCTCATGTCACCCGCACAATCGCCGATCTTCTGAACCAAATTGGATGGGACATAATCACCCACCCCCCCTATAGTCCGGACTTGGCACCTTGTGACTATCATTTGTTTATACATTTGAAAGAACATTTGGGTGGAATGCGATTCGACGACGATGACGAGGTGAAAGACGAGGTCAAACGCTATCTCAATGACATGGCGGCGAGTTTCTATGACACTTGCATTCTAAAACTGCCACAGCGGCTCGAAAAATGCATTGACCGTAACAGCGATCATGTTGAAAAATAGTGTGTTCTTATGCTTCACAACCATGTAAAAAGTTTTGATAATAAATTTTTTTTCTATTTTTAAAAAATATGGAGACCTTATTTTTGGGTTACCCCTCGTAATAAAGGTAAGAAGTTAAAGAGTTAATAAATTTAAAACTAAAATTAAGCTGCAAGTTGTGTAAATGTTTTGATAAATATGAATTTGAAACGTTATATATAATGAATGTTGTTAATAGATTTGAATTTTTTTTGAGAATATAATGGTACAATAAATAATAAATAATTAAAGGTTCAATTAAAATTAAAATTGAAATGTTTGTAAATTGTATTCAGATGCAAATGAAATGTTTATTTTAATGAAATGAGTTTTGTGTTCTTTAATAATGTTGTATATTTATGTTATTTGTATGTAGTGTGCCTAGGGTAAGGTCATTCACTGACCATGAGGCATCAGCTGATGACTGGTGTGGACTGTATAATGTTCAATGTAATCAATTCATATGTTCTTTTAGTAATTCATGTAATTTTATTTTATAATTTTCTTTCTATTAATTGTCAGAATATATGTATAATAAAACATTATTACGTTTTATTACATTATTATTTAATACAACAAAAAATTTGTTTTAAATTTTTTTTTGAAGTACAGATCGTGTTGTGTTTCATGTTCAGGATATATTGCTGATTGTATGTATTGATAATGTATTAACTGATTCGTAGTGTTCACATTATATGTTTTGTAACCAAATGTAGTGATAAGGGAATTTATGATAGAAATAAGTTATTTTATTTTGTTCATTATGATTGTTAGTATCTAGTTAAGAGGAGTTATAAAGTAAATTCATTTAAGGGATTTTGAAATTTTGAAAATTATGATTAAATTAATTAATTGAAAGAGATGATGTAAATTAATTTCAATGTGAATCTTTGGTAAGGGACTTAGATTAATTTCACTATTTGAACAAAATTTAAATAATTTAATTTGATTTGAAACAGTAACGTCAAGCAAACCAATAAAAGTTGAGAAATAGGAAGGAATTTTGTTTAGAAGCAAATATAAAATATTTATGTGAATTTTATATTAATAATGAATGTGGAGATAGTGTGTTTAATTTGGTAATGAATATGTGTACGCACCCAGTATTTTGCTAAAGGCAATCCAGTATGTATGTAAGGGGAGATATATCGGTTGAGGATCTGGTATGGTATAAGGCTAGTTGTTGATTTTATTTGGAATGTTACAAGGTTAGGTGGTACTATGGTGAGTGCCTGTCTGACTTTACGGTGTTGGGATCTCGAACAGAGAAGTCCAGTAATATCATGCAGGTGCAGCCATAGTCACCGAGCTAGGGGGGTAGATTACCCATGGTGTTAAAGAATTAAAGGGGGGTTGTTGGCACCACATCCTCACTGATCCTCTTAGGGTTTAGCAATGAGAGTTTTTCTGTTTCGGCAGAAAACCTCTCATTGGGGGGGGGTATTGTAACGGGACAGAATTGGGTGATAGGTTTTAATTTAATTGTGAATGCGACGCAGCGGAGTTACCCATATTGGGCCTCAGTCTTTGACAATACACATTCCTTGTCGGGGCACCTAGTTGCAGGTTCAGTCTGTCTGCCCTGCAATAAGCTTCTTTTTCTGATGCTCTGGAATGTGCATAAGCGCGCACATGCTTGCTCGCACGTGTGAATAATCACGAACTTTTTAGCGAGCCACAGGTCGTATGTTGCTCGGCCAACAACGGTAGACTCGCTCTCAGAAAGTAAACAAATTACTGTGTGACGTGATGCCCTTTTAGCCAATCCCAAAGCAAGTTGGTCAGCATCAAGAAGGCTTTGGCCATCTTGGATGCTGGTGTTGAGCGTCTGTCGTCTCACAACCACGGCTTCGGCCGGTTGAACATAAAAGGCTAGCGAGCCGAAAACCTTTTAAAAATCTTCAAAATGTGTTAAAAAGTATAATTCAAAGTGATATAAAGTGGAAAGAAACGTACAACACAAAAGTTAACAACTAAATTTGACTAATTCGACGGTGTGACAAAAAATGTAGTGAGCAGTTTGAACGGACTAAAATATACGGAGTGCGACACGTGGTCGGCAGGAATATCCACAGCCAAGTAACAGTATAATATAAAATAATCATCATTCAAATCTTATCAAAGCGCTTAATTAAATGGGGTATGTGTGTGAGAGAGAATGCGCAGATGCTGGGTCGCCTTTGTTATAAGTTAAGTAATTAGTTGTGTTCAGCATAGTAAAAGAGAATATTAAATTTTATCTGTACCTGTTAGGTCTGAAGGAAATAATTCACGAAAAGAGAATACTAAAAAATATGTTTAATAAAATCTGAATGAGTTAACCGTAAATGAGCGTAGTTATTGAACTGCATAACCCTAAATCACGTTTATATATCACAAGTTCGTGTGACGAACCCTGGACGACACAAGGTAAGCAAGATGAGTTTGTATTTATTAATCATTATGTGATAAGTAAAAAGAATATTACAAACAATGAGTAAAAATTGGCGATACAATACTCTATAAAACCATAACATTCATTTAAAACAACAGAGACACAGCCACTATTTCCTTCTTGGGAACCAAGGAATGTTTCAGATTTTGGTGAATAAAACTACAAAAGTTAAAAGAAAACTTTGGTAATTTGTTACTATTACGAGGGTAAGTGCGGAAACAAGGGTTTATGTTTGTGCCAGCTAAATTCAGAGAAAATTTAATTTGCTTTTTATGATACATTTCACTTTAACAGTAGATGATTATTGGTGCTTGGGTAATCTCTATGTATGTGTAAAATGTGTATAACTTCAAAATGGCCAATTAGTGAGACCACGAGCGGCACAGGATGCCAAACCCTGTGTAATGCCAAACATAGGGTTGGCATCCCATGCTGTTCGACCTATACGGTTCCGCTTGCTTCTGATTGGCTGACGGTGATTTTTTGGACCACTCTGCCTTTGCTATAGTACTGTGGTGTACTGAAGCACATCTTATCAGTAGTTTCGAACACCTGTCACTGAAGATGGCCTCCATAGGTGAGGCAGAAACGTCTGATTATATTACCGACATCAATCAGCACGAAATTTTCAGAAGACCACAGCTTTCCAACCAAGATACTAATTTAAACAATGATCATTAATCTTTTTTGGCCCATGGACCAGAGTGTAAAAGTTATTGTGGTTTTCAAAAATTATTAATTTTAATTAAATAGAA
The DNA here is from genome assembly GCA_034769895.1 of Magicicada septendecula. Lineage (NCBI taxonomy): Eukaryota > Metazoa > Arthropoda > Insecta > Hemiptera > Cicadidae > Magicicada > Magicicada septendecula. Next base: position 405,100,111 of record CM068375.1, read on the forward strand.
AAACTAATCAATGAAAGCACTAAACTTATTAATCTTTGGAAGTGTTATTACTATAAAAGATGCTATTTATTCAGTACCACAAGCTTGGGATGCAGTGCAGAAGTTGTTGGTTCATGATTGGCATAAATTGTTGAGTGAACAAAACACAAGCTTTTGAGAAGACAGAAATTTGTGTTGCTGAGATCCAATCAAATCTACTGTACTGTGTTATGGCCAGACTTCGAAAATATTAACGATGATGCAGAAGACAAAGAGGAAGGTGATGAGTTAGTGCCAGAAAAACATGTTAGCTGTAGGACAGCACTGGACTGCAACCAGACCATGATATTTTGCGCAGTAAGGAAATAATACACTATACACGGACATAGTGCAACTTTACAAATTTCAGTCAAGGATAGAGAAGAAGGGAAGAGAATTTTTGAAGCAATGGATAAAAAAAAATATCTACTATAATTTTTTTAATGTATTTTTATGCCTAATGACATTTTGATACTGAAAAACTGTTTTATGAAAATAATTTTTCTATGTAGTGTTTTAGATATTTAATTCTTTTGCATTCAAAAATTAATTTTTTAGTTTAATAACAGTACACACAATATATATATATATATATATATATATATATTGTAACGAATTTGAAAGACGTCCCTCGTGTTATAATGCCACACGTTAGATGCGTCAATCTTTAACGAATTAAACGTGACGTCCGTCTTCGTTTAAACCCCGCGATGGAAGCCAAATCTGTAACGTTATAACTTTGGTCGTGTCTGTAAAATGTATACCAGTTTGATATGTGTGTCAAGTGTTAGTGCGTTCGTCTCGCACTGGGGTTGTTACATCAATTTTGCGCTAACGATGTCCATAGCATTGCGGTAATTACCAGTATAACACGGCAGTAACCTTACCTGTTTATATATAGGGGTGTGTTAATCCCGGGTGGCGCCAAATTGTTTATTAAAACAATTAAAATTACTTAATAAAGTGTTTTCCACTATGACAGTCAAATAATTCCCGCTCGTGCCACCTTCTGAATCGTGTAGGCAGTTGTGCAAATGGTAACTTGAGCGCTGCACATCAAACCTAGCCTTCGTAAATAAACACAAGTAATATAATGCACTCCCTATGAAATAATAACAACGGTTACTCCATGTAATAGTTATTTTAATGGGTGATAATTAAAATGTTCAATTTGACAATTAGATTATAAAAATTTTGCACCGACTTTTTACATGAAACACTTCCTCTCAAGGGTGACGAAATCGATTCTGTAACGAAGTAGCCACATCAGCATGGCAGCTGAACGTTTAGATATTACTGTTTTTCGTTAAAAAAATCGGTGGATTCTTTTGATTATGAGATAAAGAATTCCTATGATTACAATAAAAATATTTTACCTTACTCTAAGTGTACAGAAATAATAAGGTGTGTGTTTACAATCTGTTCTGTAGTGTCGTTAAATGTGGTTCAAAAGTTCCTATTTCAACAAGAGGTTAGATTTTATGTTAACAAATTTTCAGTGTGTTTATTTTTCATAAATAATCTTTGAAAGAGAAATATTCGGCTTACAGTGAGATAAATTTACCTTTAGTAAAATTTAGAGTGATTTGGTTTTTGGAAATAAGGTAATTCAATGGTACTTAACACATCAGCATGACTTGGTGTTTCCATTCATTGGATCGGAAGAGGACTGGGCTGCAATAAGTTCTATTTTCATTGATCTTTGGACTTAAGTAGGTCTGGTGTCCTTTTCATATATTATGTGGTCATTATTTTCTGTTAATTCTCAGTTTTATGGTCCTGGATCTTGAATGGACTGCTCTAATGGTTCGTCTGCTTCTTATCCAGTCATATTTTTGAACTTCGTTCACTGTTTTACATTATTTTATTAAAAAATTGGTCTTCCAAACTTTGGCTTCTGTCCTGGTAGACTGACGCTTTTCGAGTAACGGTATTCACCGGTAATTCGTCTTCAACGGTGGTTTCTATGGTAACCAAAGAATTCTGATTGGCTGAGATTGATATAAATCCATTGTTATCACAATTTGAATTCTTTTCAAAATCCTAGTATATCTTCTGACTGCTGTTATTCCTCTATCTTCCTTCCTGATTATTAAATATTGTCACTATAGTATGTATTTCCTTTCATAGATTATTTTGATACCCCACAAGTTTGGGTTATTTTAGGTTTTATGCTTTTATAATTATGTTAATACTTGTTAATTACATTTCTTTTTGTATTCAAATGGTTATTATAATATTTTGTCTTAAAAATGATTTACAATTTATCCTTGGTGAGTCCTTCGCCTCGGATTTGCTAATTTCTTACTTAACTTATTACAATTTGTAGTTATACAATTAGTAAAATAGTTTACCTTTTTCTTGTCCGTCTGGTGGCCTTTTTTCTATATTTAATTCAACGCGTTTCGGGACATATGCCCCATCATCAGGATTATCCCTTGTTGAAGTTCGTCGATCGTTAAAATATTAAAAACACTGTATATACAATTTTACACATAACAATAAATATAATATAAACATAAAAAAACACATAAAATACCCAAACTTGAGACACACGCGATATCGGTGGTGCGCACCACGACATGCTATAGTCGAATGCCATGGATCTAAAATTTGTAGTTGCTTGTTTTTGACAGTTAGGCACTTTCCTAGGCTTATGTAGCCATTATGGTATTTGACTTATTTCATTCAAATTACATTTCCTTTTAGCCTAATGGGTTTTATTTTGTTATTATAATTGGTTGTATAATTTATTGTTGTTTTGGGTCTGTTTGTGTTATTATTATGTCAGTATTAGTTTGCACATAATTGTTTACTATTTGTTTTCCTCGTTTTCTAGTCATACATTTCTTAACTTTTTTGCTTATTTACTTTGCCAATAATAACAATGTGGCTATTATTTACTATTTTTTGATCCTATTAAATACAATATTTAGGCCTATGGTCTGTATAACTCTACCAGCCTTATCCAATTTATAAACTTGCTTGAATAATTATTTAACTATTATTTGCTAATCTTTGTTTACAATTCATCTTATTTTATATTATTTTTTAGTGTGATAAACAACATCACTTTTATGAACTTATAACGATCCCTTATAACATGGGTGTTTTTGATTTGTTTTTAACTCCTTAATTTTTAAACAATCTTTACTTTCCCTCCATGTTAACACTATCTGGTTTTCCCTTCAGGGCATTCTCCCTTTTAATCATAATTGTATTTACTTAAATTTAATAATAACATTCTTTCTTAACTAGTTACTGTCTTGTCAGTTTATACTGCTATTCTTAGTTACTAACATACTTCACTTTTTATCATTTAGTGTTTCTTTAGGATTTATTAATTGTTTGTGGTTTTATCATTCTCTATTTTTACTTCCATGTTCCTTAAGGAAATGGAAGTATGGTGATGGCAAAAAAAATCGTGTTCAAGATTATTGCAGATTCTGATTGTACTACACTCAAAACATGAAAAAAAGTCGTTTTTCGAAGTGTCTGTGTGTGTGTCTGTCTGTCTACCTGTGTGTGTGTCTGTCTGTCTATCTGTGTGTGTGTCTGTAGATTTTTTTTCTATGGCAAACGATAACAGCCGCAAATTCAGACAGAATCAAATAATATTTCGCATACAGCCCTGAATTGTAGAGCTCTCAAGATCTGTTGATTTTGGTAAAGATCGGTTACGGGAAAGGGGTAGTTTACCTGCAACGTTTTATGTTTTAACAAGGGTATTTTCTATGGCAAACGATAACAGCCGCAAATTCAAACATAATCAAATAATGTTTTGCATACTACCATGAATTGTAGAGTTCTCAAGACCTTTTGGTTTTGGTGAAGATCGGTTAAGGGAAAGGGGTAGTTTACCTTCAACGTTTTGTTTTAAAAGGCTATTTTCTATGGCAAACGATAAGAGCCGCAAATTCAAACAGAATCAAATAAGTTTTTGCATACAGCCCTGATTTCTTGAGTACTAAAGACCTATTGTTTTTGGTGAAGATCGTTTAAGGGAAAGGGGTAGTTTACCTGCCACGTTTTTTGTTTTATCAAGGGTATTTTGTATGGCAAACGATAACAGCCACAAATTCAAACAAAATCATATAATATTTTACATACAGCCCTGAATTGTAGAGTTCTCAAGACCTATCGTTTTTGGTGAAGATCGGTTAAGGGAAAGGGGTAGTTTACCAGCAACAGTTTTTTATCAAGGGTAATTTTTACTTCCATATTCCTTAAGGAATGGAAGTATGGTGATGGCAAAAAAAATCGTGTTCGAGATTATTGCAGATTCTGATTCTACTACACTCAAAACATGAAAAAAAGTCGTTTTCCGAAAAGTGTCTGTGTGTCTGTCTGTCTGTCTGTGTGTCTGTCTGTCTGTCTGTCTGTAGATTTTTTTCTATGGCAAACGATAACTGCCGCAAATTCAAACAGAATCAAACAATTTTTTGCATACAGCCCGGTTTTCCAGAGTTCTCGCGACCTATTGTTTTTGGTGAAGATCGGTTGAGGGAAAGGGGTAGTTTACCTGCAACGGTTTTTTTTTAGCAAGGGTAATTTTGTTTGTTTGGCAAACGATAACAGCCGCAAATTCAAACAGAATCAAATAATGTTTCGCATACAGCCCTGAATTGTAGAGTTCTCAAGACCTATTGTTTTTGGTGAAGATCGGTTAAGGGAAAGGGGTAGTTTACCTGTAACGTTTTATGTTTTAACAAGGGTATTTCCTATGGCAAACGATAACAGCCGCAAATTCAAACAGAATAAAAAGATTATTTGCATACAGCCCTAGATTGTAGAGTTCTCAAGACCTTTTGTTTTTGGTGAAGATCGGTTAAGGGAAAGGGGTAGTTTACCTACAACGTTTTTTTTAACAAGGGTATTTTCTATGGCAAACGATAACAGCCGCAAATTCAAACAGAATCAAATAATTTTCTGCATACAGCCCTGATTTGTAGAGTACTCAAGACCTATTGTTTTTGGTGAAGATCGGTTGAGGGGAAGGGGTAGTTTACCAGCAACGTTTTTTATCATGCGTATTTTCTATGGCAAACGACAACTGCCGCAAATTCAAACAGAATCAAATAATTTTTTGCATACAGCCCTGATTTGTAGAGTACTCGCGACCTATTGTTTTTGGTGAAGATCGGTTGAGGGGAAGGGGTAGTTTACCTGCAACGGTTTTTTTTATCAAGGGAAATTTTTTTTTTTGCAAACGATAACAGCCGCAAATTCAAACAGAATCAAATAATGTTTCGCATACAGCCCTGAATTGTAGATTTCTCAAGACCTATTGTTTTTGGTGAAGATCGGTTGAGGGAAAGGGGTAGTTTACCTGCAACGTTTTTTAACAAGGGTATTTTCTATGGCAAACGATAACAGCCGCAAATTCAAACAGAATCAAATAATGTTTTGCATACTGCCCTAAATTGTAGAGGTCTCAATGACTTTCGATTTTGGTGAAGATCGGTTAAGGGGAAGGGGTAGTTTACCTGCAACCTTATACGTTTTAACAAGAGTAAAGTACTTGAAAATTTATTTAAACTTTTTGAAACAATGGTAATTGTTAAAAATAAAATAATTTTGTTGCCAGGCAATAAAATTATAATTTTTTCATTTTAATGTAATATAATATTTTTCATTTAATACAGCAATAAAAAGGCAGGTAAGACACAGCCTGGCTGTTTGGCTGAAAATGATTTTAAATATAAATCTTAGAATATGGAAGTCATGTATGGTTCTCCATACCGATATTTTTCTATGGTAAACGTAACAGCCGCAAATTCAAACAGAATCAAATGATGTTTTGCATACAGCCCTGTATTGTAGAGTTCTCAATACATATTGGTGTTGGTGAAGATCGGTTAAGGGAAAGGGGTAGTTTACCAGCAACGTTTTATGTTTTAAAAGGGTATTTTCTATGGCAAAAGATAAGAGCCGCAAATTCAAACAGAATCAAATATGTTTTTGCATACAGCCCTGTTTTGTTGAGTACTAAAGACCTATTGTTTTTGGTGGAGATCGGTTAAGGGAAAGGGGTAGTTTACCTGACACGTTTTTTGTTTTATCAAGGGTATTTTATATGGCAAATGATAACAGCCACAAATTCAAACAGAATCATATAATATTTTGCATACAGCCCTGAAATGTAGAGTTCTCAAGACCTGTTGGTTTTGGTGAAGATCGGTTAAGGGAATAGGGTTGTTTACCAGCAACATTTTATGTTTTATCAAGGGGTTTTTTTTGACGAACGATAACTGCCGTACATTAAAACAGAATCAACCACTCTTCTGCATACCTTTTTGAATTATACAGAACTCAAGGTCTGTTGATTTTGTTGAAGATCGGTTAAGGGAAAGGGGTAGTTTACCTGCAACGTTTTATGTTTTATCAAGGTTATTTTTACTTCCATATTCCTTAAGGAATGGAAGTATGGTGATGGCAAAAAAAATCGTGTTCGAGATTATTGCAGATTCTGATTCTACTACACTCAAAACATGAAAAAAAGTCGTTTTCCGAAAAGTGTCTGTGTGTGTGTCTGTCTGTCTATCTGTAGATTTTTTTTCTATGGCAAACGATAACAGCCGCAAATTCAAACAGAATCAAATAATTTTTAGCATACAGCCCTGATTTGTAGAGTACTCGCGACCTATTGTTTTTGGTGAAGATCGGTTGAGGGAAAGGGGTAGTTTACCTGCAACGGTTTTTTTTTATCAAGGGTAATTTTGTTTGTTTGGCAAACGATAACAGCCGCAAATTCAAACAGAATCAAATAATGTTTCGCATACAGCCCTGAATTGTATAGTTCTCACGATCTGTTGATTTTGGTAAAGATCGGTTAAGGGAAAGGGGTAGTTTACCTGTACCGTTTTCTGTTTAAACAATGGTATTTACTATGGCAAACGATAACAGCCGCAAATTCAAACATAATCAAATAATGTTTTGCATACTGCCCTAAATTGTAGAGTTCTCAAGACCTTTTGTTTTTGGTGAACATCGGTTAAGGGAAAGGGGTAGTTTACCTACAACGTTTTTTTACAAGGGTATTTTCTATGGCAAACGATAACAGCCGCAAATTCAAACAGAATCAAATAATTTTCTGCATACAGCCCTGATTTGTAGAGCACTCAAGACCTATTGTTTTTGGTAAAGATCGGTTGAGGGAAGGGGTAGTTTACCTGCAACGGTTTTTTTTATCAAGCGTATTTTCTATGGAAAACGATAACTGCCGCAAATTCAAACAGAATCAAATAATTTTTTGCATACAGCCCTGATTTGTAGAGTACTCGTGACCTATTGTTTTTGGTGAAGATCGGTTGAGGGCAAGGGGTAGTTTACCTGCAACGGTTTTTTTTATCAAGGGAATTTTTTCTTTCTTTGGCAAACGATAACAGCCGCAAATTCAAACAGAATCAAAAGATTATTTGCATACAGCCCTAAATTGTAGAGTTCTCAAGACCTATTGTTTTTGGTAAAGATCGGTTGAGGGAAAGGGGTAGTTTACCTGCAACGTTTTTTTAACAAGGGTATTTTCTATGGCAAACGATAACAGCCGCAAATTCAAACAGAATCAAATAATGTTTTGCATACAGCCCTGATTTGTAGAGTACTCAAGACCTTTTGTTTTTGGTGAAGATCGGTTAAGGGGAAGGGGTAGTTTACCTGCAACGTTTTTTTATCAAGCGTATTTTCTATGGCAAACGCTAACTGCCGCAAATTCAAACAGAATCAAATAATTTTTTGCATACGTCCCTGAATTGTAGAGGTCTCAAGGACGTTCTATTTTGGTGAAGATCGGTTAAGGGGAAGGGGTAGTTTACCTGCAACCTTTTACGTTTTAACAAGAGTAAAGTACTTGAAAATTTATTTAAACTTTTTCAAACAATGGTAATTGTTAAAAATAAAATAATTTTGTTGCCAAGCAATAAAATTAAAATTTTTTCATTTTAATGTACATCATGTATAAGAGAAAATATATCGCGCTTGGCAGGCGATATTAAGATTTAAATATAAATCTTAGAATATGGAAGTCATGTATGGTTCTCCATACCGAAATTTATACCTAAAACGTAGGCCCAACTCTGATTGGCTCCTCAGATTTCCCCAGCGTTAGTAGGTTCTACGAAAATATTTTATTTCAAAAATGATTTTAAATATAAATCTTAGATATGTTTTATAAATCTCATGTTTTATGTTTTAACATGGGTAATTTTTTATATGACGAACCATAACTGCCGTAAATTCAAACAGAATCAAATAACTTTTTACATATGTGCCTGAGCTATAGAGAACTCAATGTCTGTTGATTTTGGTGAAGATCGGTTACGGGGAAAGGGCAGTTTACCTGAAACATTTTTTGTTGTAACATGAGTAAAGTACTTAATTTTGATAAAGTATCCTGATAAGAGCTTAATAATCCACTGTAGAAACGTAGATGAAATATCTATAAATGAAGAGGCTAGTTGAACGGGCTGGGGGTAATTTTCTATAAATCAAAATTATAGTTGAAGGGGGAGGGGATAATTTTTTTTTATATGTGTACTACGTTATTGGCAACAAAGAAGTATTTTTTTGTTAAAATTCCTTCCCTGGCTGTTTGGCTGAAAATGATTTTAAATATAAATCTTAGAATATGGAAGTCATGTATGGTTCTCCATACCGATATTTCTATGACGAACGATAACTGCCGTAAATTCAAAGAGAATCAACTAATGTTTTGCATACAGCCCTGAATTGTAGAGTTCTCAAGACCTATTGTTTTTGGTGAAGATCGGTTAATGGAATAGGGTAGTTTACCAGCAACGTTTTATGTTTTATCAAGGGTGTTTTCTATGGCAAACGATAACAGCTGCAAATTCAAACAGAATCAAATAATTGTTTGCATACAGGCCTGAATTGTAGAGTACCTAAGATCTTTCGTTTTTGGTGAAGATCGGTTAAGGGAAAGGGGTAGTTTACCTGCAACGGTTTTTTATCAAGGGTAATTTTTACTTCCATATTCCTTAAGGAATGGAAGTATGGTGATGGCAAAAAAAATCGTGTTCGAGATTATTGCAGATTCTGATTCTACTACACTCAAAACATGAAAAAAAGTCGTTTTCCGAAAAGTGTCTGTGTGTGTGTCTGTCTGTCTGTGTGTGTGTCTGTCTGTGTGTCTGTAATTTTTTTTTTATGGCAAACGATAACTGCCGTAAATTCAAACAGAATCAAATAATTTTTTGCATACAGCCCTGATTTGCAGAGTACTCGCGACCTATTGTTTTTGGTGAAGATCGGTTGAGGGAAAGGGGTAGTTTACCAGCAACGGTTTTTTTTAGCAAGGGTAATTTTGTTTGTTTGGCAAACGATAACAGCCGCAAATTCAAACAGAATCAAATAATGTTTCGCATACAGCCCTGAATTGTAGAGTTCTCAAGATCTGTTGATTTTGGTGAAGATCGGTTAAGGGAAAGGGGTAGTTTACCTGTAACGTTTTATGTTTTAACAAGGGTATTTCCTATGGCAAACGATAACAGCCGCAAATTCAAACAGAATCAAAAGATTATTTGCATACAGCCCTAAATTGTAGAGTTCTCAAGACCTATTGTTTTTGGTGAAAATCGGTTGAGGGAAAGGGGTAGTTTACCTGCAACGTTTCTTTAACAAGGGTATTTTTTTCTATGGCAAACGATAACTGCCGCAAATTCAAACAGAATCAAATAACTTTTTGCATACAGCCCTGATTTGTAGAGTACTCACGACCTATTGTTTTTGGTGAAGATCGGTTGAGGGAAAGGGGTAGTTTACCTGCAACGGTTTTTTTTTATCAAGAGAAATTTTTTTTTTTGCCAAACGATAACAGCCGCAAATTCAAACAGAATCAAATAATGTTTCGCATACAGCCCTGAATTGTAGAGTTCTCAAGATCTGTTGATTTTGGTGAAGATCGGTTAAGGGAAAGGGGTAGTTTACCTGTAACGTTTTCTGTTTTAACAAGGGTATTTCCTATGGCAAACGATAACAGCCGTAAATTCAAACAGAATCAAAAGATTATTTGCATACAGCGCTAAATTGTAGAGTTCTCAAGACCTATTGTTTTTGGTGAAGATCGGTTAAGGGAAAGGGGTAGTTTACCTACAACGTTTTTTTAACAAGGTTATTTTCTATGGCAAACGATAACAGCCGCAAATTCAAACATAATCAAATAATTTTCTGCATACAGCCCTGGTTTGTAGAGTACTCAAGACCTTTTGTTTTTGGTGAAGATCGGTTGAGGGGAAGGGGTAGTTTACCTGCAACGTTTGTTATAAAGCGTATTTTCTATGGCAAACGATAACTGCCGCAAATTCAAACAGAATCAAATAATTTTTTGCATACATAAGTGAATTGTAGAGGACTCAAGGCCATTAGATTTTGGTGAAGATCGGTTAAGGGGAAGGGGTAGTTTACCTGCAACCTTTTACGTTTTAACAAGAGTAAAGTACTTGAAAATTCATTTAAACTTTTTCAAACAATGGTAATTGTTAAAAATAAAATAATTTTGTTGCCAGGCAATAAATTTATAATTTTTTCATTTTAATGTAAATTATGTATATATTAGAAAATATATCGTGCCTGGCAGGCAAGCATATTTCAGATTATAAGTCTTAGAATATGGAAGTCATGTATGGTTCTCCATACCGATATTTTACTTCCATATTCTTTAAGGAATGGAAGTATGGTGATGGCAAAAAAAATCGTGTTCGAGATTATTGCAGATTCTGATTCTACTACACTCAAAACATGAAAAAAAGTCGTTTTCTGAAAAGTGTGTGTGTGTGTGTCTGTAGATTTTTTCTATGGCAAACGATAACAGCCGCAAATTCAAACAGAATCAAATAATTTTTTGCATACAGCCCTGATTTGTAGAGTACTCGCGACCTATTGTTTTTGGTGAAGATCGGTTGAGGGAAAGGGGTAGTTTACCTGCAACGGTTTTTTTTTATCAAGGGTAATTTTGTTTGTTTGGCAAACGATAACAGCCGCAAATTCAAACAGAATCAAATAATGTTTCGCATACAGCCCTGAATTGTAGAGTTCTCACGATCTGTTGATTTTGGTAAAGATCGGTTAAGGGAAAGGGGTAGTTTACCTGTACCGTTTTATGTTTTAACAATGGTATTTACTATGGCAAACGATAACAGCCGCAAATTCAAACATAATCAAATAATGTTTCGCATACTGCCCTAAATTGTAGAGTTCTCAAGACCTTTTGTTTCTGGTGAGGATCGGTTAAGGGAAAGGGGTAGTTTACCTGCAACGTTTTATGTTTTTAAGGGTATTTTCTATGGCAAATGATAAGAGCCGCAAATTCAAACAGAATCAAATACGTTTTTGCATACAGCCCTGATTTCTTGAGTACTAAAGACCTATTGTTTTTGGTGAAGATCGTTTAAGGGAAAGGGGTAGTTTACCTGCCACGTTTTTTGTTTTATCAAGGGTATTTTTTATGGCAAACGATAACAGCCGCAAATTCACACAAAATCATATAATATTTTGCATACAACCCTAAATTGTAGAGTTCTCAAGACCTGTCGTTTTTGGTGAAGATCTGTTAAGGGAAAGGGGTAGTTTACCTGCAACGGTTTTTTATCAAGGGTAATTTTTACTTTTTACTTCCATATTCTTTAAGGAATGGAAGTATGGTGATGGCAAAAAAAATCATGTTCGAGATTATTGCAGATTCTGATTCTACTACACTCAAAACATGAAAAAAAGTCGTTTTCCAAAAAGTGTCTGTGTGTGTGTGTCTGTAGATTTTTTTTCTATGGCAAACGATAACTGCCGCAAATTCAAACAGAATCAAATAATTTTTTGAGCCCTGATTTGTAGAGTACTCGTGACCTATTGTTTTTGGTGAAGATCGGTTGAGGGAAAGGGGTAGTTTACCTGCAACGGTTTTTTTTATCAAGGGAATTTTTTCTTTTTTTGGCAAACGATAACAGCCGCAAATTCAAACAGAATCAAAAGATTATTTGCATACAGCCCTAAATTGTAGAGTTCTCAAGACCTATTGTTTTTGGTGAAGATCGGTTGAGGGAAAGGGGTAGTTTACCTGCAACGTTTTTTTAACACGGGTATTTTCTATGGCAAACGATAACAGCCGCAAATTCAAACAGAATCAAATAATGTTTTGCATACAGCCCTGATTTGTAGAGTACTCAAGACCTATTGTTTTTGGTGAAGATCGGTTAAGGGGAAGGGGTAGTTTACCTGCAACGTTTTTTTATCAAGCGTATTTTCTATGGCAAACGATAACTGCCGCAAATTCACACAGAATCAAATAATTTTTTCCATACGTCCCTGAATTGTAGAGGTCTCAAGGACTTTCGATTTTGGTGAAGATCGGTTAAGGGGAAGGGGTAGTTTACCTGCAACCTTTTATGTTTTAACAAGAGTAAAGTACTTGAAAATTTATTTAAACTTTTTCAAACAATGGTAATTGTTAAAAATAAAATAATTTTGTTGCCAAGCAATAAAATTAAAATTTTTTCATTTTAATGTACATCATGTATAAGAGAAAATATATCGCGCTTGGCAGGCGATATTAAGATTTAAATATAAAACTTAGAATATGGAAGTCATGTATGGTTCTCCATACCGATATTTTTCTATGGTAAACGTAACAGCCGCAAATTCAAACAGAATCAAATGATGTTTTGCATACAGCCCTGTATTGTAGAGTTCTCAATACATATTGGTGTTGGTGAAGATCGGTTAAGGGAAAGGGGTAGTTTACCAGCAACGTTTTATGTTTTAAAAGGGTATTTTCTATGGCAAAAGATAACAGCCGCAAATTCGAACAGAATCAAATGATGTTTTGCATACAGCCCTGTATTGTAGAGTTCTCAATATGTATTGGTGTTGGTGAAGATCGGTTAAGGGAAAGGGGTAGTTTACCAGCAACATTTTATGTTTTAACAAGGGTAATTTTTTATATGACAAACGATAACTGCCGTAATTTCAAACAGAATCAACTAGGTTTTTGCATACCTTTTTGAACTAAAGAGAACTCAAGGTCTGTTGATTTTGTTGAAGATCGGTTAAGGGAAGGGGTAGTTTATCAGCAACGTTTTATGTTTTAAAAAGGGTAATTTTTTATGACGAATGATAACTGCCGAAAATTCAATGAGAATCAAATAATTTTTTGCACCCCCTGAGTTGCAGAGAGCTCAAGGTCTATTGATTTTGGTGAAGATCGGTTAAGGGGAAGGGGTAGTTTAACTGCAACATTTTATGTTGTAACAAGAGAAATGTTTCCATGACGAACGATAACTGCCGCATATTCAAACAGAATCAAATATTTTTTTGCATGCTTGCCTGAATTGTAGAGGACGGAAGGTCTGTTGATTTTGGAGAAGATCGGTTAAGAGAAAGGGGTAGTTTACCTGAAACATTTTATGATTTAACAAGAGTAAAGTACTTAATTTTTATAAATAAAGTATCCTGATAAAAAGCTCATAGTAATCCACAGTAGAAACGTAGATGAAATATCTATAAATGAAGAAGTTAGGTGAACGGCGTGGGGGTAATTTTCTATTATTAAAAATTATAGTTGAAGGTGGAGGGGAGAATTTGTTATATGTGTACTATGTTATCGGCAACAAAGAAGTAGTTTTTTGTTAAAATTGCTTCCCGGGTTCTTTAGCCGTAGTCCAATGTTTTCTGCAAAACCAGACTTTTCGGCAGTGCCATCGACCGCCATCATCGGTGAAAATCGAGTGCGAGAATGTGAGGTGATATACGTTAGTGACCACAGTACTGTGGTTAATGCTGAAGCAATAAGTAGAAAGACGTAGTTTCTATGGAAATATTTCATTTCGAATATGATTTTAAATATAAACCTTAGAACATGGAAGTCATGTATGGTTCTCCATACCGATATTTTACTATATTAACATTCTTTATTTTACTCTATTCTCATTCAATCATCACCTTCACTTTTAAATTATTTATAGTTTATTATAATTTTATTAGTGTACTTTCTTTATCACTACACTTTGGGGTTTTTACATTTTCATTTTGCACTTCACAAATGTTTTTTGTTTTTTAAGTGTTTCTGAATGGGTAATCCCTCTAATTACTATCTCACTACCATACTATCCCTTTCATTACAATATCTCATTAATACTATTAACAATTTTATGTCTTTATATTTCTATCATTACACCTAACTCTAAACTGTGGGTTAGTTTGCTTTTTTATATTTATATTTAATATTGTTTGATTGGGTTTCCTTCAATTCCATTAGTATTTTCCATTAATGGATAATAACATTTACTTTTTTTCTCATAGGTTAATTATTGGTCTTTTTTCCAATATTACATTTGAGTGCATTATTTCTCTTGCTCATATTCTTTATTACTGGTTTTTGTATCAACATTAGTTTTCATTTTTATTTATTTCCCTTCATTGTGGGTTTGTTTCTTTTTCATTTCCCTCTTTCTTCATTTTCATTGTATTGGTTTAATACTTTGGTTTTCCACCTTCTCCTTTGGGTTCATTTTAACATGTTACATTGAGTCATTCAATTCCATGAACTTGTTTCATTTTTGTTTGGTTTTGGTTTTATCCCTTCTTCTTTTGGTTTGGTTGATCACTTTCTTCTCTTCTTTGGTTTTATTCTTGTTTGTTTTCTGTGGTTCCCTTCTTCTTTTGTTTCCTTTGTTGGGTCAATCACTTGGGTTGGGTCATGTCGTCGTTTGTCGAGTCATTGTCTTTATATTTTATTTATATTAAGCATTTTATTTAATATAAAGTATTATTTTGTATTTAGAATCATCTTTTTCATCCCTGGTATTGAGTTGGCTTATTTGTGTTGTAACAATATATATATATTGTAACGTACCAAATTGGCAGTTACATAAAAGAACTAATTATTACGTCAAGTAACGTTAGATCATGAATATATTTCAAAGTACATAAAATAAGGAACAAGAGAATATAGACAAAGTGTGTATCTACAAAGGTATATTATTGAATCAATCCAACAAAGATGAAGGAAGAGTAATATAGCATCATCGAGTACAAAAGAGAGAGAAAATGACAACGAGCCAATATATGTTAGAAACCAGGCCCAATAGGTCCAAACAGTGAGGGGAAACGACAAAAATAACTATTACAATGAAGAGGAGCCAACTCAAGAACAACCGCAATGATGATAAAACAAACAAATTTATTTGTTAGTATAACATACTATGGAACAATGACAACCACGAATAGAAATATTGAAGAATACGACAAGACTAAGGGAACATTGATTATATCACAAGTAATGTATAACCCAGGAAAACACCGATAGTGAACAACAATTAACCAGAAGAAGAAAGGAAGAAGAAGAGCAAAGGAAACATAACATGAAGAATGAAGATAATGTATGGACAGTACAAGAAATCACCATTCACCAGGTATACAAGGAAATATATTAATGACCGGAAGAAGTGTAATGATTATTCGAAGATCAACTACAAAGAAACCAGTGTTTAGCATAATTGAGTAATCACAAACAATAACAGTGAAAACTTAATATAAGTGTGACAACCTGTAACATGTTAACCATTTTTACCCCAAATAAACACCACAGACAATACAAGTGAGAATGTTTATAACAGAGGAAAATGAGTTACCATTATAAGTGAAAGAATCCAAGATTAACTAGTTAAAATGCACAGACAATTAGTGTGACCAGTTTAATCAAGATTGTAACCCAACATAGATAATCATTAAGACCACCAAGAGAAATGCGAGATAGAACAGTAAATTAATTGTTCATAGGGACTGATAATAAAAGCTTTGTAAGCCTTAAAATGAAATGTAACTGAATGCCACGGCAAGACAGAATAAAATGTAAATAAAATCCAGAACAAATAGTAGCAAATAAGCTAGTTTGTTAGGTATAAAACGATCAATGTACCAAAAACTAGGTACAACCCAACAAGAAATGTAATACTATTAGACTAAGAATACCTGTGTTATTGTTTCAACAAATAGTGTAAACATGTGTATTACTTAATAATTAAACCATTGTAGTAGAATGCCATAATGAAATGGTAATAGTAGAGTCAAATACTGCATAAGAATATGTTGCACATTGTTACCAGATAACTGACACATAACCTCATAGAAAGTGCACCTATAACATAAAATCATGTATATTAATTAAACCAAGCAACTATCAACAATTGTTTCAAACAAAGACTAATTATGAATAGTAATGCAAACCAATAAATAACATATGTACTGAAATACACAGCAAATGAATCAGATTGAATATGATGTCATAAGCCAAAAGAACAGAAACCCAATGTGACAAGATAGTTAATCAAAAAGCAATTTCAAAACTTATTAAAAGATTACTAAAAATGTTATCAGTAGTTAGAGAAATATCTGATACTGCTATGAGAACACATCACAAATGTAATAGTAGTAGTTTAGTAATTGAAATATTAGAAACTAACTATCATTGTAAAACCACATGTAAACAAACACTATACTAAGAATTGGAAAGCTTTCAGATAACGAAAGACTGATAAATGCATTAAACCAACAAGGTACTACAATTGTACACTATTTTAATTTATAATATTATATACCTTGTTAAATTACATATTTATGTATATTAATTATACAATTATTAGTACTGAATGTATGATAATTAATATTTGTGTAATTTGAATAATAAATCTCATCACCGGAATAAAACGTGTTTTGCTCATTTACATGCATTAGGCTTTGGGTCCAGAATTGCGTTAAGCAGACAGCGGCAGAAGTCGTTGGGTATAGAAATAACGTGACACATTAAATAACGGTAACGAATTTTGGTTTTATTTTCAGTAAATACTTGGTAAATTAATATAAGCATAACAATGGTTCATGATTGAAATTTCCAAAATGGCGGCTAGACTATTCCGCCCTTGACTTTACTCAAGGTTAATTGTATACATTTTCTGATGCTATATAACTGACTTCTTTTATGTATATAATTCTCATCATTGAACAGAATTATAGTTTTGATTTCTTTAATACTTTACTCTTAATACTGACTAAACATGATCACAAACCAACGCCTCATTTTAATATTGGGTTGATCAACACCGGTTACACTCTCGCTTGCACTCTCTCACCTGAATTTAGACAAGTTTTATAGAAATTGAGCTCATCTTTATCTACTTTTTGAAATTTAGTAATGCAATGCAGGGCTTTCCTGAATAGAAGTGGCGTAGTTCCTTCCTTAGCGGCTCCATGCGGTGGGCAGGTGTTTGTCCAGTTTGCTGTTGTCCATTTTCACTGACTCTACTTTGAATACATTTTTAGAAAGTTCACTGATGCTATATAACTGTTAGTGTTTACGGTGAGATTATGTAGACCATTTTTAGCAATAAAATGTTACATTTTTCTGGCAGAAAACTGCCCACTACTGTTAGAGCGTGTATGCTCCCTGATTTACTTTTGACGACTGAGACCGGGTTAGACGTAATTGTTATGTAAGTGGTCGTGCATCTGACGTCATTGTCTATTGTTCTCTACCCACTGTTTTGGTTAATACGTAATGGTTTTATATCGTCATTGTGTTTTTGATGACGATTTGTTACAATGGACCAATCGAAAGTCAGTATTGTCAGTTTTTAGCGCCTAACACTGCCATTTTCGTCGTTTCAATTTGCTCGTACGCCGCTGACCTTGGATCGGCTCTCCACCGGTGAATTCACATATGTTGTGGGACTTGGGTCAAAACTAACCTTGTCTGATTTAACTTGATGATTACAATAAAATTTACAATAAAATATATCCCTACATACCATTATTCTGGTACGGTTAATTCTGTACTGTTACAACCTTGTGTGATAAAATAATTAAAAAAGTGACAAATTAGAGAAATGAGAACAGAAGGTATTTTTGATAATACTATAAGTATATGAAAAATAACATTTTTGCAAAATAAAATGTGAATAAATGTATATATTAGTGTTAGAATGTCAAACAAATGTAATTAGGTAAGGAATAATAGCGTTACATGTGATTATAAACAATCGAATATGGTCGCTAGGGACGCCATTACCAAATATTGTTTAAATGGTAATTACAACTATTTGATGTACTAAAACGAAAGAGAAATGGACTCGAGACGCTTAGTAATGAGTGTTATAGTGTAATTGGAACAAAATATGGTGAAACAAACTTATTTATATTAAGAATCACCATACGAGTTTGTGAAATGGCTAAGTGAGTTAATAATGAACGGATTTAATCCTTATTTAGACTTAAAATAAAGCCACAGTGTCCGCGATTTAATGCCACTAACCATTTGACGATACGATAATTGATAAAAAAGTTATGACACATAAACTTTTCAGTCATTTTGTGTATCGATGCATACGTCACCCGTAGCCTCGAACCCACGTGATAAATTGTAAAAAATTAAAAGTTTTATTTAACCAAAGTGTTTTGGGGTTGAGAGTTTGACACTTTGAACCAATCAAATAGCTTAAAATGACCAGACGAGAAGGAGACGCTTTGGTGAAGAAAGCATTCGTTCCGTATGATTCAACACGCAAAGTTCATGCAAGAAGTCAGCAAAATTATTTCAAAATGCGCGCGTCACTAACATTAGTTAGCCTACATACACTAACCTATACACGACAATATACTAACGAGTGTCCAATACATTAAGTGAACAGTGAAAATAACTCGACCAGTGTATAATAAAGGTCGTGTTTTGTGTTTTTTAAATCAGGGAGTACTCTATTTTAATTATTTTAACGAACTGAATTAAAATAATAACTTTTGTTAGTAAACGACAGATATTGTTTTGGGACTGCACTAGTCAAAAGTACTAAAGTGCTTAAACCACGATGAAAAATTATCAGAACTGAATAAATGAATCATAGCGCAATTATTAATTTAAAAATAAATATTTTACGATTTTATCGTAATTGAGAAGATCGGAATTAATTTAAATACCGACCATCCATGTGTAGTAAATAGTCGCTCATTTGACTAAATTTTTTTGAATTAACGAATAACTGTTTTATTGCGAAAATATTCTAAACAACTGATAATTATACGTCAGATGACTTATAAATAAAATGTTTATGTTCATAGTATTAAGAATTTAATAAGTAATCTACTTATTCAAAATAATTACTTACGTTTGCTAGGTAACTAACCTAGAACTAACGATTATAACTTTGTCACCAAGTAATGATTCTGTTCTCAAACAATTTTAATTCAATGAAAGCTATAACAAGAGTTTTTTTATTCTAGATTTTTTCTCTTGCCAGTACATAATTTTAATAGTTAATGAATAAACAATAATAATATTTTTAACAGTGCAAGCACAGAGCACGTGTGTTGATTACAACTGCTGTATGCGTTTTGCTAACCGTACGATATATATCGGTTTATGGTACCGAATTTCATAATTTTAAATCTTTGTTTGTTTTTATAGTAATACTTTATTAAATATTGTTAAATAAGATCACATCTTGTAATCTGGTATCATGTATCTTCCAAGAACTCACGAATTTGGTAATATAACTGAATAAAGTGGACATAACCTCGTTCACCAAAACCATTGTACCAGACATCAGTGTTACCAGCCTTGAGGTACAAAGATCTCAGGAATTGTTTAAAGTAATTATTGTTTGTAAAGATATTATTGATTGTTTTTTTAAAAGAGTTCATTGCATTTAACAATTGTTAATAAACCCCAATTTATTTACCAGTGGAACAGAGTTTTTGATTTTTTTATAATAGATAAAATAGTTTAATTCTTCATGAACAGTTCTATCATAAGGTGGCGGTAGGATTTGAATGACCAATATCATTCAAATTGCAGTTGAACTTTTAATTTACTTTATTGTGTATGTGCATTATTTATGATATTCAAACGGAATATCCATATATGTGTATCAAGTGTTTTTGCAGCAGAAGAAGTCACCAACAAGAACATTGAAAACATCCACATATGGTAAGTGGGGAGGTTGACAGTGAAGTGATAAATACTCTTTTAAACGACAAACCTTAACCGTGAACACCCACACTAATCTTATTAATAATCACAATCTAATAATTATAAACAATAATAGTACTCGACTTGAGTATATCAACTTCTGATCTGTCTACATATCAACACATATCTACTTGTATCTGTTTTGTAACAGATTGGCGCCCAACGTCTGAGCAAGAATTAGGACGAAACCGCTTAACAGTTTAATTAATTAAACAAATAATTTCATAACCTAATTCGACAGTAAGACAGCAAGTGCATTACCAAGATAACAAGATGTACAGGAGGTCGACTTCGAAGAAACGAGCGGCAGAGGCAGAGAGGGAGGCCAGATTAGAGGGAAAAGAGGCGACATCAGCAGAGGATGTTGAGGAGATATAGTTAGAAATTGAAGATAAGCAACCTGAACCGGCGGAGGAGGTTCAGCAACCGGACGATGAACCGGAAGCCATAGGAAATCCAACCTGAAATAAGCCAACCCGAGAAACCGACGCGACCAGGAGACATGGACATCATAGAAATATTAATGTGTATGACAGAAGAAAATAGGAAGAATATAGAATCACTGAAGGAAGATACACGGTCATTGAAGGAGGACAGTCAATCCACAAAGCAGAGTATAGAGTCACTGAAGGAGGAAAACCGGTCCACGAAGGAGGAATTAAGCAAGAACATAGAATCTCTGAAGGAAGACTTGAATAGTAAAATAAATGAAACAATTAAGAAGACTGAAGAAGCCATAAACCAGAAGACTGAAGAATTATTGGAGAAAAAGATGGAAATAATGAAAGAAAATTTGTCTGCCGAGTTGGGAATAAAAATTGATGAGACCAACAAGAAGATTGATGAAATAAATGAGAAAATTAATAGAGATATCGAGTTCATGAAGAATGATAATGAGAAAATATGGCAACAAATGGCCGACAGTAATTACAGAGCTGAAGAAATTGCCAAAAAAACGGTAGAAACAATCGACAAAAAATTGGAAGAGAACCTAGAAGCGACGGAGGAGCGGATTGCAATATTGTCAACTGAAATCCATGAAGAAGTGTCCGACATACGGAGAGAAGGTGAAAAGAACAAACAAAAAATTATACAAACAGAAACAGATATCAACCACCGGATCGACAGTATTGAGGAAATCCACAACAACCAGATAGGGGTCGTGGAACGAAAGTAAACAGAAATGATGGCCGCACATACCACACTGGGGGAGAAATGTGAGGAAATTTCCATCAAAGTGGATGCAGTCAAACATCAGGTAACCAGTGACCGAGATCAATTGACTGAGCGCCAACAAACGGAATTCAATGACATTCGAGATGAAATGAACCGCCTGCGAACATTCCCAAGTGTTTTATCCGGATTGACACACCTGGATGGTAGGGAACAAATAGATTTCCGTGCCTACGTAAAAAATCCACTTGAGTTTCTAGAGAGGATGGAGGAGATAATCAGCAGAAACAGAGAAAATCGATGGCCCGTGATAAAGGGAATGTTAGATGAATCTTTTCGTAACACATTTGACAACTGGTGGACAGCGACCCGGCACGAAGTAGAAAACTATGCTGCGTTTAAGGTAGCATTTAAGTTAAAATATTGGTCTGACTGTACACAAAACATTATCAGGGACGACATCACCAACGGCAAATATGATCCAAATGGCCGACAATCGATGACTACCTACTTTTTAGGGAAGATCTGCTTGGCCAGAAATCTGGAACCGGCCATACCAGAGGAGTGTTTAGTTACGAAACTAGCTTACCATTTCAGCCAGGGAGTGTCACAGATTAGACTTAATTCACAAATAAAAACTATACAAGGCATGTGTACTCTGTTAGAAAGCCACGAGAGAGAGAGGTACTATCAGAGGAACCGCCAGGGTCCCGGACAGACATATGATCGGGGCGGACCAGGAAACGTTAACCCCACCAATAACAGTGACCGAAATAATTATGGGAGAAATTTCAACAACCCTCCACGTTTTAATAACCACCAGGGACCAAGACAGAATGGAGGTGGTAACCACAATGACCATGCGGACCGAGGAAATACAAATAATCCTAGGCCAAATGGCTATCAGAGGGAAAATAATTATCAACGAGGTAATAATTATTACCGACCTTATAATAACCACCCTCCAAATAACCAGTATCGACAGAGTAATGGAAACAATAACAACAACCAGTTCCGAAGAGTGCATTACACTCATCCCAGCAGAGGGGGAGGTAGGAGAACATATTACCAAGGTCGAAGAAGTTTCCCTAATCACCATAACAATCACAATCACAGTGACGGAGAGGATCGAGAATCTGGTTACCGATCGAATAGAAGTAACAGCAGCGAAGGTAACCGACCAACTACTCGAACCACTGAAATATACCACAATGGGAATGGGCAAGGATCCCAGGAACCGATAGCATCAACCTCAACAGACAGGCACACAAACAACGGTGACCTGCCTTTAAATGGGAACCGGCAGTGAAAAGCACAATAACACCCTCACTGAACCGGACTATTGGGTCTAACATATTGGCGAATAAATTGGCATCGATTAAAATACATCGAAATAATTACCTAAAAAACATTAGACAAGACCTCATGGAAGAAAAGGAAGATAGTATCAGCGACACCGCAAATAACGAGATAGCATATATATCAGTAAGGGTCAATGGAATAAATACGACAGCTTGTGGCGTTAAATACACTTTTAAATATATTAAATACATAAATATTACTTCACCTACCTGCAAAGTTTCGTTTATCTGGGTCCAGGATTCTTTCGTACGAACGTAAGATACAAACGTGTTTCATAGGTTAGTGAAATGACTTACTCTACACGTTTTTATGAAGAGAATTATTTAAGCTTTATTATTCATTGAATATACTCTGTTCAAATTATTCATTACTCATTTCTGTCTGTCTACAAAATCTATTATTTTTTAGTGTGCTTTTTGACTGGAATACAGCTTCCTAGTAATATGTAATTTAACAGCATAGACTTACATGCTATAGCTTACCTTGTACAACACACATAAACACAAACTCAAACAGCCCAGCCTGCAATTTACATTCTCACAGACACACAAAATACTTATTAACCCCTTAACATTTTTATAATTTCAGTTTAGATCGAGAAACCGCACTACCGTAATGCCGGCCAAACACGTGGTTATCATTCCGCTCTCCCACTGCCCGTTACTCACTGTTTCCCATTCACAATTGTTTCCTATACACTCACTGTGCTACATTTATTACTTTCTTGGGTCCCGGTCGGTATTACGGCGTTACTACGTGGAATTATTCATTATTAAAACAGTTCAAACCGACCGGGGCCGCGCGTCGCAACTACGTCTGTATGTGAACTCTGTTGCTCGTGGGCTCCGTAACGTGGACTGCGTATAGCGTCTCTTGCAAGCGGGAGGAAGTTAATGTCCACCGCCAACGAATTTTGTCGTCGCTCATATTTGAGTTGTTGCAGTTGAGCGACCGTGTGCATGATATATAGTGGTCTTTTCTGTAGTGTGTGCCGACGATATCTAGGCACTTCTGGCTTGATGTCACCAAAAGGGGCGGTGACTTAGCTACATTTCCTTCAGCTCAGTCAAGGAGACGAAACAGAAAATATATTTTTTCACCATCTTGGCGTTTCCTGACCGCGTCAGTCCGAGCGTATACTCACTTGACGCGTGCGTGCGCGCTGTCACACAGAAACAGAGTTCTTGGAACTGAGGGCTTGGTGAATTCTTGCTTACAGATTGCACAATGTCATACTGTGTATTTCTCCTTTGTTATAAACTGTTCCATTTGCCACATGTTCTGGTTTGTTGGAATAAAACTTACACAATATTTTTTATAAAACCCCGAAATGAAATAAAATAAAATACCCCCTATTTTGGACCGTTACAATACCCCCTCAATGAGAAGTCTTCTGTCAAAACAGAAGAAATCTCATTGATAAAACCCCTAAGAGGACCGGTGAGGAACTGGTGCCAACAACCCCCCTTTGTTCTTATACTTCATGGGTACACGACCCCCCTGGCTCGGCGACTATGGACGCATCTGAACGAGATCACTGGACGTCTCTGTAAGAGATCCCAGCACCGAAAAATCGAACAGACATGCCCCACAGCGCACCTCACCTTCTAACATGCTACCCCCAAAAATCCTCAATCCCTGGCTTAGATTATGCCAGATCCTCAGCCGATATGTTTCCCCTTATATGCAAGCTGGGCTGCCTTTAGCAGATACTGGGCTCACACACACTCACATTACATACTGAAAATTGAAAATTTTTTTTGAAAATCTACTTAGATTACAACTCACTGGTTGTTTTCATTTAAAATCAAATCACAAATTTTGTATCTATTTTGAATTATTCTCTTCATTGGTTTTTCTGTTATTTAAAATAACTCAATTTAAACATTTCTTACAATTAAGAACATCCTTAACCTAACATGGATTACCTAGAGTCTAACAATACAATTCAACAAAATAATTCAATAATAATAAACATGGTTAGTACACAAACAATAAAATAATCAAAGCTTAAAAATATCTATTATCTGGCAGGCGCAAAATCAAGATTTTTTTTTTTTTCAAAAAAATATTTTCCCAAAAAATTTTAAAATTCAAAACATTTAAATTTCTTAAAATATTTTCTTTTCATATGGAAATTATTTAAAATTTGTTTAAATTGATCAAAAAACAAAAGTTGAATTAACTTCCTTACTATTAACTTATATGACTTCACTATCAGCTGATCAAAACTAGGTCAAGTCCAAAAACCTTGACCCACATACGTTATGTACAAGTTCTATCTGAAAATACATTTAACATCTGTAACATTCTAACTTGAAACACAAAACATAATAAAATAAAACATTTAAAATAACAAAATATTATTATAAATAATAATCAAATTGACATTTAAATTATTCAAAATAAACACTTTCTAACTTTACATTTCCAAATTCTATCAAAATTTGTCACTGGTTTCAATTAAAAATTTTATATATTCAACTACAACTTTCTTCATTTAACAATCTCATTCTACATTACTTTGGGTGATTTAAATTATTTATTCTCATTTAATGTACTACTTGATCTGTATACATATATAATCTTTCTCCCTCTGACTCTAATACTCATCAACTTTAACTAATATGACACCCATCTCTATTAAAACACCTATCAAACACTCTCTAACCCCAGCTTATCATTAAACTCAATTCGCCACCTTCTCTCAATATATATAAAAAAATACTCTCTAACCCTTTGTACTCAGGGTAAGTGTCCCCCCCCCCAAAAAAGCTCATTTCCGATTATGTTGGTTCCTGGATTCTACCTAAGGCAACCCCTTCCCCCTAAATCGGTCCCATCCCGTCCCAACCCTTATGTTGCGGACTCCCACATTACACTACCCCCTATTACAAAATTACCATCCCCAATAATCTCAATCTTATTACCTTACTTCACTACAACAAAATAACATCATTAATTATAAACATCAATATATCACTCAAAGCTCTACATATATTCTCCACAACGACTGTGTCAACATCAATACTTCTCAAAACTCTACAACATTACATTAACTCAAAACAATATTTCTCTCTCTACTACTTCAACTTTGACTTGGACTGATCTATATGTCCCACAAAATACTCATCACCCAGAATCTATCTTTTATTCTTTCACAACTTATTACTTTATTTCTCACTTTAAATAGCATCTGTAATACATTGAAACATTACATTAAACATTAATTACCTGGAACATCTATCAACAATTTAACAGTGACATTTTATTGCTGATCAGCTGATATTCCTAACACAATGAAGACACATCTCAAAATTGAGCAAATTACATGAAATATATATGTATTTATCAATCCTTACTTCTAACCTCCTTGTTTCCCCTTTTTCCGATTCTGATAATTTATGTTAACCGCCTGCCAGTCGGTTTAGTTATTTGCTTAGTTTAAAAAATACACAAATTATATAAACACATATTTGTTAGCAATTCTTATATCTAACCTACTACACTAAAATGCTACATTTAAAAATATAGAATGAACACCTTATAGTGAATGTATGAGCATCTAGTTATTTAAACAGAACACAAGCATTTTTATTAGATCAAAATTAGAGTTAGCAGTTTTTATGTTATAAATTTAAATCCGTGGCTCATCTGAGCCACCACCTGGTCCACACACAAAAATTTTCAAATTTATTATTAATAATTATTATATTACCATCTCTCAATTATTATTAAAATTTTTTAATTATTTTTCTTATTTCACACAATTATTGCAAATCATCTCATTATTGAATTTAAAATCTTTTCATCTGAGTTACACCTGTAAACATTTTTATTATACATGATTCATACTATAACATTTTTATACTTACAGTCCATTTAAATTGACATACACAAAACATATTCACCATACACCCCAATACTTTCACCTCACCTCTGAAACATTTAACACAAATGTTATTTTAAATCATACAATTTATCATTTAATTACCAAATTTCCAAATTTTGTAAAATAATTTAAATTCATTAGAAAATTTAATTAATTAACATTTAAATAATCAATCAAAATATATCAAATTGTTTTAATTAAATTAATTACTGAAAATACAAATTACCTAGCTATCAAAACAATTACAACTCATCAGTTACTGTTTTCAAAATTAATTCGGTTATTTATTTAGATTGCAAATATTTTAATATTATTATTACAACAATTATCTTACGTACACACAAATAAATTCACTACAACTATTTACAAACTTTTGTTATTACTGTTCCGTCTTTTCACACTTCATTGTCCAAATCTGCCAGTTCAAAACCATAAAACAAAATATTTATAACTGTCCTTTATTGTTTTATAGCCTACCCTCCATCGTCATAGATAAGTCTTTGTTTTATGTAACACTGTTCAATTTTATTACCCCACAAATTACTGTTTTGTGTGTTGTAACCATAAAAACCAAATTCATTCATTTTACTAAGATAATCATAAAACAAGTCAATGTTAAGTACGTTTGTTAAGTCTCCATCAGTAATTATATTCATTATCGGGTTATTTGCTTTTGTATTATCAATTAACTCCTTATTACTTAGACACACTTCTAACCTTACTTTCCATTCATCATACTCTCTGTTCAATTCATACAATTCTGTTTCTTTATTAACATACAATTCTCTATTTAAATCTCTCTCATCACAATACCATATCACACTTTCAATATTATTACAGACAGAGGGTACAAAATTATACAACAAAAATAAACGCTTCAAATCTTCTACCAACACGGGACTCTTGCCCTTCTTCAACAATACTTGTGAACACATTAAATCATCATCATAAATAATAAGGGGAAAATTTACCCTCTGCCCCCATTCTACCACTATACTATCTTTTCTCTCTCTCTCTAACTCATAAGCAAACATTAACATTTCATTATCACTACATTCTGCAATTTCATCAGTACTCTCGCTATTTATTTTCACCGTATCACTTTCTGATACCAACTCTTCAAATACACTACTATTCTCAGTATTGCATTCATTATTTTCGACATTATCATTATTATTGGTTAACTCTTTGTCTAATACAACACTGCCATTACAACTTTCATTTGTATTACTCGTACTCTGTTCTACTTTATTCAAACTATTTTTTATTTCATTAGCATTTTCTAGACATTTATTCTTTTCTTGTATATCATTTATTAAACCATCAAATTTTACGCTAATACTCTGCTGCAACTGACTATTCAGTTGTTCACATTTTATATTAAAATTGCTATTCTGAACGTCAAAACGACGGTCTATTTTATCAAATTTTTCGTCACTAGAGTTAAAACGACTCTCAAATTTTTTGTCAATTGCATCAAACTTGTCATTCTGTATATCAAATTTTTTATTAAAATTGTTATTTTGCACATCAAATTTTATGTTAATATCACTAGACATGGTTCTCATGAAATTAAATAATCGTCCAGTGACAACTCTTTTGCTTTACTTGTTACGGGAGTTGATATCGCTCCCGGTGTACCAAGTACAGATACTTCTACATTATACTCATTTATTGACATTGATTCTGTTTGAATACCGGAGTCAGCATTTATCTGACTCTCGGTCTCTCTGTCAGAGAAGCTGACTTCACTTTTATCTGCCATTTCTTATTCTATACTTGGTACTTGTGCGTAAATATAATACAATCAATATCTAATGTCCTGTATAACCGATTTTGCGTGAATAACGCACTTTTGTTTTATTCCGCTAACCTCAAAAACATGTTTGTATCTTTTCTGTAGGTACGGTCTTTACTTAATTTTTTAATTAATAAAAACTGTCCCTGTTCCGGAAGCCATGTGGTCATGTGCTTGTACGCAACGACTCAAGTATGCGAGCTGTTGGGACGCAAAGAAGTCAACCGACGCTGTAAAAAATGGCGCAGAAACGACGTTGGGTGAGACCAACAAGCCGACCTGCAGGATACGCAAATTAGGCACCGCCCCTTTTTGTGACATCAAGCCAGCAGTGCCTAGAGATCGTTGACACACACTACTGATACAACCACTATGTATCATGAATAGAGTCGGTAAACTACAACAACTCAACTGTGAACAGCGACAAAATCCGTTGCTATGTTTGAGCAAAGACCACCCCGGGAAATTACAGAAATTATAGAATTTCCACCAGAAAATGAATTTAGATTTAATAAAACCAAATTTTTTAATAATGCAGTCGAACGAGCTGACAAACTTAGGCTCAAATATCAGAAGTCACAACCTAAGATCATAAAATACGAAGTGGGAGACAAGGTACTCCTAAAAAATCGAGAACTCCCAAGTGCAATTGAAGGTATTGCTAAAAAACTGTTACTGCTATTCACAGGCCCATATACTGTTACCAAGAATAACATGAATAACACTTATGAATTACAAGACCCTGTAACTAAGAAAATAAAGGGCACCTACAACCAAACTTCCATGAAACGGTATATTGAAAATTAAATTATGAAGAATGAGTGAAATATTGCGATGAAGATTATTTGTTATTAATACTAAGTAAAAAATGAGAATATAATTGTGAGAATAAATGCTGACTATATGAAGAAAGGGTGAAATATTGCGATGAAGACTATTTGTTATCTATACTAAATAAGAAGTGAATATATAACTGTGAGAATAAATGTTGACTATATTGTAATTTTGTAATATAAAAATGTGTTCTAAAGAAATTATGTAAAGGATAAAGAAAATTGTATTTACCCGTACAGACAGATAGTACTACACGTAAAAGAAAAAAGTAAACTATACGAGGCAGACACCTTACAACTACGGCACGAAATAATAAATTCCAAGAGCCACGTCAACAAGTAATCAACAACATACCCGTACATAAGAGAAAGGATATTATACGAGAACGACAAACACCATCTTTGGCACAAAAAATTCCAAGAGCCTAGTCAACAGTAAAACAACAACTTACCCGTACATACAGATAGTACTACAAGTATAATAACTATACGAGAACGACAAACACCATCTTTGGCACAAAAAATTCCAAGAGCCTAGTCAACAGTAAAACAACAACTTACCCGTACATACAGATAGTACTACAAGTATAATAACTATACGAGAACGACAAACACCATCTTTGGCACAAAAAATTCCAAGAGCCTAGTCAACAGTAAAACAACAACTTACCCGTACATACAGATAGTACTACAAGTATAATAACTATACGAGGCCGACACATAACACCCATGGCATAGCAAATTCCAAGAGCCACGTGAACAGTAAAATAACAACATACCCGTACAGATAAAAGAGGAGACAATGGACCAGATGATATACAGAAGAAGAAGAAAATAAGAAGTTGGAGGAACGAAAGCGAATAAATATCACTGATGTAGATAATAGATGACACACAACCACGAGGCAAAACACTCGAAGAGAACCTATATCAAATGGGTTATATTTCATTTGACATCATGAGAATATATTCATGAATTGTATCCAGAGAAGTGAATCCTGAAAATGAAGAAGATTATGAAATGACGTTTAATGTAATACCAAGAGAAAAGATTAATTGATGACAAAGAAGAATGAAAAAATAATATATTAACGAAGATGATCATGAGAGTATACCAGTGATGAAATGTAAAACAAACTATCCCTGTAAAATGTGAAGAATTTAGTTAAGTTGAATCAAGAAGAAGAGAGTATAACAATGTATAAACCGCAGATGCGTGAGATGATCCCAAGGATAATTATTATTTGTCGAAAGAACGACCACTTTATATTTTGAATTAATTTGAAATGAATTGACTGATGAAAAATACCAGCAATCATTTATATTATTGACGGAGATGATGTGCCTCTGTATTTATTGATGTTAGTATGGCCAGTGGAGTTTATGCCAAAGTGAGCCACTCTGAACTGCCCCAGCTAAACTTATGTTAGGGAATTAGGGAACTAAATAAACAAGGGAGATAATTACATAGAAAGGAAATAATTATGATTCAAATAGAAGAAAGTGAAGGGATATATATAAAAAAGCATAAGAGTCGACATGGAAATGTACAACAATTGATGAATTCTTCAATAAAAAATAAATATACTCATTCAGAATTAATCAATTCTTATAGGAAGGCATATGTAACGTACCAAATTGGCAGTTACATAAAATAACTAATTATTACGTCAAGTAACGGGAGATCATGAAAATATTTCAAAGTACATAAAATAAGGAACAAGAGAATATAGACAAAGTGTGTATCTACAAAGGTATATTATTGAAACAATCCAACAAAGAAGAAGGAAGAGTAATATAGCATCATTGAGTACAAAAGAGAGAGAAAATGACAACGAGCCAATATAATATGTTAGAAACCAGGCCCAATAGGTCCAAACAGTGAGGGGAAACGACAAAAATAACTATTACAATGAAGAGGAGCCAACTCAAGAACAACCGCAATGATGATAAAACAAACAAATTTATTTGTTAGTAAAACATACTATGGAACAATGACAACCACGAATAGAAATATTGAAGAATACGACAAGACTAAGGGAACATTGATTATCACAAGTAATGTATAACCCAGGAAAACACCGATAGTGAACAACAATTAACCAGAAGAAGAAAGGAAGAAGAAGAGCAAAGGAAACATAACATGAAGAATGAAGATAATGTATGGACAGTACAAGAAATCACCATTCACCAGGTATACAAGGAAATATATTAATGACCGGAAGAAGTGTAATGATTATTCGAAGATCAACTACAAAGAAACCAGTGTTTAGCATAATTGAGTAATCACAAACAATAACAGTGAAAACTTAATATAAGTGTGACAACCTGTAACATGTTAACCATTTTTACCCCAAATAAACACCACAGACAATACAAGTGAGAATGTTTATAACAGAGGAAAATGAGTTACCATTATAAGTGAAAGAATCCAAGATTAACTAGTTAAAATGCACAGACAATTAGTGTGACCAGTTTAATCAAGATTGTAACCCAACATACATAATCATTAAGACCACCAAGAGAAATGTGAGATAGAACAGTAAATTAATTGTTCATAGGGACTGATAATAAAAGCTTTGTAAGCCTTAAAATGAAATGTAACTGAATGCCACGGCAAGACAGAATAAAATGTAAATAAAATCCAGAACAAATAGTAGCAAATAAGCTAGTTTGTTAGGTATAAAACGATCAATGTACCAAAAACTAGGTACAACCCAACAAGAAATGTAATACTATTAGACTAAGAATACCTGTGTTATTGTTTCAACAAATAGTGTAAACATGTGTATTACTTAATAATTAAACCATTGTAGTAGAATGCCATAATGAAATGGTAATAGTAGAGTCAAATACTGCATAAGAATATGTTGCACATTGTTACCAGATAACTGACACATAACCTCATAGAAAGTGCACCTATAACATAAAATCATGTATATTAATTAAACCAAGCAACTATCAACAATTGTTTCAAACAAAGACTAATTATGAATAGTAATGCAAACCAATAAATAACATATGTACTGAAATACACAGCAAATGAATCAGATTGAATATGATGTCATAAGCCAAAAGAACAGAAACCCAATGTGACAAGATAGTTAATCAAAAAGCAATTTCAAAACTTATTAAAAGATTACTAAAAATGTTATCAGTAGTTAGAGAAATATCTGATACTGCTATGAGAACACATCACAAATGTAATAGTAGTAGTTTAGTAATTGAAATATTAGAAACTAACTAACTATCATTTAAAACCAGATGTAAACAAACACTATACTAAGAATTGGAAAGCTTTCAGATAACGAAAGACTGATAAATGCATTAAACCAACAAGGTACTACAATTGTACACTATTTTAATTTATAACATTATATACCTTGTGTGATAAAATAATTAAAAAAGTGACAAATTAGAGAAATGAGAACAGAAGGTATTTTTGATAATACTATAAGTATATGAAAAATAACATTTTTGCAAAATAAAATGTGAACAAATGTGAATAAATGTATATATTAGTGTTAGAATGTCAAACAAATGTAATTAGGTAAGGAATAATAGCGTTACATGTGATTATAAACAATCGAATATGGTCGCTAGGGACGCCATTACCAAATATTGTTTAAATGGTAATTACAACTAGTTTATGTACTAAAACGAAAGAGAAGTGGACTCGAGACGTTTAGTAATGAGTGTTATAGTGTAATTGGAACAAAATATGGTGAAACAAACTTATTTATATTAAGAATCACCATACGAGTTTGTGAAATGGCTAAGTGAGTTAATAATGAACGGATTTAATCCTTGTTTAGACTTAAAATAAAGCCACAAGTGTCCGCGATTTAATGCCACTAACCATTCGACGATACGATAATTGATAAAAAAGTTATGACACTTATAAACTTTTCAGTCATTTTGTGTATCGATGCATACGTCACCCGTAGCCTCGAACCCACGCGATAAATTGTAAAAAAATAAAAGTTTTATTTAACCAAAGTGTTTTGGGGTTGAGAGTTTGACACTTTGAACCAATCAAATAGCTTAAAATGACCAGACGAGAAGGAGACGCTTTGGTGAAGAAAGCATTCGTTCCGTATGATTCAACACGCAAGAAGTCGGCAAAATTATTTCAAAATGTGCGCGTCACTAACATTAGTTAGCCTACATACACTAACCTATACACGACAATATACTAACGAGTGTCCAGTACATTAAGTGAACAGTGAAAATAACTCGACCAGTGTATAATAAAGGTCGTGTTTTGTGTTTTTTAAATCAGGGAGTACTCTATTTTAATTATTTGAACGAATTGAATTAAAATAATAACTTTTGTTAGTAAATGACAGATATTGTTTTGGGACTGCACTAGTCAAAAGTACTAAAGTGCTTAAACCATGATGAAAAATTATCAGAACTGAATAAATGAATCATAGCGCAATTATTAATTTAAAAATAAATATTTTACGATTTTATCGTAATTGAGAAGATCGGAATTAATTTAAATACCGACCATCCATGTATAGTAAATAGTCGCTCATTTGACTAAATTTTTTTGAATTAACGAATAACTGTTTTATTGCAAAAATATTCTAAACGACTGATAATTATACGTCAGATGACTTATAAATAAAATGTTTATGTTCATAGTATTAAGAATTTAATAAGTAATCTACTTATTCAAAATAATTACTTACGTTTGCTAGGTAACTAACCTAGAACTAACGATTATAACTTTGTCACCAAGTAATGATTCTGTTCTCAAACAATTTTAATTCAATGAAAGCTATAACAAGAGTTTTTTTATTCTAGATTTTTTCTCTTGTCAGTACATAATTTTAATAGTTAATGAATAAACAATAATAATATTTTTAACAGTGCAAGCACAGAGCACGTGTGTTGATTACAACTGCTGTATGCGTTTTGCTAACCGTACGATATATATCGGTTTATGGTACCGAATTTTATAATTTTAAATCTTTGTTTGTTTTTATAGTAATACTTTATTAAATATTGTTAAATAAGATCACATCTTGTAATCTGGTATCATGTATCTTCCAAGAACTCACGAATTTGGTAATATAACTGAATAAAGTGGACATAACCTCGTTCACCAAAACCATTGTACCAGACATCAGTGTTACCAGCCTTGAGGTACAAAGATCTCAGGAATTGTTTAAAGTAATTATTGTTTGTAAAGATATTATTGATTGTTTTTTTTTAAAAGAGTTCATTGCATTTAACAATTGTTAATAAACCCCAATTTATTTACCAGTGGAACAGAGTTTTTGATTTTTTTATAATAGATAAAATAGTTTAATTCTTCATGAACAGTTCTATCATAAGGTGGCGGTAGGATTTGAATGACCAATATCATTCAAATTGCAGTTGAACTTTTAATTTACTTTATTGTGTATGTGCATTATTTATGATATTCAAACGGAATATCCATATATGTGTATCAAGTGTTTTTGCAGCAGAAGAAGTCACCAACAAGAACATTGAAAACATCAACATATGGTAAGTGGGGAGGTTGACAGTGAAGTGATAAATACTCTTTTAAACGACAAACCTTAACCGTGAACACCCACACTAATCTTATTAATAATCACAATCTAATAATTATAAACAATAATAGTACTCAACTTGAGTATATCAACTTCTGATCTGTCTACATATCAACACATATCTACTTGTATCTGTTTTGTAACAAAATATATATATATATATATATATTACATTTAATATTTATAATTAAATTTACCTCAGGATGTTATTTTTTTTCCTGAGGTATAGTAAAAATAACATCCTGAGGTAAATTTAATTATAAATATTAAATGTAATATATACATCAAGAAACGGACTGTAGCAGAAAGTGATTGAAAAAAAAAATATATATATATATATATATATTACATATTTTATATATTACATTTAATATTTATAATGAATTTACCTCAAGACATACCTTTTTTTTCCTTATTAGGAACATGTTTCGTGTACCATCTTGTACCCATCCTCAGCCTTCCGGTTTTTGTGTCTGGTGAAGTACATATGTGTTGGTTGACTATTATTATGGTGGCTTCCTGTTGGCTTCTGGTACTTCAAATTGGTTTTATTGTGTGTGATTGTGGTGTATGTGTTAGTTTTTTGTGTATTTTCGATGTTGAGTGCTTTGAATATTGTGTCATGTTTTGTATTGATTTGCATTTGTTCAGGTATTAGTTGTTTTGTGTTTTATGTTTTTATATTTGTAAATTTTCCCAAATGTTCATTATGATGCCTTTGTGTGGTATATGTTTTATTAGTGTCACATTGGTTATGTCTGGGAATTCATAACCAATGTGACACTAATAAAACACATACCACACAAAGGCACCATAATGAACATTTGGAAAAATTTACAAATATACAAACCTAAAACACAAAACAAACTAATACCTGAACAAATACAAATCAATACAAAACACGACACAATATTCAAAGCACTCAACATCGAAACTACACAAAAAACTAACACATACACCACAATCACACACAATAAAACCAATTTGAAGTACCACAAGCCAACAGGAAGCCACAATAATAATAGTCAACCAACACATATTGTAATAAAACTGGATTTTTATTACAAATAAAAATTTATGTTGACAATAAAAAAAATTATGGTTTATTAATTTAATTAAAATTTTTTTAAATAATGGTTTATTTTATTTATTTAATTGTTTAATTAATTAAATAATTATTTTTATTTTATATTTTTTATTGTTTAATTACTTAAATTATGATTTGGTTATTGTGTATGCTTTAGTGACGAAATAATTGTTTCACTTTGTTAATCTGATTCAGTCAAGCTGGGTCGAATGTATTCTCTTCTAGCTCAACTCCCTTTCTTCTTCTTCTTTTGGGTTACTTTCGTTAAAACTTCTAAATTATATTAGAAATGAAATGTACTAACTTAATTAACTCAAATAATCAAGAAATCGAGTGTTTATAATAATTCTGATGTTTATTTTTTAAAAGTGATGCGACAATTTTACGCACATCAACTATGCTGCAGCTAAGACTCGACTCACAGGTCGATTGTTTCAACTAGACAAATGTATGAAATTACAATATTAATTATTAGAGTTCTTTGAACTGTTGAAATGGTCAGAGAAGGGCAAGTCACAAGATACAATACTTACAATTAATAAAAATTTAAATACTATTATGTAAAAGTAACATATCTCAGAAAATAATGTCATTTAATAAAGAAATTTGTGAACCAGACATGCAGTGTATGACGTCACGTCGTCGCTACTTCGAGTGGCTGTGTACGTCTCGCTATTCGAACAGAAAAAAAATGGCGACCATCAGCTTCGTATTTCTGCTACCCACGCCAACTCCGTTCTTTCTTCTCCCTCAAATATACTGGCGGATATCTTCCTCTGCAATGATGTAGTCCCTCTGGATAATTAGTGGTAGTGTTCTCTTCTACTCGACGATGTAGTTCGGTGCAGGATTAATTGTGTCGTATTCAGTGTTACAAAATCTGTTTGAGTTCGTTGTTCATTGAAATTGGTGTTAATGGAATAATTTCAATATGGCAGATGATTCTTAGTGCGTTGGTGTTAGATCGTATTATTTCTGAAATTCGGTTGCACTTTGTTACTGTTTAAGTTCTTTTTATATTAAGTTTCGGTTTATAACCTCTGTAGTAAAATTTTTATGTCACACTTTCATTTTTTCTTCAAATATTTTTTACTTCTTGGATCTTCCTTCCATACGTTTTCATCCGTACAGGTTCACGTTTAACAATCAACTGATGCCTTAAATCGTCGTTTAATGTAGTAATTTCAGAAATATCTTAATCTCCTTTCCCATTGTCTGGAATCAGCTGTCGCCTTGGCTTAGATCTGGTCTTATAAAAATATATGACATTTTTTCTTATTTTATGGCTATAACTTATTTATTTGTTAATTTTATGAAAATTTAACTACCTAGCAATATTCTTGTTCTAATTTTACATAATTCAATATATAACTTGACCTAATTTGGTTTCAAATAAGCTTAAAATTGACATTTTTTGATATTTCTTATAGGCCTTCTTATTTTTCACATAATTATAAATTAAATGGTTTACAAGTCATGTTGAGTTAATATTTTCTTTAAATAATTTTACTCCTTTCATCAATATTCCTTGTTGTTAACAATTTGTTGTTATAACACTCTAATACTGATTAATTCACATTTTAATTGTACTGAGTCCCTTGTTAGGCATTATATTACACATTTTCAATAAAGTTAATTTTATCTTCTGGTCATTGCACTTACTATTATTTATTTCTATGATGATTACATTTAAATATCTTTATTTTAAATTGACTTGTTAACTCTCTATTGTACTTTATTAATTAAATTTATTTAATTTCTTATGGTTATATTAATTCGGCCTTCACTCAACTCAGCCGCCATTTTTGTATTGGTATCAACCATAAATAAAAACCTTTTATTTGTATTTTATCACTCACCAGGGTTCATATCAGCGAACTGGAAAAGCAGAGATGGTTATTCAAGAAAGTACCACTGTATTGCCATCATACCATGATCATACTTTTATTTAATTCAAAATTTTTTATACAACAAAGGAAAACATAACAAAAATCATTTAGATATTTTCGTAAACCCAAATATCCCCCTTTCTTTTCTTCTTGCTACTATTATTATTTTTTTATATAGACAATAATAACAGTTGTGGTACATGGCATTTTCCTTTTTTAGAATAGAGCTAAATACATTCAAAAACCTAAAATTAATTTTAGAGAACACAAACCAGCGCTTCGTATTTTAATATATTTGTAATTAAGCAAAACCCCCACACACGCTCACATACAACATACTTTATATTTTTCCCTTGAGCTCATATTTTAATTTACTTTTCCCCATCTGTTCTTGTATTTTATGTAAAATACTAAATTTGGTAGTTTACTTCCCTTTTATCATGTTGAGGGTACTCGCATACAATGTTTCTTTGTAGACGCGCACTAACTCATCGCCGAACTGTCATATTACTTAAATATTCTCACTGAATCTACTTGGTTTATAAAATACTGTCTTAGATCATCAAATATCAAAATTTTCACATTTTTTATGTTGCGGACGCCCGCGATTATGTTCCGGAACTTTGTACTTGTCACTCGCGCGAGTGTTGAAGTTAGACTGGGCTGAGGCAAACGGCACTATTTTGTAAAGTGGCCTTGACTGTTTTTTCCAACTTGTATTGTATTCAGTTCGTATTCCTACGCCAGTATAGTTTTGAATTACACACCCGAATTCCACAGCGAGGATCGTCTCTGACGTATATCTTGACGTCACATGGTCCGATGTTGTTATATAACTTGTTTACCGTTTTTGTAAGTCATTGGGTGACCTTGGCACAGTTTCAGCTTGTTGCTTTCTGCGTTATAGAAATTCACAAACAATATTTTCAATCAGTCGTACCACTTTCGCTACCAATGAATTTTACCTTTCTGTTTACGTTTTGTCCCAATTATCAAAAAAAATGTTATTTGCTTTATTCAAAATACAAATTTCTTTATTACCCCAAAAATAGGCCAAAATGTCCCGTTACAGTACCCCCTCAAGGAGAGATTTTATGCCGAAGCATAAAAACTCTCATTGACACATTCACACTTGCTAAAGGGATCAGCCAGGATATGTCGCCACAACCCCCTGTATGGTTTACAAAAAATATAATTATAATTAACTCACCCTTGGTCCGGTGACTGTGACCGCACCTGAATGACAATACTGGACTTCTCTCTCGAGATCCCAACACCATAAAGTCAGACAGATACTCAACGCCCCTGCTCTGACGCGCTGGCCAGCTCAGGTCCGCCGCCACAGCATCACCAAACACTGAAACAACAAATCAAATATCAACTAGTGGCCTTATACAACACCATATCCCCAACTGATCTGTTTCCCCCTAGCGGTGCTGGTTTGTGTTAAGAAGCACTGGTTTTGTTTTTCACTTACTTCTAACATATATCAAAATACCTAACAACACAACATGATACCCATTTTAAAATTCCATAATCTCATTCTATCTACTTTCTCTTGTTAACTTTTATCCCAAAATTCAAAATTATTGCCCTGATTCCCATCAGAATTTAAATAAACATTTCCCATTACCATATTATACATCTCTCTCATCCCCAATTTGCATTTAAAATATTTAAATTCATAAAATTCTCTTACACTAACAAACACAATATACCATAAGAAAACAGTACATTCATAATTCACATTGTTATTATTATCTTAAAATAAACAATTTGTATTTAAAAATTTACACACTTTACATCATTAAATTTGCATATAAAATCATAAAATTACCTATTAATCTCAACTGACTTTTATTAATTCTCTTTCCAAATTTTTTTTTTACACATTTCATTGATTTGGGTGATTCTCAGTTATTCATCATAATTCACTTTATCAACTTGGCATTTACCCATAATCTTACCCCTTTTATCACTCTAACGCTCCCTTACAAAATCTTTAACTAGTATGACACCCATCTCTATCAAACTATCGATCAAACAATCTCTAAACCCACCTTACTACTAAACTCAATTCGCATCATTCTCTCGATACATATAAAAAAATATTCTCTAACCCTTTGTACTTAGGATAAGTGTTCCCCCCCCCCAAAGCTCATTCCCTTACTCTGGTTCCTGGATTCTACCTAAGGTAACCCTTTCCGGCGCTAAACGGTCCCTTCCCGTCCCAACCCTTTTGTTGCGGACTCCACCATTACACTATCCCCTCTTACAAAATTACCATCCCCAAATCTCATTCTATTTACCCCACTTCAACTACAACAAAATAACATCATCATTTATAAACATCAATATATCAATCAATACTCTACATATATTCCCCATATCTACTGTGTCAACATCCATAATTTTCAAATTCTATTACATTAACTCACAACAACATTTCATTAATTCAAAACAATATTTTCATCTCTATTAACACTTATACTCAAATTCTCTATTACTTGTATTTCATCTCTTATTCTCTTTAACACCCCAATATATTCAACTTGGACTGACTCAAACGTTTTACTCAAACAATTACTATCACCCAATTTCTATCTTTTACAACCCACTGAAAACTTTTAATTATCTCAAATTTATTTCATTATTCATTGAAATTCATTAAACATATTGAAAACTTATTTTATAAAATATTACCCTATTTTGTAATCCTTATTCCTAACATACTACATGTAATTAACACAATAAGACATAATAAACACAATATAGGAAGTATCTAGTGCATCTATTTTACTTCCATATTCCTTAAGGAATGGAAGTATGGTGATGGCAAAAAAAAAATCGTGTTCGAGATTATTGCAGATTCTGATTCTACTACACTCAAAACATGAAAAAAAGTCGTTTTCCGAAAAGTGTCTGTGTGTGTGTGTGTCTGTCTGCGTGTCTGTAGATTTTTTTTCTATGGCAAACGATAACTGCCGCAAATTCAAACAGAAACAAATAATTTTTTGCATACAGCCCTGATTTGTAGAGTACTCACGACCTATTGTTTTTGGTGAAGATCGGTTGAGGGAAAGGGGTAGTTTACCTGCAACGGTTTTTTTTTATCAAGGGAAATTTTTTTTTTGGCAAACGATAACAGCCGCAAATTCAAACAGAATCAAATAATTTTTTGCATACGTCCCTGAATTGTAGAGGTCTCAAGGACTTTCGATTTTGGTGAAGATCAGTTAAGGGGAAGGGGTAGTTTACCTGCAACCTTTTACGTTTTAACAAGAGTAAAGTACTTGAAAATTTATTTAAACTTTTTGAAACAATGGTAATTGTTAAAAATAAAATAATTTTGTTGCCAGGCAA
Source organism: Magicicada septendecula (assembly GCA_034769895.1). NCBI lineage: Eukaryota > Metazoa > Arthropoda > Insecta > Hemiptera > Cicadidae > Magicicada > Magicicada septendecula. Next base: position 405,141,115 of record CM068375.1, read on the forward strand.
TAAAATTAAAATTTTTTCATTTTAATGTAATATAATATTTTTCATTTAATACGGCAATAAAAAGGCAGGTAACACACACACACACACACACACACACACACACACACACACACACACACACACACACAATTCACGTTATTTCTGGCCTCACTCATGTTTATTTTCTTACGTTTGCACGCTTTTTAAATGGAAAGTGCCGAAACCCACACCAACATAACGCGTGCAAGCCGAAAAAATGGACATCAATTTGCTTACTGGCGAAGCTAGTAGTTAATGAATGGGTAGACAAAAATCTTATCTTAAATTTTTTTTAAGGAATCACTAAAAGGACGGTGGGTCAAATCGGACGCTGAGGTAGAGTTTGCTGTAACCGAATGGTTCCACAAACAGCCGTAAGAATTTTACTAGCAGGGGAATCTACAGGTTAACGCAACAGTGGAACTCATGTCTTAATGTTATTGGAGACTTCTTTTAAAATCGTTGAATAAAAAATGCTTTACAGCTCTATACGTGTGTCTATTGAACAATCCTTGTATTAGTCATACACAATAATACAACTGATTGAACTTCAAATTTTTAAACTTCATTAGTTTCTATATATATGTTTAATGTTACAAATAATTCAAATAACAATCTTGATCATCTGTTAGTTCAGCGGAATAACAGTGACACTTTTAATAACCGCATAAAATAAACACTTAGAAACAACACAGGCGCTTTAACTTAACTGTTTGGACCACAGAAGTGAGGCATGCCTCAACGCTCTATGTGTACAGCGCGGGACAATTCCCCTTCCCTTCACTTCCGTATCACACCACTACATTGCTTACATACAATGTATACAAAAAACGCTGAGGCAAGTTCAGGTTGCCTCATTCGCTTTAAACGAACTATGCCGAATCTCACCTGTCACCATCTAGCGGTCGCTCAATAAAGCACGTTTCGGTTTAATAAATTTGACAGTCGCAGTAACAATGTATAATCTTTACGTTACGTAGTTCATACGTATTTATAATTTTTATTCTACAGAATTTTTTAGGGTAGGCATTGCCTCAATTGCCTCCATGTAACTTCGCCACTGATAAATATGTGTACAACGTTATTGGCAACAAAGAAGTAGTTTTTGTTAAAATTCCTTCCCGGGATATTTGGCCGTAGTCCAATGTTTTCTACAAAACCAGACGTTTCGGCAATGCCATCGACTTCCATCATCAGTGAAAATCGAGTGCGATAACGTGAGGTGGTATACGTTAGTGGCCACAGTACTGTGGTTAAGGCTGAAGCAGTAAGTACAAAGAAGTAGTTTCTATGGTAATATTTCATTTCGAAAATGATTTTAAATATAAATCTTAGAATAGGGAAGTCATGTATGGTTCTCCATACCGATATTTTCAAATCAAAATAAAATTATTTAGTAGCGAGTCATCATTATTAAAATACAACAAAATTTTTTAATTCGTTACCCCCCCTGGGTAACCTCCCTGCCACACACACTATGACCCCCCTGGACTGTGGCGTCCAGTTGCGTCCACAAAGACTGAAATTTTTGAGGAATTTTGACATCTCCGTGTCCTTGCTTCTGCGTTACATTTTAATAAAACTAGATATCATAATATCTAAATGTACATATTACACGCCCCTAATGCGGGTCTACCACCTGGCTTTGCTGTCCCTCCTCGGACAGAGTGGCAGCCGCTGTTTCATAGTTTGGTGATTCCCCTAAATTACCCCCCTGTCAATTTCAAAATTCACCTTTACAACGATAACAGCTATGGCCAGTTAAGGCAGAACGTGACGCAATGAGCCCCAACCATAGCTGTTAAAGCTAAACCAATTCCACGGTCAGGGTTCGGTGAGGCCGTGACCGCCCAAAAAGTTGGGGAATCACAAGTAAAATATATATTTTTTAAAATTAAAATTAACAATTTACATTACATGACATTTCTAGTCTTGGTGGTGTTTTAACCTCATACATTTCTTTCTTAACTTTCCCTACCTTGACCTTCATTAACATAAAATAATAAGTACAACAAAATATTTACTTAGTCACTTAAATTACTCTATTTACACTTAACGATGTTGTCATTACATGAAAATAAACAATTCACTTTTTAGATTTACCAAAATTACATAAATTACACTTTTAATTTCATTTTCAAATTCTATTTACTCGTGACCTTGTTACATTTTATTACTGCATAATAGATTTTATTACATAAGAGTAAATTTTGTTTGAACACACTGCCTCACTAAAATTATTTATTTACACGCCTAGGCAATGTTGGTATGTGGTAAGGTACACCTCGAGTGTAAAAAAAAATATCGGATAACACATACCTTAGGGGTCCCCCTCCCCGTTCAACAATAAGATTAAATTTCTATTCTCAACCAATTTTGTGGAGCCGGACCATCGTCGTTTCACCACCCGAAGGAAGTTCCGCCAACCATGGTCCGCCTCCAAGTGCCGAAAACCACGATCAGGACTGGTGAGGTCGTGACCGCCTGAAAATGGGGGAGAGTCCCTTGTGAAACAACATAAAATAACATCTTAATATACTATATAAAATTCAAACGTTTAATGTGACCTATATAACTTCAAATTCGTCGCATTTTATGTACTTACTATCTCCTGCGTTGCTGGGTTGCATAACACATACGTATTACTCATCTTTACTTCTACAATCTCATACGGTCCCTCATATAATAGGAAAAACTTCTTTATCTCTCTATCCTGTGCGTTAGACAAATCATGCCTCCTTACCAATACTAATTGTCCTACCTCATATTTAGTCCACTTACCTTTAGCATCATGCCTCTGCTTTCTCCTCTCTCCTTTTGTGAGTAAATTTTCATTAGCTAGTCGGATCTTCATATTCACGTCTATAGATTGATTTTCTGGTGGGTAGTTAAAAAGTTGTTCCAATATCCTAGGCGGCCTTGTTCCTTTTATTAATTCATACGGCGTAAACCCAGTGGATTCATGGGTGGTACAATTCAGCCACTCCTCTACTTTCTTAACGTAGGATGGCCATTCTGTGTGCTTGGCGTGACAATACGCCCGAAATATCCTACCAATCTCTCTCATCACCCGTTCTGCCTCGTTGGACTGTGGATGGTAAACTGCCGTATGTTTGGGTATGATGCCTTCCCATCCAAGAGTTTGTCGCCACTTGCCGCTGATAAACTGTGGTCCATGGTTGGATAAAATTATTTTCGGTTTACCTATATTCACCATGTAATCTCGTACTATTTTTTCGCTGAGGACTTTGCTCGTCGCTCTCTTAATACTACACAATCTAACATACTTAGAAAATGTATCTAATACAACACAAACATACATTACTCCACCCCTACCTTTGGGTAATGGCCCATACAAATCTACAGCAACTAAATCAAACGGTCTCTCTACCTTAATATAATTCATTTCCCCTTCTACTCTATAATTCACTACTTTTGATTTCTGACACAAATCACACACCCGTAATAACATTCGTACTCGCCTCTCCATATTCTTAAAATATCGGTATGGAGAACCATACATGACTTCCATATTCTAAGATTTATATTTAAATCTTAATATCGCCTGCCAAGCGCGATATATTTTCTCTTATACATGATTTACATTAAAATGAAAAAATTTTAATTTTATTGCCTGGCAACAAAATTGTTGCTGTTGTTATTGTTGTTATTTTATTTTTAACAATTACCATTGTTTGAAAAAGTTTAAATAAATTTTCAAGTACTTTACTCTTGTTAAAACGTAAAAGGTTGCAGGTAAACTACCCCTTCCCCTTAACCGATCTTCACCAAAATCGAAAGTCCTTGAGACCTCTACAATTCAGGGACGTATGCAAAAAATTATTTGATTCTGTTTGAATTTGCGGCAGTTATCGTTTGCCATAGAAAATACGCTTGATAAAAAAACGTTGTAGGTAAACTACCCTTTCCCCTTAACCGATCTTCACCAAAAACAATAGGTCTTGAGTACTCTACAAATCAGGGCTGTATGCAAAACATTATTTGATTCTGTTTGAATTTGTGGCTGTTATCGTTTGCCATAGAAAATCCCTTGTTAAAAAAACGTTGCAGGTAAACTACCCCTTTCCCTCAACCGATCTTCACCAAAAACAATAGGTCTTGAGAACTCTACAATTTAGGGCTGTATGCAAATAATCGTTTGATTCTGTTTGAATTTGCGGCTGTTATCGTTTGCCATAGGAAATACCCTTGTTAAGACATAAAACGTTACAGGTAAACTACCCCTTTCCCTTAACCGATCTTCACCAAAAACAATAGATCTTGAGAACTCTACAATTCAGGGCTGTATACGAAACATTATTTAATTCTGTTTGAATTTGCGGCTGTTATCGTTTGCCAAAAAAAAAAATTTCCCTTGATAAAAAAAACTGTTGCAGGTAAACTACCCCTTTCCCTCAACCGATCTTCACCAAAAACAATAGGTCGCGAGTACTCTACAAATCAGGGCTGTATGCAAAAAATTATTTGATTCTGTTTGAATGTGCGGCAGTTATCGTTTGCCATAGAAAAAAAATCTACAGACACACACACAGACACTTTTCGGAAAACGACTTTTTTTCATGTTTTGAGTGTAGTAGAATCAGAATCTGCAATAATCTCGAACACGATTTTTTTTGCCATCACCATACTTCCATTCCTTAAGGAATATGGAAGTAAAACACATGACTCTTTTAAAATATTCGTACACTTTTTTGCCCCAAAATGCCCATACCTTATATGGCAATCCCAAATAATTTTATCTATCAACCCTTCTGGTATAACTAATCTCCAATCACGCTCACCCCCTTCTACTTTTTTAAACAGAATCCCTTGATATACTTGAAAACGGGTACTATATTCAGACCCATCTACACCCGCTTCTAAACTAGCAATTATTTTACCCAATTTACTTTCAGATCTTTGCATATTCTTAATATCCCTTAACTCCTCACCAAAAATTCTATCTTCTCTAGTTAATCTAAAAATTTCTATCTCTTTAAGGTCCCTACCTGTCTTATTTTCTATAATATCTACTCTGGAAAGTGTGTCTGGTACCTTATTATCTGACCCCTTTATGTATTCCCAGGAAAAGTTGTATTCTTGTAAAGCTAACACCCACCTGGTTAGACGACTATGTGTTAACCTGCAGGAGTTCAAAAATGACAGCGCCTTGTGGTCCGTCCTGATAACGGTCTTATTTCCTAAGATGTAGGTGCGGAACTTTCCTACAGCAAACACGATGCTCAATAACTCCTTTTCCGTAGTTGTATAATTTCTTTCGGCGGCCAAAAGCTATCGTGTGGTGTTCTCTGTCACTATCCTCCTGGTACAACTCCGCTCCCAGAGCGACGTTACTGGCGTCAGTCTGTAAGTAAAAAGTTTTCAAGAAATCAGGATGGTTCATCATCATCATATTTGAAAATTTTCTCTTTATCTCCTCGAATGCATCCCTCTCCTTTTCTCCCCACTTCCATTGTTTATTTTTCTGTAGTACAGCACTTAACCTTGCTGTTGTCTGAGCGTAATTTTTCTGAAATTTTCTATAGAAATTGCACAAACCCAAAATACTTTGTAATTGTTTAATATTCTTAGGTTCTGGAAATCGCATTATAGCTTCTACTTTATCAGGGTTAGCTAAAATTCCTTCGGGAGTTATAATAAAACCCAAAAAATGTATTTCGGTTTGTAAAAACTTTGACTTCTCCCAATTTACTGTCAAACCCCCGTTTTGCAATTTCTCTAATACATACTCAATATGTTCTAAATGTTCCACAAATGTTCTGGATGCTATTAATATATCATCCACATATACAGTCAGAAAATCTAAGTCTTTTGGTTGTAATATCATGTCTAAACACTTAATAAAACTCGCTACACTAGTGTTAAGTCCAAATGGCAAACGTTTAAACTGATAATTCTTACCATTGAAGAGAAAGGCAGTATATCTCAAACTCTCTGCTGCTAACGGCACCTGCCAATATCCTGCGGTTAGATCCAAAGATGTCATGTACTTGACCCCGCTGAATTTCTGGAAAATCTCATTAATAGGTTCCGGCGACTCTCGGTCAGGTATTATTATCTGATTTATTCTCCTTGCATCTAAACATAATCTTACCTTTCCGTCCTTCTTTATTACTACCACCAATGGGTTAGAGTAAGGTAATATCGATCTCTCAATTATATCTCCCTCCATCATTCGATCCAACTCCTCCTGCACTGCTCTCTGTTTTGAAAATGATACTGGATAACTCCTCTGCATGTAGGGTGAGTGCTCTCGAACCTTCAGCTCACATACATAGTTCCTGGCTTTTCCAGGCAACTCCGCAAACACATCTCTATAACACTCCACAACTGCCCACAACTCCTGTCGTTGAGTACTCCCTACAACTCCACCTTCATTAAAAAATTTATCAGCCCTATTTTCCCACACTCTCTCATCACTCACATGCATCTCTCTCCTCATTTTCTACAATCTCACTCTCTCGACATATATTTACTTTAGTTTCTATATCCCCATCGCCTACTCGCTTTTGTATCATTTTTACCCCTGTAACTCTAACTTCATGTAATACCCTCTTAAAATTAACCCTGACCGGTTCACTACCATTATTAAATTCCACTATCCATTTATTAAAATCTATTACTGCCCCATTTCTCTCCAAAAAATCATTTCCCAAAATTACATCTAAACTCAGTCCCTTAACTACTAGAAAAGTGTTCTCAAATTCAGTTCCATTAAGGAATATATTTAACTGTACTTGTTTAGTAACTCGTTTACTACGTACTCCAGTTACACCCACTACTGTTACACCCGCAACTGGTAATGATGGTATATTTTTATTTATTTCTTTCAATTCTACCATTACGTTTTCAGAAACTACTGATATTTCACTCCCTGTGTCAATCAATGATTTAAAATTCTTACCTTCTATGGTGACGATTACCTCCGTTAATCCAGTTTTGTTTTCTATGACTTTTGTGTCATCTTCCTCCAACAACTCCTTCGTCATGTCCATTTGTATAACATTATTATGGTATCTGTCGGTTATTTGGACCCTCCTGTTTTCCGTAGACAATGGTTGGGCCCGCTTCTCCATTGTCCTCCCTAGTTTACCGTGGATGGACCTGCTACTGCTGGATGGTTTCCCCCTCTCCCTCTGTTGTAATGGCCTCCTCCTCTCGGTGCTCCTCTATGAAAATCTGCTCCTCTTGACTGCTGATTTGGCGGTGGCTCCATCCTCTCGTTCCTTGTACACTCCCTGGTTTGATGACATCTAAAACAATTGGTTCTGTTAGCATAATTATCTACGTTACATCCTCTACACCTCCAACTCTCGCCCCCGTTATCAAAACTTCCTCCCCGCGCTCCTCTATGAAAACTCTGTGTACCCCAATTCTGATGGAAATTATTACTATGGTTTGGTACTACTGGTGGGTTTGGATGCCGCCCTATGTCACGTTCCCCTATATTCTGTAGCACGTCTAACATGATCTCTAGCTCGTTTATATTCGTAATTTCTCTGGTCATTAAAGTAATTTGCACTTCTCTAGGCAGGTGTTTGCTAATATGTCTTACAAATGACCGGAACGGCAACGGCGGTTCTAGATACTTGGCCTCGTTATATATAGTCATCACGTATATAGTTAGGTGGTTATTAATTCTACCAAAATTCCCAGTACCCATTATTTTGCTCCTTAAGATTTCTTGGTACTCTTCTGACCAATATTTGTTTCGAAAAGCTACCTCAAATTCCTCGTAACTACCCCATTCGGCGTTGTGTACTTCCGCCCATATCTCGGCATTACCTTTAAAACATTTCAAAATTTTCAGCAGTTTGACCTCCCAACTACTATTATTAAATCGATTAAACTCCCGTGTTCGGTTCAAAAATTGCATCGGATGTACTCTACGATTCTCACTACTAAAAGTTTCTAGTTCAATTTCATTATTTGTGTCTCGTGTAATTAATATACGTTCAATAACATTACTTAATTTCTGGTTTATTACTAAACTTAACTCATCTTTCACACTACTAATATTCTGTTCAATTGATTCGCACTTATTGTGATTTACATGTTCAATAACATCTACTGTTTCTTGGATTGATTGAATATCTGTTTTACAAGTACTTTCTATCTCATTTACCTTAAGGTCTACGTTATTTTTGTGTTCATCGATATTCTGACTCATTTTTTCAATTGTCATTACTACGCTACTAAGCTTACATTCAGTTTCTGTTACACTTATTTATTTTATATTCTATTTCATTATTATACTCATTCATTGAATTTATTAACATCTCATTATTCTCATTTATTTGCTTCTCAACTCTATCTATCTGACTATCTACTTCATTAAATTTGACATCTCTCTCCTTTATTGAATTATCTAACTTGGTATCTAATTGGTTAATTTTATTAGTAAATTCTGCTTTGGTATTTTCACACCGTCTATTAATTTCTTGGATATCATTTTTTAATTCATCAAATTTGTTATTCTGAATATTGAATTTAGCGTCAGAATCACTCTTTATTTCGTCAACTTTGCTATCAAATTTATTCAACAATAACTGCATCATAGTCATCATATCACTACTACTTTCTCTCTTAACTAAGGTCGGCGTTGACTGACTCGTCACACCTTCCATTATTTTTGATTCGGTCAACTGACTCTCTAAATTACTGTCATTCGTTTGAACTCCCGAATCGCTACTTATCTGACTTTCCGTTTGACTGTCAGAGAAGCTGACTTCATTATTAACCTCATCATTAGTATTCATCATTGTTATTTATGTAATTCTGGCTTATTTACTATACATCTACTTCAGTAACACTGTAACATAACCTTATGTGACACTCGTCACCTACGTCTGTTTTACGTACACGAAAACATTTTATTTCTTATTTCAAACAACCATTCTGCTCTCCCAGTAGGCCGTATTTATATAAAATTTATTTATATAACTGTCCCTGTTCGGGCGCCATTGTTAACTCTCTATTGTACTTTATTAATTAAATTTATTTAATTTCTTATGGTTACATTAATTCGGCCTTCACTCAACTCGGCCGCCATTTTTGTATTGGTATCAACCATAAATAAAAACCTTTTATTTGTATTTTATCACTCACCAGGGTTCGTATCAGCGAACTGGAAAAGCAGAGATGGTTATTCAAGAAAGTACCACTGTATTGCCATCATACCATGATCATACTTTTATTTAATTCAAAATTTTTTATACAACAAAGGAAAACATAACAAAAAATCATTTAGATATTTTCGTAAACCCAAATATCCCCCTTTCTTTTCTTCTTGCTACTATTATTATTTTTTTATATAGACAATAATAACAGTTGTGGTACATGGCATTTTCCTTTTTTAGAATAGAGCTAAATACATTCAAAAACCTAAAATTAATTTTAGAGAACACAAACCAGCGCTTCGTATTTTAATATATTTGTAATTAAGCAAAACCCCCACACACGCTCACATACAACATACTTTATATTTTTCCCTTGAGCTCATATTTTAATTTACTTTTCCCCATCTGTTCTTGTATTTTATGTAAAATACTAAATTTGGTAGTTTACTTCCCTTTTATCATGTTGAGGGTACTCGCATACAATGTTTCTTTGTAGACGCGCACTAACTCATCGCCGAACTGTCATATTACTTAAATATTCTCACTGAATCTACTTGGTTTATAAAATACTGTCTTAGATCATCAAATATCAAAATTTTCACATTTTTTATGTTGCGGGCGCCCGCGATTATGTTCCGGAACTTTGTACTTGTCACTCGCGCGAGTGTTGAAGTTAGACTGGGCTGAGGCAAACGGCACTATTTTGTAAAGTGGCCTTGACTGTTTTTTACACACCCGAATTCCACAGCGAGGATCGTCTCTGACGTATATCTTGACGTCACATGGTCCGATGTTGTTATATAACTTGTTTACCGTTTTTGTAAGTCATTGGGTGACCTTGGCACAGTTTCAGCTTGTTGCTTTCTGCGTTATAGAAATTCACAAACAATATTTTCAATCAGTCGTACCACTTTCGCTACCAATGAATTTTACCTTTCTGTTTACGTTTTGTCCCAATTATAAAAAAAAATGTTATTTGCTTTATTCAAAATACAAATTTCTTTATTACCCCAAAAATAGGCCAAAATGTCCCGTTACAGACTGATCTCTGCTAAACTTATACAGTTTTATCTATTATATCCTCTTGGATTTGATTATATGATAAAAGTTGATTTTGGCCTAAAATACGGTTTTGCTTTGCTATTGGTTTTTTAACTATTTTGTTACCTTATTATGTCTATGGTTTACAATTCAAAATATATTAATATTATCCTCTTGCCTTCCCTGCCTTAACAAAATTTTAACATTACTTAACATCATTTAATTATAACATAACATCTTATAATCTATCATTTTTCACTACATTATTTATTTATACTAAAACATCTTAGGTCTATCTTGTTTAACTACATTATTTATTTATAATAAAACCATCTTATATCTATTCTTTTTAACTATATTATCTAATCATAAGGACAACATTCTATATTTAACATATTCCCTTACATCTATGGTAAGTTCATGGTTTCCTATCTATGTTACTACCCAACAATCCTTATATACTACATATAAACACTCTTATAATTAATTTTTTCAGTCATTTGCTGTCCTTTATTCTTAAGTTCTAGTACTGTAACACTTTCTATAATCTACTCTTAATAGTAGTCTTTGATTTGTATCATGTTTTATTAGGGTATTTCACTTTCTATTCTCTACACTTAATAGTAGTTTTTCACTCTTATTGTGTTCCTTATAGTATTTTACTTTTAATCATCTACACTAATGGTAGTCCTTCACTCCTTCTATCTAAATATTTTTATTACCTACTCTAATGGTAGTCTTTATTCTGATTTACACTATGATCGTCTTTCACTCCTTCTAGCTAACATGCTATTCTTTATTTTTAAATTATTTTTATATTTACTTTACAAACTTTACTTTTTTGCTAATGTATCCTGTAACTTGGGTTACTGGATTCAAAGTTCATCATTGTTTTAAATCTGTTTAATTGGTAAATGTTCTTCATGGGATTTTGGGAATAGCCTTTCCTCATTCTGCATCCTTTGTATGAAGCTTAAAATAGTCTGTCCCTTATCTCTTGTTCTATGAGTATTTTATTATTATTTGTATTTTAGGTTCTCTGATGTCATTAATTTTAATGAGTTGTCTTTGATTATTTTTTCATTTGCTGCTCTCTATCCTACTGGGTATATTGATGTTGTACTGGGGTTTTATATAGATGGTTTCTTTTATTCGGATCAAGAGTTTTCTTTGTTATAGAGTTTATTTTTTAACATTTTATTGACTATAATGATCAGCTTATTTAATTCATTTTTAACCATTTAGTTATCACTCACTACTGATAGTTTCTTCTTTTTTCCTTTTTACTTCCATATTCCTTAAGGAAATGGAAGTATGGTGATGGCAAAAAAAATCGTGTTCGAGATTATTGCAGATTCTGATTGTACTACACTCAAAACATGAAAAAAAGTCGTTTTTCGAAAAGTGTCTGTGTGTGTGTGTAGATTTTTCACTTCCATATTCCTTAAGGAATGGAAGTATGGTGATGGCAAAAAAAATCGTGTTCGAGATTATTGCAGATTCTGATTCTACTACACTCAAAACATGAAAAAAAGTCGTTTTCCGAAAAGTGTCTGTGTGTGTGTGTGTGTGTGTGTGTGTGTGTGTGTGTGTGTGTGTGTGTCTGTAGATTTTTTTTCTATGGCAAACGATAACTGCCGCAAATTCAAACAGAATCAAATAATTTTTTGCATACAGCCCTGATTTGTAGAGTACTCACGACCTATTGTTTTTGGTGAAGATCGGTTGAGGGAAAGGGGTAGTTTACCTGCAACGGTTTTTTTTTTATCAAGGGAAATTTTTTTTTTTTTGGCAAACGATAACAGCTGCAAATTCAAACAGAATCAAAAGATTATTTGCATACAGCCCTAAATTGTAGAGTTCTCAAGACCTATTGTTTTTGGTGAAGATCGGTTAAGGGAAAGGGGTAGTTTACCTACAACGTTTTTTTAACAAGGGTATTTTCTATGGCAAACGATAACAGCCGCAAATTCAAACAGAATCAAATAATTTTCTGCATACAGCCCTGATTTGTAGAGTACTCAAGACCTATTGTTTTTGGTGAAGATCGGTTGAGGGGAAGGGGTAGTTTACCTGCAACATTTTTTTATCAATCGTATTTTCTATGGCAAACGATAACAGCCGCAAATTCAAACATAATCAAATAATTTTTTGCATACGTCAGTGAATTGTAGAGGACTCTAGGAATTTTGATTTTGGTGAAGATCGGTTAAGGGGAAGGGGTAGTTTACCTGCAACCTTTTACGTTTTAACAAGAGTAAAGTACTTGAAAATTCATTTAAACTTTTTCAAACAATGGTAATTGTTGAAAATAAAATAATTTTGTTGCCAGGTAATAAAATTATAGTTTTTTCATTTATGTATTTTTTTCTCAGTTATGTACTGTTTACGTTTCCATTTTATTATTATGACTACCGCAATGAAAAGGCAGGGAAGACACACACACACACAGTTCGCGTTATTTTTGGCCTCATTCATGTTTATTTTCTTACATTTGCACGGTTTTTAAATGGAAAGTGCCAAACCCATACCAACATAACGCATGCAAGCCGAAAAAGTGTCCAGCGTGGATAGCGATTTCCTTCCTGTGGATCACTGGGCAGTGTAACTGCACGTGTTTACAGAGGAACGATTCATAGACAGACTTTTCGTCTTTAGGGAATATTTAGGTACTCTTTCATTTCGAAAATGATTTTAAATATAAATCTTAGAATATGGAAGTCATGTATGGTTCTCCATACCGATATTTTACTTCCATATTCCTTAAGGAATGGAAGTATGCTGATGGCAAAAAAAATCGTGTTTAAGATTATTGCAGATTCTGATTGTACTACACTCAAAACATGAAAAAAAGTCGTTTTCCGAAAAGTGTCTGTGTGTGTGTGTGTCTGTGTGTAGATTTTTTTCTATGGCAAACGATAACTGCCGCAAATTCAAACAGAATCAAATAATTTTTTGCATACAGCCCTGATTTGTAGAGTACTCACGACCTATTGTTTTTGGTGAAGATCGGTTGAGGGAAAGGGGTAGTTTACCTGCAACGGTTTTTTTTTATCAAGGGAAATTTTTTTTTTTGGCAAACGATAACAGCCGCAAATTCAAACAGAATCAAATAATGTTTCGCATACAGCCCTGAATTGTAGAGTTCTCAAGACCTATTGTTTTTGGTGAAGATCGGTTAAGGGAAAAGGGTAGTTTACCTGTAACGTTTTATGTTTTAACAAGGGTATTTCCTATGGCAAACGATAACAGCCGCAAATTCAAACAGAATCAAAAGATTATTTGCATACAGCCCTAAATTGTAGAGTTCTCAAGACCTATTGTTTTTGGTGAAGATCGGTTAAGGGAAAGGGGTAGTTTACCTACAACGTTTTTTTAACAAGGGTATTTTCTATGGCAAACGATAACAGCCGCAAATTCAAACAGAATCAAATAATTTTCTGCATACAGCCCTGATTTGTAGAGTACTCAAGACGTATTATTTTTGGTGAAGATCGGTTGAGGGGAAGGGGTAGTTTACCTGCAACGTTTTTTATCAAGCGTATTTTCTATGGCAAACGATAACTGCCGCAAATTCAAACAGAATCAAATAATTTTTTGCATACGTCAGTGAATTGTAGAGGACTCAAGGCCTTTAGATTTTGGTGAAGTTCGGTTAAGGGGAAGGGGTAGTTTACCTGCAACCTTTTACGTTTTAACAAGAGTAAAGTACTTGAAAATTCATTTAAACTTTTTCACACAATGGTAATTGTTGAAAATAAAATAATTTTGTTGCCAGGCAATAAAATTATAATTTTTTCATTTTAATGTAAATCATGTATAAGAGAAAATATATCGCGCTTGCAGAAAAAGAGGACCCTGTCAAGGCTGATACTTTGACGACAGTGACAGGGCTTTCCACCAAATTCAGCACAGTGACAGGTAGGCCCAACTCTGATTGGCTCCTCAGATTTCCCCAGCGTTAGTAGGTTCTATGAAAATATTTTATTTCAAAAATGATTTTAAATATAAATCTTAGATATGTTTTATAAATCTCATGTTTTATGTTTTAACATGGTTAATTTTTTATATGACGAACCATAACTGCCGTAAATTCAAACAGAATCAAATAATTTTTTACATATGTGCCTGAGCTATAGAGAACTCAATGTCTGTTGATTTTGGTGAAGATCGGTTGAGGGAAAGGGGTAGTTTACCTGCAACGGTTTTTTTTTATCAAGGGAAAACAGCCGCAAATTCAAACAGAATCAAAAGATTATTTGCATACAGCCCTAAATTGTAGAGTTCTCAAGACCTATTGTTTTTGGTGAAGATCGGTTAAGGGAAAGGGGTAGTTTACCTACAACGTTTTTTTAACAAGGGTATTTTCTACGGCAAACGATAACAGCCGCAAATTCAAACATAATCAAATAATTTTTTGCATACGTCTGTGAATTGTAGAGGACTCTAGGAATTTTGATTTTGGTGAAGATCGGTTAAGGGGAAGGGGTAGTTTACCTGCAACCTTTTACGTTTTAACAAGAGTAAAGTACTTGAAAATTCATTTAAACTTTTTCAAACAATGGTAATTGTTGAAAATAAAATAATTTTGTTGCCAGGCAATAAAATTATAGTTTTTTCATTTCTGTATTTTTTTCTCAGTTATGTACTGTTTACGTTTCCATTTTATTATTATGACTACCGCAATGAAAAGGCAGGGAAGACACACACACACAGTTCGCGTTATTTTTGGCCTCATTCATGTTTATTTTCTTACATTTGCACGGTTTTTAAATGGAAAGTGCCGAACCCATACCAACATAACGCATGCAAGCCGAAAAAGTGTCCAGCATGGATAGCGATTTCCTTCCTGTGGATCGCTGGGCAGTGTAACTGCACGTGTTTACAGAGGAACGATTCATAGACAGACTTTTCGTCTTTAGGGAATATTTAGGTAATCTTTCATTTCGAAAATGATTTTAAATATAAATCTTAGAATATGGAAGTCATGTATGGTTCTCCATACCGATATTTTACTTCCATATTCCTTAAGGAATGGAAGTATGCTGATGGCAAAAAAAATCGTGTTCAAGATTATTGCAGATTCTGATTGTACTACACTCAAAACATGAAAAAAAGTCGTTTTCCGAAAAGTGTCTGTGTGTGTGTGTGTGTCTGTCTGTGTGTCTGTGTAGATTTTTTTCTATGGCAAACGATAACTGCCGCAAATTCAAACAGAATCAAATAATTTTTTGCATACAGCCCTGATTTGTAGAGTACTCACGACCTATTGTTTTTGGTGAAGATCGGTTGAGGGAAAGGGGTAGTTTACCTGCAACGGTTTTTTTTTATCAAGGGAAATTTTTTTTTTTGGCAAACGATAACAGCCGCAAATTCAAACAGAATCAAATAATGTTTCGCATACAGCCCTGAATTGTAGAGTTCTCAAGACCTATTGTTTTTGGTGAAGATCGGTTAAGGGAAAAGGGTAGTTTACCTGTAACGTTTTATGTTTTAACAAGGGTATTTCCTATGGCAAACGATAACAGCCGCAAATTCAAACAGAATCAAAAGATTATTTGCATACAGCCCTAAATTGTAGAGTTCTCAAGACCTATTGTTTTTGGTGAAGATCGGTTAAGGGAAAGGGGTAGTTTACCTACAACGTTTTTTTAACAAGGGTATTTTCTATGGCAAACGATAACAGCCGCAAATTCAAACAGAATCAAATAATTTTCTGCATACAGCCCTGATTTGTAGAGTACTCAAGACGTATTATTTTTGGTGAAGATCGGTTGAGGGGAAGGGGTAGTTTACCTGCAACGTTTTTTATCAAGCGTATTTTCTATGGCAAACGATAACTGCCGCAAATTCAAACAGAATCAAATAATTTTTTGCATACGTCAGTGAATTGTAGAGGACTCAAGGCCTTTAGATTTTGGTGAAGTTCGGTTAAGGGGAAGGGGTAGTTTACCTGCAACCTTTTACGTTTTAACAAGAGTAAAGTACTTGAAAATTCATTTAAACTTTTTCACACAATGGTAATTGTTGAAAATAAAATAATTTTGTTGCCAGGCAATAAAATTATAATTTTTTCATTTTAATGTAAATCATGTATAAGAGAAAATATATCGCGCTTGCAGAAAAAGAGGACCCTGTCAAGGCTGATACTTTGACGACAGTGACAGGGCTTTCCACCAAATTCAGCACAGTGACAGGTAGGCCCAACTCTGATTGGCTCCTCAGATTTCCCCAGCGTTAGTAGGTTCTATGAAAATATTTTATTTCAAAAATGATTTTAAATATAAATCTTAGATATGTTTTATAAATCTCATGTTTTATGTTTTAACATGGTTAATTTTTTATATGACGAACCATAACTGCCGTAAATTCAAACAGAATCAAATAATTTTTTACATATGTGCCTGAGCTATAGAGAACTCAATGTCTGTTGATTTTGGTGAAGATCGGTTGAGGGAAAGGGGTAGTTTACCTGCAACGGTTTTTTTTTATCAAGGGAAAACAGCCGCAAATTCAAACAGAATCAAAAGATTATTTGCATACAGCCCTAAATTGTAGAGTTCTCAAGACCTATTGTTTTTGGTGAAGATCGGTTAAGGGAAAGGGGTAGTTTACCTACAACGTTTTTTTAACAAGGGTATTTTCTACGGCAAACGATAACAGCCGCAAATTCAAACATAATCAAATAATTTTTTGCATACGTCTGTGAATTGTAGAGGACTCTAGGAATTTTGATTTTGGTGAAGATCGGTTAAGGGGAAGGGGTAGTTTACCTGCAACCTTTTACGTTTTAACAAGAGTAAAGTACTTGAAAATTCATTTAAACTTTTTCAAACAATGGTAATTGTTGAAAATAAAATAATTTTGTTGCCAGGCAATAAAATTATAGTTTTTTCATTTCTGTATTTTTTTCTCAGTTATGTACTGTTTACGTTTCCATTTTATTATTATGACTACCGCAATGAAAAGGCAGGGAAGACACACACACACAGTTCGCGTTATTTTTGGCCTCATTCATGTTTATTTTCTTACATTTGCACGGTTTTTAAATGGAAAGTGCCGAACCCATACCAACATAACGCATGCAAGCCGAAAAAGTGTCCAGCATGGATAGCGATTTCCTTCCTGTGGATCGCTGGGCAGTGTAACTGCACGTGTTTACAGAGGAACGATTCATAGACAGACTTTTCGTCTTTAGGGAATATTTAGGTAATCTTTCATTTCGAAAATGATTTTAAATATAAATCTTAGAATATGGAAGTCATGTATGGTTCTCCATACCGATATTTTACTTCCATATTCCTTAAGGAATGGAAGTATGGTGATGGCAAAAAAAATCGTGTTCAAGATTATTGCAGATTCTGATTGTACTACACTCAAAACATGAAAAAAAGTCGTTTTCCGAAAAGTGTCTGTGTGTGTGTGTGTCTGTCTGTGTGTCTGTGTAGATTTTTTTCTATGGCAAACGATAACTGCCGCAAATTCAAACAGAATCAAATAATTTTTTGCATACAGCCCTGATTTGTAGAGTACTCACGACCTATTGTTTTTGGTGAAGATCGGTTGAGGGAAAGGGGTAGTTTACCTGCAACGGTTTTTTTTTATCAAGGGAAATTTTTTTTTTTGGCAAACGATAACAGCCGCAAATTCAAACAGAATCAAATAATGTTTCGCATACAGCCCTGAATTGTAGAGTTCTCAAGACCTATTGTTTTTGGTGAAGATCGGTTAAGGGAAAAGGGTAGTTTACCTGTAACGTTTTATGTTTTAACAAGGGTATTTCCTATGGCAAACGATAACAGCCGCAAATTCAAACAGAATCAAAAGATTATTTGCATACAGCCCTAAATTGTAGAGTTCTCAAGACCTATTGTTTTTGGTGAAGATCGGTTAAGGGAAAGGGGTAGTTTACCTACAACGTTTTTTTAACAAGGGTATTTTCTATGGCAAACGATAACAGCCGCAAATTCAAACAGAATCAAATAATTTTCTGCATACAGCCCTGATTTGTAGAGTACTCAAGACGTATTATTTTTGGTGAAGATCGGTTGAGGGGAAGGGGTAGTTTACCTGCAACGTTTTTTATCAAGCGTATTTTCTATGGCAAACGATAACTGCCGCAAATTCAAACAGAATCAAATAATTTTTTGCATACGTCAGTGAATTGTAGAGGACTCAAGGCCTTTAGATTTTGGTGAAGTTCGGTTAAGGGGAAGGGGTAGTTTACCTGCAACCTTTTACGTTTTAACAAGAGTAAAGTACTTGAAAATTCATTTAAACTTTTTCACACAATGGTAATTGTTGAAAATAAAATAATTTTGTTGCCAGGCAATAAAATTATAATTTTTTCATTTTAATGTAAATCATGTATAAGAGAAAATATATCGCGCTTGCAGAAAAAGAGGACCCTGTCAAGGCTGATACTTTGACGACGGTGACAGGGCTTTCCACCAAATTCAGCACAGTGACAGGTAGGCCCAACTCTGATTGGCTCCTCAGATTTCCCCAGCGTTAGTAGGTTCTATGAAAATATTTTATTTCAAAAATGATTTTAAATATAAATCTTAGATATGTTTTATAAATCTCATGTTTTATGTTTTAACATGGTTAATTTTTTATATGACGAACCATAACTGCCGTAAATTCAAACAGAATCAAATAATTTTTTACATATGTGCCTGAGCTATAGAGAACTCAATGTCTGTTGATTTTGGTGAAGATCGGTTGAGGGAAAGGGGTAGTTTACCTGCAACGGTTTTTTTTTATCAAGGGAAAACAGCCGCAAATTCAAACAGAATCAAAAGATTATTTGCATACAGCCCTAAATTGTAGAGTTCTCAAGACCTATTGTTTTTGGTGAAGATCGGTTAAGGGAAAGGGGTAGTTTACCTACAACGTTTTTTTAACAAGGGTATTTTCTACGGCAAACGATAACAGCCGCAAATTCAAACAGAATCAAATAATTTTCTGCATACAGCCCTGATTTGTAGAGTACTCAAGACCTATTGTTTTTGGTGAAGATCGGTTGAGGGGAAGGGGTAGTTTACCTGCAACGTTTTTTATCAAGCGTATTTTCTATGGCAAACGATAACAGCCGCAAATTCAAACATAATCAAATAATTTTTTGCATACGTCTGTGAATTGTAGAGGACTCTAGGAATTTTGATTTTGGTGAAGATCGGTTAAGGGGAAGGGGTAGTTTACCTGCAACCTTTTACGTTTTAACAAGAGTAAAGTACTTGAAAATTCATTTAAACTTTTTCAAACAATGGTAATTGTTGAAAATAAAATAATTTTGTTGCCAGGCAATAAAATTATAGTTTTTTCATTTCTGTATTTTTTTCTCAGTTATGTACTGTTTACGTTTCCATTTTATTATTATGACTACCGCAATGAAAAGGCAGGGAAGACACACACACACAGTTCGCGTTATTTTTGGCCTCATTCATGTTTATTTTCTTACATTTGCACGGTTTTTAAATGGAAAGTGCCGAACCCATACCAACATAACGCATGCAAGCCGAAAAAGTGTCCAGCATGGATAGCGATTTCCTTCCTGTGGATCGCTGGGCAGTGTAACTGCACGTGTTTACAGAGGAACGATTCATAGACAGACTTTTCGTCTTTAGGGAATATTTAGGTAATCTTTCATTTCGAAAATGATTTTAAATATAAATCTTAGAATATGGAAGTCATGTATGGTTCTCCATACCGATATTTTACTTCCATATTCCTTAAGGAATGGAAGTATGCTGATGGCAAAAAAAATCGTGTTCAAGATTATTGCAGATTCTGATTGTACTACACTCAAAACATGAAAAAAAGTCGTTTTCCGAAAAGTGTCTGTGTGTGTGTGTGTGTCTGTCTGTGTGTCTGTGTAGATTTTTTTCTATGGCAAACGATAACTGCCGCAAATTCAAACAGAATCAAATAATTTTTTGCATACAGCCCTGATTTGTAGAGTACTCACGACCTATTGTTTTTGGTGAAGATCGGTTGAGGGAAAGGGGTAGTTTACCTGCAACGGTTTTTTTTTATCAAGGGAAATTTTTTTTTTTGGCAAACGATAACAGCCGCAAATTCAAACAGAATCAAATAATGTTTCGCATACAGCCCTGAATTGTAGAGTTCTCAAGACCTATTGTTTTTGGTGAAGATCGGTTAAGGGAAAGGGGTAGTTTACCTGTAACGTTTTATGTTTTAACAAGGGTATTTCCTATAGCAAACGATAACAGCCGCAAATTCAAACAGAATCAAAAGATTATTTGCATACAGCCCTAAATTGTAGAGTTCTCAAGACCTATTGTTTTTGGTGAAGATCGGTTAAGGGAAAGGGGTAGTTTACCTACAACGTTTTTTTAACAAGGGTATTTTCTATGGCAAACGATAACAGCCGCAAATTCAAACAGAATCAAATAATTTTCTGCATACAGCCCTGATTTGTAGAGTACTCAAGACGTATTATTTTTGGTGAAGATCGGTTGAGGGGAAGGGGTAGTTTACCTGCAACGTTTTTTATCAAGCGTATTTTCTATGGCAAACGATAACTGCCGCAAATTCAAACAGAATCAAATAATTTTTTGCATACGTCAGTGAATTGTAGAGGACTCAAGGCCTTTAGATTTTGGTGAAGTTCGGTTAAGGGGAAGGGGTAGTTTACCTGCAACCTTTTACGTTTTAACAAGAGTAAAGTACTTGAAAATTCATTTAAACTTTTTCACACAATGGTAATTGTTGAAAATAAAATAATTTTGTTGCCAGGCAATAAAATTATAATTTTTTCATTTTAATGTAAATCATGTATAAGAGAAAATATATCGCGCTTGCAGAAAAAGAGGACCCTGTCAAGGCTGATACTTTGACGACAGTGACAGGGCTTTCCACCAAATTCAGCACAGTGACAGGTAGGCCCAACTCTGATTGGCTCCTCAGATTTCCCCAGCGTTAGTAGGTTCTATGAAAATATTTTATTTCAAAAATGATTTTAAATATAAATCTTAGATATGTTTTATAAATCTCATGTTTTATGTTTTAACATGGTTAATTTTTTATATGACGAACCATAACTGCCGTAAATTCAAACAGAATCAAATAATTTTTTACATATGTGCCTGAGCTATAGAGAACTCAATGTCTGTTGATTTTGGTGAAGATCGGTTGAGGGAAAGGGGTAGTTTACCTGCAACGGTTTTTTTTTATCAAGGGAAAACAGCCGCAAATTCAAACAGAATCAAAAGATTATTTGCATACAGCCCTAAATTGTAGAGTTCTCAAGACCTATTGTTTTTGGTGAAGATCGGTTAAGGGAAAGGGGTAGTTTACCTACAACGTTTTTTTAACAAGGGTATTTTCTACGGCAAACGATAACAGCCGCAAATTCAAACATAATCAAATAATTTTTTGCATACGTCTGTGAATTGTAGAGGACTCTAGGAATTTTGATTTTGGTGAAGATCGGTTAAGGGGAAGGGGTAGTTTACCTGCAACCTTTTACGTTTTAACAAGAGTAAAGTACTTGAAAATTCATTTAAACTTTTTCAAACAATGGTAATTGTTGAAAATAAAATAATTTTGTTGCCAGGCAATAAAATTATAGTTTTTTCATTTCTGTATTTTTTTCTCAGTTATGTACTGTTTACGTTTCCATTTTATTATTATGACTACCGCAATGAAAAGGCAGGGAAGACACACACACACAGTTCGCGTTATTTTTGGCCTCATTCATGTTTATTTTCTTACATTTGCACGGTTTTTAAATGGAAAGTGCCGAACCCATACCAACATAACGCATGCAAGCCGAAAAAGTGTCCAGCATGGATAGCGATTTCCTTCCTGTGGATCGCTGGGCAGTGTAACTGCACGTGTTTACAGAGGAACGATTCATAGACAGACTTTTCGTCTTTAGGGAATATTTAGGTAATCTTTCATTTCGAAAATGATTTTAAATATAAATCTTAGAATATGGAAGTCATGTATGGTTCTCCATACCGATATTTTACTTCCATATTCCTTAAGGAATGGAAGTATGGTGATGGCAAAAAAAATCGTGTTCAAGATTATTGCAGATTCTGATTGTACTACACTCAAAACATGAAAAAAAGTCGTTTTCCGAAAAGTGTCTGTGTGTGTGTGTGTCTGTCTGTGTGTCTGTGTAGATTTTTTTCTATGGCAAACGATAACTGCCGCAAATTCAAACAGAATCAAATAATTTTTTGCATACAGCCCTGATTTGTAGAGTACTCACGACCTATTGTTTTTGGTGAAGATCGGTTGAGGGAAAGGGGTAGTTTACCTGCAACGGTTTTTTTTTATCAAGGGAAATTTTTTTTTTTGGCAAACGATAACAGCCGCAAATTCAAACAGAATCAAATAATGTTTCGCATACAGCCCTGAATTGTAGAGTTCTCAAGACCTATTGTTTTTGGTGAAGATCGGTTAAGGGAAAAGGGTAGTTTACCTGTAACGTTTTATGTTTTAACAAGGGTATTTCCTATGGCAAACGATAACAGCCGCAAATTCAAACAGAATCAAAAGATTATTTGCATACAGCCCTAAATTGTAGAGTTCTCAAGACCTATTGTTTTTGGTGAAGATCGGTTAAGGGAAAGGGGTAGTTTACCTACAACGTTTTTTTAACAAGGGTATTTTCTATGGCAAACGATAACAGCCGCAAATTCAAACAGAATCAAATAATTTTCTGCATACAGCCCTGATTTGTAGAGTACTCAAGACGTATTATTTTTGGTGAAGATCGGTTGAGGGGAAGGGGTAGTTTACCTGCAACGTTTTTTATCAAGCGTATTTTCTATGGCAAACGATAACTGCCGCAAATTCAAACAGAATCAAATAATTTTTTGCATACGTCAGTGAATTGTAGAGGACTCAAGGCCTTTAGATTTTGGTGAAGTTCGGTTAAGGGGAAGGGGTAGTTTACCTGCAACCTTTTACGTTTTAACAAGAGTAAAGTACTTGAAAATTCATTTAAACTTTTTCACACAATGGTAATTGTTGAAAATAAAATAATTTTGTTGCCAGGCAATAAAATTATAATTTTTTCATTTTAATGTAAATCATGTATAAGAGAAAATATATCGCGCTTGCAGAAAAAGAGGACCCTGTCAAGGCTGATACTTTGACGACGGTGACAGGGCTTTCCACCAAATTCAGCACAGTGACAGGTAGGCCCAACTCTGATTGGCTCCTCAGATTTCCCCAGCGTTAGTAGGTTCTATGAAAATATTTTATTTCAAAAATGATTTTAAATATAAATCTTAGATATGTTTTATAAATCTCATGTTTTATGTTTTAACATGGTTAATTTTTTATATGACGAACCATAACTGCCGTAAATTCAAACAGAATCAAATAATTTTTTACATATGTGCCTGAGCTATAGAGAACTCAATGTCTGTTGATTTTGGTGAAGATCGGTTGAGGGAAAGGGGTAGTTTACCTGCAACGGTTTTTTTTTATCAAGGGAAAACAGCCGCAAATTCAAACAGAATCAAAAGATTATTTGCATACAGCCCTAAATTGTAGAGTTCTCAAGACCTATTGTTTTTGGTGAAGATCGGTTAAGGGAAAGGGGTAGTTTACCTACAACGTTTTTTTAACAAGGGTATTTTCTACGGCAAACGATAACAGCCGCAAATTCAAACAGAATCAAATAATTTTCTGCATACAGCCCTGATTTGTAGAGTACTCAAGACCTATTGTTTTTGGTGAAGATCGGTTGAGGGGAAGGGGTAGTTTACCTGCAACGTTTTTTATCAAGCGTATTTTCTATGGCAAACGATAACAGCCGCAAATTCAAACATAATCAAATAATTTTTTGCATACGTCTGTGAATTGTAGAGGACTCTAGGAATTTTGATTTTGGTGAAGATCGGTTAAGGGGAAGGGGTAGTTTACCTGCAACCTTTTACGTTTTAACAAGAGTAAAGTACTTGAAAATTCATTTAAACTTTTTCAAACAATGGTAATTGTTGAAAATAAAATAATTTTGTTGCCAGGCAATAAAATTATAGTTTTTTCATTTCTGTATTTTTTTCTCAGTTATGTACTGTTTACGTTTCCATTTTATTATTATGACTACCGCAATGAAAAGGCAGGGAAGACACACACACACAGTTCGCGTTATTTTTGGCCTCATTCATGTTTATTTTCTTACATTTGCACGGTTTTTAAATGGAAAGTGCCGAACCCATACCAACATAACGCATGCAAGCCGAAAAAGTGTCCAGCATGGATAGCGATTTCCTTCCTGTGGATCGCTGGGCAGTGTAACTGCACGTGTTTACAGAGGAACGATTCATAGACAGACTTTTCGTCTTTAGGGAATATTTAGGTAATCTTTCATTTCGAAAATGATTTTAAATATAAATCTTAGAATATGGAAGTCATGTATGGTTCTCCATACCGATATTTTACTTCCATATTCCTTAAGGAATGGAAGTATGCTGATGGCAAAAAAAATCGTGTTCAAGATTATTGCAGATTCTGATTGTACTACACTCAAAACATGAAAAAAAGTCGTTTTCCGAAAAGTGTCTGTGTGTGTGTGTGTGTCTGTCTGTGTGTCTGTGTAGATTTTTTTCTATGGCAAACGATAACTGCCGCAAATTCAAACAGAATCAAATAATTTTTTGCATACAGCCCTGATTTGTAGAGTACTCACGACCTATTGTTTTTGGTGAAGATCGGTTGAGGGAAAGGGGTAGTTTACCTGCAACGGTTTTTTTTTATCAAGGGAAATTTTTTTTTTTGGCAAACGATAACAGCCGCAAATTCAAACAGAATCAAATAATGTTTCGCATACAGCCCTGAATTGTAGAGTTCTCAAGACCTATTGTTTTTGGTGAAGATCGGTTAAGGGAAAGGGGTAGTTTACCTGTAACGTTTTATGTTTTAACAAGGGTATTTCCTATAGCAAACGATAACAGCCGCAAATTCAAACAGAATCAAAAGATTATTTGCATACAGCCCTAAATTGTAGAGTTCTCAAGACCTATTGTTTTTGGTGAAGATCGGTTAAGGGAAAGGGGTAGTTTACCTACAACGTTTTTTTAACAAGGGTATTTTCTATGGCAAACGATAACAGCCGCAAATTCAAACAGAATCAAATAATTTTCTGCATACAGCCCTGATTTGTAGAGTACTCAAGACGTATTATTTTTGGTGAAGATCGGTTGAGGGGAAGGGGTAGTTTACCTGCAACGTTTTTTATCAAGCGTATTTTCTATGGCAAACGATAACTGCCGCAAATTCAAACAGAATCAAATAATTTTTTGCATACGTCAGTGAATTGTAGAGGACTCAAGGCCTTTAGATTTTGGTGAAGTTCGGTTAAGGGGAAGGGGTAGTTTACCTGCAACCTTTTACGTTTTAACAAGAGTAAAGTACTTGAAAATTTATTTAAACTTTTTCAAACAATGGTAATTGTTGAAAATAAAATAATTTTGTTGCCAGGCAATAAAATTATAATTTTTTCATTTTAATGTAAATCATGTATAAGAGAAAATATATGGCGCTTGCAGAAAAAGAGGACCCTGTCAAGGCTGATACTTTGACGACAGTGACAGGGCTTTCCACCAAATTCAGCACAGTGACAGGTAGGCCCAACTCTGATTGGCTCCTCAGATTTCCCCAGCGTTAGTAGGTTCTATGAAAATATTTTATTTCAAAAATGATTTTAAATATAAATATTAGATATGTTTTATAAATCTCATGTTTTATGTTTTAACATGGTTAATTTTTTATATGACGAACCATAACTGCCGTAAATTCAAACAGAATCAAATAATTTTTTACATATGTGCCTGAGCTATAGAGAACTCAATGTCTGTTGATTTTGGTGAAGATCGGTTGAGGGAAAGGGGTAGTTTACCTGCAACGGTTTTTTTTATCAAGGGAAAACAGCCTCAAATTCAAACAGAATCAAAAGATTATTTGCATACAGCCCTA
Source organism: Magicicada septendecula (assembly GCA_034769895.1). Taxonomy (NCBI): domain Eukaryota; kingdom Metazoa; phylum Arthropoda; class Insecta; order Hemiptera; family Cicadidae; genus Magicicada; species Magicicada septendecula. The sequence goes on from CM068375.1 coordinate 405,167,277, forward strand.
AATTGTAGAGTTCTCAAGACCTATTGTTTTTGGTGAAGATCGGTTAAGGGAAAGGGGTAGTTTACCTACAACGTTTTTTTAACAAGGGTATTTTCTATGGCAAACGATAACAGCCGCAAATTCAAACAGAATCAAATAATTTTCTGCATACAGCCCTGATTTGTAGAGTACTCAAGACCTATTGTTTTTGGTGAAGATCGGTTGAGGGGAAGGGGTAGTTTACCTGCAACATTTTTTTATCAATCGTATTTTCTATGGCAAACGATAACAGCCGCAAATTCACACAAAATCAAATAATTTTTTGCATACGTCAGTGAATTGTAGAGGACTCTAGGAATTTTGATTTTGGTGAAGATCGGTTAAGGGGAAGGGGTAGTTTACCTGCAACCTTTTACGTTTTAACAAGAGTAAAGTACTTGAAAATTCATTTAAACTTTTTCAAACAATGGTAATTGTTGAAAATAAAATAATTTTGTTGCCAGGTAATAAAATTATAGTTTTTTCATTTATGTATTTTTTTCTCAGTTATGTACTGTTTACGTTTCCATTTTATTATTATGACTACCGCAATGAAAAGGCAGGGAAGACACACACACACACAGTTCGCGTTATTTTTGGCCTCATTCATGTTTATTTTCTTACATTTGCACGGTTTTTAAATGGAAAGTGCCAAACCCATACCAACATAACGCATGCAAGCCGAAAAAGTGTCCAGCGTGGATAGCGATTTCCTTCCTGTGGATCGCTGGGCAGTGTAACTGCACGTGTTTACAGAGGAACGATTCATAGACAGACTTTTCGTCTTTAGGGAATATTTAGGTACTATTTCATTTCGAAAATGATTTTAAATATAAATCTTAGAATATGGAAGTCATGTATGGTTCTCCATACCGATATTTTACTTCCATATTCCTTAAGGAATGGAAGTATGGTGATGGCAAAAAAAATCGTGTTCAAGATTATTGCAGATTCTGATTGTACTACACTCAAAACATGAAAAAAAGTCGTTTTCCGAAAAGTGTCTGTGTGTGTGTGTGTGTCTGTCTGTGTGTAGATTTTTTTCTATGGCAAACGATAACTGCCGCAAATTCAAACAGAATCAAATAATTTTTTGCATACAGCCCTGATTTGTAGAGTACTCACGACCTATTGGTTTTGGTGAAGATCGGTTGAGGGAAAGGGGTAGTTTACCTGCAACGGTTTTTTTTTTATCAAGGGAAATTTTTTTTTTTGGCAAACGATAACAGCCGCAAATTCAAACAGAATCAAATAATGTTTCGCATACAGCCCTGAATTGTAGAGTTCTCAAGACCTATTGTTTTTGGTGAAGATCGGTTACGGGAAAAGGGTAGTTTACCTGTAACGTTTTATGTTTTAACAAGGGTATTTCCTATGGCAAACGATAACAGCCGCAAATTCAAACAGAATCAAAAGATTATTTGCATACAGCCCTAAATTGTAGAGTTCTCAAGACCTATTGTTTTGGTGAAGATCGGTTAAGGGAAAGGGGTAGTTTACCTACAACGTTTTTTTAACAAGGGTATTTTCTATGGCAAACGATAACAGCCGCAAATTCAAACAGAATCAAATAATTTTCTGCATACAGCCCTGATTTGTAGAGTACTCAAGACGTATTATTTTTGGTGAAGATCGGTTGAGGGGAAGGGGTAGTTTACCTGCAACGTTTTTTATCAAGCGTATTTTCTATGGCAAACGATAACTGCCGCAAATTCAAACAGAATCAAATAATTTTTTGCATACGTCAGTGAATTGTAGAGGACTCAAGGCCTTTAGATTTTGGTGAAGTTCGGTTAAGGGGAAGGGGTAGTTTACCTGCAACCTTTTACGTTTTAACAAGAGTAAAGTACTTGAAAATTCATTTAAACTTTTTCACACAATGGTAATTGTTGAAAATAAAATAATTTTGTTGCCAGGCAATAAAATTATAATTTTTTCATTTTAATGTAAATCATGTATAAGAGAAAATATATCGCGCTTGCAGAAAAAGAGGACCCTGTCAAGGCTGATACTTTGACGACAGTGACAGGGCTTTCCACCAAATTCAGCACAGTGACAGGTAGGCCCAACTCTGATTGGCTCCTCAGATTTCCCCAGCGTTAGTAGGTTCTATGAAAATATTTTATTTCAAAAATGATTTTAAATATAAATCTTAGATATGTTTTATAAATCTCATGTTTTATGTTTTAACATGGTTAATTTTTTATAAGACGAACCATAACTGCCGTAAATTCAAACAGAATCAAATAATTTTTTACATATGTGCCTGAGCTATAGAGAACTCAATGTCTGTTGATTTTGGTGAAGATCGGTTGAGGGAAAGGGGTAGTTTACCTGCAACGGTTTTTTTTATCAAGGGAAAACAGCCGCAAATTCAAACAGAATCAAAAGATTATTTGCATACAGCCCTAAATTGTAGAGTTCTCAAGACCTATTGTTTTTGGTGAAGATCGGTTAAGGGAAAGGGGTAGTTTACCTACAACGTTTTTTTAACAAGGGTATTTTCTACGGCAAACGATAACAGCCGCAAATTCAAACAGAATCAAATAATTTTCTGCATACAGCCCTGATTTGTAGAGTACTCAAGACCTATTGTTTTTGGTGAAGATCGGTTGAGGGGAAGGGGTAGTTTACCTGGAACGTTTTTTATCAAGCGTATTTTCTATGGCAAACGATAACAGCCGCAAATTCAAACATAATCAAATAATTTTTTGCATACGTCTGTGAATTGTAGAGGACTCTAGGAATTTTGATTTTGGTGAAGATCGGTTAAGGGGAAGGGGTAGTTTACCTGCAACCTTTTACGTTTTAACAAGAGTAAAGTACTTGAAAATTCATTTAAACTTTTTCAAACAATGGTAATTGTTGAAAATAAAATAATTTTGTTGCCAGGCAATAAAATTATAGTTTTTTCATTTCTGTATTTTTTTCTCAGTTATGTACTGTTTACGTTTCCATTTTATTATTATGACTACCGCAATGAAAAGGCAGGGAAGACACACACACACAGTTCGCGTTATTTTTGGCCTCATTCATGTTTATTTTCTTACATTTGCACGGTTTTTAAATGGAAAGTGCCGAACCCATACCAACATAACGCATGCAAGCCGAAAAAGTGTCCAGCATGGATAGCGATTTCCTTCCTGTGGATCGCTGGGCAGTGTAACTGCACGTGTTTACAGAGGAACGATTCATAGACAGACTTTTCGTCTTTAGGGAATATTTAGGTAATCTTTCATTTCGAAAATGATTTTAAATATAAATCTTAGAATATGGAAGTCATGTATGGTTCTCCATACCGATATTTTACTTCCATATTCCTTAAGGAATGGAAGTATGCTGATGGCAAAAAAAATCGTGTTCAAGATTATTGCAGATTCTGATTGTACTACACTCAAAACATGAAAAAAAGTCGTTTTCCGAAAAGTGTCTGTGTGTGTGTGTGTGTCTGTCTGTGTGTCTGTGTAGATTTTTTTCTATGGCAAACGATAACTGCCGCAAATTCAAACAGAATCAAATAATTTTTTGCATACAGCCCTGATTTGTAGAGTACTCACGACCTATTGTTTTTGGTGAAGATCGGTTGAGGGAAAGGGGTAGTTTACCTGCAACGGTTTTTTTTTATCAAGGGAAATTTTTTTTTTTGGCAAACGATAACAGCCGCAAATTCAAACAGAATCAAATAATGTTTCGCATACAGCCCTGAATTGTAGAGTTCTCAAGACCTATTGTTTTTGGTGAAGATCGGTTAAGGGAAAGGGGTAGTTTACCTGTAACGTTTTATGTTTTAACAAGGGTATTTCCTATAGCAAACGATAACAGCCGCAAATTCAAACAGAATCAAAAGATTATTTGCATACAGCCCTAAATTGTAGAGTTCTCAAGACCTATTGTTTTTGGTGAAGATCGGTTAAGGGAAAGGGGTAGTTTACCTACAACGTTTTTTTAACAAGGGTATTTTCTATGGCAAACGATAACAGCCGCAAATTCAAACAGAATCAAATAATTTTCTGCATACAGCCCTGATTTGTAGAGTACTCAAGACGTATTATTTTTGGTGAAGATCGGTTGAGGGGAAGGGGTAGTTTACCTGCAACGTTTTTTATCAAGCGTATTTTCTATGGCAAACGATAACTGCCGCAAATTCAAACAGAATCAAATAATTTTTTGCATACGTCAGTGAATTGTAGAGGACTCAAGGCCTTTAGATTTTGGTGAAGTTCGGTTAAGGGGAAGGGGTAGTTTACCTGCAACCTTTTACGTTTTAACAAGAGTAAAGTACTTGAAAATTTATTTAAACTTTTTCAAACAATGGTAATTGTTGAAAATAAAATAATTTTGTTGCCAGGCAATAAAATTATAATTTTTTCATTTTAATGTAAATCATGTATAAGAGAAAATATATCGCGCTTGCAGAAAAAGAGGACCCTGTCAAGGCTGATACTTTGACGACAGTGACAGGGCTTTCCACCAAATTCAGCACAGTGACAGGTAGGCCCAACTCTGATTGGCTCCTCAGATTTCCCCAGCGTTAGTAGGTTCTATGAAAATATTTTATTTCAAAAATGATTTTAAATATAAATATTAGATATGTTTTATAAATCTCATGTTTTATGTTTTAACATGGTTAATTTTTTATATGACGAACCATAACTGCCGTAAATTCAAACAGAATCAAATAATTTTTTACATATGTGCCTGAGCTATAGAGAACTCAATGTCTGTTGATTTTGGTGAAGATCGGTTGAGGGAAAGGGGTAGTTTACCTGCAACGGTTTTTTTTATCAAGGGAAAACAGCCTCAAATTCAAACAGAATCAAAAGATTATTTGCATACAGCCCTAAATTGTAGAGTTCTCAAGACCTATTGTTTTTGGTGAAGATCGGTTAAGGGAAAGGGGTAGTTTACCTACAACGTTTTTTTAACAAGGGTATTTTCTATGGCAAACGATAACAGCCGCAAATTCAAACAGAATCAAATAATTTTCTGCATACAGCCCTGATTTGTAGAGTACTCAAGACCTATTGTTTTTGGTGAAGATCGGTTGAGGGGAAGGGGTAGTTTACCTGCAACATTTTTTTATCAATCGTATTTTCTATGGCAAACGATAACAGCCGCAAATTCACACAAAATCAAATAATTTTTTGCATACGTCAGTGAATTGTAGAGGACTCTAGGAATTTTGATTTTGGTGAAGATCGGTTAAGGGGAAGGGGTAGTTTACCTGCAACCTTTTACGTTTTAACAAGAGTAAAGTACTTGAAAATTCATTTAAACTTTTTCAAACAATGGTAATTGTTGAAAATAAAATAATTTTGTTGCCAGGTAATAAAATTATAGTTTTTTCATTTATGTATTTTTTTCTCAGTTATGTACTGTTTACGTTTCCATTTTATTATTATGACTACCGCAATGAAAAGGCAGGGAAGACACACACACACACAGTTCGCGTTATTTTTGGCCTCATTCATGTTTATTTTCTTACATTTGCACGGTTTTTAAATGGAAAGTGCCAAACCCATACCAACATAACGCATGCAAGCCGAAAAAGTGTCCAGCGTGGATAGCGATTTCCTTCCTGTGGATCGCTGGGCAGTGTAACTGCACGTGTTTACAGAGGAACGATTCATAGACAGACTTTTCGTCTTTAGGGAATATTTAGGTACTCTTTCATTTCGAAAATGATTTTAAATATAAATCTTAGAATATGGAAGTCATGTATGGTTCTCCATACCGATATTTTACTTCCATATTCCTTAAGGAATGGAAGTATGGTGATGGCAAAAAAAATCGTGTTCAAGATTATTGCAGATTCTGATTGTACTACACTCAAAACATGAAAAAAAGTCGTTTTCCGAAAAGTGTCTGTGTGTGTGTGTGTGTCTGTCTGTGTGTAGATTTTTTTCTATGGCAAACGATAACTGCCGCAAATTCAAACAGAATCAAATAATTTTTTGCATACAGCCCTGATTTGTAGAGTACTCACGACCTATTGGTTTTGGTGAAGATCGGTTGAGGGAAAGGGGTAGTTTACCTGCAACGGTTTTTTTTTATCAAGGGAAATTTTTTTTTTTGGCAAACGATAACAGCCGCAAATTCAAACAGAATCAAATAATGTTTCGCATACAGCCCTGAATTGTAGAGTTCTCAAGACCTATTGTTTTTGGTGAAGATCGGTTACGGGAAAAGGGTAGTTTACCTGTAACGTTTTATGTTTTAACAAGGGTATTTCCTATGGCAAACGATAACAGCCGCAAATTCAAACAGAATCAAAAGATTATTTGCATACAGCCCTAAATTGTAGAGTTCTCAAGACCTATTGTTTTGGTGAAGATCGGTTAAGGGAAAGGGGTAGTTTACCTACAACGTTTTTTTAACAAGGGTATTTTCTATGGCAAACGATAACAGCCGCAAATTCAAACAGAATCAAATAATTTTCTGCATACAGCCCTGATTTGTAGAGTACTCAAGACGTATTATTTTTGGTGAAGATCGGTTGAGGGGAAGGGGTAGTTTACCTGCAACGTTTTTTATCAAGCGTATTTTCTATGGCAAACGATAACTGCCGCAAATTCAAACAGAATCAAATAATTTTTTGCATACGTCAGTGAATTGTAGAGGACTCAAGGCCTTTAGATTTTGGTGAAGTTCGGTTAAGGGGAAGGGGTAGTTTACCTGCAACCTTTTACGTTTTAACAAGAGTAAAGTACTTGAAAATTCATTTAAACTTTTTCACACAATGGTAATTGTTGAAAATAAAATAATTTTGTTGCCAGGCAATAAAATTATAATTTTTTCATTTTAATGTAAATCATGTATAAGAGAAAATATATCGCGCTTGCAGAAAAAGAGGACCCTGTCAAGGCTGATACTTTGACGACAGTGACAGGGCTTTCCACCAAATTCAGCACAGTGACAGGTAGGCCCAACTCTGATTGGCTCCTCAGATTTCCCCAGTGTTAGTAGGTTCTATGAAAATATTTTATTTCAAAAATGATTTTAAATATAAATCTTAGATATGTTTTATAAATCTCATGTTTTATGTTTTAACATGGTTAATTTTTTATAAGACGAACCATAACTGCCGTAAATTCAAACAGAATCAAATAATTTTTTACATATGTGCCTGAGCTATAGAGAACTCAATGTCTGTTGATTTTGGTGAAGATCGGTTGAGGGAAAGGGGTAGTTTACCTGCAACGGTTTTTTTTTATCAAGGGAAAACAGCCGCAAATTCAAACAGAATCAAAAGATTATTTGCATACAGCCCTAAATTGTAGAGTTCTCAAGACCTATTGTTTTTGGTGAAGATCGGTTAAGGGAAAGGGGTAGTTTACCTACAACGTTTTTTTAACAAGGGTATTTTCTACGGCAAACGATAACAGCCGCAAATTCAAACAGAATCAAATAATTTTCTGCATACAGCCCTGATTTGTAGAGTACTCAAGACCTATTGTTTTTGGTGAAGATCGGTTGAGGGGAAGGGGTAGTTTACCTGCAACGTTTTTTATCAAGCGTATTTTCTATGGCAAACGATAACAGCCGCAAATTCAAACATAATCAAATAATTTTTTGCATACGTCAGTGAATTGTAGAGGACTCTAGGAATTTTGATTTTGGTGAAGATCGGTTAAGGGGAAGGGGTAGTTTACCTGCAACCTTTTACGTTTTAACAAGAGTAAAGTACTTGAAAATTCATTTAAACTTTTTCAAACAATGGTAATTGTTGAAAATAAAATAATTTTGTTGCCAGGCAATAAAATTATAGTTTTTTCATTTATGTATTTTTTCTCAGTTATGTACTGTTTACGTTTCCATTTTATTATTATGACTACCGCAATGAAAAGGCAGGGAAGACACACACACACACACACACACACACACACACACACACACACACACAGTTCGCGTTATTTTTGGCCTCATTCATGTTTATTTTCTTACATTTGCACGGTTTTTAAATGGAAAGTGCCGAACCCATACCAACATAACGCATGCAAGCCGAAAAAGTGTCCAGCATGGATAGCGATTTCCTTCCTGTGGATCGCTGGGCAGTGTAACTGCACGTGTTTACAGAGGAACGATTCATAGATAGACTTTTCGTCTTTAGGGAATATTTAGGTAATCTTTCATTTCGAAAATGATTTTAAATATAAATCTTAGAATATGGAAGTCATGTATGGTTCTCCATACCGATATTTTACTTCCATATTCCTTAAGGAATGGAAGTATGGTGATGGCAAAAAAAATCGTGTTCAAGATTATTGCAGATTCTGAATGTACTACACTCAAAACATGAAAAAAAGTCGTTTTCCGAAAAGTGTCTGTGTGTGTGTGTGTGTGTCTGTGTGTCTGTGTGTAGATTTTTTTCTATGGCAAACGATAACTGCCGCAAATTCAAACAGAATCAAATAATTTTTTGCATACAGCCCTGATTTGTAGAGTACTCACGACCTATTGTTTTTGGTGAAGATCGGTTGAGGGAAAGGGGTAGTTTACCTGCAACGGTTTTTTTTATCAAGGGAAATTTTTTTTTTTGGCAAACGATAACAGCCGCAAATTCAAACAGAATCAAATAATGTTTCGCATACAGCCCTGAATTGTAGAGTTCTCAAGACCTATTGTTTTTGGTGAAGATCGGTTAAGGGAAAGGGGTAGTTTACCTGTAACGTTTTATGTTTTAACAAGGGTATTTCCTATGGCAAACGATAACAGCCGCAAATTCAAACAGAATCAAAAGATTATTTGCATACAGCCCTAAATTGTAGAGTTCTCAAGACCTATTGTTTTTGGTGAAGATCGGTTAAGGGAAAGGGGTAGTTTACCTACAACGTTTTTTTAACAAGGGTATTTTCTATGGCAAACGATAACAGCCGCAAATTCAAACAGAATCAAATAATTTTTTGCATACGTCAGTGAATTGTAGAGGACTCAAGGCCTTTAGATTTTGGTGAAGTTCGGTTAAGGGGAAGGGGTAGTTTACCTGCAACCTTTTACGTTTTAACAAGAGTAAAGTACTTGAAAATGCATTTAAACTTTTTCAAAGAATGGTAATTGTTGAAAATAAAATAATTTTGTTGCCAGGCAATAAAATTATAATTTTTTCATTTTAATGTAAATCATGTATAAGAGAAAATATATCGCGCTTGCAGACAAAGAGGACCCTGTCAAGGCTGATACTTTGACGACAGTGACAGGGCTTTCCACCAAATTCAGCACAGTGACAGGTAGGCCCAACTCTGATTGGCTCCTCAGATTTCCCCAGCGTTAGTAGGTTCTATGAAAATATTTTATTTCAAAAATGATTTTAAATATAAATCTTAGATATGTTTTATAAATCTCATGTTTTATGTTTTAACATGGTTAATTTTTTATATGACGAACCATAACTGCCGTAAATTCAAACAGAATCAAATAATTTTTTACATATGTGCCTGAGCTATAGAGAACTCAATGTCTGTTGATTTTGGTGAAGATCGGTTGAGGGAAAGGGGTAGTTTACCTGCAACGGTTTTTTTTATCAAGGGAAAACAGCCGCAAATTCAAACAGAATCAAAAGATTATTTGCATACAGCCCTAAATTGTAGAGTTCTCAAGACCTATTGTTTTTGGTGAAGATCGGTTAAGGGAAAGGGGTAGTTTACCTACAACGTTTTTTTAACAAGGGTATTTTCTATGGCAAACGATAACAGCCGCAAATTCAAACAGAATCAAATAATTTTCTGCATACAGCCCTGATTTGTAGAGTACTCAAGACCTATTGTTTTTGGTGAAGATCGGTTGAGGGGAAGGGGTAGTTTACCTGCAACATTTTTTTATCAATCGTATTTTCTATGGCAAACGATAACAGCCGCAAATTCACACAAAATCAAATAATTTTTTGCATACGTCAGTGAATTGTAGAGGACTCTAGGAATTTTGATTTTGGTGAAGATCGGTTAAGGGGAAGGGGTAGTTTACCTGCAACCTTTTACGTTTTAACAAGAGTAAAGTACTTGAAAATTCATTTAAACTTTTTCAAACAATGGTAATTGTTGAAAATAAAATAATTTTGTTGCCAGGTAATAAAATTATAGTTTTTTCATTTATGTATTTTTTTCTCAGTTATGTACTGTTTACGTTTCCATTTTATTATTATGACTACCGCAATGAAAAGGCAGGGAAGACACACACACACACAGTTCGCGTTATTTTTGGCCTCATTCATGTTTATTTTCTTACATTTGCACGGTTTTTAAATGGAAAGTGCCAAACCCATACCAACATAACGCATGCAAGCCGAAAAAGTGTCCAGCGTGGATAGCGATTTCCTTCCTGTGGATCGCTGGGCAGTGTAACTGCACGTGTTTACAGAGGAACGATTCATAGACAGACTTTTCGTCTTTAGGGAATATTTAGGTACTCTTTCATTTCGAAAATGATTTTAAATATAAATCTTAGAATATGGAAGTCATGTATGGTTCTCCATACCGATATTTTACTTCCATATTCCTTAAGGAATGGAAGTATGGTGATGGCAAAAAAAATCGTGTTCAAGATTATTGCAGATTCTGATTGTACTACACTCAAAACATGAAAAACAGTCGTTTTCCGAAAAGTGTCTGTGTGTGTGTGTGTGTCTGTCTGTGTGTAGATTTTTTTCTATGGCAAACGATAACTGCCGCAAATTCAAACAGAATCAAATAATTTTTTGCATACAGCCCTGATTTGTAGAGTACTCACGACCTATTGGTTTTGGTGAAGATCGGTTGAGGGAAAGGGGTAGTTTACCTGCAACGGTTTTTTTTTATCAAGGGAAATTTTTTTTTTTGGCAAACGATAACAGCCGCAAATTCAAACAGAATCAAATAATGTTTCGCATACAGCCCTGAATTGTAGAGTTCTCAAGACCTATTGTTTTTGGTGAAGATCGGTTACGGGAAAAGGGTAGTTTACCTGTAACGTTTTATGTTTTAACAAGGGTATTTCCTATGGCAAACGATAACAGCCGCAAATTCAAACAGAATCAAAAGATTATTTGCATACAGCCCTAAATTGTAGAGTTCTCAAGACCTATTGTTTTTGGTGAAGATCGGTTAAGGGAAAGGGGTAGTTTACCTACAACGTTTTTTTAACAAGGGTATTTTCTATGGCAAACGATAACAGCCGCAAATTCAAACAGAATCAAATAATTTTCTGCATACAGCCCTGATTTGTAGAGTACTCAAGACGTATTATTTTTGGTGAAGATCGGTTGAGGGGAAGGGGTAGTTTACCTGCAACGTTTTTTATCAAGCGTATTTTCTATGGCAAACGATAACTGCCGCAAATTCAAACAGAATCAAATAATTTTTTGCATACGTCAGTGAATTGTAGAGGACTCAAGGCCTTTAGATTTTGGTGAAGTTCGGTTAAGGGGAAGGGGTAGTTTACCTGCAACCTTTTACGTTTTAACAAGAGTAAAGTACTTGAAAATTCATTTAAACTTTTTCAAACAATGGTAATTGTTGAAAATAAAATAATTTTGTTGCCAGGCAATAAAATTATAATTTTTTCATTTTAATGTAAATCATGTATAAGAGAAAATATATCGCGCTTGCAGAAAAAGAGGACCCTGTCAAGGCTGATACTTTGACGACAGTGACAGGGCTTTCCACCAAATTCAGCACAGTGACAGGTAGGCCCAACTCTGATTGGCTCCTCAGATTTCCCCAGCATTAGTAGGTTCTATGAAAATATTTTATTTCAAAAATGATTTTAAATATAAATCTTAGATATGTTTTATAAATCTCATGTTTTATGTTTTAACATGGTTAATTTTTTATAAGACGAACCATAACTGCCGTAAATTCAAACAGAATCAAATAATTTTTTACATATGTGCCTGAGCTATAGAGAACTCAATGTCTGTTGATTTTGGTGAAGATCGGTTGAGGGAAAGGGGTAGTTTACCTGCAACGGTTTTTTTTTATCAAGGGAAAACAGCCGCAAATTCAAACAGAATCAAAAGATTATTTGCATACAGCCCTAAATTGTAGAGTTCTCAAGACCTATTGTTTTTGGTGAAGATCGGTTAAGGGAAAGGGGTAGTTTACCTACAACGTTTTTTTAACAAGGGTATTTTCTACGGCAAACGATAACAGCCGCAAATTCAAACAGAATCAAATAATTTTCTGCATACAGCCCTGATTTGTAGAGTACTCAAGACCTATTGTTTTTGGTGAAGATCGGTTGAGGGGAAGGGGTAGTTTACCTGCAACGTTTTTTATCAAGCGTATTTTCTATGGCAAACGATAACAGCCGCAAATTCAAACATAATCAAATAATTTTTTGCATACGTCAGTGAATTGTAGAGGACTCTAGGAATTTTGATTTTGGTGAAGATCGGTTAAGGGGAAGGGGTAGTTTACCTGCAACCTTTTACGTTTTAACAAGAGTAAAGTACTTGAAAATTCATTTAAACTTTTTCAAACAATGGTAATTGTTGAAAATAAAATAATTTTGTTGCCAGGCAATAAAATTATAGTTTTTTCATTTATGTATTTTTTTCTCAGTTATGTACTGTTTACGTTTCCATTTTATTATTATGACTACCGCAATGAAAAGGCAGGGAAGACACACACACACACACACACACACACACACACACACACAGTTCGCGTTATTTTTGGCCTCATTCATGTTTATTTTCTTACATTTGCACGGTTTTTAAATGGAAAGTGCCGAACCCATACCAACATAACGCATGCAAGCCGAAAAAGTGTCCAGCATGGATAGCGATTTCCTTCCTGTGGATCGCTGGGCAGTGTAACTGCACGTGTTTACAGAGGAACGATTCATAGACAGACTTTTCGTCTTTAGGGAATATTTAGGTAATCTTTCATTTCGAAAATGATTTTAAATATAAATCTTGGAATATGGAAGTCATGTATGGTTCTCCATACCGATATTTTACTTCCATATTCCTTACGGAGTGAAAGTATGGTGATGGCAAAAAAAATCGTGTTCAAGATTATTGCAGATTCTGATTGTACTACACTCAAAACATGAAAAAAAGTCGTTTTCCGAAAAGTGTCTGTGTGTGTGTGTGTGTCTGTGTGTAGATTTTTTTCTATGGCAAACGATAACTGCCGCAAATTCAAACAGAATCAAATAATTTTTTGCATACAGCCCTGATTTGTAGAGTACTCACGACCTATTGTTTTTGGTGAAGATCGGTTGAGGGAAAGGGGTAGTTTACCTGCAACGGTTTTTTTTTATCAAGGGAAATTTTTTTTGTTGGCAAACGATAACAGCCGCAAATTCAAACAGAATCAAATAATGTTTCGCATACAGCCCTGAATTGTAGAGTTCTCAAGACCTATTGTTTTTGGTGAAGATCGGTTAAGGGAAAGGGGTAGTTTACCTACAACGTTTTTTTAACAAGCGTATTTTCTATGGCAAACGATAACTGCCGTAAATTCAAACAGAATCAAATAATTTTTTGCATACGTCAGTGAATTGTAGAGGACTCAAGGCCTTTAGATTTTGGTGAAGATCGGTTAAGGGGAAGGGGTAGTTTACCTGCAACCTTTTACGTTTTAACAAGAGTAAAGTACTTGAAAATTCCATTTAAACTTTTTCAAACAATGGTAATTGTTGAAAATAAAATAATTTCGTTGCCAGGCAATAAAATTATAATTTTTTCATTTTAATGTAAATCATGTATAAGAGAAAATATATCGCGCTTGCAGAAAAAGAGGACCCTGTCAAGGCTGATACTTTGACGACAGTGACAGGGCTTTCCACCAAATTCAGCACAGTGACAGGTAGGCCCAACTCTGATTGGCTCCTCAGATTTCCCCAGCGTTAGTAGGTTCTATGAAAATATTTTATTTCAAAAATGATTTTAAATATAAATCTTAGATATGTTTTATAAATCTCATGTTTTATGTTTTAACATGGGTAATTTTTTATATGACGAACCATAACTGCCATAAATTCAAACAGAATCAAATAATTTTTTACATATGTGCCTGAGCTATAGAGAACTCAATGTCTGTTGATTTTGGAGAAGATCGGTTACGGGGAAAGGGCAGTTTACCTGAAACATTTTTTGTTGTAACATGAGTAAAGTACTTAATTTTGATAAAGTATCCTGATAAGATCTTAATAATCCACTGTAGAAACGTAGATGAAATATCTATAAATGAAGAGGCTAGTTGAACGGGCTGGGGGTAATTTTCTATAAATCAAAATTATAGTTCAAGGGGGAGGGGATAATTTTTTTTTATATGTGTACTACATTATTGGCAACAAAGAAGTATTTTTTTGTTAAAATTCCTTCCCTGGCTGTTTGGCTGAAAATGATTTTAAATATAAGTCTTAGAATATGGAAGTCATGTATGGTTCTCCATACCGCTATTTTTCTATGGCAAACGATAACAGCCGCAAATTCAAACAGAATCAAATAATTTTTTGCGTACAGCCCTGATTTGTAGAGTACTCACGACCTATTGTTTTTGGTGAAGATCGGTTGACGGAAAGGGGTAGTTTACTGGCAACGGTTTTTTTTTATCAAGGGAATTTTTTTTTGGCAAACGATAACAGCCGCAAATTTAAACAGAATCAAATAAGGTTTCGCATACAGCCCTGATTTGTAGAGTTCTCAAGACCTATTGTTTTTGGAGATCGGTTAAGGGAAAGGGGTTGTTTACCTGTAACATTTTATGTTTTAACAAGGGTATTTCCTATGGCAAACGATAACAGCCGCAAATTCAAACAGAATCAAAAGATTATTTGCATACAGCCCTAAATTGTAGAGTTCTCAAGACCTATTGTTTTTGGTGAAGATCGGTTAAGGGAAAGGGGTAGTTTACCTGCAACATTTTTTTAACAAGGGTATTGTCTATGGCAAACGATAACAGCCGCAAATTCAAACAGAATCAAATAATTTTTTGCATACAGCCCTGATTTGTAGAGTACTCAAGACCTATTGTTTTTGGTGAAGATCAGTTAAAGGCCAAGGGGTAGTTTACCTGCAACCTTTTACGTTTTAACAACAGTAAAGTACTTGAAAATTCATTTAAACTTTTTCAAACAATGGTAATTGTTAAAAATAAAATAATTTTGTTGCCAGGGAATAAAATTATAATTTTTACTTCCATATTCCTTAAGGAATGGAAGTATGGTGATGGCAAAAAAAATTGTGTTCGAGATTATTGCAGATTCTGATTCTACTACACTCAAAACATGAAAAAAAGTCGTTTTCCAAAAAGTGTCTCTGTCTGTGTGTCTGTAGATTTTTTTTCTATGGCAAACGATAACTGCCGCAAATTCAAACAGAATCAAATAATTTTTTGCATACATCCATGATTTGTAGAGTACTCACGACCTATTGTTTTTGGTGAAGATCGGTTGAGGGAAAGGGGTAGTTTACCTGCAACGGTTTTTTTTTTATCAAGGGAATTTTTTTTTTTTTGGCAAACGATAACAGCCGCAAATTCAAACAGAATCAAATAATGTTTCGCATACAGCCCTGAATTGTAGAGTTCTCAAGACCTATTGTTTTTGGTGAAGATCGGTTAAGGGAAAGGGGTAGTTTACCTGTAACGTTTTGTTTTAACAAGGGTATTTCCTATGGCAAACGATAACAGCCGCAAATTCAAACAGAATCAAAAGATTATTTGCATACAGCCCTAAATTGTAGAGTTCTCAAGACCTATTGTTTTTGGTGAAGATCGGTTGAGGGGAAGGGGTAGTTTACCTGCAACGTTTTTTATCAAGCATATTTTCTATGGCAAACGATAACTGCCGCAAATTCAAACAGAATCAAATAATTTTTTGCATACGTCAGTGAATTGTAGAGGACTCAAGGCCTTTAGATTTTGGTGAAGATCGGTTAAGGGGAAGGGGTAGTTTACCTGCAACCTTTTACGTTTTAACAAGAGTATAAAGTACTTGAAAATTCATTTAAACTTTTTCAAACAATGGTAATTGTTGAAAATAAAATAATTTTGTTGCCAGGCAATAAAATTATAATTTTTTCATTTTAATGTAAATCATGTATAAGAGAAAATATATCGTGCTTGGCAGGCAAGCGTATCTCAGTTATGTACTGTTTACGTTTCCATTTTATTATTATGACTACCGCAGTAAAAAGGCAGGGAAGACACACACACACACACACACACACAAAATTTGCGTTATTTCTGGCCTCATTCATGTTTATTTTCTTACATTTGCACGCTTTTTAAATGGAAAGTGCCGAAACCCATTCCAACATAACGCGTGCAAGCCGAAAAAGTGTCCAGCGTGGATAGCGATTTGCTTCCTGTGGATCGCT
This sequence comes from Magicicada septendecula, assembly GCA_034769895.1. Taxonomy (NCBI): domain Eukaryota; kingdom Metazoa; phylum Arthropoda; class Insecta; order Hemiptera; family Cicadidae; genus Magicicada; species Magicicada septendecula. The sequence continues at coordinate 405,183,598 of CM068375.1, forward strand.
GGGCAGTGTAACTGCACGTGTTTACAGAGGAACGACTCATAGACAGACTTTTCGTCTTTAGGGAATGAACCCTCTGCAAGATGCTGAGGGTCCATGAGTGACTTCGGAGCGCTCCTTCTTTTCCGCGTGTTTGTTCTGTGAAACGTACACTGTAGATTCGCAGCTTTACTCTAAGCAACGCTCAATAGGAAATGTTGAAAATTTTTGTCCACGGTGTACCCTCATACACACTAAACCTGCTCTGATGTTTTAATTACGGACATCATAATATTAAAACTTTGGAAACTTGAGCACTACTTAATGGAGATCAATCATTAACTTATACAAGCCATTAATTTTATGCATATTTTTTATATATATGTGTACAACGTTATCGGCAACAAAGAAGTAGTTTTTGTTAAAATTCCTTCCCGGGATATTTGGCCGTAGTCCAATGTTTTCTATAAAACCAGACGTTTCGGCAATGCCATCGACTTCCATCATCAGTGAAAATCGAGTGCGATAACGTGAGGTGGTATACGTTAGTGACCACAGTACTGTGGTTAAGGCTGAAGCAGTAAGTAGAAAGAAGTAGTTTCTATGGTAATATTTCATTTCGAAAATGATTTTAAATATAAATCTTAGAATATGGAAGTCATGTATGGTTCTCCATACCGATATTTTCATTTTAATGTAAATTATGTATGAGTTAATATCTTTATATATATAATTCTTCTGTACGTGTGTATGTCACTGAACTCCTCCATGTATAAAATAATATCGTTCGTGGCAGGTAAGCATATCTCAGTTATGTAATGTTTACGTTTCCATTTTATTATTATGCCTACAGCAATAAAAAGGCAGGTAAGACACACACACACACACACACACACACACACACACACACACACACACACACACACACACACACACAATTCACGTTATTTCTGGCCTCACTCATGTGTATTTTCTTACATTTTCATGCTTTTTAAATGGAAAGTGCCGAAACCCATACCAACATAACGCGTGCAAGCCGAAAAAATGGACATCAATTTGCTTCCTGTGGATCGCTGGGCAGTGTAACTGCATGTGTTTACAGAGGAACGATTCATAGACAGACTTTTCGTCTTTAGGGAATGAACCCTCTGCAAGATGCTGAGGGTCCATGAGTGACTTCGGAGCGCTCCTTCTTTTTCGCGTTTGTTCTGTGAAACACACTGTAGATTCGCAGCTTTACTCTAAGCAACGCTCAATAGGAAATGTTGAAAATTTTTGTCCACGGTGAACCCTCATACACACTAAACCTGCTCTGATGTTTTAATTACGGACATCATAATATTAAAACTTTGGAAACTTGAGCACTACTTAATGGAGATCAATCATTAACTTATACAAGCCATTAATTTTATGCATATTTTTTATATATATGTGTACAACGTTATCGGCAACAAAGAAGTAGTTTTTGTTAAAATTCCTTCCCGGGATATTAGGCCGTAGTCCAATGTTTTCTACAAAACCAGACATTTCGGCAATGCCATCGACTTCCATCATCAGTGAAAATCGAGTGCGATAACGTGAGGTGGTATACGTTAGTGACCACAGTACTGTGGTTAAGGCTGAAGCAGTAAGTAGAAAGAAGTAGTTTCTATGGTAATATTTCATTTCGAAAATGATTTTAAATATAAATCTTAGAATATGGAAGTCACGTATGGTTCTCCATACCGATTTTTTAATGTTGTATTAAGTTAAGTTTTAAGGTGAAAATTCTGTTATGCTACAATATGTACTTAACCAGACACAAAAACTGGAAGGCTGAGGATGGGTACAAGATGGTACCAGAAACATGTTCCTAATAAGGAAAAAAAGGGTATATCTTGAGGTAAATTCATTATAAATATTAAATGTATTATATACATCAAGAAATGGACTGTAGCAGAAAGTGATTGAATATATACTGTATATATATATAAAACTCAAAGTCTGAGGATTTTGCAACTCGAAGTCTACAAATCCACACCATTGCACCGATTGCCACCAAATTTTGCACAGGTAACCTTTGACACAAGGCGAAAAATACTGTCTAACTTGGAATTTGATATTTTGCCCCGTTCACATGATTTAGGCCATTTTAATTATGCCTTTTTGTTGACGCGTATAAAGATGTCAAAAACACCATGGAGACCAGAACTAATTACCATAGTAAAAAGTAAATAAACAAATGATATTTAGCGGTATCAGAACTGTACCCTTATCCGTTTCTGCAGTTTTTAATGTTTTTAAATATGCGATTGTATCGCTTTGTAATTTTGTATACAGATACGTCTACATATTTTGTAATTGTCTTAAACAATTATAAAATTTATGTTTATACGTATTTCTGATGATGCAATCAATAAGCAATGAAATATATTAAATACTACTACTAATGATGTCATGGAGAACAGATTTAATTACCATAGCAACAAGTAAATAAACAAAAGCTGTTTAGCGGCATCGGAACTGTACATTTATCCATTCCTGCAGTACATTTTCGATGTTTTATAAAATATGCGATTGTGTCGATATATTAGGATGTGGAAAAGAAGAAGTGTACTAATTGTAAATTGTCCTATTACTTAATACAAAGCGAAAATACGTGTTGTTTTCATTTGTGAGGTTAGGTGACAATGGTTTTTGGTTTACTGCTGAAATAAATAAAAGACATGGTTGAGAAAACATAACATTTAATGTGTTATACAATGCTTCTAACACAGTAACACTTAAAAAATAAAGAATTTAGCATTTTTGACTTAACAGGTGCTTAATTAATATGTCCAAAAGCTTTATAAACAGGTACTTCTAAATCTCCAAAGGCTATTGCACCAACATAATAATTTAGTACAAGTGTTGAAAACAGCTTTGGAGAGAATTTGACTAACGAGTGCAAAACTGATATACAAGCTGACAGAACACCATATGGACAAAGACAATAAAAATTATATTAAAATACTTATTAAAAGTAAATATTCGCATGCGAAGCCGCGGGTAACAGCAAGTGTTAATATAAATCTAAATTGTTTTATCTGTTTATGTATATTTTCATTGTTTACAAAGCATAGTTGTTTCCAGCAAAAATATTTCTTAATTCAGTATAAGTACCTACTAAGTCGTCATGCGTGCAAGAACATGAGGGATTTGGATGATGATGATGATGAGTTTCAAGTCCATCATGGGCACACGTATACTGACAGTTACCACTTTGGGAGCCAGAACAATTTGCAGAAGGATAGGGGGATTAACTGTTTTCCAACAAGCATTCACCATAAATTACCAATTAATATAGATAATCGGTGTTTTGCTATATAATATTTATATGTTTGTTTCAATGCAAGTACAACAATAATTTCTTCAATAAAGATGTCAAGAAACTCACCCTTTACGGCGGCAACTGATCCCTCTGTTATTGAGAGCTCTTGTCAACTCTGTTAAAACCTGTTCTGCATTTGTAGATGATGTGGTTGATACGTTGCATAAATTCTGTAACAGAATACGTATTACAAAATCTGAATAATAATGAAATATTTATTTATATTTTACATCTTTTTTTTGTTGACTGACTTCTGATATCTGTGTGTCAGTAGTTACAATTTTACACAAGTCACAATTCAAAAGAACTCAAATAAAAAAATTACAACAGAACACAAAACTACACGTTCTGATGAATAATAGCTAAATTAGTCACACAAATTTTTTATTTGAGAGAAACAATATGTGCAATAATGAATTGGAACTGTGTAAAGTAGTAGTTTGGCAGTGTGAGAATAATACACAAACTAACCTCAATAATACAAATGTTAGTTGCCCAGTCTGGAAAATATGTTTTCTTTTTATTTTCAATATTACTTTACAAAAATAATTTATACCGAGCGTCAAGTATTTAATATAGGCCTATTACTTTATATATGCGATTTATAAATTACCTTGCCAGTAAGCAGCGCTGGCTGTGGTGATGTTCCTGAATCAGACTGTGTCCGTTTATGAGGTGTCAACACTTTACGCACCCTGAGTATACGTTTCTCAATGCTACCCAACAGTTTGTATCCTGGCGAACTTTTGCTTGGTGTACGAGGTGTAGGTGGTCTGTAAACAAATTAGACCAAAATATTCAATGTTTATGTTAATTCACATTTTAAATAAACAAAATACAGTATGATGACTATTATGATAAGGTTGTAATGTCAAACCAGCTACAGCGTCTATACTTAATTTTGATGTGAATAAGCAACATCTTAGTAGAGTAGTAGCCAACTTCTTTACACAGTAAAAGCTTTGCATAATACAATTCTACGTACCACTCTACATTTTCATAATAGAGAAATTACGTTACTGGGAAGGTTAGCAAATTAACCGTTTTTTTTCTTTCTGTATTTTCTGAAACTATAGAATTTTTTTTTTTGTATTTGCTCAAAGAAATCTGATTTTTTCAATCTGACGATGAGCTGTGAAGCTTGAAAGGGCTAATCGGAATAATTTTATATAGTGGTGTGCAACAGTGATTATTCTGTCTGTGAAATCAGAAAATGTCAACTGTGCTCGTTGCTCCACTGCTTGTCAAAATATGCCCCAAAGTGTGTCCAACATTGGCATACTAAATTTGAAACAATGTTCTGATTTTCCTCCATCAACTGTTTGTATGAAGGGAATTATATCAAAATCTCATTGTGTTAAATAACATATTCTATACCTTTTTATATACATAAATTATGGTATTTATATCTGTATGATAATTATCAAAACATGGTACACAGGTGTACTTACCATGGTTATTTCCAGTGAACACGTGCTTCTCTGTTTTTAACACTTTTTTACCTAAGGGGTGCCAGGATTCGTTACAGCGAGATTTGTGTAAACAGAAAAAGTGACACAATGAAAAACACAGGTTCTTTAGAGACTTTGAATACCAGTTTTAATTTCACACATAACAAAACATACAGATGTAAAACATACATCAACGGCTACCTCAAAATGGCGTCAAGTATAATTGTAAAACAAAATGGTGGCTATCTTTCTTCCTCCTTTCTTTCATTAATTTAATTAAGTAAATACTAATTCTATTCTTTTGTTTCTATACTGCAGTTGACTTACTATATAAAAACACAAACCGATGCCCTATAAGTATATAGGCATGGCCACGCCCTAGTTCAAAGGCACTCTCACTCACACGTTACTGTAGTTACATTTTATACAATTTGATAATTCGTTTACTGAGCTCATGAATAAAATAATAAGAGAGATATATTGTGACTTCTCTGTGGAAAGTGGATCGTCGCTCCCTCGCTGGCCTCAGATGTATCCCAGAAGTATGATCGGTGTTGGCCTCATTTCTAGTTTTGGATTTTCTGCACTGACTCTACATTAAATGTTTTTATGATATATACTTTTGTTTTACTGTTCTCTAGTTTTAGATCACATTTTATAAGATTCTGATTTGTTTTACAACTTTTTGATGAATATTACTGCCAACAGCGATACATCGCTGTGGCCTCTCTGGTGTACTGTGCTGAACTGAGACCGATTTATGTACAATTTTATGCTTGTGTGCATGAGTTTGACGTCATTAAGCTCTGTCATGCAGAACAACGCCTAGTCGTATGCATTGTATTCAGTGCGTCATTGTTTTTTACTATGACGGAATAGCGTTATTGTCCAATCACAATGTATATGTAAAAACCTTCGTCACCAACACCGCCATGGCTTTTCCCGACTCCTGCACGTTCCAACGGTGACCTTGGTACGATACACCGACTGATTCTGCTTGGTTCTCTCTTTATATAGGGACAATGGACCTAACCATTCTGTATGTTCATAATTACTCAATAAAACACTGAAAATCACCCTTATAACCCATAATTGTGGTATGGGGTCAAGATGTACTGTTACAAACCCCCTCAAGGAAAATTTTTGTGTCGGAACACAAAAAATTTCCTTGACTCATTCACACTTTCCTAAAAGGATCAGTCTAGATATGTTACCACAACCCCCTGTATTGTTATTATATAAAAATTTTATCATCACTTACCCTTGGTCCTATGATGTTGGTCGCACCCTCTGACCTTACTGGACTTCTCCTGAGAGATCCCTACACCATAAGGCCATGAGGCACTCTACACTCCTGTTCTGACGCTCCAGCCAGCCCAGGACTGCGGTCACAACACCACAAAACTCTGAAACATTGCATACAAAAATTTAAAATAGTGGTCCAGTACACTTACATATCTACAACTGATATGTTCCCTTTTAGACGCATTGGTTTGTGTTTTTGGGGGCATTGGTTTGGTTTTTTAATTCAACAGGTTCAACCTCATAACTACAAGACTTAAAATACATTGATTTTTACCACCACCTAACTCAATTTCTTATTTGTAAGAAAATAAACAACATATATATATAACTACACATAACACAATATATCAACAATTCTTTAATATACCCCCAAAATACCTTCACCTAATTATTTCTACAAATTCAGCTTACAACTATCGTGGCAGACACCTTCATTATTTAAATTTTGTTATTCAACTTAGATTCACTTCTTCTATTTTGTAAATGGCAGCTTACTATAATATTTTTATCAACTTCATTTGTAACTTTAGATTTTCAACTTTAAAATATACTATCTCTTAACACTTGTTATCGTCATTACTCCTGTAACGACCTCCTAACCACACACTCTATTGCTATCAACATAATAAAACATCATAAAACATTGTACATTACATATTAACATTGTTACATTTACCTTACATTAAACAATTTAAATTTACATGATTTGTACTAAACTTTATCACATTACTACTTCAACAATTCTCTATTAACTTTTAATTATTTGACATTCATCATATTCTATGCAACAATTTCAAATTTATCCTTACCTTTCAGTTACAATTACCTTTCTGCTATGAATTTTCCTTTTCTAACCCTTCTATCCTTACTCGTTTGGGTGACTCTCTATTATTCACTATTTTCTCTGTCTTATTTTGGCACTGTCAATCTAACCTTACTACCCCTTTTTTACACTAACCGCTTCTAACCATTAATATATTTTGACACCAATATCTCTATAATAACCCCCTTCACAAATCCCATTTAAAACCTCAGGCACCGCGCATTTTTTGTACTAGTATGTGTGTATTCCCTCACTATGCTCATTCCATCATTGGTTCCTGACCCTTTCAGATAACCCTTTCCGGCACACAACGATCTCTCCTGTCTCAACATCTCTCGTTGGACTCCTACACCAATACCCTTATTACAAAATATCACCATCAACAACAAATATAATTACCATTCACATCACTCAACTCTACATATAATTACTAACCACTGTGTCCCTAAAATATCTAACACCTCTTTATATACTATCAATATCTCAACACTTTATTTTCCTAACTCCCAATAACTCTATTTAACTAACTCCAATGCCCTGATTTATCCTTATTCCCAAACTCTTTACAACATTTCAACTTAATACACCATTAGAAATTCATCACTTACCAACTAACAACAATACCTCTCAATACCCAAATCTATTACCTGCTTAATCATTTACTAACCCTTATAACCTGAATCTCATAATATCATTTAAACTTCCTTTAGTTATTTAAAATCCTACAATACATGTTTACATAAAAAATACATAAAATACACAACAGCAAAAATACACAAATACATAGACATCAATACACAAAATATACAATTCACATAATCATGAAATCATTTACCATAATCAGTCCTAATCAGTCCATTTTTAAAAACACTGTCCACACAATTAAATGTTCATAACACAATAAACAATAAACAATTACCCCATATCGTCGAACAATAGTCTAACATATTTGTAACATAGATCATTCTTATTTATATCAAATTTATTATTATTATTATTATTATTATAATCTCTTATTTCTATGTCATTCATTATCACTTCTGTTGGTTCATATACCTGTTCAATATTGGTCAATTTTGTCCTGTCACCTCCAGTATAATTCGTCACCACTAGGTACGTTATAAAGTCATTATTTCCATTATCATCTTCTCCTACTGCTATATCAGCTTCAACCCAAGGTAAGTACTTATTATTTTTATTATATATCATCTCTACACCTAACCTTTTCACAAATTCTTTATAATTCCTATTCATCTTAAAAATCTCTATCTCTCTCTTTCTCTCTAATTCATCAACACTTTTTATCACTTCATTATCAAATTCTACTCCCATTATACTTTTATCACCACTCTCAATACTCACACAATTATTTTCTAACACCATATTTGTAATTCTATTATCATAATTCTCACCACTACTTACCTTGTTTTTGTTTCTATCTGATTTGTCTACCTTGTCAATGTTATAATTTTGTTTCTGTATTTCGTTTTCAACTTTTTTAAGTTTCTCGTCTAATTGGTTCAATTTTACGTCTCGTACATTATTTTGTTTTTTACTTCCATATTCCTTAAGGAATGGAAGTATGGTGATGGCAAAAAAAATCGTGTTCGAGATTATTGCAGATTCTGATTCTACTACACTCAAAACATGAAAAAAAGTCGTTTTCCGAAAAGTGTCTGTGTGTCTGTCTGTCTGTCTGTAGATTTTTTTTCTATGGCAAACGATAACTGCCGCAAATTCAAACAGAATCAAATAATTTTTTGCATGCAGCCCGGTTTTGCAGAGTTCTCGCGACCTATTGTTTTTGGTGAAGATCGGTTGAGGGAAAGGGGTAGTTTACCTGCAACGGTTTTTTTTTAGCAAGGGAAATTTTGTTTGTTTGGCAAACGATAACAGCCGCAAATTCAAACAGAATCAAATAATGTTTCGCATACAGCCCTGAATTGTAGAGTTCTCAAGACCTATTGTTTTTGGTGAAGATCGGTTAAGGGAAAGGGGTAGTTTACCTGTAACGTTTTATGTTTTAACAAGGGTATTTCCTATGGGAAACGATAACAGCCGCAAATTCAAACAGAATGAAAAGATTATTTGCATACAGCCCTAAATTGTAGAGTTCTCAATACCTTTTGTTTTTGGTGAAGATCGGTTAAGGCAAAGGGGTAGTTTACCTACAACGTTTTTTTAACAAGGGTATTTTCTATGGCAAACGATAACAGCCGCAAATTCAAACAGAATCAAATAATTTTCTGCATACAGCCCTGATTTGTAGAGTACTCAAGACCTATTGTTTTTGGTGAAGATCGGTTGAGGGGAAGGGGTAGTTTACCAGCAACGTTTTTTATCATGCGTATTTTCTATGGCAAACGACAACTGCCGCAAATTCAAACAGAATCAAATAATTTTTTGCATACAGCCCTGATTTGTAGAGTACTCGCGACCTATTGTTTTTGGTGAAGATCGGTTGAGGGGAAGGGGTAGTTTACCTGCAACGGTTTTTTTTATCAAGGGAAATTTTTTTTTTTTTTGGCAAACGATAACAGCCGCAAATTCAAACAGAATCAAATAATGTTTCGCATACAGCCCTGAATTGTAGATTTCTCAAGACCTATTGTTTTTGGTGAAGATCGGTTGAGGGAAAGGGGTAGTTTACCTGCAACGTTTTTTTAACAAGGGTATTTTATATGGCAAACGATAACAGCCGCAAATTCAAACAGAATCAAATAATGTTTTGCATGCAGCCCTGATTTGTAGAGTACTCAAGACCTATTGTTTTTGGTGAAGATCGGTTAAGGGGAAGGGGTAGTTTACCTGCAACGTTTTTTTATCAAGCGTATTTTCTATGGCAAACGATAACAGCCGCAAATTCAAACAGAATCAAATAATTTTTTGCATACGTCCCTGAATTGTAGAGGTCTCAATGACTTTCGATTTTGGTGAAGATCGGTTAAGGGGAAGGGGTAGTTTACCTGCAACCTTATACGTTTTAACAAGAGTAAAGTACTTGAAAATTTATTTAAACTTTTTGAAACAATGGTAATTGTTAAAAATAAAATAATTTTGTTGCCAGGCAATAAAATTATAATTTTTTCATTTTAATGTAATATAATATTTTTCATTTAATACAGCAATAAAAAGGCAGGTAAGACACAGCCTGGCTGTTTGGCTGAAAATGATTTTAAATATAAATCTTAGAATATGGAAGTCATGTATGGTTCTCCATACCGATATTTTAATTCATTTTCGAGGCTATCAAACTTCTCGTCAATTTCTTTTAACACACTATTTTGTGCTTTAATTAATGCGAACAGGTCTTCTAATGATATTTTATTTTCGACTGCCTTAGGCGTAGAATTCGCGCTTATTCTGTCTAATAAAACAGACTCTGTGTCTGTGTCGTTTATACCTAACATACTATTATTGTGTTCTGCCATAATTTAGCTGCTTATATGACTCTCTATATTTTTAATTATATAATTATTGGTTGTTTTGTTTCGTCAACATAACCTTTTGTGTTTTTTGGTTATGTTCTGTTTTGCACCACCTTCTCTGTTTTCAAATCTGGCTGTTTATATAAATTAATATTTATATAACGTCCTCAGTAAGGGCGCCATCTGTTAAATATCCTATTCTATACCTTTTTATATACATAAATTATGGTATTTATATCTGTATGATAATTATCAAAACATGGTACACAGGTGTACTTACCATGGTTATTTCCAGTGAACACGTGCTTCTCCGTTTTTAAAACTTTTTTACCTAAGGGGTGCCAGGATTCGTTACAGCGAGATTTGTGTAAACAGAAAAAGTGACACAATGAAAAACACAGGTTCTTTAGAGACTTTGAATACCAGTTTTAATTTCACACATAACAAAACATACAGATGTAAAACATACATCAACGGCTACCTCAAAATGGCGTCAAGTATAATTGTAAAACAAAATGGTGGCTATCTTTCTTCCTCCTTTCTTTCATTAATTTAATTAAGTAAATACTGGGAAATCTCATCATTAATATTAATTCTATTCTTTTGTTTCTATACTGCAGTTGACTTACTATATAAAAACACAAACCGATGCCCTATAAGTATATAGGCATGGCCACGCCCTAGTTCAAAGGCACTCTCACTCACACGTTACTGTAGTTACATTTTATACAATTTGATAATTCGTTTACTGAGCTCATGAATAAAATAATAAGAGAGATATATTGTGACTTCTCTGTGGAAAGTGGATCGTCGCTCCCTCGCTGGCCTCAGATGTATCCCAGAAGTATGATCGGTGTTGGCCTCATTTCTAGTTTTGGATTTTCTGCACTGACTCTACATTAAATGTTTTTATGATATATACTTTTGTTTTACTGTTCTCTAGTTTTAGATCACATTTTATAAGATTCTGATTTGTTTTACAACTTTTTGATGAATATTACTGCCAACAGCGATACATCGCTGTGGCCTCTCTGGTGTACTGTGCTGAACTGAGACCGATTTATGTACAATTTTATGCTTGTGTGCATGAGTTTGACGTCATTAAGCTCTGTCATGCAGAACAACGCCTAGTCGTATGCATTGTATTCAGTGCGTCATTGTTTTTTACTATGACGGAATAGCGTTATTGTCCAATCACAATGTATATGTAAAAACCTTCGTCACCAACACCGCCTTGGCTTTTCCCGACTCCTGCACGTTCCAACGGTGACCTTGGTACGATACACCGACTGATTCTGCTTGGTTCTCTCTTTATATAGGGACAATGGACCTAACCATTCTGTATGTTCATAATTACACAATAAAACATTGAAAATCACCCTTATAACCCATAATTGTGGTATGGGGTCAAGATGTACTGTTACAATTGGCAAGGATGTATTTAAAAACCAGTAGATAGTTTATGAACCCATTACGTGCCCAACTAGATCTCAAATAGTTTGATTTCATCCGTGTACATTAAATACACTCACGTGGGGAATGATCTCTATTTCTATTAGAAAGGCAAATGAACAGTTAAAATAGAATCTGATAGTTTTCACTGATTAATTCCATGTTGGCTTTTCACATACAGATGCACACACAGGCGTGCGTGGAGCAAGAAATACTATTACTTCCTTTCTTAATCTAGAAATCATTTCAAACAGTCCTTTTTACTTCCATGTTCCATAAGGAAATGGAAGTATGGTCATGGCAAAAAAAATTGTGTTCGAGATAACGGCAGATTCTGATTGTACTACCATCAAAACACGAAAAGTCATTTTTCGAAAAGTGTTAAAGCAGTACAAATTAATGAAATAATAAAATATTGAATTTTGTGGTATCACCTACCTTTTGTAAACTCCCAGGGTCTCGTCTGGTGTACTTTTTAGCAGAGAGAAATAGGTAAACACAATGACCAATACATCTTGACATGGTAAATTAACACTGTTTTATTACATCTAAATTCATCATCTAAATAGTATCAAAACTCCTCTGTCAACAATTTATTTTACGTTACATGGACAGTAATCACTGTACTATTCATTGAAATTTAATAGGTAATACCCATTGTAAATGTTTGACTTTACGTACATTATACAGGAAACCAAATTTGTTAAAATACTTACCGCTAATAATTAAACTCTAACCATGTTACTAAAACTAAATAGGCAGCCCAGTTTGCTCACACACACTTTCATTCATTTAAAAGCCCCATAATTTAAATCATTCCCCCTTTTATATGGAATACTGATAATAAACTGTTATAATACGGTTATTTGGTGTGGCGTCGTAGTTAACTCCGCGTTTTGCGTCTCACATAGTTCCAGGGTTTGGTGTACAAAAAACAAAACCTTAGTTCACATAAATTAAATGTAACTGCTTCATAATTATTTTCATTTTACACTGTCTCCGACATCGTTCACAGACACTATTTAGGTCGGCCGACCCTTTAAAAAAAAAAATAGCACAAAATTTGTTTGGCCAAGCTTGGCCTCTAGACGTTATAAGACTGGGAGCGGGAACTCTTCACTAACTCCCCACCCTGCTGCTGGCTTTACAGGGAAGGCAATGCCTTCTGAGCCTAAACGGTTAGCCGCCGTGAACTTAGTACGGCTTTCTCAATGTTCATCAGGTGTTGAGAATATTCCACGGTGACGATATATAGGCACTGGTAGGCGTGGCCTCTGCTGTTTTCTCCGCCATATCCGCCGTCACAAAACCTCGTGGCAAAAGAAATTCTCCAGCTCGACATTTTGTAAGCGTCGCTCCCGCGCACATGCTGTGGTCGTGCGTCCGGGAGTGTAACACAACATTGCATTTCTTGGAATGTGTTGCGTTCCAATGTCACGCCTCGCTCACACTACCCTGTTACTGCGTTCTTTGTTTGTTTGACGTAACTGTTCTTTGTAGAGGACTGGCAGCGTTGGCCAATAAATGAATGATTTAAATAAAATTGAAAATACCCTTTTTCGTCCCGTTACAATTGGGGGGGCCCAATGAGAGATCTTTTGTCGAGACAGAAGAATTCTCATTGCTACACCCCTAAGAGGATCGTAGAGAATATGGTGCCAATAACCCCCCATTAATTCTTAACACTTCATGGGTAAATTACCCCCCTAGCTCGGCGACTATGGTCGCACCTGAAAGAGATTACTGGACTTCTCTATCCGAGATCCCAATACCATAAAATCGAACAGATACTCACCATAGCACACCTCACCTTCGAACATTCCACCCCAAAATCAAAACCCTGGCCTTGTACCATACCAGATCCTCCACCGATATTCTCCCCCTTACATGCACACTGGGTTGCCTTGAGCAAGTACTGGGTGCGTACACATACTCTGATTATTCTTATTAAACATAATTCATCTCTCAAAATTCTAAAAAATTTTGTTATTTTGTAACATGTTATTTCTTTTCCCCAATTTACGTTGTCTTTCAAATAAAAACTAAAGCTAACAAATTAAATTCAAATCATTCAAAATGTGTTCCAAAATTGCTCTAAGTCCAATATCAAAACGTTATACCACTTTTAATCCCATCAAAATACCAAAAATCTTTTATATGAATCTAACATTCTATTATTCTATATGAATCTCCATTAACTACTCACAATCTAAAAAACAAATAAAATGAACATATTAAAACATAAATTTCCTTATTCTAGCATTTAGTGATAACACATTTCCTATGAATAACATAAATCATCTAACACATTAGCATATAATCCACAAAATAATCCACGAAATACGAATTCAGAAATATTCTGAATCTCAAAACACCATTTATATGGCAATTTTATAACTTTTTATTAAATTGTTATTCTGATAAATAACGAAAATTATCAAAAAATACAACTAGCATTTACCTGGATTAAAAGAAAAAAAAACATAGGTATGGGTCATATGGACCACGATACAACCCATCAGCTGATCTCTCTGGGTCAGGTAAATGACCTTGACCTACATACACCACACAACATTATACAATACAAAAATACATAATATATGCTCATAATTCTTATACGCTAACATAATAACAATAATGACACAATCAAACATAATAAACAAAATAAAACACCATAAACACCTTAGCTACTGGAATCATCTTTTCAAAATCAGTAGTGTCATTTATAAAACATAACACAGAGTATAATACGTATAAGTAAATTCATATCAGTCGTCTACAGTAACCACTTCTCAAGTCAAAAACCAAATCGGCTGGTCAGCGTCATTGAGTTACAAAACAAATTTTTAAATTCGTTACTCCCCTGAGTAACCACCCTGCCACACACACTATGACCCCCCCCCCCCACTGAACTGTGGCGTTCAGTCGCTTCCACAAAGACGGCATTGGTGGAGGAATTTTGGCATCTCCGTGTCCTTGCGTCGGCCTTACATTTTAAAAATAATTAGATATATCAAAAAGTTGCATATTTATACACCCTTAATGCAGGTCTATCACCTGTTTTACTGTTCCCATGCGAACAGAGTGATAGCCGCTGTTCCATAGTTCCGGGGATTTCCCCTAAGTCACCCCCCCATTAATTTCAAATCTATACCAATTTCAAGGGCAACCAACTATGGTCAGTTTTACAATTGCTGCCCACAGCTGGCTGTCGTCCAAAACCACGATTAGTGCTGGTAAGGCAGTAATCGCCCGAAAAGGCGGGGAAATCAACTTTCATTTCATGCATGTTCTCTTCATCTGATAATACACTGCACGGCAACAAATCAACATATAATATGAAATTATATAACAAGTTGTGCAGTGTATATTACGCCAGTTTGGCCTCCGATGATGGTAACGTGCCTTGACGTTACCACCAACACTCATCACTATCTGCAGTACCACATGCCACCACTGCAATAGCATAACTAATAGCTAAACGTAAGTCCTTCTACTTCTGCAGTCTCTACTTTCCATGATTATTTCACTTCTATTAACACCACACAACCCCCCAAAATTACCCTTTAACCTTGTATGATAACATAATAGAACATAATATACAAATAGACTTTAACCTTGAACATTAGCATTGCTACATTCACATTGAACAAACAATTCACTTTTAAATAATTTATATAGAAAATTATAAACATTATAACTTGAAATTTTTTATTAAGTCTTTTATATATCATCACTTAATTATTTATCACTTACTACAATTAGATCCCTCAAAAATTTCAAATTTATTATTAACCTTTATTTTACATCACATTTCAGTTATTATTACCTTTTAACTATGGTTTCTACTTAGTATAACTATCTCAAATTAGTTTCATCATCGAGTTTAAAATCTTTTCAACACATGTAAACATTTTACTCTATTTAACTTGTATTATAAAATTCATACTCACAGTACATCATTCAAAACATATGATTCCTGTTATTCACACAAAATTATAAACAATTCATCACCAAATCATGTATACATCTCCATGTACCTTCTGAAACAATAACGATAATATGATTCCACAACTAAATACATCTTACATTTATTCAATTACTGTTTATTATTACCAAGTTCAAATCTCAAAAAATCATTTAACTTCATTAGCAAAATCTCTTTATATAACATTTTAAATTAATTAATTAATTCATCTCAACTTATTTTAATTCCATCAATTATTTGAAACACAACATTACTTTAATTACCCTCTTCCAAACAATTACAATTCATTTATTACCACTCATTATTTATTTAGTATAATAAAATGTTATTATTATTATTAAATCAATCTCTATTATATACATATTGTTTATATAAAACATTTTACAACATAGACACAATTAATTTCACTCTAAATTTATTTACAATTCTTTGTCATTATTTTATTGTTTACCACACCTCATTTTGTAAAGCAGTCCAATCCAAAACAATTAATTACATAATAAAACATTCATAAACATTTGTTGTCTTTACCCCCCACTCATCGTACAAAAACCTGGTCTTACGTTTACACAGTTCATTTTTGATTAAACTCAGTATATCATTTTTATTAATATAACGATTACCCAAAGTTTTACATTCTTCCACAATAGCAACAGGATTATTCCATGTTATTATTAAATCATCTAATTTATTATCACCAAGTATAGTCCAGTCACCCTTAGTATGATCTGTCATAGTCATCTCAATTACAGTTTCATTATCATTATTATCTACTGCTGTATTAGCTTTGTCATAAAGTAAATAATCAATATCATCAATTGCTGTACGAACTATTTCACAAGGTAAGTACTTACTATCACTAACTCTTTCAATATCTAACCTCTTTATTAATTTGTTATAACCTCTCTACTAACCTTAAATAACTTTACCTTCTTATCAACATGTCTTTCATCATAACACCAAGTCATACTTTTGCTATCATTCCGTACAGAGGGTATTAAAATCGTAAAAACGCCTACTAAAAATTAAAAAACTACTTAAAAACACATTGTTTTCCTGTAAGGGACTCTTGCCCTTCAAAAACATTTGTACCCAGCTTGGTTTACCAAAAACTGGGGAAAATTTACCCTCTGCCCTATATTCATAAAATCATTCTCTTCATACTCTCTCTCTAACTTACAAATACTGATCTCTCCTCTCTCTCTCTCTCTCTCTCTCTCACTGTTTCTATATTATTATGGTCGCTAATTATTTTCACGGTATTATTTTTATATATCTCGTTTTCAACTATCTTACTACTATTGGTTGTTAATTCATTTTCGTAATTATTTATTTTATTATTACCCTGGTCGTCTGTTATTTCGTCACATTCACCCGTAAATGTGCCATTTTCTACCTCCTTCTTCAGCGTTCTACTTTCGTTTATTTCGTCTTGTATTTTATTTATATTTATTATTATCTCACCTTTCATGCCCGCAATAGTTTTATTCATACTTTCTAAGCGGCTATTCATATTTATTTCACTCACTCTCAATTCGCTCCTTACATTCATGAACTCGTTATTTAAATCGGTAAGTTTAATATTTACGGCATTTATTTCTGATTTGATTTCAGATTTTAACTTATTATTTTCTGATTTCATTTTCTCGTCTTGTTTGTCAAGTTTATCATTTACTATGTTTATCTCTGATTTGATTTCAGTTTTCATTCCTGACATCATTTCCATCATCAACGCTAATTGGTTAAATATATTTACATTATCGCTTATTTTTGCGTCTACTGTCTCAATCGTTAATTCGTCTGTTGTATTGTCTACGCTCTCGTTAATATTTGTTGATATTAAATTGTCCTGCATCACATTTAAACTTAACTCCACTTCTACACCTTTACACAAAGTTGCATTCTTATTTCCCTCTGCCATTTTCGACCAGTTTGTAAATTAATTTGATTTAAAAAACTTTTTAATTTACAAAGTCACTGTTAAGCGGGCGCCAATTAAAGCAGTACAGATTAATGAAATAATAAAATATTGAATTTTGTGGTATCACCTACCTTTCGTAAACTCCCAGGGTCTCGTCTGGTGTACTTTTTAGCAGAGAGAAATAGGTAAACACAATGACCAATACATCTTGACATGGTAAATTAACACTGTTTTATTACATCTAAATTCATCATCTAAATAGTATCAAAACTCCTCTGTCAACAATTTATTTTACGTTACATGGACAGTAATCACTGTACTATTAATTGAAATTTAATAGGCAATACCCATTGTAAATGTTTGACTTTACATACATTATACAGGAAACCAAATTTGTTAAAATACCGCTAATAATTAAACTCTAACCATGTTACTAAAACTAAATAGGCAGCCCAGTTTGCTCACACACACTTTCATCCATTTAAAAACCCCATAATTTAAATCATTCGCCCTTTTATATGGAATATTGATAATAAACTGTTATCATATGGTTACTTGGTGTGGCGTTGTAGTTAACTCCGCGTTTTGCGTCTCACATAGTTCCAGGGTTTGGTGTACAAAAAACAAAACCTTAGTTCACATAAATTAAATGTAACTGCTTCATAATTATTTTCATTTTACACTGTCTCCGACATCGTTCACAGACACTATTTAGGTCGGCCGACCCTTTAAAAAAAAAATAGCACAAAATTTGTTTGGCCAAGCTTGGCCTCTAGACGTTATAAGACTGGGAGTGGGAACTCTTCACTAACTCCCCACCCTGCTGCTGGCTTTACAGGGAAGGCAATGCCTTCTGAGCCTAAACGGTTAGCTGCCGTGAACTTAGTACGGCTTTCTCAATGTTCATCAGGTGTTGAGAATATTCCACGGTGACGATATATAGGCACCGGTAGGCGTGGCCTCTGCTGTTTTCTCCGCCACAT
Organism: Magicicada septendecula; assembly: GCA_034769895.1. Lineage (NCBI taxonomy): Eukaryota > Metazoa > Arthropoda > Insecta > Hemiptera > Cicadidae > Magicicada > Magicicada septendecula. Next base: position 405,202,274 of record CM068375.1, read on the forward strand.
CCGCCGTCACAAAACCTCGTGGCAAAAGAAATTCTCCAGCTCGACATTTTGTAAGCGTCGCTCCCGTGCACATGCTGTGGTCGTGCGTCCGGGAGTGTAACACAACATTGCATTTCTTGGAATGTGTTGCGTTCCAATGTCACGCCTCGCTCACACTGCCCTGTTACTGCGTTCTTTGTTTGATTGACGAAACTGTTCTTTGTAGAGGACTGGCAGCATTGCCCAATAAATGAATGATTTAAATAAAATTGAAAACACCCTTTTTCGTCCCGTTACTGTGTGTGTGTGTGTGTGTGTGTGTGTGTGTGTGTGTGTGTGTGTGTGTGTGTGTGTGTGTGTGTGTGTGTGTGTGTGTGTGTGTGTGTAGAATTTTTTCTATGGCAAACGATACCAGCCGCAAATTCAAACAGAATCAAATAATTGTTTGCATACAGCCCTGCATTGTAGAGGACTCAAGGCCTATTGTTTTGGGTGAAGATCGGTTAAGGGAAAGGGGTAGTTTACCTGCAACGTTTTACATTTTAACAAGAGTAAAGTGCTTAATTTTGATAAATAAAGTATCCTGAAAAGAAGGTCATAATAATCAACTGTAGAAAGGTAGACGAAACATCTATAAATGAAAAGAGTAGTTGAAGGGGGAGGGGGTAATTTCTTTATAAATTAAAATGGTAATTGATGACGGAGGAGGTAAATTTTTATGTTTTATATGTGTACTACATTATTGACAACAAAGAAGTAGTTTCTATGGAAACATTTCATTTCACTTTAACAAAATTATATATTTTTCATTTTAATTTAAATCATGTATGAGTGAAAATATATCGTTCCTGGCAAGGAAGCATATCTCAATTATGTAATGTTTACTTTTCTAAAGTTTTATTATTGTGATTACTGCAATAAAAAGGCCGGCAGGACACACACACAGAGAAAATTTTCGTTATTTCAGGCCTCACTCATGTTTATTTTCTTATGTTTGCACGCTTTTTAAATGGAAAGTGCCAAAAACCCATACCAACACAATGCGTGCAAGCCAAAAAGATGGACATTGATTTGCATCCTGTGAATTGCAGGGCAGTGTTGTTGTATTAAAGCAATTAATACAATCTGTGTACTTATTTCTATTATGATATGAGAATTATAAACTAATATGTGCATGTGTGTGTGTATGAATAATATATAAATATTTTTCTCCTTTGGAAAATTGTTTGCCCCTCCTTGAAAATATTTTGACCTCCCTGATGGCTAGTTATTTACTAGCCTGTGTGGAATATAGTGTTATGACATGGATCAGAATGGTGGGTGTTAAACAGGAGACACAAACGTATTAAGGAAGAAATGTTTTGCTGAGAAATTTATAATTATACGGGCGAACAGAATAGTCCTTCAGGAAATCAGAAGACAAATGGAAAGAAAGAAATCAAGACTCGATTTTAAAAAAGAAAAATGAGTAGTATAGTATTGACAGGAAAGACTTTGATAACACTATAGACATACCTCGGCCCCTCGCAGCGAGAGTCCAATTTCATTACAGGAATCAGATCGCAGCTACCTTTAGCTAGCTCTTCGTTGGACCTACAGACATTTTATCCAAAAGTACAGTCCTTCCTCACGAAGGTTGAGGATAGTCTTAATTCACCTGACATGGTGGTACCATTTTAGCTGATACGTAATTTCTTCAGAACTCAAGCATCCACTTATTTAATTAATATTTTAATGATTTTAAATATAAATTTTAGGACATGGAAGTCACGTATGGTTCTACATACCGATTTTTTACTTAGTCCTTGAACATTTCTGTACAAGACTAAATCATCACTTCCACATTTCTATCTGTGAGAAAAGGAAGAAACTTTGAGACAGTGAAAGCCGATTCCCTTCTTTCATAATGTTTACATAATGCATGATGAATTTTATAATCTCCACACCTAAAGTTTCTTGACACAAGATACTGTGCAATGCTAAGCAGCTGATTCCAGTTGTGACTGAAGGTTGTTCCAGAACCACACGCTGATTTTACGTCACCTGCCACAATGGTTGATTTATTCTTGGCCAACAGTTGTGTTACACAAAGGCTCTAAATCCCAGCAACTCTGCACTTATAACAAAGGCTTTGGAAAAGTCTGAATGAAATATAGCAGTTAGTCTGTATCTGTTGATTCATACAGTCAAAGAAAAATAAACAGATTAAATAAAAACAGCGTTTACTTTATTTGCTGTACAGGAGCTATTTCCTTAACCCTTCAATGAATGACAGTCTATTCTGATAATGCAACATTTTCAAATTCATTAGTAATTTTTCCTTCCCCAAATGCATGTAACACTTTTACACAACAGTGCTTTAAAGATTCATGAGGTTATAATCAGTATGAACACACAAGACACTGGCTTTTGTCAGTACTGTTTATAAACAGAACCAAAATTTACCCACATATCCTGAAATGACCTGTCTTTTGTTAAATACTTTATATTCATTACTCATTGTCAGGCAGAGAGTCTGAATTTCCTGAACAGTAACAACAAAACAATCGCTCGAATTGTCACAGTAAAACTGACCACTCAGTCCTAGTACTAACAGAGCAAGTGACTAACTGTGAGAAGTGGTTTACTCTGATTAATATAATTTTATCATAAATTAGAAAGTTTAATGGGAACCATCAAAATACTATCTGGTAGGAAATCTGACTACCAAAACGTTTGTACTACCAAGTACAAAGTTCAAGCACTACTACATGGACTTGGCAGTGAAGCTTTTTCTAAGACCTGTAAACTGATGTGTCCTAAGAGTCATGCTGTCATTTTCAAATTGTGAGAACATTTGTGAATTTACACAGTTCACTATAACTTCTCCTCCTATTGTGCTACAGCCCAAAGTCCAGCCTTGGTCTCCTCCATCCTGACCCTCCACCTCTCTCTATCAGTAGCAAAGGACTTCCATCCTCGGACTCCCAACAACATAGCTCTTGCATCCATAGCGACAGCATCTTTCCATCTTTTCCTTGGACTGCCTTTTGATCTTCTGACATCCATACTCCCCATAAGAACTCCTTTATGTATTCGTTTGTCGTCCATTCTTATGACACGACCAGCCCATTGCAGCCTCCTCAGTTTTACGTACACTTCTACCGTTGGTTCGTTGAAATGACAATATATCTCATCATTATGCCGTATCCTCCAGTCACAATTTCTGTACATGGGGCTCAGGAGCTTCCTTTCAAATATCTTGAGGCGTTCAATTGCTCTTTGTCTTAATATCCAGGTTTCACTACCATAGCATGAGACAACTTAACTGAAGCTGCCCTTAAAACCACTGGGATATTGAAGTTGTTTCATTAACATGCCTACAAGAACTGTTTCATGCAAATAACTTGCAGGAACACTAGCAACGATATACAGTAAGCCATGGGAGTACATTAAATAATATTAATAGTAACTATACTCTGTATTTACAAAATGTGAAATTCCTCATAGTCTTCTGACACACCTTGTAAAATACTAAATACTAAAACTCATTACCAAGAAAAACTATATACGAGGTGTGATAAAAAAGTATCAGGATTTGATACTGGCAATGCCAAGTCAGCTGACTTGGCTCCAAAAAAGAGACGTATACGTTTACAATATACTAGTTACTCGGTATAAGTTTTATAATAACAGCTGATCTGGTTTGTTTACAACCATTGTTGTGTTATGTGTTAATCTCATTTGGCACATTTACCATGCCAGAAAAAATTGATCAGAGAATTTGTATAAGATTTGTCAAAAAGTTGGTGAAACACGTTAAGATACATTTGAAAAGTTACAAAAAGTTTATGGGGAAGATTGTATGAGCCGTGCACAGGTTTATGAGTGGTTTAACCATTTTAAAGAAGGGTGTGAAAGTGTTGAGAATGAGGAGCGTTAAGGAAGGCCTAACAAGCAAGACTGACCACAATGATGAGCTTATGCGTGCTGCTGTGTGAGAAAACCACCGAATCACCATTCGTGAGCTAGCAAATGATTTAAATATTAGTTTCAGATCAGTTAAGTCCATTCTTACTGATGAGTTTGGAATGAGACGTGTTTCTGCAAAGTGTATACCAAAAGTGCTCACAGCTGACCAAAATATGTCCGGGTGTCAGTTGTTCAAGACCTGCTTGAATGTACTAAAAACTTCATTAAATCGATCGTAATCGGTGACGAATCATGGGTTTATGGATACAATCCAGAAACTAAGGCCCAGTCTTCAGTGTGGAAGACGCCAAATTCTCCAAGACCAAAAAGGCAAAACAGAACCGAAGCAAAGCCAAGACCATGCTCACAGTTTTCTTTGATCACAAGGGGATTGTTCATCATGAATTTGCCCCACCAGATCAAACAGTAAACCAGGATTACTACATTTCTGTTTTGAGGCAATTGAGGGATGCAATTCGACACAAAAGGTCACAGTTGCATCAGAGTGAATGGTGGCTTCAACACGACAATGCACCTGCCCACACGTCACATGCTGTTCAGCATTTTCTTGCTAAACACAATATTCCACAGCTTCAGCATCCTCCATATTCGCCAGATATGTCTCCCTGTGACTTTCTTCTCTTTCCGAAGATAAAAAATCAATTGAAAGGGAGACAATTTCAAGACACAGAAGAGATAAAAGAAAATGCGACTAGAAACTTAAGGCTCTTACAGAAGATGATTTTAAGAACAGTTGGGAAAACGCTGGAAGAAGTGTGTGGCTGCAGGAGGGGACTATTTTGAAAGAGACAAGTTTACAAATCTGTAACTCTTGTATATTTATGTAAATAAAATCAATCCTGATACTTTTTTATCACACACTCGTACAAGTCAAATTATGGAAAAGAGAGTACTCACTTAGAACTTCTGTCAGAAGAGGTAGGTGTTCCGTTGTTGAAAACATTATTTCTGCTGGGAGTAATTTTTGCTGGTACTGTAACAACAAAATAATGCTTAATTTTATTGATTTGTTAATGACCATATAGCTAATGTAGAAAAAATTACTTTCCCACAAAATTATTCACAAATTTCATTAAAACTCTTAATTCAGTTACTTAGCAATCTTTGCTAGAATATTAATATTGTTACATGACATTTTTACCATGCCCTTTTAACATAAATATACTTTGATTATATTAATAAAAAAGTACCAAGAAACATAAGATTTTTAAGAAATCAGTAATGAAAGACTTGATTGAATATGGTTTATTTTAATTGTCTAATGTATGTTAACGAAGACTGTGATAGTTGTGTTTATCATAGTTAAAATGATGTCAATGATGATAAGTAAGAAGGACAATGTTAATGAACTTACTTATGGAATTTTGTTTTATTTGTGCAGACTGTAAATTTATAAAATATCGGTATGGAGAACCATACATGACTTCCATATTCTAAGATTTATATTTAAATCTTAATATCGCCTGCCAAGCGCGATATATTTTCTCTTATACATGATTTACATTAAAATGAAAAAATTTTAATTTTATTGCCTGGCAACAAAATTATTTTATTTTTAACAATTACCATTGTTTGAAAAAGTTTAAATAAATTTTCAAGTACTTTACTCTTGTTAAAACGTAAAAGGTTGCAGGTAAACTACCCCTTCCCCTTAACCGATCTTCACCAAAATCGAAAGTCCTTGAGACTTCTACAATTCAGGGACGTATGCAAAAAATTATTTGATTCTGTTTGAATTTGCGGCAGTTATCGTTTGCCATAGAAAATACGCTTGATAAAAAAACGTTGCAGGTAAACTACCCCTTCCCCTTAACCGATCTTCACCAAAAACAATAGGTCTTGAGTACTCTACAAATCAGGGCTGTATGCAAAACATTATTTGATTCTGTTTGAATTTGCGGTTGTTATCGTTTGCCATAGAAAATACCCTTGTTAAAAAAACGTTGCAGGTAAACTACCCCTTTCCCTTAACCGATCTTCACCAAAAACAATAGGTCTTGAGAACTCTACAATTTAGGGCTGTATGCAAATAATCGTTTGATTCTGTTTGAATTTGCGGCTGTTATCGTTTGCCATAGGAAATACCCTTGTTAAGACATAAAACGTTACAGGTAAACTACCCCTTTCCCTTAACCGATCTTCACCAAAAACAATAGGTCTTGAGAACTCTACAATTCAGGGCTGTATACGAAACATTATTTAATTCTGTTTGAATTTGCGGCTGTTATCGTTTGCCAAAAAAAAAATTTCGCTTGATAAAAAAAAACCGTTGCAGGTAAACTACCCCTTTCCCTCAACCGATCTTCACCAAAAACAATAGGTCGCGAGTACTCTACAAATCAGGCCTGTATGCAAAAAATTATTTGATTCTGTTTGAATTTGCGGCAGTTATCGTTTGCCATAAAAAAAAATCTACAGACACACACACAGACACTTTTCGGAAAACGACTTTTTTTCATGTTTTGAGTGTAGTAGAATCAGAATCTGCAATAATCTCGAACACGATTTTTTTTTGCCATCACCATACTTCCATTCCTTAAGGAATATGGAAGTAATACAGTCAGTTAAGGGGAATTATAATATATTACTAATAGTTATTAGTAATTAGTTTGGGTCACATTAATTAATATTATATATGATAGTGTTAATAACACTAATGTTTTTCTTAACAAGAAAGTACCAAAATAATAGTCAGATTTTTGTAAAACTAGGCATATTGAGCTTAGACAGTTAAGTTATCTGAATAAGAAGAATTTCTATTAAAATAATAATGAAACAATGTCAGGTTATGTTAAAGGATTACTAAATGTGTCAAATAAATTTAAGAAAGTGAAAAGTACAAAAAGAAATAATAATAATAAATAAGTTTGGAACAAATAGAATAAAAAGTGTAAATTAATAACTCAAGAAATATAGAACAGAAGATAGTCAAAAGTGGTGTCAAAATGATCAGTGTTTCATCAGAAGATCAAAGAAACAAATAAAGTGAAGATCAGAGCTCTTATAAAAAAGGTATATCATTTTAAAGAAAATGACATATAAAATAGTAAAAGTTTGTTTATGTTATTACTATGATGTCACCAGGGTGACATAAAAATGTTACATTGGAAACCAATAAGACAGCTGATATAGGCCTTAGCAACTAATATGTTATAAAAAAATGAAAGAAGAATGGTAGTATTGGAATCTGAATGAAGAAAGGTTGAATTAAACACCACATAGTGACAAAATTAAATTATGAGACATTTTATATCAGTGCATCTAAATAAAACAATTAAATAATTATCCTCAACAAGACTAAAATAGAAGAAGGAAGTGCTACAGGACTCTAAAGAAGTAAAACAGTATATCTCTGAAGAAATTGAATCAATTGACACAGGAAGAGAAGTATTTTTGATATAAAATTAATCTGAACCATTCCCTGTTAAGCCTAGACTATAGGTTTCAAAGACATTGATTACACTTTTCCTAAAAACCATTTTGGAACTTTCACTGAGAACAATATTAACGAATAGTATTACCATAAGCATAAAAAACCATTGATGTGTAGTGTTACTATAATCTAAAGCGAATTAAGTCTAAAAAACATTTTACTAACATAACCTAAACACTGAACTTTGTTACACTATTTATATAATCCTGTTAAGGCACATTGTAACTATTTATAATCACATGTATTTTGGTACTTTCCCTATAAAAACTGTTGTTTATATCGTAGTCAAAAGGACCTAACTTAACACATTATATTTGTATTTTATTCATTAAATATAAAATATGAAATGTTTATGCCCTGAGGTATAAGAGTTACTATTGCTACTGCTGCCACTCTGAGCATATTAAAATACAGCTGACCAAACTTTGTTAAGAATTATATTTGACTTTTAAAACAAATTAAAGAATAAATAAAGGATTTTAGTTTAAAAAATACAGAGAAAAGGTTTATTCGTTTCTTTATTTCATGAATACAAAATGGGTATGATATACTAAACAAGATATCTGGTACTGTGAATTGACTTCAGTAATTAGATTAAGTTGGCAACACTCCTCAATTGAAAGTCATGGCAGATTTTTCAAATCTGTTTTGATGAGCATAAGTTATCACATTCATTGCTGAAAGAAAAGATTAAAAGAGATTTAATTACAGCTGATAAAGAAACCATATAATATTTTTTTAAATATCAATTTATAATTGATATTTTACAAATAAATTTTATTTGCAACCGGTGATTGCAAATTGGTGCTCAACAAACATTCCCCTGAACAGATACTCATCCTTATAAACTAATAACAAAGTATACACAGTAAACATCCAAGTTATAAGCAAGGTACAACACGTATAATATACGAGTAACCCTTTAGTAGCGTTACAATATGTAGTGTCACTACCCACATACAGTTAATTAAAAACACGATATTGTGGGTTAGTGGTAAAGTTACTCAAGTCCACTTAGGTGAATTTACGGAAAACTGAAATTAAAGGCTTTCAAGTGCAATTATACACAATAAAATTATTAAATTAGGTTTTTGAAGGTTAATTTTATCATTAATGGCGTTTTTTATTTATTACATACATTTTGAAAAATGAAAACAAAAACAGAAATTAATAAAAAAAGTAAAATCTGTTATTTGAAAAATCACTGGACTTGGGTAGTTTTACCTTGATATGTTAAGTTGTGCAGCTCAGTCAAAAATCTGAAGGGGGAAATCTGAATAACAGTAACTGAATGAATAACCATAAAAGATCTTTAAAGAGATTTTGGGAATTTCAAAATTTTGTGATATCAGGGACCAAAAAATGGATAAAAATTTGTTAAAATTGTACAAAAGTATTATGTTAGAGACTTGCAAGCTGAATGAAATTAAATTCAATCGATTCTTGTAATTTCAACCACCTGAAACAACAGAAATTGAAATATGTGTAGATAAGAAACAAGTTATGTACCAAGATTACATATAAAACTATATACTTGACATGTTATGACTGTTGTTCAACTGTTGTATTTTGTCATATGACTACTTTCAATTCTTGGTAAATGGGGTATAGGTCACGTTACCTGGTGATCCACAGTCATCCGGTCCACCAGGACTACGTGTTCGTTTGCGGACTTTCCTTGCAGGTGTTGCAACTGGTGGTTCCATTAAACCTCTCAGTTTGTTCTCCTTCCCACCCATTAATGCTGTTTAACAAACCCAAACAATGTTCATTATTTATCACATACGGATACAATAAATCTACTAAATGTGTTGTCATGCCAGTTTGGCCCACAACTAAGCATAGCAAACATGAATAAAAAACTACAGGTCCAATCGATGGTACTGACGGCAGGACTGTTCATTTATTTATTTTTTTGTTTACTTATTGACAAAACATGCAAAAATTTTAGGCTGCATATGTATTACATCAAGAATTACACTTTCTATATACATTTAGTTGTAAGTTTTAAACAGTCTTACATTTAAAAAGTTAATATTGGAAATTTGTCTTCTTACAGCTCAATTAAAATAAAAAAACAAAAAAACACAGAAACTAGAAACATTAGGCAAAAACTAGAAATTGGACAGTATACAATAGAAATATGGTAAACCTCCATTATACTGGATTCCACTAAACTGGACCTTGCATAAAGCAACCAGCTCTAAGAATCATTAAAAAGTTGAAATATCAAGTGACAATCAGGCTCGAAAATGACACTTAATAATGCTCGACGATGTATACAGGTGTACGGGTTGTTGAGCTGCGTGATGCACTCCATTCATCAACTGTTGTCTCCCATGTGCTTCTATTTATAGCCTCCATGTTGTTCCACATTCTAGGAATTTACTGGCCTCTAGTATATACCAAGATTCAAAAGCTCCTGACTCTGAGCATAAGAGGAATTCTCAGCTATTTGCCTGCTAGTTGTTCTAGTGCAAGGCTGGGACACGGACATTTCCAATATTTGTACAGGTGCCAAGCACTCTGAATATATGAGAGAGTTGATCATACATTTCTCTGGAAACGAATTCATGTGCATCCTAATTATGAGAAAAAGAGAAGTTCTGTGTGTTTTCAGAGTGAAACTTTTTTTATCCATGGCGCCTTGATATGAGCATGCATTATGTGTACAGTTGCATGGCTGCTACTAATGCAGTTTCAGGTTTTAAGTTGAGCCTTTTAAAGAGCTTGTTTGGCGTTTTTCTATTATTTGTTTGTGTTTGAATGCAGTGATTAGGACTTGACTTCTTTGGCCGATAACTGGTTTGATAAGGTTTTGCACGCAGTGTCAAGAGTATCTGCCTTAAAATCTTGTCAGTTGAGTAGTCTTAACCTGTTGCATCAGTAAAACTGAGTGACTGCATTATCCGGACCATGGGCCAATTGGTAATTCTGGTGGTCTCCATACAGTTTTGACTGTACTATGTTGTTACACGCGTACATAGTACATACACAAATACGCATACATAGGTTTTCTTTGACCTAACAGACAAAATACAATATTGAAAATAAAATATAATTACCATACAGGAGACTTATTACTGACAAAATCAAAAACACTAAATACTATAACTGTTACCTAAACCATCTGGATCCTGTTTTAAAAGAGTAAATGTGTCTCTACAGGGAGGTACTTGTTTCTTGTCAGACACTGCAGTAGATGTTGGTGCAGCTGGATCACTCTGTGGATACAAAAACAACAACATTGTTTTAAAACAAGTACTCTTAGGAAATCACTAAACAATTCTCTACAGAGTAAATTGATTTGGTTCTACAGGCGAGTTCGAGTTATCAATTTGTCAGGGAAGACTTTGTAATATTAAACAAATTTATGCTATATTCAATAATTAAGACAGCATGTAATAAAATCTTTTTGGTGAATAATACAGGTGAGAGGTATGCAGTGCCATATACTTTCAGTGATGAGAAGTATGTGCATTGCCAGCACTTAATTGTTTTCAGAAATCAATCAAAAATATCTAAAATGACTCATACACATCTACATTCAATATATTGTTATGCCATTCCAGAACGTTCTACATGTTTCTCGTCTATCCCAGCAGAGCCCAGCTGTAATGTTTGTGTGCATATGTGATATTTAAAATGCAAGACAGTGTTACATAATACAGAACATTCTCGAACATTCGATAGTATTGTTCGACAAGCTTCTCAACTATTCCAACAGTGCGTATTTCTGCCAAGACAGTGCTGAAGTATCCTCTAGAATTTTCAAGTGTTTGTTAAGGATGCATATTATGGAACCCTGCAGACTATAAATACCCCAATCCGCCACTTAGTTTTCAGTTTGATGTTGGGCGATTTACATAGTGCATATCAAGTGGTGTATTAGTGAAAAGTGATTATAGTGCGGAATTCTTTATAGTTGACATTATTATTTGTGTAGACAGATTGACTTGAATTATTGTACGAGTATAATCTTGTTGAATAACTTGTTGATAATTAAAGCTGGTTTTTAGCGACTTCATTGGTGCCTTGTATTTTGTTTTCCACTGTACCATACGACGATCAGTTAGACCATCAGAACAATATTTTCAAAAGTACAGTGTGGATTCACTTCAATAGAAGTAATTGGTGAAGAGAATGTAACTGATTCAAATACCAAAAAATTCAGATACTTCAAATACCAAAAAGAGAAACTTCGACCTTCCATTACAATAGCCACAAAGAAAACCAGAAAAACTTAGGAGTAGAGTTACATAAAAACAATCTAATAATGGGGATTTTTATAAAAACGAAACAAGTATGGATATTACAAATACAATCAAATTATGATATGATATGACAATAAATTATGATATGTTAATTATGATACACACAAGCATAACATTCACCAAACCATACATTCACCAATACATACCTTAGGAGAAAAAAAAATATATATAGAAGTCAACATGAGCAAGATAGCAGTGTTGGTATATCAACAGCACAAGTGTGCTGTCTTACATGAACACGTGTGTATGACAAAACTGTGCGCTAGATGAGTGCCACGTTTGCTGAGACTTGACCAAAAACAGTCGAAAGGATGTTTCAACCGATTGTTTGGCACTCCATATGTGCAATTCAACTGAATTTTTGTATCGATTCATACACTGATTAGACTTGGGACCACCACAACATTCCTGAGACTGAACAACAGTCAAAACAATGGAACGCAGAAGGCAAGCAAACTCTAAAGAAGGCAAACACAATTCCTTCTGCTGATAAGGTCGTAGTGACTGTTTTTTGTGATGCACGTGTGTAATCTTCATTGGCTACCTTAAAAATAGAAAAAAAGTATGTTGAGTACTATTAAAACCTACTGCACCTTTTAAACAACAATATCAAGAAAAAAAATGCCCACATTAAGTGAAAACATCAATTCTACTTTACCAAAGCAAACTTTCTTTAATGTACTGGTACTGCATAGTGGCTGTGACAACAAAAAATATGCACATTAATTGCAGTTTGAGGAAAGGGAACATAACACAGTCTCACAGTCATTTGATGTCCCATCGCAGTTATAACTTTTCATACCCAACATTTATCTACTGTGATAAGCATTACAGTAATTACAGTTTCATGAATTTTACCGACCTCTGATCTCTCTTCTATATAAAGAAAAAAAACTCAAAAATTCTTTGTGGACTGTCCAGATCTGTTTTTCAGAATGTCTACTTTTGGGAAAGTCACGACCATTAAGATACATGAAGATTATAAAGATAATTTTAAAACTGTCCACTATAGTGTTGTCTGCTTTCCAGAGTGTCCTCTAAACAGAGATTTTACTGTATAATCTAGTAGCGTGATGACACGTGTCTGTTAGTATAGTGAAATGAAATGGCCACCAAAGTATTTTTTCTGACATTCTGACTTCTATTACTACCCATTATCTTCAGAGAAAATTTCAAGCATTTGAGAGAGAACATCACAATCTTTCAAATATAATTTTTTTATAGGTAAATCACAGTATAATCTGTTTAATCTATATTACAAAATATAGTTACACAATGCGGAAGAAGTGTTATGTAATACGGAACGTTCTACAAGTCTATCGAATGTTCCAGTGGAATCTGGCTGTAATGTGTGTGCTTACGTTATTCCCAATGCATTAGCTAGACTGTGACAGAAGTCGCGCGGCCACGCACACTGTCAAGGCCGCAGTGAACTACGCTCTGATACTTTCTTGTATTGTTAATGCGCAGTATGGATGTTTCTGGATTTTGGGGGGTATAAATACAAGTACTCAGTGACCCTCAGTTCAGTTATTATCGGGCGATTACACAGTGAGGTTGAATTGTGAACTATTACAGTGCAGTTTGACGTATTGTGGCGAAGTGTTATGGGTTTTCTTATAACTGTGCGGGCCAATTGTAATCCAATTGTGTTTTATATTAGCTGCGATTTTATTGTGTGTGAACAATTTTTATTTGATTTGTTATACGAGATTATCTTGTTGATTGCAAACTGTTTAATTGTGATAATTAAAGTTGGTGATTAGTGATGTAATTGGTGTCTTGTATTTTGTTTACCACTGTACCATACGACGATCAGTAGTAGATCGTCGTAACAATATGAAATTGTTTAGAAGATTATGTCCTCTGAATGATAGTGTGGTAGTATCAGCACAGTATAGTTTAGTAGCATGAAGACTGTGATAATATTACTCTGGAATCATTTATTAACTCTTGAACTTCATTTTTCTACACTGTATAAACTGAATCTAAAACTGTAACAACCATTAATAAGTTTTATCTTACTTAATGTTACATTTTTTGTAATATGTAAATTTTATTATGTTCAAATAGAAGAACTAAATGTGAAAATTTTAATTATAGTAGTTAAAAAAACATTTGGATTTATGATTTTTTACTAGCATAATTCGAATTTATGGGCAATTTGGACTATACAATCTCTTTCGAGTTGAATAAATAAATTTCACATACCAGCAGTCTTGCTCTGACAATTCTATTGCTGACTCTGCTATCCAGTTTTACAGGCAATCCTCGTTTCTTTTTTGCCAACAGCAGCTGATATGTTGCTGCATCATAGTCATAATTCCATTTTTTAATTCTATTCCACATTTGCTCTCTTGTCAATTTATAATAATCTGCCATTACTTCAATACACTCATTGTCTCGTTCATTAATCTGAAAAAGTTTTCACATTAAGATAATTATATTGTCAACTTATGAGGTCTTATCTGCTAAAATGTCAGGAAAATTTATTATATCATGAATAATAAATAATATATATCTGTACACATACATAACGCATATAATTTGACAGTATGAGTGTAATCATATAAAAAATAAAAATACTAGAAAATATTTTAAAATTCCCTAAAAAAATCATAAATTTAATATCTAAAAATTTAGCTCCCTCAAGACGTCAAAACTAATTAAAAAAAAGTAGCTCAAAAATCAATAAAATATATGAAAATGACTATCAAAATTTACTTATAACAAATTACATTGGATATTTAAAGGAAAATATATAATATAATAAGGAATAAATATCGTATTCTTTTTTCAGAACACAGTTAATGTAGTTTTTTCTCTCTTTTGTTAACATATTTTTTTTGTCATCTGAAATTCACGTAAAAATCATTCAAACACCATTTTTAATATCTACTTTGAGTTGAATATCAAAGTTAAAATTTATACTGAAGTTCGATACCACAGAGACCTTTTGTGTGCAATTTTCAGATTTTTATCTGGTCCACCAACAGAGTGGTGGATCATTTGGAAACAGCTGAAAATATGGAAAAAATTCAAAATTTCAATTTTTAAGAGGATGTAATTTGTAAAGGGCAAGCTACTTACCATTGATATTTATATATAAAGTACCTAGACTCTTACATATAAAAGCAGAGACAAAATTAAGGCTGAGAATCTCTTCCTTCTTTAAGAAATTACACTCCTAAAATCGAATTTTGTTCATTCGGGTTTGATAATTTTGGCTACAAACATTACCTGAACAAAAACATATTAGGTAGGTAAATAGGGATTTGGTTTGTAGGCCAGAATGTATTGAATCCAATGCAGTTTATTTGAAAAGCCTAGAACAACCCAGTACTGAGTAATTTAAAAAACCGTAAATGTCTGCGAACGCAAAAAATGGTGTGTGGCTTAAAACAGTGGTCACCATTTGTGAACTGGGTACAATAAAAATATATATATAAAAAAAAGTTTTGAACTATCAAAACATAAGTGATTGCACATACAAAATATGAATTTTTTCTGAGATGGTGTGGCAACCAGTGCTAGACCACTTGAAATGAATTGACCCTAAACTGAATAATTCATTCGAAAGTAAAAGTTTGAATGAATAGAAATGTGTAGAAAGCATAACACCATTCATTTTCAGTATATTGATACTCAATATGGGAAAAAGAAAAGCGTTACATTAAATTAAAATTTTTTCTTACCCAATAGATACACAAAGCTTAATAAGAATTTGATTTAAAGAATATGAATAAAAAAATCTGTAAATATAACTTATAATGGTGTGCAGGAGATAATAATAAAGTATTACATAATACGGAACGTTCTACAAGTATCTTGGCTGACACAGCAGAGCCCTGCTGTAATGCGTGTGTGCATACATATTGCTGCTACTTTGAGATGAAAGACAATTATGTGACACTTATCATGCACCAACAATCGAGGCTATTCCAGACAATACCGGTCGGTGCACTGTGTTCAACGCCAGGCAGTTTTCACGGTTTCTAGTGGATTCTAGAGTGCCTGTAATATGCAGTTTGTTCGACATGTCATCCAGAAAGTAATCAATTATTCTGGCATTTCAGTGGAGAATAAGTATAAGCATCCAGCAACGGACAGTCAGTTTTACGTTGGGCGATTACCCAGTGCATGTAAGTGGGAATTTATTCAAGTGAGGTTCGAAATATTGTGGCAAAGTGTTATTGTGTTATAATTGTGCAGGACTCTATTAGTTGACATTATTATTGCCTGTGGACAAATTTAACAGAATTATTGTACGAGTATAATCTTGTTGAATAAACTTGTTGATTTCAAACTGTCAATTGCGATTAATTAAAACTGGTGATTAGTCACTTAATTGGTGTCTTTGTTTTCCACTGTACCGTATGACAATCACTGAGACCGTCGTAACAATACTGTGTTTTCATAATTTTTAAATACTTTGTCATTTTACATATTTTTACTTCACATGAAATATGTACATATGTATGTATTTTACTGATTTTACTTCCATATTCCTTAAGGAAATGGAAGTATGGTGATGGCAAAAAAAATCGTGTTCGAGATTATTGCAGATTCTGATTGTACTACACTCAAAACATGAAAAAAGTCGTTTTTCGAAAAGTGTCTGTGTGTCTATCTGCCTGTAGATTTTTTTTCTATGGCAAATGATAACAGCCGCAAATTTAAACAGAATCAAATAATTTTTTGCATACAGCCCTGATTTGTAGAGTACTCACAACCTATTGTTTTTGGTGAAGATCGGTTGAGGGAAAGGGATAGTTTACCTGCAACGGGTTTTTTTATCAAGGGTAATTTTTTTTTTTGGCAAACGATAACAGCCGCAAATTCAAACAGAATCAAATAATGTTTCGCATACAGCCCTGAATTATGGAGTTCTCAAGACCTATTGTTTTTGGTGAAGATCGCTTAAGGGAAAGGGATAGTTTACCTGCAACGTTTTATGTTTTAACAAGGGTATTTTCTATGGCAAACGATAACAGCCGCAAATTCAAACAGAATCAAATAATTTTTCGCATACAGCCCTGAATTATGGAGTTCTCAAGACCTATTGTTTTTGGTGAAGATCGGTTAAGGGGAAGGGGTAGTTTACCTGCAACCTTTTACGTTTTAACAACAGTAAAGTACTTGAAAATTCATTTAAACTTTTTGAAACAATGGTAATTGTTAAAAATAAAATAATTTTGTTGCCAGGCAATTATAATTTTTCATTTTAATGTAAATCATGTATGAGTTAATAGTATAATGGATTAATTTACACTCAAAATGTACAAACAGAAAATTTTGTTACAAACATCAATATCGTTCGTGGCAGGCAAGCATATCTCAGTTATGTAATGTTTACGTTTCCATTTTATTATTATGACTACCGCAATAAAA
The DNA here is from genome assembly GCA_034769895.1 of Magicicada septendecula. Taxonomy (NCBI): domain Eukaryota; kingdom Metazoa; phylum Arthropoda; class Insecta; order Hemiptera; family Cicadidae; genus Magicicada; species Magicicada septendecula. The sequence goes on from CM068375.1 coordinate 405,219,323, forward strand.
AGGCAGGGAAGACACACACAAAATTCGCGTTATTTCTGGCCTCACTCATGTTTATTTTCTTACATTTGCCACGCTTTTTAAATGGTAAGTGCCGAAACCCGTACCAACATAACGCGTGCAAGCCGAAAAAGTTTCCAGCGTGGATAGCGATTTGCTTCCTGTGGATCGCTGGGCAGTGTAACTGCACGTGTTTACAGAGGAACGATTCATAGACAGACTTTTCGTCTTTAGGGAATGAACCCTCTGCAAGATGCTGAGTGTCCATGAGTGACTTCGGAGCGCTCCTTCTTTTCCGCGTGTTTGTTCTGTGAAACGTACACTGTAGATTCGCAGCTTTACTCTAAGCAACGCTCAATAGGAAATGTTGAAAATTTTTTTCCACGATGTACCCTCATACACACTAAAGTTTTAATTACGGACATCATAATATTAAAACTTTGGAAACTTGAGCACTACTTAATGGATCAATCATTAACTTATACAAGCCATTAATTTTATGCATATTTTTTATATATATGTGTACAACATTATAGGCAACAAAGAAGTAGTTTTTGTTAAAATTCCTTCCTGGGATATTTGGCCGTAGGCCAATGTTTTCTACAAAACCAGACGTTTCGGCAATGGCATCGACTTCCATCATCAGTGAAAATCGAGTGAGATAACGTGAGGTGGTATACGTTAGTGGCCACATTACTGTGGTTAAGGCTGAAGCAGTAAGTAGAAAGAAGTAGTTTCTATGGTAATATTTCATTTCGAAAATGATTTTAAATATAAATCTTAGAATATGGAAGTCATGTATGGTTCTCCATACCGATATTTAAATAAATTTTGGATAACTCTAAAAATATGTTAACTAGAGATAGCTCTAAAAAAAGAATACCATATTTATTCCTTACAGTATTCCAAATTTTCCTTTAAATATTCATGGTGTTTTATTATAGGTAAATTTTGGTAACTAGTTTCATGTTTTACTGATTTTTGTGCTACTTTTGACAATGTCTGGAGGGAGCTAAATTTTTAAAGCTTTCTGAGGAAATCTGTGCGTATTTGTAATATTCTTTAATTTTAAATGTTTATATGATTGCGCTTATGCTCTTGAATTATTAATTACATATACTGCAACATTAGATCAAATATACTACATCATGTGTCTGGTCTTGAAGCTTTACAGTTTGTTCAGAACTTTCTCACTGCCTTATACTTAGACCATTACAACAATGTTATGTCTGGACACTACACGAACGTAAAATGTGGACAGTTAATACAGGGGGGCATGTTAAACTTTATACTTTCAACAGTATGCATAGTGTAAAACGCTTAAAATTAAATGAAACCTAAAATAGCCAACAGTACAATATTGAGACGGCTATAAGACACAAGACATAATTTGTTACCATACAGTAATCAAGTGTGGAGGATCTCTTACTTAGTGTGTAGGAAATATGATGTGCTGCAGACAGTGCTAGAAGATAAGATTGACAGCTAAAATGGAATAGGTAGGAGAAACAGTCATGGGTGAGGAACATTCAAGGAATGGACCAGGCTAAATGCACAACGAACACAACTAGAATAATATGCCATAATAGTGGCTAACCTCATTACACACAGTCAACCAAGAAACCTATTCAAACACACATACACACCTCACCTGATGTAAACTGTCAGCAGACACAGGCTCATTGTATCCTAACTGTATCCAAGGATGAGTGAGCAACTTCTCTACAGTTATCCTTTTCTCTGGATCCACTTCCAACATTTCCTTTATAATCTGATGACTTCCACTGGACAGCCATTGCGGAACATCATATTTACCGTTCTGTAATAATACACAATAAAAAGAAAACATCATGTTAAAATACTATTACATAAAAATTGACTGATGTATACAAACTACATATAATAACGAATCCTAACAAGGAGAATAATCTATTTGTTAAATAGGAATATTTGTCAATATACTATTAATTTCTTACAAATTTATAGACCAAAACCATGTCTTTAAAGGTAAATATCCAGTGAGGACTAAGATAGTGCAACAGTACAAATATATAGGGTACTGTGCATTGCACAAAGTAATTTAAATAATTAATTAGAATACATAAATAAAGCAATTTTTTATTAATAATAATTCAGCTTGCAATCTGAATTGTAAAAGGAACGCCTAACTTTCATGTTGGAACAGATGAATAACGCCAGCTCCTCTCTGTATGTGTGTACACATGTAAAATACGTGTGTGTGTGTGTGTGACCTGTCCATTCCTGAAAAGCGCCACCCTTTAGGAACGCTATAAAGTATTTGCAATTATTTAATTTGTAATACTTGTGTGCATAATAGCACAAAACTAAATACACCAAAATGTGTATTTAAATAGCACGAATAAGTGTATAGAAAATAGTGTAAAACAAATAAAGAGTGTAAATACAGGAAATTAAAAATCAATAGTAATTATGTTAATTAAGATAAAGAAAACGGTTTGTACATGATGAACGCCTATAAATTACTGGCGCTAACATCATTCTCTTCATTGTTCGACCACTGATGCAGCCGGAGGCTCTGCTTCAAGAGTACAACTCTTACTCAATCAACCATTGTAGCAGCCGGAGGCTCTACTCGACAACTAGAACTTCATTATCTTGATCGACTACTATGGCAGCAAGAGACTCTGCGTAGCGACAACAACAGTACATCAACCACAAGGACCAGTCAGGAATTTGAAGACTACTCATCAGTTCGTGTGAGCAGTTGCAACCTGAGGCCATGACGAGGGACGAAGGAGTAGCCGAGTACAGGCAGTAATCCAGAGTACGAGAATCCGATGGACGAAGGACTACAAGACTCCAAGACTACAAAGGAGCATCCCATATCAAGGACCGAAGAGGACACGCTGCAGATGTAACACAAATAATAAGGTGACAAATAACCATGCACTTAAAACCAGAGACTTAATCAAAAGACAGTAAGTAACAAAGAAAAAAATAGAAAATTCAATTCAAATATGAATCAAGAAATTGTATAACTGTAAATATGCTTTTGTATAATAATTAACGTAAGATTTTAAGACTGTGTAACGATAATTGTTATCAGTAACTATAATTTGAAATCTATAATTTTTAGTATTTAAATTGACAGTCATGAGAGAATTTTATTAGAAAGCAATGAATATGCAGTAATTTAAAAAAAGGAGCTTAGATAATTTAAAGATTAGATAAGCTAATCAATATAATATAAATGAGCTAGCTGAGAGCAATATAAAAATTTATAGTTATAAACAACAGCACTTTAGAACAAGTGAGCTGTTTCAAATATCTCGGCTGTTCTATGAATTTCAATATTTGTGGTACGATTCATAAAAATCTTAGAAATAAAACAAGCAAGACAAAGCACAAGGATTAAATTCTATAAGACAATTGCAATACATTGATTTATGCGAGTGAGGCATGGGTCATGACAAAAAAGGAAAGTTGCAAGATTCAGAGTGCTGATGCAGTTTCTTCGACATACTTTAAATTATACATTGGAAGACAGAATAAGGAATGAAGATATCAGAACAGAACTTGAAGTAAAGGACATTGTAACAGTACAGTTAGGCCCACCTGGGGTAATTTGGGGAGAAATAATAATTGTAAATTTTATTTCTAAATTATAATGACGTATGCAATGTGAGCGAATTAGTGTCAAGATCAATGAAGCAGAAAGCAACTATACAGCTATTTTTAGCCGTATGACATTTGAACTTTGCACTGGAGAAGTCACGCCCGATGACGTCAGGGCCGAACCTTTGGATACGTCACTTGGAATGTAGATTCAAATTAATGCCACTGTCAAAACTGACTTCAGAACACAAATAGAACAGAGCGAAATCACGTGACTCCCCTGCTTCCTCAGAAACTGAGGAAGTAAAATTCGCCCCAGTAAAGAAATACACCTTGTGCCGGCCGGTCCTTAAAAAGAGTTGCAGAATAAATCACGGGTGCGCGCCCAACACCACACATATAAAATGTGGATTAACAAAATTTTAATAAGTGAGATAAACATTATTTTATTGTGAAGACAAATGTTAAAAATTCAAGAAATCGTGAAATGTACGAAAAAATCGGGAGTGCGTGCAACAGTTGGAGTCGTGGGAAGGATGTCAGATAAGTAACAGAATGATGGCAAAAATAAAAAATTTTCACAAATATAAATAAATCCATATTATATACATATTGATCAAATTGGCCAATTAAATAGCAAATGTATTGATTCAAAGAAAAGATGAGGGTTATAAAATCAAAATATGTACCACATGAAAGTGTGCGTGTCTGTGTGAATGTACAGAATATATAATTAAGAAGTGCTGGGTTGCGATACATATGTATAATTAAAATTTATGATTTTTTTTCTATGAATTCTATTTTGTTAGAGTAAAAATAATGGGGTAGTAATTAATGCTAACTTGATTTTCATGAGTTGCGCCTCATGGCCGAATAAATAATGTGATTTTCATTCTTTTAAGAAGGTTTTTAATGTGTAAATGTTATGAATAAGAATAAAGGGTAATGGTATCTGTAGAACAAAAAACGATTAATTTCCTGAAAACAACCTAATTCTGTTTCTCTAGTTCGCTTATCCGAACCCTGGTGAGTAACAAAATTTTATTTATGGTTGGTACTAATACAAGATGGCGGCCGAATTGAGTTACGAGGCTGAATTTTGTAAACACAAAATAAAATAAACAAAGTGTAAATAAAGTAAAAGCTACTCCACAATTGGTGCTTCCGAACAGGGACATTTACATAAATACGTTTTATATAAATATAGGCCTACTTTGGGGAGCAGAATGGTTGTTGGAAAAAAAAAATGGTATGTACGTATAAATAGACATAGATGACAAGAGTGTCAGATAGGGTTAGGTTATAATATGATTGGTATATGTTTATTATAAATAAGTAAGAAATAAATAATCAAAATGAATACGAGTGAAAATAATAATGAGCAAATCAGCTTCACTGATAGCAATACAGAAAGTCAAGTAAATATTGAAATAAGCGAGACCGAGTCGAAAATAATGGAAGGAGTAGCGAATCAATCAACGCCGGTCCAAAACAAAAAAATCTGATGACGATGATATGTTGAACCGTTTGTATAGTATGGTGTGTAGTATAAATTCCCAATTTGATATACAAAATAATAAATTTGATGTACAAAATAATAAGTTTGATGAACAAAAGGGTAATTTTGATGCAAAGTTTGATGAAATAAATAGTCGTTTTGATGAAGTAAACACTAAAATAAATGAACAAAATAATGAGATAAAGAATAATTTTAGTGAAAAGTTGAATGAGATTAGAGACGAAATAAAACAACAGAATTTTGATATTAATAAAAGTTTAGAAGAAGTTGATGAACATTTTAGTGCCATTGTAAAACAATTACAAGACGAAGTAAACGAAAGTAGAAAGAGAAAGGAGGGGGTAGAAAATGGTACATATAATAAGGTAAGTGGTAGTAATGGTGTTGATTATAATTATGAGAGTATAGTGGGGGTAGAAAACGGTGAAGAGACCGATCAACTAAACCAGAATAAAGACGATCAAGTAACATAATAAGGTAAGTAGGGGTGAGAATTATGATAAAATTAAAAATAGTGGTGATGAAGTTTTAGCTGAAGTAGAATTTAATAATGGAATGTTAGTGAGTGTTGATGAGTTGGAGAGAGAGTGGAAAGATACTTTACAGGTAGAGGGGTTGCAGAGGGTAAATTTTCCCCAGGTTTATTGTGAACCAAGGTGTTTACAAATGTTTTTGAAAGGCAAGAGTCCCTTAGTGGAAAACGATGTTTTCAAATTGTTCCTGAGTTTTTGTGGTGTTCCTGGAAAAGCCAGGAGGTGTTTTAATGTAGTAGTACCCTCTGCATGGAATGCTAGAGAAAAAGTGAAATGGTGTTATGATGTGAGAGAGAGAGAGAGAGAGAGAGAGAGAGAGAGAGAGAGAGAGAGAGAGAGAGCGAGAGAGAGAGCGAGAGAGAGAGAGAGAGAGATGATGATGATGATGATGAAGAGTGAGAGAGTTGATGATTATATTGAATTCTTACCTTATGATGTGGTTAGTGCAGCAAGAGGTGATAATAATGTTGATGACTTACTTGTATATAAGATGGGATTACTAGTAGTAGATGATTACTATACTAAAGAAATGATAAAAAATTTAATCGTAACAGATGATACTGCAACTATATAATTTAATTTGCTATAATAAAAATTTATTTTGACACATTACAATACTAAGGGAGAACTGACCGTACCAAATGTCGACAGGCTTTTTGAATGAATCGTATGCAATGATGTTTTTGAATACTATATACGAGGGATAAAATAAATGATGATGGTTATTATAATCATAATAACAATATGTATTTAAATATAAATGAATTGTGTAGACGTAAGACACGATTATTATTCGATGATGGTGGTTAAACATTTAGTGTTTATGAACATTACTTTTGTGAGTAGGGGGTTCTGAAATTGACTGTATTATGAAATGATTTGTGGTAAACAATAATGAATAATAATGTAGATTGTATATACTTTTGTGTTGATGTTAAATGTAATGATGTAGCAAGGTGAAGTATACTCAACTTGTGAATTTTGTTAAAGTAATTAAATGTGTTTGATGAAATAGTTGAAATAATTTGATAAATGAAGGTTGATAATAAAGTTGAATTTTTGGAGATTTTAATTATATAGTAAATGATAAATGATGGATGGTTGATTAGTAAAAAGTTCAATTGAAATTAAAGTGTAATGTTTATAATTTTATGCAAATTTAAAGTTGAGATGTTTATTTTAATGTAATAATGTTAACGTTTATGTTGTATTATGTTTATTATGTAAGTGTAGGGATCTAAAACATGTAATTGTGTGTTTTAAAAGCGATTCCCCACTTTCGGGCGGTCCCGGCCTTACCAGCCCAGACCGTGGTTTTGGATGACAACCAGTTGTGGGCAGACTTATTGTAAACTGACCATGGTTGGTTGCCTATGAAATTGGTACAATTTAGAAATTAACAGGGGGTTTAATCAGGGGAATCAATATAACTTTGGAACAGCGGCTACCATCGAATGGGATGATAGAACCGTATTAAGGGCATATGAATCATTATAGTAGGATTACTGGTGTCCTCGGATACAGTAATGCTGAATTTTTATATAACGCTGAAGCAAGAACAGTGTAAGTAGCGTTTGCACCCTAAAAAAATTCAGTTCTTGTGGATGCAAATGGGCGCTACAGTCCAACATCATTAAGCAATAGTGTGTGTGGAAAGGAGCTGGCCGTTACAAGCCAGGGGCATAAATACAGTATTTATGTAACCAGGTAAATGCCTTACACGGGTTTTCTGTGAGGTGATTTACCTAATTGTAACTGGGTAAAGGAGGGATATTAGATAATGATGGAGAAGGAGGTTACTAAACTGTTAGTAATGAGTTATTGAATATTAAATTGAATTATGTTGATGATGTAGAAGGTGTAATTGATCTGATGATGTAACTAAATGATTTTGTATTGATTTGAGGAGTATTATGAAGATGCTTAACGATTGTTAAGTAAATAATTTGTTAGGATGTAGTTGATTTAAATGTGTTTTACACTATATACGAATTTTATTAATGAATTTAATTATTTTGAAATGTGAATTATATAATGGAAGGTATTTGTAATGTTGTGATGGGAAATGTTTATTTAAATTCTGATGGGAATCAGGGAAATATTTTGAATTTTGGAATAAGAATTAACGAGAGAAGGGTATACAGAATGTAATACACTTTTTTAATAGGCCTTACTACTATTTCTCGTTACCACTTTGCATACTACTTGGCCTACGAGCATGTATAAAGTAAGAGTTTATCAAGTTAAATTATTCAATGAAAATTAATATTTATCATATACTAATTCTCAGCAACAAGATATCACACTTACTTTCGTGTACCGACTCTTTAGAATTATCCCAGGGCGCCAGTAATAAATAAACACACTTTGATTGTTATTAATTAAGTTTTTTAATAACGATTTGCATTCACATATTACAAAATTTATAAATCAGTACTTCAATAAATTTACTATAAAATCTGTTAGTGTTTGTCTTAGCAATGGATTCTTAGACTGATTGAGTCACCAAACAAGATTGACATACATTTAAAATTAATAAGCAATATTAAAATGAGTGTTCATTTTTGTTATTTACATGTATGTTGAATTACTCTGCGATGCAATGTCCTCAATGCTGCTGGTTCCAGGCTGATGGTCCGACGTCCGTTGAACAGTTATCCTCGTTAGTTTGCACTATTTTACACTGGTTTCACAAGTATTACACAATTCACTTAATTAACTTGGTGATAATTACACATGTGCCGTATACTAATACGCTTGTTGAATACTAAGTATATATCCTTATCAAGCTAAGTGCGTCCAACACCGGATTGATAACTACTCTCGACCGACTGTCCCGTACAATGATTTTTGACACATTAAATTTCGCTATGTAATTCGGAATTTAACGATTGATGTTATACTAAGTAACACTTGATATATTACTCCGTTTTATCTTCTTTATTTACTCTAGAATTATTCTTGTCAACGCTTATTGTGTTTATGATGATGCGTAACTTCCACATGGCTTGATGTCGCGTTACCGTAACTGATTTACGTTGCGATTGAAATATACTTATTAAATCTACTGACAATTTCTTAATACGCTAAATACGAGTCTTAGTATTGTAATCTCTCCGTAGACTAACATAACTTCTTACGCTTCGTTTCTTTATACTTTGCTACAAACTACCCTCACCAACTATCGACAAAATACACGCCGATTGGTCTGACATACAGCTAATTTCAAATTTACCTAATCTGTCTAGCGAACACGTCCCGCTTAAAAAATGACGCTTTCCATTATTCGTCAACTATTTGCGCGTGAAAATGTGGTAGAAATCTTAGGGTCTCTCTCCATCTGGCTCTACTCGCTCTCTGTCTAACATAACGGTTTCCTTTGTTGGATGCACTTAACTTTTACAATCTTAGGAAAGTTTTCTGACACCCTTGAAAATAATACAGTTTTATGACGGTAGGTCCGCTATGTTACTTTTCATAGTTTTTAGCTGACTCACGGGCGTCAACGCAAGGTCGTCTGTATGAATAACTCCCGCGCCCTTCTAAAACATTGTAATGTTTTTTACTTTGAAGTACCACCGCTCTAATCGGTAGTTTTAATTTTATTTTCTCCCCGCTTTCTATGAATTTATATTTCCCCCTGGGTACAACATGACTCTGTCCCCATAAAATTGTTGAGAATGCAATTTTCTGTTATAAGAATGTTGGTATGGAGTTTTAAAAAATGTATCATGTTATGTTAACTCATTTTGCCGTCGCCGTCACTCATTTAGCACCACCCAAAATGGGTAGATATTTTGATAGTTAACGAAGCAAATGTAACCGAGGAGAACATTAAGAGATACCAAATGAAAGGGTATAATGTGCAGGCTCTATACAAAAACAGACAAGTCGCGAGTGGTATATATTGTGCTGTTAGAAACAAATTACCGACTGAATTTAAAGTAATAAAAGAGATGAACCCAATGGACTACAGCGAAATTGTAAAACTCAAGATCTGGATAAATAAGACACAGGTGAAGATCTACGGAATATACAGCCCTCCAAACAACAATAACCTAAATTTAGACATAATTGACTGTGAAAGGAACTCGCTGATGATTGGTGATTTTAATGCTGCCTCTCCAACCTGGGGATACAACTACTTCAATGCAGTTGGAAGAACTGCAGAAGACCACCTCAATAGCACCAATTGGACTCTACTCTTTGACCCTAACCAGCCAAATACGTTCATACACTACTCGGGAAACACCACCAATCCAGACCTGGCTATGGCTTCGTCAAATATAGCCAAAAAGTGCAATAGAAAAGTTATAGGAGATCCTGGAAGTGGGCATCGTATGACAGTTACCAAAGTTGTGATAAAAAAATGGAATAAAGAAGAAACCAAAAGTTAAAGCCAGGTGGAATTTCAAGAAGGCAAACTGGGAAAAGTACAAAAGATTAGTGGATGAGAAAGCTCTAGAAATGGAATCTAGGGATACGCCGTATAATAAACTCAAAAAATTCTGTGAAATTATGAAGAAAAGCGCCAAAGACAGCATCCCTCGGGGGAAAGTATATCGATACAAGCCCTTCTGGAATAAGGAATTAAATGAGCAACGGATAAAGAGAGATAATGCAAGAAAAGAAGCTGAACGTTCACAGGGGAAAAGCAACGAAGAGAGAAGAAACGATGTCGTCAAGTGGAGAAAAGAAAGTGCGGTACTCAAGAGGCGGGGATAAATGAAACAAAAAGAGAGACGTGGAATAAATTCATAGGATCGATAGATTATAGAAGAGATGCTCAAAAAACACATAAATTCCTGAATACTCTCAATGATAAATACCCTGAGAAACAGGGTCATCCAATGAATGTTAAAGGCAGGATAGAAACCGATGGAAAGAAAATAGCTAAAAAATTCAATATTATGTACCAAAGTCAATATACTATTCCAAGATAACTGAAAAAGATAGAACACAAACTAAGACATGAAAGAGCAGCTCCGATGGGGAACACTCACCTGGACAGAATGTTTGAAAAGGCATTCAGCATTCAAGAGTTAAATGAAGCCATCAGAAATACGAAAAACAAAAAACAACCAGGGGATGACCAAATATTTCCGGAAATGGTGAAAAACCTCGGATCAGCAGCGAAACAGATGCTCCTGGATATTTATAATGATTTTTAGGTGAACGATGAGCTCACACTACCGGAAGACTGGACAAAAGCAGTAGTCATACCACTCCTGAAGCCTGGAAAACATCCCAACGAAATGGAGTCCTACAGACCGATTGCTTTGACTCCAATCCTGGCTAAAATCATGGAAAAGATGGTTACAGAAAGACTAAATTGGTATCTAGAAAATCAAAACCAACTAATGGAAGAACAGGCAGGATTTCGGACCAATATGTCGACCTCAAACGCATTGACCAGGCTAGTACAAAGCGTGAAAGATGGATTCCACAAGAAGAAGAGAACGTTAGCGGTTTTTGTAGACTTCAAGGGAGCATACGATACAGTCTGGAGGGAAAAACTAATTGCCAAACTGAAATCATACAATGTAAGAAGACGTATGCTGAATTGGTACAAAAGATTCCTATAACAAAGATGGGTTAAAACAAGATGGGAAGGACACGAGTCACGTTTCAAACAGTCCAAAGTCGGCCTGCCGCAAGTGCAGCATCCAGCACAACCCTCTTCAACGTTTATATCAACGATTTGCCGAAGAAGTTACAAACCATCCCAGGAATCGAGGTCAGCATGTTTGCGGACGACGTGGTACTGTGGGCAGCGGAAAAAACACAGACAAGAAACAAAAGGAAAAGCTAGAAAACAAAATCAATGAGGCGCTCGAAGTCCTAGAAAGCTGGGCTAGAGAAAATAATATGATCGTCAGCAAAACAAAAACTATTTACCAAAACTTCAGTCTCAAGCATACCAACCCTGACTTTAGCATAAAAATTGGCAATGACCCACTGACAAAGAGTGATAGCACGAAATATCTTGGAGTGATACTAGATAACAGGCTTACATGGGAAGATCAAGTAAACAAAACATCACAAAAAGCAAACAAGAGAATTGGGTTGATGAAAAGACTAGCCGGAGCAAAGTGGGGATGCAACCAAGATTCGCTTAATATAACTTACAACACTTATGTCAAACCTATCATCACTTATGGGAGCGAAGTGGTTGCAACGGCAAATAAATCGAGACTAGAACGTCTAGAATGCGCGCAGTCAAATGCTCTAAGACTTATATCAGGCGGGGTGAAGACTACCTCAATAACAGCACTACAACTCTACACGAAGAACCCCCCCCCCTTCGTAAAAGAAATAGAAAAACTAGCTGCAGCAAGCCTCATGAAAATGGAGACGTCCCAAAAGGCAAAATGGATCTTAAGATGCCCACAGAATAATACCAGGCTAAAATCGCAGAAAATGCCGCTGGACGTCAGTAGAAGAGTTTTGCGTGAGAAATTGCCATCAAACAACTTCGAGGAAGCTACACTGCCGCTTGACCCCTTACAATACCGAGAAGTGGAAGCACAAATGAACCTACCCGAAAAACTAAGTAAGAAAACGAACATACCAGACATGCTCAAGTGTTCAGCACTTAACATGCTTAGAGAAGAGTACCCGGAAAACGAATGGCTGAAAGTCTTCACGGACGGATCCCAGAAAGATGGAACAGGGGCGGGAGCCGGAGTGTATTCCAAACTCTTTTCTCAGTATGCCGCAGTTGGACAACACAATGCTAATTTCGATGGCGAGGTGGAAGCTACATATCTAGCCCTGAAAAACTTACTTTACAGAATAAACGCGTTCAGCAAAGCTGTTATTCTGGTTGACTCCCAAGCAGCAATCCAAGCAGTAAAATCCAACAAGAGGCTATCTCCCCGAATCAAAGACATAAAATCAATGATCGAGCATTTAGAGGGCATGAAGAAAACGGTAGTATTCCAGTGGATACCACCGCACGTCGGAATAGACAGCAATGAGAAGGCAGATGACCTGGCCAAAAAAGGAACCACCCTCCCAATGGCAAATAGACCCCTTTCAGTGCAATCTGCAAAGAAAATTATCAACAAAAGCACCCTGGAAGATTGGGAAAAAGAAACAAAACAGAAGGCAGCTGGAAGGAAATGGGAAAAAGTGAACGAGCTCTGGTCCGTTAACAAATCTAAACCAAGAAAAGAAGCAGTAGCCCTCTTCAGAGTAGCAACGGGACACGACTGCCTGGCCGCCCACCTCGAGAAGATACACATTTGTCCCACGGCAACATGCACTGTTTGTCACGAACCTAACAGCAGGATGGACGAAGAACACCTATTAGTGTGCTCACGACTCGACAAACATCAACAATCAAACAGAGACCTTGCAGCTCTCTACTGGTCTGCCAGAAACTTGATGGAATGAATTCCGAAGTATCGCCAGAAGAAGAAGAAGGAGAAGGAGGAGGAGGAGGAGGAGGAGGAGGAGGAGGAGGAGGAGGAGGAGGAGGAGGAGGAGGAGGAGGAGGAGGAGGAGGAGGAGGAGGAGGAGAAGCAGAAGAAGAAGAAGAAGAAGAAGAAGAAGAAGAAGAAGAAGAAGAAGAAGAAGAAGAAGAAGAAGAAGAAGAAGAAGAAGAAGAAGAAGAAGAAGAATGTTATGTTAAGTATTCATCAATGTATGTTAGAGGTTAAGAGAAAAACCACAACTAAAGGGGACCAGATCAGTTAGGGATATGGGATCATACGAGGCCACTATTTGATATTTTTGATTTCATGTTTCAGTGTCTGGTGATGCTGTGGCGGCGGTCCTGTGCTGGCCGGCGCGTCAGAACAGGGGCGTCAAGTGCCTGTCTGGCCTTGCGGTGTTGCGATCTCGAAAGGGAAGTCCAGTAAGGTCATTCAGGTGCGGCCACAATCACTGGACCAGGGGGTAAGTTAACCACAATTTTTAATAAAACAAAGGGGGTTGTGGCGACATATCCAGGCTGATCTCTTTAGGAAGTATGATAGTGTCAATGAGAGTTTTTATGCTTCGGCATAAAACCTCTCATTGAGGGGGTATTGTAACAGTACAGTTAGGCCCACCCGGGGTAATTTGGGGAGAAATAATAATTGTAAATTTTATTTCTAAATTATAATGACGTATGCAATGTGAGCGAATTAGTGTCAAGATCAATGAAGCAGAACGCAACTATACAGCTATTTTTAGCTGTATGACATTTGAACTTTGCACTGGAGAAGTCACGCCCGATGACATCAGGGCCGAACCTTTGGATACGTCACTTGGAATGTAGATTCAAATTAATGCCACCGTCAAAACTGACTTCAGAACGCAAATAGAACAACAGAGCGAAATCACGTGACTCCCCCGCTTCCTCAGAAACTGAGGAAGTAAAATTCACCCCAGTAAAGAAATAATCACCCAGTTGAAATTATACCTTATAACCGGCCGGTTGTGAATAAAAGTTCCGCAACAAAAATGTGGGCCTACACGTGTAAAATATTAAAAATGTTAAATAACAAATATAACTTTCATTAGAGTGGACTAACAGTAAAATTCTTCTTCAAAACATGTAAACTCAGTGGAAAGTACGGAATAACAAAGGTAGTGCGTACACGAGGAGTCATCCAATGGACGCACCTATATCTTTATTTTCATTGAATTGATCGGTCTCTTCACCACTCTCTACCCCCACTATAATCTCATAATCATCATTGCTATTCAATATTTTATTCTCTAATGCTACCACTTCCACTATTTTACTTTCACTAACCCCTTCACTTACCTCGTTACTTCGTTTGTAACAGTACATACTGGCCCAATACCATAATTGTGGGTTATGTAGGTGTTTTCAATGTTTTATTATGTATTTTTAAACATACAGAATGGTTAGGTACCTTGTCCCTCTGGAAAAAGGAACAACGCAACTTCGGCCAGAGTAAGACACCAAAGTCGCCGATGGACGTGCTAAACTCAAAATATACCATGGTGGTGTTTGTGACGAAAAGACTACAATACGAATTCCGATTGGACAATAACACTGATCCGTCATAACAAAAGCAATGACGCACTGACGACAACGCATGTAACCAGTCTTAGTCCTGTGTGAAAAAAGAGTGATGACGTAAAAATATACGCACACAAGCGCGATTTTGCACTTGCCTCCGTCTCAATCCAACGTAGTTCTTCAAGGGTGCAGCAGCGATGTATCGCTGTCTGTTCAGATTTACTATAAAAATTTAATATCAACAAAAGCTAATTTACAAATGTGATGGTGGAGCGTTAGTTGCTCAAATGTATTAACAGTTAAATCTAAAAACATGTAAAATCAGTGATAATTCTGTAATTAAAACAAAAGAGACTTGAGCCGAACACCAGCCATGCAGGGAACACTCAACCAACAACAGCGAGGGATCTACGCCTATCACCGTTAAGAGAAGTCAACCTTTTGTCATTTTCTATTTTAATATAATGAGCTCATTAATTGAAAACAACCAATTAAATCATGTACCCATAATTAGATGAATGTATGTGAGAGAGTTAGAGTGAGCGCATGGCCATGAGTATATATATATACCAAGGGCATTGGTTTGTGTATACAGCAAATATGAATTAATAATTAATTAGAACTGCAGTATAAAGATAACATTTTAATGATCTTGATTAGAGACCACTAGAAATATTAAGACTGATAGGGCTGACTAAATAGCCACCATTTTGTTTTTTTTTGTTGCAACTTTGTACGACGCCATTTTAAGCACATGGTTTTATAATGAATTTACGTTGACAATTAAAATTTGATAGTACCTTCACTCTAAAACAGTGTTATCATTTGTGTCATCTTCTTTGACTCAAGAATCTCGCTGTAACGAATCCTGGCACCCCTTAGATAGAAAAGCACATAACATAAGAAGATTACGAGCCCGGCAGCAATAAAAAATGGTAAGTACACACACGTGCCATAGTATGGTCGTATTTACACATATAATGTAAAGAGATTATTATGGTGGTAAGGAGTGAGATAACACGTTTACTAGTATCATCACTATTCTCGTTCAAGAAAGCGTATAATCCCGTTTTGTTCTTTCATTTGTCTAAGCTCATTATTGAATTTATGCCAATCATCCTCAGTCATTCTTTCCAAAACCCTTTCAAACTCGTGCATGAATTCCATACTATTCCATGCCTCCCCTGATCCACTCACTTTATTTTCTTGTGCCTTGGCCATGTTCAAAAAAATTATCTTTATTTTACTCAATAACTACACATATTAATTCACAATACCTTCTACAAAACATCAACACCAATATTTTACAGTTATCAAAACATAACCCCATATCTACGTCTATTTTTACGTACATCGAAATTTTTGTTTCTATTTCAAACAACCATTCTGCTCCTCCCAGTAGGCCTGTATTTATATAAAATTTATTTATATAAACGTCCCTACCTAAGGAAGCCAACTGTTGTTCTTTACCCCTGAATGATACTTAATTACTTTTAATTAAGTTCACTATTCGTGACGCCATTAACATTACCAACTATGAAGTATAAAATCTACTTACCTCTGGGCCAGGTTCGATTCAGGCGAACGGAAGAACAGAATGGTTTATTTTCAGTAAATAACTTTTGTTTTTTGTTTACCAATGACATTCCCCTTTTATTTTTGCTCATATACTTGTACATTTAACCCCTTCTTCAACAAAATGAAACACATTCGGTCACGAGGCGTAATTGATAAAGAAAACAAGTAACATAATTATTAACATCAACATTTTTCTCTCTCTCTCTTCATCATGTATTATTCTAAATCATCAATTTAATTTATATTTCTAATTGAACACAACCCAGCACTTCTTAAATATATATTTTTTATCCACACAAACACACACACATTCATGCATTACATTTTATATTCCCCTCAATGAGCTCATTTTATGTTATTTATGGGACTTGCAAGATTTTATTGATTGTATTAATTTACTTCCCTTTGATGATCTTTGGTGCGTCCATTGGATGACTCCTCGTGCACGCACTACCTTTGTTATTCCGTACTTTCCACTGAGTTTACATGTTTTGAAGAAGAATTTTACTGTTAGTCCACTCTAATGAAAGTTATATTTGTTATTTCACATTTTTTAATATTTTACACGTGCAGGCCCGCATTTTTATTGCGGAACTTTTATTCACAACCGGCCGGTTATAAGGTATAATTTCAATTGGGTGAGATGAATTGCTTGAAAATCTGAGATGGAGGGGGTCACGTGACCACGTTCATTGTTTTTCTGAATATGACGAGCCAATTTCTGAGGCGAAGTTAACCACACCTTGCAATTCAAGTGACTTTTTAAAGGCTTGGCAATTATCTAATGTGGCGTGACTGGTGACTTCATCGGTCAAAATTCGTTTGGTAATATTTAACTGTTTTTCTGGTGTCGGAATGTTGACCTTGACACTATTTCAATCGCTTGCTTGCTACGTCTTATAATTCATGAATAAAACTTGTTCATTCTCCCCATAATTATTGTTTATACTTTTAGGTTTCCACTTTCCCCAATTTACCCCGGGTAGACCCAAACTGTCCCGTTACAATACCCCCTCAATGAGAGGTTTTATGCCGAAGCATAAAAACTCTCATTGACACTCTCATACTTCCTAAAGGGATCAATCAGGATATGTTGCCACAGCCCCCTTTACGTTTTATTAAAAAATCATGGTTAACTTACCCCCTGGTCCAGTGACTGTGACTGCACCTGAATGACCTTACTGGACTTCTCTCTCAAGATCCCAACACCGCAAGGCCAGACAGGCACTTGACGCTCCTGCTCTGATGCGCAGGCCAATACAGGACCGCTGCCACAGCATCACCAGACACTGAAACATCAAATCAAAAAATCAAATAGTGGCCTTGTATAATAACATATCCCTAACTGATCTGGTTCCCCTTAGCTGTGCTGGTTTGCGTTAAGAAGCACTGGTTTTCTTGAACCAGTAATAGATAATCTTATATCTACTGCATAGACTTTCATCCCCTTAATTCATTCCAAGTATTTCATAAAATTTTTGATTCCAATCAACAATAAATAAGCCTTTCCCATTTTACAAGAAGAAGTATAAATCTTTACATTAACACAACAATATCTCAAAATATTGAAACACATTATTAAAAGCTTTAAAGATCAATCAATCAAATACAATTCATCTATGTCTCCCTTCTTCTACAATTCTTAACCATAATCATTTAATACATTATCACATATTATTATAACAAATAAAAAAAATTCTATTTATCCGGTGCTGTTAATAATAATCATCCCTTTTTCTCCTCTACACACACTATTGCCCCCCTGGACTGTTGCGTCCAGTTGCCTCCACAAGGACTGAGGCGGAAGGAGTGAGCACTTTTTTCTTTTCTCTCACCCCCATCCTTGCTTCAGCGTTACAAGAAACTTCAGGGTAAGTACCCCTACTCATTATTTTACTATATGCCCCTAAGGTCTACCACCACTATTTGGGTGAAAATAGCCTGTGTTCAAAATAAGCTTAGATTCCCTGATTAAACCCCATTAAATTTCCAAATTAAACCAATTTCCAGGATTACCAACTATGTTCAGCATACATTAATACTGCCCATAGCTGGTAGTCAGCCAAAACCACTATCTGGGTTGGTAAAGCCGAGATCGCCCGAAATGTAGGGAATCGCAATGGTTTGACACCTTGTGTCATATCTGCCCCCAAAATTATTAAATTATACATAAATACAATTCATGATTAGATTACTACACACATACATAATCAACATAATAATATACAACATAATAAAACATAGTACACTCATAATTAACATTGCGATTATTACATTAAACTAAACAATTCACATTTAAGTTTGACCAAAAATTACACACTGACAGTACGAAAATCTTGATGTCGGAATTATGGTATGAGTGGTAGCAAATTATCATATTTTATTGTTTTACACACACACATACATAGATAGAACGATTTCCCTTTGTAAAGAGACAACGACGCAGATTTCAACAGATCAAAACGATTCTAAGGTCAGGAGCGGACGTGCGAAGACGAGCATACACAATTGGTGCGATCAGTCTCTTCTCTCGGTATCTTCTTCTCCCAACAGTCTACCTGTAGATGACCACGTTTTCCACAGTTGTAACATTTCGGTCTTCTGTCTTTTTCAAATCGTTGTGACTCTCTTGAACTTTTGAATTGTTTGTCCGACAACACTGTTTTTCTGCACCCATCGTAACGGTAATATGATACAGGGATCTTCTGACTGCAATGTGATGGCACAAACCCATTAATGTAGCGGGACGCTGACTTGGCAGCTTCAAACTCTAGAGCGTGAACAAGAGCTTCTGAGCTATCTCGGTGTCTTGCCATTCGTAACACTTGCTGAAGTTCACAATCTCCGATGCCATCAATAAATGTCTGCACCGTAAACCTTATTCGGAAGTCTTCTGGTGCTTCAGGATAGGCCAATCTAATAAATCTTTCGATACTTGCTTCAAATTCTTGAAGACTTTCCCCGGAACGTTGTCGTCTTGTTCTCAACTGAGCGTAGTACACCTCTCGCAAATGTTTATCACCATACCGTAATTCCAGAGCTTTTATCAACTCGGCATAGGTGTTATGGCTGTCAGGTGGCACTTTCTGTAGTACTTCTGCCGCGGGTCCTTTTAATGAGAGAACGAGTGAAACAGCCTTGTCTTTCTCTGTCCAATTATTTGCGCATGCAGCAGCTTCAAATTGGCGGAGGTACGTTGCCCAGTGACTGCTTCCGTCAAAGGTTGGAGCTTTGACATGAACTGTCCCTACTGCAGGCAAAGTGACTTTCTCTGTTAACTTATTTTCTGTGTCTTTTTCTGTCTTGATCACTGGTACAGTCTGTTCAGAAATTTGTTTTGGTTGAATCTTCATGCACTGTTCAACTTCAATTTTAATTTGTTCTCTTATGTTTGCCACTGAGTTTTCTACTGCAGATATTTTTGTTGACATAACTTCTTCCACAGTCAAGACAGATTTTTCTACTTTAGCTATTTTATTTGACATGGATTCTTCTACGTCAGATATTCTGGTAATCTGATTGTTGAGCTCACCTCGTAATTCACCTACGTCACCACGTAGGAGACCCAATTCTGCGGTAGTATGTTCTTGCATCTGCTTTTGTTCATGAATTAATGCTTTGATGTCACCTGCTTCACGCTTACGTTCCTCTTTTTGTCTTTCTTCTGTTTCTAGCATTAGTGCTTTCTGACATTCATCAGCTTCTTCTCTTTCTTGTATTCGTTCTCCTTTTTGTCGTCTTTCTGCTTCTTCTCTTTCTTGTATTCGTTCTTCTTTTTGTCGTCTTTCTGCTTCTTCTCTTTCTTGTATTCGTTCTTCTTTTTGTCGTCTTTCTGCTTCTTCCTGTGTCTGCCGCAGCAGTGTTTGTAAAGCTTCCATCATCTGACTGGGATCCATGTTTACTGATTAATTACGAATCACACTCATCTTGTACAAAGCGTCCACTGTTTCCACTGTTAACCGTTCTATCCCAGTTCTGACACCACTGTTACGACGGTCTATTCGATCGTCGTAGGTACAGTGGAAACAAAATAAGTACAAGACACCAATTAAGTCACTAACCACACCTTTAATTGTTACAGCAAAAATAGTTCGTAATTAACAACAGAGTCTCTATGACAAATCAAATGAAAATTGTACACACGTAATAAAATGTCCACAAATATTAAAACTCAATTGTATTACAATTATACCGTCTGATTATAAAACGCAACACTTCAATAATAACTACTTGAACGTACACAGTAATAACTCGAACCGCTCTGGAAATATATCGCACTAATACTCTCGAACCGCACTAACCAATATCTCGCATGGAACTGAAAACTAAGGCCGCTACCCAATGTATTTATAGTCACGCTCACACACCAGAAGCTTCCAAACTGCGTCTTATCTCTCGTGAACTACGTAATTACTACGGCCTTGACACAGTCCGAGCGCCCGAGCGAAGCCCGGCACAGTCGAGAAAATTCTCGCAAAATGCGTCTAGTAGCACGTACACCACACGCTTACATCGAGATCTTTCTGGCACATTCGATAAACGCGTAGATTGTTCTGTGCTGTCGTAGCAATATTCTATACCCCATAAAATTTCATTATCACTATCCCTGTTTACATAATCATTTTCTAATATCATACTTTTATTTATATTGTTACAATTCTCTCCCCTACTTACCTTGTCATCTTTGTTGAATTCTAATTTGTCTATTCCTCTCTTGTTTTCTAATTCTATCTCGTCTAACCGTGTCCCTATTTCACTTAATCCTTTATCATAATTACAGCTTTGTTCTTTAATTTCTTTTTTGATATCATTAACTTGTTCATCAAATTGGTTTAATTTATCATTAAAATTGTCTACTTTTGTATCGAACTTGATACTCTGTTCATTAAAAAGCAGTTTCATCATTCTTATTATGTCGTTTTCCTCAACTCTTTTTGTTGGGGCTGGTGTTGAGTGAATACTATCACCCATCATTTCTGATTCTGTTCTACTTGTTTCGTTATTGTTTGCCATTTTGGAGTTCTAAATATATGTTTGAAACATTACTGTATACTCTACATAACATAACCTACTCTCTCACTTAACGTGTCACACCTTGATCTAATAACCGTTCTGTCTCTTTTGCCGGCTTATTTATATAAACTTTATTTATATATTGTCCCAGTTCGGGCACCATCTGTTAACGGTCACTCTTTTTTTAACAATAATAAATATTATATATTCATAGTTACTTACCGTTTGAGCGAGGTCAACTGTTCTCTGTTTACATTTTTGTTCAGGCGCCATGTTGGTGTTGCCAACCTTATGTATTTGATATTATTCGGGTCCAAGGTTCTTATAAGCGAGGCAGAGACGGAACGGTTACCAGAAATAATGTACACTAACAGCATTTGTGTTAAAATAAACGGTTTTTTTATTATTTCATATTTGCATAATTTGTCTTCTAAAACATCAAAATGGCTACTGGCATATTACATAAAACAGAATGGCGTTCCTACTTCCGCCTCTCTACACAATTAATAATTATTTTGATTACCTTACATTTTAATTTTATTTCCCCAAAATATTTTTAAATAAGCTGCAGCTCTACAAAATTGATGCTTAAAATTTTAACATGACTTTATAAACAACTAAATAGAGACCACAAACCAACGCCACATGGCGTCTCGCCAGTTTAATATTCGGCCTTACATTTACTCAGCTACACACACACTTATTCGTTTTCTTTAAAGCATAGACAATTTGGATTGAATTGATTTTTCATGTTGAGCTCAAAAACTTATTGTGATATGTAAAAAGGGATTAGTGCACTTTCCTGTTACTGATGTGGCGCAGTCCTTTTTGGGAACCTCCTCTTCGCCGGCTTGTGTTTTTCTGTTGTTTTACTGCATACTGATGTTAGTTATGTTTGTTACTGCACTGAATTTACACTCTGTTTACATTTTCTCACTAATTAAAATATTGTTACATTTTCCTGTAATTTGTGCTTTGGCTGGTATTAGTTACCGGACGACCTTTTGTTTGAAAAATGAACACATGTATGAAAAATATCTAACTGTACAGATGGTGGGACAGGGTTTAGGGGGTGGGGAAGGGACATTAATTTATAGCTTGTGTGTGAGCAGGGTGGGGTGAGAGGGGTGAAGGGTTTGTTTTCACATAATTTCTGTCTGTTCCGATCTGACGATGAGCTGTGAAGATTGAAAGCGCTAATCAGGATAATTTTTATATAGTGGTGTGCAACAGTGATCATTCTGCTTGTGATTTCAACCACTAACACAAATTTCTTCATGAAACGTATTTAGAGTAAGGTCAGTTACCTGACCAGGAACATCAGCAGACTGCTAGGGTTATAAATGTAGTGTGTCACTTATAAATGATTTGCAAATTTTCAATGTAATTAAATGTTTCAATGATAAACTTGTGATGTTTTAAGTAAATGGTGAAATGTATTCGAGATAGTTTTGAATTTTCAAGGGTTTAATATAATGTAAAATGTGGTAAAGGTTAGAATTGTAACGGGGCAAAAGTGTGGGGTTTTATTTTATTAAATTTTTTGCAACAATTTATTTCATATGCGTGGCCAGTCCCCGGTTGAATCTAACTCGTAGCGAACAAAGAAACGGTGATGAAACAATTGCAATGGAATGTGCGGGTTGAAGATTCTTAGAACTTTGCGACTGTGTGACACACACCCACAAACGCCCCACCACCAGCAATCGCGCAACCGACGCCAAGTTGGTAAAACAACATGGCTTGAATAAGAATTTTGCTAAACACGTGGTCTCAACACGACGGAAACGAAATTAAGTCCTGCCCACATTTGTGACGTCGACAAGTGAACACTAAATTTCGTCGACGTCCAACACACGAAAATCCCATGTGTCGTGTGTGCAACTGATGAGACTTTGACAACGAAGGCTGTGTGCAGCGACGAAATTTGTTCTCAGGCAAGGCAGTGATGTCCGGCCTCATGTAGAGAGAGTCGACTTTTAGCCGCGGCGCCGGCCAGCCGCTCGCTGACTCGTGGTCACCACGAAACTTTAAGTTTTACCGGAAAGTTATAAAACGGTATAAGTAAGTGGAACAATATCCCGGAATGGATTAAGTGAAGTGCCGAAGGAAGAAACAATTAAAAGTGTATGGGACTAACAAACATTCGGATGAATCTAGTGCAGCACGCGGCGAATAGACACCATGACCGTTACGTAACTAACCAACGATTATTCAATTTTCAATTATTCAATATTTAAATAATTTCACCAGTTTTAAGTCTCGAGCAATATAAAAGGGGATATAAAAATGTATGTGTGTGTGGATGGCAAACTGGATTCGTCTTCTTTAGATTAAGGGTTAGACTAGGAATACGTAAAAAGAATATTAAGTGAAAGTTTTGTTTTATTACCGTTTTATTTTGTTTTTCATAAAATGAGGTTTTGGTTAGAATAAATTAAGAAGTTCGTTTGTAGATAACCATGTGTTAGTGTCGTTATTACGCCATAACCTCTTCCTAGGATTCTGTGCTGACAACTCGTCTAACGTAATCGGGGGTTTTCTGAATATTTTCAACATGCAGTCAGATAGCAGGTTTTTTATAAGGGCAAGAGTGTTTTAAGTTTACATGTTTATCTAAAAAATATGTTGGCGACCTGGGCAGTTTCTAAAGGTAAGTTTCACGGGAAATATGACGGTAAGTAAAATTCTGGCAGCGGTGAGTATTATATGACGAGTGTAGTATTATTCTAAAAAGGTAAAAGGCAAGTATCTTCACAGCGACGACCCTGCCAGGATGTTCGTATAAAAATTATAGGAACTAGATCTGTTTTAAAGCACAGAAAATAGGAATTGGTAACGGCGTATTTGTAAAAATTGTATCGTATATAATTACGTAAATAAGGTTATGTTTTGGTAGGAGTATGATGTGTACAATGGTGTTAGATGTTTTGATTTTATGTGTGTAGTTTAATAATAGTTTTTTTTATATATAAAGAGGTTATATAAATAAATTTTGAATATGACCGAGGTAAGGGAGAATATTGGTTTCGCGTGGGATGAGTGGGAAAGCGAATTTAGAGGGGTTGTAGGTGAAATGACAGACGAGGAGTGGGGAAATTTAGATAATAATTTAACGCGGATGGAAGAACAAGAAGAGGGAATATTCGCGGAAATTAAAAAACATAGTGAGGATAAAGGTAAGATAATTGAAATGACAGGAGTAGAGAATAAGACAGTGAATAGGCCTAACAATGACGATAGTGTAAAGGTGCGTTCACGGGATGATGTAATGAATCTTTTGAAAACAATATATGATAATATGAATAAGGGTTTTGATGAACTAAGTGGTGTTATTAATAAACGGTTTGATGAGAGGGAGGAAATGATGAATAAACATTTTGATAATATGAATAAGGGTTTTGATATGATGAACAAACATTTTGACGAGATGGATAAACTTATGGGAGAGTGGCGAACAGATAGAGGTGAATCGAAACAGGTAAGTGTTTGTGGTGGTAGTAATATAACGAAAAATAATGAAGGAATAGTAGACAAGGTAAACAAGGTAAGTAGTAGTAATACAAGTAATTATAATGATGAAATAACATTAAATAAGAATAATGATTATGTAGCTGAAAATGGGGTATCAAAAAGTGATACAGTAGACAATAGTGAAAATGAGAGTAGAATGAGATTTGAGGTTGATCAGGGATTGCTAGTTAGTGCTTATGATTTAGAAAGGGAGTATAGTGATAGTTTAAATGTAGAAGGTGAACAGGGGGCAAAATTTTATGGGGTTAAATGTGAAGCAGAGACTTCACAAGTGTTGATGGAGGACAAGAGTTCCTCAATAGTTTTTGTAGAAGACAAAAGGTCTTCAGAATGTCATATAAGTTTTTTGTGTTTATCTGGTAGTGCCAGATGGTGTTTAAATAATTTTGTGGTATTGCCCTCTGCATGAAGTGAGAGAGAGAATGTGAAAGGGTGTGGTGATGAAAGTGATTATGAGAGAGAGAAAGAGTTAGAGTGGTTCAAGATAAATAGAGGTTATGGAGAGTTGATAGAGAAGATGAATATTAAGAGAATTATGATAAATAATGTAGACATACCTTGTGCAGTAGTAGACAATGATTATATTGATGACAAATATGTACCTGTAGGAAGAATTAGTGTACTGGTAGTGGAGGAATATGATGAGAAAATAATTTACCTGGGTGTAACAACAAATACTTACGGAGATTGGATAAAAATAAATAAGTGACAAGTTTTATGAAATAATAAAAGGGAAGATGAATGACATAGAGGTAATGGTTTATAATAAGAATAATAATAATAAATTGGATGTAAATAAAAATGGGTTATGCTATAAATATGTTAGGTATATACACGACGATGGAGGTTGAACATACACGTAATAAATGAACATTCTAAATAGTTTAAGTTGTGGTTATGACCTTGCTTACTTAGAAAATGAAGTGTGGAAAACTGAACAATTAATGACGAATAATTTGTAAATAATTGATAGTGAAAATAATTGTGTGTATTGTAAAGTATGTTATGTAAACCATGTGTAGCTAGTAGAAATTGTTGTGATAATGATAATAATATTTTTGCAGCCTAAATAAATAACAAAAATAATTTTGAAGAGGACAACAAATGAATTGTAATTATTGTAATTGGTGAGAGTAATAAAAAATGTTGTGTTTTCCATAACTGATTTAATTAAAATAATTTGAGATGTTTAAATATTTTTGATTGATTTAAATGTTATATAATTGAAATTTTCTAATAAGTTTAAATTATTTTATGAGATGTGAATTTGACAACAATTAATAAATAAATAAATGTTAAATTGTTTAGTATGGAATAACATTGTTGTTAAAATTGTTTCAGAAGGTACAGGGTGTTTGGTGTTTTTATTTGTGTATTTAGGACAGTGTATGAGTGATATACTGTAAGTATAAATTTTCTAATACAATATATGTAAAGTAAAACTTGATATAATTTTGAAATATGTTTATAGTAAGGTCATTCACCTTGCCTAGAAAATCAGCTGATCCGCTGTAGAATGTCACGTATAAATTGTTTGTAAATTTCCAAGGTAACTAATGTTTGAATATAATGACTTTAATGTGTTAAAAGATTTTGATTTAAATGATGGGAGTAATTTAAGATAGGTGAGAATTTTAAATGATTTGTAAAAGATAGTAGATGGGAGATTTTGGGTGATTAATATTTTGTTTGGGCATGTAAATCAGTCCATGTTAAGTTTAAAGGGGTACTAGAGAGAATAATATTGTTGTCTTAATTATTCATCTCTTCTTTCACAGCACTAACACTTATCTAAAAATGAACTTTTTCTTGTGAAAACTTACTTTTTTCGTTGGATGCGTTTCGGCGTACGTATCCGCCTTCTTCAGCTTTGAGTCAGACTGCCATCATTTCGTAACGGTTGTTGTGTGGAAGGTGTAGTGGGGGTGGTGTGTGGAGGAAGGGGATTGGCGCGGGGATTCAACTTGATGTTTGTTTTATGTAAAATTGTGTCAAAAAGTGTATGTGATTTATATTGTAATTGATCATTAAGTATGTTGTTTGGTTGTGTTGTGTGGTGTTTATATATTTCGTATTGTTCAGTTGTGTTGAGTTTTCGACCTTTAGGTAAGTAATGTAAAATTTCAAGATTAGTGTCTATGTTGGTGTAACTGTGGTTTTCTGTGTGTATGTGTGTGGCGAATGCGGAGTGTATATTGTTGTTGGTTAAAGCTTTTAAGTGTTCAGAATAATGGGATGAAAAAGATCTTCCCATCTGGCCGATGTAGAAACTATTGCAGTCATTACAATTTAATTTGTAAACACCTGTTTTGTTATATTTGTCTATGTCTCTGTTTGTATTATTGATGTGTTTTTTTATGGTATTGGTTGTTCTGTATGCTATTTTGTATTTGCGTTTTCTGAATGTGTTGGCGATTTTGTGTGTGTAGGAGTTGTGGTATGTGAGTGTGATGTATTTATTGTGTTGTGTGTTGATGGCATTTTGTGTTTTGTTTTTGATGCGTTTGTGTAGTGTGTTTATTAAATTAGGGTTGTAACCGTTTTTGATTGCTATGTATTTTATTGTGTTGAGTTCATCGGTGTAATCTTGTTTATTTAAGGGTATTTTAGTTAGTCTATGGAGCATATGGTTGAAGGCTGCATGTTTATGTTGTGTTGGGTGGTTTGATGTGTTGTGTATAACCATGTCAGTTGTGGTTGGTTTCCTGTATATTTTGTACGTGTGTGTATTGTTAGTTTTGTTAATTGTTAGGTCTAGAAAATTTATACTATTGTTTTGTTCAATTTCCAGTGTAAATTTTAATTTGTGGTGTATAGTGTTTATGTATTTGTGGAAGTTTTCAACTTGTCTTGTGTTGCCTTTGAATAAAAGTAATATATCATCTACATACCTGTGCCAGTATATAATTTTGTTAGTGTATTTGTTGTATACAATAGTAATTTTTAAACAATAGTATAAATTTTCTAGACCTAACAATTAACAAAACTAACAATACACACATGTACAAAATATACAGGAAACCAACCACAACTGACATGGTTATACACAACACATCAAACCACCCAACACAACATAAACATGCAGCCTTCAACCATATGCTCCATAGACTAACTAAAATACCCTTAAATAAACAAGATTACACCGACGAACTCAACATAATAAAATACATAGCAATCAAAAACGGTTACAACCCTAATTTAATAAACACACTACACAAACGCATCAAAAACAAAAACAACAAAACACAAAATGCCATCAACACACAACACAATAAATACATCACACTCACATACCACAACTCCTACACACACAAAATCGCCAACACATTCAGAAAACACAAATACAAAATAGCATACAGAACAACCAATACCATAAAAAAACACATCAATAATACAAACAGAGACATAGACAAATATAACAAAACAGGTGTTTACAAATTAAATTGTAATGACTGCAATAGTTTCTACATCGGCCAGACGGGAAGATCTTTTTCAGCCCGTTATTCTGAACACTTAAAAGCTCTAACCAACAACAATATACACTCCGCATTCGCCACACACATACACACAGAAAACCACAGTTACACCAACATAGACACTAATCTTGAAATTTTACATTACTTACCTAAAGGTCGAAAACTCAACACAACTGAACAATACGAAATATATAAACACCACACAACACAACCAAACAACATACTTAACGATCAATTACAATATAAATCATATACACTTTTTGACACAATTTTACATAAAACAAACATCAAGTTGAATCCCCCCGCCAATCCCCTTCCTCTACACACCACCCCCACTACACCTTCCACACAACAACTGTTACGAAATGATGGCAGTCTGACTCAAAGCTGAAGAAGGCGGATACGTACGCCGAAACGCGTCCAACGAAAAAAGTAAGTTTTCACAAGAAAAAGTTCATTTTTAGATAAGAATAATATTGTTGTGAATTAATGTAATGTAGAATTTGTGATGTAATAGTGACACAGTAGCTATGGGGAAAATATGGAGAGTATTGATTGATATATTGATGTAATAAATAAGTGGAGATATTTTGTAAATGAAAGTATTGTATTGGGAGAGTAAAGAGTTGATGGGAATTTTGTAAGACGGGGTGGTGTGGTAGGAGTCCGCAACGAAAGGTGTTGGGACGGGAAGGGACCATTTAGCACCGGAAAGGGTTGCCTAGGTAGAATCCAGGAACCAGATAAGGGAATGAGCTTTGGGAGGGAAACACACATCCTGAGTACAAAGGTTAGATAGTATTTTTTATATAAGGGTAGAATGATGAGAATTGAGTTGAGTAGTAAGTTGCGTTTAGAGATTGTTTGATAGATGTTTTGATAGAGATGGGTGTCATATTAGTTAAAGCTGTAAATGAGTGTTAGAGTCAGAAGGGGGTTATGAATATTGTAACACAACAGAAATGCAGTCATCCATGTTACATAAATAGCATATTAACAAACTAATAAGTAAATCAATATTTAACTCCCATGATAATACAAAGGTCTAATAAATACATTTATAATTATAGATAAAAATGAATAAGGATGCAAGGTAGAAATAACAATAATAAACAAACCTGTAAATTAGACAATAGTTAGAGATCCATGTTCAGTGAAAAGTAAATAAATATTATACTGATGAGAATTGTAAGAAAGAAACTAGTACAGAAAATGTCAAAGTAAATGACAATGAAATTAAACAAAAACGAGACATTAATTTACCTTATAGCAATAGTAAGTAAGGATTATGAATTAAATGATATTATTTTGTAACGATGAATGTTATGTTAAAGTTTATATTATGTTATGCAAATTACTTGTGGAGTTAATGGAAAGTAATGAAGCAAAATGTATTATTCAATTACTGTTATAGAAGGATGTGGGAAACAGTTAGTGTTAATGGATCTCAATTTTTTAATATGTGATCCATCGATCAAGATAAAAATTGTTATTAGTTATGAAAAGAATAATTGTTTATGTAAATGTTAATAGTTAAGATTTGATTATATGTATGAACTTATGTAAAAAGGCTATAGTTGTTCACCAGTTATAAACAAAGGTAGGTCTATATACAATAAAAGGCCTAACAGCCAATAACACTATATAACCACTCATAACATAAAGGTTAGGTACGGAAGTTCATAATAATTAATGAATACGGTTCAAAGAGCTAGAAAAACATTTGATAAGTAATGATATATAATAAACCACCTCAATTTAAACAAATTATGATAATGCCACAATGCCATGATATCGATTGATAGCGTTTGATATCGAAAAAGTAATAAATATAAAAGAAACAGACTAAGATCAAAAAACCAGCAGAATATATGTAGAAAATAATAAACAAACTATTGGTAAAGTTATATTCTGATATAATAAAAGATTAATAAGGAATGGACGAAAAATATATGAAATAATAACTATATACAAAACATTGAGAAGGAAGAAAAATAATGTGTTGCTAAGACGACAGTAATGTATGAAGTTGTTGATTTTCATTATTGCCTTTTATGATCTGAACGTGATGAGATTAAAAAACTGTAACGGGCCTATTTTGGGGTAATAAAGCAGTTTGTATTTTTTCATAAAACAATAACATTTTTGTTTGAATAATTGGGACAAAACGTATAAACGAAAGGTAAATTCAGTGGTAGAAAAAATAGCGACAGTGGCAGCACTGCGGGTGACATTTTTTATTCAGTAATGTTTTATAAAACGAGTTTTTATGAACTTAACAACCGACGGAACTGTGCCAAGGTCAGACAATGACATACAAAACCAGTCAACAAGTTATATAACAACATCGGACCATCTGACGTCAATATATACGTCAGAGCCTAGCCTAACAGTGGAATCCAGTTATATAACAAAAACAGTCTGCTGGCGGAGTGATATAAACTTTAAAACAATAAGAGTTGGTCGTACAACCACGGCGACTTCATAAAATAGCGCCGGTGGCTCTTCCCCAGTCTGAAATAACAACTCGCGCGAGTTACATGTAAAAGTTCCGGAACGTAAGTGCGGGCCCGCATACACGTAAAAATTACAATGTGAAGTAAAATTAGAAATGCAAAAGTAACTAACAGTGTGTCTCTTCTTTACAAGAACAGTTTTTTATTTTTTTCGGAAATTATTCTTTAAAACTGAACAATGTGCGCGTAAAAGTGTGACGCCTTCAACTCAACTGAACAGCTAAGTAGCCATGTATCCATACAATTTTAACAAAGGTTTCTTTTTCAAAATTACTTGCATAATGGGGAAATAAATTTTTAATAAAGTATAAAATATAAAATGAGAGCTCTCAAATCATAAAATAATTGTGTGTGTATGAGTGAGTGAAATTATATAAATTAAGAAGGCTGGTTTGTGTATATAAGAATTATTTCTCTTTAATATCTTGATTTTTTTTTATACAAAAGGTTTTTTATATTAAAGGTTTATACTATATTTCAATTTTATTTTATGTGAGTTTGTTTTAGAATGAGAATTGCATAATAGATGAGGGAGGTAAAGACATAGTGTGTTAATGATCTTTTAAAAGTTAAATGATGTGAATTTCCAATTGTTAATAAAACGTAATTATGGGAAACAATATAAAGTTTTCTTTGAACAACCAATTCTGATCTCCTGTTCGCCGAAAAGAACCCCAAAATGATAGGTACAATTTTTTGTGTTTTGTTTGCTTGTAAATCATAAAACAAGATGGCGCCCGATAATTATACAATGTATGTTAGTAAATTAACTAATTTTACGTGACCCAAAAGTGAGTAGCTTCACATTTGGCTTCCGAACGTAGGGACCATTTATATAAATACATTTATATAAATATAGGCCACGTGGAGAACAGAACGGTTGTTTGAGGTAAAAAATAAATTTTTTTTTGCATACGTAAAAAAAAAAGACGTAAATATTGGTTATGTTTTGATAAAGGTAAAATATTGATGTTGATGTTTTGTAGCGGATAAGATGGTTGTATTTAAGTAAAATAAAAAGGGTATTATATAAATAAATTTTGAAATTAATGAGGTATAAATAAGGTGCATAGGAGGTTACGTGAAGTAACGCAAAGCGTTATGTAAGTAGAATACATTGTTGTGTGAGAAGTAGATATGATATATTAGTATTTTTATTTAAAGTAACAATTTTGTTATTACAAAATGGAGAATCAAGAATTAAATTTGGAAAGCACTCTTACTGAGTCAATGTTAACTGACAATGTATCGGCTCAATCTACCCCGTCGACCACACGAGTTAGAGAGTTGTCGATGGACGATATGTTCAATCTGATAAAAACAATGTCCGAAAATATAAGTAGTGATTTAAATGAATTGAAAAAACAAAATAAAGAACAACAAATTGATTCCAATGTTAAATACAATCAAATGAATGATAAATTTGACAGTAAATTAGATGGACAAAATGTTAAATTCGATGAGTTAAAAAACAAAATTAAAGAAATTAATGAGCATTTAAACCGAACTAATGACATAATAGAAAATAACTATAACCGATTAGAACAGAGTGTTGAGAAGTTTGAGAAGTTAGGTGACAATGTTATAAGTATGACACATATTAATAATGACGAAATAGTGGAAGATGTAGTATTAAATAGTGAAGATGATGATATTAATTACAATTCTGAGAGTATAGTGGGGGTAAAGAATAATGGAGAGACACATGATGAAAATATAATCAAAAATAGTGCTGATGAATGTGTAGAGTGTGATTATGAGATGTTAAGGTGTATTGATGAAGTAGAGAGAGAGTGGAAAAATAATATAGTAATTGAATGTGGGCAGAGGGTAAATTTTCCCATTAAATTTTCTGAACCAGAGTGTTCACAAATGTTGTTGTTTTTGAAGGGCGAGAGACCCATATTAGTAGATGAATTGAAGTGTATATTGATGTTGTATAATGTTGTACCCTCTGTCTGTAATAATTGTGAGAGTGTGATGTGGTGTTATGAAGAGAGAGATTTGTGTATTGATAGAGAGATAGAATTGTATAAGTTAAAAAGAAATTATGATGAATTGAGGAAAATATTAGAAGGGGTGAAGATGAACCATATAAAACGCTTACCTGTCAAAAGAGAGATAGAGAATTATTTTGATAATATTTTTATAAACGATAATGACTTACCTGACGTGATAGTAGAAGAATATAAATATGATAAAACAACTTACCTGACATTGACCAATAATACTGATGGAGACTGGACAATAATAATTGATGTTGACAAGGTTTATGAAACATTAATAGGGAATAACCCTATAAATTATAATGGTATAATGAATGGAATAAAGTTAGTGGATTATTATAATAATAATAATGATAAATTGTATGTGGATAACAATGATGCATGTTACAAATATATTAGATATCTATATGACGATGGAGGCTGAACTAAAAAATCAGTGAATAGACGTTGTTAAATATTGTAATTTTGGTAATGACCTTGCAGACTGGGACATATGAAGTGTGAAACAATTGAACAGTTATTGACGTATACTTTGTAAATAATATAGTGAATTCATTTGTGTGTATTATGAAATGTTATGTAAATAATGTGTATATGTAGTGGAAAATGTTGTGATAATAATAATAATATTATTAATATTTTGCATTCTAATTAAATAATAAAAAATAATTATGAAGACAATGATTAATGATTTGTAAATTTTTGGTAATAATCGAAATATGTTGTGTTTTAATAATCAATTGAAGTAAATAATTTGAGGTGTTTAAATATTGTGATTGAATGTTATATGTTTGAATTTTATAATGAATTTAAAATATGTGATGAGATTTCAATGTAATAATAATTAATTAATAAATAAAGAAATGTTAAATGGTTTAGTTTGTGGAATAACATAATTGTTAAAATAAATAGATTAATAATAAATTTGAAAATTTTGAAAAATCTAATTGCAGCACAGGGTAAATAATGAAATAATGATATATAAAAGAGTTAATGAAAAATTTTAAGTAATAATGTTTCTAGGTTTTTATATAAATTATTTAAAAGGAGAATTGTTTGTTAAATGTATGCTAATAATCAAGGTTAATGTCTATTTGTGTATTATGGTATGTGATATATTATACAAGATGTGTGTGTGTGTGTGTGTGTGTGGCAGGGAGGTTATCCAGGGGGATAACGAATTAGAAATTTGTTGTATTTTAATAATGATGATTCGCTACTCAATAATTTTGTTTTGATTTGAAAAATAGATGCACTAAGTACTTCCTATAATGTGTTTATTAAGGCTTATTGTGTTAATTGCATTTAGTATGTTAGGAATAAGGATTATAAAAATATAATAATATGTTTTCAATGTGTTTATAGATTTTAAAATAAAATGAAATAAAGTTAGGATAGTCAAAATTTTCAATGGGTTGCAAAAGACAGAAGTTGGGTGATGAATATTTGTGGGACATATAGATCTGTCCAAATTGAAGTCAAAGTTAAAGAAATAGTAGAGATGAAAATAATGTAATGTTTTGAGTTAATGTATGTTAGAGAATTTTGAGAAGTATTGATGCTGACACAGTAGTAATGGAGAATTTATGTAGAGTTTTGATTGATATATTGTTGTTTATAATTGATGATGTTATTTTGTTGTAGTTGTAGTAAGGTAATGAGATTGAGATTTTTGGGGATGGCAATTTTGTAGTAGGGGGTAGTGTAATGTGGGAGTCCGCAACATGATGATGAGTTGGGACGGGATTTGGTATAGATTTAGTGGGAAGGGGTTGCCTTAGGCAGAATCCAGGAACCAGAGAACGGAAATTGAGCTTTTTGGGGGGTGGGAAAACACGTATCCTATGTACAAAGGGTTAGAGAGTATTTTTTTTTATATATATAGAGAGAAGGTGGCGAATTGAGCTAAAGTAGTAAGTAGTTAGAGGTAGAGAAGGGTTAGTAGATTTTTTGATAGAGGGGTGTCATATTAGTTAAAGATTTTGTAAGGGAGCGTTAGAGTAATAAAAGGGGTAAGATTATGAGTAAATGCCGAGTTGATAAAGTGAATTATAATGAATAATGTAGAATCACCCAAATTAATGAAAGGGAATAATAAATGAAATGATGTGTAAAACGAAGATTGAAAAAAAAAAATAATAATTTTTGAGAAACGAATTAATAAAAGTTAAATTGAGATTAAAAGGTAATTTTATGATTTTATATGCAAATTTAATGATGTAAAGTGTGTAAATTTTAAATACAAATTGTTTATTTTAGGATAAGGATAACAATGTGAATTATTAATGTACTATGTTTTCTTATGTTATATTGTGTTTGTTAGTATTTAAGAGAATTTTATGAAGTTAAATATTTTAAATGCATTTTAAATTGGGGATGAGAGAAATGTGATATGGTAATGGGAAATGTTTATGAGTCAATCGTCTGTTTATTTAAATTCTGATGGGAATCAGGGCAGTAATTTTGAATTTTGGGATAAAAGTTAATAAGAGAAAGTAGATAGAATGAGATTACGGAATTTTAAAATGGGTATCATGTTGTTATTAGATATTTTGATAAATATGTTAGAAATAAGTAAAAAACAAAACCAGCGCTTCTTAGCGCAAACCAGCACCGCTAGGGGGAAACAGATCAGTTGGGAATATGGTTTGTATAAGGCCACTATTTGATATTTGATTTGTTGTTTCAGTGTTTGGTGATGCTGTGGCGGCGGACCTGAGCTGGCCAGCGCGTCAGAGCAGGGGCGTTAAGTATCTGTCTGACTCTATGGTGTTGGGATCTCGAGAGAGAAGTCCAGTATTGTCATTCAGGTGCGGTCACAGTCACCAGACCAAGGGTGAGTTGATTATATTTTTTGTAAACCGTAGAGGGGGTTGTGGCGACATATCCTGGCTGATCCCTTTAGCAAGTATGAATGTGTCAATGAGATTTTTTATGCTTCGGCATAAAATATCTCATTGAGGGGGTATTGTAACCTATTTTGGGGTAATAAAGCAGTTTGTATTTTTCCATAAAACAATAACATTTTTGTTTGAATAATTGGGACAAAACGTATAAACGAAAGGTAAATTCAGTGGTAGAAAAAATAGCGACAGTGGCAGCACTGCGGGTGACATTTTTTATTCAGTAATGTTTTATAAAACGAGTTTTTATGAACTTAACAACCGACGGAACTGTGCCAAGGTCAGACAATGACATACAAAACCAGTCAACAAGTTATATAACAACATCGGACCATCTGACGTCAATATATACGTCAGAGCCTAGCCTAACAGTGGAATCCAGTTATATAACAAAAACAGTCTGCTGGCGGAGTGATATAAACTTTAAAACAATAAGAGTTGGTCGTACAACCACGGCGACTTCATAAAATAGCGCCGGTGGCTCTTCCCCAGTCTGAAATAACAACTCGCGCGAGTTACATGTAAAAGTTCCGGAACGTAAGTGCGGGCCCGCATACACGTAAAAATTACAATGTGAAGTAAAATTAGAAATGCAAAAGTAACTAACAGTGTGTCTCTTCTTTACAAGAACAGTTTTTTATTTTTTTCGGAAATTATTCTTTAAAACTGAACAATGTGCGCGTAAAAGTGTGACGCCTTCAACTCAACTGAACAGCTAAGTAGCCATGTATCCATACAATTTTAACAAAGGTTTCTTTTTCAAAATTACTTGCATAATGGGGAAATAAATTTTTAATAAAGTATGAAATATAAAATGAGAGCTCTCAAATCATAAAATAATTGTGTGTGTATGAGTGAGTGAAATTATATAAATTAAGAAGGCTGGTTTGTGTGTATAAGAATTATTTCTCTTTAATATCTTGATTTTTTTTATACAAAAGGTTTTTTATATTAAAGGTTTATACTATATTTCAATTTTATTTTATGTGAGTTTGTTTTAGAATGAGAATTGCATAATAGATGAGGGAGGTAAAGACGTAGTGTGTTAATGATCTTTTAAAAGTTAAATGATGTGAATTTCCAATTGTTAAAAAACGTAATTATGGGAAACAATATAAAGTTTTCTTTGAACAACCAATTCTGATCTCCTGTTCGCCGAAAAGAACCCCAAAATGATAGGTACAATTTTTTGTGTTTTGTTTGCTTGTAAATCATAAAACAAGATGGCGCCCGATAATTATACAATGTATGTTAGTAAATTAACTAATTTTATGTGACACAAAAGTGAGTAGCTCCACAAAACCCAAGAAATGTTTAATGTAATTGGAATATTCTAAATTATTTTGATACAATCATAATACTCAAAATTCTAATGATAATCTTCTTAACCTATGCCAGCAAAGTTTAACCAAATGAGATCATAGTACAGTATCACCATAAAAAATAAATAACTGGGTTCTACAAG
The DNA here is from genome assembly GCA_034769895.1 of Magicicada septendecula. Classification (NCBI taxonomy): domain Eukaryota; kingdom Metazoa; phylum Arthropoda; class Insecta; order Hemiptera; family Cicadidae; genus Magicicada; species Magicicada septendecula. Next base: position 405,256,440 of record CM068375.1, read on the forward strand.
GAAGGACTTGAATTGTCCTATACCAGAAAAGAATTAACGATATATTAAAACCAATACAAAGAGTTAACTGTGTCACAACAAATAATATACACCACATTGGAACTCATAACCTTTTAAATACACGGAACATCACTAATTACTTCAAACGATCGAAGAATGTATTTGGATCCAGAATTTGCAGAAGGACCACCAGTCTGGCCGTAAATAAACCCAGGGAGCTGTATTTCCGAGGTGAACAGGACAAGAATTCCACTTTATTAAACCGAAGAAAGGAATCTCGAACGACATATCCATTCTGAACGGCGAGGTTATCAACCAACTGTCTACTCGAGTTGCTTCGTTCTAGCCTGGTAAATTATCATTGTATAAATCATATTAACAACACAACACTTCAAATTTGTAAATCTTGCATTCTTATCTAAGTATATTTAATCTTCCCCACAGTTACAAGAACCTTCACACCCTGAATTAAATTAATTATAAACAAAAACAAATCATATGACCGAATATAAAATAAAGTATTGGACCGAACAATAATCGATTCACGCAATCTATAGCCTTTGTGTATGCCAATTGGAACCTATCTTATTTGATGTTGAAGGAGTGAATAAATAAAGAAACCTTGTATAGTTGCAAAATCTTATTATTTCGGGTATTATTTAATGATTTGGGAATAAAAAGTAACTGACTAAGTTTATAATAATTGGTTATCGTAAACAGTGAATTAACCTCTAAGTTTCGTTGCCCCTGAACTGTAGCGCTGATTGCGGAATTCTCCGACACCAAAGAGAAGAGCGTTAAAATATAAAATTTACATAATTCTCTTCGAGGTATACTAGGGTTGAGCGAAATTATAGAATAAAACATTAATTATTTAAGTTACAAGCACACTAACACTGGTATTTTTCTTAGAGAGATAAGCTAACATTAGTTAATGAAATTACTATATTCCCCAACTCCAAATATCTCCGAAATTAAATTAAATTAACACGACCAATGAGAGGAGAGACAGAGAAGCATACCCGTTCCTAGTAACAAATAGGTTTACATTGCGTGATACGAACGAGACGCACGTACTCGTTTAGTAACAAATTGACGCCGGCAATGTTGGGGCTGAAACAACGAGAACTCCGCAACCGTAAGAGCCGAGGGTTAGTAACAAATTGGCGCTCAACCAGTGTAGGGCTTAAGTTAAGTAACTATAATTATAATAATATTACTTAACCAGAGCAGGCAACTGTGGGAGAATAAAAATGCCTGATACCAGAGGTAGATCAAAGAGGAGGGCAGAAGATACGGAGAAGGAAGAAGGTGAACAAGAACAGGAAATAGAAATAATAACAGATAGTGAAATGGAACAACAGACAGACGAAATAACGGAAACTGAAATAACTGCGGACAAGGAAAAGGGAGTAATGGAAGAAGATGCCCAAGGGGACCAAATAGATAAAGGCTGGAGCCAGAGAAGTACCAAGTTGGCAGGAGATGATGAAATTTATGGCAGAACAATTTAATAAACAGAAAGAGGAAAATAAGGAAAACTCAAAGAGACTGGAGGAAAAATTCGATAAAACAAATGAGGAAAACAAGGAGAATTTTAGGAAAATAAGGAAAACTCAAAGAGACTGGAGGAAAAAGTCGATAAAACAAATGAGGAAATTAAAGAAACCTCAAAACTAATGAACGAAAAGTTCGATAGGAATAACGAAAGATTAAACCAAATTAACGAAAGGTTAGATAGGAATAATGAGGGTTTAAAACAAATGAAGGAAGAAATCCTAGAAATGAACAAAGAAAATTTAAGGCGAATGGATGAAAGAATTGAGAAAATGAACGAAGCAGGTTTAAAGCGGATTGAGGATAAGAAGGAGCAGTTCAATAATGAGATAATGGAAACTTTCGAAGGGAAGTTTGAAAATGATAACACACTTAGCCCAGAAGTGGATAAATACAAGGAGGAGACAAATAAAGAAATGGAGAGGTGTTTAAAGAATATGTCCAAACCACTAGACAGCACTTCCGAAGGTATTATAGTAAATCCGACCATAGAAGAGAATATCCAGAAAATAAGGAAAATATTGAGAAAGAAAATAGTCCATACAAAAGAAGAAAGGGAGATGAGGAAAGATGGATTAATTAGTGCGTTTAACATCCCAATTAATGAACGAAGGGAGTTATGTAAAGGTAGGAATTATAGAAGAAACGTTATGAAAATAACCAAAATAAAACACCATAGAACAATCACAAAAAACTTAAATAAATTTAAATATTATTTGAAAATATCAACAATTAAAGAGTATATGACCAAATCAATCATATCATTAATACGGAAGATACCCGTAAAACATTTGGTAAATAGTCCAGATATCCAAGGGAATGGAAAGATAGAGTATACAAATGATTATGTTAGAATAGAGGAGATAGGATACCTGATAATTCAAGGGGAGCTAAATATGACTGAATATCCTGACTTAAATAAAGACTTTGCATCAGCCGAGTTACGGTACCAGATACGCGAAAGATATTTATCAAGTGTAAAAATTGGTATGAACACTGCAATAATCCGGACAACGGGTGCAGTCGAACTAATGGACCATGGTTAGAAGAAGAAGTCAACCAGAAAAATGGGACTGATTTGATGAAAACTGACCAGGCAACCAATTGTAAAGAATACGAAAATATTATTTAATAACAAAATCCAATAAATTCTAAATTAAAATAAGAACAGCTTATTACCAATTTTGAAGAGAAAACACTTGTGAATAAAAGAGAATTTTTTGAACAATATTATATAAATAGAAAACACGTCATTCAAAAGAAGTAAGTCTGAATTAAAATATAGTTATGAAGAAGGTATTAAGAAGAGTTAATAACAAACCCCAAGATTACAGAAGAAAACCAGAATTATTACTACATGTTGTAATCTACCTATTACACTGGGGTTGTTTAGAGTTAATGTTTATGTTTGAAATATTATTTGAAAATATTGAACGTTGTTGAAAATTGAAAGTTACCAATTTCATAAAGCGATTTAAGACGTAACATTCGAAATTACTAAAAGTGTGTTTACAATTGTAGCATTATACTTGTCTGAAAAGAATTCCCTTAAATAAATAAAAAAATAATTGTGTTAATATTATTTAAATACTAGCGTTGCTTAAGTTTAAAAGTAAAGTATACTAGTTGGTCGCTTGATGGTGGTGACCGTCCGGTTGATACTAGCTGCGAAACTCCTCCTCCAGGTTGATAACCGTCTAAGTACGTTACGTCTAGTAATGTCTGGACAATAGAATAAATATAATACACTTTCACGTACCTGTTCGTGTTTTCTGGAAGTTCAATAAGCTGCCAAGACGGTTTACAAAAACCAACTCACTTTATCCACAAGGTAAGGTTACCTTGTTTAATAGTGGGCGCCACACAGATTTATTTTGGGAAAATCCCGTGGAAAACCCATTAATAGAATCAATTAATAATTCTTTTTTAAAAAGTTATTTTAAAAGTTAAAATAATTGTTTATTGCCCTTATCGCAATGCACTTCAAAATATTTAATCACAACTGAAGGTTGTTTTGAGTTTTTCTGAATGAAATATTTAACTACTTTTAGAAATAAATTAAGTCGAGTTATGCTGTTAATAATGGGGTTTTATTCATACCCTTGATAGAGAATTCAAACAATATGATTAAAAGAATATAATGATGTACAATTGCAAATATGTTGTTACATACCCTATAAAGCTGACTCAGAGCATAAGCAATAAATCTGGTTAAGTCCAGATACTCTTAACTTTGAACATTAATATTATTTAAATTTCAGGTGTGAGTTCTTTGAGACACAAAAAAGAATGCTCATGCCTACACAATAGCTAATGATTTTCTGATATAATATAGACTAGTAATGCCTTTGATGTTACTATTACAAAATAACAATAAAAATAACCTATTTTATAGGTTATGCGTTCGTCACGCTTGGTTCATGATTTACAAAGTTATATTTTGAGAACACTTATAACTAACATTCAGCTTAGATAGTATCGACAAATCCATTAAATAAATTTAGACATGGTGTAGTACAGAAAAATGTTTCAGTGTTATGCGTCAGTACAGATCTGTTTATCGAAACATACAGGTTATGGCGCTCGGAGAAAATGAATAAATTGTTACACTGTTACCTTGTGTTTTAATCTTTCGATTAAAATTTCAATTAACACATCAATGATCGGATTATAATGATCATCGTTATTCACTACACACGCACAAGAACAGAGAATTCCGATCCACTTCTGACTTAAAGGATCATAAATAATACTATTTAAATTATTTCTGCTGTTCGTTATTTTTCCCGCACTAAATGAAATAAAACTACACTTAAACGCACTGTTTCTTTGTAGAATATCTTGAAGTTGTTGTTGGTTGTTGTCGAACGGTTTCCATCGAAGTACTATTGTGATGACGCTATCAGTTATTAAAAATTTTGGACGAGACCAGCGTACCTTCCACGCTGAATGAAATCAAAAAGTGTCTGGCATTAATCTGCTGCAGCCTCTTATATACCCGGTCGTCTGATCGGCCTTAGGTGATAGTGTTAATTACTAAGCTATTTTTTTATTGGCTTAGCCAGGTGTGATGAACGTGACGTATTGTCTTTCCAACCATCAAAAACGGTTTTCTAACCGCCAGTCGCCGAGATGATTGACAGTTGTCGTTGTTATTGGTGTTGATAACCAGATTTCTTACGCCTTTTGTGTAAATGATGCTAACGCCTCTCACGCACTTATTATAGTTGCGATCTGGGTGGTATCGCTATCAAATTAAAGAATATTTTGTCCTCTTTAATTTGATATAGTTTGACACTGGTTTATCTACTTTTACTGACATTGCTTGATAAACAATGTTCAGGTACATGACTTTACACTGTCGTCTACTAATCGAAGTCGGCGATTACACACTCTGACTAATATTGTTTGCGTTCCACACCGCGTTTTTTCACTTGAACGTTTGTTAGAACACTATTAAATCTGTACTGATCTTTAATTACTGAATATTATGAATAAACCTTAACTTAAACATCGCTATCAACAATACTTACTCACTATGATATTTCGTTTCACATTATTTTGCTCCGTTCTATTAACTAACAATTGAACTATTAATTCTATCATATTAATAATGCTTATTGCCATGTTTGGGTCTAAAAATTGTTCTGTGTATGTGATCTACACTTATATTACCTCCAACTAATCACTTTACTGATGATTGTTTGGTTTAGGCATTATTGAGACATACCGTTTGTACCGGATATCTGCCTCAAAAACATTTATTAGTTCACAATTCAGTACCTAGCTGAGGTAGCTTATCCGTATAAGGTTCCCTCTTACAAACTTTTTTTTTTCTTGTCATAAGTATATTTGAGACTGAAATATAGTTTCATTCTCATATGGTGGCCATAGCTAATCTTAGTTTTTGGCATTAATAATTACTAGTCATTGTTGATTAATTCTCAGCCAAATGCTGATTCTGATCTCACATTATTCAGATTCTTATTGAATCATTTTTTATTAACATATCATTTTCCATTTAAGTTATTCACTGACTCGCTTGACAGCTTAAAGTGAATTTAATTTGTCCATTAGTTTGTGTCAGTTATAGTCTAGTTGTAGTGTCAAGCAGTACTTGGGTTTACTGCTTCTTGTGGCCCTTCTGCTTCTTTCTTCTCCCATGGTTCCTCTCTTCCTGGTTACTCTTATCATTACATTATCTATTTACATTATCGTTATGTAGTTATTAAATCTGATAGTATGTGTCTAGGTTATGTAACATCTGGTTATGTTACAATGTCTATGAAGAAATATTATGAATAAGGAATAATGAAACCCAAGATAAAAAGCTTTGATATCAAGTATACCTATGCAAAATAATAAAAGAAGAATAATATGACCTAAAACACCTACCGCATTGCCAAGTGAAAAGAACAACCTCAATAAACGATTGATTGTGACCAATGTAATATTAAAGAAAACGAGAAAAAATATTTATCAACATATTTCATTGAAATATAATCAGCCAAAATAATGAAATAAGATAAGAAAAATAATAGTTGAGCTAAGGACTGTAACTATTCAGAAACACAGTAATAATAATAATCAAACCAATTACTATTTAGAAAATATTGAGATCAGAAGAACAAATGAAGAGGATGCTTAGCGTTATTATCACAACAAGAAAGAAAAACAAAAATAATTACAAATGATAACTGTCAGAATTATTATCAAAAGTTGTTTAAGGAAAATAAAATGGAATCACCAAGTATGAAGATAAGAATAGATAAATATAAAAGCAACAATGTGAAAAAATTCCCAAATGTTTATTATTAATTAATTAAGGAGATTATTATATTTTTATAGCTGACTGTAGATGAATTCCAGCAGTACTATATTAAAGTGTAGTGTGGACAGCAGAGTATGAAGCCAAACAGTGCCTCTCTGAACTGTACCAACGCACATATTAGGGATTGTTAGGGAAATTAAATATTTAAGGAATATTAGAATCGTTGCAAGGATAACCTCAGATTCCAGAAGAGTAGGACGAAGAAAACAGAAAGAAAATAGCTGACAGAAGAATAATTGAGAAATACAGTGATTACAGCAATTATAAGTAGAAGAGATGTGAACCTAAAGTATCATTGAATATTGTAGCCAACTATCAACAAATACTGTTTACAGAAATTAATATGATCAAGAAGGTTAATAGAAATAATGAAATGTTATTAAACAAAGAATTATGAATGCTAGTCTAACAAAGTTACATTGAGAATCCCATCGTTAACCATGAATATGGATATGAAGAAAAGGCATGTGAGAAAGACAAGTTTATTTCACCTAAACTTCATTCAGGTAAACTAAACTTTTTTAGGAGGGGGAGCATATGTAACACAACAGAAATGCAGTCATCCATGTTACATAAATAGCATATTAACAAACTAATAAGTAAATCAATATTTAACTCCCATGATAATACAAAGGTCTAATAAATACATTTATAATTATATATAAAAATGAATAAGGATGCAAGGTAGAGATAACAATAAAAAACAAACCTGTAAATTAGACAATAGTAAGAAATCCATGTTCAGTGAAACGTAGATAAATATATTATACTGATAAGAATTGTAAGAAAAAAACTAGTACAGAAAATGTCAAAGTAAATGACAATGAAATTAAATCAAAGCGAGACAATAATTTACCTTATAGCAATAGTAAGTAAGGATTATGAATTAAATGATATTATTTTGTGACAATGAATGTTATGTTAAAGTTTATGTTATATTATGCAAATTACTTGTTGAATTAATGGAAAGTAATGAAGCAAAATGTATTATTCAATTACTGTTATAGAAGGATGTGGGAAGCAGTTAGTTAGTGTTAATGGATCTCAATTTTCTTATATGTGATCCATAGATCAAGATAAAATTGTTATTAGTTATGAAAAGAATAATTATTTGTGTAAATGTTAATAGTTAAGATTTGATTATATGTATGAACTTATGTAAAAGGGCCATAGTTGTTCACCCGTTATAATCAACGGTAGGTCTATATACAATAAAAGGCCTAACAGCCAATGACACTATATAACCACTCATAACATAAAGGTTAGGTACGGAAGTTAATAATAATTAATGAATACGGTTCAAAGAGCTAGGAAAAACATTTGATAAGTAATGATATATAATAAACCACCTCAATTTAAACAAATTATGATAATGCCACAATGCCATGATATCGATTGATAACGTTTGATATCGAAAAAATAATAAATATAGAAGAAACAGACTAAGATCAAAAAACCAGCAGAATATATGTAGAAATTAGTAAACAAACTATAGATAAAGTTATATTCCGATATGATGGAATATTAATAAGGAATGGACGAAAAATATATGAAATAAACACTATATACAAAACATTTAGAAGGAAGAAAAATAATGTTTTGCTAAGGACAACAGGAATGAAGAAGTTGTTGATTTCAATTATTGCCTTTTATGATCTGAACGTGATGAGATTAAAAAACCAAAGAAATATTTAATATAAAAAAATACTCTGAATTAATTTGATACATCTACAAGCCATAAAATTCTAATGATAATCGTCTTGACTTATGCCAGCAAAGTTTAACCAAATGAGATCATAGTACAGTATCACCATAAAAAATAAATAACTGGGTTCCACAAGGAAGGACTTGAATTGTCCTATACCAGAAAAGAATTAACGATATATTAAAACCAATACAAAGAGTCAACGGTGTCACAACAAATAATATACACCACATTGGAACTCATAACCTTTTAAATACACGGAACATCACTAATTACTTCAAACGATAGAAGAACGTATTTGGATCCAGAATTTGCAGAAGGACCACCAGTCTGGTCGTAAATAAACCCAGGGAGCTGTATTTCCGAGGTGACCAGGACAAGAATTCCACTTTATTGAAACGAAGAAAGGAATCTCAAACAGCATATCCATTCTGAGCGACAAGGTTATCAACCAACTGCCTACTCGAGTTGCTTCGTTCTAGTCTGGTAAATTATAAATGTATAAATCATATTAACAACACAACACTTCAAATTTGTAAATCTTGCATTCTTATCTATGTATTTTTAATCTTCCCCACAGTTACAAGAACCTTCACACCCTGAATTAAGTTAATTATAAACAAAAACAAATTATATAACTGAATATAAAATAAAGTATTGGATCGAACAATAATCGATTCACGCAATCTATAGCCTTTTTGTATGCCAATTGGAACCAATATTATTTAATGTTAACGGAGTGAATAAATAAAGAAACCTTGTATAGTTGCAAAATCTTATTATTTGGGGTATTATTTAATGAGTTGGGAATACAAAGTAATTGACTAAGTATATAATAATTGGTTACCGTAGACAGTGAATTAACCTATAAGGTTCGTTGTCTCGGAACTGCAGCGCTTGTTGCTGAATTCTCCGACACCAAAGAGAAGAGCATTAAAATACGAAATTTACATAATTCTCTTCGAGGTATACTAGGGCTGAGCGAAATTATAGAATAAAACACTAATTACTTAAGTTACAATCACACTAACACTGGTATTTTACTTAGAGAGATAAGCTAATATTAGTTAACTAAATTACTATATTCCCCAACTCCAGATATCTAAAAAATTTGAATTAAATTGACACGACCGAAGAGAGGAGAGACAGAGGATCATACCCGTTCCTATTAACAAATTGGTTTACATTGCGTGACACGAACGAGACGCACGTACTCGTCGTATAACAAATTGACGCCGGCAACGTTGGGGCAGAAAGAACGAGAATCCCGTAACCGTAAGAGCCGAGGGTCTAATAACAAATTGGCGCTCACAACAGTGGAGCATTTTCAGGGATAATCCCGTTTAATAACAATATATAAAATAAGGACAGGTAAGGATTTCGGTACTGGTTATTCGTACGTTCGCGACGGACGCAGTCTGCATGAGGTACGTTTAAAAGCGACGACGACGTGGTAAGACTTTGAGAGTACTCAGAATACCTTTACACTTTTACAAATAGGCGGACGACGTCTAGTTACAATATTTGTGAAAATGAAGACAAAACGAGAAAAGCAGGCAAAGAAAATGAATGTGGATCGTAAGACAACAAAATTTGAAGTGGGAGATCTCGTACTAATTAGAACATACTGCCAATCCAATGCTATCCAGCGACAGATCGACAAGTTTTGCGAACTATACAGCGGACCTTACAAGGTGCAGCAAATCTTAAGGGAGGCGACGTATAAGCTCGTGGACTGCGACGACGAACGCAAGATCGTATAAATATTTTATTCAAAGGAATGAAGTATGAAGGAAGAAAATGTGTATATACAGTAAACAAAATAGATTGGTAAGGAGAAATGTATACACGCGTACATTAGAACATTCATGAAAAAAAAGGGAGGTTGTATATTAGTTAAGGAAATTGGAGTAATAGGATCGTGTCACTAAGTTAGGGTGAGTGACGCGACAAAATCATTCAAGTTGACGTAGCTAAGTTAAATGAATTGTCAAAAGAATAACATAGAGATATTTTATGATGTTCAAATGTGTTAAAGACTATTATATAGAAGTAAGTTATTGTGTATATACTGCAACTCTACTTATATGCGTTGTTGTTGTGTCGTGTTATGTATGAGTACCTACCTGCTGTCCGATCTTGCGGATTCTTCCGACTAGGGCGTGTGGATTTTGGATTTGAAGTTCGCAAGCTAGTAATCTCAAATTTATTGCAACAACACACAAAATAAGTTACTTTAAAGGGGGTGAGTTTTGTGAGACTGGTAGGCTTTATCGTACAACAATAAAACACTGTAATATGGGGTAATAAAACGTTGTTTATTACTCCAACAACACACAAGAATAAAATGGTTATTATATTATCAATTTCTTACAGTCTAAACAATGAATCAATGTTGACCAATGTTTTTCGATTGGTTAATAATTGAAAAGCAACTAAACTCTTTATTTGGCGAGTTAATTGCAATTGAAAATTTAATTAATTAATTGATTTGATTTGATTAAATTTCTTTTACTAAATTGAATTTAAATGTTCATGAAACAAAATATAAAACTCTGAAGTTAATTAGAATAATTTTCAAAAATAAATTAGACGTGACAGTCTAGTTCACGTTATTTCATTTCTAGTGATTAGACTTCTGTTATACTGCAGTATGAACTAATAATTAGATTGTTAGTTAAGATTTGTATAGCGCTTTTATACTACTTCTATTTTCTTAACTACAGCTTACTAATGACTTAGACTGCTATACAGATTATCACAATGAATTTATTCTTAATTACTAGAGTCTTTGATTTTTGTATGGCACCTGAATTGTTTGAATTACAATGTTTTTAAATGAAAAATAGAAAATTTGATGTTAAAAAAATAAATAAGGTGATTTTGCTTTCCTGTTATTGAAGAGGATGTCGCTCCAAATTGTCCCTCGTTGATTACGGTCCGGTCGCAAGAAAAAGTAATCTGCTTAGAGCTCCTGGATTCGGTCGTTGAGTTCAGAATTCGGCAACACTCTGCTTCCTTGCTGTTCGTGAATATTTTAACGTCTGCGGCTCTCTGCTGGAACTGGTTTCTGTCCCTCGTCGATTCGCACGTTGCACGTCAGCGTGTGTGTGTGCGTTTCGTTCGAGTGGTAGCTCTGCTCGTCAGCTGTTCACCAATGATTTAGATGGCCTCTCTGCTGTATTCTTGAAGTCTGGTGGATCTCTTGCGTGCTTATGACTAGCTGGTAGTACACAATAAGCTTGGTTGATGTACTGAAGAGTATCTCGCCTTTACACAACAATTACGAGCTATACAGTTGATCTGTATTTACTGTGGTCGTAATTGCGTGTGTGTTGACCACGTAGAGTCTTCTGATGGATCTTCACCACTATGGTTACGAGACGATCGAAGAACTACGTCTTTACTTCGTGAGTACTGGCAGAAGAGTGATGTTTCAGCCCGAAAACACCGCGCTGGTCGGGGTTTGGTCAAATGATTTGATTGGCTGACACACTCTCCCTACTACATAAAATTTGAATTCCCTTGGTCCGTGAGAATGAAGTTAGAGTCCCACAGACGGAGAATTAATATTATTTTTAATACTATTAATACCGGCGGAACCAATTTGTAGCTCCGGATTTCCTGTGCTTATTTAATTTTGCAATATCTTGGTTGCAAACCAAGTTGTGCGAAATCTAAAATATACAATCTGTCAGAAATTATTATATCTATGACATATTAAAATCTCATTAATGTAACTCTATTTTTACAGGAGTTATTCAATTAAATTAGTTAACTCTTTTATTTGTTAATTATATTGCATAAAATTTGCACACGTTATTATTAATATTTCGGCAAACATTTTGGCTATCTTGGATTTCGCCTTAATTTATTAGTTTCCGAGATATTAATAATTAACAGTTTGGATGTGGCCCTTCCTTATACAGCGAGCTGATTACATAACGGCCACGTGTGCGTCGCTTTACAAAGCATTATTTTCAACGCTCTACATACAAATGGAGTTTTGACTGTTATAATTTATTTAAACATGATTTTATTATGCAGGCAACATATAACCCCAAATAATTAATATTTGGTGCTGTTATAATACGTAAGAAATATAAAAGACTATGTGTGGACTAAAATAATAATAACAAAGAACATTCAGTTAGTAATGTGATGTAAGTAGCAATCAACTGCTCGAAGTTGAAAGGACAGTAAGAGATATTTCATGTATTAATTATTTGAAAGGTAACTGTAAAATATTATATTGAAATTGTTAGTGCTAAGTATATATATATATATATATATAATTTGTGATGTTTTCAATTTGTTTCTTCTGCAAGTAGATAATAATGTATATTCTTTTAGGTGTTAAAAAGAATATACATTATTATCTACTTGCAGAAGAAACAAATTGAAAACATCACAAATTAGGTGTTAAAAAGAATATACATTATTATCTACTTGCAGAAGAAACAAATTGAAAACATCACAAAATAGGTGTTAAAAAGAATATACATTATTATCTACTTGCAGAAGAAACAAATTGAAAACATCACAAATTATATAATTACTGCAAGAAACATCGAGTTACTTATATAGAAAATGATGGATGAAAACACCATACAAGGTGATGTAACTCATTCCTATAACCAATTTATTAAACGTAAAAAACAATTAATTAATTGTTTTGGAAACATATATTTTAAAGGTGTTAAAAAGAATATACATTATTATCTACTTGCAGAAGAAACAAATTGAAAACATCACAAATTATATAATTACTGCAAGAAACATCGAGTTACTTATATAGAAAATGATGGATGAAAACACCATACAAGGTGATGTAACTCATTCCTATAACCAATTTATTTAACGTAAAAAACAATTAATTAATTGTTTTGGAAACATATATTTAGGTGTTAAAAAGAATATACATTATTATCTACTTGCAGAAGAAACAAATTGAAAACATCACAAATTATATAATTACTGCAAGAAACATCGAGTTACTTATATAGAAAATGATATATATATATATATATAACAGAAACTCTAATATAAACAGAAAGGAGCGGACAAATATATATAGTAGGTATAACACGTGTTTATGATTCAAGGAGTAGAAAGATGTATTAAATTAATATACACTTATATTGAAATGATACGAATATAATGGTAATGTAAATCTTATTTCGTATTTTTATTAACATGTGTTTATAACTTTGAAAATATAGGATTGATTTGTAGTACTTCAATTATTAATACGCTTTACATATGAGCAAGTAGAAATGTTTATGACTATGTATAGTATAAATAGTATAAATTTACTGAAATGTAGGAATGAGTAATCGAATTTATATATTATAAAATCATTTTGGGTAGACATCAAGCATGACTTTGAACGTTATTCTTATTGCTTAGAACACAAGATATATATGTAAAATGAGTTCATACCTTCCAGATAAGCAGCAATAAATTCGGAAATGAGATTGATAATAACAAAAGGAGGCCAGTAAAAAAAAAAAAAAAACTCGCGTACTATACTCTCTCCAGTGGAAGATGAACGTGAATAGACACTTGAGACAGGGCATGAATTTAGTTTCTCCCGATCCCCTGACTCATCACGTTGAAACCAAATTGGGGACGCTATAGTATAAAATTTTCAAAATATATCTAAATAATTTTAGAAAGGTTACACAACCGACGCGAAGGCAGTTAGTATCTGTCAAGAGTGTGATGGATAGGGGAGAGATACAACCGTCATACGGACAATACGTGTATTCAATAACACGACAATGTGACGCCTTGTTTAGTGGAAGCAATAATTCTAAATTGCTGTGTTAAATTAGGGGGAGGCGAGAGAAAATGTCTTCATAACAAATAGACAAAAGGCAACGGTCTGTACATGCACTTTACCAAGAATACACGGGGCGAACGACATGCTAGCAACATAACAACACGTGTGAAAGGTCAGAGACGACACTCTGACACAAAGGGTTTACAATGACATTACTTGAAGGTTCGTCATATGATCAATAAGGGTTTTGTTGTGAGAGGAAATAGACGATGTAACGACAACGGGGGGTTCGTATACGATTCCGGACATGAATAGACCCAGGAGAAAGGCAGATATACAGTACCGAGAAGTTATCAACCAGCAGTGTAGTAATAAAAACACTGAAAGGATACTAAACAATACCGAAATTCGTTACGCTTGAGACCATAGGACGATAGGGTGACAGGGTAAAAATCAGAGGTATGTAATTCGAACTTAAGTCAAACAAAGTATGATTGACAGGCAGAGCAATGGTGATGACACCAGAGTGTTCGAGTAGGGTAGACAGCCTATCAGAGACCAAAGTTTGGCCAGGGCTGGACACAAGAACTATGTTGCCATGGAAACGATTGGCGTAAACGAATCAGAAGGGAATCGTGAACTTGACTCAAGACTTTGGGTGGAGACTTCAAAGGAATTGAGACAAGAAACCAATGAGAAAGACGTTGGAGGATGGTAGAGAGTTGAGCAAGGGATGTTGGAAGGGAGTTGAGATGATAAAACTGAGTGTTTACCACGAGGAGACCCCAGTATCATACAATTTTTACCCCAGTAGTATTATAATTTTTACCCCAGTAGTATTACAATTTTTACCGAGAGGATTATAATTTTACAAGAGTATCATATAACTCTTAACCAGTATCATATAGACTTCAGTCAGTCTTACATAAACTTTGCTCAGTATTATTGAGGTGTGCGGTAACTAAGTACATTAGTATGTTACGAGTTCGGAATATCAGTTTTCAATCAACGGTATAATAGACTCATAATATTATTGAACTTAGACACTCGTCAATTTATAATACGTCAGTGCGAAATGACTTTATAATATGTTAGTTTTACTACCGTAATGGAGCACGACATAGTGCATAGTAAACAGTGAGCGCGGTGGCAATACATTAATTAACAGTTTCAATCTACTCATAGTAAGAACTGAGGTGTTAAAATGAATGGAAACATTATCGGTTAACAAGTAATTAATGTATAAACAATCTATCCTTGGTATTACACGTATATATCTAAATCAAACGAGTGTGTGTGAAATCATTTGTGATATAAATGATAAATGCAAAGCAATCGTGCTGGAGAGTGCAGGACAAAGACGCCGGATGGAGAGTCTTCGCAATTTGGATATCAATTAACAAGTAACGTAAATTATTTATTGTTAGCAGTAACTAACACACTGACCTGATTCTCACAAAGAAACCACGTAGAAATGAATATAAATGATCAGATAATAATTAAATCCTCTAAATGATCACTATAGTAGATGCAAGTCTGGAATATGAACTCATTAAGTGTACGGAGATGTTAAATGTAAGGTACAATTTATTGCATACTTATGTTGTATACTAGAATAGTATTATTAATTAACAAATAAATTGTGTAATGTTGTCTTATTTACAGGAACATGAATATGTATTATCTTGAATGCTGATTATTAATTGTTTACTATATAATAAATCTTAATATATAGATCCAGACATTGGGTATGTGTTTTATTATTACAATACCAAATAGTGACCAATAAAATATACAAGATATGAAAGAAGGTGAAACCATGATAACAGTGAATCACACTAATTCAGTTAAATGTCTAATTTATGAATATTTGAATTAACTCACTAGTTAATTACTTTTTACTTTGATTGACACCTAAACACAGGATAATATGAAAGGTATCAAAATTATATTCATGAGTATTTTATGATAGTTAAAACTTATTCAATATCAATTCACATATTAATTATAAATAAATAAATGGAATAATTATCTTAACAACAAGAATAAACTAATTTGCATAATTACCAGTCAATTAAAAATAGAGTTGCATTGGCACCCAATCGCGGGTCTTAAGAAGATTATAAATCACCACTTAATACTTAATTACCAGCATAATTAATTAATAATGCAGATAAAACAATAACTCTACTTACTTTAGACACTCAAGGACTTGTATATTTTACAATATCAAACAGTTTATTTTGGAACACTGGTAGATAAATTAAACATCGGTATAGGGAACCATACATGACTTCTATGTTCTAAGATTTATAATTAAAATCATTTACGAAATTCTTTCTTCAGCCTTAACCAGTTTTGTGGTCACTAACGTATACCACCTCACGTTATCGCACTCGATTTGCCCTGATGATGGCACTGCGGAAACGTCTGGTTTTGCACCATGGCCAAACCAGCCCAGGAAGGAATTTTAGCAAAAAACTACTTCTTTGTTGCCAATAACGTAGTACACATATAAAATATCGGTATGGAGAACACATGTCTTCCATGTTCTAAGATTTATATTTAAAATCATTTTCGAAATGAAATATTTCCATAGAAACTACTTCTTTCTTCAGCCTTAACCACAGTACTGTGGACACTAACAAATACCACCTCACGTTAGTGCACTAAATTTTCACTGATGATGGCACTGCCAAAACGTCTGGTTTTGCAGAAAACATTGAACTACGGGCAAACAGCCCGGGAAGGAGTTTTAACAACAAACTACTTCTTTGTTGTCGATAACATAGTAAGCATATAAAAAATTATCCCCTCCCCCTTCAACTATAATTTTCATTTATAGAAAAGTATCCCCATCTCGTTCAACTAGCCTCTTCATTTATAGATATTTCATCTACGTTTCTACAGTGGATTATTATGATCTTATCAGGATACTTTATTTATCAAAATTAAGTACTTTACTCTTGTTAAAACATAAAATGTTGCAGGTAAACTACCCTTTCCCCGTAACCGATCTTCACCAAAATCAATAGGCCTTGAGTCCTTTACAATTCAGGAACGTATGCAAAAAATTATTTGATTCTGTTTGAATTTATGGCAGTTATCGTTCGTCATAGAAAAAATTACCCTTGTGAAAACATAAAACGTTGCAGGTAAACTGCCCCTTTCTCTTAACTGATCTTCACCAAAATCAAAAGACCTTGCGTCCTCTACAATTCAGGGACGTATGCAAAAAATTATTTGATTCTGTTTGCATTTGCGATAGTTATTGTTCGCCATACAAAAAATTACCCTTGTTAAAACAGAACGTTGCAGGTAAACTATCCCTTTCTCTTAACCGATCTTCACCAAAATCAATAGGCCTTGAGTTCTCTACAATTCAGGGATGTATGCAAAACATTATTTGATTCTGTTTGAATTTGCGGATGTTATCGTTTGCCATAGAAAAAATTCTACACACAGACAGACACTTTTTGAAAAATGACATTTCTTCATGTTTTGAGGGTAGTAGAATCAGAATCAGCCGTTATCTCGAACACGATTTTTTTCGCCATGACCATACTTCCATTTCCTTATGGAACATGGAAGTAAAAATTTATCTCCTCCCCCTTCAACTACCCTTTTCATTTATAGATATTTCATCTACCTTTCTACAGTGAATTATTATGACTTTCTTTTCAGGATATTTTATCAAAATTAAGTACTTTACTCTTATTAAAACATGAAACGTAGGTAAACTACCCCTTCCCTTCAACCCATCTTCACAAAAATCAATATGCCTTGAGTCCTCTACAACTCAGACACATGTGCAAAAAATTATTTGACTCTGTTTGAATTTGTGGCAGCTATCGTTCACCATAGAAAGAATTCTACACGCAGACTTAGACAACTTTCGGAAATGACTTTTCTTCATGTTTTGAGGGTAGTAAAATCAGAATCAACCCTTATCTCGAACACGATTTTTTTGCCATCACCATACTTCCATTTCCTTATGGAACATGGAAGTAAAAATGAACCATTGTTTAGTAGCAATTTTCATACCTTGGTAAAAACTGAAAATTTTATTTGAAAACAAAAAAAAATGTTAAAATTATGTGGCTTCAACTTACCAGTATCTTCTTGTATAGTATATCGATTTTGTCACTGTCAAATGGCAGGAAGCCACACAGCAAAGCAAACAGTAGAACACCCATACTCCACACATCTACTTTACAACCTGGAAAATTTTACACCTTATTTTAATTATGTAACATAATTCACGTGCTTTTACCAACCTGTTTACAAACATACCCACCTTTATTAATACTTACTCCGCGATTTATTCTTCGTACTTACCTTCATCAGCATATAACAGGGTTGCCAACATATTTGAGGTTAACATGTAAACCATTTCATTCTTTGCATTAAAAACACTTGCCTAATATAAACACTTTATTTCCCTTGACTCAGAAGATCCCCTTGTCTCGATTAGGCGAGATTTTGACGCTGGAAATAGGTTAGGTTTCAGCACAATAATTTATACTGCGCTGACATTGAAACATCAAGGTCATTGTGACATTGAAATCTGCGTTTTATTTGCAGTTAAAAATTCAGAGGGTGTTGCCCCTATTTATATTGTGATTAACAAATCACCCTACAGTGCACACACATAATTATGATTGGAACAAACTAAATTTACTTAATTCTAACAAGGCGAACCAGTACTTCGCAATCACGCTCTCACTCATGCTCTTGAAACCTCCCTTAGATTTGAGATCTCATTATTATCTGAATGTAATTTGAATGATAGATCAATAGTTATTAATCATCAGCCAGTCGATCTAGTTTTAAGTACTTAGCTGTGAGATATTACAATCAATCTATCAGATAATATTTAATAAAATTACATATTCCTTACCTTCTTTCGGTCCCAAGGTCTTCACGTGAACTCGTGACCTATAAGTGATTTAGGGTTGCTTTATTAAGAAATTCGACTTTTATTGCATTTGTTAATCAACTCAATTTTTATTTAACTTTCTTTCATACTCTTTTTGAATTTACTGACTATTCATTTTTTCTCTCAAAAAATATTACGGTTTTTTTCAATTATTTTTTTTCTTTTAAAAACACAAAAACCAGCATTTAGGCTATTTTAACATTGTTCCACTTATTCTAATGACTAATCTAAATAATTCTTTCAAAGGCAACCCAATATTTGCTCATTCATTCTATACCTATCACTTTTAGCCTCCAAATTTAGAGCTCTTATTAGAAATTCATAATTATTTGTTCATATCATACGGTTACTGTGCTGATGTCGTCACTGCAGACCATGCATTGCACTCCTTACATTTTATCTCACTTTTTTTTTGTCCGAAATTAGTTCTCCCAATTTAATTTTGACGGCACGTTCTCACTTGTTACGATTTCACTGTTTATATTATTTTATAACATGTTAATTTTATAGTTTAGATCACATTTTCCGTATTTTTAAACAAATTTTTGGCTCGCGAGCCTGTACATTGAACCGGCCGGTTCCGAAGCTATATTACGACAGACCTTTTCAAAATGGCCAAACGCCTTCCTTCAGTGTGGCTAGTTGCTCCTGATAGGCTGAGCATGTGTCACATGATATCTTCTTGAGTGCGAGTTTGTATACCATAAACTTGCGTTCTGAGGCTCACAAAAAGTTCGTGCCAATTCATCTGTTCGCGCGGGCAGACACTTTCACATTCCTCAGCACCTGGAAATGTCGCATGTTGAGGGGCGGACAGACCAAACGTACAACTGGGTGTTCCACAAGTGAACGCTGATTGTTAAAACCGAGGCCCCGTGTAGGTAACCCACCTTTTTACCATTGAATTTAATAAATGAAAACCCCTTAATTCTGTACCATTACAATACCCCCCCCCAGTGAGAGGTTTTCTGCCGAAACAGAAACTCTCATTGCTAAAACCTAAGAAGACCAGTGAGGATATGGTGCCAACGACCCCCTTTAATTCTTTAACGAATCATGGGTAATCTACCCCCCCCAGTTCGGCGACCATGGCTGCACCTGAATGACTCTACTGGACTTCTCGGTCCGAGATCCCAACACCGTAAACTCAGACAGACACTACCCACAGTATCACCAAACTCTGTAACATTCAATAAAAAATATCAATTACTGGCTTTTCAACATACTACATCCTTAACTGACTTGTTTCCCCTTAGACATACTGGATTGCCTTTAGCAAAGTACTGGGTGCGTACATATGTGCCGTCTTACCTTAAAATTAACATAAACTTTTCATCCTTACATATAAATACAATTCCCTCAAATTACTCAACTTTTAACTGTTTGTTTGGCAATATATGTTAAAACGAAAATAAATCATTTAAATTTCATTCATTTATTAAAATAAATCTAAACTCATTACCAAGAATTCACATTTAGTTAATTTACATCATCTTTTTTAATTAATCATTTTAATTGCAACTTTCAAATACAAAATCTTTTACATGAATTTAATTTTCCTTATAAATCCTCATACTTATAGGCTGACAACTTATTACTACCCTCAACTCGCTTACAACTACATTTGGTTACAAAATATAATATAAAGATGAATCAGCTGATACATTACCGACACCACATCACTTCATATAGTGAACACGAAAACACAAAACAATCTTTACTTCACTAAAATTTTTTTTTTTTAGATAAATTTAATTCCCAGAAATATATATTTTGACAATTAATAAATAGAAACAAAATTATTACTACCATAAAATCAATTGAAACTACAAATTGAGTACACAAAATCTACTATATATCAGCTGATGTCTGACTACCAGGTGAACGACCTTACTCTAGGTACACTGAGGACGAGTAACACAAATACACAATTCAAATCAAATCACAATTATTCAATTCAAATCATAAAATGTCCAGGTTGATCAAAAAATCATTACAACCTTGAGTCTAGTATTTAAAATCATTTGTTCTCATAAGTGAATGTTCATCACTAATCATTGAATCATAAAGCTCATAGTAACCATTACCGAACAGGAATTGGGTCATCAATCACGAACTCTCTAGTTAGAGTAAGTAAACTTGATTGTACCGCTGTTACGGTCATTACTTCCGATTTCTCTGCTACCTCTCTTACTTCATCATTTTAATATTTCCCCCCTTTTACCCAGTTACAATTAGGTAAATCACCTGCCGGATAAACCGGATCAAGTATTTACCTGGTTGCATAAACACTATTGTTTATGCCCCTGGCTTGTAACGGGCAGCTCCTTTTCCACACACACTATTTTTTCCTGATGGTGGACTGTAGCGCCCATGTGCATCCAAAAGAACTGAAATTTATTTAAGGTGTAGACGCTGCCTACACCGTTCTTGCTTCAACGTTATAAAAAATTCGGCATTACTGATGTCCGAGGACACCCGTAATCCTACTAAATATTACTTATAAGCCCTTAACACGGCACTACCACCCCCTTCGATGACAGCCGCTGTTCCATAGTTGTGGTGATTCCCCTAATTTACCCCCAACCCCCCCGGTTAATTTCTAAATTCACCAATTTTGAAAATAATAACAAGTATGGCTAGGATACAATCTGCCTAACCATGTAACGTGGCATTTTGGCCTACCTGGGATAATTTAAATAAAGTAAATAACATTTTTACAATGATTGGGACAAAACGAATAAATGAAAGGTAAAATTCAGTGGTAGCGACGATAGCGACGGTGGTAGCACTGCTGTGTGACAATTATTCATGAATATTGAAGCGAACAGAATCAACAAGCTGGAATTGTGCCAAGGTCAACCAATGACACACAAAACAGCATAAACAAGTTATGTAACGGAACATCAGACCATATTACGTCAGCGCCTTACATAACGAGGAATGTAGGTGTGTCGACGCCAACAGCTTTGTGACACTCACAGAACAAAGCCAGTCGGAAAACAACATCTACAAGTGACGGACGCATAAAAACTGTCGCGTCCGCCGACTGGCTGGCTGTGCATGATTTTCGCGCCCGCATACAACAAAAATGTGAATCTTTATATATATATTCCAAAGTGAAAACAGTATTTGGTTAAATATTCATCAATAACAGTAATTAATTGACAGTTCGGCAGTAATACGTTAAAATGTAACAGTGAAGACAGCAGAACAATGCATGCCACGAGGAGACGTCCCGTGTGGTGAAATTCTACGCATCATAATCAAGGAAAGTAGACATTTCAACAATATGTATACCATTTCAACATTTTAAAATACTGGCTTTTTCATAAATTATAAAGTTGAGCTCTTAAAATCTAAAATGGGTTGTATGTGAGCGTGTGTGGAGGTTTTTGTTTAGTTATATATTAAATTAGGAAGTGCTGGTTGCGTAATTATTTATATAGTAATTAAATTCATTTGATTTGTTGTTTTTATATAATAATTAAATTCATTTGATTTGTTGTTTTACAATTAGTCAGTAATTAATTAAATAATGAGTTGTTTTATTAATTGAGCCTCGTGGCCAAATATATTCAAAATAGTATAAAAGAAATTGACGAGATGGGAGTTAGTCGGATAAAATAAAAAGTGTTCATTAACCACATCAATGTGTGTTGGTCATTTGCGTTCACCTGTTTCTCTCTGCTAATGAGTACACCTGACGAGACCCTGGAAGTTTCACGAAAAGTTGTTAACACAACAAAAAAAAAAAAAAAAAACTGAGCAATATCAATATTTCAACATTAATAATTTTTAATTAACTTGTAACGTTTTAATGGCGCCCGTCTAACAGTGACTTTGTGAATTAAAAAATTAAATTAGTTTACAAACGGGTCGAAAATGGCAGAGGGAAATAAGAACGCAGACTTTGGTAAAAGTAGCGTACAAAAATCTATTTTAAATATTACGCAAGATCATATGGTAACAACCAATGATTTTGTTGATGAAAGTGTTGAAACAGATGTAGACGAAACTGTAGTAGCGGGGGGTAGTAAAGACAAGGGGGTAAATATATTTAACCAATTAGCATTGATGATGGAGATGATGTCAGGAATGAAAACTGAGATCAAATTGTACCGGGCCTATTTTTGGGGTAATAAAGCAATTTGTATTTTTTTTATAAAACAAATAATATTTTTCAACAATTGGGACAAAATTTATTAACGAAAGGTAAATTTAGTGGTAGGCAACGGTAGCGAAGGTGGTACGACTGATTGACAATATTGTATGTAAATTATTGAAACGAGTTTTATAAACTTAACAACCGACGGAACTGTGCCAAGGTCAGACAATGACATACAAAACCAGTCAACAAATTATGTAACCACATCAGACCATCTGACGTCAGTATATACGTCAGAGCCTATCCTTGCTGTGGAATTCGGGTGTGTAAAGGAACAACAGTCTGCTGGCGTAGTGATACAAACTTTCAAACAATAGGAATTGGTCATACAACCATTGCGACTTCACAAAATAGCGCCGGTGGCTTATTGCCAGTCTAAATTCAATGCTCGCGCGAGCAACATACATGTAAGTTTCGAAACGTAAATCGCGGGCGCCCGCAACATATAAAATGTGACGAAAAAATTAGAAATGTATAAATAATTAATAATTAACAGTTTGTCTCTCTTCATTACAAGAACAGTTTCTTTTTTCCGGAAATTATCCATTACAACTGAACAATGTGCGCATAAAAGTGTGACGCCTTCAACTCAACTGAACAGCTAAGTAGAAATCTATCCATAACATTTTAACAAGGTTTTTTTTCAAAATTACGCGAATAATGGGGAAATAAACTTTTAATAAAATATAAAATGAGATCTCTCAGGGTATAAAACAATTGTGTGTGTATGAGTGAGTGAAATTATGTAAATTAAGAAGGCTGGTTTGTGTATATAAAAAATTATTTCTATTTAATATCTTGATTCTTTTTTTGGTAATTCAAAAGTGTATACTATGTTTCAATTTTATTTTATGTGAGTTTTTTTTTTAATAATGAGAATTGAATAATAGATGAGGGAGGTAAAGACGTAGTGTGTCAATGATCTTTTAAAAGTTACATGATGTGAATATCCAATTGTTAATAAAACTTAATTATGGGAAACAATATAAAGTTTTCTTTGAACAACCTATTCTGATCTCCTGTTCGCCGAAAAGAACCCCGAAATGATAGGTACAATTTTTTGTGTTCTGTTTCTTGTAAATAATACATATAAGATGTCGCCCGATAATTATACAATGTTTATTAGTAAATTAATAAATTTCATGTGACTAAAAAAAGTAGCTTCACATTTGGCTTCTGAACAGGGACAATTTTATATAAATAAATTTATATAAATATAGGCCACGTGGAGCAGAATGGTTGTTTAAGGCAACTAAAAAATGCTACTTACATACGTAGTAAGATTATGTCATGTTTTTGTAGTATGGGTGAGTAGAATATTTTTTTGACAAGTATGTGTTACATATAGTAATATTTTATAAAGAAATATATATCTAAAAGATTTATAAAAAAATGGCAGATAATAATGAGATCAGTCTCTCTGACAGTCAGACCGACTCTGGTATACAAACAGAAGCGGGGTCAATAGACGAGCAGAATGTGGGGATCTCTGTAATTAGTTCGCCGGGAGCGATTTCTACTCCCGTACCATGTAAAATAAATACAAGAGAAAAAGAGTTGTCATTAAATGATTTATTTAATCTCATTAACAATAGATTTGATATGAACAATAGGGATTTCAATATTAAATTCAGTGAACAGAAGAGTGATTCTGACGCTAAATTTAATATCCAGAATGACAAATTTGACGAGTTGAAAAATGAGATTCAAGAAATTAATAAACGTTGTGAAGATACCAAAGTAGAGTTTACTAATAAAATTAACCAAGTAGAAACCAAGTTAGAGAATTCAATACAGAAGACAGATGTTAAATTTAATGAAATAGATAGTCAGATAGATAGAGTTGAGAAGCAGATAAATGAGAATCATGAAATATTAATAAATTCAATGAATGAGTATAACAATGACATAGAATCAAAAATTAATAAATGTAATATTGAAACTGAATGTAAGTTGAGTAGCATAGTAATGACAGTTGAAAAAATTAGTCAGAATATCGATGAACACCAAAATAAGATAGACTCTAAAATAAATGAAATTGAAAGTATTTATAAGACAGAAATACAAGCAGTAAATGAATCTATTGAAGTAATATCAAAAAATAATGTACAGTCTGAATATAGTAATGACAAAAAATTATATTCACTTGAACAAAACATTAGTAGTATGAGAGACGAATTAAGTTTAGTAAAAAATCAAAACGTAAACAATGTTACTGAACGCATATTTATGACACGAGACACAAATAATGAAATAGAATTAGAAACTTTTAGTAGTGAAAATCGGAGAGTGCATCCAATGCAATTTCTAAATCGAGTGCGGGAATTTGACAGATTTAATGGTAGTAGTTGGGAGGTTAAACTAATAAAAATTTTGAAATGTTTTAAAGGCAATTCGGAGATATGGGCGGAGACACATCGAAACGAATGGGAGAGGTATGAAGATTTTGAAAAAGCCTTTCGAAATAAATACTGGTCGGAGGAGGAGCAGGAGATACTACGAAGCCAAATAATGGGAACCGGGAGCTTTGGGAGGAACAACCGGAATATTACCGTGTATACCATGAAGCTATACAACGAAGCCAAGTACTTAGAACCACCGTTGCCATTCCAGTCGTTTGTACGCCACATCAGTAAGCATCTACCGAGGGAAGTACAGATCACGTTGATGACCAGAGAGGTAAGCGATATCACTGAGTTAGAAAAAATATTGGATGTTTTCCAGAATATCAAAGACCAGGAAGACAGCAGACATACAACAAACGAATATGCACAATGCAGGGAACTATACACAGAATTTTCATAGAGGAGCGGGGGGAGGAAGCTTCGATAATAGACGTGAGAGTTGGAGGTGTAGAGAATGTGAAACCGACAATTATGCTAATAGAACAAATTGTTTCAGATGTCATCGAAACAGGGAGTGCGCCAGGAACGAGAGAGCGAACCCACCACCCAATCAACAGTCGAGAGGAGGAGAATGTCATAGAGGAGTGCCGAGAGGAGGAGGACATAGAGGTAGGGGAGGAAATCATCCAGCTGTAGCAGGTCCATCCACGGAAAACTAGGGAGGACAATGGAGAAGCGGGCCCAACCATTGTCTACGGAAAACAGGAGGGTCCAAATAACCGACACATACCATAACAACGTTATCAAGATGGACATGGCGAAAGAGTTGTTAGAAGAAGAGGAGAACAAGGTGATGGAACGCAGAGCAGGATTGACTGAGGTGACAATTAACATTGAAGGTAAGAATTATAAAACTTTAATTGATACCGGTAGCGAGATCTCAGTAATTTCTGAAAATGTCATGGGTGAATTAAAAGAGTTAAACAAGAATATACCGTCATTACCAGTTGCCGGGGTTACAGTAGTGGGGGTAACTGGGGTGAGAAGTAAGAGAATAATCAGACAAGTACAATTAAATATTTTAATAAATGAAGTTGAATTTGAAAACACTTTCCTGGTAGTTAAAGGGTTGAGTCTAGATGTAATATTGGGAAATGATTTTTTGGACAGAAACGGGGCAGTAATAGATTTCAATAAACAAATAGTAAACTTTGAAAAGGGGAATAAACCAGTCAGAATAGAGTTCAAGAAAGTAGTAAATGAAAGTAAAGTCACGGGAATAAAAATGTTACATAAGCAGATAAGTGATAGAGAGATAGAGACCAAGATAAATATATGTTTAGAGAGTGATAGCCTAGAGAATGAGGAGGGAGAAATGCATGAGCGTAATGAGAGTGTGTGGGCAGATAGAGCCGACAAATTTTTTAATGAAAATACAGTTGTAGGAAATACTCAGCGAGAGGAGCTGTGGGCAGTTGTGGAGCGGTTCAGAGAGGTGTTTGATGAATCACCAGGGAAAGCGAAGGACTACATCTGTGAGCTGAAAGTTCGGGACCACGCACCATACATGCAGAGGAGCTACCCGGTGCCGTTTTCGAAGAGGAGGGCTGTACAGGAGGAACTAGACCGGATGATGCAGGGAGGCATAATTGAACGCTCAGTATCACCTTACTCAAACCCTTTGGTAGTAGTGATCAAAAAGGATGGCAAGGTAAGGTTATGTTTAGATGCTAGGAAAATTAATCAAATTATTATACCTGACAGGGAATCTCCGGAACCCATAAATGAGATTTTACAGAAGTTCAGCGGAGTCAAATACATGACGTCCTTAGACTTGACCGCTGGATACTGGCAGGTGCCATTAGCAACAGAGAGCAGAAAATACACGGCTTTTCTTTTTAACGGTAAGAATTACCAGTTCAAACGCTTACCTTTTGGATTAAACACCAGTGTTGCCAGTTTTATTAAATGTTTAGATAATATTTTACAACCTTAGGATTTAGACTTTTTAACTGTATATGTCGATGATATCTTGATAGCTTCTAGAACATTCACTGAACATTTAGAACACATAGAATATGTATTAGATAAGCTGCAAAGAGGGGGCTTAACAGTGAATTGGGACAAGTCTAAGTTTCTGTAGACAGAAATACATTTCTTAGGATTTATTATTACACAGGAGGGGATATTGGCCAACCCTGACAAAGTAGAAGCCATAATGCGATTCCCCGAACCTAAAAACATTAAGCAATTACAAAGTTTCTTAGGCTTATGCAATTTTTACAGGAAATTTCAGGAGAACTACGCACACACAACATCCAAACTGAGTGCTGTACTGCAGAAGAATAAACAGTGGAGATGGGGCGAAACGGAACGAACTGCGTTTAATGAAATTAAGAGAAAGTTTAGTCACATGATCATGATGAATCATCCCGATTTTAATAAGACTTTTTATTTGCAGACCGACGCCAGCAATGTAGCGCTAGGGGCGGAGCTCTACCAGGAG
Organism: Magicicada septendecula; assembly: GCA_034769895.1. Classification (NCBI taxonomy): domain Eukaryota; kingdom Metazoa; phylum Arthropoda; class Insecta; order Hemiptera; family Cicadidae; genus Magicicada; species Magicicada septendecula. The sequence continues at coordinate 405,284,276 of CM068375.1, forward strand.
GGTGGTGACAAGGAACACCTGACGATCGCCTTCGCCAGTAGATCGCTGTTGTCGGCTGAGAAAAATTATACGACAACTGAGAAAGAACTTCTAAGTATTGTGTTCGCCGTGGGTAAATTCCGGACCTACATCCTAGGTAATACCACGATAATCCGGACGGACCACAAGGCATTGTCATTTCTTAACTCATGTAAGCTGACACATAGCAGATTAACCAGGTGGGTATTAGCCTTACAAGAATATAACTTTTCTTGGGAATACATAAAGGGGTCAGATAATAAGGTACCAGATACACTTTCTAGAGTAGATGTTATAGACAATAAAACTGGTAGGGACATTAAAGAAATAGAAATCTTTAGACTAACTAGAGAAGATAGGATTTTTGGTGAGGAATTAAGTGATATTAAAAACATGCAAAGATCTGATAGTAAACTGGGTAAAATAATTGTTAGTTTAGAGACAGATGTAGAGGGATCTGAATATAATGAGCGATTTCAAGTATATCAAGGTATTCTGTTTAAAAAAGTAGATGGTGGGGAGCATGATTGGAGGTTAGTTATACCCGAGGGGTTGATAGATAAAATTGTCTGGGATTGTCATATAAGGTATGGTCATTTTGGTGCGAGAAAGTGTGCAAATGTTTTGAAAGAATCATGTATATTTAAGAATATGGAGAAGAGAGTTAGAAAAGTGTTGAGAGTGTGTGATTTATGTCAAAAATCGAAAGTAGTGAATTATAAAGTAGAAGGAGAGATGAATTACATAAAAGTTCAGAAACCTTTTGATTTGGTTGCAGTAGATTTATATGGACCATTACCCAGAGGCAGAGGGGGTGTGTTATATGTATTTGTAGTTCTAGACACCTTTTCAAAATTTGTGAAATTATATAGCATTAAGAGAGCGACGAGTAAAGTACTCAGTGAGAAAATAGTAAAAGACTACATGCTTAATGTTGGAAAACCGAAAATTATATTATCTGACCACGGTCACCAATTTATCAGCGGCAAGTGGCGGCAGACGCTTGGATGGGAAGGCATCATACCCAAGCATACGGCAGTGTACCATCCTCAGTCGAACCAAGCAGAACGGGTGATGAGAGAGATTGGTAGGATATTTCGGGCATACTGTCACGCCAAACACACAGAATGGCCATCCTACGTGAAGAAAGTAGAGGAGTGGCTGAACTGTACCACCCATGAGTCCACGGGATTTACGCCGCATGAGTTGATCAAGGGAACAAGGCCGCCCAGGATATTGGAACAACTTTTCGAATACCCACCAGCAGGTCAAGTTTTGGACAGGAACATGAAAATTAGATTGGCAAATGAGAACTTACTTACGAGAGGAGAGCGAAGAAAAAAGAAACATGATGCCAAGGGTAAATGGACCAAGTACGAGGTAGGTCAGTTAGTGTTAGTAAAAAGACATGATTTGTCCAGTGCTAAAGATAGAGAAATAAAGAAGTTTTTCTTGTTGTATGAAGGACCTTATGAAGTTGTAGAAATAAAAATGCAGAATGCGTATGTGCTGAGGAACCCAGCGACGCAGGAAATAGTAGGTACTCAAAATGCGACGAATTTAAAATTATATCGGTCACTTTAATTATGTTTATAATAAGTTGTCTAATATTGTTGTATGTTTACAGAAGGGATCCTCCCCCATTTTCGGGCGGTCACGATCTTACCAGTCCTGGCCGTGGAATTCGGAACTCGGAGGCGGGCCATGGTTGGCGGATCTTCCTTCGGGCGGTGAAAACAACGATGGTCCGGCTCCACCAAAATTGGTATAAAGTAGAAAACTTAACTACATATTTGAACGGGGAGGGGGACCCCAACAGGTACGTGACACAAATTATTTTTTTTTTAATACACTCCAGGTGCAGCGGTCTCGGTGTACCTGTCACGTGCCTGCACTGCTCTAGAGTGTTGTATATAATGGAGGCTGCACCTAAATATAGGGCAGTGCATACAAACTTAAATATTTTAGAACCAATGGTAAAATTGGAATTAGCCATTGGTTATAGTTCTGTTTAGTCCGAAAGGACGAGTTTTGGGGCAAGAGGGGTTGGCGCAAGGTAGAAAGCGGGTTAGAAAAAATGGTAGGAGATAGGAGAGGGGGAGTAGTGTGTTTCAGAGGGGGGACGTGAATTCACGTAGTGGCTCTACCGGGTGCTGATCCTTTTTGCAGCAAGACCCGGCATTTCAGGCGACTGCGACCTTCCTAGACGTGTTGAAAGTCACGATAGAGTCAGCCTTCAATGTAAATAGAATTTTGAAAAAAAAAAAAAAAAAAAAAAAAAAAAAAAAAAAAAAAAAAAAAAAAAAACAATTTTGGATGTGTATAATTTTAAATTTAAATAAATGTTAGAATTAAGTGACCAAATATAATTGTCAAGTTTTAGTATCAGTGAGTATAGGAACGTTTTGAAAAGATGTGTAGTAAAATAAAAACTTGTTATCAATACAAGATGTGGGGATAATTTTGGTGGGTAGATTGGTGCCCAAAGAAGTGACATAACAGTGTAGTGTGGAACTGCAATGGTGGGAGGCTGTAAATTTTGGATACCAAAACAATTTTGGATGTGTATAATTTTAAATTTAAATAAATGTTAGAATTAAGTGACCAAATATAATTGTCAAGTTTTAGTATCAGTGAGTATACGAACGTTTTGAAAAGATGTGTAGTAAAATAAAAACTTGTTATCAATACAAGATGTGGGGATAATTTTGGTGGGTAGATTGGTGCCCAAAGAAGTGACATAACAGTGTAGTGTGGAACTGCAATGGTGGGAGGCTGTAAATTTTGTATTTAATATTTTATGTTCATGAGGGTTAAGCTTACACATAAAGGGGGTTAAAACGCCATCCAAACTAATAATGTCATTTAAGTATAATTATTAGGTTTAGTGTTACAAAAGATATTTTACTTGTGATTCCCCAACTTTTCGGGCGGTCACGGCCTCACCGAACCCTGACCGTGGAATTGGTTTAGCTTTAACAGCTATGGTTGGGGCACATTACGATTACGCGCTGACCATACTGGCCATAGCTGTTATCGTTGTCAAGGTGTATTTAGAAATTGATGGGGGGTGAAAATAAGAGGGGAATCACCAAACCAGGGAACAGCGGCTACTACGCTGTCCGCATAGGGACAGCAAAGCCAGGTGGTAGACACGCATTAAGGGCGCATAACTATAGACACAGATATATTGATATCTAAGCTTTTAAAATGTAACGCAGAAGCAAGGACACGGAGATGTCACATTCCTCCAAAACCTCAGTCCTTGTGGACGCAACTGGACGCCACAGTCCAGGGGGGGGTCATAGTGTGTGTGGCAGGGAGGTTATCCAGGGGGATAATGTATTAGAAATTTGTTGTATTTTGATAATGATGATTCACTACTCAATAATTTTGTTTTGATTTGAAAAATAGATGCACTAAATACTTCCTATAATGTGTTTATTAAGGCTTATTGTGTTGATTGTATGTAGTATGTTAGGAATAAGGATTATAAAAATATAATAATATGTTTTCAATGTGTTTATAGATTTTAAAATAAAATGAAATAAAGGTGTGATAGTTAAAATTTTCAATGGGTTGCAAAAGATAGAAGTTGGGTGATAGTAATTGTTTGAGTAAAATGTTTGAGTTAGTCAAGTTGAATAATATTGGGGTATTAAAGAGAATGAGAGATGAAAATATTGTAATGTTGTTTTGAGTTAATGTATGTTATAGAATTTTGAGAAATATAAGTGGAGACACAGTAGTAATGGAGAATAATTGTAGAGTTTTGAGAGATATATTGTTGTTTATTGTGATGATGTTGTTATTTTGTTGAAGTTGTAGTAAGGTAATGAGATTGAGATTTTGGGGATGGCAATTTTGTAGTAGGGGGTAGTGTAATGTGGGAGTCCGCAACATGATGATAAGTTGGGACGGGAATTGGTATCGATTTAGTGGGACGGGGTTGCCTTAGGTAGAATCCAGGAACCAGAGAACGGGAATTGAGCTTTGGGGGGGGGAATCACGTATCCTATGTACAAAGGGTTAGAGAGTATTTTTTTTTATATATTGAGAGAAGGTGGCGAATTGAGTTAAAGTTGTAAGTAGTTAGAGGTAGAGAAGGGTTAGTAGATTTTGAGAGTGGGGTGTCATACTAGTTAAAGATTTTGTAAGGGAGCGTTAGAGTAATGAAAGGGGTAAGATTATGAGTAAATGCCAAGTTGCTAAAGTGAATTATAATGAATAATGGAGAATCACCCAAATTAATGAAAGGGAATAATAAATGAAATGATGTAAAAAAAAAATTTGAGAAACGATTTAATAAAAGTTAAATTGAGATTAAAAGGTAATTTTCTGATTTTATATGCAAACTTAATGATGTAAAGTGTGTAAATTTTAAATACAAATTGTTTATTTTAAGATAAGGATAACAATGTGAATTATGAGTGTACTATGTTTTCTTATGTTATATTGTGTTTGTTAGTGTAAGAGAATTTTATGAATTTAAATATTTTAAATGCATTTTAATTTGGGGATGAGAGAAATGTAATATGGTAATGGGAAATGTTTATTTAAATTCTGATGGGAATCAGGGCAGTAATTTTGAATTTTGGGATAAAAGTTAATAAGAGAAAGAAGATAGAATGGGATTATGGAATTTTATAATGGGTATCATGTTGTTATTAGATATTTTGATATATATGTTAGAAATAGGTAAAAAACAAAACCAGTGCTTCTTAGCGCAAACCAGCACCGCTAGGGGGAAACAGATCAGTTGGGGATATGGTGTTGTATAAGGCCACTATTTGATATTTGATTTGCTGTTTCAGTGTTTGGTGATGCTGTGGCGGCGGACCTGAGCTGGCCTGCACGTCAGAGCAGGGGCGTTGAGTATCTGTCTGACTCTACGGTGTTGGGATCTCGAGAGAGAAGTCCAGTATTGTCATTCAGATGCGGTCACAGTCACCAGACCAAGGGTGAGTTGATTATATTTTTTGTAAACCATATAGGGGGTTGTGGCGACATATCCTGGCTGATCCCTTTAGCAAGTATGAGTGTGTCAATGAGATTTTTTATGCTTCGGCATAAAATATCTCATTGAGGGGGTATTGTAACGGGCCTATTTTTGGGGTAATAAAGCAATTTGTATTTTTTTTTTATAAAACAAATAATATTTTTCAACAATTGGGACAAAATTTATTAACGAAAGGTAAATTTAGTGGTAGGCGACGGTAGCGAAGGTGGTACGACTGATTGACAATATTGTATGTAAATTATTGAAACGAGTTTTATGAACTTAACAACCGACGGAACTGTGCCAAGGTCAGACAATGACATACAAAACCAGTCAACAAATTATGTAACCACATCAGACCATCTGACGTCAGTATATACGTCAGAGCCTATCCTTGCTGTGGAATTCGGGTGTGTAAAGGAACAACAGTCTGCTGGCATAGTGATACAAACTTTCAAACAATAGGAATTGGTCATACAACCATTGCGACTTCACAAAATAGCGCCGGTGGCTTATTGCCAGTCTAAATTCAATGCTCGCGCGAGCAACATACATATAAGTTTCGAAACGTAAATCGCGGGCGCCCGCAACATATAAAATGTGACGAAAAAATTAGAAATGTATAAATAATTAACAGTTTGTCTCTCTTCATTACAAGAACAGTTTCTTTTTTCCGGAAATTATCCATTACAACTGAACAATGTGCGCGTAAAAGTGTGACGCCTTCAACTCAACTGAACAGCTAAGTAGAAATCTATCCATAACATTTTAACAAGGTTTTTTTTTCAAAATTACGCGAATAATGGGGAAATAAACTTTTAATAAAATATAAAATGAGATCTCTCACGGTATAAAACAATTGTGTGTGTATGAGTGAGTGAAATTATGTAAATTAAGAAGGCTGGTTTGTGTATATAAAAAATTATTTCTATTTAATATCTTGATTCTTTTTTTGGTAATTCAAAAGTGTATACTATGTTTCAATTTTATTTTATGTGAGTTTTTTTTTTTAATAATGAGAATTGAATAATAGATGAGGGAGGTAAAGACATAGTGTGTCCCAGCGTGCTTATTTCGCACGATAGAGTCACATGTTTTGTAGTAAGATGTTATTAAAAGGTAAGGTCATTTGGTAAACATTTCAAGCAAGAGTTATTATTTCAAATAACACATTCCGCTATCTTCGAGTTTCGCTTAACAGAATTCTGGACCTAAAAGTAAGTAAATATTCTTGTATCATATCACGAGATGGCGCTTGGAACAAAAGTTGAATAAAATTATTGATATTACATATAAGATTTATTGGGCAGTAATAAAAGAGTATAACACTGGCGCCCGAACAGGGACACTACTTGAAATATTATTTTATGTGGGTAAGCCTACGGAAAGTAGCGGACAGTTATCTGAAATAATAGATATGATTTTAACATAACCTATCTTCTACGAGGTTATGTTGTAAGATTATATGCATGCGTGTATTATAAATAAGCAAAATGAATACTGATGAAGATAATAATGCAAAAGTCAGCATAGCTGACGAAACAGTTACGAGTGAGATGGATGTTCAATTAACCCCAATTAGTCAGATTGGCGAATCGGATACGACTGCATCTGTAGCGACAGAGATAGTATCAGTAACCTCCATCTCACTTCATGAAAACAAAACAGACAAAACAACTGCTGCCATGATGCAGTTACTATTAAGCGAAATTAAAGGAATTAAGAGTAGTTTTAAAAATAAATTCGATGAACAACAAAGTGATTCTAATGTTAAATATACTAACTTGAATGACAAATTTGATGAAATAAAAAACGAAATTAAAAGACAAACTTGCCACTTTGATAAAAGAATCGATGAAATGCATTCGCATTTCGATAAACTGACAGAACAAACAGTAACGTTAGTAGACGAGATATTTGATATACCGAAGAGTAAAGTAGACGAGAATTACAAAAATAAAAGTGGAGGTAGTAATGATAATACATTTACAGAGAATAGTGTTAGTTTAAGTGCTAACAAGGTGAGTAACAATGATAATTTGAATAATGAGTTTATATGAGATAACAATGACAATACAAGTAAAAATATGGTGGTAGAAAATAATTATGTGGATATTCATAGTGATAACGAAATTGTAGAGAGAGTAGAAGTTGATAATGAGATGTTTGTGTGTGATGAATCAGAGAGAGAGAGTAGAAAGAATTTACAGGTAGAGTGGATGCAGGGGGTAGATTTTTCCCTTAATGTTGTAGTAGGGGGTGAAGAAATGGCTTCACGTGAGTATTTGGAAGACGATATGTCTGCAAATAAATTTCCCTGGGTTTTTTGTGCACTTCATAGGTGGTGCAGTAATGATGAGTTAGTGTCCCCTGCATATTTGGAGAGAGAGAGAGAGAGAGTGTAACTTGGTGTTATGGTGAGAAATATATTGAGAGAGAGAGAAAGAGAAAAATAGAGATATTTAAAGTAAAGAGAAATTATGAAGAATTCGTAGAAAGGTTAGGCAGAGAGAGAAGTAATGATTATAATGAATACTTACCTTGTAGTAAAATTGAGATAACAACAGTAGATGGTGAGAATAATGATAACATTTACTTACCTTGGGAAGTTACAGGTGTAGTGGTAGAAAATTATGATGACTATATGACTAACTAGATTATAACATATGATACTGAGGTAGACAGAACTGTACCCGATCGTGACTTGGTATATAATAAACCGATTGAGATTGTGAATGAATATAAAATGTTTGATAATTATTATAATGATTATAATAATAAAGTGTATTTACTCAACAATAAGATAAATAGACTTAAGATTAGAATGTTATTCAATGATGGAGGATAGATTGTTTTATTGTGTAATGAACATTTAATATATGTGAACAGTGATTTTGAATTGGACTGCTATGGACTGATTTTGATTAATGACAAAATAATGAGTTTGGATTATATATTTTTCATTGTATTAAGTGTATTAATGTCAATGTATTTATGTTTTTTGATGTTGTGTATTACAGGTAAATTTTATGTACACCATGTATTATGTATTGTTTTAATAATTAACAATTAACATGTTTTTGCTAGACAAGTGAAAGTAATAATGAAATTTTAAATAATTGAATTAAATAATTGAAGATTAATTACTGAATTAATGTGGTACAAAAGAAAGTTGTACTAAATTTGTAACTTAGGTAGTAATGAAGTTAAATGATTAATTTGTAATGAATAAAACATTTCTAATGAATAATAAATGATTAAGTAAGAATATATATTTGAATATTGAGATGTACTGTTATGAGTAGGTGAGAGACATATTTTATAATGCAATTGTCAATGATCACAGTAAGTGTTTAAAAGGGAATAGAGCCTGGGTGTATTAATAAATAGAGGCATGTGAGTTAGTCAATCAAAGTAAATGGGAGTTAGATAGTTAAGAGTTTTAAAGAAAATAATACACAAAGAGAGTATTAGATATTTGGGGACACAGTAGTTAGTGATTATATGTAGAGGTGAGTAAAGTAAAGGTTAAACAAATATTTGTTTGCTGATGATATTTTGTAGTAAGGATGAGGTGGTAAGGTGTGATCAGCGTGCGGCGTTGTGGCAAGTAATAGAGTAGTTTAAGGGAGTGTTTGCTGATATTTTGGAGGGGCAAAGGGTTAGGTATGTATATAGCCACGTTGGGAACACACATCCTAGTACAAAGATGAGCGGTGCCAGAGGTAAGTGGAAAATGTGAAGGGAGTTATAATTGAGAAATTGGTGTCATGATAGGTAAATTTGGTGGTTAGTAGGAAGAAAGGTGAGTACGATTATAAATCATAGAGAATACAGGTGTCACCCAGACTAAACAATGATTAGAATGTGAAAGGTTAAGTAGAAAATTCATAGTAGAAAGGTAATAAGAAATGAAATAATAATAATAATGTAATATGAATATTAATAATAAATTTGAATTTTTGTGAAGAATTAAATGGTAGTAAATAATAAATAATTGATGGCTAATTAATAAAAGTTAATAATTAAAAGTATTAATTAATTAAAATGTGGTGTTTATAATTTTATATGCAAATTTAAAGATGTAGGGTGTGTAAATTTTTATCAAAGTTAAATGTGAATTGTTTATTTTAATGTAATAATCGCAATGTTAGTTAAGAGTGTATCATTATGTATTATGTTTCTTATGTATTAGTGTAGAAATTTATATGTATGTAAAAATGTATATTTTTTGGGGCAGTTACAAATGTAACTATATACGACACTGAGTGTCAAACTATTGCGATTCCCTACATTTCGGGCGATCTCGGCCTTACCATCCCAGATCGTGGTTTTGGACGACAACCATCTGTGGGCAGCAAATGTCAAACCTGACCATAGTTGGTTGCCTTTGAAATTGGTTAAATTTATAAATTTAATGGGGTTTTTAAAAAGGGGAATCTAAGACTATTTTTGAGCATAGGCTACTTCACCTCAGTAGGGGTGGTAGACCTTAGGGGCATATTATAAGAGTAAAAGTAGGGGTACTTACCCTGAAGTTTTTGTAAAGTTGAAGCAAGGATGGGAGAGAGAGAAAAGAAAAAAGTGCTCACTCCTTCTGCCTCAGTCCTTGTGGAGGCAACTGAACGCAACAGTTCAGGGGGGGTAATAGTGTGTGTGGAGGAGCAAGAGGGGTAAATATTGTTAACAGCACTGGATTACTTACTGTTAATGATAATATTAATAATTATAATAAGAAGAAAATGTTTCAGAATTGTAGAAAGAGGGAGAAATAGATGATTTTATTTGAGTAAATTTTGATTATGTGTTTGAATATTTTAGAAAGTATTATTGCACTAGTATAAAGATTTGTGTTTCTTCTTGTTAATGGGAAAGGATTAATTATTATCGATTGGAATCGAAAAAATTTTATAATGTTAAGAGTAGTGAATTAAGAGAATGGAACTTCTGTATAATTCTTGTTGAGTTAAAGTAAACCCAGTGCTTCTTAACACAAACCAGCACGTAGCTAAGGGGAAACAGATCAGTTAGGGATATAGTATTATACCAAGCCACTATTTTGATATTTTTGATTTATTGTTTCAGTGTTTGGTGATGTTGTGACGGCGGTCCTGAGCTGGCCAGCGCGTCAGAGCAGGAGCGTAAAGCGCCTAATTGGCCTTATGGTGTTGGGATCTCGTAGGAGAAGTCCAGTAAGGTCATGCAGGTACTGTCACCATCATTGGACCACGGGTGAGTAATTATATATATTTTTTTTTTTTTTTTGATAAACAGTAAGGGGGTTGTGGCAACATATCCTAGCTGATCCCTTTAGGAAGAATGAGTGTGTCAATGAGAGTTTTTATGCTTCGGCATAAAATCTTTCATTGAGGGGGTTTTGTAACAGTACAATTCTGACCCTATTATATTTTGGGGAATAATCGATATAAATTGTATTTTCATTTCCAAGTCACATATAAAAAAAATTGGTAAAGTTTTATTAAGGGTTTGCAACTGCGCAATTCGAGTGTATAGGATTGCGTCAAGGTCAGGGATGTACGTCCAGAACAGCAAAAACAATCGTCATACAAATGTGTCAACCAGCTGCGCACATGATTTCGTCAGCCAAAGGTATGCTACTACGCAATACATACTTTTGTGAACAAAGGATTGAGCGACGTAGTTTTGTCCCCCACCTCTGAATTGCATAGTAACGAACAAAGACAGTCTCGACTCATCAGTGTAACGTACCGGCCGGTATATCTCCAAACGCTAATTCGATCTAAAATTTACACAACTAAGTGTTGTTGTACGATGTAAAACAGTGAAGTATTTATATAAAATAAATAACAGTGCAATGTAAAACATAAACAAACGTTTTGTTAAAGTTTTTAACATCTTAGTGCGTTTTCAGCGATGGGACGTCTGCAGGACAATAATATCAGCTAAGTGACAAAATGTGGTCAATACAAAACAAATATTTTAATATTTCATTTAGAATTCAATAATAGTAAAAATGAGCTCAGTTAGGGACGTCCATAAAATTGTAATGCATGAATGAGTGTGTGATTGCGTGAACATAATATAAATATAAAATTTAAACAGTGCTGGGTTGTGAAATCATTTATAATTATGACATCATAAAAAATATAATTGAATATGTTATTTTGGAGGGTTTATGAAATGTTTAAGGGAAATTTTTAAACTTATACAGTAGAACTGCGTCTCATGACGTAATGCCAAACGGCATATAATAGCGTGCTTATTTCGCACGGTAGAGCCATGTTTTGTAGTAATATGTTATTAAAACATAAAAAAATATAATTGAATGTTATTTTGGAGGGCCTATTGAAATGTTTAAGGGAATTTTTTGACTTAATCAATGTAACTGCGTCTCATGACGTAACACCTATTGGGTGTATAGAAGCGTGCTTATTTCGCACGATAGAGTCACATGTTTTGTAGAAAGATGTTATTAAAAGGTAAGGTCATTTGGTAAACATTTCAAGCAAGAGTTATTTCAAATAACACATTCCGCTATCTTCGAGTTTCGCTTAACAGAATTCTGGACCTAAAAGTAAGTAAATATTCTCGTATCATATCACGAGATGGCGCTTGGAACAAAAGTTGAATAAAATTATTGATATTACATATAAGATTTATTGGGCAGTAATAAAAGAGTATAACATCTTCATTATTTATTTATCAAAATATATTACTTTTTAGCATTTCTCACATACTTATAGATATCAAATATGATCTGAATTTGGCGATGTTATAATATCTACCTCTCAAAATAACCACTACCATCATCATGTTAACATGAAACATTTCACCTCTGAATCTGAATAAAAATTACAAACATTACAACTTCAATATTCATTCTCTATTGACTCTTTCAATGGTCACTTTGTAACTTCAACTCTGCATTTCTATTCAACACACTTTAATCATTTACCATTCGTTATACAATGCAAATCTACACAAATTTCTCAAATTTACTACCAAGATTTCTATCTTGTAAATTAATTAAACCATCTCAAATTAATTTAATTCCATTATAAAAATTCATAATTACATAAATGTCAATTATTACTATCAATCAATCCTCATTATCATAATACACTCAATCAGAATTATTAATGTTGAGTATAAATCATACAACACTCTGTATCCTCTGATACCTTATCATAATAACAACATAACCTAACACATAAGTACATTTAACACCAATACAAATTTATATACAATCTATGTCATATTAAATGTCATTGTTTACCAAAACTCATTACCTAAGTTAGCCAAGTATTTAAAACATTAACTAAAATAATTAAATGTTCATTCACTATATGTGTCTAACCCCCATCATCAAAAATTAATCTGATATTAACATAACACATTTCAGTTTTGTTTACATACATTATATTATCCTTTTTAATATAATGCCCATCTAAATCTGTTTTATCCATTATACCATAACAATTCAAAGTATCATTACACATTATTATCTCATAAAACTTGTCAACATTAGGTATTGTCAATTCGCCCTTAGTCTTTTTTGTCATCACCAGGTAAGTTATGATCTCATCATCATAGTCATCTACTACTAAACCAGTTTCATCGCAAGGTAAGTGCTTGTTACCAACAACATTATCATCATTGACTGCTCTTATTACTCCACAAGGTAAGTTTTCATTGTCAACCATTCTCTCAATGTTTATTCTCTTGACTAACTCTTCATAACCTCTATTAATCTTAAACAACTCTATCTCTCTCTTTATAATCACTCTCCCAACCCCATTTAACTTTCTCATTCCACGCAAAGGGCAATACAACATTTTTACAACACCATCTGGCTTTACCAGGTACATCATAAAACATAAAGGGACTATTTGCAGACCATTTGTCTCCCAAATAAACTTTAGAGGAACTTACATTCTCCAACAACACTTGTGAAGCCTTTAATTCACCTACAACACAGGGACAATTTGCCCTCTGCCCTCCGATACTCACTTAAACTCTCTTCGTACTCTCTCTCTCTCTCTCTCTCTCTCTCTCAAGCTCATTAACACTTATTATTACCCCCTCACTAACCTCTACTCCCATTATATTCTCGTTATCTCTACTATTACTTAATGTATCATTCTTAGATACCCCATTTTCAAGTATATCTTTATTGTTATTATTCAACATTATCTCACCATTATGATTATCACTTATATTTTCACTATCATTACTTACCTTGTCCTCTATTCCTTCATTATTTGTATTCATTTATTTATTATTATTCATTATTATCCTTCATTATTTATTCTCCTTCATTTGCACTTAACTTGTCATCATTATGATTATCAATTATATTTTCACTATCTTCACTATCAGAACCGATTACCTTGTTCTCTATTATCTCATTATTATTATTATTTTCATTACGCTTACCTGTATCCTTTTTACTCTCCTTTCTCTTTCTAATGTCATTGACATCATCTTGCATTTGTTTCTCCAAGGCACTAAAATGTTCGTCAATCTCGTTTAGACGTTTATTTATATTAATTTCAAATTGTAACGGGGCAAATACGGCTGAGGGTTTATTTTTCATAATAATTGTAATAATCTGGGGCCAACTCGGCTGGGCAACATTTTTTGATCACAAAAGCTTGATTTTTTTAACACCCTGTGGTTAGCTCGGTGTCAGGCTGAGCGAGGTACAAAAGCAATTAAGAGTCTGGGAATGTATACGAGCGCACGAGTGTGCCGCCTTTTCACAACGTGAAAGTCACGTTCAAGAATTCCTTATCGCCTTATACGAGACGACGGGAAGCCGCGAGATGCTCGCTAGCCAATGGGATACCAAGTTGCCGGGCGCAGAGACGCTTACCCATTTTGGAAGCTTCACTCGGCTTCTTTCCTTCAGACAGCGCGGTCAGTAAAACAGTGCTCGCAAGCTATTATCAAGTCGGCCGACTAAAATGTGATTTCATAAATGAGTATTAAACAGTTTTAAACACATGCGTGGAGACGAGGTAACAGTGATAAATTTTTTAAATAGATTCGGACGTTAAATGGACAAAACGTGAAAAAGTGAATATACAGTAACGACGCAACGCCGGGGAGACAGGCTACGAGTAACTTTTGAACAATTTTTAACAAACTACACTGCTGTCTAAATTTTGATAAAACTGAAAGTTGTGTATTGTAAATGGGGATTTTAAAGATATGAGTGAGTGTGTATGTGAGTAAAAAATTACGTAATGAATAACACTGGTTTGCGATAAGTAAATTTAGTTTGTTTTCAATATCTATTTTTTGTTTTTGTTTTCACTAGTTTGATTGTAGGTAATCTTATAAAAGCAGGGTTAATTTTAAAATAACCAATTTATCCTTTATTGTTCATATAGTAAAACGTGTAGAAGAGGGAGAAAGAATATTGTTAGTTATAATGGAAAGTAAGTCAATTTAATTTTTTTTATTATGCAGAATTAAAGAATAATATGACAAATAAAATTAAATTCATTTAAAAACAAATGGACTCAAAGCATTTATTTCAGACAACCTAATTTCTGTTCTCCAAATAAACGCTGACACGAACTCTGGGCAGATCTTGGTGGTATGGAAGTGCATAAAAATGGTAAGTAATTAAAAATGAAAGAGTAAAGAAGTTACATTGGCGCCCGAACAGGGGCGTTTGCATGGAAAATTATTTTATGTAAACGTGGGCCGGTTTTGGAGAACGGAAGGGTTGTTTGAGGTAAATAGATAAAAACCTTTTAGTTACGTATGAATAGACGCAGGTTATGTTATGCTTAAGTGATTGAAAGTGATTGATAAAATAATTGAGTTAAGCGTAAGATTTTGTTGTTGTTGTATATGTAAGTTAGAGAATCAGTTAATTGAAAATAAATAAATTTGTAAAAGATGGAAGGAAATAATGAAATCGAGGTGAATGTAATTGCTGTAACTGGCGTTAATGAGTGGGCGTCATGAGCGGGCTGGAGATTCATTCAACTCCGAATGTAGTTCTAAATAGTAAATTAAACGAGTCAGGTACTACAGATGACCCGGGAATTCAGTTAACCCCAACCTCAATTAGTCAAAATAAAAAATCTGATGAGAATAAAATGTTTGAAATGTTACAAGCGATAATAGATGTAAAGTTTAAAGAACAAAATAATGAATTAAATAGCGATATTATAGACGGTTTGACGTAAATGATATCAAATTTAATGAACAAAATATTGTAACTAATGTCCCTGTTATTACGGGCGCAATTTGTAACTTATGGCTTTTATTGTTTTATTAGTTACAATAATCTTGTGTGTACTAGTAAATTAATTTCACTTTTGAAACCGGACGCCATGTTATCAGATTGGGCAACATCATACAAATTTACATTTAGGGCCAGAATTCATGTAACACGAACCAGGTTTGTGAAACATACTACCTGAAATAATTGTACCCAAGATAACATATACAAGTTACTTTTTATTTTTTAAATTGAATCTCAATACATACAGGAAATTGACTCGAATATGTACCCCACATATTACGCCATGGGCGTTAGCAAAACAATTTTAACCCTCCAAAATACACATTAAATATTAGACATTGAATATGCAATTATGTAACATTAAACAAATACATTTATATACCTCGCACAACCCAGCACTTAGAGAATTTAGAACACTCTCTCTCTCTCTCTCTCTCACGCTCTGGTACAATTGATTTCTTTATTGAGCTCATTTTAAAATTTTAAAAAAGATTTAGTTTCATTTTAACAGTGAGTGACTTTTGAGTTGGTAATTATTTTGAATTATGTTGTTTTATGTGAATAAAATGATGTTGGAACGTTCTCACCCAAATTTTTGTACAGTCTCAGCTGCGGTTTTCCGTACGGTAAAACTTCGCACACCGCGAGTTTACCGATTGCGCTACCGGTCACATTTTATAGTAGCACTGTTGTTAATACTTTTGTAATTAACCACTTTTAGTGGTGTTAAAGTTAAAATTCACCCTCGGTGAACTGTTTGCCGGCTGGCTGCGTTCACGCTCTAGAAGAAAATGACCCAGATTCTTTGTTCCACATTGCGTAGGTGGGGCGAAAACTACGTCATCAAGCTATTGTCCATCTGTTTACAGCATCGACTTGTTTACGGAAAAACATTCCTCACTGCTGACATCGTCAGGGCTCGTCTCGTTATCTCGGTATGCGACATATGTTTTTTGCTGTGTTTCTTGTTTTTTTTTGCGATGAAAACAGTTAGACTCCTGCCAATTCACTTTTGCGTTCACAAAATATTTGTATAGTCCACTCATCGAAACTTTACAGGGATTATTAAAGGTTTAATTAATTATGACCAAATTGTTAAAAAATGAAGGAATACAATACTTATGGTCTTTTATACCATGTTTTTGTTAATTTAATATTGTACCAGAATTGTACCATCACAATATCAAATTAGAAAGTAAATTTGACGAACTCAAGATTGATATCAATGCCGTAAGTGATAGTTGTGAAAGTAATTTTAAAGGGTTGGAACGGAATATTGAGAAAATGAAAGAGTGGAGAACAGATATAGGTAAGTGTAATATAAACGAAAATAACAAAGTAACAGACGACAATGGTGTCAATACAGGTGAGAGTAATGGTGATAAAATGACAAAAAATAACGAAGAAACAATTAACGAGGTAAGTGTTAGTCATAAAAATGAGTTAACAAGTAATAGTGGTAAGATAGTTGAAAACGGGGTATTTAAGGGTGATACAGTGAAAATTAATAGTGGTGATGAAGTTTTAGTGGAAGTAGAAATTAATGGCGAGATAGTGAGTGTTGATGAGTTAGAGAAAGAGGGGAAAGAGAGTTTACAGGAAGAGGGGTTGCAGAGGGTAAATTTTTCCCGTGGTGTTGTTGGGGGTGAAGAAAAGGCTTCACGAGTGTATTGGGTAGATGAAAGTTCTACAAATATTTGGCCCTGGAGTTTTTGTGGTGTTCCTGGAAGACCCAGGAGGTGTTTTAATGTAGTAGTACCCTCTGCATGGAATGATAGAGAGAAAATAAGATGGGGTTGTGTAAGCGATTTTGAGAGAAAGAGAGGGAGATAGAGTTGTTTGAGGATAGTAGAAGTTATGAAGGGTTAGTTAAGAAGTTAAAATTTGAAGGAGTAGATTATATGAAAAACTTACCTTTGTAACAGTACATAATGACCTAATACCATAATTATGGGGTTTAAAGGTATTTTTCAATGTTTTATATTATTTAATCATTAAAGTACAGAATGGTTAGGTCCATTTTCCCTATATACGGAGTAACAAAGCCAATTCAGCAAGAGTATCATACCAAGGTCACCGTAGGACGTGCTGGAATCGGAAAAGGCCATGGCGGTGTTTGTGACGAATGACTGTAAATATGCATTGTGATTGGATCATAGCACTGTTCCGTCATAACCAAAAACAATGACGCACTGACTACAATACGTACAACGAGGCGTTGTCCAGTAAGACAAAGCTGGATGACGTAAGAAACACACACACAAGCGCAAATTTACATTTGCCTCGTTCTCAATTCAACGCGGTTCTTCAAAGGATACACAGCGATGTATCGCTGGGTGATCAATTTTATAACAAAAATTTATAATAACTAGAATCAAAGTTACCAGTATAATAGTGGAGCAATAAAGGCTCGAAATTAATAACAGTATGAACTATAATATGTAGAATCAGTGCTTATAATTACTTCATTAAAACTCAGCAGAACTAGAGGCGAACACCGGCCATCAACATGGGCGTCAACCACCGACAGCGAAGGAACAACACCGAACAACCATAAGAGAAGTCCAATTTTACCATCTTTCTTATAGTTTAATGAGCTCATTAATCAAGAATAATTAATTAAACGAATGTACTTGTTCAAGGGTGAATGTGTGTGAGAGTGAGTGAGTGAACTCATGGCCATAACTATATATGCCGAGGGCATTGGTTTGTGTGTAAATTAATTACCAAGGAATAAATGATTAAAGCTGCAGCAATATAAACGTTACAATGATCTTGATTGAGAAAACAAAAAAGAAGTATTAAGAATAATGTTGGATATTAAACTAACCGCCATTTTGTTTTTGGTCATCTTATATGACGTCATTTGACCGCATGGTCGTGTATGTAAAACATTCTGGAAAATTAAATTTTGATAGTTATTTTCAATAATACAGTGTTGTCATTTGTGTCATCATCTGTGTATCAAAATCTCGCTGTAAATGAATCCTGGCCCCATTTAGGTAAAAGCACATTTAAAAAAGAAAATATGAGCCCGGCAGTGACTGAAATTGGTAAGTACCCAGAAGTACCATCTTATGGTATTTTTATAAATATAAATATCAACATATGTGTAGTAGTAAATAATGAAGTAGGGGGAGAGTCACACCTTAAGTAGAAATGAGTACCGTGGTAGTAGATGAATTTGATATCGAAGATAATACGCACTTACCTGGCGATGAAACAGTTGTAACAGTAGGTGAGAGGCATGATGAATTAATTACCTATTTAATTGTGTCAAGAGATAACAAAGGAGACTTAACCAAAAATACTGATGTAGACAGGTTTTATAATCGAATAATATGGAGTAATACGGGGGGGTTATTATTCTGGTGTAATGGAATAATTTGAGAATTGGAAGGGTTATTATATTAATGGTAATAATATAATGCACTTAATTAAAAATGAATTGTGAATATGTAAAACAAGATTATTGTTTGATGATGGAGGGTAAATAGCATTGTTCATGACCATTAAATTATGAGAGTGTAGTGGTTTTTGAAAGGGACTGAATTATGAAATGATTTGTGGTAAACAATAACAGATAATGCAGATTGTATATACTTTTGTGTTGATGTTAAATGTACTTATGTAGTAAGGTTAAGTATACTCGACTTTAATAATTGACAGTTGGTCATTGTGAATTTGATAAAGTAATTAAAGCAATTTGATAATTAAAGTAATTAAATTGTGTTTGATAAAATAGTTGAATTAATTTGAGATGAATTAAATAATTTAAAATGTTGTATAGATGAATTTTGGTAATAAATTTAAATGATTTTTCTGAGAGTTATACTTTATAATAAATAGTAAATGATTAAACATACAATGTGTTTATGTATTGAGTTATATTGTAAGATGAGTATTACATCGTATGTGACGAGACTATATAGTCAGGTTAAATACTTAGAACCACCAATGCCTCTTTCATCGTTTATAAGATACATTAGTAAGCATTTACCTAAGGACATACGGTCCACAATTAGAACCCGGGAGTTTGCTAACATTGCTGAATTAGAAAAGATACTAGAAGCATACCAGAGTATGAAAGAGGAAGAAGATAATAAATACCAGTTTAGAATTAATGAATCAAATCAAAATAAATACTGAAATAAGACAACCAGACCATTTTATTAGTAATGTGAATAGATCAGGGGAAGGGGCGTGGTTATGTCCAAACCCTAGTTGTGGAGCTAGTAATTATAACGGGTTGCGGAATCAATGTTACCGGTGTCAGGGTCCGAGGGAGAGTGCCCGAGGGAGAGTGGAGAATTATAATCTAGGTTTTGAACATACTGGGTTTAGAGGGAATCATAGAGGGAGAGGTTTCACCAGTAATCGGGGAGTGTCAGGAAATTTTAATCATAGAGGGAGAGGGGGATATGTTAGTAACCCAAACGAAACTAGGGGCGTGGAAGCACCATCTCATAATCAAAACAGTAGGGGGGTCTACAGTGAACCACCACCTCCAATACCGTTAAACTAATCAGGGCGGTTGAAAAAGAAAGCCCCCAGCCGTCTAGGAATCACATGACAATAGGGTCACTAATTACCCATATAGATTAACCCAGGTTACTATGCAGCAGACTGAAGCCCAAGTAAAGGTGGATAGCCAACTAACTGAACCCATAAATATTACACGGGGACTAAAGCAGGGAGATGGGTTGGCCCCAACACTATTTAATATTGCATTGGAATATGTAATTAGAGGCTTATCAATAAATAGCTCCAATCTGTTAACAAATAAAACTGTACAGATAGCCGCATATGCAGATGACATTAACATCATGTCAAGACGGATCACAGCAGCTAAAGAAATATTTATAGAGCTTAAAAACAAAGCCAAGGAAGTTGGGCTAGCCATAAATATGGATAAAACAAAAATGCTTATCCAAACAAGAAGGGACCAGGTTCATAACAACATCGAGATAGAGGAGGACACAATTGAGGTGGTGGACAATTTCACGTATCTCGGAGTGAATCTAGCAAAGACCGGATCAGAGGAGCCGGAGATCCAAAGACGGACCACCATGGCTAACAAGGCGTACTTCGCATTGCTGCCATCATTTAGGTCTGGGGATGTGCACAGGGAAACAAAAATGAAAATATATAGGACTGTCATCAGACCGGTGCTATGCTACGGGTGTGAGGCATGGGCAATCACACAGAAAACAGTCGACATAGTAGACACCTTTGAAAGGAAAATCCTCAGACGCATTATAGGCCCAATACAAGAAAATGGCTCATGGAGACTGAGATACAACAACGAACTGTATCAAATATATAAAGAGATACCAGTCTCAAAATTTATAAGAATTCAAAGATTGCGTTGGGCCGGACATGTTATGAGAATGGAGGGTGGCAGGAACCCTAAGAGGGCTTTGCTGGGTACATGGGAGGGAACGAGACCTAGAGGTAGACCGAGGAAGAGGTGGGAAGATGGCGTTGCAGAGGACGCGAGAGACATGGGGATAAGAAACTGGAGGAGGGTTGCTGTGGATAGAGTGGATTGGAGGCGGAGATTGGTGGAGGCCAGGGCCCGACTTGGGCTGTAGCGCCATAGGAGAGAGAGAGAGAATTACCCATATACATAATGATTTATCCGATGAAGAAGCGGAAGAGAGTAGTAATGCTTTTGGAATGGCAGAATTTGAAACCGAAGTGTTTAATTCTCAATACACTTTTCTAGTAGATTCAGGGAGTGAACTATGCTATAGACGACAGAATGTTTGAAAAAATCAAAATCAAACTACAGAGACAATTCCACAATTACCAGTACTGGGAATTAGTGTTATAGGGGTAACGGGTGTTCGCAGTAAAAAAGTAACTAAACAAGCAGTAAAAAAGTAACTAAACAAATAATGCTACAATTAAAGGTAAATAAAAACACAATAAATGTACCTTTTTTGGTCATTCCAGGTTTAAATATGGGAGCTATAATGGGTAATGATTTTTTAAATATTTTCAAGTGGAGTTAAACTATTACACACAGACTATGAAATTAAACAATAATAATAATATAATGGAAATACCATTTATACAAAAGAAAACTGTTGAAATGAAAGCATTAAAAATAATTAATAAGGGAATGTTAATTTCTGATAACGATGTAAATGAGTGTAGGCCTTTAATGATAAATTATTGTAACTTGAGAGTAAATAATACCGAGTTATTTGAAAATGAAAATAGTTGGGAGGAAAAAATGAATAAAATCCTATATCAAGATGGGGAATTTAGCTACCAAGACACGGAGAAAATAGTACTAATAATAAACAAAAATAAATCAGTTTTTTCAAACGAACCCGGTTTAGTAAAGAATTTTAAGGGTAAATTAGTCGTTAAAGAAAAAACACCCTTTGCACCTAAAACCTATCCGGTACCATATTCCAAGAGGGGTTTAGTACAGGAGGAAATAAATAAAATGTTGAGGGAAGGTATAATAGAAAAATCTACTTCACCATATTCCAACCCTTTAGTAGTGGTGACCAAGAAAGATTTATCGATAAGATTATGTTTAGACGCAAGACAAATAAACAGAATAATTGTTCCAGACAGAGAATCACCGGAACCAGTAAGCGAAATTCTGCAACGTTTTAGTGGGACCAAATACATCACGACCTTGGACTTGACTGCCGGCTACTGGCAAATAGAGCTGGAAGAGGAGTTTCGACAGTATGTGGCCTTTTTATACAACGGTAGGAATTACCAATTTCGTAGGTTACCTTTTGGACTAAACGTAAGTGTTTCAATTTTTATTAAATGCCTGGATTATGTATTAGGGAGAGAGATTTTAGAATTCACAACCATTTATGTAGATGATATAGTAATTACGTCACCAGACATTGACACACACTGTGAAAGGTTAGATAGAGTGCTAAGTAGACTGTATGAATATGGCATAACAGTTAAATTTAAGAAGTCGGAATTTTTGAAAGAACAAGTTAATTTCTTAGGACATATAATTTCAACAAGGGGTATCAGTACAGACCCTAAGAAAGTAGAAATAATACAAAATTTTCCGATACCAAAAAATGTTAAACAGTTGCAAAGTTTCTTAGGGTTGTGCAATTATTATAGGCAATTTGTAGACAAATATTCATATTTAACAGTACAGTTGGGACATTTGTTAAATAAAGACAAGCGATGGCAGTAGAATTTAAAAGAGCAAAATATATTCGAGCTGATAAAAAATAAATTCTTAAACACAGTTATATTAGCTCATCCTAATTTTTTAGAACCATTTTATATACACACAGACGCGTCGGACATTGCCTTGGGGGTAGAGTTGTTTCAGTTAGATGGGAGTGGTAACCACAAAGTAGTAGCTTTTGCAAGTAAATCTCTATTAACTAGTGAAAAGAACTATACTACGACGGAGAAGGAGGCGTTATCAATAGTTTTCGCCTGTAGAAAGTTCAGAACGTACTTGTTAGGAAATAAGGTAATCATAAGATCCGACCATCAAGCTTTAACGTTTTTAAAGAACTGTAAATTAACACATGGTAGGTTAGTACGCTGGATGCTAATATTACAAGAATATGACTTAACAACTGAGTATTGTAAAGGTAAAGAAAACATAGTAGCTGATGTCCTATCCAGGACAGATTTTGATAATAGCACCGAAGCAGACATAGCAAATATATATAAAATATTTATAGTAAAAGAAGTGGGGGAAATGAATATGAAAAAATTAATAAGTAACTTAGCAACAGAACAAGAAAGAGACACCGAACTTGGTAAAATAATATTAGCTTTGAATCAAATACCCAACATACCTCACAAGTGGGAGAAACATTTTAGTTTGTTTAATAAACATTTATTTCACCGGGCCAACGAACAGGGAGACGATTGGAAGGTGTGCATCTCTAAAGTTATAATACCTGAAGTAGTGAGAGATTGCCATCTAAGGTATGGTCATATAGGCCCTAAGAAATGTAGTGACATATTAAAAGAGTCATGTAAATTTAATAATATGGAAAGAACGGTGCGTAAAATATTACAACCATGCGAAATTTGTCAGAAAGCCAAAGTAAACAATCGTAAACAGGAGGGTTTAATGCAGCATGTAATGCCAGACAATCCTTTAGCATTAGTTGCCGATGATTTATACGGCCCCTTACCCAAAGGTCGAGGAGGGGTAAATTATTTATTTGTTGTGTTAGATGTTTTTACCAAATTTGTAAACTTGTACCCAATTAAAAAAGCTACCTCCTCGGTATTAGCTAGGAAAATAGTAAATAAATACCTTATTGAAGTAGGTAAACCCAAAATAGTATTATCAGATCATGGTTCTCAGTTTACCAGCAACACCTGGCAGGAAACTTTAGGTTGGGAAAACATCTTAGTTAAACATACATCAGTGTATCATCCACAGTCAAATCCTAGTGAGCGTGTTATGCGGGAGTTAGGGAGAATGTTTAGAACCTTTTGCCACAAAAAACATTCTTTGTGGGCTACCTTTGTGTGCAAGATAGAAGGGTATATTAACAATAGTTTACATGAATCCACTAGCTACAGCCCATGTGAGTTAATGTTTCAGAGAAGGCCGTCAAGCATATTAGAAGAACTAGTAAAATTTCCAACCCGGACGGGTATACCACATGATAGGAAACTGGTAATCGCAAGGGAGCGCCTGCTGAGTAAGGCCGAACAGTGGAAACGGAGACATGACCGGAATTTAACACCCATACAATACGAGGTAGGACAACTAGTATCAATAAAAAATCACGATCAATCATCAGTGTCGGACAAAGAAATTAAAAAATACTTCCTATTGGACGACGGCCCATATGAGGTTAGCCAAGTGAAAATGGAGAATGCTTGTTTTAGTAGATTTGCAAACTCGAGAAATAAAAGGGACTTATAACATGACCCAATTAAAAAAGTATTACCTAGCTGAGTGATGATAGACATAATTTTAATTATTAAAGTTTTCATACATGTAACAGTACATACTGGCCCAATACCATAATTGTGGGTTATGTAGGGGTTTTCAATGTTTTATTATGTATTTTTTAAACATACAGAATGGTTAGGTACCTTGTCCCTCTGGAAAAAAGGAACAACGAAATTTCGGCCAGCGTAAGACACCAAAGTCGCCGATGGACGTGCTGAACTCAAAATATACCATGGCGGTGTTTGTGACGAAAAGACTACAATACGAAGTCCGACTGGACAATAACCCTGATCCGTCATAACAAAAGCAATGACGCACTGACGACAACGCATGTAACCAGTCTTAGTCCTGTATGGAAAAGAGTGGTGACGTAAATCTATACATACACAAGCGCAAATTTACATTTGCCTCGTTCTCATTTCAACGCCATTCTTCAGAGGAGACACAGCGATGTATCGCTGTGTGAACAATTTTCTACAAATAGTTTACAATAACTAGATCAAAATATTATCAGTAATAGTGGAGCAATGAAAGCTCACTTTGCTTAACAGTATGAATATTAAAATGTAAATTCAGTGCACATATCTCTCCAGTTAAACTCAGCAGAATTAGAGGCGAACACCGGCCATCACCATGGGCGTCACCCACCAGCAACGGATGGACAACACCAAACGATAAGCAGAGAAGTCCCATTTTATCATTTGTTATAGTTTAATGAGCTCATTAATACAGAATCACTAATTAAAAGAATGTACTGGGCTAAAGATGAGAGTGTGTGTGTGTGAGAGTGAGCGAGTGAACGTATGGCCATAATCACAGATGCTGCGGGCATTGGTTTGTGTATTAACGAACTAACAATTAATAAATGGTTTTAAGCTGCAGCAATACAATTTACACTGATATTAATTTAGCAGACAAAAGAAGTATAGAGAGTAAAATGAGATATAAAAAATAACTGCCATTTTGTTTTTTGGGTCATCTTATATGACGTCATTGTTTTGACCCCATGGTCGCATCTGTAATACCTTATAGAGAATTAAATTTTGATGGTTATTTTCAACAATACCGTGTATTCATTTGTGTCATCATCTGTGTCTCAAAATCTCGCTGTAAACGAATCCTGGCACCCCTTAGGTAAAAAAGCATATAACATAAGAAGATTACGAGCCCGGCAATAACAAGAAATGGTAAGTACACATACGTGCCATAGTATGGTAGTATTTTCACATATAATGTAAAGAGATTATTATGTAAGGGGAGGAGTAAGATAACAAATGCCGCCCTCACAGTGACTTTATAAGTAAGATAACAAATGGCGCCCGAACAGGGACTTTATATAAAATTATTTTATATAAATAAGCCAGATTCAGAGACATAGAGGGTGACGAGATGATATCCAGAACCTAACAAGAGAGGTTATGGAGGTTATGTTGACAACCAGAGTAAATAGTAATTGTGTAATTTTGTTACAAGTAGAGCGAAATAGTAATTCCAACATTTAAAATAAAAATGGCAGATAATAATAATAGCATGGAAATGGATAACACAGAGACAGAATCCATGTTATTGGAAAGACACGCTAGTTCAACACCCAAAATAGTTGAAAATAAAATTTCATTAGAAAATTTATTTACATTAATCAATGACAAATTCGAACAACAAAACAGTAAGTTCGAAGACAAATTAAATCAGATGAACAGTACACTTAATATAAAATTAGATAGTTTGGAGAGTGAGCTAAAAAAGCAGAATACTTTACAGAATGTCAAATTGAATCAAGTAGATGAAAATTACGAGAGTAAAATGGGGGTAGAGAATAGTAGAGAATCAAATAAATTGAATGAAAATAAAGACAAGGTAAGTAGTGGTGAGAATTATAATAGAATTACAAATATGGTGTTAGAAAATAATTGTGTGAGTATTGAGAGTGGTGATAAAACTATAATGAGAGTAGAATTTGATAATGAAGTGATAAAAAGTGTTGATGAATTAGAGAAAGTATAGAGAGAATTTACAGATAAAGGGGTTGCAGGGTGTAAATTTTTCCCGTAATGTTGTAGTAGGGGGTGAAGTAAAGACTTCACGTGTGTTTAGGAAGGACGAGAGTGCCTTCAATGCGTATTTGGAAGACAAAAGGTCTACAAATAAAGTGGTCCCTGGTTTTTTTTGTGCACTTCACAGGTGGTGCAGTGATAAAGCAGTAGAGTCCCCTGCATATATGGAGAAAGAGTGTGTAGCTTGGTATGATGGTGAGAAATGTTTTGAGAGAGAGAGAAAGAGAGAAATTGAGATATATAAAGTAAAGAAAAATTATGAAGAGTTTATGAAAAGGTTAGGTGTAGAGATGATATATAATAAAAATAATGAGTACCTACCTTGTAAGGAAGCGGATATAGCAGTAGTAGGAGATGATAATGAAAATAATGACTTAGTAACTTATCTGATTGTGACGAATTATACTGGAGGTGACAGGACAATAACCAATCGTGACAAGTTGTATGTTGAATTGATAGGGAATAACCCTATTAATTATGGTTTTATAAAATATAAGAATTTAAATGTGTATTATATTAATGATGTTAATATAATGTATTTAATAAAAAATAAATTGTACAGACCGAAGATAAGACTATTGTTTAACGATGGAGGGTAGACCTTCTATTGTGTTATGAACATTTAATTGTGTGGACAGTGTTTTTAAAAATGGACTGATTATGGCAAATGATTTCATGATTATGTGAATTGTATATTTTGTGTATTGATGTCTATGTATTTGTGTACTTACTGTTGTGTATTTTATGTATTTTTTATGTAAGCATGTATTGTAGGATTATAAATAACTAAAGGAAGTTTAAATGATATTATGAGATTCAGATTTTAAAGGGTTAGTAAATGATTAAGCAGGTAATAGATTTGGATATGAAAGGTGTTGTTAGTTGGTAAGTGATGAATTTTGTAATAGTATATTAAGTTGAAATGTTGTAAAAGAGTTTGGGATAGTGATAAATAAGGGCATTGAAGTTAGTTAAATAGAGTTATTGGGAGTTAGGAAAAATAAAGTGTTGAGATGTTGATAGTATATAAAGAGGTGTTAGATATTTTAGGGACACAGTGGTTAGTAATTATATGTAGAGTTGAGTAATGTGAGTGGTAATTATATTTGTTGTTGATGGTGATATTTTGTAATAAGGGTATTGGTGTAGGAGTCCAACGAGAGATGTTGAGACAGAAGGGATCGTTGTGTGCCGGAAAGGGTTATCTGAAAGGGTCAGAAACCAATGATGGAATGAGCATAGTGAGGGAATACACACATACTAGTACAAAAAATGCGCGGTGCCAGAGGTTTTAAATGGGATTTGTGAAGGGGGTTTATTATAGAGATATTGGTGTCAAAATATATTAATGGTTAGAAGCGGCTAGTGTAAAAAGAAAAAAGGGGTAGTAAGGTTAGGTTGACAGATGCCAAAATAAGACAGAGAAAATAGTGAATAATAGAGAGTCACCCAAACGAGTAAGGATAGAAGGGTTAGAAAAGGGAAATTCATGATAGGAAGGTAATTGTAACAGAAAGGTAAGGATAAATTTGAAATTGTTGTATAGAATCTAATGAGTGTTAAATAATTAAAAGTTAATTGAGAATTGATGTTATAAAGTTTGGTACAAATCATGTAAATTTAAATTGTTTAATGTAAGGTAAATGTAACAATGTTAATATGTAATGTACAATGTTTTATGATGTTTTATTATGTTGGGGGCAATAGAGTGTGTGGTTAGGAGGTCACTACAGGGAATGATGATAACAAGTGTTAAGATATAGTAGGTTTTAAAGTTGGAAGTTTAAAGTTAAAAAATGAAGTTAAATAAAATATTCTAGTAAGCTGCCATTTACAAAATAGATAAATGATTACAAGTTGAGCAACAAAGTTTAAAGAAAAAGTGTCTGCCATGATAGTTCTAAGCTGAATTTATAGAAATAATTAGGTGAAGGTATTTTGGGGTATAATAAAGAATTGTTGATATATTGTGTTATATGTAGTTACATATAGACGTTGTTATTTTCTTACAAATAAGAAATTGAATTTGGTGGTGGTAAAAAATCAATGTATTTTAAGTCTTGTTGTGGTTAAGTGACACTTTTGAATTAGAAACAAACCAATGCCCCAAACACAAACCAATGCGTCTAAAGGGGAACATATCAGTTGTAGATGCGTAAGTGTATCAGACCACTATTTTGAATTTTGTATTGAATGTTTCAGAGTTTTGTGGTGTTGTGACCGCAGTCCTGGGCTGGCTGGAGCGTCAGAACAGGAGTGTAGAGTGCCTCATGGCCTTATGGTGTAGGGATCTCTCAGGAGAAGTCCAGTAAGGTCAGAGGGTGCGACCAACATCATGGGACCAAGGGTAAGTGATGATAAAATTTTTTTTCGTAACGTTATAGGGGGTTGTGGTGACGTATCTAGACTGATCCTTTTAGGAAAGTGTGAATGAGTCAAGGAAATTTTTTGGGTTTCGACACAAAAATTTTCCTTGAGGGGGTTTGTAACAGTACATACTGGCCCAATACCATAATTGTGGGTTATGTAGGGGTTTTCAATGTTTTATTATGTATTTTTTAAACATACAGAATGGTTAGGTACCTTGTCCCTCTGGAAAAAAGGAACAACGAAATTTCGGCCAGAGTAAGACACCAAAGTCGCCGATGGACGTGCTGAACTCAAAATATACCATGGCGGTGTTTGTGACGAAAAGACTACAATACGAAGTCCGATTGGACAATAACCCTGATTCGTCATAACAAAAGCAATGACGCACTGACGACAACGCATGTAACCAGTCTTAGTCCTGTATGGAAAAGAGTGGTGACGTAAATCTATACACACACAAGCGCAAATTTACATTTGCCTCGTTCTCATTTCAACGCCATTCTTCAGAGGAGGAGACACAGCGATGTATCGCTGTGTGAACAATTTTCTACAAATAGTTTACAATAACTAGATCAAAATATTATCAGTAATAGTGGAGCAATGAAAGCTCACTTTGTTTAACAGTATGAATATTAAAATGTAAATTCAGTGCACATATCTCTCCAGTTAAACTCAGCAGAATTAGAGGCGAACACCGGCCATCACCATGGGCGTCACCCACCAGCAACGGATGGACAACACCAAACGATAAGCAGAGAAGTCCCATTTTATCATTTGTTATAGTTTAATGAGCTCATTAATACAGAATCACTAATTAAAAGAATGTACTGGGCTAAAGATGAGTGTGTGTGAGAGTGAGCGAGTGAACGTATGGCCATAATCACAGATGCTGCGGGCATTGGTTTGTGTATTAACGAACTAACAATGTAGCGGGTCAAATTTTGGGTGTTTTTATTTTCAACAGTAGGGGATAATTATATTTTTATTTCTTTCATTTTGGTGCGGGCTTGTAAAAAGAAGTTGTGAAAATTATTGGGTAACAACATTTATTCCGTTATAATAGAACGCACTGCAACGATATTTTCCATGCAACAGCACGATGTTGAGCAACAGTGAGACAAAAGCGATACGCAGGTGTTATTGTGTAAGCCGGCAAGCGAAGCATTTACCTCCACCAAAATTCTAAGAACTCTGTACTTGTGTAAACAGCACATAGACGCAACTGTATCACTACACATCTGAGTGACGCAGCCAGCCACAAAACCGGATGTCCTAGGACGAATAAAATTCCACAATGTGTTGTTTGAGCGGCAGGAAGTCATGGCTAAATCCGGTCTTTCCAATGACATCAGCGGAACCAAGTCCAATATCGGCCTCTGGACACACACATATACCAGCTATAATCTATGCATAAACTGGATATGCCGCAGCAAGTCAACTGTATACGGCGACTAAAACCCAGTGGCATTGAATTGCCGCTTCCGCCAGTTTAACCAAGCACATGCAGCA
Source organism: Magicicada septendecula (assembly GCA_034769895.1). Taxonomy (NCBI): domain Eukaryota; kingdom Metazoa; phylum Arthropoda; class Insecta; order Hemiptera; family Cicadidae; genus Magicicada; species Magicicada septendecula. The sequence continues at coordinate 405,314,407 of CM068375.1, forward strand.
GTTCGTCACAAGAAGTACCGGCCGGTGCATCTCGAAGGGGTTAGCTCTTCTCAAAATTTAAAAAATGTGGCAGTAAAAGTGAATCAATCTTTTTAAACCAGTGGCAGTGATGCGGGAATAACTACAGAACAACAACATCCATATTTGTTATTTTTTTGTTTATTTTTCGGGACGATTACAAACTTAACACGGGGCGGCCACGAGGTCACGGATGAACGTGTTGCAGGCGGGGATTTTATATAATGCATTCTATTAATCAATCAGGGTAACGGGGGTTGTTTTTAAGAATGTGAGAGTGTGTGAGCAGCTGGGCTATCTTCTTAGACGTAAGTAAGATTATGTAAGGCTATTAAATAAGATGTATAAACAAGAGTTGCCCAACCTTTAAAAACATGTAAGACAATTTATTTGGAAAACAAAATTATAAAATCGCACTATTTGATTATTAAACAAAATTAATTTCTCTTCCAAAATGTATTGTGTAAATCATTCACGTAACCTTGAAAATTGCGTTTGTATCCCAAAGTACGTATGAGACCCTGGACCCAAGAACTCGCAAACGGTAAGTGCAAGTTTTTTTTTTATTATGGTATGGTTTACTAAGCTATTTAAATGGTAATAAATAGGTAATTTCACAGTTGTCGCAGCCGAAAGGGACAGTTTTTATAAGTTAAAATTTGATGTAAAAACCATACCTACGATTAAGATACAAGCGCAATTGAGAGGTTAAGTGAAAGACGTAAAGTTACGTAAAATAAATAAAAAATATTTGTTCAGACAGATAAGAAATAAATTACATATTTAAAAATATAATCATGGAAAATACAGAGAACGGAGTCGATTTGTCCGACTCGACTGTGATAAGCGAAATAGCTGAATTAAATGAATCAGCTGTGATGAGTAGTCTTGACATAAATTCAACACCGAATGTAGGTCAAGGCGACAAAACTCTGAAAACAAGTAGTATAAATGAATCAAATAATACAGATGATTCGGGGATCCATACGACCCCAAAATCAAATAACGAAAATAAAAGTAATGACAAGGGAGTCAGCTTAACTGGCGATAAAATAGAAAGTCTAGTGACACCTGTTCAAAGTAAACAAGAGATAGATAAAGATGAGAAAGTCATGAATATGTTGCAGTTAATTTTGGAGCAACAGAGTATTAAATTTGAAATACAAAATCACAATTTTAATGAATTAAAGAATGACATTCAAGAAATTAATAGACGTTGTGAAAATACCAAAGTAGAATGTACTGATAAAATTAACCAAGTAGAAACCAAATTAGATGATTCAATGCAAAAGGTAGATGTTAAATTTAATGAAATAGACAGTCAGATAGATAGAGTTGAGAAGCAGATAACTGAGAATAATGAAATATTAATAAATACAATGAATGAGCATAACAATGCCATAGAATTTAAAATTAATAAATGTAATACTGAAACTGAATGTAAGTTGAGTAGCGTAGTAATGACAGTTGAAAAAATTAGTCAGAATATTGATGAACACCAAAATAAGATAGACTCTAAAATATATGAAATTGAAAGTAATTATAAGACAGAAATACAAGCAGTAAATGAATCTATTGATGTAATATCAAAAAATAATGTACAGTCTGAATATAGTAATGACAAAAAATTATATTCTCTTGAACAAAATATTAGTAGTATGAGAGATGAATTAAGTTTAGTGAAAAATCAAAAGGTAAACAATGTTACTGAGCGCATATTTATGACACGAGATACAAATAATGAAATAGAATTAGAAACTTTCAATTGTGACAATCGTAGAGTACACCCAATGCAATTTTTAAATAGGGTTAGAGAGTTTAATCGGTTTAATAGTAGTAGCTGGGAGGTTAAGTTGATGAAGATTATTAAATGTTTTAAAGGTAGTGCCGAGATATGGTCGGAAGTACACCATACTGAATGGGAAAGTTATGAAGATTTTGAGATAGCTTTTCGCAACAAATACTGGTCAGAAGAAGACCAAGAAATATTAAGAAGTAAAATAATGGGCAACGGGAATTTTGGTAGGATTAATAACCACCTAACCATATATGTGATGACCATATACAACGAAGCTAAATATCTAGAACCGCCGTTGCCTTTCCGATCATTTGTAAGACATATTAGCAAACACCTGCCCAGAGAAGTGCAAATTACGCTAATGACTAGAGAGATTACAAATATAAGTGAGTTAGAAAACATGTTAGATGTATTACAGAATATAGGGGAACGCGACATAGGACGACGTTCAACCACACCAGTAGTACCACACCATAATAATAATAATAATAATTTCCATCATAACAGGGGTACACAGAATTTTCATAGAGGAGCGCGGGGAGGAAGTTTCGATAATAGGGGCGAGAGTTGGAGGTGTAGAACATGTGAAACCGACAATTATGCTAATAGAACAAATTGTTTCAGATGTCATCGAAACAGGGAGTGCGCCAGGAACGAGCGAGCAAACCTACCACCCAATCAACAGTCGAGAGGAGGAGAATTTCACAGAGGAGCGCCGAGAGGAGGAGGACAATATAACAGAGGGAGAGGGGGAAATCATCCAGCTGTGGCGGGTCCCTCCACGGAAAACTAGGGAGGACAATGGAGAAGCGGGCCGAACCATTGTCTACGGAAAACAGGAGGGTCCAAATAATCAACAGATACCATAATAACGTTATCAAGATGGACATGGCGAAGGAACTGTTAGAAGAAGAGGAGAACAAGGTGATGGAACGCAGAGCAGGATTAACTGAGGTGACGATTAACCTTGAAGGTAAGAATTATAAAACTTTAATTGATACCGGTAGCGAGATCTCGGTAATTTCTGAAACTGTCATGGGTGAATTAAAAGAGTTAAACAAGAATATACCGTCATTACCAGTTGCAGGGGTTACAGTAGTGGGGGTAACTGGGGTGAGAAGTAAGAGAATAACCAGGCAAGTACAATTAAATATTCTAATAAATGAAGTTGAATTTGAAAACACTTTCCTAGTAGTTAAAGGGTTGAGTTTAGATGTAATCTTGGGAAATGATTTTTTGGAAAGAAACGGAGCAGTAATAGATTTCAATAAACAAATAGTAAAATTTGAGAAGGGGAATAAACCAGTCAGAATAGAGTTTAAGAAAGTAGTAAATGAAGCTAAAGTCACGGGAATAAAAATGTTACATAAACAGATAACTGACGGAGAGATAAAAACTAAAATAAATATATGTATAGAGAGTGATGGTCTAGAAAATGAGGAGAGAGAGATGCATGAGCGTAATGAGAGTGTGTGGGCAAATAGAGCCGATAAATTTTTCAATGAAAATACAGTTGTAGGAAATACTCAACAACAGGAGTTGTGGGCAGTTGTCGAGCAGTACAGAGAGGTGTTTGATGAATCACCAGGGAAAGCGAAGGACTACATCTGCGAGCTGAAAGTTCGGGACCACGCACCATACATGCAGAGAAGCTACCCAGTGCCGTTTTCGAAGAGGAGGGCTGTACAGGAGGAATTAGACCGGATGATGCAAGGAGGCATAATTGAACGCTCAGTATCACCTTATTCAAATCCTTTGGTGGTAGTGATAAAGAAGGATGGCAAGGTAAGGTTATGTTTAGATGCTAGGAAAATTAATCAAATTATTATACCTGACAGGGAATCTCCAGAACCCATAAATGAGATTTTACAAAAGTTTAGCGGAGTCAAATACATGACGTCATTAGACCTGACCGCTGGATACTGGCAGGTGCCATTAGCAACAGAGAGCAGGAAATACACAGCTTTTCTTTTTAACGGTAAGAATTACCAGTTTAAACGCTTACCTTTTGGATTAAACACCAGTGTTGCCAGTTTTATCAAATGTTTAGATAATATATTACAACCTAAGGATTTAGATTTTTTAACTGTATATGTCGATGATATCTTGATAGCCTCTAGAACGTTCACTGAACATTTAGAACACATAGAATATGTATTAGATAAGTTACAAAGAGGGGGTTTAACAGTGAATTGGGACAAGTCTAAGTTTCTGCAGACAGAAATATACTTTTTAGGATTTATTATTACACAGGAGGGGATATTAGCCAACCCCGACAAAGTCGAAGCCATAATGCGATTCCCTGAACCTAAAAACATTAAGCAACTACAGAGTTTTTTAGGCCTATGCAATTTTTACAGGAAATTTCAGGAGAACTACGCACACACAACATCCAAACTGAGTGCTGTACTGCAGAAGAATAAACAGTGGAGATGGGGCGATACGGAGCGGAATGCTTTTAATGAAATTAAGAGGAAGTTCAGTCACATGATCATGATGAATCATCCCGATTTTAATAAGATTTTTTACTTGCAGACCGACGCCAGCAATGTAGCGCTAGGTGCCGAGTTATACCAGGAGAGCTGCGACAAGGAACACCTAACGATCGCCTTCGCCAGTAGATCACTGTTATTGGCGGAAAAGAATTACACGACAACTGAGAAGGAACTACTAAGTATTGTGTTCGCCGTGGGTAAATTCCGCACGTACATCCTAGGGAATACCACAATCATCCGGACGGACCACAAAGCACTATCATTTCTGAATTCATGTAAGCTAACACACAGCCGACTAACCAGGTGGGTATTAGCCTTACAGGAATATAACTTTTCATGGGAGTACATAAAGGGGTCAGATAATAAGGTACCAGATACACTTTCTAGAATAGATGTTATAGACAATAAAACTGGTAGGGACCTTAAAGAAATAGAAATTTTTAGACTAACTAGGGAAGATAGAATTTTTGGTGAGGAATTAAGTGACATTAAAAACTTGCAAAGATCTGATAGCAAACTGGGTAAAATAATTGTTAGTTTAGAAACAGATGTAGAGGGATCTGAATATCATGAGCGATTTCAAATATATCAGGATGTTTTGTTTAAAAAAGTAGATGGTGGGGAGCGTGATTGGAGGTTAATTATACCTGAGGGGTTAATAGATAAAATTGTGTGGGATTGTCATATAAGGTATGGTCATTTTGGTGCGAGAAAGTGTGCAAATGTTTTGAAAGAGTCATGTATATTTAAGAATATGGAGAGGAGAGTGAGAAAAGTGTTGAGAGTGTGTGATTTATATCAAAAATCGAAAGTAGTGAATTATAGAGTAGAAGGAGAGATGAATTACATAAAAGTAGATAAACCTTTCGATCTAGTTGCGGTTGATTTATATGGACCATTACCCAGAGGTAGAGGAGGTGTGTTATATGTATTTGTAGTTTTAGACACTTTTTCAAAATTTGTAAAGTTATATAGTATTAAGAGAGCAACTAGTAAGGTGCTTAGCGAGAAGATAGTGAAAGACTACATGCTAAATGTGGGAAAACCAAAAATTGTATTATCTGATCATGGTCCGCAGTTTATAAGCGGCAAGTGGCGGCAGACGCTTGGATGGGAAGGCATCATACCCAAGCATACGGCAGTGTACCATCCTCAGTCGAATCAAGCAGAACGGGTGATGAGAGAGATTGGCAGGATATTCTGGGCGTACTGTCACGCCAAACACACAGAATGGCCATCCTACGTGAAAAAAGTAGAGGAGTGGCTGAATTGTACCACCCATGAGTCCACGGGATTTACGCCGCATGAGTTGATCAGGGGAACAAGGCCGCCCAGGATATTAGAACAACTTTTCACATACCCACCTGAAGGTCAAATTTCGGACAGAAACGTGAAAATTAGGTTGGCGAACGAGAATTTACTTACTAGAGGAGAGCGACGAAAACAGAAACATGATGCTAAGGGTAAATGGACCAAATATGAGGTAGGTCAGTTAGTGTTAGTAAAAAGACACGATTTGTCCAGTGCTCAAGATAGGGAAATAAAGAAGTTTTTCTTGTTGTATGAAGGACCGTATGAAGTTGTTGACATTAAAATGACTAATGCTTATGTTTTACGAAACCAAACAACGGGGGAAATAGTGGGTACCCATAACGCCACCAACTTAAGAAGGTATTGGTTAAAATGAAATAATAATAAACAAAATAATACATTGAATTCTGTAATAAAATATAACTAAACCACTATAATAAACCTATAGTTAAATCATTATAAATAACTATGAATAACATAAAACAGTTAGTGGTAGCGGATAGATATTCCCCACTTGTCCCAGTGGGGTTCGTCTATTTCAGGGACGCGCCCCTGCCCACGCGAGCCTTGGTTTTCTCCAGGTACCCTTATTTCCGGAGGAAGCTTTGTCCCCTACCTTTAGTCCTAGCTCTTGACCTGGTAATAATCCTTATCCCTTTTATCTTCCCGATTTCCCTAACCCTTCCCTTAGAGTAAACACACAAACAATAGTTACACAAATTGGCACACTTTTTTGAACCATTTGATTGCCCTAATTCTCAATAACACATTAGGGTAATCCTCAAAATTAAATAAACCGGCGTTATTTATGAATTGTAAACTCATCCCTTAATTAGGTAGGTAGTGGAGAAGTTTTGTGGCTGAGTAGACAAACTAAATAATAAATTTTGTATAGTTTAACCGCATTATGGTATATCGAGATGGGGTTGTAGATTAGTGGTTGTGGTCGGTTTTGTAATTTGAAAGAAATAAAAGGGGAGGGTAGTTCAGTATATGCACTGTAGGGGTTCTGTTCGTCTTCCATCGCATCTCTATATACAATAATGCGGTACATGTAACATATAACCTATTTACAGGTAGTTAAGAAAAAATAATAAGTATAAATATTATAATAAGTAAGTAAATAATTTTGGAAAATATTTCACCGTAAAAGTTGTAACCAAAGGGTTTAATTATTATTTTGTGGTACCTGCTATGTTAGGTTATGAGTACGGTATATTGGTAGTTGGAATGTGATTGTGGAGGAATTTAAAGAGAGATTAGAACCAATGATGTCATGTTTGTAAAACTTATTGAAATATTAAGAAAAACTGAACCATTTAATCACGTAGAACCATTTTGAAAATGGTAATTAAAGTCATGGAAATTGTAATTTTACATATTGATGCATTAACTTCATAAAATAAAAATGTAAGAGACAAATATGTTATCTAAAAGATTTATAAAATTTGAAAAGTGTAGTAAGCAGATATGTCAGTATATGAAGTAACCCAAAGTGTTTAGTCTATGATAGCTGAAACTGAGAATGTTTATAACTGTTGTTTATGAAAACAAGTCTGGCACACAACGGTTCAGGTAGACAGGTGTGTTGGAGTGGTAGGTTGTGACTAATGCCTACAGACATACTTGGTGACCATAACAAAACCCTATTGTGACACAAAAGAAGTAAAGAAAATTTTTTTTGTTAAAATAATAATGAGGTAATCATTGTAACTCAGAGTTTGAGACATTAAAAAACCATTAAACAATTAAATTAATCAAATTAATAGAAACAAGGATTTTAACAATGAACTTAAAGTTTTGAGTTTGAAAAATTTTAAATTTTTTGAAGAAAAAAAAAAAAAAAAAAAAAAAAAAATATATATATATACCAAAACAATTCTGGATGTGTATTATTTCAAATGTAAATAAATTTTAAAATTAAGCGACCAAACATAATTGTCAAGTTTTAGTATCAGTGAGTATGGGAACGTTTTGAAACGATGTGTAACCAAATATAAACTTGTTGTCAATACAAGATGTGGGCATAATTTTGGGGGGTAGTTTGGTGCTCAATGAAGTGATAAGAACAATGGAGTGTGGAACTGCAAATGTAGAAAGATTAATTCCATGTATTAAGTAATTAGTTAGTTGTTATGTGGCTATTGAGGGGGTGGCCTGTGCTCTCACCAGTAGCGAAATGGGTTGGGGGTAGCAGTGAGTGTTACCTCCATCGGAGGCCAAAAGGGCGATAAATGTGCGGCACACCTTATCAGTGTAAATTAAAGTGTACACACTGCCAACTACCGTGTCGCACATAGTAGTGATGTGCAACAGGCAATTGTAGTGGGTCATTTTTGGGTATTTTTTATTTTAACAGTTAGGGGCATATGTATTTTTATGTATTTCATTTTGGGCGGACTTTTCATAAAATCATTGTGCAACCGAATTCATTTCATTTATAATGGACCACGTGTTAACAGAACGGTGTTGAGCAAGATTGGTTGAGACAAAGGCGATACGCAATTTCCATTGTGCAACGCAACGAGCAAAGAATTCACCTCCACAAATTTCCAAGAACTATGCGAGAGTGTGGCAGTGCACACACGTCACTACGCGCGCATGGGCGCATACCCAAGCGAGATTGGAAAACTCAAGATGGCCTGAGCAGATTTAATTCAGCAACGTGCGTTTGGGCGGTAGGAAATCATGGCCCTTTTGTGACATTAGCCAGTGCCTAGTTGAATTCGTCTGCTATCGTCACTCCAACAACTACAGGCATGGCATAGGACGAAACTGTGACGACTAACTGTAAGGCATTGATGTCCGTCGTCTCAACAAAAAATCATCAAGGAGTGGGGAACTGAGAGACGCTGGCAGTCTTTTGCCGACTTTCGACGGCGCAGGCAGTCCGTTAAACGGGGCTCAAACAAATAAAACTTTTCTAAATTAAAATTCAGTGCAGTACATAAAATGAAGTGCGGCTAATCTGATACAACAAGGAACAACAACAACAAGAACTCATACAAACTATTTTCGGACACGACTAAATACAAAATGAAAAACTTAAGTGCTCAAGTTATAAACGCGTGCCGGCAGGGAGAGGTTTTTAAAAATGTTAAGGGTTTAAATAATATTTTGGTATAAATGTGAGTGTGGCAAAGCTGGGCGGCTTTTGAGTATATTTGTGTTTATATTTGCATTTGTGTCTGGTCAAACATAAGGTAAGCTATAGTCTGTAAGGTGCAAAAGTTGCACAACATGTAACAAGAAGATTTAACATTTCAACATTTCTGAGTAATAAAAAAGTCTGATTTCTCTTCCATACAATTGAGAGTTGAATTCTTTCAATGCCTTATTTCGTTATATGTATCGTCAGAGTTCGTCGAACGAAATGGGTTTACCTACACTACGAGATCCGGCCAGATCAAAATCGTAAGGTAAGTGGAAGGGTTAATTTAATTTGAACAAAATAATTTTACCAAAAAATATAAAAGTTACAATTGGTGCAGCGTGACCAGGATTTAATATAACTGAAGAGGGGTTATCTTAACGCCGGCCTACATCTGACGATGCATAACGAAGTAGGGTTGTGAAAGTAAATTGATGTTGTAATATCAGTTTTGAAAAAAGACTGATCATTGGTAGTTGTTACGTAAGACAAAATAGATTAAATAAAAATGTCTGAAAACACAGAGAAGAGCAGTATAGTAGATTCAATTATGAGTGAGAGTGGCATTGGTTCGATGAACCCGTCACCAAGTGTGAACGAAGTAAGTCAGTCAAGGCCAACAGCTGAGTTGAGCGTGCAATCAATAGTTAACGATGACCTAACTGGATCAATTATGGTCGATCACGCAGAAGCGAAATCTACCCCAATATTGATTAAATCGAATAAAACGAAAGAGAAAAAATTGTCATTAGACGACCTATTAGATTTTATGAAAGTTAATTTCGATAAACAGAATAATGACCTCAATAACCTCAATAAACATTTTGATGATAATGATATAATTTTAAACGAGATGAAAAGTGATTTTAACAATAAATTAGATGAACAGAGAATAAAATGCGAACAGCAGAATATTAAAAATATTATTTTTAAGGAAATTAAAGAACAGAATATTCAGTTTCAGCAAAATATAAATATAAAATTCGATGGTTTAATAAATAGTATACAAGACAAGAATGTATGTCTTGAAAATGACAATGAAATGACAAGAAATAGTCTGAATAAAGTAGAACAGAGTACGAATAATACGAACGAAAGTTGTATTGACAATGTTGTGTTAGGTAATGAATTAATAAATAATAATGATGTTGATAATAACGAGAATAATAATGTAGTCGAAAAATTGGTATCTGAGAGTACTAATGAAGTTGTAGCATGTGAGTATGAGATGTTAATGTGTGTTAATGAGTTAGAGAGAGAGTGGAAAGAGAGTTATATTACAGGTATGAAACAGGGGGTAAATTGTTTACGAGGTAGAATGGGGGGTGAAGGAAGACCTTCACGTATATATTGTGTAGACAAGAGTGCTACAAATAATTGTTTTTTGAAGTTTTCTGTTTTTCCTGGAGAAGTCAGGAAAGATTTAATTGAATTTATACCCTCTGTCTGTAATACTTTTGAGAGTGTGATTTGGGGTTACGAAGAGAGAGATGTAAACAGAGAATTGTGTGTTAATGAAGGAACAGAATTATATAACTTAAATAGAAAGTATGATGAATGGAAGGAAAGTTTAGAAATATATGTGAATGATAATGATTACAATGATTTAATAAAAATGATTAACCCGATAGTTAATGAATTTACTGATGGAGACTTGACAAAAATACCTAACGTAGACTGGTTTAACGAGTATGTGAATAAGTTGATTGAAGTTAGTTTTTCTGGTTACAACACACAAAACAGTCATTTGTGTGCTGATAATATTGAACGATGTTATGTAGAACCAAGGTTGATTTGGAACGATGGAGGTTAAACTATTAAAACAATAAAAGACAGTATAAATATTTTGTTTTATGGTTTTGTGACATGGCAGAATGGGACAAATGAAGTGCGGAAAAACTGAACAATAAATAAGAGTTTGTAAATAAAATATAGTGAATTCATATGTGTGTAGGTAAGGTGATTGTTGTGATAATAATATTGAAATACTTGCAATTTAAATAAATAAACCAAATTAATTTTGAAAACAAGTAATCAGAGAATTATAATTGTTGATGGTAATGAATTCTGTATGCTTAATAATTAATTTAATTAAAACAATTTGATATATTTTGAATATTTTAATTGAGTATGTAAAGGTTGTATAATTAATTTTTTTATTGTTGTCTATTAGATAAGCATTGATAAGAATATGTAATTTTATTATGTGTGTATTTGTTTGAGCCAATAAGTAAATCGTCTGGCAGGTTAACATAAGCATCAGAATCAGAGAAATGGGAAACAATGAGGTGAGAAGTGAGAATAAATAAAAATAAATAGGTATATTCCATGTAATTTGTTCAATTTTAAGATGTAGTTTCATTGTGTTTTTATTATGTTAGGATATCAGCTGATCAACAATACCATGTCACTGGTATATTGGTTTGTAAATGTTACAAGTAATTAATGTTTAGTGTACTACAGATATTTTGAAGTAAAGATAAAAAGAATATGCAAATTAATAAAAGATAATTCATGGGTGATAAATGTTTTATGGGACATGCAGACCTGTCCAAGTTGAATTAAAAGCTGAATGTGAAATGATGGAGATGAATATAATGTAATGTTGTTTTGAGTTGATGTGATATAACAGAGTTGGTGAAATATAGATGTTGACACAGTGGTAATGGAGACTTTATGTAGAGTTTTGAATGATATATATTTATGTTTATAATTAATGAGATTCTTTTGTTGTATTTGTAGTGAGGCAATGAGATTGAGAATTTTGGGGATAGCAATTTTGTATTAGGGGGTAGTGTATTTGGGGAGTCCGCAACAAGGGTTGGGACGGGATAGGGATAGATTTTAGTGGGGGAGGGGCCGCCTTAGGTAGAATCCGGGCCGCCAGATAAGGGAATTGAGTTTTTGAGTAGGGGAAACACGTATCCTGTACAAAGGGTTAGCGAGTATTTTATATGTAGAGAAGGTGGCGAATTGTGTTAAATGGTAAGTTGGGGTTTAGAGTGTCCTGATTAGTAGATATTTTTGGTAGAGATGGGTGTCATGAGAATGGAAGTTGATTAATATTAGAGTCAGAGGGAGAAAGTTTATATATGTATAGAGATCTAATACAGTAATTGAGAATAAATGAGTTACAACACCCAAAGTAATGTAGAATTAAACTGTTAACTAAAGAGAGGAATTTATAATAAAGAATATACAATTGTTTTTTCAACCAGTGACAGAATTTTAATAAAATTTGAAAATAATGTAAAGTCAAGAAGTGTTTATTTTAAATAATTTAAATGTCAAGTTGATGATTAATTATATTAATATTTGTTCATTTTAAATATTTTATGTTATTATGTTTTGTATTTCAAGGTAGGATATTACAGATGTCAATGTGTTTTCAGAAATCATATATAACATATGTAGGTCAAGGATTTTGGACTTGACCTAGTTATGATCAGCTGATGAGTTCATACACCTACTAAGCTTGTGTATAGTAGGAAGCCAATTGTAATTTGTTTGTTTAATTAATTCAAACCAATATTTGAATAGTTTTAATAAATATTTAATAAATAAATTTAATAAAATTTTTAATGAATAAATTAAAAATTTTTTTTTTGAATTTTAAAATTTTTGAAAATTTTTTTTTATTGAAAAAAAAAACTTGATTTTTCGCCTGCCAGCGAATGACTATTTCAGATAAGGATTTTATTATATGTGCATTAACCATGTTTCTTTTATTGTATCGTGTTGTATTGGTAGACTATAAGTGGTTCTCATGTTAGAGTAAGGAGGTGTTTATATTAGTAGAAATGTCTAGGTAGTCATGTTAAAGAAAAAAAAAAAGAGAGAAAAAGAGGAAGAGAATTTTTTGATAAACGATTATTTTTTTTGAATTTTAAATTTTTTAAATTTATAATAAATTTTAAAAGAAAATTTTTATGTTTAATGTGTTAGGGTATCATGTAACGTGAGTGTGTGTGAGCCCAGTATTTGCTAAAGGCAGCCCAGCTTGCAAAAAGGGGAAACATATCGGCGGAGGAGCTGGAGTAATTTTAGCCAGGGGTTGAGGATTTTTGGGGGTAGCATGGTAAAAGGCGAGGCGCGCTGTGGTGCGAGTCTGATCGATTTCTCGGTGTTGGGATCTCTTACGGAGAAGTCCAGTGATCTCGTTCAGATGAGTCCATGGTCGCTGAGCCAGGGGGGTCGTGTACCCAGGAGATTAAGAACAAGGGGGTTGTTGGCACCAGTTCCTCACCGGTCCTCTTCAGGGTTATCGATGAGATTTCTTCTGTTGCGAACAGCAGAATTCTCATCGAGGGGGTATTGTAGCGGGTCATTTTTGGGTATTTTTTATTTTAACAGTTAGGGGCATATGTATTTTTATGTATTTCATTTTGGGCGGACTTTTCATAAAATCATTGTGCAACCGAATTCATTTCATTTATAATGGACCACGTTGTAGCGGGTCATTTTTGGGTGTTTTTATTCTTAACCGTTTGGGGCATTATTATATTTTTACTTATTTCGTTTTCGGGCGGACTGGTATAATAAATTTGAAAAAACTGTAATTGTATTGTGCAACGTTATTGTCCAAGCAACAGCACGAGGTTGAGAAACAGCGTTTGGAACAAAAGCGACGCGCAATTTCAGTGGTGTAACACGGCAGAAGAATTTACCTCCACCAAAATTCTAAGAACTTTGCAAGTGTGTCGACGCACAGGCGCGAATACCCACGCAAGCGCGCTCAAAAGGACGCTCTCGACAAAAAACAAGATGGCTAGAGCGAAAAATTTATTCATCGTCCCTTTGGCATCACTCAAACGTCCGGCCCACTTAAATGACGTCAGCCAATGCCTACAGAAGATCATATGCGGCATTGACTCAAAAAACAACATGCATGGCATGGGCTGAAGCTTCGGCGACGACGCCCAAGGCAGTGAGTTCCAGTGTTGAAAACTGTGGAGAGGGAACAGAGAACCAACTTCTGCCCAGTGCGTCTCACCTACCGACCGCTTGCGGTCTGGTTAAAATTTTATATTACAAAATATAATTACATCGGCCGACCTCACAGTTAAAATCTGAAATATTAACCAACAGTGCGCAAATGGAATACTAACAGTAATCAGTAAATCCAAGTGAACTAATAGTTTCTTTTCCGGGCACGTGAACGAGGACTGTGTACGGGCGGGATGACCGCGTGGTGGACATGGGGAATTTATAATTCAAAATGTTAAGGGTGTTATAAATAAGGCATGAATGTGTGTGTGGCAAAGCTGGGCGGCTTTTGTGTATTTTTGTGTTTATATTTGCGTTTGTGTCTGGTGAAACATAAGGTAAGCTATAGTATGTAAGATAAAACAATTGCACAACATGTAATAAGAAGACTCAACTTTTCAATATTTCTGAATATTATAAGAACATTTCAATAATAAAATATGATTTCTCTTCCACTCAATTGAGAGTTACATTCTTTCAATGCCTTATTTCGTTATGTGTATCGTCAGAGTTCGTCGAACGAAATGGGTTTCCTTACACTACGCGATCCGGCCAGATCCAAGTCGTAAGGTAAGTGGGAGTGTTAACTTAATTTGAATAAATAAAATATACCGAAAAGAAAAAAGTTACAATTGGTGCAGCGTGACCAGGATTTAATATAACTGAAGAGGGGTTATTTTAACACCGGCCTACATCTGACGATGCATAGCGAAGTAGGGTTGTGAAAGCAAATTGATTTGGTAAAATATCAGTTTTGAAATAAAATCACTAATTGACAGTTGTTACGTAAGAAAAAATAGATAAAGTAAAAATGTCCGAGAATACAGAAAAAAGTAGTATAATAAATTCAATTATGAGTGAAAGTGGCCTTGAGTCGCAATCACTGGATGAAAGTGGTATGTTGAGGGGGGAGACGGGTACTGTTACAGAAACAGCTGCCGGCAGTAATGTAATAGCTCATTCCACGCCGACTGCGTCTCAACCACAAGTAAATGAAACAGATGTTGACTCGGGAATCCAGTTGACACCAGTTTCAACTAAGATAAACAAACAATCAGAGGAAACTGATATAATGAGTTTCTTACGAACAATGGACAATAAATTTGACATGTTAAATAAACGTTTTGATGGTAACGAAATAATTTTAAATAAAATGAAAAGTGATTTTAATAATAAATTAGATGAGCAGAAAATAAAATGCGAACAGCAGAATATTAAAAATGATATTATTTTTAATGAAATTAAAGAACAGAATATTCAGTTTCAGCAAAATATAAATATAAAATTTGACGAGTTGATAAATAACATACAAGACAAGAATGTATGTCTTGAAAATGCCAATGAAATGACAAGAAATAGTTCGAATAAAGTAGAACAGAGTAAGAATAATACAAACGAAAGTTGTAATGACAGTGTTGTGTTAGGTAATGAATTAATAAATAATAATGATGTTAATAATAACGAGAATAATAATGTAGTCGAAAAATTGGTATCTGAGAGTACTAATGAAGTTGTAGAATGTGAGTATGAGATGTTAATGTGTGTTAATGAGTTAGAGAGAGAGTGGAAAGAGAGTTATATTACAGGTATGAAACAGGGGGTAAATTGTTTACGAGGTAGAATGGGGGGTGAAGGAAGACCTTCACGTATATATTGTGTAGACAAATGTGCTACAAATAATTGTTTTTTGAAGTTTTTTGCTTTTCCTGGAGAAGTCAGGAAAGATTTAATTGAATTTATACCCTCTGTCTGTAATACTTTTGAGAGTGTGATTTGGGGTTATGATGAGAGAGATATAGGGGGAGAATTGTATGTTTGTAAAGAAACAGAAATATATAATTTAAATAGAAAGTATGATGAATGGAAGGAAAGTTTAGAAGTATATGTGAATGATAATGATTACAATGATGTAATAAAAATAATTAACCCAATAGTTAATGATTTTACTGATGGAGACTTGATAAAAATACCTAACGTAGACTGGTTTAACGAATATTTGAATAAGTTGATTGAAGTTAGTTTTTCTGGTTACAACACACAAAACAGTCATTTGTGTGCTGATAAAATTGAACGATGTTATGTAGAACCAAGGTTGATTTGGAACGATGGAGGTTAAACTATTAAAACAATAAAAGACAGTATAAATATTTTGTTTTAATGGTTCTGACATGGCAAATCTGGACAAATGAAGTGCGGAAAAAACTGAATAATAAATAAGAGTTTGTAAATAATATAGTGAATTCATTGTGTGTATTATGAAACGTTAAGTAAACAATGTGTGTATGTAAGATGATTGTTGTGATAATAATATTGAAATACTTGCAATTTAAATAAATAAACCAAATTAATTTTGAAAACAAGTAATCAGAGAATTATAAATGTTTGGATGGTAATGAATTCTATATTGTTAATAATTAATTTAATTAAAATAATTTGATATATTTTAAATATTTTAATTGATTATGTAAATGTTGTATAATTAAATTTTGTGTAAATTCAATTTGTTTTACGAGATGCAAAGTTGGTAATGAATGATAAATTATTGATTTGAAGCTAATAAATTTTGTGAAATGTTTCAGAGAGGATGGTGATTATGTTTTGTGTGTGTAGAGGAATTGTAAGTAGAAAAATTTTATAATCATGTATAATAAAAAATGTTTACAGGTGTGATTGAGGTGTTAATGCAATAGTGAAATTTTAATGCAATCATTGTGTTGAATAAATATGATAATTAAAAAATTTTTTATAATAAATGAAAAATGATATATAATAATTATTAATAATAAATTTTGAAAATTTTAAGAAAGTTAAACGGTAAAAGGTTATGAATGGGTTAGACGATTATTGATGCAAATATTATATGATAATGTATACAAAAATTTTAATTAGTTTTTAATTGTAATTAGTTATTAAGTGGCTATTGTGGGGGTTGCCTGTGCTCTCACAAGTAGCGAAAAGGGTTGGGGGTAGCAATGAGTGTTACCTCCATCGGAGGCCGAGCTGGCGATAAATGTGCGGCACACCTTATACGTGTAAAATAAAAATTTTACACACCATATTAAATGACCGTGTCGCACATAATGGTATTGATGAAACAGGCAGTGAAAATAAAGTTAGATTTCCTCGACTTTTCGGGCGGTTGCTGCCTTACCAGCACTAACCGTGGTTTTGGCTAGCGGCCAGCTATGGTCATACCAAGTCCCTTGACCATAGCTGACTTGAAATTGGTATATATTTGAAATTCAATGGGGGGACAATTAGAGGAAATCTCCGGAACTAGGGAACAGCGGCTGCCACTCTGTTCGAGTAGGAACAGCAAGACCGGTGGCAGAACCGTTTTTAAGGGTGTATGATTTTATAACAAGAACATATTGATGTTCATAACTTTAAAACTTAACAGCGGAAGCAGAGACACGGAGAGGTAAACCCTGCTCCAAAATATACAGTCTCTGTGGAAGCGAAAGGGCGAGACAGTCCTCCATAATCTGAAATAGTGTGTGTGGCAGGGAGGTGACGTAAAGGAGTCACGAATTTAAAATTTTATGACAAAAGTTTTTGCGTATTCAAAGTTTAATCCAATCAAAAATGCTTGTGCTCTGTCCACATAATTATATGCTCAGACTCGTAAATTAAGGTGTTCATGCTATAATTTTAAGTGTATTATATTATTGTTGTCTATTAGATAAGCATTGATAAGAATATGTAATTTTATTATGTGTGTATTTGTTTAAGCCAATAAGTAAATCGTCTGGCAGGTTAACATAAGCATCAGAATCAGAAAAATGGGAAACAATGAGGTGAGAAGGGAGAATAAATAAAAATAAATATGTATCTTCCATGTAATTTGTTCAATTTTAAGATGTAGTTTCATTGTGTTTTTATTATGTTAGGATATCAGCTGATCAACAGTACCATGTCACTGGTATATTGGTTTGTAAATGTTACAAGTAATTAATATTTAGTGTACTACAGATATTTTGAAGTAAAGATAAAAAGAATATGCAAATTAATAAAAGATAATTCATGGGTGATAAATGTTTTATGGGACATGCAGACCTGTCCAAGTTGAATTAAAAGTTGAATGTGAAATGATGGAGATGAATATAATGTAATGTTGTTTTGAGTTGATGTGATATAACAGAGTTGGTGAAGTATTAATGTTGACACAGTGGTAATGGAGACTTTATGTAGATTTTGAATGATATATTGTTTTTTTAATAGTTAATGAGGTTATTTTGTGTATTTGTAGTAATGTAATGAGATTGAGATTTTTTGGGGATGGCAATTTTGTATTAGAGGGTAGTGTAATGT
This sequence comes from Magicicada septendecula, assembly GCA_034769895.1. Taxonomy (NCBI): domain Eukaryota; kingdom Metazoa; phylum Arthropoda; class Insecta; order Hemiptera; family Cicadidae; genus Magicicada; species Magicicada septendecula. The sequence continues at coordinate 405,332,477 of CM068375.1, forward strand.
AGGAGTCCGCAACAAGGGTTGGGACGGGATAGGGATAGATTTTAGTGGGGAAGGGGCCGCCTTAGGTAGAATCCGGGCCGCCAAATAAGGGAATTGAGTTTTTTTCGGGGCGGGGAAACACGTATCCTATACAAAGGGTTAGCGAGTATTTTATATGTAGAGAAGGTGGCGAATTGTGTTAAATGGTAAGTTGGGGTTTAGAGTGTCCTGATTAGTAGATATTTTTGGTAGAGATGGGTGTCATGAGAATGGAAGTTGATTAATATTAGAGTCAGAGGGAGAAAGTTTATATATGTATAGAGATCTAATACAGTAATTGAGAATAAATGAGTTACAACACCCAAAGTAATGTAGAATTAAACTGTTAACTAAAGAGAGGAATTTATAATAAGGAATATACAATTGTTTTTTCAACCAGTGACAGAATTTTAATAAAATTTGAAAATAATGTAAAGTCAAGAATTGTTTATTTTAAATAATTTAAATGTCAACTTGATTATTATATTAATATTTTGTTTATTTTAAATGTTGTATGTTATTAGGTTTTGTATGTCAAAGTTAGGATATTACAGATGTTCAATGTGTTTTCAGAACTTATAAGTAACATATGTAGGTCAAGGGTTTTGGACTTGACCTAGTTACGATCAGCTGATGAGATCATACATCTACTAAGCTTGTATAGTAGGAATCCAATTTTAATTTGTTTGTTTAACTAATTCAAACCAATATTTGAATAATTTTAATAAATGTTCTTTAATAAATAAATTTAATAAAATTTTTTTTAATGAATAAATTTCAAATTTTTTTTGAATTTTAAAATTTTGAAATTTTAAATTTTTTTTTTGAAAAAAAAAAAAAAAACTTGATTTTTTGCCTGCCAGCGAATGAATATGTTAGATAATTATTTTTTTTATTATGTGTGCATTAACCATGTTTATTTTATTGTATTACATTTTATTGGTAGACTATAAGTGATTCTCATGTTAGAGTAAGAAAGTGTTTATATTAGTAGAAATGTTTAGGTTGTCATTTGAAACAAAAAATTAGAAAAAAGAGGAAGAGAATTTTTTTGATAAAAGATTATTTTTTTGAATTTTAAATTTTTTCAATTTATAATAAATTTTAAAAGAAAATTTCATTTTAATGCGCTATGGTAACATGTAATGTTAGTATGTGTGAGCCCAGTATTTGCTAAAGGCAGCCCAGCTTGCAAAAAGGGGATCCATATCGGCGGAGGAGCTGGGATAATTTTAGCCAGGGATTGAGGATTTTGGGGGGTAGCATGTTAAAAGGCGAGGCGCGCTGTGGTGCGAGTCTGATCGATTTCTCGGTGTTGGGATCTCTTACGGAGAAGTCCAGTGATCTCGTTCAGATGAGTCCATGGTCGCTGAGCCAGGGGGGTCGTGTACCCATGCAGATTAAGAACCAGGGGGTTGTTGGCACCAGTTCCTCACCGGTTCTCTTCGGGGTCATCGATGAGATTTCTTCTGTCGTGAACAGCAGAATTCTCATCGAGGGGGTATTGTAGCGGGTCATTTTTGGGTGTTTTTATTCTTAACCGTTTGGGGCATTATTATATTTTTACTTATTTCGTTTTCGGGCGGACTGGTATAATAAATTTGAAAAAACTGTAATTGTATTGTGCAACGTTATTGTCCAAGCAACAGCACGAGGTTGAGAAACAGCGTTTGGAACAAAAGCGACGCGCAATTTCAGTGGTGTAACACGGCAGAAGAATTTACCTCCACCAAAATTCTAAGAACTTTGCAAGTGTGTCGACGCACAGGCGCGAATACCCACGCAAGCGCGCTCAAAAGGACGCTCTCGACAAAAAACAAGATGGCTAGAGCGAAAAATTTATTCATCGTCCCTTTGGCATCACTCAAACGTCCGGCCCACTTAAATGACGTCAGCCAATGCCTACAGAAGATCATATGCGGCATTGACTCAAAAAACAACATGCATGGCATGGGCTGAAGCTTCGGCGACGACGCCCAAGGCAGTGAGTTCCAGTGTTGAAAACTGTGGAGAGGGAACAGAGAACCAACTTCTGCCCAGTGCGTCTCACCTACCGACCGCTTGCGGTCTGGTTAAAATTTTATATTACAAAATATAATTACATCGGCCGACCTCACAGTTAAAATCTGAAATATTAACCAACAGTGCGCAAATGGAATACTAACAGTAATCAGTAAATCCAAGTGAACTAATAGTTTCTTTTCCGGGCACGTGAACGAGGACTGTGTACGGGCGGGATGACCGCGTGGTGGACATGGGGAATTTATAATTCAAAATGTTAAGGGTGTTATAAATAAGGCATGAATGTGTGTGTGGCAAAGCTGGGCGGCTTTTGTGTATTTTTGTGTTTATATTTGCGTTTGTGTCTGGTGAAACATAAGGTAAGCTATAGTATGTAAGATAAAACAATTGCACAACATGTAATAAGAAGACTCAACTTTTCAATATTTCTGAATATTATAAGAACATTTCAATAATAAAATATGATTTCTCTTCCACTCAATTGAGAGTTACATTCTTTCAATGCCTTATTTCGTTATGTGTATCGTCAGAGTTCGTCGAACGAAATGGGTTTCCTTACACTACGCGATCCGGCCAGATCCAAGTCGTAAGGTAAGTGGGAGTATTAACTTAATTTGAATAAATAAAATATACCGAAAAGAAAAAAGTTACAATTGGTGCAGCGTGACCAGGATTTAATATAACTGAAGAGGGGTTATTTTAACACCGGCCTACATCTGACGATGCATAGCGAAGTAGGGTTGTGAAAGCAAATTGATTTGGTAAAATATCAGTTTTGAAATAAAATCACTAATTGACAGTTGTTACGTAAGAAAAAATAGATAAAGTAAAAATGTCCGAGAATACAGAAAAAAGTAGTATAATAAATTCAATTATGAGTGAAAGTGGCCTTGAGTCGCAATCACTGGATGAAAGTGGTATGTTGAGGGGGGAGACGGGTACTGTTACAGAAACAGCTGCCGGCAGTAATGTAATAGCTCATTCCACGCCGATTGCGTCTCAACCAATATACGGTTATATTCTCAACCAATATAATAGTTTATACGGCGACTAAAACCGAGTGGCATTGAATTGCCGCTTCCGCCAGTTTAACCAAGCACATGCAGCAGTTCGTCACAAGAAGTACCGGCCGGTGCATCTCGAAGGGGTTAGCTCTTCTCAAAATTTAAAAAATGTGGCAGTAAAAGTGAATCAATCTTTTTAAACCAGTGGCAGTGATGCGGGAATAACTACAGAACAACAACATCCATATTTGTTATTTTTTTGTTTATTTTTCGGGACGATTACAAACTTAACACGGGGCGGCCACGAGGTCACGGATGAACGTGTTGCAGGCGGGGATTTTATATAATGCATTCTATTAATCAATCAGGGTAACGGGGGTTGTTTTTAAGAATGTGAGAGTGTGTGAGCAGCTGGGCTATCTTCTTAGACGTAAGTAAGATTATGTAAGGCTATTAAATAAGATGTATAAACAAGAGTTGCCCAACCTTTAAAAACATGTAAGACAATTTATTTGGAAAACAAAATTATAAAATCGCACTATTTGATTATTAAACAAAATTAGTTTCTCTTCCAAAATGTATTGTGTAAATCATTCACGTAACCTTGAAAATTGCGTTTGTATCCCAAAGTACGTATGAGACCCTGGACCCAAGAACTCGCAAACGGTAAGTGCAAGTTTTTTTTTTATTATGGTATGGTTTACTAAGCTATTTAAATGGTAATAAATAGGTAATTTCACAACAATTAATAAATGGTTTTAAGCTGCAGCAATACAATTTACACTGATATTAATTTAGCAGACAAAAGAAGTATAGAGAGTAAAATGAGATATAAAAAATAACTGCCATTTTGTTTTTTGGGTCATCTTATATGACGTCATTGTTTTGACCGCATGGTCGCATCTGTAATACCTTATAGAGAATTAAATTTTGATGGTTATTTTCAACAATACCGTGTATTCATTTGTGTCATCATCTGTGTCTCAAAATCTCGCTGTAAACGAATCCTGGCACCCCTTAGGTAAAAAAGCATATAACATAAGAAGATTACGAGCCCGGCAGCAACAAGAAATGGTAAGTACACACACGTGCCATAGTATGGTAGTATTTTCACATATAATGTAAAGAGATTATTATGGAAGGGGAGGAGTAAGATAACAAATGCCGCCCTCACAGTGACTTTATAAGTAAGATAACATACATAAACAAACATTTTTTTATATGTATTTTTTTTTTCATTTTATTATTATTGTACACGTTATGGTGTATAAAGGTAGAAGGGATCCTCCCCCATTTTCGGGCGGTCACAGATTCACCACCTCTGATCGTGGTTTTTGGCATTCTGGAGGCAGGCCATGGTTGACGGTAGCCCCCCCGCAAAGGGTGAAATCAACGATGGTCCTAATCCACAAATTGGTGTATACTAGAAATTTAACATTATCATTGAACGGGGAGGGGGACCCCTAGTTTCGTGGAAAGGTAAGGAATAAAAAAAAAAAAAATTGAAACTAGAAAATTAGAAAAAATCTTAGCAATTAAAAAATTTCAGAATGAAACAATCAAAATGATGTAATTTAAATACTTAACTTTTCAAGGAGTTGTTTTCCTTCAGAAAACAAAATGTATTTTAATTTTACTGTAAGTTTGTAAGATGATCCATTGTTGTAGTTCCTATTTTGGTCATAGAGAAAGTGTTAGAGAAAAATGAAAGCTTGGACTTGCAAAAGTGTTTATGTAAAAAAATGTGTTAAATAAAATAAAAACTTATCATACAAGATATATGGGTAATTTTGGGGGGTTGTGTGGTGTTAATAGAAGTGAATAATTATGGAATGTAGAGACTGCAACTGTAGGACATTAAGTTTAGTTATAAGTAGGCTAGTACAGTGGTGGCATGTGCCACTGTAGGTAGCAGTAAGTGTTGGGGAGTAACAGAGAGTGTTACCTCTATCGGAGGCCAAACTGGCGTAAAATACACTGCACAACTTTTATATAATTTTATATTATATGTTGATTTGTTGCCGTGCAGTGTATGATAAAATGAAGTCAAGCATGCCTGAATTTAAAGTTGATTTCCCCGCCTTTTCGGGCGATTACTGCCTTACCAGCACTAATCGTGGTTTTGGACGGCGGCCAGCTCTGGCCAACAATTGTAAACCTGACTATAGCTGTGCTTGAAATTGGTATAAATTTGAAATTAATGGGGGGTGACTTTAGGGGAAATCCCCGGAACTATGGAACAGCGGCTGCCACTCTGTTCGCGTGGGAACAGTTAACCAGGTGGTAGACCCGCATTAAAGGCTTGTAAATATGAGACAATAGATATTATATCTAATTAATTTAAAAAAAATGTAAGGCCGAAGCAAGGACACGGAGATGCCAAAATTCCTCCACCAATGCCGTCCTTGTGGAAGCAGCTGAATGCCACAGTTCAGTGGGGGGTACAATAGTGTGTGTGGCCAGGAGGTTGCTCAGGGGAGTAACGAATGTAAAAATTTGTTTTGTAACTCGTGACGCGGACCAGTCGATTTGGTTTTTGACTTGAGAAGTGGTTACTGTAGACGACTGATACGAATTTACTTACACGTATTATACTCTGTGTTATGTTTTATATATGACACTACTGATTTTGAAAACATGATTCCAGTAGATAAGGTGTTTATGGTGTTTTATATTGTTTGATTGTGACATTATGGTTATTATGTTAGCGTATACGAATTATGAGCATATATTATGTATTTTGTATTGTATAATTTTGTGTGGTGTAAGTAGGTCGACGTCATTTGCCTGACCCAGAGAGATCAGCTGATGGGTTGTATCTTGGTCCATATGGCACATCCCTATGTTTTTTTTTTCTTGTAATCCAGATAAATGCTAGTTGTATTTTTGATCATTTTCTTTATTTACCAGAATAACCATTTAATATAAAAAAAAAAAATTTTTTTTTATGCCTGCCATATAGGACATTTTGAAATTTAAGCATTGTTTGTGTGTATTACTAGTGGTTTATAGAATTATATTGTTTAGTATATCTGTGTAAACAAATGTTAGAGTAAGTGAATTCATGTTTTAATAAGGTGTTCAATTTGTTTTTTCTTTAGGATTGTTAGTGGTATTATAGAGAATTAACAGAGTTGATACATCTATATAAGAGTTTTTTGTCTTGATGAAAATAATGATAATTTTGCACTTCAATGAAATTTTAACCAAATTTGAATATTGGAATTTAATGTATTTGCTATATTTTAATTTGGAAAAGGATCTTAAAATGTTTAAATGATGAGTTTATTTAGAAAGTAATTATGAGTGTGAGACGCGCCCAGTACTTCCTAAAGGCAGCCCAGTGTGCATGGTAAGGGGGAACATATCGGTTGAGGATCTGGCATGGAATAAGGCCAGGGATTTGGAGTTTGGGGTGGCATGTTAGAAGGTTAGGTGCGCTGTTGTGCGTGTCTGGGAGGTTCGATTTTATGGTGTTGGGATCTCATATAGAGAAGTCCAGTAATCTCGTTCAGGTGCGGCCATAGTCGCCGAACTAGGGGGGTAGTTTACCCATGATGTGTAAGAACTAATGGGGGATTGTTGGCACCATATCCTCACCGATCCTCTTAGGGGTTTAGCAATGAGATTTCTTCTGTTTCGGCAGAAGATCTCTCATTGGGGGGGGGGTATTGTAACGGGGCTAAAAAGGAGGGGTTTTTATTTTATTGAAAAATTGTAAATTCATTTTCATCTGCATGATCAGTCCCATGGTAATATAAATTGTAGTTCAAACAAAGGAGCTGTGAGGTGAAGTCGTTATAATGGAATGTGGCGTGTTGTCAACAACGATTTAATTTGCAGAACCTCAGTACTGTGTAATGCGCACAAACGCACAAACACCTGCGGAGCGCAACCGACGCCGAGAAGCTAAAACAATATGGCTTGGAGATGATATTTTTCCAACATGTGCTCTAGACACGACGGAAACATAATTAGAAGTCACGCCCATTTGTGTGACATGCAGCAAGGCGGTGAGATTTCGTCGACATCCAACACACGGGAGTTACACGTGTTGTGTATGCAATGACTAAGACTTCAGAGCATAAGGCATTGTAATTCCGGTTATGCCTAGTTTCTGGTGGAGACTTTGTTGGTGCCTCTCTCCCCAATTGAATTGCATCGTTGCCCCGGCCAGAAACGAAGTTAAAAACGTGTGCACAACAATTTTGAATTTCTATTGTAAAAAAGTATTAACCAGAAGTTAAAAATGAACTAATACAGAGAAATAGAGTCAGTGACGTAAACGGGACAAAAACAAAAAATGTGAACTAAAGAAAACTTGCGGACATCAAAATAAAAAAAAACACGCAGCACATTGCAATGAGAGGAGTGACGCCGGTTGGGTAATCCACCTCAATCCGAATAATTTCATCTTTTAAAAATGTTTAATTCAATTAATTAAAACAAAATGGGATTTTAAAATGGAATGAATGTTGCGTGTGAGCAGGCTGGGTGGCCTAATAAGTTTAGTAACTTTTGTTAGTTGTAACGTGTCTAAATTGGGTCAGTTTATTTCTTACAGTATGGGGCATTTGCATTTTTATTTATTTCATTTTTGCGGGATTTTATAAAATTATTGTGCAAACGTTATTTCCATTACAACAGAACACATGGCAAGTAGAACAGGTGAAACAAAGACAAGGCGCAATTTCTATTGTGTAAGTCGGCAAGGAATTTGCACCACCCTCGAATTTCTCAGAACTCTGTATGTGTGTGACGACGCACACACTTAACATCTCAAGCAGGGGCTCGGTAGTGACGCCGAGAAAACTCAACCGGCGCTGTAAAAAATGGCGCATGAACGAAAAGTTTGTAACACCAACCAGCCAACTACAGGAAATATCGTTAAGCCACGCCTACTGCTAGTGACATCAGTATAGCAGAGACAAATATCGTCTACACATTTGGCTGATATAACGACTATGTTCTATGCATAGAGTGAATACGCCACAGCAAACCAGCTATGAACGCCGACGAAATCCAACGGGCAGTGGACGGCAGCTTCCTACCGCCCAAACAGTCTACCTTAGTCAGAGACGCCAAGCGGTCCACGAGAAGCAGAGTACCGCTACAGACACCTGCAGTTTCGTTTCGGGCCCGGTTGGTCGAGTTTTCCTAAAATGTAATTAATTCAACAGGACTGACCGGGACCCAAGAGATTAATCAAACCATCACAGTGAAAATTTTATTACATAAGAGACAGTGAAAACAGTTCAAGACGGACATTTTCGGAAGCGTGGAACAATAACCACGTGCGTGGCAGGTAACGCGATAGTGCGGTTCCCCGAGTTAAACTGAATTTTCTAAGATGTTGAGGGGTTTATAAATATTAGGTATAAATGTGTGAGTGAATTGCAGGCTGGGCAGTCTAGCCGTAAGTAATAATCATTAAGTTATTATAAAAGATAGTTTGTGGGTGATGAAGATTTTGTGGGACATGTAGATCTGTCCAATTTGAAGTCAAAGTTAAAGAAATGGTAGAGATGAAAATAATGCAATGTTGTTTTGAATTAATGTAATGTTATAGAATTTGGAGAAGTATTGATGTTGACACAGTAGTTGTGGAGAATTTATGTGGAGTTTTGAGTGATATATTAATGTTTATAATTAATGATGTTATTTTGTGGTAGTTGTAGTAGGGTAATGAGATTGAGATTTTGGGGATGACAATTTTGTAGTAGGGGGTAGTGTAATGTGGGAGTCCGCAACATAATGATAAGTTGGGACGGGATTGGGACCGATTTAGCGGGACGGGGCCGCCTTATGTAGAATCCAGGGGCCAGATAAGGGAGATGAGTTTTGGGGGGGGGAAACACGTATCCTATGTACAAAGGGTTAGAGAGTATTTTTTTTTATATATAGAGAGAAGGTGGCGATTTGAGTTTAATGATAAGTTGGGGTTAGAGAGTGTTTTGGTAGATGTTTTCTAATAGAGACGGGTGTCAGGTTAGTTACAGTTGTTAGTGGTTAGAGTCAGAGGGTAAAGATTATATATGTATACAGATCAAGTAGTACAATAAATGAGATAAATATTTGAGTCACCCACAGTAATGGAGAGCAAGATAGTTAAGCAAAGAGAGAGATTTATAATAAAGATATAAAAATTTTTATTTTTCAAACCAGTGACCAAATTTTGATAGAATTTGGAAATCATGTAAAATTAAGAATTGTTTATTTTGAATAATTTGAATGTCAATTTGCTTATTATTTATAATAATATTTTGTTATTTTAAATGTTTAGTTTTATTATGTTTTGTGTTTCAAGTTAGCTTATTCCAGATGTTAAATGTATTTTCAGAAAGTATACATAACGTATGTAGGTCAAGGTTGTGGACTTGACCTAGTTTTGATCAGCTGATGAGGTCATATACCAACTAAGCTTGCATAGTATGGAAGTCAGTTCAACTGTTGTTTTGATCAATTTAAACCAATTTTTAAATAATTTCTACATGTAAAGGAAACCTTTTAATGAACTTAAATTTTTTTTTGAATTTTAAAATTTTTTGGAAAATATTTTTTTTTGGAAAATTTTTTTTTGAGAAAAAAAATCTTGATTTTTCGCCTGCCAGCTAATGAATATTTTAAGTATTGACTATTTTATTATTTGTGTGCTAACCATGTTTATTTTATTGATTTATTTTGCATTGCATTGTATTGTTAGACTCTAAGTATCCACATGTTAGGTTAAGGATATGTTTAATTAGGAGAAATGTTTAAAGTAGATCATTTTAAATAAAACAGAAAATAAGGAAGAGAATTTTTTGATACAATATTTTATTTTGAATTCTGAATTTTTTTTTCTTAGATGAAATAGTAAATTTTAAAGAATTTTTCTAAATCTGTGATGTGAGTGTGTGTGAGCCCAGTATCTGCTAAAGGCAGCCCAGCTTGCATACAAGGGGAAACATATCGGTGGAGGATCTGGCAGAATCTGAGCCAGGGATTGAGGATTTTGGGGGTAGCATGTCAGAAGGTGAGGTGTGCTGTGGTACTTGTCTTCGATTTTTCGGTGTTGGGATCTCTTACGGAGAAGTCCAGTGATCTCGTTCAGATGCGTCCATAGTCGCCAAGCCAGGGGGGTCATATACCCATACAGATTAAGAACAAAAGGGGGTTGTTGGCACCAGTTCCTCACCGGTCCTCTTCGGGGTTTATCAATGAGATTTCTTCTGTTTTGGACAGCAGAATTCTCATTGAGGGGGTATTGTAACGTGTCTAAATTGGGTCAGTTTATTTCTTACAGTATGGGGCATTTGCATTTTTATTTATTTCATTTTTGCGGGATTTTATAAAATTATTGTGCAAACGTTATTTCCATTACAACAGAACACATGGCAAGTAGAACAGGTGAAACAAAGACAAGGCGCAATTTCTATTGTGTAAGTTGGCAAGGAATTTGCACCACCCTCGAATTTCTCAGAACTCTGTATGTGTGTGACGACGCACACACTTAACATCTCAAGCAGGGGCTCGGTAGTGACGCCGAGAAAACTCAACCGGCGCTGTAAAAAATGGCGCATGAACGAAAAGTTTGTAACACCAACCAGCCAACTACAGGAAATATCGTTAAGCCACGCCTACTGCTAGTGACATCAGTATAGCAGAGACAAATATCGTCTACACATTTGGCTGATATAACGACTATGTTCTATGCATAGAGTGAATACGCCACAGCAAACCAGCTATGAACGCCGACGAAATCCAACGGGCAGTGGACGGCAGCTTCCTACCGCCCAAACAGTCTACCTTAGTCAGAGACGCCAAGCGGTCCACGAGAAGCAGAGTACCGCTACAGACACCTGCAGTTTCGTTTCGGGCCCGGTTGGTCGAGTTTTCCTAAAATGTAATTAATTCAACAGGACCGACCGGCACCCAAGAGATTAATCAAACCATCACAGTGAAAATTTTATTACATAAGAGACAGTGAAAACAGTTCAAGACGGACATTTTCGGAAGTGCGGAACAATAACCACGTGCGTGGCAGGTAACGCGATAGTGCGGTTCCCCGAGTTAAACTGAATTTTCTAAGATGTTGAGGGGTTTATAAGTATTAGGTATAAATGTGTGAGTGAATTGCAGGCTGGGCAGTCTAGTCGTAAGTAATAATCATTAAGTTGCATAAGTTATAATTACGTTCTAAACAGACAAAACATAAGGAAAAAATGTATTAAAGTTTCAAGCAATATACAAAAAATTTTAACTGTACACATGTTTGTTGAATAATCACTCATTAAAAATAACGGTTACTCCAGATAAAATGTGTTAGACTAAGTTATTTCGTCATTACCACGTTCTCATTTCTGAGTTGCGAAATTCGTCTAACGTTCCGGAATCTTTCTGAATTATTAATTGGGTGTGGTCAGATTGCAAAATTGTCCTTTTTATTTAAGGTGGAGTGTAAAGGTTTTCGATATTTTACCTATAGAAAAAATAATCGTGGCGACCTTGGTCTTCTGGTAAAATTCAAATAACAGGTAAGTGGATGTGATTGCGTACAGGTAAGTCCTGGTAGTGTATTTTATGTATTGAATATATTTCGGCTTATTTTTTATTGTTACATAGTTTGGTTAGGGTATAAGCATTGTAACGGGACGAGTTTTGAGGGATTTTTGTTTTATTGAATTTGGGGATTTTTATTGGGGTATTCTAGATTAATTTCCATCTGTGTGGCCAGTCCACGTGTTTGAGTGGGGGCATTGTGCAGACCAAGGAGCCGTACGCCGGAGCAGTTGTGAAACCTTTGCCAAAGAATGTGCGAGGCGTCAATTCTAAGAACTGTACGTTTGTGTAACACCCGCGCCCAAACGCACCACCCCAGCATGTGCGCAGACTGACGCGGAATTGTTGGACGCAAAATGGCTTAGAGAAGAATCTTTGTTAGCCTTGTGGACCATGCTGTCGGAAATAAAACTAAGCCCATCCTACTTTGGTGACGTAGAACAGTGCTCACGGAATATCGTCAACATCCCGCACTAAAAAACTCCTATGTGTCAGGTGTACAGCCACAAAACTGTGACAACTCAGGCTGTGTGCGGCGACGAAATTTGTTCGTCGGCAAGGCAGTAATGTCCGGCATCATGTATGGGCAGTCCACGAGAAACCACAACAGCTAACGGACGCAGATAGTGCCGCGTGGGCCCGGTCGGCCGGAACTTTATAAAATATGAATAACTAAGTATAATACCGCTTTCAGACCGACCGGGATCCAAAGAAATAATGGACTTACAAAAGTATAACGGGTGAAGTGAGGTTATCAGCGAACAAAGTTATTGGATATGCAGTGAACAGACGAACTAAGAAACACGTGTCCGGGCGGTGTATCGAGATATATATGTAAATTAAAATAAAATGGGGTTTTCAAAATAAAGGTATTGTAAACTAGTGTGAATGAGTGAAAAGGCAGGCTGGGCTGTCTGTATGAATCTAAGGTAAGATGTTAGAATAAGTTTATAATTGTATTGTCGTGATCAGGGGGTAGATCACAGAAAATTATTATGCATGTATTTTAAATTTTAATTTTGGAGAAATAATTTTTTTTAAAGTTACAAAAGTTCAAAAATAAAAAATAAATTTTAATTCTCTTCAAAAATGAGTTGGGTAAGTGCTTTGTATAACCTGAAAACCATGCTTGCTTCTATGTTCGTGTGACAGAATCCTGGACCAAGAAAACTTTTTAACAGGTAGGTGGAATTAAATAATGTATTTGTATTTATATTTGTAAGAGAAAAAATAAACTTCACAATTTAGTGTTAAATGGTGTAACAAATTTGGTTTCCTGTATAACGTAAGTAAAGTCAACCATATACAATGAGTATTACAGTGATACGTAAAATAAATTGTTGATACTATTTAGATGTTGAAGTAGATATAATAAAGCAGGGTTAATTTCACATATCAAGATGTATTGGTTATTGCGTTTACCTATTTCTCTCTGCTAATGAGTACACCAGACGAGACCTTGGAAGTTTTACGAAAGGTAGGTAATACAAAAAAATCAATATTTCAATATTAATAATTTTTCTTAACTCGTAATGTTTTATTCTACACTATATACAGTGGAACCTCGATATAACACCCCTGTGATATAACGTGACCCTTGATGTAATGCTCAATTTTGACGGTCCCGGCAAATCAAATAGTTAAACTTAGGACCTTTACATACAGCGACCCTCAATATAAAGCACTTTTTGGCAGGTCCACAGAAGTACGTATATCAGGGTTTCACTATAACTGAGTTCGCTTGCGTTTTTTCACTTAGACCTGAGGATACTCACTGTAATATGAATGAAACGTCATACAAGACACTTTTGACACGGCCCATACCGGACGAAGACTTCAAAAACATAATGCTGTTTTTGCTAAAACAGACCCATCTAACTTAGCCTCTGTGACTTTGTCTTGTTCCCTAATACGAAGCTGAAACTAAAAGCCTGATGTTTTCAAATTATGTAAGGCACTGAAGCACAATCACATACACTACTGGATGCCTTTAGGGAAAGGGAAGAAGAGATGAGTTCACTATGTAAGCTCCACAGGAGACTAATTCAAACAAAATAATAGCTATTTTTACATAAGGTAAACTTACACATCTAGTCTGAGAAGGTTTACTTCATATCTAAACCAGGAATTTCCGATACAATCTTAATCAATGGATTGCATTTTTGGTGCGAATGATTGCTAAAAATATAAAGACATATTAGGATAAAATAATAACTAATAATGGTGAAGCAATGATGGAAACTAATAACACAATCAGAAAGATCACTGTACACAGCCTTTAGAAAAATGAGCAGTATTATGGAGAATAGTAAACTGCCACATATGTCAATAATAAAGATTCTAATTTAAAGCACGTTTTCTCCAATGAACAGAAGAATTACTCCTGTAGCAAAAACTCCACAGACTATACACAGAAGCATAGGAACCACTATATTAAGTATAAAGACAGATAAGAAACTAATTAAAATGGCATTATTGAACACACAAAGGCTCTACACTCCACTACCGAATCCACCTTTGCAAACCACCTCATTGAAGCAAACCACACATACAGAAACATCAAGAGCAACAAAGATATTCTACATGTACACACAAAAGGCCGAAAACTAGATACTCTTGAACGACTAGAAATATACAAACACACATAAAAACAACATCCTAAACGAACAGACACAATTCAAACCACTCATATTATTCGAACATATCACACTCCACACAAACAACATCGATCTTTCAAAAGAGGCGCTGTCGCCAAGAACAAGACAGACAGCGCTCCCAGTGGCAGCCTCTGACAAAGCTTATAATAAGCAAAAACTGGTTCATGCAATAAGGTAAAAATTTTATATTTTTACCAATAAAAAACGTAGTGTTCAGAGTCAGTAGTATTATACTTATAATTATTTAAAATAACATATGCCACTCTTTATTACCATAATATTTGTGACCTCTGACCAGCTCTGGTGCTGCATACGTTGGTGAACCGCATGACGTGTACAGATGAGATTCCATACCTCCTTTTGGTTTAGCACACAGTCCGAAGTCTATTAGTTTCAAACTCTGATCTCGGTCTAAGAGCACGTTCTCCTGTAAATAAAGTGGTATAAGCGATTTCATTCAGTACAAAATGTTCTTCGTATATTACACTAGGCTAAATCGACATTAAACATTTTTCACATACGTACTGATGAGGTATCCTCACTGGGTATTCAGATTGTTGGTTTTAGTGCCTATGTTTAACATCAACACAACAAAATACTCTAAATAAAACATTCAATGAAGTAATCATAAGCCCAATTTTCTGAATAACATTTTTTCTTTTACTACCATAATTCCTTTTTCCATTTTCCCAATCATTTGTTAACACACTTCACATACAAGAACATACGGTAGCCCTATTTTAACCCTTTCAGAGCCATAGGACGATTGCATAGGTTCTATGGTCTATATTAAAAGCAGCATGGCCAATTCGATACCACTGGAGAGAATATTATAGTTTTACAAATCACACAAATTTCATCTCCTTTGAGACCAAGATGCATTATTGGTTTAACATGTAATTGAATAGACAGTTACTGATTACATTTTCAAAATTTTGTTTGTCAAGTGTGTTGTAATGTTTGTAAAATTTATTTCAGTAATATTTATTCAAAAAGGAGTAAACTTTCGGTTAACAACGAACAAACAGAACAATTAATAATTGCAACAACAGTGAAAATGATTTAATTTAAAATACCAAACTACAAAACTTTTAACCGTGACGTCTGCAACCTAGTAATAGAGGTATTTAAAAAATTTATAAAAACAAACTATGACTACTTTTGAATTGGATAGACTGGTACAGGGGTATCAAGTTAAGGTCATGCCTGATTAAGATATAAGTAACAAAAGCTATAAAACACATTTCCCTCTGCACTGTGCAGCTCACCACTAATGTGGTTACTACCTGGCTGATTTATCTCAAACAGTGGTGGGACTTGACTGTACCATGGCCAGAAGGTGCAACAGGCTATAAGCCTAACGCTTCGAAGGGAAAGAAGATATCTGAAAATTACATACCAATTTGTTCAGAAAATAACTGACCTCACAAATTTAACCTTTATCAGTACCAAAATACAGTGAAATCTTGATATAATGCACTTCAGTATTCTAAAAACTTTGTATCAAGGTTTTGAGTATAACTTAATAAATGTGAAGGCATTTCCCCCTAAAAAACTTTGTTTACCTCATATTTAATTAATTAATTAATTTTTTTGTGAAGCTGGCAATCTAAAATTTCATATTTAGAGTTAGTTTATGAAGATTTATTCCAATAATCCTTAAAGTCGAGTTTTAAGAAAAACATTTTTCCATCTTACACCTATTACGGATCAACAGTAGGATATCATACATTATATTACTGAATGCTATGTCAAAAGTTATTTTTTACTTATCTGCAAATACATATATTTGTCTCACTGTAGATCATTACATAATTATTTATTAATACCAAAAATCTCTAATATAATATCTTGAAGCACAGGAAATGAAGCATGTCAATGAAAACTGTACTCACTGGTTTTAAGTCTCTGTGAGCGTAGCCTAATTTATGCAGATATGCAACTGCAGATAAAATCTGCCTGAAAAATGAACGGGACTCCATTTCACTTAAACGTGTACGTTGTACTAAACACAAAAATACACAATATTAATTGGATGTTTCATCAACAAAATGTAATATTTAACATACATATTAGTACAAGTACAAATAAAATTTGAATGCAGGTTATCTGACCACAAACGTGGAGAAGGTAAGAACAACAAATTCATTATATGCAAGACATTTCACAGAAGAAAACCAAAAGTTTGTTAATCCTTGGGAAGACTATGAAATTGTAAAAGTGGTTAGTAACACAGTTAAAAGAAGGCTTAGAGGAGGTAGAAATATTGAAAGAAATAGAGAAAGGGTTAGATAATTCAATGAATACTAAAACTAAATTTGAAAATGAAAAAATATTTTATAGTATAATTAAGAAGTAAAGGTAGGGGGCCAATAGAGAACATTAAGAAAGAAATTAAATTGCATATATGGAACGTTTTTTAAATCAGGGTGAGTGACCGCGCCCATAGGTGGTGATAGGAAGGGACGAAAAGGGTGTTTACCTAAGTTGTTGTTTGTGTTGAATATAAAAAGAAATAGGGAAGGTTTTGACAATATATCACATTGTAACACTGTACCAAAAAGGAACTTTGAATTAAAAGTGTGAATGAGAAAGGTTTTAAAATGTTAGGTATTGAAAAGAATGCACACGCACGCACGCACACACACACACAATGTACTAGAAAGATATCTGAAAGTATTGACATGGGTGACTGAACTCGCTAGTTAATAATAGCCAGAAAGGACATTTAACTTATAGCTTGTTTACGAAAATATGTATGGGTGGGAGGGCAAGTGGGGGGTATAAAGACGTTGCCTAGACCTATTATTGTTATTTCCGATCTGTGAAGCTTGAAAGCGCTAATCGGAATAATTTTTCTATAGTGGTGTGCAACAGTGTTAATTCTGTTTGTGATTATAACCACTAACACAACTTTCTTAATTAAAATTCACAAAGAAAATGTTGTTCAAGGTCTGGTCTATTCTGATGCTCCAGTCTCGCTATCCCAGGCAAGTTCCTTCACCTCAACATAAATCTAAATAGTCTACACTTCTTCTCTGGCTACAATTCATACTTGTATTGTTTAAATTTGTAACTTTTAGAACAAATCAAAATTTATGCATAATTATATGCAACATTCATTGTTAAGCAGATACTTATAACTTATAAAAAATATTAATTTCTATATGGTGGTGGGTGAACAATGCTGCAAAACCAAACAACTAATGCATGCAGATACTTAAAAGTTAGTGTGCCGATGGGAGGGGGCTGCCGACCTTACTACATGACCTTACAATACAATGTTGCATGACCTTACTACTACGGCCACCATTAGCCTCTGCGCGATCAAAATGCGCAAACCAATGCGATCTTACTTAAAAAAAAGAGACTTGTATTTTACTACATATCCAAGCACAATGATTCTAATACTAAAGAAAAGTATATATTGTCACCTACTATTGTGGAGCCCATTTTCACTTATGGCTTCGAATCCTGGCAACTTTCAGATAAAGAGAAAAAGATTACAGAAACTGTGTAAATGGACTTCTTAAGAAGAGCATGTAATATTTATAGAATGCAACATGTTAGAAACAAAGATATGAGAAGGAAAACAGGGCGCATATTTACAACAGCAGAAAGAATAGAATCCAGACAGTTGCTATGGTATGGTCACGTGATGTGGATGGAGGAGAAGCGATGGCCAAAGATAGCATTGACTTACACACCACATAACAGGAGAAGACAAGGAAGACTGACAACACAATGGAGACAAGGAATTAGGAAAAGCATAAGAGATCAAGCTATTCAACCTATTGAAGATGATGACTGGAAGGATACAGAGAAATGGCGATCAAAATGCGGGATGCGGCATAGACTGTAGGACCCCCGCTAATATATATACTGTCGCCTACAAATGTACATAAAATTAACAAATACATAAAAAAACTGACGTATTAATTTAAATTTATAAAGCACATTACACACACACACACATTTTAATTATTTGACAAAAAAATGTTTAACAGTCTATTTCCTTACTAAATATGAACTCGGGTATGCTAAAATACCTCACAATTAAACATTATTATATAAGCTGTCATTTTAAAACAATTTATTGAAACTTACCAATATGATCAAATAATTCTCCACCTGCACAGTATTCAATCACCATAAAGTAATGTGTAGAAGTCTCTATCACCTGGTACAGCTTACATATGTGATGGTGGCAAAGATTTTTCAATGCCTGCAGCTCCATCTTCACTCTTGGCAAATCATCCTAAGCAGAATATAACACAAGCAAACAAAATAAAGTTGAAAAATGGATTTCAAAAACTTGCGTTAATAGACTTACTTTTTTTGTTGTTACGACGCGTTTCAAGATGTATGTCTCATCATCAGGTGTTTCACTCGATAGGTGAGGAGGTCATCCATACATTAAAATAAAATAAATAAACGAACACATAAAAACAGAAACGTGAACGGAACATATACAGCCGGTGCGCACCGCGTTGAAGTCGAGCCCGCACTGTTGTTATTACTGTACATTATTTACTCAGTAGTCCGTGTGTTTTCAATCTTATCTTGGATACTAATAACTATACTATTATTAAAACTTCTTTGGTATTGACGTTTGTACTGAAAGGGAAACAACGTTGCCACACTCTGACCATGTGGCTTCTACAAGTTGATAAACACTAAACAATTATTCACATACAAACAACTTAACGCATTCACGCTCAAGGTCATTTAATACGGCTTTTCAAGACAAAACAGTTTACTTTTAAAACATGATATGATATCTCTTAATGTACTTTTAATTACAGTAGGACATCCAGAGATGCTTTTGTAGTGAAGTCGCGTAGCTTATATCATAGTAAATACGATTATTTAATGTATGGTTGCAATAACATATAGCTACGTATTATACTGTACATTACCTTAATCATAGTGCACACTAATCTGTTCACAATCGCGTAAAAAATCTTTTATTTTGTGAAATGACATGAACCGTGTTACGCAAATTCTAGTTAAGTCCAACTCTGGTAATTTGAGATCTTACTTAATATTTTGGTATGGATTCAATATCATAATAATTTACTCGAAAAACGTGATAAATAATTACTCTATTATTATACCATGAACTTAATAAATACAGATAATTTGGTATTAAGCAAGCATAAATATTTGCGAATTCTTCATAAATGAAACTGCCTATAAATAGTGAAATTGCAATTTTATATTTAACATTACTTCTAACATTAAACAAAATAAAAACTTACATTTATAATGGGTGAACTCCGCTTAATGTAGAATCACTATCTTCAGATTCAACTGATTCACTGTCACTCGAACAATTCACAGAAATGATCAAATTTTCTACCTGCTGTTCCACTATACCTTCATTTTTCCAAGCGTCTTCAATAACTGACTTGGTGTGTTCGACTACCTTCTTCCAGTCTTCTCCAGTAATCATTTGTAGGGCTTCATTTGGTAATTTTTCAACTTCAGACATCGTGAATTTTGTATTATTATGGCAACGTATTTTTTAACCCTGGCCCATATTAGTTCTATGGCATTACAATGATATGGAGGCAACCGGATGACTTTTATGACCGTAACTTTCAGCCAACTCGTTAACAATATACACAGGAAACTTTGGTTTATTAAATAGTACTAATTCCATCAACTCAGCCTTTTTCATATACTCTGTCAATGGAATGTTTCGACGTTTTAACCATTCAACCATCTCTTCTTTTTTTGAAGCCATTGTTGGAGCCTTGTCTTTAATCACTGAATGATATGGGGTGTTGTCCATCACGATCACTGAATTGGGAGGAATATTCTTTAACAGGAATTCTTCAAACCATGTTTTAAATTTGTTGTGATTCATTTCTTCACGATAGAAGTCTTTTTCGATTTAAATACATAGAGGCAATTGGGAATAAACCCCTCAGAATTTCCGGCGTGGATAATTATAAGTCTTCCACCTTTTCCAATTCGCACTGGCATAGTTCCCGCTTTAGAATCATCCGACCAACACTTTTTTAAAGAATATCCTACTTTCACCCATGTTTCGTCAACCCAGACGACGTTATTACAATTTTCATTTATTACACGCCTAAGATGTAACAGTACATAATGACCCCCCATACCATAATTATGGGGTTTAAAGGTATTTTTTTTATGTTTTATTGTTTAATCATTAAAATACAGAATGGTTAGGTCCATTGTCCCTACATACGAAGGAACAAAGCAGATTCAGCAAGAGTACCATACCAAGGTCACCGTTGGACGTGCGGGAGTCGGAAAAGGCCATGGCGGTGTTTGTGACGAATGACTGTAAATATGCATTGTGATTGGATAATAACACTGTTCCGTCATAACCAAAAACAATGACGCACTGACTACAATACGTGCAACGAGGCGTTGTCCAGTATGACAAAGCTTGATGACGTAAAATACACACACACAAGCGCAAATTTACATTTGCCTCTGTCTCAATTCAGCGTAGTTCTTCAAAGGATCAACAGCGATGTATCGCTGTCTGATCGGTTTTATAACAAAAGCTTATTACAACTAGACTCTAAATTACAAGTGTGATGGTGGAGCAATAAATGCTCGAATTTAGTAACAGTATAAACCATAACATGTAGAATCAGTGCTGATATTTAATTAATTAAAACAAAACTCAGCAGAACATGAGGCGAACACCTGCCATCAACATGGGAATCAACCAACAACAACGAGGGAGCAACACCGACCACCACTAAGAGAAGTCCAATTTTTACCATCTTTCTTTATTATTTTAATGAGCTCATTAATCAAGAATAACCAATTAAACGAATGTACTTGTAACAGGGTGAATGTGTGTGAGAGTGTGTGAGTGAACACATGGCCATAAATATCTACGCCGAGGACATTGGTTTGTGTGCAATTTAAATACTAGTTAATAAATGATTAAAGCTGCAGCAATATAAAAGTTACAATGATCTTGATTTAGAAACCAAAAAGGGAGTATTAAAAATGATTTTGGTGATTAAACTAGCCACCATTTTGTTTTGTAATCTTGTATGACGCCATTTTGGCCACATGGTTGTGTATGCAAAATCTATTTGGGAAATTAAAAATTTGATAGTTACTTCCAATATAATACAGTGTTATCATTTGTGTCACCTTCTGTGTATCAAAAATCTCGCTGTTAATGAATCCTGGCCCCTTAGGTAAAAAGCATGTTAAAAAGAAGAATATGAGCCCTGCAGTGACTGAAATTGGTAAGTACGCATATGTACCATATTATGGTACTATTTATACATATAAGTATCAGTATATGTGTGTAATAATTAAAAATAAAGTGGGAAAAAATCACAAATGCCGCCCAGAACTAGGGACATTATAAGTTAAAATCACAAATGGTACCTGAACTGTGGACATTATATAAAATTACTTTATATAAAACAGGCCAGATTTAGAAACACAGAAGGTGATACAAGACGGAACATAACCTAATACACAAGAGGTTATGTTGATGAAACAAAGTAACCAGTAATTGTATAATTAAAAAATAAATAGTCATTTAAATAGTTAAATTATGGCAGAAAGAAATAATAGTATGGAAGTAAACAATACAGACACAGAATCTATTTTATTAGACAAAATATGCGCGAATGCTACGCCTAGGGCAGTCGAAAATAAAATATCGCTGGAAGATCTGTTTATATTAATTAAAACACAAAATAGTGTATTAAAAGAAATTGACGAAAAGTTTGATAGCCTTGAGAATGAACTAAAGAAACAAAACAATGTACGAAATGCAAAACTGAATCAATTAGAGGAGAAATTAGACAAGAGAATTAATGATAGTTAGAAAATAAGAGTAGAGAAATAGACAAATTAAATAGAAACAAAGACAAGGTAAGTGGGGTAGAAAATTATGATAACATAAATAAAAGTATGATGTTAGAGAATTAGAGAATGATTGTGTAAACAGGAGTAGTAATAATGAGGTTTTATGGGGAATAGAATATAATAATGATGGAATGATAATGTGTGTTGAAGGGTTGAAGAATGTGTGTAGAGAGAGTATAATTGTAAAAGATTTGCAGGGGTTAGATTTTTCCCTTAATGGTGTATTTGGGGGTGATATACGTGTTTTTAGGAAGGACAAGAGTGCCTTCGATGTAGATTTTGGAGACAAAAGGTCTGCAAATAGTTGTCCCTGGATTTTTTGTGCACCTGATAGGTGGTGCGAGAATAAAGTTGTAGTGTCCCCTGCATATATTGAGAGAGAGAATGTGATTTGGGGTTATGATAGGAGTTATTGTGAAAGAGAGTTGTGTGATAATTGGGAGATAGAGTTATATAGAGTATGTAGAGATTATGAAGAGTTGATAGAAAGGTTAGGTGGAGATAGAAGTGATAAATATAATAAAAACTTACCTTGTATTGAGACTGAAGTAGTAGGAGAGAATAACAATAATGACTTGATAAAATACCTGATTATGACTAATTACACTAAGGGTGACTGGACCATACCGAATGTTGACAAGTTTTATGATGTAGTAATGTGGAGTAATCCTGCAGAGTATTACTATGGTATAATGGACAAAATAAATTTAAATAGTTATTATATTACCAAAGATGATATAATGTACTTAATTAAAAATGAGTTATGTATACGTAAGATAAGACTATTGTTTGACGATGGAGGGTAGTTGTTCTAATTGTGTTTATGAACATTTAATTATGTGAACAGTGTTTTTCAGGATGGACTGTTTATGACTGATTATGGTAAATGATTAATGATAATGTGGATTGTATATTTTTGTGTATTAATGTCAAGGTATTTGTGTATTTTTGCTGTTGTGTATTTTATGTATTTTTTTGTGTAAACTATGTACTGTGAAATTTTAAATAATTGATAAGGAATTTTAAATGATATTATGAGATTCAGGTTCTAAGGGATTAAGCAGGTAATAGATTTGGATATTGAGTTGTTTTAGGATTGTAAGGTAAGTGATGAATTTTATAATGGTATATTAAGGTGAAATGTTGTAAAGAGTTTGGGAATAGTGATAAATAAGGGCATTGGAGTTAGTTAAATAGAGTTAATGGGAGTTAGTGAAAATAAAGTGTTGAGATATTGATAATATATAAAGAGGTGTTAGATATTTTAGGGACACAGTGGTTAGTGATTATATGTAGAGTTGAGTAATGTGAATGGTGTATATATATATATATATTTGTTGATGGTGATATTTTGTAATAAGGGTATTGGTGTAGGGAGTCTGCAACAAAAAGTGTTGAGACAGGAAGGGACCGTTGTGTGCCGGAAAGGGTTATCTGAGAGGGTCAGGAACCAATGAGGGAATGAGCATAGATAGGGAACACACATACTAGTACAAAAAATGAGCGGTGCCAGAGGTTTTAAATGGGATTTGTGAAGGGGGTTATTATTGAGATATTGGTGTCATAATATGTTAATGGTTAGAAGCGGTTGTTAGTAGAAAAAAGGGGTAGTAAGGTTAGATTGACAATGCCAAAATAAGATATGGAAAATAGTGAATAATAGAGAGTCACCCAAACTAGTAAGGATAAAAGGGTTAGGAAAAGGAAAATTCATGGTAGGAAGGTGATTGTAACAGAAAGGTAAGGATAAATTGGAAATTGTTTTATAGATTCTGATGAATGTTAAATAATTAAAAGTTAATAGAGAATTGTTGATAGTAATGATGTGATAAAGTTTTGGTACAAGTCATGTAAATGTAAATTGTTTAATGTAATGTAAATGTAACAATGTTAATGTGTAATGTCTAATGTTTTATGATGTTTTATTGTTATTGGTAACGACGTTAACAAGTGTCAAAGAATAGTAGCTTTTAAAAGTGGAAAGTCTAAAGGTACAAATGAAGTTGTGCAAAAATATAGTAGGATGCCATTTACCAAATAGATAAATGATTATAAGTTGAGTAATAAAATTTGAATGTTTTATTCTTCGTATTGTTTAAATTAGCAGCCATCCTTACTTTTCTTTTATAAAATTGCTAAACTGCTATAATTGTTTTTATTATTTAGACAAAGCTTTTCGTCATTACTGACATCTTCAGGTCTTAAACAACGTTGTTTAAGACCTGAAGATGTCAGTAATGACGAAAAGCTTTGTCTAAATAATAAAAACAATTATAGCAGTTTAGCAATTTTATAAAAGAAAAAGAAAATTTGAATAATAAACGTGTCTGCCATAATAGTTGTAGGTTGAATTTGTAGTAATAGATAGGTGAAGGTATTTTGGGGGAATATTAGAGAATTGTTTATGTATTGTGTTATTTGTAGTTATATATATAGTTTGTTTTTCTTACAAGGAAGAAATTGAGTTTGGTGGTGGTAAAAGAATATACATTTTAGAGTCTTGTTGTTGTTATGTTAAACTTTTGAATTAGAACAAACCAATGCCCCAAACACAAACCAATGCATCTAAAAGGGAACATATCAGTTGTAGATATGGAGGTATCTTAGACCACTATTTTAATTTTTGTATTCAATGTTTCAGAGTTTTGTGGTGTTGTGACCGAGGTCCTGTGCTGGCTGGAGCGTCAGAACAGGAGCGTAGAGTGCCTCATGGCCTTATGGTGTAGGGATCTCACAGGAGAAGTCCAGTAAGGTCAGAGGGTGCGATCAGCATCATTGGACCAAGGGTAAGTGATGACAAATTTTTTTTATATAGTAACATTATAGGGGGTTGTGGTGACATATCTAGACTGATCCTTTCAGGAAAGTGTGAATGAGTCAATGAAAGTTTTTGTGTCTCGACACAAAATCTTTTATTGAGGGGGTTTGTAACAGTACATAATGACCCCATACCATAATTATGGGATTTAAAGGTATTTTTTTAATGTTTTATTGTTTAATCATTAAAGTACAGAATGGTTAGGTCCATTGTCCCTATATACGAAGGAACAAAGCAGATTCAGCAAGAGTACCATACCAAGGTCACCGTTGGACGTGCGGGAGTCGGAAAAGGCCATGGCGGTGTTTGTGACGAATGACTGTAAATATGCATTGTGATTGGATAATAACACTGTTCCGTCATAACCAAAAACAATGACGCACTGACTACAATACATGCAATGAGGCGTTGTCCAGTATGACAAAGCTTGATGACGTAAAATACACACACACAAGCGCAAATTTACATTTGCCTCTGTCTCAATTCAGCGTAGTTCTTCAAAGGATCAACAGCGATGTATCGCTGTCTGATCGGTTTTATAACAAAAGCTTATTACAACTAGACTCTAAATTACAAGTGTGATGGTGGAGCAATAAATGCTCGAATTTAGTAACAGTATAAACCATAACATGTAGAATCAGTGCTGATATTTAATTAATTAAAACAAAACTCAGCAGAACATGAGGCGAACACCTGCCATCAACATGGGAATCAACCAACAACAACGAGGGAGCAACACCGACCACCACTAAGAGAAGTCCAATTTTTACCATCTTTCTTTATTATTTTAATGAGCTCATTAATCAAGAATAACCAATTAAACGAATGTACTTGTAACAGGGTGAATGTGTGTGAGAGTGTGTGAGTGAACACATGGCCATAAATATCTATGCCGAGGACATTGGTTTGTGTGCAATTTAAATACTAGTTAATAAATGATTAAAGCTGCAGCAATATAAAAGTTACAATGATCTTGATTTAGAAAACAAAAAGGGAGTATTAAGAATGATTTTGGTGATTAAACTAGCCACCATTTTGTTTTGTAATCTTGTATGACGCCATTTTGGCCACATGGTTGTGTATGCAAAATCTATTTGGGAAATTAAAAATTTGATAGTTACTTCCAATATAATACAGTGTTATCATTTGTGTCACCTTCTGTGTATCAAAAATCTCGCTGTTAATGAATCCTGGCCCCTTAGGTAAAAAGCATGTTAAAAAGAAGAATATGAGCCCGGCAGTGACTGAAATTGGTAAGTACGCATATGTACCATATTATGGTACTATTTATACATATAAGTATCAGTATATGTGTGTAATAATTAAAAACAAAGTGGGAAAAAATCACAAATGCCGCCCAGAACTAGGGACATTATAAGTTAAAATCACAAAGAAATCTACAGCGAGAAGCAACTACGTGTTGTTGCTCCACTAATACTTTCCTACCCGAAACGGTAATAAATTTAAATCCCAAATTTTTAATTACGGACCGTAAAGATGAGTGGCTACTAGTGAAAAGCTCTGCATCATGAAGAGTAACTAGTAGATGTTTTATTGTAGGATACTCTTTACGACTGTAATACTCATATTCGTGGCGACGGATCCCATCTTCTGCAAAAGCATCCAGATTAGTAACACGTTTTTCTATCCGTCTTTTTTTACCTGGTGTTTCCAGTTTAGAAGGGAAACATTCTTCCTCGCTTTGTTTAAACTTCTCCCTACCTATCGTTACGACCGTATTTTACTTATAGAGAGTGCAGCTGCTGTTCTATCAACAAATTGACTAACTGAAATCAGAGGCCCACCATATTCCTTCTCTTTCTCGAAATAATCTCGTAGAGAACAAACGAATTCTTTGGACTGCCCTCTAATTGGTACTCCGCGACCGGAAATACGTGTTTTCTCTTTTACCGGGTGTATTCGCGGTCGACCACGCTTTTTCCCAGTTTCCTTACTTTCAGACATACCTTCTGTTTGAAAGTAAACGGGTATAGGTTAAAGCTGTTACGTATTTTAAAGAATTCAAAATTTAAGAATGTAGATATTTATACAAATTGTTTTAAAATAAAAATCGCACGCACAAAGTTCCGTAAAATGACAAAATAAAGTAAATTTATACTTGGGTAAACATGTTATTTAAACATGATTATGCTTATTTAGTTAATAATAGATTCACACGTTTTCACTACACTTAGTTAATTAGTCCGAAATTAGTTAAGTAATTAGAAATTAGTTAGCAATAAACTTGTATCTGCAATACAACTATTTAAGTATTAAACTAACATACGCCCACGAATAATCAAACAAGTGTAACCGAAAACAAACAGACTTCGTTACATAGAACCAGTTCACTCTGTGGCGCGACATTCCACACTGGTTTTCATAACAGCACGTGTGGGACATATTGGCAACAGTGTGCGTTGCTACGGTTACTGTTTACAGTTTTAAGTACAGCGATTGGTTAAGAGGCACGTAGCAGTCAGTTGTTTAATCAACAGTTCCATCTGTCAATACCAAACAAGTTTTAATAATAGTATACGTCATATAGTGAGTTTGATTGCAACTGCAGTTGATCATTTAATAGGAACTCACGGATATTCATTCAAAAACTTACGTTAATAGTTCCGTCAGTGACTTACTTTTTTTGTCGTTACGACGCATTTCAAGACGTATGTCTCATCATCAGATGTTTTTATTGTCTCATTTTAGTGTTTTTATGTGTTCGTTTATTTATTGTATTTTAATGTATTGACGACCTCTCCTATCGAGTGAAACACCTTATGATGAGACATACATCTGGAAACGCGCAGTAACGACAAAAAAAGTAAGTCACTGATGGAACTATTAACGTAAGTTTTTGAATATAATTTCAAGTGACTTGGATACTTGTGAAAACTGAATCTTAAATTGAAAAATGGAATCACTGATACAAAAATTAATAAACTAAATACTTTTTTATACAAAGGCAGCTTTCAACAAGTATTTTGTTTTAAAAAATGTGATATGATGGTGTAGTAACACCACTTGATTTTCAGAAAATTATAACACCATATGTGTGCATGTGTGTGCATGTGTGTGTGTGTGTGTGTGTGTGTGTGTGTGTGTGTGTGTGTGTGAGAGAGAGAGAGAGAGAGAGAGAGAGAGAGAGAGAGAGAGAGAGAGAGAGAGAGAGAGAGAGAGAGAGAGAGAGAGAGAGAGAGAGAGAGAGAGAGAGAGAGAGAGAGAGTATTTTGTATGATCAATAACAACAAAATGAGAAATCTGAAATACAAAACTGAAAATACAATACAATAGGTAGTCTGAAATATTAAAAAATTAAAAGTAATTAAATGCATTACTTTAAAAGCAAAAAATACAATTATGTGAGTAAATTATTTCACATAATAATTTTCATTAATCACCAAGGGTTCATTCTATCTATTTGGTCTAAAAACATCTATAGTAAATGGTTTCTCATTTTGTTAAAATACACGCTGAAAATTTCCTAGAGGGGATTTTATAAAAGTTTATTCCTTCTTTTTTAAAAAACGAATTTACCAACTTTAAATAAAATATCAACTACCATAAATGGCGATCCTGATGTTCCTAACATTAAGCGAGCAAGTTTACATAAACTTTCATTAACATAAGGGTTTGAATCTGTTACAAGAAACAGAAATTATAATTGTAGATATCGTATTGTGGAACCAGAATTAGTTAAAGAAAACAATTAAATTTGCTCTAAATCAGAAATGAAAACAGACTTTTTAAAAGGCAGCCTTCTTTTATTTGAATTTTAAAAGTCTGAGATTATCATAAAGAAATGAATGGGTACATATTTAAAAATCGGTTTGAAAACACTGTAGAATTTTTATCAGAAAATAATGCCACAATTATGGAAAACGTGACACATCACAGTGTTACATTCTTACTTTTTTCCAAACAGTTTCTGGCAAATATGTGAAATAATTAATTGGTGACATGAAAACAATATTAATATTGATGAAAGTTATATAAGAGCCTAGTTTTTGTAGTTAGAAAACTAAAGATTGACACAAATGAGTAGTTTTATAATTGATGGATGACACCACTGAGAAAAAAGGCCACACTTTTTGATTGCCTCCTCCACACTCCATTTGCTGAATCCCACAGAGTTGATTTGGAGTCAATTAAGGGGCACATGGCACTAAATAAATAAAACTTTCCAACTTAAACAAGTACAGAAATCGGTGAAAGAGAGTGTAAACAAAAGTAAGAGCAATTGTTGTGTGACCTTGACAACTATGTCAACGTTGTCGATAAATGATAGACTAATAATTATCTTGCATGATAATGAATTGTCAACAACATAATCCGACTGCGATGTATGGATGGGATTAGGTCATTGTCAGATAATGAATCAGAATAACATCTTTAACAGTATATTATAAAAACATTTTTCTCATGTAGTGTTATTTGATAGGAAATATTGTTACAATGGTCTACTGATCGTCGTATGGTACAGTGGAAAACAAAATACAAGACACCAATTAAATCACTAATCACCAGCTTTAATTATCACAATTAAACAGTTTGTAATCAACAAGATAGTCTCTTACGACAAATCAAATAAAACTTGTTCACACGCAATAAAACTGTCAACTAATAGAGTCTCGCACTATTATAAAACACATAACACTTCGCCACAATACTTCGAACCCCACTGGAATAAATCACCACTCAAACTCAACTGAGTAATCGCTGACATAAGACTGAAAACTAAGCGTCAGGTATGGTGTATTTATAGTCTGCAGGGTTCCATAATACGCGCCCTTAACAAACACTTGAAAATTCCAGAATAATCCATACTATGCATCAGCGCTACTAGAAAACACCAGACCGTAATTGTTTGCAGCCTTGCACACAACGCGCACAGACTGGTGAGTCTGGAACAATCTTGCTAACGCATGTTGAGAATCATGCACGCACACATTACAGCCGGTTTCTACTGGAATAGTCGAGAAACACGTAAAATGTTCTGTAATGGCGTAACACTCTGTCCGCATTATGTAACAACAATTTTTTTTCTAGAATAACCGGAATTAGTACAATTAAAAATAAGGTAGTTATTTTATGATTCTGTAGGTTATATTTGTTTTGTTAAAAATGTTGTAAGTCATAGTGTACATGTCTCTGTGTTGTATCGTTCTGCTCTGTTTACATCAGTACCCACTCTAAGAATGAACAAACTTACGGCCAGACTGCAAGCAGGTTCAAGCAGTAAGCTGGTTGAAGCAGCATTGGGCTTGTAAGCAGGCTGACACAAGTACTGTTTGTTAATGGGCATGTCCATACCAAGAGCAGCACCTGTTATACAGCTCAACTGCTTACTGCTGCAACCTGCTGAAAAACAAACTAGTTTGATTTTACCCGTGTACACGGTCGCTTGTTGTTGTCTTTTTGTAATTAAAAAAAAATTTGTTAATAATGGCATTTAATAACGAGACCTTAATATCAGCTGTGTTCAAACATACAGTACTGTGGGATGTGTCAAATATTTTTAGGATAAAAAAATGTCAGCTGCTGGCTGAGATGAGGTATTTTTGTATTGTATGTAAACCAAAAATTTCAACAGACATGCGCAAATACTAGAAAAACTTTTATTGGCCGTTTCTTAATTCATGATAGAAATGATGAAATTCATCAAGTACATTTTGTCGTAAATTTATTGGATGCGTCCATGCTCTTTGAGTGTCTGTTTCCACTAAAAAAGGGGAAACTTTCACTTAAAAGTGGTAATTTTGCAAAACGAGACACAACAGGTGGTATGACTGCTAGCAGGTGACTGCTTTCTGTGTGGCCATGTAACAGTACATAATGACCCAGTACCATGATTATGGGTTATATAGGTATTTGCAATGTTTGTATTATGTAATTATTTAAACACAGAATGGTTAGGTACATTGTCCCTCTGGAAAAAGGAACAACGCCAATTCAGCCAGAGTAAGACACCAAGGTCGCCGATGGACGTGCTGAACTCAAAATATACCATGGCGGTGTTTGTGACGAAAGACTACAATATGAATTATGATTGGACAATAACACTGTTCCGTCATAACAAAAAACAATGACGCACTGACTACAACGCATGTAACCAGGCATTGTCCTGTATTACAAGGCTTGATGACGTAAAAATACACACACACACACACAAGCGAAAATTTGCATTTGCCTCCGTCTCAATTCAACGTAGTTCTTCAAGGGTGCAGCAGCGATGTATCGCTGTCTGTTCAGTTTTACCATAAAAGTTTAATATAACCAGACTCTCAATTGCAAATGTGATGGTGGAGCGATAGTTGCTCAAGTTGAATAACAATTAAAATCAGAACATGTAAAATCAGTGCTAATGTTGTAATTAAAACAAAAGAAACATGAGGCGAACACCAGCCATGCTTTGGAGACTCAACCGACCACAACGAGGGAGCAGCGCCGATCACCGTTAAGAGAAGTCAACCTTTTGTCATTTTATTTATTAATTAAATGAGCTCATTAATTGAAAACAAACTAATTAAACAATGTACTTGTAATCTGATGAATGTATGTGAGCGTGTGTGAGTGAGCACATGGCCATGAGTATCTATGCTAAGGGCATTGGTTTGTGTATAACAGAAAATACAAATTAATAATTAATTAGAGCTGCAGCATAAATACAACAGTTTCAATGATCGTAATTAGTGTACAAAAAGAGAATATTAAGAATGAATAGGGCTGATTAAATAGCCACCATTTTGTTTTTTTGTTGTAACATTGTACGACGCCATTTTGAGCACATGGTTTGTATACAATGAATCTATTTGTTAGTTAAAAAGTTTGATAGTTAATCTATGACGCCCTCACTGGGACATGATTAATTATAATAATAATTATGGGTAAGATAACATGAATATATATTTAAAGTTTATTGACGAATTGCGTCCAGAACAGGTAGTTAATAAGTTTATTGACAAAGGTAGTATTGATACATACAAATATAAATACATTTATATTTATAATTATAAGTAATATAACAAATGGCCCCGAACAGTTGACTTTATATAAAAAAAAAAAAATTAATTATTTTATATAAATAAGCCAGATTCAGAGACATAGAGGGTGACGAAATAATCCAGAACCTAATAAGAGAGGTTATGGAGGTTATGTTGATAGAGTAAATAGTAATTGTGTAATTTCGTTACAAGTAAAACGAAATAATAATTCCAACATATAAAGTACAAAATGGCAGAAAACAATAATAGTGTAGAAATGAACAGTACAGATACAGAATCAATTTTGTTAGACAGAATTAGCGCGAATTCTACACCTAGAGCAGTTGAAAATAAGATATCATTGGAAGATCTGTTCACATTAATTAAAACGCAAAATAGAGTATTGAAAGAAATTGACGAGAAATTTGATAGCCTTGAGAATAAATTAAAGAAACAAAACAATGTACAAAATGTCAAATTAAATCAAGTAGATGAAAATTACGAGAGTAAAATGGGGGTAGAGAATAGTATAGAATCAGATAAATTGAATGAAAATAAAGACAAGGTAAGTAGTGGTGAGAATTATGATAATAGAATTAAAAATATGGTGTTAGAAAATAATTGTGTGAGTACTGAGAGTGGTGATAAAAGTATAATGGGAGTAGAATTTGATAATGAAGTGATAAAAAGTGTTGATGAATTAGAGAGAAAGTATAGAGAGAATTTACAGATAAAGGGGTTGCAGGGGGTAAATTTTTCCTGTAATGTAGTGGGGGGTGAAGAAATGGCTTCACGTGAGTATGTTAAAGACGATAGGTCTACAGATAAATTTCCCTTGGTTTTTTGTGCACTTCATAGGTGGTGCTGTAATGATAAGTTAGTATCCCCTGAATGTTTTGAGAGAGAGTGTGTAGCTTGGTATGATGGTGAGAAATGTTTGGAGACAGAGAGAAAGAGAGAAACAGAGGTATTTAAAGTAAAGAGAAATTATGAAGAATTCATAGAAAGACTAGGCATAGAGAGAAATAATAATGATAACGAGTACTTACCTTACAATGACATTGAGATAGCAGTAGATGAGGTTAACAATGATCATATAACTTACCTAATGTTAACAGATAATACCAACGGAGACTGGACAAAATTGACCAATATTGAACAGGTATATGAACCAACAGAAGTGATAATGAATGACATAGAAATAAGAGATTATTATAATAATAATAATAAATTTGATATAAATAAGAATGATCTATGTTACAAATATGTTAGACTATTGTTCGACGATATGGGGTAATTGTTTATTGTGTTATGAACATTTAATTGTGTGGACAGTGTTTTTTTTAAATGGACTGATTAGGACTGATTATGGTAAATGATTTCATGATTATGTGAATTGTATATTTTGTGTATTGATGTCTATGTATTTGTGTATTTTTGCTGTTGTGTATTTTATGTAAATTTTATGTAAACATGTATTGTAGGATTTTAAATAACTGAAGAAAGTTTAAATGATATTATGAGATTCAGGTTATAAGGGTTAGTAAATGATTAAGCAGGTAATAGATTTGGGTATTGAGAGGTATTGTTGTTAGTAGATAAGTGATGAATTTTCTGGTAGTATATTAAGTGAAATGTTGTAAAGAGTTTTGGGGATAGTGATAAATAAGGGCATTGGAGTTAGTTAGTTAGAGTTATTGGGAGTTAGGAAAATAAAGTGTTGAGATGTTGATAGTATATAAAGAGGTGTTAGATATTTTAGGGACACAGTGGTTAGTAATTATATGTAGAGTTGAGTGATGTGAGTGGTAATTATATTTGTTGTTGATGGTGATATTTTGTAATAAGGGTATTGGTGTAGGAGTCTGCAACGAGAGATGTTGAGACAGGAGGGATCGTTGTGTGCTGGAAAGGGTTACCTGAAAGGGTCAGGAACCAATGATGGAATGAGCATAGTGAGGGAATACACACATACTAGTACAAAAAATGCGCGGTGCCAGAGGTTTTAAATGGGATTTGTGAAGGGGGTTATTATAGAGATATTGGTGTCAAATTATATTAATGGTTAGAAGCGGTTAGTGTAAAAAAGGGGTAGTAAGGTTAGATTGACAATGCCAAAATAAGACAGAGAAAATAATGAATAATAGAGAGTCACCCAAACGAGTAAGGATAGAAGGGTTAGAAAAGGAGAATTCATGGTAGGAAGGTGAGGTAACAAAGGAAGGTAATTGTAACAGAAAGGTAAGGATAAATTTGAAATTGTTGTATAGAATCTAAAGGAATGTCAAATAATTAAAAGTTAATAGAGAATTGTTGAAGTAGTAATGTGATAAAGTTTGGTACAAATCATGTAAATTTAAATTGTTTAATGTAAGGTAAATGTAACAATGTTAATATGTAATGTACAATGTTTTATTATGTTGATAGCAATAGAGTGTGTGGTTAGGAGGTCGTTACAGGGGTAATGACGATGACAAGTGTTGAAATATAGTAGATTTTAAGTTGGAAGTCGATAGTTACAAATGAATTTAAATAAAATATTATAGTAAGCTGTCATTTACAAAATAGAAGAAGGGAATCTAAGTTGAGTAACAAAATTTAAATAATAAAAGTGTCTGCCATGATAGTTGTAAGCTGAATTTATAGAAATAATGAGGTGAAGGTATTTTGTGGGTATATTAAAGAATCGTTGATGTATTATGCTAGGTGTAGTTATATATATGTTGTTTATTTCTTACAAGGAAGAAACTGAGTTTGGTGGTGGTAAAAAATCAATGTATTTTAAGTCTTGTAGTTGTGAGGTTGAAACTTTTGAATTAAAAAACAAACCAATGCCCCAAACACAAACCAATGCGTCTAAAAGGGAACATATCAGTTGTAGATATGTAAGTGTACTAGACCACTATTTTAAAATTTTGTATTCGATGTTTCAGAGTTTTGTGGTGTTGTGACCGCAGTCCTGGGCTGGCTGGAGCGTCAGAACAGGAGTGTAGAGTGCCTCATGGCCTTATGGTGTAGGGATCTCTCAGGAGAAGTCCAATAAGGTCAGAGGGTGCGACCAACATCATGGGACCAAGGGTGAGTAATGATAAAATTTTTTGTAACGTTACAGGGGGTTGTGGTAACATATCTAGACCGATCCTTTTAGGAAAGTGTGAATGAGTCAAGGAAATTTTTTGGGTTTCGACACAAAAATTTTCCTTGAGGGGGTTTGTAACAGTACATAATGACCCAGTACCATGATTATGGGTTATATAGGTATTTGCAATGTTTGTATTATGTAATTATTTAAACACAGAATGGTTAGGTACATTGTCCCTCTGGAAAAAGGAACAACGCCAATTCAGCCAGAGTAAGACACCAAGGTCGCCGATGGACATGCTGAACTCAAAATATACCATGGCGGTGTTTGTGACGAAAGACTACAATATGAATTATGATTGGACAATAACACTGTTCCGTCATAACAAAAAACAATGACGCACTGACTACAACGCATGTAACCAGGCGTTGTCCTGTATTACAAGGCTTGATGACGTAAAATACACACACACAAGCGAAAATTTGCATTTGCCTCCGTCTCAATTCAACGTAGTTCTTCAAGGGTGCAGCAGCGATGTATCGCTGTCTGTTCAGTTTTACCATAAAAGTTTAATATAACCAGACTCTCAATTGCAAATGTGATGGTGGAGCGATAGTTGCTCAAGTTGAATAACAATTAAAATCAGAACATGTAAAATCAGTGCTAATGTTGTAATTAAAACAAAAGAAACATGAGGCGAACACCAGCCATGCTTTGGAGACTCAACCGACCACAACGAGGGAGCAGCGCCGATCACCGTTAAGAGAAGTCAACCTTTTGTCATTTTATTTATTAATTAAATGAGCTCATTAATTGAAAACAAACTAATTAAACAATGTACTTGTAATCTGATGAATGTATGTGAGCGTGTGTGAGTGAGCACATGGCCATGAGTATCTATGCTAAGGGCATTGGTTTGTGTATAACCGAAAATACAAATTAATAATTAATTAGAGCTGCAGCATAAAGATAACAGTTTCAATGATCGTAATTAGTGACCAAAAAGAGAATATCAAGAATGAATAGGGCTGATTAAATAGCCACCATTTTGTTTTTTTGTTGTAACATTGTACGACGCCATTTTGAGCACATGGTTTTATATAATGAATTTACTTTGGCAATTAAAATTTGATAGTTACTTTCGCTCTAAAACAGTGTTATCATTTGTGTCACCTTCTTTGACTCAAGAATCTCGCTGTAACGAATCCTGGCACCCCTTAGGTAAAAAAGCATATTACATAAGAAGAGTATGAGTCCGGCAGCAATCAAAGTTGGTAAGTACACACGTGTCATACTATGGTACTATTTGTACGTATGAATAAAAATAGCACAACATAGTAAGAGAGTAATATAACAGCCACAGTACCGGCTCAGATCCATGCCACTCTACTGCTTAAACCTGCTCAATGCTGAAGCGTACTCGAACCAGCTTGCTGTGTGATCGTACCCTTAGTGATAGTTATTTATTGCTTCTAAGTAACAGGTATTATTATATTCATCATCATATTTAAGTAACCTTGTAACAATTAAAAAAAAATTTACAAATCAACAGTGAAAGTACAGAAAATTTCACAGAACTGAAACTTTAAAACATTCAAACTAAATACAAATGAAAGACATTGTACAGGTAGAAATTTTAAAAGGAATTTACTATTTTACTTGTTTTGTGAATACACCTTTGCTAAACAAATGACAGTTGAACTTATGAATTTTATTCGTAATACATAATCATATTTGACAAAATAAACATTACATTAATATGCTGTAGCACAACTACAAATATAAACTGTTGAGACTAGTGCACGTGTTCATGGCAATACTTTGAAATAAAAAATTGTGTCACTTCTTACCCCTAAACTCTGTTTTTCCATGATTTTGATAGCAACCTTTTCACCAGTCAGCAGGTGGGTCGCAAGCTTCACCTTTGCAAAACCACCAGTGCCAATGGTTTTCTCTATGTCATAGAGATTTCTTAATGCCATATATCGAACCATCTTTGTTTTCTGCACATACAAAATTACCATAAAATTGACAAAAACCACACTACCAAACAGAACACACTTAACTAATACTCGATTAATTAATAATTAATAAATGGAATCAATGGTCTAATTAGTTAATAGAAATATATCAATGTGAATTTTTCCACATTTGAAAAAATTACCTTGTGAATTCTGAATTATCATTATTATGTTGATTTTAGTACAGCTGATCGTAATAGATCTCTATTATTTTTTATATAAACTATATTGCAGTTTGCTCAATAAAGAACCTGCTTTGCATATTTCTTCAAGGTTAGCAGCTCATATTCTTGGCATTCCTTTACTTTTACAGTACATTCCTTTATAGATACATTTTATAACTAAAAAAAGGAAATGGACCATTTTTTTTTTTAATAAATGAAAAAAGGAATACAAAATTTTAGAAAAAAATATATAAGTCCAGTAAGAGTTGTGGATTACAGCATGACGAAAGTCAAATATTTGTAAACATTCTGCTGTTAAAAACAAACTTATTATTTAACAACTTACTGTTTGTTGCTTAAAAACCTTATACTATAAGCATCTCGACTCTTGTCATAAATTGTAAAGCCTTAACAAAAATTATACACTGGCAGATAACTGTCAAAAAGAATATTTTCATTTTGATAAAACAGCATAAATACTAATGACAATGTGATGTATTATACTATACACACACTTATTCTTTACTAACCTATAATCTCAATCTTCTACTGTAGGTGTATTCACTGTTCATAGCCTAAAAATACCATACATATGATTTATAATAATGTTTTAAATTACTCACATTCTTATTAATTAATAATTCTTAATTCAGATTTTTTTAATTCGTTTTTTTTTCTGTAAAATAGTAACTGTTTTATCGTGATCGCGAGTGTAAATATCCTGATGATGGTCTATGACCGAAATCAATACAGGGTTCATACCGAAATTTTGAATTTGATTTCCCTGACTTTCCATGACCAAATCCGCAAATTTTCCCTGACCAGCGTATGCGTTATTTTTTGCGAACAATACCAATTTTTCAATATATAAATTACCTGTTAAACATTATTGTAACCTATTTACTTAGTTTAAAATATTAGTTTTTAGTGAAATTATTTTTATTTGTAAGCATGAAACATTCATACATTATCTTATTGAAAATTTACTTTAGTGCTTAACATTATAATCATCCATCATCATGGATGAATTTAAATAAATATTTATTTTTTTAGTAATCGGCCTCCACCTTCCCCATAGCCGTCCAACGCACTCCTTTTTATTTTTTCCAAAAAGTAAACAGTTGTATTTATACAAAAAACAATAACAAAATTATATTAAAAAACAAATAGCTTATATTAAAAAGTTACAATAAATGTACATTATTAGGTTAAAATATCACAAAAAACTGCATAAAAAATCTAAAGGAAACATACAAAGCAACAAAGAGATTGTATTATTCTTCATACGTAGGCTTTCACGGCCGGTGTCATTACGATTAACTTCTAAAACTTCCGGGCTGAAAGGCCGTGGTCGATTGCTTAAAATAATGCTAAACGTTTCGGCCGCACCACCGGTGGCCATCTTCAGTAGCGAAAAATAGTGTTCGAATAGATGACACGCCGAACACGTCTCCCAATGGACTGGGAACAAGCAACAGTGAGTTACGAACTATTATTTTCCATGGCCAATCAGAATCGAGTATGACGAGCTGGCTTCTCATTGGTCCGCGCGATACACCTGAAGCGGACAAAAAGTTATAAATAGAGGCATCGTAGCCGTAACTCACTGTTGCTTGTTCCCAGTCCATTGGGAGACGTGTTCGGCGTGTCATCTATTCGAACACTATTTTTCGCTACTGAAGATGGCCACCGGTGGTGCGGCCGAAACGTTTAGCAGTATTTTAAGCAATCGACCACGGCCTTTCAGCCCGGAAGTTTTAGAAGTTAATCGTAGATTGTATTATTCTTTAAAACTAAAACACTCTTTGATACAGGTAACCTAAAATTCCATACCTAATTTTAATAGATACATGAATACAAATTTAATTATCATAGCCTAGGTAAATGAAGTCGACCGTGATCATAAAAGTTCTAAATGGGGAGATTTAGCCTAACTTTTTCTTCTCAAGAATCTGAATTTTTGATTTTATATTGTCTTCTTCTTTCAAAGCTTGCAGTTTTAACATCTTTCTCTGCTCTTCAAGTTTCTTGATCTCTATGGATAATTTTCTTTTTTCAACCTTTTTCTTCTCTTCTTTTTTTTGCTACACTCACTTGTTGCACACACCACTAGTCACTATGACACCGATTAGCGCTTTTGAACGTACCCGTTCATCATCAGATCATAACTGCCACATCCGTCCCTAACTCCACCCCCTTATATACCTGCCTCTACCGAGGGCGTCTACGTCACTGCAGGTAAACCCATTGTCAACACTACTTCCTACACGCGGGCGAAACCATCAACCCATGTCTATGTTTTCTTTCCTTACCCTTTCCTTTCCTTATGTTTTCTTTTCTTCTTTTTGGTTCTGTTTTGACTCTTTGAGATGTTCTTCATATTTCCTACGGGCAGCTCTTACATTTGTCAACATTGTTTGAGTGATAAGAACTTTAAGAATACTCTCATGATATCTTACAGCATTTTCCACTGTTCTTTGAGCAAAAAGACTATGTTCTTGCAAATTCTCCACTAATAATTATTTATTTACAGAAAACCCTCCTTCTGCTGTTGCTTTTCCATGTGAAAATATTAGTCCTAATTTAATAATTTGCCACAATTCTGAATAACATTGATCCCCAAGTAATAAAGAAGAAAAAAAATCATCAAGTCTCTTGGAAGACAATCACCATCCAAAAATATTTTGAATTGTAATTGAAGGGTAGAAAGAGCTTCACTGCAAAGTCGAGTGTATTATGCTTTTCCTTTCTCAGCAACAGAATCTGTGATTTGGTTATTGGTGTACAATGCCTCAAGCAATAAACCAAATCTTTGTTTCCCTAGTTCTGGCTGATGAAAAATTATATTAGGATCCAATGATGAGAGCCCTTGGACAGGCTTGTACTTCAGAGGACATCTTTCTAATATCTTTTCTGTCATTTTGACTAGCACAGTCTGGCATTCAAGTTTGAATTTTAGGATATCACTTTGTTTTGAAGTGGCTTCTTTGAGAAGTTTTTTTGTATGCAATCTGAGATGAATACTTTTTACATCATGCAAATTATCTTTGTCGTGTAAATCTAATGAAAAAAGCATAGTTGTTGAAGTAGGCATTTTACTGGATTTAAGAAAGCTCTCCATCAAATTTTGTACGAGACTTTGCAAATCTGTGAACAGGAATGGACCAAGTGGGTCTGAGGTTTGGAACTTTCGTAAAAATGGTTCACATTCCAATGAAAGCATTTTAAAAAAAGCCAGTTTGCATTTCAGAAATATATCTTTGGTTTGAACAGAAACATTTTTTAATGGTTTTGTATTGAGATATTTTCGGCTGTCAACAAATTTCTTTATATCAAAAGTACTTAAAACTCTGTCAATAGCAGGCACATTTTCAAGCCATCTGTTTATACAGTGTTTTAAAGGAAAAATAGATTTTCCAGTAAGTTGAATGAACTCAGCACGGGGGGCTGGTGAATCATTAAAGATGTGATAAACATCTCACAAAAAGCTATCCACATATACATATTCAGGTCCATTACAGAGCAGCAAAGAATTCATGCAGTTCTTCATGAAACTTGGATCATCTACATACGTTTTGTGTGACTGGTCATAGTAAAAAATTTCCCCAACTTTCTGAAAATATACTTAATTTCCCTGACTTTCGGCATATCATAAAATGTTTCCCTGACTTTCCCTGAATTATTTTGATTTCCCTGACTTTCCAGGCCAGTATGGACCTTGCAATAGAAATTAAGAATGTAATTAAAAATTTTATTACGTGGAAGGGGGAGGGAGGAAGGAGGGAGGGAGGGAGATAGGGAGAGAGCGGGGAGGGAGGGAGGGGAGGGAGGGGGAGGGAGGGAGGGAGGGAGGAAGGGAAGGTGGGAGGGAAGGAGGGAGGGAGAGGGGGGGGAGAGAGAGAGAGAGAGAGAGAGAGAGAGAGAGAGAGAGATGTTATCTCAACCATTTACCAGAACAGATAGTTATCTATCTCTCTGCTCGCTCTTTTACTGCGTAACTGCTTAGATCTCAGATCTGAGAAAGTAAATCCAATAAAAGTATGGAAAATATAATGTGTTATTATATTTACCAGGAAGCAATTACTGATAAAACACAATGATCTAATTAAATGAATTGATATTTATTTTTATATTAAACAATATAACAAATTACTCATGACAACCGCACATGTAATGTAAATAAAACATAGATATCTAGGATACATAACTCAATGCGACCGACATAGATGGCAACACACTCAAGTATAAACATAATGATTTAAACCGCATTCAAAGTAGATTACATAAAATAATAAAGTATAATAAAATAATTATTTATTAACACTCCTCCATAATAATTTTATTTCTAAGTCGTTCAAATACTTTCTTCGACAATGGTTTTGGGTTTTGTCAAGATATCTGCCAACTGGTCAACGCTGCTTACTTTGTCCAAAAAAACAGTATTTCCAATGTGTTGCTGTATAAATTTTCTAGGAATGTCACTGTGCTTCTTCCCTTTTTGCTATTTTGCCTTCTGTAGTATTTTGTAACATTAAAATTGCAGATTGATTATCTATACAGAGTCTTGTAGGAATATCCTTGAAATATCTAAGTTCGATACCATTCTCATCCAAAGATCCATGTAAAAACGCTGTCTTCACATCAAAAGTCATCAGATGCATTCCATCGGAGGCTGAAATGCTGAGTATCAGTCGAAAGGATGCATGTTTGGCAACAGGACTGAAGGTCTCAGTATAATGGATTCCTTGTTCTTGCTCAAACCCTCTTGCAACTAGCCTGGCTTTGTATCGCCCATCTTGTTTTTGGCATAAAACCCACCAACAAGTAAAAGCTTTTTCTTCTTTTGGTAGACTTACTAGTTTCTAAGTTCTCATCTTCATCAAAGATTCATACTCTTCTAACATTGCTTTCTTCCAGTTTTCATCCTGTAGTGCTTGTAAAATGGAAATATCTTCTACCTCACCTATCATGGCCATATTTACATTTTTGTTTCTGTTGTCTTCAACTACATAATCTACCATCCTTGCTGGCATCCTTAAAGTAGCCCTGTTTTGAAGACTTCTTTTCTCTGGTTGAATACAAACAGTTTGATCTCGTTCCAAACACTTTACACAATTATTTTCTTGACATTCATTTTGCATATTATTGTCAGACACAGAGCTTTCATAAACACTTTCACTATCAGATTTTTCTTCTTCACTTGACACTATGCATTCCTTTTCTTCATTTGACAAGGTAGCTTCAATTTCTGTACAACTAGACTTACTGTTTACTTTTTCATCAAATATCACATCTCCTGTTGTTACAACTTCATTTTTGTCTCTTAAGTAAACTCGGTAACTACTTGAATCTAAACTGTATCCTAAGAAAATTCCTTTTTCTGATTTCTTCTGTGTTTTGGCTCTCTTAAAATCCTGAATGAAAACATAACAATCACATCCAAAGATTCTAAGCTTATTTACATCAATTCTGCGTCCAAACCATAAATCCACAGGACTTTTACCTTTCACTGAACTTGTTCCAGTCTGATTCAGTGTAAATGTAGCATAACTAATTGCTTCTGCCCATAAGTTTTCGTTTAGATGTCTTGCATGTATAGCTGATCTAGCAGATTCTACAATGGTTCTCATCTCTCTCTCAATTCGACTATTTTGTGGTGCAGTGTATGGGTTCGACTTTATATGGAAAACTCCTCTTCACAAAACTTCTTAGTATCTCCATTTTTAATTTCTTTCCCATTATCAGACTTTAAAACTTTGATTTTCTTTCTAAACTGATTCTCAACTAAATTCATGAAGATTTTCAATTTCTCAAAAGTTATAATGTGATTATTATTTCGAGATTTTTTTTTTGAAATTTTGAGTATTGCGAGAGTACACCAGCAATTAGAGCCCGTCAAAAGTGACACATGTTAGCTTTGTTTGAGGGTGGGCGACGAAAAGAACAAACCTATCCTTTCCGTTAAAACGACGTAAAAACCATTAACGAACAATGAGCAGTACAGCACACGTTACGACGAACTGGACCATGCGTGGGAACGCTTGACTCCACAATTATAACAAAGGAATGCTACCCTTACATCTGTCCAGTAACGAGAAAAATACATAGCCAACGGTGAGTTTTGTTCGAAACCATGTGCGACTTATACTAAAACAATAGTTGGTGCACAGACAATGGGGGCATGCGACTGAGTGACACTTGTGGAGAACACAGATGTTATGCCACCCGTAGTTCATCGAAGGAAGTCGATAGTGTCTCAACAATAAGGGAATTTGACACGCTACACTAAAAGTAGCAGATGTGATTTCGGAAGCAAGGCCTTAACACAGATTCCAAGAACAGGGCAACGGACGAAAGACAGCAACTCGTCGAGTCCACGTGGACTGCGTCAAACTCAAGTTAAGAAAGCCAACCAGCTAATGAGGAATGAGAATTCCGAAGGGAGCTACTGTAAGGGATGGTGCTGACAGGAGCCGGCGACCAGAGAACAAATCCCGAGTAAGAACATCCCTCTCCAAACGGCGCTGTGTGGAGACTTCGCCAGAAATACAGACTGGAGCAAGAGGACACAGGGAGGTCCATGCAATAAGCCTATCAGAGATGATTTGGTGGGAAGTTGGAGCGATCATCGGAGTTACAAGAGTGGGAAGATCGAAAGGAATAAAAACTGAATACTCAAGGGGACGCGCGCTCAGTTCTCAGTCATTCGAATTTGTTACTTAATTCATTCAAAACTTTACTCGGTTCATAAAAACTTTGCGCAGTATTTCAGTTATATCGGTACTTCATTAATTTCAGTGAGTCAAAGTTTTCTTCCAGTACATTGTTATTTTCAGTATCTCAGTAACCCAGTAATTCGCAGTATTTTATTAGATACTATAAAGACTCTGCTCAGACTTAATGGAAGTGCGTGAATAAGACTTAGAAAGCCAAAACGGAATGGTAGTGTTCGCAACGACTCGCAAATAACGAACTTCATAAACTATATGTAATACACTGTCATAAAGGGTGATAATATTAGCAGTGACATTCTTGAACCTTTACATAAAGTAGTGATACTACACTATTTCAAATAAAGTCAAGTAATAGCAATGACTATAATTGCCTAATGAACTTGAAAGCAATCTAGGCGTCGCAGGAGAG
The DNA here is from genome assembly GCA_034769895.1 of Magicicada septendecula. NCBI lineage: Eukaryota > Metazoa > Arthropoda > Insecta > Hemiptera > Cicadidae > Magicicada > Magicicada septendecula. Next base: position 405,376,817 of record CM068375.1, read on the forward strand.
TAAGACGCGCAAGATGAAAGACTATTAAGTGTGTAACGGTATCAAGCTGTGAATCGCGTCAATAGACTCACGCGAATACGCATAGTCGACAGATTCTAAGTGCTATGCCGCAACTTACATTGTGGCAATCTCAAAACTCATAGCGAATGTCGCGGAGTGCGGACTAGTGTTCTCAAACGATGTACGTATAGAAATCGAAAGTGTCAGTCACGAGTGCTATATGGATTAACATCAACCGTCAACGAAGGAACCCGCATGGATACACCATGGGAGCGAAACATCACGACAGAACAAGTAACGTACAAAATTAACCTCTTATTATAATTATTAATTTACCAAAATACCACTGACCTGACACTTAGAACCAAACCACCTGAGAATTTTATAAACAAGAGTCAGATAGAATACGAATCCATAGGTAGGGATCATTATGTTATACAGTATTGCACATGTATTCTTGTTAGTATATATATATATATATATATATGTTTATTGTAACTATGTATGTGTTCTAATATGTCTGTTGCAGGAACATGATTTTAACTATGTATATGCTTAATATGTGTATTGTTAGTATATGAGTATTTCACGTATATAAATGTTTAATGTGTTTTGACGTAAAACCACTTAATGCAAATTATGAGCACACCACATTGGCAGCTAGTAACGTCACTATGCACGAATAAGTGCCTATATTTGATTATTCTTTAATTATTTTAAACTTGTTCATTCAATTATTTAAATGTGGTTATAGAATTTTATTGTCTTTTAGAAGATTTGCAAGTGCTCTTATTCTATGATTTATGTTATATGAATACGGATGAAATACGATATTTTAATAAACATATTTTAGAATGGATTCGTTCGTGTTATATTGATTTGTGTAAGACGTGACTCACAAGATAACTTCTCACTAAATAGGATCTATAGCTCATGAGTCAATTTAATATAGTTTATCAATTACCTTGCTTAAGAATATACTCAGACTAGAAGCTTAGTTGGCAGTTAAAGTCAAAATCAATTTCATGTTTAACAAGTTTGATTGTGGTTCTAAATTAACAATAATTTAACTCATGCAATGAACTAAAGAAATACATTTAATTATCATTATATATGACATCCAACTGTAGGGCCAAATAAAGTAGAGAAACACGACAGAGTCGTACAGATAGCATTTTCATGAATACAGATGAAATAATATATAAATTTAGTAAATAAGTTATACAATTATATCAGCATCATTAATTTCACCGTATATAGTGCCCAACGCGTTGCATAATTACAGTGTACATGGCGCAACGACGTGGCGCGTAATTAGATGAAAGATATGCAAAGTATATCACAGTAATTTCCTATAATTAAAAGAATGTCAATTAATTAATTTTGATTACTTAATATACATTGTACATGGCCTCCCAACGTGAGGCAACAAGCGAGCTTTAGTGGAAGAATCAACAGTCGTATATGACCTCCCAAACTTGGGGTTAGTTACACTTTAATTACGACATAATTAAAAAGATAATCAATTAATTTATGCAATAAATTTGCATAATTAATAACATTGTACATGGCGCCCAACCTGATGGCAGATTAATGGGGTTAATCCTTATTAAACGAGCTGGTTAAGTGCAGGCAGTGGTAAAATAGAGTAGCTAGTAGTTTCGTAAAGAATAATATAAGCACTAGCATAAGACAAATACTTGTAAAACCGAAAAGAACTCTGAATGATTACACGGAGTCGAGCAAAAATGGCGACTAATAACTCCGAAGGACAAGAATTCGATATTAATAACAAATTAAACTTAGGACGGGAGGAGAGTACGACGCCCAGCGACGACGTCAGCGCGTGTGAATCGGAGATAAGGGCGGGGGGACAGATGTCCCAACCCGGCGAAATGAATTTGCAAATGCTATTTGAGAAGATGACAGAGAAATTGGAGCAACAAAACGAAAAACAAAATAAATTAATCACAGAGAAATTAGAACAGCAAAGAGGAGAACAAAGACAAATGCAGGAGGAATTAAAACGGCGCAACGAAGAACAGTTTCGCCAAATAAAACTAGATTTACAGGATTACGCTAAGAAGTGGGAGGAGAAACCCAGCGATCTACAAAAGAAGAGTGAAAGTGGAATAAAAGAGTTGAAAAATGAACTGAAGAAACAGGTGGAGAAGATACGGGAAGCACAAGAGACTGATAACATTGTTGATTTCACAGACGTGTCAGTTACTAAGAAATTATCAACTGTGGGATCTAATGTAAGTGTCAGTAGCAACCTAAGAAACAAACAGACCAAGAAGAGAAATGACTTATTTTCTTTGCATCTGATGATGTCAGAAGATGATTATCCTGATGTGGATAAAGATAGTAAAAGTGTAATACCATCAAGTGGAACACGCAAAAAGCGCAAACTAAGCAACACAAGGATAGATGCTACATCAGTGAGACCAACGGTGAAGTATCCAGCTTGTGGAACAGATATACATCGACTAACTAGTCGAGCTGCATCGGTGAAAGGCATGAAAAGGAAGTTCAATATTAAAATGAACACCGCATGTTATGAAACTGAACACAAATTTAAGCAAGCCATGGATGATGTGAAGCGGAAGGACCTACCAGATCCGTATGCATACTCGTCCTGGACAAGGAATGTTATGAGAAAGAGGAAAAGGATGAAATTTACTGGACGACTCAAGAATATGGTAAAAAGTCGTAGCAGTACGGAGAGAAAATTCCAAGCGTTCGAGGTGAGATTTCTTAGGAATCTAGAAAACAAAATATTATTACGTGAACACACGGATAGAAAAGTGAAAGTCAAGGAACGTAATTGTAAGAGAGTTTTGAAGAGGCGGCAAAAGCAATTCAACGCGTGCACGCCCGGGGAAAGTTGTCGGAAGGGACGGTGTGACACATTTTTCACTCACTCTCATAGAGAGAGGCAGAGAAAGGTCATAAATCCTGGAGAAGTGAAGTGTAGGACACTTTGTACCAGCGTAGCAGAGACAAGCGGCCGACTGTGGGGTAAATGTGTGACGAAACCAACAAGGTCAGTACCCTTACTGTTTACCAACAAAAATGCGTGCGTAGTAACGGCACTCAATCAACAAGACATATAACTATGTCTCCACAAATAGAAATTTAAGAATAAATAAATGAAACGTGTTAAGAAGACGATTTTAAGAATGTCGGAAAATTTAATAATTAAGTTAGATAATATTGAGTACAATACATTAAACAAGATTGGTTGTGTGAGAATACATTAACCGAAGAAAATAAATAGATATGAATATTAATGAATGAAATTAAAATGAAGCGCACCACGGAAGAAAGCCGAATCGTGTAAGGGAGAAATTCATAAAAGGAAACAACGAAACAAAAGAAGAGACAGTGGATAGCCACCAGATATTCGTAAGAGTCAAACAAAAACGAGAGCGACACGCAAAACGTGTAAACGAAGCAAGCAAAGTGACAAAATTTCTAATAGGAGACTTGGTATTAGTACGTACGCATTACCAATCCGATGCGATACAAAGGAGAATTGAAAAGTTTTGTGAATTGTACACAGGACCTTTTAGAATTAAGGATGTTGTAGGCGAATCGACGTATGTGTTAGTTGATAGCTGCGACAAAAATAAAACCCGTGGCAAGTTCAACGTAAGACAACTGAAACCGTATTATGTAAGGGAAGAATAACTATGGCGAAGCACAGTATTAGCATACATACAAAGTGAAAGCGTTTGTTGAGAAGCGAGTGAGTAGGAAGTAGGGTTGAAAACCATGTGAGGTGATAAATAAACAGAGAGGGAGATGGGAAGTAACAAAAGCTCAGCTGGCAAGGGTCGACAGTAACAACGGAACCCAACTCGTGGCTGATGTCAACAGGTAGATTTGTATTCATTAAGTATACTCTTCATGTGAGACATTGTTATAGTAAGACTATAAGTAAGGAAGAAATGGAAGATTAACAAATATATGTTCTAACCGATTATATGTATATATGCTTCATTATTAGGCGACGGAAAGAGAAGTGATCAGAACGTCAGAATGACAGGAGGAGTCACCGACCTGGATGAAAAGGAATAACGGTAGTAGGCGCGAATGCAATCTACTAATTAATTCATTCAGAGTTGTCGAGGTGAAATTTTGAACTTGTAATAAATTTAGATAACAATAAAATGTCTGATTTTATGTGTTGTATAAATTGTAAATTAATTAATAGATATGTTTGTTATACCATTGTAATGAAAATTAAAAGGTAAGATTTGAAGGACAAGTATAAGCAACTGAGTTGCGTGACAGAATTAAAATAACAGCAATAAATTGTTGGGATTGAATATTGTACTTAAGATTATATTCTAAGTGCAGAAAAAGCGGTTACAAAGTAAGTTAGTTTGAATTGTAGAATTATACACATTTGATTTAATCTGTTGTAAATAGTTATACGTGTGTTTAACAAAATTAAGATTCAAATCACCAGATGGTAGGAATCACGATGAATATTTGTAATCCAAGTATATTATGTCTTAAAAATAATCGTGAATCATTTTGAAAGTAGTAATATAAATCTTGTTCGTAAGTAACAAATTACAACAAATGTTTGTATTGTATATAGGAAGTGATATTGTGCAAGTAAAAGGTAGCTTATAGGCGCAAAACAATTACAATTTATTTCTTTGATATATGTATAGATAAATCTATGAACGCACTAAAGCATATATTGTAACGTTTTCTTACTTGCTCACTACCCTCGACTTATATTGAGGATCTAGCTTTCTTTAACGCCTCACGTTTTTTGGACGTCAATTTGTAATGTGTTAAAAATGTTTAATAGTGTAAACGTGTTCGTTTCAATCTTTATCTTATGCCTCACTGTTGGTTGCGCCAATCTGTAACGTCTTACTAGCTGTTACTCTCATGTATTCTATTATACAAATCTAATAATCGTTCTTTCTAAATTATATTTTATTTAGACTCACTGTTGGGATAGCCAATTTGTTACATCTAGACTCAAATCTTTGGTTATTTATCTGAATTTGCGTCTTGTTTAACTCTGTTATTATTTGTATATATTTTTGTTAATATTAAATTAAGGATGAGTATCTGTTCAGGGGGATGTTTGTTGAGCGCCAATTTGCAATCACCGTTTGCAAATAAAATTTTATTGGTGAAGTATCAATAATAAATTTTTGATCAAATTTATGTAAATAGTATATGGTCTCTTTATTCTGTAATGAACTCTCTTTTATTCTTTTCTTTCAGCAATGGATATGATAACTTGTGCTCATCACCACATTTTTAAAAGAAATCTGCTAAGATTTTCAATTGATGAGTGTTGCCAACTTAATCTAATTACTGAGGTCAACTCACAGTATCAGATATTTTGTTCAGAATATCATACCCTTTTTGTTTTCATGAAATAAGAAACAAATAAACCTTTTTCTGTATTTTGTAAACTCAAATCCTTTATTTATTCTTTAATTTGTTCTAAATGTAAAACATAATTTTTAACAAAGTTTGGCCAGCTGTATTTTTAAAAGCTCAGAGTGGCAGCAGTAACTCTTAGATCTCAGGCTTTTTAAAACATTTTATAATTTGTTTTTAATAAATAAAATACAATTATAAGGGTTAGTAGGTCCTTTCGACTACGATATAACAACAGTATTGACAGGGAAAGTACCAAAATACATATGATGAGAAATAGTCACAATGTATCTTAAAAGGATTAAATTAAGAGCGTAAAACAGTTCAGTGCATAGGTTAAGTTATAAAAATGTTTTTTAGACTTAATTAGTTTTAAATTATGTTAGCACTATACATCAATGGTGGCTTATGCTTATGTCCATATTATTAATCATTATTGTTCTCAGTAAAAGTTAATTATGGTTTTTTATAAAAAAACTTATTCAAAGTTTTTTGAAACCTTTAGATCAGGTTTAACAGGGAATATTTCAGATTAATTTTAGATCAAAAAATACTTCTCTCCATGTGTCAATTGGTCCAATTTCTTCAGAGATGTCCTGGTTTAATTCTGTAGTCTTGTAGCAATTCTTTCTTCTATTTTAATCTTGACATATATAATTATTCAATTGTTTATCTGGAGATGCACTAATATCACATACATTATAATTTATTTTTCACTATAAGTATTTAAATCAACCTTTTTGCATTCAGTTTTTTTAGAATCCCTCTATTTTCTTCCTCAACATATTAGTTGCTAAGGCCTCTCTTAGATATCTCCTTGGTTTCCAAGTAACATTTTTATATCACCCTGGTGACATCATAAGAATAATATAAACAAACCTTTCACTATTTTATGTCATTTTCTTTTAAAAGTATATACCTTTTTTATAAGAGCTCTTATCTTCTTTTTATTTGTTTCTTTGTTCTGCTGATAAAAAACTTATCATTTTGACATCACCTTGACTATGATCACCTGAGTTAATGATTTACAATTTTTTTTTTTATTATTTTTGTTCCAAACTTATTTATTATTTCTTTTGTACCTTTCACTTTCTTAAATTTATTTTATACATTTGGTAATCTTTTAACATAAACTGACATTGTTTTCTTATTATTTTAATAGAAATCTTATTCATATAATTTGACTGACTATGATTTTGGTACTTTCTTGTTCAGACTAACATTAGTGTTATTAACACTAGTATACATAATATTAATAAATGTGACAGAAACTGATTACTAAAAACTATTAGTAATATGTTATAATTCCCCTTAACTGACTGTGTTTATAACTTTACAGTCTGCACACAAAAAACAAATTTCATAAGTAAGTTCTTACTTTAATTATAATAAACATAACACACAATAAACAATTAAAATTAAACATATTCAATTAAGTCTTTCTTAAAATATTATGTCTCCTGGTACTTTTTAATAATATAATCATGGTATATTTATGTTACTAGGGCATGGTAAAAATGTCACGTAACAATATTCATTCCACAACTATGGAAATATTCTTTGTAAATGGATTCGTATTTAGATTTGATAAGCAATAAATTAAACACTCAGGTGAAAAAAAAAAAAAAAAAAAAAAAAAAAAAAAAAAAAAAAAAAAAAAAAAAGAGGAAACGGTTCGAGAGGACAGTAGGTCAGGCGGAAGGAAGATATAGGTCAACTATACTCGTTCCAATGGGAGATGGTCAACACACTTGGTGATTGTACGCAAGTAAGGGCGCAAATATGGCTCTGTCGTTTCGCAAGATCTGCACGACATAACCATATTGGGGACAGTATAATGTGATTATTATTTCGAGATTTCTTTTTTGAAATTTTGAGTATTGCGAGAGAAGTACACCAGCAATTAGAGCCCGTCAAAAGTGACACATGTTAGCTTTGTTCGAGGGTGGGCGACAAAAAGGAACAAACCTTTCCTTTCCGTTAAAACGACGTAAAAACCATTAACGAACAATGAGCAGTACAGCACACGATGCGACGAACTGGACCATGCGTGGGAACGCTTGACTCCACAATTATAACAAAGGAATGCTACCCTTACATCTGTCCAGTAACGAGAAAAATACATAGCCAACGGTAAGAGTTTTGTTCGAAACCATGTGTGCAACTTATAGTTGGTGCACAGACAATGGGGCATGCGATTGAGTGACGCTTGTGGAGAACACAGATGTTATGCCACCCGTAGTTCATTGAAGGAAGTCGATAGTGTCTCAACAATAAGGGAATTTGACACGCTACACCAAAAGTAGCAGATGTGATTTCGGAAGCAATGCCTTAACACAGATTCCAAGAACAGGGCAACGGACGAAAGACAGCAACTCATCGAGTCCACGTGGACTGCGTCAAACTCAAGTTAAGAAAGCCAACCAGCCAATGAGGAACGAGAATTCCGAAGGGAGCTACTGTAAGGGATGGTGCTGACAGGAGCCGGCGACCAGAGAACAAATCCCGAGTAAGAACATCCCTCTCCAAACGGCGCTGGGTGGAGAATTCGCCAGAAATACAGACTGGAGACAAGAGGACACAGGGAGGTCCATGCAATAAGCCTATCAGAGATGATCTGGTGGGAAGTTGGAACAATCATCGGAGTTACAAGAGTGGGAAGATCGAAAGGAATAAAAACTGAATACTCAAGCGGACACGCGCTCAGTTCTCAGTCATTCGAATTTGTTACTTAATTCATTCAAAACTTTACTCGGTTCATAAAAACTTTGCGCAGTATTTCAGATCGGTACTTCATTAATTTCAGTGAGTCAAAAGTTTTCTTTCAGTACATTGTTATTTTCAGTAACTCAGTAACCCAATAATTCGCAGTATTTTATTAGATACTATAAAGACTCTGCTCAGACTTAATGGAAGTGCGTGAATAAGACTTAGAAAGCCAAAACGGAACGGCAGTGTTCGCGACGACTCGCGAATAACGAACTTCATAAACTATATGTAATACACTGTCATAAAGAGTGATAATATTAGCAGTGACATTCTTGAACCTTTACATAAAGTAGTGATACTACACTATTTCGAATAAAGTCAAGTAATAGCAATGACTATAATTGCCTAATGAACTTGAAAGCAATCTAGGCGTCTCAGGAGAGTAAGACGCGCAAGATGAAAGACTATTAAGTGCGTAACGGTATCAAGCTGTGAATCGCGTCAATAGACTCACGCTAATACGCATAGTCGACAGATTCTAAGTGCTATGCCGCAACTTACATTGTGGCAATCTCAAAACTCATAGCGAATGTCGCGGAGTGCGGACTAGTGTTCTCAAACGATGTACGTATAGAAATCGAAAGTGTCAATCACGAGTGCTATATGGATTAACATCAACCGTCAACGAAGGAACCCGCATGGATACACCATGGGAGCGAAACATCAAAACAGAACGAGTAACGTACAAAATTAACCTCTTATTATAATTATTAATTTACCAAAATACCACTGACCTGACACTTAGAACCAAACCACCTGAGAATTTTATAAACAAGAGTCAGATAGAATACGAATCCATAGGTAGGGATCATTATGTTATAGAGTATTGCACATGTATTCTTGTTAGTATATATATATATATATATATATATTTCAATCACTTTCTGCTACAGTCCATTTCTTGATGTATATAATACTTTAATATTTATAACTAAATTTACCTCAAGATATACTTTTTTCCTATTAGGAACATGTTTCGAGAGTTCCTGTTCTCTCATCTTCAGCCTTCGCCATCTTGTTTCTGGTGAAGTATTTGTGTGTTGGCTTCTGGATGTTATTAAGGTAGTTTGTTGGTCTTTGGTCTTTTAAAGTTGCATTATTGTGTGTGGTTGTGGTATCTGTTTTTGTATTTTGTGTATTTTCGATGTTGAGTGCTTTGAATATTGTGTCATGTTTTGTATTGATTTGTATTTGTTCTGGTATTAGTTTGTTTTGTGTTTTATGTTTGTAAATCTGTAAATTTTCCGAAATGTTCATTATGGTGCCTTTGTGTGGTATATGTTTTATTAGTGTTACATTGGTTATGTCTGGGAATTCATGTCCTGTGTTTATTGCATGTGTGGCTAAATTGGATTTATATATATTTGGTTTTTTGTATGCATTTAGGTGTTCAAAATAACGTTTTTTCAGCTGTTTTTTTGTTTGTCCTATATAACATTTATTGCAATCTTGGCATTCAATTTTGTATATACCGTTGGTTGTTGTATTATCTTTGTTGTGTGAGCTATTTAGATTTTGTAATTTATTTTTATTAGTTTTGTATGCTATTTTTATATCTGTGTTTTTAAATAGTTTTGTTAGTTTTGTCATTTTATTATTTATATATGTGAATGTGGCCCATTTTTTGTTGTTGTTATTATTTATGTGTTGTTCAGTTTGATTAATTCTTAATTGTTCAGTTTTTATTTTGTTTTGTGTCTTATGTTTGTAAATCTGTAAATTTTCCCAAATGTTCATACCGCCTTTGTGTGGTATATGTTTTATTAGTATTACATTGGTTATTGGTTATATCCATTGGTTACCAAGTTTTTAAGAAATAGACAGTGCGAAAATGAGAGAAATCATCTTTGAGCATAAAAAAATATTTTGCTCCTCCAAAAGAATTTATATTTATTTCGCACAAGTCTACATGAATTACATCAAGTACCTCTTTTGCCACTTTAAAATTTCTTGGATGTGGGAGACGATGGTGCTTGCGATAAACGCATCCTTCACACACATAGTCATCCCAATCGTCTACATACTTTATATTATTTTTCTTCAAAATGTCTCTTACATAACTAATATTCTGATGTGCTAATTTTTCATGCCACTTTTTAATTGACATAGCAAACAATACACTTTTCTAAGTTTTCATAGCGAAACATCATTCTAAACAATCTTCCATCTCTGTTTGCCATAGCTGTTAATTCACCAGTGTCTGAATCAAAAAAAAAAACGAGCAATTTGTGTCTGCTTCCTGACGATAACCCTTGACCAAGGCATTAGTGACGGAAAATAAGTTAAAGGGTATCTTTGGTGTATACAAAACATTTTTCAGTGTTATGTTACACCAATCTTGACCACTATAAGCTAACAAATCTATGTCTCCAACACCAGCACCTTCTATAAGTGTTGAATCTCCAATCATGACTTTTTCTGGTTCTTTGTAAAACAGTATAATTTTTCAACCAGTCATTCCTTAAAGTCATGTGCTGAGTGGCACCACAATCTTGGTACCATAGATCTTGATAGTCATTCTTCATTGATATATATTGTATATTAGTAACAGACAAACCAACATTAATCATCAATTTACTTTTTGACGTAGATTTGTCTGATTTTTCTGACTTACTATCTACATTTTTGGTACAATTTTTGGCAAAATGACCTTTTTCGTTGCACTTATTACACGGATAATTTTTCTTACAATATTCAATGTAACTTTTACTAGGTTTATTCTTGCAGTACTTCTTTATGTGCCCTTTTTGTCCACATTTAAAGCATTCCTTTACATTCACTTGTTTTGTTTTATTATTGTTCTGTCCCTTTGATATGAAAGCATTCTGACACTCATTATTGGCCTGTTCACTTTCTTTTTCCCTGTCTTCTTCAAGTTTCAAAAGTTTCAACAAGCAGGGACTTGTTGCTACATCAACTGCAGAGGCAGAATTTCGAGCTGCTGTTTCATCGCTTGATGAAATTTGCTGGATAAAGAGACTTGGTATCGAACTTAGATATTTCAAGGATATTCCTACAAGACTCTGTATAGATAATCAATCTGCAATTTTAATGTTACAAAATACTACAGAAGGCAAAATAGCAAAAAGGGAAGAAGCACATTGACATTCCTAGAAAATTTATACAGCAACACATTGGAAATACTGTTTTTTGGACAAAGTAAGCAGCGTTGACCAGTTGGCAGATATCTTGACAAAACCCAAAACCATTGTCGAAGAAAGTATTTGAACGACTTAGAAATAAAATTATTATGGAGGAGTGTTAATAAATAATTATTTTATTATACTTTATTATTTTATGTAATCTACTTTCTAATGAAGAGAAAAAATATTTAAAAATGATAGATCCAAAAGCACCTAAACTTAGAGGACTTCCGAAAATACATAAAAATAACATGCCTGTCTGTCCTTTAGTAAAATTCACGTCTGTGCCATCGTATAAAATTGCCAAAAAAATTTATAGAATTTTAAGACAACATATAGTGTTTAATAATAATTATAGTTTGAAAAATAGTTTAGAATTGGTAGATCTCACAAAAAAACTTACAATTGAACCAAGATATACTTTTGCTTCATTTGACATAGTCAATTTGTACACGAATGTACCAATTAACGAAACATTGGAAATAACAAAAAGTTTATTATTATCAATAGCCACATTAAACCATGAAATAGTCGATGAGATTATCAATTTGACAAAAGTAATTTTGGAACAAAATTACTTTACTTTTGATAATAAATATTATTTACAGCAAGATGGTTTAGCAATGGGATCCCCACTATCTAGTATCCTGGTGGAAATTTATTTAAACCACATCGAAACTAACGAAATATTATCACCAAAAAACAAACATTACAACAAAATCTTATTTTATCGTCGATATGTGGATGTCACGATAGTGATCTATAATGGTAATTGTAGACAATTAGAGATGCTTAATAAATATTTGAATAACATAACAAAAAATTTACAATTTACATTAGAAACGGAAACGAATAATAAAATAAATTTCTTAGATTTGTCTTTAACAAAGAGAGATAACAAAGTTAACTTTAATATTTATAGGAAATCGACAACCACTGATCATGCTATTCATGCCTCATCTTACCACCCTTTTTCACACAAAATGGCATTTTTTAATAGCATGGTACATAGATTGCTGTCGTTGCCCCTCTCCACAGAAGACCATAAAAACGAGGTCGACATTATTAAACACATAGCGGTAGCCAATGGATATAAAAGCAACATAATAGATAAAATAATAAATAAGAAACAAAATAGATTAATAAATATTGGCGTGCCTAAAGAAAAAGTAAAATATATCGCAACAGAGTATGGCGAAATGTTACACCATACTTTAAAAAACCAATTGAAAAAACAAAATATTGTATTGGCTACAAAAGCAAATAATAAACTCGAGAACAAACTTAAGTTTAAAAATCAAAATAGGTCTTTCGATGAATACGACGGTACTGGTGTATACAGGCTTAATTGTTCGGATTGTTCAAATTTCTCCATACGACAAACGGGTCGTTCGTTCAAATTGCGTTATAAAGAACACATCCCAAGCTCTAAGTCAAATATAGGAAGATCCACATTCGCTGAACATTTAAGCTCACAAGATCACAACATAAAAAGTATTAGTGAGAATTTGGACATATTACATAAATGCAGGAAATCTCTTAAACTGGACACTCTCGAACGGTTTGAGATATATAAGGCCACTAAAGAGAATTACGATCGCATCCTAAATGAAAAGTCAATATATAAAAATAATATTTTATTTAATAGAGTCAACGATATAGAACGAGATATTAGCTGTGTCAGATCGATAAAGTTTATCAAAGGTCAATTCGGTATCGATTAATTTTACTGTATACCGTGTTCCTGCACAGGTCCGCGGCGGCCGCGTGTATTGTGTTTTGTTCTGTTTTGTCTTGTTTTTAATGTGTGTTAATTTATTTAAATATTTTCGTTATTATGTATGTGTTGTTTTTATCGTTTGACGAGATGTGAAAACATCAACAAATGTAGTTTTACCAATATTCATTGAGGATCTGATGATGACACTTAATGTGTTGAAACTCGAGTAATCCTGTATTCGGATTTTAAGAAGCGTGACGGAAGGTAATTAACCTGTTTTATAGGAAAACTCCAAGTTCTTCACAAAACTTCTTAGTATCTCCATTTTTTATTTTTTTCTATATAAGGTTTCCAACTTTTCTAACATAGCATTTGCGGACTGGCACCTTGCAATTTTCTTGGCTATATTACTGTCAACATTCAATCCAATTAATATTTGTGCTTCTAAATCCTTTTCAATCCATTCTTTTACAGCTGCGCTTGATTCATCTCCTTCAGGCTTAATTTTAACTCCCGTTGCGATTTGATAAATACCTTTTGATTTTAAGGTTACGTTAAGTTTGAATATCCATGAATCATAGTTGGAACCTCCTTGCAAATCATCTTTCAATATTTCTAAATTTGATCTGACTAAATCCATTTCTATTGTTTAATGTAGTTTCTTCTCTACAACTGACTTTGTGCACTCAATTCTTACTGACACGTGCAACAAAAAAAAGGGTTCTTGCGTATTATTACTGTCCACAATTCAATTCAACAATGTATTTTATTACTTCTCTGGGCCCATAACCTGTTATTATATTTACCAGGAAGCAATTACTGATAAAACACAATGATCTAATTAAATGAATTGATATTTATTTTTACATTAAACCAGTGGCGGCGCTAACGAAACGGGGGCCCCCCCGCGAAACTAATTAGGGGGCCCTATAAAAATGGTTAAATTTTGTATACGTAATAGGGGAAAACACTCAAATGAGTTTCTATTTACGTGTGTTTCACAACAATGGTTTGTGAATACTTTCTCGTCTATCACAAAGCGTTTGCAATTTGCAAAGGATGTTTTACACGTATACAAACTCTTAAAATTCATTGTTGCTAAATAGACAAAGTTCTATACAAACTATAAAAAAACCAAAATAAAAAGAATTATTTATTTTTACGTCAAAGATCTAAATTCAGACTATGAAACAGTACCGCACGCAGAGTGTTGAAAATTTATTATTTAAAAACAATATCAAAGTAACATTCTAGCATTTTTCAAACATTTAAATTAGTTTGTAACTGAATTTGTGAAATTCTTGAATATACTCTATAGGCCTACACGTTCTTCTTAAGTCTAATCCAATTCAATAACACTCGAACTCAAGTAATGTACAATATTTACAGATGAGGAGCAACCAAAGTTCACTGTTTTCCTAAGCCTAGTCTTCTTTTTTTAATAGCTAAGAACTTTTCAACCACTTCGTTGATATTAGTTTTCTGTGTCTCTTCATGCTCAATGCTTAACAGTGCCAAATCACTCAACCGAGTTTGGGCCATGGCACTTCTTAAGTATGACTTAATTAATTTAAGTTTTGAAAAGCTTCTTTCCACTGTAGCTGTCGTGACAGGTATGGTTAAATAAAGCTGCAAAGCTGTAGTTAAGTCTGGGAGGCAGCTCATAAGGCAGCTGTTTTTTCTTCAACCAGTAAAATCATCATTTCTCGAATGCTTTTCTTGTGTACAATTTCTTTGGCCATCAGAGCTTTGAAGGATATTACTTGGTCAGGCAGTGATGTGGAAAGGTCACCAGGATACACATTTACCAGAGCCTTACTTTTCTCCACTATTGTCTCTTGTGAGAAGTTTACTAAATTCTGAGGCGTCAGGAATGAAAACCTATCACCAATGCAACGAAATCCTTCGAATCTCATTTGTAGCTGAGCTATTAAAATATCTAGTGTTGGATTGAAAACTTTTACTTCAAATGATTTCACTGGGTCGTCAATTCTATGGTCAACTGATAATTCAACAAAGAAGCGTTTTACAACTCGCTTACGCTTATTTTTCATGTTACAAGTTATGTCCCATGACTGGGCCAACTGTTTAGCACCAGCAAGAAAGCCGGCAAAGTCCTTTCTTAAAACTTTTAACTCATCACAAGCGCGGCTTAGAAACTGCCACGCTCTGCCTAGGTCAACAGTTGGCCTCTGTAGTGCTTTCGAAGTTATATTTACATTCTCTAAAATCTTAGTTTCATGGCAGAGCACAAGAATAAATTCAAAGTTTTCCAGGTGGTTTCTAATTGCTAATGCTTCTTCTGCCTCGGGGTTTTTTGAGCTGTATAGAATAATTTCTGTCAAACACTTAATCACAATTTTGAAATCATTTCTTAAAGCTAACAGACAGTCGTGTCTAGAAGACCACCTTGTTGGGCATAGCTTTTTTAAAGTTAGATTTTTGGCAGAGCTGTCTTCTTTAACGGCAGTGTTAAGTTCTTGCCATCTATGTAAGCTTTCACTGAAAAACGCATAAGTTTTCTGTACTATGTCATAAAATTGTCTTATTTCAGAAATATTTGATACTGAATCATTGATCACCAAGTTCAGGTTATGTGCAGCACAGTGTACGTAATCCACGTTTGGGACTATATCCATAATTCTTTTCTGTAACCCAGAGTATTTCCCGCTCATTGTTGCTGCACCGTCATAACCTTGACCTCTACACTTACTAATGTCAATTTCATTTGTTTTCAAAAAGTCTAAAATCTTACTTTGAAACCCCTCACTGTTGGGATCCTTTATTTCTTGAAATCCCAAAACGGACTCACTAATCACAGTTTTATAATTGCCAGGAGATTCTTCTACTATGTTAATGTATCTGATTACAACAATCATTTCGTCAATCTTAGAAATGTCTTGTGTGCTATCAACAATTATAGAAAAAAAAGGAGACGAGTGAATCTGTTTTAGTAAGGCAGTCAATACTAATTTTCCTAGCAAGTTAATGATTTCATTTTGAATGTCATAGTGGAGGTATTTTGATCTGTTTTTTTCATTTTCTAAGTGTGCACTAAGGAGAGAATCGTAGCAAGAAATTAAAGATAGTATGTTCAAAAAATTTCCACTTTCAGGATTTATTTCATGTAATGATTCTCTATGGCCAAGAAACAGCAATGAACACAGTGCCATGGTTCGAATGACATCCACAATCTGTATGAAAATATCTTTCCATTTTTTCCGCTCATCGGAAATTTGATCAGCTACCGTTTTACTCTTTTTCCAAGTGGCATACGTGAGACAAGATTGTAAATGAGCATTGCTGCTTTCATGAACTTTAATTTTTTTACTGAGACCTTTCCAATCTCTAATATCGCCTTCACGCCAGCTTTGGGCATCAGCACTTTGGGTGAAAAGCCAACATGGTAAACAATAGACTCCATCTAGATTACGAGAGTAACAAAGCCAAAACCTGTGAACAATTTGGCCTGCTGCAGTTTTGAAAGAATAATATGCTGTACTGAAAGACCGCTTAGAAACAGAATCCTTCGGGAAAGGACCCTTTGTTTGACAAAGTTCACTTAACGTTATTAACTTTTTCACCTCGTCTGTCATTGTAGCTTGATTTTTATAGAATGCAATATCTGTCTCAAAACTTTGGCAGTTTGGATCGGAAGGGCCTGCTAAACTAGTTTTATTTGCGTGATTACTTATAACTTCAGTTGGTTCAAACTGATTTTCTGGTCCAGGTATGTCTTCGGACTGGCGAACACATTCAATGCCTAGCAGTTGTTCTTCTTGTTCATGTTGCAGCTGCTTATTTGTTTCCGTAGTTGTATCACTTGTATCCGACGGACTAATGTTTAAATAAGGTTTATTGTCACTGTCACAATCAACTTCAAGTCCGATTTTTGTTTCTTTTTCATTACTTGCACTTGACTCGGGTTTGGGTTGTTCAACTTCACATTTTGATGATTTTTTATAAACTGGTCGAGTTTTGAAAGTTTACTTTTAGATTCTTCTCGTTGTTTTTGCAGTTTCCTTTTCGTAGCACCACTTAAATATTCACGCTTACTTTCCATTTTATAAACTCTGTCTCTAACACTCTAACTCTACACAAAATACAAAAACTAAAATCAAATGTTAAGTCATTAAACTTAAACGGCACTAAATTACGAAATGAATCCAATACAGTACAATCGCGCAGGAGATGCGACGCACTACTGAGTACTGAACTACATTGTGTTGTGTTTGTTTACGTCTCCTCAGTGCCGAGTGACTCATCGCACGGACGTACGGGCACCACAAGAGATAAGATAAGCTTCGCTTACAAACTACAAACAGTAATGTCATTTCGGAAAACGTAGTTTTTTTGCATGTCTATACACTTAAATAAAATAAAACGTATATTTCGTATTTTAAATACAAATTTGCCGGTAGTCGGACCCCATTAAAACTTTTTTCCTATTATAGCTCGTTTCATATTTTTTTCTAGGGGCCAGAGTGGCGGGGCCCCCCAGAGGGTCGGGGCCCCCCCGCGCCGCGGGGTCTGCGGGGGCCTTATCGCCACCACTGCATTAAACAATACAACAAATCACTCATGACAACTGCACATGTAATGTAAATAAAACGTACGTATCTAGGATACATAACTCAATGCGACCGACATAGATGGCGACACACTCAAGTAATAAACATAATGATTTAAACTGCATTCAACGTAGATTACATAAAATAATAAAGTATAATAAAATAATTATTTATTAACATAATGCTTCAGATGTTTGCTGATTTATAAATACGGTAGGCTATGAAGTTGGTTTCTCCTTTTTTTTGTACTCCACAGAAAGCCATTTGAATGTATTACAGTCAATGAGAAAAAATCTCCTTTGTATACACTAACTGATAATTTACCTGAATCTTTTGTTTTTCATATTACAGGTTGTGGTCATCAAATGTGCCAAAAACGTTTGGTGATTCTGGGGTTTGCTTGTAAATTGGGATACTGTGAACTAGTTTTCTTCATTATTCTAATATAACTTATGAACACAAAAATTACATTAAAAAATGGTAGTCAAATCTACTCTGGTGTTGTAAGTATATTTTTTTTTCACAATTTTGTTGCAATTTATAACAAAGTTACTATAAAAGTTATTGAATCGCTTGTTTTCGATCATAATTAATAAATGCCTAAAGGATCGTTCCTCCAACAGATTAATGAGATTTATACACCAACTAAAAAAACCCAAAGCTACAAAAATCAACTTCCCCGCACACGGGTAAGTGTGTGTGTGTGGGGGGGGGGAGAAGCACGTCAAGGCAAAGGTAATTATATAATTAAACGGTGGAAGTTGACACAATTCACCATACTCTTCATGTTGACTACAAAGATTTGCAACAAGTAAGTTCCACAGCAAAACTTTCTTCAATGCATTTCTGGGAAAAAATTAAACAGGGAAATTATTATAGAAGAAATAGAAAAATTCCTTGAGGATGATCTTAACAACACACTTTGTCCTGGGAAGAAGGAAATATAACATTTTTAAAAGTGCAAAAGCAAAAGAGCTTCAAAAACACAGTGAAAATTTTACAGAAAGTGTTTTGGAGCAAAGTTGTACTGTGATTTCAAAAAAGTTAATAAATTGTGCAGAAGAAAACGTTTCAGTGAGATTCACAGTACACTTACTCCACAAGAATATTAAGTTTATGGCGTCCAAATTAAAAACTATTCAAATTACATCCAAGAGTAATAGTACAAAGTTTTGGAAAGTTTATGTTACAGTCTTATCCTGGATATAAACAAATGTTTAGAAAAGAGATGTAATAACTGCAAATGCACAGAAATCAAGCACCTGGCTTTTGAAAAAACAGATTCATTGAATTAGTATGAAAACACAAGTGTATATAGGCCTACTAGCCTATTCAAGGAAAAACCATACTGTAGACAAAACTGTATAGATAAGCCGAGTCCTCGTGTGCATATCCTTCCACATCCTTCGATGTAATCCCCTTATAGAGTAGTGTTACAAGCAGTACACTGTTGTTATGTATTATATATAAAGTGAGTGGTCATACAAATCTTGTGGGGTTTGGTAAGGTGAGGATAAGACGAACTATCATGCAATCTCCCACCCACCCATATTTATTGTCCTTAGCATACAGCAAGTCAAATGCGCATTATGGATATAATAAACTGATCCATTGAACTACCACAACTGAAGCAAATGCAAAAGCTCATAAGCCATGTTCAGTAACATAATGAACGTGATAAGAGTAATAAATCAGAAAAATAAACTGAATAAGTAGAGAAGACATGCATAAAGAAAATTAAAACTTACAAAAACTTAAATTATTTGTTTTCCTACCCATCTAGGAAGGATCATTGTTTGGTTGATTTAAAAGACACTACATCAAGTGTTGAAACAACCCAGAGTAGGCTACTCCACAACAAGTATCTGCTTAAATCTCGGATACCAGTTTTTCCCAATTTGAAGTCATTTTTTTTTTTGTAATGGGCGTTCATCAATTGTAAAAATGTTAATCATACTTGAGTTTCCAAATACTTTATGAATTAAATTTTTTTAAACACAACACAGTAGGCTTACTTTAAATAAACTACCACAAATCCATGCCTCTGTGGACAACAGATCAACTCTCAGCAACTTAAGTAACTATAAGTTAACTCCACGTGATTATAATCAAACTATGGCAAACCAAAAATACCTAATTTATTATTTTTTTCCTGTGAAAGTGCCTCATTTCTGAATAATAGCCTATTATAAATCGATACCCGTCCAAAAACACAAAGGGTATTAAAAACATTTCTTTTGCCACAAAAATAAAACTTTTATCTTCAATGTAAACGTAAAATGCCGTATTTTTTTGTAAGCAATTAGATACTTTCTACTTGAGCTAATCAATTAATTTCCAAAAACGTGATGGACAAATATCACCTTCTGTGACTACAGCACTGTAAATTTGTTTGGTAACTTAAGTTATTTACTCTGTAAAATACATCAAGGTTGATTATACAGTCAGAAATATTTACTGGATAAATGAAATTAACAACGTTACGAAATCCGAACGAAAGTGAACACTCTCGTCTCTGCAACTACGCTAAAATTAAATAAATATCACTCTTGTTTGACGACTCGGAACACTAAGTTTTTTATAAGTAAAATTGTAAAGATTTACCTTACAGCCTAAACCGGCTTTCAGGTAGGTAAGGTAAATCTTTACGATTTTACTTATAAAAAACTTAAGTGTTCCGAGTCGTCAAACAATAGTGATATTTAGTTAAGTAACGGACACGTCATGGACAACGAAATCCAAGAACTAAAATTAAAGATAAAGTATTACTAATTACATTGTTCAATAACATTATTCACTAATATCACTGTCTAATTATAATTTATCTTTACCTGGATATTGATCAACGCTATTTCATTAGTACACTATAGTGAATCTAAACAACCTTACTTTTTAACTTGTAGAAACATGCCGAGGAGCCAATTATTTCTGGCAGATTAAATATATGCACAAAAAAGCATCCCTACTCAGACGACATTTTCGAAGTATATTTCATGTTTCACATTACTCCGTTACAAACGTAAAAGTAGCGGTATGTCCAACACTTTTGTACACAAACAACGACCGCTCTTTTCCATAAGTATTACGATTACGAGCTTTCCCTCCACTTACATTCGACGCAATAACCACTGCCATACTTTAGTTGTTCTGTTAAAAATTACAAATTCATTTCACATGCACACAAAAAATCCGTATAGTACTACGCGATACAAGTTGCGATATAAATTATATTATCTTAATATCTGAAATTTAGATTTCACGATAAGTTTAAGTTTTCAGGATATAATATACTTTTTCTTGAGTGTTTAGTGATTTCACAAAAATACGATTCCGTAAGGTTGGTGACCTGTAGAACTGGTACCAAACAGGCGCTTATTTTGAATTCAATTAAATAAGCAAACCGTTAGAAAAAT
Source organism: Magicicada septendecula (assembly GCA_034769895.1). Lineage (NCBI taxonomy): Eukaryota > Metazoa > Arthropoda > Insecta > Hemiptera > Cicadidae > Magicicada > Magicicada septendecula. Next base: position 405,397,854 of record CM068375.1, read on the forward strand.
GGTAATAGTCAGCAACAACAGTCTGAACTCTGGCAGACACAAAACTTGCAAAGACCGTATTTTTGGTGTTTCTACGGATAATAGTCAGCAGTCGCAATACCTGAACTCTGGCAGTCGCAAAACTTGCAAAACCGCGTTTTTTGTGTTTCACATAAACTACTAACAAAACTAGGTACGCGAAAAAATTGCAAAAAAAGTTGTGCGAAAATTTTTGCAAAAACCAATTAAGGAATCCAAATAATGTAAAATGGGTTTTTTCATTTTCTACATGGAATCCACATCTAATTTAATTGCGTACATGGTAAATAAGATAGTTTGTTAATGTAAATAAGGTACAATTGATGTTGTTAGGTTAACATGCAAACTAAAATTACACATGGGAACCAATATTTAAAATAATACGTACTTTTTGTGAAACCCACGTAAAAATAAAAAAACAACTCGAAGTAAAACTTGCCTGTTAAACTTGCATAAGCCTGGACTCTGTGTCTCTGATGGACGGGATAAAGTATGCGTGAGTGTGTTTGTTTTATTAGCGTTAGTTTGTCAATGCCAAAATGATTCATGACAGCTGCCATACCTTGAAACTATACTGCATGAGACTGATCTACTTGCTCAGTCACTGTGAATGCGATGATCACACAAAACATAAACTTACTTAATGATAGCTCATCACTGAATGACGGGTCCAATAAGAGCATGACTGTCCATGCATGAGCGGTAAAATCTCCTTTGATTGGTTATGCAGTTTATGAAGGTCACGTGGCATGTTATGAATATATTGATCCTGGTTGGATACCTTCCGGACTGACTGTGTGTGTGTGTAAGCCTAAAAGTTGCTGATATGTAGGTTCCCATGGCAATTTCTCTTACTAGCTATTCTCACTGATGGAAAATTCCTGTTGTTTTATTTTTTCTTCTGCTAATATTACTTTGCAGAGTTTAGCAGATCAAGTGTACAAGACTCTGGAGCATGAACGAAGGAGATGAAGCTCGGCTGCACACCAGCAACTCAGTACAACGTGATTGTGTGAACCAATAGGCATCAGTCATTCATTTATTCTGCGTGAGTGTTGTTCGTATCATGTTAGCAATAGTTGTTGAAGATTTTATTTACTGTTTTAGTATTGTGAGTTTTATTAGTTACTTTATTGTTAGATATTAGCTGTCAAAGGGAAAACACGTCAAGTGTTGCACAAACAAGCTCAGGGAATTGTATTTCGTGTCTATCAGTTCTTAAACCACGGGGCATAGTAAGAAGCTAGAGCTTGTTCCAGCATTGCCAAATTCCAGGCGAGAAGCACCTAGCGGTAGAAGAAAGTGACAGTTGACGAAAACAGTCTGGCAACATCACAGTGAATTGCTTTGTCTCTCTCTGCCCAGTAAGATCTTGTCCATCGCCTTCGTTCGATCTCCCGAGTCTAGCACATGTGTCTGGTTTTCAATTTCAGACAATTGACAAGTTTATTTGTTCTGAATTTTCCCACTGTCTTACAGGGTTTAGCAATGGTCATCTAAACTCTTACTTTCACCTTCGTTGAGAGTATTTATAAGTTTAGTACTTAATAAACTTGTTTCAGATGATGTAATAGTAATCATGAAGATATAAAGTAAAAATTATTTGATTGACTCTTCCATTTCAGCATATGCATCTAACTATTCATAAAACTCATTACTTTTGTTAGCTCTAATGGTTAAAGTAGTTCAGCATATGTTTATTGACAGCTGAGTTCATTGTTAACTTTGTTTTATAGCATTTAACAAACAAAATTTCTCTCCAGTTTCTGACCTCTATCTTTCTTGGTCCTCCTCAAAGGTTCCTGTTAACCATGTTCTTGTTTTCCCTTTCCTCCAGCTTTTCCTTGTTCAACCTGATCCCCTATCTTCCAGTTAGCAATTCAACACTTGTTTTGGAGTCATGTGATCAGCTATTTGCTGGACATGACCAGCACCCGCTCTAGGGGCGGGCAACCCAGACATTTGTCCGGGGTGCCAAAATTTGGGGGCAGCATTTTGGCTGTAAGTGTGAGAAAAATATTAATGTGTTAAATACCCAATTAATAGAAAATTTTACATATCGTTTTTTTCGTTCGCTAAAAATTTACAGTGCGTAGCGTATTTATATTGTTTACGTCTAAAAGCTAAAAATATTTACAATTCTTGATTCTAAAGAAAACAATCATAAAAGAGCGGTATGTTTAATTAAATAACCATTTTCCATTTTAGGGGAGAACGGAAAATCCCAGCATTAATTTAATTTCGTGAGATTGTATTATATATCACAATATTTAAAGATTTCAGAGATATGAAAGATTGGACGGTGATTCATTTTTTAAAACATTTATTACGGCAATCTATGTTAAACACATTAAACAATAAAAGTTGACTATAAACTTACAATAATCTAGTAAATATTTATAATTCCAAAAAGGAAACATTTTATAAACTAATAATTTATTTTATTAATAAATTAACGCAGAATTTGTAAAGGACGCTGCTTGAACTTGTTTGAACATGCAATGCATATACTTCTCTGAACAGAATAGCACGCGAGCAGAGCGCTGCTTCAACTTGTGTTTGAACATGCATAGACTTGCTTATTACCTCTAACCTCGAGCGGTTTCATTACACAATAGCATTATTCTTGCTATTACGTCGGTAGTGATAACAAGTGGAAGTTCATAAAATTTACTTCAGTGCGATTTCTTAATTTTGAAAGGTAAGTACATCTATAATTAAGCTGTTGGTTAGTTTGATAGATACTAGTTTATCGTAAATCGATTATCGAATCGAAACAATGAAACCGTTTTTAAATAAAATAAATATTTTATTTATCCAAAAAGGCTGTTTATTGAATCAAAAAATTTTGTATCAAATTTGAATGTATTCTATAGGTATAATTATTTATATTTTTGTTTTATGAAAATAATTATTTGAATCAATAATATAAGACATTTATTAAGTTCATTGCTTCGATAAAACGTGTTTTATAATAATATATTTGAATAATTGAACAGAATAAAATTAAATTGAGCTTAATTACAAAGTTAAATTTTGCCCCAAACCTTACTATTGCTTTAAGAATATTGCTAACGATACCAATAACTGTAGCAAGTGGCAAAAGGAGTTTCTCTAAGTTAAAATTAATTAAGGACTTTTTACGTTCGACTACTACACAAAAATGGTTTGGCCATTTTGGCAATTGAGCATGAAATTGCTGATCAAGTAAATTTAAAGATGTAATAAAAATGTTTGACGAACTGAAAGTGAGAAAAAAAAAGTTTTTTGTGATTTTAGCGTAGTTGATGTTACCTTGTTTTATTTTCAAAATAATGGCATTTTGATTGATTGTGCAATAATACACATTTTTAATAGCATTTAAAAATGTAAAAAATTATATGGTTAACAATTTGTGGCTAGGTACAGATATTTCTTAATTAATTTCTACTGTTTTGTACTGCTTGATTATCAATTTTATGTTATGTTACATGTTTCTTTCTAAATATGTATATATGTATGTGTTGATTATAATTTAAAACGATTTTACTTTTATTTAACATAAAAAGTAGAATCTACTGTTTTGTATTACTTGATTGTCAATATTATGTTATGTTACATGTTTCTTTCTAAATATATGCTTTTATTAAAATTTAAATAAAATGATTTGATTTTTATTGAAAATAAAAAATATGTACCTTTATTTAAAATATATATATATATATATTCTTAAGGGGCGGCAATTTGTCTTTTTGTCCGGGGCGACGTAACCGCTAGAGCGGGCCCTGACATGACCATACCATTTAAATGATTAACTTCTTCTATCTTGATTGATTTATGTACATATAATTCCATTAAAACTTCACTGGTTTGGCCATTTGTTAACCTCTTATGGGCTTTATAAAACTCATCATCTCCCAAAATCATTTTTGTTTTTTGTTTTTTAATTTTTTTCCAGTGCTACCTTTCAATACCTACCATGAACTATAAGTCACTAATTTTTACTATAGCTTATGTTTTACTACTGTACTATAAACATTTAATTTTTTCTTTGTTATATTATTATCCCATAGAATACTTCTTAATATGCTGATAGCCATACCAGGCTGTTGCGTTATCAGTATTCTCCCCTGTGAAACTTTAACCTCCAAACTGTTTAGAAGAATTTCTAGTTTAATTTTTTTTTAACTTGGTCTCCCTAAAAAATAACAGTTACATGTGTTTTGTAATAGCACATGGTAATTATAGTATGGTGTATTTATAGTGTAATTATATATGTTGTACAACATATAGTTTTTAAATACTCAATCATTATCTCTGCAAACTTCTATAAATATTAGTTTCTGTGTAAACAGGTTAAAAAATCGTGTATTAATGCATCAATTTCCTTACCTGGTTTTGCCTATACTTCAATTTAAGAAATTCATATTGAGCACTGGAATTGCATTTGAACAACTGGCATAAGTCGGAATCCAAAAACTAATATTGGCTACCAACCACGGGTACTTGGTTCAGTAACATATTTCTTATAATTCAATCAACAGGGTCAACCCTGTCATTAGTTCCATTGTAATAATACTAATTTACAGTATAATACTATTTTCTAATGAAATCATTTGGAAATCCAAGAAAAATTATCTAATTGGTAGGTAACAGATATTTTAGTTAATGATAATGTGATGTATTTATAATATATACACACTTATTGTTTGCTAATGGTACCTATAATCTCAATTTTCTATTGTAGTGTATTTATTGTTCATAGCCTAAAGATACCATACATACAATTGTATATATATATATATATATATATATATATGTATGGTATGGTATGGTAATATATACCATACAATATATTGTATGTATGGTACCTTTAGGCTATGAGCAATAAAAACACTACAATAGAAAATTGAGATATTTTAGGTTATTTTATGATTTTACCAAAACAATGTATGGCCTTAAGTCACAGGAGAAATAATAGAAACCCGCGTCACCAAATACAAATTTGGAGAAATACAGTTTCGTTCTTATAAACTGTTTTAATACTTTTAAATTGTTTTCAGTTAGAGTGAATAGCTCTCATCATTTTAGATTTTTAACTGCTCTTATCCTAATCTGCTGGTCAGTGGTACACACAGGATTTCCTTCTGGGGTTCTGGGGAATTTTATACTTTTGTGTCCCCACATAAAATTTTAAAAGAACAACAATTTACTATTTATTTGGTGTAATCAAGAAAGTAAATGTAGAAATGTGTTATATTAATAGAAATCTGAAATTTAATAAATTCTTAAAATAATACAGATGTCACCTTATATTTAACATAATATAAGTGAAATAAAAGATACGTGGAAACTGGCACAAGTTTTCTCCCACTTTCAGTAGACAACAGTAACATTAAATGTTTTGTTAGTATTAAAAAAGAGAATTTTAAAAACTTTGCCTTAACAAGTCTGGTCACAAAAATTGTAACAGTACATAAAGGCCTGTTATCATAATTATGGGATTAAGGGATTTCATATTGTATTTTTATTATATTGATGAATTTCAACCATGGTTAGGTCGGTTTACCAATGTCCCAAGAAACAACGCATATTCAGCAAGAGGGGAATGATTCCAAGGTCACCGGCTGACGGGCGAAACCGAACATATGCAATGGCGGTGTAAGTGAAGAAAGACTTTAATAACAATTCTTATTGGTCCACAAGGCTGTGTCATCATTAATAAATGATAATGACGCATCGACAATAACGTGCAAACCAGGGCGTTGGCCGTATGAACAAAAGACGGTGATGTCAGATGTACTAATACATACGCAAATTTTGCGTATAACCAGTTCTCAGTCCATTACAGCACATCACAGTGTTAACACGCTCAAATTGTTGCTGACACAGTTTGCCAGTAGAAGTGTTTATTAATTAGTTGAAATGTGATTAAACAATAACTATTATGTAGCATTGCCAGCTGCTACCTAACATGGCAAAGTAAATTCAGTGCAACGCAAAGAACAGACTAGATTATGAAAGGCGCCGAACATCTGGCTCTAACTGGAGGACTTCTGAAGGGAGACAGCAATCACAACTCAGGAAAGTTTCAACTTAATTAACCATTATTCTTTTGGCGAAAATGAGCTCTAAATTCTAAAGTATAATTTACAAGAAGGTACCAATAAATAACATGGGGTAAAGAGTGTGTGTGTGTGTGCATAAGAATATGTCTGTACTTATAAATCATGAATAAGTAAATCGAGGCATTGGTTTCTGTCTTTTATAAATGGATAAACCATAGAGAGAGAACTGCAGTCTCTTTGAAATGTTTTGTAACAAACCAAGTATCCACTCAAATCACGAAATAAGAGAAAATAAGTAATTATTAATAAAGCGGAAATACATGTAGAAATCATTTTGTTTGTGATGGTAAGGCGCCATTCGTTATTTTATTATTAGAGCAAATTTTATTAAAATGGCAGAAAATAACGAAAGTATAGAAATGAACAACACCGAAACAGAATCGATGATATTGAACGAAATAAGTGCCAATTCTACACCTATGGCAATTAGCAATAAAGTGTCATTGGAAGACTTATTTCAATTAATAAAAACACAAAATAATCAATTAAGAGAACAGATTGATGACAAATTTGACCAGCAGAATGTTAAATTTGACGAAAAGTTTAACCAGCAGAATGTTAAATTTGATGAAAGATTTAACCAGCAGAATGTTAAAATTGACGAAAAATTTAACCAGCAGAATGCTAAATTTAATATAAAGTTTGACAGTTTTGATATCAAATTAAATGAACTAAAGAAACAAAGTAATTTGCAAAATGTAAAATTAAACCAATTCGATGAGAAATTTGAAGAAATAAAAAATGAAATACGCAGACGAAATTTTAATGTTGACAAGAAAATTAATGAGATAGAGTTAGATAATAAGAGGGGAGTAGACAAGTTAGATATAAACAAAGACAAGGTAAGTAGGGGAGAAAAAATTATGACAAAATAGGCCTAAATAAAAGTATGATATTAGAAAATGATTATGTAAACAGGGGTAGTGATAATGAGATTTTATGGGGAATAGAATATGATAAGAATGGAATGATAGTGTGTGTTGAAGGGTTAAAGACAATGTGTAAAGAGAGTATAATTGTAAAAGAGTTGCAGGGGGTAAAATTTTCCCTTAATGATGGAGTAGCGGGTGAAGCCCATGTTTTTAGGAAGGACGAGAGTGCCTTCAATGTATATTTGGGAGACATAGGGTCTACAAATAAAGTTGTCCTTGGTTTTTTTAGTGCACTTCACAGGTGGTGCAATAGTTGTGAGTTAGTGTCCCCTGCAAATGTAGAAAGAGAGAATGTAGCTTGGTGTGATAGAGAGAAATGTTTTAAAAGTGAGAGGTATTGGGAGAGAAAAAGAGAAATAGAAATTTTTAAGATAAGTAGAGACTATGAAGAGTTTATGGAAAGGTTAGGAGGAGAGATGATATATAATAAATATAGTAAGTACTTACCTTGTAATAAAACTGAAGTAGTAGGAGATAATGAAAATAATGACTTTGCAAATTACCTAATTATGACTGATTATACTGAAGGTGACAGAACCATACCCGATCATGAATTATATGAGTTCGAGGATAATGATAAAAAGTTGAATGGTATATGTATTTATGATGTTAGTATAAGAGAGTCAATATTAAGCAATGTATATAAATATAAGATAAGACTATTATTTGACGATGGAGGGTAGATATTTTATTGTGTTTATGAACATTTAATTATGTGAACAGTGTTTTTCAAGATGGACTGCTTATAAACTGATTTTGATAAATGATGAAATGATAATTTTGGATTGTATATTTTGTATGTATTATTGTCAGTGTATTTGTGTATTTTGCTGTTGTGTATTTTGTGTAAACCATGTACGGTAGAATTTTAAATTCTTGGATTTCGTTGTCCATGACGTGTCCGTTACTTAACTAAATATCACTATAATATTGACGACTCGGAACACAAAGTTTTTTATAAGTAAAAACGTAAAGTTTTACCTTACAGCCTAAACCGGCTTTCACCTATAGAAGGCTTCATCAGAGGCTGTCGTTAGTAGCACTGCTCGTCTTGTTGTTGGCGACGAGAAAGTGTTTTGAAAGATTGAAGCTGTGTGTGTGTGGTGAGATGTGTTCGAATAATGCGTGCGATTTGAATTGTGTCTGTTCGTTTAGGATGTCGTTTTTATTTGTTTTTGTGTGTTTAGAAATATACAAACACACAAAAACAAATAAAAACGACATCCTAAACGAACAGACACAATTCAAATCGCACGCATTATTCGAACACATCTCACCACACACACACAGCTTCAATCTTTCAAAACACTTTCTCGTCGCCAACAACAAGACGAGCAGTGCTACTAACGACAGCCTCTGATGAAGCCTTCTATAGGTGAAAGCCGGTTTAGGCTGTAAGGTAAAACTTTACGTTTTTACTTATAAAAAACTTTGTGTTCCGAGTCGTCAATATTATAGTGATATTTAGAATTTTAAATATTCAAGAATAATTAATTATGAGAATGATTTTAAATAATTATGGAATCCAGAGTCTAGTGGACAATAAATGATTAAACAGGTGATATATTTGGATATTGAGTTGTTTTAGGATTGTAAGATAAGTGATGAATTTTCTAGTGGTATATTAAGGTGAAATGTTGTAAAGAGTTTGGGTAATAATGATAAATAAAGGCATTGGAGTTAGTTAAATAGAGTTAATGGGAGTTAGAGAAAATAGAATGTTGAGATACTGATAATATATAAAGAGGTGTTAGATATTTTAGGGACACAGTAGTTAGTGATTATATGTAGAGAGGTGAGTAATGTGAATGGTATATATATATTTGTTGATGATGATATTTGTAGTAAGGATCCGGTGGAGGGAGTGATCAGCGTGCGACGTGGCAAGTGACCAGCGTGCAGCGTTGTGGCAGGCAGAGCAATTTGGGTTAGAGTGTTTGCCGATATTTGGTGGAGGGCAAATGGTTAGGAATGGGTATGGCCAGGTAGGGAACACACATCCTAGTACAAAAGACGAGCGGTGCCAGAGGATTTAAATGGGATTAGTGAAGGGGGTTATTATAGAGATATTGGTGTCATAATATATAAATATGGTTGTTAGCAGCAGTTGTTAGTAGTTAAAAAGAGGTGAGTAAGGTTAGATAGGTAAGTGCTAAAATAAGATATAGAGAAATAGTGAATAATAGAGAGTCACCCAAACTAGATAAGGATTGATGGAAAGGTTAGAAAGGAAAATTCATAGCAGGAAGGTAATGTAACTGGAAAGGTTCAATAATAAATTTGAAATTTCTTGTATAGAATATAAGGATATAACAAATGTTAAATAATAAAAGTTGAATAGAGAGTTGAAGTAGTAATGTTATAAAGTTTTGGTACAAGTTGTGTAAATATGAATTATGTAATGTAAATGTAACAATGTTAATGTGTAATGTACAATGTTTTATTATGTTTTTATTATGTTGGGGGGTAATAGTGTGTGTGGTTAGGAGGTCTCTACAGGGGTAATGATGTTAGCACATGTTAAGAGATAGTAGATCGTAAATGCTAAAAGGATAAAGTTAGAAATGGTGTTGAACAAAATATAGTCTGATGCCGTTGTAAAATATAATACGCTTATAAAGTTGAGTAATAAAATTTGAATAATGAACTTGTTTGCCATGGTAATTATAGGTTGAATTTTATAGAGATAAATAGGTGATGGTGTTTTGGGAATTTTGAAGGAATTGTTTACGTGTTATGTTATCTTTAGGAATATATATATTTTTCTCTTATGAGGAAGAGAGTGAGTATAGTGTTGATTAAAGATCAATCTATTTTGAATTCTTGTTGTTGTTGTTTTGGAGAAATTAATTGAACAAACCAATTCCTCAGACACAAACCAATGCATCTAAAGGGAAACATATCAGTTGTAGATATGGAAGTATATTAGACCACTATTTTAAAAAGATTTTGTATTCGATGTTTCAGAGTTTGGTGGTGTTGTGACCATGGTCCTGAGCTGGCCGGTGCGTCAGAACAGGAACGTTAAGTGCCTCATGGCGTTGGGATCTCTCCTGAGAAGTCCAGTAAGGTCAGACAGGTACGATCAGCATCATTGGACCAAGGGTAAGTGATTGTATTTTTTTTATATTATCATTACAGGGGGTTGTGGCAACATATCTGGGCTGATCCTTTTAGAAACGAAATGAGTCAATGAGTGAATGAGTGAATGAGTCAATGAAAGTTTTTATGTTTCGACATAAAACCTTTCATTGAGGGGGTTTGTAACAGTACATAAAGGCCTGTTATCATAATTATGGGATTAAGGGATTTCATATTGTATTTTTATGTCAACCATGGTTAGGTCAGTTTACCAATGTCCCAAGAAACAACGCATATTCAGCAAGAGGGGAATGATTCCAAGGTCACCGGCTGACGGGCGAAACCGAACATATGCAATGGCGGTGTAAGTGAAGAAAGACTTTAATAACAATTCTTATTGGTCCACAAGGCTGTGTCATCATTAATAAATGATAATGACGCATCGACAATAACGTGCAAACCAGGGCGTTGGCCGTATGAACAAAAGACGGTGATGTCAGATGTACTAATACATACGCAAATTTTGCGTATAACCAGTTCTCAGTCCATTACAGCACATCACAGTGTTAACACGCTCAAATTGTTGCTGACACAGTTTGCCAGTAGAAGTGTTTATTAATTAGTTGAAATGTGATTAAACAATAACTATTATGTAGCATTGCCAGCTGCTACCTAACATGGCAAAGTAAATTCAGTGCAACGCAAAGAACAGACTAGATTATGAAAGGCGCCGAACATCTGGCTCTAACTGGAGGACTTCTGAAGGGAGACAGCAATCACAACTCAGGAAAGTTTCAACTTAATTAACCATTATTCTTTTGGCGAAAATGAGCTCTAAATTCTAAAGTATAATTTACAAGAAGGTACCAATAAATAACATGGGGTAAAGAGTGTGTGTGTGTGCATAAGAATATGTCTGTACTTATAAATCATGAATAAGTAAATCGAGGCATTGGTTTCTGTCTTTTATAAATGGATAAACCATAGAGAGAGAACTGCAGTCTCTTTGAAATGTTTTGTAACAAACCAAGTATCCACTCAAATCACGAAATAAGAGAAAATAAGTAATTACTGTATTAATAAAGCGGCAACATGTACATGTAGAAATCATTTTGTTTGTGATGGTAAGGCGCCATCTTTGTTCTTCTTTGTAAGTGTAATTAACAAAAAGATAGAGTAGGCCTATTAAACAAATCATATGTCAACACAAACGTTATTAGAATTATTATTTCGAAAACCTCTACTGTTTCTGAATCTCGCTGAGAAAAAGAATCCTGGCCCTTAGAGATGAAATTCATGTTGTGTATAAACCATGTGCTCGAACCGGATGCGGTATGGAACAGTCGGTAAGTAAATGTATTTTATTTATTAGTAACAAATATAAAATAAAAGTGTAATAAGTAAGACTACAAAATAAATGAAAGATTTTCAAAAAATTGGCACTACTGGCCATCAGAAACAAACACAGCACTATGGGGTGCACAAAACACTGGCTGGCCACACACATATGAATTTAAATACAACTATTATATTAACGACTCGGAACACAAAATTTTTTATAAGTAAAAACATAAAGTTTTACCTTACAACCTGAATCGATTTTCACCTTTAAAAGGCTTCTTCAGAGGCTGCCGCTGGTAGCGCTGTCCGTCCTGTTGCGGGCGACGGAATCGAATTTCGATGTTGTGTGTGTGGGGTGAGATATGTTCGAATAATGCGTGTGATTTGAATTGTGTCTGTTCGTTTACGATGTAGTTTTTATTTGTTTTCGTGTGTTTGTATATTTCCAATTGTTCTAGAGTGTCTAGTTTTCGGGCTTTTGTGTGTATGTGTAGAATGTTCATGTTATTGTCGATGTTTTTGTATGTGTGGTTTGCTTCAATGAGGTGGTTTGCAAAGGTGGATTCTGTAGTGGAGTGGAGTGCCTTTGTGTGTTCACTGTATCTCTGTTTGAAGCTACGTCCTGTCTGGCCTATGTAGAATTTGTTGCAATTTGAGCAATTTAGTTTGTAAACACCGGGTAGATCGAATTTGTTTTGCGCTTTGTGTGTGTGTTCTGTTTTGTTAGTAGTTTTGTAAGCGATTCTGTATCCTGCTTTTTTGAATTTGTGGGGTATTTTTTCAGTTTGTTTGTTGATGTATGTTAGTGTTATGAATTTGTTGTTTTCTGTCTTTGTCTGTTGTTTGTTTTGTGTAGGAGTTTACTGACTATTGTTCTGTCATATCCGTTAGATTCTGCTAGATATTTTATCGTGTTTAGTTCATCTTTGTAGTCTTTTTCATCTAAGGGGATGTTGTTAAGTCTATGTATCATGGTTCTGAAGGCAGCTAGTTTGTGTTGTATTGGGTGATTGGAGGAGTTGTGTATTAGTGTGTCAGTTGTAGTTGGTTTTCTGTATATACTGAATTTGTGCCTGTGTTCTAGTTTTGTGATGGAGAGGTCTAAGAAGTTTATGGTATTGTTGTGTTCGTATTTGGCAGTAAAGGTTATGTTTTGATGTATTTTGTTTACGTGTGTTAGTAAATGTTCACATTGTCTTTTGTTTCCCCTGTATAGTATTAGAAAGTCATCAATGTATCTGTGCCAATATAGTATTTTATGTGAGTGTCTGTCATTGTTTGTATTTTTGTTTTTTCTAAGTGTTGGAGGAAGACTTCTGCTAGAATGCTGGATATGGGGGAGCCCATGGGTAGACCATCATTCATACATACATCCTCGGCGCTACAGCCCAGTCCGGGCCCTGGCCTCCAAAAGAAATCTTCCCCACTGGTCTCTACTCCCGGCCAATGTCCACCAGTTTGCTGCACCCAGCCTCACTGCCTCCTTACCAACCTGGTCCAGCCATCTTGTACGCGGTCTTCCCTTCCTTCTCCTTCCCATAGGCAAATAATTCATCACTCTTTTTGGGATTGTATCCTCCGCCATTCTCTGCACATGACCAGCCCAACACAATCTGTTAATTTGTATGAGTTGCACGATCGGAAGATCTTTAAACCTTTCGTACAACTCTCGATTATGCAGTCGCCTCCAAATGTCGTTTTTCCTCACAGAGCCATAGATTCTCCTCAGTACCCTCCTCTCAAAAACGGATAGTTTCTGCTCATCTAGTTTTTTTAACACCCAGCATTCCGAGCCATACATCAGGACTGGTCTAATCAAGGTCTTGTATAGGGTGGCTTTTGTATCTTTACTTATTAACTTTGACTTAAAATGTTTCACCAGTCCGTAGTAACACCTATTAGCAGATAATATCCGTTTTTCAATATCTCTAGAGGAGTCATTTCCAGAGTCCACATATGACCCAAGATATGGAAAACCCTGAACCTTTTCAAATTCATAATCGTTATTGCGCAGGGACAGGGCACGAGTGTTGGCACCTACAACCATATATTTGGTTTTGCTTTGGTTTATAACCAAGCCCATAGCCTTAGCGGACAACTCCAGTTCCTGAAAGGCTTCTTTTAAGCCAGATTCAGACCTACTTATGACATCAATGTCATCAGCATAGGCCAGAAGCTGTACCTTCTTGTGAAATATGTGTCCGCTAGTTTGAATTCCTGAATCCCTGATGACCTTTTCTAGAGCTACGTTGAACAACAGACACGCTAAGGCATCTCCTTGTTTCAACCCATTCAATGTTTTTAAGGAGTTAGACAGATTTGATTGTATTCTGATTTGGCACTTAGAATTGGACATAACTACTCCAACCATACGCACCAACTTAGATGGTATATTCAACTCCTTCATAGCTCTATATAGCATTTTCCGGTTGATTGAATCATGTGCCGACTGGAAATCCACAAAGAGATGGTGAGTGGCCACTCCATATTCCAACGTTTTTTCCAGGATTTGCCTTAGTGTAAATATTTGGTCTGTTGTTGACCTATTCCTAGTGAATCCACACTGATATTCTTTTATGTTTTCCTCAGCATAGGGAAGCAGCCTAGAAAACATGATGTTGGACAATACCTTATATGCTGTATTAAGTAGAGAGAGCGCCTATAATTTTTACATATGAGCGGCTCACCCTTTTTATGTATTAAACACACCACCCCATTGTTCCACTCATCAGGCATTACCTCCTCCAGCCATATTCGCTCTATGAGATGGGCAAATTCCTTTATGAAATCTCCTCCTGCGCTCTTTAATAGTTCCCCTGGTAAACCATCGGAACTTGCTGCCTTGTTATATTTAAGCTTTTCTAGAGCTTCATACACTTCGTCATAGGATGGCACCAACTCCTCTCTATCATCCTCGAATTCTCCTGCTTCCTCTGCATTCTCAGATGCCTCCATCGAAGCCTCCCCAACTGAGCCTAGCAACTCTTCGAAGTGTTCTGTCCATCTCCTGATTACGCCAGCATTATCACTCACAAGGCCACCATTATTATCCCTACAGGCATTTGTTCTAAGCTGAAATTCCTGTCTCATATCATTCACCTTCCTGTATATATCTCGGCTCAGCCTTTTACTCTTATATTCCTCTATCTTTTTCATCTGTCTCATCATATACTCCCTCTTTTTTCCTCTATGAATCTTCTTTTCCCTCCGCCTGGCCTTCCTGTATTCCTCTTGAACAACCCTAGTGCATTTCCTTTGGATCATAAATTTGTATGTCTTGTTTTTGAAGTCAGTTGCCTCTTCACACTCCTTATCAAACCACTCATCTCGCCCATGTCTCTTCTTCAAACCAACGATTTCTTCTCCCGTGGTCACTAACATGTTTTTTAGATTAAGCCAGTGGTTTTCTATATCTTGTTCCTCACGGCATTCAAGTCTCCACTGTCTAATTTTCTCATTAGTAACTTCCTCGAACCTCTGTTTTATTTCTTCTTCCTTTAGTATTTCTGTATTGTATCTAACAGTCTTTATTCCTTTTTCATTTCTATTATTGGAGATTCTAGCTCTCAGTTTTGCAACTACGAGATAGTGATCGCTATCCATGTTGGCACTTCTATAAACTCTAACGTCTTGTAAGTCTGACTTATGGCAGCCATCCAATAGGACATGATCTATTTGATTGACCGTTCTCCTGTCTGGAGAGATCCATGTGCCCTTATGTATGTCTTTGTGGTCGAAGAAAGTCCCTCCTATGATCATATTTTGACCAACTGCGAAGTTCAATAGTCAGAAACCATTGTCTGAGTGTTCAGAGTGTAAACTATACTTTCCTATATTACTACAAGCATGGCTGCTTCCCACTTTGGCATTTAAGTCACCTATGATTATTTTTAGTCATGTCTAGGGCTGCTAGCATACGCATTCTCCAGCAAGTCATAAAAATCATCTTTCTCCTCCTCAGGCTTATCATCAGTTGGGGCATGCACGTTTATTATAGTATAATTAAAGAAGATTCCCCTAAGTCTTATTTTACACATTCTAGGTGTAAGGGGTTTAAAATCAATGATATTTGCTTTCATTCTACGGCTTACCAAGAAGCCAGTTCCAAGCACATGGTCCCGGTTCTGACAGCTGTAATACACTGAGTAGTCCCTTCGATCCATGATTCCAGCACCAGTCCATCTCATCTCCTGCATAGCCAAAACATCTATCTTATATTTGAGAACCTCTCCTATTAATATCTTCAAGGCTCCAGGTCTGTATAAGGAACGCAAGTTCCACGTCGCAAGTTTAAAATCTTTGTCCTTTTTCCACGATCCAGTCCCAATTCCATTAATCCGTCCGGCTTTTCCTTTTTCTCTTGGTTTCATAACAATATTATTTTATGGGGTGGGTTGTTAACCCTACGCCCAACCCCCAACCTGGAGGACCAGGGGTTTTATGTTTAGAGTTCCCGTCTCTTAGATGAGTTGCCTTCACTGAGCTAACGAGTCTCATCCACCCGTCCGCAGTAGACCATACTCACTAGATCTATGGGCGCCGCCGTTGACATTTTTATGTTCTTCCGCTGCCAATCCCGCCATGCATCCTGCTGCCGACACACTACATCTTGGTAAGCCGGGTCCCTGATTACCTCAGGGCCACCTCGCCCAGACCCCCATCTCTCGTTGGCTCGCCGACCCAAGCTGCTGAAGGGATTGGTTACCACAACCTTAGCATGGGTTGCTCGACTTAACAGGTCCCACCGCTTGTAGGTGAGAGTTGGAGTTGGAGAGGAGAGGCTAGTGACCATCTCTTGTATGCAGGCCATATATTACGCATCACTCCCCCATTTTCACCCAATTTGTGTTGTATTGGGTGATTGGAGGAGTTGTGTATTAGCGTGTCAGTTGTAGTTGGTTTTCTGTATATACTGAATTTGTGCCTGTGTTCTAGTTTTGTGATGGAGAGGTCTAAGAAGTTTATGGTATTGTTGTGTTCGTATTCGGTAGTAAAGGTTATGTTTTTATATATTTTGTTTACGTGTGTTAGTAACTGTTCACATTGTCTTTTGTTTCCCCTGTATAGTATTAGAAAGTCATCAATGTATCTGTGCCAATATTGTATTTTATGTGAGTGTCTGTCATTGTTTGTATTTTTGTTTTTTCTAAGTGTTGGAGGAAGACTTCTGCTAGAATGCTGGATATGGGGGAGCCCATGGGATTACACATCATTCTGTGTGTAATATTTATTGTTATAAGTACAGTAGTTTTGTTTTGTGATAATGTTCAGAGTTTCTGTTATTTCGCTGATAAGTTCGTCTGGTGTGTTGTTCTGTTTGAGTTTGTTTTGTAGGATGGTGATTGTTTCAGAGATGGGGATGTTTGTGTACAGGTTTTTAATGTCAAAGGAGGCTAATGTGGCATTATGGGGGATGTGTATGTCTTTTATTTTTGTTACTAGGTCTGTGTTGTTTTTTACTGCAATGTTGTTGTCTAGTTGTGTGTGTTGTCTGATAATTTTGTCTAGATGTTTTGCGAGTTTGTGTGCAGGGGCATTACGGTAGTTGATAATGGGGCGGATCGGAATATCTTCTTTATTCTCTCCGATCCGCCCCATTATCAAGTACTGTAATGCCCCTGCTAAAGAAGATATTCTGATCTACCAGCGGCAGCCTCTGAAGAAGCCTTTTAAAGGTGAAAACCGGTTCAGGTTGTAAGGTAAAACTTTATGTTTTTACTTATGAAAAACTTTGTGTTCTGAGTCGTTAATATAATAGTTGTATTTAGTTAAGTAACGGACACGTCATGGACAATGAAATCCAAGAACATAAGAAGTTGTCACACTAATCAATCCAACAGTATGAGCATTTTGTATTAGGGTTATGCGTGTATGGGATAAGGACAAAATTAAGATTTTACTTGTTGATTTGTTTTCAAATCAACTTATTAGAATAAACTAATAAGTTTAAAAATATGTAAAAACATTAAACATCAATTAAGAAAGTATACACACATCAATTTAGGAAGTTGCCTGCTTAGCGCATGCTCAATGAATGAGCGTCTCCCACCATACAGTGTGACTGTAAGTGTGGTGTTGTTTACACGTACAGTCTGCAAGTATTCCAAAAGTTACTGAGTTGCTGTTGTGTTTTGCAACCTGTGCTGTGGTTTTGTATTTTAATAGCTATCTTAGTGATTAGGTTTACCTTTCTGTGACGTTATTTAAAACTAATTTGTTTGTATTGTTTTTCATCGCGATACATTTTATATCTTTAATTTTTGTTATTAGTGATTGCTTAACAATGAGTAAGTTGTCGGGAAAGGTGCTTAAAAGCCAAACTCGCGAAGTTATATACAATGTGATGGAGTTTATGAAGAAGGAAGCAGATCATGGAGGGTTTTTAATAGACTGTAAAAAAGGTAGAGAAAGAGTGTCAGCTGCAGTTGGTGTAAGTTGGATGACACTAGCGAGAATAAACCAGGAAGCGAAGAGGCAGAGAAGCGAAGGGCAACCATTATTTGAAACGCCAAATAAGAAAAGGTAGAGAGAAAAGCCTGTGACAGATTTGGACGATTTTGATAAATCTGTTATACGCCGAATGATCAACGGCTTTTACCTCGTCAAAAAATGTCTACCTACACTACCAAAATTACATTCAAAATTAGTGAAAGATATAAGGGTTTAATGGAGGGAAGACAAGTTTAAGGACAGTAATCAAACAGTTGGGTTTTAAATGGAAAAAGATGAGAAACAACAGACATGTACTTATTGAACAACAACACATAGCCTTCCACAGACACGAATATTTAAGAAACATTAGGAAATACAGAGAAGAAGGGCGACCAGTAGTTTACATGGACGAGACTTATATTCACTCATCACATGTGAGCCAGAAATCGTGGGCAGACAATAACAATGATGGTGTCGCTATACCCCTCACTAAAGGAGCAAGACTTATAATAATTCATGCGGGAGGAGAGATGGGTTTTATTGAAAACTGCTTCACCATGTGGAAATCAAGTCTGTGTTCAGGAGACTATCACAGTTCAATGAACTTTGGAAACTACCAAAAGTGGTTGACAGAAAAATTAATACCAAACCTGCCAGAAAAAAGTGTACTTGTCATTGACAAAGCACCATACTATAATGTGCAGTCAAAAAAGTGTCCAACCTCCGCTTCAACTAAAAGTAATATGCAAGAGTGGCTTCGAAGTAACCGAATACCTTTCGATGATTCGATGCTGAAGGTACAGTTACTGCAGTTGATTTCGTTACATAAACCAAGGATCAAAGAATGTGTAATTGATTCGCTCCTTCAACAACACGGCCACACTGTATTGCGCTCACCTCCATACCATCCGGAGCTCAACCCAATAGAACTTATTTGGGCCGAGGTGAAGAACTGGGTAGCAACCAACAACACAACATTTACAATTGAAGACGTGAAGCAGCTAACAGTACAAAAATTCGGGGAAATCACCAGAGAATCCTGGCAAAAAAATGTGACCATGTAAAAAAGGTTGAAGAAGACTACGTTACATCTCAACCACAAATAAAAAACGCTGTTGAAAATTTCATCATTCAACTTGGAGGGGAAACCAGCGACACAGATGAGGATGACGCCAGAGGATGTAGCGCAAATGGACATGGACAGTGAAGAAACTCTCAGGAATTGAAGACTTAATGTGAAGTGTGGTTTACCTGCTGTCATAGCTGGTAACTTAGTTGAAAATTTTTTTGTTACAAAAAAGTACATTACTATAAAAAAAGTCATATTACTATATGACTTGCACAGTAAAAATTTTATTATTTTCTATTTGAACAGTTAGCAATTATTTGTGACCATAGGACTGCATATTACTGATTGTCTACTGACATGAAACGAAAAAGAGCCCTGAAGATGACCCTTGGAATCATGAAAGGTAATTTGTATAAACATAATTCCATTTTTCATTTTTGTTGTCTTGTGTAGGCCTACTTCTATAGTACGTAGTTCCAATGATCTATTTTACTGCATAAATAGGAACAAGTGGGGTGAGGTGATGAATGGATTAATTTGATAATGTCGGCATATTTGTAGGCCTACAATAATTTTGCAATAATTTTCGGTATGCTTTGTTAGTGTTCTGTGTTTAATTTGTAGTACGTTAACGATTATAAATGTTGTTCTTTAGATCCAAAAACATTAAATAGAAAATAATTTGCATTACAAAATTTAGAAATTACAGTAGCACATAATTACCAGTAGTATTTGCATTTCGTTGTTTGGTTCTATTTTTAAAGTAACAGTGGATATTTTTCTTAAGACATAAAAATATAAGGCATATTTGCTACCACCTGGGGGCTATGAGCGCACGAGTGTGCAATTTTTATATTAAAAAAAAGCTCTTAAATTATTGAAATTTAAACAAACACTGACACAAACAAAGCGTTCCGAACACTGCTTGCAGTGGTGACTGTACCAACTAGTACACGCGTACTCACGTAGTAGTGGGAAGTTTGTCAGCGGAGGGGAAATTTCCCCTCTGTGGGTTTCCAGCTACATTGATGTATGTATATACGCAAGAACAGATACGTCTGTATAGACTTGAATTAATTCAATTCACAAACAAAAACTTTTAAATACAGAAATTCTGTAAGTTTCTATGGAGAAAATTGCTGTACCTGGTGAGCAGGTAATTCCTAGCACTGTGAATGTAATGAACATTGTAAGCTTTAATGATGGGAATAGAGATATTATTGTTATTGTTTTTTATTTTTGTATCAGCCAACTAACACACTCATGCCAATTTCAATTTTTTATTCCTTGTTCTTTTTTTCTCCAATATTCTTTCGTCTTTTCACTATGTCTCTATTTCCTGTCTTCAGTCCACTTCAAACCTGCGATTTTCTCTGTCCTACCCTGGACTCCTTCTATTTTTAACACTTTTGCCCAAAAAACTTCTCTTTCAAATTGCTTCTTCTGTGTTTATATTGTTTTTTTCTAAATCCTTTTTGACTTCTTTAATCCAACTTGATGTTGTCTTCTTTCCCCACAGATATTTGAAGATCTAAATATAATTAAATCACTAACAACACAAAGTTTTTTATGGGTAAATCCATAAAAGTTTTACCTTACAGCCTGAACCAGTTTTTGCTTATTATAAGCTTCATCAGAGGCTGCCACTGGGAGCGCTGTCCGTCTTGGTCTTTGCGACAGTGTCGACTTTTGAAGGATCAATGTTGTGTGTGTGGGGTGTGATATGTTCTAATAATGCATGTGATTTGAATTGTGTCTGTTCGTTTAGGATGTCATTTTTATGTTTTTGTGTATTTCCTGTCGTTCAAGAGTGTCTAGTTTTCGGCCTTTTGTGTGTATGTGTAGAATATCCATGTTGCTTTTATGTTTGTGTATGTGTGGTTTGCTTCAATGAGGTGGTTTGCAAAGGTGGATTCGGTGGTGGAGTGTAGTGCCTTTGTGTTTTCAATGTATCTTTGTTTGAAGCTACGTCCTGTCTGGCCTATGTAGAATTTGTTGCATGCAATCTGAGCAATTTAGTTTGTAAACACCAGGTAGATCGAATTTGTTTTGTGCTTTGTGTGTGTTTTGTTTTGTTTGTAGTTTTGTATACTATTCTGTATCCTGCTTTTTTGAATTTTGGGCTATTTTTTCATTGTGGTTATTGATGTATGTTAGTGTTATAAATTTGTTGTTTTCTGTCTTTGTCTGTTGTTTGTTTTGTGTAGGAGTTTATTGACTATTGTTCTGTTGTATCCATTGGATTCTGCTAGATATTTTGTCGTGTTTAGTTTGTCTTTGTAGTCTTTTTCATCTAGTGGGATGTTGTTAAATCTATGTATCATAGTTCTGAAGGCAGCTAGTTTGCGTTGTAATGGGTGATTGGAGGAGTTGTGTATTAGTGTGTCAGTTGTAGTTGGTTTTCTGTGTATACTGAATTTATTAAAATTGAACTTTTTCTTGTGAAAACTTACTTTTTTCGTAAGTTTTCACAAGAAAAAGTTCACTTTTAGTAAAGTGTTTAGTGCTGTGAAAGAAGAGATGAACAATCAAGACAACTGAATTTATGTCTGTGTTCAAATTTTGTGATGGAGAGGTCTAGGAAGTTTATGCTATTGTTGTGTTCGTATTTGGCAGTGAAGGTTATGTTTTTAAGTATTTTGTTTATGTGGATTAGTAACTGTTCACATTGTCTTTTGTTTCCCCTGTATAGAATTATGGTGTCGTCAACGTATCTGTGCCAATATAGTATTTTATGTGAGTGTCTGTCATTGTTTGTGAGGATTCTTGTTTTTTCTAGACCTCTCACAAAATTTGAACAGAGACACAAATTCAGTATACAGAAGAAATACCACAACTGACACACTAATACACAACTTCTCCAATCACCCAATACAACACAAACTAGCTGCCTTCAGAATTATGATACATAGATTTAACAACATACCACTAGATAAAAAAGGCTACAAAGACGAACTAAACATGATAAAATATCTAGCAGAATCCAACGGATACAACAGAACAATATTTAATAAGACTCCTACACAAAACAAACAACAGACAAAGACAGAAAACAACAAATTCATAACACTATCACACATCAATAACCACACTGAAAAAAAGCCCACAAATTCAAAAGAGCAGGATACAGAATCGCATACAAAACTACAAACAAAACAGAACACACACTATCAAAACACACACACAAAGCACAAAACAAATTCGATCTACCTGGTGTTTGCAAACTAAATTGCTCAGATTGCAACAAATTCTATATAGGCCAGACAGGACGTAGCTTCAAAGATACATTGAACACACAAAGGCACTACACTCCACTACCAAATCCACCTTTGCAAACCACCTCATTGAAGCAAATCACACATACAAAAACATCAAATATAACATGGATATTCTACATGTACACACAAAAGGCCAAAAACTAGACACTCTTGAACAATTGGAAACATACAAAGACACAAAACACATAAAAATGACATCCTAAATGAACAGTCACAATTCAATCACACGCATTATTTGAACATATCTCACCCCACATACACAACATCGATCCTTCAAAAGTCGACACCGTCGCCAAGAACAAGACGGACAGCGCTCCCAGTGGCAGCCTCTGATGAAGCTTATAATAAGCAAAAACTGGTTCAGGCTATAAGGTAAAACTTTTACGTTTTTACCCATAAAAAATTTTCTGTTCCGAGTCAGTAGTGATCTAATAATTATATTTAGTTAATCAGCGGACACGTCATGGACAACGAAATCCAAGAATTCGAAGGTTTGTTAACCTATTGTCGTCCATTTTATATAAATGTCCAAAAAATATTAGTCTTCTTTTCTCACTGTTTCCGTTATATTTTCTATACTTTGATATATTTCATCATTACTTCTTAATTTCCTACCTTCTGAAGTTTTTCGTGGGCCTAATATTTTCCTAATAATTCGTCTTTCCAATATTTCTAATTTGTCTAAATTATAATAAAATGCTAGACATTGCATATAGGCATTCTGGGCTCACTACTGTACTGTAGTGCCTTATTCTCACATTTTTAGGTATGCACTTTTTATTGTAAATATCTTTAGTTATACTATATGCTCTTTCCATTTTATGAATCCTTTCTTCTATAGCAGATTTTTCTTAACCATGCTCTTGAATTATTTCCCCTAGATACTTAAATTTTCTACCCCTCTCTATTCGACCAATGTCTGTTTGCAGGAATTTTTGCGAGTTTTTAATATTCTTGAGAAATTTGCTTTTTTCTGCAGAAATTCTTAAGCCTTTTCTACTGGTTATGTCCTCTAAAAAATTAACTTGTGTTACTGCAGATGTCAAGTGTTCAGAAAGTATAGCAAAGTCATCTGCGAATGCCAAGCAGTTTATTTCAGTATGTTTGTTACTTCTTCCCAACATGATTGCTGATGTTGTGCGTTCCTTTAAATTTTAATTCCAATTTCTCACTACATTCTCCAGGACACAGTTGAAAAGAATTGGGGATAAACCATCACCACCCTGTCTTACACCTCTATTTATTTTGAACGGTTGAGATATTTCTCCCATCAATTTTATTTTTAAGACTGTGTCCATAAGGGTTTCACGGATTAGATTTGCCAATTTAGATTTAACACCAAATTCTAGGATTATTTTATCTATAGTTTCATATTATTATTATTATTGTAAACCGAATTAGATGCACTGCAGTCCATGAACGGTTGAAGGCTATGCTACCATACACTTTTCTTCCTTTTCCTATTTGTAAAAAAAAGTAACCTCAAACTAGAGTACAAGTTTGAACCACCCCTCAAATGCCATGCAATGGGCAATGTTTTCATGAAGTGATTCTGTACTTGCAAAACAGTTTCAGCACACTAAAATTAAAATGTCGGTATGGAGAACCATAAATGACTTCCATGTTCTAAGATTTATATTTAAAATCATTTTCGAAATGAAATATTTCTATAGAAACTACTTCTTTCTTCAACGTTAACCACAGTACTGTGGTCACTAACATATACCACCTCACATTAACGCACTAGATTTTCACTGATGACAGCAGTAATGGCACTGCCGAAACGTACAGTTTCACAGAAAACATTGGACCACAGCCAAACAGCCCGGGAAGGAATGTTAACAACAAAATACTCTTTGTTGCCAATAACGTACAGTAGTACACATATGAAAAATTATCCCCTCCCCCTTCAATTATCATTTTCATTTATTGAATATTACCCCCTCCCCCTTCAACTACTCTTTTCATTTATAGATATTTCATCTACCTTTCTACAGTGGATTATTATGACCTTCTTTTCAGCATACTTTATTTACGAAAATTAAGTACTTTACTTTTGTTAAAACATAAAATGTTGCTGGTAAACTACCCCTTCCCCTTAACCAATCTTCTCCAAAATCAATAGATCTTGAGTCCTCTATAACTAAGGCACATATGCCCAAAATTATTTGATTCTGTTTGAATTTGCAGCATTTATCGTTCGCCATAGAAAAAATCACACACACACGCACACACACTTCATAAAATTACTTTTCTTCATGTTTTGGGGGTAGTACAATCAGAATCAGCCCTTATCTCGAACACTACTTTTTTCGCCATCACCATACTTCCATTTCCTTATGGAACATGGAAGTAAAATGTTTGTAGTCACATAACTAAATATTTAATTATTATTAGTTCTTGGATTTCGTTGTCCATGACGTGTCTGTTAATTAACTAAATACAACTATTATATTAACGACTCGGAACACAAAGTTTTTTATAAGTAAAAACATAAACTTATAAAAAACTCTGTGTTCCGAGTCGTTAATATAATAGTTGTATTTATTATTAGTTAATTCACACTAATTCACCTAATCATTCATTTAGATTTATACACCTACATTTTTACCCATTTTTTTTAATTTTTTGACAGTTTGTTCTTTATCCCTCTGGGGGTGGGTAGTTTAACCCCTAAAGTTTTCCCTTGCTGTGCCATTGCTACTGATATACTTTTACTTGTTTCACTATCGGTCGGAGCATGCTGCACTTTCTGTACGAAGATATCCCGTAGACCAAAAAATATGTCATTATCCACTTATATTAAACAGGATAGAAGGTGGACAAGAAAACACAAGGACAAGGTAGAGATGAATTGATTTTTTTTAAAATCTTTCATTCTTGTTAAACATACAAATATAATACATACATCTTTTAATCTTAAATACAGATTATTATAAGTAATCAATCATTTGTTATGGTAAGTCATATATAAATCCAATATGTCGCTGACTAGATTATAAAAAATATTTTAGTATCCAAATTTTTTGATTTTAAAAATTTGTCTGTAATTTTAAGAAAATTAAGATTCCTGTTAAAAATCATAAGTTTTCTGAATAGTTTTAGAGTAAATTTTAAAGTAGATGGAGAAAATTATACATGATTTTTTTTTTAAACACTAAACTTTTTAAAAATGTATTATATCATAAACATAAGCCATATCCCCATTACATATTAAGTTATTCAAAACTTAACTAGTTAACATTGTTGCTTGAAATACATACATACAGATATACTGTATATATATTCAATCACTTTCTGCTACAGTCCGTTTCTTGATGTATATAATACATTTAATATTTATAAATAAAATTAACTCAAGATATACCTTTTTTCCTTATTAGGAACATGTTTCGGGTACCATCTTGTACCCAATCTGGGAATTCATGGGTACAAGATGGTACCCGAAACATGTTCCTAATAAGGAAAAAAAAGGTATATCTTGAGTTAATTTTATTTATAAATATTAAATATATATATATATATATATACAGTATATCTTTTCTTAACTTACATGGTGGTACCAATAACTGAACCATACAATAAATTATGTCTAAATATTTGAAATACTTGCTATGAGTTTGTTCTTCCTGAGGGTTAATTTCCTGAGAAAAGACACTTAGATGTTTATTTCATCATGGCTTTTAACTTCATTCATAAGTTTTATTGTTTTCATTCTCTCAGTTTAATTGACAAATTCAAGAATTTATTTGGGCACTTACATGGTTAATGGTTACATGGGTTTTCTTGACTTTGAAGACTTTGTGTATAAAAGTAGTATACTACACTGCACATACAAACTCAACATATAAACAAAGAAATCAAACATGGTGGAGATCAGATCTGTAGGACTAATTCAATAATACTACCAATTTTATCACTGGTAGGGTTAGGTTTAGGTTTTTCCTTGTGTCACTGGCACTTATCTGGTTCATTCGCTTTAAAGGCTTTTTCTTCTTCAAGTGATCAGGAGGCTTTTTTTCCTCTGGAGTTATCAAGTTGTTTCCTTTCATAATTATTTCACTGTTTGTAGGGACCAGGAAAACCTCCACTATTATATTATGAAAATCCAAAAACTAGAAAAAATGGAATTGTCCCCCCTCCCTGACCATTCAGTTAGTAACAGCTGATTGTAGTCTTCACTCTCATCAGGCAGTGTAAGGTCACTGCTATGCTCCTTACACTGCGCTCTTCTACCACAGTCACCTAAGCAGCACAATGAAATGAAATGTACACAGCTGATAGGCCCTCTTCATTCTACTTAGAAGGGAATATAAGAAGAATGGTGCCAATAAGGTGTGGAAGGGGAGACCTTGAACTCCCTGCTGTGAGTAAAAACTGTATAGAACTGTACTAACTGAAAGATTGATCTTTATCATATATCCATTTAAGCAGTCCAGTTATTATGTACAACCTATTATGGTACATGGCAAGTCAAGTGCAAATTAATGCTACATTAAAAACACAAGTAATTAGAAACAACACAGTTAACATATTAATAAGGCATATCTAAGGTATATTTTCACACTTCTAACAAACCATGTGGTAAACAAAATAAATGAAATTATTTATTAAGAGATTAATTTTGCGGAAAATATACAGAAGGACAGCGTTCAATTATGTAGGGGCCAAAATATACGACAAATGATTGAGAAATTCAGGCTAATGGAGGAAATATGAAGAAGACAGAGGGAGATAGAGATTTCTGGTCATAGAATTTATTTAAACTGTACATCACTGTTGAAACTCTTATATATTGAATTTGTTATAATACTTAACTGAAGAAATCCCCTGGCATGTTGTAATGTAATGTTTAGCTGAAGAAAAAAATATCAGAATTGTAGATCATTCTCAAAATAAAAAAAATAAAAAATATTAAGATAATAATTCTGTTGAAATATGATTCTGCATGTGATAATTCTCCCTTAATTACTGTAGAGGTCCTGGTCACAAAATTGTCATGTGGTTACGTATACACCTTTTGTGTCACATATATGACACTTGATTTTGTACGTGAAGTGAAGTGAAGTGAAGTGACAATACTTTAACCACATAACTGTATTATCCAGTACGAATAAACTTAATACATTTAAATTCTCTTTCTACTCATGCAAATATTCAATGAAATATTTACTCAGAGCGAAAAGAAATTTGACAAACAATACTGCTAAATCCTAAGCATATTATATATTATTAAGTATTAATTTATATAAATCAGGCACACTGCACAATATTTTTATGTTCACAAATATAAATACATATATATACATACATACACATATGTATGCGTGTATGTATGCGTTTATTTATTTACTTAAACTATTGTTCTGTCATTGTTAAATATAGTAGTTAAACAAATCAATTATCTTCTTTTGCAGGTACAGTAGTCACAGTTACCTTATCTGATCTTTACTTATCTGACATTCTGTTTCATTCGTCATAACACTTGGAAAACTTATGACAATCTCTTTTAATAAACAATGATCTACACTTTCATAATACTTTAAAATAAGGTCACAAACATTTTGCACTCTAAAGCAGAAACTGCTTCACAAACAAAATCAGCTAATAATATTAACAATAATAATAACAACAACAATAATAATAATAATAAGAAGAAGAAGAAGAACAACAACAACAACAACACAGTTGTTACTGACTCATGATACGCACCTACTAGTATAAAAAGTTCTTCCAAATATAAGAAAATCAAATGTGCTGTACCGATTGGATTGTATACCTACATTTTCATGAGTTTACCTATAGTTTTAATTACATTATGCTGATTTCTTCCATTTTAAATTTCATTTAATGATTTGTGTTGTGTGTTTTTATAACTTTTCAGCAGTATAAACAATTTTTATTCGGTTTTTGCATGATATGATTAAACTGTCATGAAAATATCTTTACTTTGCTGTAAGCAAAAAATTAAGTTTTTAATTAATTGGTCTAAGTAATGTAATTACCCAATAATCTTGTGTACGTGTATTAGTTTTGACAGTGAACAAAGGTAAGTGGTGCACACAGAGAAATTAAATTTCATTTTTATTTTAACTTTCTTTGCTTTAGCAAATTCACGGGCACACGTATTATACAAATACAGTAGACTTGTGACTTATCTGATCTAATGTGGTGGTTGGCCAACGACCAAGCTGGATAACACAATTGCTGAATAAACCAAGGGTTGACAATGAATCATTCCTTGTAAAGTCAGCACCTATATCTTGGAAAATTTGTGACGGCAGCGAGGCAGACATCTGCTCTCGGTACCAGCAGAGATGTGACACCTGACGAGCTTACAGCGCCAATCATAGGAGACCGGAAGATAGCAGCCATCTGATAGGTTCGCTGCCACAGCAAAATTAGCAATAAGAAGAGCGCGGCTGGAAAAAATCGGCACTCCATCGGACGACGCGACACCAGCCGGAAGGGAAAGGAAGAAGAGAAGAATGGAGAACAAAGAAGAACCAATGATGGACATCGACTGGGATGGCAGCGATAAATTAGTAGTCTTTCTTACTGTGTTTAAATGTGTGTTTATATGGTCTGCACACTTTTCAAGCAATAAAGTACATTTAATTTTGATGTAATTTCATAGGAAAAGTAGAATAAAAATTGGCAATACAGTATTTATAAATCCTTAACATTTACTTAAATAGGACTGTGGTATCATACGACAAGGATTACATTACAGGGAATCTTTATTCAAAGGATTGTCCAAACATTTACTTGAGCTATTAAATTTTAAATATAATATTGAAAGTACATGTTTATAAAGAATTAAAAAAATATGAAAACATTCAAAACTGCAGTAACCTGCAGTACAGAAAACTACAGCTTCAAAAGTCTGAATGTTGTCTGCTTCTTTCGATAAGTAATTTTCTTCACTAAAATGCCACATCACATAGAAAGTACTTAGGATTAAAAATTATGACAAATTAATTAATTTTATACATTCATAAATTTTATAATTTTATGAATTATATACTTTATAATCAATTTTTTCAAATTTTTATTAATTATGGTGAAGAGCAGCCTGGATTAGATGGAGGACTGGTTAGTTCACAACTACTGCAAATATGATAATACATATGTACACACTGCATATCATATATAAACCGCATATCATATCATGTTACATGAATACACACACTTCATGTAAAAGGGATATTTAAAACATTTCCCCTACTATCTAATTTTCCCTAATATTCCACATATCCAATGTCCTGCCTTGTTATTCATGTTGGATAACTGAGACTTTACCATATTAAAATTACAGTGCCTGATTTTTCATTAACAAATATTTTCTTTGGAAAAAGGTCTGTAAAAAACAAAATATAACATTCATTCGGCCTCTGATAAAACAGCACAAGCTCTTGTAAATCATATTTATGATATACTATCATTTTAAACCTTGCAAAAGAAAATAATAATTTTTTGTAATTTTTATAAATACATACAAAACACATATAATGAATATAAATAAGCATATGTAATGGATACAACTGCATCTATAAACTTAACAAATGGACACAATAAAATACATATTGAGTTGTTAATAAATTATAAGTTTACAAGCATGGCTAACAAAATATTACAAAATAAATTGATATTTTTGCAACAATAGATTTAAGATTTAGTGTATTACACTTTGTCCAAGTGAAAACTAATTCTAAATTTAGTAAACAGTGTACTGATAAAAATTAAACTTCATATCTTTCATAAATAAATACATAGGCTAAATATTTATACAGATATTACCAATCATATATATATATATATATATATATATATATATATATATAATATATAATTTATTCAATATTTATAAATTCTTTACCTCAAGATGTTTTTCCCTTATTTAGTACATGTTTCGGGAATCGTATTGTTCACATCCTCAGCCTTCCTGATTTTATATCTTGTGGAGTATTTTGTGTTTTGGTTGGTTGTTGTAATGGTTTCCTGTTGGTTTTTGGTATTTTATACTGGTACTATTGTGTGAGATTGTGCTGTACATATTAGCTTTTTGAGTATTTTCGATGTTGAGTGCTTTGAAAATTGTTCCATGTTCAAATCACTCAACATCGAAAATACTCAAAAAGCTAATATGTGCACCACAAATCTCACACAATAATACCAGTATAAAATACAAAAAAACAACAGGAAACCATAACAACAACAACTAACCAAAACAAAAATACTCCACAAGATATAAAATCAGGAAGGCTGAGGATGGGAATGATAAGAATCCCGAAACATGTACCAAATAAGGCAAAATAACATATTGAGGTAAAGAATTTATAAATATTAAATAAATTATATATGCATAAAAAATAGACTGTACCAAAAAGTGTTTGTATATTCCAACACAATTAAATAAAAAATGTATTTTTAAATTAATGTGCAAACAGTAATTATTTTAGTCATCAACAACAATTTACAGTAGGATTACAAAGTACTATGTGTACAAAATTATACACAGAGTAAGTACAACAGCATCCTTTTATTCAGAAATGAACATCAGAGAAAAACAGTTTTGTGTGTCTGTGTGTGAAATTAAATAATGCACTTGAAGGTAATTGTGGCTATGATAGAATACTACTGGGTCTATGCCTTGAAATGGAGGGGAAGAAGATGAAGACACACACACGCACACACACACTGTTTCCTCAGTTTGTTACATATATACCTGAGTTGATGGTTAGTCCTGTAAAGACGATTTAGACTGGTAATTTTGACACACTCTAGTTTTTGCTATATATAAATTTTAAGTCCAGGAGCCTTTGATGGTCTCCTGTGCGTGTATAAGTAGAGACAATCAATGATTTCTAATAAGAACACTGAACAACCAAGACACTATTCTTAAGCACTACAACACATGTGGCCATTCCCAAACACAACCATCAACTCATAATCTAACATATACATACACAAATATCAATTATCACAAAAATAATTTATTTTGTAATTATAAAATTCTATTGTTTGAGCCAGATTTTACAGAATTATTGTCTATGTCATGAGGACTGAGAGTTGTAACAATAACTCATAAACCTCATAAACTGTATCTCAATTTTTGTAAGTTTGCTTACGTTATCAGTTTTTTAATAGTTATCAGACATATAGTTTTGTGTGTGTTTCATTCTGAAATCAGTATTTTTATATCATCAAGTACTGTAATATACCTTAAGTTCTGACATAAGTTTTTATTCACAGTCCTTAAGATGGCTAATTAGTGTCTCACAGAAACCATAACTATGGTAGCATCGATTGAAACAGCCTGGATGTATGAACTCTTTGTGAGAAACAATGATGTTTATACAAGTCAGAAACCAAAATCAAGAGAAGTAGAAGATAATATCTATCGATGAAATATACAAAATTATTACTTAACATTATTTATCAACTATTTTTGGCAAGTTGTTTATCTTTTATTGTACAAAGTAATATAAAGTTAACACACTTGTTTGAAATAGTTGAATGTGACGAGAAGCATAATAAATATTTCTGTTGAAAATTTGGCTACATCTTTCCAGAATGTTTCACATCTTCCTTGCTGGACACATATATGTATCAAAATTTCTATTATATGTTTATAGCAATAATTCATTTTTTAATATAATTTACACATGATTTTAATTTTCCTCATATTCTTAATGTGTTTTCTTATTTAAATATTTTGTCCAATAATGTATATTCAAATATTCTCAACCTAACACAATTGTTCAGTATTTTTCTCTTTCCAAAATTCTATTAACCATGGTTTACACAAGTCTTTAATTGCTTTATTTTACTCTTTTTTTTAACCAATGTCCCCCAAAATACTATGAAATAGAACTTGGTGTCAGTTATAGAAATGACTAGGATCTGCAACCAAAACCCAAAGATCTTATTTTCTTGAATTTGATTTTTTAGTTATAGGAGTTATAGGAGTGACGCCTATTCGAGAATTTAGGTCAAGAGGTTTATATAGACAAGAACAACAGGAAGGAAGCAGAAACGATTCTGTGACAAGTTTTGTTTCGTTAACTGCCAACAGTTTTCTGTAAATGTGCTGCTGTTTGCATTCTGTTCTGTAACCAGCTGGAAATGAAGATGCAAAAATACATTCCTGCCCAGGATTCCTGTTTGAACAGAACAATAACCACATTAGTTTCTTAGTCACATGATAATGTTTGTTTTTAGAGAAAAAGTACACAAGTTTAAATGGCAAAGTTATTACCATATATAATTTTATTTAATCTACCTATATATATATGATAACTAATCAACTATGTTAACTTCGGGAAGCCGCAAGTTCAGGGCGACATTTATAACTTTACTGTTATGGTGTGTGTGAACTGACCTACCTGCTGTGCGTTCTTGCGCCTTCTTCTTCCGACTAGGGCCGTAGGAATTTGTGATTTGAATTCGCAAGTAGATTAATTCAAAAGTACAAGCACAAAGTGTATCGTTATAATTATTTTGAATAGTTTTGTGATGTTGGTAGATTTTGGAGTACAGCAATAACAAAACAGTGTCGGGTATAAAACTTGGGTTTATTATTCTAATAGCACATAAAATGAAAAATTTATATTTAATGTAATTCTTACGTACTAAAGAGTAATGAGTAATTTGATCAATGTTTTCAGAATGAATATTAGCTTTCAGAGGGAAAGCTTATAAATTAGAATTTATTCGAACTTGTTTATTATTACTTTCAAAAGTGAAATTTTTAAATAATTTAATTAATGATTTTTCAAGACTTTAATATTGATTTTACTGCTTCAGAATGCTTTTAAGAATCTCTTAAATAAATTATCTGTGAATCTTTTTCTACGTGCTTTTTACTTACTTTGTGATTGGTTTCACGTATACTGCAGTATAAGTTTCTTAAGTGATTTAATATTAAGATTTGTATAGCGCTTTTTATCTACTCTACTTCTTATCTATTTCTTCTTAATTAGCTTATACTTGTTCTACAGATTATCACAATATTGAAGTTCTTATTAACTTAGAGTCTCTGTTTTTATAGGCATCTGAATGGAATTGACTTTACAATTGATTTTAACAAAAGAAAGAAAAATGTTCTTTTTATATAAAAATGTATAAATGATTTTTGACTTTCCTGATACTGAAGTTCTCGAAGATGTCCTCTGGGGTCCCTCGATGTCCTAGTCCAATCAGCTAGTGGCGATGATTTCCGCTGCGTCCTGGATTCCAACGAAGATTTCAGGGATCAGCACTCGGTTCCTTCAGCAACTGTTGATGGATTTAACGTCAGTGGTTTAACTGCTGCAACTGCTTCAGGCCCTCGGTCTGGATACTCTGCACTCGTGTGTGTGTGTACCTCGTCTCGGGTGTTGTTCTGCATTGTCAGTTCTTCAGCTCGTACCACGATTTAGACGGCCTCGTTCTGTTGTAGTCTGGGCGTGACTTCTAGTAGTATATGATCGATATCTTATATGCGTACGCCAACAGTTTGGGTGTATTGCGCTGTACACTTATTTGTTGATGAATAAGACTATCACACGTAGACGCCGTCACAGTCCAGTCATTCTAGAAGAGTGTCTGCGTTGTTCTGAAGTTGAATCTTTACAGAAGTGTGTGTGTGTACTGGTTGAATGTTGTAACGTAGCGGTTTTTGTAGAGGTTTTAGCGAAAACTTTGTATGTTGCTTATTGGGTGTTCGTCTTATTTAATTAAGCTCCCAATGTTGTGTACGCCAATCTGTAATGTAGCAGTTTTCTTAGAGGTGTTAGTGTACTACAGTTACAGGTATATTGTTAATTCAGCCCCACTATTGTAAGCGCCAATCTGTAACGTACTGCCTTGAGATATTAAAGTTTCCGCCTCTCCGCAGTCGCCACTTATGAATTATAATAACTGAAGTTTAAAAAATAAAGTATTTTGTAATGTTACTCAATCTAAGCAGAAATCGAGAGTGTGTGATTTGGGGTCAAGTAGGGAAGTTGTTCAGCCTTATGAGGAAGAGAGAGTAAGTACCGATTATTTACACTCGGTTTAGGCGATTTCGGAAATTTTTCAAATTGTTCGCTGTGATTTAAATCAGCTGATTGTGAGACGAGTTTCCACACATAGTTCAACCAGCCTACCCTATGGCGAAATATGACCCAATGTATCAATCTCTTCTATTTTGTGCTGAAATCTATTACAACTACCCACTACAACAAAATATAACACATTTTTATTATTCAATATCATCTTTCAATAATATTTATTAATTATATTATTGTTTTTTGTTTTCCTGCCACCAAAATACAAGTATCACAATAGATCTTTACTTAATTAAAACATAATATCGACTTCCTCGAATAAACATGGAATTGTCAAAAGAAAAAACATATATGGTTTTGTTTACCAAATTTTATACTATTTTTTAAAACATCAATCAATATATAATTCTTTTTAATTCCCCAGGGTTAAGGGTAAGTTCTTTTTGTTATGAGATGGTCAGAAATAGATAATTACTAAGCTTTACAAATACTGAAAAATATTAAATAAATTTGTTTATTTTTCCGTTTAGTATGTAGTTCCAGAAATGTCCGTAAGAGAGCAGCGTGTGTTTGTTTACTTTAGAACATGTGATTAATTTTGACTAGTTTTTGTGTTCTATATAACCATTAGGAATGCGTTTTCTTCGTCAACTATTAAACTAAATGTTTATATTACCTCTCTTCTTATAGTTCTTACTGGAAGGAAGCCTTTTCTCTAGTGAGGTCCGTCTTGAGTTGTAATTTCATTACCGTCTGGCCCATATTCTATCGTCAACTTGAAACATCACGAAACTAGGCCGAATCATCAGAAGGGTTTTCTTTCACAGTTTATTATGGAGTATAATCCTTTAATTTTGATAAATAAGGTATGATTATATAGAGTTCATATTGCTTTTTAATTTTGTACTAATTTTTCACTTCTCCCAAGTTTCAAAAAGGATATTTTAATAGAATTGTGGTAGCATCATTTTTTCAACTCGCCAGGTTTTTTCCAAATTTTATTATTAACAATACTTGTTATTCTCGTCACTCTTAGTAACCCCAAAATATTTTTATTATACAGGCAGTTTGTAATTATTATAAATTTATATTTTATTTACCGAAAAATAATTCTTTTTAATTCCGGTTTCTTTACCAATTTGGTTTACATAAGAGGTTTCTGTTCATTTTCTTATGACCTGGTATATAAGTATTTAATATTTAATTATCTCTAAATGAATTTATATAGTATTTATTAGTCTCTCATAGTATTCCTACACTGCACTACTTCCTGTTGCCATTTCCCTCATATAGTATTATTTTAATTTTTTATTATCCTTTGATATTTAAACTTTTTATGTTTTTTTAAAACGAACCCTGGGTTATCTTATATTATAACACAAATATTTGAAAAAATATAACATTAACTTAGGTATTACAATTGGTTGTCTACACAATATAAATATTACAATAAATTAATAAAAATACAGAATCCGTTAGTAGCATTATAGTCTACTATAATAGTTTTATAATTCCCAAACCTACAGCACAATTCTGTAATAAGTTACCTTCACTTTCACTTTTTACCTCAATGGGTACACTATAACTCACTTGTCACTGTATATCACTCGAATTGTTTACAATGTTTAGTGATACAGATTAATTTTGGAGCTAGTTATAGGTTACCCATTTCTGACCTTTATGTTCTTACATGATTTAATTTATTGGGACCGGGTTATGTAACATTACAATGTTTACAGAAGAGTCTGTGTTGACTGCGTGAACGTTAACAGAAGAGAGTGTGTGTGTACACAGTTTGATCGCCAACAGAAGAGTCTGTGTTGACTGCGTGAATGTTAACAGAAGAGTGAAGAGCGTTCAGCCCGAAATCAACAGTTGTTCAAAATTTTTAGAATGATCTGATTGGCTGAAACATTCTCCCTTCTACTTAAAATTGAGTTACCTCATTCCGTGAGAACGAAAAATAATTCCCACAGTCCGAGAATTATTATTATTTTTAATATTCTGGAATACACCGGAACCAATTGTCGGTCGGATGTCCGGTTGCAATTTGTATTGCGATTATCTTGGCCGCAAGCCAAGTTATGCTTAATCAAACATATACGTTTGATTTGTAATTTTTACAATTATAACATATCCAAATCTGAACTCCCTAGCTCACTTACTATGGAAGTTACTTAAATAAAATGAATTATCTCATTAACTCTTTAATTATATTTAATGAGATTCGCACACCATATTCTTAATATTTCGGCAAACATTTTGGCTATTTTGGATTTTGCCTATATTTATTCGTTTCCGAAGTATTAATGTTTTAAAAGTTAGTGCGTGTCCCTAATTTATAACGGTGCATGTGTGATTACATAACATCAACGGAAATATCCGCTGGGCGTTTTACAATTGTTTTGAATGCTCGCTACAGCACGAGATATGGTTCTATGGATTTAAATTAACTTTATATTTGATTTTTAAAACTCTCTACATATAACCCCAAATCTATGGGATTTGGTACGTTATATACACCCCCACCCGTTAAAAAAAAAAAAAAAGAATGTAGATTATACAGTTATTTTTTTTTTCTACATGTACATTCTTCATGTTTCACAAATATGCACTGTGCTATCTACTTACAAAAACATATACTGATATAACTATCTTATTTATACAAGCTTTATATATATATATCTTACTTCTAATACATTAGATTATGTGTATAAAATATTGTGAGACAATGTTTGTAGAATGGGTAGTATTTAACAGCAAGACAATTAGCCAGGTATTTTACACAGATGACAACAGAAAATAGCGGCGCATGCTCTTAGGAATGTGCTTCCGTTTGCTACCCTTGTTATCGCGTAGTAAACGCTGTTAATTAGTCTCTGTGTTTAAAAACCAGCTGAGCGCAAACTCGTGTGCGCGTTGTTGCTTTGTGAACGCGTTTCCTGTAACCGTCACCCATCTGTTTCACCTCGGCTCGTGTGTTAGTTCTATCAATGCTACGAATGCTTGTTAATTATTTATAACTTGCCCACAATTATTATTATTTATATCTAATACTCTAATTTATATTAAACAATTATTATTGATATTTAAATATTAGTATTTAAATTATTTCTAACTTTATATGATTTATATTTACAGCGTTTCTAATATTTCGTACGGCTCGTTATGGGTGATTTGACAATATTCTTCTAGAACCATAATTAAACAATGTTCTTGCAGTTAATAAAATACTCCCTTACTAAAGTTACATTATATCATATTAAACCTTTACATATTTTTTGTTATTAAATTATATACATTTTGCTATCGTTTCCTCTTAATCTACTTATTCTAACAAGTACTATTTTCTCATTACAAAATATTAATTTTTGGCATAATTGTTCTATTACATTTTAAGATTTTATTTTAATTGAAGTTACTTATCTACTATCTTACTTATTATCTTGCTATATTATCTAATATCAATACTACTTATTGATTTCTCCTAACTTATTACATTACACTTAGTTAAATCCTTAAATTTTTAGTGACCGTCAATCAGTGAATGTTTTAGTGGATGATTAGTGAGGATTGGTCAATAATACAACTTTTAGTTATTTTGCGTCGACGTTTCGACAATATTTATTGTCATCTTCAGGACCTGTGTATGAAATACAATAGAAATATCAAACATAACGAAACAATTAAATATTTGGGTGAACGTGTTGGTGATGTGAGTGTGTGCGTGCGTATGTATGTATCATTTTTTATGTGAAGACTTATAATAGTTTGTTTACATCTTCAAATTATCTTTAAGAAAGCAAGCAGATTATAGTATGAGAGAACTTAATTTATACAGTATTACAATTTAAATTACTAAATGTAATGTTATTTTAATTAAGTAAACAAACAGTAATTAATTAATTAATTGTTTAATTAATTAAAATAACATTACATTTAGTAATTTAAATTGTAGTACTGTATAAATTAAGTTCTCTCATACTATAATCTGCTTGCTTTCTTAAAGATAATTTGAAGATGTAAACAAACTATCATAAGTCTTCACATAAAAAATGATACATACATACGCACGCACACACTCACATCACCAACACGTTCACCCAAATATTTAATTGTTTCGTCATGTTTGATATTTCTATTGTATTTCATACACAGGTCCTGAAGATGACAATAAATATTGTCGAAACGTCGACACAAAATAACTAAAAGTTGTATTATTGACCGATCCTCACTAACCATCCACTAAAACATTACACTTAGTGTTTTTACAAATTTTGTTACCTAACTTTTCTGACCTAACTTCCTATACAATGTCACTGGCTTATGGCCTATCATTACATTTTTATTTCATTCTGATTTTAATTTAGGTAAATATTTAGGTTAATTTAATTAAGGTATATTTTAATATATAGGTAATATTAGCATAGAACCCTTCATTTGTTTATAACGTAATTACAATAAACCCTTTGGTATCTTATTAAAAACCCTTTGGTATCTTATTAACAATTATTGCCTTTCTGGCCAAGTTTACAATTATAATCCACATACTAAATAAGTGCATGTATACAAAACATTTAATCTTAGAAAGTTTAACACCAGTTCTATGGTGATATATTTGTTAACATAAAATGAAATTAACATCAGTTAATTGATATTCTTTTAAAACAATTGCTTCACCTGCTACATACAAAAAACAACATAAATACCATGATAATAAAACAACATGATAAAACATAATAACATGCACATTTTTATAAAATAAATTACGCACTAATTCATTAGTCTCCTCTCAGTTAATTCATTAATTATTCTAAAACTGTCTATGTTATGTTTCACATTACTTGTCACTATGTTTATCGTTTACCCTTTTCACTGAACACTTAATAGTTTGTATTTATAAACATTCTTATTTTTTCTTTTGCCTTGTACTCTTATTTGGGGATTATTTATTCATTTAATAATGGTTTACTTTTCTGACCTTTTATTACTACGGACTTTTTTTTTATGTAGGTACAATATTTTATGTAGGTCTACTCG
The DNA here is from genome assembly GCA_034769895.1 of Magicicada septendecula. NCBI lineage: Eukaryota > Metazoa > Arthropoda > Insecta > Hemiptera > Cicadidae > Magicicada > Magicicada septendecula. The sequence goes on from CM068375.1 coordinate 405,437,187, forward strand.
ATCGTCGTAGATACAGTGCAAACAAAATCAAGACGCCAATTAAGTCACTAATCACCAGCTTTAATTTTCACAGTTAAACAGTTCATAATTAACAACACAGTCTCTTATAACAAATCAAATAAAAATTGTTCACATGCAATAAAATGTCCACTAAAATTAAACACAATTGTATTACAATTATCCCTCCCGATTATTAAACACTTCACTAATAACCACTTGAATGCACACAGTAATATCGCCATATAATCACTTGTAATCACCCGACAATAAACTCGGACCGCACTGTAAATATATCGCAACTAATACTGAAACTTAAGGCCGCTGCCGCCATGTTTTTATACCTCCGCTCACAGACCAGAATGTTCCAAACTACGTCTTAGCGCCAGTGTGTACTACGTAATTAATTGCCGCCTTGACACAGTCCGTGCAGCTGGCGGCTTCAAGAAAAGTCTCGAGAATGCGTCTAGAGTCACGTATGCCACACACATTAGAGTGAGATTCTTCTGGCGAATTCGACAAACACGTAGACTGTTCTGTAATGTCATAACAATATATATAAAACTCAAAGTCTGAGGATTTATGGGCACTGAATACAAATCCACACTGTTTCACTGATTGCCACCAAATTTTGCACAGGTAACCTTTGACACAAGGTGCAAAATACTGTCTAACTTAGAATTTGATATTTTGCTCCGTTCGCATGATTTAGGCCCTTTTAATTATGTTTTTTTGTTGACGCGTATAAAGACATCAACAACACCATGGAGACCAGAATTAATTACCATAGTAACAAGTAAATAAACAAACAATATTTAGCAGAATCAGACCTGTACCTTTATCCGTTCCTGCAGTTTTTAATGTTTTTAACATGCGATTGTATCAATATATTTTGTAATTTTGTGTACAGATATGTCTATATATTTTGCAATTGTCTTAAACGATTATAAAATTTATCTAAATATCACTATAATATTGACGACTCGGAACACTAAGTTTTTTATAAGTAAAAACGTAAAGTTTTACCTTACAGCCTAAACCGGCTTTCACCTATAGAAGGCTTCATCAGAGGCTGTCGTAAGTAGCGCTGTTCGTCTTGTTGTTGGCGACGAGATACTTTGTCGAAAGATCGAAGCTGTGTGTGTGTGGTGAGATGTGTTCGAATAATGCGTGCGATTTGAATTGTGTCTGTTCGTTTAGGATGTCGTTTTTATTTGTTTTTCTGTGTTTGTATATTTCTAATTGTTCTAGAGTGTCTAGTTTTCGGCTTTTTGTGTGTACATGTAGTATGTTCATGTTATTGTCGATGTTTTTATATGTGTGGTTTGCTTAATTTTGATTTGGGCATATTTAGGTGTTAGTGATTTGTTTATGCATGTTTTGTTGAATGTTATGTGAGCTACAATCTTTCTAACCTTCAAAGTTGTGAACTTGTACGCTTGGACGTTAGAAGCGTACAAGTTCACAACTTTGAAGGTTAGAAAGATTGTAGCTCACATAACATTCAACAAAACATGCATAAACAAATCACTAACACCTAAATATGCCCAAATCAAAATTAAGCAAACCACACATATAAAAACATCGACAATAACATGAACATACTACATGTATACACAAAAAGCCGAAAACTAGACACTCTAGAACAATTAGAAATATACAAACACACAAAAACAAATAAAAACGACATCCTAAACGAACAGACACAATTCAAATCGCACGCATTATTCGAACACATCTCACCACACACACACACCTTCGACCTTTCGACAAAGTATCTCGTCGCCAACAACAAGACGAACAGCGCTACTTACGACAGCCTCTGATGAAGCCTTCTATAGGTGAAAGCCGGTTTAGGCTGTAAGGTAAAACTTTACGTTTTTACTTATAAAAAACTTAGTGTTCCGAGTCGTCAATATTATAGTGATATTTAGTTAAGTAACGGACACGTCATGGACAACGAAATCCAAGGATAAAATTTATGTTTATACATATTTCTGATGATGCAATGAATAAGTAATGAAATATATTAAATACTACTACTAAAGATGTCAACAACACCATGGTGACCAGAATTAATGACCACAGTAACAAATAAATAAACTAAAGCTATTTAGCAGCATCGGAACTGTACATTTATCCAATCCCGCAGTTCATTTTCGATGTTTTATATAATATGCGAATGTATCGATATATTACGATGTGGAAAAGAAGAAGTGTACTAATTGTAAATTGTCCTATTACTTATTGCAAAGCGAAAATACGTGTTGTTTTCATTTGTGAGGTTAGGAGACAACGGTTTTTGGTTTTTAGTTTACTGCTGAAATAAATAAAAGCCTTGGTTGAGGAAAACATAACGTTTAATATGTTATACAATGCTTCTAACACAGTAACACTTAAAATAAAAAATTTAGTGTTTTTGATTTAACAGGTACTTCACAAGTTAAAATAGTACAAGTGTTAAAAACAGCTTTGGAGAGAATTTGACTAATGAGTACAAAATTGTTATATGAGCTGACAGAATGTCAAATAGACATTGGCAATAAAAGTTATATTAAAATACTTATTGAAAGTCAAATATTCGCGTGCGAAGAGACAGGTAACAGCTAGTTTATTTAATACTTATAAATTCTTTACCTCAAGATGTTTATTCCCTTAGTTGGTACACGTTTCGGGAATCGTATTGTTCCCATCTTCAGCCTTCTTGATTTTATATCTTGTGGAGTATTTGTGTTTTGATTGGTTGTTGTTACGGTTTCCTGTTGGTTTTTGTTGTTTTATAGTGGTATTATTGGGTGTGAATGTGGTGTATATTGTAACCAGACCTGTTACAAATAAATATAATTTCTTTGTGTAGTTTCAAAGAAAAGAAAAAAAAATTTATTAAAAAAAAAATTGGGTTAAAACAAATTTTTATGTTTGTTTGTTATGTAGTAATTTATAAATAATCCTGGTTCTATGTTTTGTGTAAAATTTTAAAATTCTGTGAGTTATTTTGTTTAATTTTTACACTTCTGGTAGACCTTAACCAAATCCGGAGTTAATCAGATTATCTTCTTGCTGTACTCGATTAGTGATTTTCAGCGCTGCTCCAGTATATCACTTTGAGTTAAGTTTTATCGTCTTCCAGTAAGTCCTGTAGTTATTTAAATTCTTAATTTAAGATGTGAAATAATTATAAAGGTAACATCCAGATTATTGAAATAATTTGATTTATTAAAAATAGTTCTTAAAAATCGATGTTGAGCAAATATTCGACTCTTTCACAGGGATATATCGATTTGCGATTACAGGTTATTTTTATATAAAATATTGAAAAAAGGTTCTTATAACGATTATATTTATATAGTCAGAGAAGGGTAGGGCTAGAAAGTATAACGTGTACAAAAATATAAGTCTTAAGAGTAAAAAATGACAATTTGTTAATAATATATAATGTTTTGTAGTATACAATTTATACCCAATAGTAGACTCGATGACTGTGGCTGGTGGTTACTTTGCATCACGGGAAGATCAAAATGGCGGCACGTCACGTTGTCGAATATTACTGCAACTTGATGGTTGGAAATTCTGATAATAAATTCCCTTTCACAACTGTTTTATTGGTCTCCGTGATAGTGTATATTGTCTATAGTGTTGTTCTTGTATCCTGGATAAGTGTTCAGTGTTCACTGGTGTTAATTGTCTTATTTTATATGTATTCAATGTTTGCTGGTTATGATGAAAAAATCGAAAAGTTGTTACAAAGTGAATTATTAATGTTAGGTTATTTTAACGGTTTCATTCACTGGTATTGTGTAGTGTATTGTTTGTTTTCACTATTGTAGTATAGTATTTCACTGATATAAAGTCAAAAAGTGTTAATTTAGGTAACTCTCGTTTTTCACTGATTTTCGCCTTTTACTCCATTACAATCCGTTATACGGTTTTAGAACGCGATTGAGGATCAACCGTTCCGTTTGAATGTTAACAAAGAACTAATTTACTTCCTTCGTCTTAGGAAATATCTTGCCAAGTTAATATTGGAAAATTATTGTTAAAATAATTTTCATTTCCTATGTACATAATTATATGGTACATTATATATGGAATATTTTTAGTTTATTGTTCGCTTTCATGAACTATTAACCACATAATTGGTTTATTTATCCCATTCTGTTTAATTTGGTATGTCATAGTCCATATTTGTTGAGATTTTTGTTAAAATTACCATATTTCTGTCTTTTTGGAAATCTAGGCCCAAAAATCTGTTTCTGTTCTTGTATACAATTCCTGCCATTTTAGGTGTTCTAAATATAATTATAATAAATTTCAGATGGTCACAAATCTTTCCTTTCCTTAATCCCTTATAAATTTAACATTTGAACTGTCTTTTAGTGATAATTTATTAATTTACTATTCCTCCTCTGAAATAGTTATTTTTTTATATTTCGAAAATTTTTAATAATTTAAGACATTTTTCTATATTACTCTTTTAAATCATAGGATCATTTACAGTAGTTGGGTATTGATCCACCTTACATAAATCTTGTTAGTTTACATGGTTCCTTGGTGAATTAACTAGTTTATATTTATTTTTGTGAATTCATTATTTGGCCTAGAGTTTAGTATTTTACATACATGGTTTTTTCAAATAAAGTTAATTCTACACCTCCTCTGACTTTTAAAAGTTAACATAACATGAAATAAAACTGTTTACATAATTATTGATATGTGTAGCATCTAATTCATGCTACTGTTACAAAAAATAATATTTGACATTAATTAGCAGTCTTCAAAGTTAGACATGTTTGCTGGAACTATTTTGAACATACATTTAAAACATTTTATAAATTAATGCAGCATCCATACCTAAACATTTTAATTTGTAGGCATGCTGTTATATAACTAAAACATCTTACTCTAAATATAGACCTTATTCTATAGGAACTCTTTTTAAAATGGAGTTCATGGCTCTGAACATTATTAGCCATTTAATTTCTTAACTTTATCAAAACTTAATCTATTTTCAGACCTTTCTGATTATATTGTATTATTATCTAAAATCCCCTTGTACTGTAAACATTTCCCCACATACTTTCTTTATTATTGGCATTACCATGAATGTCTTGAGATAACAAAGTGACCTTATTTATGAAATATAAGAAATATTTTTCATTTTAATATTTCATTACTTGTTAATTATAAAATATAAAAGTTATTTTACAGCACCTTGTTTAAGTTATAGTTACACTACAACTTGAAGTTTATTACATTTAAAAACACTTCCACTGGTACACATTCACTGTTGGTTCTAACTTATATTTGAATTTTATTATTCTCAGACCAGACCTTTAGTCATAATGGACTGTGAAGATTTGTTTATTTTTTACCCTATAATAACTTTAGTTGGTGCACTTCTTATCATACTACTCCATACTTTTGTCTATAATTATTTACAATTTTGTAGCGTGTCAATTTTGGGTCCTTTTATTTTTTACGGTTTGGGGTATTTACATTTTTATTTATTTCGTTTTTGTGCGGGAGTTTTATTTAAACATTGTGAAATTTCATATTACGACAAAGATTCATTTCATTATAACAGCACACGTATTGAGAAACAGTGGTGTAACAAAGTGAAACGCAGTTTGCAGTTGAGTAAGGCGGCAAAGGAATTCGCGCCCCCTTCGAAATTCTAAGAACTTTGTATATGTATGTCGGTGCCCGTACGTAACACAGCCGGGCGGAGCGCTGAAGTGACGCCGTAAAAAACTCAAAATGGCTAAAAGCAAGAAACTCTACGAGCACATGGTCATGGACCAGCAGGAAATAAGGTCTGAAGTCCGGCCCCTTTTATGACGTCAGCCAATGCCTAGCTGAGATCGTAGGCTATATTCACTCCAAAAAACTACAGGCATGGCATGGAACGAAGCTTCGACGACGAAGATCAAGGCAGTGCTTTCCGTAGAAAGCATAAGATCATCTCAGCAGTACCTGTTACGTTATCGTTCGCAGTCTACCAGCTGAACTCCCCGGTACCGGGACAGCCAAAGCAGGCTCGTCATAAAAATTGTTAATTAAACAGTAAAAAAGGTGTAAATACAGCAAATTGTCATGTGACCGCGGTCAATCAATCGAGGGGGCCTTAATCAAGAGTTTTAGTTTATTTCGGACAATAAAAGCAGTGTAACCGAACAATGCGTGTGTGCGGAGACCGCGTGGCCGGCGAGGGGGGAAGTTTATTCTTATAAAATGTTAAGGGATTTATAAATTGATTGGTTTGTAAGCGTGAGTGAGCAATGCTGGGCTGTTTATATTTATGTTGGTGTTTTGTGTAATTATAAATGATACAAGGTAAGCTATAGTTTGTAAGTTATATTATGCAAGAGTTGCACAACATCTGAGACATGTATTTAAGGAACCTTCTTAATTTTATAAAAGTTCAAAAGTAAAAGATTAAATAAGTAATTCTCTTCAAAAATGAGTTGTGTCAGTAATTTGCTTAACCTGTAAACCATGTTTGTATCTAGCGTTCATGTGATCGGACCCTGGAACCCGACAACATAGATCGAGATGGTAGGTGGAAATTAAATAATATTTGGTAATTCATAAAAATAATACAGTAAAGAGTATCACAAATGGCGCCGCGAAACAGGCACGAATTATAAATAATATATTTAATTAAATTCCACATCTACAAAGATACAAACATGTGTTAGGTTAGCGTAGCAAAATAACATTGCGTTATGGACGCAAAGATATACCGAAAGTACATTACAAAAAAAAAACTAATGAAATTAATTAATTAAATTAATTAAAATATTGATTATCAATTATAAAAAATGGCAGATAATAATGATGCCAGTTTATCTGACAGCCAGATGGAAGGTCAAATAAGTAGCGACTCCGGAATTCAAATAACAGAGTAGTCTTGAGGAGTCAAAAATAATACAGACAGTTGAGATTCATTCAACACCTATTTTAGGAAATCAAAATAAGAAATCTGATAATGATACTATGTTAGCAAGATTGTATGATATGATGTACAATAGTTTAGAAAAACAAGATAGTAATTTTAGAGAATTGAATGACAAATTTGATAGACAAAGTAGGGATATTAACGAGTTGAAATATGAGATTCAAGAAATTAATAGACATTGTGAAAGTACTAAAGTAGAGTTTACTGATAAAATCAACCAAGTAGAGACCAAGTTAGATGATTCAATACAAAAGATAGATGTTAAATTTAATGAAGTCGATAATCAGATAAGTAGAGTTGAGAAGCAAATCAATGAGAATAATGAAAAATTAATTAATTCAATGAATGAGTATAACGATGACATAGAATCTAAAATTAATAAATTTAATACTGAAACTGAATGTAAGCTGAGTAGTGTAGTAATGACAGTTGAAAAAATTAGTCAAAATATTGATGAACACCAAAATAAGATAGACTCGAAAATAAATGAAATTGAAAGTAATTATAAGACAGAAATACAAGCAGTAAATGAATCTATTGAAGTAATATCAAAGAATAATGTACAGTCTGAATATAGTAATGACAAAAAATTATATTCACTTGAACAAAACATTAGTAGTATGAGAGACGAATTAAGTTTAGTAAGAAACCAAAATTTAAACAATGTTACTGAACGCATATTCATGACACGAGACACAAACAATGAAATAGAATTAGAAACTTTTAGTAGTGAAAATAGGAGAGTGCATCCGATGCAATTTTTGAATCGAGTACGGGAATTTGACAAATTTAATGGTAGTAGTTGGGAGGTTAAACTTATAAAAATTTTGAAATGTTTTAAAGGCAATTCAGAGATATGGGCGGAGACACATCGAAACGAATGGGAGAGGCATGAAGATTTTGAAAAAGCTTTTCGGAATAAATACTGGTCGGAGGAGGAGCAGGAGATACTGCGAAGCCAAATAATGGGAACCGGGAGCTTTGGAAGAAACAATCGTAATATTACAGTTTATACGATGAAGCTATACAACGAAGCGAAGTATTTAGAACCACCGCTGCCATTCCAGTCGTTTGTACGCCACATCAGTAAGCACCTACCGAGGGAAGTGCAGATCACGTTAATGACCAGAGAGGTAAGCGATATAAATGAGTTAGAAAAAATATTGGATGTTTTTCAGAATATTAAGGACCAGGAAGATAGCAGACGCATACAACAAATTAATATACAAAATGGAGGTAATTATACACCAAGAGGAGGACCAAACGGGGGAACCACACAAAATGGTCGAGAACGAGACAGACGATACCCGATGTGGAAATGTGACGGATGTCTGGTGGAAAATTATGCTGACCGTAATTTTTGTTATAGATGTAGAAGGGCGAGGCCCGGACAGCAGCAAAGGACACAACCGAGATTCAACAACCCACCGCAGAGGAATGGCGACCGACGAGCGGAGAATCTGAGAAATGAAGGAGGAAATCAGCATATGGGTAGAGTGTATACGCCCCGCAATGCAGACGAAAGGACGGGAAACTAAGGAGGACAATGGATGAGGAGGCCCGGCCATTGTCGAGGAATAATCACGGGGTCCACGAAAATAAATACAGGAATAACACGATCCACACGGACTTGGCTACGGAATTGATGGAAGAAGAGGAGGCGGAAACGAGGAGACAAGAGGCGTGGTTGACTGAGGTAAAACTGGAGATAGAAGGTAAGTCAGTCTTGACACTTATAGATACAGGTAGTGAAATATCTGTAATAGCAGAACATGTACTGAATAAATTGAAAGAGACTAACAAACATATTCCGTCTTTGCCAGTAGCGGGAGTAACAATTGTAGGCATTACTTGTGTTAGAAGTAAACGGGTTACAACACAAGTCCAGTTGAACATGTTAATAAATGGGGAAAGCTATGAGAATACATTTCTAGTTGTAAGGGGTTTAAATTTAGAAGTGATTTTGGGTAATGATTTTTAAATAAGGAATAATGCGGTCATCAATTTTAGAAAAAGAATTTTAGAATTGAGCGATGAAAATAAACAAATAACGGTTAATTTTGAACGGGTTTTAGACACAGTAAAGATTTCGGGTATAATGGTTATACCAGATAAGACCATAAATAGGGATATGGAGTTTAGTATACATGTGTGTAGAGAGTGTGAGTGAAGAGAGTGGAGAGAGAATATGGGCGGATAGAGAGGCTAAATTTTGCGGGGAGGGTGGCGCAATAGGGAGTTCTCAGCGTAAAGCGCTGTGGCGGGTAGTCGAGGATTATAGGGGAGTGTTTGCCGGGGAACCAGGAAGGGCAAAAGGTTATGAATGCGAGTTAAAGGTGAGGGAGCATGCGCCATATGTCCAACGTAGTTATCCGGTACCATATTCGAAAAGGGAGGCCGTACAGTTAGAATTGGACAGGATGTTAGCAGGGGATATTATAGAAAGGTCGATATCAACTTATTCCAACCCTTTAGTAGTAGTGATCAAAAAAGATGGGAGAGTGAGGTTATGCCTAGATGCCCGCAAAATCAATCAAATAATTATTCCAGACCGGGAGTCACCCGAAGCTATAGAAGAGATTTTTCAGAAATTCAGCGGGGTGAAATATATGACTTCGTTAGACCTGACTGCAGGGTATTGGCAAGTCCCGTTGGCGGTAAATAGCAGGAAGTATACCGCGTTCTTGTTCAACGGAAAAAATTATCAATTTACGCGTTTGCCGTTTGGTTTGAACACCAGTGTAGCCAGCTTTATTAAGTGTCTTGATGAGATTTTGCAACCCCATAACGTAGACTTTTTAAACATATATGTGGATGACATACTAATCGCTTCTAGAACGTTTGAGGAGCATGTCGAACATTTAGAGTATGTATTGGAGAAGTTACACCAGGGAGGTTTGACGGTGAACTGGGACAAATCAAAATTTTTGCAAACTGAGATACATTTTTTAGGTTTCATAATAACACCTACGGGAATACGTGCTAATCCGGATAAAGTAGAATCCATCCTGACGTTCCCGGAGCCTAAAAATATAAAACAATTGCAAAGTTTTCTTGGTCTCTGTAATTTTTACAGGAAGTTCCAGCGGAACTACGCCCAGACGACGGCCCGACTCAGCGCAGTGCTGCAAAAGAACAAACAATGGAGATGGGGCGATAACGAAAGAGCAGCGTTCAACGACATCAAAAATAAGTTCGCTGATATGATATTAATGAATCATCCCAATTTTAATGAAAAATTTTACTTACAGACAGACGCAAGCAATATAGCACTTGGAGCAGAACTATACCAAGAGGACGAGGCGAAAGAACACAAAACCATCGCCTTCGCCAGCCGGACGTTGCTAGCCGCAGAACACAACTATACTACAACCGAGAAGGAGCTCCTCAGTATAGTGTTCGCCGTGAGGAAGTTCCGCACGTACCTGCTGGGTAATAGAACCATCATCAGGACGGACCATAAAGTGCTGTCGTTCCTGAATACTTGCAAACTCACGCACAGCCGTATAACCAGGTGGGTGTTAGCTCTTCAAGAGTATAATTTTTCTTGGGAATACATTAAGGGTGTAGAGAACAGGGTGCCAGACACACTATCACGAGTAGACATAGACAGAAATAGAACGGGTAGAGATATCAAGGAAATACAGATTTATAGATTGTCCAGGGAAGATAAACTTTTTGTGGAAGAATTAAAGGATATAAATGTAATGCAAAGAGCTGATAGTAAATTAAATAAAATCATTACTAGCCTAGAATCAGATGTAGATGAGTTTGGGTACAAACAATATTTTCAAGTGTTTAAAGGTAGCTTGTTTAAAAAAGTAGAGGGGAGAGAGAGGGATTGGAGGTTAGTTATACCAGAAGGGTTGATAGAGAAAATAGTGTGGGACTGTCACCTTAGATATGGGCATTTTGGGGCCCGGAAGTGTGTGAATGTGTTAAAGGAATCTTGTCTATTTAAGAATATGGAGAAACGCGTCCGAAGAATACTTAGAGTTTGCGAGTTATGTCAGAAATCTAAAGTTGTAAATTATAGGTTAGAAGGAGAACTAAATTATATTAAAGTAGAAAAACCATTCGATTTAGTAGCTGTAGATTTGTACGGCCCTTTGCCGAGAGGTAGGGGTGGAGTGATGCATATTTTTGTTGTACTTGATACTTTTTCCAAATATGTAAGGTTATATAGCGTGAAGCGAGCAACAAGTAAGGTGCTGAGCGAGAAGATCGCACACGACTACATGATCAACGTGGGAAAGCCGAAGGTGATATTATCCGACCATGGTCCGCAGTTCATCAGCGGGAGATGGCGCCAGACTCTCGGATGGGAAGGTATCATCCCAAAGCACACCGCAGTGTATCATCCACAGTCAAATCAGGCGGAGAGAGTTATGAGAGAGTTGGGCAGAATTTTCCGGACATACTGCCACGCCAAACACAGCGAGTGGCCACTCTATGTCCAGAAGATTGAAAATTGGCTAAACTGCACCACCCACGAGTCGACGGGGTTCACACCTTATGAGTTAGTAAGAGGGAAGCGTCCACAGAGGATTTTGGAACAATTAATTGAGTATCCACCGGAAACCAACACGATTGGTCACGATGTTAAACTGAGACTAGCGAATGAAAGTTTGTTGACGAAGGGGGAAAGGAGAAAACAGAGACATGATATGAAAGGTAAGTGGACGCAGTACAAGGTTGGACAGCTGGTATTGGTACGACGACATGATTTATCGAGCGCTCAAGATAAGGAGATCAAGAAATTTTTCTTATTATACGAGGGGCCGTACGAGATAGTAGAAATAAAAATGAAAAATTCATATGTGTTACAGAATAGAGAAACCAGGGAGATAGTGGGTACGCACAACGCTACAAATTTGAAATTATTTTGGTCAGCATAAGGATTTTATTAAATAGTAAATGTATGAATGTCATTAATTGTTTTTTTTTTGTTTATAGAAGGGCTCCTCCCCCATTTTCGGGCGGCCACGATCTTACCAGTCCTGGCCGTGGAATTCGGAACTCGGAGGCGGGCCATGGTTGGCGGATCTTCCTTCGGGCAGTGAAAACAACGATGGTCCGGCTCCACCAAAATTGGTAAAAAACTGGAAATTTAGCTACACATTTGAACGGGGAGGGGGACCCCAACAGGTACGTGACGAATTAAAATTTTTTATACACTCTAGGTGCAACAATTTTGATGTACCTGTCACGTGCCTGCACTGCCTTAGAGTGTTATATATAAAGGAGGCTACACCTAAATACAAGGCAGGGCATACAAACGTAAATATTTTAGTGTCAAGGGCAAAATTCCAATTGAGCCATTGACAACAGTTTTGCTTACACCAAAATGAAGAGTTTTGCTGGGAGGCACAGTTGAAGAAAATTCAGACGGTGGGTCTGGAGAAATGAGAGTCAGAGAGAGAAAAGTAGGAAGCAATGGGGGGAGTAATTTCACAAAGCAGATCCGAATTTTCTTCAAAACTGTGCCTCATAGCAAAACACCCCCGTTTCAGGTGCGTCCATAATCGCCAATTAAAAAAAAAAAAAAAAAAAATTGGATGTATATAATTTTAAATTTAAATAAATTTTAGAATTAAGTGACCAAATATAATTGTCAAGTTTTAGTATCAGAGAGTATGGGAACGTTTTGAAAAGATGTGTAACAAAATATAAACTTGGTATCAATACAAGAAGTGGGGATGATTTTGGGGGGGTAGATTGGTGCTCAATGAAGTGATAGAACAACGGAGTGTGGAACTGCAAAGGTTGAAAGCTTTAGTGTATAAATGTTAATTAATTAGTTATTAGGTTGCTATTGCGGGGGTGGCCTGTGCCCTCGTAAATAGCGGAATGGGTTGGGGGTAACAGAGAGTGTTACCCCCATCGGAGGCCAAAAGGGCGAAAATGTGCGGCACACCTTTTTTCGTGTAAGTCAAAATTTACACACTGCTAAACGACCGTGTCGCACATAGTAGTAATGATTGTAACAGGCAGTGAAATGCAAGTTTAGATTTCCCCGACTTTTCGACTGCTCTGTTAAATAACTAGTGCTCAGACACTCAAGACAAGGTGTTCATGCTATAATTTTAAGTGTATTATTTTATCGTTGCAAGTTAGATATATGTGTTGATAAAATATGTGTTTTCATGATATGTGTATACTTTAAACTAAGCCAATAATTAAACGTCTGGCAGGCGGTCAATATGAATTATCCGAATCAGAGAAATGGGAAACAAGGAGGTGAGAAATAATGATAAACAAATATATATATATTTCATGTAATTTGTTCAAATATGAGATGTGTTGTAATTGTGTTAGTGAGATCAGCTGATCAGCAATAAAACGTCACTGGTATAATGGTTTGTAAATGTTCTAAGTAATTAATGTTCATTATAATGTTTTTAATGTGTTACAGATGTTTTGGAGTAATGCTAACAATAATGATAATAAGAAGTAAAGTAATAATTTATGCAAGTTAAAAAGAGATAGTTTTGGGTGATGAATATTTTATGGGACATATAGATCTGTCCAAATTGAAGTTAAAGAAATAGTAGAAATGAAGAATGTAATGTTGTTTTGAACTAATGTATGTTATAGAATTTTGAGAAGTATTGATGTTGACACAGTAGTTGTGGAGAATTTATGTGGAGTTTGGAGTGATATATTTATGGTTATAATTAATGGTGTTATTTTGTTGTATTTGTAGTAAGGTAAGGAGATTGAGATTTTTGGGGATGGCAATTTTGTATTAGGGGGTAGTGTATTGGGGGAGTTCACAACAAAATGATATGTTGGGATGGGATAGGGATAGATTTTAGTGAGGAGGGGCCGCCTTAGGTAGAATCCAGGGGCCATATAAGGGAAATTGAGTTTTTTGGGTGGGGAAAACACATATCCTATGTACAAAGGGTTAGAGAGTATTTTTTATATATAGAGAGAAGGTGGCGAATTGAGTTTAATGGTAAGTTGGGTTTAGAGTGTTTTGGGAATATTTTGATAGAGATGGGTGTCATGGGAGTTGAAGTTGTTAGTGGTTAGAGTCAGAGGGAGAAAGTTGATATATGTATACAGAGTAAGCAGTAAATTAAATGAGAATAAATAATTTACATCACCCACAGTAAAGGACAATAAGATTGTTAATAAAGAGAGAGATTTATAATAAAGAATATACAATTTTTTATTTTTTAAACCAGTGACAGAATTTGGAAATCATGTAAAATTAAGAATTGTTTATTTTGAGTAATATAAATGTCAATTTTCTTATTATTTATATTAATATTTTGTTAATTTTTAATATTTTATTTTATTATGTTTTGTGTTTCCAGTTAGGATATTACTGATATTGAATGTATTTTCAGCAAGCATACATAACATATGTGGGTCAAGGGTTTTGGACTTGACCTAGTTTCGATCAGCTGATGAGGTCATACACATACTAAGCTTATATAATAGGAAGTCAATTTAATTTGTTTATTTGATCAATTTAAACCAAATTTTAAATAATGTCTAAAAATAAAGGAAACATTTAAATAAAATTAAAATTTTTTTTGAATTTTAAAATTTTTGGAAATTTTAATTTTTTGAAAATAAAAAAAAAAAATAAAAAAAAATCTTGATTTTTCGCCTGCCAGCGAATGAATATTTTAGGTAATGATTATTTTATTATGTGTGTACTTAACATGTTTATTTTTATTGTTTGATTGTATTGCATTGTACTGTTAGACTATAAGTGATTACCTGTTAGGTTAAGGATGTGTTTTGAAATGTTTAACTTAAATCATTTTAAGGAAAACAGAAAACCAGGAAGAGAATGTTTTGAGTATATTATTTTGAATTTTGAAATTTTTTGAATTTTTCATAAATTTTAAAAGAATTTTTCAATTTTACAATGTGTTATGTCAACATGTAATGTGAGTGTGCGTGAGCCCAGTATTTGCTAAAGGCAGCCCAGCTTGCATGAAAGGGGGAACATATCGGTGGAGGATCTGGCATAATTTAAGCCAGGGATTGAGGATTTTTGGGGGTAGCATGTTAAAAGGTGAGGTGTGCCGTGGTACGAGTCTGCTCGATTTCTCGGTGTTGGGATCTCTTACGGAGAAGTCCAGTGATCTCGTTCAGATGAGTCCATAGTCGCTGAGCCAGGGGGGTAGTGTACCCATGTAGATTCAGAACAAGGGGGTTGTTGGCACCAGTTCCTCACCGGTCCTCTTCGGGGTTTATCGATGAGATTTCTTCTGTTGTGGACAGCAGAATTCTCATCGAGGGGGTATTGTAGCGTGTCAATTTTGGGTCCTTTTATTTTTTACGGTTTGGGGTATTTATATTTTTATTTATTTCGTTTTTGTGCGGGAGTTTTATTTAAACATTGTGAAATTTCATATTACGACAAAGATTCATTTCATTATAACAGCACACGTATTGAGAAACAGTGGTGTAACAAAGCGAAACGCAGTTTGCAGTTGAGTAAGGCGGCAAAGGAATTCGCGCCCCCTTCGAAATTCTAAGAACTTTGTATATGTATGTCGGTGCCCGTACGTAACACAGCCGGGCGGAGCGCTGAAGTGACGCCATAAAAAACTCAAAATGGCTAAAAGCAAGAAACTCTACGAGCACATGGTCATGGACCAGCAGGAAATAAGGTCTTAAGTCCGGCCCCTTTTATGACGTCAGCCAATGCCTAGCTGAGATCGTAGGCTATATTCACTCCAAAAAACTACAGGCATGGCATGGAACGAAGCTTCGACGACGAAGATCAAGGCAGTGCTTTCCGTAGAAAGCATAAGATCATCTCAGCAGTACCTGTTACGTTATCGTTCGCAGTCTACCAGCTGAACTCCCCGGTACCGGGACGGCCAAAGCAGGCTCGTCATAAAAATTGTTAATTAAACAGTAAAAAAGGTGTAAATACAGCAAATTGTCATGTGACCGCGGTCAATCAATCGAGGGGGCCTTAATCAAGAGTTTTAGTTTATTTCGGACAATAAAAGCAGTGTAACCGAACAATGCGTGTGTGCGGAGACCACGTGGCCGGCGAGGGGGGAAGTTTATTCTTATAAAATGTTAAGGGATTTATAAATTGATTGGTTTGTAAGCGTGAGTAAGCAATGCTGGGCTGTTTATATTTATGTTGGTGTTTTGTGTAATTATAAATGATACAAGGTAAGCTATAGTTTGTAAGTTATATTATGCAAGAGTTGCACAACATCTGAGACATGTATTTAAGGAACCTTCTTAATTTTATAAAAGTTCAAAAGTAAAAGATTAAATAAGTAATTCTCTTCAAAAATGAGTTGTGTCAGTAATTTGCTTAACCTGTAAACCATGTTTGTATCTAGCGTTCATGTGATCGGACCCTGGAACCCGACAACATAGATCGAGATGGTAGGTGGAAATTAAATAATATTTGGTAATTCATAAAAATAATATAGTAAAGAGTATCACAATTTCATAAGGTTTTGGGGTGTTATACTTTCTTTAATGGTATTAACATTTGGTTTGGGGTCAATGGTAGTTAATAATAGGTTTTTATTGTGGTTCTTTCATCCTATATCTTCTTTTCTTCTCTTCTTCCTTCTTGGGTTTCTTCTTGGGTAAACCAAGGTACTTTGTTTTATTCTGTCCGATGGTTAGTTCGGGGTATCTTCTTTATTATCTGCTTCTAAATTTCTTCTTCCTTCTTGGGTTTGGAGTATCTTTTTTATCACCTGATACTGGCTTTACTCTTCTTTCTTGGTTTCGGGGTATTTTGTTTATTACCTGCTCCTAAACTTTACTCTTCCTTCTTCTTCTTCTTGTGTTTGGGGTATTTTCTTTATCACCTTATACTGGCTTTACTCTTCTTTCTTCTTCTGTTTGGGGTATTTTGTTTATCACCTGCTCCTAATCTCCTGGGTAGTCTCCTGATTTTTTAATATGAGTTTCCTTTAATTTATTTTCTTTGAATTTTATGGTTGCAGTTTTATTATTTAATTATTGTTTTTCTTTTATAATGGTGTTTTCCTTTGAAGTGTAATTGAATTTCATTTGACATTCTTTGAGTATATGTAATTTAATTATTTTTATGATCTTAATTTAATTAATTATTAGTGGAATATCTGTCACGCTACAATATATTAGTTTCTTGAGTATTTTCGATGTTGAATGCTTTGAAAATTGTGTCATGTTTTATATTGATTTGTATTTGATCAAGTATTAGTTTGTTGGCGTTTTGTTCATTAATAATGTTTGATAATTACTATATTTTTGTTTAAGAAAACATTATTTATATTTGGCTATTAAAAGGGACAAAGAGCCACTAACAAAGGGACTAATAAATAATTGATTAATAAATAACTTGGATCTCTTTTAGCATCAGTTGGTATAAATCTGAGATTTGTACTGACAACTTCAGACCAATGGCTATATAACATTAAAGCTGAAAATTTAATATTCCATCTTGATTTAAATGACCAGAAACAGCACTAACTCTTACACAAAACATAGCCCAAGAGCAAGTAAATGGATATGAATATCAAACAATAAAAAGCTAGCAATTATCAATATGTTAAAGGGGGGCCTTACGCCCTATCTAGCACATGTTATATTTAGTTTTTTGTGTACACTTTTCTCAAAAACTATAGAAGATAGGGAGCTGAAATTTTAATAGTTTACTTTTAGGACCTTTTTGTGGTTATGGAAACAGAATTATACTTTAGAGTCATTTCAAAAAAAGTTTTGAGTTTTTTAAAAAAATGTTCAAAAAATTTGCTATTTCAAGAGTTTTAATTATTTTTGTAAAGTACATTTCATCATAATTTTGGTTCCACATATGTAATATTATGAAATTTAGCTACAAAAGACTCCATATTTTATAGTTCTTGAGGAAAAGGTACACATGTGAAATAAAAACACAATTTTTCAGGAAACTGGTTTAAGTTGAAGAAGATATTTTTAACGCATTCCTGATAAAATAGTGGACAACTTATACTTCAGAACAGTCCAGCTCCATAATCTTTGTGTTTTTACTTTTCTTCTTTCTTCCTTTTTTCTTGTCTCATTTGTTTCATCTTCATCTACATTGAATTTTTATCAGCTTTTCGCATCCGCATTCTGTTGATTTTCCGTAATCACATTTTACAGTTTTCACTATATTTTAATCCCAAAGCACTAAGCACTTCCAGTTTTCTCACTGCAACCTTATTAAATGATATAACTGCATCATACACCCCTACTTTTAGTGTTGTGATGCCGACAAAAATAGTTTTGACAGTCTTTTCCAAATCACCATGTTGAATGATTCATTTAGATTCTGGGTCTTTCCCAATCAGCATTTACCCAAAATGGTTTCATTAGAGAGATCTTAAAAATTGGTTTTATTTGATTTCAACTGTTGCAGGAAGGGAGTGTCTGGCTGTGTAAGATTCTTTGGTCACATTGGCTTGATTATATATGCACCACGAGCTGTTGAGAGAATTCGCACCCAGAGAATTGACGCAAAACTTTCTGTGCACAAGCCATTTTATTATTTTTTTAGTGAGGTTACAATATTTTAACATTGACATGTTATATATCATCTTTTCAGCATATTCCAAGCTATAATAATAAACAAAAAAACCGAAAATGGCCAAAAGAGTATTATTTGGGTGTAAGGTCCCCCCTTAAAATACAAAATCTCTTATTGACAATTCACCTGATAAGAATTAAATTAATAAATCAGAATATCATATGATAGTATGATAGACATTCCTCCAGCAACAGAAAGAAATTTTCACAAGGCCCAAAAGATTAAGATATTCTTTTGGTTTCTTTTTATATAGGAAGATGCCTTCACCAGACTGTTCCCATCCATTCAAATCAGGTAATCTGTACTAGTGATTTTGATTCAAAAACAGTTTATTAAAGTCTGACTGACTTAGGAAAATATAATGTGAGTTACCAGAACCCTTGCGTCTTATACTGGAAAGGGTCACTGTTTCTAGCCTTGTTTCAATAGTATGCATCACAAAGCATACTGCTGCTGCTAACTGCTGCCTCCTTGGCAATAAAAATTAACAAAATATAATTAAATCACTACCAACTCGGAACACAAAGTTTTTCTGGGTAAAAACGTAAAGGTTTTACCTTATAGCCGGAACCAGTTTTCGCTTATTATAAGCTTTGTCAGAGGCTGCCACTGGGACCGCTGTCCGCCTTGTTCTTGGCGACGTGTCGACTTTTGAAGGATCGATGTTGTGTGTGTGGGGTGTGATATGTTCGAATAATACATATGATATGAATTGTGTCTGTTCGTTTAGGATGTCATTTTATGTGTTTTTGTGTGTTTGTATATTTCCAATTGTTCAAGAGTGTCTAGTTTTCAGCCTTTTGTGTGTATGTGTAGAATATCCATGTTGTTTCGATGTTTGTGCATGTGTGGTTTGCTTCAATGAGGTGCTTTGTAAAGGTGGTTTCAGTAGTGGAGTGTAGTGCCTTTGTGTGTTCAATATACCTTTGTTTGAAGCAATGTCCTGTCTGGCCTATGTAGAATTTGTTGCAATCTGAGCAATTTAGTTTGTAAACACCGATCCTTCAAAAGTCGACATCATCGCCAAGACCAAGATGGACAGCGCTCCCAGTGGCAGATTCTGATGAAGCTCATAGTAAGTGAAAACTGGTTCAGGCTGTAAGGTAAAACTTTTACCCATGAAGAACTTTGTGTTACAAGTCGGTAGTGATTTAATTATATTTAGTTAAATATAATTATTTCACTACGACTCGGAACAAAAAACTTTTTATGTGTAAAAATGTAAAAGTTTTACCTTATAACCTGAACCGGATTTCACTTTTAAAAAGCTTCTTCAGAGATTGCCACTGGTAGCACTGTTCGTCTTGTTGTTGGCGACGGAATCGATTTCCAAAAGATCAAAGTGTGTGTGGGGTGTGATATGTTTGAATAATGCGTGTGATTTGAATTGTGTCTGTTCGTTTAGGATGTCGTTTTTATTTGTTTTCGTGTGTTTGTATATTTCCAATTGTTCTAGAGTGTCTAGTTTTTGGCCTTTTGTGTGTACGTGTAGAATGTTCATGTTATTTTCGATGTTTTTGTATGTGTGGTTTGCTTCAATGAGGTGGTTTGCAAAGGTGGATTCTGTAGTGGAGTGGAGTGCCTTTGTGTGTTCAATGTATCTTTGTTTGAAGCTACGTCCTGTCTGGCCTATGTAGAATTTGTTGGAATCTGAGCAATTTGGTTTGTAAACACCAGGTAGATTGAATTTGTTTTGTGCTTTGTGTGTGTATTTTGATAGTGTGTGTTTTGTTTTTTCTAGTAGTTTTGTAAGCGATTCTGTATCCTGCTTTTTTTTAGTTAATCAACGGACACGTCATGGACAATAAAATCCAAGAAAAATTAACAATAAGCAAATTTTTAACCAAACTAAAAACAAAAAGATCATTTATTATAAAAAAAATGAAATGTCTTCACTTGTTTAATACAAGTCAGTCTCAAGTTTCTGAGATCAACATTTACAGTACTTAAAAAAAATTAATTCTCATTATACCAAAGAAATCTACTACTAGTTCCTGAGTTGTTGACCTGAAATATTAGAAAATCTATATTTTAAAATAGCATCAAAGCAAAAACATTACTATGTGTGTATACTTACACGCATTGTTCAACAATAATGCCTTGTGAGTATTTATCTTGATTAACAATGTACAGCCATTCGTTATCCTTGGTTTGTGCTATCTGCGGGTAAACTGTAGTATCCTGAAAATGAATGTTTCATAATAAAGCCAACAGTTCTCCTCAACATGTAAAGTGATGGTTTAAATAACTCTCTCTCTCTCTCTCTCTCTCTCTCTCTCTCTCTCTCTCTCTCTCTCTCTCTCTCTCTCTCTCTCTCTCATATATATTGTTACTCTTCGTATGCTGGTGTGTGTTGATTTATTTTGATAATCTATCTGAATTTATTTTTCTCTAACGCCTCACGTTGTTAGATGCCAATTTGTTACTCGTCGGGTACGTGTGTCTCGTTCGAGCCCCGCGATGGAAGCCAATTTGTTACTAATCAAGTACGTGTGTCTCGTTCAAGCCCCGCGATGGAAGCCAATTTGTATCGTGACCTGTGAGTACTGTTTATGTCACACTGTTGAGTTTGTCAATTTATTATATTTCTCTCGTATGTACCTCTCTTTGATTATTTTAATATTTTTCAATTTCTTATATATCTGGATTTGCTAGATATAGTAATATCGTTAATTATAATTATCTTATCTCTCTATTTAATATACAAGTGTTAGTGTGAATGTAACTTATGTATGTAGGGTGTTATTCTAAAATTCCGCTCAGACCTAGTCTGCCTTGCAGAGAATTATCGAAATTTCGTGTGTAACTCTCTTCTCTTTGGTATCGGAGAATTCCGCAACAAGCGCTGCAGTTCCGAAACAAACGAAATTTATAGGTTAACCCACCGTGTACGGTGACTAGTTATTATACACTTAGTCTGTTTAATTCTTATTCCCAATTCATTAAATAATACCCAAATAATAAGATCCTGAAATTATACAAGGTTTCTTTATTAATTCAACTTGTTAACATTCAATAAGATTGGTTTTACTTGATATACGAAAGGCTATACGTTGCGTTAATCGATTATTGTTCGGTCCAATATTTTGTTTTAAATTCAGTTATATATATATTTTTTTTTTATAATTACTTTAGTTCAGGGTGTGAAGGTTCTTTCAACTGCGGGGAAGATTAAAAATACATAGATAAGAATGCAAGATATTACAAATTTAAAGTGTTGTTGTGTTTAATATTATTTATACAATTGAAAATTACCATACGGATTACGAAGCGACTCTGGAAGGCGGTTGTTTTTAACCTCGTGAGTTGATGCCCCGTGTCAATCAGAAAGATGATTTTCTTTATTCTTGTCTTCAAGTGATAATAAAGTGGAATCCTTGGTCCTGGTTGATTTAGAAATACCGCTCCCTTTGTTCATCAATGG
The DNA here is from genome assembly GCA_034769895.1 of Magicicada septendecula. Taxonomy (NCBI): domain Eukaryota; kingdom Metazoa; phylum Arthropoda; class Insecta; order Hemiptera; family Cicadidae; genus Magicicada; species Magicicada septendecula. The sequence goes on from CM068375.1 coordinate 405,459,108, forward strand.
CCAAATTAGTGATTACATTCTTCGGCAAACTCTGGATCCAAATACGTTTTCTATCGTATGATGTCAACTGCGATGTCCAATGTGATGTTAAGGTTATTATTTTTCGTTTGATTTGTAGGATCAACTCTTTTCACTGGTAGTTCTTTATATGGTATTATTATTTCATTAAATTATCATTTGTTCTTGATCTGATATTGGGCAATCCAGGTCATTCCTTTTTGGAATTCAATTACTTATTATCGTTTGTATGTTGCCATTATACAATTTAGTTAATGGTTGCTGGCCTAATTCTGACAATTAATTATTCATATATGGTGACTTGTTACTGTATTTAAATAATTTAGAATATGTTAGTTTTATTAACCATTTCTCTGGATTTAATCTCATCACGTTCAGATCATAAATTGCAATAATACCAATCAACAAATTATATTAATTTATGTTGTCCCTAGCAACAAATTTATTTTTATTCTTTTTCAATGTTTTGTTATATAGTGATAATTTCATATATTATTCTTCCACTCATCAAAATAATTCCTTATTAAACTTCCATTATATCGGAATATAACATTATTTATAGCTGTTTACTAATTTCTATATATATTCTGCTTGTTTTTCAATCTTAGTCTGTTTCTTTTCATAATTATTATTTTTCCGATATCAAACGTTATCAATCGATATCATTGCACTATGGCATTATCATAAATTGTTTATATTGAGTTGGTTTATTATTTATTATTAATTATCATAGGTTTTTTCTAACTCCTTGAACTATACTCATTAATTATTATTAACTTCTTTACCTAACCTTTATATTCTGAGTTGTTATATAGTGTTATTGGCTGTTAGGCCTTTTATTATATTTGGATCTACTTTTGATTATAACTGGTTAACAACTATAGCCTTTTTATATAAGTTTACAAACATAATCAAACCTTAACTATGTACATGTACACAAATAATTATTCTTATTATATCTAACAACAACTTTATCTTGATCTATGGATCACATATAAGAAAAATTGAGATCAATTAATACTAATTAACTGCTTTCCTTCACCTTTCTACCACAGTAAACAAATAATACATATTGCTTCATTACTTGATATTACATCAACAAGTAAGCTTCACAAGCTAACACAAACTTTAATATAACATTTATGGTAACAACATAACATTATTCAATTCAGAATCATTACTTTCGATTAACTAGTAATGTATATTATTGACTCATTTTTATCTATTTTCACCGTCATTTACTTTAACATTTTCGATATTGGTTTCTTTCTTATAATTCTTATCAGTATTTTTGATTTATTTACTTTTCACTGAACATTGATTTCTTACTATTGTCTATATTACAGGTTTATTTTTTATTGCTATTACTACCTTGCATCCTTATTCATTTTTACACAGTGATAAAGGTATTTATTTGACCTTTGTATTAATATGGGATTTAAATATTTATTTACCTATTATATTTCTAATATTTCTATTTATGTAACGTCGAGGACCGCATTTCTATTGCGTTAAAATATACACACACACACACACACACCTTAACATTTTCTGAAAATATCAAAACTCTTAGATGTCTCTATTACGACAAGCTTTATCTTTAAATATGATTCTAGTAAATGACACCGTTTAACACTTTTGACATCACAAACACAAAATTCTTTTATCGTTTCCAATGGAACATCTTTATGATTATTTATATAACCTTAAATTGACTGTATTTTTCTTAGCCATTTCAATTACTTATTAGCTTGAGCACAGACAGATCAAGGTTGACCCAAATTTCCCACTCACCTAAACACAATAATATTTATCCTTTTATAAATGGACGCATGTAGATGATCATTTGGAAACAGTCTTTACCTCTTAAGGTATGTCTAGATATTATTTACGTTAACCAATAATATAATTAGTTTTGTGTCTCTAGAAATGTGTGACTATAATATTTATCCCCTCCACTGTTGAAATGTAATTCTGCATATGCCCAAAGCCTGCTCTTATTCTGCTCTTATTTTATTTTTAAGACACACCAAAAAATGTTCCCAAATGTTATAAATCATTCAAAACTATTTTACTTGAAAATGATTATGTAAATTTTTCCCCACTGACCTCTATTCCAATCTTGCATCAAAAGGAACAACAAACATCTTTTAATGATTTTTTTGTTTTTAAAAATTTGAAATCATTTAAAAGAATGCTGGAAGCCTTATTTTACTTTGTCTCTGAGATTTTTTAATTTGTACTAGTTAATTCAAATTGTGCAGAATAAATGGACAAGCATCTAGCTTTCTTGCAAGGAGGAAACGTGAATAATATTATTATCTCAAAATAAATTATAATGATTATCATTTAGCACACATAGGGGACTTGAAAAAAATTTAGGTATGAAAGAAACCACAAGTGCTAAAAGCTTCAGAACCAGTGTTTTATAATGGTTACTTGAGAAATGTTGTTTACTTAAATTTGTAAATGTTAAGTACCGGTAGTCATTGAAAATATTCCCTTTCCAAACATAATTTGCTACAAAACATCCCTTTCAAACCGCTCATCCCTTTCAAAAACCTTTTCAAATCATTTACTACAATCATAACACACACACACACACACACACACACACACGTCTGTACATAAAGGTTTCACTTGAACATTTGTAACATATTTCTGTGCATTACTATAATGTCTGTTACTGTAAATGTCTGTTACGCTGACAGCAATCCACTTACGAGATCTATTTTGTTTGTTTTGCTTGGATTTTCCACTAATTCACACGTTAGTCCAAATCAGTACAAAAACAAAAATCAGAATGTGTGGCTGGTCTGCCAATTAGACTCTTGTACATAATGTTCACAGTCAGAATCTAACAGCTATGTGTAAAATCATTAATTCACTGCAATATAAAGTATACAAGTATTTTGTTCAGAATTTCAGAAGCCTAATACTTCTGAAAATATAAAAAGTTTCTAAAAGGCTTGTTATGTATATTGACTTACATGGAAAATTCTATGAAGGCAAACTATTCAATTTGTTTCAAAATAAATATTTTGTTGCTTTGTTTAAAGGATTTAAGTCATCATAGTGGTTAATAACTAGTAATTGAGGCAATTTAAATTGCAAACTAGGAACTAGCAATTTGTAATTGAAAAAATTAGTACCTAGTCTGCTGCCATTCCATTCCAATTCTCCGACCTTCCTTAGTTTTCTTTTTAATTTTCCGAACTCACAGTTGCCTTTTCAATGCCTCAGTCATAAACTATTCATTGGTCTCTTCTTTTTCTTTTTCCATTATAATTCAGAAGAGTTCATTCTAATATTGTTGCAATTAATATTTGTAATGTTTTTCATACTTACATGTCCATACCATACAAACTACTGCTCTTTAATATCATACTTCTTTGTAATGTTCATTATTAATTTCACTTGTTACATGTTTATTTTTCTTTTGTTCTGTGATATTCTTGCTGATAATGTTAATGCATTCATTTGTATACTCAGTCATTGCTTTTGTCATTTTTCCCACATTTGACACGCGTTGATTAATATTTATTTTAATCAGATTATATTTAAATAAATATCACTATAATATTGACGACTCGGAACACTAGTTTTTTATAAGTAAAAACGTAAAGTTTTACCTTACAGCCTCTGATGAAGCCTTCTATAGGTGAAAGCCGGTTTAGGCTGTAAGGTAAAACTTTACGTTTTTACTTATAAAAAACTAGTGTTCCGAGTTGTCAATATTATAGTGATATTTAGTTAAGTAACGGACACGTCATGGACAACGAAATCCAAGATTATATTTATTTCATTAATTTGTCTTCAATTTTAGTCTCTGTGATTAGTACTACAGTATATATATTGTACTGCTATAATTTCAACACTACATAAATCCTGGCAAAATAAGTAAACCTGTAAAAATGATAAATGTTTGTTTTTACGAAAGCAATAAGACTGTGAACCAAATTGGAGTTTGAAAGGTGTCAAACTGGAATGCAGTTACAAATTTACTAAAATTATTGAAAGAATAGTATTGTTTAAGAGTAATGAATGTATAGAAATCCTATAGATCTATTTTATCCCAGATTCTCACTTTAATTATGCATATTTTTACTTATATAATATGACAGTCTTTCACCTTCATTATATAAAATAGTGCTTATTAAAATCATAAACATATGTATAGGAATTATATTACACAACTATTGGCAATATATAAATTGTTGTTATGCTTTTCATATTTCAAATTTAGTAAAAGTAAATTAATATTGCATTACACATTATACGCAAGAATCAAGAAAACAATATTTTAGTTTTTAAATCAATAATAATGTCCTAATATTCAACATAAATAGACACTATCAATAACAACCATTATTTTTACATATCAATATTAAAAATAAAAATAGAGTATAATATACAGATGTTAAATAAATTACCTACTGGTAGGGTATATAAGTATATAAAACATACCTTAGCAATACACAGTCTTTCCCCGTCTCCTGGTTCAATTCTGTCCTGAATTTCGAGCTGGTAACAAAATGTTGATTAAATAACAGTGAATAATAATAATAATAACAATAATAATAAAAGAACTGTTTCTTTTTAGACTTAATACAGGCCTAATGTTTGAATAAAAAATTATTTTTTAATGACAAATATAAATTACAGTTATAAGTGAATAGCTCTGTGACTACTGAGAAGCTGTAAAACATTGAAAGAACAGCAATAGCAAAGGCCTAAAGCTCTTAATGTTAACAGAAAAATTATTTTTTCATCATGCTTTTGCTAAAAATATTAATTATTAAACATACATTTTAAAATATAGAACATGTAGTTTAAGCCGCTATCAAGTAATTTAATATTAAATACATGTTCTTCCAAAATTTCTTATATTGCCTGTATACTTCAGATAATTTGCTAGAAGAATAATAAAGAAAAAATAAACAAACAACAGATAATATAATAATTTTCTTAGGCTGGCCACACATCAGATGCAACAAAGCAACTTGCAACAAGTCATATTTGTCAGTCACTGACTCCAGTATGAAGTATACACGAGTTGTAATGGTACTCATGCAGTAACACTGAGTGCAATACTTGATTCAGGTTACCGTAGACTATTTGGAGCCAAAGAGTGAAGAAGCCTGGAATCAGTCTTGTTGCAAAGAAGCTTGAAACATTTTGTTTTTTGCATACACAGAAACAGAAGAGAGTGTTAGGATGAGAGCGTGAGGCTCTAGCAGTGTAAAGTCAATTTTTACATTATTATAACTATATGTGTTTGCTGATTAACAAGTTTGGATCTTGATGCAGACAAAAGTTGTGGTTCACAAGGACTATTAAAAGATTATCTTGTCTCAGGTAATATGCCTAAGATTGCACTTGTTATCAATAAGAAATATTGATTATCAAAAAGGAATATTATCTTATGCCTAAGATAAATATCGGTATGGAGAACCATACATGACTTCCATATTCTAAGATTTATATTTAAAATCATTTTCGAAATGAAATATTACCATAGAAACTACTTCTTTCTACTTACTGCTTCAGCCTTAACCACAGTACTGTGGTCACTAACGTATACCACCTCACGTTATCGCACTACATTTTCACTGATGATGGAAGTCGATGGCATTGCCAAAACGTCTGGTTTTGTAGAAAACATTGGACTAAGGCCAAATATCCCGGGAAGGAATTTTAACAAAAACTACTTCTTTGTTGCCGATAACGTTGTACACATATATATAAAAAGTATGCATAAAATTAATGGCTTGTATAAGTTAATGATTGATCTCTATTAAGTAGTGCTCAAGTTTCCAAAGTTTTAATATTATGATGTCTGTAATTAAAACATCAGAGCAGGTTTAGTGTGTATGAGGGTACACCGTGGACAAAAATTTTCAACATTTCCTGTTGAGCGTTGCTTAGAGTAAAGCTGCGAATCTACAGTGTACGTTTCACAACACAAACACGCGGAAAAGAAGGAGCGCTCCGAAGTCACTCATGGACCCTCAGCATCTTGCAGAGGGTTCATTCCCTAAAGACGAAAAGTCTGTCTATGAATCGTTCCTCTGTAAACACATGCAGTTACACTGCCCAGCGATCCACAGGAAGCAAATCGCTATCCACGCTGGACACTTTTTCGGCTTGCACGTGTTATGTTGGTATGGGTTTCGGCACTTTCCATTTAAAAAGCATGCAAATGTAAGAAAATAAACATGAATGAGGCCAGAAATAATGCGAATTTTGTGTGTGTGTGTGTGTGTGTGTGTGTGTGTGTTCCCTGCCTTTTTATTGCGGTAGTCATAATAATAAAATGGAAACGTAAACATTACATAACTGAGATGTGCTTGCCTGCCACGAACGATATATTTTCTCTCATACATGATTTACATTAAAATGAAAAAATTATAATTTGATTGCCTGGCAACAAAATTATTTTATTTTTAACAATTACCATTGTTTGAAAAAGTTTAAATGAATTTTCAAGTACTTTACTCTTGTTAAAACGTAAAAGGTTGCAGGTAAACTACCCCTTCCCCTTAACCGATCTTCACCAAAATCGAAAGTCCTTGAGATCTCTACAATTCAGTGATGTATGCAAAAAATTATTAACAAGGGTTTTTACCCTTGTTAAAACATAAAACGTTGCAGGTAAACTATCCCTTTCCCTTAACCGATCTTCACCAAAAACAATAGGTCTTGAGAACTCCATAATTTAGGGCTGTGTGCGAAACATTATTTGATTCTGTTTGAATTTGCTGCTGTTATCGTTTGCCATATAAAATACCCTTGTTAGAACATAAAACGTTGCAGGTAAACTACCCCTTTCCCTTAACCGATCTTCACCAAAAACAAAAGATCTTGAGAACTCTACAATTCAGGGCTGTATGCGAAACATTATTTGATTCTGTTTGAATTTGCGGCTGTTATCGTTTGCCAAAAAAAAAAAATTACCCTTGATAAAAAAAAACCGTTGCAGGTAAACTACCCCTTTCCCTCAACCGATCTTCACCAAAAACAATAGGTTGTGAGTACTCTACAAATCAGGGCTGTATGCAAAAAATTATTTGATTCTGTTTGAATTTGCGGCTGTTATCGTTTGCCATAGAAAAAAAATCTACAGACACAGACAGACACACAGATAGACAGACAGACACACACACACACAGACACTTTTCGAAAAACGACTTTTTTTCATGTTTTGAGTGTAATACAATCAGAATCTGCAATAATCTCAAACACGATTTTTTTTGCCATCACCATACTTCCATTTCCTTAAGGAATATGGAAGTAAAAATAATCAATATTTCTATGATCAAATATATAAGATGATAACACAATACAGTAGGCATATCTTCATCATACAGCATGTCGACTCAGAATGAAAAATGTTGATCTAGTCTCAAGAAATGGGCCGTAACTAAATTATTAGTCTCTGATGATTGTGTCTTCACAATAATTTGTTGCTAACTGTTCTGTCACGGTTGATGTGCAACCAGCCTTAATTTTTACTTCCATATTCCTTAAGGAAATGGAAGTATGGTGATGGCAAAAAAAATCGTGTTCGAGATTATTGCAGATTCTGATTGTACTACATTCAAAACATGAAAAAAAGTCGTTTTCCGAAAAGTGTCTGTGTGTGTCTATAGATTTGTTTTCTATGGCAAACGATAACAGCCGCAAATTCAAACAGAATCAAATAATTTTTTGCATACAGTCCTGATTTGCAGAGTACTCACAACCTATTGTTTTTGGTGAAGATCGGTTGAGGGAAAGAGGTAGTTTACCTGCAACGGTTTTTTTATCAAGGGAAATTTTTTTTTTGGCAAACGATAACAGCCGCAAATTCAAACAGAATCAAATAATGTTTCGCATACAGCCCTGAATTGTAGAGTTCTCAAGATCTTTTGTTTTTGGTGAAGATCGGTTAAGGGAAAGGGGTAGTTTATCTGCAACGTTTTATGTTTTAACAAGGGTATTTTATATGGCAAACTATAACAGCCGCAAATTCAAACAGAATCAAATAATTTTTTGCATACAGCCCTAAATTATGGAGTTCTCAAGACCTATTGTTTTTGGTAAAGATCGGTTAAGGGGAAGGGGTAGTTTACCTGCAACATTTTTTTATCAAGGGTATTTTCTATGGCAAACGATAACAGCCGCAAATTCAAACAGAATCAAATAATTTTTTGCAAACATCCCTGAATTGTAGAGATCTCAAGGACTTTCGATTTTGGTGAAGATCGGTTAATGGGAAGGGGTAGTTTACCTGCAACCTTTTACGTTTTAACAACAGTAAAGTACTTGAAAATTCATTTAAACTTTTTCAAACAATGGTAATTGTTAAATATAAAATAATTTTGTTGCCAGGCAATAAAATTATAATTTTTTCATTTTACTGTAAATTATGTATGAGTTAATATACATGTATAAAATAATATATGGTTCGTGGCAGGTAAACATATCTCAGTTATGTAATGTTTATGTTTCCATTTTATTATTATGACTACAGCAATAAAAAGGCAGGGAAGACACACACACAAAATTCGCGTCATTTCTGGCCTCACTCATGTTTATTTTCTTACATTTGCACGCTTTTTAAATGGAAAGTGCCGAAACCCACACCAACATAACGCGTGCAAGCCGAAAAAATGGACATCAATTTGCTTCCTGTGGATCGCTGGGCAGTGTAACTGCACGTGTTTACAGAGGAATGATTCATAGACAGACTTTTCGTCTTTAGGGAATGAACCCTCTGCAAGATGCTGAGGGTCCATGAGTGACTTCGGAGCGCTCCTTCTTTGTCGCGTGTTTGTTCTGTGAAACATACACTGTAGATTCGCAGCTTTACTCTAAGCAACGCTCAATAGGAAATGTTGAAAATTTTTGTCCACGGCGTACCCTCATTCACACTAAACCTGCTCTGATGTTTTAATTACGGACATCATAATATTAAAACTTTGGAAACTTGAGCACTACTTAATGGAGATCAATCATTAACTTATACAAGCCATTAATTTTATGCATATTTTTTATATATATGTGTACAACGTTATCGGCAACAAAGAAGTAGTTTTTGTTAAAATTCCTTCCCGGGATATTTGGCCGTAGTCCAATGTTTTCTACAAAACCAGACGTTTCGGCAATGCCATCGACTTCCATCATCAGTGAAAATCGAGTGCGATAACGTGAGGTGGTATACGTTAGTGACCACAGTACTGTGGTTAAGGCTGAAGCAGTAAGTAGAAAGAAGTAGTTTCTATGGTAATATTTCATTTCGAAAATGATTTTAAATATAAATCTTAGAATATGGAAGTCATGTATGGTTCTCCATACCGATATTTTTAAAATAATTTGTGTACTCTGATGAAGATTACCAGTGTCCAATGAAATCAATACATAAAAAATAAAATAAATAAAAGGCGTTTATAAAAAAAAACTAGCAATACTGCTATTAAAACAAGCAAAAAATTATTATTAACTGTCAAAGAAGAAATAAAAAGAAGAAATAAAGAAAAACAATAAGTCATACTTTTAAGTAGCTATCATAAATATCAAAATAACTATCATCATCACAATATCTGATGATGATAGTTAAATACTATTGAAACACTGTAATATTCACAAAATAATTCTTATACAACAGTTTGATTATTATTGATAGTAATATAAAATATACAACAAAAATGAGCAAATATGAACATATATATTATGGTAAAGAATGTGAAGTGAAAACGCTGAAAAACTGTTTCAACCATGGGTGAAATAACCATCTTTCTTGCTTGTAGTAGAGTACATTCATGTCAAGCCTAACATTTTTTGCGAGCAATCGTTGGGAGACTTATCTGGGTTGTTGCTTAAGCAACCAAATTGTCATTTAGAAACTACTTGCATTTGTTTGTGCTCTTTTGCAAGGCCCACTGCTAAGTTGTTACAGAAGCAGTCCCTAGCAGCCAGAACATCTACGGTGAATTAATAAAGGCTTTAGAGTTGTAATACACTTTTAAATATAGGCCTTATATCACTACCATTTTGTTACTACTTTGCATACTACTTGGCCTACGAGCATGTATAAAGTAAGGATTTATCAAATTAAATTATTCAATGACAAAATTAATATTTATCACATATCAAATTTTAACAATAAGATATCACACTTACTTTCGAGTACTGACTCTTTAGAATTATCCCAGAGCACCAGTAATAAATAAACACAATTTAGTTGTTATTAATTAAGTTTTTTAATAACGGTTGCATTCAAATATTACAAATTTATAATTCAGTACTTCAATCATTTACTATCAAATTTATTAGTGTTTATTTCTTAGCAATGGATTCTTAGACTGATTGAGTCACCAAAACAAGATTGACATATAATTGATATTAATAAGCAATATAAAATGATTGTTCATTGTTGTTATTTATGTTTTTGTTGAATTACTCTGCGATGCGATGTCCCCTGCGATGCGGGTTCTAGGCTGGTGACCAGAAGTTATCCGTTGAATAATTATCCTTGTCAGTTCGCACTAATTACACTGGTTTCACAAATATTACACAATTCACTCAACTTGCTTAGTGACAATTACACAGGTGCTGTATACTAATACACTTGTAGAAAAACACAGTATTTCATTAACAAAGCTAAGTGCGTCTAACACCGGATTGATAACTGCTATTGATTGACCGTCCCGTACAATGATGTTTCACACATTTAAATCGCTAGGTAACTCGACTTTTAAACGGTTGATGTTGTATTAATTAAAACTTAGATATGTTACTCAGTTTTAAGTTGATCTTCTTTAGTTGTGCTAGAGTTCTTCTTCTGAACATTTATTAAGTGTTTATGATGCTAACTTCCGCACAGATTACTATCGCGTTACCGTAACTGACTTACGTGGCGATTGAAATATACTTATTAAAATTACTGAAAAATTATTATTACAACTAATACGATTCTTAGTGTTGTGATTTTCCCGTAGACTAAAATAAATATTATGAGTCTAATATCTGTAATCTCTCCGTTGACTGCCTTAACTTCTTACTCTACGTATTTTTTATACTTCACTACAAACTACCCTCACTCAATATTGACAAACTACACGCCTATTGGTCTGACTTACCGCTAAATTAAAAACTACCCAATCTGTTTAACGAAACAACCCACATAAAAAATGACGCTATCCGTTATTTGTCCACAAAATGCGCGTGAACACGTTGTAGGAAAACTTCGCGTCACCCTCCATCTCACTTTATACGCTCTCTTTCTAAAATATAGCTCCTTTTGTTAGATGCACTTAACTTTTACAATCTTGGTGAATGTTTCGTACACCCTAGCAAACAATACAGTTTTATGACGGTCTGTCCCGTCAGTGACTATTTGTAATTTTTTAGCCGACTTACAGGCGTCAACGCAAGGTCGTCTATTGAATTTCTGCCACTCCTTACTACATATTTTAATGTTTTCTTACTTTTAAAGAAAAACCACCGCTTTCTATAAATTTATATTTCTCCCTGGGTATCATATGACTTTGTCCCCGTAAAATTGTTGAGAATGCAATTTTCCGTGATATCGTTAAGAAATGATGACAAATGTCTGCACTATATATATATATATATATATATATATATATACAGTGTCGGACTAGCCAGGTCAGCAATTGCCGAGGGCCCACGGGTGACAGGATTTTTTTAATAATCGATTCTGATCATAACTCCAATGCCGTAATTTTTATTCAGTGGGAGTAAATAATGGTATACATAAAAGAAATTAAAATGTCTTATACGCTACTCCTAATCCTAATGTTTTTATAAACTCAATTAAGACTTGAGAGTAATAAATATCGAAGTAGATAGTGTAGGCCAACTGGCCAATAGTTTATTGGTACCGGTACGTAAATGGATTGGAATGAAACCCGGATGGAGGCGACAAGTTATCTGCAGCTGCTGTGCGGGTGCGTGACAGTTGAGCCGTTGAGCGCATGCGCCAGGAATCAGCCGGGGAACTTCCTGTCACGACTTGTGAGTTGTGACTGTCGTCTCTCATCTGTCTAGGCAGGAGTGTTAAGTTACGGTAACTGATTGATTGTACGTGGCAACGTGGCTCCTCCTGAAAGATTTGTTGAATCTGAATCTAGCGTGGTGTGGTTGTGATGTGATTGTTTTGAATATAATTCATTGATAAAATGAGTAAACAGTGTAGACCTAGTGGGGCTTTAAAGCGAAAACTCAAGAAGGAAAGGGAGGTTAATTTAAAGAAGACAAATAAGGTTCTTGATACGTACTTTACTACTAGTGCAAAGCCTGAAAAATCTTAAGATGATTGTGATTTATCAGGTAAGTCTATAATCTATTTATAATGCTATTATCAACCCGAATCTGGCTGAATTACATTTTTACAATCTCGCGTGATATGATAGTAGTACTGTATAGTATAATAGTATAGTACAATTAATAATCAGCACCCATAGCCGTAGCATTGCAATATACAATTAAAATATCGCAGACATCCAATGTTACTAGGTTACTAGTTGTACGTTATTTAGATAAAAGATACAATTTCTTAACATTTTTTAAAAATACGATATATTCATTTATTTTTCTAAAATCAATGTGCTATGCTATCAAAAATTAGACCAACAGTTTGTCCATCTACCTCAGATACAAAACTCTCTGACGTGGCCGATGTGGGTGAAGGTGTTTATTCCGAAGCTAAAGATGCTGGTACCGCTTTGATTGCTGACAACAACAGTAGCTCTAGTTCATCCGAATCTGAAGTAGAAGACAGTACTGATGAAAATATTTCCACACATTACTTAGCTAATTTTATAAGCCCGAATATCAATGACCCCGTTACGTTGAAGAGAGGATTTTTGAAACAGCATCCTGACCAAATTCATCATGTTCAAGGGGAAAATTTCCATTCGAACCCAGTAATCTCTATTACAGAACTTTACCTAGTGGTGAGAAAGTCCAAAGGAAATGGCTTCGTACTCTTTTCAGTTAAATAAAGTATTCTGTTCAACATGTATGGCCTGTGGTGGGAAAGAAAACAGGGAATCCTCATTTATTTCAGGACACGAGGTTTCATATAAACATATCTACAAGGCTGTGGAAATCCATGAAAATTAAAAATACCATCAAAATTCTGTTGCAACAGTGCTTCAGCTATGCAAACAAGGAGACATTGAATCTCTTCTTAACAACAGTCAAGCCACATATCATGAGAAACAAATTGAAACTAGGAGACAAATTCTTCAGTGCCTTCTAGATACCACACTCTTTATTGGAAGACAAGGACTGGCTTATCGAGGGAAGGAAGAAGCAGGTTATTCCCTCAACCAAATAGGAAATCATGAAAACTTTTTAGAGCTTGTCTTGCTAATATCTGAATATGATGTGATTTTGAAAACTCATGTTGAACAGTGTATAGAAGATAGTAAGAAGAAAAGAATGAAAGAACTTAAGAGGTGAGAAGTAACGGGGAATAAGAAGAAACATTTTGGGAGAGGATCTCTTGTAACATTCTTGTCTAAAACGTGTATCAATAAATTAATAAAGACAATTGGTAACACTGGAAGGCAAATGATTTTGAAATATTTATCCAATAGCATTATCTGCAGTTTGATTATTGATTCCACACAAGATATAGCATTCATGGACCAGCTGGCAATCTGTGTTCGGTACGTAGTGCAAGGAAAGGTGTATGAGTGACTTCTTGACTTGTGTGTAGTAGAAGACTCCAGTGGTCAAGCACAATTCGAAAAAATAAAATTACATTTAACAAAATATGGAATATCTCTCACAAATGTAGTAGCTTGTTCTTTTGATGGAGCCACCAATATGAAGGGTTGTTATAACGGGCTACAAGCTCAACTGAAGAAAGAAAACCTGAATACAATATATACCCACTGCATGGCACATATTTTAAATCTGGTTGTGGCAGATTCTACAGTAAATTGCCTTCAGGCAGAAAACATATTTGGTTTGGTGGAGGAGACGGCTTGTTTCCTCAGTCAGTCCTATAAAAGAATGACTGTTTGGGAAGAACACACAAAAAGTCGTTTCAAAGGTCAAGAAAAACTATACAGACTTAAAAAAATTGGCGCTACTAGATGGTGGAGCAAGCACAAAGCCCTGACTTCAATAATTGACTATGAATCATTTTCAGATGATTTTGACTGTGCCAACGATTCTTGGAAGTTGGTGAATCTGTTTCATGTATTATTAGATATTTCTAAAGGTAACTTCAATTGCAAATCTAAGTTACAGCTCGAACACTCATTAATTAATGGACTAAATTTGAACATTTATTTACTGCTTTTATCATTTTGGATTTATTCATAGTAACGTCACCAGTTTCTGTTTTTTTACAAAGTAAAAATCTGGATTACTCAAAAGCATGGAAATTAGTGGAAAATTTGATACAACAAATCCAAAAAAAGAGGGATGAGACACATTTTGATAAATTACTGCAATGTTGTAAAAAGTACACCGTTCACATACAAACAAAGTTTGAAGACAGTGAACTAGAAATTGAGGTGGATTTTCCTGAAAAAAGAATTAGCAAAAAAATGAAAATGCCAGGAGAACATGCACAGGATGAGTTATGCTCTGTTACTACTACCCAGAAATTTAAGTCGTTGTATTTTAACAGTTTGGACTGTGCTATGAAAAGCACTGAATAATGGTTTGTTCTAAATCAGGATTTATTAAAAACTTTGCAAAAATATTAAATCACCCCGATCATGAAATTTCTGCGACTTCGTTGATAGCAGTGTCAAATTTAACAAACATTAGCAGATCAGATCTTATTAATGAGCTGAAACAGTTTCCCGCACAGCACGATGTTTTCAAGCTGTCCCTGGAAAGAGAATGCCCTGATGATCTTGTACCTGATGAAGGGGGATCAAGCAATGATGACGTATATTATTTTGTGTAGAATTAATCCTAAAGTTAAGTGTTCCCAATGTTATCATGTGCTTTTACTGTATTGTATGATCTATCTTCTCAATCTGGCCTTTTCAATAATTTGTATTCAGTTTATAAATATTAAATGACAGTTCCATGTACTCAAGTTTCTTGCAAAAGAGTCTTTTCCAAACTAAAAATTGTTAAAAACAAACTAAGGAAATATTAGTGATAAACTGAACTTTCACTTGTGAACACTTACGTTTCTTAACGTCCTCGTACGTTTCGGTGTGGTGTACACCTTCCTCAGCAAGGTTTAAATACAGAATGTCGTGAACAGTTGTAACGGATTTTTTCACAGGTTGGTGAAATGTGTGGCGGGGTTGTTGGTGGGAGGGGGTTGATGCTGGGATTCAAACCCCCTCCCCCCACACATTCCACCAACCTGTGAAAAAATCCGTTACAACTGTTCACGACATTCTGTATTTAAACCTCGCTGAGGAAGGTGTACACCACACCGAAACGTACGAGGACATTAAGAAACGTAAGTGTTCACAAGTGAAAGTTCAGTTTATCACTAATATTAAGTGCGTGAATTAAGAGGATGAACCATCAAAACAACTAAGGAAATCTCTAAGTCAGGAACTTTTAAGTAATTTCATGCTTATGAACTGTGAGTGGGACTTATTCCAAAATATTAACAAAAGTAAAATAATAGATGACATTGCGTGTACAAGTGACAAACTTAGAACAAAATTAATGGTGTGATTTTTACTGTTCAGTTTGAATCATCTTCCTATATCAAGGAAATGTTACATTTTTTCTAAAAATAACTACTGTATTT
Source organism: Magicicada septendecula (assembly GCA_034769895.1). Classification (NCBI taxonomy): domain Eukaryota; kingdom Metazoa; phylum Arthropoda; class Insecta; order Hemiptera; family Cicadidae; genus Magicicada; species Magicicada septendecula. The sequence continues at coordinate 405,474,880 of CM068375.1, forward strand.
CAACAACAGTCAATTTCATTGTATTATGTACAATATTGTGTTTGATTTTGTATTTAGTAATAAAAAGTATTACGTAATAAAATAATTTTATAAAACTAGATATTTGTAGTAAATATTATAACACTCCCTACCTCTCAGAAAAAATAGAATTTATTGTGAGTATATGACATCATAGTTAATATTTTACTATTGAGTCTCTACAAAATTGCTACAGTGTACATTCAGTATGAGACATGGGGGAGGGGGGGCCCACAGCTAAATTTTGCCGAGGGACCAGAAGGCTACCAGTCCAACACTGTGTATATATATATATATATATATTTATTGCAACAATACGTACTGTATATTTGCATATTTGACCAGGGCGGTATGTTTTATATTGTAATTAGTGTAAATAGAATAAGGAACAGTTTTATACAATTTTGTGCAGGAAAATGCAGGCTCTGTCCTGTCGAGAGTGCACCTGCTTCGATAGTTAAAAATACGGTGTGTGTGTGTTTGTGTGTGTGTAACGGCAGCTGCAACAAGAATATGGGGTGACGCGTATGAATTGTTTGTTGTCAATTAATCAGGTTTTAACAGGATTAAAATAAACTAATTATACGTTTTAACCTGTAAGCAAAGACTTACGCCAATTAAGCTGGGCGTCCACTAGGTCGGTGGGGCGGTGCGGCGCAAAGCGGCCCTTAAACAAGGTGCTTGTGAATGAATGCAGACGCGTCGATTAGGGCCGCAGTGCGGAGCGGAGCGGGTCAGAGCGGTTCCGGACATCTCCCGATACTTTTTGAGGTCGGCGGCTCGCCGCGCCGCTACGCTCACCGACCTTGTGGACGGCAGAGCGGGTCGGTGTTCATAGAGTTCGGGAATCTTCGAAAGTTCTCGGAAGCATTTCGTTACACGTGGTTTGAGTTCCCGCTGTTTTTCCAGTCTACAGTGTACAGCAGTCGTGTTGGAAAACAATTTTGCCTTTGTCTCGGTAAGTTGCAATTAAAATTAAAACATTCTATAGTTTTACAAAAGTTATAAATATTTTTCATTTAAAAAGAGCTATTTTATTTTATTTTATTTTTATTATTCTTGTTATTGTCAATTAAAATCTATTTAACATATAGATTTCTGTCATATTTAACAAAGTTCATGTATAGATCTCTAATCAATTTTATTTATGATGTTATTACAGAAATGGAAGAATTCACAGAGGAGAAACTTATTTTATTTGTACAAGAGTACAAAAATTTATACGACCTGGGAAACACTAATTATCATAATAGTCCCATACGAGAAAATAGCTGGGAAGAGATTGGACAGAACCTCAAAACACCAGGTAATTAAACAATATTTGTTTATTTATTATTATTTATAGTTTGCAAAAATGTAATATTATTTACAATAACAAACTAACAACATATAAGACTCACGACCAAACTTTTCCATGGTTAGCTGTACATTTTTCAATCTGTGGCAGCATACCGCCTTCCCTGCCGAACAGCTCGAACTTGCACTCTCCTGACCCACTTGGAGACGAAAAGTAATCTTTGAATTTCTCCCTTACTAAATAAGCACTTCCAGCAAACGCACCTCCAACATTTCTTAAGTCTTGTAGAACACCATTGTCATGGTTCTTAGCAGGTCCTTCATTCTCTATTATTTCTGCTAGCAAAGTAGGACAGTCCGATTTAAGAAAGTTGTGTAGACAACACGTGGCCAGAACAACTTTATTCACGTGCTTAGGTTTCATTTCAAGTCTTCTTTGATATACACGGAATTGTTTAGTCAGAATGCCAAATGAATCCTCACTTGTGTTTCTTGCCCTGCTTAGCCTGAGATTAAATATTTTCTTGTCTTCGTGGTTTGAAAGCTCGTCCCCAGGATAAGGCCTCATTAGGTTTCGATGAAGAGGGAAAGCTTCATCTCCTACGAGAACATGAGGCATAGCTTCTTCGGTTCCAGGTAATGGCATGTCATCAGGAAAATCCAATTTTCCTTCTCGAAAGCTTTTGCCGAAATTACAGTTTGCAAAGATACTACCATCACTGTTTTTGCCATATCCTCCAACGTCAATCATAATGAACTTGCATTGAGCATCAGCAACCGCCATGAGCACTAAGCTACAAAATCCTTTATAATTAAAATATAAGGAGCCACTATGATAAGGCTTATTTATGACGACATGTTTACCGTCGATAGAGCCTACACAGTTGGGAAAGTTCCATCTAGCTCTAAATACTTGTTCAGTTTGCTTCCATTGTTCTTTTGTCGGTGGAGCCATGTAAATTGGTGAGAGCCTGTTCCAAATAGCGTCACAGGTGTCGTATACTATCCTGCGAACAGACTTATCCCCTAGTCTGTAACTGAATGAGATTGTTCCAAATGTATCTCCAGTTGCCAAAAATCTGTAAAAATACGACTTAAACTTACATTTACACAAATACGTAAAATGGATAAAAACACTTGGTAAAAGTTTCACAATATTTATTTTTCAAATTCTAACATATATTGCGACCTAGACGCTGCCCATCTATAAGTTTTTTTGTTTCTTATTAATCAATGTGTCTATTAGTTTTTTATCATAACTATTATTTGTAGCTATTGTTTTTATTATGTTAATTTCTTTATTAAAATTATCTTTTGGTAAAGGTAACATAAGCAGACGGTTTATCATAGAATGGAAACTACTTAGCTTTATCTGAAAAGAAGTTTGTGAATGAGCGTGAATAATCGTATCGGTATAAGTTGGTTTTCTGTAAATCTGAAAACTAAGCTTGTTGTGAACCCTACTAATAGTTAAATCTAAAAAGTTAATAGCTTGGGAATTCTCTGTTTCAAGCGTGAACTGTATACTACTATAAAATAGTTAATATAGTTTAAGAATATACAAAGTTGTCTGTCTTCCCTGCCCAAATACAAAATACGTCATCCACGTATCTAGCCCAATGTAAAACGTTTTTTGTTATAGGGTTATTAGTGAATATTTGGTTTTCTAAAAAGTCTATAAATATTTCGCTCAATAAGGGTGACAAGGGGGACCCCATCGGTAAACCATTTAGTTGGCTTTAAATTTTATTATTAAATTTAAAATAGTTTTGCCTGATACATATTTCTAATGCTGAATATATTTCATGCTTTTTAAAATTGTTCAAATTAACACTATTATTTTTATGTGTAAGGAGCAAATAGACAAAAGTTTACATAATTATAATAAATATACAAACTTATATCTGTCGTGTGACTTCGTACTTGCGTTATTCATGTTTACGCGTTTCGGAACATATGTCCCATCATCAGAAATATCTCACATATAACATGGTCGTCAAAATGTTAAGAACAATATACTAAAAATTTTTGAACAACACTACACATATTTACACAACACAAACACGACGATATAGGTGCGCACCACGATCGCGACACATGTCAACTGCGACCCAGTTGAGGAGTCGCAGTTGATGTGTGTCGCGATCGTGGTGCACACCTATATCGTCGTGCGTGTGTGATGTGTAAATATGTGTAGTGTTGTTCAAACATTTTGACGACCATGTTATATGTGAGATATTTCTGATGATGGGACATATGTTCCGAAACGCGTAAACATAAATAACGCAAGTACGAAGTCACACGACGGATATAAGGTTGTATATTTATTATATATATCTGTGACTTGGAATACTATTGAAAAATGAATATAAAATTTACATAATTGTACATAATAAAATATATTTACATAAATGTACATAATAAAATATAAAAATTAAAATGAAATAAAATACATAAATATTTACATAAATGTACATATAACAATTCAGGAGGTAATTAATTACTTTTTGTTAGGTCCTGTGTGCAAAAACAAATGGAAATCGTTGAGAGAGAGCTATCGAAAAGCAATGAATGCCAGAAAAACAAAAAGTGGACAAGCAGCGAAAAAAGTGAAACCATGGCGTCTAGAAGCTCAGATGGAATTTGTCAAGCCACACTTATTTTCGTAGAGTGATGACCAAAGCAGCAATATTCCTCCACTTCCTGAATCTACTGCATCAGTTGCTTCTTCATGCCATGACTTATCTCTGAATGACGAAGAACTGGGGAACCGAGAAGCTGAGACACCTGCAAGTAGTGACAGAGATATGCCTTCAACGTCTAGTGAAAATAGAACCAAAACTAGAAAACCGACACCTTCAGGTACAGCTGCAGAAATGCTATGTCATTATATAGATATGAAAATGTCTACAAATTTCCCATCAGTATCTAAAATTCCCTCTGGAGATCACCTAACTAAATACTTCCAAAGTATAGAAGAAACAGTTCGCACTCTTCCACCACACATACAAATCAGATTGAAATCACAAATCTCCCAATTAGTTCATAACGCTGAATTAGAAGCCGTTAGTGTCAACTTCTCTACACTACCGTCAGCATATCCTCTTTCACCATTTCCGTCTTCTCTGTCAGTCCAACAATCATTCCCAATTCCTTCTGCCAATTTTTACCCTACAGCTGACAACCAGCCACCACCAAATCAATCAAATATTCCTATTCAGAGCGCCCAAAGTAACAACCAAAGTTTTTCTTGCCCTCCTCCAGCTAATTATCTACTCAATATAATGGTAGTATGCAATAATTATTATACAATTGTTACATTAATTGTTAATTGTTATATTGTTGTTGTCAATTATATTAATTATAGTAACTATTACTATGGAAATAATTATTATTGTATTGTAATATTAAATAATAATGTAATAATTATATTAAACATTTTTTTTTTATTCTTACCTGAGACATGTTGCAAGTCTTTCCTCAGAAGGTATTGCTTGTCGAAATGTTGTATCTTTTTTCTCAATATCTGGCTTGATAAGCTCAAGAAATTCGTAGAATTTGTCTTGCGACATTCTAAAATATTTCAGGAATTTTTTTCGGTCCCTCAAGAGATCTGGGAAAAGGTGATGGTGTTCTCTGAATGTAAGTCTGTTTGTATTTATCTCGTGAACCTACGTTTTTTGTTTTCGTTTAGCTTTCTCTTCCTCTTCTGCCTCCGCCACTGTAGCCAAAAACAACACTTCTTCATCAGAATCACTCATGTTATCACATCTGCTCCATGCACACTTCTGGACTGCACATAGTTGGCCACAATGGGAAAAACAACGATGCGCGCCGCGCCGCGCCGCGTTCATATATGGACGAATCTCGTGTCGCAAACTCCGCGCCGCGCCGCTCCACCCCACCGACCTAGTGGACGCCCATCTTTATAAAGACACCATCACGTAAAGGAATTTTTGATGAATATGGTGAGATAAAATTTATTGCCAAAGGTGTAATATTAAAGATGCTAACTAATTAATATTAATTACTAGTGTAACTGAAGACTAATTAATTGTGATATATGTGAGTGACCAGAAAAATATTATGCAAACAACGATATCGCTCATGTGACGTGTATGTTCATGAGTTCGCAATAATTAACCAAAAAGTGAGTGTAATAAAAAGGACGCTTTGGCGTGAACTGACAATCTGTAACATGTTGAAAACAGGCCTGTACCTGTCAAATCGCCACCAGTATAAATACCACTGGCAATTTTGGACGATCACACACTCAGACTCAAGAAATCTACACACGATGTCACGCTGCCCGATTGCAGATCGACCAGGACACACACACTGTACCACACTCACACCAAGACGTAAGGAGGAACTCTGGAGCATCACCAACAGCAACAACCCATAGAGACAACAAACACCGCATCAGCATAGTCATCATCATCATCATACTCTCGGGATTCTGGACACACACACACACACACACACACACACACACACACACACACACACACACACACACACACACACACACACACACACACACACACACACACACACACACACACACACACACCACGCACGCACGCGCACGCGCACACACACACACACACATGCAATGGTAACAGCAGATATACGCAGGTGATAAAAAACAAAAAAATTTTTATTTTTGTAATGTGAAGAGAGCTCTCGAAAAGAACTTAAATATGAACAGATAATAATTAGGGGTTTAAAGTTAATAGTAATTAGAAAAGAGAGTTTAATTTAACAAGCAAATCTAGAAAAGAAATACCAATCTTTTATTGTAATTTTTGGGTGTGTCAGTATAAATCAATAATAGATTAGAAGTAAATGTAATATCATTTTTATTTGTTTATAGCAACAATAAATTCATTCTTGAATCTTAATATTATTTTGTTTGTAAATGAGTTGCTAGCATTATTTATTTTTGAGTTAATTTCAGACACACAAAAATAAAAAGAACTTAAATAACTTGTTTAACATGTTTGTTTAGTTAGTAAGATTATATGGGTGTGTAATTTTGTTGTATGTTATGAATATCATAGGAGGTTACAGTATTTGTAAAGCTTCTAAAGGTGAATATTTATTTGTCTAACGTTCGAAATTTTAATATTTTTCTATAAATTAATAAATCTTAGAATGATTATTTTGAATTGGTTTTAATTAATTATTTCATGTCAACAACATCTCACTCCTCATTAAAAAATTATTTAAATACTGTGCAACAACATATACTTGACACAACGAGAAACAAAAAATCCTGCAACCTGGCCGGTGTAATACACTTTATAGTTGCATTGAGTACATGATAATATATTTGTATAATTGTTGTAACGTTGCAATATATATAACATATAGTCGAAAGTGGGACTATGATATTCTCAGAGAAAATATTCAGTAATCTGTTGTAAATACAGACCAGCTGTTTAGATAGCATTTCATGAAGCCTCAGCTATGATTTGCAATATAGACATACATAGATGATTATAAAGGGAGTGAGTGGTAACAAAAGTTACAACAAATACCATTGTATTCAATAGTGCAGATGGCCTTCTTCACTCTCACATTTCAAGTTTGCCAAGTCAGTGTCTAGGTGCACTACACACTAGGGATGCTCAGTAAGACTGCATAGGGGATGAAAAAGAAAGAAATAGATTCTTGGATTCGTTGTCCATGATGTGTCCGTTACTTAACTAAATTTTTAAAAAAGCTTTTTAAAAGTGAAAACCAGTTCAGGTTGTAAGGTAAGACTTTATGTTTTTACTCATAAAAAACTTTGTGTTCCGGTCGTTAATGTAATTGTTGTATTTAAAGAAATAGAATTGGACAGATCACCATGGCAACTGGAATTATTCTATACAGATAAGAAAAAGGAGTACTATAAGTGTGAAAAACTATGTCATTACAAAGAGATTGCTAACTTACTGTCCGTTCAAACATGTATGGGGAAAAATTAGCAGTAATCAGGGCAATGAGACATGTAACTGGAGGAATAACACCCCTAATCTGACTTAAATTCTACACTTGAGAGAAACACATGAAGCTGAAGATGTAACTTTCTTTCAACAGCATTCTTCACCTTATCAACTGCTGTTTTTACAGTCATATATATTTTATGATACCTTTTATAAGATATAAAGAAAACTGAAATTTTGTAAACAATTGAAGAATTAAAGGCATGAGTAAAGCGAGTGTATTTTTTTATAAGTTTGATCAGTATATTACAAAACTTACGTCTACATTAAAGAAACCTTCTATCTCACTGGTATCCCCTTGTGATAACAGCCTGGCTACATGGTTCCTGAAACAATAATATGTAAGTTACTGTTTGTAACCATAATAAGAACCAAACAAAATTAGTTTTATAGATACAAGCAATGCACTTGTGGCTTACAGACTTTTGTGTTCAGCTGACTGTTATACAGTCACTGAAACAGGCATAATCCAGTAAATAATGTTTACTAATTATGTATTACTGACTATACGAGGGTCAGTTGGAAAGTTCGCAGAGCGACATCTCTAGTTTAGTGGATTTCAGCAACGCCATCAACTCCTCAATCTGCGGTCTTCCAACACCCTATGAAATTTTTTCAATAATGCCACTTTTTGGATGTCCACTACTGGGATAGTCTTCAGTGTTTGTACGACCACGTTGAAATTGAGTGTGCCCCACTTACCGTTGTTTCTGAAAGTGCAGCATCTCTTAACACATTTACAATTTCATTTTGATTTTCCATTGGTGCTAAAACGTTCTTAACAGAGAATTCATCACAACACAGTGTTTGATGTTGTGCATTTTAAGAGAGTGCGCGCGCGCGTGCACACACACACACACACACACACAGCAACAATAAACTAGAAAACCAGAAGTAAAAAACATTCTGAACATCAGTTCCAATATTGCCAAAGTAATGATGTCTCACTAAGGGAAGTGATAAAACATACATATTGTTATTGGTATCCGTCATGTGACTTCGTTTTTGCGTTAAAATGATGTGTTTGGGAACATATGTTAGATCTTCAGATATAAATCGCTCAGTCAAGGTTCTATTATAAATGTATAACAATAATTAAATTTATTAGGAGAACCAGCAAATTTGACAAATTCCCTGTATCTAAACTTTCTCTCTGTTTCTCACTCACGCCCTTAACTCCCCCCCCCCCACACAATCTTACCAGTGTAATGTATTTTGAAAGTGTATAATATAAATTATATTAACTGTCAGTTGTATACAAAAAGTGTGACATTCTGTGATTCATCTGTATTTCAATAATTCTAAGTTCATCCTATCTTATTTAGAGTTGTTCCAATTTGCAATTTTCCATTGTGCATTAGGTAATTCTATTACCTATGCAAATAACTTTTTCTTCATTTCCTTATAAATAATATTTAGCATTAGTAAAACCTAAGAAATGGCTACTAAGGCCTCTATTACACTACGAAACTGATTGCATGCAGCTGATTTCAAGCCTACATGAAACTAGTTGCACGGCTGCAACTGGTCTGCAACAGTTGCAGAGTAAGCATGGCCTCTATAGTACTATTACGTATAAAGAGGTAAAATTTGTTTGTATCGTTGTCTGACTAACCTCAGAAACTACTGATCCGATAAAAAATTTCTTTCAGCACCGTGTTCCTTGAAGTTTGAGGATGGTTTTAGACATACATTTGAACCAATAACTTTAATAATTTTCAAGAACAGAGATTTAAAATGGTCCCATGTTATGAAATTTTTGTTAATTTGCATGTAGTGAAATTTTTGGCATGTGATAAACTTTCATTCTATAAGAGCTATAGTAGCAACGAAACTATATGGTGTCAGCGAGTGAAATTTAGAAAACAATATAAATTTTATTTTGGTTTTCGCTTCAATAAAATCCCCCTTTTCGTTTTTGAGATATTGGCAGTTTGTAAAAATTGCATATGTTGTGTCTGTCCCATGTCATGAAATTTCTTTGTTGTCTACAGAATCCGCGTGCAGCAGAGTTGCATGCAATTGGTTCCATAGTGTAATAGGCTACAGTTGCAAGGCTTGCAATAAATTGCAGACCATGCAAGCAATTGCAGTAAGTATAATAATCTACATTCAAACCAATGCCCCACAATTTCTTTTGCAATCAGCTGCATAGTGTAATAAAGGCCTAAGCTCACTTTACTCTACCTTAGACACTATCACAGATATAATGAATATCACAGATTAATTTTGAAAGTGAACCTGGAAATGCTATGCTAGTGAAAATAGTGTAATAGTATGGATGCAGCATGGTATTTTCTCAGCATAATATTGAAAGTAAAACTAGTTCAACAGTTTAAACTGAAATTATATAAATTATACACTTCAATTTCACTGAAAATTATGATCTGCTGCTGCATTTATAGTAAGCCTTAGTTACTACACAATTCACTCTTAATAAACTTACGTAGGATATTCTGTAACAGCTTCACAGTAAGTTTGACCATTAGCGCATGCAGGTGGCTTGTCCAACTTTAACATTAACGGTTGAGCGGTGTCTGTCTCTGCTGAATCAGGAAACAGAATTTTATCAGAACTTTCCAATACTGCAACATTAAAATGTCACAGCTGTAACATTAGGTTTCTTTTATTTAACAACCTGAAAGTTTTTTTTTTAACTATGAGATTAGGTTCAGATTATTGTTACATAAATCATCAGTAGAGCTAGGAATTTTAAGTGCAAATTTTTGGTAAAAAAGGTGCTTTAATTTAGCTGAAAAAGGTGCAAATTTCAAATGTAAATATTCATACAAACAGTACCAAAACCAATTACATCCACATATAAGGACTCAAAATTGACTCATGTATTAAAAAGTCTGCCTAAAACAAATCCCACAACACAATGTTATTAAAGTCACAAGTCCAGAAACAGTACCCCATCTAGTGAGAATTGGGGAAGTTGGAAGAGGAAGTCCTGTAATTTCAACGTACTTTTGTATCCTAGCAGCCTTTTGCCTTTTTCAGCAATTTCTTAATGCAAGACAGAAATTCATTAGCAAATTCATCTTTTAGTGCCTCACAAACTCGATGCAATGCAGGTCACACGTTTTGGATTAGAGTATATAGGTTTCATGTTAGCAATACCCAATAACATGTAAGGTGCTTGGTCCGTAAGTACTAGCCACACTTGATCATATTCTATTCCTTCAGGCCACAACACAATACATGCGTTGTTGAAACTTTGCATCACACTGGCATTGTCTGTTTTGTTCAGAAAGTATGTTTTTAACAGCATGGGCTTTACTTGCTGTCCATTTAGGGGTGCTACTAAAATGTTTAGAACATATCCCATCTGCCTATCAGTGGTTTCATCTAGTATAAAATATAGTAGATGCGGTGATGCCGCACACGTTCGGTGTTCCTTGTTTAATTATTATAGGAATAAAATGTGGCAAAGGAGCCAAAAAAAGGTTAAAAAAAGTGCAAAAAGGTGATGACATTGAGAAAAGGTGCAAAAAGGTGCAATCAAAACACAGTTAGGAGTGTATATTTAATGTTTTCTTTGCAAGACAAGCTAATTTGGGCATTTTAATAGCAAAAAAATTAAGGTGCAGTACCTAAAATTCCTAGCTCTAACCATCAGTTGCTATTTCTACAAGCAGTCCAAAGGGGATGTGACGTGAACATATGGTTTCATAGAAGGGAAATGCACCAGCCTCTCCACCCCAACTCCACTCTCACCTACACGTTGGTGGACTCTGTTATGCCGAGCACTCCACTACAAGGTTGTGATAACCAATCCCTTCAGAGAAATGGATTGGTAAGCAAATGAGAGATGGGGGTTTTGTCAGGGCAGTCTGGGGGGTGTCCTGGGCCCTGGCCTGGCAGGATGGTGCACATCAGCAGCAGGATGTGCATCTAGTGTGGAGGCAGAGGAGGCTATAATAGCCCAACAGTTGCACACATGGGCTGAGTCAGTTAACCTACTGTCACTGCTATCACCGGGCAGAGAGAGCTTGTCAGCTGAGGTGAAAGCAACTCTCTAGGGGAAGAGCACCCCGAAATCAAAGTTCGTGGTCCTCCAGTTTGGGGGTTGGATCGGAGAATTCACATACCCCATCTGCGAAATTCTTTTATGTCTAGAAACCTATCAGTTTCTCAGCCAGTCAGTGTCTGCACTTGACTGAGACAACTGGCGGAGGCTGTTAAAGGAGGCCATGGCTCAGTAATGGGTTGTCGCGCCGCTGACAAAGAAGCTATTTCTACAAGGAACTGCTACCAGATTGCAGAATATTTGGAAACAGTGAAATGTAGCTTTAGAAAATGTAAAAAGGTTTTACAATATCTGGTTATCATGGTGGCATTTTAATGAATACATCTGGTAGAAATATGTCAAGAGAAACTGGGGTGCCAAATTCAGGAAGATTGGGGTACCAACTTGGGAATTCAGTACACAATTTTTCCAGAATTTAAGATACCAGTGCAAGGGCGGATTTACATTGTGAGGGGCCCTATGTGCCATGTGCCAAGCATTTTGGAGGACCCCTAGTTAAAAATGAGAACTAAATATGTCACAATACATGTACAGTACAATTGTTCAGTTTGATTTATTGTCTGTGAAAATAAGAACTGTAGAAAAATAAAAGTAATTTCCTGGCTTATATACAGGGTGGCGCAGGGAAACGGGAAAATTTGAAGTTGATGTTGGCAGCCCTGTAGATGTAGCAGAAGTGAAACTGTCTGTCTAGCAGTAACGGACATTTAGTTACCATGGAGCAGTGGAGTGGTGCAGAGCATGCGGTCTCCATAAGGGCGTTTTACCGACATGGTGACAGCTTGACAGCTGCAAAACGAGAGTTTCGGCACCACTATCAGATCCCGCCCTGCGGTCAAGTTCCTTCGTTACATGCAACATGAAACGTGGGTTCGTAATTTTGAAGAGACTGATTCAGCTTTGAAAAAAAGCCTAGTGGGGGTGTACAGTCTGTACGTACCCCAGAAAACACTGATGCCGTGCGAGCTGTCATCTTAAGGAGTCCTCGTCGTTCGGTGAGAAAAATTGCCTCGTCATTGCAGCTCAGATGTCAGAGCGTTCAAAGAATATTCCATGAACTTCAATTTCATCCATACAAACTTCAGATTGTGCAACAACTGAATCCTAATGATTACGTATTGCGCCTGAAAATTTGTGAACAATTGTTGGCTAAAATCAATGAGGATGCTAACTTCATTCAAAATCTTTGGATGTCCGATGAAGCCCATTTTCACTTAAGTGGATACGTGAATAAGCAGAACTTCCATTACTGGGCTCAAGGAAACCCTGCTCAGCTTCACCAGCGTCCATTACACAGTACCAAAGTTACCGTATGGTGTGCAGTGTCGTGTCATGGGGTGATAGGCTCTTACTTTTTTGAAGATGAACGAGGCACTGCTGTCACTGTGACGTCTGAACGTTATGTCAACATGCTAGAGACATTTTTGGTTCCAAGACTCCATACTTTTCCAAATCTTGACATCCAGCACACCTGGTTTCAACAGGATGGAGCCACCTCACACACTGCCAGAGTCTATGGCAGCAGTGAAACGTTTCTTTGGGGAGCGCATAATTTCAAGGAATGCTAACATCGCTTGGCCGCTCCGATCTCCAGACTTTTCAGTCTGTGACTTTTTTTTATGGGGACATCTGAAGAGCATCATGTACCAGACTAGACCAAGAACCCTTGCTCAGCTCAAGACACAGATTGAAGAGAAAATCGCCAAAATCCCAGGTGACACATTGTGCAGCGCTATGCAAAACTTACTGAATGTGTACGGCAAAATGGGCAGCATTTAACTGATGTAATTTTTAAAAAGTGATGCCTAATATAATTTCCAGTCTTGTAGAACATATTTTGAGCCTCAAATAAAGTTTTGTAACGTTCCTTCATTTTTTCTAATTATTTCAAATTTTCCCGTTTCCCTGCGCCACCCTGTATAAGAAAGTACACAAATAATTAAAGCTTGTAAAAAAAGAGGATCTAAGGCACTTAATTTAAGTTTAGGAGATGGATTCAAATAATACACAAGGGTTTAGACACACAGTTTACTGAATTATCAAATTGTTTATTCTAAAACGCAAATCTGAAACTTTCAGAATTTTAAATAAGCACTATGTTTTATTTTATTTTTACCCTAAGTTAAATGAACTTTTCTATAGCTCTATTTCTTACAAAGTTAGTTCTTACTCCACATTTTAGTTCCTAGACACAAAAAATTTAGGTGTGATGGTGCGCTAATCGCAAAAACATGAGATGTATACATGTTACATATTGTTATGGCCTCATGGCATCGATACAATATAGTCTTCTTTCATGTTTGTCATATATAAAATAAAAAGTAACATATACAATTTTTTATAGATTTATTCATTAAAATATCCAGTTATAAATTATGGCAGGGCCTTGTGCGAGCACACACTCCACATACCTTTAAATCTGTGACTGTGCCAGTGTAAGGAAAAAATTATTTTAATGGGTTCAGGGTAATTTGTATCAAATAAAGGGTGAGTTCTGAGCCACTAGACATTATTCACATTTAAGTAATGCCCACGGACTAATGAATAAATTATGAATGTTTTGCACCACTGTCATTGACTAGACACAATTTTAATAACTTGTTTTGGCAAAATTTATTGTCAACACTAGACATATATATAATTATAAAATAGGTTTATTACCTTCTGTCGGGCTTCAAAAAAAAAAAAAAAAAAAAAAAAAAAAATCAGAAATAAGTAATAAGCCTTCACATGTAATTAATTTTTGTGTGTGACTGTGTACGTGTAGACCCATGCACATAATGAATAATAACTATCACACATGTAATTGTGTGATATTCTTATATTATTACGGGACCATTATAATTTTTTTACATATTATTATTATATATCATATGTATTAATGGTTTCTGCATTGTCTGTATTCAGAACCTGATGATGGCAATGAATTTTTATAACGTCTTACCTACGTTATAACATCGGGAACCTGTGCATAATTGTCTCGGATCAATTGCACCGGCTGCCATAGTCGTAACCAACTTCTAATTATTAATTTTACAAGCTTAGTTAGAATTAAAGGAAATTTTTCAGGGGTGTCTGATGATTTATTCACTCAGTATTATGTGTTATGTAATGACATCTCTTTATTAAACGATTTCTTTAACAGCTCTACATGAGGTTTTCACCATAAGGTTTTCTTAATATATAGTTTACAGTTTACAACATATTTTCTGAAGGGGCCCTCAAAATAAGGAATGTTATATGCTAGCATTTTCCACGGATCCGGGATATTAAACTGGTTTGTAAGTAAAGCTCACTTACTCATAAACATTCATACTATTTGGGGGCCATTTGAAGAATGGACTTGATTTAACTTTTAGTATCAGAGAAGCTTTATAATATAAGCATTACTTGCTACTACAAATATTTTTTTTTATCGTATGACATACTACATGTTACAAAGTGACTATTATTAAAGTCTTTTATATTGTTATTTAAAGTGTCTTTTACAAATCATTTGTTTGAATGTTAATTAACCACGGAAGACAGGCTTCCGCGTCACCTTGCTATCCTGATGTTTACTCCGTGTCCTGCTCCTTGGTCCTTGGGGTGTCTACAGATGGTCGATCTTTATTGTAGTTTTCTTTCCTGCTGAAGTTCCTGAAGTGATTTGGGTCATTATGAAGCTGGTATGCTGTTCTCAGAAGTCTGGTAGCTAAGCCTCTTTAGAAGTATAACTCAAGTTAATGTTTTTGTTTGCCACAGAAAAGCACGTCACATCATTATTGGTAAAAGATTGTCATTTTAGGTACCTCGTACCTTTTTATTTTAAAGAAACATTGATATCTTACACACTAGTCAGTAGAGATGTCATCCCGCACACTTATTTATTCCTATCTTTTTATAGTTTACATGTTTACTTTATGACACACTAATTTACCGCTACACTCCTCTGCACATTGTTAAATCTACACTTAAAAAAAAACAAATATTGTCGTACTTTTGGGGCATGGTTCCGGTATGTACTGTTTACAACGAGAATGCTCCATCTCGACTGATTTACTATGTTAGGACAGGTAGGTTAACTGCGCGGAGTTTACGCATCACCATAAAATAGTTCCACCTTTAATTGATATTTACGGTATTAATGTTTGACCTATTAATTATCCAAAGATATGCTTTACTTCAGAATTAATTATGGTATACTACGGTGTTATTGTATATTTATTTATTTAATTGCAATTTACAGGTATTATTAGTTTTGTTTATGGGTCTGTATGCAAGTTGATTCCGGTTACCGCATGTCAATGCATGGTAAATTATTAAAGGGTTTCCTTATCTTTACACTCGCATTCCTTTTGGCCATTTAAATCTCTTTATTAAATATTATTTTGAGTTATTTCAGGGGTTTAAAATTTGTTTAAATGTGCGATTTATTAAAAATTTAAGTTTCTCTCCTTTTTACATTTCCTATTTTTTTCAACTTTTTTTTTTAATGAAATCGTCACATACTCCTCCGCTTAAAGAAGACACCGGGTGGGGAAACAGATGTGTTTTCTATGGGTTATTAGGTCAGTAATGTACTGGGAGTATGCTTGGCATTACTGTGTAAAATTTCTCTCACTCTTTTCTTTTTTCAAATTTATGAGGTGCATGAGTCACTCTCGACTTACTTCGTCCTATTAAAAAGATATACAACGCCTTACAAACTAATTCTTAGACTACATAAAATTCACACTTTATGAAATATATCAAAACATACTAAATTCTTCTTAATACGACTACTTAAGACTACTACCGGTTTTTTCTTTAGTTGTAGTTACTCTTGTTATAGAATTACTCTTTAAGTAATTTATTACTTAATTATTATTTATATTCGATGTCAGCTGACTTCTCACCTTTCTCTACTTTCGCTGAACAGGATCTAAGGTTGATCAGGCCTCATTCCTATTTATACGATTAGGTAATTAAGTGGTTACTCAAGTGCTCTGTAGCAGGAATACCTTTTACTACCTTTAGTTTGCTTGCACTCTACCATTTCCTTTTTCGTGATAATACTTTATCTGCGAAATATGTGTTCTTCGTACATATTTTAGAGTAGTGGGTTCGTACAGGGCTACTGTTACTGGAGTTAAGTATTTGTGAATTTGGTAAGGACCACACCATCAGTATGATAGCTTGGAGGTGGTCTTATCGATTGCACTACTCGTCGGGTGTGTTCTATACATTACTAAGTCACCGATTTGGTACTTTACTACATTGTTGTTATTAATCCGCTCGTGATATTTTCGCGATTTCTTTAAGTTTGCTCTTAAATTAGCGCGAGCTTCATTCCAGATTTTCTTTATATTCTTATCCCTTATTTCGTGGGGTAGTAACTCATGTATTTTCCACTTAGTGGATAATGGGTGGTTAGGTTTGTATTTATACAATAATTCAAATGGTGTAGATTTATGTCCTTCATGATAGGCTGAATTGAAGGCGAATTGTATCCAGGATAGGTTCTGGTCACAAGACGTATGGTCGTTTGCATGGTAGGCTATTAAAGCAGATTTTAGGTTTCGCAAATACCTTTCAGCTATATTACCTTGCGGACGATACTCAGTAGTGGTAATGTGGTCTATCCCTAGTTTGAAACACATGTTCTTGAATTCCTTTGACTTAAACTGGGGTCCGTTATCTGACACTAGATGTACGGGTGTACCGAAATCATTAAATAATCTATCCTGCAATATCTTTACGGTGGTCGAAGCTAACGCTCGCCGCATGGGATACATACAGACAAATTTGGTGAATGAATCTACACAAATGAGTAACATGGTATTTCCTGATTTAGAACGAGGGTAGGGTCCTGAAAAGTCTAAATAAATTTTAGAGAACGTGGTAGTAGGAATTTCTGAGATTAATTGACTTATTTGGCTGTTTCTCGCTGGCTTGCTGAGTGCACACAACTTAAACCTTTTTACGAAACTAGCTATCTCACTGTTCATATTTTCCCAATGATATTCTTTACGAATTCGATGTATTGTTTTATTTATTCTCATATGTGCTCCAATGGTGGAAGAATGGTAGTATTCCATCAGCATAGGTTTAATAATATCAGGGGCAATTATTCGTAAATATTTTCCGTTTGCTATTCTATAACATAATACTCTCTTACTCAATATGTATCTTTCTGACTTATTTCCTTATCGAGTTGTTCTATAATTGGTCTTAAAAGGGGGTCTTGTTGTTGATACTGAGCTATGTTCGTAAATGCAAGGGGAAATTCTGTAATTAAAGTATTGATAATTGGCGTTTCTACTCTCCTTGCTTTCAGATGTTTTACTAGGCAGCTGGAACATACGTGACAGTGTATCGGCAACTACATTTTGGGTACCTCTAATATGTTGTACTTTAAATGTGTAACAATTTAACCTCAATACCCATCTTCCAATACGACCTAACTGTTTAGGGTGATTTAATAACCAAGATAATGCTTGATTATCCGTTTCCAACAGGAACTCTTTATGTTCTAAAAAAGGTTTGAACTTCTCAAATGCGAATACGATAGCTAAACATTCTAATTCGTATGCGGAGTATTTCTTTTCTTGGTCAGTCAGAGTATGTGAAGCGTAACTAATCGGTAATCTAGAGTTATCTACTTCCTGATATATTACTGCACCTAGGGCTACACTTGAACTGTCTGTCTGCACTACGAACGGTTTTGTAAAATTGGCTAATTGTAATACTGGCGGTGATATTATGCTTTCTTTTAGTTTTTCGAATGTAGCGTGGTGTTGCAGACTCCATTCAAATTTAGCTCCCTTCTTTCTTAAAGCATTCAGTGGTGCTGCAATTTCGGCTAGATGAGGGATATACTTGTGGAAATAATTTATCATTCCCAAAAATCGGGCTATTCCTTTCGCATCCCGCGATGGTAAAAATTCTCTGATCGCACGGGTTCACTCGGGGTCTATGCTTACCTTTCCGTTGGCCTTTACTATGTGACCTAAAGATGAAAATTGTGTGACAGCAAAATTTACTTTACTGGGATTTACTGTTAATCCGGTTTTCTCTAATCGGGATAGTACTTCACGTAGATGTTTAAGATGTTGGTCCATTGATTCGCTGTAGATAACGATGTCATCTAGGTAGTGATACACATATTCAAATTTTATATCGTGGAATAATTTCTCTAATAATCGGCTACATACAGAACTTCCTTGGGATATTCCAAAGGGTACTCTCGTAAATTGGTACAGGTTGAAAGGGACGGCAAATGCGGTTAGACGTTTGGATTCTTCCGAAAGGGGTATTTGATGAAATGCCTGATTTAGATCCATGATGGTAAAAACTTTCGCTTTTGTAAAATAATGAAAAGTGCTGTGGATGTCGGGAAGTGGTATAGACTCGAATTCTATCCGTTTATTTAATTGCCTGTAGTCCACAACTAGTCTATGTTTGTCGTGACCTTTTGGTACTAAAAACGCGGGTGATGAGTATGGTGAAGTAGAGGGTTCGATGACTCCTTGTTCTAATAATTTGTTGATTTGATTCCTCATTACTTCCATTTTTGGGGGCGATAACTTGTATGGGGGTAGACGTATTACTTTATTGTCGCTCAAATTAATCTTGTACTCTATCAGGTTCGTTAGTCCTAACTTTGGAGTGAGGACGGTGGAAAACTCTTTTATTAGTGTCTGCATTTTCAGTCTATCTTTACTTTCTAGATGAGCTGATTCAGACTCGTGCTGTTCTAGATGTGTAGGAGCTGTTCCAGTACTTTCTTTGTTATTTGTTTCACCATCAAAACTATATTTTTGTGAACGATCGAATCCAAAATAATACTTCTTATCGTGAATGTCAAGAATTATTCCTGTTTTACTGATAAAGTCAGCTCCCAATATTAAGTCGGGTCCTAACTCGTCGCATACCAACATTGGAAAATACCACGTTAGATTTTTAATTTTTAGTTTAAACGTGATGCTGAGTTTTATCATTAAATTTTGTTTATTAGCTGTAGCGTATCTAATATTCACCGATTGACTGCGTTTAACTAGGTTGTGTTCAAATAATTTATCGGCTAGCTGTTGACTAATTAAGCTTTGTGTTGATCCGGAGTCAATTAATCCGAGGGTGGATGTAACACCGAGGTCTACTTGTATATATGGTAATTGACACTTACTGAAGTCACATTTATTAATAGCATTACATTTATCAATGAACTTCTTAACATAGGGGTCTAATTTTCTTTGGTTATTTATTTATTTTTTTTTTTGACTTTTCAGGGTTTACCTGTTTTCACGATGCTGCGGAAGACACAGGATTTCGGATCTCCCTGCCTTACATGTTTTTTGGATAAGGGGTTTTCTGATAGTACTGTTTCCGTTTACAGTTTCTACTGATGTGTCCAAATTTCCCGCAGTTATAACATATATTTTCTCTACGAGGGGTATCACTTGTTTCCTGTCGAGGTTGAGGCTCATTAGATTTACCATGGTTGTGAAAATTGGTAGGTCTACGAAATGGTCGTCTTTCGCGCTGTGTTCTTGCATCTGTTACCAGGGCTTGCGTTTCATTTCTACGTGGTCCAGTGGATAACAACGCATGTCTGTTCTGATCCGAGTACCATACGTTTGACGAGTGAATACTGCATTGTTCTAGATCTGCGAAAGTGTTGGGCCTATTTATTAATGCTAATCGAGATCTTTCTTCCAGAGATAATCCTACTAAAATGGTATCGACCAATTGTTTCTCACTCCAGTTGACTTGTAGTAGTCGGGAAGGCTCTCTGATGTCAGCAATATAGTGGGCCAGTCTCTCATGGGCTCCTTGTACTCGAACGGTGTTTCTTTTGAGCTCCTCATAAATTCCTGTGGGAATAAAATGTTTTATAATGGTAGTATGAAGTTCTTCTACTGGAACAGTCGAGCTTAATGATTCCAGTACACAATCCATTAATGGTTGTTTACATTTGGGTAGGAGGACTTACAAGATTTGCCAATCATTTAGTTGCTGTAAATATTTTATTTGTAGGAGGTATTTGATGAAATTTAACAGTTTAGTAATACTTAAGCCATCCGTGTATAGAATTTCTGTTATAATTTTTTCTACTGGATGCGTGATCTTTCCATAGAGGTCCACATTAAAATTTACATGTGGTATACTTCTGGTAGGACCTGATGCTGTGTTAGGCGTCGTAAACGCATACTTACTGGTGCGATTATGGTGACCACTAGGCTGTGGGGCTTCCGATATCGTTAGGGTATTCACGTCTCTATCTGGTAGCTGTTCATGACTCGGTTGTATCTTCGATACGGGGGGTGCTTCGTGATTCGAGGTGGTGGGAGGGTGTTCTAAAGTAGGAGATTGAACTGGGGAGATATATAATTTCTATAAGGCTTGCTCAATTTCCTCCATTCTATATGAGTTGGACATTCTTCGCAATTGTCTTATTATAGTGGGTAATTGCTGTAATGCCTCATCCGCAAATTTTTGCACATCGGGAGGGATTACACTGACGTTGGGCCAGTTTAATAAATTCTTCATCCGGCGGGTTAAATGCTCTATTCTTTTGTGTGGTCCGCAATATTACTGCAGGTGATTTTTCGTCATGAAGGGTTTGGGATAATAACGTCAATTCCCTATACTTCGCATAACACGTTTCTCTTTAGCTCTCATAATCGAGTTCGCTTAATCTACCTAGCTGCGCGGGTGTATCTAATCTACTTTCGCGTAACGATTTGCGCAATTCAGCGACTGTTACGTTCGCGTGAGGTAAACCGTGTAAAAGAGCTTCGTAGCACAGTTCATCTTTTAATAATAAATCAGGGTTAAATAAAGCCATATTTCCCTGATATTAACCACTATAAGTACTTATTCTACTAATACTAAATCCTATACTACTCTTTCTTGTTTACTCAAATAAACAATTTTAATTCGCTGTAAAAATTTACATTGGTTGTGCGAGAATTAAATCTCGTCTCAGAGAAAGAGAAATCTCACACAGACGTCAATTTACTTTCAACAATATGGGGAAATACGTGGTTACTAGGCACGAGATGACGCACTGTTGGTATAACAAAAGGGGGAAAACAAACAATGGTGTAACAAGCAGTGACAATAGGGCGACAAAATACCATTTTATACAGGAGAGAACAGGAAATTTGCCGGTCTTGGTTTGTTGTCAAACCGACACGTTGGTGACTGAAATTTTTGGACAAGTACGTACATGCAGTGGCGGCGATAAGGCCCCCACAGACCCCGCAGCGCGGGGAGCCCCGCCCCTCTGGCCCCTAGAAAAAAATATGAAACGAGCTATATAATAGGAAAAAAAGTTTTAATGGGGTCCGACTACCGGCAAATTTGTATTTAAAATACGAAATATACGTTTTATTTAAGTGTATAGACATGCAAAAAAACTACGTTTTCCGAAATGACATTACTGTTTGTAGTTTGTAAGCGAAGCTTATCTTATCTCTTGTGGTGCCCGTACGTCCGTGCGATGAGTCACTCGGCACTGAGGAGACGTAAACAAACACAACACAATGTAGTTCAGTACTCAGTAGTGCGTCGCATCTCCTGCGCGGTAGTACTGTATTGCATTCATTTCGTAATTTAGTGCCGTTTAAGTTTAATGACAACATTTGATTTTAGTTTTTGTATTTTGTGTAGAGTTAGAGTGTTAGAGACAGAGTTTATAAAATGGAAAGTAAGCATGAATATTTAAGTGGTGCTAAGAAAAGGAAACTGCAAAAACAACGAGAAGAATCTAAAAGTAAACTTTCAAAACTCGACCAGTTTTTTAAAAAAATCATCAAAATGTGAAGTTGAACAACCCAAACCCGGGCCAAGTGCAAGTAATGAAAAAGAAACAAAAATCGGACTTGAAGTTGATTGTGACAGTGACAATAAACCTGATTTAAACATTAGTCCGTCGGGTACAAGTGATACAACTACGGAAACAAATAAGCAACTGCAACATGAACAAGAAGAACAACTGCTAGGCATTGAATGTGTTCGCCAGTCCGAAGACATACCTGGACCAGAAAATCAGTTTGAACCAACTGAAGTTATAAGTAATCCCGCAAATAAAACTAGTTTAGTTCCCTTCCGATCCAAACTCCCAAAGTTTTGAGACAGATATTGCATTCTATAAAAATCAAGCTACAATGACAGACGAGGTGAAAAAGTTAATAACGTTAAGTGAACTTTGTCAAACAAAGGGTCCTTTCCCGAAGGATTCCGTTTCTAAGCGGTCTTTCAGTCCAGCATATTATTCTTTCAAAACTGCAGCAGGCCAAATTGTTCACAGGTTTTGGCTTTGTTACTCTCGTAATCTAGATGGAGTCTATTGTTTACCATGTTGGCTTTTCAGCCAAAGTGCTGATGCCCAAAGCTGGCGTGAAGGCGATATTAGAGATTGGAAAGGTCTCAGTAAAAAAATTAAAGTTCATGAAAGTAGCAATGCTCATTTACAATCTTGTCTCACGTATGCCACTTGGAAAAAGAGTAAAACGGTAGCTGATCAAATTTCCGATGAGCGGAAAAAATGGAAAGATATTTTCATACAGATTGTGGATGTCATTCGAACCATGGCACTGTGTTCATTGCCGTTTCTTGGCCATAGAGAATCATTACATGAAATAAATCCTGAAAGTGGAAATTTTTTGAACATACTATCTTTAATTTCTCGCTACGATTCTCTCCTTAGTGCACACTTAGAAAATTAAAAAACCAGATCAAAATACCTCCACTATGACATTCAAAATGAAATCATTAACTTGCTAGGAAAATCAGTATTGACTGCCTTACTAAAACAGATTCACTCGTCTCCTTTTTTTTCTATAATTGTTGATAGCACACAAGACATTTCTAAGATTGACCAAATGAGTGTTGTAATCAGATACATTAACATAGTAGAAGAATCTCCTGGCAATTATAAAACTGTGATTAGTGAGTCCGTTTTGGGATTTCAAGAAATAAAGGATCCCAACAGTGAGGGGTTTCAAAGTAAGATTTTAGACTTTTTGAAAACAAATGAAATTGACATTAGTAAGTGTAGAGGTCAAGGTTATGACGGTGCAGCAACAATGAGCGGGAAATACTCTGGGTTACAGAAAAGAATTATGGATATAGTCCCAAACGTGGATTACGTTCACTGTGCTGCACATAACCTGAACTTGGTGATCAATGATTCAGTATCAAATATTTCTGAAATAAGACAATTTTATGACATAGTACAGAAAACTTATGTGTTTTTCAGTGAAAGCTTACATAGATGGCAAGAACTTAACACTGCCATTAAAGAAGACAGCTCTGCCAAAAATCTAACTTTAAAAAAGCTATGTCCAACAAGGTGGTCTTCTAGACACGACTGTCAGTTAGCTTTAAGAAATGATTTCAAAAATGTGATTAAGTGTTTGACAGAATTATTCTGTACAGCTAAAAAAAACCGAGGCAGAAGAAGCATTAAGAATTAGAAACCACCTGGAAAACTTTGAATTTATTCTTGTGCTCTGCCTTGAAACTAAGATTTTAGAGAATGTAAATATAACTTCGAAAGCACTACAGAGGCCAACTGTTGACCTAGGCAGAGCGTGGCAGTTTCTAAGCCGTGCTTGTGATGAGTTAAAAGTTTTAAGAAAGGACTTTGACGGCTTTCTTGCTGGTGCTAAACAGTTGGCCCAGTCATGGGACATAACTTGTAACATGAAAAATAAGTGTAAGCGAGTTGTAAAACGCTTCTTTGTTGAATTATCAGTTGACCATAGAATTGACGACCCAGTGAAATCATTTGAAGTAAAAGTTTTCAATGCAACACTAGATATTGTAATAGCTCAGCTACAAATGAGATTCGAAGGATTGCGTTGCATTGATGATAGGTTTTCATTCCTGACGCCTCAGAATTTAGTAAACTTCTCACAAGAGACAATAGTGGAGAAAAGTAAGGCTCTGGTAAATGTGTATCCTGGTGACATTTCCACATCACTGCCTGACCAAGTAATATCCTTCAAAGCTCTGATGGCCAAAGAAATTGTACACAAGAAAAGCATTCGAGAAATGATGAATTTACTGGTTGAAGAAAACAGCTGTCTTATGAGCTGCCTCCCAGACTTAACTACAGCTTTGTAGCTTTATTTAACCATACCTGTCACAACAGCTACAGCGGAAAGAAGCTTTTCAAAACTTAAATTAATTAAGTCATACTTAAGAAGTGCCATGGCCCAAACTCGGTTGAGTGACTTGGCACTGTTAAGCATTGAGCATGAAGAGACACAGAAAACTAATATCAACGAAGTGGTTGAAAAGTTCTTAGCTATTAAAAAAAGAAGACTAGGCTTAGGAAAACAGTGAACTTTTGTTGATCCTCATCTGTAAATATTGTACATTACTTAAGTTCAAGTGTTATTGAATTGGATTAGACTTAAGGAGAACGTGTATAGAGTATATTCAAGAATTTCACAAATTCAGTTACAAACTAATTTAAATGTTTGAAAACAGCTAGAATGTTACTTTGATATTCGTTTTTAAATAATAAATTTTTAACACTCTGTGTGCGGTACTGTTTCAAAGTCTGAATTTAGATCTTTGACGTAAAAATAAATAATTCTTTTTATTTTTGTTTTTTTATAGTTTGTATAGAACTTTGTCTATTTAGCAACAATGAATTTTAAGAGTTTGTATACGTGTAAAACATCCTTTGCAAATTGCAAACGCTTTGTGATAGACGAGAAAGTATTCACAAACCACTGTTGTGAAACACACGTAAATAGAAACTCATTTGATTGTTTTCCCCTATTACGTATACAAAATTTAACCATTTTTATAGGGCCCCCTAATTAGTTTCGCAGGGGCCCCCCCGTTTCGTTAGCGGCACCACTGCGTACATGGATTTGTATAAATGTGTCATATAATGTGTTAAAGTGTAAATATGTTAATATGAGTTTACACATATTAAATTCACAATTAATCTTACCTATATACTATTCTATTCTAATTATTATTTTTTTTTAATTCTAAATTACTGGAATATTTTAAAATAACTGAGTGAATAGATCTACAGAGGGGCACATGGTATATGTGTCACGATCTACACAATTATTAATTTTTTTTTTTTTACAAGGAAGCAGAGTGGCGCATTTTATAACATCTTACCTATGTTATAACATCGGGAACCTGTGCATAATTGTCTCGGATCAATTGCACCGGCTGCCATAGTCGTAACCAACTTCTAATTATTAATTTTACAAGCTGTAGTTAGAATTAAAGGAAATTTTACAGGGGTGTCTGATGATTTATTCACTCAGTATTAACATCTCTTTATTAAACGATTTCTTTAACAGCTCTACATGAGGTTTTCACCATAAGGTTTTCTTAATATATAGTTTAGAGTTTACAACATATTTTCTGAAGGGGCCCTCAAAATAAGGAATGTTATATGCTAGCATTTTCCACGGATCCGGGATATTAAACTGGTTTGTAAGTAAAGCTCACTTACTCATAAACTATCATACTATTTGGGGGCCATTTGAAGAATGGACTTGATTTAACTTTTAGTATCAGAGAAGCTTTATAATATAAGCATTACTTGCTACTACAAATATTTTTTTTTATCGTATGACATACTACATGTTACAAAGTGACTATTATTAAAGTCTTTTATATTGTTATTTAAAGTGTCTTTTACAAATCATTTGTTTGAATGTTAATTAACCACGGAAGACAGGCTTCCGCGTCAACTTGCTATCCTGATGTTTACTCCGTGTCCTGCTCCTTGGTCCTTGGGGTGTCTACAGATGGTCGATCTTTATTGTAGTTTTCTTTCCTGCTGAAGTTCCTGAAGTGATTTGGGTCATTATGAAGCTGGTATGCTGTTCTCAGAAGTCTGGTAGCTAAGCCTCTTTAGAAGTATAACTCAAGTTAATGTTTTTGTTTGCCACAGAAAAGCACGTCACATCATTATTGGTAAAAGATTGTCACTTTAGGTACCTCGTACCTTTTTATTTTAAAGAAACATTGATATCTTACACACTAGTCAGTAGAGATGTCATCCCGCACACTTATTTATTCCTATTTTTTTATAGATTACATGTTTACTTTATGACACACTAATTTACCGCTACACTCCTCTGCACATTGTTAAATCTACACTTAAAAAAAAACAAATATTGTCGTACTTTTGGGGCATGGTTCCGGTATGTACTGTTTACAACGAGAACGCTCCATCTCGACTGATTTACTATGTTAGGACAGGTAGGTTAACTGCGCGGAGTTTACGCATCACCATAAAATAGTTCCACCTTTATTCGATATTTACGGTATTAATGTTTTACCTATTAATTATCCAAAGATATGCTTTACTTCAGAATTAATTATGGTATACTACGGTGTTATTGTATATTTATTTATTTAATTGCAATTTACAGGTATTATTAGTTTTGTTTATGGGTCTGTATGCAAGTTGATTCCGGTTACCGCATGTCAATGCATGGTAAATTAGTAAAGGGTTTCCTTACCTTTACACTCGCATTCCTTTTGGCCGTTTAAATCTCATTATTAAATATTATTTTGAGTTATTTCAGGGGTTTAAAATTTGTTTAAATGTGCGATTTATTAAAAATTTAAATTTTTTACATTTCCTATTTTTTTTAACTTTTTTTTTAATGAAATCGTCACATTTTATCTAAATGTCAACACTAAGGTTTTAAAATTGTGAGTAGTAAAACTCACACAACCTTCCACAAGCCTTTTATCACTACCATGGGTATGACAATACTAAATTCAAAAAATGTAAAATTGTTAAATATGGATCAAAAAACTGTACAACAGACACATCAGTATTAGATTTGAATAGCAAATAAAAACTGTTAACTACAGAAATTTTAAATTACTGCTCTACAAATATTTAAAGTCGAGTTGGATACGCTGCAGTGTGGAAAAAGGTTGGCAGGCTACGTCTTTCCTCCTCTCTAAGAGTAAATAACTTCAAAAAACCAGGATAAAAATTTGGACCATCGCTCATCCACCAGACAACTAGCAAAGTTTATATGAATCAATTTTGTATATGTAATTGATGGCTATACTGCAATTGAAAATGTTTGAACTTGGCATAACTAATTTGTCTAATTATGTAGTTCAATTTCATTTTTACTGGTTATGTTTATTTTTATTTTTATTTTCTTTATCCCTCAGGAGGGGGAGGTTAAATCACCTTGCCGCAGCACTGATTATTACAAATGATCAAAAAACCATTTTTATCAAACGGCTTATGACCCACTCTGTATAAATTTTAACAGAATAATTACTGTTGCATACCACTATAGAAAAATTATTCCGATTAGCGGTTTCAAGCTTCACAGCTCACAGGACGAGACCTGTGAAACTTGAAAGCACTAATAGGAATAATTTTTCTTCATTGGTGTGCAACATTGATTATTCTGTTCGTGATTATAACCACTAACATAAGTTTATTAAGTAAGTTTTTTTAGTTTTCCTTTTTGGAAACTATCGGAATAAACACAAAATGCTCTGGAGGAGTTGAGGACAAAAAAAAAAGAAAAGCAAGACCTAAAATGGCACACTGGATATAGATGAAAATAAGATAGAACTAAGAAAAAACAAAAAGGACAATGACAAAGACATAAAGGACAAAGGGAAGCAGTTTGACCTAAAATGAACAGAACAAGGCTATACTGATAGAGACAGCCTGAAATGATATTTGAGAACCATTGCTGGAGACAGATGAACACACTATGAGTTTAGAAAAGTAAGGACTTGAAACCATGTCAAGGCAAGAAAATTATGTGTACTAATACTAATATAGTAAAATCTTAAGAGAATAATGGGCTTTGGGAGTCTAACAGTTGGTCCCTTACAAAGTTGTTTTCTCAACAGATCTGTTTATGTAGTTAAGACATCAGAAAACTTCAATAAATTTGTACAAAGAATATTCTTATTTTGTAAGCAGTAACAGAATACTCAGAGTATGTGTAGTTGCAAATATAAACTTGTAAGCAGTGGTTCCCAAAGTGGGGTCCATGGACCCCTGGGGTTCTGCGACAATGTTTCCGTGGACAGTTTTAAGAAAAAACAGAATATACCGTAATTTTCTCCGATTTTTATAGTCTAAAATCTAAATTTTAGGATCTTAAAATAATTAGTAGAAGTTCCAGTATTTATGTTTGTTTCAAACTAATTGTAATTGTAAAAATAATTTACAGTAATGGCTTTAAGTCATGTCATGTAGCAGATCTTTGTCAGCCGAACTGATTAGAGCACCACATCAACGCAGAACTGATCGCCCTGTTTTAGTCCACGTATAAGGATTGTGTCTTGCTTATAAGCACTGTATCTAAGCAAAACGTTTTTCCCTGTAGCTGGTTTTACGCCTAAGTAGCTGGATTTCGACATGTGTGGGGCTGGAAAGATAGAACTGAGGTTGGCAAAGTTAAGAAATAAACTTGATGTCGAGAGTGACTTAATATTGAAATTGTCAGACATTAAACCTAAATATTGCAGAGCTAATTGTTCAAAAGCAGCTTCATTGTTCATATTAAACTATGTTTGGTATCACTAATATTATAATTTTGCAAGTTAAGTGAATTTATGATTTTAATAAATTTTCAATTTATTCATGTTTAACGTACCAAGTCACTATATGGTTAATATAATTAAATTACCTTATTCGGTCCACCTTAGTGACACTAGATGCTGTCGGTTAATGACGCGTTTCGGGATAAAATCCCATCTTCAGATACACAATTATCAACCTTTAAATGTATACCACAATTTGTGGTTTGTCATAATTTTAAAATATTTAAATCTTAAATACAGCGTACATGCATGCGGACGCTCTGAACGATTCCGTTGTTACGTTTTTGTTTATATATATTTTATTTAAAAGATTTTAAATATTTTAAAATTATGACAAACCACAAATTGTGGTATACATTGTAACAATTAGTAGGGGTCGTCCCTGTTAAAATGTATCACACTTATTTATATGGTGTATTAGTGTGATTGTAGTGTGTTTGCCTCACACTGGTTGTTACATAAATCGACGTCACTACTGGAGTCCGTAGCGTTGTCAATGTCACCAGTACAACCTACCTGTTAATTCATAGGGATTACGATTCCTGGGTGGCGCCAAATTGTTTTGTTAAAACAATTAAAACATTTAGTTTTTTAAAGTAATATGTGGTATTAGCATGGACAGCTGTGGCGTTCGAATTATTCCCGCTGCTACACAGGTTGTCGACTCGGCCACTCGTGACAAGCGCTAGTTGGCTATGACTTAAACTTCGCTAACACACATATATTTACAACAAAAATCCTATGAAATAACACGATAGTATTGTTCTGTACTGCGTTTTTTAATACACATTTAATTATTAATAAACATGACAATTGAATAATAAACATTTTTATAATATTATGCTCCGGCTTAGAGCTTGAAACACAAAACACCTCAGGTTGGCAAAATTGATTCAAAACACTATCATTCAGTTGCTTCTAACAAATTAATATGTTTTTACAATCTGGGGTTCTTTTGATCATGAAAATAGACATAAACGTTGATTACATGAAAAGAAAGTACACTATTATACCTTATAGGTACTTAGGATTTATAATGTGTTTGTACAATTTGTTCTGTAGTGTCGTATTTCTGTTACAGTAGTTATGTTCACAAATAAGGTTATCTTTATAAATGGTTTTTAATATAAGTAAGTAAATTATGCCTTTACCTTTGAAAGAAAATACTATTTTTTAAATAGTGAGAAATTTTATCATTTGAAAATAGTTTAAGTGATTTGGGGTTTTTTATGAGTAATAAATTATTCGGTACTTATCAGTTCGTCTCATGTTGAAGGGTCATCATGGGTAGGCGTATAGTTTTCGAATTTGGGCTGGTTGTAGGCTTCCAGCATCTTCTTCAAACTGGTCTGGGTTTTTTCTTTAATTAGTTTGTTTAATTTCGTTCCTGGTCATCATTAATTCTGTACAGATCGACGTCTCTTCACATTGGATCATTTTGGTTCACTATTCGACTTGTTGTAATTGTTTAGATTAAAGTTTTAGTTTGTCCAATTTCTTGCGTGGCGTACCCACGCTTCGTTTCTTCAGCGTCTCTTATTTTTTTAATGGAAAAATTAAGCCTCAAATGACTCGTTGTCATAGTAACTAATAATTCAATGCTTGTTTAATTACTCTTTACTTACATTGTTAGAGATATTTGAATTTTTATTCAAATTTATTAAGTATTTTCCCAATGATTTTATTCCCTTATAATTCCTTTGGGATAATAAATGACATCACTATTATTTTTCTTTCCTTTCAAAGTTTACAATGATACCTCATAAGGTCATATTTTGTTACACTTTAACTATAGTCTAATTAGTTGACATTTAAAAAATAACATATCTTTCTTGAATTAAATTATTACAATAATATTTCTGTGTAGAAATAACTGATATACAATCATTGTCCATTCACTGTTCTTAGATTAGTAAGATTTTTTGTGAAATTGATACAATTTGCATTTGAAATGTTCTTGGCAGTTAACAGTTTTCCTAGTTACAAACAGCCATGATTGTTTTCTAGTGTATTTCCCTTTTAAATTACATTCTGAATTCAGCCTGATGGGCTTCATTTTATTGTTTGTGTTTTAATTATTATTCAACATACATTTTCATTGCTTTTCATTTAAAATATAATAGCTAGGTTTATGTACTGTAAGTCCCCTTTCAGTCATATTCCTTCTTTAACATTGAATCAACTATTCTTTATAAGTCATAAATTATTCTTAGTACTAACATTGATTTCTTTCTTGTCTTATAAACTAGGGTGATAAACA
Organism: Magicicada septendecula; assembly: GCA_034769895.1. Taxonomy (NCBI): domain Eukaryota; kingdom Metazoa; phylum Arthropoda; class Insecta; order Hemiptera; family Cicadidae; genus Magicicada; species Magicicada septendecula. The sequence goes on from CM068375.1 coordinate 405,506,036, forward strand.
TTATTACTTTCTTTAATATTATGAAGGTTAATTCCCCTTTCAACATGGGGTGTTGTATTCTTTATAATTTTAATCTTTAATAACAAACTTTACTTCTATCCTATCATGCCATGTTAACACAAGTTATGGTACTGGGCTTTCCCCCTGATATGTCACATGCTTCCCTTATATTAATTTTAAATACTACTTTTAATTACATCTAGGTATTCAACTAATTATAATTCCACTCCACTCATTGGTGATTTATCAATGTTTTAAAGAGTGTCTATTTCCTTAGCATTCTAATTTGAATGTTTCACATTCACTTTCACTATTTTTAGGGCATTATCACTTCACTAAAACACTTCACTTTGGTTCACTGTTTTGTAATTAGTGTTATTTAATGGGTAACCCCTATACCTACTCCTACCATTTCTCACTATTTTTGTTTTAGTATTATTTTTACTATAAACAATATTAGGCTAGTTGTGTTTTGGGTTGAATCTAACCTTTCTGACAGGGTTAGTGTACCCTTCCTATACTACATTGTTTTACATTTGTATTGTTTTAAAAATTGGATACATATGTTAAATTAATGCTAATAATAACATTGGTTTTATCAATATATAATTATTTAAGGTTTATTGACCGTATTCTATCTTTAACATTCAATCTCTCCCTTTTATATATGTGTGTTAGTTTCCCTTGGGTTTTATCTGTCTCCTCTTCATTCTTCCTCTTCTTCTTCTTCAATAATCTTCATCTTCATTCTTCATCTTGGTTTGGTTCTCCTTTAGTTCTATGTCCATCATTGTTTTGTTAATCACATTTTCTTAAGTATGTTTGGGTTGTCGGCTTAATCATGTCAAAATATTCACATTTTAATAAGTATGTTACGTGGTTCCCTTCTTTATGTTTATGTTTTTTGGCTCAATCACTTGGGTTGGGTAATATCGTTGTACGTCATGTCAAAGTATTTACATTTTAATCATTTTTTACACATTTTATTTCATATGAAGTAACTTTTATATTAAGAATTATCTTTTTTATTACTGGTACGAGATTTGGCTTAATTGTATCGTTACAACATTTAAAGTTTGATAATTGTGTATCTGAAGATGGGATTTTATCCCGAAACGCGTCATTAACCGACAGCAGCTAGTGTCACTAAGGTGGATCGAATAAGGTAATTTAATTATATTAATAAATTTTAATTAATAATATATAATTAAATTAAAATATAAGAGTTTGTATCATATTACTTCCATGTTCCATAAGGAAATGGAAGTATGGTGGTGGCGAAAAAAATCGTGTTCAAGATAAGGGCTGATTCTCATTGTACTACCCTCAAGACATGAAGAAAAGTAATTTTTCGAAAAGTGTGTGTGTGTAATTTTTTCTATGGCAATCGATAACAGCCGCAAATTCAAACAGAATCAAATATTTTTTGCAGACATTCCTGAATTATAAAGGACTCAAGGCCTATTGATTTTAGTGAAGATCGGTTAAGGGAAAGGGGTAGTTTACCTGCAACATTTCATTTTTTAACAAGGGTAATTTTTTCTATGATGAACGATAACTGCCGCACATTCAAACAGAATCAAATAATTTTTTGCATACAGCCCTGAATTGTAGATTACTCAAGGCCTATTGATTCTGGTGAAGATCGGTTATGGGGAAAGGGTAGTTTACCTGCAAAATTTTATGTTTTAGCAAGAGTAAAGTACTTAATTTTTAATAAATAAAGTAGCCTCAAAAGAAGATCATAATAATCCACTGTAGAAACGTATATGAAATATCTATAAATGAAGAGGCTAGTTGAAGGGGGTGGGGGTAATTTTCTATAAATGAAAATGATAGTTGAAGGGGGAGGGGATAATTTTTATTTATATGTCATGTGTGCTGCTACGCTGTTGGCGCGGGTTCAATTCCCGCCGGGGGCCATCTGATTTAGATACGACCGTTCCCCCTCGCAAGGCAATGGCAAACCAGCAAGAGGTATCCTGCTTAGTATAAACCTTCCCCAACTAGGCCGTTCGGATCCGGCGTTAAACTGTAGGTCCCATATAGCTGTGAGAGACTCAGTACCACACGCACCACGGGTATATGCGGGGAGGGTACAAACCAGTCGTAAGACTGAAGGACTACGAAATGTCATGTGTACTACGTTATCAGCAACAAAGAAGCAGTTTGATGTTAAAATTCCTTCCTGGGCTGTTTGGCATGGTCCAATGTTTTCTACAAAACCAGATGTTTCGGCAGTGCTATCGACTGCCATCATCAGTGAAAATCGAGTGGGCTAACATGAGGTGGTATATGTTAGTGACCACAGTACTGTGGTTAAGGCTGAAGAAAGAAGTAGTTTCTATGGAAATATTTCATTTCGAAAATTATTTTTAATATACATTTTAGAACATGGAAGTCATGTATGGTTGTCCATACCAATATGTTACTGTTTGTTTTATTTTATAACTCAGACGGGGTCCGTGAAATTTTTAATTTTTTTGTGGGGGGTCCGCGTACTGAAAATTTTGGGAACCACTGCTTGTAAGTCTTGGGCTTGCTCCACATGCTCAGGTAAACAGTCAAGTAAAAATGATCCAAGTAAGTCTTTTCGGTTCTGGAGCATCCACACAGCTCAGACTTAACCTTTTCTGCTCATCAGTTTTAACAAATCAACCACACAAAAATATACATATGTTTTCAACTTAGTGTAAAAATGTAAAAAAACATATTATATTAAGAGATTGCAAACCAGTATTTCAGTGTGAGATTACTGCAGGAATTGTGTATGAACCTGACAATTGGTGCAAGGATTGATGTTGACAGACAGGCTACAGCCATTTGCTAGTTTTAGTCATGTCCTACATTATAAGGAAATATACCTGCATGACAAAAGCAATTTCAGCTCATGAGAGCTGACAGCTACCTTACAGTCACTGGGAAATAAGGACCTCGAGTTCACAATCATTACGCCAAAATACTCTCTGAAACATCTGAAGCTATCGAACAACGGCACTGTCACCAAGAACAAGACAGACAGCGCTCCTAGTGGCAATCTCTGACGAAGCTTGTAATAAGCAAAAACTAGTTCAGGCTACAAGGTAAAAGTTTAACATTTTTACCAATAAAAAATTAAACTGTGCATGACTTTACTGGTGAGACAAACAGATGACGCTCTGTCAATATACGTCAACAGACTAATATCGGCCTATCTCGTAGCGTTCCTACTTATTTATAAACTTTTCCATCTTTGCGAGAGAGGGAAATGAACAAAAGGAAAATCTGTAATACAATTAATGTTTGTCATGGCCCTATGCGAGCAGTTGTTTGATGTAAACTACGGCTGAATTGTCTCTAAACAAATCCGGGTCAGTAGTGATAAATTTATAATTACGTCATGGACAACAAAATCCAGGAATTTATCTACAAGTCTTTGTAAAATGATTAAGTGAAGGCGAGTAAAATATTTTAATCACTTTATTTAAGAACAATAAGATTATATGTTTTTCTAAAATTATTGATAATTTTTAGCTTATACATTGAAAAGTATCTCCTTCTAGTAAATGTTTTACTCATTGAAGTAATATAACTTTATTAAAATGAATCTCCAAAAGCAAAAAAATGAACCTTTGGAAAATATAAAACACAAAATGAATAATATATTAATTATATAATTAAAATTCTATGTTATATGATTAATTTAAGAGCAGTTATTTTTAAGTATCATTAAGCATACTTGAGTTCAAGTTACCTGGGGTTGAACTTGCCCGTTTGGATCTGATTGAAGAAGGCCTGCTGAAAAAAAAAACATCTTTATTAATTATATTACCATTGGTTAGCAGACTGCTACCCATTGCTTTGTATTGCTACTTACTGGTTGACAGCTGTGTGTGTGTGTGTGTGTGTGTGTGTGTGTGTGTGTGTGTGTGTGCGTGCGTGCGTGTGTGTGAAGCATAGTACACCATTTCTTTATTATTCATAAATGAGTAACAAAATAAAAAGAACAGAGGATTAACTATTTAATAATGTTGTTAAGTAATAATAAAGCAAGTAAGTTGTAACGGGCAATAGACAACTTAATTGAATATAATTAATTCACTACCAACTCAGAACACAAAGCTTTTTATAGGTAAAAACACAAAAGTTTTACCTTATAGCCTGAACCAGTAAAAAGCTTCTTCAGAGCCTCTGAAGCTTTGAAAACGAAGCTTTTTAAAAGCGAAAACTGGTTCAGGCTATAAGGTAAAACTTTTATGTTTTTACCCATAAAAAAACGTTGTGTTCTGAGTCGGTAGCGAATTAATTGTATTTAGTTATGTAACGGACATGTCATGGGCAACGAAATCCAAGAAGACAACTTAATGTTCAACTCAACATATAATTTTATGTTATGTACGTATCTTTATGAGTTAACTAGATATAAGGCTGTATATCACTCCCGACTTGGAACACAAAGTTTTTTATTACTAAAAACGTAAAATGTTTTACTTTATAGCCTCTTTCCTATCAGCCTCCCTTGGCTAACTCTTGTTCTTTTCGACCCCGACGCTATTAGAGTATTCGAGGGCTACGGTGTCTTCCATGTTTTTCATTCTATTTCTTGACACCTTACTTGGTGCGGACCAAAATTGGCAAATGGCAGCGTCTGACCCGTAGCGGGCGGCTGTCAATGGGCAGACTGGGTTCACTAGCTGTAGAGAAAGCAACCGGTCTAAGGGAGGAAACCTGAGTAAACCACAATCTGTTAATAAAGATGAACAGTACAAATAATAAATTTAATATTACGGGACAGGGGCTCGGAACCCCAGAACCGGTCGGAGTAGGGAGTGAGCGAGCAGGCTCCCGCCGACCGTCAGCCAGCGACTGCTCAGAACTCACAGTGGATCACCAGGCCGTGAAGTTCAGGTTAGCTACTGGAGAAGTTAATCCATTTCAGAGAAGAGATACCATTTGCAGGTCACCGCCAAGGCCTAGGTCTGCATCGATCTCATCATCAAAAGAAACTGAAATAAATCAGAAACTACAGACCCTAAGGGCAGAACCATCGAAGCAGCTGAACTTGGATGAGAATGATCTGCAAACGGAGCTGGAGTTTGCAGTGTATGAGGAAATAAAAAACAACTTGTTCAGAGTCACAAAATGTATGCTATTATTACTTCTTTACAAAAAGAGCTATCAGAAGTTAAGGAAGAACTGGTAGCCCTAAAAGAAGAAAAAGGTTCTCATGCTGTGAACCTGAGAGAAACAAATACTATTTCTGGCCAAATAGATTATTATACAGATGAAGAAGAACTGAGCCGAGAAACAGACTGGATACTAAAAAAAGGTAAAAAGGAAAGAGTTGTGAACAGTTCAAAAAAAAAAATAAAAGCTGAATTCTCTCCAGAAGTAGAACAACCAAGTCTGAGTGAATCAAAAATACACGTCAGAAAAAAGCACAAATAAAGGAGCAACTGCCTCCACCAATAAATGTAACTGGGCTAACGGATTATAACAGGTTGCACTCTCTCCTCAAATCAATCACAGGAAAAGATCACAAGGTCACAACATTAAATAATAATGTTTGGAAAATCAACGTCTCAGACTCTGACACATACAGATCATTGGCACAGAAACTAAATACTGAAAAAATTCAGTGGTATTCATATGAAAATAAAAATGAAAGGCCAATACGAGTAATGGTGCGAGGACTCCACGCATCATGCACAATAGAAGATGTACAAGAAGATCTACGTAATAGAGGTTATCAAATACTGGACGCTGTTAATATCATCACGAAACAAAAACATGAGGATGAACGAGGGGAACAAGTCATTACCAAGCATGGACTCCCGCTCTTCATGCTAACCTTTGATAACAAAGAGAATGTCGAAGAAATTTATAAGATTAAAACCATACTAAATATGGTAGTTAAAATTGAACCTGTGAGGAAAAACACAAAAATGATACCTCAATGCAAAAAGTGTCAAGGATTCAATCATACACAGGCATACTGTCAGAAGGAGCCACGTTGTGTAAAATGTGCAGGGAAACATTTAACTAAAAATTGCAACATTAATAGGAAATCTGTTCCAAAATGCGTAAACTGTCAAGGAGCACATACGGCTAATTACAGGGGGTTGTGAAGTAGCCAAGGAACTACAAAAAAGGCGCAATATGCTTATGAAGCCACTCAAAGAAAAGCAGCAATTGGCAACAAAGACTAGATCAGTTAATGAAAAGGAACCGGGTTTCAATAAGGAGAGTAAACTAAGTACCTCCGAACAAAAAACTTATGCACAAATAACAAGTAATGGAAATGAAGAAAATGATAACTCCTTCATTGCTAAAACGCTTAATCTCATACTTGGCAGGTTGGATGAGCAAAGTACTTGGATGAATAAAATGATATTTGACAGGCTGAATAAGCTGGAGAAGAATATGGGAAAGAAAAGTGTAAGCAGGAGTAAACGAGCCACTACCTCAGAATTGCAATATGGAATGCCAATGGGCTCGTTAATAAAATCAACGAATTGGAACTCTTTCTAAGGGAAGAAAAAATTGATATATGTTTAATATCTGAAACCCATTTTACAAAACAGACGTATGTTAAAGTAAGAGGGTACGCAATATATCCTAGCACTCACCCCTCTAATAAAGCTAGGGGTGGATCAGCTGTGATTATTAAGGATTCAGTTAAGCACACTGAAGATGTAAAAATTGATACTGAAACAATGCAAGTGACTACAGTATGTGTGCAAACAAAATATAAAAAGATCAATATTTCAGCCATATATTGTCCTCCACGCTATAATTTGTTGAAGAGTGATTATCTGGATTTGTTACAATCGCTCGGCAGCCATTTTGTTGTTGGTGGTGACTTTAACGCGAAACATACCTACTGGGGATCAAGACTTAGTACCCCAAAAGGCAAAATGCTGTATGATGCAGGTAAGGAGGAGAATTGTGATTTTTACTCGTCAGGCAAACCAACATTCTGGCCAACTGACCTGAAGAAAGTGCCTGATCTCATTGACTTTTTTGTCGTTAAAGGGCTTTCTAACAATTATATTGAGGTTACTGATTGCAGTGATCTTACTTCAGACCATACACCTGTCATCCTGACAATAAGCGAAACACTGATACAGAAGGAAACACAACCCAGACTGACCACTTGTAAAACTGACTGGGATGGATTTAGAATTGAGCTTGAAAGTCTTATTGAACTCCAGGTGCCTCTTCGGTCACCAGAACAGCTAGAAAAGGAAGTAAATCTGTTTGTAGATAATATACAGCAAGTAGCAATGTAGATAATATACAGCAACTTTAATTATCCTCTGGAAGTACATCAGCTGGTTAAAGAAAAGAGAAAAGCACGTAAAAAATGGCACAAAATTCGTGCACCACAAGATAAGACTGAATCGCTTGAGTAATAAACTCAAAGATCTTAAAAATATTAAAAATCAAAATATTAGCATGTATCTCCAGGGATTGACAGCAGAAAAGATACAGAGTATTCACTCTGGAAGGTTACAAAGGGGATTAAAAGACCTAAAGTGCATTCACCACCCATTAGAAAAGATAATAATGAATGAGCAAGGAGCGATAAAGAAAAAGCAGAGATATTCGCAGAATATTTAGAAAATACATTCCAACCACTCCCTAAGCAAACGGCTGATGAAAGAATTGTACCAAGTTCAAGAAACGACAGTCTAAAATCAGTCAGGTATCACTTACAGAACTCAAACAAGTAATCAAAAGCAATTTGAGTGCTAAGAAAGCTCCCGGATATGACTTGATTACAGGACAGATACTGAAAGAATTGCCTAACAAAGGCTTTATTAAATTGTTGCACCTTATTAATGCAGCTATTAGATTAAAATATGTTCCAAGACAGTGGAAAGTAGCAGACGTCATAATGATTGTCAAGCCTGGGAAAGATCCAAACGATAAGAAATCTTTCCAACTCATCTCTTTGCTGCCGATAATATCCAAGGTGTTTGAAAAATTACGGATTAAGCGTTTGAAACCTATTTTAGAGGAGAGAGAGCTGATTCCCACCCATCAGTTTGGATTTAGAACCAAACATTCAACAATAGACCAGGTCCACAGGATAACTGGAATAATTGAGGATGCACTAGAAGAAAAGAAAGTATGTTCTACCATTTTCCTTGATGTCTCCCAAGCGTTCGATAAAGTGTGGCATAAAGGTCTCAGCTACAAGCTACAGCAATATCTTCCAAGACAGTATTGTGAGATTTTGAAGTCGTACCTGAACGAGAGACTCTTCCGTGTCAAATGTGGTAGCGACTGTTCTAAATTTAAGGAAATATCTGCTGGTGTGCCACAGGGAAGTGTTCTTGGACCAATGTTATACTTGCTATACACCAGAGACATACCACAAGATGAAGATACAACCATGGCCACCTTTGTAGATGATACTGCTATTATGGCTGTTGCAGAAACTGTTGAAGTAGCAACAGTAAATCTGCAAAAATTTGTGGATAAAGTCAGCGCTTGGACCAAAAAGTGGCGCATGAAGCTCAATGAATGTACATCTACCTATGTAATTTTCACAAATAAAAAAGTGACGAAAGTACCTATAACAATCAATTCACAAGTGATCCCATGTGAAAATGAAGCTAAGTATCTAGGAATGTGGCTTGATACTAAACTAAACTGGAAGGTGCATGTTAAAAAAAAAACAAGAACTTGATATTAAGTACAGGAAAATGTATTGGCTGCTAGGACGACATTCTGAGCTAAGTATATATAACAAGCTACTCTTATACAAACAAGTGCTGAAACCAATATGGACGTATGGATCGCAGATCTGGGGCTGCACCAAGAAAACTAATACTAAAATTATACAGACTTTTCAGAACAAGGTACTACGCAAAATAATAAATGCACCGTGGTATGTTCGTAATGACAATGTTCATAAAGACCTTAACATGAATACTGTCCTTGAAGAAATAAGAATTACAGCAGTGAAGCATGAACACAGACTTCACAATCACGACAACATTGCTGTGCTGCAAATGCTGGATAACAGTAGCGTAGTGCGAAGACTTAAAAGGACAAAACCTTGGGACCTGGTGCAGTAAGCATTAAGTGCGTGTAGACACTAGGGTTATTCAGTGGAATAATTCCTAACAATAAGTGATAGTTTTATGAAATGAAAACTACTAGATAAGTGCAAACTTAGTTGTAGTAATAAATAAATGAAAAAAAAAACTTTATAGTCTGAACCAGTTTTCACTTATTATAGGCTTCGTCAGAGGTTGCCACTGGGAGCACTGTCCATCTTGTTCTTGGTGACAGCATTTACTTTTGAAGGATCAATGTTGTGTGTGTGGGGTGTGATATGTCTGAATAATATGTGTGATTTGAATTGTGTCTGTTTGTTTAGGATGTCGTGGCAGCCTCTGACGAAGCTTATAATAAGCGAAAACTGGTTCACGCTATAAGGTAAACCTTTTTACGTTTTTACTAATAAAAACACTTTGTGTTCCAAGTCGGTAGTGATATACTTATATTTAGTTAACCAATGTACACATCATGGACAACAAAATCCAAGAATTTTATATATGTGTAATGAGTTATGTATCTTTTTCTGATAAGTAGAATATACAAATGTTACAGCTCTTGTTTACATGACAACAAGTGTTTGTGCAAAATAGAATGTAGCGTTTGGGCAAATCATCTACTCAGACTCATTAGATCATAACATTTTTGGTTAACTTAATGTTTTGATCCCTTGAATCAGTGATTGTCCTCAGAAGCTGTGAGTGAGTGCCAGTTGAAAGACCCTATTGCAAGGTCTTTTAATTGCCAATCACAGTTTCTAGGGATGAAAACGTCAAGCAAAAAATATTATGATCAAAGAGGTCTGAGAAGAGGATTTGCCCGATAGAAGTCACCCATCAGTTCAGAGTTTGAAAGAAAGAATATATGTTTTTAACTCAACAACAGATGCAAATCAAACCATAAGGTAACATTTTTTAAAGGCAGGTGCTATTGCTAAGATAATTATAAGTATAACACTACAAACTCGGAACTGATGGGTATATTTATACATAAATAACTATGTAATCTGACTGATGTAATAAAATACAGTATATTATTTGTGCAATATAGTGTAGTAGCAATGCAATTTCCATATACTGGCAACTCACAGACTTATGAGTAACACAGATATAATGATCAAAATTTCACTGTCCTTCAACATCGTTTAGTGACTTCAATTTTATAGTGTCTCTAGTTTTAATAATTGTTAATGAAAAACATATAATTATTGAGGGGGAATACCACACTGAATCCCTGAGTTATTTTTGGGAAGTTCCGACTCTGAGTTGTGCCACAGAACATATTCAGGTACATAATTCATGGTTTTTATTTATGCCCTTTCTTTATACATTGATTCTATACCATTATTCATTGCGTTTCAATACCCAGTTTTCAGTTTTATATGTGAGCATCTCCTCACATATCATTTAAAGTTATGTTTCTCTAGCTCTTCTTAGGTTTACACTGTCAATTCTTCCTGGTTGTTTCCATGAGGAACCTGTTATCATAGATCTTCTTCTTCCATTCTTTGTATTTGGCTGTTGTATCTAACTTTATTTGCTATTATCTTTGTCTTGATTGTTCATCATCTTTTTTCACAGTACTACACTTTATATAATAATGAAACTTTCACTTGTGAACTTACTTGTCTTTTCTCGTCGAACGCGTCGAAGGCGAACACTACGCCAAAACGCGTTCGACGAGAAAAGACAAGTAAGTTCACAAGTGAAAGTTTCATTATTATATAAAGTGCTATTATCTCTTCCGTTACTATGCGTCGAGCATTCATAATTTCTCTGAATATGATGTTTGGTATTTCCTTGAGTCTTGACCTGTTGCCAAAGTCCATCTCTGTTGTGTTATGTAATATTTGCGACCAGTTCTTTGCCACCTATCCAGTGGCGGCTCTAGCGTAGGTCACATGGGTGGGCCAGGTTATAAAAGGGGTGGGCCTAACCTTGAGTTCGCTGGTATAAATTTGGAGTTTAAAATAGTTTTATCAATGACAGAGAGCCAAATTTGGACTGTAATTCCGATTGAATTTATATGTTTGTGTTGTGTGAATATAGTTACTGTATATATTTATGTATATATGTATATTATTTGTACAAAATGACAATATCTTAACTGTACAATGTTTTAATCAGTGCTGACAATAAAGATGATAATTGATAGGCCAAAACTGAATAGCTGAAATATTAAGAAAAATAAAATACTATGAATGCAAAATAGTAAACAGGCTTTTACTTACTTTTAAAACAGATTAATTCTTCAATTGTTGTGATTAATGGCAAAATCATCAACGACTCATTTCAAGTCAATGTTCTTGGTCAAAGTCCTTCCTATTGCAAGCACAGACAAATAGCTAAGACGTTCATCAGACATCGAATTTCGTAAATAACTCTTAACACATTGCATACACGAAAATGTTCTCTCACATGATGCAGAAGAAGCTAGAATAGTCACTGCTATTTGTGTCAATTTGTACAAGTCATTGAACGCTAGTTTGTATTGCTCTAACAACTTGAGCAATGCAAGTAGATTCACAGTCTCCACTCCGGTTTGTTGTTCATGCCTTAGGATGAGATTTTTTAATATTTTTATTTCTGCCTCCAACGAATCAGTGTTGCATGAATAATTTTGTGCCAACGGCATTAACATTTCTTTATTCAGGAACATTTTACTTGTGGGATTCAGACAAGTGATTCCTTTAATTATTGCAGAGTTTGAAATAAAACGTCTCTCAAGTTCGCTATCTATGATATAAATACAACTATTTCACTAACGACTTGGAACACAGAGTTTTTTATGAGTAAAAACATAAAGTTTTACCTTACAACCTGAACCGGTTTTCACTTTTAAAAAGCTTCTTCAGAGGTTCAACCTCTAAAAAACTTTGTGTTCTGAGTCGTTAGTGAAATAATTGTATTTAGTTAAGTAACGGACACATCATGGAAAACAAAATCCAAGAATCTATGATATGTAGAATTTCAACAAATACTAGAGATTTGAAATCAGTTGGGTGTACAGGTTTCAAGCTGTCTTTATTTGGCATATCACAAACATATTCCACAAGATGTTTTGGTAACTTTTGAATTCTGTCAAGAGTAGAGGAATCTGTGGGAATATCAGCGCCTATTTTTGTTGCTACATCTACACTTTCTTTCCACACAGAAGTGAAACCTGTATCAGATGCACGCATTTGGTTGAAAAGATCCCTTGTAGTTTCAACCAAATTGATCACAGCAACAATATCACAATCTTTGCCCTGGAGGAAATCAGACAGTGACTTGCATTCTTTCAACAAACGTGTGAACAGGCATAAATGAAAAATAAAAGAAAAGTTCAACTTGGCACTGAATCCTGACGCTTCTGCAGCTCGTTCTAAATTTTCACTCTGGATATTTACTAGCGTTACAATAATAGCTTCAATTGTCTTCTTCACAGCCAAACATGTAGCATACTGACAGGCCCATCGGGTGTCACTTAACTTTTTCAATTCCACTTTTCCTATCTTCATTTTCATTTGTGTATCTATAAACATTTGATGGACTGCCGACCCACTCATGAAAACATACAGTCCCTGCAGAGTCATAAAAAAATCTGTAGCTGACTTGATCCCTCTACATGTTGCCACTATAATGAGATTCAATTTGTGGTTCATACAGTGTGTGTAGATGGCTTGTGGAAATTCCCTGCTTAAAAGAGCTTGAACACCTGCACAAGAGCCACTCGTGGCTGCAGCTCCATCATACGTTTGTGCAACACAGTAGTTTAAATCAACTCCACATTTGCTAGGTTTTGTTTAATACAAATTAATAAAGAAGAAGCATCCAATTTTTTTGATTTTGTTGCAGGTTCAAAGCCTAGAAATCTTGCATATATATTCCCATCTAAATAGTAATGAATTGATAATTGCTCAGTTTTTGAAAAATCTTTTTATGTTCTAGCACAATATTGCTCATGGTGCTAAGAATTTTATTTTGAATACCATGATGAGTGTATTTTTCTCTTTTATATTCAAGTTTTTTTTTTAACAGTTGGATCTTTTTTACCTATAAGTTCCATTAATTCTAAAATATTTACCTTGTTTTCACTCTGATTCGATTCAATCATGACCTCTTTGAGCTATTCCTTGTAGGACTGTGAATCGAAGTACATCAGCAACTGTTTCAATGTATCCTCTATTTGTTTAGCTCAGAGAGGAGGAAGGGACATTGAATTATAGCTTGTTGTGTGTGAGCAGGGTGTTAGGTGGGGTGGGGGTGAAGGTTTTATTTTTAAGTTAATGGTTCATTTCCGATCTAACGATGAGCTGTGAAGCTTGAAAGCGCTAATCGGAATATTTTTATATAGTGGTGTGCAACAGTGATAATTCTGCTTGTGATTTTAACCACTAACACAACTTGCTTCATTAATCTGCTATTAAGATGTGCAATCGACGACAGGTAATGGACAACAACATGAGGTAATAAACGACAACAATAAGGTAAGTAAAGTTTTTAAATATCTTAAGTTGAAAGTTATGTAACTGTCCAGATGGAGGGACAGGGCTCAGAGGGGAGGAAGGGACATTGAATTATAGCTTGTTGTGTGTGAGCAGGGTGTGGTGGGGTGGGGGTGAAGGGTTTATTTTTAAGTTAATGGTTCATTTCCGATCTGACGATGAGCTGTGAAGCTTGAAAGCGCTAATTGTAATATTTTTATATAGTGGTGTGCAACAGTGATAATTCTGCTTGTAAAAATAGAATCGTTGACTTAACGAAAACGAAAGTACGACCGCAGACCGAGAAACCAAGACTGCCCGACCGACAGTTTGTGTACACTCTGACGGTTGTTTTTTTCATGTTTCCGTTCTAAAGATCTTTTAGTTTCGTTCTAAACACGTGGAAAACATATTTCTTGTTTAATTTTATAAACGATAGTTTGACTTTGACCTCTGAAATTTCTCCGTCTTATCTGGGTGGGCCAAGGCCCACTCTGGCCCACCCGTAGCGCTGCCGCTGCACCTATCACTTTCACAAGTAACAATATTTATTTATTGTATTGGAAGCTGTAATTACTAGTTGATGTTTCTATCATAAGGCCATGAACACTAGCTTACTGACGGGAGTATTTGTACATACTTTCATTGGGTAGTTACAACACATGGCTTACGTCTGCATTGGCAACTAGAAAAAAAGGAAGAAAACACTTAATTTTATTAAGAAAAATTAATGACTTACTGTGGTCCGAACGGCACAGATGCGGCAGACGCATTCTGAAATCAGAAAACACATAAATTTATTACCTTTTTGCTGTAATAAAAATTTAATTACAAAAAAGCAGTGTTACTTAAGTAAATAAAATGTGTGCAGCATTCCATTATTAGCCTATATATAATACCAACCAACAGAAACCGTTATAATCCTTCTTTAGTTACCCTCATGAGGGCTTTATGGTAAGTTACTATTAGGTTACAATATCAACTTGTTCTCCTCTCCAGAATTGCTGGACCATTGGACCAACCATATTACTTCATACAGAAACCATCCCGCTGCTATCCTAAGACTACCCGCTTATCTCACAGATCTTATTCCTCCAATTTTCCTGATTGTACGTTCAAAGTAACATCAGGTATGCTTAGGTTGCTTTAATCTTTCATCTGCAGTTCGTACAGTATAGAAGTATTCATCCAACATCTCGCCCATAACACTGTGAGAACAAACACGTCTGGTAGACCCACAATTCGGCGATTTCCTCATCTTAATGCCCAACAGGTGTCAGGTGTCTAATAAAAATATCAGTCTTAGTAGCCACCATAATTTTTAGTGCCTTCTAAATAGTTTGCCTTTTCCATATTTCAGTTGCGGTTTGCTCATAGTGGTAGAGAAAAATTTAGAATTTGAAGTTTGTGAAGGAAAGCTTTACATTGTCGTACTATGCTCTCAGCTATCATGATGCTAATGTACGAGTATGATGCCTACTTAGTATCGGTAACACTTATAATGGTATTCTTTTTGGTCCAGCACAAGATTTCGAAAAGCGTGAAATCGTGAACATGTGTTATGGCCCCCCCCACACACACACACGCTCGCGCGCGCGCGCGCGTGCGCAGGCCGCGTCTTTGTGTGTGTACAGTATGTATTTTTTCTACAACTGTCGGCATATATGTCCGCCTCGAGATTCCAACTCTGCCACATCTTTTTATTCTCTTCCAAGTTTCTTGTGCCCATTGACTGAATACATGTGAATTAGTCGAAGATATATTGAAAATAATGACTTTAGTACTGCTAAGTATACGTTCAGTCATGCAGAAGTTTTAACCTGAAAATTTCAGGAGCAAGACCGACAAGACAACTGCTGAAATTAAATCACGTACACAAAAGGCCAATCGCTGCTACTACGGATTAAAACGTTAATGACATCTAAACTCATAGATAGAAAAATAAAGTTCACCTAATACAAAACCTTAATAAGGCCAGAATTAACTTAGGCCTATGGTAGTGAGGCATGGGCCATGATTGATAATGACGAACTATTTCTACTAGTAATTTTATACAAACCACTATGTTGTATTTGGTAGTCTACTGACGAGCGCTTTCGGCAGTCAAGCCATCTTCAGGTCGTTTACCAACAGAGAAATATTTTTTTTTTTTTTTTTTTTTTTTGTGTTATTTGAGGGGACCAAACTGGTCCACTCGGGCTGTTTTGGAGCGAGCTCCCTTCAGCCATGTGGAAAAGGAAATGTGGGTAGGAAGCGCACGCCAGCATTGACCGGGCGATGAGAAGGTGTTGTTACCAGAGAAAAAGGTGGAGATTGGTGTAAAGGTGTTTGTAGCCTCAAGGAGAGGGGGTAGTGGGGTAATCAGTGCCAAGCTTACGGACTGTAATGCCAGGGTCGCTTGCAGCAAATGACGCTAAAGCTTGTGAGAAGCGTCGATGGGATGTCAAGGGCATTGGCGGTTAAGGAACAGGTTATGGGCTTTTTATTGGGCTACCAATGGAGGGTTTTGTTTTGATTTATTGAAAGGTAGCGACGACGTTGAAGATGTAAGGAAGATGGTTTTTTTTTTTTTTTTTTGAAACAGGACAGGTTGTTTCAGGATTTTTTGAATTTTTTTTTTTTTTTTTTTTTTTTTTTGTATATTATTTCTAATTGCGATAGAAGAGGGCCCTAGACGGGTCCTGGGACCCTTCTGTTGCGTGGTTTTCTACGCAATATCCTGGGCGGGGGTTCATCTGCAAGAGTCAGGAGACGGTTGAGGAGGAAGTGTGATCGCCGGGCGTTTTGAGCTGGTCTATTAGGGGGGGTGAGGAGGGTTTGTAATGTTGGTCGGGTATTTACTGTCTGAGCGTATTTCCAGTTTATTTTATGTAGGAATGTGTCAAGGTCAGGGAAGTGTTTGTTAAGGGCATATAAGGTCGTATTGGGGGTTTTAGTGATAGGAGGACGGCGGTAGATGAGGCGCAGGGCCCGCCGTTCTGCGATTCTGTATGCGTCGAGTTTGTTGGTTTCAGTCGTCAGCAGGATCGGGTGTGCATATGTTATTTGAGGCCTGATGCAAGTGGTGTAGATCCTGCTGAGGAGTTCACTGGAGCAGCGATCGTTAGTGCTGAGCGTGCGTAGAGCTCGGATTCGGACTCGCGCTTGGGCATTAATTTTTTTGATGTGTTGGCGCCAGGTCAGTGTGGTGTCAAGGGTGACTCCCAGGTATTTGCAGTCACGCGTCGGAATTATATTTGAAAGGCCAACACGGACTGGATTTTGAAAAAAGTGACTCATGTTCCGTCCTGTACGGTTGAACACACAAAGTTGGGTCTTGTCCGTGTTTACGGTAATTCTCCAAGTGTTGCAGTATTCAAAGAAAGTCTGCAACATATCCTGCAGGTGTGTGATGGTTCGCTGGTGACGTTGATGGGAGACCCAGTATGCAGTGTCGTCTGCATATTGGGCCAAGCCTGCAGAGAAATATGAAACCGTTCACTTCTTATATACCGTTTTACCGGCCCTATCTAGCCCCGCCCCCTGACAAAGTAACGTCGTACTTAGCTCCACCCATAGTGGGTTGTCTTACATTACCAATTTCGTAGCCGTTACAATTTACGTTTAACTTACTCTTTTTTGTTGTCTAATAAGCTGCTAAATATTTCTTCATTTTCAAATGTGGTTTTTATATTCATAAGTCGTTTTTCATCTTTATTTCTTATTTTTAATATTTCCACTTCTTCTTTTAATTTCCTTTCTCTTTCTTTACTCATCACTTTTATTATCTTATAATTTACGACTGGGTCTATGAATTTATGTCCTTCTTCTATAAAATGCCTAGCGTATAATTAATTTGTCGTTAACTCTCCTTCACCCCTCCTATGTTCTTTAAATCTCTGGCAAAATTTACGACCCGTTTCGCCCAGATACACTTTTTCACATTCCCCACAACTGAGCATATATACTCCACTTTTCTTCAATATGTCTTCTTCAAAATTCGTTGTTTTTATTATATCAAACACGGTTTTCAATTTTTTAACCGCTACCTCTATATTATATTTTCTAAAACATTTTTGTATCTTTCTTGTGTTAGGCCTATAACCTATATAAGATATGGATCCCTTATACTCCTTCTTTTCTTTACTGTTCTCATTTCTTGTTTCTTCTCTTCGTTTTATATTATTAAATATTTTATCTACTACATTCGTATTATACTTGTTGTTTTTTACAATTACTTTTATTCTTTCTTTCTGTTTTCCTCATCTTCTATACAACTGTTTATTCTATGACAGAAATTATTTATCGCTGCCATTTTATACTGTATTGGATGGTATGAAGCATTTGGTATTATAACATCCGTATATGTGCTTTTCCTAATGTCAGATTTTCTTTTCTTTTCTTTTGTTATTCTTATGTTTAAATCTAGGAAATTGATTTCCTTGTTTCCTACTTCCATTTTAAATTTTATACTCTCTTCTAATTTGTTAACATCTTCAAAAAATACCTTTAATTCTTCATCATCGCCCTCCCATATTAACAAGATATCGTCTACATACCTCATCCATTTCTTAATTTTGTCTTTATTTTTCACTGTTGACATTTTATTTTCAAAGTAATTCATGTAAATTTCTGCCATTATCAGTGACATTGATGAACCCATTGGTAGTCCCTTCTTCTGAATATAAAACTTATTATTAAACCTAAAGTAATTTTGCTTCAAACACTCTTGTATTACTTTTATTAATTCTTCTTTCTTTTCGCATCCTTTCAATTTGTTCTTTTCAATTAGTTTTAACGTTTTTTCAACCGGGATGTTTGTAAACATATCTACTAAGCTTACATCAAGCGATATTAACCTTGAACTTTCTTTTACTTGTACTTCTTCTTTCAGTGTTTCTATCAACTTTTTGTTATTTTCTATACTATGTTTTTTCTCGAAGTCATAATACACTTTTAGTATTTTACTACATTCTTTTGATAACTTATATGCTGGTGCTCCAATAAACGATATTATTGGCCTAACTGGGTGGTTTTAACTAGGAGAGTTAACGACAAATTCATTATACGCTAGGCATTTTATAGAAGAAGGACATAAATTCATAGACCCAGTCGTAAATTATAAGATAATAAAAGTGATGAGTAAAGAAAGAGAAAGGAAATTAAAAGAAGAAGTGGAAATATTAAAAATAAGAAATAAAGATGAAAAACGACTTATGAATATAAAAACCACATTTGAAAATGAAGAAATATTTAGCAGCTTATTAGAAACAAAAAAGAGTAAGTTAAACGTAAATTGTAACGGCTACGAAATTGGTAATGTAAGACAACCCACTATGGGTGGAGCTAAGTACGACGTTACTTTGTCAGGGGGCGGGGCTAGATAGGGCCGGTAAAAACGGTATATAAGAAGTGAACGGTTTCATATTTCTCTGTTGGTAAATGACCTGAAGATGGCTTGACTGCCGAAAGCGCTCGTCAGTACCAAATACAACATAGTGGTTTGTATAAAATTACTAGTAGAAATATTTGAGACCACTAGGCCTAACACTCCAAAATAACAATAAAATGACGAACTACTTTACTACTTCTGAACGAAAGGTGTTAAGAAAGATACATGGACCATGTTGACGGCACATGGTAGATCCGGACGAACCACGAACTCGACCAAATTTTAATGAGGTAGGCCTAGGCCTATATATTAAATTACTAGTATAAAACAGATTAGACATGTTGCGCGTCAAACGTTCCCATTCTATAACGCATGGAGGCAGAGGCGGATTTATGCATAGGCAAAGTAGGCAATTGCCTACGGGCGGCAAATTTTGGAAAGGTCAAATTTGACGGCCATTATGTTGTTATATCTAAGAGATGTTTCAAATGCACTCCATTTCGTCCCACTATGATAAGGAAACTTTTAAAAATATGTATTGGCTTATTACATAAAGAGAATAGTTTGTCATTGTCATTACTTCTGATATCTATATGAAGTACATCGTTTTTTCATAATTACATTTATACTGTTTTCGTTCTTAGCTTAATCCTGGTGTAAACAAACAGGCGTGGTACATCTGAAACGCTATTTGCTACTTGAATTAGAGACGTGTCACTCTGACAGAAGCAGTACAGGCAGGGTACATATAATGTTGATACTGTATAAACACAAGTAAATTATAATAATTTGTCCTGACCAAAATAAAATTTGTGTGACTGTGTCAGAGCGACAATGACATATTTTATAAGACGGAGTGAATAAGAATGGCTTTCTTTTATTCACTGTTTGAATATCGCAAGAAAAAAAATTAAGTAGGCCTATACTTAAAGCAAAAATAGAAGCTGTGATAATTGCCAGTGTACTGTATATTATTTATCAGCTGCTGCTTTCATGTCTGTGTCGGAACTTGAGTCAGCAGTGTGAAGGATAAGATTGTCCACGACGGCGTCTGTAATTTGGCCCAATTCCCTTATCTTCTTTCTTGAATACATGCTCGATACAACGACTCCAATTGTCCGTCGTTATTTCATTTACCGTCTTCTCTGTCAGTTGTTTTACATCAAGCAGCTTATATGTTGTGTTGTGACGGGCAACATATCCTTTCAATTGGCTTTATATTTATTCAATGGGATTCAGAATACCGTGATAAGGAGGAAGTTTTAAAACGGTGTGCCCCGATTTTTCGTCAATATCATTTACTAAAAACTTTTTAAATTTATGTTAATTTTGCTAGCAGCGATAAAGTTGTACTGTGTATTTATAGAGATGATTAAACGTAATGAAAACTACTTGTCGCAGTAATCTCTCACATGACTATACAGACATTCTGCACATGCGCGTAACAGATGAGCCACGTGGGAGAACTTCTTCAGGTATTCAACTTAAATGAAAAGATAAAATTTAATAGAAACAAGTGGCAAGAACATTTAGAAAGAATACAACAATACAGGATTCCAGTAAAAGCTAGAAAATACAAAGCCAGGGGAAGAAGAAATTTAGGTAGACCGAGGAAAAGATGGGAACCGTAACAGGCAGAATGCCTAAAACATGAAGTGAAGAAGAAGAAGATGAGCCACGTGGGTTTGTTTACATCAGGATTAAGCTAAGAACGGAAACGGTATACATGCATTATCTATGTGATACTTCCATTATATTAATTAATTATTTAACTATTATTTCGTTTACATTCCAATTTCGACCATCCTTACCGACTCTGTAATTTGACTTGAGGGAATGTCAATAGCTGCTAACAGTCGTAAAGTGTGACCGTAGCATAATTTCGTAACCAACCCTGACCGACACCGCGTAATTTTTGGCGCGTGCATGTGGTTTTTGTTTTTGTGGACGTGGTGTATAATTGGTTGGTGTTTATACTAATATTCATCGTAAAAAGTATATTTAAACATCCTTCAACACAACACGGGTGTAGTGGACACAGTTTTGAGTTTACTTGGCAGTACTTATTTTCATTTTTATGCAACGCAGAAAATAACGATAAATAATACTAATTTATTTGTAATTTTGTTACGCTAACCGCGTACCACACGTGTGTCTGTTGTTCATGTTTATCTATCAGACTGATTTTCGAATACCTAGAATAGGTAAAAGTTTTCTAACTTAATTTGAATTAAAATTTAAGACACAAACAAAGTTTCTATCTTTATAATATCAGAGTAGATATTGAAAAATTTTAAAAATATTATAAGCAGTTTTTTTAGTGTCAATCTTTAGAACTTAGCTGACGGAAGAAAGCAACTAGGACTAAGTGGCAGACAATATTTAAGATTGAAAAATAAAAAGAAGGTAAAGTGGAAACTATTATAAGTAAAACCCGTAAAATTGATTGTTTATTCAAATCATGTAGTGTTAGTGATGCGCAACCGCAAGCGTGTGGAAGTTCTGATTTGAAGTTTAGTGATGTCAGTACCACTAGTGTCAATAGTGCTATTGAATCATCGAGTGCTAGTGAAAGTGATCATCGAGAAATCTTATATGTGGGATTGAGAAATGTAAATCTGTCCACGTAATACCGAATTGTAGGTTGGTTCCAGAAACCGAGGCAAGCCTAATATTTAGGGAATCGTGACGTTCTAGTGATAGGCCTACCGACAATAACTGTGATAGTAGTGAAGGTGAAGATACTGTCCACACAGTTCAGCCAGAGAGGTCCGTTGTGGAGGAAACTTAATTTTTGAAGAATGAAGAGCCAGTTCACGTCTAAAATCATGATGCAATATCATCAAATCAGATAGTGAAGGTCTTAGATTTTGATCCTATTAATTGGCAAATGAACGACAGCACACGCGATTATGTAGCAGAGTTTGGATTTAAACAGAACTCTAGTGTGGACTTTAAAATCAAAGAGTCAAACAGGGAATATAATGATGCCCCCCTCCCCCCCAAACAGAGATTTGTGGGAGAGCGCGGCAAATTTATACTGCCTACGGTCGGAAAATTGGTAAATCCGCCCCTGCATGGAGAATACATATTGTAACGACTTAACGTCCGCCTTGTTTAAGCCCCGCGATGGAGCGTCAATTTGTATGGACTAGACCTGTATGCGTGTGTTATGCTCCACACGTTGTTGTCGTCACTTTGTATTTATTTAAAAGTCGTACGTTTTCTAAGTTCTCACGCTGACGATGTCCGTCGCGAACGCACGAATTACCAGTACCGCAATCTTCACGGGTGTAATCCTTACCTGTCCTTTGATGAGTGTATTTATTTCCCGATACGCGCCAAATTGTTTACTAAAACAATTAAAAAGTTCAAACTGGGTTGTCTTCTGTGCGGTGATAACAAATTCGAATTACCCTCGCAGACTGGCGGGCATTCGAATCTCGCGTGTGGTTCGTCGTGTTGCCAACGTCCCAATCTGGTAAATAATTTTATTCACAGCTAAAATGCACACACTTTATAATACTATTCAAATAAAATGAAGGACGGTTATTAATAATCAGTACTAGTTTATTATTATTATTTAAAATAATTAATCATTGATCATTTAGATACAAAATATAATATTATAAAACAATGTTGCTCCGGCAATAAACAGACTATATCTCAAGGTTGGCTATGTTGGCTGAAGAGTTACTATTCCGGCATGGCTACCGTTAATGTTTATTTTATACAGTTCATTCAGTCAGCGAGTTCTTTTGATTACGAAAAAATTAAAACAAGATGTTATTAAAGTACACCACCTTACATCAATGGTACTTATATACTATTAAGGTTTAAATACAATTCGTTTCTGAGTGTTAAAAAGTGTATGCTAA
This sequence comes from Magicicada septendecula, assembly GCA_034769895.1. Classification (NCBI taxonomy): domain Eukaryota; kingdom Metazoa; phylum Arthropoda; class Insecta; order Hemiptera; family Cicadidae; genus Magicicada; species Magicicada septendecula. The sequence goes on from CM068375.1 coordinate 405,528,801, forward strand.
TATTTCATACTTCGTACATAGGTTAATTTATGTTTACATACAAGTTTAATAAATATTATCAATCAATCCTTGAAAGAAATTTAGTTACCAAGTTCGGAGAGAGAGTTATTGTGTTGTGAGAAAAGTTAATTAATTTAGTTCGCAAATTCTGGTAATTCAGATATACTTAACAAAATCTTGTCGATTTCTGGTGATGAGTCACTGTTATCGTCCAGGTTGGGTTGATACATTCATTAATCTTCCATCATTTGGATCTTCTGCTTCATATGGCTTCTTTTTCTATTAATTTGAGTTTTTATTTCTTTTTTAATTATTAATATCTGGTTTATTTGCTCTCCTTGTTTAAATAGGTCTTCGTTCAACTTCTTGAATCCACATCTTATTAAATTTGGTAGTACTTCTTACTATTTTAACTAATAATTGAGTCGAATATGGTTTGTCTTCCGTCTCTCTTGATCGTCAATAATGGACTAACGTTTTATAACGGATTTAATTATAATAACGTTCCGTTGTTATGGTAACCACCTATACTCTTATTGGTTGAATACATTTGTATCTATTGTTATAAAATTTGAGTTTTAGTTCAAAATGAATAAATATTTTCTAATTGCTATTATTCTTTCGTCTTCTTATCAATGTATTAGATATTAACATAACTGTCTCTATTTTCTTTCAAAGATTATTTTGATATCCCACAAAGCTGGGTTTGTTCATGTATTAATGTTTTGACAAAATTGCTAATATTATGTTATTACATTTTTTCCTTATTTTATCAGTTTATTCTATTTCTGACATTTTATTATTGTTAACTAATTGTAATTAATGAGTTACTTTTTCTTAATTTTCTAATACAATAGTTACAAATTGTTTATTTTGAATTTATACAGTTAGGCATTTTATAGGCCTAAGCAGTAATTGTCTATAACTTCTTAATTTACACAACTTAAAGATTATTTATTATTTCCACATGTTTTGCTTACTGTCACTTATTACTTATTTACTTTTTGAATTACTTTGGGCTGTTTTACAATAATTGAATGTTATCAATAATTTACAAAATCATTTCTTGTCTGTTGTTATTCTCTTTTTTCTTTTTCTGTCTTTACTCTGATGATTAATATTATGATTGTACAATTTATCTCCTTACTTATATCTATTACTATTTCTTACACACTTTTTTAGTGCTTAATACTACTATAAAAACATAACACAAAAATAGGTTTATGGTCTGTTCATTTTCCAGCCATATTCCTTCTTAAAAACACAACTCTTTTAATTAAACAAATAACAACTTTGGTGAATAATATTTTAACACCATCTATTCTATCGTGATAATCATCCCTTTGAATATTTTTATTACTATAGGATGTTTTATTACCATTGCACTCATAACTTATGTTTCTTTCTATTTAACATTATGGAATTAGTTGTCTATCAACCTTTTGTTTCTGGTTTATTACCTTTGTTTTATTCTTAAAATTATGAATTGTTTATATCATCACTTCTAACACTTTCACTGTTTATCACTATCACTTCCTACCTATCTCTCACTCTTGGGTTTTACTGGATTTTAAACACCAATTTATAGTTAGTCTTTCAACATTTTATGTTTTGTTTTCTTATCATAATAAGGCTATTAATAACCCACATTATGTATTAATAATGGTTTCACTTATTTATTATGGTTAGTGTACTTCCTTTTGTAATATTTTATTTAATGCTCGTTACTAGATATGTATTACTTATTTGTGCTTTTTATCATTAGTTTAGTTTACGCTTTCTCATTTTATTGTTTTTATCGGGTCAATCACTTGGGTTGGGTCATGGTCATTTGTCTCGTCATAGTCATTTTATTTTCCTTGATTTAATATTGTTAATGCTTTATAGTTCTTCTCTGGTATTGGGGCTGCTTTTGGTGTCGTAACATAATATATTACAGTTAGAGCGTAGTTTTTATTGTTACGAATGTTTACTTAAAAACTCTTAAAAAGTAATTAATTTTTATACAAAAATGTTTATGAGACAGATTGGTTTTGTTGGCGTTGTCAATGTGTGTTGCCAGAAAAACCTTGCCATCTGATTGCTATAATCAGAAATGTTACTGAGACTCGGTTAGAGGACCGTGCCTTATTTAGACGGTTTCAGCAAAACGTCTTCAGTTAAGAGTATATGTAATAAACCCGTAACACACAACCCACATTATACTAACTCAATAAACCACTTTTAAACAACTTGCTTTGTTTTAATTTTATATACCGCTTTCGAGAACAGATGGCACATATAATTGCCAACAATAAAAAGAAACCACGGTCCATTCAGAATGAAGATTTGATAAATAACATATCCATAATTGATTTCTATAATTGAACAATCAAAATAATTGAAAATTCTATAAAGTAATGGCGATACCTGTTCTTACATATACTAGTGAAACATGGACGATAACTGGGAAAGAAAAGCAGAATATACAAACCGCTGATATGAATTTTTTAAGGCGCGTGAGTGGTTATCGTCTAAGGGATCGAATGCGTAATGAACATATAAGGGTCGCGAACTGGGTATATTGTCCATCAATGATAAGATAGAAGAACGAAAGCTGCAGTGGATGGAGCACGTCTTCAGAATGGACCACCAGAGGCTAGTAAAGCAAGCTGTAGACTACAAACCAGTTGGCAGAAGATCTGTGGGTAGACCCTGGAAGAGATGGCAGCAGTGAAGACGGAACAGGCTGTAAACCTACACCGTGAACTGACGACGACGACGACGATGATGATTGAAATAATTGAATAATTACAATAATTATTGAAATCTATAATTGAACACGTAATTGATAATAACACCACTTTTCCTGTTCAACACGCGTCATTTTATGTTTCTTTAAATGAAACATTTCGCTCACACTACGATGCGGCATCCTCAACGGCTCGTCTGAGACAGAACGCAAAGTCTTGTCCCACCCCGACGTATATAGTAAGCCCCGATAACAATGTTACAACAAAGTACCTAAACATTTACAAAAGCATCGCCTCCATTTACACTTTAAAATGGATAATTATTGGATGTGTTATTTCCTATGACTTCGACAGGAATGCGATCAGTAAACAGGGTAAATGTGGACATACATGTTGGATGGAAACATATTTAAGAAATAGGCCTATAACGCGAGGTAAAATTAATTTTATAGGAACTGGAAGGAAAGGAATAACTTTCCTTACAAACGTATTGTACTATGTCAACATTTTATGTTAGTGAATCTTGGGTACTGTATACAGATTGCAGATATTGTTTTCAAACAAAATTACGATGATTAACTCGTCTTATTAAATTTAATCCGATAAAAGTTGCAATTTTCCTGTGGGCTCTTCAGAATTTTTCTCAACTGATAATACGGGGATTTCATCTGTAGTACGAGGGTCAGTAGAAAAGTTCGCAGAGCGACATCTATGGCTCACTGGTAGAACTAAGATCTTTCGTGTGCTGCAAGACCAGTATTTCGTGTGAAAACCTGTTAATTTCCAGATATATCTGTCAATTTATTCACCAGCTGTTTGAAATTTTCCTGTCACGCGTGTTTTTAAAATGCACAAAATCAAACATCGTGTTGTGATGAGTTCTCTGTTAAAAACGTTTTAGCGCTAATGGAAAATCAAAACGAAATTGTAAATGTGTTAGGAGATGCTGCGCCTTCAGAAACAACGGTAAGTGGAGTGGCCGTACAACCACTGAAGACTATTCCAGCAGTGAACGTCCAAAAAGTGGCATTATTGAAAAAATTTCATAGGGTGTTGGAAGACCGCAGATTGAGGAGTGGATGGCGTTGCTGAAATCATAGGCATCTCATATGAGCGTGTGCATCATACTTTAACTCAAGAACTTGGTGTGAAAATGCGTTGTGCAAGATGGCTGCCGCATCTGGAGTTGTTGGATTTTTTGGGCGTCCAGTACGACCACGTTTAAACTCAAGTGCCTACTTACAAACCGTTAGTTTTGAAGACGCAGCATCTTCTGCCACATTTACAATTTCGTTTTGAATTTCCGTTGGCGCTAAACAATTTTTAACAAAGAATCACACCACGATGTTTGATTTTGTCTGTTTTTCAAAACACGCATGACACGTCAATTTTAAACAGTTTCTAAACAATGAATAAATTGAAAGATAGATTTGGAAATTAACAGGAGTTCACATAAAATACAAATCTTGCAGCACACGAAAAATTTTAGTTTTACCGCTAAGCTACAGATGTCGCTCCGCAAACTTTTCAACTGACCCTCGTAATGTTTGCTACAGTATCGCTGTTCATTTTTTGATAGCGATGTGTGTACAATAACTCTAGGACCCGTATAAACAATAATTATATAAGACAACAATATTATCGAATACAAGGAATCTTGTTTATTTCTACTTTATCCTGTAATGCGACAACAAACACGTCTGTTTCGGTGTCATTAGGTAGGGACAGACAACAGACGTCATTGCTGACGCACGTCGAATCATGTTCTTACGAAATGGTAAGAATCGAGTGGAGAAAGTTCCCGTCGATACAGGTGGAGCAGCACTGCGACCGCTTAATCACAGTCACTGCCATACTACTGAAAGTTCTTTATGTGATGCTATTGTTTTTCTGGATCAATGCCATCATCATCATCATCTGCACTTCACATTATTATGCTTGGAGTCCGTTACAGACATCAAACAGTATAGCGTGAAAATGAGTTACTAAAACAACAGTTCCGGTCAGAGTAGATTCCACAGAACTAGGCCATAAGATCTGCTACAGCCCTAAATAATCTGGGTTCTATGACGAGAATAATCAGCGAATGTTTCCCTTAAAAGCCTAACTCATTTATTTCGTTTACTTAATAGGCCTACTCTGAATGCAGTGACATTTTAAAAGTCAAATTTTTAAATTTAAAAATCTTTCAATTATATTATTTTTGTGGCGTACCAGTGGCGGATTATCCATAACGCTAGGGTATGCTGCAGCAACGGACATCAGGTCCTCAGCTGTCAGAGGGGGCAACTAAATGTAAAATCTTTTTGAAGATAATAAATGTGAAAAAAAGAAAAATGTCATCAATCCAAAATCATAAAAAGATGTGTGCACACTTTTCGACGAGTTCCGTTATGTTTTTTAAGCGAGATACTGAAATCGAGGCACTTGAATTGCTCGATTTAGAAAAATTATACAAGACTTAGTTAAGGCAAAATCAAGAAAAAATTAATGGATTCCTATTTTCTAAGCTTAAGTACTACTATGCTCATTGTAATCACTATTTAGCTAAATATTTGTTGTAATTTGAGAGCTTAATAAAATAATTGTTAACTTTCCAAATTGTGTATGCCATTTAGCAGTGTAAATAATGGATAAAACGTTGAATTTAGAATCGGTGGGGGGGGGGGGCACCAGTTTGTGATGGCAGCATAGGGCACCACGCGCTTCTAATCCGTCCCTGCCAAAACCTGTCTTACATTTGGTTTATATCATTCTACTTTGAGTGACAACCTCTCCTCGGTCATTCTCTCTATGTGCTCACTCCATCGTTAAGTTTTCACAAAGGCTGAATATACTCAACTCTTTCCTTACTTAACGTTTACCGACGGCTACGCCCTTCAGTCGCCTTCGCCATAGCCTGCATTTCGCTTCCACTGTTGCAAACCGTCTTATAAACTCAAGCATGTTTCTTTCTCTACTATGTTCTTCAACATTTTTCTTTAAGCACCGAATATACGGGAAAATTAATACTGTTACGACGCGACGGTCTCACTGATCGTCGTATGGTACAGTGCAAACAAAATAAAGACACCAGATTTAATTAGTCAAAAATAACAATTCGTAATCAACAAAGTACTCTCGTACAATAATTCAAGTTAAATTTGTCCACACGCAATAACAATGTCAAGTAATAGAGTTTCGTACTCATTATACCGGGTGGCCCATAAGTCAGTTGGCACTAGCAGTATGTAGACGCTCGATTGACTAGCATAGTAGTTACTTGACTTGACTAGAGCAGTAGTTCCCATAATTCAGTTGAGATTTGAGGTTAGGTTGATGTTGATGTGTATGCTGTTGTTAGCGCTTGTTTTGTTGTTCGTGTTGTTTGCGAGACAATGAATAGAAAACTATCTACAGAGCAGTGTGTTTTTGTACTGCAGATGTGGTGGAAACAGGACCATAATTGCAGTGATGTTGTTGAGTTATTTGCGGAACGTTTTCCAAAGATCGCATCTCCATCTAGAGAAGGTATTCGTAAACTGAATAAGAGATTTGAACAGACTGGAATGGTAGCGGAACGTCCTCGATCAGGTAGGCCAAAAACAGTAACAACAGAAGAGAATTTAAATATCCTTGCGCAATGTTTTGTGCAGTCACCAAAGAAATCAACACGAAAAGCATCCAATGAGTATGGAATACCTCGAACAAGCCTGCAAAGGATGCAGAAAACGTTGAAGTTGAGACCATATAAGCCCACTTTACTCCAAGCCCTAAATGAAGATGATCCTGATAGGCGTACAGAATTCTGCGAATGGTACGCAATACGACAAGAAGCCGATCCACAATTTTTGCAAAACCATTCTTTGGAGTGGCGAGGCTACTTTTAAGCTGAATGGTACAGTGAGTAGGCACAACTGTGTTTACTGGGATACTGCGAATCCACATGTGGTGATAGAGACAGAGTTAAACACTCTGGGGATTACTGTTTGGGCAGGGATCTTTGCCGGTGGGATCATTCGACCCTACTTTTTTAATGGTACAGTGAATGCTGAAAGTTACCTACAAATGCTTCTCGAAGTGTTGATGGAACTACAAAAATAGTCCACTTTTTGAACACCTGCAGCCAATTCGAGAACAGTTAATATGGCAACAAGATGGGGCACCCCCTCACTATGGACTGATTGTGAGAGACTTTTTGAATGCAACGTTCGATGAATGGATTGGCAGACGGGGTCGTGTTGAATGGCCTCCACGTTCTCCTGATCTTACCCCGATGGACTTATCGGTCTGGAGTATACTAAAAAATGCAGTGTACTCCGTGAAGATTCGTGATGTGGAACAATTGAAGGAATGCATTCAATTTTGAATTTGAACACCTACAGTCCCTGAATATTTCGGACATAATTTGTGCTTCAGTGCTTCGAAGATGTCAAATTTGCATAGAAAAGGATGGAGGCCATTTTGAGCATTCCTTGTAGGTCATGAGAACTATGCTATTAACTATCTGTATGCGTTATCTGTATCTGTATCCCTGCTGCACCTCTACAATACAAGTGCTATTTGCAATTTTGCCAACTGACATATGGGCCACCCTGTATAACACAATAATCGTTTTCCACTAACCAGCAGCAATCACTTGATCCGCGCTAAAGAAATCGCCCACTGTAACTAACTACACCGGCCGCTGTTGCTTAAATAGGTCGCGCTGAGGTTCCAGAATTTCCGTTCTTTTGGCAGCGTTCCAGCTTAATTTTGCGTATTAACAAAACAAGTGCTCTCGAGCAGTGGCGAAGCGTCAGGGGAGACAAGGTAGACAGTGTCTTCCCAAATAATTTATTCATAAAATAATTAATTTTTATTTATGTATTAAGTTGCATAAGTTACTCAGGAAGGTATAAAACTAATGTAAGAAGTTAAATATCAACGACATGACGCGAGTGTGAGCCATGAAACCTTGCTGTGCGATGCAACTGTACGCGGAGTATCAGGGTAGACGTTACTTGAAATGTCTTTTTAAAAAGGCTGGAGGTGAGAAGGGATTCGGTAGACGACAAAGGGAAGGGACCTGCGCGCGCAGCATAAAAATGCGTCCTGTACATAACGGCAGAAGACGCGTCTCCCTCACACTAAATTGTCGCCTGGCCGAATGTGTTTGTTTTAATGTGCTCGCGTAGTGAATATCCTGCTTGTTTTTGTTGAGTTTACAAATTATTTTTAATTTTTTATATAGTTGTATAACCTAAGAAGTGTGTAATCATTTACGGACTAATTATTTAATAATACATATTGTTAAGCGTTGTCATTTAAGTGCTTTAAGCATACTGTTTAATTGGTTTAAAGGAGCAAAATGTATACAGTTAGTAGCCTATCAGTTCTACGGCAGAAATATTTGATATAAAACTCTGATAACTTTGATTCATTTGAATTTTTGTTAAAATACGAAATCAGTACGTTACATTTAGAGCAAAAGTATTGCTAACGTCAAAAATATCTCGGGCGTCTTTAGATTCGTCGCAGAAGGATGGAAAATTTATCAGAAAATTTGATATAGTAGTCTAAATATAGGTGGCTCTCTTGTAAGCGAAACAAAACTCTGCACTGCTGTTACTGTTTGATGTTTAATGGAGAGGAACCATGGAGCAAAGTTGGAGAAGGCGCTATACAAAATTTTGAAGTTAAAGCCGCTAAACATGCTGGTAGCAAAACTCATATGAAAAATTCTGAGATGTTTCATATGCTAGGACATAACAGAATTTAAATTGTTAGTCAGAAACACCTAGAATTCAAGCAGTAGGCCTAGGCCTACACCACAATGAAAATGTGGCACGAAATCGAAGGATAGTAGGCCGTTTGATAGATGTTTGTTATTTAGGGAGACAAGATAGCTTTTAGGAGTCTTAAGGAAAATTAGCAATCTCTCAATAAGGGCATTTATTTAGAAACTTTAAATTTCCTGGCAACGGAAGAGTTTTTCATGAAAGAACATATACGGAGTGATTCAAAATTGGACGGCAGTCTGTCGGGAGCTGATACTATAACTAAAAATAAGAAAAAAATGAGACACGGCGTGTAGATCTCATTTTTAAGAAAATATGAACCGTTTGTGTAATGCCTGCAGTAATACGGATTTGTCACCATTACAAAATGTGAATAAAATTGGGTTTTCTGGCAACATTTTCTAATTAAGATTCATAAACGACACCAATACGATAACTTTTCTTGATATTTAGGTTAAATTATATAACGAAATACGTGTGTTTCAGACAGTCACTTAGCTATTATCTGTTAGAGGTAGCACTAATTCTATTTACCATAGTTTTACTGGTTCATTAAGAATATCAACAATCTTAGTAAGAGGTTGCTTTAGGCTGGTATTTTTATGTCTACCCAAATTATTTTGTCACGCTTCGCCACTGCTCTCGAGCAGTCTGGAAGACACTTTTGTGCTACATGAGTGGACGATATTGACACAGATATCGAACGCTGGGCTAGTCGAGAAGCGTGTAGGACGACACTCTCACTTTTCCACAGCGTTCCGACATTGTCGTAACACAGACCCCTCCTTAAGCCTGTTTGTCCCGAACTGACAAACCGTCTCTGAAGTAATACTTAGCCAGGCGATCTAGGTGGACGACCTTGAACTTTCGCTATTCTTCCTGTTGAATCCGATAGACAATATCGTTGATTGTCTTCTTCACAGTGTAAGGTCCTTCCCAGTTTGAAGTTTAGGTGAGAGACCACGTGGTTGTACAAGCAAATTTGATCTCCTTCTTTGAAACTCACACTATTGCTGCGAATGTCATATTGAGTTTTAATAAAATTATGTTTTTAAACATATGTCATCACTATGTTTAATGAAAGTATGCAGGTTTTCTCTCCGCGAGAAAAACTTAAAAAATATAATTTTTGTAACTGCATTCTCGAAAGAGTAGTAGTCAATGTGGCGTTGTGGATTTGAATCCCTCTCAGGGTGGAGCGTTCTTTACGACGTCCAACTGAAATCTGGGCGTAAGCTTTTTTTGACATCCAACCGAATGTCAACTTTTGAGCTTTAAAGTAAGACCTTGTCATTTTTTAATGGAACTGTTACTTTTAATTCAAAAAACCTGATTTTTGTTGACTTTTTACCCACGTTAACGCTTCACTGCAATCATTTACATCCTTTTTTAAAATCTAATTTCATCGCAGAAAGCAGAGAATAGGAGCAATCTGGCATTTTATAAAATACCGATTGCTAAATAAGTGGAGATGCGCTGAATTTAACACAATCACTCGGTTACATGACAAATTATATTCTTATATGCGCGGATTCCTAGTTCCAAATACTCACTGACCTCACAAGGTACGGGCGCATGCACACGCACGCGCCACGTGTAGCTTCTACGCTGTGAGCGACTTACATGAGCACCGTACATAAATTTTATGACATTGTTGACCTTGTATAAACCACTTCTAAAAATTTATGGATCTCATATGTTTGTATCAGTTATGTACTATGTATAACCTTGAACTTAAAAAAATTATAGCACGTCCTTGTTGGCACTTCTACGATCAGAATCAGGTGTGAAACGTAAAGAAATATATGTTATGACTCCCAAGTTCCTTGCAGTTGATTATTAAAAAATACAAAGGTTTTAAAATATATACAGACACTTGGTAAGTTTCACATTTTTCATATTTTTTAAAACCTTTGTATTAATATGTTTCACCAAGTGCCCAACGAGTCATCAATTTAAAAAAAAGCTTTTTCGTATACAAATATTAAAATTATTTTGTCTGACGTACGTTACAGAAGATCGGTTTCTGCATCATCAGGGACTGAATATATTAACGAATACGATTTGTATTTCGACAGTTGTAATGATTGTTTACATAGAAGCATTATATCGATCAAATTACCTTATTATGTATGTGAACATTATAACAAAGGAAATTGTATTAAATAAAAATACAAATCGATTATTCGTATGTTCATTCTGTCGTCCTGACGGAGCAGGAATTGACTCTGCGAAACACAGGTCAGATATTGGTATCTTAATACTGCCACTCGAAAATAACGAGGCAAGACGAGCCTCAAAAATTGTGTATTTTCTTTTCCCTTCATAATGTTCTTAGTCTTTAAGTATAAGCCTAAATACCTAAAAGATCTATAAAGCTATATACCTAACCTAAGTATGAAAACTAATAAATACCGAATTCGAATTTTACGAAGTCATCATTTAAGAATTACAGTATGACTAGACAAGCAAATTACTGATAGGTTAGTAGAGAAATGCGTCGAAACTTACGGAGCAGAAAAACTATCGGATATGTAGCTAAAAGAATACGTTAGGTGAACAGTACGAGACATATATTTGAACGTGTTGTTTGCTGGCTACTTGCTTGTACTTCGAAATACAGAATCTGATTTGCAAAAATCTGTTTTTAATATTCATGAGATTTGCAAATGATACAATATGAAAATCTCCGCTATAAAAACAAAGGTAATGGCATTTCGAGACAAGGAACCAATAAGAACAAAAATAATGATTAATGATCGAATTCTAAAACAAGTGAACCATTTTAATTATTTGGAAAATAATATTGGCTATGATATGAATTATGATACTGATGTTAAGTCAGGTTAGTTCCAGACGATCTGTGGGACAATCAACCGTATTTTTAGAAACAACAACCAATAAACAATGCAGTAAAATAGATGCCCCGGAAATGGCGTTGTTAAGAGTGTTATAAGTTATAAGGTGTTCTAAAGAATGCGGCCATAAGAGAAGAGTAACAAGTTTTTAACTTGAATGAAAAATTACAGATTACAAACAACGGTGAAAAGAACAGTTAGAAAGAATGACAGATTACAGACTGGCCAAAAAAGTCTGGAAATACAAACCTATAGAACACAGGTGTGGTAGAGGATGTTTGAAGGGGGAACAGGCAGCACCTTGCCTATGCCGTGTTGTGAAAAGGAGGGGTAACGAGGAAGTCTGCGTGAAATTAACGAGAAAAGGGTTTTGGTGAACGCCATACTTCAGTGTGTGATCATAGGATGTGGCTGTTATGTTCAGATGAACACGACAGATTGCAGTAACAAGGCTTTGTGTTAACGATATAAGCACGTAAGTGAGCTGAGGATTCTATTAGCTTTTACAATATGGGAAAAGCCACACACACACACACACACACACACACACACACACACACACACACACACACACACACACACACACACACACACACACACACACACACTTCTGTTAAAAATTAAAACTAGGCTGTACTGTATTGAAAAATTTTAATATTGAGTGTAACAGTTATTGTCTGTAAAAAATGGATTACTGAATATTTGTAATATAACAGAGAAAGTATTGGCATGGAGAACCATATATGACTTCCATGTTCTATGATTTATATTTAAAATCTACTTGAATTCAGTTCGATAATTTCTAACAAGTTAGGTGTGTTCTTTGTAAATCGAGTTTTATGTTTGACAAACTGAAATGAAATATTTCCATAGAAACTACTTCTTTGTTGCCGATAACGTAGTACACATATAAAAAACTATCCCCTCCCCCTTCAACAATCATTGTCAGTTATAAAAAATTACCCACTCCCCCTTCAACTATCATTTTCATTTATAGAAAATTACCCCTCCCCCTTCAACTACCCTTTTAATTTATAGATATTTCATCAGTGGAAATACCTACAGTGGATTATTATGACTTTCTTTTCAGGATACTTTATTTATAAAATTAAGTACCTTACTCTTGTTAAAACGTAAAACGTTGCAGGTAAACTACCCCTTCCCCTTAACCGATCTTCACCAAAATCCATAGGCCTTGAATCCTCTGTAACTCGGGCACATATGCAAATCATTATTTGAATCTGTTTGAATTTGCCGGAGTTATCGTTCGATATAGAAAAAATTCTACACAGACAGACTCACACACACACAGACACTTTTCGGAAAATTACTTTTCTTCATGCTTTGAGGGTAGTACAATCAGAATCAGCCCTTATCCCGAACACGATTTTTTTCGCATTCACCATACTTCCATTTCCTTACGGTTCAAGGAAGTAAAAAATGTAGTACAAACTAATTTAAACACACGGTTAGTGAAAAAGTTAAAATAATTTGGATACCAAAAACTTTACGAAATAATAGAAAGTTAGTCAAACAAAATATGTGAATTTTACATGTCGACCAAATACGTGTGAATTTTTTTTTTTTTTTTTTTTTTTTTTTTTTTTTTTTTTTTTTTTTTTTTTTTTTTTTTTTTTTGAGATCTGTAAGCTGTTCGACTGAGCGAACATTTAACAAATTGGCTGACAACACACACAGGATTATGAAGAGCTGACCATTGACAGCTCTTCTGGTTTTGATAATAGATTAAAGAGGTAACAAAATACAAAACTAAATGATAAAAACATGTAAACAAATGAACAAAAGTCACTATCACTTCCTGCTGGCATGATACAATAAGTTCAAACATTAAACACTGGGCCCATAAGGCACATATACAGGTTGACATTAACACGTATGAATGACACGAATACAAAAACATACAGAACAGATATCACAGACAGTACAATACAGAAAATACAGAGAATACATTATGAGTTAAACCTGAATGGTAAGTCTAATAGTTTGTGTCTTTTTAGTCTATAAATATCTTCACTGTTGTCTAACAAGTTAATAGCCAGGTGGTTGGGATGCTGTTCTAGTTTGGAGATGTGAGTCCTGCAGAGGCGCATGATTTCTTCTTTCACGGTTGAAACTTTGAGGTCGCGGTGTATAGAGTTATTTGAGACAAACCAAGGAGCGTCGACTATTGATCTAAGTGTTTTGGACTGAAAGCGCTGGATAATCTCAATATTACTTGTACTTGCAGTACCCCAAAGTTGAATACCATAAGTCCATACCGGTTTAAGCACGACTTTATAGATCAAGAGTTTGTTGACGAGACTTAACCGTGATTGTCTGCCTATAAGCCAATAGATGTTTCTGACCTTGTGATTAAGTTGAAGCTTCTTAGATGTTATATGTTTTTTCCATGTTAATCTCCTGTCCAGATGCATCCCAAGGTACTTAGCACTTTCAGCTTGCGGTACTGGTTGACCGTTAATTGTGACTGGAGGGCAGTTTGCCTTACGTGTGGTGAAGGTAACGTGGACTGACTTCGATGAATTGATTTTTATGCGCCAATTATCAAGCCATAACTGAACGCTGTTTAATGATTCTTGTAGTATAAGAGATGCTATTGAGGGGTCGGAGTGTGTCGCTAGGATCGCTGTGTCATCGGCGTAGGTAGCAACAGTGGTTTCACTTGCTGACGGTAAGTCCGAGGTGAACAGGAGGTAGAGCAGAGGACCCAGGACACTACCCTGCGGAACACCCGACCCCACTGGTAATAGAGGAGAAGTAGCATCGGAGTACTTGACTTGAAACACTCTGCCCACTAAGTAGGAATGTAAGATACGGTAACAATTATGTGGCAGATTTTTCTTTATTTTATATAAGAGTCCAAGATGCCAGACTTTGTCAAATGCCTGGGAAACGTCGAGAAACACACCTGAGCAGAACATCTTCGATTCCAGCGATTTATTGATAACATTTGTTAGTCTGTGTATTTGATCTACCGTAGAGTGCTTTTCTCGAAAACCAAATTGGTGATCGGGAATTAGGTTGTTTTCTACAATTGTTGGCATAAGTCGTTTTACAAACAGCTTTTCAAAGATCTTACCAAGTATCGGTAGAAGGCTTATGGGTCGATAAGAAGAGGGCTCTTGAGGGTTTTTACCAGGTTTTAAGACCATGATAACTTGAGCCGATTTCCAGAGAAGAGGAAAGTATTCGAGTCTGAGTATGGCATTGAAAATGTATGTTATTAGTACAACGCCTTTGTGAGGCAGCTCCTTTAGAACTTTCCCCGATAGCAAATCAATGCCGGGAGCCTTTTTACTTTTCAAATTATACAAGATTATTTCCTTGATTTCCTTAACTTTAAAAGGCTTAATAGGTAGAGTCATTTGGAGCGGGGAGTGTAAGTATCTTTGTACCTCTTCATCGAAAGAGACGTTCTTGCTGGCTTCAGGTTGAAAAACGTTGACCAAATGTTCGGCAAAAACCTGGGATTTCTCTGTATTGCTGCGCGCCCAGCTACCATCTGGTTTATGTATTGGTGGTATTTGTAATAGTGGCCTTTTTAATCGTTTAGTAGCCTTCCACAGAGAATAATCAGTACTTTCATTTGGTGACAGATTTTCTAGATAATCCTGAATCCCTTCATTCTTTAGATTTTCCAACAATCGTTTAAGTTGTCTGGCCGCGGAATTCCACTTTCTTTTATCATCCGGATGATGAGTATGCTGCCAAATTCGTCGCAATTTACGCTTCTCAGCTAATTTCTTCCGGACAACCAGAGGAAGGTTCAAGTGCTTATTCTTCGCTGTATTGCAAGGTGTAGCTTCCCAGGCTGATTTTTGAAAAGTACTGGTGAGAGAATTTACAGCCGCATCCAATTCAGCAGGCGTGTGGAGTGGAAGTTCGAGCGAGATATTATAATTTACAAGCTCTCTAAAGTAATCCCAGTCAGTAAGACGATTTGTGAGTGTTGGTAGACTTTCAGACTCAATTATAGTATTGCTAATAGTGGCAATAATTGGAGTGTGGTCAGAGGACAAATCAAGGCAAGATTCAACTTTGTAGTATTTATGAGACAAGCCTCGTATTAAGAAGAAATCAATTAGGTCAGGTATTTTATTTGTGTCAGAAGGCCAATAGGTTGGTTGACCAGTGGACAGAAAGGACAGGGATTCTTGTCTAATGACGTTATATAAAATTCTACCTCTTGGATTAGCTAATCTCGAACCCCATTGCGGGTGTTTTGCGTTAAAGTCACCTCCCACCAAAAAACGTGCACCAAGAGTTCCAAGAAAAGAGCTGAAGTCAGTTTCATTGATTCTGTGTTTTGGGGGACAGTAGACTGCAGAAACAATTAGAGGGCCTCTTTGATCTTCAATTAAAACGTTGGTCGCCTGTAGGTGAGCAGTTTTGACGTTAGAGAAGAGATAATGTTTTATATTGTTTCGGATTAACAGAGCGGTTCCGCCACGAGCTGTCCCGTCCGGATGTTGGGTATCATAAACAGTAAAGCCTGGAATCCTAATATGGCTTCTGTCTGTGAAGTGTGTCTCAGATATAAGCATTACGTCTAATCTGTTTTCAAGAAGAAAAGCTTTGAGTTCTAGGGTGCGTTGAGAGAGTCCATTGGCGTTCCATAATCCAATCCTGTAATTGTTATTCATTATTAATTAGAAAGTTTATTGACAAGTGTTGTAAGGAGATTAAGCATGACGCTATTTTGCTGCATGAGTTGACTGAACATAGTCTCAAATTTTGTCAGGAAGTGTGAAAGAGTGATGTCCTCATTTGCTGTCTGTTTGAGATTGCTGTCATAAGGGGGCGATGATTCTGAGTGTTTCGGTAGTCCTGCAATTTGAGCGTAAGTAGGAGAAGAGACGTTACGGGTATTCATGTTCTGTTCCGTGTTCATAGTCCTAAACATTGAAGGGGTTCTCCTAGGTGTGGAGTTTCGTACGGGGCTTTTTCTGGCCTGCAGGTTTTGATAAACTTCACAGCCCTTATAATTAGCTGTATGAGGACCATCACATAATGCACATGTGGCTGGTGTATCCTTAGATTTGGAACAAGTTGCGGAGTTGTGTTCACCTCCGCACTTGACACACTGGAAAGGTTTCCTACAATACGTCTTACTGTGACCGTATGACTGACAACGAGTGCACTGTATGATAAAGTTTTTTCTCCGAGGTGGTTCTACAGCAATCTGCATGTTACCTAAAGACCTTAGGCTATATATTTGTTTATTGTTTGCTGCAGGTTCAAGATCAACAAAGAAGAGAGGGAGGGGTGTTTTCTCGACTCTGTGTCGAACGTTGATTATGTTTCTGACCGAGTGTCCTTTTTCTTTTAGTGCTTCTTTAATAAAGTGTACACCGATGCTAGGATGAATGTTTCTTATGACAACCCGGTATGCTCGCTGGTCTTTAATTTGATAAGTATGGTAAATAATTTTTTCGTCCTCGAGGTGACGAATTAATTTTCTGTAAGAATCAGGTGCAAAAGTGTTGATTTTCACCGTATTGTCATCGAACGATTTAGTAGTGTACTGTTCTGATTCCAAAATTGCTGTAAGATTATTGATCATTTCACTGTAATTGACGATACCATGAAGGTATACAGGAGGAGGTCTAGGTACTTTCGGCTGAGCTAAGACTTGAGTAGGTTGGACGTCAACAGGGTCATCTATAGGTAACACCGTAAATCTATTGTGGTCATTAAGCTGAGTGTGTGTTTCAGATGTGTTTTCTGAAGGTTGACGACTTCTTTTTCGTTTTTTCACCATCTGCCAGCTGTGGGATCCGTTTTGTGTGAAATCAACATTAACATTTCTGCCTGGCTGTTGACTGTTATAGGATTGAGGGGCATTTTGTGACATTGGAGGTACTGAAGTTCCTGAGTGGACTGTAGGAACAGGTTCAACGTTAGTTGACAGGCCTGGTTGCTGATAATTCATTATTGTATGTTGACAAGTTGGACACACACTAGCACACAACCACACACACACAGCGCACGCACGCACTGGAAGTCTAAACAGACACAGTATATACAGATTAGATAAATGTTAAACTAAGATGATAAACTATATTCATAAACATAACAAAACAATAACACAAGAGATAACACAAGAGATAACGGAGCACAAACTTATAACCGCACTCTACGAATGCACCACCGATACTGAAATACGTGTGAATGTAATCATTTTGTTTCATGTGTTACGGTAGTGATGGGTTCTGTCTCTACAGCTTTCTTATAGCTGAACCTCTCCCAAAATCTGGTGGGTTGTTTACCTGACTGGAGTTCCATAGGCGTAAAACCCGTAGTGGTGTTACAATTCTTGTTTAGTGATTTCTGGAAAAACTGTATATAATTAGGCCACATATGTTGCCTGTACCAGCGACACTAAATTATTTGTCTTAATCATTCCGTACTGCCAGGTCTTACTTATTTCTTATTAAAGAAATTTGTGTTAGTGATTGAAATCACAATCAGAATGATCACTGTTGCACACCACTATATAAAAATTATTCCGATTAGCGCTTTCAAGCTTCACAGCCCATCGTCAGATCGAAATAGACAGGAAATATGTAAAAACAAACCATTCACCCCTCTCCCCCACCCTGCTCACACACAACAAGCTATAAATTAATGACCCTTCCTCACCCCCTAAACCCTGCCCCACCATCTGTACAGTTACATATTTATCTAGCAAATTCCTTGTGTTTCAGTGTTGTGTGTGTGTGTGTGTGTGTGTGTGTGTGTGTGTGTGTGTGTGTGTGTGTGTGCATCCTTTTAAACTACCCTCTTCCTCTCCACACACGTGGGTCAGTCACACACCCTTATTTTAAAACAACCAATTAGTACTATGCAATATAATTCTTAATCTTATCTATCTGTCCTCTCTCATTTACTTCTTAATCATGTTATAAAATATTTCTTCATTATCAAATTTAATTTTAATATTAATTAAATTGTCTAACACTTTTTCTCTTTCTTTCAATATTTCTAACTCCTCTCTAAGCTTCCTTTCAACTGTGTTATTTACTACTTTTACAATTTCGTATTCTTCCAAAGGATTAACAAACTTATGGTTGTCTTCTATGAAATGTCTTGCAGATAACGAATTGGTTGTTCTATTACCTTCTCCACGTTTGTGGTCAGACAACCTGCATACGAATTTCCGTCCTGTCTCACCTAGGTACACTTTGTTGCAGTCTTTACATTTTAATTTATAAATTCCGCTTTTCTGTAATACTGGAATTTTTTCTATATTCTTATTCCTTATCTTATCAAATACCGTTTCACATTTTTTAATAGCTATATCTACTCCATATTTATTAAAACATTTTATAATTTTTCTAGTATGTGAACCTATGTATGTCAATGACCCTGCATAATTCTTTTGTTCTGGTTCTATTTTAGCTTTTTGTATGTTAACCCTTTTCATAACTTTATCCACTATGTTGGTGTTATAATTATTATTCCTTACAATTCCCTTTATCGTTTTTAACTCCATATCTTTTGATTCGGTCTCTTTTAAACACTTCTGAGCTCTGTAACAAAATGAATTGATTGCCGCCATTTTATATCTATATGGGTGGTAAGACTCTCTTGGTATAATTATATCAGAATACGACTCTTTCCTAAATATCCCAAACTGTAGTTTCCCATTATCTTTAATTTCTATGTTTAAATCTAATTAATTTATTTTCTTACCTCCTATCTCTTCTTTAAATTGTAAGTTTTTATCCTTAGTATTTACCTCATTTATAAACTCATGCACTTCTTCTATGCTTCCTTCCCAAATTACTAATACATCATCAACGTATCTAGACCATAATTTTATATTGTCTTAGTTTATATATTTAGTTAATATATATTTATATATATTATAGTTAATAAATTATAAATATAATAAATATAATAAATTATAAAAACAGTTATAAATATAGTTAATATTTAGTTATATATATATTATATATTTAGTTACTTAGTTTATATATAATTATACCAAGAGAGTCTTACCACCCATATAGATATAAAATGGCGGCAATCAATTCATTTTGTTACAGAGCTCAGAAGTGTTTAAAAGAGACCGAATCAAAAGATAGGGAGTTAAAAACGATAAAGGGAATTGTAAGGAATAATAATTATAACACCAACATAGTGGATAAAGTTATGAAAAGGGTTAACATACAAAAAGCTAAAATAGAACCAGAACAAAAGAATTATGCAGGGTCATTGACATACATAGGTTCACATACTAGAAAAATTATAAAATGTTTTAATAAATATGGAGTAGATATAGCTATTAAAAAATGTGAAACGGTATTTGATAAGATAAGGAATAAGAATATAGAAAAAATTCCAGTATTACAGAAAAGCGGAATTTATAAATTAAAATGTAAAGACTGCAACAAAGTGTACCTAGGTGAGACAGGACGGAAATTCGTATGCAGGTTGTCTGACCACAAACGTGGAGAAGGTAATAGAACAACCAATTCGTTATATGCAAGACATTTCATAGAAGACAACCATAAGTTTCAATCAGAATGATCACTGTTGCACACCACTATATAAAAATTATTCCGATTAGCGCTTTCAAGCTTCACAGCCCATCGTCAGATCGAAATAGACAGGAAATATGTAAAAACAAACCCTTCACCCCTCTCCCCCAGTTTGTTAATCCTTTGGAAGAATACGAAATTGTAAAAGTAGTAAATAACACAGTTGAAAGGAAGCTTAGAGAGGAGTTAGAAATATTGAAAGAAAGAGAAAAAGGGTTAGACAATTTAATTAATATTAAAATTAAATTTGATAATGAAGAAATATTTTATAACATGATTAAGAAGTAAATGAGAGAGGACAGATAGATAAGATTAAGAATTATATTACATAGTACTAATTGGTTGTTGTAAAATAAGGGTGTGTGACTGACCCACGTGTGTGGAGAGGAAGAGGGTAGTTTAAAAGGATGCACACACACACACACACACACACACACACACACACACACACACACACACACAACACTGAAACACAAGGAATTTGCTAGATAAATATGTAACTGTACAGATGGTGGGGCAGGGTTTAAGGGGTGAGGAAGGGTCATTAATTTATAGCTTGTTGTGTGTGAGCAGGGTGGGGGAGAGGGGTGAAGGGTTTGTTTTTACATATTTCCTGTCTATTTCGATCTGACGATGGTCTGTGAAGCTTGAAAGCGCTAATCGGAATAATTTTTATATAGTGGTGTGCAACAGTGATCATTCTGATTATTTCTTATTAGTTTTCGTAAATTATGATTTTCATACACCATCCTTTCTAATATAGTATACGCTAAAATTTAATTATTTCGATAATTTATACATATTAATAGTCTACATATTACTTTTGCATTCTTGAAGTCTAGTATAATGTGTTACTGTCCCTTACTACAGAAAAACAAGATTTATCTTAAGTTGGAGGTGATAAAGTATATGGTTACGAATAATTACGAGTGGAATCCTCTTGGAAGGAGAAGAGGGCAGCTTCGAAAGCCCTGCAGACATGAAGTGAATTAAGCTATAGAAAAGCAGGATCTCACAAACGGAAAAATAAGCAATGGGCATAATGGGAAGAACGTAAACTTGTAACAGTTAATGCAAATTTGTAAGTAGTTAATTGTAGAAGCGTTTTTGTAATTTTATTTACATGTTTAGTTGAGCGTAAAAACGCTAAGTGTTTACATATTTCCATGGCTTAATTAATCACAAGTGTATTTGATATATGTGTACCCTTATAAGAAGGTGCATACTTTAAAATTGTATTTATTTTTATACTACTACTACAACTCCACAGCACTACAGCTCATGAAGAGCCCTGGCCTCCACTCCTCTCTGTCCTGTGCGACTCTTTGCCACCTTCTGAACCCTAGTCTTCTCATATCTTCCCCCCACCTATATCTTCTATATCGTCCACCCATCTTCTTCTTGGCCTCCCTCTTGCTCTTCTTCCTCCTGGTCATCCAATAAATACTTTTATCACTGCTCTTTCCTCTATCATTCTTTGTACGTGACCTGCCCACCTAATTCTGCCTTGTTTTCTTGCTGTGACGATTTCCGGTTTCTTGTATAGATCGTACAATTCGGCGTTTTCCTCATACGCCACATTCCAGTATCTAGTACACCTCCGTATATCCTCCTCAGAATCTTTCTTTCCCATATTCTGATCATGTATTCTTGGGCTGAGGTCATGGTCCAGGCTTCTGAAGCATATAATACTACTGGCCGCAATACAGTTTTCTATTAAGGATAGGCAGCAACGAAAAGTAGCACCTATTTCCCATGGCCAGTTTGTCTTGAATTTCCATTGCCATGTGATTTTTTGACGTCAAGAGCGACCCAAGATATCTGAAAATATCCACCCTCTCAAATTCATTGACTTTAACTTTTTGGACTATTTCTTCTCGGACATTCTTCTTCATCAGCATATATTTTGTCTTTTGGCTGTTCACTTGCAGCCCTAGGTTTGTCGAAGCATGCTCCAGAGAGGTGTACGCCTCTTCCAGTGCCTGTTTGTTTCTTGTCACGAGAACAATATCGTCAGCACATACAATGCACTGCGATCTTCTATTAATATTTATTTTTGTACTATGTTTTGTCTTCTATAATAAAAGATAATTTTATTCTTTTTTGAAATGTCTGAATATATCTTCAAATAGGTAATATATAGTTCTCCAAGTAGAATTGTATAAATTATATTATTCTGTTTTCACCTGAATTAAACTGAATTCAATTCATATAAAACCCTCTGAAGATAGAGAATAATTTTGTGAAACGTGCGTCAGGTGAAAACAAATAATATAATTTATAAAATTTACTTTCAGAAATACTGTATGTATTATTTGAAGAAATATTCATAATACCGAAAACCCGCAGAAATATTGAAGAGTTACGTACCAAATAAAGATTTTAGAAATTTATAGCAACTATTTGAGCATTTCATGATACTCTCTCCTGTCTGAGATGTAAGTCAAAACTCAAATCTCACGACCGGTTGGGCACGTAAATGAATTAGAGCTATGTTCAACACGCACGTACAGAATGCACTCACACGAACGTTCTAACTTCATTTCACACGTTAAAGACTCATTATTTGTAATTATTATATCTTGTTACATTATAATTATATAATTTAGTTAATTATACTTATGAATTATTTTATTAGAACTATTAGTGTTAACATTAAACGCATCATTATTATTTGTTACTATTATTATGATTTCATTACTGCTATTATTTGTTGTTATTATGCATATAATGACCGCGCGCCTACATACACACACACACACACACACACACACACACACACACACACACACACACACACGTGCGCGCGCACTCATTATTAGTCTAATTTTGATGCTTCTGATATTGGAGCGTTCGCCCATGAGTACTTTTCAGGTGCACCAGCATTTTTTTAGAATTCGCTTCTTTCCAGAAACATTCCTATAAAGTACTACCAACCGATATGAAAAGTGGAAACTTCAAGAATCCTAATTAATATGTTAATTTCTAGCCTCCTTCTGTCGTCAAACCATTTGTAATATGTACACGTGCGTTTGGGTTACTGCAACATACCAAATGCCTAAGTTCATTGTACAGTATATACAACAGGTTGACTATTTGAGCAATAATAGCTTGACGAATTAAATAAACATTTTGTACTCGCAAATGTAGACGATACTTTTGATTTGCTTTTATCGACTGTACAAGGAAAACGCAACTTTAGCCTTGGGTCCGAGACATTTCAACTGCACCGCCAGACTGGTTGTTACATGCGTTAACGTCTATAATAAGTGTATAATAATTGTTTTCCTTATTGGATATAATTGTCAGAAACAAAGTTTGAAATATCGATTTGTAATCGATAAAAAGAATTAAGTTTTATGGAATAAATGGAGTCAGTTAATTATACAATTACAATAAATTCGTAATAGCTTCTGTAGAGAAAATATGTAATTTGCTTTTAGTTGCATTATTAGTTTAGGAATGAAACAACGATTTCCAAAAAAACGTAAAAACCGTAGCTACATCTACATTTCGTAAATTTTAGACTACTGGCTACGATTCACGAAAAATCTGAGCCAACGGATGACTCACTACATTAATCAAGTGAAGATGACAGAAATGAAACACACACACACACACACACACACACTTGACAGCGGACATCTTGGCAAAGCGAGGGGCAAAGATCTACCACCGGGAAAGTACCCAGGACGCCAGCACCCTAAGAAGACTGATGTCGAGGAAAACAAACTCTCACTTCCTGGAAGAAGCAAGAAACATATCAAAAGGGAAAACATGGTCAGAGATTGAACAGTTACGGAATAAAAACTGTAGAAAACCCAGGAAGGAAGCAGTCGCCAACTTTAAACTGGAAACTGGCCATGACTGTCTCTCAGCGCATCTCTAAAAATTAAAAATTTCCACCACAGAAGAATGTGTATTGTGGAGGAGAGAAGACTCAAAAATGAACAAAAATCATCTATTTGAGTGTGCGAAGCTGAATCGGGAAATGCAAGAACTCAGGTATTATTACAGTGGTGTTTATTGGGAAGCTCGCTACCAAATGGGTTGAATGTACCAAGGGGGAGCCATCGGAAAACAAACAAACAGTTAGGTTGCGTTTTTTGTCACCTTGAGACAAACACAGACCGGCATTGGTCGAAATATTGAGACACACAATTACTAACGATGGCGAACGTGCAGCTTAACGTGTTACGATGTAAAGGTAATCTGCCGTCAACTTTAAGACTGAAGATTGTTTAACTCTTTCTTAGAATCTGCGTTTGTGTTTATTTAAAAAAATAACTACGTATTATCTAATATTGTTTGTTATTAACATAAACAATATTAGTAAACGCCTATTGGGTATAAATTAGATCTTATTGCTTACTTGAGTAGTAAGTTATTGTTCAAGGTCCACTGTTTCATGCTGATCACATTTACAATCACCTACGATCCAGCTGAGCGGTAATAAAAAAATTTATTAATTTCACTGAGATATAATTAACTTTTTCTGTAATAATTATAAAAACCGGCAGATGCGTCTTCCAGAAAATTTTATGATTGGTCACTCTACAATTGATACTTTATTGTTTGCGGACGACCAGGCTATTCTGTCGGACTCTGAAAATAGATTGTAGATGGGTATACATTTGTTAAATCGAATCTGCAAAGACTCTGGATTACAAATATCCACACTTAAGAGCAAGGTGATGGCTTTTTGTGGAACTGATCCCGTACGGGCAAAAACTGTTATAGATGGTACTGTCCTGGAACAAGTTAGCAATTTTGAATACCTGGGCTATAGTGTATCTTATAATGCAAGTAACTTCGTTGTGAATAAGTTGCATAAGTTAAGTAGGCAAACTCTTAAGTCAGCAAGTAAAGGAACACGCCTAAAATTCTACAAGGTTGTGGCTCTTCCCACACTTCTTCATGGGTCTGAGAATTGGACTTTAACGAAAGGCCAGGCCAGTCGCATCCAAGCGACTGAAATGAGATTTCTCAGGCACGTGGCAGGGTATATATCTCCATGATCATAGAAGAAACACAGATATATGGCAACAATTGAATATTATGAGTATAGGATCGCCCAGTATCGACTGAATTGGTGGTAACATCTTTGCCGAATAAATGACTGCCGCATCCCCAAGCAACTATGGAACTACAAGCCGAAGGGATGGAGGGGTGTGGCACGTCCGAGGAAGCGCTGGAGTGACCAGCTCAGATAGGTCTTTGCCTATTTGAGACCGGAACAAACCATTCTTGGTTTAATCCTTGAAGATGATGATGATGTAACAATTACAACATCTACTTAACTTCTGTTCTGTTATAAAGACTCCCGTTTGGAACGAAGAGCGCCTCCAGTTCTGCTGGATTCAGATTAAACCTTCACTGTTTCGAACGATAGAAACATTGGTAAACCAATCACCTACTAAAATCAGACAGGAGTCTCATTCCATATGTTTTCCATTTGTTAGTAAAATTTTGTCTCAATGAATTGTGAAGTTAATGGGTCACCCTCCCCATCGCAAACTATAGCGAGTGACATACCTGCCTGGAGAACCTCTCTATTTACCTGTTCGAAGTAGGCGTTAAACCCTAGGCTATTCACTTGTGAGAGAATCTAAATAAATACGCATTACGGGTACAATAAGAGAGGGGATGGATGATCAGCATATGCCAAATTAAATTTTGAAGGCGCAAGTTTATAAAAGCAGAAATAGGTGCCGACCGAGGATATGATGCTTGGATGATGTGCTAGAAGATCTCAGAAGAACGGATGTGAGGGGTTACAATAAGATGGCAATGGACAGGAAACTTTCGAGAAGATTGGTGCTGGAAGCTAGGACTCACGTTGTGCCATAGTGCGAAGAAGAAGAAGAAGAAGAAGAAGAAGAAGAAGAAGAAGAAGAAGAAGAAGAAGAAGAAGAAGAGGAGGAGCGTGGCTCTGAATGGAGAAGAATCATGGGGAGAAGAACAAAGAGAGTTTTACAAGATTCTGGAGAATCCTATTGCTGGAAGAGACTGCAGAAAACTAAATGGGATTGAAGTGCACAAAAATATTATTGTGGGAAGACTGTAAGAGAAAAGAGCCGACAGATGAGAACTTGATTAGGCAAAACAGATGTACGACTGCGGTATTTGGCCTCGCGTCCACTAGATGCGTAAAATGTGCGACAAGCTGTCGCAAGTTTTCGTGCGACAAAGCACGACAGGGACCGAACGATCCAAACATGAAGAAGTGAGTGGGGGCGCGTCCAGTAGGAGGGGGCTTGTCGGCCGACATCGTGCTACAACGCATTTGATCCAATTCAGTTTGGATTTTCTATGTAACAAGGCGACATGGATTGTGAAAAACGGATTAATCTTGTTCAGGAAAGACAACCGCTGTGGGACCAAAGGGATTCTCAACACCATATGAGGCACATAACTAATAAATTATGGGCGCAGGTTGCCGGTGAAATGAAACACACAGGTACGTAATGGCTTTTATTGCCATTCCCATTTATTCTTATAATTTATTATTAATCTAAATATTTTATTCTTTTTTAAATTACCTCTGTATTATCATAACAAATTGTTTTACAGTTAGCAGTTTTTTTTATAAAACGGCGGCTTTTAAAGTCACTTATTATTAACAAAGTAATCTTTGAACTTCTCTCTGATATCAACTGCTCTTACACTACCCCTATTTTCACCTCTGCTAGCAAAACGGTTTTTAGTTGACTCAGACGGTTCTGCAGAAGCATTTCTGATGTCTTGCATGCCTTCTTTATCTATTACAACATTGTGTAATAAACAAATACACTTTACAATGGTTTCTGCTCTTGTGGTGTCCACTTCTACAGCTTTCAGTAATAATCGCCATTTGTTGCTCATGATGCCAAACGCACACTCCACCACTTGTCTTGGGTTTGATAATTGTTTATTAAAAATTTCTTGTTCTCACGTCAAATTCCTCATGGGGTAAGGGCGCATCAAAAAGGGTTTCAAGGGGTACACGGATATGACTAGAACGTGAGGTACACGGATGTCACTTTCTAGGAAGGTCTTTTTCAGAGTTCACTTTTAGAGCACCTCGCTCAAGTTGTTGGGCAAGGTTCGAATAGCCAAATTTCGCGTGAACACCTCTTAATTTCCACATATATATCTGTCAATTTATTCACTATTTTACCAGCTGTTTGAAATTTTCCTGTCACGCTTGTTTTTAAAATGCATAAAATCAAACATCGTGTTGTGATGAATTATCTGTTAAAAACGTTTTAGCGCCAATGGAAAATCAAAACGAAATTGTAAATGTGTTAGGAGATGCTGCGCCTTCAGAAACAACGGTAAGTGGGGCATACTCGAGTGTAAACGTGGTCGTACAAGCACTGAAGACAATTACAGCAGTGAACGTCCAAAAAATGCAACAAAAAATGGCATTATTGGAAAACTTTCATAGGGTGTTGGAAAACCGCAGATTGAGGAGTGGATGACGTCGCTGAAATCATAGGCATCTCATATGAGCGTGTACACCATACTTAAACTCAAGAACTTGGTGTGAAAAAGCGTTGTGCAAGATGGCTGCCACATTTGAAGTAGTTGCATTTTTTGGGCGTCCAATGCGACCACGTTTAAACTCAAGTACCTACTTAGAAACCGTTGGTTTTAAAGTCGGAACGTCTCCTGACACATTTACAATTTCGTTTTGAATTTCCGTTGGCGCTAAACAATTTTTAATTTTTAACCACGATGTTTGATTTTGTCCGTTTTTCAAAATACGCGTGACAAGTCAATTTTAAACAGCTTCTAAACAATGAATAAATTGATAGATAGATTTGGAAATTAGCAGGAGTTCACACTAAATAAAAATCTTGCAAAAGACGAAAAATTTTAGTTTTATTGCTAAGCTACAGTTGTCGCTCCGCGAACGTTTCAACTGACGCTCGTACCGTATGTTTCCAACTGCATGAAACAACATTCATTATTTCGTTTGGTTCTTGTCACTTAAAGTAGGATTCCGTCGTGTAAGCATGACGTGTAAAGCCGTAGAAAAGGGAAACAAAAGGCGGGGGGCGGGTTGATAACGGTGTTAGAAAGCCAGGGTAGAGATGACGTACATAAGCTGTGAAAACTTGGCCACGTGTACACCAACTGTCAGTGACGAATTGTTCTTAAGACAAAAGCGTCACAGACGAATTGTTTAGTTTCAGACTGTGTCTCTTGAGACTCAGGTAACATTTCCCGTTCTGAGTCGGTATGGCGTATGATGTGGTCATTGTGTTTATTATTATCTGACATGTTTTCAGGAAGAAAGTCCAGTTCGTATAATTTATTGTAAGAGTAAGAGTGGACTGAAAAATAAAATCTTGTAAGGTAATAGCAATACTTGACTAAATATAGACGTAAGACATATTGAGAATAATAACGAAGTAATGAAAACAAGTTGAGAATACACAACAATAACGAAAATCAAATCTGCGAAAAGTTTTTTAGAAAAGTAAAGACTTCCATTCTGAGGGGTGGCTTCCATTCATTTCCATAATGAAATGAGGTCATACAAATTTAAGGATCAAAATAAACACTGTCTCTGTAGACGATAGCTACAAAAAAATGGGGACAGCGAAATGAAAAGAACACACAGAAAGAACGGGAGAATTAGAATTAATTGTTAAACAGAATGTCACTTAGGCCTACAGGCCAAAAGTGAAAAGAGACATAAAACAGCTCAGGACAAGATGGTTTTTGTAAAAAATCGGAACAAGCAACTACCTATACCTTCAGTTGGGGAAGAAGGAAAAGAAGAAGAAGAAGAAGAAGAAGAAGAAGAAGAAGAAGAAGAAGAAGAAGAAGAAGAAGAAGAAGAAGAAGAAGAAGAACAACAACAACAAGAACAACTCGTTGCTAGATTGAGTACCTACTGAGTATTAAATGTACTGATATATACTGATACCAGAAGGAGATTGCCACGTCTGCTGATGAAGGTATTATACGACTCAACTTATCACTTGTCAACATTTATAAACATCTATTTGCACTGCTGCACTGAGGCAGTTCTTCCCGGGGAGAACCCGAAAACCTTCGTCCTCGACGTGCTGGCGTTTTCAAATACGTATTTCGCCAGCTCGACGGGAACGTTGTCGGGTCTAAGTTCAATTTATACCGGGACTCTTCCCCAACACCCGCCTACGTGGTCCTCCATGCTAGACTGGTGCACTGCGGGTTAGACAAGGAGAGACACCTCTCCGAAGAAAACTATGCTATGAAGTTATGCCTTTACATACGTAATGTCTTCATTTGGTTCGCGAACAAAGATGTCTTTAGGCACAAAACATCTGAATTCATGTTTCAGTGTGGTGTATCATACTAACGTTGCCAGCAGTAAGCATTCTAGCGTACAAACGTTGGTACAGTCGTTTACTTGAAACCAAAAGTGTTTATATACGGCTACGAAATAGCATGACGTCATGCTACCTTGCATAGAGACTTTAACGCTGGGTTTTACCGATCGCGCCTAAATGATAGAAAGCAGATGTTTTAATTTAAAGAAGGGTTTTTGAAAGACTTCAAACTAGTATTTAAAGGCTACAAATTAAATATCAAATTGTCATTGAATAATGAAAAGGTCGGTTTTAATCAGTGTGAACTCCTGCAACGACTTACGAGTCAGAAATGTGAACAATGAACACACGAATTATACGAAATTGAGAAGCCGTAAGGACTACGCGCTGGGAATGGCCAAGCGAAGAGAAGGTCATAATGCAATTGAACCAATATGCAACCGAACTAGAACACGTGATACCCACTTACAAAGCAAAGGAAACTGAACGAGGAGGGACATTTGGTTAATGAGACGATAGCCAAAACTGGAGGCCAAAAGATATCAAGAGAGAACGAGTACGGCCCACTACAAGATAGAGAGATTATCTAATTAAGTACTGTGGTGGCCATAGGTTGTGAATTTCCGTTCACGGCATTGAAAATTTTCGTGATGGGTTAAAAATTTCATTTATTGTGGAAGTGTATAGTGGTAGAGACATGCTCTTTAGGGATAGAGGTATACAAATACGATAGAAACAGCCTTCCAGTCGTTGTATCCCCCACGAGTCCTTCGAAGAGAATAAGGTGTCCGCTTTCTTAGAACACCCCAGGTGTGCATACCCGAAATGGTTCTACGCTGCCAATGGTAGGTCCCCCAGAATGGGTGGCCGACGCGTGGTTGATGGGGGTCGTGTCAGGAGTTTACGATGGGGGGCCGGGGGCCACGTGGATTCACCCCTGATGTATTGGGTTGCACTCCAGTTTGGTCTGTGGGACTCCGGCTCTGTGTCCGATGCAGCCGGTTGCTACTATCTGTTGTTAACTCCTAGACAGTCGATATTCCGTAACCCGCGGACGGTTAGAACTGCACGTCTAAAACCCGAGGGTACTGACCGTAACATCGCCAGGCACTTGGCCAGCTTTCAGAACAATGAAGAGCCGGGGATAGTATAAGCAGAGGCTTGGAACATCTCCGTTATCCTTAGAGTTTCTGTCCGCTCTCTGGTTGACACCCTGAGACCGTCGGCGCATAGATTCTATGCTCGGATGGGTTGTGTCCTCTGATCGCTGGGCTCGATAAATATCGAAATATCGTCCAAGGCCAGCTAGCTCTTGAAATCAATCGCGTTCGTTAGTATCGGTGAATTGGTCCACCACATACCAATAGCTTGAGTTCCCCAAATTAGAAACAAAACTAGATTCGTACAAATGAAACCGAATCGGTGGCAAGAGTCGTAACTGAGACGCGGAAGCTATCCCAGCGCGTGTTTCAGTCGTTAGGTTTTCACGAAGGCCTTTCAATCACTACTCTCAGGTAAAAATGTATTTCCCGTACACTAGTTACGACTAACACTTAGTAAGCCTATTTGTTATTTTTAAATTAATGTACGCTTTACGTTTTAATGGTAAGTATTTTAGTGTTATTTGAAAGTACAGTGGAACTTGCTTATAACGAGATTCAAGGGACTGGACAAATGTGCTCGTTAAAATCGGTTGCTCGCTACATCCGAGTTGTCGACTCGCAAGCCTAAATGTTTGTACCGTGTTTATCGAACCCACAATAAAAAAGTCTACTATAGAAAAGCTTTTGCACAACAACATTTTGATATGTTTTACATTCTACGCTTAAAAGTGAAATTTAGACTTTAAACATTTTTTAGACGCTAACATGCTTTGCTGAATATTGGGATATAGGTGAGTTTGAGAAATATAGTAAAAGTAACTGTGTAGTAAAAACTTACAAAAAATAAGGGCTATCTGGCAAAAAAACGCAAAACTTTCCATGCCAATGTACAATAATTATTTTTAAATTACAAGAAAATTCACTCTAATTTATTTGTATTTTTGTTCTTCGCTCTAAATGGACTCATCAAAATTATATTTCACACACAGAACTTAATTGATCTTAAAAAAGTCACCTATTTTTGTTTGTTTAAAAATTTTGTATCTGTAGGCCTAGATATCAAAACAGTTTTTAAATAATTTATTTAAATATTCCTCAAATTCATCACTTGCATTATTAGTTTTACTAAATTGCGTTAATGGTTTTGAACAAATGTTTAAAACCCTGCATTGTAAAGAACTTTTTTAGACCTTAACCCACGAACAAGCCTGCGATAAAATGCTCGTTATAACCAAGTGTCTAATCCGTTCCTAATACTGTATTGTAACAATGCACACTGTAGGCCTACTGTACTGCGTTTTTAGACCTTAACCCACGAACAAGCCTGCGATAAAATGCTCGTTATAACCAAGTCTCTAATCCGTTCCTAATACTGTATTGTAACAATGCACACTGTAGGCCTACTGTACTGCGTTTTTAGACCTTAACCCATGAACAAGCCTGCGATAAAATGCTCGTTATAACCAAGTCTCTAATCCGTTCCTAATACTGTATTGTAACAATGCATACTGTACTGTACTGCGTTGTTAGACCTTAACCCATGAACGAGCCTGCGATAAAATGCTCGTTATAACCAAGTCTCTAATCCGTTCCTAATACTGTATTGTAACAATGCACACTGTAGGCCTACTGTACTGCGTTTTTAGACCTTAACCCACGAACAAGCCTGCGATAAAATGCTCGTTATAACCAAGTCTCTAATCCGTTCCTAATACTGTATTGTAACAATGCATACTGTACTGTACTGCGTTGTTAGACCTTAACCCATGAACGAGCCTGCGATAAAATGCTCGTTATAACCAAGTCTCTAATCCGTTCCTAATACTGTATTGTAACAATGCACACTGTAGGCCTACTGTACTGCGTTTTTAGACCTTAACCCACGAACAAGCCTGCGATAAAATGCTCGTTATAACCAAGTCTCTAATCCGTTCCTAATACTGTATTGTAACAATGCACACTGTAGGCCTACTGTACTGCGTTTTTAGACCTTAACCCATGAACAAGCCTGCGATAAAATGCTCGTTATAACCAAGTCTCTAATCCGTTCCTAATACTGTATTGTAACAATGCATACTGTACTGTACTGCGTTGTTAGACCTTAACCCACGAACAAGCCTGCGATAAAATGCTCGTTATAACCAAGTCTCTAATCCGTTCCTAATACTGTATTGTAACAATGCACACTGTAGGCCTACTGTACTGCGTTTTTAGACCTTAACCCACGAACAAGCCTGCGATAAAATGCTCGTTATAACCAAGTCTCTAATCCGTTCCTAATACTGTATTGTAACAATGCACACTGTAGGCCTACTGTACTGCGTTTTTAGACCTTAACCCATGAACAAGCCTGCGATAAAATGCTCGTTATAACCAAGTCTCTAATCCGTTCCTAATACTGTATTGTAACAATGCATACTGTACTGTACTGCGTTGTTAGACCTTAACCCATGAACGAGCCTGCGATAAAATGCTCGTTATAACCAAGTCTCTACTCTGCGTTCCTACTCGTTAATAGCGTATTTAATTGTCATTACTAAGATCCAAACAAAAAAAAATCTTGCACTTTTGCTCGTTACATCCGAGTTCTCGTTATAACCAAGCTCGTTATTCGCGAGTTCCACTCTATTTTGATTTACAGTATATAGTTTGTATAAGTAACTTCTGAGGATGGTCAAACATGTTAAAGTCACAATTTTCAATAATGGACGTACCATGACAGGAGATTTTACCAGATGAAGTTCATCCGTCGTCTAGGAGATACAAGGTTTCAATAATGGACGTACCATGACAGGAGACTTTACCAGATGAAGTTCATCCGTCGTCTAGGAGATACAAGGTTTCAATAATGGACGTACCATGACAGGAGATTTTACCAGATGAAGTTCATCCGCCGTCTAGGAGATACAAGGTTTCAATAATGGACGTACCATGACAGAAGATTTTACCAGATGAAGTTCATCCGTCGTCTATGAGATACAAGGTTTCAATAATGGACGTACCATGACAAGAGATTTTACCAGATGAAGTTCATCCGTCGTCTAGGAGATACAAGGTTTCAATAATGGACGTACCATGACAGGAGATTTTACCAGATGAAGTTCGTGCGGAGTGGAACTAGTGCGACGTGCAATCGAACGGTAGAGAGAAGAGAGAGAGAGAGAGAGAGAGAGTATCTTAAATACAAGAGAACAGTAAATCTCCCAACGGTTCACCAGAAGGCGTTCCCAGAACTTTGAAGGCGGAACAGCCGGCATAGTGCCTACACCCTCTCGTGAAGACGATGATAGCGAGAATGCAGCAATTTAATGTAGGAATAGTTTATATTCTGAGAATACGGTTTCGGATTAAGCGGGAAGGCGTTTCGGTGTAACCTTAAGTTCTCCCTTCATCAAACATAACAAAACAAGGATTAGGCCTTGGACCTGTTCCGGCTTCATAGGATTTAATACAAAATATGTAATGAATGCATCTGCCGTTCCATATTTTGCGAGTTTTCATAACAGTTTCATAAAAGGCACGGAATGTGAGGACCCAGAATCACGTGTTTCTTTAGGCAACATTTCATAATAAATCTTTGATTTTGTGTCATTAATTTCATCCACATAAATGAAGTATTGCGTTGCTTTATCTTTAAGCTCAGATAACGGTTTCCTCACCAAAATAACGGAAAAATCTTTGATCGGCCATAAGTTAAAAAAGTCTCAAGATTTATGCTTATAAAATCCGTTTTCGTTATATTGATGAGAGGAATACGTCTATAAAACAGGCAGACGTTTCTTGAAACACCTTGTAAATACAGGCTATATACGAGGTTGTATAAAGCCGTTGCTGTTTCCCATATGAAATACGCCAAGCTTCAAGCTTTCTTATCCTGTGAAAGCTAAGGAACGTCGGCTGTATCCGTCTGAAGCCTGGGGCCTCGCCACTCAATAAGTGAGGAAGGAGTAGGAATCAAAGATTAGCACATCGTTTTTAACCTAGGGTCATTTGGCTCCGGCTGACACCACTCTGTAGCACCTAGCATCTCAAGAAACTCATCAAATCGGCACACATCTTCATCTCAAGAAACATCTTCATCTTTCTTCATCTCAAGAAACACGAAACGCAAAATTTACAAAACACTTATCAGGCCAGTGCTGACATCCTGGACAATGACAAAAAACAGCGAGATACTTCTAGGTTGCTGAGAGGAGTACAAGAAAATGGAATGTGGCGCAGGCGCTATAATTATGAACTATACCATCTTTACAAAGAGCCGGACACTGTCAGGATAATCAAAATACACAGGCTAAGGTGGGTTGGACACGTAGAGGGAATGGAGGTAGGACAGCCTACGAAACATATTTTCTACCAGAAACCAATGGGTAGTAGAAAAAGGGGAAGACCCCGAAGTAGATACAAAGACCAGATAGAGGAGGACCTCAGAAACCTGAACATAAGAAACTGGAAAGCCAGGGCGCGCAACAGGGAGGAATGGAACCGACTCTTGGAGCAGGCCAAGGGTTGTAAAGCCACGGTTGGTGATGGTGACACCGCGCTGTAAGGTCTGAGATGAAGCCAAATCGGCACACATTAATTTCACCAATAAAAGGTTGAATAATCTTCCATCATTGGTCACAAATGGAACGGTAGCTCCTTATGAAAACAAAGCCATATACCTGGGTATGACATTGGATACCAAACTGAGATGGAAAAAGCATGTAAAAAGAAAAAAGAGAAACTTAACATAAAATTTCGGCAATATAAATGGCTCATAGGAAAACATTCCAACCTGTCTTTATACAGTAAAACTCTGATCTATAATCAGATAATTAAACCCACCTGGCTATATGGAATTCAACTCGGGAGGTACGCAAAAGATAGTAACATCAGGATAATACAAACATTCCAAAACAAAGTTTTGCGGACCATGGTGAATGCACCATGGTATGTTGGAAACGCCGATATCCACAGAGTTTAGGTATTCCAACAATTAAAGAAGAGATTAAAAGGTTTGCGAAGAAGCATGAAGAAAGGCTTCACCTCCACGAAAATGCAGAAGTTCTTCAGCTGCTGGAAAATTAACACGTGTTCCGAAAAGAAAACAAAGCCATTTGAACTTGTGTAGTATTTTGTGTTACAAAAGCAAAGCATTGTGCGCGGGTGAGAGAGTTTAGTTAAGAACACCAGAACTATAACTAAAGGATGTCATTGGACTTAATTTGGCTGATATGCATGTAGTATTAAGAGGTTGATGTTTAGAGAAAGTTGATGGTTGGTCTTACAGACCAGTTTTAACATGTTAAGTTCAATAAAAAAAAAGGCAATCCTAACGACAATATACAATTAATTGGCAATAATTATGTCTGACACATATATTTTAATGATACCACTTTAGTACACGCGGGGAAGTCCCCATTACGAACTGGGGGAACGTTTTTCAGTAACAAAACGAAACGTTTAGATTATTGCCCTGTTGAATATTACGCTTCTCGTTTTGTGTAAGAAAACAGAACTGTTTTTCCCGGAACAGCTCGCGGTGTGTGTGTGTGTGTGTGACAGAGAGTGTGTGTGACTCGCTTGTACGTAATAATCTTCGTGTTTATAATTGCACGTGATGAAAACTATGTTTGTTGCGTAGATTACTCATTTATGGGAGTATGCTGCGGAGAAGTGTTTAATTACACAGTGAGCTCATTAATAGGATAATATAAAATTGACGTACGACAAAAAGTGTAAAATTTTTCCAGTGATTGATTTGACTGTTAGCAATAATTAGTTTCGATAATTAAATATACTGAAAACGTGTGTAACGCACCTACAAGGAAAATGTACACTCGAGTTTTTCCCTTAATTTTTTATATTTAGGCCTATTACAATATACCCAGCGCGAATAATAAATAATATTACTGAATAAAAAAACAATGACATGCATTTGGTGTTTTCAAAGAAACATATACAATATTATATCGGTGTTCCGATATTATAGTGATATCGAAAAAAATAATAGAATATCGATGTATTAAATTAAACGATAAATTGATAGTGAAGGCGCAAAGGTTGAGATAGTTGGGGCACGTGGTGAGAATGAGAAGTGATCAAGGCTCAAAAATGGCATCGGAAAACCGTATTTTTAGAAACAAGGTACGTCGAGATACATAATTTAAGTTCTACAGAGTTATGGCGGTCCCTGTACTGTCCTATGGATGTGAATTATGGACAACAACGAAGAAACAAGACAGAAAAATATAGGCCTGGGAAATAGCGTTCTTAAGAGGAGTTTAAAGGTATTCTAAACTTGACCGCGTATAGGAATGAGGCTGTAAGAAAAGAGTTACAGGTTTTTAATATAGAATAGCTAGGCCAGGCCAATTAGAAAGAAAGAATAGTAATAGAACGGCAATAATTGTTCATGATTTATTTAAAAGACGTCAGTGGTGGGTTATTGATTTTAACCCTACTAAAGAGACGGACTTTTTCCATCGCTGCTTTTTTTTTTTAATATAAAGCGACGTTTCGGCTACGCAACAAATGTGTAGCCGTCTTCAGGCAAAAACATCACAAATAAAATATAAACAATACTCTGTCTCACAACCGACAGAGAGTCAAAACCTACTAAAGTATTTACACAGTTTGAAAGTTGCAGTTGATCTTGAATGATCACATGCGTGTTCATGTGAATTTAGTGCGTGTATTCAATGCTTGTGTGGTCTTATAGACTCCATAATTGGTAAGTTTACTTAATTAATTAATTTGTTTGTTTGTTATGTGGGGTCTAAAGTGGGTGTGATGCGAACATATGTTTTTATAAAAGAGAAATGCACCAGCCTCTCCACCCGAACTCCACTCTCAATTACGCGTCGGTGGGCCCTGTTACGATGAGCAATCCACTCCAAGGTCGTGGTAACCAATCCCTTCGGAGAGTGGATCGGTAAGTAAACGAGAGATGGGGGTTCTGTCAGGACAGCCTGGGGGTATCCTAGGTCCTGACCTGGCAGGATGGTGCACATCGCAGCAGGGTGTCCATCTAGTGTGGACTAAACTAGTAGCAGCTAAAGTGGGGTGCGACTAACCAGAACGGACAAGGATTTCTATCAGAACTATGAAATTCGTGAGAAGAATTTATGGACTAGTGTGGGACGGAGAGATGTGGACGATAAGAAAGAATCGTGAGCTAAGAGACCTGTATGGAGAAGCGTACATAGTTGGGGCAGTGAAGGCGCAAAGATTGAGATGGTAGGGCACGTGGTGAGAATGAGAAGAGATCGAGGCTCAAAAATGGCATCGGAAAGGAAGCCGGAGGGAGTAAGAAGGAGAAGGCGTCCGAGGAAGAGATGGTGTGAAGATGTGGAAGGGGATTTGAGGGAGATGCGAGTAGCAGGTTGGAGGAGTAAGGCCTGGACAGAGAAGAATGGAGGAGAATCATTGAGCAGACCAGGGTTCTACAGAGACCGTACTGCCAAAGGAAAGAGAATAGAACTAGGAGATTTCGGAGAGAACATGGATTCTACATTATCAATAATAGAATAGACAAATAAAGACTTTAGTGTAAACAAAGCATAAAGCTGATAGAGGAAACAAGACTACCCAAAATTATTGAAAACTTTATCCGACGGAAAAGAGGACATCAAAAAGCACTGCCAAGAAAAAGAGCAGAATAGATAAAATACCTGATGTAAAAAGGAAGAAGAATGTTTTCATTATTACTTTTCTTCTTCGTCTACTGGCGTT
Source organism: Magicicada septendecula (assembly GCA_034769895.1). Classification (NCBI taxonomy): domain Eukaryota; kingdom Metazoa; phylum Arthropoda; class Insecta; order Hemiptera; family Cicadidae; genus Magicicada; species Magicicada septendecula. Next base: position 405,566,841 of record CM068375.1, read on the forward strand.
AAAATCCAGTATGGATTTTAGCATCTTCAACGATTTTTGTCCATTCAGCTCTCGCGTTACATAGTCTTCTCAATCTTCTTATCCCAATATTCCTCAGATCCTCCTCAACATTCTCGATCCATCTCTTCCTTGACCTTTCTCTTGGTCTCCTACCTACTGGTCTCCATTATACAATTTTTCTGGGAATTCTATGTTGTTCGATCCTCACTGTGCGTCCAGCCAGGGTATCCTTCTACTCTTTACAAATCTATAGTATACCCCTATATTTACTATATCGGTTTCCTGTATTATATTATTTATTTAGTGATTCCTTCGTATTCTCCATGATCCGTCGATATTATACAGTGGGCCACAAATTTTTATCAGTAGTTTTCGTTCCAATATTTTTAGTTATTGTTCGTCTTTTTGCGTCGATACCCAGGTTTCACATGCATATGGTACAACTTGTCTAATTATACTTTTGTATATTTTTAATTTTAATGATTTGTTCAGTGCTTTCGGCGTAGTAACATCGGTTACCAATAAGGAAATTGTTATTATTACTACACATCAGTATTCGTCTTTGTTAAGAAAACTTGTACAGTGATTCGAAATGACTTGTTTCTTTAGTGTTGATGTCTTTACTTTTTATAAACTAGCTAGCTGTTACCCGCGGCTTCGCACGCGAATATTGGACTTTTAATAAGTATTTTAATATAACTTTTATTGTCTATGTCTATATAGCGTTCTGTCAGCTCGTATAACTATTTTATACTCATTAGTCAGATTCTCTCCAAAGCTGTTTTCAACACTTGTACTATTTTAATGTGTACTAAATTATTATGTTGGTGCAAACAGCCTTTGGAGATTTAAAAGTGCCCGTTTATAAAGCCTTTGGAGATATTTATAAAGTAGCCTATCTGGTAAATCAAAAACGCTAAATTCATTATTTTAAGTGTTACTGTGTTAGAAACATTGTATAACACATTAAACGTTATGTCTTCCTCAACCCTGGCTTTTATTTATTTCTACAGTAAACTAAAAACCAAAAACCCTTGTCACCTAACCTCACAAATGAAAACAACACGTATTTTCGCTTTGCATTAAGTAATAGGACAATTTACAATTAGTATACCGGTACTTCTTCTTTTCCACATCGTAATAAATATCGATACAATCGCATATTATATAAAACATCGAAAATGTATTGCAGGAATGGATAAATGTACAGTTCCGATGCCGGTAAATAGCTTTTGTTTATTTACTTGTTATTATGGTAATTAATTCTGGTCTCCATGGTGTTGTTGACATCTTTAGTAGTAGTATTTAATATATATTTCATTACTTATTCATTGCATCATCAGAAATACGCATAAACATAAATTTTATAATCGTTTAAGACAATTACAAAATATATAGACGTATCTGTATACAAAATTACAAAATATATTGATACAATCGCATATTAAAAACTGCAGGAACGTATAAAGGTACAGTTTCGATGACGCTTAATATCATTTGTTTATTTACTTGTTACTATGGTAATTAATTCTGGTCTCCATGGTGTTGATGACATCTTTATACGCGTCAACGAAAAGGCATAATTAAAAGGGCCTAAATCGTGCGATCGGGGCAAAATATCAAATTCCAAGTTAGACAGTGTTTTTCGCCTTGTGTCAAAGATTACCTGTGCAAAATTTGGTGGCAGTCGGTGTAACGGTGTGGATTTGTATTCGGTGCCCATAAATCCTCAGACTTAGAGTTTTATATATATTGCAACGTTACAAGTATTTCAAAAATTCACACAAATACATTACCATGTACTCAACGCAACTATGAAGTGTATTACACCGGCCAGGTCGCAGGATTTTTTTTTATTCTCGTTGCGTCAAGTAGCCTATATGTAGACGCACAATAATTAAATAATTTTGAAAGAGGAGTGAGATGTTGTTGACATGAAATAATTAATTAAAACCGTTTCAAAATAATCATTCTATGATTTTATTAATATTAATAGAAAATATGCAAATATTGAAAAATTCGAATCTTAGATAAATAAAAATATTTTCTTTTATAAGTTTACACAAATACAATGTAACCTTCTAAGCTGTTCATGACATATAAAATAAACAATCATATAATCTTACTAGCTAAACAGACATTTTAAACAAATTATGTAAACCTTTTTATTTCAGTGTGTCTGACTTTGACTCAAATTTTAAATAATAGCAACTCATTTACAAACAAAAATAATATTCAATCTCAAGAATAAAATTAATTGTTGCTCTAAACAAAATAAAAAAATATAACATTTACTTCCAACCTATTATTTATTTCTATTGACACACCCAAATTTTAATATACAAGAAAAGATTAATATTTTTAAATTTTCTTGTTAAATTAAATTCTTTTCTTTAACTACCCTTTGAATTTATGAACAGTAATTATATTTAAAACTTTAAGTCTTTACTGTTCATATATAAGTTTCTTTTTGAGAGTTCTTTTCACAAAGAGAAATATAATTGTTTATTCATCACCTGCGTACTGCCGACGTTACCGTTGCGTGTGTGTGTGTGTGTGTCCTGAATCCTGAGAATTTTATGATGATGATGATGCTGATGCTGTGTTCTCTGTCTCTACGGTTTGTTGTTTGTGATGGTCCAGAGTTCCTCCATAAGTCTTGGTGTGTGTGGTAAAGATGTCCTGATCGATCGCCAGACCAGCAGCGTGACGTTGTGTGAAGATATCTTGAGCCTCTGAGACCGCCCCAAAATTGCCGGTGGTATTTATACTGGACGGCAATCTGACAAGTCCAGGACTGTTTCCGACCTGTTAGATATTGTCACTTCGTGCAAAGCGTCCTTTTAATTACAAATCACTTTTTGGTTAATTTTCGCGATTTCGTAAACATATTCGTAGCACAAGCGATATCATCGTTTGCGTAATTTGTTCCTGGTCATTCACATATAACACATATTAATTACTATTTAATTACTCTAGTAATTAACATTAAATTACCTGGCGTCTTTATTATTGCAAATTTCTGCAATACTTTTACATCTCTATATTCGTTAAAAATTCCTTAATGTAATGATGTTTTTATAATTGGGGTAAGTCTTTGTTCACAGGTTTAAAACGTATTAATTAGTTTATTTTTATCCGGTTAAAATCTGATTACAGACGTACGCATCACCCCATCTTTGCCTGTCGTAGCTTGCGTTCACACACACAAACACACAAGCGCTGTATTCACTCGCGGGGGCAGGTGTACGCTTTCTGACAATTCTTATCCTGCATAATATTGTTAAAAACTGTTCATCATATATTTTTCTATGCTAAATATCTACAAACATACCGCCCTGGGCAAATATGCAAATATATGTATTGTTGCAAATATGTATAACTTATTGCAAGAATACATATATTTGCATATTTGCCCAGGGCGGTATGTTTAATATGTAATTAGCACAGCAAGTATAAGGAACAGTTTTAGACAGTTTTGTGCAAGAAAATGCAGGAATTGACAAAATCTGACCTGTCGAAAAACGTACACCTGCCGCCGCGTAAGATACAGCATGTGTGTGTGACCAGCTACGACACGATAATGGGGTGATGTGGTACGAATTGTTTGTTCCAATTATTCAGGTCTTAACAGGATTATAATAAACTAATTACTTGTGTTAAACCTGTACGCAAAGACGTACGCCAATTATAAAGACACCATTGGATTAATGAATTCTCAACGAATGCAGTAATGTAAAATTTATTTCCAGAGGTGCAATATTAATGATGTTATTTAATTAATATTAATTACTAGTGTAATTAAAGAGTAATTAATATGTGTGGTATATGTGAGTGACCAGCGAAAAATTACGCAAACAATGAGAGCGCTCATGTGACGAATATGGTCATGAGTTCGCGATAATTAACCAAAAAGTGAGTGTAATAAAAGGGACACTCTGGAGCGAACTGACCATCTCTAACCTGTCGAAAGCAGGACTGTTCCTGTCAAATCGCCACCAGTATAAATACCACTGGCAATTTTGGGCGATCAGACACTCGGACTCAACAAATCTACAGGACGTTACGCTGCCCGTTTGCAGATCGACATGGACACACACAAACACTACCACACTCACACCAAGACGTAAGGAGGAACGCTGGAGCATCACTAACAGCAACAACCACATTTAGAGACAACAAACACCGCATCAGCATAGTCATCATCATACTCTCAGGATTCTGGACACACACACACACACACACACACACACACACACACACACACACACACAAGCAACGGTAACGGCGATATACGCAGGTGATACAAAAACAATTATATTTTATTGTGAAGAAAGCTCTCGAAAAAGAACTTAAATATGAATATAATAATTCGAGTTTTAAGTTTAAATAATACTTAGATAAGAGAGTAAGTTAACAAGTAAATCTAGTAAAGAAATAATAAGATTTTGTAGTATTTTTTGGGTGTGTCAGTATAAGTCCATAATAAATTGGAAGTAAATGGTAGATTAATTTATTTTTGTTTATAGCAACAATAAATTCATTCTTGAAACTTAATACTATTTTGTTTGTAACTGAGTTGCTATCAGTATTTAAAGGTTGAGTTAATTTCAGACACACAGAAATAAAAAGAATTTAAATAACTTGTTTAACATGTTGTTTAGTCAATAAGATTATATGGGTGTTTATTTTTTTGTGGTATGTTATGAATAGCATTGCAGGTTACAGTATATTTGTAACACTTATAAAGGTACACATTTATGTGTCTAATGTTTGAAATTTTAATATTGAAATATTTTTTTCTGTTAATTAATAAATCTTAGAATGATTATTTGAAACGATTTTAAATGATTTATTTCATGTCAACAACATCTCACTCCTCTTTAAAAACTATTTAATTGTTGTGCAACTACATATACTTAACGCAACGAGAAACAAAATCCTGCGACCTGGCCGGTGTAATACATATTTAGTTGCGTTGAGTACATGGTAATATATTTGTAGAATTGTTGTAACGTTGCAATATATATAGATTTTACCTCCTTTTTTGTAAATATTTAGAATTGTATAATTAAATAGTCTTGTGTATTGCAAAAAGTTTTTAAAATATTGGTGGATTTACAGTCCCAAGTCAGAATGCTGGAAACCCCATCGCAGAATGCCCTCAGTTCGTCACCGAGAGTCTGCAAACATATAAAAGCGTTTTTACAAAAATAAAAAAAAAAGTTGTCCACAACTCTTAAATAGGTGTTGCTCCACCCAGTCTGGTATGAGGAGGGTCCCGGGATGTCCCGTCATCATCCTATAATCATACTTCGCCGCTGGAGGCGGCCTATTTATTTATTTTATAATGGCTTAATTTTCAGATTTATAATAGCCGTTTTGGGGATATAAAAAAGAATACGAAGGGATAAGATCCGGGGAAGGACAGAAATTCCGATTGCTGCCAATCACAAAACATTGACCACTAGTCGACAAGGTTAACGCACATTAAGTGACAAACGGATTTTCCGCGCCTTCAGTTCACGATCCACTCTACACGCACAACTTGTATTCTCTTCTGATATTAGTCCGCACGCATTTGAGGTTATGCACCTTACACTGTAGTAATTTTTTTTTTTTTGATGGAAAACACGGTAATTATTAACTTAATTCTTGTTTTGTAAAAACCCTTAATAGAAGATAATTATTTATTTTGTCAAAATATGTCTATTATATTTAGTAATAAACTGGAAATGTCTTAATCGTATTCGACTAAAAAAAAACCCAAAAATTTATCGTTTATGAAACAACTTTGGTAAAATAGATAAGCAAAACTTGTGTAAGACAAATTTCCGAGGATTCCCCGTAAATTTTTAAATAATTTTAAACAATATACTGGGCAACATACATAGTAATTAGTACTGAAACACAGAACCGCACAAATGAGGACAGGCAAAAACGTTGTACAACCAAAAAATTTTAATCTATAATGTGGCCTCATCAATGAAGATTTAGAAGAGATAAGCAAACTTGTAGATAACAACTGGCCAAAATCACAAAGAAAAAAATGAAGTAAATACTACGAAGAGAGTGTGATAAGTATCATAATTCTCTTCTTCTTCAAAGTCTACTGACCATTGCCATCTCATTGTAAACATTGTAACCCCCCACATCCATTCTTCTGAGGTCTTCTGTTGGATCCATGATCCAACCGACTTATCTTCGATCGGCCACTCTTCCTGCTTTTATAGACTTGCGCCCTCAAGATATTCTTTGGTATACGCTGATCATCCACCCGTTCTAGGTGACCTAGTCATTGTATTCGTCGAGCCTTTATGAATCTTCCAATGACCTCATGATTCAATAGCTCATCTATTTCCTGGTTATTCCTTATTCTCCAATTGTCATCTTATTTAACCGGGCCATATACGCGTCTTACGATCTATCTTTCGAAACTCCTTAGTGTTACTTGTTCCTTTTTTGTCAATGTCCATGTCTCACCTGTATAAGTAACAACTGGTCGGATAAGTGTCTTATATAGGCTATTTTTATTTTTGTGTTGCGACTAATTAGTTTAGACTGCTGTTATTAGGAACCAGAAATTGTCTTTGATAAAGGCAGTGACATAGACACTGTCTTGACTTTATACAGTAGGGGTAGTCAAATCTAGGCTCTCAAGCTGAAGTATGCGGCTCGCAGAGCAATACATAATAAAACAAAACTAGATCGAGAATATGAAATCTGTTACAGTCTACTGTTGTGTTAAATCAATGAAAAAAAATTGATGAAAAGACGAAGAAAAAATTTGATTCAACCTTATCATTACCTTTGAGAACAAGTAAATATCAGTATGGAGAACCATACATGCCTTCTATGTTCTAAGATTTATATTTAAAATCATTTTTGAAATGAAATAATGAAATAGTTCCATAGAAACTACTTCTTTCTTCAGTCTTAACCGTAGTACTGTGGTCACTAACGTATACCAGCTCACGTTAGTGCACTCGATTTTCACTGATGATGGCAGTCGATGGGACTGCCGAAACGTTTGGTTTTGCAGGAAACATTGGACCACAGCCAAACACCCCGGGAAGGAATTTTAACAACAAACTACTTCTTTGTTGCCGATAACGTAGAACACATAAAATTTTCCCCTCCCCCTTCAACTATCATTTTCATTTATAGAAAATTACCCCCTCCAGTGGATTATTATGACCTTCTTTTCAGGATAGTTTATTTTTAAAATTAAGTACTTTACTGTTGTTAAAACATAAAACGTTGCCGGTAAACTATCCCTTCTCCTTAACCGATCTTCACTAAAATCAATAGGTCCTGAGTCCTCTACAACTCAGGCACATATGCAAAAAATTATTTGATTCTGTTTGAATTTATCTGTTTGGAGCGCCAGTTATCGTTCACAATAGAAAAAATTCTACACACAGACACTTTTCGGAAAAAGACTTTTCTTCATGTTTTGAGGGTAACACAATCAGAATCAGCCCTTATTTCGAACACGATTTTTTCGCGATCACCGTACTTCCATTTCCTTACATGGAACATGGAAGTAAAAAGGATGTTTGAAGTCATCGCCTTCAAACATATATATTGAATCTAAATAGATGGAAAGTTGAGAACCTGGTAGCGAAAATGTGGAGGAAGGACACGGAAATAGCAGAAGTTATAACCTGTACTATTTACTCATCGCAGACAACCAAGTCGTTATACTACAGGATGAAGAAGAAGCAAATAACGTTTGTAATCAGATAATGGGTAAACTGGAAATCTATCTTTAAGAACTATATATTGATGGTAAAAATTCAAATAAAATGGATAATTTTTGCTAACCGGGGTCAACAAAAAACAGGGACGGAAAATCGAATAAAGAAAACGTGAAGAGGGTGAGCAGGAAACAGTGGGCATAATAATGGAACAGAAGCGTTACCAACCGAACAAAATGTTCTATGTGTAAATCGATTGCAGAAATTGCAGTGCTGTGTAAAGCAGAGGCGTGGGCAATGGACGATGAATGAACAAGGGATATCTATAGAACAGCGGCTGGTAGATACAGAAAAATAAAGACTAAAAGTAAAGGGAGAATAAGCAGTGGCGGATTATCCGTAACGCTACGCTATGCTGCAGCACCGGGCACCAGGGCCTCAGCTGTCAGAGGGAGCACCATCCAGTTGAACTGACTAAGCGAACCAAAGCTTATGATCACATTACGCAATTGTTTGGTTTTCTAACGCAGTTATTAACCATGAAGACTGTCGAGTTGGAAAATCAAGCAAAATCTCTTATAGAACTTTACTTAAACGATTTGAATAACGATCTTCTAATACAATTAAAGCACTTTGTGCCACAAGTAAAATTGCAAGAAAGAGGGTTTTTTTCAAATCGTTCGAGTGATGATGATAGATTATTCCATGACACTACAGTTTGTCCGCTCAGAGTATTAAACTGAATTATTGATTGTATAATGATTGATGTATTTCCAAATATATATATATTACATTTAATATTTATACTAAATTTACCTCAAGATGTTTTTTCTATTTGGAACATGTTTCGAGAGTTCCTGTTCTCTCATCTTCAGCCTTCGCCATCTTGTTTCTGGTGAAGTATTTGTGTGTTGGCTGCTGGATGTTATTAAGGTTGTTTGTTGGTCTTTGGTCTTTTAAAGTTGTATTATTGTGTGTGGTTGTGGTATATGTTTTTGTATTTTGTGTATTTTCGATGTTGAGTGCTTTGAATATTGTGTCATGTTTTGTATTGATTTGTATTTGTTCTGGTATTAGTTTGTTTTGTGTTTTATGTTTGTATATTTGTAAATTTTCCCAAATGTTCATTATGGTGCCTTTGTGTGGTATATATAACATGTGCCCATAAGATAACAGTGACATATTAGAGTGGAAACAGGGGAATGAGACACTATATATCATTAAGGGAGTTAGTATATGTGTAGTAATAATTAAGGTAATGTTAAAAAATTGTTATAAGAGTTTTTGTTAGTAAATGAACAAAGTATTGTTAGTAATATTAAATGACCAGTTATGTTAAAGTCAGAAAACCAATAATAATTAAAAAGCTTAGTTTCAGGCATAGACCTGTAAGGAAGAATAAGTTGATTATATAATAAGTGTGATGGTTAAAAGCATCAAATGTTTTTTTGTTAGTTTGTTTCTTTAGTAATGTTTAAGAAACCAAATACATAAAATTACTAAATATAAAATATTGTAAAGAGCATAGGATAGCAGTATTATGAAATCTAGGCATTAGGCCTAGCTTTGAGGAACAGAATTTTGTAAAATTAAATATAAAACAATAGCCAAAAATAAATTAAAGTATATAATCTGTATAGGTATTAAAGTAAAAGTATAAGGTACAAATCTGGATACATAATACTTAGTTTAAAGGTATTTAACTAAAGAAATATCAAATAGGAAAAATAAGAAATATATTATGAAGTGATCAAATGTAAACATAAATGGTACCAAAATAATCTGTAAGGAAAAAGCAAAGCCATGGTGTTATTGGATTTAATATTACAGTTAGCATAAGAAAGTTATAATAATTTATAAGATTTTTTATAAATTTTGAACAGAAAAAACGTTAGTTAATATAACAATGTTATAAGTTATTAGCCAATGGGAATCAGAGTATCATAGAGAGTTGCCATGACAACAAAAGCTTGTTACATGTTTAACCGTTGAAAATTTATTATTCCATTATTGACGATCATAGAGGGTGGATGTATGTAGCCCATGAAGATAAATAAGTAAAGAAATTAATAAATTTTACCAAATTGTGATTAAGAAGACACAAAGAATAATCTTAAATTAACTAATGATGAGATGTCTAATAATTCAACACATTACATAATAAATATTATATAAAAAACTTGGATGAAGAAGAACTAATTCAGAAAAAACCACCTACAGAAGGAAGAAAAACCTTGGAATCTACATTAACCAGCAATACTGATGGAACCAGAACACCAGAATTGGATCATTTGAACCTGGATCTTACTAAACCATACAAGGAGGGACCAGCAGAAGTGTTCCAGAAGAAGAGGATCGCCCAAGAGAAGCCGAATTAGAGGAGTGTTGAGTATATTTTAAATGTTTTAACCGAAAACAACTCTAGAAAAAATCAACATTAACTGAACAATTTTATTGCACTTCACCAACCACTTAAATAACTTTTTAGAACTGATTTCTATTTAACAATCACCTCTGATAGAACAAATAAATCACTGAATTTTGAAGTTAAATTAATTTGTTTTAAAAAACGCGAACTTGCTAAGTGAGAAATTAACCTATTGAGCACTGTTTCCTATAGAGGTAACTTATTTTCAATACTTAAATATATCACATGTTATGTATTAGTTATAAGGTATATTATAAGATTTTGTGCATTTATTAGTGTGTAAACCAATATTTTCTGTAGTCCAAAGAACTTATCCCTGAGATTTTATAATAAACAAACGAAGAACCATACGCCATTACGTAGCGTCTACACACGGACTGAGCAGACAGCCAACTACGGAAAAAGTAAACATGCCGGCGCAATGATATATGTTATGTTTTATTTCAGAAATTGTAATTGACCAATATATATTAAAACTGTTAATAAATCTTCGTACCTATGCTCAGCTGTATGTTTGATTTATTGAAAAGGTTAATATAAAAGTTTGGGGTAAATAAAAAATAATAAGATACGTTAGTTGACGAAGTCGATTTCGCCAAGCAGTGTTAACCAATCAGACGGCGAGGCGGAGAATTCAAATTGAACGGCGGAAGAGTGAGCCGACGGTCGACTTCGTAAGTATTTAGAAAAGTAATAAACGACTCGTTACCAATAACGACAAAGTAAGTACTGATAAAATTAAAGCATACAACGGAATACGTTACAACACACACGTGTGTGTGTGTGTGTGTAGAGAGAGAGAGAGAGAGAGAGAGAGAGAGAGGAGAGAGAGAGAGAGAGAGAGAGAGAGAGAGAGAGAGAGAGAGAGAGAGAGAGAGAGAGAGAGAGAGAGAGAGAGAGAGCTAACTGTACATATAGAAAGGTGCTGATATTGTGGTTTGACTAGGCTTCCATGGACGGCTTCGCAGCTGACATGGCGTTACTGACTGGTTGAACATGCTAGGAGCAAGTAGAAGACGTTAGTTAAAGTACGGAGTAACTGTCTAATACTAATACCACATATGTAGAAGGGGGAATAAGAAAAAGTTAATACAATTTTTAACACGGTGAATTTCTTTGTCGATTTTGTTTCTTACAGGAATGTCGGAACATACCGTCATCGGGGGTTTCAGCAATCATCAGTTACACAAGTGTGTGCGAGTTTTCTCAATTACGCAAATTGCAGTGATTATGTGGTTTGTTTGCTGGAATGAAGTTACGTAAAGCACGGCCGTTTTTTACTCTATTTTCTCATGTAAGCTGTAGATTTCCAACTCTTCTCTAATCTCTTCATTTTTAAATCTTGTTTAGAACGGCCTTTTACCGATCTTAGAAATTTCATCTCCGCTGCTCATTTTATCTCTCTTTCTCATTATCCCTGACTCACTTCAATAACAGGGACAGCCATTACCTTGTAAAACGTAATACTTACCATTAGCTGAGTATCTTTGGTGGTGCCGCACATCATTTGAAACTTATGTAGTTTATTGTCTATGTCTATTATGATATAAGAGAGAAAATAAATAAATTTAGGAATATTTGTGGTACAGTTCATATAAATCGCAGAAATAAAACAAGAAACAGCATAAGGATTAAATTTTATAAGACAATTGCAATTTATAACCCACGTTGATTTATGCAAGTGAGGAGTGGGTCATGACAAAAAAGGAAAGCGGCAAGATTCAGAGTGCTCATATGATATATCATACCCTAGGTAGCTAAAGTGAGAGACTTGTTCAATTGGTAGGTTGTTAATTCCTATTTTATGAGATCCTGAAAGGCCGTGGCTTCTTTTATTCTGTACAGGTTATAAATCCAGAAACAAAGTAGACTGTCATTTCAACTACTCTCTCCTACCCGGTTTTTCTTTCAGGGTTTTCTCCCTTTAGTTGATGTGTTCCAGTTTTGCGGCGCCGTCTACCCTCTTCTGTCTCCTACACAACGCACATCAACTGTGGCCACCGTGTGTTGTCCTCTGGATGTGATAGCATTCTCTCACAGCTTCATCGCTACGCAGATAACGGTAATCAGCATAACTTCCAAGATCCAGTAATATTATTTGATAGAAGAAAGAAGATCTTGATAAGTAATAGGTAATAATTGCGCAAGGTCGGAAAAAACAAGAGTTGATCATTGAAGAAAAATTTAAGAGAAGGGAGAACTTAATCCAAGACAATCTGAAGCAAAGTGAGAGTCCAGTTACGGCATCTCAGGCTAGCCACACCGCACCAACAACTTATGGATCCCTGACGGAACTAGCCTTTTCTACTCTTCAAGGATTAGGTTACATAAACCTGTTCCGGCACCCATCTCACCTTGGACGACCCACGTCTCTTCTACCAGTGGTTTTATAGTTCAGTGGCGCTTTCGGTAATCGATCCTCTGTCATTCTTTGCAGATGATCCCACCATTGGCTTCTGTAAATAGCAATACTTCCATTTATGTCCTTTACTTCAAGTTCTGCTCTGATATCTTCATTCCTTATTCCATCTTGCAATGTATAATTTAAAGTATTTCGAAGAAACTGCATTTCAGCACTCTGAATCTTGCCGCTTCCTTTTTTGTCATGACCCACTCCTCACTTGCATAAATCAACGTGGGTATTGCAATTGTCTTATATAAAATTTAATCCTTATGGTGTTTCTTGTTTTATTTCTACGATTTATATGAACTGTACCACAAATATTCCTAAATTTATTTATTTTCTCTCTTATATCATATTCAGGTTCATAGCTTACTGCACAGCCGAGATATTTGAAACAGCTCACTTGTTCTAAAGTGCTGTTGTTTATAGCTATCTTAGTCCTCACTGGATATTTGCCTCTAAAAGCTATGGTTTTCGTTTTTCTTACTGAAATTGTCAGTGAGTACTCTCTTGCCATTTCTTGTAATTGAAACATAGTATGAAACTCTTTGCAAATCATACTAATTTTCTTGAATAAGAACTGTATTATCCGCATATAGCAGGGAACCCATACAAATTGATTTGTTAAGTTGTATTCTCGAAGTCACTCTAAATTTCCATGCTCTCAACATGTCGTCAATGTATATATTAAACAAGGCTGGGGAAACACAACATCCCTGTCTAACTCCCTTATTTATTGTAATGTCACCTGAGAGCCTATCCTGTTCATCTAAAACTTTTAAATACTTGTAGCATCCAAAGCAAGTAGGCTTTCCTGTTTTATAAAATATATTTTAGACAACTACTTGTACCGCTATAGCGATGTATGTAAGTTTGGTGTCAGATCGCGATATCCCAGACCGTAAATCCTACAAACAGGAGATCTGGAAAAGAAAGTCACTGCAGCCTGGAACCGATGTTTGGCGCGTTTTCTATAAAGTCAGGTCACCGCGCACGGAATTTAAGAAGCGTTTACAGAATTCGATAATTAGACGCGGTAATTAATTAGCACCGCGTTCTTGAGTACGGTACACCGTTGACAAGACAATACAGTGAGTGCCGGCCCTGAAGGTGTAACGGTACTTCTCATGCCAGTTACACACTCAAACAGTGGAAATGTAGCCGTATGTGTGTGTGTGTGTGTGTGTGTGTGTGTGTGTGTGTGTGTGTGTGTGCGCGCAAGACAAAGTGAAAGTGTACAAACGGATTATATTGCCTTGTCTCTGGTAACAGCCATTAAATATGAATAATATGAGGTGAAGTAACTCATCGCTTCCTCTTGTCTTGTAAGTCAGAAGAGGAAAGCTTTGTCAGAAAGTAACTTCGAAGACGGATTTAAGACGGTTCCTTTTTCAGTTTTCTCAAGATGCCACCCTCTTTCCTTTGGGATAGAAAACCATATCTAAAGGCAGATGAACTGACAGTCAACGGCATAGAATAGAGCCAGCAACAGGAAACCGCTTCATTAAAAAAACACTGAGACAGCTTCCGCGTGGTTCGTCCACAAACCCAACAGACACTTTTCCTTATTGACTGTTGTACTTCCTCGTGTTCTTAGAAATCTTCAATCCGTCCATTGTTCTTCCGGTTTCTGTTCAGTCAAGCTGAATTATAATTTTGCTATAAAAAAATAGCTTTGATGTTTGCCTTCAAACGTATAACGGTTCCTCTCTTTGTTTCACTACAAAATCTTCCAGACTGACCAGTAGCTCTAACAAGGTCGCAACTAATATACAGTTTCTAACCATAAAAATTGACACTGTCAGAGAAAGAAAATCGGTATGGAGAACCATACAACGACTTCCATGTTCTAAGATTTATATTTAAAATCATTTACTTGAATTCGGTTTGATAGTTTCTAAAAAAATATCCCCACCTTGTAAATCGAGTTTGACAAATTGAGATGAAATATTTCCATAGAAACTACTTCTTTGTTGCCAATAACGTAGTATATATATATAAAAAATCGGTATAGAGAACCATACATGACTTTTTCAAATTAATTATCAAATTATTTTTAATATGTACACAAAAAATCAGAACGAAACCAAATATATCAGCATGCTTTGGGTACGAACGCTAAGAAAGATAATCAAAATACGAATTGTACCTAGTTGTTAATATTTTACAAATAAAGAATTAATTTGATTAAATTCATTTTATTTAAACAACGCGAAAAAAAGCGAATACCCCTAACGTTTGTTTTCTGTGACTTTCTGAAAACGAAAAATTATTTTATTTACGTATCCGTGGTTACATAGCATGGAACGATATCGATTGTTAATATTTTATTGAAATTTTTAAGTTTTCGGTCGAATAAATTTATAATATCAATACAAAAAATTGCCCCCTCCCCTTCGATTACCCTTTTCATTTACATATATTTTATCTACCTTTCTACAGTGGATTATTATGACCATCTTTTCAGGATACTTTATTTATCAAAATTAAATACTTTACTCTTGTTAGAACTTAAACGTTGCAGGTAAACTACCCCTTCCACTTAACTGACCTTCACCAAAATCAATAGGCCTTAAGTCCTCTACAACTCGGGCAAATATGCAAAAAATTATTTGATTCTGCTTGAATTTGCGGCAGTTATCGTTCGCCATAGAAAAAATTCTACACAAAATTTTTTTAGGAAAATGACTTTTCTTCATGTTTTGAGGGTAGTGCAATCAGAATCAGTCCTTATCTCGAATACGATTTTTTTCGCGATCACCATACTTCTATTTCCTTACGGAACATGGAAGTAAATATCGGTATGGAGAACCAAACATGACTTCCATGTTCTAAGATTTATATTTAAAATACTTTTCGAAATGAACTATTTCCATAGAAACTACTTCTTTCTTCGGCCTTAACAACAGTACTGTGATCACTAACGTATACCACCTCACAATAGTGCACTCAGTTTTTACTGATCATGGCAGTCGATAGCAATGCCGAAACGTCTGGTTTTGTAGAAAACATTGGATCAAGCCCAAACAGCCCAGGAAGGAATTTTAACAACAAACAACTTCTTTGTTACCGATAACGTAGTACACATGGCATATAAATAAATATCGGTATGGAGAACCATACATGACTTCCATGTTCTAAGATTTATATTTAAAATCATTTATGAAATGAAATGTTTCCATAGAAACTACTTCTTTCTTCAGCCTTAACCACAGTACTGTGGTCACTAACGTATACCACCACACGTTATCGCACTCGATTTTCACTGATGATGGCAGTCGACGGCACTGCCGAGACGTCTGGTTATGCAGAAAACATTGGTCTACAGCCAAACAGCCCGGGAAGGAATTTTAACAACAAACTACTACTTTGTTGCCGATAACGTAGTACACATATAAAAATTTACCCTCCCCTTCAACTATAATTTTCATTTATAGAAAATTACCCCCACCCCGTTCAACTAGCGTCTTCATTTATAGATATTTCATCTACGTTTCTACAGTGGATTATTAAGATCTTCTTATCAGGATACTTTATTTATCAAAATTAAGTACGTTACTCTTGTTACAACAAAAAATGTTTCAGGTAAACTACCCTTTCCCCGAAACCGATCTTCACCAAAATCAATAGGCCTCGAGTCTTCTACAAATCAGGTACATATGTAAAAAATTATTTGATTCTGTTTGAATTTACGGCAGTTATCGTTCGTCATGAAAAAATTTATCTTGTTACAACATAAAATTTTGCAGGTAAACTATCCCTTTCCCTTAATTGATCTTCACCAAAATCAATAGACCTTCAGTCCTCTACAATTCAGGGAGGCATGCAAAACATTATTTGTTTCTGTTTGAATGGGCGGCAGTTATCGTTCGTCATAGAAAAAATTACCCTTGTTAAAACATAAAATGTGGAAGGTAAACTACCCCTTTACCTTAACCGATCTTCACCAAAAACAACAGGTCTTGAGAACTCTACAATTCAGGGCTGTATGCGAAACATTATTTGATTCTGTTTGAAGTTGCGGCTGTTATCGTTTGCCATAGAAAAAAATTACCCTTGTTAAAACATAAAACGTTGCTGGTAAACTACCCCTTTCTCTTAACCGATCTTCACCAAAAACAATAGGCCGTGAGAACTCTACAATTCAGGGTTGTATTCGAAACATTATTTGATTCTGTTTGAATTTGCGGCTGTTATCGTTTGCCATAGAAAAAAATCTACAGACAGACACACAGACACTTTTCGAAAAATGACTTTTTTCATGTTTTGAGGGTAGTACAATCAGAATCTGCAATAATCTCGACCACGATTTTTTTTTGCCATCACCATACTTCCATTTCCTTATGGAACATGGAAATAAAAAAGTGGTTAAGTCAGTCTTGGGCAAATCGTACGGTTAAAGAAGACAACGTACGCACTGTGGAAAAATTTACATATCTCTGAACGAAAATAACGAGGGACCGGAATGTGGAGGAGATATAGTTGTTTTCCTTAGGTTTTATTGTTCATAACTAAACAAATAATAGTATACATATACAGGAGTATGAATGCATAACGTTCCATGTTGTTCACTTTCCAATCTCCATTTGTGTATGTTATTCCACGCAGCTTCTGCTAGTCGTCTGTACTCCATCTCCATCATCATTTCCATTTCACACGTCTTCTGCTACTCGTCTGTCACACGCTGTTACGTTTTATTCAAATACCTTTTAGGAATACGAGTAGGGCTCATTCTGTTCGACGATTTTTTCACTTTTTCTTTTTATTTGTTCACCAACGTTTGTAACTCCGCAATTATATCAATATTTCTTTTCTAATCTAATGTTGTGTATCCTGCTGTACGTTTATATTCTTGTCTCTTTTGTCTTTGCTACAATCCATGCCTCACGTTCATACATTAGACAGTTGATGGTACAGTTCTACAGAATTCTGCATATCTTGTTTTCTTAGTTGTCTGTTTTTGTTCCAGAATGTTAACGATTTATTTTCCTTTCTTTGTGTGCGATACCCTAATGATCCTTCCTTAATATAAAGGCTATGACATTGTATATTACTCATTGACTTTCTCATGATTTAAATTTGTTTTCGTGTAGGCCTATATTTAGTATATCTGAACAGAGTTTCCTTATAGACCTTTCTCTTAGTAAATATATTTTCAATGAAGAAAGTTGTGTTAGGTGGTGGAAATCACAAGCAGAATGATCACTGTTGCACACCACTATATAAAAAAAAAATTATCCCGATTAGCGCTTTCAAGCTTCACAGCTCATCGTCAGATCGGAATTGAAAGAAATAATGTGAAAACAAACCCTTCACCCCATCTCACCTCATCCTGCTCACACACAACAAGCTATAATTCAAATGTCCTTTCCCCACCCCCTGAGCCCTGTCCCTCCATCTGGACAGTTACATATTTTTCTAGCAAATTCCTTGTATTTCAGTGTTTTGTGTGTGTGTGTGTGTGTGTGTGTGTGTGTGTGTGTGTGTGTGTGTGTGTGTGTGTGTGTGTGTGTGCGTACATTCCTTTTAAACCTACCGTCTTCCTCTCTTCACATGTGGGTCAGTCACACACCCTTATTTTAAAACATCCAATTAGTACTATGCAATTTAATTCTTAATCTTATCTATCTGTCCTCTGTCATTTACTTCTTAATTATGTTATAAAATATTTCTTCATTATCAAATTTAATTTTAGTATTAATTAAATTGTCTAACCCTTTTTCTCTTTCTTTCAATATTTCTAACTCCTCCCTAAGCTTCCTTTCAACTGTGTTATTTACTACTTTTACAATTTCGTAGTCTTCCAAAGGATTAACAAACTTATGGTTGTCTTCTATGAAATGTCTTGCAGGGTCATTGACATACATAGGTTCACATACTAGAAAAATTATAAAATGTTTTAATAAATACGGAGTAGATATAGCTATTAAAAAATGTGAAACGGTATTTGATAAGATAAGGAATAAAAATATAGAAAAAATTCCAGTATTACAGAAAAGCGGAATTTATAAATTAAAATGTAAAGACTGCAACAAAGTGTACCTAGGTGAGACAGGACGAAAATTCATACGCAGTTGTCTGACCACAAACGTGGAGAAGGTAATAGAACAACCGATTCGTTATATGCAAGACATTTCATAGAAGACAACCATAAGTTTGTTAATCCTTTGGAAGACTACGAAATTGTAAAAGTAGTAAATAACACAGTTGAAAGGAAACTTAGGGAGGAGTTAGAAATATTGAAAGAAAGAGAAAAAGGGTTAGACAGTTTAATTAATACTAAAATTAAATTTGATAATGAAGAAATATTTTATAACATAATTAAGAAGTAAATGATAGAGGACAGATAGATAAGATTAAGAATTAAATTGCATAGTACTAATTGGATGTTTTAAAATAAGGGTGTGTGACTGACCCACGTGTGTGGAGAGGAAGGTAGGTTTAAAAGGAATGTACGCACGCACACACACACACACACACACACACACACACAAAACACTGAAATACAAGGAATTTGCTAGAAAAATATGTAACTGTCCAGATGGAGGGACAGGGCTCAGGGGGTGGGGAAGGGACATTTGAATTATAGCTTGTGTGTGAGCAGGGTGGGGTGAGATGGGAGTGAAGGGTTTGTTTTCACATTATTTCTTTCAATTCCGATCTGACGATGAGGTGTGAAGCTTGAAAGCGCTAATCGGGATTTTTTTTTTTAGTGGTGTGCAACAGTGATCATTCTGCTTGAAATATATTTTCCAGTGATTTTTATAACTTCCATGTTCCATAAGGAAATGGAAGTATGGTGACGGCGAAAAAAATCGTGTCCGAGATAAGTGCTGATTCTGATTGTACTACCCTCAAAACAAGAAGAAAAGTCATTTTTCGAAAAGTGTGTGTGTGTGTCTGTCTATCTATGTGTCTATCTGTGTGTAGTTATTTTCTATGGCAAACGATAACAGCCGCAAATTCAAACAGAATCAAGTAAATTTTTGCATACAACCCTGAATTGTAGAGTTCTCAAGACACATTGTTTTTGGTGAAGATCGGTTAAGGAAAAGGGGTAGTTTACCTGCAACGTTTTATGTTTTAACAAGGGTAATTTTTTCTATGACGAACGATAACTGCCGTACATTCAAACAGAATCAAATAATTTTTTCATACCTCCCTGAATTATAGAGAAATCAAGGTCTTTTGATTTTGGTGAAGATCGATTAAGAGAAAGGGGTAGTTTACCAGCAACATTTTATGTTTTAACAAGGGTAATTTTTCTTATGACGAATGATACCTGCCGCACATTCAAAGAGAATCAAATCATTTTTTTGCATACGTTCCTGAATTGTTAAGTACTCAAGTCCTTTTGTTTTTGGTGAAGATCGGTTAAGGGAAAAGGGTAGTTTACCTGCAAGACTTTATGTTTTAACAACAGTAATTTTTTCTATGACGAACGATAACAGTCGCAAATTCAAACAGAATCGAATACTTTTTTGCATACTTCCCTGAATTGTAGAGTACTCAAGACCTTTTGTTATTGGTGAAGATCGGTTAAGGGAAAGGGGTAGTTTACCAGCAACGTTTTATGTTTTAACAAGGGTAATTTTCTTCTATGACGAACGATACCTGCCGCAAATTCAAAAATAATCAAATAATTTTTTGCATACATCCTAAATTGTAGAGAGCTCAAGTCCTGTTGATTTTGATGAAGATCGATTAAGGGAAAGGGGTAGTTTACCTGCAACATTTTATGTTGTAACAACAGAAATTTTTTCATTAGAACGATAACTGCCGTAAATTCAAACAGAATCAAATAATTTTTTACATATGTGCCTGAGTTGTAGAGGACTTAATGCCTTTTCATTTTGGTGAAGATAGGTTACGGGGGAAGGGTAGTTTACCTGAAACATTTTTTGTTGTAACAAGAGTAAAGTACTTAATTTTGATAAATAAAGTATCCTGATAAGAAGATCTTAATAATCCGCTGTAGAAACGTAGATCAAATATCTATAAATGAAGAGGCTAGTTGAACGAGGTGGGGGTAATTTTCTATAAACGAAAATTATAGTTGAACGGGGAGGGGATAATTTTTTTTATATATGTAGGCCTACTACGTTATCGGCAACAAAGAAGTAGTTTGTTGTTAACATTCCTTCCCAGCCTGTTTGGCCGTAGATCAATGTTTTCTGCAAACCCAGATGTTTCGGCAGTGCCATCGACTTCCATCATAAGTGAAATTCGAGTGCGATAACGTGAGGTAGTATACGTTAGTGACCACAGTACTGTGGTTAAGGCTGAAGCAGTAAGTAGAAAGAAGTAGTTTCTATGGAAATATTTCATTTCGAAAATGATTTGAAATATAAATCTTAGGACACGGAAGTCATGTATGGTTCTCCATACCGATATTTACTTCCATGTTCCATAAGGAAATGGAAGTATGGTGATCGCGAAAAAATCGTGTTCGAGATAACGGCTGATTCTGATTGTACTACCTTCTTCAAAACATGAAGGAAAGTCATTTTACTTCTATGTTCCATAAGGAAATGGAAGTATGATAATTGCGAAAAATATCGTGTTCGAGATAATTGCAGATTCTGATTGTACTACCCTCAAAACATGAAAAAAAGTAATTTTTCGGAAAGTGTTTGTGCGTTTGTCTGTGTGTCTATGTGTAGATTTGTTTTTTATGGCAAACGATAAGAGCCGCAAATTCAAACAGAATCAAATACGTACTTCTTTGCATACAGCCCTGAATTGTAAAGTACCTACGACCTATTGTTTTTAGTGAAGATCGGTTAAGGGAAAGGGGTAGTTTACCTGCAACGTTTTATGTTTCAACAAGGGTAATTTTTTTCTATGACGAACGATAACTGCCGCACATTCAAACAGAATCAAATAATTTTTTGCACACATCCCTGAATTGTAGATGACTCAAGGTCTATTGATTTTAGCGAAGATCGGTTAAGAGAAAGGGGTAGTTTACCTGCAACGTTTTATGCTTTAACAAGGGTAATTTTTTCTATGATGAACGATAACTGCCGCACAATCAAACAGAATCAAATAATGTTTTGTATACATCCCTGAATTGTAGAGACGTCAAGGCTTGGTGATTTTGGTGAAGATCGGATTAGGAAAAGGGGTAGTTTACCTGCAACATTTTATGTTTTAACAAGAGTAAAGTACTTAATTTTGATAAATAAAGTATCCTGATAAGAAGATCATAATAATCCACTGTAGAAACGTAGATGAAATATCTATAAATGAAGAGGCTAGTTGAAGGAGGTGGGGGTAATTTTCTATAAATGAAAATGATAGTTGAAGGGGGAGGGGATAATTTTTATTTATATGTCATGTGTTATCGGCAACAAAGAAGTAGTTTGTTGTTAAAATTCCTTCCCGGGCTGTTTGGCCGTGGTCCAATGTTTTTTACAAAACCAGAGGTTTCGGCAGTGCCATCGACTGTCATGATCAGTGAAAATCGAGTGCACTTACGTGAGGTGGTATATGTTAGTGACCACAATACTGTGGTTAAGGCTGAAGGAAGAAGTAGTTTCTATGGAAATATTTCATTTCGAAAATGATTTTAAATATAAATCTTAGAACATGGAAGTCATCTATGGTTCTCCATACCGATATTTGTTTATGATTTCAAATGCAAAGATCTAAAGTACATTTTAAAACTGCTTTTATATTTTCTTCATTTCGCGATTTAGGTAATCTCGCTTACCTCTACAACTGACACAGACATCTTCTTTCAGTTCACACTACTTTGCATCTACTGGCGGTTAATATTTTCCTCACGTTCAGTTTCGACTTTTCCTTAAAAGGTTAGACTTTTTTGTAGCCTTTCTACTTCTTTTCCTTCTTCTCTTTAAGGATTAGGTTATATAGACCTGGCACCTATTTCATATGCGGACGACCTACGTCTCTTCTACCAATGGTTTTATACAGAGGCAATCGACCCTCTGTCATTACAGAGACAAAAATTATGAGTCAATTAGCTGCAATTTTTTTTACAATCGATTAGTGTAGGAAGCAGTAATTATCTTAAGTTTTACCAAGATTTTTTCTGAAACTGAATAGTGCGCGATTAATGTTTACATTGTCTCACAATATTCGATTCAATTTGGCGAATTTTTTACTCTATGCTGTTCATACTGATCCCAACATACTGACGATGGCAAGACGTAATCTTAGAACAGTAGAGAAATCACTAATCTTCAGGAAAATCGTTAGTGAGAAGGTCTATAAAACAAAACTCCTCTTCTTCTTCTTCTTCAAAGATTATGTTACATAAACCTGTTCCGGCACTCATCTCATCCTCGGACGACCCACGTCTCTTCTACCAATGGCTTTATAGTTCACTGCCGCTCTCCGCAATCGATCCTCTGTCATCCTTTGCAGATGATCCCACCATAGTCTTCTGTAAGTTGTTTCATTTATGTCCTGAAATGTTTTTGTACTCGATAATTTAGTCCGCCGAATCACCGTCTATTAAAAACACTTCTCGTCAGTTGATCGGCCATCAAATGATTTCGATGACGGATGGAGTTTCCATTGCACAGATTTTTCCTGATCCCTCTCTGAAACGTTTTACGCGGCCTATATAAACTCAAGTCCCCTACGTGCCTCCTCTGACTGCTGTTGTGGACCTCGTCACTTCCATACGCCTGTTCAACATTCCCTATAGCTATCTTCTCACTTAATCAAGTTCCGTAATTCAAATTCCATCCCGTTTTTGTTCCGTACGTCATTAGTTTTCAGGCTTACTGAAGACACCCTTTCTTGACCGATACCAGAAGTAAATGAGTTGGTCATTGTGTTTTAATATTCTCGTCGAGGTTTGCCGTAGGCTTTGTATACCTCCACATTTGTTCTACTAACTTACTGATTTTCCATTTCTTTTGTTACCTTCCGCTATTCTTCTCATCATCTTCCACTGCCATCCCCTTAGTGTCTTCTGTGCATATTTGTTCACAACTCATGATTCACGCCCATTTAGTGGCATCAGTCTGTGTATAGTTCATGAAATCGTAGTTTTGCGCTTCTAGATAAATTCTTTGCCCTTTAGTAACTGACTGACTTTCCCAGAACACATGTTCGCTTTGCATTGCTCACTTCCTCCTGCATACACAAACTCAATAAACTCTGTTTTCCCCCGGACGGGTATCCGACTATAGTTTTGCACCTACCCTCAAGCGTCCACATACTCTCATCACTTTCTGCCTTGTGTGCCTCCTCCACAAAAATCTTTTTGTTATCTCTTTTATTTCTCTTTGTCTCTCAATAGAATCTTTGTCTCTCTTTGTTGGAATAATTCGAAATGTGGTTTTATCGGAGAATACTAAGCATTTGATGGACAGCAAAAATAAGTAATTAGGAAGATGAACAATTTAAGTTGGGAATGGGATGAAGAAAGAATGGGAAGTTATTAACACAGTGAAAATAAGAAAGCTTCAGTATCTGGGACATCTCATGAGAAATGAACAGAGATTTTACTTATTGCGGTCCACACTACAGGGAAAAGTACTTGGAAAGACAGCAGTTGGCCGACCGTGAATATCATGGCTGAGAAATTTAAGGATCTGGTTTGGCATGAATACAACTGACTTATTCTGTGCACCAGTACAGAAAGTTAAAATAGTCTGTATGATATCCAACATCCGAAACGTATAGGAACTATCAGAAGAAGTCTCTCAATATTAATAATATTTAATAATAAGAATACAAACTGCGAAGGTTATAATCCAACAATTAATTGTTAAGCTGGATGTGAGTGTCGTAGAAGAAATTCGGTCCAATCGCAACAGAACAACTAGTTAAAATCAATTCGTAAGTAAAACGTTCCAAACTTCTGCACACATGACACGTGTATTGAATATATTTTGTAAACTTTAAAAATATCATACACAAACAGCTTTCTCTGTCACGTAAGAGTTGTCCTTGAAATCTGACACCGCGAGACACGCCGGGTCCCCGTTATTGTCACACGGTACAGTAATTGTCATTCACTACTAGTGTTGTTACTTTGTCGCACGACAAGGACAGTATTGTATCACCAACAGGATGTGTGCTACCGTACCTTCCAGTCTCTTCGCGGTTCGTACCCGGGAATTCCCTTAGAAATCCCCGACAGTCTCTTCGCTAATACTGCAACAACGCTCGCTAACAAGTTCGCACCATGTTTTGATTTAATTTGACTTTTTTTTGCAATGGTTAACGGATATATACACTTTATAAATGTTCTGCCTCCGCTGGGATAAGAAATTCCCGTCTTCGTAGGAATAAATCAACGTGTAAGTTAATGGAGACAAGGGGGGCATTGCCCAGGGCCCCGCAACGGGAGGTTCGGATGTTTTTTAAAACGATTTACATGTGATTTTCTGTTGATTTTTAAAACTACTTTTACATTATATTCTTTATATATAAACAAACAAGATGAGTAGAGTATTGACACCTTTTTATAGTTAAGGTTTTCTTTTCTTTTGATCATCTGATCAATGTTTTCATTATTAAATTACATCGCTAATTGCTTTGAAAACAGATATTCCGAGCCGAAGCACTAGACCGGCGCGGTGCCGCTGTCACTGTCCGTCACCGTTGCATCTTCTTCGCCTTCTTCTTCTTCTTCTTTACTGCCTGTGTCCGAGACTCAGTTCAGACTTTTTACCATGACCCGGTAGTTTGTTTCGAGATTTGTTACTCAGTGAGAGTTGACGTCTGAAAACCTTAAGCGCGGGTACACATTAACGTATACACTTCCGTTCCTATTTTTCTTATTACTGTACCTTCTTGTTAAAGGGATTTACCGGTTCTCTTCAAAGAGTGGCGTTCGCATTTGCGTGTACGTTTGAAATATGGAATATAGGAAAATCAGTTCAGTCAGTATCTTCTGAACGATGTTTCAATAGCGCGTGTGTTTATTGTGTTAGGCCTATTGCCGTTTACTTTAATGGGATTGATTTTAGGATGCTAAAACACTTTTTCAACCACTTTAAAGACCAAATTGTAGATACGCCACTGGTTGAAGAGAACTGGTAGATCCCAGTTCTTTTGCCTTTGAAAAGAAAATAATAAGAAAAAACGTTAACAATGAGACAGGTAATCGGTAGAAAGCAAAAAGTAATGTATAAGTAACAGAGTTTATGAACAATGAAGTCATGAACTCACATAGAGTTGCGTGTTTGGGTCATGTTAAAAGAATGCTGAAAATCACCATTGCTGAAAGTCAATAGTATACTTTAGGGAAGAATGGCTGATAAGAGAAAGACAGAAATGTAGATCAACAAGAACGAGACTTCAGCAGAAAAATGTGAAGAGGATTTGAGGAATATGATGTAGGAATTGGTGGGTACATAAAAAACAGTCATCATCATCATCTTCACGGATTAAACCAAGAATGGTTTGTTCCGGTCTCAAACAGGCAAAGATTCCGCTTCCTCGGATGTCCCACACTTCTCCGTCCCCTCGGTTTATAGTTCCATAGTTGTTTGGGGATGCGGCAGTCGTCCATTCGTCAAAGATGTTTCCACCAATTCAGCCGATACTGGGCAATCCTGTCGAGTATACTCATAATATTCTGTTCCTGCCGTATATCTGTGTTTCTTCTATGATAATTGAGAGTATACCTTGCCACGTGCCTAAGAAATTTCATTTCAGCCGCTTGGATGCGACTGACCTGGCCTTTCGTTAAAGTCCAATTCTCAGACCCATACAGAAGTGTGGGAAGAGCCATCATCTTGCAGAATTTTAGGCGTGTTCCTTTACTTGCTGACTTAAGGGTTCGCCTGATGGTTCTACACATAAGGTTGAACTTATGCAACTTATTCCTAACGTCGTTGCTTTCATTGTAAGACACACTGTAGGCGAGGTATTCAAAATTACTAACTTGTTCCAGGACAGTACCTTCTGTAACAATTATTGCCCGTACGGGACCAGTTCCACGAAAAGCCATCACCTTGGTCTTAAGTGTGGATATTTGTAATCCAGATTCTTTGCAGATTCGATTTAACAAATATATCCCCATCTGCAATTTGTTTTCAGAGTCCGACAGAATAGCATGATCGTTCGCAAACAAAAAAGTGTCAGTTGTAGAGCGACCAATCATAAAATGCTCTGGAAGACACATCTGCCAGTTTTGTATGACATCGTCAATATAAATTAAAAGGGCAAGGTGATAATGGACACCCTTGTCGTACTCCGCAATTGATAAGACCAACTCTAGGAGTTGTTCTCGGTTTCCCTGCTACTATTAAGATTATATTCTCCACATAATGACTCTGTATTGCTCTAATTAGATGTTGTGGGATCCCTTTCCTTGCCATTACTGCCCATAGTTTGCTTCGATTCACTCTGTCAAACGCCTTCTCGAAGTCGATGAAAGCTATGTATGTGGGCAGCTGATACTCTCTACGCTTTTCAATGAGCTGAGCTATTGTAA
Source organism: Magicicada septendecula (assembly GCA_034769895.1). Taxonomy (NCBI): domain Eukaryota; kingdom Metazoa; phylum Arthropoda; class Insecta; order Hemiptera; family Cicadidae; genus Magicicada; species Magicicada septendecula. The sequence goes on from CM068375.1 coordinate 405,593,801, forward strand.
ATATAGAATCTAAACATGGGTAAGTTCGATGTAAGCCTAATTCGTTGTGAAAAACTTTGCGTCTCTTTTTCTGAAAAAACTGTTATTCGTAAAAGTATGATGTGAACAAGAAATAGGATGTAAGGAAATATATAAGGCTTTCTGCAAGATTTTAAAATTGTATTATGCGAACGTGCGAACGAAACTACGCATTTGTCGGGATCGACCACATGTTACGCCGGCAGTACACATAGACATGCAAACGCGTCTTCGTGACTAGCGGGAAGAGACAGTCTAATCCTATTATGCGAACGTGCGAACGAAACTACGCATTTGTCGGGATCGACCACATGTTACGCCGGCAGTACACATAGACATGCAAACGCGTCTTCGTGACTAGCGGGAAGAGACAGTCTAATCCTATTATGCGAACGTGCGAACGAAACTACGCATTTGTCGGGATCGACCACATGTTACGCCGGCAGTACACATAGACATGCAAACGCGTCTTCGTGACTAGCGGGAAGAGACAGTCTAATCCTATTATGCGAACGTGCGAACGAAACTACGCATTTGTCGGGATCGACCACATGTTACGCCGGCAGTACACATAGACATGCAAACGCGTCTTCGTGACTAGCGGGAAGAGACAGTCTAATCCTATTATGCGAACGTGCGAACGAAACTACGCATTTGTCGGGATCGACCACATGTTACGCCGGCAGTACACATAGACATGCAAACGCGTCTTCGTGACTAGCGGGAAGAGACAGTCTAATCCTATTATGCGAACGTGCGAACGAAACTACGCATTTGTCGGGATCGACCACATGTTACGCCGGCAGTACACATAGACATGCAAACGCGTCTTCGTGACTAGCGGGAAGAGACAGTCTAATCCTATTATGCGAACGTGCGAACGAAACTACGCATTTGTCGGGATCGACCACATGTTACGCCGGCAGTACACATAGACATGCAAACGCGTCTTCGTGACTAGCGGGAAGAGACAGTCTAATCCTATTATGCGAACGTGCGAACGAAACTACGCATTTGTCGGGATCGACCACATGTTACGCCGGCAGTACACATAGACATGCAAACGCGTCTTCGTGACTAGCGGGAAGAGACAGTCTAATCCTATTATGCGAACGTGCGAACGAAACTACGCATTTGTCGGGATCGACCACATGTTACGCCGGCAGTACACATAGACATGCAAACGCGTCTTCGTGACTAGCGGGAAGAGACAGTCTAATCCTATTATGCGAACGTGCGAACGAAACTACGCATTTGTCGGAATCGACCACATGTTACGCCGGCAGTACACATAGACATGCAAACGCGTCTTCGTGACTAGCGGGAAGAGACAGTCTAATCCTATTATGCGAACGTGCGAACGAAACTACGCATTTGTCGGGATCGACCACATGTTACGCCGGCAGTACACATAGACATGCAAACGCGTCTTCGTGACTAGCGGGAAGAGACAGTCTAATCCTATTATGCGAACGTGCGAACGAAACTACGCATTTGTCGGGATCGACCACATGTTACGCCGGCAGTACACATAGACATGCAAACGCGTCTTCGTGACTAGCGGGAAGAGACAGTCTAATCCTATTATGCGAACGTGCGAACGAAACTACGCATTTGTCGGGATCGACCACATGTTACGCCGGCAGTACACATAGACATGCAAACGCGTCTTCGTGACTAGCGGGAAGAGACAGTCTAATCCTATTATGCGAACGTGCGAACGAAACTACGCATTTGTCGGGATCGACCACATGTTACGCCGGCAGTACACATAGACATGCAAACGCGTCTTCGTGACTAGCGGGAAGAGACAGTCTAATCCTATTATGCGAACGTGCGAACGAAACTACGCATTTGTCGAGATCGACCACATGTTACGCCGGCAGTACACATAGACATGCAAACGCGTCTTCGTGACTAGCGGGAAGAGACAGTCTAATCCTATTATGCGAACGTGCGAACGAAACTACGCATTTGTCGGGATCGACCACATGTTACGCCGGCAGTACACATAGACATGCAAACGCGTCTTCGTGACTAGCGGGAAGAGACAGTCTAATCCTATTATGCGAACGTGCGAACGAAACTACGCATTTGTCGGGATCGACCACATGTTACGCCGGCAGTACACATAGACATGCAAACGCGTCTTCGTGACTAGCGGGAAGAGACAGTCTAATCCTATTATGCGAACGTGCGAACGAAACTACGCATTTGTCGGGATCGACCACATGTTACGCCGGCAGTACACATAGACATGCAAACGCGTCTTCGTGACTAGCGGGAAGAGACAGTCTAATCCTATTATGCGAACGTGCGAACGAAACTACGCATTTGTCGAGATCGACCACATGTTACGCCGGCAGTACACATAGACATGCAAACGCGTCTTCGTGACTAGCGGGAAGAGACAGTCTAATCCTATTATGCGAACGTGCGAACGAAACTACGCATTTGTCGGGATCGACCACATGTTACGCCGGCAGTACACATAGACATGCAAACGCGTCTTTGTGACTAGCGGGAAGAGACAGTCTAATTGGACTATTATCTAAACAAACATTTATACGATAAATTCTAATCCTATTAGAATTCCTAACGGTAAGTAATGCTCGAAATTAATCCAAATCGTCTCCACCCCTTGGAGTGCAATACATCTGTAAAATTTGAAATTTGATCTCAATATGTTAATACGTTAGGACGTCGTCGTACAAAATCGCAGGGCCACATGCGCGTGCGCATACATTTACATACACAAAACCAGTGGCGTATCTAAAATTTGGCCTTGAGGGGGTTCCGGGGTCGGGTCGGCTTGATACAAAATAAAAAACAAATTAAGACTAAATCAACATTACTATCTTTAATGTGGTCGAAATCAATTCCATTAATGTAAACGGTAATAATACAATAAAACTGGATTATTGAAACATCTTTACAAGATACTTATTGACTGAATTGATTTTCTTATATTTCATATTTTAAACTTATAGACCTACGCTCATGCTGTGTAATAAACCTGTTTTTATAGGTTAAAAAAGAGTTACTATTATATTGGCGTACACAGATGAAAAAATAATAAAACCGCCTAAAAATTAAGAGGTTAACAAAATTAGTTAACTTTTCCGACCCCCCCCCCCTTAAATACGCCCTGCACAAAACCTTTGTTATTAAATTTGGTTTTTTTTTTTTTTTGTTTTTGCTTGAGGCACTGTGAACTACGTTTGGTTCAACTGGCTCCTCCCTTCTTCTCTTCTCTCTTCCTCCTCTCCTATATCTCCTTCATTCTTGATCAAATATCAAGAATATCAAGGTTTTATATATTTTATACAATATTTTAAGCCGTTTTTACAAATAACTTAATAAAAATATTTTCGCAAAATATTACTTTCAGTAACATTTATGATATGGAAGTACATAAATACAGGTAACAATAGACAAACCGAATTAGGTACGACAGTAATACAAAAGGCAGTGTACGAGCAAATGGGCCCGTGGTGGCGACGGCGGCCGAGTCACGGTCCGGGGATTCCACTGTTACGCGTACGTCAGATGACGCACCAACACTGATTCATTTCGTCCCCGTCGTGTTAGTGTTAGTTTTGCGTACAATTACTATGCAACAAACACACACGACCTTGTTTTTGTCGGACAGAATCCGCTGGCTATTTATAGGCATAATGTTAACGTTCCTGACGTAGACATTGATTAACACACTTCCTTATGAGGAGTCTATACAGCTTAAATATTTTTTTAAAATTAAAAACACAAATCGAAATTATGTTGTTCTTATTTAACAATTTCTTTAATAAATATCGATATGGAGAACCATACATGACTTCTATGTTCTAAGATTTACATTTAAAATCATTTATTTGAATTCGGTTCGATAATTTCTAAAAAAATATCGCTTACTTTCAAACTATTTTCAATATTTATAGATATTTTTGTTATTATGGGGTAGTCGTTTAATATAATGTTATTTTTGAGTCACTCTATCTATAAAAATTAGGTAGTTTATTCTAATAAAAAAATAGAACTACGCAGATATTCATCCCTCTTCCTCAACCGATCACCACAATTAATGATATTTACACTTTCATAGAGTAATAGTTTTATCATATGTAATTTCTAATGTATCTTATCCTTCAAAATTAAATATTCGTACTTTACTTGATTTCAGCACAGCAATTTAAAAAAATCACCCCCTCCCTCTTCAACTACCCACTCTATTTGTAATTATCTTATTTACCACTTTACAGTGGGTTAATATGACTTTATTTTCGGGGTACTTATTTATTAAAATTAAGTACTTTACTCTTGTTAAAACACAAAACGATGCAGGTAAACTACCCCTCCATCTTAACCGACAACCTGGTTGCCTGGCAACAAAATTATTTTATTTTTAACAATTATAATTGTTAGAAAAAATTTAAAATGAATTTTTAAGTACTTTACTCTTCTTAAAACATAAAACATTGCAGGTAAACTACCCCTCCCCCTTAACCGATCTTCACCAAAATCAATAGGCCTTGAGTCGTCTACAATTCGGGAAAATATGCAAAAAATTATTTTATTCAGTTTGAATTAGCGGCCGTTATCTTTCGCCATAGAACAAAAAACACATACTTTTCGGAAATGACTTTTCTTCATGTTTCAATCAGAATCAGGGTAGTACAATCAGAATCAGCCCTTATCTCGAACACGATTTTTTCGCGATTACCAAAAAAAATTATTGTTTTTTAGTGTCTTTAGTCAACTTTAAAAAAGGGTTGGGCGAAAAAAATTGATTTGACAAAAAACATCATATCGTCGAAACCTTTACCTTACCACACTTGATCCACAGTAGTTTTTATTAAAGGAAGCGCTATGGTTTAGAAATTGTAACATCGAATATAATTTGCAGTTCATTTGCATAAATTTTTATTTTAACACAGGCCTACGTTAAACAATTTTGATCTATAAAACTTTAACTTATAACCAACTGTGTCTAAGTTCTAATATTTGAAGCACGGACGTTGGCTATGACTGAATTAATTGATTTCTCAAGCTGTCATAGCCGGCATCGTAATTATTAGACCTACTTCCCCGACTAATCAGGCTGTGGTCTTCGAACCTATAGGGTCGTGCTTTCTTCTGTTTGGCTGGAGGTCGATTGCGACTACATCGAGCAGATTCTGAAAAGTTATATATAGGCTACCCTTATTAGGGCCACCAGCCTTTGCCTCCAGTGTTACTGACGGGCAGGTGTCAGTAGAGGTTTAGTCCTTCAGACATTGAAGATGACCTCCAATGGCGGGGTTGCAAAACAACAGAAGACCATGGCCTGATACCCCGTTACAATTGGATTCATTTTTAAAGCAACACTTCAACCTTCAAATCCAAACACGCCGTGCGAAGTCTTCAGAATTGCAGTGTATAGAAAGAGAAATATAAAAAAACACATATATTAAATAGTATATAGAAAAACACTAGAAATATAAAGATAAGTAAACTTAACACCCACAAACCGATTTTTTATTCACCTTTATTTTGCGTGGAGAAAAGGCACAGTTTACTGAGATCAAGAAATATTTTAGAGTTACGCACAAAATAAATAAATATATTTTTGCGTAGGAAAACGGTCATCCATGCTATCTGCTTGGTATGTACCCACGCCTGTGAAATGGGCAATGTATCGTCCTTTAATCTCCTTACGTGAGTTACATGAAGAGAGTCTTAAATATGAACAATGGACGTTGTTATAAGTCCATTCAACTGTTTAAAAAGCGACACTAGCCAGGGGGGAGGAACAACAGGGCCGCCCCCCTAGAGGGTCGAAAAAAGTAGACGAATTTTGTTAATCTCTTAATTTTTAGGCTATTTTATTATTTTTTCAGCTGTGTACGGTGACAACTCCTTTTTTTAAATATACAAACAGGTTTATTACACAACATCTGCGTATACGTATAAAACTCAAAGTCTGAGGATCTATGGGTACTGAATACAAATCCACATCGTTTCACCGATTGCCAGCAAATCTTGCACAGATAACCTTTGACAAGGCAAAAAATACTGTCTAACTTGGAATTTGATATTTTGCCCCGTTCGCACAATTTAGTACCCTTTTAATTATGCCTTTTCGTTGACGCGTATAAAGATGTCAACAGCACCATGGAGACTAGAATTAATTACAATAGTAACAAGTAAATAAACAAAAGCTGTTTAGCGGCATCGGAACTGTACATTTATCTTTTCCTGCAGTACGTTTTCGATGTTTTATATAATATGCGATTGTATCGATATATTACGATGTAGAAAAGAAGAAGTGTACTAACTGTAAATTGTCCTATTACTTAATGCAAAGTGAAAATACATATTGTTTTCATTTGTGAGGTTAGGTGAGTACGGTTTTTAGTTTTTAGTTTACTGCTGAAATAAATAAAAGCCATGGTTGAGGAAAACATAACGTTTAATGTGTTATACAATGCTTCTAACACAGTAACACTTAAAATAAAGAATTTAGCGTTTTTGAATAACAGGTACTTTGTAATTATCTCCAAATGCTTTATAAATGGGTACTTTTAAATCTCCAAAGGCTGTTGCACCAACATAATAATATAGTACAAGTGTTGAAAACAGCTTTGGAGAGAATTTGGTTAATGAGTACAAAATTGTTATACGAACTGACAGAACGCCATATAGACATAGACAATAAAAATTATATTAAAACACTTATTAAAAGTCAAATATTCGCGTGCGAAGCCGCGGCTAACAGCTAGTATGAAACATAGGAAAATCAATTTAATCGACAAATGTATTTTCTAAACAATGTTTCAATAACCCGTATTTTTATTGTTTTATTACCGTTTACTATAATGGGACTGATTTCAGCCACTTTAAACGTAGTAATGTTGATTAGTCTTAACTTGTTTTATCTTTTGTATGAACCCGACCCGACCTCGGACTCCCCTCCCCCAAGGCAAAATTCTAGATACGCCACTGTACAGCGGTTGCGTTTTTAAACTGCTGACTTTAGCCAGCAACAGTACTAAATCTAATTCATAATTCTCCAAGATACTCACGTATTTTTATTGTGTTATTGTCGTTTACTTTAATGGGATTGATTTCACGATGTTATCACTCGATTTTCAACCACTTTAAAGATAGTAATCTTGATTAATCTTAACTTGGTTTTTCTTTCTATGGTCTAGACCAAATTCTAGATACGTCACAGTCAGTTGACGTCTTCAGGCTGATAATTCTAAAATATAAAAATTACAAATAAACTGTTGTATATCACCCGTCCTTATGTGAACGCCTACTAAACACTACACAAAAGTAAGCAAACTGACTTATCTAAGTGGCGTACAAAGGCAAAACACACGCACGCACGCAGAGAAGTAAATAGTCACAAAAATATTCATCGAATATAGATATTAGATTATGTTTATAAAGTACATCTAAATCTACAAATGAACGAATACAAAAACGGAGAGTGAATGTCAATTGTGAACCGCGTTGACGAGGATACGTCATAATGGAACGTTGTTGTTGCTATTCGAAGTACATTGCTTGTAACTGTACAGTTTGCAGTTGTAAAAAGGTCTGTGGATTTTTCAGACGTCATTCTGTGACCAGTGGACCAATTCTTTCAATACATTTTCTCCTTCGCAGTGTTGGTTCCGAGTGCTGAGACTACTGGTAAGGAGTTTGTAATGCTCCGCCAGTGGCTTCTATCACCAGTAATTCTCATGACTTTACGTACTGATAGATTTGTTAGGTTTGAGGAATTTGGTGGGTGGCATACGTCTTCTTTTTCCAAATTGCTTGCTAGATTTTGAAGCAATCAGTAATAGAATATGCGAGATGTAAATTAACGGAATGTTTGTAAATATGTTCTGCTATATGAGTTCATGCAGCAAACAGGCGAGAAAAAAGAAACATAAAAGGAAACTTTATATGACACTTTTGTTGCAGGATTTTGCAGGATAAATAGTGATCGTTGTGGAAGACTTTACAAAAAAATTAAGAAGATGAAGGGACACGGCAGAAATGGGCACATCAGAGTGTGTAAATACTTGTAGCATTAACTTCTATTAATGAAGAGCTGAACAGAAGAGCTGAGAGGCGAGTTAGGTTAGGTATTAATGAAAGAAAAACTAAATATATGGTGATGAAAATATCATAAGGTGACTGACAACTGCAACGTCCAGGTTAAGAAAAATATATTTGAACAAGTGAATGGCTCGTATACCTATTGACAATGAGGGCAAAATAAACAATGCGATACAGGCAGAACTTGAGGAGATCTACAAGATAACTAGAACCACAAAAATAGAAATTTATAGGAGTCTAAAACCATCCGTGGGCACCTATGAGTGTGGACCACGGACAATGGCCAAAAATCTGTTAAAATTATTTACAAGAAAAAATAAAAATTCTGCGGAGAATCTGTGCACCAATTTGTCAAAAACAAAAGTTGGTGAAGTCGCTATAATCGAGAGTGGATCTATAATACGATGTGTAAAAGCTCAAGTGCTGCAATGGCTGGGTCATGTGGACCGAAAGGACGATACTTTTATGTCTAAGAGGATTACAAAACTAAAAAGTATTTTTGTTAAAAAAACGTGTAGACAGGCTTCAATGGATGGAATTCGAATTGGAGGATTTTAAGACAATGAACGTGAGGAGATTATGTATAGAAGAAGACTGTAAAGGAAGCCAAAGCTCACCAAGAGCTGTAGCGCCGAGTAGGTAGTAGGCCTACATGGCACAGCGTAGACGCTGAAGTGCCTACTACTTCGTTAATATCGTGGGGATTTTAAATCTGCGAGGGTCAGTTGAAAAGTTCGCGGAGCGACATCTGTAGCTTGGCGGTAAAATTAAAGTTTTTCGTGTGCTGCAGGATTTGTATTTTATGAAAATTCCTGTTAATTTCCAAACCGATCTATCAATTTATTCATTGTTTAGAAGCTGTTTAAAATTGACGTGTCATGCGTATTTTGAAAACGGACAAAATCAAACATCGAGGTGTTTAAAAATTGTTTAGCGCCAACGGAAATACAAAACAAAATTGTAAATGTGTCAGGAGATGCTGCGACTTCAAAACCAACGGTTTGTAAATAGGCACTTGAGTTTAATCGTGGCAGTACGAGCGTTGAAGATGCTCCCCCTCGCACTGGACGCCCAAAAAATGCAACTATTCCAGATGTGACAGCCATCTTGCACAACTCATTTTCACACCAAGTTCTTGAGTTAAAGTATGATGCACACGCTCATATCAGATGCCTATGATTTCAGCAACGTCATCCACTCGTCAATCTGCGGTCTTGCAATACGCTATGACATTTATTCAATAGTGTCATTTTTTGGACGTCCACTGCTGGGATAATCTTCAGTGCTTGTACGGCCACGTTTAAACTCGAGTGTGCCCCACTTTCCGTTGTTTCTGAAGGCGCAGCATCTCCTAACACATTTACAATTTCGTTTTGATTTTCCATTCAAGCTAAAACGTTTTTAACAGAGAATTAATCACAACACGATGTTTGATTTTGTGCATTTTAAGAACACGCGTGACAGAAAAATTTCAAACAGCTGGTAAAAAGTGAAAAAACTGACAGATATATCTGGAAATTAACAGGTGTTCACGCGAAATATACGTCTTGCAGCTCACGAAAGATTTTAGTTCTACCACTGAGCTGTAGATGTCGCTCCGCGAACATTTTAACTGACCCTCTTATGTCTCAACCGCTCTCAGAAACTGGACCAAAAATGTCACGCTACATTGGGTATAAATTTCTGGATTGCTTTGTTTTGGTGATGACCAGGTGGCCACAGCATAGAATTATACGTGTTTTGCAAACGCAGACATGGATTGAAAAACTGAGTATTCGAAACGAGTTTTGGGAAGACGGAATATTTTCTTGGATTTTGTTGTCCATGACGTGTCCGTTGATTAATTAATTATAAGTATAATACTACTGACTCGGGACAAAACGTTTCTACTGAACAGAATGATAAAATATCTAGCAGAAACCAATGGACACAACAGAACAATAGTCAATAAACTCCTACACAAAACACAAAACAAACAACAAAGACAGAAAACAACAAGTTCATAACACTAACATACAACAATAACCACACTGAAAAATAGCCCACAAATTTAAAAAAGCAGTATACAGAATCGCGTACAAAACTACAAACAAAACAGAAGACCCCTATAAAAACACACACACAAAGAACAAAACAAATTTGATTTACCTTGTGTTTACAAACTAAACTGTTCAGACTGTAAAAAATTCTACATAGGCCTGACAGGACGTTGCTTCAAACAGAGACACATTGAACAAACATAGGCACTACACTCCAGCACCAAATCCACCTTTGCAAACCACCTCATTGAAGCAAACCACACATACATAAACATCAAAATTAACACGGATATTCTACACGTACACACAAAAGGCCGAAAACTATACACTCTTGAACAACTAGAAATATAAAAACACATAAAAACGATACTATTCAAAAAGATTATTATTCATTATCTTCCGCAATATAACATCCTGAATATTTAAACCGATTAACTATTTACAGGTTTAGTGGTTCGATTTCAAACTGTTCAGGTTTCCTGGTTTTCTTTCGAGTAGTGATCATAACCTTTGTTTTATCTATATTAACCTGTAATCCTAAGGATTTACTATCATAGCACGTTAATTTCACTTGTTAAAGTGCATCGTGGTAATCCGAAAAACCCGCTAATACAAAACGATCGATCACTTTTTACCGGGATTGGACTGTACTTTAAAATATCACATTCGAACGTATAAAATCAGCAAGACAATGTACAATTTCAAGGATTAAAAAATTCACACTGTCTGGTTAAGCACGACTATTCAGGGCTTGATACATGATAGACAGAATTAGAAACCAAAATTAAATACATTCTGTTGATAGAATAGAAGGTTAAGATGTAGGCCTATAGAACATACAAGAAGAATGGTAGAGGCAAATTTTAAATTATAAATCTACAACGAAAAAAGATACTGGGTGACTTGTCAACACGCAGATTGAACATAAAGACCAGAACAGGTGACAACAAAATCCTGGAGAGAAGAAGAAAAAATATTTCTTATTTTATCTTGTTACATAGCTCTCTTATTTCCTTCTCTCTCGTACACACGTCCGATGTCCTATCTAGTCCCACACAGATTGGCGTACAAACTTGGGTTGGCAGGTTCAATAACACAATTACATCGATTGTGTGTGTGTGTGTGTGTGTGTGCGCGCGCGCGCGCGTGTAACACGGTAGCCTGACCGGGTCGTATAAGTCGAGGTGAAACAACTTCCTACAGCTTCCGTTGGTCCAGTGTGTATCCGTATACCCCCCCCCCCCGGGCAGATGGTCAGCCAACTATACACAACGGAATGCCACACAGGTTTTCACAGACGCAGGAGAGGGAATTGAATTTTAAATTGTATTACGTTTAATTACACAGTCCCACTTGACGTTTTAAAGTAACGTTTATCATTTCGCAAAAAATTTTACACGTCATTAGTGACCTTTTTGAATCAACAAACTTGTCTTAGTGGATCGTAGATTCACAAATATAGAAACCACTTCTTGCATTCAATTATATTCAATTATATATATTGTTATTATAACTGAGTTTTGTGGGTTTTAAATTTACGTGTTTTGAAGAGTTTTATTTAGTGTAAATTGACCCCACTTGTGTCAAGTACGGATTTGGTCCTGTAATCGATTGTGTTCTCGAGCGCCCCGTTATTCTTCTAAATACTTCGGTCCGTTCGCTGCTCACTCTCCTGTTGAATTACCTGTAATTGTCCTGTAAACTTTCAAATTATCTACAATGACAACTCCTTTGATTCCAAATAACAATGTTTATTTTCATTAAAGTTATTCAGAGAAATGAACAGTCGACTTGTGTCGAAAACAAATATGGGTCGGGTCGACTCTAGCACTCAATTCGACTTTTACACTAACAAGTTCCAAATAACAAATTATTTATAATAATATATTAATTCTCAGGGTTTAAGGGTTCTTTTGAGACTGCCATTGAATTCAGCAAATACATACAAAAATACAATACATTACAAAGGTAAGTAATATTTTAAAACTATATTTCGTTATTATTAGTTGCTATGGCAACCAGAATATCGGCAAGATGGCCGCCGAAAACGTTTGGCCACGTGTTGTCACAAGTTATTTTAAAATAAATGTTTCGGTGTTCACTGTTTTAGTTTTTAAGATTGTTCTTCAATAAATGATCCCTGGTGTTATTCTGTACGTGTAGATAGTGTCTACGGTAGTTTTGTGTAATCGTACCTGTAGTGTGGAAAGTTGTTGTCACTCACAGGCGTTATGAAAGTGTGTTCATGGTAGGCAATCAGGATTTTCAAAGGTTCTGCATTTATTTGTTGTTTTAATTTAAATATTTTCGTCTTCTAATCTTCCACAGTATTTATAGCTTCTATTAGTTATAACTTTTCATCGCGAACGGTCCAAAAAACATTACTTTGGTTTAATTAAAAACTTCTTCATTAGAGCTCATCTGCTCACTGCAATAGTTAACAATACAATACTCCAATTCTATATTCCTGCCTTTCCATCAACGGTTTCGTGCCCTCACAATACTGGCCTGTGATTGGTCAAAACAGAGAGTTCATAAGGTCACGTGGTCAGTTTACAAGATTTAAGTGTTCATCTGCCTATAAGAAAAATACTCCTTTTTCAGCTTTAAGTTTTCTTAAATTTAAATTACATCATGCTTTTCTTTATGTCATTATGAACATTTTGCTACCTTATTTACTTACATTGGTTAATTATAAAGGGTGGTTTTTCACCTTACAAAAATTCTAATGTTGGGCCTATACTTTAATTATACATTTGTTATATCATTTTACAATTCCTTAAATTAATCTAATATGTAATATTACTGTTGAAACAATTAGCTTCATCATATAAATTTTGTCCCTTTCCTGTTTTATCACATTGGTTTACTAATCTACTCATTTCTGAAATTATTTCCTTTGTATGGAACTTGTGGCCTAGGCCATCAATAGCATTTCATTAATATATTCTCAATTAGATTTATTATTACCTAGGTTTTTGGTTTTGAACCCTTTTTCCCGAGTTACATCTTATTACATGAGCCTTGACCCTTAACATGTTTTCACAATAGTTAAAAATGAAATCTTTTGACTTATTACTTAAAGTAGTGTTTACATGGACAAGTTTACAATCATAAATTAACAAATAATATAATTAGAACAAAATCTTTTAACATGGTACCTTCGAGGTATTGCCTTCATGGCCAAATTCTACATTTATAAATTGACAAATAATTATAAACTACTTGGTGTACCATACTTCCATCCCATCAATCTTATCAAGCATTACTGGCTAATGAATAGATTGTTGTTATAGGTCCTGGTTTCTAATACACATTTTCTTATTTTGCCAGTAGGCTCACACAAACTTATAATGTAGTTTATAAATGTTAATAACTATAGGCTTTGGTGTAGAACACAAATACAACTACTTACACCAAAGCCTTCACTAACATCTCAATCTGAGATGAAACCCTTCACCACCATTCACTATTGGTGTTATTTATGGGTTTTCCCTTTTTTTTTAAGTAATTAACCCGCACTTATTTTGTCACCACTCCACTGAAACTTATTGTATTTATAACATATTTAAATAATAATAGGGATTGTTAACTTTATTCCCCACTCCTTCACATTCACTCATTTACATAAAGGTTTGTATGTATATTATATACTTGCTATAATACATTTTAATTATTTATTTTATTATTTGTAGTGTATTTTTTTTCTTATCTTTTATATTGTACAGTGTTTTCTGTAAGTAAGGGTTGTTCATCTTTATCTGGTTTTAATAGGATAGCATAGGTGACTTTACCTATTATTGTACCTATTGAATTGAGCAGTTTTTGGTTTTGGGATAGGGCTACTATTGTGTCGCATTACATATGCTCCCCCACCAAAACATGTTTATTTTTCTTAACTGAAAGTCTATGGAAAATTAACTGTTAATCTCCTGTTTCTTACATCATTCAAAATACTTTTTCATTTCGGACACATTGTATGTGCCCTTCACTTTGTTATTACTTGGATTGGTCAAAACGTAGGTGTTGTTACTGTTGTCCTTGATTACCACAAATGGTCCATGGTATAGCAGCAGAAGTTTTTTCATTACGCCTTCCGTACCACTGGGCTGCTGTCTATTTCGTATAAGTACTCTTTCTCCGACTACAAATTTGAGTTCTGGTATCCCACTATTTCTTCGCTTATTCCTCCTCAGCTCTATCTTGTTTCCAATTCGATGGTATACTCTTGCAATATCCAATTCTTCTTCCGGCATCTCGGGGAACGTAATTAATTGAGTGAGCTCGCGTGGTGGTGGTCTTGAAAACATCATCTGATATGGGCTGAGTCCCAGCGTCTCATGGTATGCTATATTTAAAAATAGTTCAGTATTGGTCACGTGCTCGCTCCAACTTTTGTGATTGCTGTGGCAATAGGTCCTGAGAATGCGGCCCACTTCTCGCAATACTCTTTCCGCAGGGTTGCTTGAAGGGTGATATATGGAGGTTTTGTAAGTTTTTATCTTTCTAGCTAATAACGCTTCTCTCCATCGCTTTCCCTTAAACTGGGTTCCATGATCCGTTATCACTGATTCAGGTGTGCCGACATCACTGGTGTACTTTTCTAGTACTATTTTGACAATGACTTTAGTTGAGGCCTTGCTGATTGGGTACAGCTTGGTATACTTGGAGAAATGATCCCATATTATTACAATATATTTGTATCGGTGTCTGCCACCGCCTTTTGGAAAAGGTCCGCACATGTCGAGGAACACCTTCTCTAATCTTCTGTTCGACGTAATGGTCATGAACTCTCCTTCCTTCTTGGCATTGTTTACCTTCACCTTTTGGCATATCGCACATTTCTTCACTATCATCCTCAGCTTTTTGTTCATCCCCTTAATGTACAAGTGTTCTTCTAACGTCTTGACTACTTTGGTTGGCCCCATGTGCCCATACATCTGGTGATAATTATTCACTATAGATGGTTCTAATGACTTTGGTACACTTAACTTCCATCGATTAATTTTAATACTGGGTCTCGTGAAAACTAGCCCATCATGAAGTTGATGGTATGCTGTTACTATAGGATCGTTATTTTCAATGCGTACTATAATTCTAGCCAGTTTTTGGTCTAATGCTTGTTCTTCTCTGATATTGCTTAAAATGCTTGCTAATTCTTCTCTGTCTGCTAATGAATAAAATACTTTGCCAATATCCTCTCTGTCAGGTTCGAAAGTCCCCTTTTCTAAATTTATTCTTGACAAAGCGTCCGCAACCACATTCTTCTTCCCCGGTACATACTCCCAGGTGATGTTATACTCCTGCAGAGCCAGGACCCAACGAGCTAGCCTCTCATGGCTCAATTTACATCTTTGTAGAAACGAAATTGATTTGTGATCAGATCTCACTGTGATCGGGTATCCCAAGATGTAAGTGCGAAATTTGTTGCAAGCGAATACTACGCTTAGAAGTTCTTTGTCTGTAACATTATAGTTACGTTCGCAGTGGTTTAGTGTTCGACTGGCAAAACTTACAACTCGGTGATCTCCTTCACTATCTTGTTGATAGAGTTCTGCACCTAAACTTGTATCACTTGCATCGCAATTTATGTAGAACTTTTTTTCAAAATTTGGATGATGTAGCATGACCTCTTCTAAGAATTTTTTCTTGATTAGATTGAAAGTCATGTCATCTTCACTACTCCATTTCCATTTGTACTTGGATGATAGCAGATGTTTTAAACGGGATGTTAACTCAGAGTAATTCTTTCGGAATTTTCTGTAATAGTTAAAGACCCCTAGGAAGGACTGTAACTGCCTGATGTTCTTAGGTTTGGGGAATTCCTGAATGGCCTCCATCTTCTCTGGAGCTGTGGTTATGCCTGTTTCTGAGAGTACAAATCCTAAAAATTGTAACTGGTTAGTCAATAATTTTGATTTTTCAATTTTCAGTGTAATGTTGTTGGTGGCTATTCTTTGTAGAACCATCTCTACCCGTTCACAATGCTCCTCCCATGTGGTGGACGTAATCAACAAATCATCCACATACACCGTGGCGAACTCCAGTACCTCTCTTCCTAATATCTGGTCCATGACCTTGACAAAAACAGCAACAGAATTTACTAGACCAAATGGTAATCTTTTAAACTGATAGTTGCGACCATAAAAAATAAACGCAACATACCTCCGGCTGTTGGGGTGTAGCTCAACTTGCCAATATCCGCATACGGTGTCGAGGATGCTCATGAACTTGCACCCTTCAAATTTCTTCATAATTTCATCTATTTCGCCCGGTGATGTTCTATCGTTCACAATGTTTCTGTTTATCTCCCTGGCATCTAGACACAACCTGACCGCCCCATCCTTCTTCTGCACAGCGACAATTGGACTGGTGTAGGGTGACGAACTGGTTTCAATAATGTCTTGTTCCAACATTCTGTGTATTTTTTTCTGACTGCTTGTTTATGTGATTGTGCAATGGGGTAGGATTTTTTATTAAATTTTATTGGGTTGTGGAATTCTAATTCACAAACAAAGTTCTTCGCTTTCCCAGGTAGATCTGAGAAAGTGTTTCTGTATTTCTGGTACACATTTACCAACCTTTCCTTTTGATCTATTGTAATTTTTTCTCCTCTGGTGACTTGAAATGAATATATTTCGTTTAATTTTTTATTTCATTCTTCATTTTCAGGGTAGGTTGATCTTTGAGGTGGTGTCCTAAACTCCTCTCTCTCATCTTGGATCAAGGTGAATGAATGTCAATTGTGTGTGGCACTATTCTGGCCTAAAATTTCACTCGACCATTCACCCTGTTCGTTGGTCAGTGTTATTTTCTCACTGCCAATGTCAATAATTGCTGAGTGGCGCCTTAAAGCATCGCATCCAATCATAACTTTAAACGGTAACCCTTGGGCCACCAGGAACAACACTTGGATCACCCTTCCGTTGCTCGATACATCTATTTGTACCTGTTGTCTTACTGACTTGTTCATCTTGCCAGTAGCACCTACTATTATTAATTGGTAGGGTTAGTAGAGGGAAAATACCGGTTCTGACCAACAAAGGATGCCGCCGTTCCCACGGTCTAGATCAAAGAGATGCCGCCGTTCCCACGGTCCAAGATTTTTTCCCACGCTCTCCCCACCACCGCTGGACCACAGCATCCCAAAGGACCGCGAATTTCCGCGAATAAATTTTTTTATTTTTTTTAATTTGATATTTTTATTTTTTTAATTAAATTGATTTGCATATCCGCGAATATATGCCGCCTTTCGCGAGCCTAAATCACTTTCACTTTCTAATTTCCGCGAATATAATTTTTTATATGCCGCCTTTCGCGAGCCTAGATCACTTTCACTTTCTACTGGACCACAGCATCCGCGACTTTTTCGCTGATCTGTGTCAAGATCCGCGATTTTTTCGCGTATCTGGACCACAGCATCCGCGAATATAATTTTTTATTTTTGTATATTAAATCTATATGATCAGGTTTACCAACCTATGTATGGGTTCAAACTTGATATGTGTGTGTATTATAGTGTATATTAAAATATATGATCAGGGTTACCAACCTTGCATGAGTTCAAATTTGTTATAATGTATATTAAATCTATATGATCAGGTTTACCAACCTATGTATGGGTTCAAACTCGATATGTGTGTGTATTATAGTGTATATTAAAATATATGATCAGGGTTACCAATCCTGCATTATTGTGTGTGTGTATAGAACAGATCTACCAACATTTTTCTTCGGTGGGAAATTCAAACTATATTATAGTAAATTGTTGACGACTACTTCGATATCAACTCTCTCTCCCCTCCTCTCTCTTTGTCTCTAGACACAGTTGTCATCAGTTTTACATAAGCGTCGTGCTACTTATGGATTATTGTAATTAGCGATACTAAAATGTAATCACCAGGAAATACATAACGCTTCGTGTGAAGCGTTTTGTAGAGCAGATTCAACTGTGGAAGGTTTCATACCGTTTCTCCTTTCTCTCTCTCTCTCTCGCTCGCAGACGTCGGAAGCAATTCCTAGTTTATAATGTAATTACCTGTGCGTGTATGTCTCTCTTTACTCGACAAATATTAACGCCCTCTCTCTCTCGCAGACGTCGGAAGCAATTCCTAGTTTATAATGTAATTACCTATGCGTGTATGTCTCTCTTTAGCATAAAAAAAAATCTCCTTGAAATAAGGTATTTTCAAAAGTTTTGTGTACTCTCTAGACACAGTTGTCATCAGTTTTACATAAGCGTCGTGCTACTTATGGATTATTGTAATTAGCGATACTAAAATGTAATCACCAGGAAATATATATTTATCACCTATCTCGTGGCGTCCTTTTTTGACACATGACAGTCATTGACTACGATTTAGAAATTAATATACTGCCAAGTCTGTGTGTGTGTGTGGTAAAGTGTTACGCATAAAAAAATCTCCTTGAAATAAGGTATTTTCAAAAGTTTTGTGTACACACACATTGTATAATAATTTTCGTAATTGTAAGATACAACCTGCAAATTATTAAAATGTCTCTCTCACACATTTCTGATTACTATACAAATAATTGGATGCATATTCGAAGGTTTATAACGAAATAAATTAAAATAAACCAATTTGTTTTAAATAATTAAATATATATATTTACAACACTGTACACAAACATAAAATATATAGTTTACAAACCGCTATAATACAATTATTGATTAAATATATATATATCACAAACATTGTTATATATATATAAAATATTAGTAATAATATTGTTTTAAATGATTAAATATATATTTACAGCACTGTACACAAACTTAAAATATAGTTTACAAACCGTTATAATACAATTATTCAAAATACATTTTACATTGATTAAATATACATATATCACAAACAAACATTGTTATATAAAATAAATATTAATAATTTTTGACATTGTAAGATTTTAAAATAATAATTTCACGGTTGTAGATACAGTTCACAAGGAAGTTTATCTGTAACATAACAATACAGTTGATATTAGAATCACTGATACGATAATATTCAATTATCACATGCACACACACACACACACACAGTTAGTGGAAAGAATCAAATGCGTTAAGTAAGTAAACTTTTTCAAGTATATGTCATTTTTCATAAGTTAATGTACTTTCAAATAATTTCTAATCAAACCAAACCAAATATTATTCACTGGAAATTTTATTATTCACTGGAAATATTATGGATAACACTGCGGTTATAATCGACTTCCAGTGCTTTTTCGACGACAACGGAAAATATATTATGAAGGAACTGTCAATCATGGACGTTCTGCGATTTGCTGGTAGACATTGGATTTTGACACCGCCTGCTACATCCGTTACGAATCCCAAATACGTTAGGACAAACCACTGGTTAACGTCAAATTATCATAGACTTAGATGGAGCGAAGGAGAGACACCATACGACAATCTTGTTTCATTGTTAACATCACATACACGTATATATAAATATGTGTTTGTGAAGGGTTTTGAGAAAAAACGTTTTTTGCAATCAAAGATAATACACAATAATATCATCAATCTCGATGACTTTGGTTGTCCTAAAAACATACCGTATATAATTCATGGAACAGAATGTCTTAGACATTTCAATTCTTCTGACCGTTGTGCCAACTATAAGGTGCATGCTATTCGGGAATGGATGATTCATGATTTTTGCTTTAAACAAACATTTTTAATGTAACAAATATAGAAAGTAGGTCACAGCGAATGATGACATTTATATCTCTCTCTCTCATTCTGTTGTGGACATGTACATACATCCATAGCTGTAAGCAGTGACTATTTTCTTATGAAAATGGACTTTCCTAATGACATTGTTATATTTTTGGTGTCTCTAATTTCGTCTGTGGGACATGTTCATACATGCAAAGTGGGACACCGACGTTACCACCACCACTATCATATTGTACTGTCCTTTTTTGTTGAATATTCTGTCATTGTTTGGTTCTCTCTGGTTTGATACAGACGTGTTCACTAGTGTCTTCTAATAATGTCGTTTCTTGTAAAGTTTAATGCTATAAGTGCTATCGAGTACAGACGATGTTCAGAATTGACAGTGAATAAAAAATATCCCATCATGGTCTTAACAAATGTGGACACAAAATATGGGAACTCTGTGCTTGCTACGTTGGAGGATGGCGACCGTCAGTATCGTGTCTATCTTCCCAAGAGGTATGCAGGTGTCTTCACGAATGAGGAGCTCAGACATATCAAACCTAAAGAACTACATTTAGTGTATCGAGGGGCGAGAAATCAAACAACACAAGTAGAGATTGAGTCCTAACGTCGTAAGTAGCAATCGTGTTAACAAACAATTTATTGATGTGTGTGTGTGTGTGTGTGTGTGTGTGTGTGTGTAGTTTCAACTCACTGTACTTAACACTTTAATAATTGAATTTGTATGTACATGATAAATGTATCATTGATTCTATTTAGTTTCGTTGAATAGTAGTTGGTTCGATTAGAAATTATTTGAAAGTACATTACCTTTATGCGATAAATGTATCATTGATTCTAAGTAGTATTTACAAATTTCCAGTGAATAATATTTGGTTTGGTTTGATTAGAAATTATTTGAAAGTACATTAACTTATGAAAAATGACATATACTTGAAAAAGTTTACTTACTTAACGCATTTGATTCTTTCCACTAACTGTGTGTGTGTGTGTGTGTGCATGTGATAATTGAATATTATCGTATCAGTGATTCTAATATCAACTGTATTGTTATGTTACAGATAAACTTCCTTGTGAACTGTATCTACAACCGTGAAATTATTATTTTAAAATCTTACAATGTCAAAAATTATTAATATTTATTTTATATAACAATGTTTGTTTGTGATATATGTATATTTAATCAATGTAAAATGTATTTTGAATAATTGTATTATAACGGTTTGTAAACTATATTTTAAGTTTGTGTACAGTGCTGTAAATATATATTTAATCATTTAAAACAATATTATTATTAATATTTTATATATATATATAACAATGTTTGTGATATATATATATATATATTTAATCAATAATTGTATTATAGCGGTTTGTAAACTATATATTTTATGTTTGTGTACAGTGTTGTAAATATATATATTTAATTATTTAAAACAAATTATGGTTTATTTTAATTTATTTCGTTATAAACCTTCGAATATGCATCCAATTATTTGTATAGTAATCAGAAATGTGTGAGAGAGACATTTTAATAATTTGCAGGTTGTATCTTACAATTACGAAAATTATTATACAATGTGTGTGTGTACACAAAAACTTTTGAAAATACCTTATTTCAAGGAGATTTTTTTATGCGTAACACTTTACCACACACACACACACACATACTTGGCAGTATATTAATTTCTAAATCGTAGTCAATGACTGTCATGTGTCAAAAAAGGACGCCACGAGATAGGTGATAAATATATATTTCCTGGTGATTACATTTTAGTATCGCTAATTACAATAATCCATAAGTAGCACGACGCTTATGTAAAACTGATGACAACTGTGTCTAGAGAGTACACAAAACTTTTGAAAATACCTTATTTCAAGGAGATTTTTTTTTATGCTAAAGAGAGACATACACGCATAGGTAATTACATTATAAACTAGGAATTGCTTCCGACGTCTGCGAGAGAGAGAGAGGGCGTTAATATTTGTCGAGTAAAGAGAGACATACACGCACAGGTAATTACATTATAAACTAGGAATTGCTTCCGATGTCTGCGAGCGAGAGAGAGAGAGAGAGAGAGGAGAAACGGTATGAAACCTTCCACAGTTGAATCTGCTCTACAAAACGCTTCACACGAAGCGTTATGTATTTCCTGGTGATTACATTTTAGTATCGCTAATTACAATAATCCATAAGTAGCACGACGCTTATGTAAAACTGATGACAACTGTGTCTAGAGACAAAGAGAGAGGAGGGGAGAGAGAGTTGATATCGAAGTCGTCGTCAACAATTTACTATAATATAGTTTGAATTTCCCACCGAAGAAAAATGTTGGTAGATCTGTTCTATACACACACACAATAATGCAGGATTGGTAACCCTGATCATATATTTTAATATACACTATAATACACACACATATCGAGTTTGAACCCATACATAGGTTGGTAAACCTGATCATATAGATTTAATATACATTATAACAAATTTGAACTCATGCAAGGTTGGTAACCCTGATCATATATTTTAATATACACTATAATACACACACATATCAAGTTTGAACCCATACATAGGTTGGTAAACCTGATCATATAGATTTAATATACATTATAACAAATTTGAACTCATGCAAGGTTGGTAACCCTGTTCATATATTTAATATATACACTATAATGATAGAAATTGAAAGTGATCTAAGCTCGCGAAAGGCGGCATATAAAAAAATAAAAAATTATATTCGCGGATGCTGTGGTCCAGATACGCGAAAAAGTCGCGGATCTTGACACAGATCAGCGAAAAAGTCGCGGATGCTGTGGTCCAGTAGAAAGTGAAAGTGATCTAGGCTCGCGAAAGGCGGCATATAAAAAATTATATTCGCGGAAATTAGAAAGTGAAAGTGATTTAGGCTCGCGAAAGGCGGCATATATTCGCGGATATGCAAATCAATTTAATTAAAAAAATAAAAATATCAAATTAAAAAAAATAAAAAAATTTATTCGCGGAAATTCGCGGTCCTTTGGGATGCTGTGGTCCAGCGGTGGTGGGGAGAGCGTGGGAAAAAATCTTGGACCGTGGGAACGGCGGCATCTCTTTGATCTAGACCGTGGGAACGGCGGCATCCTTTGTTGGTCAGAACCGGTATTTTCCCTCTACTAGGGTTGGTATTGGTTCTTTACTTATTGCTTTAATTCTATTAAACTCCACTTTGTCAATGAGTGATACATTCGCTCCTGTATCAATTATAATTTCAGTTGCTACCCCTTGCAATTTAGCATTGATAAAAATTATTTGATTGTTATCTTTCTTCTCTACGTATTGTCCTTCTTCCATAAGGTCCTTTCTTATATCCCTTAAATAATAGTTTTCACTGATCGTCTGGACTTCATTTCTTGTAATATCTTTGTTTATTCGCCCGTCCAATTCCCTTAGTGATGGGCCGGTCATAGTTCTCACTGCTGTGTCTAGTTTTCCGCCCGGTCTACTTGCTGATTACTTGTTGTGGTTTCTCCAAGGTTTCTTCGAGAACGATCTCGAGAGCTTCCCCTCCTGGGTTGGTTTCCTTCCTCTTCATCTCTCCTATTGTCATTATTCGGATACCTCCGGTCATAGTTTATATTGCGTCTCCATTCTCGGGTTCCGCCACTATTGTTATTATTATTTTGGCTGCGGCCGTTATAATTACCTCGGTTATTTCTATAATTGTTAATATTATAGTTATTGCCACCATTTCTATTATTATGGTTATTGTCATTATTCCCATTTCGGAGTTGGTTTGACCTTGGTTGTTGGTCTCTACCGTTATCTCCCCTGTCTATCTGTGATTGGTCATACTGCCTCCTTGATTTCCTATAATAATCTTGGTGTTCATAGCTCCCAAGCAGTCTTTCCGTGTCAGCTATTGTCTTGATCTGGCTGCATAGGGTGGCTTGTACAATCCCTTCATCAAAGTGGTGTGCCATTTTGCTAATTAAGCATTCTTCGGGAATTTTCGGTTCCAGGTTGCGTGCTGCACACACCTTCCCGAGAAAGTAGGCTGTTGGTGACTGGTAATGGGTGGCGTTGTACCTTCCATGGCAGAGATTATCTCTGATTATATTTTGTACTGACTCTGACCAGTATTTTATCCTGAAGGTTTGTTTAAACCCCTCATACGTCGTTATCTCATTTCTGACAGCCGACCACCAGTTGTCGGTTATTTCTTTGAAGCTGTCATCCAGTAGATTCTTTATCATTGTCCAGCGGTTCTATTTAGTTCTCTGTAAACATTCATCCACACGCTCTAGGAATTCCACTGGGTTCCTGCGATAATTCTTAAAGTTTATATTTTCTCTGTTGTCCAGCATATTATGTTGAACACTGCAGGCTGGTCTATAGCTCACTCTGTCGAGATCCTCTCTCAGGTTCTTTAGCTGTACTTCCTGGATGTTATCGATTCTTCCGTATTATCATTGGTTTGGTTCTTTACCCGGTTGATCTCCTCATTTACCCGTTCGATTTTTCCTTAGGTGTTAGTTCGTAGTTCTTCCAATCTTTCTTGTGTTCCTTGCTGTACCTCTGCTATCCTAACTTGATTGATGTTGTCTCCTTGGTCTATTTTGGCGTCTAACTCTGCTCTGACCTGTACAATTGTTTCTTTGTTTTATTCCACTTGTTCGGCTATTTCGGCTGTTTGTTGCTTTCTTTCTTCATTATATTCCTCTACCCTTTTGCCAAGTGTTTCATTGATATTTTCAATTTTTTCATCAATTCGTTTTAAATCTCCCTTTTGTCCATCAATAATTTCTCTCAACTCTTTGTTAGAGCTATCAATTTTCTCGTTTATTTTCCGAAAGTCTTCCTTAGTACTCTCATTCATTTTCCTCAGGTTTTCATGGGTACTGTTTATTTTTTCCTCCTGTCTGTCTATTTATTTTGTTCTTTAATACTGTCTATTTTTTCATTAGTTTGTTTACTATTTTCCTCCATTCGTTTAAAATTCTCATTGGTTTGTTTATTATCTTCTTTAATACTTCTCATTAATTCCATAAATTTATTCCAATCCGGTCCTACTCTGGCTTCCTCTTTGTCACTCGCCTGTTGTTCCATTTCGGTGTCCGATACTGTTTCAGTCTCTTCTTCCCGTTTATCTTCTTCCGTTTCTTGGTCCTTTGCCAACCTTTTCGTCACCCCACTCGTATGCATTTCTGTTTTTTCTGACAGTCGCCAGCTGAAATCGGGTTTCCTGTATCGTTAATAATTAAGTTAGGATCGGTAATTTCCCCAATTCCAGCCTCACTGGTTGGACGCCATCTGTTATCATAACTGAGTTTTGTGGGTTTTAAATTTATGTGTTTTGAAGAGTTTTATTTAGTGTAAATTGACCCCACTTGTGTCAAGTACGGATTTGGTCCTGTAATCGATTGTGTTCTCGAGCGCCCCGTTATTCTTCTAAATACTTCGGTCCGTTCGCTGCTCACTCTCCTGTTGAATTACCTGTAATTGTCCTGTAAACTTTCAAATTATCTACAATGACAACTCCTTTGATTCCAAATAACAATGTTTATTTTCATTAAAGTTATTCAGAGAAATGAACAGTCGACTTGTGTCGAAAACAAATATGGGTCGGGTCGACTCTAGCACTCAATTCGACTTTTACACTAACAAGTTCCAAATAACAAATTATTTATAATAATATATTAATTCTCAGGGTTTAAGGGTTCTTTGAGACTGCCATTGAATTCAGCAAATACATACAAAAATACAATACATTACAAAGGTAAGTAATATTTTAAAACTATATTTCGTTATTATTAGTTACTATGGCAACCAGAATATCGGCAAGATGGCCGCCGAAAACGTTTGGCCACGTGTTGTCACAAGTTATTTTAAAATAAATGTTTCGGTGTTCACTGTTTTAGTTTTTAAGATTGTTCTTCAATAAATGATCCCTGGTGTTATTCTGTACGTGTAGATAGTGTCTACGGTAGTTTTGTGTAATCGTACCTGTAGTGTGGAAAGTTGTTGTCACTCACAGGCGTTATGAAAGTGTGTTCATGGTAGGCAATCAGGATTTTCAAAGGTTCTGCATTTATTTGTTGTTTTAATTTAAATATTTTCGTCTTCTAATCTTCCACAGTATTTATAGCTTCTATTAGTTATAACTTTTCATCGCGAACGGTCCAAAAAACATTACTTTGGTTTAATTAAAAACTTCTTCATTAGAGCTCATCTGCTCACTGCAATAGTTAACAATACAATACTCCAATTCTATATTCCTGCCTTTCCATCAACGGTTTCGTGCCCTCACAATACTGGCCTGTGATTGGTCAAAACAGAGAGTTCATAAGGTCACGTGGTCAGTTTACAAGATTTAAGTGTTCATCTGCCTATAAGAAAAATACTCCTTTTTCAGCTTTAAGTTTTCTTAAATTTAAATTACATCATGCTTTTCTTTATGTCATTATGAACATTTTGCTACCTTATTTACTTACATTGGTTAATTATAAAGGGTGGTTTTTCACCTTACAAAAATTCTAATGTTGGGCCTATACTTTAATTATACATTTGTTATATCATTTTACAATTCCTTAAATTAATCTAATATGTAATATTACTGTTGAAACAATTAGCTTCATCATATAAATTTTGTCCCTTTCCTGTTTTATCACATTGGTTTACTAATCTACTCATTTCTGAAATTATTTCCTTTGTATGGAACTTGTGGCCTAGGCCATCAATAGCATTTCATTAATATATTCTCAATTAGATTTATTATTACCTAGGTTTTTGGTTTTGAACCCTTTTTCCCGAGTTACATCTTATTACATGAGCCTTGACCCTTAACATGTTTTCACAATAGTTAAAAATGAAATCTTTTGACTTATTACTTAAAGTAGTGTTTACATGGACAAGTTTACAATCATAAATTAACAAATAATATAATTAGAACAAAATCTTTTAACATGTTACCTTCGAGGTATTGCCTTCATGGCCAAATTCTACATTTATAAATTGACAAATAATTATAAACTACTTGGTGTACCATACTTCCATCCCATCAATCTTATCAAGCATTACTGGCTAATGAATAGATTGTTGTTATAGGTCCTGGTTTCTAATACACATTTTCTTATTTTGCCAGTAGGCTCACACAAACTTATAATGTAGTTTATAAATGTTAATAACTATAGGCTTTGGTGTAGAACACAAATACAACTACTTACACCAAAGCCTTCACTAACATCTCAATCTGAGATGAAACCCTTCACCACCATTCACTATTGGTGTTATTTATGGGTTTTCCCTTTTTTTTAAAGTAATTAACCCGCACTTATTTTGTCACCACTCCACTGAAACTTATTGTATTTATAACATATTTAAATAATAATAGGGATTGTTAACTTTATTCCCCACTCCTTCACATTCACTCATTTACATAAAGGTTTGTATGTATATTATATACTTGCTATAATACATTTTAATTATTTATTGTATTATTTGTATTGTATTTTTGTTTTCTTATCTTTTATATTGTACAGTGTTTTCTGTAAGTAAGGGTTGTTCATCTTTATCTGGTTTTAATAGGATAGCATAGGTGACTTTACCTATTATTGTATCTATTTAATTGAGCAGTTTTTGGTTTTGGGATAGGGCTACTATTGTGTCGCATTACAATATATATATAAAAGCGAAATACCACTCACTGATTCATACACTCACTCATCACGAAATCTCCGTAACTATAAAGCCTACAAACTTGAAATTCGCCACGTATGTTCCTCTTGGCTTCTAGGTGCTCGCTAAGAAAGGGTTTTGAAAACTTTAATGCCTAACCGCGAAAAACCGTGACACCGATAATGCAGCTTTTTTTCAACTGTACGCTTCCTGGAAGTCTAATGTTTATTTTTTACTTTCCTTTATAGTCTATTACGTGAGGAATTTTCTGCCAATTTTAAGTTAGTGTCCATTGGTCCTTCTGAATTTTTTTGCAAAATCTTTATAAAGGGTTATAAAATAAAGTTAAGGAGATTTTTTGACCCGCTCTTAAATTTATGGGTTGTTTTTACCCCTTTTTCGGGGGGTGAAAAAACAAAATTTAATTAACCCCGGGACCCGATAGAGAATTAAATTCTAAGCAAAAAGGTGGTATACACTTTTTCGAAAAAATGCGTTGTTTGCGAGTATCAAGGGTTCAACGTTTTGCAAAAAAAACGCGTTTTGTTAAATTAATCTGCAAATAACTCAAAAACGACGCCATTTTGCGAAACATTTGTATAACTCAAACTTAAAGCGTATTACCAGGTGAACATTTTCCACATTGTTTGGTTTCGTTATGTTAAATGGTTCTTGAGACCAAAACAAGATGGCGATTCACCGGTTTTTGATCAAATTACGTGATTAAAACTGATATAACACGGTGAAAAATTGTTCGATCGTAACCAATTAGTACCAAATGAAAGCTCTGTTAATTTCTTAAAATCTCTGGGTTAATAACTTGTGTAGCTTAAAACATTACGAAGTTATGTAGGAAAATATTATAATTTCTGGAAATGTTTTCCAAGAAATGTCAAAAGGGACGTCCGCCATTTTGTCAAATATGCATATTAAGCCGAGATACTGTAGTTTTCGGTTGTATATTATATTAGCAATGTCCTAAATTTTTTTGAACCACATATGTGTTGCTGTACAGTAACATGTAACGTTTTCAAAAAATTCAAGTTTTTGGATTTTCGCCAAAATTTGGCTTTTTTATTAAATGTCTCAGTAACGATGCGTTTTATCGAATCATTGTTTTGAATCAAAAATAAAGCTTATAGAAAAACAAAACTTTTACCTCTTTTTTCATTCCTTTATGACTAAAACTCGATGAGTTAAAGCAGTTTAAAAGTGTATTTTGCCGACATCGTGTAAAACATTTTTGACTTCTAGACAAAATATCTAGTGTACAGTAGTTTTTTTTACTAAGGTGCATACGACAATAGTTGTAGCTCTTTAAATTTTCTACAAAATGCATTTTGATTGAAATTTTTTTTTAATATTGATTGTGTTATGATCAAAAATGTAAACGCGCTCCAACAGTTACATTTTGTTATCGTACGTTATATGTTCGGGTGCAGTCCTGAGAGCCTATTAATTTATACTAAACTAAATTTTTTTCAAACTGACAATATAAGTAAGTATTATTATTATTCTTTTAATGTCTATTGCAAACAAAACACTATATGTTGCAATTTGTCACTGTCTGTACTGCTGGTACATTATATCAATCTAATATTAATTTAATAGAATAATATAATGTTTATGGTTTAACTTTTCTTTGATTAAATTTTATAAGTATGGATGAAATATATATATTTTTTTCGACTGAATTTTGAACTTTTGAATTTTCAATGTACCCAATTTCAGGACTTCAAAGTACATCCTCGCGTTTTTCATGTTTTCAACCCTTTAGGGGTGGTTTTTAACCCTTTAAAGTCTAACCCTTGCGTCGGATGTATTACTTGACGTCAAAATCGTAATCAGCACCCCCCAAAACCTGTAGGTACCCAATTTCAGGACTTCAAAGTACATCCTCGCGTTGTTTCATGTTTTCAACCATTTAGGTGTGGTTTCAACCCTTTCAAGTCGAACCCTTGAGTTGTATGTATTCCTTAACGACGAAATCGTAATTAGCACCCCCAAAAACCTTTCGCTGCTTTGACCGGCATTCTCGCGAAGTTTAATACTTACACCCCCTGATTATAGTCTGCTTCAACCCTTTAAAAACTACGCTTTGCGTCGAATATAATTTTGGACGTCAGAATCGTAATCAGCACCCCCAAAAACCTACGAGTACTTAATTTCAGGGCTTTGAAATGCATCCTCGCGCCGATTCATATTTTCAACCCTTTAGGGGTAGCTTTCAACCCTTTAGGGGTGAGAGCGGGCCAAAAGTTTTCCTTTACTTTGTTCTAGAACCTTTTAGAAAGCGATAGAAAAAGGAATCAAAAAATTACATGGACACTAACTCAAAATCGGCAGATATCCCCTTTGTCATGCCTCACGTAATAGACTATTAGGCTTTTGGGGAGTTACTAAAACAGTATTTTTTTCATCTAATCTATAGCCAGGAGGAGGCGCGAAAATAATCGCGAAACAGTTCACCCTGCCCCTCTATTCCTTGCTATGTGCCGTTGAGGGTTTATTTTGAGTTGTAATTTCGGCACATATATTCCGAACAGGGTACTAGGCTTCTGCACAAACATGTCATTGAAGCCACGATTTTCACATGCGTCGGTAAGAGAGAAACCGTCATCATCCCCCGAATTCCTCTGATCCCATGAGATTACCACTTTCAGTTCAAACGTCTGCAGTTTCCCGTTAAGGTGTGCTACGCCATGTCCATCAATAAGGGACAGGGGCAGAGTTTAATAGTGGCTGGTGTGGATCTGAGGAGTGACTGTTTCTCCCATGGCCAGTTGTATGTGGCGTTCTCCAGAGTCTGTTCACCTAACAGCCTGGTCATCCTCCAGCCAGAGAGCAAAACCAGGAATGTTGTTTACAAGGAGGTCCTGAGCACTTAATCTGAGGGAGCAACTGAAAGTATATGCTAAGCAAGTTATTAGCCTGGCTACGTAGACCAAAAAACCAGGAGTGGTGGTGGGATAAAAGGGCTTAAGCCCATCTATTTTATTGTTGTTAGACTTACAATAAAGGACTGTCTTAATCTCTAACAGAAACTTAGCTTACCCTCTCTTACTAAATAATACAGCGTCATTTTTAACAACTCATTAATTTTCAAGCTTGAATAGTTGATTGATCAAGCTTGATCAAATTGATCATCTTCAAGCTTGATCATCTTCAAATTGATCGAGCTTAAATAGTTTCTCTTAGTTTCAAAATACCAGTATCTAAGCTTCACAAATAACCTGTTTCTATTTTCTGATTTTACATTCTGTTTTTTTTATGTGATAATCACCGTAGCAAAGCACGGGTATCCAGCTAGTTTCTGACAAACGCTTTCGACCGTTTCAGTTTATCCTCAGATCGGATTATTCCGAAAGCGCTTTCGAAAGACTGTATCGGAAGAATAGAAAATAATGGAGTGCAAAAAGTGCTTTATATATTTGTAATTTACGGACAAGTATTAACTCAACTAATATATGCTGTTGAGATGAAACGCCGTGAAAGAATTACAAGCAAGAATAAAATGAGGAAAATACAAATTAGAAGACACTTCTCTAGGCCTACTTCTACACGTTGTAGACGAACACAACATCTGAGTTGATAGAGACAATAAATATGTGCTTACGCTGACGATGATATAATAATACCCTGATCAACACAACGGCTAGTTGAGGTATACAACGAGCAGAATAAAAAATCCGCTACAATGGGACTCAATGTAAATGTCAACAAAACTAAATACATGCTGATTTCTGCATCAGAAAGGAGAAGAAATCTATATATTTACGCACATAGGATAATTCATTTGATGCAGTTAACAAGTTCAGGTACCTGGGTAACATGATAGATAGTGAAGGGTCCATAAACAAGACAATACATGACAGGATACAAATAGGAAATAGGCCATATTATGCCAACAGTAGACTACTGAGACGCAAACTCATTACGCAAAGTATGTAAGACACTTCTCAGACCGGTTGTTACTTATGGAGGCGAGACATGGACACTGATTTAAAAAAGGAACAAGAAACACTGAGAAGGTTTAAAGAAAGATCATAAGACTTCTTTATAGCCCGGTTAAAGAAAATGACGAGTGGAAAATAAAAAATAATCAGAAAACAGGTGAGCTATTGAATCATGAGGACATTGTAAGATTCGTGAAGGTTCGACGAATACAGTGGTTAGGTCACCTAGAGCGACTGGGTGAACAGCGTATGTCAAAGAAAATCTTGAGGGCGCAAGTCTTCTTCAAAAGAAGAAGAAGAAGAAGAAGAAGAAGAAGAAGAAGAAGAAGAAGAAGAAGAAGAAGAAGAAGAAAACAAATGTTACAAGTTTCGTAAGATGAAAATGGGGAACGAAACTGAGAAAAAATATGAAAAATGCGCGCACGTGTTTTCGTATGTGTGCAAAACATACATAATACTTACAGAAACAAATATTTCTATTAATGTTTTGAACAGTTGTAGTTTTTATATAAAGTTATTTTTCACATCTTTAAGACTCCTGCGTTACGTGAAATTAAACGTAATGTTGATATTTCACGCTCCTTCCAACAAAATGCAATCCTTAATACGCGCTTGCTTACATGTCTAAATTGAACGTAACTTGTTAGAATAATCTGGGTAAACAACAAGAATACAGACAACATTAAGGTTATAGAAACCGATTTTTTTTGAGTAGTTGTAGAGTTGTATGGACAGAGTTACGAACCACGAAACCAAAACGCTTTCAGAGGAGTGGTAAATAGAGAAAAATGATCTTACACTAGGTATAACATAAGCGATTAATACAGTACCTATATATAAGAAGATCAGACCCAAGCCGATGGATAGCGAAAGTGAGAGGAGGAGGTATGAGGGGACTGAAAATAACGTCTATAATATCTTGGAAACACGAAGAAGAGAAAGCTGGAAACGAGGAGTAGAGAATTGAGTGGAACAACAAGTGATTTACACAGGCATTTGTGGAAAAGAGACCTACTAACCAAGCAGCGTCTGGGTATGTGTGGATGGATCAAACTTTCTTATGTAACTACTAAATTTTGATATAAGCTTCCATACAAATGACACTGGTCAACGTGATGACTTCACAAGAAAGCTAAATCGTGAGTCTAATAGATTTTTACTTCCATGTTCCATAAGGAAATGGAAGTATGGCGATGGCGAAAAAAATCGTGTTCGAGATAAGGGCTGATCCTGATTGTACTACCGTCAAAAGATAATGAAAAGTCATTTTTCAAAAAGTGTCTGAGTAGAATTTTACATGGCAAACGATAACAGCCGCAAATTCACACAGAATCAAACAATTTTTTGCAAACGTCTCTGAATTGTAGAGGACTCAATGCCTATTGATTTTGGTGAAGATCGGTTAAGGGAAAGGGGTAGTTTAGCTGCTACGTTTTATGTTTTAACAAGGGTAATTTTTTTATGACGAACGATAACTGCCGTAAATTCAAACAGAATCAAATAATTATTTGCGTATGTCCCTGAGTTGTAGAGGACTCAAGGCCTATTGATTTTGGTGAAGATCGGTTTCGGGGAAAGGGTAGTTTACCTGCAACGTTTTATGTTTTAACGAGAGTAAAGTACTTAATTTTGATAAATAAAGTATTCTGATAAGAAGATCATAATAATCCACTGTAGAAACGTAGATGAAATATATCTATAAATGAAGAGGCTAGTTGAACGGGGTGGGGGTAATTTTCTATAAATGAAAATGATAGTTGAAGGTGGAGGTGATAATTTTTATTTATACATGTATGTCATGTGTACTACGATATCGGCAACAAAGAAGTAGTTTGTTGTTAAATTCCTTCCTGGGCTGTTTGGGCTTGATCCAATGTTTTCTACAAAACCAGACGTTTCGGAAGTGCTATCGACTGCCATCGTCAGTGAAAATTGAGTTCACTAACGTGAGGTGGTACACGTTAGTGACCACAGTACTGTGGTTAAGGCTGAAGAAAGAAGTAGTTTCTCAGGAAATATTTCATTTCGAAAGTGATTTTAAATATAAATCTTAGAACATGGAAGTCATGTATGGTTCTCCATACCGATATTTTCTATGACGAACGATAACTGCCGCACATTAAAACAGAATCAAATAATTTTTTGCACACGTCCCTGAATTGTAGAGGACTCAAGATCTGTTGATTTTGTTGAAGATCGGTTAAGGGAAAGGGGTAGTTTACCTGCAACGTTTTATGTTTTAACAAGAGTAAAGTACTTAATTTTGATAAATAAGGTATCTCGAAAAAAAGATCATAATAATCCACTGTAGAAACGTAGATGAAATATCTATAAATAAAGAGGCTAGATCAAGGGGTGGGGGTAAATTTCTATAAATGAAAATGATAGTTGTAGGGGGAGGGAATAATTTTTATTTATATATGTCATGTGTACTACGTAAGTAGTTTCTTGTTAAAATTCTTTCCCGGGGTGTTTGGCGTGGTCCAATTTTTTCTACAAAACCAGACGTTTCGGCAGTGTTATCGACTGCCACCATCAGTGAAAATCGAGTGCGTTAAAGTGAGGTGGTATATGTTAGTGACCACTGTACTGTGGTTAAGGCAGACGAAAGAAGTAGTTTCTATGGAAATATTTCATTTTGAATATGATTTTAAATATAAATCTTAGAACATGAAGTCATGTATGGTTCTCCATACCGATATTTTCATCCTGAATTCAGAGACGTAATTAGAATTTTTTTAATCAGGCACAGATTATGTGTGGCAGTTACTTTTAAAAATTTTATTTTAGCATTTTTGACCTGCCACGGGAATATTTAATTAATATTTAGGAGTTTTATTCAAGATATATTTAGGTAAATGATATGTTCTGTTATTCTGAATTACCAAAAGAGAAGACTGTGCAGGATTATTCATTTTTACTTCCATATTCCTTAAGGAATGGAAGTATGGTGATGGCAAAAAAAATCGTGTTCGAGATTATTGCAGATTCTGATTCTACTACACTCAAAACATGAAAAAAAGTCGTTTTCCGGAAAGTGTCTGTGTGTGTGTCTGTCTGTCTGTCTGTAGATTTTTTTTCTATGGCAAACGATAACTGCCGCAAATTCAAACAGAATCAAATAATTTTTTGCATACAGCCCTGATTTGTAGAGTACTCGCGACCTATTGTTTTTGGTGAAGATCGGTTGAGGGAAAGGGGTAGTTTACCTGCAACGGTTTTTTTTTATCAAGGGAAATTTTTTTTTTTGGCAAACGATAACAGCCGCAAATTCAAACAGAATCAAATAATGTTTCGCATACAGCCCTGAATTGTAGAGTTCTCAAGACCTATTGTTTTTGGTGAAGATCGGTTAAGGGAAAGGGGTAGTTTACCTGTAATGTTTTATGTTTTAACAAGGGTATTTCCTATGGCAAACGATAACAGCCGCAAATTCAAACAGAATCAAATGATTATTTGCATACAGCCCTAAATTGGTGAGTTCTCAAGACCTATTGTTTTTGGTGAAGATCGGTTAAGGGAAAGGGGTAGTTTACCTACAACGTTTTTTTAACAAGGGTATTTTCTATGGCAAACGATAACAGCCGCAAATTCAAACAGAATCAAATAATTTTCTGCATACAGCCCTGATTTGTAGAGTGCTCAAGATCTATTGTTTTTTGTGAAGATCGGTTGAGGGGAAGGGGTAGTTTACCTGCAACGTTTTTTATCAAGCGTATTTTCTATGGCAAACGATAACAGCCGCAAATTCAAACAGAATCAAATAATGTTTTGCATACGTCAGTGAATTGTAGAGGACTCAAGGCCTTTAGATTTTGGTGAAGATCGGTTAAGGGGAAGGGGTAGTTTACCTGCAACCTTTTACGTTTTAACAAGAGTAAAGTACTTGAAAATTTATTTAAACTTTTTGAAACAATGGTAATTGTTGAAAATAAAATAATTTTGTTGCCAGGTAACAAAAATAAAGTCATTTTGATTATAAAATATAAATATTTACAACAAGAATTTTCAGTTTTCAAAATTTAAATATATTTTTATAAAACAATGGGTTCTTCATTGAGGTGGGGACCATGTCACTCACTCCATCTCAAGCCTCTCCCATTTTGCAGAAAAAGAGGACCCTGTCAAGGCTGATACTTTGACGACAGTGACAGGGCTTTCCACCAAATTCAGCAGAGTGACAGGTAGGCCCAACTCTGATTGGCTCCTCAGATTTCCCCAGCGTTAGTAGGTTCTATGAAAATATTTTATTTCAAAAATGATTTTAAATATAAATCTTAGATATGTTTTATAAATCTCATGTTTTATGTTTTAACATGGGTAATTTTTTATATGACGAACCATAACTGCCGTAAATTCAAACAGAATCAAATAATTTTTTACATATGTGCCTGAGCTATAGAGATCTCAATGTCTGTTGATTTTGGTGAAGATCGGTTACGGGGAAAGGGCAGTTTACCTGAAACATTTTTTGTTGTAACATGAGTAAAGTACTTAATTTTGATAAAGTATCCTGATAAGATCTTAATAATCCACTGTAGAAACGTAGATGAAATATCTATAAATGAAGAGGCTAGTTGAACGGGCTGGGGGTAATTTTCTATAAATCAAAATTATAGTTGAAGGGGGAGGGGATAATTTTTTTTTATATGTGTACTACGTTATTGGCAACAACGAAGTATTTTTTTGTTAAAATTCCTTCCCTGGCTGTTTGGCTGAAAATGATTTTAAATATAAATCTTAGAATATGGAAGTCATGTATGGTTCTCCATACCGATTTTTTGAGTTGTTCAGACGTTTCAATTAAGCTAAGAAAGTGTGTAAATCATCCAGAAAATTTCTGCTACGTTCGTGGTGAACTAACCTCCAAGTCTCAGAGGCGTAATTTCACGCCATTTGTAAGAAAGTGTTATACACTTTACAGTCTATTACGTGAGGGATTTTCTGCCGATTTTGAGTCAGTGTCTAAGAATCCTTCAGATTTTTTTTGCATTGTCTTCACAAAAAGGTTATAGAATAAATTGTTCATGATATCCGGGCTGTTTGGCCGTGGTCCATGGTTTCTAACAAAACCAAACGTTTCGGCAGCTCCACTGGCTGCCATCATCAGTGGTATAAAAATCCTGCACGCCGGGTGTTTACGTACAGGCCCACAGTACTGTGGTATAGGCTAAAGCTGTCCTGCCATGCTACCTGTACTTATAAATTCAGCAAAGTCCCACGTACAGGTAAAAATGACACCAACAGCCAATCACAACAAAGATGGTGATGGCTGTTGGTGTCATCACCAATTTTGTTATAAACCATGGACCACGGCCAAACAGCCCGGATATCATGAACAATTCAACTGACACCGGCCGTGAAAGCTTGAGGAATAAGTTATAGAATAAAGTTGAGAAAATTTGTTGGCCCAATTTTAAATTTAAGGGTTGTTTTCACCTCTTTCCGGGGGTTTAAAAAAATTTTAATTAACATCGAGATCCGATAGAGAATAAAATTATAAGCAAAAAAGGTGATATACATTTTTTCTAAAAAGTGCCTTGTTTGCGAGTTACAAAGATTCAAAGTTTTGCCAAAAAACGAGTTTTTTAACATTAATCGGCAAATAACTCAAAAACGATGCCATTTTGCAAAACATTTATATAAATCAAAATTAAAGCTTATTAATCGAAGAATATTTTTCACTTTGTTTGGTTTCGTTATGTTAAATGATACTTGAGATACAGCCAAAACAAGATGGCGATTCACCGTTTTTTGATCAAATTACGTGCTTAAAACTAATATACCTTGGCAAAAAATGGTTCGAATGTAACCACATTAGTATCAAATGAAACTCTGTTAACTTCCTAAAACATGATGGTTTAATCATTTGTGTAGCTTACAAAATAACAAAAAGTTATGTAGGAAAATATTATAAATTCCGCAAATTTGTTCCAAGAAATTTAAAAAGGGACATCCGCCATTTTGTCAAATATGCATATTAAGCCGAGATACTGTAGTTTTCGGTTGTCTTTTATATTAGCAATGTCCTCTAATGTTTTTAAGCATATATGTATTGCTGTACAGTAACGCGTAACATTTTAAGAACATTCAAGTTTTTGGATTTTCGCCAAAATTCGACTTTTTTATTAAATATCTCAGTAACGATGCGTTTTATCAAACACTTAATGACGTAAAAATACAGTTTATAAAAAAACAACAATTTTGAATTTTGTTTCATTCCTGTACGACTAAAACTCGATGAGTTACAGCAGTTTAGAGGTGTATTTTTCCGACATCGTGTAAACAAGGTTTGAGGTATAGGCAAAATATCTAGTGTACAGTAGGTTTTTCGACTATAGTGCATAAAACAAAAGTTGTACCTCTTTAACTTTCCTACAAAATGCATTTTGTTTGAAATTTGTTTCTTAGAAATTGACCGAATTGACCTAACAATATATACGCGCTTCAAGAGTTAGGTTTTGTTGTCGTACGTTATATGTTCGGGTGCAGTCCTGAGAGCCTATTAATTTATACTAAACTACATTTTTTTCAAATTGACAATACAATTAAGTATCACTATTATTTTTTTAACGTCTATTGTAAACAGAAGAACATTTGTTGCAATTTGTTTGTACTGCTGGTTTGTTATCTCAATCGAATATTTAATTTAATAAAATAATATAATGTTTATGGTTCGACTTTTCTTTCATTAAATTTTATAAGCATGGATAAAATATATATTTTTTTACGTCTGAATTTTGAATTATGACCGCTAAAACATGGACCCTCTAGCGGAGACCAGAAGAGGCTTGATGCGCTACCTGATGCTCACTGCTTACAGCTGACACGTGTTTTTTGGAGCATCAGCTGAGCGTCGGAGTTGTTTGTTATTGTGCAAGGGTTGTTATATTTTGTTAAATAATATTAATGTTGTGATGTTTTAAGTAATAGTAGGTTAAACATCCCCCCAAAACCTGAAGGTACCCAATTTCAGGACTTCAAAGTACATCCTTGCGTTGTTTCATGTTTTCAACCCTTTAGGGGTGGTTTTCAACCCTTTCAAGTCCAACCCACGCGTCGGATGTATCCCTTGACGTAAAAATCGTAATTATCACCCTCCCCCAAACTTATAGGTACCCAATTTCAGGACTTCAAAGTACATCATTGCGTTCTTTTAGGTTTTCAACCCTTTAGGGGTGGTTTAAAGCCTTTCAAGTTTAAACCTTGCGTTGGATGTATTCCTTTACGGCCAAAATCGTAATTAGTACTTCCCAAAAACCTATAGGTACTCACTTTTAAGGCTTTGACCGGCATTATCGCGAATTTTAATACTTACACTCCCTAATTATAGTCTGCTTGAAGCCTTTAAAAAGTACCCTTCGCTTCGAATATAATTTTGGACGTCAGAATCGTAATCAGCTCCCCCCAAAACCTGTAAGTACCTAATTTCAGGGCTCAAAAATGCATCCTCGTGCCGTTTCGTATTTTCAACGCTTTAGGGGCAGTTTCCAACTCTTTAGGGGTGATAGCGGGGCAAAAGTTTTCCTTAACTTTGTTCTAGAACCTTTTAGGAAGCGATAGCAAAAGGAATCAAAAAATTACATGGACACTGACTCAAAATCGGCAGACAGGCCCCGTCTCACGTAATAAACTATTACTTCGGCTGCCAAGTTGGTGATTTTGATAAGAACTGGGCCCAGAATATATGCTGTGTGTCATATGGCAGACTGCTCACTAGGCGGAAAAATGGAACACATCATTTGCCATTTGCAATTCCCATGATTTGGACGGAATCCAAGGAACATTTAACCGATTTTTATTTTTGTTCAACTAACATTAAATGTAACATGTAAAACAAAATATACAGTTAAGTATCCGAATTTGCCATATATAATGAAGCCTGTATTACAGAGTGAAGAGCTTCCTGTACCAGTATATCCAGATATGATCTTTATCATTTCTTGAACTCTCACCTAGACCTCTTCCCAGAAAGTCTTGGGGCTGTTAGCGATGAGTACGGTGAGCATTTCCATCAGCAGATTTCTACAATGAAAAGAGGTACCGAGGCCCTAGCATGCTGGTTGACTATTGCTGGACCAAGAAGAAAGCTACCTCAGATGCAAAATATGCCCAAAATTCATCATCTGCTTCTCTGTGTGCAAGCCAGAATGAGTAGAATATTTTTCATAGTTACATAGTTACTAATTTTATAAAACTTCAAACGAGTATCACAAAAATGTCCTGTCTGACAGAAAAAAGTCTGAAAATATATTTGAATTTAGCCTGAAAAACACTTATTTTACTTATGCACCAAATATTTTTATAATTTGTTAAAAAAATAGTAAAAAATATTACTATATTATAATTATTAATTATTAAAATTTGACTTTTTCCTAGAACTTTTTCTTACAAAAAACGATAACTTTCTATTTAATAAAGATGAAAAATACGTTTTAGTGACGGCTCAGTGCACTCAGGACAATCACTGCCTGAAATTTTATAATGGTTGGTCAACCCACTGTTATTTCAAGAATTTTAAATTTGCAGTTCTTCCAAGAAAAGTTAAAAACGGCAGTGGCATATCTAGAATTTGTAGGTGGGGGGGGGCCGGTCCAGTCGGCTTCATACAAAAGAAAAAACAAGTGAAGACTAATCAACGTTACTCTCTTTAAAGTAGTTGAAAAGCGTGTGATAATATCCTGTAATAAAACGCATTAAAATAAACGGTAATAACTCCATAAAAATACGCGTCATTGAAACATTGTTTAGAAGATACTTATTGACTGAATTGATTTTCCTATATTTCATATTTCAAACGTATGGGCAACGTATGCTATGTAATAAACCTGTTTGTATATTTAAAAAAGATTTACTACTATGTATATTAGTGTACACAACTGAAAAATAATAATAAAATAGTTTAAAGGAAAGAGAATAACAAATTCGTCAATTTTTCCGACCCTCTGAAGGGGGGTCCGGTCCCGTTCGTCCCCCTCACTAAATACGCCCTTGAAAACGGGTGGTTTTTATTTTAATTATGGTAAACTGATTAAATAATTCTATTAAACTGTTAAATGTCACTATTATCACTATTACTGAACGCGCAAATAAAACTACACAATAAATTTTTGTGTAACTCACGTTGAAATCGATTTCCCTGTTTGTTTTTGCAGACGTCTAAAACTTTACAACCGGTAGAAGACATTTTACGGTTAACATCTCGGCCAACTAAAATAAACCAACAACCAAGCCTCGGAAAGGAGTGTCTTATTGCGAAACGAACCGGAGTTGGGATAAGAAAAGGAGGAATGGATCATGGAAAAATCAATAGTAAAACGTGATCTAGCCTAAGGACGACGTAGACAGCAAGAACGATGGGTTATCGGCCACCCTCTTTATTACTGCGCTAAGCAGAAAGACGGGACTGACCTAGGATAAGATGGTTGGATGATGTGCTAGGAGATCTCAGAAGAATGGATGTGAGGGGTTACGCTGAAATGGCAATGGACAGGAGACGTTGGAGGAAGATTGGTGTTGGAAGCCAGGGCTCATGTTGGGCTGTAGTGCTGAAGACGAAGAAGAAGAAAATATTTTAGATACCTAATTCCATCATGATGGAATTATGTCTATTGAGAAAAACTGTATCACAGAAATATTATAATTTCGAGTTAAAAATTAACACGTTTCAAAAGATATCAAAATAAATTATTTATTTTTACACTTTTAATTTGGAAACGCAATTTTGTAACTGATGTCAATGTGGTCTACCACATAACTCGCAGCAAACAAAGGAAACGGATGTTTTACCCGATGAGATAATTGAAACATTAATACAGAAAGGAAATTAACGCTTAATTGCAGCGTTTGACCGCGGTAGATAAACAGCGAGCGACCGCGGGTCTGCAACTGTTCACCGCAAACTTCCTACACTACACTCTACACTCCCTGCTGATTAGCGTAATTAGCACAAATAATGTAACGAGGCACGCCGATCGTGACACGGCAAAATGTTGCCGTCTGCGTGATCTTTTAATAACGACTTTGTTTTCCGGTTAACACGTCCTCTGCCGTCGTATATTTAGCCTATTCCGTCCCCCTGGGTCAAAATGTTTTTTATCATTTTTGTGTCTATTAGGCTACTAAATTGAGGTTGGTCAGTATTATCATGCCCACAATGCAAGAATTGTGATCTTAAGAGCTTTCGGTCAATGTGACCGACGACGCGGCGTGGTGTGGTTATTTTTGTCATCCCACGGGGCCGCGTCGGACATGCTTTCGGTCATCACATCACTATGCCGCCTGGAGTTGCTCAAAAGGGAAGGAAGAGCAGCGGATGTAAGGAAGCACTGTAAAAAGCTATACGAAAAGGAAAGGGGCCTCGAGAAAGAAGAAAAGCAAAAAAAGTTACTACGTTTTGCTCAGGGTGTCCAAAAAAACCTTTCCTCTTCTTAACGTGTTTTAATACCTTACATAGAAAAATGTAAATATCTGTTATTTTGTTGAAAAGTTTTTTATTTTCATCTTCTTCTGATAGTTCCTAATGTTGGATATCATTCGGATGTTGGATATCATACAGACTATTTTAACTATCTGTACTGCTACACGGAATACGCCAACTGTATTCATGCCAAACCAAGTCCTTAAATTCTCAGCCATGATATTCTCGGTCACCCAACTCCTCTCTTTCCAAGTACTTTTCCCTGTAGTATGGACTGCAATAAGTAAAATATCTGTTCATTTCTCATAATATGTCCCAGATAATGAAGCTTTCTTATCTTCACTGTGTTAATAACTTCCCTTTCTTTCTTTATCTTCCTAAGAACTTCAACATTAGTTATATGTGCTGTCCATGAAATGTTCAGTATTCTACGGTAAAGTCACATTTCGAAAGATTCCAATTTTTTTAGTTGTGGTTTCAGTCAAAGTCCAAGATTCTACACCGTAGAAGAGGACCGAGAATACGCAGCAACGTAAAAGTCTCAGCTTTGTGTTTATTGCTAAATCGTGACTTTTGAATAAACTGCACATTTTAGTGTGCACTGCTCTTGCCTTTTCAATTCTGCTCTTTATTTCTTGAGAGTGGTCTCTTTGTTCATTGACTATAGTACCAAGATATGTAAATTTGCTTACACGTTCAACTGGCCTTTGGTTTATATTAAGGGTACAGTTTGTGAACTTGTTCTTTGATACAATCATTAGCTTCGTTTTATTAACATTGATGCCTAGACAATATCTACGCATACTTTCTGTCACTCTATTCTTTAGTTGTTGCAGCTCCTCTAAGCTATCTGCGAATATGACGGTATCATCCGCATAACGTATGTTATTTATTCTTTCACCGCTCTGAGAGACTCCCAAATCACATTCATCTAAAGCTTCTCTAAAAATACCTTCCGAATGGATGTTGAATAAAAGCGGAGATAGTATACATCCTTGTCTTACTCCACGCAGAATTTGTATCTCTTAAGTTTTCTCTTTATCTACTCTAACCACTGCAAATTGGTTCCCATACAGTGTAGCTATTATCCTTAGATCTTTTCCATCTAATGCAATATTTACGTGTACACGAAGCGATTTCGCACTCAACACGTCTGTAGCATACCGCAACTAAAAATATTCGTACTCAGAATGGTAATTAACCTAATTCTTTAATTAGACTTGTATGACAACATTTCCATTATATAACATACAATGGTGGTGACCGTGCGTCAGTCCAACAGACTAAGGTGGTATGGTAGTGGCTATTCACCTTTGCAGTTCCCGTTAAGTACTGTATTTACACCGATTCGGCCCCGCTCGGCGACTACATGCTTATTTAGTGGCTAATAATAACCATGTCTGCACTATGTGCCGTTTTTTTTTCACATTTACGACGCTTTCAGTAGCAAAACCGGTTGGCCATTTATTTATAGTAATAATTTTTACCCGATTCGCTTTTTTAAAAGGAACCAGCTGGAACGATAAAAAAACTTGATACTGCAACAACAACCTACAGACCCAGTTCTTGCAAGTTCAAAGAAGACGCGCGTGCGCGCATAAACTTGCAAGCGTCAACAAGAACAGCATTATTTGAAAATTCCACATCGTGTAGGAGAATTTAAAAAAAAAATCTTGAAGACAAAAGGTGGAATAAATTATTGATAATTAATTAATTAATATAATTACTGACACTAAAGTAACATGAATAACTTTAAAATAAGACAGAAAAAAAGAGAATTAACATTTTTATTTGAGGCTTTAAATATGTTACATCATTTTACTTCCATGTTCCTTAAGGAAATGGAAGTATGGTGATGGCAAATAAAATCGTGTTCGAGATTATTGCAGATATTGATTGTACCACACTCAAAACATGAAAAAAGTAATTTTTCGAAAAGTGTCTGTGTGTCTGTCTGTCTTTGTGTGTGTGTCTGTCTGTAGATTTTTTTTCTACGGCAAACGATAACAGCCGCAAATTCAAACAGAATCAAATAATTTTTTACTTCCACGTTCCATAAGGAAATGGAAGTATGGTGATGGTGAAAAAAATAGTGTTCGAGATAAGGGTTGATTCTGATTGTACTACCC
Organism: Magicicada septendecula; assembly: GCA_034769895.1. Lineage (NCBI taxonomy): Eukaryota > Metazoa > Arthropoda > Insecta > Hemiptera > Cicadidae > Magicicada > Magicicada septendecula. Next base: position 405,637,817 of record CM068375.1, read on the forward strand.
TCAAAACATGAAGAAAAGTTATTTTCCGAAAAGTGTGTGTGTGTGTGTGTGCAGAATTTTTTCTATGGCGAACGATAATTGCCGCAAAATCAAACACAATCAAATAATTTTTTGCATATGTTCCTGAGTTGTAGAGGACTCAAGGCCTATTGATTTTGGTGAAGATCGGTTAAGGGAAAGGGGTAGTTTACCAGAAACGTTTTACGTTTTGGTAAGAATAAACTACTTAATTTTGATAAATAAAGTAAAGCGGCTGAAATGAGATTTCTCAGGCACGTGGCAGGTTATACTCTCCATGATCATAGAAGAAACAGCAGGGTATACTCTCCATGATCATACAAGAAACACGGATATACGGCAGGAATTGAATATTATGAGTATCCTCGACAGGATCGCCCAGTATCGGCTGAATTGATGGGAACATCTTTGCCGAATGTATGACTGCCGCATCCCCAAACATGTCTGGAACTATAAGCCGAGGGGACGGAGAGGTGTGGGACGTTCAAGGAAGCGCTGGAGTGACCAGCTCTAATCTTTTCCTATTTGAGACCGGAACAAACCATTTTTGGTTTAATCCGTGAAGATGATGATGATAAATAAAGTATCCTGAAAAGAGGTCATAAGGATCCACTGTAGAAAGGTAGATGAAATATCTATAAACGAAAAGGATAGTTGAAGGGAGAGGGGGTAATTTTGTATATGTGTATTACGTTATCGGCAACAAAGAAGTAGTCTGTTGTTAAAACTCCTTCCCGGGCTGTTTGCCCGTGGTCCAATGTTTTCTGCAAAACCAGACGTTTCGGCAGTGCCATCGACTGCCATTATCAGTGAAAATCGAGTGCGCTAACGTGAGGTGGTTTAGGTTAATGACCACAGTACTATGGTTAAAGCTGAAGAAAGAAGTAGTTTCTTCGAAATACTTCATTTCGAAAATGATTTTAAATATAAATCTTAGAACATGGAAGTCATGTATGGTTCTCCATACCGATATTTTAGTTTTCTGAGACACGTTGCACATGCACTATCAAAACGAATTGAATTGTATACCTATACGTAACGAAATGGAAACAATCCCATTGTTCTCTCGTCGGAGATTTGCTTAGGCCACTGCTCATCCGTCGTTTTACAGATGTTCGAACCGCTTCAGACCTCTTCTTCTACTTCTTTCTATTACAATTCTCATGCGATCATTTGGCATTTATTTATCAGAATCCGTACACCGGTCTTGTAGTTGCAAGGAAAGATAGCAGGAAACATACGAACTCCTTCCTTGCGTAGCCGAGTGACGAGGTTAAAACGAATCGTTTCAATTAATCGTATTTAACTATTTATAATTTCTTTACTTCAAGATGTTTTTTCCCTTATTTGGAACATGTCTCGGGAATCTTATTGTTCCCAACCTCAGCCATCTTAATTTTGTATCTTGATGTATGGGAACAATAGGATTCCTGAAACATACTCCAAACAACGGAAAAACATCATTTGAGATAAAATGGCCAGCCATGAACACATTACTACTATTTAACATCTGTCCCTGCCGCTGAGTTAACCTACTAACATGTTCTTCCTTCTCTCCTTGCACGCCGACCGCGCTGTTACGCCTATCACTCTGCCTCGTGGCGTCTGCTAGCTGGGCTTGAAACAGGTGACATCTGTCGCCTGAATCGGCTCAAGCGGCAGTGCCCGACGATAAATAAAAATAAAAATAAAGCTTTCTTTCTTTCTCCCCCGCCGTCTGAGTTAACTCGTTGGCGGTTGTCCCTTGAACCAGCCTACTGCACCAGACCTAAGTATATCACCAAGCAGCCATTGGGCTCGATCCAGATGCTGCAATCGTGCACCGTGTGCAAAGACGCCCCGCTACTACAATCCTACATGCTACATGCTGTGGTAAAGAAATTATAAATATTAAATAAATTTAGATAATAAAGTTTAATAAAGATACATTTGGACGAATCGAGTGATACATCTCTCGATGACGGATATTATAAATGTGCCGTCTAATGTCCGTCAATCAAGCACTCGGCGTCGATGTGCAGAATCAATCGAGCCGTATCAGTTGGACGCGTCCACTTGCTGTCAACCCCGGTTAGGCAAACCCCATTCACTTCTCATATACCTGTGACGAGGATGTTAAATGCACAAGGGTAATTAAACGCCTACGTCCGTTGCGAACGAATATGGAGTATGCAGACTTTTTTACGATCGAATAGGACTTGAAAGACCAATCGAATCCCTGTGCGATCCTATGGCTGTGAATTATGAACAACAACCAAGAAACAAGACAGTAAAATACAGGCCTCGCAAATGGTGTTCTTAAGAGGAGTTAAAAGGTGCTCTAAAGTTGACCTTATAAGAAATGAGGCCATAAGAGGAGAGTAACAAGTTTTAACTTGAATAAAAAATTAAAAGATTACAAACAATGGTGGAAAGAACACTTAGAAAGAATATCAGATTCCAGACTGGCCAAACAAGTCCGAAAACACAAACCTATAGGACACATGGGTGTGTGGGTAGCCACAGGAAGTGTGTGTGTGTGTGTGTGTGTGTGTTATACACATACATATAAACAAAATACATTAATACACAATTAAGTGATTACATAGAAACATACGTGCTGTCTTGTTTATAAGAGTATAGAATGAGCTGACGGATAAGTTTAAATCTAACTTTGGGTTCATTAAAGCAACGCGCATTTCACAGTTTTGTTATGTGACCTGATCCTAAAAACGAACTTAATCTTAAGCCGCACCAACGCTCAATTGGTCGAAAACCTCAGGCACATTTTCAGAGAAACTTTAAGCATAGTACGAAAAATTAAGGATTGGAAAACGAAGTAGATGGGATGCTCGAAATCGCAACATGGATAATAAAGAATTTAACACGTAAAGGTTAGGGCAAAAAAAGTAACGATGGACGCGGGATTGAACGCAGAAAATTTCCGGTGGCATTAAAGGGGTGCGCAAACGATTCGTATAAATTTTTATAGAAAGATACTAATGTTTGCAGTCTTCTATCTCTAGAACTGTGTGTAGAGTGAAGTGAGTCGCTGTGAGTTGCAAATTCCAAGCTGTGTCTGATAAACAACACTGTCTCACGAGAAATATGACAAGCTGATGCCCCCCCCCACAATTTAAACAACACAAAAACGAATTTACATTTATTTTCGGATGACAAAATTGCAACTATAAGCACCAGGGGTGGATCCAGGAAGCAATTTGGGGGGGGGTCTCAAAACTTGGACTATTCTTTAATGGTCTACAGTAAAGAATGCAGATAAAAATACAGTGTGTTATTATCAACACAGTAAATTTATTAACATAGCCTACAAGTAGGCCTATAAAATCATATGTGTGTTTGTCCGTTCACGTTCTTTAAATGACATTTAGTTATAGTTTAATGTAGGCACTACTCATTTAAGCTATGTATCAAACCAAAATTAACAAGGTACAGTCACAATTTAAAGTAATTTTAGAGAAAAATATGAACCTATATGACTGTAATGTGAATGTTGTATCATATTTACAATCACAAAACATTCCCCCCGGCACCTGACAAACACACGACGACATGCGGCAGGGAGGTAGCGTGCAGCATAACACAAAGGGAATAATTAATAAAAAACACGTCAATTATAGCTGGAGGATCTTTGAAGGCGGAAGAAGCAACCCACTGCCTACGCCGTGTTCTGAATATGTTGATGATTCGTTGTGTAGCTTCGGCTTCACGTAGACCGATTTTTATTGACGTTTGCTTCTACATTATTGAATTTATCAACTGGTTTAATTCCGACGTCATTATCTACCACCATTTTAAACTTCGTTTCTGAGTTCACACAACTAGTTATTCAATTTTGTTTAAACTGACTTGAATATGGGTCAATTTCCATATTCTTCACATCAGAGCTTGATCACGAATCTAGGTCATAGGAATTCTGAGCCAAAACAGCTTCCAGGTCATCAGGGAAACTGGGAGTGTAATACACACAGTATGCAGCGATTTGGATCCTCCCACTGCGTCTCCCTTTCTGCTAAAGTGAGGGTCCGTGAGCTACAGGTTAAACAAAAGTGGCGATATACTGCAAGCCTGACTTAGGAAGTTGGTCACCTGATTTGTAGGCAAAGTGTCAGGCAATTGTACTAAACTGTCATACAAACCACAATGACCAGATGTGACACTGAGGTGTCATTGAACCACACGGCTCCTCAGTCACTCCCGGTGATTCAGACTAAGCAAACACGCGCCGAGTTGACTTTACCAATTTGTATGTATTTTGGACGTTTTCCTTAATGTTTTTGAAATGATGTCTTTTTGCCTTTCCGTAGTATTTATCGACACATTCGGCTGACATTTGTCCATCCAAAAACAACCTCACCCACTCGTTTCACGATGACTCAGTTTTACACATTAGATACGAACGCTATGACTTGCAGAGTAACGGCAGACAGATATAGTCAAATAGTCAAAATTTTCAATATAGTCCAAACATTTTCAAGTTTGGATCTCACTGTACCTCAATGTAAGAGTAATCTTTTACCTTGTCCTCAACTAAATGATACTCTGCTGGGATTGAGCGCATTATTTCTCGTAACAAAATATAATTGAAATGCTGCTTCCACCTCCTTTTTATAATCTAATATTCAGATAGAACATAGTTTCTACCTTCATGAATCACATTCTGACTTGTGCAGCCAGAACCTTTTTTGCGAAGTCAGAATTGTCAGATCGCACGTCAAATCGTTCAAATCAAATCAGGATTTATTGAATGAAATGAAGACGAAAAATAAGAAGAAGAGGCTGGCAATCATCAAACCAAGTGTAGGCCTATATGGGGAGTCTTTTAAGAAAATGTTATAACAATACACGAGTAGGCTACCCCGTTACTTCATTCAACAAGATTTGGTTGTTGTTCCTCTTGGTAATTAAGTAGAACAAAAGGAACCCCAGCGATCATATCTCACTGACGCCACATACATACTGTCATAAGTAAATTCGGCGCAAAGCTGATGTAATGCATTATTGTGTGTGTACACGCGCCCGCGAGACAGATAGATAGATAGATAGATAGACAGAGAGAGAGAATGAGAGCAGACAGAGACTCTGTGTGCGTGTGTGTGTGTGTGTGTGTGTGTGCGTGCGTGCGTGCGTGCGTGCGGACCCAAATACGGTTTTGTGCCACGTGCGACGCGAATGAATATCATCGGTTTTGGCGGAACAGATCTTGCTCTAACGTCAAAGAATACCGCACGTCATCGATCACACGCTGCCGGTAAAGACACGTTCTCCGAATTGTACGTTAATAGGTCGTTAATTTCAATACGCTGGATCAAACGCCCCAAAATGTGCTCGCGCAGCGTACAAAAAGTACGCATCAATCTAGATTACATTCTACACAGTTACGAATTACAGTGACCTTAGTGTACGCAGAAGGTCAAATTATTTGCCGTTGTCCGTCAAAACAATTGCATGCAACTCGCGCGCGCTCGTATGTGTGTGTGTATGAATAGCCCGATAAAATTATAACGTGCGCTAATTATAATTATTTCCAAATAATTAAATTATCAGCAAATTAGCAAAGCTTGAGGCCGCGGATCAAGTCCGAACGGAATTCTGCGAACTGTTCTGTTTTGGCTGCGATGATGAATTTGTAATATCTCGTGAAACTTTTCTTTTTGCATTCCAACCAAACACAAGCTAAGACAAACTGTTGTGTTCTCATTGTCCCGTCCGTGACATTCATACTTTGTGCGTTAATAACTATATCAATAAATTCTTGGATTTTGTTTTCCATGACACGGTCGACTGTCACTAAGAAGTACGTAATAAACACTATTCCAGATTGCCATTATCTATCTGATCATACGCGCATTAATTAAACGGCATTTTAACAAGAATGATACTGCCTGATTATCAGTGTGAATTTCAAATAACAGAGAGAAAGTGGTATCTAGCGTCAGAAACCTTTAATAACCGTTCTGAAAAAATCAATATATATCTTTCGTTAGTTCATCGTTCTTGAGCACATATAGGCCTATAGTACTTTTGTACACACAATATTACTTGTCACATTGCATTGTTATCACTCATTTAAAATGTGTCATTCTTTGTTTACGTTTTTTATAGTCTTACTAAAATATTATTTTAAGACATGCAGAAACAATTCTAAATAGGTATTAGACGTATAATAACTAAAGTGTCTCAAATAACGAATAACCGTACGATTGAATTATAAGCCGATAGGATGGAGAGATGTGCGACGTCCGGAGAAGCACTGGACTGCCTTGTCCGTCAAAACAATTGCATGCAACTCGCGCGCGCTCGTATGTGTGTGTGTGTGTGTGTGTATGAATAGCCCGATAAAATTATAACTTGCGCTAATTATAATTATTTCCGAATAATTAAATTATCAGCAAATAATTAAATTATCAACAATCTCGGCAGTAATTATTCCTTTATTCTTAGGGCGTGTGTTTGTGAAGAGAACAAACGTTTGTCGATAGCAACAACTGTGGACCACGACCTAACCGCCCGGCAGTGATAATAATAATCTCAACAAACTCGGCAGTATTTATTCCTTTTTCTTAGGGCGTGTGTTTGTGAAGAGAACAAACGTTTGTCGATAGGAACAACTGTGGACCACGACCTAACCGCCCGGCAGTGATAATAATAATCTCAGCAACCTCGGAAGTATTTACTCCTTTATTCTTAGGGCGTGTGTTTGTGTAGAGAACAAACGTTTGTCGATAGCAACAACTGTGGACCACGACCTAACAGCTCGGAAGTGATAATAATAATCTCAACAATCTCGGGAGTATTTATTCATTTATTCTTAGGGCGTGTGTTTGTGAAGAGAACAAACGTTTGTCGATAGCAACAACTGTGGACCACGACCTAACAGCCCGGAAGTGATAATAATAATCTCAACAATCTCGGCAGTATTTATTCCTTTATTCTTAGGGTGTGTGTTTGTGAAGAGAACAAACGTTTGTCGATAGCAACAACTGTGGACCACGACCTAACCGCTCGGCAGTGATAATAATCTCAACAATCTCGGCAGTATTTATTCCTTTATTCTTAGGGTGTGTGTTTGTGAAGAGAACAAACGTTTGTCGATAGCAACAACTGTGGACCACGACCTAACCGCTCGGCAGTGATAATAATAACCTCAACAATCTCGGCAGTATTTATTCCTTTATTCTTAGGGTGTGTGTTTGTGAAGAGAACAAACGTTTGTCGATAGCAACAACTGTGGACCACGACCTAACAGCCCGGAAGTGATAATAATAATCTCAACAATCTCGGCAGTATTTATTCCTTTATTCTTAGGGTGTGTGTTTGTGAAGAGAACAAACGTTTGTCGATAGCAACAACTGTGGACCATAACCTAACAGTCCGGAAGTGATAATAATAATCTCAACAATCTCGGCAGTATTTATTCCTTTATTCTTATGGTGTGTGTTTGTGAAGAGAACAAACGTTTGTCGATAGCAACAACTGTGGACCACGACCTAACCGCCCGGCAGTGATAATAATAATCTCAACAATCCCGGCAGTATTTATTCCTTTATTCTTAGGGCGTGTGTTTGTGAAGAGAACAAACGTTTGTCGATAGCAACAACTGTGGACCACGACCTAACAGCCCGGAAGTGATAATAATAATCTCAACAATCTCGGAAGTATTTATTCCTTTATTCTTAGGGTGTGCGTTTGTGAAGAGAACAAACGTTTGTCGATAGCAACAACTGTGGACCATAACCTAACAGTCCGGAAGTGATAATAATAATCTCAACAATCTCGGCAGTATTTATTCCTTTATTCTTATGGTGTGTGTTTGTGAAGAGAACAAACGTTTGTCGATAGCAACAACTGTGGACCACGACCTAACCGCCCGGCAGTGATAATAATAATCTCAACAATCCCGGCAGTATTTATTCCTTTATTCTTAGGGCGTGTGTTTGTGAAGAGAACAAACGTTTGTCGATAGCAACAACTGTGGACCACGACCTAACAGCCCGGAAGTGATAATAATAATCTCAACAATCTCGGCAGTATTTATTCCTTTATTCTTAGGGTGTGCGTTTGTGAAGAGAACAAACGTTTGTCGATAGCAACAACTGTGGACCATAACCTAACAGTCCGGAAGTGATAATAATATTCTCAACAATCTCGGCAGTATTTATTCCTTTATTCTTAGGGCGTGTGTTTGTGAAGAGAACAAACGTTTGTCGATAGCAACAACTGTGGACCACGACCTAACCGCTCGGCAGTGATAATAATAATCTCAACAATCTCGGCAGTATTTATTCCTTTATTCTTAGGGTGTGTGTTTGTGAAGAGAACAAACGTTTGTCGATAGCAACAACTGTGGACCACGACCTAACAGCCCGGAAGTGATAATAATAATCTCACCAATCTCGGCAGTATTTATTCCTTTATTCTTAGGGCGTGTGTTTGTGAAGAGAACAAACGTTTGTCGATAGCAACAACTGTGGACCACGACCTAACAGCTCGGAAGTGATAATAGTAATCTCAACAACTTCGGCAGTATTTATTCCTTTATTCTTAGGGTGTGTCTGTGAAGAGAACTAACGTTTTTAAATCGGTAGGCTTGCCGATCGGAGAACTTTTAGGACGGCACTTTCTCGGATTACAACCACTTCGTGTTGATATTCTTGCTAACTTCAAACGTTTCTTTGATGTGTATTCCTCCGTGGTTTCAGCTTCACCGTTAAGATGACACACTATAGAATCAGCAAAAGGTTTGTGGTGTTAACAATATTGTCAGCAATACGTAGGGGAACATTTTTCAATTCAAAAAATAGAACCAACATCAAGATAAATAAAAATCGTTTCGAGCTACGTCCCAGTCTAAGAGATTTTATATTACTCGATATGTAGTTACGAACAGAAACCTCGCAGCATGTCCTGTAGGCTATTTTGACTGATATTGTCTACTTAATACATAAACACGTACTTGGATGAGGGAAACTACCCATACTTTTTATAGAATTTAATAACAAGTTGTGTGTAAACATTAAAAAATCGGTATGGAGAACCATACATGACTTCCGTGTTCTAATTACTTATAAAATTAATTTTAATGTGTACACTCAGAACGAACTAAATAGCAGAATATCAGCATGCTTTTGGATAAATATATTCGTGGTTATGATATTTTGTTTACATGGAACGATATCAATTGTTAATATTTTATTGCAATTTTTTTAGGTTTTCAGTCGAATAAATTTATAACATCAATACAAAATATTACCCCTCCCCCTTCAAAAACCCTTTTCATTTATAAATATTTCATCTACCTTTCTACAGAGGATTATTATGACCTTCTCTTCAGGATACTTTATTTATCAAAATTAAGTACTTTACTCTCGTTAAAACGTAAAACGTTGCAGTTAAAGTATCCCTCCTTCCCTTAATCGATCTTAATCGATCTTACCAAAATCAGTAAGTCTTGAGTCCTCTACAACTCGGGCACATATCCAAAAATTATTTGATTTTGTTATCGCTCCCCATAGAAAAAATTCCACACACACACACACACACACACACACACACACACACACACACACACACACACACACACACACACACACACGCACGCACGCACGCACGCACGCACACACACACACACACACACACACACATTTCAGAAATGACTTTTATTCATCTTTTGAGGGTAGTACAATCAGAATCTGTCCTTATCTCGAACACGATTTTTTTTCGCGATCACCATACTTTCATTTCCTTATGGAACATAAACTACATTAAAATCGTTACATTATTGTAATTTATGGAGTGGAGAAAAAACCATTCTGCCTGTGAGTTATTTTTGGGGCGGCAGAAATCTACTAATGATGGTCGCAACACGAAGGAAATCGCTAGTAGACTCAATACCTGGGGTACAGTGTGTTTTATAATGCAAGCAACGACATTGTGAATAAGTTGCATAAGTTTAACCTTATGTGCGGGACCATTAGGCGAACCCTTAAGTCAGCAAGTAAAGGAACATGCCTAAAATTCTACAAGGTGATGGCTCTTACCACACTTTTTTATGGGTCTGAGAATTGGCCTTTAACGAAAGGCCAGGGCAGTCGCAGCCAAGCGGCTGAAACGATATTTATCAAGGCACGTGGCAGGGTATACTCTCCATGATCATCGAAGAAACACAGATATACAGCAGGAACTGAATATTATAAATATAATAGACAGGATCGCCCAGTATCGGCTGAATTGGTGGGAACATCTTTGCCGAATAGATGACTGCCGCATCCCCAAACAACTCTGGAACTATAAGCCGAGAGGACGGAGAGGTGTGGGACGTCCGAGGAAGCGCTGGAGTGACCGGCTCTAATCTTTGCCTATTTGAGACCGGTACAAACCATTTTTGGTTTAATCTGTGAAGATGATGATGATGATGTTTTTTTTTATATACACAAAAACCCAAGTATTATTTCAAAGGTGTATTGGTTTTCCTAAGTCATTTCAAAGTCCCTGTTAACCTAGTTAGCCTAACCTTTTACCGCTACAGACTCACCTTTAACATATAATATTGCTAGAAACGATCTGCGCAAAAAACATATGTAACAATGAAAACAATTACAACCAAAAACAAATGATTCTATAACATAAACCAATAAATTAACAAGCTTCCTATTATTTTACTAAGATTGTATGGGATATTCTCTACATATCGATATCGCTACTTCTACTAGTAATTTTGTACAAACCACTATGTTGTCTTTGGTACTGACGAGCGCTTTCGGCAATCAAGCCATCTTCAGGTCATTTATGACACAATCGAAACATCGAAAATGTTGTGCAAGTACACAACACTCGGGAAAGTACCAATTTTTATCTCGATGTAATCACAGTATTCAGAAGTACAGTATTGTAAGTACTTTCGGGTAATTATCCGAAGTTATAGATAAGTTGATTGGTTAAGTGACAAATACCGCTTTCCCTATAAATTTTACTCTCATTTAATTATTATATGGAGCATTTTCATTAATATTATACTAATGGTAGGCAAGGGGTGGTCATAAAGTCGCCCTAATCCTCGAATTTGAAAAAAGTAGTTCTCAAGGATGTCCTGATTACAACTAGATCCCATAATGTAGGTGTAATTTTCAGATTTTAAATCTTTAAAAAGACTTCGAAGGCTATTTATGGACATCAGAAACCCCTTTTGAAAAGGCAGAAGTTGTTCTTTTGGTTTATGTTTTCCAATTACTCTCACGGTGTGGATACGGCGATATAATTTGTTCAAGAATCATCCTGTTCTTGGAGACAGTTGTAGTCTAGTACCCGTGATTACAACTATCATTTCATCAGGATCTAACTGACTTCTCTGCCTCGGTACACGCCACTTTCCTTACTCCTCTAAACCTGTTGCATAAAAAATACTGCTTGCTCCACAGTATCACTTCACATGTGTTACTTCTCTACCTTCCCAGTTATGCTTAAATATGCCTTGACAGCCTCAAGACCAGTAGAGGTGGACTAAACTAGTAACAGGTTTTGAAAATAACAGGTACGAACGAAACCGTTCCAAAAAATAACACGTACAAATACCTATTATTATATACGCATTATACATATACCTGTATTATATAATTTGTTATAAGAAATAAATTGAAACTAAAAGTATTAACAGTGTTACTTTATACAGCGACTTTATTAAGCTGTTACTGTTTAAAAGAAAATAAGAAACAAGAGAATTTATAGGCTTATCTCCCTTTGGGAATACCGATTTAAGTTTTCACTAGGAGTAAACAAACTGTCATAGATTTAATATTAAATTATTGATTCCATTTTGGTTAGACAATCAGTTGAGAAACTCAGGGAATGAAATTTAGAGTGCACGTAACAGCACAACAAATAATGTCAAAAAAAATTTACGTGAGATTTCCGGTGAAGTGAAAATCATCTCCGAAATCACATTAACAAAAAGTACTATATGGCCTATCAACTATCAGCCACTCTGTAAGTTATAACACAATATGATTCGATTTTTCAAAATTTACCAAGTTGGTGACTAGTATAATATATAATTTGTTATTATAATCTGTATTACACATCTGCATAACACACGAGAATAAATGTAACATCAGTATGACTTTTTTTCATTTATTAAAAACAGATTCGTCTTTTTGGCATAGAGATATTCTGAACCTCGCTGTTTTGCTTCGTTTCGTACTAGTATGGCAATCGGCACATGCGCAAAATCAAGTATTCAGCACCAAAAAGTGATTTTGTACTCGTAGTAGGCCCTACTCGTTTATTCGTTAGTTGCGTAAGTGGGTCCCGCGACTCGGAACTGCGAGTAATCGGAACAGGTATTTCGATTTTGCAGTTATGTTGAATCGGAACAGGTATTTCAACTTTTTAGTCACTGTTATATCCGTTCCACAAAAATAATCGTTCCAAAATACCTGTTATCGGTCCACCTCTAGTTTGAGCACATAAATGTAAGTAGGTTTAGGAAATACAGAATTGGAGTATGGTGAATGGACGAACCGCAGGCGTTCAGTAGCGTACCTAGAATATGGTCTGTGGGGGGGCCTTCATACAAAGGAAAAAACAAGTTAAGACTAATCAATATTACGATACTTAAAGTGGCTGAAAAACGTGTAATAACATACTGAAATCAATTCCATTAAAACAATAACACAATAAAAATAAGCGTTATTGAAACACTGTTTACAAGATACTTATTGACTTAATCGATTTCCCTATATTTCATATTTCAAACGTGCATGCAAATGCTGTGTAATAAACTTGTTTGTAGAGCTATATTTAAAAATTTTGTTTAAACGGGTCACTACTGTATTAGTGCACACAGCTGAGAAATTAATAAAAGAGCTTAAAAATAAAGAGATTAACAACAAATGGTTTAGAAAAATCTGCTACAGAAGAAATGATTCATAAAATGGAAAGAGCGTATGGTATAACTAAAGAAATTTACAATAAAAAGTGCATATTTAAAAATGCGAAAATAAGGCATTACAGTACAGTAGTGAAGCCAGAATGCCTATATGCAAGTGAATGTCTAGCACTGAATTATAATTTAGACAAACTAGAAATATTGGAAAGACGAATTATTAGGAAAATATTAGGCCCACGAAAAACTTCAGAAGGTTGGAAATTAAGAAGTAATGATGAAATATATCAAAGTACAGAAAATACAACAGAAACAATGACAAAAAGAAGACTATTATTTTTTGGACATTTATATAGAATGGACGACAATAGGTTAACAAAACAGATCTTTAAATATCTGTAGGGGAAGAAGTCAACATCAAGTTGGATTAAAGAAGTCCAAAAGGATTTAGAAAGAAATAATATAAACGTAGAAGAAGCAATTGAAAGAGACATTTTTCGGGCGAAAGTGTTAAAAATGGAAGGAGTCCAGGGTAGGAGAGAGAGAAACGCAGGTTCAAAGTGTACTGAAGACACAGTGCAAAGATGAAATAATGTTGGATAAAAAAAGAAGGAACAAGGAATAAAGAATTGAAATTGGCATGTGGTTCTCAGATGGCCGATACAAAAAAAGAGAAGAGATTAACAACATTTTTCGTCAACGTTCGACTATCGAGGGGGTTATGGGGGAGATCCGGTCACCACTCCCCTTAAATACGTCCCTGCAGGCGTAGGAAGCTAGGATGCGAGAGCCTGCGAAAACCGTAAAGAAAGCTCGTATACGGTGACAAGAAATATTTTGCCCCCCCCCACCCTCCCCCAATCAACAGCGGAGTCAGCGTTAATGCCGATAAGAATGGTCAGTGTGATGGCAAGAGAAAACTATCAAGGAAGTATAGTCAACACAGTACACTACAGTGATGTAACACACGACCTTGTTCTGCTGTTTCCAACATCTGACCGTAAACTATTTCCCACCTGTGTAATATTGTCAATGGCATAATCGATTGTTTACGATGCTCTTACGTAAGTCTCTTACAGCGATGTCGACTCGGCTTACCGACTCACTCCGGTCTTAAGGCCAACCACATTTTCGTTTTCTCACACAGACTTTTCTCGTGAAAAAAAGACGGTGAAAAATGGGCCACTGTAATTCTTATAGGCTATATGGTCTAGACGCCAGTGTTAATAAAACGAAGCTAATGATTGTATCTAAGAACAAGTTCACAAACTGCAACCTTAATGTAAACCAAAGGCCAGTTGAACGTGTAAGCAAATTTACATATCTTGGTACTATAGTCAATGAACAATGGGACCTCTCTCAAGAAATAAAGAGCAGAATTGAAAAGGCAAGAGCAGTGTATACTAGAATGAACAGTTTATTAAAAAGTCACGATTTAACAATAAACACGAAGATAAGTAATAAAATTGTTTACCTTAATCCGTCACTGTGACCGCTTGGTTTCTGTCTTCTAACGCGTTTCGGATTAGATTTAATCCATCATCAGAGTAAAAATTCGTCAGTTGACTTCGTAAAACATTAAAAAGACACTAAAATACATCTATGTATATGTTGTACAAACACAGCGACGTACGCGGATGTGAGTGCGCACTCAACACCGGTTGACGACGTACTGCACAGTTTATTTGCGTTATCATGTTATCTATTGTTGTGTTGGGGCGTGTACTCTATGGTTATGTTATCTATAATCTTATCATATGTATGTGATTTAAATGCCAACTGTTCGTTTAGTATATTATTAGGATTATTTCTGAAGGCCCGGTAAATTTCAAACTCTTCTACTGCATCCATATATCTTCCCTTTTTGCAAATGTGTAGGGGTTTGCAATTTGCCTCAAAATTTGTGTAATTATGATTTAATGAAACGAGATGTTTAGCGTAATTTGATTTATTTGTATTTGAAATGCTCGTGGGTAAGTGTTCTTTATATCTTTCGAAAAAACCCCTGCCAGTCTGACCAATGTAATGCATGTCGCAGTCATCACATATCATCTTGTATACGCCCGTTCTTTTTTCAATTGATGTTCGTGTGGCATTATTTAACATTTTTTGGATATTGTTATTTGTTCTAAATGTGATATGGATGTTATGTTTTTTAAATGTATTTCTAATGAGTGCGCACTCACATCCGCGTACGTCGCTGTGTTTGTACAACATATACATAGATGTATTTTAGTGTCTTTTTAATGTTTTAACGAAGTCAACTGACGAATTTTTACTCTGATGATGGATTAAATCTAATCCGAAACGCGTTAGAAGACAGAAACCAAGCGGTCACAGTGACGGATTAAGGTAAAAAATTTTATTATAATAATTGTGACGCGGATACCAGTACAATGACTTTAAAAAACAAAGATAAGACTTTTACGTTGCTACGTATTCTCGGTCCTCTTCTACGGTGTAGAATCTTGGACTTTGACTGAAACCACAACTAAAAAAATTAGAATCTTTCGAAATGTGGCTTTACCGTAGAATACTGAGCATTTCATGGACAGCACATATAACTAATGTTGAAGTTCTTAGAAAGATAAAGAAAGAAAGGGAAGTTATTAACACAGTGAAGATAAGAAAGCTTCATTATCTGGGGCATCTCATGAGAAATGAACAGAGATTTTACTTATTGCAGTCCATACTACAGGGAAAAGTATTTGGAAAGAGAGGAGTTGGGCGACCGAGAATATCATGGCTGAGAAATTGAAGGACCTGGTTTGGCATGAATACAACTGACTTATTCCGTGCAGCAGTACAGGGAGTTAACATAGTCTGTATGATATCCAACATCCGAAACGGATAAGAACTATCAGAAGAAGAAGAAGATAACTCTTAGATTTTGTTTTTGAAAAACGCGGCTGGGAATTATGCAATATCTTTGGCAACACTTGCATTTTGTCATGCATGTTTTCTCATCAGCTTGACATCTGGATGTTTATCAGTCAGGTCTGGGGCGCCGGCGAACAATTTACACCTGCACATTTTGTAATTATGAATAGAATTTCGTTGTTATTACATTATGTGTCGACGTAGACGTCATATTCAATGTTGGATCCATCCTACATTAAGCGGCCGGTCTAAAGACGGGCCGTACTCCTCGTACTTTGGCATGAAGTCACGCACAGTGTGGCCATTCTAAGCCTATAGACACACTTGAAAAGCACAGAAGAAATGGGCCACCATAACTGGTATGCGCCTGGGTCCCAATGTGGGCATTTATTGTTAATGACCAAGGATTTATTTTGTGTATGAGCGGGATGCCGGCAGAGAATAGATGAAGGGTTAAGGAACATAAACGTGGATGCGGAAACTAGCCCGGAAGTTTTGCAAGTGGCAGAGGACAAGTTCCGATATGAAGGCGTAATGAATGGCTCGACAGTAACTTAGTCTATTACGTGAGGCGTGGCAAAGGGCCTATCTGCCTATTTTGAGTCAGTGTACATGTCATTTTTTGATTTCTTTTGCTATCGCTTCCTAAAAGGTTCTAGAACAAAGTTAAGGAAAAATTTGGCCCGCTTTGACCCCTAAAGGGTTGAAAATATGAAACGACGCAAGGATGCATTTTGAAGCCCTGAAATTAGGTACTTGTAGGTTTTTTGGGATGCTGATTACGATTCTGATATCCAAAATTATACTTGACGCAAGGGGTAGTTTTTAAAAGGTTTAAGCAGACTATAATCGGGGGTGTAAGTATTAAACTTTGCTAGAATGCCGGTCAAAGCCTCAAAAGTGAGTGTACCTATAGGTTTTTGGGGGTGCTGATTACGATTTTAACGTCAAGGGACACGACGCGAGGGTTGGACTTGAAAGGATTGAAAATCACCCCTAAAGGATTGAAAACATGAAACAAATTATATATTGACATGAAAAAATTTTATATAATTAAAAATTTTCTTTCTACAATCGCATTGATTTCCAGTACAATTACTTCAAGATCACAACATTAATAATATTTAACAAAATATTACAACCTTTGCACAATAACAAACATTCCGACGCTCAGCTGATGCTCCAAAAAACACGTGTCAGCTGTAAGCAGTGAGCATCAGGTAGCGCATCAGGCCTCTTCTGGTCTCCGCTAGAGGGTCCGTGTTTTTAGCGGTCATAATTCAAAATTCAGTCGACAAAATATATATTTCATCCATGCTTATAAAATTTAATCATACAAAAGTCGAACCATAAACATTATATTATTTTATTAAATTAAATATTCGATTGATATAACGAACCAGCAGTACAGACAGTGACAAATTGCAACATATATTCTTTTGTTTACTGTACAATAGACGTTCAACAAATAATAATGATACTTAATTGTATTGTCAATTTGAAACAAATTTAGTTTAGTGTAAATTAATAGGCTCTCAGGACCGCACCCGAACATATAACGTACGATAACAAAATCTAACTGTTGGAGCGCGTTTACATTTTTGGTCATAACTCGGTAAATTTTTAAGAAAAAAATTTCCAACAAAATGCATTTAAAGAGAAATTAGGAAAATTTAAAGAGATACAACTTTTGTCGTGTACACTATAGTAGAAAAACCTACTGTACACTAGATATTTTTCCCAGAAGCAAAAAATGTTTTACACGATCTCGGCAAAATACAGCTCTAAACGCCTGTAACTCATCGAGTTTTAGTTGTAAAGGAATGAAACAAAATTAAAATTTTTGTTTTTTTATAAGCTTCATTTTTGGTCCATGTCAATTATTCGATAAAACGCATTGTTACTGAGATATTTAATAAAAAAGGGGAAATTTTGGCGAAAATAAAAAAAAATTGAATTTTCTTAAAACGTTACGCGTTATTGTACAGCAATACAATAAATTCGAAGACATTGCTAATGTAATAGACAACCGAAAATTACAGTATCTCGGCTTAATATGCATATTTGACAAAATAGCGGACGTTCCTTTTTAAATTTCTTGGAAAAAATTTGCAGAAATTATATTTTCCTACATAACTTCATTATTGTTTAAGCTAGACAAGTGATTAACCTATCATTGTTTAGGAAATTAACAGAACTTTCATTTGATATTAATTTGGATAAGATCGAATCATTTTCCGCCAAGTTATATCCAGTTTTACGCACGTGATTTATCAAGAAACGGTGAATCACCATCTTGTTTTGGCTGTACCTCGAGAACCATTTGACACAACAAAACCAAACAAAGTGGAAAATGTTTATCTGTTAATAGGCTTTAATTTTTATTTACACAAATGTTTTGCAAAATGGCGTCGTTTTTTAGTTATTTGCAGATTAAGGTAAAACACGCGTTTTTTGGCAAAATTTGAACCCTTATAACTGGCAAACAACGTATTTTTTTTTAATAAACGTATACCACCTTTTTTTCTTAAAATGTGATTCTCCATCGGTTCCCAGCATTAATTAAATTTTGTTTTCTTAACCCCCGAAAAGGGGTGAAAACAACCTCTAAATTTAAGAGCGGAAAAGTTTCCTTAACTTTATTCTAGAACTGTTTATGAAGATCAGAAGGATGCATGGACACTGACTCAAAATCGGCAGAAAATTCCTCATGTAATAGACTAACTGCGGAAGAGTTATTTCAGAAAGACACCAGACCAGAGAAAAATGTTGCAGCGGGAAACAAGAGGCTCTAGACAAGTCTACGAAAGCAAAAGGAAAACAGCACAAACTGAATTCCGAAGGAAAATTCGCGAATTTAAAAACGTAAATTGAAAGAGCTGGTGATTGTTGAAATGAAAAAGAAGTGAACAAAATGTACAAAGGAATTAGAGAAATCAAAAGAGGATGTTAAATCCACAAAGCCTTTGTACAGGCAAAGCAAGAACCTTCTTGAAGACCAGAGGGGGATTTTGAAGATCTACGAAGAATATTTTCATAAACTTTTCAAGTCAAGCAGACGAGTGACAACCCGACGGAGTGGACGAGGAGGTACAGGCACCGCCTAAAGAAGAGGTGCCGGAAGCCGTAACCAACGCGTCCCACGGGAAAATAGAATTCCAGCGAACGTTTTCAAATACAGTGGTACAGAGATAATAGACGAAATGCACAAAATAATAATACATAAATTCTTAGCAAGTGAGGAAATGTCAGATGAGTGGAACATTTCTTCATCGTACCACAGCACAGAAAAGGAGACAAAACAGTGTGTGGCTATTATAGAGGGACTTCATAGAGATCCTGTCCTAAATTTGGTTCTCTCCTACCACAGTCTCTCACCAACTTGACTCAATCCGAAACGGACCAGTCTCTTTCTTACCCTCGGTGCATAACCCCCTTCCCCGCCCTCGACACTAATTCATTTTTTAACTTCGTCAATAATTTTATCTTCAATTATTTTATAGACGTACGTACATACATACATTCACATATCTCTCTCTCTCTCTCTCACACACACACACACACACCTGTAATTGTTGTTGAATATTAAAAACTTGGCGCCAGAGAGTCTTCTCGTAGATAGCTAAAAGCAGGAATTTAAAAAGACACTATATTTTTAAGTGTGCACTATATTTCTCACTTATATGACAATCCATAAACTCATTTTGTAAATTATTTCATTTTCGTATAACGCGATTTCTTCGTTGATGAAAATAATTACTTATCGTAACATTTGTTAAACGAAAAGTAGATGTTCTTTAGAAATTAACTGACCGTTCAGTTATCTCAACACTCCCATTCGCCCATCACTGCTTCAAGGTCGCGGAGAGCACGCAACTCATCGTGAACAGCACTTACCGTGGTGAACAGTACAACTATCCCACCATATAATTTTCTTTTCTTTTTAAAAGAGATACGTTCCCTCACACTTTCCATCGTTCCGTCATTGCCTGTCATTTGTTCCATGTATGTTAAACATTCTTTTACGACAACGGGAAACAACAATGTGAAAACAACAGAGCAACACAAAAATCAATCAAATTCAAAACTGGGTCAAAACACACTAAATTTACTATTCTTTTCATTGTCCTAGGTGAAAATTGTGTGTCCTCTCGCACCATGTGTCCAGTTGAAGCATCTCTTTTTTAGTACATTAGGTACTGGTGAGGTAATATGTCCTTACGCTGACGATGTTTTGATAATGTGCTAAAGCCAGATCAAGACAACAGCTAGTTGAGGTATACAAAGAGCTGAATCAAAATCAAAAATCCGCTGGAACGGGACTCAATGAAATATAAGCAAGATTAAATACTTGCTGATTTCTGCATCAGAAAGGAGAAGAAATCTATATAATTATGCATAGAGAATAATTCATTTGATGCAGTTAATAAGTGCAAATCCCTAGGTAACATGACTGATAATGAAGGGTCCATAACCACGACAATACATGACAGGATACAAATGGAAAATAGGGCATATTATGCTAACAGCAAACCCATTAGTCGTAACACACATAAATCACTTATAGAGCGGGTGTAAGCGAGACGTGGACAATGGCAAGAAACACTAAGAAGGTCATAACACCCGGCCCGGTTAAAGAAGATGACGACTTCCTTCCACTTTACACGTTTTCTCATCACTACCCATACCATTTTCCATGTTGTGCCTACTATTTTTTTTATATTTCCCACCTTTAAACTATTTCTGTTTGCTGCATTCTTGATCTTATCCTCGAATCTTTCAACCACGTGCTTCTGTCCGTTGATACACACGTTTAACAGCCTTGATTTGATCTCAACCCGTAACACCCAGTCTCTCCCCCCCCCCCAACACGCAATAGGCACCAGACTTACTTTAATACTTTCGCCTTGCTTTCCTTAATAATTTCTTTCTTGCACCATATAATAATGGGCCTCCATTGACGGTAATGTCTCAAAAAAATCCAACTAACATAGGCTGAACCTAAAGAAACAGAAGGAAGAAGAAACTCGTTATTATCATTATTATTATTATAGAGAAAGCATTTCTTCGAAAGAAGAGATGTAATTAGAAGGGATGCGGCAATCTTGAATCCAGGGAATTCACTTTCCGTCACTGGCAAGATCGATGGAATAGGGAGGATAGAGGAAGATAGATCGCAAAGCTCATATCGAACTTGAAGGAATGGATCGACCGCCAAAACAGTGAGGTTAACTACCATCTGACACAGTTCCTCAGTGGTCATGGCAATTTTAATGCCTACTCCACAGAATGGGAAAGATGCAAATCCCAGCATGCCAATACGGTGATTCTCCCCATGAAGATGGCTTGCACACCTTTTTGAAGTGCTGCAGATTCACAAGACAGAGCTCGGGGTGTTCACGCCCGAGAGCGTAGTTGAGATTATGATTCGAGACAAGGCGGGATAAGACCGTATTTCTGCATTTATTCAGTGGGTCCTACTATAAAAGAAAAGACAGGCCCAACTTGCACCCAACGGGCAGTAGAAAATAAGGGGCAACTAGAAGGAGCCCGATAAGGTCGCAATCGGCTCTATCCTGAAGTAATACCCCAACTGGTTCCAGGATGGATGTAAATATCTGAATTAGAGGTGGGTTTTTTAGTAGATGAGAGTCCCACACACCAGGGTACACACACGGTTTCTTCTGACGGTGCATAAACCATTTTCCTCCTCATAAAAAAATATTATTATTATTATTATTACCAAACATGCAGTGTTTCCAACCTTTGGTGTTAGTAATGTATTTCGTAGGCTTACACGGCTGGAGTCAATGTTTTTGGCCGTGATCCATTGTTTTCTACAAAAACAGACGTTTCGGCAGTGCCGTCGACTGCCATGTAGCAACGTGCGTTGCGAGCCTCTAATACACGTTCTTCTTTCTGATTGGCTGGTGGTTGATTTATTACCGTATTGTGGCACTTAGAGAATTTATAAGTAGGAGTGATGTTCACGGGACTTTTCCAGCCTTAACCACAGTACTGTGGTCATTAATGTCTACCACCTTACGTTAGCGTAACTCGATTTTACACTGACGATGGCAGTCGACGGCACTGCCGAAACGTCTGTTTTTGTAGAATGTAGAAAACAAGCCCACGGCCAAACAGCCCGGGAAGGAATTTTAACATCTTTGGTGTTAGTGTTTTAGATCACGACACAAACTGAGGTGAATACCGTACTTCGGTTTAGCAGTTTCCACGACGGAGGAAACACTCGACAGCGACTTGACGAAACAAAGCAACGACCGTGGAGACGCGTTTAACTTGGAACTGTTATAAAAATAAAAAAGAGGCGACGTAAACAGAACAAACAACCGTCGAGACGCGTTTAATTTGAATTATTACGAAAATAAACACTATGTTTATTTCCTGTTACAAACAGGCTTCTTCGCGTCGAACCCAAGGCCGTGATGACGATAGTACGATTAGAGATTAAACATTATCATGTCAGCAGCGCGCGAATGTGCCAAAGATTTCTTCGACGCTACACCAGATGCAGTTTTACAATCTACTCATTTTACAGAGTAATAAGTAAAAGTGGAGTATACGTCGTCACTTGAGGTGGGAACCATCCAGCGATGATTACCACGTTCACCGGGTCAGGTCATCTGGCCACTGTCTCTTCAGCCTTCTTACATCCAGTGATGGATTGAGGAGCTCGTTGATCAGGTTATTGCTGTGTCCTATGTTGCGGTTCCTGTACTTAGCGGCGTGCATCTTGATGACATCAGAAATGTATGGAATGTTGAGGTCTTTGTGAAGAGTATAATTAGAGATGAACCAGGGAGCATTCGTTATGCAACGCAAGATTTTTGACTGAACTGTCTGCAGAATCTTTGTGTTGGAAGGTTTAGAGCAGCCCCACAATTCTATACCGTAAGTCCAGATTGGTCTGAGCACAGCTTTATATATGATGACTTTGTTTGCGAGAGATAGCTGAGATTTTCTACCTATGAGCCAGTACATTTGCCTAGCTTTTAAGTTGAGTTGTTGTTTCTTAGCCTGAATGTGGGCTTTCCATGTTAATTTGTCGTCCAAATGCAGCCCCAGGTATTTAACTTCTGATTTTATAGGTATGGGGGCATCGTTTATGGTGACTTGTGGACAAGAGCTACGTTTCATAGTGAAGGTTATTTGAGTGGATTTTGCAGAATTAACTCGGATCCTCCACCGCTGGAACCAATCTTGCAGGAGGTAAAGATGGCTTTGCAGTTTCTCAGAGGCTCGTTCCGGGTTGGGATCTACTGCGAGGATAGCGGTATCATCAGCGAAGGTGGCGGTGGTAGTGTAGTCTGTCACAGGTAGGTCGGCAGTAAATATAAGATATAAGTATGGCCCCAGAACGCTGCCCTGAGGCACTCCCGACTTTATAGGAGAGATTACTGACACAGTGGCTTCGATTTTGATTTGGAAGTGTCTATCTTGCACATATGATTTCAACAGTAAATATAGTTGATCAGGAAGTTGTTTCTTCAGCTTGTACAGAAGGCCCTCATGCCAGACTTTATCAAAAGCCTGCTGAATATCCAGGAAGACAGCTGCGCACATCGTCTTCTTTTCCAGGCTATCCCTAATTTTGTTCACTATTCTGTGGCATTGCTGCACTGTAGAATGTTTTTCCCTGAACCCAAATTGGTGTTCAGGGATCAGGTACCTAAAGGGCACTATTTGTTTTAGTCTGGTCAGGAGAAGTCGTTCAAATATTTTTGACAAGAGTGGAAGAAGGCTTATTGGCCTGTAAGATGTAGGGTCAGTAGGGGGTTTGCCAGATTTTGCGACCATGATAATTTGGGCAAATTTCCATTGGATTGGAAAGTAGCACAGTCTGAGCATACTGTTGTAAATAGTTGTAAGTAGTACTAACGCTTTTTTGGGAAGATGTTTCAGAACTTCTCCAACTATTAAATCGTACCCGGGGGCTTTATGTGTCTTGGAATGTTTTATCTCCCTGAGAACTTCAGAGAAGGCAAACGCTTTGATTGGAGGAGATAATTGGCAGGGAGCATCAAGGTAAGTTAGAATTTCTGAGTCATCAATTGCTGATGAGGTTGGGGTGAAAACCTGGGAAAGGTGATCTGCGAACACATTCACCTTATCTTCATTTGTTCGAGCCCAACTACCGTCAGGTTTACGAATGGGGGATACTGGGATTACCGGGCGTTTGATTTTTTTTGTCGCCTTCCATATTGAATGATCATGGGGTGTTAAACGTGTTACGTAGTGTTCAAACGATGCGTTTCGGGCCTCTTGCATAGCTGCGCGAATTCTATGGGTGAGCCTATTGAGAATTGTTTTATACTGGGGGTTTCTCGTTCGTTGCCACTTACCGCGAGCTTGTCGTTTTTCTTGAATAAGTTGTTTGATGTGCAGAGGTATATTATGATAATCAGGTAAAACTTTTCTTCTTTCCGGTGTAGCTTGCCATGCAGCATCCTGTAGTAGTTTAGTAAAGTATTGAACGGCTTCTTCAATGTCTCTGGAATCCGCAATGCGAAAGTTAGAGTTGATATTCTCATTGATAATGTGTTCAAATAAATCCCAGTTAGTCTGCTTAGTGCATAAAACAGGTGGAGTTTCCCTCCAGATTACATTAGTGCTTAATGTAATTATAATGGTGCTATGATCAGAACTTAAGTCGAGATTTGGTTCGATTTTGGTATATAACTGCGAGATTCCTTTTGTTATCGCAAAATCAAGAAGATCTGGAATTTTATTTAAGTCTGTGGGCCAGTACGTAGGTTCTCCTGTTGATAAGTAGCTGAGATGAAGATGGTGTATAGCTGCCAGTAGATTTCGACCCTTTGGTGTGATAAGCCTTGAGCCCCAGGCAGTATGCTTCGCATTCCAGTCCCCCGCTACAAGAAAGTGTGGTCCCAGAGTGGCGAAAAACTCTAGATATTCGTCTGTTGATATGGAATGGCGTGGTGGGCTGTATGTAGCTGCTAAGGTCAAGGGCCATGGAAGGGCGAGAACTTTAATGATAGCACTTTGGATTTTTGCAGTGACATGTGGCTCCATTACATAATGATGAAGAGTGTTTCGTATGATGACAGCTGAACCTGCGTGAGCTGAACCGTCAGGGTGGTTAGCATAGAATATGTTATAATAAGGTATTTTGAAGACTGTTCGATCCGTTGAGTGACACCAGTACTTATCCATAAATATGTATCCAAAATTTAGTCAACAAACAAAAATGTTGCGTTAATCTTCCTACAATGTTAGCGTTAATTATAACACGCCGACCTTTTGTCTTTTGAATTTAATAACTCATTAACGAGGTCAAAAGTGTTTTGATAAACTTGAAACCTTCGTGTCGTAGTTAACGAAGACTCTATGAAATGATACATACATCAAAGAGAGATTAAATCGTATTACGAAGGTCGGTCATCAATATTATTGTTACAAAGTGCAGCCCGCGCGTCCAGATCAGTTGCATTTTATGTAAAGAGAGGTCAAAGATTGATGGGCTGAACACAAATAAAGAAATGATAATAATTTTCGAAGAATCAATCACACTGTATAGGCCTATATGTCTCGTGCATTTCCAATATTGTGTTATATTTAAATAATTATGTTACTTGATTCTCTGCTTACATTTTATTGCATTTCTGTAAAAGCTAACCAACATGAATGAATAACTATCCATGTCAAGTTACCGCAGTAATTACGTAACTAACCACCTGAATGTGTTTCGTAGGCTCACACGGCTGTTTGGCCGTGGTTCTAAGTTTATTACAAAACCAGACGTTTCGGCAGTGCCATCGTCTGCCATCTTCAGTGAAATCACATCACAGTAAACGCCATCTAAGCCTTATGGTCACTAACGTATACCTCCTCACGTTAGCGTTACTCGATTTCACTGAAGATGGCAGTCGATGGCACTGCCGAAACGTCTGGTTTTGTAATAAATTTTGGACCACGACCAAACAGGCCGGGAAGTAATTTTAACCAAATTGATCACCTGAATTTTTACACCTTCCTGTACACATCTTTTGTTTTGGATAACCCTAGAAAAAAGTAATTTTATTATTAGTTTATTGGTTTAAAGTCAGCATACATCGAATTTTGGCAATTTAATACATTGTTACGCTGAGGATATAGACGTAACATGCGTGAACTATAGATACCAACTACCAGTGGCGTAACTGGGGGGGGGGGTGAGACCAGCCTAGGGGAGGGGATGGTACTAAAGGTTGGACTCCCTCAGGTCAAACGAGAAATTCAAGATTCTTCCAACTTATAATTCTCTAAGTACTAAAAACTAAAAACCATTATTATCTAACCTCACACATGAAAACAACACGTATTTTCGCTTTACATGAAGAAATAAAACAATTTACAATTAACACATTTCTTTTTCTTCACATCGTGGTATGTCGATACAATCCAATCGCATATTCAAAACGTCGAAAATGTAGTGCGGCTACGGATATTGGGACAGTTCCATAAGATGTTACCTGCACTTATCCGGAAAATTTTGTACCGACACGCTCAAAGAATAACTTAACACATAACCATAAAACAAGTGATAAATTAGCAACCCAACGGAAACTCAACAGGCCACGAACTGAGCTGGAGAGAAGAAGAAATATAGACAAGGATAAAAGAGAGGCGACTTTGATTATGAGTCAAGGAACGACCAAGAAAGATTGTTGCTGTACATCGTAAAACATCAAACCTATCTGTGGTGATAATCTACATTCATTGCCAGAATGATTTTGTAGACACATAACAGACAAGACACTCATTCCTTTTTACTTTCAGCCTGAAGATTTCTTATGTAGCCGACACATTGCGTTATTAATTTGATTCAACTACGGGTGACGTTAGTTTTTTCAGATTTTAATACTTCATCAGGGCAGGACGTGTTACAGTTCACTGGTTTGTAACAGCTACCTGATTAACCGCAGTTCGAGTTTGTAACAGCTACTCAACATTCTGACGCACGGCTGGTGAAAAAGAATGCCGAGGACGCGATACTGCCCTCGGATAACTGGCCTAATGTTAAGCGACATCATCACTCGAATCCGGTTGTTGATGCAGTGTTCTTCCTTTCCTTATTCACACACACACAAACCGGTTTCACTGTGTACCGATTATACTATGTTACTGCTTCCGCGTAAACGCTTGCATCGAAAGCAGCCAACTCGACTCGACTCTATAAATAAATCGATACGTTACAGAACAAAAAAAAAATGGCGAAAGCGGGGGACTTTTTAAAACCAGAAACGTGAGCGCTACCAGTTTAAGGATTGAACATGTTTTGTCAATCCCGTGACGTCAATAATTTTTGCGTCGGTCGTAGTTTCGCGTAGACATGGTTTCGAGACTGTCCGTTTATCTGCATCTAAACGAACCGACGTCATGTTTAGGCCTGTTCACACGTCTTGAATAATAATAATAATGTAATCGAAGACGCATTTGTGTTACGTGTAGCTCGAAGGAATACGCTTTCGAAAGGAAAAGCTAACATTCTCTGTGACCTTGTGGCAAAATATTCCTTATGCCTATATTTTTGCGTAATTACAGTCTTTCAGCGTATTAATAATGTATGAAAATGTGAACGTGTAAGCGTTTAAATGATTATTTCCACTAAGGGTAACAAATTTACAATTGCTTTTGTAAATAAAGGCGAAAAGCACAACGAAAAATTTATAACCTGAATAAAACCATGTCTTCAAATAATAATAGCAATGAATATCACATGGAATAGAAATGTGTGAATACAGTATGAAACACGGATAATAATAAGGAAAATTTATGGCCATGGTGAGAGAAAAAGAAACTGGAGGATTAGGTATAACTGTGATGGAGATGCTAGAATCAAGCGAGAAGACACAACGAGATTTAGTAAATCTACAACAATTGGCTGATTATGGCGTGTAGAGAGAACGTGTTGAGACAAAAAACCGAAGAGATCAAAGAGAACTATGGGTGGCGAAATGGTAGGAAAGAGGAGGGTATGAAGACGGAAAACTGCAGGAAAAGGAGGCGAATTTGGAAAGGATGGGCGGCAAGAAGAAATGGAAGTGAAGGGTGAAAATACAAGTGAATAGTGAAACTAATGAGATGAGCGGACAGGAAAGAAGAGAAGGTAATGACGCTGCATATCACCATCTTTATTCAACACACAAAAATAATCGAAGAACACTAGCAATAGAAATATGATAACATAATTCGAAGGCAACGTGACTAGAAGACGATACTGCAATTCTAGCAACAAATGAAATAGATCTTCAGAATATGTTAGGTAATTCCAACTTCGTAGTGCTTACTTGCTGAACTGCTACCTGTCATGCTCCGGACGAGGCCTTTCAGTGTCTCCACCATTATCAAGTCCTAAACCACGACCATCTTCTTATTTTTTTTAACTGCTTTCGTAACTATCAAATTATTCTCTTTTATTTTATTTTTTAATTTGCTTACGTCCTGTTTGATTTGTTCTTCACTTTTCCTCATTTTATTTTTATTATTTTTACACATCTGTTCGATTGTCCCTTTTACTTCGAATCTCACCTGTTTTCTAGTATCTTCGTTAACTACTTTTGCATTTAGTGTTTCATACTCAATAATCGCCTTTTCTCTATTGATGTTTACAGGTGGTACATACTTGAGAGCTTTTCCTAATACCTTTTGTTCTCCTCCCGTGAATGCAATGTCGTGGTTTAGCACTTGATAATTGTAGAGACACTGAAAGGCCTCGTCCGGAGCATGACAGGTAGCAGTTCAGCAAGTAAGCACGACAAAGTTGAAATTACAGAGACTGTTAATGCAAATAACAAGATGAATATGTTAGGCAAGTTTGTTGTACGTTAGGTAAGAATCGTGATGAAAATAAATATTGAAAAAAGTAATATCAACAGAGAGAGGAAATGTTTAAACATTATAGTAAATGAGCAAAAATTGGAACACTGTGTAGTAGCGAATCATGGGAAATGTACGAAAGAAACAACTAGGCAGTGACAAAAACAGCTTTCACCGAGAAGAAAAAATTATTTACGGTGGACTGAATATATTATTAAGGAAAAGATTATTGATGAACTATGTCTAGATCGTGGCACTGTATATGGAGCAGAGACATACGCGTACACCATTGGACATAAAGCGACGTGCAGAATATAGAGTTGCCTGATATGATAAGAAACAAGATAATGGCAGGAAAGACTGGGGAAAATTACTGATATGTTTTAAGGGTAGGGAAGCCAGTGTTTAGGACATACGTTATAAAGGAATTATCTTACTGGGAATATAATACAGCGAAAGCAAACGGAAAGACGAAGTATAACAATTACCGAAGATGTCAAGAGAGACATGAAGAGGGACGCGTGGGATAGGGGAGCGTGTTCAGATCCTGACGCAAGACTTGGACCTGACTCAAGACCTACACACTCTGGTAAGGTCACCGGACCAGTCGTATAGTGATCACTGTGTAGTTTTCCGTCCGTTCATCCCAACAATGACATGCTGCATGTCCAGTCTACCAGTGCTGCCAACCGCAAGTTTATTTGAATAGCTGAGTAATACGGAATGTAAATTTGTACAATTTGTATTTTCGAGAGTAACCTATACGTTCCCTTATAAAACCCTTATCTTCTGTACATATTAAGTGTTGCTTTTTATTTCCGCGTACGTGACTATATACATCATTTATTTAATGTTTATAATTTCTTTACCTCAAGATTTTTTCCCTTATTTGGGACATGTTTCGGGAATCATATTGTTTCCATCCTCAGCCTTGTTAATTTTGTATCTTGTTGAGTACTTGTGTTTTGGTTGGTTGTTGTTATGGTTTCCTGTTGGTTTCTGGTATTTTAAACTGGTATTACCGTGTGTGACTGTGGTGAGTATTTGTGTACTTTCGATGTTGAGTGCTTTGAAAATTGTGTCATGTTTTGTGTTTGTATATTTGCAAATTTTCCCATATATTCATTATGTTCAAAATTAAGAAGACTGAGGATGGGAACAATAGGATTTCCGGAAAAAACAACATGAGGTAAAGTAATTATAAAGATTAAATATATACTTCAATAGCTGTTACCCGCGGCTTCGCACGCGAATATTTGACTTTTAATAAGTATTGTAACGTGACTTTTCCCTCAACATAAAGATTGTCATAAATATAATGAAGTACAAAACAATACTAAAGTAATAAACCTGTGTTATGAAGTAGATGTATTCACAAGTAAATTTAAGACCATTGTAAAGAAAAATAAGAAACTAAAATATCAAACATGTATAGAATGAACTTAATAACAATAATTCCAGTAAACTGCATAAGAAATCATGTACAGAATAGGTAAAAACCTATAATGCAGAGCCTAGCTGGATAACCAGTAACTGGAAGCATGGCAACATAACCTAAAGAAAATGTAAGATAAAAAACTGTAAACCTAGATTCAGTATAATCTATACTGTAAGTATAGATTCAGTTATATCTGAGTGTAACTGATAGACACTTAGACAATTCAAATAGAGATCATTATGTTATAAATGGTTTACAAAAATTTTATTTTTGTATAAAAATGTAATAAGTTAATGTGTGGTAGGAAGGAAAGACTAATATTGAATGTTAAAAGAATGATAAAGATGTAAAGAAGAATGTGATGTAAATAATTTAGTAGTAGAAAGTGTGACAAATAAACTGACTACTAGCTAATGAAATAAGAAATAACTATTGTTGGTTATGGACAAGATAATAATGTAATTAGTAAGAGACCAATGTTACACAAAACCTGCATCTACTTGGTAGATAAAAAGAGACAATATTATGTATAAAAATGGTAACAGACAATGTCCAATATAAAAAGAAATAATATATATTATTAGATTAAGGTATAAGTAATCTTAAATGTTTATTATGTAGTAGTAATAATGTAGTTAACAAGATGTTAACTTAGACAAAAAAACCTACATCTACTGTAGAAGGTAGGCAGGGACATTACTATTTATAAATGTTACATTAGATCATGATATGTCCAGTAATAGATCATATGGTCTATAATGGATAAAGAATATATGTCAACTTGTATTAGAATTAAGCAGTTTTATTGTAAGAAACAAAGAATAGTCCAATGTACACAAGACATTCTTACGCCTATTGTACAAGCCAAGGGTTTTATAAAAAGTTAAGGTTCATCATTGTAATTACTAGTATTAGAATACATGTTAGTCACATAAAATCATAGGTACAACCGAGAAACCTAATAATGTAATAAAAAAGATAACTTTTAAACATAATTTGTCAGAATAGGACAAACATTAAAATGGTTAATTTTGGAATTACTGCATAGAAACATATCTTGTGAGATCTTAAAATGATCAGAAGAAATAAAGCAGTTCACTGCTAATAATATCTTTACAATTAATTGCAATTTAAATTGTATACAGCATAAGGAAAATATGTTAAATTTAAGAATTTTTAGTAATTTTGATCTCAGAAAAGTGACGCCATCCACGACAATGAGTGAGATTTCGACCAATGGCAATTTTTCAATTTTGTGTGTATGAACCCAAAGACTGACGCCGATCAACCCAAAAACTGACGTCACGCCAGGGAGTCGAGTGTTGGAATTCATCGAGTAAAGAACGTCTCCTGCACGACAGATATAGCCGCGAAGTTAACATCGGAATCGAACCTCGGCTAGGTTAGGTGGAACGTAAACATCAAAACATAACCAAAAAAGTGAGAAAAGTGTCGTGAGAGTTTATACTAGCAGAAAGGAATTAAAGTGCAATAATAATTTAACAGTGAATAATAAAGTGGGGGTAAAAGAAAAGGAAAGTATTGTGTGCATACTTAAAATTATAACGACTTATAACGAATTATCATAATACAACTATAACACTTTGTGTACACTTGAAAACTATTTATTCCACTACCACTAAACAAAAACACTAACAATATTATAATTTATCACGTTTAAACCACTATTTCTTTGTTTTTTAATATTTAAGGGGGTAGGGACCTGAAAATTTTTGAAAAAATAAATTTTTTGTTTATTGCCTAAAATTATTCTACGTATACATGTATGTATACGTACATACATACATTCTACAGTATGTATATGTATACATATATAATATGTACATGTAAAAAAATTATTTACGTGTTTCATTGTGTATTTTATGAAGTCTCTCCACTTCGGATTTTGTCCTATGAGCCAGTGTAATGGAGCGCTTCGATAATACTGTATTATATACTATAACACTAATAGTAACTTTATAATTTTGATTTTTAGGTTGGCTAACCTGGTCTGAAAACTAATATTTTACTGTATTGTAGTGTCAGCTGTTTTTACTCTGAGGTTTGTTTGTTTACTTTTTGGTTTGGCGGTTTCAATGAAAGTTTGTAAAGTGCTGTGATTTTAGATTAGTGTGTGGAGTTATTATAGTTTTTTTATCAGATTAATTTACATTCTTGAGTGTTCATTATGCCTAGAATAAAGAAATTTGATTCAAGACGTTTCCATGGAAACCAAAAAAAAAATAATCTCTCAGTGTAATGTTATGCCTAAACCAAATAGGGATGAAAATGGAAAGGAAAAACCTGTAGTGCTTCTAACAGGAAGATATCTTCAACCAATTTAGATGTTAGTAAAGATGAATATGTCGATGACAGTGTAAAAGGTCATACCATAATTAATTTAGATTTGTTACAAGAACTCATTTTTAGTTCATGTGTGTGCAAAGTGTGTCTTGAAGGAAAGTTAGTATTATCAGAATTGCAGCCAAGAAAAGGCCTTGCTGTTAGTTACAGTTTACAATGTGACAGTTGTGATGCGAAAACTGTATTCTGTAATTCTAAACAACTATCAAATAAGGCCTATGAAGTTAACGTTAGATGTGTATACGCCTTACGATCAATCGGTAAAGGTTTAGCTGGCGGCAACATGTTGTGCTCTTTATTGGGCATTCCATCGCCACCTCAGAAATTCGTGAGGCTTACCAAAATGTTGGCACCAGCTATTAAAACTGTTGCTGAAGAATCAGTGAAAACTGCAGCTAAGGAAGCAGTGGAACAAAATGTTAGTGTTCATTGACTAATGATAGCCTACCGAAATTTCAGCTGCGATAGACGGAACGTGGCAGAAATGGGGATATACTTCACTGAATGGCGTTATTACGCTAACTAGTTTTGATACTGGTAAAGTATTGGACTACGAATGCCTCACAAGATTTTGTCATGTTTGTAAGGGGGAAAATAAAGGCCCTCATGAATGTAAAATTAACTATGTAGGCTCAAGTGGGGGGATGGAATCCTCTGGCGCAATAAATATCTTTCGGCGCTCAGTTGAAACCAGAGGGGTCAAGTATACAAAATATCTCGGAGACGGCGACTAAAAAGCTTTTAGCAGTGTAATTGAGGACAAACCATATGAAGATTGTGACATTGAAAAGCTGGAATGTGTAGGTCACATTTCGAAGCGCATGGGTAGCCGTTTGAGGAGACTTTGTAAGGCCATGAAAGGAAAAAAACTTTCTGATGGCAAAATTATCAGAGGAAAAGGAAGACTAACCGATGCCACCATAGATAAACTTCAAAATTATTATGGTCTGGCAACTAGAAGAAACTCAAATAACTTACAAAATATGATAAGAGATGTTTGGTCAATTTATTTTCATAAACTCTCTACTAACGAGAACCCCCAACATGGGTTGTGCCCAAAAGGCGAAGAGAGCTGGTGTCAATACAATAGAGCCATAGCCACTAACACGACGTACACACACAACCATTCTCTCCCAGAGCCTGTTTTACTGGCTATAAAACCCATTTTCAAAGACCTATCAAACCCGGACCTCCTAAGGAAATGTCTCCATGGCCAAACCCAAAACCCTAACGAATCCTTCAATAGCGTCATTTGGAAAAGAGTAACAAAAACAGAATTTGTGGGGATAAATACATTAGAATTAGGAGTAACGGATGCTGTTCTAACATTTAATGATGGAAATATAGCCAAAAGTACTGTTCTAAAAAGTTTGGGGTGTACACTTAGCAAAAACACAATCCAGGGCCTACAGACTCTTGATCGCACAAGAATTTACAAGATTGAAAAAGCTGCACAAGATATAACAAAAGAGGCAAGGATGAAAAAAAGGCAGTTAAAAAGAAAAACAGAGGATGCAGAAAAGCAAGAAGAAGAAAAAACGGGCCAGATTATGGACCAGGACTCTTTTAGGAGTAAGTTACCTGCATTATTTATATATATTTATTTTCAAACGCAATTTACCGAAAACGCCCTTTTTTTAATTTTAGGTACACGTAGATTATTTGTTTTTAGTCCTAGAGGTCTGAAACTTATACCAATAATAAAACTAATTTTTCTCTACATGGTAGACCACATATAATGTATATAAATGTGATAATAAATTTTATTTAGCATAACAAATCTTTAAAAGTACAAGAAAAAAATGTTACATTACTTTTTTTTATATGAACATTTTTTGGGTTGAGCAGAAAGAAAAATAGGTGGTCTACCATGTACAGCTCTATTCTTTAATTTAGTTCTTGTTTGAAAGAGTTATGTCTTATACTTTTTGAGTTATGTGTACCTAAAAATGCGTTATTTAACATGCGTAAGATAGGGAGGTCCCTTAAAGCTGTATAACCTATTGAATAGGTTAACCTCAAAGTCGACATCGATCGGCACATACGAACTAATTGTTATTCTAGATATAAGATATTGGTTTGTCCTATTGTAGTCACTCCTGTATTGTGAGGGTTTGTACTTCGCAAAAGATATTTTCGTATTTAATTATTGTAGTCACAAGAACCCGAGTTTATATATAAATAACGTAAAACCCTGTAGACTAGGCTTGAATAAGGAGATCATATTGCCAACTACTGAGCTAAAAATTTTAACCAGCCTGGACAATTGTTTAAAAAGAAAAGGTTGTTATTTTATTTAAAAAAAAAGAAAAGAAACGAATATAAAAAGAAGAATAAAATAAATTGAAGAGAATTAATTGTGTATGGAATTATTTTGAATGCTTATAATTTTTTTATCAGTTTCTGAAGATTAGTGTTTTAACAGTCGAAGAAGAAGTTGTTAGTACCTCTTGCTTGGGTACCAGGTGCGATTTGAATTAAAGTAGGTAAGTGAATCCAATCAGCAAAAAGGAAGGAATTCAAAGAAATTAAAGAATTTTAATTAATTAAAACATTAAATATATTAATTCATAAAAACTAACCTCAAAACTGGAACACTATAGGTACAAATCAACAAGTAAAGGTATAAATTTAACCATAACTCAAGTCGCATACACAACTCAGTTGTCATTTAATAATGTTTTAGTAAGTTGAAAGTTTAATTGTTTATCACAAAAAGTGTAACATTTTTTAGGATATTACATAAATAGGATATCTTTGGGGCATAAAAGAATTAAAAATTTATTTAATTAATGATTGTTTATCAACAGAATGAGCACAATAATTTATTTGTAAGTACATTACTAATTGGCATCCACAACTTGTGGTGTTTAACCAAAAAACAACAACAACAACATACTGAAAAAAGAGATATTGCAAGCTCTTATTCTTATTCTTATTATTTGTATTTACGTTACAAATTGGCGCAAACAACGTGAGGCCTAACTAAGAGAATTTTATTTGAAATAATATCAACGGAATCAAAACACTTTTTTTATAAGACTTACAGTAAGTCAGAGCTTATTATTTTTATTTGTAACTACGTTACAGGATTTTAATATAATTTTTATTGTCTATATCTATATGGCGTTCTGTCAGCTCGTATAATAATTTTGTACTCAGTCAAATTCTCTCCTAAGCTGTTTTCAACACTTGTACTAAATTATCGTTTAGTGCAACAGCCTTTGGAGATTTAAAGTACTCGTTTATAAAGCCTTTGAAGATATTTATAAAGTACCTGTTAAATCAAAACTCTAAATTCTTTATTTTAAGTGTTACTGTGTTAGAAGCATTATATAACACATTAAACGTTATGTTTTCCTCAACCATGGCTTTTATTTTTTTCAGCAGTAAACTAAAAACCAAAAACCTCACCTAACCTAACCTCACAAATGAAAACAACACATATTTTTGCTTTGCATTAAGTAGTAGGACAATTTACAATTAGTACACTTCTTCTTTATCACATCGTAATATATCGATACAATCGCATATTAGGCTATATAAAACATCGAACATGTACTGCAGGAATGGATAAAGTACATGTACAGTTCCGATGCCGCTAAATACTGTAGCATTTGTTTATTTACTTGTTACTATGGTAATTAATTCTGGTCTCCATGGTGTTGTTGACATCTCCATGGTCTACGCACTATCCATCGCCGCTGTCCAGCATGCCCGAAGTCGGTGATGGATGTGCGCACCACACTGTCGTGCAACTCGTCCAGCGTTCTTTAGTTCTCGTTGTGTTTTGTAAAAATCATTTTATTGATTTTTTCTGTATTGAAATTAAAAAATTGTTCTGATAATTAAATTTGTTGAAAATCATGCCACCTGTTTTATCAAGACATCAAAAAATGGGTGTTGTTTTATTATTGCATTTAGTTAGTGGTGACAAAAAATAAATAAATAAAAAGAAATATTGGATGAAAAATTTGTATGAAAAGCGTGCTCAGTATGTTTCACGGTCCATTATGAATTGCAATTAAAACAAATTAATAATAACAATATTTAAAATAATAACTGCTAATGATATTTGAATGTATTATGTAAACGAAGATTAAACTAAACTAAATATTAAACTGAAATTTTATCTGAATCGTTACTTGTTAAATACAGTATAAACTAAAGAATGAATGTAACGTAAAATTAAACAGTAAACATTTATTAAACGATGTGCTCTAAAAACATGTCCTGTACTTGCTCGAAAATGATGATTTGATAGACAGCAAGCGTAAGCATGATCAAACATGCACGATGCACGATTCCTTGACATCCGTCAACACTACACACGATCCATCCGCACGTCGTGCGGCTTGAGCTGATGGTCTTGCTGGACTCATTTTTCGTCGTACACATCCTTCAAAAAATACACGACGTGCGGATGGATGTCAAAGCTACGCACTGTCGTTTTTGACTTGCTGTCCGTCATGACGTCCAGCGGGGATGGTCAGTGCGTAGCCGGCTTTAGTGGTAGTATTTAATATATTTCATTACTTATTCATTGCATCATCAGAAATACGTATAAACATAAATTTTATAATCGTTTAAGACAATTACAAAATATATAGACGTATCTGTATAAAAAATTACAAAATATATCGATACAACGCATATTAAAAACATTAAAAACTGCAGGAACGGATAAAGGTACAGTTCCGATGCCGCTAAAGCTGGAAACACACTGCTATCACGTCACGTGAGCTCACGTGATAGTAAAAAATGTGAGAGTGGGTTTTCAGCTTGAGTTAAATTGCTTAGAGACACACTATCTTCACGTCATGTATGTCACGTGACATAGCCGGCCATTTCACGCCTCACTTAAATCACATTTTCTGCTCAACCACACTTTTGTGAGGCGTGAGGTGACAAGTACGTGAAAATGGAGGAGTTGTTAATAGAAAAAGTGAGATTGCACGAATATTAATGATATGTAAATTACAGTATGTTTCTTTTTTTTAAATTAAAAAATGTGTTTGTTTTTTATAACCTCTGATCAGTAATTTCATGTTTCTAGGTGTTAAACAAATTTTATGCTTTTAAAAATAATTCATTTTAACAATTATATGTTGCTTTAAAATATATTATTCAATTAAGATGCCAAGCCTTTGTTTTCGTTTATTTCACGCTTACCTTAAACATATGGCTAATAATCTCTCTTGAGAGCTTATAGCAATTCTTCCTTATTCAGTCTGAAATACATTAAGTGAAATTGTTTGTTACTTTTCGTAACAAATTACATTCCGTTTATGACAGATAGGATTAATAATAGGTTAAAAAACCATGCTCTTAACATGGTATCAGTAAACAAACGTAATCTTTTTTCACTACTAGTCAATAATAAAGAAAAATCAAACACACTGGAGAAAAATGGAGTTTATGAAATACACTCTGCAGAATGCGATGCTATTTATATCGGACAATGTGGCCGTGCTCTGAAACATCGCATTTCTGAACATAAGAAGGCGATTTTAACCAATACAGCCAATACAGGTTTTGCAGATCATTGCTTACAACACAATCACTTCATAGACACAAAAAACGTAAACACTACTCCACAACTTACAAAAAGGTAAAAAATGGATTTGTTAGAAATTCTAGAAATTAAAAAAGCAATAAAAAATAACAAAAATTTAACAAATGAACAAACTGAATTCTGTGTATCCCCTTTATTAAAAGCTGTTATTTAGTTTAGTTTATTTTATATTTTGAATTCAGATTATATTTAGTTTTGTTAATTTTATATTTTGCATTCATGATTGTATTTAGTTTTTAAAGACACCTGACCTTCCCTTGTCTCTTGCACACCCTCCT
Source organism: Magicicada septendecula (assembly GCA_034769895.1). NCBI lineage: Eukaryota > Metazoa > Arthropoda > Insecta > Hemiptera > Cicadidae > Magicicada > Magicicada septendecula. The sequence continues at coordinate 405,676,090 of CM068375.1, forward strand.
CTCACCATCTCAACACAGATGTTCCAGATACGCCCTAAACAGATGGTCACCACCTTTACTCACATCCTGTGTTTAGTAATTTCATTCATTCGCCTCTTTGACAATGGCTTAGTTAGTCGAAACAGCTGTCAGAGTTAAATAAAATCTGTGAAACTTACCAAGTGTCTTTATATATTTTACAAAACCTTTGTACAAGAAAATAAACATGAGTGAGGCCAGAAATAACGCAAATTTTGTATGTGCGTGCGTGTGTGTGTGTGTGTGTCCTGCCGGTCTTTTTATTGCGGTAATCACAATAATAAAACTTTGGAAAAGTAAACATTACATAATTGAGATATGCTTCCCTGCCAAGAACGATATATTTTCACTCATACGTGATTTAAATTAAAATGAAAAATATAAAATTTTGTTAAAGTGAAATGAAATGTTTCCATAGAAACTACTTCTTTGTTGTCAATAACGTAGTACACATATGAAACTTATAAAAATTTACCTCCTCCATCAACTACCATTTTAATTTATTTAAAAAATTACCCCTCCCCCTTCAACTACCCTTTTCATTTATAGATATTTCGTCTACCTTTCTACAGTGGATTATTATGACCTTCTTTTCAGGATACTTTATTTATCAAAATTAAGCACTTTACTCTTGTTAAAACGTAAAACGTTAACAGGTAAACTACCCCTTTTCCTTAACCGATCTTCACCAAAAACAATAGGCCTTGAGTTCTCTATAATTCAGGGCTGTATGCAAAAAATTATTTGATTCTGTTTGAATTTGCGGCTGTTATCGTTTGCTATAGAAAAAATTCTACACACAGACACTTTTCGAAAAATGAATTTTTCATGTTTTGTTGGTAGTACAATCAGAATCTGCCGTTATCTCGAACACGATTTTTTTCGCCTTGACCATACTTCCATTTCCTTATGGAACATGGAAGTAAAAGGCATAATTATAAGGACCTAAATCGTGCGAACGGGAAAAATATCAAATTCCAAGTTAGACAGTATTTTGCGCGTTGTGTCAAAGGTTACCTGTGCAAAATTTGGTGGCAATCGGTGTAACGATCTGGATTTTATTCAGTACCCATACATCCTCAGACTTTGAGTTTTATATATCTATAGATATATGTGTGTGGGTGTGTGTTATATAGTTAATTAAAAAGTTGACTTTGGTTAGTTACATTGCGATACCTTAGGATGGAACATCATAAAGGAAATGTTTTTTCACATTCCACAAAGTAATGGTTGGACCGACTCTTTTGTACGGGTCAGAAATTTGAATTACGACAAAAAACTAATCAGCAGGAACGAAGTTTCCTGGGTGCGACGGGAGAAGTGTAAGGGAAGATAGATTTCGAAATGTGAACACGGGTGACCTGCTAGAGAATAGTTTTTGTGCAGTCAGTGATCGTATTATACACCAGCTGACTGAGTACTGCCCACATGCACACACGGTATGAAAGCGGACTACGCAAGTACTTCAGCATATATGCCCACAGGATTTACACATGCTGACAAAACTATATTAAAAAATGGCAAGACCTTCAGAACCGGAACACGCGAGTTCACCTAATCCTTGAATGTCAAAGGAGAAGAAGAAAAGAATGAAAAGTCTGACTTTGGCAGTTACAAGACGGAGCCTACGTAGGATTCAGGCATCTAAGGAATGGGTGATTGCTTACAGGTAAATCATCGTAATACTGTTACGACATTACAGAACAGTCCACGTGTTTGTCGAATGTGTGTGACTGTCAACGCATCCGCGAGAGTTTTCTCGAAGCCGCCAGCCGCGCGGATTGTGTCAAGGCCGCAGTTAATTACGTAGTTCACACGGGCGCTAAGACGCAATTAGGAACGTTCTGGTCTGTGAGCGGCGGTATAAATACCCGGCGGCAGCGGCCTTATTTTTCAGTAGAGTTGCGATATATTTACAGTGCAGTTCGAGATTTATTGTCGACTGGTTATCGAGCGATATTACTGTGTGCGGTCAAGTGGTTGTTAGTGAAGTGTTGTATAATCGGGCGGTAAAATTGTAACACAATTGTGTTTAATATTAGTGACATTTTATTGCGTGTAAACAATTTTTATTTGATCTGTTGTAAGAGACTGTGTTGTTAATTACGAACTGGTTAACTGTGAAAATTAAAGCTGGTGATTAAGTGACTTAATCGGTGTCTTGTATTTTGTTTCCACTGTGCCGAGTAGACCGTCGTAACAATATATTTTCGCGTGACGTTTCAATCCCTGGAATCTGGGATAGTGCTCAGAAGCTAGCAACATAAAACGACTTACCAATAACACATCGTTGAATATATTGCTAATATTTTTTTATAACGTTTAGTTTCTGAGGACGATCCCAGATTCCAGGGATTGAAACGTAACGGGGAAAAATATTACGATTGAAGCAGTCCTAACAGAGGATTTGCCCTTAAAGGTTAAGGGCTGAACGCGAAGGGGTTGTATTAGAAATAAAGACGCACCGTCAGAAGTCTTACAGCAGTCTCGAAAAACAAATCTGCTTAAAGTACACACATCACAACGTAGGAAATATGTTAAAGTAACGATCAAAACAAATTATGGAATATATATTCCGCCAGGCAGGTGACAGGAAACTCCAGGTGGCACCTGAAAAAAAATGAGGTTATCATTCTTAGGGGAGAGAGGAAATGAGATGACATCTGTTTCACTTTTGGCTGCAGTCCAACAAGAGCGAACTAAAGGAGAGGGGCGGAGGGTGGCGGACCGCCCCGGGCCCCACTTAGTACGGGGTCTTCACATTTGGAAAATTATTATTTTTTGTTTTTTTTTTCAATTTATTTGCAAATGGTCTATTGTTACGTCCTGAAACACAACACTAGGAGAGGTCCTGGATTTAATCGATCGATTGCAAAGAGTTTTTCATATTATTTTGAAACCTACCTTACAACCCTACCTCATAAATTGTTTACAAATATATACAAGATAAAACAATTTGGCAAAGAAAATAATCTTTGATGATACAATAATAAAATCTTCCGAGACTAGAAAAATAGAAAACGGCCATTTTAGAAAGTTCACCGTACTTGCACAAAAGATTTCTAAGTGACTTGAACAAAATATTGCCAAGTATTGTTTGCAGCAATTATAATTTTGTTTTGCAGTATATAAGTTTATTGTTTGTTATAAAATATTGTAATAAATTTAATGCATTCTTTAAATAATACTACTTCTATTATTTCTTTGTACTTCGTATTTACAATATGAAAGTGGATTTTTATTTCAAACATTACTACAGTTTCTTATAAAGTTCCCTAACTATATGTATCCAATGAGGAACTATACAAGCTGTATAAAGACAATTATCTGGCCACCACCATCCGACTGCATAGATTCCAATGGGCAGGACACATCATTAGGATGGAAGGCAACCGAATACCTAGGAAGCTACTGTTTAGTCAAATCGAGTTAGAAGGCCTGTCGAAAGACCCAAGAAACGCTGGATTGACGCAGTGGCGAGGGATGCTGATACTTTACTTAAAATAAAACGATGGACATCGATCGCCAAGGACAGGCAAAAATAGAGGCGGATGATTGTGGAGGCTAAGGTTCGACTCCGAACTGTAACGCCATAGAAGAAGAACTAGATGTATCAATACAGTAATTAGACAATAAGCATATAACAGCAAAGTGTTTATGCTATGTACCACTTAAAAGATAAATTGGATTATAAAGACCAGTCGTATGGGAGGGGGGCCTCAGAAAGAAATTCGATCCGGGCCTAGGTACGTCACTGCACTCAAGATATAGCCTATTCTAGAAGGATAGTGAATTACCTCAAAGCGGTCCAGACGAGCGGAAAAGCTACGTCACCATGTAAAGAATGCAGTTCGGAGAGCAGAATGGTGATTCTTAGCAGAATAATTATCAACATCGTGGGCCGACTAGTAGAAGACGGAGTTATTATCTGACGAAACTCACTCATTTATTTTACATTAGCCTCCATCTAAACACACTTGGAATTAAGAAATATTATACCATGCTTGCTAGTACACAAAGAAAGGTGTTGAGTATCTAACTATAACTACTGTACGCACACCAGTTTTGCTGCCGAAACACCGGGGGGGTCTACTGAATGATACTGCGTGCTTGTGTTGGTGAGCTATTACTGGTTCTGAAAACATGTTCAGAAGTTCAGAAGACGTATTTAGTTGTAATTCTGCGTGCGTGTTAGATTGAACGTTCGTACATTATATTATGTCAGTGTAATTTATTGAATATTTTGTTAAAGTGTGTTTTTGTATTCGCTACAAGAAATACCTTGTGAGAGACGGTCAAGTCACATCGAAACTGTGTTAAACGTATTTTAAATGTGTAGTATTACAGTGATGCGTGCAGTGGAATGGCGTACGTCACCACATTCCTTGTTCGGTAGCAACGGTGAACTGCTGATAGTACTTTTGCTGTCTAAGTCATAACAAGAGTACACCACTTGACCTGCTCGTAGAAGAAAGGACATACCATACATGCTATGGTGTAGGTTTACAGCCAACGAAAACAACAGCCAGAGATAACAGTGTGATAAGCTGGATGGGAAGAAAATGATGAGAAGGATCAATGGACCGACTCGTTAATCCCCAATATAGCGATCTGGTTGGATTACAAGCACAGGATGTCGAGTCAGGCACAAGTTCTGACTGGTCGTTAGAGGTGAGCCGATATACTTATAACAGGTATTTCGAAACGATATTTTTGTGGAACGGATGTATCAGTGACTGAAAAGTCGAAATACCGTTCCGATTACTCGCGGCCTCGCGGGAGCCCCCTACGCAACTAACAAATAAACAAGTAAATTAGTACTACGAGTACAAAGTCACAGTTATTGGTGCTGAATACTTGATTCTGCGCATGTGCCGATTGCCATACAAGTACAAACGAAGTAAAACAGCGAGGTTCAGAATATCTCTATGCCAATGAGACGAAGCTGTTTTTAATAAATGAAAAACATTCATACTGATGTTACATTTATTCTCGTGTGTTATGCAGATATATAATACAGGTTAGAATAACAAATTATATATTATAATAGTCACCAACTTGGTAAATTTTGAAAAAGCTAATTATATTGTGTTATAACCTACAGAGTGGCTGACAGTTGATAGGCCATATAGTACTTTTTGTTAATGTGATTTCGGAGATGATTTTAACTTGACCGGAAATCTCACGTAAATTGTTTTTGACATTATTTGTTGTGCTGTCACGTGCACTCTAAATTTCATTCCTTTAGTTTCTCAGCTGATTGTCTAACCAAAATGGAATCAATAATTTAATATTAAATCTATGACAGTTTGTTTACTCCTAATGAAAACTTAAATTAGTATTCCCAAAGGGAGATAGGCCTATAAATTCTCTTGTTTCTTATTTTCTTTTTAACAGTAACAGCTTAATAAAGTCGCTGTATAAAGTAACACTGTTAGTACTTTTAGATTCAATTTATTTCTTATAACAAATTATATAATACAGGTATATGTATAATGCGTATATAATAATAGGTATTTGTACGTGTTATTTTTTGGAACGGTTTCGTTCGTACCTGTTATTTTCAAAACCTGTTACTAGTTTAGCCCACCTCTACTGGTCATGAGGCTGTCAAGGCTTATTTAAGCATAACTGGGAAGGTAGAGAAGTAACACATGTGAAGTGATACTGTGGAGCAAGCAGTATTTTTTATGCAACAGGTTTAGAGGAGTAAGGAAAGTGGCGTGTACCGAGGCAGAGAAGTCAGTTAGATCCTGATGAAATGATAGTTGTAATGGTGCACGTGACAGCGGAAAAGGCGTCGGCGATAATTATTAAATTAATTTTATGCAATTCTTTACAATTACGTCGTAACAACACTCCGTAGAGAATCCGATAACGTGTTGAAATCCATTCGAGAAGAAAGACACCACATTAATTTTATTCTATACCTGTTTGACTGTGGCGTTAAGAATGGGTTCCGAACCATAGCCTATTCTTTTTTTAATTTTCCAGCGTTCAGTGTTTCAAAATCTTTGCCGTACTATTGTATTGATTTGATTAGTTTAATCTTTATGTTAGGTTTATTCGAATGTTCTCAATACAGTGTCTTTGTATAGCGCATGCTTTATTAATGTCACTGTCGTTTTAATGTCTGAGAATCATGTCCGTAATTACAGCATTCAGTTCATAAATATTATCATCATCATCATCATTTCACGGTTAGGATTCCTTCTGTTCCGGCCTCATGACTTCCCCGGTCTTGTGACTGGCCTGCCTACAGATCTTCTTCCAACCGGTTCATGCTCATAAGCCAACTTCGCAAAGCGGGTATTGTCCATTCTTTCTAGATGTTGTTTCCAGCACTTTCTATAACTCTGAATGAGTTCATTTAGGGAAACTATATCAAGTTCTCGTCTAATATAGTCATTTCTCATATGATCAAGTTGTGTATATCCCTTTACGATTTCAAATAGCTCATTTCTGTAGCCTGTAATTGGCACCAGTCCTTCTTCCTTATAGTCCTGGTCCCGCGTCCATACAACAGTGCTGGTACTGCCATTGTCTTATAGAATTTTCATGAACCTTATTTATGATAAATTAGGAGTGTAAATAATGTTCAAACTAACGTTGCGAATGTTCACTGTTGCATGAGTTATATGCTTTTTATTTTTTAAGTTACTTAAATACATGTGCTTTAAAATCGATTTGTAATTTTCTTTTATTACGTTGTTTGTGAACGTGAAAGTTATTCATTTCTTTTACTATTTGTTCTTGATAACACTGCACATTAAAATCATTTGATCGACATGTTGCTGGCTGATTTCAGGAATGCCCTTGGATTGTTTCTACTACGCTACATTTTTACACAATTTTATGTCACAAATTCTGTATAAAATCTTTCTTTTTCATAATTTTTATGTATCCTAAACAGACACATCAAAGTTACAAATTTAGACTAACCAGTCGTTATTAAAATATGAGAGTTTACGTGTAAAAAATATTGTTCTTTAAATATGTGAGATTAATTAACATTTAATATTTTATAGATAGCTTACTCAACTATACACATAATCATAAACATGGACTCAATATGAGTTTGAAATTTGTCTTTAGAATATTAGTTTAAGATTTAATGTCAATTATAAATAAACAGTATAACTACTGAATCGGATCACTAATTTTTTATTGGTAATTAGTGATCCGATTTAATAGTCATATATTTATAATTAGTTAGCCAACGGACACGTCATGGACAACAAAATCCAGGAATTTAATGTTACCTAGATAGCTATTCGATAATACAAATAAATAAAAAAGGGATCAATTAAAGTTGCCTCAAAAAAAAAAAAATAACCTTCTTATAACTTTATTCAAGAAAAAATATTTTAGGCAAAACCCGTACATTTTAAGGTAGACGAGTAGACGATATTTAAAAAAATTTGTATAGCGTATGTGTCTTTCGGCTGTGCTACCTAGTTATTCCAGTGTTTTGGGACGAGACAGTTTTTGGAAGAGTTCAGGAAAACAAAGCATAATATAACACAACCGTAACACAGACTTAACATAGGCCTATAATATTAATGAAAATGCTCCTTATAATAATGAAATGAGAGTAAAATTCGTTTGAGCGGTATTTGTCAACTCACGATTTACTAGAATAACTTCGGATAATTACTTTCCGAATCGATTCACTACAACCACAGTATTTACAATACTGTGATTACAGCGAGATAAAAATTGGTACCTTCCCGAGTACAGTTGTACTTACATAACCTTTTCGATGTTTCGATTATGCGACAGTCGATATCGATGTGTAGTGAATATCCCATACAATCTTAGTAAAGTAATAGGAAGCATGTTAATTTATTGATTTATGTTACAGAATCATTTGTTTTTGGTTGTAATTGTTTTCATTGATATATATTTTTTTGTGCAGATCGTTTCTAGCAATATTATATGTTAAAGATGCGTCTGTAGCGGTAAAAGGTTAGGTTAACAGGCACTTTGAAATGACTTAGGAAACCAATACACCTTTGAAATAATACTTGGGTTTTTGAGTTAATAATAAAAAATCCAACTCGAATTATGACAGGTTAAAGCGGTAGTAAGACAAGAACCCCTTGCGGGTTACTATACGTGTCTGTTTGTGGTAGTACTCGCTTTTCACTGTAAACAGCATTTTTACACATGTACTTTTTTGTCGTCAAAATCTATTTGTGGTTGTCGCTTTTCCCCAGTCCCGTACTACATTGTTTTCAGAATTATGTACACGGTGCATACGGTTACAATACAATCCGTAAAGATATGTATTTTGTTTTAATTCAAACACGTTGCAAAAAAATCTACAGTACCGTTTACCAAATGGTAAAAGCTTAAAGAGCATGATAATGTCTTTCAGCCACCACCTAAACGCAACATTATTATGGTTACTAACTGACTGATTGTTTCTTTTGCGCAAATGTTGCGTTTAGCTTTCTTTATTATTTGTCCTATAATACTTTGACTGCCGTGGACGAACTGCAGGCGTCGTATCTGCATGAACGGTAGACGCGGTGAGACCAGACGTTCAGTTATACAATCAAGCGGTGGGAAATGATCGGGATACTCGGTGTACACGAAGCCATTGGATCTTGACAAGTTAGGTATATTCTCGAGTGTTAGGGGTCTGTAACACGTTTCGGCCACTTTGAAGGTAGCTACATCGTCGTCGGGGAACTCAGCAGCCAGTATGTGTTGACTCTTTTGCGGCGGTGGTCGCAAATCTCTCTCGAACCATAAGCGATCGCACACGGAGCAGTCGTAACCGAACTCGTTGTCGTCGAATCGTTTCGTGAATTCCGCATCTGCTGCTATCTCTTCAGTTTTCAAGCGTTTTGGCGATACCGCAGCGATTGCCTGTTCGAATTCAGCTGCTTCGTTCGCTCGTTTAGTTGCCATCTCAATTTTCTTATTCAATATACAACGTTTTACTCGTTCGTTGGTTTCCCTTCGCTTCTCTTGTGACGATTTAAATTAAAAAAAAAAAAATAATAATAATAATAATAATAATAAAAATATAAAATGGGAAGTTAGTGAAAACCATTAAATCGCACTATTAAACCAAATACCCATGAACTAACTCATAATAATAATGAGAATTAAAAAGGGAATTTAACTAAAATAATTAACTAAAACTGAGAAAGCAAAAGTCAAAAATATAACTGTTAACCCTTCATTAAATTTATCATGCTATGGCCTGTGTATACCGGATCCAACTTGCATACCGACCCGGCATTAAAAAAAAAAAATACCTGTAAACTATAATGTAAATAATTAATAATTCAAAGTCACTAGTAGTAGTTGTAATAAATTCTGTAGACAAGCAAAGTCTTGATTGTTTATTTTGTCGAACTGTAAGACTGTATTACTAATTAAAAGTTGGAACTATATTATGGCGGAGTATTCACTCCGCGTCGTTACAATTTTCCTGTTGTAACAATGTAGGACTTATGATGCGACTTTCAAACTGTAAACAGCTCCAAGCGGGGCTCTGCACAAAATGTTTATTTTTCATTTTATTTGATTGTTAGCTTCCACTAACAGTGTGGAGATATAGATCTATGTAACAAAGATGTAGTGTGTTTTTAAAACAAAGATGTGAAAGAAGAAAATAAGTGTATAAGGTGACATCTCCTATTAAAAAATAAAATATGGTTGAAGTTAAGTGTGATTCCAACATAATGTGAAACGAATATGTAAACTCCAATACTACTGTGCTATTACATATGTGATGTGAATAATTGTGAATAGTGAAGACTAAGACCTCAACTGCATTTACACTACCGCTGAGAAAAAGGACGACTTCACGCTAGATGACACCATAACATCCACTTCATCATTAGTTGACTCCGAGGACATCCACTGGAAAGACTACCACGATGACAACCCACGACTAAGAGAGTACAGAAGAATCACGCGGCAGGACATGGACAGATAACATTTAACTAGAGGTGACGCGGAAGCTCGTCTTCCGTGAATATGTATCTTTTAAAATATAAGTAATTTTAAATGAAAAAGACTTTTAAATGACAATCTCTAAGCGTTAAGCATTACTATGGTGTAACAAGTAATTTCAGAAATCATACGTTGTAATATAACTCTTGTGATGTAACTTTGAAACATCGCACAACTAAATGAAACCATTCTTCAAATGGTATTTTAAGTAATAATGTAATTGACTAAAGAAGTAGAGTAAATTTGAAAATTCATAACTAGTTTAAAGAGACTCGGATCCGAGGTAACTACACAATCTGTATGATCATTTTTAATACAGAAAACCCCTTTACAATTTCTGTGTAAGTAAAGATTTTATTTGTAATGTATTATCAATCATACGTAAATAAAGGGATGTCATCTTTGTTACATACTAAATTGAGTGCATAAATCAGCAAAATTCCCTCCCCTGTTTCCTTTTATTAGAGTACTTATAATTATTGTTAGTGATGTGTTTAATTTTTCAGTTTGTTACAACGTAGGCAGCCTGTATAATTGGCCAGAGTCAATTATCACGGGTTCCCTGGATTATAACGTAGCAGAAACGTTATACTCTGCCAGTTTCATGTTGTAGAATGCATCGATTTTCTCCTGCTCAGTCATCGTCGACGCGAACGGTGTATTTATTAAGTACTCGTTCAATTCTTCGCGCATCAAGTCATCTTCCTTTCGTTTTTGTTGCGATGGGGCCGCTGGTACCGAAGCTTCACCGCCGACAGCAGCCGCTCGTTGCTGTTCCTTCTCGAGCTTCTTTCGTTCCCGACACTTTCTTACTCGCTCGGCATTTTGTCGTTTCTTGATCTGAGCCTTCTCGTCGCTGCTATCCATTGTCGAACGCTGTTTTAGTCAGTCGCCACGTTTGGTTACTACATATCAGCGCAGTGTATTTCACCACAACACAAAACAAACCTTTATTTACATACAAATAAATTATTAAATTTATATACGATAAATACATGAATTTATATACGATTGCGACGTACCAAAACAAACCTTTACTTACAACAATCCCAATGACGTCACGCAAATTCACGCAATGAATGACGTCGCGTTACATGTTACAGAAAGTTTCAAACGATCCAGTACAGACAAAAGAGCATGTAAAACCAAATTTATTCTCACTAAAACGTTTGCTAAACTCAATGTCAGCAGCGATTATTTCTGTCTTGATGCGTTTACATATCAAATTTCTAGACTGTGGGGAATCGAAAGTGTGGAAGCGTCACGCAATGATGACGTCATACAGCATTACATGTTACAGAAACTTTCAAACAATGTCAAGCTAAAAGACATTATCATGTCAAAAACCCTAATGTTTTCGTTCCCAATGTTATGTTTGTTAGGTACTCTTTAAATATAGTTCCATAGTATTATTAATAATAAAAAACTTTTAACGATGTTAGTTTATAGAAACATTAGTAATTTACAAAATAAAAGTATACTCTTGTTAAAAGTTTTTTTATTATTAATAATAATATAAACACAAGAAAAATTTGAGCATATATCAATAGAATTCCATAAGATTAGAACATATCCATTAAGAACAACATTTTAAGTGTAGCTTCAGTATGTTTATGAATGAAGAAGAAAAAACGACTGAATGCCACAGTGCTTAGTTCAGTTTGTTTTAGTTGCGCATTTTTATGCGTGATGAGATTATTACCAAATGTCAATCTGTTACAATCATTGTGTTTACTTATTGAACGTTATATTTTGCCAACCGTGAGTTTTGTTTTATCTAAACAATAAACCGAAACATTCTTACCTAACCTCACGCATTAACACTTTTTGCGTGTACGTAAATATTACGTATAAAAAAAAACAGCTAAAAGCAAACTGATCAAAGGATTGTGACATTCAAGCGTTTTCTTCTTCTCATTCAAAAACATGCTGATCCATGTTCGTAAAGGATGTATTTTGTTATTACGTATTTTTTGCCAACGTGTTGCGATTAAAACTGAATATATTATATCTTTACTGACTGTATTATAAATTCAAACTCGATGTACCTAACCACTCAAAAAAAAAAACTTGTAAATACGGGTAGTACGGGTTACTTCTTTCGTAGGTTTCCTTGGCGACGCGATGTTTAACAAATAGGCAGCAGCGACGACGTGTTCGGAGAAATAGCTTAACCCGTAAATTTTGTTTACTTCAAAAAATGTTTGTTTTTCTTCTTAATTGCATTTTACGAATTATTTATTAAACGAACCATCTGTTATAATACAACGGGTTTAATGCTGTGTGAGACCTCGGTAACTATCCAAACACATTCGAATAACTTGGCGGTTCGCCTAAAATACAACTATCTTTTACAGTTAACATACCCTAAAGTAAACAAACCTCGGATTTAACAGGTATTAAAATAAAAGTAACATCAAATATTAAACATTTTGATTTATTCTTTGCAGACAAATTTGTTAATATTTTATTTTATAATTTACATTAACGCTTCTTATTCTCAGGTTTTTCACTCTGTGTTTAGGAAAGTCAGATGTATTTTGATTTTAAGACAGGTTAAGATAATTGGGAACTGTTCCAATATCCGTACCCGCACTACATTTTCGATGTTTTGAATATGCGATTGTATCGATATGCTACGATGTGAAGAAGAAGAAGAAGAAGTGTACTAATTGTAAATTGTTCTATTTCTTAACATAAACCGAAAATAACGTGTTGTTTTCATTTGTAAGGTTAGGTAATAATGATTTTTGGTTTTTAGCTTACTGTTTAAAGAACTAAAAGCCATGCTTATGATAATTATGACATTTAATATGTCCATACAATGTTTTAAAGACAGAAACATTAGAAATAAAGAACATAAGGTATTTTTAACAAAAACAATAACACAAAATGTATAGTGAAAAATTCAGTTATTTCTGAATAGTAAGATTAAAACAGATAAACAACGTATTAACAAATGAAAACAAGATTTGTTATTCGTTAGGTGGTTCGTTTTATGTTATTCAGAAAATCTCGAAAAACGTCAATGGAAGCAAATTTTGTGAGAAATAAAAACGAGTCCTCTATAAATCAGGGCTGTATGCAAAAAATTATTTGATTCTGTTTGAATTTGCGGCAGTTATCGTTTGCCATAGAAAAAAAATCTACAGACAGACACACAGACAGACAGACACACACACACACACACACACTTTTCGGAAAACGACTTTTTTTCATGTTTTGAGTGTAGTACAATCAGAATCTGCAATAATCTCGAACACGATTTTTTTTGCCATCACCATACTTCCATTCCTTAAGGAATATGGAAGTAAAAAAGGAGCGTATATAGCATCCCGCCATCCTTCGAGTTGGTTGCTTTTCCAGTGATCTGCCGAGTATTAGTAAAAACCGAGTATTAGTGGAAAACGAGTTCTGCCATAAAAATGCAAGCCATGTATAATAATGGGTAACTCGCCTCACTTCGAGTTAATTGGTTTGTCTGTGATGCGCACAAAAAACAAGAATTGTTGAAAAATGAATACTGCTGGAAGATGAGTTCTGTCACAAAAAAGGGAAACATTATAGTAACAGGCAAGGGCAAAGGTGAGCAAGGGCAACCCCGCCTTACTTTAAGTTGTTTTTTTTTTACGTGGATTTCACAAAAACCAGTATGATTTTAAAGGCATATTGGCTTCAATGTGTAATTTTAGTTTCCATGTTAACCAACAACGCCAACCTTTGGTGTCAGAGGTATGTAACTGGTAGAAACATTTTTACTGGTGAAACACGCATGCAATCGTCATCAAACTATTTTATAACATACACAAATAAATTTTCCACGATTTCTATTATCCAACTAAAATTATATGCCAATTAAAATTCATTACATATCGATGCCAATAATCGCATAATCGAAATATCGAAAATGAGTGCGGGTACGGTTATTGGGACAGTACTTTTAATTGTAACACTTAAAGGCGATCACACACAAATAATAATAGAAACGTAGTGTTTGATTTTTTTTTTTAAGGTAATCGGTGGTTATTGTGTGACTTAATACTCTACGCTACGATAATGTGACATCGAAAACTAAGTTTAACAATTTTAAGACTTTATTTTGACGTGTTGTAAATAGCCTTAAATAGTATGATAATTATCTACCTTCATAAGTTTGTATAAAAACTTCCTCAGGCTTTCACGGCCGGTGTCAGATGAATTGTTCATGATATCCGGGCTGTTTGGCCGTGGTCCATGGTTTATAACAAAACCAAACGTTTCGCCAGCTCCACTGGCTGCCATCATCAGTGGTATAAAAATCCTGCACGCCGGGTGTTTACGTACAGGCACACAGTATTACTGTGGGTTTGGTTTTGTTATAAACCATGGACCACGGCCAAACAGCTCGGATATCATGAACAATTCATTGTATAAAAACTATTTGTAAATGTCGCAAAACGGATCGCGAAACTAACACCAAGGCAAACGTAAAATAGAAAATAGAAACGGTTATTACTTGTTCTTTGTTTCTGGATAGATCCTTAACCATATGCACGATATACTGACTTCAAAAATTTCTTATTTTATAATTTACTGCTATTTTATTTTATACAATTTTATATTTGTAAATGACAGTTTAGTTTGTAAACACACAGTAAAAATAATAAACAAAATCCTGGGTATACATTTAAATAATATTAATAATTTAGTAGATGGAGGAAAGGATTCTCACTATACCGTTTTAAATAAATACGAAAGTAATGCTCGCGCGCGCGCGCACACACACACAATTATTACTTGTTTCCTCTGCAAATACTCGTATATTTCCTGGCTTCCTTTATGTGGCTTGCACAAATATATTGCTATGACAAAGTCATAACAAGAAGTAAAAATTAAAAGTGATGAATGATTTTAAATACAATCACACTATTTTATTAGTTAATAAATATTAAACATACACCCATACATACTCGTATATTCCTAGCGGAATGGGAGTCTTTACAATCTGAGCACTCCAGTATTTTGTATTTTGTTTTTGTACTTTATACTTGTATTATATTTTTATAGAATCACACTATTGATTATTTGATCGCACTATTTTATTAGTAAATAAATATTAAACATACACACATACATATATTCCTAGCGGAATAGGAGTCTATACAATCTGAGCACTCCAGTATTTTGTATTTTGTTTTTGTAATTTATAATTGTATTCTATTTTTGAATTTTCTTTTTTAAACGTTAATTGTGAGCTGAAAATTCTCCATCACTAATATAAAGAAATTGATAGGGATAATGTGAACATGTTAAACGAATAAGAAACTTTAGCTACCATAAATGAATTAATAAAAAGTTAGACAAAATGGTATCATTAAATTGTAAACTTGAAACGAGTGATATAATTCGGTCGATCAGAAGGCCTAGTCTGTTACAGACAGGAGCGTTTACTGTATTGCAGCCAAGCCTAGGTATCACTGTTCCCTGTAATCCAATTATTTTATTGACAACCAAGGTCACCGTAGCGTGACAACTCAACTACACGCGCAACTTTTGCCAGTTCCCAGTTAATTGCATTGCTAACAATTTTCAGCTATTTATGAAAAATGCAGAAATGCGAAATTTTTAACACAAAAGCTCGGTCTTTATTCACGCGTTTCGTAGGATGTGAAAGTATACTATACTATGACGACGCCAAACGACCGAGTTCAAGACAACTACACATTCGCGATCTTCTTTTCCTCGTCTATCCGATTACCCTCGTGAAGGTCTGGACCCACTTTTAAATTTTAGTAAGTACTTGTTATTTTAACAGAATTATCACTGTTGCAAACCCACTATAGAAAAAATAATCCGATTAGCTCTTTCAAGCCTCACAGCTCATCGTCAGATCGGAAATGACGATATGACGATGATTTGTGAATCTTGAAAGCGCAAATCGGATTAATTTTTCTATAGTGGTGTGCAAAAGTGATAATTCTGTTTCTACCTACTTATGTCTTCCACAGTAAATACCGCGATGCTTCCTCGAGTCAATCAGTCTATTGGAGATCTACAGTCCGAATTCTAAAGAGTACGATACCACACGCAAACATACACGAAATTCATAAAAGTACTACTGTTCCTGAAGCGATACGTGATTTAAACATCGAATCAGATAAGAATAAAAAAGTGGAATACAGAAAAACTTAGTAAACATCCGGGTGTTGACAAACAGTATCAAGAAATTTTTCCCGTGAAGGTTTTGTGAGGATCGGTCAAAAAATAACACAGATTTTAAATTATTTGTGTCGACGTTTCGACAATGTTTATTGTCATCATCAGGACCTGTGTATGAATACAAAAGAAATGTCAAACACAACAGAACAATTATTTGAGTGAACCTGTTTGTGTATGTGAGTGTGCGTGCGTGTGTGTGTATCCTTGTGTATGTGAAGGAGTTGAGACAGTTTTTCACCGATCCTCACAAAACCTTCACCGAAAAATTCATTGATTGACGGTCACTACGAATTTAAGGATTTAGTATCAAGGAAGTTTGAGAAACAAGCTGCTGTCGTCCACGCAGATGGTGAGATGGAGGATGTGGAGCACAGCTGGAAGAAGTTTGAAAAAAAAAACAATTAAAGAGGCTGCAGATGACGTAATTGTAGAAAGACAAATAACTGCAAATGGAGATTGGTTCGAAAGAAGACACATAAAGCACGGTAACGTATGACAGAGAGAAACACTGCTGAAACATATAGGCAACTCAGAAGCTAACAACAACATGCTAAGAATATAATAATAATAGCCAATAATATGCTAAGAAAAAATAAATGAAAAGAAAGATGATCATGAATCAGTTGGAAGAGACAGACGAGTTGTGTGAAAAAAGTGACACTAGAAATCCATGCGGCGGTTAGTAGATTGACAAAGGAATTCCAACCAAAGTGACACTAGAAATCCATACGGCGGTTAGTAGATTGACAAAGGAATTCCAACCAAAGTGACACTAGACATCCATGCGGCGGTTAATAGATTGACAAAGGAATTCCAACCAAAGTGACACTAGAAATCCATGCGGCGGTTAGTAGATTGACAAAGGAATTCCAACCAAAGTGACACTAGAAATCCATGCGGCGGTTAGTAGATTGACAAAGGAATTCCAACCAAAGTGACACTAGAAATCCATGCGGCGGTTAGTAGATTGACAAAGGAATTCCAACCAAAGTGACACTAGAAATCCATGCGGCGGTTAGTAGATTGACAAAGGAATTCCAACCAAAGTGACACTAGAAATCCATGCGGCGGTTAGTAGATTGACAAAGGAATTCCAACCAAAGTGACACTAGAAATCCATGCGGCGGTTAGTAGATTGACAAAGGAATTCCAACCAAAGTGACACTAGAAATCCATGCGGCGGTTAGTAGATTGACAAAGGAATTCCAACCAAAGTGACACTAGAAATCCATGCGGCGGTTAGTAGATTGACAAAGGAATTCCAACCAAAGAGTAAGCGATGTCTTAGTAAAGATGGGACAACAGAAGGGTTTTGGAGAGATGGATGGAACATTTTGAGGAGCTGTTGAATGAAGATAAAAAGGAAGAAGAGGTGGGAGTCCAAACAATGGATGATGGTGATCATGCCGTAGAGTACCCCCACACTAAAAGAAATAGAAGTGACAGTCGGAAAGCTTAACAGCAGCAAAACCCCAGGACAGGATAATCTTCCCGCAGAAATACTGAAGCATGGGAGGGCGAAACTGTTAATGCCTATTTATACGATCTGATTCGTATGGTCTGGATAAAAGAAATAATACATGACGAGTCGAACACTGGATTAACATACCCAATTTATAAGAAGGGAACTGAACTGGTTTGTAACTAACGTTACTCAACACTGCATACAACGTACTGACATTGATAATTAATGAAAGGCTTAAACATTTTGGCCGGAAAACGTCTAGAGGTACCCTGACCAATTGATTGTTATCAGGCAGATTATATCAAGGTGCTATGAGCATGATATAGACCTTCACATGCTGCTTATGGACTTTAGACAGTCATTTGGTAACGTACGAAGAGTAAATGAAGCCACGCGGGATATGGGAATTCCTTTGAAACTTGTAAAGTTAACGAACATGACCACGAGATTCACAAAAGCCAGAATTAAGTATAAGAATATGCTGAGTGACTCATTTGCATTTAAGAAAAGTTTAAGAAAGGCAATGGGTTATCGGCCAACCTCTTTCTTATTGCGCTATGCACACTATGCCATTAAAGACATCGATCAGCGAGGAACAATACTAAATAAGACAAGTCAAATAAGTGCTTACGCTGACGATGTTGTGATAATAGCCAGATTAAGGATAACGGCTAGTTGAGGTGTATACAAAGAACTGAATCAAAAATCCCCTGGAATAGTACTAAATTTAAAAATCAACAAAACTAAATACATGCTGATTTCTCTGTCAGAAAGGAGAAGAAATCTATATAATTTATACGTAGAGGGTAATTCATTAGATGCAGTTAATAAGTTCAGAAACCTGAGTAACATTTGATAGATAATGAAGGTTACATAAACACAACGATACATGACAGGATAAAATAGGAAATAGGGCATATTATGCTAGCAGTAAACAATTGAGAAGCAAACTCATTAGTCGTAACACAAAAATGAAAATATATAACACACTTATCAGACCGGTCGTTGCTTATGATGGTGAGCCATGGACATTAGCAAAAAAAAGAACAAGAAACACTAAAAAGGTTTGACAGAAAGATTGTATGACGTGTTTATAGCCTGGTTAAAGAAGATGATGAATGGAGAATGAGGAGACAGATAAGCTACTGAATCATGAGCTAATCCTTGGCCGGCTCTAGCAGAAGGCCGGAACATTAAACGTGGCAACACTGGAACCTGCTGATATTTGAGGCCGACTAGACGATTCTTAATTTATGTATTTCAATAATCAAATCGCGTCATTTTTAATTGCCGGTTAACAACTGTTTTATAATTCTTCACGTTTTGCAAATTAAAAGTTTATTAAGTAAAATACTGTTAGCCTATATTATTTAAGAACTATACTAATTAACTCATTCATATGATACAAATTCAATAATTCGAACAAAATTAATTCATTAGGCCGAACACTAATTCACTATAATTCAGCTTAAACGTAGACTATAGAACTAAGTGACCACAGACCTATAATTTAGATTTAGCTATAAATAGGCCTACTCATAATTAATGCTACGAAATTAAATCAAAATATAACATGTTCACTTTAGCTATTTTATTACATTATGCTTATAGGCCTCAGACACAACGTTGACACGTTTAATGTTCCGGCCTTCTAATCGCAAACATAAAGGGCGGGAGGCAAAAATGTGAGTGTAAAAATTGTAAAAAAAACGTGCAAAAATCCACGTGAGGTACGAAATTAAAGGAACTTTCAATCATAATCTGAAGTCAGTGTTAATTTTTAACAATAGCGAACATTTTGGACTCCAGGGTCCAAAAAGTTGGTGAAAATTTGGATAAAAACGCAAATATTCATGAGGGTATCAAATTAAAGGGAAATTTTAACTAAAATTTTAATGTAGTGTACAGTTTTTTGAAATTAAATTTTTTCGGGCCCAGGGCCTAAAAAAATGATAAAAAATTTTAAAAACCTGCAAAATGCAGCCGGGTGCAGAATAAAGGGAATTATAACACAAATCCGTTTGTTTGAAGTTTTTAGTGTTGTTTGTATCTACTCTACAACTGTAGTAAATAGAATACGGTAGAATAATCGAGAGTTTCGTAATTTTTGTGGAAATTATCTAATATCGAAATTTGTCTAATAATAAATTTACTTCCAGAGAACCATGTCACGTTCATTCACAACCGCGAACTGGACTCCGACAAGGAGATAGTCTGTCATGCTTGTTATTCAATCTAGCACTAGAAAAAGCGATAAGAGACTCCCAAATAAACACAAGAGGTACGATCCTAAACAAAAGTATACAACTCAGCATACGCAGATGATGTTGCTCTAATTGCCAGGACAAAACGAGATCTCATTAGTGCCTTTCCAGCACTAGAAGAAGCCTCAAGTAAAGGTGGCCTGCAGATAATCTTGGAGAAAATAAAATATATATATGCTGCCAACAAACTACCATTAAACCCAACCCTTTCTTGAAATAAGCACAAAAAATATAGAGGCACTAAAAGAGTTCATACATGTTGGCTCCCACATAAACAGCCCTAACGACAGCAACACTGAAATAAGAAGAAGAATGTATCTCGCAAACAAAACATATTGTGGATTAAAAAAAACACCTGACATCTAGCTTCATCTCAAAGAACACGAAATGCAAAATCTACAAAACACTTATCAGGCCAGTGCTGACATATGCTTCAGAAACCTGGACAGTGACAAAAAATAGCAAGAGACTTTTAGGTTGCTGTGAAAGACGGATTCTAAGAACAATATTTAGAGAAGTAAAAGAAAATGGAATGTGGCGCAGGCGCTATAATTATGAACTATACCATTTTTACACAGAGCCGGACATTGTCAGGATAATCAAAATGTACAGGCTAAGGTGGGTTTGGACACAGAGAGAATGGAGGAATGGAATCGACTCTTGGAGCAGGCCAAGGGTTGTAGAGCCACGACTAATGAATAAATTTACTTCTTTCAAAATGGTGAGTTTTGCAGTATTGTACAGTGAGTGTGAGAGCATACTGGTATACTTAATCAGAAGCGGCGTAAGGCGTGGGCCACCGCCTACGGCCTCGCGCCTCGAAGGTTTATGCAGCTTTCTTTAACTCGTGAAAAATATTTAGCTAGGACCATTAAAAGCCGTGACCGCGAGTAAAGATTTTACTCATCATAAAACGATAAATCCCACCGGCTAGCAAGCATCTGGCAATACTAACCTACCACATTCGTTTTTTAAAAATCTAGTCTAGCAACCAGTGTTGCCAAATTACGGGTAATTACCCGAACTGCGGATAAATTTACCTTATGCGGGTAAGGTAGTGGGTATGTTCTATCATTGGTAACACTGCTAGCAACATTTTCTGGCGTTGCGGTGACTGTCGCGGGGAATCCCCGCCATAGAAGTATATAGATAGAGGTGGTGAACTGGCTGAGAAACCGTCCGGCTGGAAAAGAGATGGAATCACGCGAGTTCCACTCTCGCGCATGCGTCAGTAGACAAGGATAGAAACGAGCGTGTGATGTTTCTGCGTGGACATTTCCACTAAGGGCCCCTTCACACGACGCCACCATGGCCGCGTGGCCATAGGTTCAAATGAGCAGTGGCAGGGAAAAAACATCACGCCACCAGTGGTGGCGCCGCCAGCATCTCATTTGAACCTATGTGTTGACGTGGTGGCGCGGCCATGGTGGCGTCGTGTGAAGGGGCCTTTACACGAGCGGCTATACTTTCCCCCCTCTATCTATATACCTCTATGATCCCCGCCCGCCGGGGATTTCCCATTCCGTTTGCTTCTCGCCTACGTTCACGCTTCTCAACGGCTAGAGAGCCCATCAGAGTGCCGCACGCAGTCATTCCATCGTGCGCCGTATGTAATCTTATTTTGTTTTTCTGACAGATTTTGATGTGAGAATGAGTGTGGTTCATTGTTTTAAAACGATAAATATTAAATAAATAGGTAGATTGTTGTTCGGTCCGGTACATTGAACTAAAATAAGTAAAAAACTGTTTTATGTTTAGAACTTTTAGAAGTTGATAAGTTTGATATTTTGCGTGGTTATTATTATTAGTCAATAATACCAACACAGGTCAATTCCCAGCCTATGCGTAGCCAGTTCATAACAATATTATCAAAAAAATAAATTTAAACACCATCGTGTGCATGACCCGCCAGTCGACACGCGTGAATTACTACATCTTAGGTAATTATACTTTCACATGTTAGACACACATTATAATAATTTTATTCATAAAAGTCATAATATGAATAAAGCTAACTAAAAATTGAGTCAATCATATAGTTTATAATTACATTGTTTTTTTAAATTTAGCTTTGGGTCTCATTTTAGCGTGGAATGGCTGAACTGATAGTTTGTGAGCTAACATGTTTTTTTCTTAATTTTGACTGGAAACACTTAAGTAGTATTTTACAAAGACATGAGAATACCAAAGAACATATGGCATTTATGTTCCAATGGATGACATTAGAGAAAGGAATAAAGCATGGAAAAACAATAGACCAAGAAAACGAAAGGCTAATTCGTGAATCTCAAAAACATTGGCACAATTTGTTTGAGAGATTAATTGATATCATTAAGTTCTTAGCCTCTCATAATCTGGCATTTAGAGGTCACAGAGAATCTTTCAAGATAGGCGACGACAGTGGGAATTCTGGTAACTTCATAGACTTGTTTAAATTGATATCTAAATATGATCCTACATTACGGGAACACATGGAACGCATTAATGACAAACAACTTGCACGCCATTATCTAAGCCACGATATTCAAAATGAATTGATCACGTTGATGTCAAAAACAATTACCGATGAAGTGATTCGTAGGGTAAAAGAGGCAAAATATTATTCTATTTTGCTCGACTGCACTATAGACTATAGTCGAGTTGAACAAATGTCAGTTATCTTAAGATTTTGTAATACATCAACCGGCACAATAGAAGAAAACTGTATCGGATTTCTTGCTGTCGCTGAGACGACTGGAGAATATCTAACTAATGCAATACTGGAAGAGCTAGAAAAAAATGGATTAGATATTCAAAACTGTCGTGGCCAAGGATACGACAATGGTGCAAATATGGTAGGCATAAATAGTGGAGTTAAAACTCGAATATTAAATATTAATCCCAGGGCATTTTTTACACCTTGCGGGTGTCATAGTTGGAATCTGCTGTTGGTAGATGCAGCTAATTCTTCTGCGGCAGCAAAAACATTTTTTGGTTTTATTCAGAAAATTTATTTGCTATTTTCAAGATCCAGCAAACGCTGGGAATTAATCAAAGGCAAATTAAAGCTTACTATAAAGCCTTTATCAGACACAAGGTGGGAAAGCAGAATCGAGGCAGTGAAGGCCATATTATTACAATTTGATGATGTTGTTGAATGCATTGAAAGCTTAAAAAATCACACGGAACAATCAGACACACTCAGTGATTGTGATTCGGTTTTGAACGAAATGCTCAGCTTAGAATTTATCATATCATTACATTTATGGTATGAGATATTATCGCGTATTAATATCATAAGCAAATTATGGCAATCTGTACAAGTCCATTTAATCATTGCTCTTGAACATTTGCGTACATTTTGTGACTGGATCAAAGAATATCGACAAACTGGGTTCGAACAATGCTTGTCTGACGCTCGTCAATTTATTGAGAAAAGCAGTTATGATCTGCCAAAAGACTTTAAAAATAAAAGGGTAGCCAAAAAGAAAACGATGTTCGATTATGAAAGCAGCGATGAACCTATACAGTCTCCCAAAAGCCGGTACGAAACAGATTTTTTTAACACCATGATTGATTCCATAGTGAGCCATATGGATTCAAGATTTATATCTTTAAATCAACATTTTGAAAATTTTGGTTTTCTCTCTAATCTAAGCAAGTTAAAAAATATTCCAAAAGAGCATATATTAAAAAACTGTCAAGATTTACACACAGTTCTGCGAGTGGGTGAGAGCAGTGACTTCCAGCCTTACGAATTATATGAAGAATTACAAACAATGATCCCAAATTTACCCGACTTCATTAAAGATGTGAAACAGCTGCTCCAATACGTAACAGAAAATAACTTAAAAGAAATTAACCCAAATATTTATATTGCCATTCGAATTTTGTTAACAGTACCAGTAAGTACAGCCTCCGCTGAAAGGAGCTTTTCAAAATTAAAACTAATAAAAAATTATTTAAGAAGTACAATGGGTCAGCAAAGACTTTCAGCTTTGGCAGTTTTATCTATTGAAGCAGATACAGCATCTAAGCTGGATTACGATACAGTTATTAAGGAGTTCAGTAAGGCTAAAAGCAGGAAATTTCTGTTTCTTTAATTCTTTACTGTTAGTTATTACTTAATAATGTTAGTTAAAGTGAAGATGTTTGCATTTTTATGAATAAAAATTTGACAGTTTCAAAAAAATTTTTTCTCTATATAAAATCCGTCCTCTTGCGCCACCAGAGGGCCTCGCAAAATTTATCTTGCCCACATCAAATTTAGGTATTGCCCCGCCGCTGTACTTAATATTTAATTAAGCCTTAAATTGATTAGTTATAAAAGAGCATTGTACTAGAAAAACGGTAGCTCAGAACACGGGTACCATAACGGGTCCGGTTTCTGTTTTATTAGCCCAGCCTGCAAACATCACGGTAGTGGTTCCAATTTTTCAAGATCCATTATCAACATATTCGACATCCTAACAAAAGTTCGGAGCCACAATAGTGTTTCAGATTTAATACCATGCTATACTAATCTAATAAATCTGATCTTGCTGTGTTGAAGCAGCGGCCTGGTCTACAATCGTTTGGGACGTCACGACGCTACGTGTGACAGCAATTAGCACGCGCGCACGCACGCACACAAACTTGGTCTGTTTTTAACTAAGAGATTTAGGGCATAAAAAAACAAACTGAAGATAATTTAACAATCTACAAAAAAGCATCTAACACGTCTTTACTTAAAATCGATAGTTTTCAAGCCAGGCCTATTCTCAAAAACCTGTGAAATTAAAAACTTTTAAGGGGTGCAAAGAATACTGCGTTTTTTTTTTTAATTAAGGGCACTACAAACTACAAACACTAAAAACTTCAACTTCTTTACTCTGCAACTGGCTCGATTTTTAGTTTTTCAAATTTTTTTTTAGACCCTGGGTCCGAAAATTTTTAAATTTAAAAACTGTACACTACATTCAATAACCAATGAAACCATAACAACAACCCAAATAAGGAAAAACATCTTGAGATAAAGTTATTATAAACATTAAATAACATATGCATCAAGAAATAGACTGTATCAAAAAGTGTTTGAATTTTATTTTAGTGTGAAATGTTCTTCAAATATTAACTACTTGTGCAAGTAAAATTATTATTGTATTTTCTCCTGACGCACGTTTCACTGATCACAGGATTATAAATGATTTGGTATTATTATATATGATATCACTCATTATCCTCTGGTGATACCGATGCGATCAGTGAAACATGCGTCAGGAGAAAATACAATAATAATTTTACTTGCACAAGTAGTTAATATTTGAAGAACATTTCACGCTATAGGTAGCTGCAAGAAATTGGCCTATTTAAGAATTACTTGCAAAATAAAGGTGAATTGTATTTTAAAACACATGAATTTCACAATAAACACGATTTGGAAATAAATAGCCTAAGTGTCAAAACTTGTCACTCAGTTTTATGATTATGCTTTCTAAATTTCTTAATTATAAAAATACAATATTTCAGTATTTCTTTGCTGGTACTATTAATAAAGTGATAAATTTATTGTAATAAAAATAATAGGCCTAACGGTATTAGATCTGTAGGAAATTTACAAGTTGCATTTGTCAACATATTAGAGAGTGTGTGTGTGTGTGTGTGTGTAAGATAATGAAGATACTGCACATGTACGTCAACAAAAAAATATAATAAAAATTACGTTTATGCGTCCCCCCCCCAATCGGTAATCGCAGATTAACAACGACGAAAATACATCCCCGGACACGACAGTGTAAGTTACTGGGACTCAAATATTTATTTACATACTGACTGTTTATAAACAAAACATCTGACGTTATATCCATAATGACGTTCTGCCTGAGGAAACAACCTTCACTAACTGTCCTGCGTACTGCCGCACTTTTTTAAATTACAAAAAACAACATTGTCCGAAAACATTTAATTTTATGACTGCTAACGATGGCTTAACGACTCTCTTAAAACTCCAGTATGATACATACATATATATTGATACACATTACTCGATTACGATTGACATGACAGTAAACCAACACACGTTAAAATCAAGTGAAAATAGAAAAGTCAAGAATCACGTTTCACTCAGCAAATAACATTTATTTAACCATCTAATCACCTAACATTAGTGTTAGATTTAATTAATTTCTAAAGTCCAGCACAGATATGAACTTCCTTAAAATTTAAATATTTTAATTTATAATTATACAACAATTATATTATTATTAATCAAATGAATAAACACATTCACACGGTAACATTCGCGTGGGCTAACGTTGATATAAATTGTATATATGAAATAAATGTGCCCATTATAGGTGTTCATTCGTAAACTATGCAAGCAAACTATACGCATAATATACATAACTGTATGCAAAATATAATTTATTAACAACTAAATACTATTATCTGTTTTAACTCAAATTTTAATAACTGAATACGGGTTATTACAAAATTGAGCATACATTAAATACATACATTAAACAGACGTTTTGAATTAAAAATATCAGTTTTGTTTTCTAGGGAAAACATTTATGTTTACAAACAAATCAATTATTAACTAAGTTTAATATAAAATTGTTCAATACAGTTTTTCAACTTACCAAAAAACAACAGACAGCGGCAGAAACTAAAGTCAACAAAATCACTTTCACCATTTTTCTTTGTAATTATTAAATAACAACAATGTCAGATTAACCTAACAAATGACTGTATGAAAAACAATCCAGCCTTATTACAAGACCGCAACAAGACAATCGTATCTTGACGAGTCTTGAATTAAAACTGAAATTAAAGCGACCAGTTTTTATACTACCTGTGCGGAAACCACGTTACAATGTAACTTGGGAGACACTTGCGCTATCTGGAAACAGTAAAATTAAATACATTCTCATACTCAGTAGTTTAATATTGTATAATTTTATAATATTCCTGATTGTGACATCTGAATGCTTGTGCATATGTTTTTACATAATTTTTTCGTAAATAAGTTACAAATGTTTCAAGAAAATTTCACTTTTTTAGGGGCGGACGGTTTAATACTATAGAACATTCCCGATTCCATGAACTTTTATTCTAGAGCAAAAACCTTGGATAATTGCAACGTTGGTAACATGTGTTCTTGTTTGTACTTCGCACAAGGTGCCGAGACGGGAGGTAAAACGTGAGCGATGTGTTATTTATGGAATGATTTAGTAATTTTACATTAACTAAACTGAATTGGTGACTTTAAACAAAATGGACCAGGGCGGCTACGCTGATAATATTCCAGGACTCGATGTTCCAGGTAAATAAGTTTGCAGTCTTTGTAATATTACGTCCTTGGCTAACCCTTACATCATTCCTATTGAATCATCATTTGATTTTACATCATATAATGGCTTTCGGTTTTATCTAAAAAGTTCAGAGATTTGTGCGTTTCGAGTTTTAGAGGAATGTCAAAAGATATTTTGTTATGCTTGTATTTTTTAGGAAGCTGTGATATAGGCCTAACCTATTTCCTTCAGTTCCTTTCACTTAAGCGTACCGATGTTCCTGCTGTCGTTTTGATTCATTAATATCATTATTTTGCATCAGAATTTACAGAAAGTACGTTATGATTGGTAGATATTGAGGTAAAATTATGTATCTTTTTTTTAATTCTTGAGAACTTGCTAAAAAAGCGCGGTTTATACGTTTAGCAATTATTATTAAACTCAAGTATTTCCAAATATCTTGCATTTAAAGTAGTCGTACGTGTGTTAGACAGTAAAAATGACTTTGTATTAACTCTGATTCTACTTCCTGTAATGCATACTGAATTCTTGGATTTCGTTGTCCATGACGTGTCCATTTCTCAACTAAATATAATTATTTCACTACGACTCGGAACACATAACTTTTTATGGGTAAAAACGTAAAAGTGTTACCTTACAACCTGAACCGGTTTTCACT
Organism: Magicicada septendecula; assembly: GCA_034769895.1. NCBI lineage: Eukaryota > Metazoa > Arthropoda > Insecta > Hemiptera > Cicadidae > Magicicada > Magicicada septendecula. The sequence goes on from CM068375.1 coordinate 405,703,939, forward strand.
TTTAAAAAGCTTCTTCAGAGGTTGCCGCTGGTAGTCTTTTTGAGAAGCTTTATAAAGTGATAACCGGTTCAGGTTATAAGGTAAAACTTTTACGTTTTTACCCGTAAAAATTTTGTGTTCCGAGTCGTAGTGAAATAATTATATTTCGTGTGATTAAGTTGGTATATTCGGTATACCGTATATTCTGGTAAGTAAAGTTCCAATCCTGAAAAGATCGGATAATTATAAAACATTCTCAGTGATATTATAATTGTATCAATAAAATGGTCTTTAAACAAAGAAAAACAGTCAAAATAAACACACATGACACTGACTGTTGTTACAGTGTGTAAGTTGATTACAAGTAGTGGCAACCTAATTAAAATCAGCGTATACCACTTGTAGTTAACCAAATTTAACACAAGGGAAAAGACCGCTTTGTCATATGATGTAGTGCTTATAAAATTTTACAGATGTGTGATGTGTTCGTAGAAAAAAAGTTTTATTTTTATTTTGTACATATGATCAATTTGACAGTATACCTTTGTACAGTTACCCAAATACTATACAGTTCTTGCATATGCTTCCCATTATATTTTCATATATATATATATATACGTATTTTTATAAATAGATGTTTTTATAAATTAACACCAGAGTTTAAAACAGTATTTTTTTTTTTTTATTCAACTGAGTACCCACATTTCTAGTAATTTACATTTCATAATTAAAGACACTAATCAAGAGATATAACCCATTGACTGTAATCTCTCCGTTTAACTAATATCCATCAGATCAAGTGATTTAGTTCGTCTCAGCCTTCTAGCTGCATTAGTTGTATCCAGCAGTCGCCGTATCCCAGATTGTACTTCACTGCAGTCGCCGTTGACCATGCTTCACTGCCTGGTTTTTTATTTCCTCAATGACAAGTTTAGTTTTTAAATCCCTGTGTAAGTTGTCGTTTCTTACATACCATGGTGCATCAACAATGCACCGAAGCACCTTGTTTTGAAATGTTTGAATTATATTTATGTTTGATTTCTTTGCACAGCCCCAGAGCTGTATCCCATAGGTCCAGATAGGCTTTAGCACTTGCTTGTACAACAGCAATTTATTATGGATTGACAGCTGGGATTGTCTTCCCAAGACCCAATACATTTTCCTGAACTTTAGATTCAACTCCTGCTTTTTCTTTTTGACATGCTCCTTCCATTTAAGTTTTGCGTCTAATGTCATTCCTAAATATTTAGCTGTATTAGCATAAGGAATTGGTAATGAATTAATAATTATAACTGGTATCCGATGACCAATCTTCAGATTTGTAAAATTTACATTGACTGACTTCATCTCATTTAATCTAATGCACCATTTTTTGGTCCATTTGCTCACAGCATCAGAGGCTCTTTGAAGTTTCATTACAGCTGCTTCAATTTTATTTCCAGTCGCTAGAATTGCAGTATCATCTGCAAAAGTGGCAATGGTCCCATCTTCTATAGTAGGAAGGTCCCTTGTATATAACAAATACAAGACCGGTCCCAAAACACTACCCTGCGGAACTCCAGCTGTTATTTTCTTCAGTTCAGAATATTCTCCTTTATATTTCACTCGAAAATGTCTGTCAGTTATGTATGATTTGAGTATTTTGTAATATTGTTTCGGTAGGTCTCTTTGTAATTTCCACTCCAGACCTTATCAAATGCGTGTGCTACATCCAAAAAAATACTTGCGCATATTTTTTTATTCCCAAGTGCATTTTCTATTATACTCGTAATCCTGTGCACTTGGTCTATCGTTGAGTGCTTCTGTGTAAAGCCGAATTGATGATCAGGGATAAGATTTCTATCTTCAATAATAGGCTTAAGTCTTTTTAGTCTTTTTTGTTTCTCAAACAATTTTGAAAATACCGGAAGCAAAGAAATTGGTCTATATGACTTCCTATCATTTGGTGGCTTACCTGGTTTTAATATCATAATAACTTTAGCTACCTTCCACTGTAAAGGAACATACTTCAACCTTAAGGATGCGTTAATTAAGTACAATAACTTCCCAAGTCCCTTTTCAGGTAGAGCTTTTACTGTTTGGCCAGTAATCAAATTGTAACCTGGTGCTTTTTTTACATTTATGTCTAATTTCACATTTTAATTCCAGAAGTGTTACAGGAGTTAGTTATTTCTAGATCGTCACGTTTGTGTATAGGGTAAATATTTTCTTCAGCTGTTTGTCTAGGGAGAGGCTGAAAAGTTTCCTCTAGGTATGCCGCGAAGAGGTCTGCTTTTTGCTTAGCATTTCTAGCCCAAGATCCGTCATCTTTTCGTACTGGGGGAACTTGCATTTTAAGTCTTTTGATTCCTTTTGTTGCCTTCCAAAGGGAATAATGTATGCCTTTTTGGGCAGATAAATTTTCTAAGTACCTATTAATGTTTAAAACCGTGTATGAGTAGAATAAAATCATGTATCATATTATAGAAAGGAGTATGTAAGAGAAGAGGTTAACTGTTACAACTTTAATCTACAGCACTGACATAGAATTGTATTATACAGGGTCCGTTGTAAAATTAATCTTCAATCGGCTGGTTGTCAGAGGAACATTGTGCGTGGTAATGTAAGATACATAGTAGTACTCATTAAAATATCTTGTCTGCGTGTACATTCAGGACTATGTCTTGAACTGCTGGACAGCATTGTACGACAAGGCTCTCAGTTGACGGATAAACAGGAGCAAAACCATCCAGCCATGCTGGAATTATACTGAGTGTCTATTGACAGGTCCTCCAATCTAATGTGGAGGGTGGTCGCCCAGGTCAAAGGTTTATACCAAAGGGAGATTCAGGTGGTCGATTCCATTTGCCAAGGATCCATCAGTATAAACTCCACATACTTGAAAGGAAGTTAAAAGTCAAAAAGTTAAAACCCTTATTCATTCAAGTTAAAAGTCGAGAATAGGGGACAGTTGTGCACATCCCCTAATGTTAGCCGAATCTAGACCAGTACACACCAGATTAACAGTCGTGCCATTATATTACTTAGATGACATTTTGTCTGGCAACCCAGCATTTCAACACCAATGAGTATCTCATTAATAGCATCGACCAGGCCAGGCTCAGTACATAGAATATATACAAGGCCACTGTGTACAGTGACATCGTGTGCACTTACAGAGCCACTCCATCCTATATGTAGGTTTGAGTTTGCTTTTTTCTGTACTCAACGACATGTCGTGTGAATATGATAAGAAATGATTATGTTTTAATAGTTTAAGTGCTCTACTTATTGTTTTTAATATTATATTGAATTTAAAGTGATACTTTGCTGTGTGGAAACTCAGTGTTTCCTAAACTTGTGAAATTAAAAAAAAAAAAAAAAGTTTATTGTCTGCTGCTCTATTAAATAATGTGTAATATACAGCGTATCTTTACACAAAAACTTAGGCTACAGATTTATAATATGAAACTTAATATTGGAGTAACATAATAAAATTATTTCAGATTTGGGAAAAGTATTTACTTAATATAATAATAAGCTTGACTTGATAAACAATTACAATAGAATGTAAACATTTAAATATGCAGTTAATATTTATATACCTTAAATGTAAATATCTATCATAGGAGGTAATTACTGACATTAGGCTAACTAATCATTTATTGTGCTGTACCTTTTTTGTTGCAATGTCATTCATGACTGGACTTTCCACAATTTCTTACACTTCTTGTGTCAAATTATTTTTGAAAACCGTCCTTTTTAGGGGTCTGTTCTCGTTTAATTCTTTCATTCCGATGAGAGTGTGTGTGTAACATGTTATGACAGATGCATCAGTTCCATTAAGCGTAGACTTTAAAATATTTAAAAGTTCCTTCATAACAATAACACACTTTTGAGTTTACAGTAGAACTCTATTTATCCGAACTAATGAGCCCCAGACGTAATTCGGATATGCAGAAATTTGGATAATTGGGACAAACTTATGAAAAAGGTTATGCTATGAAAGAAAACGTCCACTTTGAGGCAGTGTGAAAACAAGCGAATGCCTCACTTGCCATAGATTCCTTTTCCGGTTCTACTGAAGCAACATTGTTATCATTTTCGTCCACCTTCTGAGATTCATCGTTTACACTTTGGATAATTTTATCATCGTCCAAAATTTGATATCCAGGGTCCGGTGAATCACACTGCAACCACTCGTTTGTGTCGTCCACATCACACTCAGAACAGCCAGGAATTTGTACATTATTTTCTGAATGTCTAGTTGATACAGCTTTATTTTCTTCGACACTTTCTTTTGCTCTTTTTTTCTCTTCCTTATTGTTCATTGCCTACTCTTTTTCTTCCTCATTTTGTGTTTTGTCAAAATTTCATTAATTTTATTCCATGCTCTCTTTAATGTTACGGTTTTCAACAAATTCCACAAATTGGCTATAATGTAACAACAGTCTTTTAAATCAATTTACCTGTACCTTCTTCATCTTCATCTGCTAACAGCAGTTTACGTAAAAGTTGCCTTCTGTAAAGTCGTCTCATACACTCTATTACGCCTTGATCCATCACTTGCAACAAACTCGTTACACATGCCGGCAGGAAGAGCAGTTTGAAACGCCTGTTTCTTCTTTCCAACAGATCCATTTAAGGATAAGTTGGTGCGTTATCAATAAGAAGCAACACGTTTATTTTTTCCCCACTTCCTTTTGATATTTGTTTACCTCCTGAATAAACATTTCCTCCAACCATTCTACAAAACAACGCTGCTGTCATCCACGCTTTTGGTTGATTTTTGAATACAATCGGGAGGTGTTTAACATTTTTGAAAGCCCTAGGCTTTTTCGATTTTCCTATTAAAAGCAATGGAAGTCGATGACTGCCGTTGAACTGGCACAATGAAGCACTGTCTCATGTTCTTTACTAATTTTCTGACCGGGAGCACTAGCTTCTTTCTTTGAAGCTAACGTTTTACGAGGCAGTGCTTTCCAATTAAGTCCTGTTTCATCGGCATTGTATAACGAATTCAGGATCCAAGTTTTTAGTCATGGTTTTTAAATTCTCTAATGAACTTATCAGCTGTGTTATTATCTGGAGAAAGTTTTTCTCAGTCAAACTAACTCCCAACTACCATGCCTAGTCTTAAAATGATGTAACAAATTGTTACTCGCTTTAAATATGGATAAATCACCCATCTTTTCAGAAAACATTTTTGCTTTTTCCCAAATACTGGGGCCAAATGATTTTCAAGTGACTGTTGCTGCAAAAACCATTTAAGAACTCTATCTTCTAGGTTTTTATTTTCAGCCGTTCTTATCACTTTTCTGGGGACAACATTCCATCTTCACTTTCAAAATTAGAAACAAAGTTCAAAATCAAAGAACTATTTCTTTTTATATCAGAAATTGTGGTTACACCTACATTACAAGTTCAGCCAACTGTTTGGCAGACGCTCCTGTTTTTGACTGTGCAATTATTTTCACTTTGTCCGTCATTAAAAATACGATACATTTCCTTTTAGAAGACATTATTTTATATACACACTATGTGGACACAAAATGAAAACAACTTGGCTGAATACAGTGCTGTATAAACAGAACGCACAACATACACCACACAATAGACACAAAGACACTGATCAAGTGTAAATGTGAGAGAGGTGAGTGACCAGGGGGGATTGCGTCCTTGACAATTTATTTTAAGGATGCCAAGTAGGGGAGAAAACATTGTACTGATCACTACGTAAACTATGATGTGTAGCTGACACATCTTGTATGTATTTCATATAATATATGAAATATAATATATATATATATAATATATTTCACATTCTTATATATATTCTGATATGTATTTCATTTATTTACGAAGTTTTTTATTAGTACGGCAAGAGCAATTTGAATAAACTTCTTTTTTAGAAATTGCATTTTTTTAATTTCCTGATATCGATTCGGACAAATGGAGTTCTACTGTACTTTATGAAATCTTTCTGATATGAGATTAATTTCCATCCATTCTGGAGACAGGTTTATTGTAGCACCCCTTGATAAGGTTGAAAGGCAGTTTTTGTTTTTACACTTACCAGTTTTTCACCATATTTGAATGTTGCTATTATGGCTTTTTTTACACTTTGATTAAAATACGTATTAAGGTTAAGCTCATAATTGTTCTTGTTTTGTAAGGACCAGTGACTCAGTACAACCTTATTTCCATCGTGGGTGCTATGTTCTAGGGTTATTAGTTATTAGGCAGTCTACAATAAGCAGAGCCAAAGACGTCAACACTTAACATGTCACAATTTTCACTATATCAGTTTCTGGTTCAAAAGCACTCCTATTGAGAAGAAAGGATTTTTATTCTTTGTGACACTGCAGTTAGGAAAAAGGGTAGTTGAATGGTAAGGGAGTTAATCTTTTGAAAACTACCTTTTTGATGTCGAATAAATTATTTCATTTTGAAGGATGAAATACCTTAATAATCACATATGAAACTGTTACTCAATTAAAACTGTAAAATATCAAAAATGGAGTTGTTCGGGTAAGAGAGAGGGATAGTTTACCTGTATTGTTTTGTATTTTAACAAGAGTAAAGTACTTATTTTGATAAATAAGTGCCCCAAAAATAAAGTCATATTAATCCACTGTAAAATGGTAAATCTATCTATAAATGGAGAAGGTGGAGTTTTTTTCCTGATATCAAGCAAAGTACGAGTATTTAATTTTGAATGATAAGATACCTTAGCAATTACATATGATAAAAAAAAAACTATTACTCTATGAAAGTGTAAATATCATTAATGGTAGTCATTTGTTGAGGAGGAGGGATGATTATGTGTGTAGTTCAGTTTCTTTATAAGAATAAAGTACTTAATTTTTATAGAGAAAGTGACTCAAAAATAACATTATAATAAAGATTACCCTATAATAACAAAAATAATTATAAATAGTGAAAATAGTTGGAGGGTGGGGGATATTTTTTTTTTTAGAAATTATCAAACCGAATTCAAGTAAATGATTTTAAATATAAATCTTAGAACATGGAAGTCATGTATACCAATCTTTTTTAATGAGGGACTACAAAACCTAGTGTAAAAATGTAATAACTGTCTTTATATGGATGATGATTATTTAAATGTAATATTAATTACATTTTATTAATGAAAAAGTGATTGTGACTTTTAAACGTAGTACTTATTTATTTTCCAACATGTAGAATCCATGGATTAAATGTCGGTATGGAGAACCATACATGACTTCCATGTTCTAAGATGTATATTTCAAATCATTTTTGAAATGAAATATTTCCATAGAAACTATTTCCTTATCCTAATCTTAACCTCAGTACTGTGGTCACTAACGTATACCACCTCAAGCTAGCGCACTCGGTTTTCACTGATGATGGCAGTCGATGAAACTGCCAAAACGTTGGTTTTGCAGAAAACATTGGACCACAGCCAAACACCCCGGGAAGGAATTTTAACGACAAACTACTTACTTTTTGCCGATAAAGTAGTACACATGACATATAAATAAAAATTATCCCCTCCCCCTTTAACTATCATTTTCATTTATAGAAAATTAACCCCACCCCCTTCCACAAGCCTTTTCATTTATAGATATTTCCTCTACGTTTCTACAGTGGATTATTATGACCTTCTTTTCAGTATACTTTATTTGTCAAAATTAAGTACTTTATTCTTGTTAAAACGTAAAACATTGCAGGTAAACTACCCCTTCCCCGTAACCGATCTTCACCAGAATCTTGAGTCTTGAGTCCACTACAACTCAGGCACATATGCAAAAATTATTTGATTCTGTTTGAATGTGCGGCAATTATCGTTCCTCATAAAAAAATTACTCTTGTTAAAACATAAAATGTTGCAGGTAAACTACCCCTTTTCCTTAACTGATCTTCACCAAAATCAATAAGCCTTGAGTCCTCTACAATTACGGCTCATATGCAAAAAATTATTTGATTCTGTTTGAATTTGCGGCAGTTATCGTTAGTCATAGAAAAAATTACCCTTGTTAAAACATAAAACGTTGCAGGTAAACTACCCGTTTTCCTTAACCGATCTTCACCAAAAGCAATAGGCCTTGAGTCCTCTACAATTCAGGGGTGTATGCAGACAATTATTTGATTCTGTTTGAATTTGCGACAGTTATCGTTCGCCATAGAAAATATCGGTATGGAGAACCATACATGACTTCCATATTCTAAGATTTATATTTAAAATCATTTTCGAAATGAAATATTACCATAGAAACTACTTCTTTCTACTTACTGCTTCAGCCTTAACCACAGTACTGTGGTCACTAACGTATACCACCTCACGTTATCGCACTCGATTTTCACTGATGATGGAAGTCGATGGCATTGCCGAAACGTCTGGTTTTGTAGAAAACATTGGACTACGGCCAAATATCCCGGGAAGGAATTTTAACAAAAACTACTTCTTTGTTGCCGATAACGTTGTACACATATATATCAGTGGCGAAGTTACATGGAGGCAATTGAGGCAATGCCTACCCTAACAAATTCTGTAGAATAAAAATTATAAATACGTATGAACTACATAACGTAAAGATTATACATTGTTACTGGGACTGTCAAATTTATTAAACCGAAACGTGCTTTATTGAGCGACCGCTAGATGGTGACAGGTGAGATTCGGCATAGTTCGTTTAAAGCGAATGAGGCAACCTGAACTTGCCTCAGCGTTTTTTGTATACATCGTATGTAAGCAATGTAGTGGTGTGATAGGGAAGTGTAGGGAGGGGGGATTGTCCCGCGCTGTACACATAGAGCGTTGAGGCATGCCTCACTTCTGTGGTCCAAACAGTTAAGTTAAAGCGCCTGTGTTGTTTCTAAGTGTTTATTTTATGCGGTTATTAAAAGTGTCACTGTTATTCCGCTGAACTAACAGATGATCAAGATTGTTATTTGAATTATTTGTAACATTAAACATATATATAGAAACTAATCAAGTTTAAAAATTTGAAGTTCAATCAGTTGTATTATTGTGTATGACTAATACAAGGATTGTTCAATAGACACACGTATAGAGCTGTAAAGCATTTTTTATTCAACGATTTTAAAAGAAGTCTCCAATAACATTAAGACATGAGTTCCACTGTTGCGCTAACCTGTAGATTCCCTGCTAGTAAAATTCTTACGGCTGTTTGTGGAACCATTCGGTTACAGCAACTCTACCTCAGCGTCCGATTTGACCCACCGTCCTTTTAGTGATTCCTTAAAAAAAATTTAAGATAAGATTTTTGCCTATCCATTCATTAACTACTAGCTTCGCCAGTAAGCAAATTGATGTCCATTTTTTCGGCTTGCACGCGTTATGTTGGTGTGGGTTTCGGCACTTTCCATTTAAAAAGCGTGCAAACGTAAGAAAATAAACATGAGTGAGGCCAGAAATAACGTGAATTGTGTGTTTGTGTCTTACCTGCCTTTTTATTGCCGTATTAAATGAAAAATATTATATTACATTAAAATTAAAAAATTTTAATTTTATTGCCTGGCAACAAAATTATTTTATTTTTAACAATTACCATTGTTTCAAAAAGTTTAAATAAATTTGCAAGTACTTTACTCTTGTTAAACCGTAAAAGGTTGCAGGTAAACTACCCCTTCCCCTTAACCGATCTTCACCAAAATCGAAAGTCCTTGAGACCTCTACAATTCAGGGATGTATGCAAAAAATTATTTGATTCTGTTTGAATTTGCGGCTGTTATCGTTTGCCATAGAAAATACGCTTGTTAAAAAAACGGTGCAGGTAAACTACCCCTTCCCCTTAACAGATCTTCACCAAAAACAATAGGTCTTGAGTACTCTACAAATCAGGGCTGTATGCAAAACATTATTTGATTCTGTTTGAATTTGCGGCTGTTATCGTTTGCCATAGAAAATACCCTTGTTAAAAAAATGTTGCAAGTAAACTACCCCTTTCCCTCAACCGATCTTCACCAAAAACAATAGGTCTTGAGAACTCTACAATTTAGGGCTGTATGCAAATAATCGTTTGATTCTGTTTGAATTTGCGGCTGTTATCGTTTGCCATAGGAAATACCCTTGTTAAAACATAAAACGTTACAGGTAAACTACCCCTTTCCCTTAACCGATCTTCACCAAAAACAATAGGTCGTGAAAACTCTACAATTCAGGGCTGTATACGAAACATTATTTAAGTCTGTTTGAATTTGCGGCTGTTATCGTTTGCCAAAAAAAAAATTTCCCTTGATAAAAAAAACCGTTGCAGGTAAACTACCCCTTCCCCTCAACCGATCTTCACCAAAAACAATAGGTCGCGAGTACTCTACAAATCAGGGCTGTATGCAAAAAATTATTTGATTCTGTTTGAATTTGCGGCAGTTATCGTTTGCCATAGAAAATACGCTTGATAAAAAACGTTGCAGGTAAACTACCCCTTCCCCTCAACCGATCTTCACCAAAAACAATAGGTCTTGAGTACTCTACAAATCAGGGCTGTATGCAGAAAATTATTTGATTCTGTTTGAATTTGCGGCTGTTATCGTTTGCCATAGAAAATACCCTTGTTAAAAAAACGTTGTAGGTAAACTACCCCTTTCCCTTAACCGATCTTCACCAAAAACAATAGGTCTTGAGAACTCTACAATTTAGGGCTGTATGCAAATAATCTTTTGATTCTGTTTGAATTTGCGGCTGTTATCGTTTGCCATAAGAAATACCCTTGTTAAAACATAAAACGTTACAAGTAAACTACCCCTTTCCCTTAACCGATCTTCACCAAAAACAAAAGGTCTTGAGAACTCTACAATTCAGGGCTGTATACGAAACATTATTTGATTCTGTTTGAATTTGCGGCTGTTATCATTTGCCAAAAAAAAAAATTTCCCTTGATAAAAAAAAACCGTTGCAGGTAAACTACCCCTTTCCATCAACCGATCTTCACCAAAAACAATAGGTCGCGAGTCCTCTACAAATCAGGGCTGTATGCAAAAAATTATTTGATTCTGTTTGAATTTGCGGCAGTTATCGTTTGCCATAGAAAAAAAATCTACACACACACACACACACACACACACACACACACACACACACACACACACACACACACACACACACACACACACACACACACTTTTCGGAAAACGACTTTTTTTCATGTTTTGAGTGTAGTAGAATCAGAATCTGCAATAATCTCGAACACGATTTTTTTTGCCATCACCATACTTCCATTCCTTAAGGAAATATGGAAGTAAAAATTCTACACACACTTTTTGAAAAATGACTTCTTCATGTTTTGAGTACAATCAGAATCCACGCTTATCTCAAACACGATTTTTTTCGCTATCACCATACTTCCATTTCCTTATGGAACATGGAAGTAAAAAACACTATATCCAAAAAGTATGTATAAAACCAAAGAAGGATGAAGGAAACAGATACTATAACTTTAGTAGTTCATACACATATCTTGATAATATTTTAGTGATTAAGGCTATGAAAATTTATTAACACTATCAAATGTACTATTATTTCACTTCCTCCTTGTGTAATTGATGGTTCAGTCATAAGTCTGTAACTTTTTGTGCTGCTGTAACAAAAATTAATTACTCATAAACCATCTTCTTAAGAATTACTTTTAATGTTTAATAATTATGTTATTTTTAGGAACACCAAGACATTCAGTAAAACCTATCTCACCGTATCTGAATTTTGACCCTCAATATTTGCCGAGCGCACAGTCTGAATACATTTTCCCTGAAGGAGCCAATAAGCAGAGAGGGAGATTCGAGTTAGCTTTTTCACAAATCGGCGCATCATGCATGATAGGTGGAATGGTTGGTGGCAGTAGAGGGTTTTACAGTGGCTTAAAGAATACAACCCTTGCCGGTCAAACAGGGAAGCTAAGGAGAACACAGTAAGTAATACATTATTTATTTAATACAGCTGTGAGAATTGACTTTCTGTATGTGAACAGGTATTTCAACTTTTCAGTCACTGTTATATCCGTTCCACAAAAATATCATTCCAAAATACCTGTTATAGGTATATCGGCCCACCAGTACTTTACATCCTGCTAACAGAACCGTAAATAATTCCATTGCAAAGAGGCAAAAGTGCTGAATAGCACATATAAGTTTGAAGTTGGTACAACTGACCTTTCAGTAATGGCATCCATTATAATAAAGAGAAGTCGCATCTGTTTTGACGCTTCTAACACTTTACGCAACATGTGGAGTTGTACAAATTATGATAATGATACAACTAAATGCTTTATTATTTTGTTTTATTTTGTGCTTTAGAGTGAATTGCTTGTAAAAGGAATACAAGATGTTCCGTCAATGCTAACAATAAAAATATTATGCTCCAACTAGAGAAAGACTACTGGAAAGATGCGCCATGCTGGGAAGTACAGAGTTTATTTGTCATAAGGAAGGTACATGCTCCTGCAAGAAAGCAAGACTCTCTGTACAAAAGTCCTTCCAGTAGGGCAACTAGCTGTGTGCTCTAGCATTAAAATACATAATTACTGTTACTGTTTTATTTTTTATTTTTTTGAAATACAGATTTGCATTGATTTATGCATGTTAAATATATTTATTATTGAAGTTATTGATACAACTTACAGCTGACAATATCAGAATAAAAATAAATAAAAACAAAAAATCTTCATGCAGTTATGCATAAGGTTGGTTAGTACTTGCGTGTGTTTGAGTTTTTAGAATTGTTTTGTGTGTGTTTTTATTCTTACATTTTTATTTCTTCATAACATACACATTTTTTTCTAGGCTTGTTATGTATATTTTCCACTTGGGTAATTTTGTATTCTGGTTCTTCCAATTCTATCTCTTTTTCTTACTGAATATCTGTGTAGTACATACTCCTGATAGTTTACCATATTCTCCAGCCAATTTATTCGCCTCCTAAAGAAAGGAGTAAACATCATTGTTCATACACATTCTTTGCATCCGAGACAGTCCCTTGAAGCTTTTTAAGAAACACATATGTACTGTTTGAATTCAACCCGGATCTTTTATAAAAAGCAGCCTCATTTTTTCATGTAAATTGTTCATATAAGTGTTTATGTAATTTAATCTTCCATTATTTGTGTGATTTATTTTGAAGTCAGCCCGTTTGCTCCCCCCCTCCCCCCAAAATAGTGGTAGAGAAAAAATGAAGAGTATAGAGAATAGCATTATTAAAAAAAATCACAAAAAATCTATGTGGGGTATCAAATTTTAAGGGGCATTTTAATTAAAATCTTAATATAGTGTTTGTTTTTGAAATTTTCAAAATTTTGGGACATCAGAATTCTAAAAGTGGGTCAGTATTGTAAAAGATATCTCAAAACTCCATCTGGGATATTAAATCAAAGAGAATTTCTAAAATAAATCTGAATATAGTGTTCATTTTGAAAATTTCAATGTGTTTGCTTGTCAGAATTCCAAAAGTTGGTCAAAAGTTTGATAAAATAGTAAAATATCGGTATGGAGAACCATACATGACTTCCATGTTCTAAGATTTATATTTAAAATCATATTCAAAATGAAATATTTCCATAGAAACTACGTCTTTCTACTTATTGCTTCAACATTAACCACAGTACAGTGGTCACTAACGTATACCACCTCACGTTTTCGCACTCGATTTTCACTCATGATGGCAGTCGATGGCACTGCCAAAAAGTCTGGTTTTTTGCAGAAAATATTGGACTACGGCTAAACAGCCCGGGAAGCAGTTTTAACAAAAAACTACTTCTTTGTTGCAGATAACGTAGTACACATAAAAAATTCTCCCCTCCACCTTCAACTATAATTTTTAATAATAAAAATTACCCCCACCCCGTTCACCTAACCTCTTAATTTATAGATATTTCATCTACGTTTCTACAGTGGATTATTATGAGCTTCTTATCAGGATACTTAATTTATAAAAATTAAGTACTTTACTCTTGTTAAATCATAAAATGTTTCAAGTAAACTACCCCTTTCGCTTTACCGATCTTCTCCAAAATCAATAGACCTTCAGACCTCTACAATTAAGGGATGCATGCAAAAAAAATATTTGATTCTGTGTGAATGTGCGGCAGTTATCGTTCGTCATGGAAACATTTCTCTTCTTACAACATAAAGTGTTGCAGGTAAACTACCCCTTTCCCTTAACCGATCTTCACCAAAATCAACAGACCTTGAGTTCTCTACATCTCAGGAAAGTGTGCAAAAAATTATTTGATTCTCTTTGATTTTTCGGCAGTTATCGTTCATCATAAAAAAATTACCCTTTTTAAAACATAAAATGTTGCTGATAAACTACCCCTTTCCCTTAACCAATCTTCAACAAAATCAACAGACCTCGAGTTCCCTACATCTCAGGAAAGTGTGCAAAAACTTAGTTGATTCTGTTTGAATTTACGGCAGTTATCGTTCGTCATATAACAAATTACCCTTGTTAAAACATAAAATGTTGCAGGTAAACAACCCCTTTCCCTTAACCGATCTTCACCAACACCAATAGGTATTGAGAACTCTACAATAGCCTACAGGGCTGTATGCAAAACATCATTTGATTCTGTTTGAATTTGTGGCTGTTATCGTTTGCCATAGAAAAAAATTACCCTTGATAAAAACCGTTGCAGGTAAACTACACTTTTCCCTTAACCGGTCTTCACCAAAAACAATAGGTCTTGAGTACTCTACAAATCAGGGCTGTATGCAAACAATTATTCGATTCTGTTTGAATTTGCGGCTGTTATCGTTTGCCATAGAAAATACCCTTGTTAAAACATAAAACGTTGCAGGTAAACTACCCCTTTCCCTTAACCGATCTTCAGCAAAATCAACAGACCTTGAGTTCTGTATAATTCAAAAAGGTATGCAGAAGAGTAGATGATTCTGTTTTAATGTACGGCAGTTATCATTCATCATAAAAAAAATTACCCTTGATAAAACATAAAATGTTGCAGGTAAACTACCGTATTCCCTTAACCGATCTTCACCAAAACCAAAAGGTCTTGAGAACTCTACAATTCAGGGCTGTATGCAAAACATTATTTGATTCTGTTTGAATTTGCGGCTGTTATCGTTTGCCATAGAAAATACCCTTGTTAAAACATAAAACGTTGCAGGTAAACTACCCCTTTCCCTTAACCGATCTTCACCAAAAACAATTAGTCTTGAAAACTCTACAATTTAGGGCTGTATGCAAATAATCTTTTGATTCTGTTTAAATTTGCGGATCTTATCGTTTGGCATAGAAAATACCCTTTTAAAACATAAAACGTTGCAGGTAAACTACCCCTTTCCTTTAACCGATCTTCACCAACACCAATAGGTATTGAGAACTCTACAATACACGGCTGTATGCAAAACATCATTTGATTCTGTTTGAATTTGCGGCTGTTATCGTTTACCATAGAAAAAAATTACCCTTGATAAAAAAAACCGTTGCAGGTAAACTACCCCTTTCCCTTAACCGATCTTCACCAAAAACGATAGGTCTTGAGAACTCTACAATTCAGGGCTGTATGCAAAATATTATGTGATTCTGTTTGAATTTGCGGCTGTTATCGTTTGCCATACAAAATACCCTTGATAAAACAAAAAACGTGGCAGGTAAACTACCCCTTTCCCTTAAACGACCTCCACCAAAAACAATAGGTCTTTAGTACTCAAGAAATCAGGGCTGTATGCAGAAACTTATTTGATTCTGTTTGAATTTGCTGCTCTTATCCTTTGCCATAGATAATACCCTTTTAAAACATAAAACGTTGCAGGTAAACTACCCCTTTCCCTTAACCGATCTTCACCAAAAACAAAAGGTCTTGAGAACTCTATAATTCAGGGCAGTATGCAAAACATTATTTGATTATGTTTGAATTTGCGGCTGTTATCGTTTGCCAAAGAAAATACCCTTATTAAAACATAGAACGTTGCAGGTAAACTACCCCTTTCCCTTAACCGATCTTTACCAAAATAAACAGATTTTGAGAACTCTACAGTTCAGGGCTGTATGCGAAACATTATTTGATTCTGTGTGAATTTGCGGCTGTTATCGTTTGCCAAACAAACAAAATTACCCTTGATAAAAAAAAAACCGTTGCAGATAAACTACCCCTTTCCCTCAACCGATCTTCACCAAAAACAATAGGTCGTGAGTACTCTACAAATCAGGGCTGTATGAAAAAATTATTTGATTCTGTTTGAATTTGCGGCTGTTATCGTTTGCCATAGAAAAAAAATCTACACACACACACACACACACACACACACACACACACACACACACACACACACACACACACACACACACACACACACACACACACACACACACACACACACACACACACACACACACTTTTCGAAAAACGACTTTTTTTCATGTTTTGAGTGTAGTACAATCAGAATCTGCAATAATCTCGAACACGATTTTTTTTGCCATCACCATACTTCCATTTCCTTAACCCTTAATTGCCCGGGCGGTTTGGCGATACAATTTTGCCCGGCGGCGTACTGAGTACGCCAGTCCATTTGTTGGTGTGTCCCACCAAATTATCATCAACTGCTTGTAATTTTTTAACACGTTGACTGTGAATGACACACCGCGTGTCATTTTGATAACAATTCCAAGTAATTCAGCTCCAGAAAATAAAACAATTTATTTTTCTCTGCTCTAGAACGTTTTTCGTTTCATAATATTATTTCTTTGTCCTTCAATGTAATTATCTTGGTTATAAACAAAATTGTAATTATCGTTTGTAAACAAACGAGCTAAGCCGTTGAGATAAGCCACAACAAACAGAATACTACCAAGAGAACATGTTTTTTTTTTGCACAACGAAGTGAACGTGATAACATTGAAAAAGCGAAATAATAAAAAAAAAAACATGCGGGTTATTATATGCGTTTATTGAAACGAAATATGAAAGAGGAAATGGCTGTCCTACATATATATATATTTTTTTTTTTCTTACAAAAAGTTTCAAACAACATTTCAAAAATAAAAACAAAAGCACAAACAACGTTTTCAGTAATTATTGTCAAAAACTTAATCTTCGTCATCCAGTTCATTTTTATTGGCACATGTTCCGCAGAGATAAACTGTTTTCGCCAAATGAGTTTTGCATGTAAAAAGCAGAACATTCTGAGCAACTAATCGTAGTGTAGTTGTTTTTTGCTCTTCCGCATGAAGTGCATCGTCCTTTTCCCTTTTTTGTGGGTGGTTGTATTTCCTGCTCCTCGTTTATTCCGTCCGAAGAAAGCACTCTACGAATTATTGCTTTTGAATGCACAGGTAGGCTTCGTAAGTTTGCACGATCTTGAAGGTGTGGCTTCATAAGAGACGTCGCCAAGTTTTTCAAAAATATTCTTCTAAACTTGGGAGAAGCACTGGGTTCAGAGAAATTCAAAAGGATTTGTGCATTTATGCCTGCCACGTTTTGAAGCGCAAAAAAAGTTGCCATCGTCCATCTCTTTGTTTTACGGGCTACGGTGTAGTTGCCACCGAGTTGGTCTACTATATCCACTTCACCTTTGAACTTATTATAGTCCATGATTATTTTTGGTTTTTGTGTCTCTGAATCAATTTTATCATCGTCGTGCGTGGTGCTGAGAAGAATTACACATTTATTTTTTTTTTGGTCATGTAAGAAACCATCGTGATATCTTTTTGAAAACAAAAAATTGAAGTTCCAACTTCTCTTGTTTTCGTTAGCTGTAATTGAAAAGGGATTTCTTTTTTGTTCTTTTTTAGTGTATCCACGAGGGTAATACCACTGGCGAGGAGAGATTTGGCTAAAGGATAACTAGTGTACCAGTTATCGGTAGTCAGGTTTCTGTTAGAACCTTTATAGCGGCTAATCAGCCTATTGACGATATCCAAGCTCGCATTCGAAGCTTCATACGGTCCAGGAGGTTGAGTGCCACATTGCATTTCCAATTTCAAGCAATAAAAAGTTCGCGAATCAACAACTGCTAATATTTTTAGGCCATACTTGGCCGGCTTATTAGGAATGTATTGAATGAAAGAGCACCTGCCACGAAATGGCTCTAACTTTTCATCAACCGTCAGTTGATCCCCAGGCGAATAAAATTTATCACAGTTGTCATTGAAAGAGTCGTAAAACTTCCGTATTGCGGCTAACTTATCGGCTGTTTTTCGAGTAAGTCTTGTGGATGTGTCATCGAATCTTAGGGAAGCTAGAAGGTATCTGAATCGTTTCAGCCCCATCACCCCTTGCAATATTTCAATGCCAGTGCCATCCCGAGCCCATGCTTCGTCAAGATGTATTTTAGACATTTTTTTGTATCCTAATAAGAATAAAATCCCAATGACAGCCATTATTTCTGATCTGCTTGTGTCCTTTGCACTATTTTTTGAGATTTTCTTAGGGTCCTCCATTGTTCTGTTACGCTGTATGTACATGTTAGTGTATTTCACTAGAGAATCAATCATGTCTAAGTTTATAATCTTCAAGAAAGCGGAAATTTCGTCTTTCACGTCGGCACAGTCTTTGGAAGCCGGAAGTACTTGTTTCACAATATTTGTACTAGGCGTACGCGAAAATTTACTTTTTATAGGGCCCTTCTTCCATTGATAAATTTCACTGATTTCCTTTACGACCCTTCCTCTTACTTTCTTCTTTTTGTAAATAGTTTTAGTAAAAAAATCGTTGTCATCGGTATCACTTACCTCGTTGTCAGAAGTCCTTGGAAGTGGTTGAGGAAGATCACCATCTATTTCGGAATCACTATAGTGGTCACTCTGTTCGATAATCTCACGTTCGTCAATATCAGATGATTGAATGTCAGTGTCAACGCCTGAATTTTGCTTCTCTTCATCCGACAGTTCACGTAAAACACGTTCGAAATCTTCGGGCCGCACAATTTCATTCCGCGACATAGTTGGAGGGGTGGCGTACGGAGTACGCCAAACCGACCGGCAAGTAAAAGACGTCACTACTTCGGCTTGCGATAACAGACTGGTGAAATTCAAACGGATCATTGTGCTCGGAGGGAGTTGGTAGGAGGGTACTGAGGGGGCCGTGCCTATTTGATTGGTAGGTTTTCATTTACAGCAAAACTTGCGTGGCTGGCGTACTCTATACGCCTACCCGGGCAATTAAGGGTTAAGGAACATGGAAGTAAATATCGGTATGGAGAACCATACATGACTTCCATGTTCTAAGATTTATATTTAAAATCATATTCGAAATAAAATATTTCCATAGAAACTACGTCTTTCTACTTATTGCTTCAGCATTAACCACAGTACTGTGGTCACTAACGTATACCACCTCACGTTTTCGCACACGATTTTCACCGATGATGGCAGTCGATGGCACTGCCGAAAAGTCTGGTTTTGCAGAAAACATTGGACTACGGCTAAAGAGCCCGGGAAGCAATTTTAACAAAAACTACTTCTTTGTTGCCGATAACATAGTACACATATAAAAAATTCTCCCCTACACCTTCAACTATAATTTTTAATAATAGAAAATTACCCCCACCCCGTTCACCTAACTTCTTCATTTATAGATATTTCATCAACGTTTCTACAGTGGATTACTATGAGCTTCTTATCAGGATACTTTATTTATAAAAATTAAGTACTTTACTCTTGTTAAATCATAAAATGTTTCAGGTAAACTACCCCTTTCTCTTAACCGATCTTCTCCAAAATCAACAGACCTTCCGTCCTCTACAATTCGGGGAAGCATGCAAAAAAATATTTGATTCTGTTTGAATGTGCGGCTGTTATCGTTCGTCATGGAAACATTTCTCTTGTTACAACATAAAATGTTGCAGGTAAACTACCCCTTTCCCTTAAGCGATCTTCACCAAAATCAATAGACCTTGAGCTCTCTGCAACTCAGGAAAGGGTTCAAAAAATTATTTCATTCTCATTGAATTTTCGGCAGTTGTCGTTCGTCATAAAAAAAATTACTTTTTTTAAAACATAAAACGTTGCTGATAAACTACCCCTTCCCTTAACTGATCTTCAACAAAATCAACAGACCTTGAGATCACTTCAGTTCAAAAAGGTATGCAAAAACGTAGTTGATTCTGTTTGAATTTACGGCAGTTATCGTTCGTCATATAAAAAATTACCCTTGTTAAAACATAAAATGTTGCTGGTAAACTACCCCTTTCCATTAACCGATCTTCACGAGCACCAGTAGGTATAGAGAACTCTACAATACAGGGCTGTATGCAAAACATCATTTGATTCTGTTTGAATTTGCGGCTGTTATCGTTTACTATAGAAAAAAATTACCCTTGATAAAAAACCGTTGCAGGTAAACTACCCCTTTCCCTTAACCGATCTTCACCAAAAATGACAGGTCTTGGGTACTCTACAATTTAGGCCTGCATGCAAACAATTTTTTGATTCTGTTTGAATTTTGCGGCTGTTATCGTTTGCCATAGAAAACACCGTTGATAAAACATAAAACGTTGCTGGTAAACTACCCTATTCTATTAACAGATCTTCACCAAAAACAATAGGTCTTGAGAACTCTACAATTCAGGGCTGTATGCAAAACATTAGTTGATTCTCTTTGAATTTACGGCAGTTATCGTTCGTCACAGAAAAAATAACCTAGTTAAAACATAAAACGTTGCAGGTAAACTACCCCTTTCCCTTAACCGATCTTCAACAAAATCAACAGACCTTGAGTTCTGTATAATTCAAAAAGGTATGCAGAAGAGTAGTTGATTCTGTTTTAATGTACGGCAGTTATCGTTCGTCAAAAAAAAAAATTACCCTTGATAAAACATAAAATGTTGCTGGTAAACAACCCTATGCCCTTAACCGATCTTCACCAAAACCAACAGGTCTTGAGAACTCTACATTTCAGGGCTGTATGCAAAATATTATATGATTATGTTTGAATTTGCGGCTGTTATCGTTTGCCATAGAAAATACCCTTTTAAAACATAAAACGTTGCAGGTAAACTACCCATTTCCCTTAACCGATCTTCACCAACACCAATAGGCATTGAGAACTCTACAATACAGGGCTGTATGCAAAACATCATTTGATTCTGTTTGAATTTGCGGCTGTTATCGTTTACCATAGAAAAAAATTACCCTTGATAAAAAACCGTTGCTGGTAAACTACCCCTTTCCCTTAACCGATCTTCACCAAAAACCATAGGTCTTGAGAACTCTACAATTCAGGGCTATATGCAAAATATTATATGATTTTGTTTGAATTTGCGGCTGTTATCGTTTGCTGTTCTTTGTTGCCGATAACGTAGTACACATAAAAATTCTCCCCTCCACCTTCAACTATAATTTTTAATAATAGAAAATTACCCCCACCCCGTTCACCTAACCTCTTCATTTATAGATATTTCATCTACGTTTCTACAGTGGATTATTATGAGCTTCTTATCAGAATACTTTATTTATAAAAATTAAGTACTTTACTCTCTTTAAATCATAAAATGTTTCAGGTAAACTACCCCTTTCTCTTAACTGACTTCTCCAAAATCAATAGACCTTCAGTCCTCTACAATTCAGGGATGCATGCAAAAAAATATTTGATTCTGTTTGAATGTGTGGCAGTTATCGTTCGTCATGGAAACATTTCTCTTGTTACAACATAAAATATAGCAGGTAAACTACCCCTTTCCCTTAACCGATCTTCGCCAAAATCAACAGATCTTGAGTTCTCTAAATCTCAGGAAAGTGTGCAAAAAATTATTTGATTCTCTTTGAATTTTCGGCAGTTATCGTTCGTCATAAAAAAATTAACCTTTTTAAAACAAAAAACGTTGGTGATAAACTACCCCTTTCCCCTAACCGATCTTCAACAAAATCAACAGACCTTGAGTTCTCTTTAGTTCAAAAAGGTATGCAAAAACGTAGTTGATTCTGTTTGACTTTATGGCAGTTATCGTTCGTCATATAAAAAATTACCCTTCTCAAAACATAAAATGTTGCAGGTAAAATACCCCTTTCCCTTAACCGATCTTCACCAACACCAATAAGTATTGAGAACTCTACAATACAGGCCTGTATACAAAACATCATTTGATTCTGTTTGAATTTGCGGTTCTTATCGTTTGCCATAGAAAAAAATTACCCTTGATAAAAAACCATTGCAGGTAAACTACCCCTTTCCCTTAATCGATCTTCACCAAAGACAATAGGTCTTGAGTACTCTACAAATCAGGACTGCATGCAAAAATTTATTTGATTATGTTTGAATTTGCGGCAGTTATCGATCGTCATATAAAAAATTACCCTTGTTAAAACATAAAATGTTGCAGGTAAAATACTCCTTTCCCTAAACCGATCTTTACCAACACCAGTAGGACTTGAGAACTCTACAATTCAGGGCTGTATGCAAAAGAGTAGTGTATTCTGTTTGAATTTCCGGCTATTATCGTTTGCCATAGAAAAAAATTACCGCCGATAAAAAAACCGTTGCAGGTAAACTACCCCTTCCCCTTAACCGATCTTCACCAAAATCAATAGGTCTCGAGAACTCTACAATTCAGGGCTGTATGCAAAAGAGTAGTTGATTCTGTGTGAATTTGCGGCTGTTTTCGTTTGTCATAGAAAACATGGAAGTAAAAATTACCCCCGATAAAAAAACGTTTCAGGTAAACTACCCCTTCCCCTTAACCGATCTTCACCAAAACCAACAGGTCTTGAGAACTCTATAATTCAGGGCTGTATGCAAAAGAGTAGTTGATTCTGCTTGAATTTGCGGCTGTTATCTTTTGCCAATTGAAAAAATTGCACTTGTTTAAAAAAAAAACCGTTGCAGGTAAACTCCCCCTTTCCCTTAACCGATCTTCACCAAAATCAATAAGTCTTGAGTACTCTACAAATCAGGACTACATGCAAAAAAGTATTTGATTCTGTTTGAATTTGCGACTCTTATCGTTTGCCATAAAAAATACCCTTTTAAAACATAAAACGTAGCAGGTAAACTACCCCTTTCCCTTAACTGATCTTCACCAAAATCAATAGGTCTTGAGAACTCTACAATTGAGGGCTGTATGCAAATAATGATTTAATTCTTTTTGAATTTGCGGCTCTTATCGTTTGCCATAGAAAATACCCTTTTAAAACATAAAACGTATCAGGTAAACTACCCCTTTCCCTTAACCGATCCTCCAAAATCAACAGATCTTGAGGACTCTACAATTTAGTTGTCATTCGTAACACGTCACTTGCTTAATACGCAAAGAAAGAACTATTGATGATAACAACCATTGTCACTGAAAACTATTGACAACAATTGTTTGGTAACAAAGAAAACAACACGTGGGTACGATTACATAGATGTATATTTACGTAACCATGAAATTGATCACCGAGCGAGAACAATAGAAAAGTGAAACAATTAGTTGCATTACTTAGCCACACGTCCGTCACATGGAAATCATAGCTTGCTTTTGTTGTAGGTATCGACTTCATTCCTTTGTATAAGTACAACACTATAAAACAAGCTGTAATAAATTCCCATTATCGTAATTTTCTTAACATTGTTTCTTCACTATCAGCTTTCTTTGTGTCTACAATTATTACCACTTTTTTACAAGCCTCACTGAAATGCAACATGTTTTCAAGGCAAATATATTGTCCGTTGATTACTTTCATTGTAATCAAGCAATAATTATTTATTAAACAAAAACAGAAAACCGACTCCGGAAAGACCATATTTAAATATCGGTATGGAGAACCATACATGACTTCCATGTTCGAAGATGTATATTTAAAATAATATTCGAAATGAAATATTTCCATAGATACTACTTCTTTCTACGTATTGCTTCAGCCATAACCACAGTACTGTGGTCACTAACGTATACCACCTCACGTTTTTGCACTCGATTTTCACTGATGGCAGTCGATGGGACTGTCGAAAAGTCTGGTTTTGTAGAAAACATTGGACTACGGCTAAACAGCCCGGGAAGGAATTTTAACAAAGAACTACTTCTTTGTTGCCGATAACGTAGTACAAATAAAAAATTCTCCCCCCCCTTCAACAATAATTTTCATTAATACAAAATTACCCTCACCCCGTTCACCTAACCTCTTCATTTGTAGATATTTCATGTACGTTTCTACTGTGGATTATTATGAGCTTCTTATCAGAACACTTTATTTATCAAAATTAAGTACTTTACTCATGTTAAAACATAAAACGTTGCTGGTAAACTACCCCTTTCTCTTAACCGATCTTCACCAAAAACAAGAGGTCTTGAGAACTCTACAATTCAGGTCTGTATGCAAATAATCGTTTGATTCTGTTTGAATTTGCGGCTGTTATCGTTTGCCATAGAAAATACCCTTGTTAAAACTTAAAACGTTGCAGGTAAACTACCCCTTTCCCTTAACCGATCTTCACCAAAAACAATAGGTCTTGAGAACTCTACAATTCTGGGCTGTATGCAAAGAGTAGTTGATTCTGCTTGAATTTGCGGCTGTTATCGTTTGCCATAGAAAATATCGGTATGGAGAACCATACATGACTTCCATATTCTAAGATTTATATTTAAAATCATTTTCAGCCAAACAGCCAGGCTGTGTCTTACCTGCCTTTTTATTGCTGTATTAAATGAAAAATATTATATTACATTAAAATGAAAAAATTATAATTTTATTGCCTGGCAACAAAATTATTTTATTTTTAACAATTACCATTGTTTCAAAAAGTTTAAATAAATTTTCAAGTACTTTACTCTTGTTAAAACGTAAAAGGTTGCAGGTAAACTACCCCTTCCCCTTAACCGATCTTCACCAAAATCGAAAGTCATTGAGACCTCTACAATTCAGGGACGTATGCAAAAAATTATTTGATTCTGTTTGAATTTGCGGCTGTTATCGTTTGCCATAGAAAATACGCTTGATAAAAAAACGTTGCAGGTAAACTACCCCTTCCCCTTAACCGATCTTCACCAAAAACAATAGGTCTTGAGTACTCTACAAATCAGGGCTGTATGCAAAACATTATTTGATTCTGTTTGAATTTGCGGCTGTTATCGTTTGCCATAGAAAATAAAACGTAAAAGGTTGCAGGTAAACTACCCCTTCCCCTTAACCGATCTTCACCAAAAACAATAGGTCTTGAGTACTCTACAAATCAGGACTGTATGCAAAACATTATTTGATTCTGTTTGAATTTGCGGCTGTTATCGTTTGCCATATAAAATACCCTTGTTAAAAAAACGTTGCAGGTAAACTACCCCTTTCCCTCAACCAACCGATCTTCACCAAAAACAATAGGTCTTGAGAAATCTACAATTCAGGGCTGTATGCGAAACATTATTTGATTCTGTTTGAATTTGCGGCTGTTATCGTTTGCCAAAAAAAAAAAATTTCCCTTGATAAAAAAAACCGTTGCAGGTAAACTACCCCTTCCCCTCAACCGATCTTCACCAAAAACAATAGGTCGCGAGTACTCTACAAATCAGGGCTGTATGCAAAAAATTATTTGATTCTGTTTGAATTTGCGGCAGTTGTCGTTTGCCATAGAAAATACGCATGATAAAAAACGTTGCTGGTAAACTACCCCTTCCCCTCAACCATTCTTCACCAAAAACAATAGGTCTTGAGTACTCTACAAATCAGGGCTGTATGCAGAAAATTATTTGATTCTGTTTGAATTTGCGGCTGTTATCGTTTGCCATAGAAAATACCCTTGTTAAAAAAACGTTGTAGGTAAACTACCCCTTTCCCTTAACCGATCTTCACCAAAAACAAAAGGTATTGAGAACTCTACAATTTAGGGCTGTATGCAAATAATCTTTTCATTCTGTTTGAATTTGCGGCTGTTATCGTTTGCCATAGGAAATACCCTTGTTAAAACATAAAACGTTACAGGTAAACTACCCCTTTCCCTTAACCGATCTTCACCAAAAACAATAGGTCTTGAGAACTCTACAATTCAGGGCTGTATGCGAAACATTATTTGATTCTGTTTGAATTTGCGGCTGTTATCGTTTGCCAAACAAACAAAATTTCCCTTGCTAAAAAAAAACCGTTGCAGGTAAACTACCCCTTTCCCTCAACCGATCTTCACCAAAAACAATAGGTCGCGAGAACTCTGCAAAACCGGGCTGTATGCAAAAAATTATTTGATTCTGTTTGAATTTGCGGCAGTTATCGTTTGCCATAGAAAAAAAATCTACAGACAGACAGACACACAGACACTTTTCGGAAAACGACTTTTTTTCATGTTTTGAGTGTAGTAGAATCAGAATCTGCAATAATCTCGAACACGATTTTTTTTGCCATCACCATACTTCCATTCCTTAAGGAATATGGAAGTAAAAATTACCCTTGATTAAAAAAACCGTTGCAGGTAAACTACCCCTTTCCCACAACCGATCTTCACCAAAAACAATAGGTCTTGAGTATTCTACAAATCAGGACTCTATGCAAAAAATTATTTGATTCTGTTTGAATTTGCGGCTGTTATCGTTTGCCATAGAAAAAAAATCTACAGACACACACACACAGACACTTTTCGAAAATATCGGTATGGAGAACCATACATGACTTCCATGTTCTAAGATTTATATTTAAAATCAAATTCGAAATGAAATATTTCCATAGGGACTACGTCTTTCTACTTATTGCTTCAGCATTAACCACAGTACTGTGGTCACTAATGTATACCACCTCACGTTTTCGCACTCGATTTTCACCGATGATGGCAGTCGATGGCACTGCTGAAAAGTTTGGTTTTGCAGAAAACATTGGACTACGGCTAAACAGCCCGGGAAGCAATTTTAACAAAAACCTACTTCTTTGTTGCCGATAAAGTAGTACACATAAAAAATTATCCCCTCCACCATCAACTATAATTTTTAATAATAGAAAATTACCCCCACCCCGTTCACCTAACCTCTTCATTTATAGATATTTCATGTACGTTTCTACAGTGGATTACTATGAGCTTCTTATCAGGATACTTTTTTTATAAAAATTAAGTACTTTACTCTTGTTAAATCATAAAATGTTTCAGGTAAACTACCCCTTTCTCTTAACCGATCTTCTCCAAAATCAATAGACCTTCCGTCCTCTACAATTCAGGGATGCATGCAAAAAAATATTTGATTCTGTTTGAATGTGCGGCAGTTATCGTTCGTCATGGAAACATTTCTCTTGTTACAACATAAAATGTTGCAGGTAAACTACCCCTTTCCCTTAACCGATCTTTACCAAAATCAATAGACCTTGAGCTCTCTGCAACTCAGGAAAGGGTGCAAAAAATTATTTAATTCTCTTTGAATTTTCGGCAGTTATCGTTCATCATAAAAAATTACCCTTTTTAAAACATAAAACGTTGCTGATAAACTACCCCTTCCCTTAACCGATCTTCAACAAAATTAACAGACCTTGAGTTCTCTTTAGTTCAAAAAGGTATGCAAAAACCTAGTTGATTCTGCTTGAATTTACGGCAGTTATCGTTCGTCATATAAAAAATTACCCTTGTTAAAACATAAAATGTTGCTGGTAAACTATCCCTTTCCCTTAACCGATCTTCACCAACACCAATAGGTATTGAGAACTCTACAATACAGGGCTGTATGCAAAACATCATTTGATTCTGTTTGAATTTGCGGCTGTTATCGTTTACCATAGAAAAAAATTACCCTTGATAAAAAACCGTTGCAGGTAAACTACCCCTTTCCCGTAACCGATCTTCACCAAAAACGACAGGTCTTGAGTACTCTACAATTCAGGGCTGTATGCAAACAATTATTTGATTCTGTTTGAATTTGCGGCTCTTATCGTTTGCCATAGAAAACACCCTTGATAAAACATAAAACGTTGCTGGTAAACTACCCTATTCCATTAACCGATCTTCACCAAAAACAATAGGTCTTGAGAACTCTACAATTCAGGGCTGTATGCAAAACATTATTTGATTCTCTTTGAATTTGCGGCTGTTATCGTTTGCCATATAAAATACCCTTGATAAAACAAAAAACGTGGCTGGTAAACTACCCCTTTCCCTTAACGGATCTTCACCAAGAACAGAAGGTCTTTAGTACTCAACAAAACAGGGCTGTATGCAAAAACTTATTTGATTCTGTTTGAATTTGCGGCTCTTATCGTTTGCCATAGGAAATACCCTTTTAAAATATAAAACGTTGCTGGTAAACTACCCCTTTCCCTTAACCGATCTTCACCAACACCAATAGGTATTGAGAACTCTACAATACAGAGCTGTATGCAAAACATCATTTGATTCTGTTTGAATTTGCGGCTGTTATCGTTTACCATAGAAAAAAATTACCCTTGATAAAAAACCGTTGCAGGTAAACTACTCATTTCCCTTAACCGATCTTCACCAAAAACGATAAGTCGTGAGAACTCTACAATTCAGTGCTGTATACAAAATATTATATGATTCTGTTTGAATTTGCGGCTCTTATCGTTTGCCACAGAAAATACCCTTTTAAAACATAAAACGTTGCCGGTAAACTACCCCTTTCCCTTAACCGATCTTCACCAAAAACAAAAGGTCTTGAGAACTCTAAAATTCAGGGCAGTATGCAAAACATAATTTGATTATGTTTGAATTTGCGGCTGTTATCGTTTGCCATAGAAAATACCCTTGTTAAAACATAAAATGTTGCAGGTAAACTACCCCTTTCCCTTAACCGATCTTTACCGAAATCAACAGATCTTGAGAACTCTACAATTCAGGGCTGTATGCGAAACATTATTTGATTCTATTTGAATTTGTGGCTGTTATTGTTTGCCAAACAAACAAAATTACCCCTGATAAAAAAAAACCGTTGCAGGTAAACTACCCCTTTCCCTCAACCGATCTTCACCAAAAACAATAGGTCGTGAGTACTCTACAAATCAGGGCTGTATGCAAAAAATTATTTGATTCTGTTTGAATTTGCGGCTGTTATCGTTTGCCATAGAAAAAAAATCTACAGACACACACACACACACACACACACACACACACACACACACACACAGACACTTTTCGAAAAACGACTTTTTTTCATGTTTTGAGTGTAGTACAATCAGAATCTGCAATAATCTCGAACACTTTTTTTTTTGCCATCACCATACTTCCATTTCCTTGAGGAACATGGAAGTAAAATTACCCTTGATAAAAAACCGTTGCAGGTAAACTACCCCTTTCCCTTAACTGATCTTCACCAAAAACAATAGGTCTTGAAAACTCTACAGTTCAGAGTTGCATGCAAAAAATTATTTGATTATGTTTGAATTTGCGGCAGTTATCGTTTGCCATAGAAAATACCCTTGTTAAAACATAAAACGTTTCTGGTAAACTACCCCTTTCCCATAACCTATCTTCACCAAAAACAAAAGGTCTTGAGAACTCTACAATTCAGGCCAGTATGCAAATAATCATTTATTCTGTTTGAATTTACGGCTGTTATCGTTTGCCATAGAAAATACCCTTGTTAAAACAAAAAACGTAGCAGGTAAACTACATCTTTCCCTTAACCGATCTTCACCAAAAACAATAGGTCTTGAGAGCTCTACTATTCAGGGCTGTGTGCAAAACAGTATTTGATTATGTTTGAATTTGCGGCTGTTATTGTTTGGCATAGAAAATAATTACCCTTGATTAAAAAAAAAGTTGCAGGTAAACTACCCCTTTCCCTTAACCGATCTTCACCAAAAACAATAGGTCTTGAGTACTCTAGAAATCAGGACTGTATGCAAAAAATTATTTGATTTTGTTTGAATTTGCGGCTGGTATCGTTTGCCATAGAAAAAAATTACAGACAGACACACACACAGACACTTTTCGAAAAATGACTTTTTTTCATGTTTTGAGTGTAGTACAATCAGAATCTGCAATAATCTCGAACACGATTTTTTTTTGCCATCACCATACTTCCATTTCCTTAAGGAACATGGAAGTAAAATCAATGTGGAAAATCAAATTAAAGAGAATTTTTAAATCTGCATATAATGTTCAATTCTTGAAATCAGAAAATTTTTGGACGCCATAGTATTGTAAAATTGTAAAAATTCAGCTGTGTGTCAGACTTAAATATGTGGGGGATCAAATTATGAAGAATTTTATACAAAATTATAAAAACGTATCTCTAATAATTTAACCAAATTAATATCTCTTAATGATCCGTGCAAAT
This sequence comes from Magicicada septendecula, assembly GCA_034769895.1. Classification (NCBI taxonomy): domain Eukaryota; kingdom Metazoa; phylum Arthropoda; class Insecta; order Hemiptera; family Cicadidae; genus Magicicada; species Magicicada septendecula. The sequence goes on from CM068375.1 coordinate 405,734,017, forward strand.
TTTGGATTTCTTCAAAAAGTTTACAAACTGTTTAAAAAAAAAAAAAAAACTGTATTGTTACCAGTTGTGTATATTTGTGAAAAGTATTAGGTACAGGTCATAGTTGTCTGTGGAAACACATATATTTAATATCTAGGTCTAAAATTATTTGTCATTTAGGCTTTGTTGTTGTTATTTCAAGTAAAAAAAAAAAAAAAATGCAATGGTTGGAAATTTTCAGTGTTTTTCAGAATTACCTGCTTCACAAATTATTTTATTGAAAAAATAAACTAATTGGGGTTTTTGTAATTTTTCTTATATTGAAAAAATTACCTAGTAATATTCAGATATTTATTGTATCGAAATTTACCTAATAATAAACGTATTTCATCCAAATAGTGAGCTGAGTTCTACAGGTCAGGAAGCTTACTAGGCAACAAGGCAATTATAACTCTTCTCCTTATACAATTAGCAACATGCATTTAAAATATCAGTAACATCATGAGATTTAATTTTGCTGAAATACGTTTAATTGCTGTGACTAAGAGGGAATGTTTGTTAATTAAAAAAGCAATTTTTGTTTCTGTAAAAGCAGTCATAGGCAAACTTTGAATTTATGGGGGCGCACATATAACTGAGGACAAGTTTAATGGGCGCACCCCTCCCTACCCCACCAATTGAAAATAGAAAGGTGCGGAGTTCAATAGCTGGACGTTACAAACATTAACTGTCACTTTATAATACTCTTGTGCTTATTTTTAGCGACATGGAACACCAAATAAAAAAAGCTTTGCAGTATTTTTCATATAAATTTGTGAAAAATTTTCACATTAAGAGTAGGTCATCAACAATTTGTTATTATGCACACGCATGTTAAAACTAACAAAACTGTAAATGAAAAAAATTGTTAAACAGGAAACATTTTAATAAAAATAAATTGAAGAACTTACCAAAATAACACTGTTTATTTTCATAAAATACACAGAAATGTAAAACTTGAAAAAATCTCTTTGGGGAGAAAGATGTTTACAGGCTCTGGGCGACAAGCCTGACAATTGTATTTGGGGAAGACGTAGTGCGGTTGGGTAAATGACTTGTACTATTTTATAATACAGTACTTCGAAGTAGCTACAATCCGGGTGCATTCCTTCATTCAAAAGAAAAGAAAATTACAAATTGGTTCATGGGCGGGTCAAACCTTATCGACGTGTGCCGGGTTGCCAACTGCTGCTGTAAAATACATGATACACAAATTTTAAAAATTTCAAAGTATAAAATCATATGAAGTCTAATCGTTTTATTTTTGATGATTAAAATGGAATGTCTTGTAACTTACTGACATTTATGTAGTATTTTAATTGTATTATTTTTTGCTTTTACAGGATGTTTAATTACATGATGAAACAAGGGGCATCTGGTGCAAACACGTTGGGTGTAGTGGCTGTCATGTACAGTGGATTCGGCGTGGTGTTAGCATGGGGACGTGGCTGTGAGGACGAACTCAATACAATAGTTGCGGCAACTGCAACAGGGCTGTTGTATAGATCAGCTGGTATGGTATTTGGTTTTGTTTACAAAAACAGTACAAAAAAATTTATTGTTTACACCTAAAGGAGTTTTGCCAAATACACTGACACAAGAAATTCACATTCTCGCATTCATGACAGTTTTGGAAACATTCCATTATAGTGTAATTAAACAATCACTTAATAGCAAACTAACCCTGAGTAACCTGCCAGGTGACTTCAAGTAGATTTTGTTACTACGCATTTTGAAGTATGTGCTTCATCATTAGGTATCTTCAAATGAATTAAATCTACTTCGAAACATGTAGTAATAAAATCTACGTGAAGTCACATGGCTGGTTATTAAATGTTCATTTGCTAATTTGATGTAAGTAGCTTGGATACCAAACCAAACATGAATGTTACATCACTTATTGAATAAAGTTAAAACTATTGTGGGGTTCTTTTTGATTTGCAGTGGACTGTATATTGTCAAAATAAATAGTTAAAAGGCTTTATTCCCATGTAATCAGCAATGCATAAAAATTAAGCGTTTACTGACCTTGTCCTTGTGCGTTGTAAATGTCCTGTTGTAAGCAACACTGGTGATTTTCTAGGCAGTCCTAAACTTAACAATAATATCCCAACAAACGTTAAACACATAAATAAACACATGAAAAAAAGCACAAAGTAAAATAACAAGAGCGTTGAATAGTCTTTCTATTCTTGCGGTATGCGGGTATAAACGAAAAGAACTGAACTGCACGATATACCGTACACTACAGGAAAGAAAAACGCTCTAACTATGACTGCTGATTACAATGTGAATTGAACTTTGAAACAGGTAATGGGAGTGCATTCTATTAGAGATAATGAAATATAGATAGGGTGAGTTTAACTATTGTTATGAAACAAAATATCTGACATACCGGCCCCTTTGAACCAACTGGTTCAACAAGAAACATTAAAAGAACATAAGAACAAATTTGATCCTTTGGAAGAGTATAATAAAACTAAATTATAAGGGGCAGTAGCCAATTGACTGGTCGAGGATTTTAGTAAATGGGAAGACGGGATACCTTAACAGAAGGACGGGTCAAGGTTCCACCGGCAGTCTTCATGTTGACGACACGTACCACTCCATCATTCCCTGGAGATACGGAGATGACTCTCCCGAGCTTCCACTTGAGGGGTGGCAGGTTTGTTTCATGAATAACGACTAAATCTCCTATTTTGAGATTTTCTTGAGGTCTGATCCATTTGGACCGTTCTTGAAGTGTGTGGAGGTACTCCATTTGCCATCTTTTCCAGAGATGTGTGAAGGCTTGAACCAATTTCCAGCGTTTTATGTGATTAAGTGGTGCATTGGTTAGTTGAGGTTCGATCAGGGCATTAAGAGGTCCTCCAGTTAGAAAATGTCCTGGTGTAAGAGGTTGAAGATCTGAAGGGTCATTCGAGAGAGGAGCTATCGGCCTCGAATTAAGGATAGCTTCAACACGCACAACTAAGGTGGTAAATTCTTCGTACGTTAAAATGTGTTCACCTATGACTCTGGTGAGATGATATTTTGCACCTTTAATGGCACGTTCCCAAAGTCCACCTTGGTGAGGTGCACGCGGAGGAATGAAATGGAATGTGATACTGTTGTTCGTAGCAAAATCTTGCATCTCTGGTTGCTTCATGAGATCTTGAAAACATCTTTTGAGCGAAGAAGCAGCTCCTATGAAATTAGTCCCACAATCAGAGTACAGGTCTGATACAAGACCTCTCCTAGAGATGAATCTCGTAAGGGCTGCAATAAAGGCGTCTGTAGTTAAATCAGTAACCACTTCCAAGTGTACAGCTTTTGTTGCAAAACAGATGAACAGGCAGAGGTACACCTTTATACGCTGTATCCTGCGAAGTGTAAAAAACTTGACCGTGTAAGGGCCAGCATAATCAACTCCAGAAGCGTTGAAACAACGAGTAGGGGTAACACGACCGGCTGGTAGATCACCCATGAGCGGAGACGTGTTTGTTGATTTTGCACGAAAACATCGTACGCATTTAAATATTCTTGAGCGTATAACACTGCGGGCGGAGAGGATCCAAAAGCGTTGAGATAGTGTTGCTTGGAGGAACTGGGGACCAGCGTGCAGGTACATGCCATGATAGTAATCAATGAGTAAATGAATAGCGACATGATTTTTTGGCAGAAGAATAGGATGTTTGGCATTGTAAGTAAGCGCAGAGTTTTTCAGTCGACCTCCGACGGACTATTCCTGGATCATCAATAAAGGGTGCTAGACGTTGGATGCGGTTTGAGCATGTCCTTTTCTTGGAGAGTAGATCTATGTCTTCTGCAAAGTGAAGTCTCTGAATGAGCCAGCAAATGCGGTTACAGGCGTTATTTAATTCAGTTACTGTAAATGATCCACTTATGGTGGTTTTAAATTTCAAACGGGTTATAAAGCGAAGGACATAAGCCATTACATGAAGAAGAGTCTTCCAAGAAGAAAACTTGGTAAGAAATCCAAATGTTGGGACTTCTTTTGTGGTCATCATAAGATTAAGCACATTTGGTTTCATTTCAGGAATAGACTCCTCCGAAATTGGATGAAGGATAGATTGTGGCCAGGTCTGCGTTGATTTAGCGAGCCATGGTGGTCCTAGCCACCACTGACTATGTTTCATCAGAACCGTGGGTGTCAAGCCTCGAGAAGCACAATCAGCAGGATTGTCAACAGTTGAAACATATTTCCAGATGTGCGGTGAAACTAAGTCTTGTATTTGTGCCACACGATTAGCAACATACACCTTGAGACGAAAAGATAGAGTGCGTATCCAAGGTAGAACTACTGTCGAGTCGCACCATGCTGAAATGTTGTTAATCTTGTGATGTTGTGAGAGCTGTTCTGTACAGTAATGTAGCAATTTGACTAACATGTGCGCACCACAAAGTTCCAAGCGGGGAATAGTCACACGCTTCAGTGGAGCTACTCTTGATTTTGCGATCAGCAGTCGTATGTTGACATCTCCTTCTGCGCCTTCTGTGCGCAGGAAGGCACAAGCTGCATATCCGGATTCACTTCCATCTGAAAATCCATGAAGCTGGATATTGACTGCAGTTGCTAAGGATATGAAACGTGGTATCCTTAGCTTTTCTATTTCTGGAAGTTCTTTCACGAATCGTGACCACTTCTCGGAAATATGATCAGGTAATGGAGAATCCCAATCTAAGCCTAAGGTCCATACATGCTGCATTAAGACTTTAGACCAAAAAACTATTGGGGATATCCAACCACAAGGGTCATAAATCTGAGCAATTGATGAAAGTAAAGTTCTTTTTGTGTAATTACTTGAAGGTGTGTGTATCACATATGAAAATACATCAATATCTGGGATCCATTTTAGCCCTAATACACTTGAAAATGGCTGTTCCGATGTGCGTAACATGAGGGGTGTCTCAGGATTATCTTGCATGACATTTTCTAAGAGTTTAGGATGGTTTGAAGACCACTTGCTCAGTTCGAATCCACCCTTTTTCAAAAGTAAAACAACATCCTCTTGAAGGTGGAGAGCTTCTTCCAGAGAATTGCTCCCTAATAGAGCATCATCAACATATATTTGCTGTTGGAGTGCTTCAGCAGCAAGTGGATGATTTTTTCCTTCGTCCATAATGAGCTGTTGTACTACTCTATTAGCAAGGTAAGGCGAGGACGTCATACCATAAGTGACAGTAGTCAATTGGTAGACCTTTAGCGGGACTGAAGTGTCTTCTCTCCAGTATATTAACTGAAAGATCTGATCATCTTCATGGATGGATATCTGCCTAAACATTTGTTTGATATCACAAGAGAAAACAAATTTATGTTGACGAAAGCGAAGAATTATATCAGTAATGTCATTGTGCAACTTTGGACCCTGATGTAGAATGTGGTTCAGTGAGACGCCTGAAGAAGATGGTGCTGATGCATTGAAAACAACACGGATTTTCCTATCTTTAAAAACGCCATGATGTGGCAAAAAGTAATGCGGCTTGTTCAGAGATGGCACAGATGTGCACAGTTTCATGTGCCCACATGCTAAGTAGTCATTCATAAAATTGACATACTTCTGTTTAAACTCAGGTTGAGATTCAAATTTGCGTTCCAGTGTATTAAACAGGCGTTTTGCCAAAGTTGTAGAGTCACCTAGTTGAGCAGGGTTTCCGCTGAAAGGCAAGTGACAAACATATCTGCCGGAGGCATCTCTCTTATGAGTAGAGACGAAGTGAGCTTCACATTTTTCATCTTGTGGAGCGAGTTTTGTAGTGTGAGGTGGTTCCTCTATGGACCAAAAACGTTGCAATGTTGCGTGCAGATCACGATCATTCGTCGATAAAAGAGTCACTAAGCCTGAGTAAGGATTAGACTTAAGTGAAACAGGTGTCGGACCAAGCACAACATAGCCAAAGATTGTATTGACAGCATATGGCATATTCTTGCCGAGATTGATAAAGGTACCATTAAGAGTCAATGCAAATAAATCTGCTCCAATCAGAAGGTCAACTGGACCCGGAACATCAAAAGTTGGATCCGCTAGCATATAACCTTTGAGTCGCTCTTTAATTTCTGGTGGGAGCTGAACACGAGGCAGATTGCATGATATTTTATTAAGAATCATGACTGGGTGAGATTTTGCTAAAATATTCCCGCTGAGCGAAGACAATGTCACAAAGGTAAGTCCCTTTGTTTTCACTGGGGCTGTAGAGATGCCACTAAGTTCTGGAACATCTGTTTGAGAGCGGTACAAACACAACGTCTTTGCACAACTTTCTGAAATAATTGTTGTTTGGGATGCACTATCAAGCACAGCTCGTACAACTGCTGCATTTCCATTGGCAGATGTGATATGCACCAAAGCGGTTGCGAGTAACACAGTGTTATTCTGGTTGCAAGAAACACCTATCAAGGTAGTATCCTGGTGACACTCTGCAGAGTGGTTTTGCTTATTCATCGTCGTTTCAACAGAAGGGCACAAGGTAGGTCTATTTGACTGAGTCAATTTTTGTTGCGGTTGTGCGGAGCGGTTCTCAACAAAAAAATGTAGTAGGCTATGGTGACGCCTATGACATACATTGCATGTGTGGACGGACTTACAGGTGACTAACTTATGTGTTCCAAAACAATTTTGACACAAGTTCTTATTTTTAACAAAAGCTTGTCTCTCTTGTACAGTAAGTGCGGAAAAATCTGCACATCTATATATGTTGTGTGAATTTGATGAACAGAAGATACAATGCTGAGTGTGAGTAGTGACCATCGCTATTTTGTGCGGTTTAAACTGGTTTGTATTCATTTTAAAGCCACTGATTTTTTGAGAGGTTTGAAGAGAAGGTTCATTTTTTGAGATGATATTAGTTAAACCCGCTGCCTCTTTGCAAGAACATTCATTTTCTAAGAATGTAATTACTTCTGTAATGGTAGGAACATTTTGTAAATTATCTCGAGAACGTTCAAGTTTGGTCCTGAATTCCGTGTCAAATCTACGCAAAATATATGAGGTCAACAACAAACTTTCACTAGCAATATCATGTCCTAGTGCTTTGAGCGCTTGATAATTTTCATTGTAGGTCGACAGAAAATTCCTCATTTGTTTAACTGAAGGATTGTGCAATTGTGGTAACTCAAATATATTGTTTACATGAAGTGTTATCAACAATCTAGAATTTTGATATCTTTTTAGCAAAGTTTGCCAGGCTATGGCATAGTTTATATTAGTAACAGGCAACGATTTAATTAAATTTAGCGGCTCATCAGTCAAACAAGAAAGCAAGTATGTAAATTTCTCCACATTAGAAATGGTTTCATTTTTGTGCACTTCATTTTCAAACAGACTGTGAAAGGCTACCCATTTCTCAGGTTGTCCAGAAAATGTTCCCAAGTTTAAGCGAGGTAAATTTACGGTGGGAGTGGGTGCAACTAGTTGTGGTGCACCAGTGTGAGACTGATCCAAGGTTTCCTGCGGTTGCGATGGTAGAAGAGGAGCACACAAACTTTGTATAGATATATTTAAGTCTGATATAGAATCTTGTAATCTTGAAATCTGTTCATTATCCAGATCTTCTGGTAAAGGTGTTGTACTAAATAGTTTATTTATAAGCCTTTCAAATTCAGCATATTTATTTTCTGCGGTGGAACTAAGCAAACTAACTTTTTGTGTTTGCTGTTCAGTTAAATTACCTATACCAATAACCTCAAGAGCAACAATTTGCTTGTTAATATTATGAAGCCTACTCTCAATCAGTTCACATTGCTTCACAAAAGAAGAAAATCTCATTTTGGTAATTTATTAATACACTCGGTTTAAAAAACAGATTCAGATGTAAATGACAAAAGAGTTCTGAGTAAAAGTTGTAATTCACAATGTTCTTCCACTATTCAGTAATTTCCAGTCCAAATAATTTTAATTTATTTATTTTTTATCACTCTAATACCAATAGCGTAGATGACAATAATAATGGTAATATGGTAATAAAGGAATATGGCTACTGTATTTTAGAAACTAATACAGAGGTCGGTTTTGAAGAAACACACTACACTTCAGAACTATGCTTGCTAGATAAAACATGAAATAACACACGCTGCACAATGAATCAATAAAACTATGCTTGCATGAAAAAACAAGAGAAAATCATAACAAAATGAAAAGAGCACCGAGTATTGGCAATACTTGCCAGTAGTAAATAATGTTTTTTTTTTTTTTATTTAAGCGTTACAATAATTCAATAAACATAATAATAAAGAGCGTAATAATTAATAAAAATCTTGCTTTCCAACGTGCTGGATTCTGAATGAAAGATGCTATCCGGGCTGGACGGACCAAAAATGTGGGGTTCTTTTTGATTTGCAGTGGACTGTATATTGTCAAAATAAATAGTTAAAAGGCTTTATTCCCATGTAATCAGCAATGCATAAAAATTAAGCGTTTACTGACCTTGTCCTTGTGCGTTGTAAATGTTCTGTTGTAAGCAACACTGGTGATTTTCTAGGCAGTCCTAAACTTAACAATAATATCCCAACAAACGTTAAACACATAAATAAACACATGAAAAAAAGCACAAAGTAAAATAACAAGAGCGTTGAATAGTCTTTCTATTCTTGCGGTATGCGGGTATAAACGAAAAGAACTGAACTGCACGATATACCGTACACTACAGGAAAGAAAAACGCTCTAACTTTGACTGCTGATTACAATGTGAATTGAACTTTGAAACAGGTAATGGGAGTGCATTCTATTAGAGATAATGAAATATAGATAGGGTGAGTTTAACTATTGTTATAAAACAAAATATCTGACAACTATAAAATAATAATTTGAATTATTTAAAATGTTTAAAAAGTAAGTATAATAGATTAGAGTTAATCCAACATTTTTTGAGACCGAGCGTCTGTCTAATCAACAAAAATTCCACATTACCTAAAATATACATAATTAAGGGTTTATAGTATGTCCAGGTTAAAAAAAATTGTAGGAAAATGCTTAATCACTCAGTACATTCATTTTGAATTCATAAGATGTAATTGGAAAATGCATAATGGTCAAGTAACTGCTTGAAGTCTGTATGCCAACCTTGTAGGATACATATGAGAAAGTTTTTCAAAGCTATTTAATTCTTACCCTTAACATGTTGTGATATATCATTTTATTGATATTTATTTTTTAATAACATATTACGGTTTGTTTACCTCTACACTTGCGGCTAGTTCAACATGGTACCAACATGACATTAACTTACTAGGGTCCAGATGTTCGACTTAGGCGAGCTGAAAAAACAAAATGGTTGTTTGAAATAATAGGCTAAACTTTAATTTCATTAGTAGTTTTAAACTTCTATTTATTAATTATCTGAGTATTCTATTGAGAACAAAACAAAATGTAATCCTTCTCCTTCTACAAATTTCAACATGGCTGCGATAGATTTTCTTTACATCAAACTTTATTCAGGTTATATTTAAACAATATAATTAAAATTCATAATTAAAACATTGAAACATATGCTGAAAATTACTCCTACTTTTCCGTAACGTAAACCAGCGCTTTTATGTCATATTAAGATAGGTACCTACACACACCCACGCAAACACACACCCATACTATGTCATACTGCACATTTTTATTTGTTGAGCTCAATTTTGAAAAAAGAATTTAGTATTTTAAATGATTTGAAAAATGTTTACTTTCCTGCTGTTGCGGCGAATTTGACGCCATAATAGATATCGACTCGTGGCTTACAGTTTGTTGGTTCTCGTACTTCACATTTTTATGGCCGTATTATTAATTTATTTCCAATTTCACTCACTGTCTCTACTTTATTGTTATAAAAGACTGTTTAAATACCGAAATATATAAAAATTTACATTTTTGTAGTTCTGCGGGCCCGCAAATTACATTTCAAAACTTTTATGTGTGTACCACTCGCGAGTGGTGATGGAGTTAGACTGGAGAAGAGCCACCGGCGCTAATTTGTGAAGCGGCCGTGGTTGGATGATCAATTTCCTTTGTTTTAAAGTTTGTATCATTCCGCCAGCAGACTGCTTTCGTTACATAACTGAATTCCACAACAAGGATAGGCTCTGATGTATATACTGACGTCAGATGGTCTGACGTGGTTATATAACTTGTTTACAAATTTGGTGTGTCATTTTTTTACCTTGGCACAATTCCAGCTTGTTAAGTCTGTTCACTTGAGAAATTCACATACAATATTGTCAATCAGTCGTACCACCTTCGCTACCGTCGCCTACCACTAAATTTACCTTTCTTTATAAATTTTGTCCCTATCATCGAAAAATGTTATTTGTTAAAAAAAAAATATATACAAATTGCTTTATTACCCCAAAATAGGCCCGTTACAATGTTCTCTGCTGGCTTTTTTTATGATTAAAATGCCACTGACACTAAACGGTTTTCTTGTTACACACAATATGATGGTGAGTCTTCTGTCATTATGACTGACACGACAGAGAACAAGTTAAAGGAGTGTGCTATTGTCTTCTATTGTATTCTCTTCAGCATTAAACTATCCTTGAACGCAGCTCCCGTTTCCTCAACCTGTTCCAACAATCTTCATAGCTCTAGCTGATTTGCCAGGTCTGGTGAACATCACATTAACACAAGTCTACTGTATTATTCTTCAATATCTGTTTAACTTGTTTCAAGTAAGTACGCCTGTGATTTACATAAGGCGTACCGGTAATGTACATCATTAAGACAATATATTTTCACTTATGAATCGCTGGCAACCAATTGGAGTGCATTCTAGTGGTGCTTTCTGGCCTTATGATGATGATGGTGTTCGCTATATACAAAAAAAAAGAAGTGTACTATCTGTAGTTGCCAGTATACTATACAGTAGGGCATCAGTTAACCAGAATATCAGTTTTCGTGCTACACACATGTTAACAAAATGTTTGGGTAACAGATGAATCATTTTGAAAATCATATGAGGACCAGTCCGTGGTCTATTATGTTTACATTTTTTTATTGAGCACAGTGGCTACTGCTCCTGCTGCTGTCTTATTTAGATCCACTTCATTATATATGTAAAAATTCTGTACCTCAAGCTGTTTTATTACCTTATTTAGTACATGTTTTAGGAAGCGTGTTGTTCCCATCTTCAGCCTTACTGATTTTATATCTTGTGGAGTATTTGTGTTTTGGTTGGTTGTTGTTATGGTTTCCTGTTTGTTTTTGGTATTTTATACTGGTGTTATTGTGTGCAATTGTAGTGTATATATATTAGCTTTTTGTGTATATATACACTACAGTAACACACAATAACACCAGTATAATATACCAAAAACCAACAGGAAACCATAACAACAACCAACCAAAACACAAATACTCCACAAGATATAAAATCAGGAAGGCTGAAGATGGGAACAATACGCTTCCCAAAACATGAACCAAATAAGGGAATAAAACATCTTGAGGTAAAGCATTTATAAATATTAAATAAATTATGTATGCATCAAGAAATAGACTGTAGCAAAAAGTGTTAAATATCTATAAATATATAATCACCAGTTTCCTAAGAGCTCTTCTACATATTTGTTTTACTAATCACTTTAGTATATATGTTTTCTTGGCATTTTTGAGCTATCAGCCCTTCTGTAAGCTTGTGCTCTTTATTGGTTAAACCTCTTGCTTGGAAAATAAAAAGTTCCCAGAGTGAGTTACTGAGCTATTCCTGGAGATATCACTGTACAGCATCTAAGCCAACTATTTTCATTTGTGGTTTTTCTTCTGTAGACTCTTTGTCACTTCGGTTGTTGGGTTTCACCTAGTAACCCTAGGCAGAGCCCGTAATTGGAAACATTTATTTCGGGCTTGTATTCCCTAGACTGTGTCATATATTCAATAGAATCCTCTACACATCAGGCCGATGAGCCCATTGTGTCATTGCTAATTTTTATTCACACCAGCTGTTTTATTTCACCGGTATCCACATCCCATTAGGAGCTGGTGACCACCACCTACTCCCACCTCAGGAAGCACCCAGTGGTGGTTTGCCCATGGAGCATTCTCTCGCAAAAGGAACAGCCTTGACTAATAATCTTGGTATTACATTTTTATAAATTTGTTTTATTTCCCTTAGTGATGTTATTGCCCGTAGAATATTGTTCGGTATATAATTTCTTTCTTCCTGTGATCAAATGTCGTTTCTTTCTTTTATTACAGTATCCATTGTTCCCTCCTGAAAGACGTTTACCACCAAATGTTTATGTTTATCCTTTGTATATTTGTATATATTGTAGCGTGACAGATATAAGCATAATATTGAATGGCAATTGATCATTAGAATAATAAAGTTATAATATTTAAATTTGGAAGAAAGCATTAAGTTTAATATAAAAAGATTAATTCATAGCAACTGTGGAAAGAAATCATTATTATAAAGAAAATACAAGTTCAAATAGAAGGAGTTACTAGCGATGAGTCATCCAAAACCAGTCTCATAACCAAAGGTTTTCAAGGTATAACCCAGGAAGGTAAAAAAGTAAATAACCAAGCAGTACAGAATATGACCAAACCCACAACGAGGGAGAATAAATAGAATAGAAACCCTAAAATAAGCCAAGATCAACCAATACAGGTGGTGTATTTCTGAAATAAAGAAGAAGATGGAGAAGATCCCAAGAAACCTGATGTCATCAAGAAGATGGAGAAGATACCAATCCCAGAAGGCAGGAGAAAAGAAGACTGATGAAAGAAGAAGAAGGCAGCATCCTGAAGAAGATGTCATGCTCTTATAAAAGACACCCAAATCCCTATATCCCCAAAATAAATATTTAAAAATAAAAGTATAACGAATTGAAAACCACATGTATACAAATTTAAGAGAGAGAAGTGTATAAAGTAAAAGTTGCCTGTGAACTAAGATGAAACAATAATATAGTACCCATGGAACAAATCTCCGTTGAAAAACGCTAACCAATTTATTATGTTAATAAGACTATACGACCATTTAGCAATAACATAATATATAAGTGCAAAGTGAACCAGTGATAGTTTTGGGTATTATAAAAAATGAACCTTGCGTTTCATTCTTGGCAATCACAAACATTGAATGCAATGAAATATACATTTTTCAATGACTTGAAATGTGTACTGTGACAATATGTTGTTCATAAGACATGAATCTGTTTAAAATAACATTTTGTTTTACATGAAAAAAGAAAAACAGATATCATAATACTTTTTGAACAATTCATACTATTTATTTATTAATGACAGGGTACAATTCCCCAAAGACAATGTATAAAAGACGGTATAAAAACTGTAGAATCCTACTTATAATAATAGTTAGAAATAAGAATATAAATATAAGGTTTTTATGTATATAGTACAAGAATGTTTAAAAATGTTTTAGATATAAGGCCATTTGTTTGGGTCTGATACAACTAACATCAGAACTATAAAAATAGTTACTACTTGTAAATAGTCGAGAGTAATTAAGATGTTAGTTAGTAAAAAACCTTTTTTGTAAACCATATTTCCATGTTAGAAATAAGGATTTTGTTGTAAAATGTCTGACTTGAAGACAACCATTTATTTAAAAAAATATTCTTTATTTGTTTTAACTATTATTTGTATTGTAACCAATACTAATTGTTTTTGTGTAATTTGAAAACATGTTTAATTTATAATACTATATGTAAAAGTCAGAGAGGGTATCACACATCATATATTGTTTGTAAAATATTTTGTAAGAAAAACTGTTAAAAAAATCATAGGCCAAAAGAATGGAAACCAAACTTCATCAAAACAGAGAAATTGCTCATTTAAATGCAAATAAACAAAAGGGGTTTAGACAAAATAAACTTGAGATCAAGCCATATAATTGCACATACCATTTAGAAAGATTTTAATAAATTATATTCAGAATTATAAATAAAAATGAAAATGACTAAACTCAGAAATTTAGACATGGGAGTCATATATTCCAGAATAATGTTTCAGAATACAACTAATTCAATTAATTACCATAAAATCAGGGAATATAAACCTTTTAATACAATATAAGATTATTAATATTAAATATAACTGATAAAATGGCTGAATTTATATAATGACAGGAAGTAAATTTTGATGTTTTGACTTTTCAGAGTATACCAAACTGAAAGTAAAATTACTATTTTTTGGACAGAAAACACTATAAAACGGCATTATTTAATCTGAAAATAAGCTGAATGAACTGAAAGATTAATTTAAATAACATCTAGTGAATAAAATTGATAAATAACCCAAGTTTAGGTATTTATATAGTGAAATATTAAAGTGTGCACAGGATATGAAAATATATTTGAACAATGTTAAGAATAATATTATATTGGCTAAGAGTTTAATTGAAACTGGAGGAAACAGTTAGTTAATTATTGGTATTTGAACGGTTAACATGACAAACGTTTTGTAACGTGCCTAACCTAACTTATAATAGTCATATAAAGCGAGTGTATAGTACGTTATTGTGAAATCGTGAGTGATTTGTAAAATACTTCTAGAACTCTCATATTATAACAGAAACAATCAAGAAACACTCCATAACACAGAACAATACATATCTACTCCGAAAAACACCACAAAACACTAGAAAACTGTATAATACATTAACCCAAATTAGTGACGGAATCGGGGAAAGTGTTTGAACTAATAATTACACGGATACACTAAATATAACCCAGAAACAGTACACTAGGCACTACACAACATTTAACAAGAGATTCGCAGACACCAGAACAGGAATACTACAGGAAAATCTTTTATTTGGAACGCCGAATATACGAATGACATTTTACTAACTTCACGGCAGCCATTTGCAATATTGGTCGTCATCGCCAGGGCAACGCCTCCTAGTTCAACCCAGCTGTCGGTGAAAACAATTATTTTATTTTCAAATTATTATTCAATGTTTGTGTTTAGTAATAATTATTAATTTGATGTAACGTTATACTTTTTAAATATTGGCCCGATTTCTCTGACTTTGATAATAATTGGCTGTTTAAAGAACCCTGTATAATTTTTATATAATATACTTTGTAACTTTTTCGATATCCTGAGAGTCGATAATAATCGATAAGAGTCAAATTGCTATTAATTAATAAAACATTAATATTCTTCAACACTAAATAGTTCTTCATTTCATAAATATTACTAGTTATCATTAATATAATTATAATTAATAATCTATCAGGACTTTACCACCTATAAGTGAAGATAACCTAAAAAATAAAAAGGTAAACAAGTATCGATTGGTTTGAAGACAGTCTTATGAGTGGTGATAGTTTATTTAAAATATACCAAAACTTTAATAAAAATTTTCAGAAGAGCATTACACCTTTTAAAACTTCACAGCCCTATATTAATTAATTGATTATAATTAATTAATTAATAAAATTAAAAAATTTTTTAATTATTTTTTTTTTATAAACATAATTTTTTTTTTAAATTTTCTTCAAAACAATAATTTTTGTTTTGAAACTTTCGGTGAAGCTGAACATACATTCCTTCATCAACATTACGCTACTCGACCAGTCTTGCTACCATTGGGGCTCGACCAGCTGGGAAACTTAAGGAAGTGTTTCAGGCCAGTAAGACGTCGAGAGCCACACCAATTAAACATATTACATTACAACTTTATTTTATTTTATTACAAATTGGTTAGCCCAAACAGTGGGGCTTGATTACATCGGAGTCTCATACTTCACAATCTAATATCAACAAGAACATACAGACTCGATCTTTTTTATTATTATTACAAATTGGCGCCCAACGTGGGGCTTTAATTAGCGATTGGAAGGCCAATACATTCTGCCCAATCACTAGTTAGAGCTAGGCAACAGCTACAAAGCCAGAGAATTTCAAGGGAAAATGCAACGACGTGGAACATCTAAGAAACGGGCGGCGGAGGCCGAAAAAGAAATAGAAATCGATATGGACAACAAAGAGGCAACGCCAGTAGAGGTGGAAGAGGTATTACAATCGGTGTTGTCCAAACAAACTGAACAGCCGGAGATGCCTACTCAGACAGGGGAAATCAATGTCCGGAAGGAACGGTTAGAACAACCAGAGGAACCCTCACTAACCGAGAACACTGCGACAACCGGAGATGTGAAGTTCCAGGAAACATTGATGAGAATGATGATGGAGATGAAAAATCAAATGGACGAAAATAATAAGAAATTGGATTCTACGAAGGAAGACTTGAGTAAGAAAATGGGGAGTGATAACCAGTCTTTAAAGGAAGATCTGGGAAATAAAATCGAAAGCACAAATAAGAAGATGGAAGAGAAGATGGAAGAAAACAGCAAGAAGATGGAAGAAAACAGCAAGAAGATGGAAGAAAAGATGGAAGAATTGAAGAAGGATAATCAATCCACAAAAGAAGAATTGACGGGGATGAACAAGAACATGGAAGAATTGAAGGAGGACAACCAAGCGTTCAAGGAAGAATTCAAGTCAACTAAAGAAGAATTGATTAATAAAATTGAGAACACCAATCAGAAAATCGATGAAACCAGGAAGAAGATAGAGAAGAACAACCGACAATTGAAGGAAGAGCTGAAAGAAGATAACAAGAAGTTGGAAGAGAAGATGGGGGAGAAGTTGGAAGAATTGAGAGAGGACAATCAAATTTTAAGAGAAGAATTAAGAGAAGTCAATCAGGAGAATTTGGACAAACTGGACGAAAGGATGGAATTGTTGCGAGAAGAACTGAATAAAGAAATCACTGTTAACAAAAAAGCGATGAATAAGAAGATGGAAGAAGAAAATATAATGGTCAATCGACAGATTCGAGAGATTGATGGAAAGTGCAACCAGACCGAAAAGGAGGTGCATGAGTTTAAAGAAGTGGTGAACATCAAGTTCACAAATATTGAAGAACATAGTCGTAGGAAGGTAGAAGAACAGAGGAAGGAAAATCAAGAAGAATTCGGAAAAGTACGCAACCAGGTCACAGAACGATGTAATGATATACAAGAGACCATGGCCAGTATCACCGGTCAGGTGCGACAAAGCCGAGAGGAGATGGAAGCAATAAGAAACAGACCGACTCATTTCACCGGATTACCCGTCAACGAAAGCCGAGAGTGGCTCAACTTCCGGCAATACAAACGCAAGCCGATGGAGTTCCTGGCCAGGGTAGAAGAATATTTGACCAAGCATAAAATTACTCAATGGAGCCATAGCAGGCTTTCCGACGAGTCTTTCCGAGACATAACAGATAATTGGTGGATGGCCAACCGGAGTGAAATTTCCGACTACCAACAGTTCCGGAAAATGTTTAAGACAAAATACTGGTCTGAGACCACCCAGAACTTGATCCGTGACAATATTTGTAATGGAAGATACAGGTCACAATTAGGTAGCAGTATGACGGCATATTTCTTGGGGAAGGTGTGTATGGCAAAACACCTTGAGCCAGCAATCCCAGAGGAATGTTTAGTGAACAAAATATCGTATCACTATGATGACATTATCAGGGCCCGGAGAGGTAGTCAGATCAAGACGATCCAGGGAATGACCGAGTTACTAGAGGGATACGAGAACGAGGAGTATTATCGGCAGAGCAGGAAGAGAAATGAGAGACCAGAAGCAAGGCCGACTACCTACCCCAATAACGGCAATAACCATACAAGTAACCGGAACCAGCCCAGTAATTACGACGGCCCTAACAACCAGCCGCGTAATAACCAGTTCAACGGTAATTTTAATGGCGTGAGGAATAACAACCCCTACCCAAATAATAGAAACAATTTTTATCAACAAAATAATAATGTCCCATACAGTCAGAGAAATCCATATCCCAACAATAATGGTGACAGACCTTACCCACCTAACCGAAATTACTATAATAATAATTTTAGCAATAACAATAATAGCAATAGTAATAACCGAGTGTCGCGCCCTAGGGTAAATTTTATAAGAGCAGAAGATCGCGGACCCAGGAGATATTATCAACCGAGGAGGAGCAGCTTCCACGGCGCCGACCGAAGATGGAGGAGTGCGGAACGAGACGGCCCAAGACACGAAGAGGGAAGACGAAGTACCAGCCTGGAAGATCTTGGCAGACAACCGAACAGGGCGTTAAACATCAACCAGGGTACAGAACGTCAGGAGACAAACCAGAGTTTCCCGAACGATGCCTCGGTCAATAATAACATAAACAATGACCAAAATACTTTAAACGAGAGGAGGCAGTAATCAACAACGATGACCCGTTACTGCTTATACTTCCTGGGTTAGAAAAGGATGATTTGCAACAAGCAAACAATAATAAGAATATCACTATCATAAGTAACCATTATCTGAAAGACATACGAACTGAACTTTTGGAAGAGAACGAGAAGAGTCTCAGCAACAGTAATAATGAGATAATTTATATAACAGCGGAGGTGGAAGGAGTTCCCGCTAAAATAATGATAGACACAGGAGCTAATATTTCAATAATAAACTCCAATGAGTTGGAGAGAATACAGAGTACATGTGGTAAAACTTTGCCAATGTTACCAGTCAACAACATTGTGTTGGTAGGTGCAACTGGCCGCCAGAATAAAACCATTAGGAAGCAAGTTTCCTTAAGTGTCGTTAGCCGTGATATAGCTTTAGACATGGAATTTTTAATCGCCACCGGATTACCATTTGACATCTTAGTCGGTTGCGATATTCTTCGTAGATATTCGGCAGTAATCGATCTTAATTTAAATAAAGTATCACTTTTCCCAGACGGAGTAACATGGACCGCAGAGCTGGTAGGAAGCACAACTATACTTCCCAGCCCTATACATCAACAACTTCGTCAAAATAAATGTTATTAGAAACAGCCCTCTTTCTAAACCCATAATATACAATCATGGAGGAGAGGATTTATGGTCAGTTAAGATCCAAGAAATACGGAATTTCCAGTGCGGAAGCGATAACAAGAAAATACCAACACATCTGGCTGCTCGTCTGATCGCTATATATGAGAAATACAAGGCGGTGTTTTCTGATGAACCAGGAAAGGTAAAAAACTACCAGTGCCAACTTCGTTTTAAAGAAAACGTAGAGTTTAACCGGAGGTCATATCCAATAGCGCAGTCGCTCAAAGAAGCCGTGAGAACAGAGATAAACAAGATGATAGAAAACGACATCATTGAGATTAGTCAATCACCTTACACTAGTCCAATTATTGCTGTTCCGAAGAAAGACGGACAAGTCCGGCTCTGTTTAGATGCGCGTGAGTTGAATAAGACAATTGTGAATGACAGAACTTCTCCCGGTGAAATAGAAGAAATCTTAAAGCGTTTTCATGGTACTAGATTTATTAGCACCTGGGATACGGTCTGTGGTTATTGGCAGGTAGAGCTGCATCCACAAAGCCGCCAGTATGTAGCGTTCATTTTCGAAGGGCGCAATTACCAGTTCAAGAGACTGCCCTTCGGACTTGGCAATTCTGTCGCCATATTTGTGGCATGCATGGACCAGAAGCGCTCCAATTTACCACCGTCTATGTTGACGATTTACTAATCACATCCGGAACCTGGGAGGAGCACTGTTACAGAGTGGAATTTGTACTAAACAAACTAGCGCAGAACAACATAACACTGAAGTTGGAGAAATCCAAGTTCATAGCGCGCGAGGTACAATTCTTAGGCTTCAACCTAGACGACAGAGGTATTACACCATCAGCAGAAAAAGTGGAGGCAATTCAGAGGTTCCCGCAACTAAGAAACAGGAAACAATTCCAATCTTTCCTCGGACTCTGTAACTATTACAGGAAGTTTCAGAGCCGATATTCCGAGTTGACCGCCAAGTTTCAACCACAGTTATCTGCCAAGAACAAATGGACTTGGGGTGAAGATCAAGATATTACTTTCCGCTTGATAAAAGAGAAGTTTCTGGAGAGTGTGATACTTCGTCACCCAGATTTTAAGAAACCGTTCTTTCTAAACTGTGACGCTAGCGATCTAAGCTTAGGAACGACATTATACCAGGAAGATGAGGAGGGACAACATCTGGTAATAAGCTTCGCTAGTCGCACACTGAACCAGTGCGAAAAGAACTACAGTGTGACAGAAAAGGAATTGTTGAGCGTGGTGTTCGCATGCAGCAAGTTCCGGACGTACATTCTCGGATATCAAGTCACGGTACGAACTGATCATAAATCCATCTCGTTCCTTCGTAGGTGCAAGTTAAGTCACGGCCGATTGGCTAGGTGGGTACTCGCCCTACAAGAATATGACCTGAAATGGGAATACATTCCAGGAAAGAAGAACGTGGTAGCGGGTGTGTTGTCACGTATAAATCTGGAAGATCAGACTTTCGAGGGAGAGAAGGAGAGCTTAGTAAAAATTTATAACATATTCACGACCAGAGCCGATTTACAAGCTTTGTTAATAAATATCCAAATCCATCAGCAGTCTGATCCTAAGCTGAAAAACATTGTGAGTCGTTTGGAAGCCAATGATGAAACCATTTCTAAATATTACCACCTTAACAAGGGAATTTTATTCATAAAAACCGCCTTGGACGATGAGACATGGAAGGTGATAATCCCACACCAAATCGAAAAGGAGGTCATCATCGATTACCATGTCAGGTATGGTCACATGGGAGCGTTAAAAGTGATACAGGCTCTAGAAGAAAACTGTAAGATCAAGAATATCAACCGCAAGGTGAGAACATACATCAAGTCCTGTAAGATCTGCCAATGTGCCAAAATAAACAATGAAAAGACAGAGGGTATCATGATACCAATAACTTCCAACACAAAACTAGAAAAAGTGTTTTTGGATATCTGCGGGCCATTTCCCCGTAGCGGTGGTCGGCACAGATATAAATACTTGGTAATTATAATGGATCACTACACCAAGTATATAAAGCTATATCCGGTTAATCGGGCAACAACAGCAAAGGTTTTGGCGGTGATTATCGATTTGTATATCCCAGAGATCGGTAGACCATCTTCTATTATTACCGACCATGGTACACAATTTAAGGGGAGGAGATGGCGAGACACTTTATTAGCACTTGGGGTCAAAACGTATAAGACATCAGTCTACCACCCAAGTAGCAATCCGGCTGAGAGAGTACTAAGAGAAGTGGGTAGGATATTGCGCACGTACTGTCACAACCAACAGAAAAAGTGGCAAGAGTACCTAGCAGCGACAGAAACATTCCTAAATTATGCCCACCATCCAGCTATAGGAATTCCACCATACTCAGCCATGTATGAGAAGCCGACTCCCCGAGACATTGAACAAATCATTGAATTTCCAACGAACAATAATAGGAAATTCAACCAGTTGAAGTTTTACAATAAGGTAGCAGAAGATCAGGAAAAACGTCAAGCCAAATACCAGAAGGCAATAGGGCGAATTGTAACATATAAAGAGGGTGAAAAAGTCCTCCTAAAAAATAGAGAGCTGCCTAGCACCTTAGAAGGCATAACCAAAAAACTACTATTACTATACACTGGCCCATATGTTGTGGTAAATGATAAGCATAACAATACATATGAGTTGAGGGAAATCGTTTCAGGAAAAATCAAAGGAGTGTACAATCAAGCTTCTATGAAGAAATATTATGAAGAATGAGTTGTGAGTTTTAGAATTTTGAATTTATATTTTTAAAAAATTCTAAAATATTGTAAGTACATCTTACAACCTAATATTTTGAGAAGAACATTTTGGAGAATTATAAGAAGAAGGAATTTAGAATTTTTATTTTGAAAAAATTCTAAAATATGTAAGAACAACTTACAACCCAATAATTTGAAGAAAAAACTTTATGGAAGAAAAAGAAAAAGAGAGAATTTTGAACTTATTATTTATAAAAATTTAAAATTTAGTAAGAACATCTTACTACCACTGATAATTTTGAACAAACTTTATGAAAGAATTAAGAAGAAAGGAATTTTGAATTTATTTATAAAAATTTAAAATTGAGTAAGTACATCTTACTACAACCTAATAATTTTGGAACAAACTTTATGGAAGAAAGAAAAAGAAAGAATTTTGAATATAACTTTTTCTAAAATATGTAAGTACATCTTACTACAACCTAATAATTTTGGAACGAACTTTATGGAAGAAAGAAAAAGAAAGACTTTTGAATTGAAATATATATATAAAAATTTAAAATTGAGTAAGTACTTCTTACTACAACCTGATAATTTAGAACAAAACTTTATGGAAGAAAGAGAAAGAGAGAGAATTTTGAACTTAATTTTAAAAAAATTTAAAATTAAGCAAGCACAGCTTACTACCACTGAATTATGAGAAAAACATTTTGGAAGAATTAAGAAGAAAGGAATTTTGAAGTTAATATACGAAAAATTTAAAAATGAAGTAAGACCAACTTACTATAACTAAGTTTGTGAGAAAACTTTATGATAAATAATTAAGAAGAATTTGAATTTGGAGAAATACCAAAACATTCAGAAATAATAGTAAAATCACAGTACTATAAACAATTCTGAATGAAACAATTCTGGGAATAAATGAATTAAACAGAATTTGAATGTTGATAGAACGTCAGAACTTTGAAACAAGATAAGATCAACAAATTACAAGGATTTATGAGAAATATTTTTCAATTAAATAAAAAGAATAGTTTGAATTTTACATTAAAACTAACCAAGTTCCAAAAAATAATTATGTGTCAATTATGATTGAATTGAGAAGAAAATAAAGTGATTAATTCAGAAAAGAGAATTAACGTTAATCCAGAATAAATGCTAGACATTCACAATAGCATTTGAAGGGGTAGAGAAGAATAACAAAGAAGAGTGTAATATGCAAGAGAAGAAAAAATTTGGAAGCAAAGAGACTAATTACCTATGAAACGATAATGAAAACAGTTAATTAAGAGCAAAGAAGAACAACTCATACCAAACATATGGAGAAGATGATTTTGAACCAATGATAATATTAAGACCTATATGAAATGCAAAGAGAAGAAATACCACATGAAATATGATATAAATGAATTAATGTTAATGAATGCGAAGGTGGATTAATAACTTTCTAAGAGAAAGGAAAGAACCAAAATGTTTAAATAAAATGATCAATATAACAACCAGTATATCTAATGTAAAGATACAATGTTAAAAAATTAAATATAATATATTAAGACCATTCAAATAATGAATAACCAGAAGAAAGTATAAAGAGAATTCAGATGAAGAAGAAAGAGAGTTACACTGTAAACAGTAACCAGAATTATTAAAAGAAAGGTTTTCAACCATAATTAAATTAAATATATCAGACAAGTTAAGAGTTTTGAAAAAATATATATGTAATGAGTATAATAATGATTATGAAGATGTATTAAGATAGAAAATGTGAGATAATCTGAGAGACTAAGAAGTGAAGAATCCAAAGATATTTTTATTAGTCGAAAATGAGACTACTTTTTATTTATTTATTCGATGACTGACTGAAGATAATTCCAGCAGCATTATGTTTTTGAGCAGGGATGGATATGCCTCTGTACTCAATTAATAGAAGTGGTGTATGGCCAGCAGAGAAGTAGCGTACAGTGCCACTCTGATCTGCCCCAGCCCACGTGATAGGGAATGTTAGGGAATTAATATCCCAAGGATACAACACGAAGTTGATATAGAAAGAAAATGTATTACAATTATAATATATCTCAGGAGACACTAACTATCCGAAAAGGATCAGTAGTAAGACAAGTAACCATATATATAAAATGAATAAAACTCTAATATAAAAAAGTCGATATAAAGATGGAGAAGAAAATGAATTATAAGAAATGATGAAATTATCATAAGAAATTATTTCATCCATAAACATGTCTGAAATAATTACTTCTGGAGGAGAGCAATCTGTAGCGTGACAGATATAAGCATAATATTGAATGGCAATTGATCATTAGAATAATAAAGTTATAATATTTAAATTTGGAAGAAAGCATTAAGTTTAATATAAAAAGATTAATTCATAGCAACTGTGGAAAGAAATCATTATTATAAAGAAAATACAAGTTCAAATAGAAGGAGTTACTAGCGATGAGTCATCCAAAACCAGTCTCATAACCAAAGGTTTTCAAGGTATAACCCAGGAAGGTAAAAAAGTAAATAACCAAGCAGTACAGAATATGACCAAACCCACAACGAGGGAGAATAAATAGAATAGAAACCCTAAAATAAGCCAAGATCAACCAATACAGGTGGTGTATTTCTGAAATAAAGAAGAAGATGGAGAAGATCCCAAGAAACCTGATGGCATCAAGAAGATGGAGAAGATACCAATCCCAGAAGGCAGGAGAAAAGAAGACTGATGAAAGAAGAAGAAGGCAGCATCCTGAAGAAGATGTCATGCTCTTATAAAAGACACCCAAATCCCTATATCCCCAAAATAAATATTTAAAAATAAAAGTATAACGAATTGAAAACCACATGTATACAAATTTAAGAGAGAGAAGTGTATAAAGTAAAAGTTGCCTGTGAACTAAGATGAAACAATAATATAGTACCCATGGAACAAATCTCCATTGAAAAACGCTAACCAATTTATTATGTTAATAAGACTATACGACCATTTAGCAATAACATAATATATAAGTGCAAAGTGAACCAGTGATAGTTTTGAGTATTATAAAAAATGAACCTTGTGTTTCATTCTTGGCAATCACAAACATTGAATGCAATGAAATATACATTTTTCAATGACTTGAAATGTGTACTGTGACAATATGTTGTTCATAAGACATGAATCTGTTTAAAATAACATTTTGTTTTACATGAAAAAAGAAAAACAGATATCATAATACTTTTTGAACAATTCATACTATTTATTTATTAATGACAGGGTACAATTCCCCAAAGACAATGTATAAAAAACGGTATAAAAACTGTAGAATCCTACTTATAATAATAGTTAGAAATAAGAATATAAATATAAGGTTTTTATGTATATAGTACAAGAATGTTTAAAAATGTTTTAGATATAAGGCCATTTGTTTGGGTCTGATACAACTAACATCAGAACTATAAAAATAGTTACTACTTGTAAATAGTCGAGAGTAATTAAGATGTTAGTTAGTAAAAAACCTTTTTTGTAAACCATATTTCCATGTTAGAAATAAGGATTTTGTTGTAAAATGTCTGACTTGAAGACAACCATTTATTTAAAAAAATATTCTTTATTTGTTTTAACTATTATTTGTATTGTAACCAATACTAATTGTTTTTGTGTAATTTGAAAACATGTTTAATTTATAATACTATATGTAAAAGTCAGAGAGGGTATCACACATCATATATTGTTTGTAAAATATTTTGTAAGAAAAATTGTTAAAAAAATCATAGGCCAAAAGAATGGAAACCAAACTTCATCAAAACAGAGAAATTGCTCATTTAAATGCAAATAAACAAAAGGGGTTTAGACAAAATAAACTTGAGATCAAGCCATATAATTGCACATACCATTTAGAAAGATTTTAATAAATTATATTCAGAATTATAAATAAAAATGAAAATGACTAAACTCAGAAATTTAGACATGGGAGTCATATATTCCAGAATAATGTTTCAGAATACAACTAATTCAATTAATTACCAGAAAATCAGGGAATATAAACCTTTTAATACAATATAAGATTATTAATATTAAATATAACTGATAAAATGGCTGAATTTATATAATGACAGGAAGTAAATTTTGATGTTTTGACTTTTCAGAGTATACCAAACTGAAAGTAAAATTACTATTTTTTGGACAGAAAACACTATAAAACGGCATTATTTAATCTGAAAATAAGCTGAATGAACTGAAAGATTAATTTAAATAACATCTAGTGAATAAAATTGATAAATAACCCAAGTTTAGGTATTTATATAGTGAAATATTAAAGTGTGCACAGGATATGAAAATATATTTGAACAATGTTAAGAATAATATTATATTGGCTAAGAGTTTAATTGAAACTGGAGGAAACAGTTAGTTAATTATTGGTATTTGAACGGTTAACATGACAAACGTTTTGTAACGTGCCTAACCTAACTTATAATAGTCATATAAAGCGAGTGTATAGTACGTTATTGTGAAATCGCGAGTGATTTGTAAAATACTTCTAGAACTCTCATATTATAACAGAAACAATCAAGAAACACTCCATAACACAGAACAATACATATCTACTCCGAAAAACACCACAAAACACTAGAAAACTGTATAATACATTAACCCAAATTAGTGACGGAATCGGGGAAAGTGTTTGAACTAATAATTACACGGATACCTAAATATAACCCAGAAACAGTACACTAGGCACTACACAACATTTAACAAGAGATTCGCAGACACCAGAACAGGAATACTACAGGAAAATCTTTTATTT
Source organism: Magicicada septendecula (assembly GCA_034769895.1). Lineage (NCBI taxonomy): Eukaryota > Metazoa > Arthropoda > Insecta > Hemiptera > Cicadidae > Magicicada > Magicicada septendecula. Next base: position 405,760,374 of record CM068375.1, read on the forward strand.
GGAACGCCGAATATACGAATGACATTTTACTAACTTCACGGCAGCCATTTGCAATATTGGTCGTCATCGCCAGGGCAACGCCTCCTAGTTCAACCCAGCTGTCGGTGAAAACAATTATTTTATTTTCAAATTATTATTCAATGTTTGTGTTTAGTAATAATTATTAATTTGATGTAACGTTATACTTTTTAAATATTGGCCCGATTTCTCTGACTTTGATAATAATTGGCTGTTTAAAGAACCCTGTATAATTTTTATATAATATACTTTGTAACTTTTTCGATATCCTGAGAGTCGATAATAATCGATAAGAGTCAAATTGCTATTAATTAATAAAACATGAATATTCTTCAACACTAAATAGTTCTTCATTTCATAAATATTACTAGTTATCATTAATATAATTATAATTAATAATCTATCAGGACTTTACCACCTATAAGTGAAGATAACCTAAAAAATAAAAAGGTAAACAAGTATCGATTGGTTTGAAGACAGTCTTATGAGTGGTGATAGTTTATTTAAAATATACCAAAACTTTAATAAAAATTTTCAGAAGAGCATTACACCTTTTAAAACTTCACAGCCCTATATTAATTAATTGATTATAATTAATTAATTAATAAAATTAAAAATTTTTTTAATTATTTTTTTTTATAAACATAATTTTTTTTAAAAATTTTCTTCAAAACAATAATTTTTGTTTTGAAACTTTCGGTGAAGCTGAACATACATTCCTTCATCAACATTACGCTACTCGACCAGTCTTGCTACCATTGGGACTCGACCAGCTGGGAAACTTAAGGAAGTGTTTCAGGCCAGTAAGACGTCGAGAGCCACACCAATTAAACATATTACATTACAACTTTATTTTATTTTATTACAAATTGGTTAGCCCAAACAGTGGGGCTTGATTACATCGGAGTCTCATACTTCACAATCTAATATCAACAAGAACATACAGACTCGATCTTTTTTATTATTATTACAATATATATTATAACGTTTAATTTTTTATTATTTTAATTTATTTAAATTTATTCTGTATTGATTATTGTGTACCGCCCCACGTTGTTGAAGCCAAACTATATAACCTTTCTTTCGATTCGAAATGAACGAGTTGAAAATATAATAAATTCCTTAATTCTCTCCAATAAATGATTACCAGTATCAAAATTTACATAAAATAGTGTGATTATACATTCTAGTGTGTACAGTGATCAACAAAGTTCATCAGGAATAAGTGTCGTGATGGTTAGTGAATTTCGGGTTATATTAATATAAAATTGTTTTTATCTCACCAATTAGTAATATTTGTGACTAATTTTATGTTTTTTACTATTTCACTTTAATTAACTCTTCAATAATATAATTCAACGAAATACACTGTGTCTTCTAAACACTGTTTGGTTCAACCTAAGCTGTCTTGGGTTTGATTATTAACTTTTTTGATATGAATTCTACGGAGAGTATATCTGTACACAACCACGTTCAACAAAAGAATGACGTTTTTTTCTCAATTTCGCTGGCGTCCCTGTGCAAAAATGTAAAAATTTCTTTTTGGCTGGATTAGACTGGCATTGTTAACTGACCAGCTTCTTGCTAAAATAACAAGTTGATTTTTCGTTCACAAACCCTGAACTTATGCAAAATTTAATTTAAAATACATTGGTAGATCTAAAATCTCTGTTTGATGCTAACAATTTTGATATCTCACAAGCCATATTTTGGTTGCAATATTAAATTACTAAAAACACTATCCAAACCCACATACTAAATCCTATCTGAATTTCCAAACATTTAACATAAACATTAAAATATGATGTGAGTTGCTTGCCAATTTCACTCCTAATCTCAGTTTACAATGGTGTGAACATTAATTTACTTAAGTTACTAAACAGAATACATATTACAACATCTTTTAGTTATTAACATAAAATATCATTAACTGTAACATTAAAACTAACATTATGAAAATTGAAAAGCATAAACGATAGTATAGAATTTACATTTAAATGTAATAGATTACTGTTAAAATATTTAATGACTTTCTGTTTAAAGACTGACATTTAGTTAATACAATTCAATACCATAACTTTCATAGAAAACATTCACTCCATCATTAAATACAAAATTCATTTACATTATATTAATTCTAAGGACCAACCTATGTACGGGCATTTATGCCCCCTATAGGTCCTTTATTGTATAATTTTTATTATATGTAAAGGAAAATTGGTAATAAATATTATATTATTATATTAAGGCAAGACTCAGTACAAATCCCTTAATATTATAAACCTGCTATGTGTACATACTATGGACACTAATACTTGAAACCTGGATATGTAGAAAACTATGACTATTTTCATTAACGACAGCACATAACACATAAATTGTAATAACGTCATACAAACAAAAAAGAAAATATTCAATCCATCTTTTGCTCTAAGTATTAAGTGTTAACTTGTATTCAAAGTTTGTTAATGTTAGATGCAATCTACAATATAACTGCACATTAACCATGTCCCTTGTAGATCTTACATTTATGTCAGTTTTTCACTTATAACCTTGTTTAGAGTCTATTGATACTCTTTAAACTAATATAAAGCACTTGTACTTAGTGTCACTTCTCATTCCTTATATCTAGTTTGTCACTTTTACACACAGAATTTGTTTAACATTTGAGTGTAAACTTCACTTTCTTTTGTTTTCTTAGTCCATCATTAGTTATTTGGGCAGATTACTTATTATTAAACATCTCTTATATGTTATTAATACAAACATAATTAATAACTTAACACAAAACCTCTAACTATATAATAATTAATGAACATAAATTATTTTATTGACATTATACCTAACCTAAGTGGTCTAGGCTTGTAACGGTACAAATAGGTCCGTATAGGAAGTTTGGGTAAATAACAGGTATAATTTTATTGTGAATTAAAAATTCGTATGTGTGAGGGTAAAGTTTTCCAAACGTGTGAAACAACGCAGTGAGCAATGCAGGGTTTGTGTCAAGGTCAGTGGCGTACGTGAGAAACGACAGCGATTTGGACAAAACAAACGACCGATCCTATGTAAACGTCACTTAAAGAATGCCATACGTAATTGCTGCACCTTAAAAAACCAAGACGTCATCACCTAGAACAATAAAATTAATGACGTAAAACCCCTTTCCACCTCAGAAATGAGTGCCATACTGTCGTTCTCAGTTGACTCGTATACTTCGTGCGAACTGCACGTTATCTAAATTGCTGGCCAGCAAGCTTCTAAAGTAACAACAACGATGTAACAAAAAGTGAATTTAAATCTATTTGAGATCAAAAAGTATAAAATGTAGAGACAGTGAGTGCAGTTACAAAAGGAACATTGTAGTAATTTGGCAGAGCAACAACTAAAACATGAGTGACGCCTGACTTGATCTTCAATACAGCAAAGCAGGGAAGTACACGTTTTCACACAATATAAACCACCAACCCTTTTTAATGTTTGAGCTCAAGTAATATAGAAAATGTACCGTTTTAATTAGTTTGTGTGGGGGAATGCTTGAGGGTGTGCAGGTACCTTTATAAATCACAAAGCATTGGTTCACGTTATGTGATTCATATAACTTAATAACTTGAATTATTAAAACTGCAGTAATGGTATAGATTCACTTAAATATGTAACCAGAGTATTTGAAGTTAAAATATATATATTGCGTAAATGTATCATGCATAAAGGCTGAGGAGAGGAAATGTGGAGCAGCCATGTTAGTTTTTGTAAAAGAAGAATGACTCCATTTTGTTATTCAAATATTAAAAAACTCACATAATTAATAAACACAAGTTTTATTTAATGCAATCAGAGTGTATTATTTCTCAACAACCATTGTGTTTTCTGCGCACGTTTATAGAACCCTGGAACCCGTAAGTATAAATTTTACTTGTTGGTAACAAGCAACATGGCGGCTGAACTGCCCAGAGTAAACACTGAAAACAGAGTGTAAAAAAGGTTAACAATTTAAAATGAGCCCTTACAGTGGGACATTATATAAATAAAATTTATATAAAATAGACCTGCATACAGAAACAGGATGGTTGTTGAGAATGGGTATGTAATTAATATAAGTAAGGTTAGTTTGTAACCATATGTGGTAGCAGTAAAACAAAATGAAACAAAATATCTTTTTGATAATAAGTATATGTTAGATATATAGTAATATTTAGAAAAGAAATATATTTAAAATTTTGAGATGGCAGACAATAATGAAAATGTCAGCTTAACTGACATGGAAACAGAGAATACAGTAAATGTTGAGCTAAGCGAAACAGAATCAATGATCATGAGCGGAGTAAACGCTAATTCGACACCTACAGTCAGTAAAGTGTCGTTAGATGATTTGTTCAATTTTATGAAAGCTCAAGATGTTAACTTAAATGCCAAATTTGATGAAGTAAAAGATGAAATTAAACAACAAAATCTTAATTTTAATAAGCAGATGAACGAAATTCAGACACGTTGTAATAATATGACAGAAAAAATAATAGAATCATCAGTCAGAAGTTTGATAAACAGAACGCAAGAGTAAAGGACATAATTAATAACTTTACAAAGAAGAAAGTAGATGACAATTATGAGATTAAAATGGGGTAGAAAGTAGTAAAGAGACTGATAAATGGAATGGAAATAAAGACGGTCAGTTAACATATAAAGATGATAAGGTAAGTAGGGGTGAGAATTACGATGACATAATTAAAAATAGTGGTGACAACATTTTGAGGAGGTAGAATGTAATATGAGTGTTGGTGTGTGTTGATGAGTTAGAGAGAAAATAGAGAGAGAGAGAGTATAGTGGTAGAGGGGTTGCAGGGGGTAATTTTTTCCCGTGGTGTTGTTGGGGGTGAAGAAGGGTCTTCACAAGTATATTTGGTAGATAAAAGATCTACAAATAATTGTCCTTTGAATTTTGGTGGTGTTCCTGGAAGGACCCGGAGGTATTTTTATGATTTAGTGCCCCCCGCATATATTGAGAGAGAGAGAGTGTGACTTGGTGTTATGATGAGGGATATTTTGAGAGAGAGAGGTGTGGTGATAGGAAGATAGAGTTGGAGGTTGGGAGGAGTTATACAGAATTAAGAGAGAGAGTGGATAATTATAGCGAGTACTTACCTTGTGTTGAAGCTGATATAGCAGCAGTAGGAGATGATGTTATTAATGATGACTTTATAACTTACCTGATTTTAACAGAAAATACTAAAGGAGAAATTACCATACCCAATGTCGACAGGAATTTTGAAATAATAGTATGCAATAATATTTGTAGTCACTATATTGATGCAATGGAAAAAAGCAATGAGGATGATTGTTATAATTATAATAATAAAAATGTGTCTGTAATTGTAAATGATTTGTGTAGACCTAAGATCAGAGTGTTGTTCGATGATGGTGGATAAACAGTTGTTCTGTATGAACATTTAATTATGTGAATAGTGTGGTTTCGAAATGGATTGTATTGTGAAATGATTTATGGTAAATGATAACAGATAACAATTTGGATTGTATATTTTTATGTGTTGATGTCAAATGTATTTGTGTAATACAGTATGTTGTGTATTATATGTTATGTAAACAAGGTAGATATGTAATAGGAATTGAAGTAATAATAATTATAACATTTTTTCAGACTAAATAAGTGATGAGAGTAATTGTGAAATTTTAAACTGATTGAATTAAATAATTGAGATAAATTAAATAATTAATGTTGATAATGAACAGTAAATGATTAAACATACAATATGTTTAGGTGTTGAGTTACATTATTATTATTGAGGTAAGTGATGAATTTTCTAGTGTAATTTTCAAGGATCATATTAATGTGAAAGGTTGCAAAAGATAGAGTTTGGGTGATAATGATTATTTCAATAAGGCATTTGAGTTAGTCAAAGTTAACTCTAATGGGTGTTAGATAAAATAAGATTTGTGGAGTACAAGTAATACAGAAACAGGGTAGTAGTAGGGACACAGTAGTGGGAGTGCATATATGTAGAGAAAGTGAGAGTAATGTAAATGGAGATTAAATAGTTGTTGGTGAAATTTTGTAGTGAGGGTGAGGTGGTAAGGAGTGATGGAGTGATCAACGTGCGTTGTTGGGCAGGTAATTGTGAAGGGTCGAAGAGTGTTTGCCGAGATTATGGGAAGGGCAAAAGGATATGAATGGAATTGCCAGGTTAGGGAACACACATCCTAGTTACAAAGAGGGTATCAGGTATTTTAATATAAGAGGGGAAGGATTTAAGTCGAATTAGTGTTGAAGGGGGTTATTATTGAGAGATTGGTGTCACCCTATGCAAATCTGTTAATGGTTGTTAGTAGAAAGAAAGGTGAGTAAGGTTATACATATTAATGCCCATTCAATAAATCGAATCATTGTGAATGACGGGGAGTCACCCAACTAATTGATGATCAAAATGTTAATTAAAAGAAAATTCATAGTAGAAAGGTAATAATAAATGAAATGTGATGTAAAATGAATGTTGATACTAGATTTGAATTTTTTTGGAGAATCTAAATGGTACAATAAAAAAATAATAATTAAAGTTTGATATAAAAAGAGTTAATGGAAAGTTCAAGTCGTAATGTTTATAATTTTCTATACAAATTATTTAAATGTGAATTGTTTAATGTAAATGTAACTGTTAATATTCAAGGTTAACGTTTTATTATGTTGTAGGGTCATAGTGTGTGTGTGTGGAAGGAGGTTACTAGATGGGTAGTAACGGTTTAATGAATATTAAATAGATAATGTTGATGATGTTAATCATAAAAGATAATTATGAGTTTGGAAAGTAAGAAGTACTAGGATCATGAAAGATGATTTTAAATAGATAGATTATTCTGAAGTAGTAAACTTGTGTTTTGTTCTATATAAGAATTATATAGATAAATAAATTGTTTTGTTGATTCTCTTAAACTTAATTAATTGTTTTACATATTATTGTTTCTGATAAGACTTTCAAGGGTATGTTAATGTTATGTGTTTTAAATAAAATGTATTATGTTAGCGATAAGGCTATTTGTTGTAAAAGAATAATGTTACATGTATATTCAGATCTGTAAGATAACAACTCAGTACTTTGATAAAGGCAAACCAGTATGTCTAGGAGGAACCCAAATCAGTTAAGGATATGGAATGGTGAAAGGCCATTTGTTAATGTTTTTACTTGGTTGTTACAGAATCTGGGTGGTACTGTGGAGGCGAACCTGTGCTGGCCAGCGTGTCAGGGCAGGGTCGCCTAGTGCCTGTCTGGCTTTACGGTGTAGGGATCCTGAGGAAGGAAGTCCAGTAAAGTCATACAGGTGCGGCCACAGGCACCGGATTAGGGGGGTGAGTACCCAACTTTTAATAAGGAAATAAGGGGGGTCGTGGCACCATATCATAACTGATCCTCTTAGGTTTAGACAATGAGAGTTTTTATGTTTTTACATAAAACCTCTTATTGAGGGGGGGGAGGCTTGTAACGGGACAAAATTAGCAGAACCATTTTTTAAATAATTTGCAGTAATTCTCAAGGTATGTAATACTTTTATAAAACCTATTGTTAGAGATGTGTGGGAAGACATAACAAAGCATAGGTGAGTCACAGAACACGCATGTGGCTTACGGCGTAATAAGGTGACTAACCAGAACACCACGTGTTTTCAATGATACAACGAACTTCCGGGGCCGAGAAACGACTAGAATATTCGATGCTTGAGGGCAGGAGATGGGTGGACATCCGTTTGAACCTAGTTACCAATGCGCAAAAAACACGGATAGCGTGCCCACGCCATCTCAGATTGCGGCAGTCTGCAGCCCACCTCAAGATCATACGGTCGTGTAATACCAGTGCCCACCGGCCGACCAGGTAAGCTTACCAAAATAAAGTTGTAAATTACGAGAGAACAGTGACGAAAGTGGAAAAATGATAAATCAGCAATAGTGCACAATATATAACAGTTTGGAACCGTTTTTTAGAGTGTTTGATGAAAAAGTGTGAATTACAAGTGGTGGTGAAACAGCTCGGACCACATGCAGATAAGTAATAGTAAAAAAAAACCAAAGTAACTGGCCAGACTTAAGTAAAAAATATAATATCAATTCATCATTCATTTAACAAAACAAAAAATGTGGCACAAATAAAGAATGAAGATCTCACAAAAGTATGTAAAAAGTTAGAGAGAGAGAGAGACAGAGAGCGAAAGAGAGTGTGAATACATAGAAACTAAAAAGAGGAGAAATACACTAAACAAAGTACTGGTTTGCAAATTAGATTTTTATTTGTATTTGATGATCATCTTTAATTGTTTTATTGTTTAGTTATATTACATATGGTTTTCGTGTAACATAGTTTATTATGAATTAAATTTGGTGTCAAAAGAACAGAAAACTTTCTCATAATGCATATAAAAAGAAAATAAAATCAGATTTCTGTGTTACAATAACCTGTGTTGTGTGTAATTATTATGCCTAATTACCAAAACCTATATTCTGTGCCAAAAAGCTCGCCTAAACGAACCTGTGAGTTTTGAGTTAAGGGAATTAAATAAATTATTATCTAAATTATTAAATGGGATAAGTGTAACGGTTTCGATATTGAACCATAAAATATCGTGGCGACCTTGTACAACAATTTGGGATCGTCTGGTTTTTATAATAAGGTAAGTCGTAGTAAGTTTGTCAGAATCGGGGGCAAGTAAAGTATTGCCTAGCTGAGTTTAATTGTAGAGTTACATGGCTATTATAGGGCTGGTATATGGTGAATAACTCTTCTCTATTATGTCTTCATCAATCATCCGATGAATTTCTTTTCTAACAGCTTCCTTCAGTGATTGGTCTATCGGGTAAGATTTTTATTAAAGTGAACAGGGTTAAGGAATTTCAATTCACATACAAAGTTCTTTGCCTTTCCTGGTGAATCCGAAAACACGCTCCGATACCTATTGTAAATCCTGACCAGTTCTTGCCTCTGTTCCTTGCTTATTTTATCTCTTACATTTTTTGTCTGAAATGACAGAATCTCGTGTATCTTCTCTTCCCACAGGTCTGCTTCTACTATTACTTCTTTATTATTTAATGGTGCCTGTCTGTTCTCCCTAACGTGGTATGAATGTCGTTGCTGAGGGGCACTTGTGCTTCCTATTATCTCAGCCGACCATTCACCATTCTCTGACTTCAGTGATACTTTTCCACTGCTCAGATTAATAATCGCCGAGTGTCGCCGTAGCATATCACACCCGAGTAACACCTTGAAAGGTACCCCTTGCGCTACTAAAAACACTATTGGAATTACTATTTCATTACTAATAACTTCTAGTATTACCTGTTGCTTGATTGTCTTATTTTGTTTCTCTGTCGCTCCTATTATCGTTACATTATGAATGGGCAAGGTTGGTATCTTCTCACGACTAAACTCTAGGATTCTATTCAATTCTGTTTGATCAATTAATGACACATTGGCTTCCATATCTATCATAATTTCAGTATTTACCCCCTGTAATTTCGCCTGGACATACACAATTTCATTATTTGGTTTGGTTTCTTCCACCGTTCTTTCTTCTAGTAGATCTGTTCGGATGTCTTTTAAATAATGATTCCTAATTATTATAATCGTGTCTTCATTTTTGGTAATCGCTTTGGTCTGCCCCGTTGTTGCAGTGACGGGCTATCTTGGGTTCTCACTGCGAACACTCGTTTCCCCTACTCCCGTCGGATATTGATTGTCTGTTTCCTTCATCTCTGTGCAGGTCTTTTGCTGGGACCTCTCTTCTCTCTTCCCAGTTCCTTGATGGTTGGTTCTCCATACTTCTGCTTCTTGGTGAGCGTCGGTTATCGCCATCCTGTCTGTACTGATTGCGGGAAGATCTGTCGTTGTCAAAACTTCTACATCTGTCTCTGAACCTATTGTTGGGTTGACTTCTGTTGTTGTAATTAGTCCATACATAGTTTACTCTTTGTCTGTTATCCCAGTTGTTGTCTCCTTCGTTCCGGTTGAGATACTGGCCGTCTGCGATTCCTTCGATAATAGTCTTCTTGCTCATAACTCTCCAGCAATGCCTCCATTGCACACTTGTCCACATAGTCTGGCACGCATTATTCCCTCTTCAAAATGATATGATAATTTTGTCACCAGACACTCTTCCGGTATCCTTGGTTCCAAGTTCCGGGCTATACATACTTTACCAAGGAAGTATCCAGTAGGTGATTGGCCTCGGGTAGGATCATACTTTCCATTGCAAATGTTGTCTCTTACAATGTTTTGGATGGATTCAGACCAGTACTTTGTCTTGAATACTTGTTTAAATTCTTGATAGTTATGTAATCCCCTTCTAATGGCTGTCCACCAATTATCCGTATTTTTGAAACTCTCATCCAACAGACTCTTAATTATGTACCACCTGTTTTCTTTGTTCGTATTATATATTTCTTCAGTTATCTCCAGAAACTCTAATGGATTTCTCCTGTAATCTTTGAAGTGAAGTGCCTCTTTACTCTCCCCCTGTGGAAGATTTGTATAATTCACAGGCCTGTTTCTTAGCATTTCCAGCTCTTCTGAAATGTTGATCAGCTCTCTTGTTTGTATGTCCTCGATTCGTTCTTTATTGTTGGTTACTTGGTGTCGGACCTGTCCCAAATCATTATCTATGTGGTCGATATATTTATCAAATTTGTCTTGTAATTTCTCTGTTTTTTTCCTGTGTCTCTTGCTGTAGTATTTAGACTGTAATTTTATTGTTTCCACATTATTAATCTGATTTATCATGTCTTCTCGGAATTGCAACAATGCTTCATTGGTTCTCTCGATTCTTCCGTTAGTTTCTGTGATTTGTTGTTTGAGTGTCTCCCTGAAAGCTTTGTTATTATTTCACTGTTTCTTTCCATCTGTTTCATCTGTTGTTTTAATTCTTCATTGTTACTTTCCATTTGTTTTTTCATTTGTTTTATTGTTCTGTTTTGACGTTTAATTGTTACTTTCAATTTTCTTGTTAAGAATCTCATTGTCCTTACTAATTTTTTCCATTAGTGTTTTCAATTCTTCTTTGTCTTGTTTTGAGGCTTCTAGGTTATTATCCATTTGTTCTTTCATAAATTCCATTAATCTCTGTGACTACCTATCCTCCATTGTTCTAATAGGTTCTGCTGTAGGTTGTGCCATCTCTATTTCTGTGACAGGTGCTGCTTCCTTTATTTGCCTGTCTATTTCTGTTTCCTTATCCTCATTTCTTTTACATGATGTAGCTCTTCGTGGCATTTTTGTAGCTTATTGTAGTCGCCGCTAAAGTAGAAAATTAGTAAATAATACAATACAAAACAATCTTAATTTCTACTTTTAGCCACACTGGTTGGGCGCCAAACTATATAACGTTTAATTTTTTATTATTTTAATTTATTTAAATTTATTCTGTATTGATTATTATGTACCGCCCCACGTTGTTGGAGCCAAACTATATAACCTGATTATTAATTTTATTAATTATTTTATTTATCGTGAATGTATATTATTTACTATTGTACTCTTGAATTAATCTGGGTTGGTCTTAATTTCGGGGTGTCAACATTGAAATGACTTAGTTATTATGATTGGATCTGAATAAATAAAAATAAGAATTTTGAATAAGTTTTTTTATGAAGTTTTAAATTTGACTAACAATAAATAAACCACTCTCTTCAAAATAGAAAAATTGAAGTATTTTATTTCCTTAGTATTTACCTTAATTTGTAACTATAAAATTCAACACATACAATTACCCTTGGCTAATATTACTTTTATTTTAATTTGATCAATATTAGTGGATTATTTTGACTACAAATATTAATGTTAAGAAAATACCAAAAGAGAGTACAAAATAATTACAATATTTGTGGATCTTATTCTAATACTAAATGTGGTTAGTCAGCTTAACAGTTGGCAACACAAATTTCTTAAAGATGGCGGTGCAAACTGTCACGTTACAATATATATACATATGTTTGTATGTATGTTTATGTCTTTCCTCCATTTGTAGCTGCCCTCAGATAAACATTGATTTTTTTTTTAATAGTTTTAATTGTTATAATCATATCAAAGCTAATACGAATTTAAGACCATATTCTATACATAGTTATAACACAAGCTCATATAAAATGTGTGGATATTGTTTCAGCTGGACTGCGAGCGGCAGGCATTGGCGGTTTAGTTGGATTAGGCTTAGCATCTGCCTACTGTTTATGGACGTCGCGTGATCGACTTTCATCGACGTACAATTAGAAACATTGATAATTCCCTCGTATGAAATAATCAATCCAAAGTGATGCACAAGATGGTTGGATTATCCTAGTCACAAAAAAAAACTATTCAGTACCACATTTTGTCTTTTTTCTCTCTCGGTTATTAGGTAAAATTTACTGAAATTCAGAGACTATTATTTTTACCTAGTTATTTATATAGTTGTTAAATTATACAGTGGCATATTAAATGATCAAATAAATATAATTGTTTTGGTAAACATCTAAGTCTGATTATTGAAATATATCCTTAGTTGTTGTGTCTTAGTTGTTAGAGAGAGTGAGAGAGAAGAGAGTGAGAGAGAGAGAGAGAGAGAGAGAGAGAGAGAGAGAGAGAGAGAGAGAGAGAGAGAGAGAGAGAGAGAGAGAGAGAGAGAGAGAGAAAGTGGTGCAGTCAGATACCTTTTTTTTTAATAAATACAAAAGATATAGGTACCTCTATGTTTAGTACTGTATTCTACTGTAGAGACCCCCCCCCCCCCCCGACCTGATCTGATGGCCTCACCCTCTGCTGATAATTTAATTGTTCAGAAACAATTATAATTAGCCCACAGTATAATTTTTATTGTGCTCTGTACACTCAATGTGTGAAGCATGTAATTGTTCTGATGGACAGGGCTAAATCATTTGAACGTATGGGTACAGAAAGATAACCGTAACTCGTAACTATGTGTGTTTAGATTAATGCACAGTTTTTGGACAGAGCACGAGCACATTTTTTTCTACTATTATGTGGGAAGTTGTTGAAATTTATGGTTTATTAATGTATTCTTCATGGGGACTTGTGATCCATGATGTGCATTATTCATTGATGTTATAGCAAGGTTTGTTCTGCCAAACCAATATCCACTTTGTAACAATTAAATTACCTTTTAATATACCTTATTATTATTAAACTTTGTTTACAAAATTAACTTCGACTATTTTTAGCCGCCATCTTTAATTACTACCAACATCGGAAATTTCACTTACCGGGTCCAGGATTCAGTTGGACGATCTTAAAAGCAAAGATGGTTGTTTGAAATAAATAATAATTCAGTTACTTCAATCAAATTCATCTTATTTTATTAAATCGGAATTCAATTTTTTCCATAAAAGAAAACGCTATACATTCCTTTGCATACCATCATAAAATACAAACGAAACCATTACTCCGCCCTCCTTTACACATTTAGTTTTAGTAATATTCTCATACATTGTTTAACAGTAGTGGGTTTTGAAATGGACTGAATTATGAAATGATTTGTGGTAAACAATAATAGATAATAATGTGGATTGTTAATACTTTTGTGTTGATGTTAAATGTACTTATGTAGTAAGGTTAAGTATACTCAAACTTTAATAATTGACAGTTGGTCATTGTGAATGTTGTTGAAGTAATTAAAGCAATTTGATAATTGAAGTAATTAAAATGTGTTTGATAAAATGGTTGAATTAGTTTGAAAGGAGCTAATAAATGAAATGTTGAAAATAATTTTAAATTTTTTAGAGAATTTAATGGTATAGTAAATGATAAACAATTAAAGGTTGATTATTGAAAGATTCAATAGAAAGTCAAAGGTCAAAGTTGTAATGTTTGTAATTTGGAAGTAAAAAAAGGTGAGGTGTTTATTTAAAGGTAATAATGTTAATGTTCAATTTAAGTGTCTATTATGTTGTGTTATGTAAGTGTAGGAATATTAAACATGTATAGTATGTTTTTTAAAGCGATTCCTCACTTTTAGGCGGTCCCGGGCTTACCAGCCCAGACCGTGGTTTTGGATGACAACCAGTTGTGGGCAGACTTATTGTGAACTGACCATGGTTGGTTGTTTTTAAAATTGGTTTAACATCAAAATTTAATGGGGAACAAAGGGGAATCTAAGAATTTTGTTTTTGGAACACGGCTACATACCTAAGTAGGGGTGGTAGACCGATTAGAGGCATATCAATAAATTTATTAGTAGGGGCACAAGTACCCTAAAGTTTATGTAACGCCAAAGCAAGGATGGGGGGTGAAAGAAAAGAAAAAAGTGTTTACCCCGTCCGCCTCAGTCCTTGTGGAGGCAACTGGGCGCTACAGTCCAGGGGGGGGGCAATAGTGTGTGTGGAAGGAGGAAGTTGATGATTACTGTAAATGGGATAAAATGAACCGGTTAAAGGGAATTATGTTGATAGTATAGAATGTGTAATTGATTTTATGGTATAATTAAATGATTTTTATGTTGATTTGAGGAGTAGTATGGAGATGATTAACGATTTTGGAAAAAAAAATATAAGTAAATAATTTGTGATTGTGTAATTGATTTAAATGTTTAAGAGAAATTTTATTAATGAATTTAGTTATTTTGAAATGTGAATTATATAATGGAAGGTATTTGTAATGATGTAATTGGAAGTGGTTATTTAAATTCTGATTGAAATCAGGGAAATATTTTGTTTTTTGGAATAAGAATTAACAAGAGAGTGGCATACAGAACGTTGATAGTAAAAGATGAAATGTTTCATGTTATGTTAAATATATATATATATATATATATATATATATATATATATATTGTAACGCAACAGAAATGCGGTCCCCGACGTTACATAGAGAAAATTATTAAAAATAGAATAGGGAAGTAAATATTTATATCCCACACTAATAAAAGGGTCAGATAAATAAATTTATCATGGTATAAAAGTAATAAGAATGCAAGGTAATCATGATAATAAAAATTAAGAATGTAATAAAGATTATAGTGATAAGTCTCAATGTTCAGTGAGAGGTAAATGAATAAAAAACATTGATAAAAAGTTGTAAAAAAGAAAACTAATATTGACTATTTTAAAGTAATTGATGGTATGAAAATAGATACGAATGAGTCAATAATGTACGTTACAAGTTAATCTAAAATAATGATTATGAATTGTATAATATTATGTTTAATGAAGAAATTTGTGTTAGTGGTTGAAATCACAATCAAAATGATCAATATTGCACACCACTATATGAAAATATTCCGATTAGCGCTTTCAAGCTTCACAGCTCATCGTCAGATCAGGAATAGACTGAAAATATGTAATACCCAACCCTTCACCCCTCTCCCCCCTGCGCACCCACAACAAACTAAAAATTAATGACCCTTCCCCACCCCCTAAACTCTGTCTCACCATCTGTGCAGTTACATATTTTTCTAGTAAATTCCTTGTGTGTGTGTGTGTGTGTGTGTGTGTGTGTGTGTGTGTGTGTGTGTGTGTGTGTGTGTGTGTGTGTGTGTGTGTCTGCATCCTTTTAAACTACCCTCTTCCTCTCCACACATGTGGGTCAGTCACACACCCTTATTTTAAAACAACCAATTAGTACTATGAAATATAATTCTTAATCTTATCTATCTGCCCTCTCTCATTTACTTCTTAGGCGAGAAACAGACCGAGTACGATGCCATACGTCGCGATAACGGATGGAAGTATGCGATCGCGCGCGATCCGCTGACGTACGTCATCGCAACGGAAGGGGCCCCACACAGAACACGATTAAGCGGGACTCCGTCACGTTTGATTAGTATAGTTTCCGTTTTCTGAAAGTAATGTTATCTAGGAGGCAGAAAAAAGCGTTAGCTGCCTATTTACTTTTTAAAAAGCGCAAAATTTAAGTAGTCGTAGATGGTGGGTTCATTCCTATAAACCGAAGACGTGAGGTGTAGGCCACATTCCGTGGCAACGACAACATATTTCCATGAATCTTCCCTTTTATTATTCTTTTTATAATCATGTAGTCCTTTGTCTAAAGTATAGGTCTTGATTGAACCTAAAAAACGAAATTTAAGAACTTTACACATTTGTCTAACATTATCAAAATATGTATAATATTTAAATATATATAGCATGTTGTACAGTGTTTATCAAAATATGTATTATAATTTATATTTAACAAAAATCATAGATTTAAGAAATAATGTACCAGTAGTTCATAAATTGTTAATTAACAAAGACAACAGGAAAAATCTACTCACATAAATTTACTTCAATTATTAATTTTTCTTCGTGTAAATCCATTATGATTCTTGAGCGATGCTCGCCAACTGATGCGTTAATGATGCGGTGACGGACACCAACTGAGACTCTAGCTATTCGTCCGTCATCGCATCGCATGCCGACGCGCGTTAGTCATCGCAACGTACTAGGTGAGGGGACTCTCATAACGCAACATGGCCATCAGTTTTCATGCGATGACTTGCGACGTCGCATCGCATGGCATCGAAGCCGGTCTGTTTCTCGCCTTAATCATGTTATAAAATATTTCTTCATTATCAAATTTAATTTTAATATTAATTAAATTGTCTAACCCTTTTTCTCTTTCTTTCAATATTTCTAACTCCTCTCTAAGCTTCCTTTCAACTGTGTTATTTACTACTTTTACAATTTCGTATTCTTCCAAAGGATTAACAAACTTGTGGTTGTCTTCTATGAAATGTCTTGCATATAACGAATTGGTTGTTCTATTACCTTCTCCACGTTTGTGGTCAGACAACCTGCATGCGAATTTTCGTCCTGTCTCCCCTAGGTACACTTTGTTGCAGTCTTTACATTTTAATTTATAAATTCCGCTTTTCTGTAATACTGGAATTTTTTCTATATTCTTATTCCTTATCTTATCAAATACCGTTTCACATCTTTTAATAGCTATATCTACTCCATATTTATTAAAACATTTTATAATTTTTCTAGTATGTGAACCTATGTATGTCAATGACCCTGCATAATTCTTTTGTTCTGGTTCTATTTTAGCTTTTTGTATGTTGACCCTTTTCATAACTTTATCCACTATGTTGGTGCTATAATTATTATTCCTTACAATTCCCTTTATCGTTTTTAACTCCCTATCTTTTGATTCGGTCTCTTTTAAACACTTCTGAGCTCTGTAACAAAAGGAATTGATTGCCGCCATTTTATATCTGTATGGGTGGTACGACTCTCTTGGTATAATTATATCAGAATACGACTCTTTCCTAAATATCCCAAACTGTAGTTTCTCATTATCTTTAATTTCTATGTTTAAATCTAAGTAATTTATTTGCTTACCTCCTATCTCTTCCTTAAATTGTAAGTTTTTATCCTTATTATTTACCTCCTTTATAAACTCATGCACTTCTTCTATGCTTCCTTCCCAAACTACTAATACATCATCAACGTATCTAGACCATAATTTTAATTGTCTTTATACTTAGTGGAAGTTATTAATTGCTTTTCAAAATCATTCATGTATATTTCAGCAAGAATAGGGGATAATGAAGACCCCATAGGTAAACCTTTTTTCTGTATATAAAACTTGTTATTAAACCTAAAATAGTTCTGATTTACACATTCTTTAATTACTTTCATCAACTGCTTTTTATACCTGTATTCTCCCATATTATTATCGTTTATTAACTTAATAACTTTATTTACTGTGATATTAGTAAACATGTCCTTAACATCCAGTGATATCAATTTTGTATTTACATTAATGCTAATATTTTCTAATTTTTCTATCAATTTTGTATTATTCTCTATGTTGTATTTTGTCCCAAATTCATATTTCTCTTTCAGTACTCTGCTAACTTCCTTTGATAATTTATAAATAGGTGCATTAATAAAAGAAACAATCGGTCTAATTGGTTTTCCTTCTTTATGTATCTTAACCTGACTTTTAAAAGTTGGTGCTGTTGGATTACTTTCCAATAAATACTTTTTCTTTTTTTCTTCTATAAATGTTATCTGTTTCATCATTTGTTTTATCCTTGACTGGTACTTACTTGTATAATCATACTTTATTCCTCGTATGGTCCTTCCCGTATAAATTCTTCCATTTTCTTTATGTATTCTTCCTTTCTCATTAGTACCATTGTATTTCCTTTATCCGCCTTCGTAACTATAATATCATTCTTCTTTATTTTATTCTTTAGTTTAGTTACAGTTGCTTTGATTTTTTGTTCATTCTTTGAATTATACAAACTTTTCTTAAATATTTTATCTACTACATTCCCTACTTCCCACCTTATTCTTTTTTTATCATTTTCATTTCCTAGTTTTTGTATTATGCTTTCGCATTCAATAATCGTTTTTTCTTGATTTAATTCTGGTGGTGGTGCGTATTTTAAGCCTTTCGCTAACATTTCTTTTTCTTCCGTATTGAAATTTACCTCTGTAAGGTTTATTACTCTTTTTTCATAGTTATTCTTAGAGAGGTGTTCCTTTTTTACTTCGTTCTTTCTTATTAATTTATTTAACTTGTCTACCATTTTTTTCTTTTTCTTTTCCAATTTCTTTTCTATGTACCCCAAACCAAAATTATATAATATTTCTTCTAACTCTACATACGAGTATATTCTTAATAATTCTATGTGTCTGTCATATAATTCCCTATTATATCTATTGATTAAGCCGTAGAGTGACCTTATTTCCAGTTTTATCCACAACTTCTCGCTTTGTTCTTTTACTTTTTTGGCTACACTGTTCTTATTTTTAATTTTAACTTGAGCGTACTTTGGGATGACATTATTATCCAGACATTGTTTATTAAACCATATTTTACTTAAAACCCTCTTCAATTTAACTTTTAACTTAAGATATTTAAAAACTTTACTTACCTTATTGTTGTCGTTTATTACCTCATTGTTGTTGTCCATTACCTGTAGTCGATTGCACATCTTAACAGACGTTTAATGAAGAAATTTGTGTTAGTGGTTGAAATCACAATCAAAATGATCAATATTGCACACCACTATATGAAAATTATTCCGATTAGCGCTTTCAAGCTTCACAGCTCATCGTCAGATCAGGAATAGACTGAAAATATCTAATACCCAACCCTTCACCCCTCTCCCCCCCTGCGCACCCACAACAAACTAAAAATTAATGACCCTTCCCCACCCCCTAAACTCTGTCTCACCATCTGTGCAGTTACATATTTTTCTAGTAAATTCCTTGTGTTTCTGTGTGTGTGTGTGTGTGTGTGTGTGTGTGTGTGTGTGTGTGTGTGTGTGTGTGTGTGTGTGTGTGTGTGTGTGTGTGTGTGTGTGGAAAAATTAGAAAATATTAGCATTAATGTAAATACAAAATTGATATCACTGGATGTTAAGGACATGTTTACTAATATCACAGTAAATAAAGTTATTAAGTTAATAAACGATAATAATATGGGAGAATACAGGTATAAAAAGCAGTTGATGAAAGTAATTAAAGAATGTGTAAATCAGAACTATTTTAGTTTTATATACAGAAAAAAGGTTTACCTATGGGGTCTTCATTATCCCCTATTCTTGCTGAAATATACATGAACGATTTTGAAAAGCAATTAATAACTTCCACT
Organism: Magicicada septendecula; assembly: GCA_034769895.1. Lineage (NCBI taxonomy): Eukaryota > Metazoa > Arthropoda > Insecta > Hemiptera > Cicadidae > Magicicada > Magicicada septendecula. The sequence continues at coordinate 405,779,978 of CM068375.1, forward strand.
AAGTATAAAGACAATATAAAATTATGGTCTAGATACGTTGATGATGTATTAGTAGTTTGGGAAGGAAGCATAGAAGAAGTGCATGAGTTTATAAAGGAGGTAAATAATAAGGATAAAAACTTACAATTTAAGGAAGAGATAGGAGGTAAGCAAATAAATTACTTAGATTTAAACATAGAAATTAAAGATAATGAGAAACTACAGTTTGGGATATTTAGGAAAGAGTCGTATTCTGATATAATTATACCAAGAGAGTCGTACCACCCATACAGATATAAAATGGCGGCAATCAATTCCTTTTGTTACAGAGCTCAGAAGTGTTTAAAAGAGACCGAATCAAAAGATAGGGAGTTAAAAACGATAAAGGGAATTGTAAGGAATAATAATTATAGCACCAACATAGTGGATAAAGTTATGAAAAGGGTCAACATACAAAAAGCTAAAATAGAACCAGAACAAAAGAATTATGCAGGGTCATTGACATACATAGGTTCACATACTAGAAAAATTATAAAATGTTTTAATAAATATGGAGTAGATATAGCTATTAAAAGATGTGAAACGGTATTTGATAAGATAAGGAATAAGAATATAGAAAAAATTCCAGTATTACAGAAAAGCGGAATTTATAAATTAAAATGTAAAGACTGCAACAAAGTGTACCTAGGGGAGACAGGACGAAAATTCGCATGCAGGTTGTCTGACCACAAACGTGGAGAAGGTAATAGAACAACCAATTCGTTATATGCAAGACATTTCATAGAAGACAACCACAAGTTTGTTAATCCTTTGGAAGAATACGAAATTGTAAAAGTAGTAAATAACACAGTTGAAAGGAAGCTTAGAGAGGAGTTAGAAATATTGAAAGAAAGAGAAAAAGGGTTAGACAATTTAATTAATATTAAAATTAAATTTGATAATGAAGAAATATTTTATAACATGATTAAGAAGTAAATGAGAGAGGGCAGATAGATAAGATTAAGAATTATATTTCATAGTACTAATTGGTTGTTTTAAAATAAGGGTGTGTGACTGACCCACATGTGTGGAGAGGAAGAGGGTAGTTTAAAAGGATGCACACACACACACACAGAAACACAAGGAATTTACTAGAAAAATATGTAACTGCACAGATGGTGAGACAGAGTTTAGGGGGTGGGGAAGGGTCATTAATTTTTAGTTTGTTGTGGGTGCGCAGGGGTGGGGAGAGGGGTGAAGGGTTGGGTATTACATATTTTCAGTCTATTCCTGATCTGACGATGAGCTGTGAAGCTTGAAAGCGCTAATCGGAATAATTTTCATATAGTGGTGTGCAATATTGATCATTTTGATTAATATTATGTTGTTATCATAAATATGATGTTAAGGTTTGTGTTATCATATGAAAGCTTACTTGTTGATATAATATCAAATAATGAAGCAATATGTATTATTTGTTTACTTTTGTAGAAATGTGATGGAAATCAGTTATTGAGTATTAATTAATTTCATTTTTCTTATGTGTGATCTATAGGTCAAGATAAAGTTATTGTTAGATATCATAAAGATAATTATTTGTGTACATGTACGTAGTTAAAAGTTGATTATGTTTGTAAACTTGTATAAAAAGGCTATAGTTGTTAACAAGTTAAATTCAAAAGTAGGTCAATATATAATAAAAGGCCTAACAGCCAATAACACTGTATAATAACTCAGATCAGAAAGGTTAGGTAAAGAATTTAATAACAAATACTAAATATAATTCAATAAGTTGTGCCGGTGTTTACCTAACCCGGCGGTCGAAGGTTTTATAAAATTGAATTTAATATAACGCGAACACAAATGTCGGTTAACGCAACCATATTCGGACGGCACTGGTGAACGACTGCGCTGTCTGGCGGTGTAATTTTGCCGTGGCTTGTGCTGTGAGTGCAGCGTGAGTTCAACTGCTGCAGTCACCGGGAAAGCAACAGACTCCCAGAACCGAACAGACAGTATTACGTAGTTGTTTCTTCTGCACTAATGGCAGGCTAAATTTACGAGACTTCCCGGGTTCTCGTCTAAGCCGGAGATTCTGGTCGATGCTGATGGAACTACACCTTCATCAGCCATGAGCCATCACACACACACCTGTTCGGAAGAGGGAGTCTGGTGAACAAACACGAGATGCATCACATGCTCATAATTAAGGTGATATGAACTCTTTTATTTTCGTTGGCCGGGCCTGCCGTGCTCCTGATGTACAATTTAAATTTCTTTTGTAACCATGTGCCCACGCGGCTAGACAGTCTGCTCTGGGGTGTGTCAGCTGAACATTCATTCTGAACATCATGTGACTTTAATAATTTAACTTCATAAAACTAAGTACTATGTTTGTAATTGTGTGCTGCACTGGGGGAGCGTGCTAGAGATCTTTTTTACACTTAAATATTTTGATATATAGCCAATAGTCATTACACTGTTCACTACAAAAATTTAAGTCACATGTTAGGGGTTCTGTTCCGGCTGGTTCAGAACGGGTTTATATTTTAATTTCATTTTGGTTTAAAATGTAAGGGGGGGGTTTCGTTTTCAGGCTGTTTTCTGGGGGTAAAAGGGGACATAGTTTTTGCCAGGCACATGTTCATTCAATTTAAGGCAGGTTTGATTCCTGTCATACATGGTCAAGTACAGGCTGGCGCGCTCCCACATCTGCTAGGATACAACAGTTGGTTATTATAAACTCATTTATACACAGCCATCTGGCTTTAACAGAAAAGAAATTTTATATTTTTGTGGGCATATACTGATTAATTTTTGACCTTGTAAAAGCATATACTGATTACTTTTTGACCTTGTAAAAGCATATACTGATACATGTATCCATCTGGATTTGTAAAACAAAATTAACATTTTATAAACTCATACCAATTGCTTAAAATCAGTGATGAGGGTTTTTTTTCCATTTATATGCTGTCTAAGAAACTTGAAGATTTTCATAGGCTTATAATGGGCCAATTAGCAGATGCTATCTATACATATGGGCAGTCCGGTCTATCTTATGCTTTGTGAGTGATTATCATCCTTTCGGGGGTTTTTCTTAATTATTTAAATTAATGGGAATTAATGAATCATGGTGACTGAAAGTCGAGCATTTATGATTGCCGGTCTTGGGGCTTTGTAGAAACACTGCCTGTCGGGCAGATCGAGCATGGGTATTCCAAGGGTACTAGGTGTCTATAGTATGTGTATATAATTATGAATGTATGTGTCTTCATGTTTCCGTACGTGTTGTCAATGTTAAGTGTTAGTAACAAAAAGGGAGGGAATTATATAATTACAGAATGTTGCCTGATATATATATATATATATGTTTATAGGGATAGATCGATATTGTCTTTGACATGATTAAGGATATAGGAATTATTTATTTATTATGTATTTTGAGGGTTATTGCCCTTACCATGTGATAATTATGTGATTTGCAGGATATCATATGTAACGAATTATGAGGGCAAAATAAAAGTTGTTATTGTTAAATTACAGCAGAGTTTCATTGCAAGTCCCGTCATACTGGACCCAGCGCATTTTTGGCTTCTCTAGGCTCCGGCCTAGTTTTAAATACCTTGTGGCTTCTCTTTCAAAAAAAAAATATAAATACAAAAAAAAAATACAAAAAAAATTGTTTTTTTTTTATATACAGCATAAAAAGGAAAGAGGGGTTACAAATGGTAGCAGAGCGTGGTTCATTCTAGGGTTGAATCCTTGGGTCCTTGGGTGTGACGGGGCTTGCAAACTCGGAAATACTATGCTATTGTTATGACATTGTTTTTTTTAGGTATATGCCCGTGTAGGCTAGTTTAGGTTGTATAACTTGTGTGAGATAATAGTTTAAAAAGATGGAAAGTAAGACGGCTTTCTTACATGATAATTTAATAGCCTCTGGTGAGCTCGAAAGCAGCAGCATGCAGAATTGCTAATCAGACATAAATAATATAAAAATGACTTACCGTATCTCACGACTGGGTGATCCTGACACTCAAGGCAGGATAGACTGGTTGGGAAAAGGATGGGTGAAATGCATGGATTTCTACCTGCCGAGAAGGGCCCGACTCGTGGACGTTGACACTGAGATGGCTAGCGTACGACAAAAGCTACGAGTTCATACGCAGGTATGAGCTCTACAAAAGCCATAGTGCCAACCTCGGAAAATGAAAAGAATGACCGGTTCGATCCGAAATATCGAACACCGGCCCCCGTTGACCGCAATGGTTCAACCACCAACTACACCAAAAGACATGGCCAAAAATGCAGTACAAAAATTTGGCTTTTGGTGAACAGGAACATTCTCTGAAAATTACCCTCCAACCTAGGAGGGGGTCACACGCAAACACAAGAAAATACAAACATACAGAAAACATGCAATGAATCAGAAAACCATGCCGAATAACTCCGCCGCGGGCGCATCGACCAGGCGAGCAATCCGAAAGGTTCGGGTAGAGCAGACAAAACCCAATAACATACAATAAACAATGGCCCAGCCAAACACAATGTAAAACTCAGCAAATCAACTTAGTTAGTTCCCTAGGTTTTTTTACATTTTTTTTCCTTTTTTATTTATTTATATTTTTTTTTGTTCCCTTTATTCCCCCCTTTTCTTCCTTTTTTTTTTTACTTATTTTTGTTGTTGATTTGTTGAGCATCCATAACTCCCAATGAACTGGCACAACGCCATGCCAGAAACATTCCACAATGTAAAATTCACTGCGGATAACAGCTGGAAGGAATCACCTGGGAAATCCCAGCAAAGTGTCCAGTAAGTCCACCACAATCATTGAAACTAATTCTGCTCACCCGAAAAAACAAGATAAACCCAATTAAGAAGATATGGGCAACCGGTATAATTTAATAGCCGGTCGTTCAAAAGAACCTGTGGAGGTTTTAACTGAAGCGCGACGAACAACCCCGTCGCTCCCCGGAAACAGCTGAAACTCGGCCAAGAGGCCACATCAGGGGGGGAGAATTCTGTTCCTCCATAACCACCAGGTCCCCAACCATTAAATTTCTTGACTTAGACGACCACTTCGATCGGGCATGAAGTGCCGTCAAGTATTCCAAACGCCACCTTTTCCAAAAGGCTTGGAGCAAAGCGGCAATTTGTAATGACGGACGGTCCCTTCATTTAATGAGACTTCAGCTTCCGGGGGCGCGGTAATGGGGCGGCCAACCAAAAAATGACCAGGCGTTAGAGCCTGGTAATCACTCGGGTCTGAGGATAGGGCAGTCAAAGGACGGGAATTTAAGATTCCCTCAATGCGAATGCATAACGATGAAAATTCTGCTATGGTCAGCGACCTGGTCCCAATCATACGTTTCATGTGAAACTTGGCTGACTGGACAGCCCGTTCCCACAAGCCACCCTGATGAGGGGCAGACGGAGGGATAAATTTAAATTCAATGTTATTGTCAACAGCAAAAGCTGTTATCTGAGCTGACTGGTCAGGATTGGAAAGCACATTTTGGAGCTCCCGTTTCAGTTCGGAGCGCGACCCCACAAAATTCCTACCACAATCCGAATACAGTGTTTTCGGAGCCCCACGGCGACTAATAAACCGCCTCAACACATCAATAAACTGGGGCGTTGAAAGATCCATAGCCACTTCAAAGTGAACTGCTTTAGTGGCTAAGCAGATGAAAATGCAGAGATACGCTTTGACTATAGGTGCCTTCCGAACAGCGTAGGCCCGTACCAAAAAGGGGCCAGCATAATCCATGCCGGAAGAATAAAATGGAGGTGCCGGATTAACCCTAGGAACTGGCAGATCCCCCATTAACGGGTTGGTGGGGCGAGGACGCGCCCTGAAACAAGGAAGACATTTCCAAATTATGGTTCTTATTGCCTGACGTGCGGACAAAATCCAATAATTTTGGGCAAGCTGAAATTGAACTTGCAAGGGCCCAGCATGACCTAACCACACATGGGTGTGATGAATTAGCAACCCTACTAGGTGGTGATGCTTGGGCAGTAAAATCGGAAAACCATTTCTAGTAACCGCAGAGTTAGTCAAGCGACCGCGTACTCGAATGAGGCCAAAATCATCTATAAACGGGACCAGGCGCTGAATGCGGACCGGGAGCCGCTTACCTAAACGAAGAGCCGCGAGCTCCTGTCCAAACACGCTGCGCTGAATGTAGCGTAAAATATACTCAACAGCCAACTTCTTCGAATCCATGGCTGTGGAAGCTTCAATCCGCGAAGGCATAGCCCACCTTAAGATGACTGAGGTAACCCCCACCACTAAGGGCCACGAGGACAAGTGCTCAAACAATTCCACCCGGGGCTCCTGAGTGAGAAACGAAGAGACCTTGGTTTCCAAGGCAACATCTTGCACGTCGTGATTCGGGCGATAATTAATAGGGGGCCAGCGCAGAGCATAAAGCTTTAACCAATCTGGCCCTGACCACCACAATGTCGACGACCGGAGGCTGGAGAGTGACGTGCCTCTAGAGGCTAAATCAGCGGGGTTAGAAACACCATGCACATGACGCCAAGATTTAGTATCGGTCCACTCGGTAATGGCAGCCACCCGATTAGCACTAAATGTCTTCAATTTAAAAGTAGGCATATTCAGCCACTCCAAGACAATCGTCGAGTCCGTCCATAAGAAAACTTGACTCAATTGCATACATGACGGGAATAAGCCAACATAATGACGAACAAGTTTGGCTAAAAGATAAGCTCCCAACAACTCCAAACGTGGGATTGAGAGAGTTTTAAGAGGTGCCACTTTAGTTTTAGACGACACCAACGAAACCACCGGAGGACCAGAGTCGGTATAAATGGACAGATAGAGGACGGCCGCGTAACCCAACTGGGAAGCATCACAGAAACCATGCAATATTACCCTGTCAATATGCCCACCTTTAGGGAAGAATGGCCGGGAAATAGTAATTACCGGAAGATGATTCAAAGAGGACAGGAATTGACTCCAATACTCGTTTAAGTCATCACTTAGAGGAGCATCCCAGTCCAAGCCCTCAGCCCAGAGTTTTTGAAAAAAAGCCTTGGCCCTGAAAATCACTGGCGAAAGCCAACCACATGGGTCAAATAATTGTGCCATCTGAGATAACACGACACGTTTGGTAAATTGAACCTGAGCATTGCTGCAACAGGCCAAAGGAGGAAAGGAGAAGCAATCGGTAAAATGGTCCCAACTTAAACCCAGAATATCCTTATCCTTAGCAACGACGGAATCACTTGGAGCGGCTGATTCAGGTAGGCAGTCGGGTTGATAAGTGCACCATTTTTTCAAATTGAACCCTCCTGAAGACAACAACAGAATTAATTCCCGTTGTAATTTGCAAAGCTCTGATTTTGAATCAGCGCCAGCAGCAATATCATCCACAAAAATATTACGGCTAAGTACCGCCGCTCCCGCAGGAAAATTAACTGCCTCATCCTGAGCCAGCCGCTGCAAGGTTCGCAACGCCTGAAAAGGGGCGCAAGCCAGCCCGTAAGTAACGGTACGCAAAGCGAAAACCCTTAGTGGGGCGGTAACCTCCTCACGCCATAAAATACACAGGTACGCCGAGTCATCAGGATGCATAGCAATTTGTTGATACATCTGTTCGATGTCGCACGTAAAAACATGGCTAAACCGCCGAAACAAAGTCAAAACGTCGGACAGTAAGGTCTGCAACTTAGGGCCGACACATAACGCATCATTTAAGGAAATCCCAGAGGGCGTCTTCATGCTGGCGTCAAACACCACTCTTATTTTTGAAGTATCACCTCTCACTTTAAAGATACCATGATGAGGGATGAAATTTTTTGGAAAATTGGGGTCAGACACCAATGACATATGCCCCTGAGCGACATAATCCGTTATAAATTGTATATACTGGCTGTTAAACTGACTGTTCGCCGCAAATTTCCTTTCTAACGCAAAAAACCGAGACATGGCTCCCTTAAGGGAATTTCCAAAAATGTGAGAAGAGTTTTTGAAGAACGGCAAGCGCACCTGGTAACGACCCGACGGCAACCGACTTATTGACTCCATGTAAAACCTTTCAGCAAAGTGATCCTCTTCAGATAATTGGTGGGGTACAGCTGGAGGCTCTTCGACCTCCCAAAAACGATGAACTTGCTCAATTAGGTTTGTTGTATCCGTAGATAACGTTGTGACGGAAGGATAAAAGTGGTGGAAATGACAGTGAAGCTGATGTGCAGATACCAGATCCAAAGGAAGGCCAGTGAGACCGCTAGCACAAGTCAATGCACAATTAAGTGAAATTGGGGCTCTACCCATAATCACAAACCCAAAACGTGTCCTAACTGCAACAGGCAAACCTGCTCCCAAAGGAATAGTCTCTCCCATAAGAACAGCCGCTACAATATCGGCTCCAAACAACGCATCAATTGGGGCTGCTACATCGAAGGTAGGGTCAGCTAACAAAAGATCTTTTGTAGCCTGCTTAACTTCAGGCAACACCTGGAACCTAGGTGAGTCCGACGAGATCTTAGAAAGAATTATAAAGGCATGGTTAGATGCCACAACCTCGCGTTTTAAAGTTTCCAAGGACAGATGGCACACCTTTTTTGCTTTGGTGGCAATATCACCTACCCCATTGACACTTACTGAAGCATCAAAACAAGCACACTTTAAGCGAGATGCACATGCTTCAGTTATGAAAGAAGCATGGGACGCGCTATCCAGGATGGCCCTAACTACAATATAACCACCATTCGGAGACGACAAGACTGCTAGACAGGTGGCTAACAGAATCCCTGCAGGATGGGGCAGAGACACGGTCAGAGTAGTGCTAGACAGATCAACCAGTGATGACTCCGAAGCCTTGAGTTCAGCTGTGTCAGAAATCTGTGAACGAGACGGAGACGGACGGGCACTTTTGAAATGAAGTAAAGTGTGGTGGTACTTAGAGCCACACGTTTTGCACCTATCTTTGCACCAGCCCGAATGTTTATGTTGGAGGCACGAAAGACAACATTTTTTATTTTTAAGACTCTGAAATCGCGCCCTAGGGTCCTTACTCAGCCACGTCGGACACTTGAGAAGCACATGGGTCCGGGAATCACAATGAAGGCAACGTGAACTAGATGCATCCCGTTGCATAACCTCCGCAGATAATGTAGACACAGCAAGAGGAGTAGCCTTAGAAAAGGAAACCTTCTGGGTTTTCTGGTGGCTAGTGCTGGGAAGAGCAGGTAAAGCCGATTCCAAAGATGCCTGTTCTTTCTGTTCCGCCATAGCGGTTAAAAATGTCATAATTTCTGTTAGGGCAGGGAGATTCTCTTTGTCCGTAACAGACGCCTCAAAACGTTCACGCAATGATAGATCCAGCCTAGACAATACAAAAGACGCATATATTGCTTGATATATATCAGCAATGTTTAGAGCTGACAACGCTGAAAAGTTAGCATTGAAGCTGTCCACAAACTTTCTAATAGACGCAGCTGATCGCATAGAAGCGGCTGGTAACTGAAGCAGATTGGTACAATAAACCCGAGCGGCCAAACGAGGATTGTGATAACGACTTTTAAGAGTTGACAGTGCAAGCGAATAACTATCATCAACTATGGGAAGCGCGGCAACCTTCTCATAAGCCTCACTCTTAAGATGAGTCAATAAATATAACAATTTCTGCTTCGGAGTGAGGGCAGGACTTTCGTCCACTAATGTGGTGAACTTTGACCAAAACTCGGACCAACATTTGGCCTGGCCATCAAAACAAGGTAACGAAAGCTTCGGCAACTCATGAACGAGAACACCTGAGTGCCCGCCACTTGCCGATGAGAACCGACCGGAACCAACCGGTATCTCTGGCTTTGTTAGTTTCCAAGCTAAAATGCTACCCCGGACATAAATATCCTCAATTTGCGCTACCACTGAAAAAATGTGGTCCTCGTCCAATGACTCGGCCGATAGGTAAGGATCCACCTTACCTAGAAGATCTTGATATTTTTCGGACAACCTGGAGGCCAAGATACCGGCTTCATGTTGATCCACGACCCTTAATTGCGGCAACCCTTCCAACCTATTTATTAAATGCTGCAACGCAAGTATTCCCACCGAAGTGGTCCGGTCAAAAGCTGCCAGCGACAATTTAGCAGGCATACTGAATTAAAAAATATCACGCAACCGACAACCACCCTTAACAAGAGAATTAGAAATTGAACAATAATCACGACCCGACTTAGCCTAACCGTGATCGAGATAACTAGGCGTCTCACACAACTACTTTGCATAAACAATACCGAGCAAGATAAATACAAAAGTAAATTAGTGCAAGGCAAAATACAACTTACACAATCCAACAGGCGAATAATGCCAAACACAATAAATTAAACACGCAACAAATTGATTTACACAGCGCAAAAGCACGACAACAAAAACACAAGTTACACAAGATTACAGCACATACGGTGCAAAATAATGGTACACAAAAGTGCACCCAAAAACAAACATGTATAATACCAAATAGAATAAACACACACAAAACACAGCAAAGTACAATGTACAACAATTCACCAGTTACCGAACCAAACACAAATAACTGGGCCACATTAAGTGCCAAAATTGATGGTCAACGCGTCGTGTATGGACAGGATATCGCATGTGCAAAATATAAATCGCACCTAAAGGTAATAGTCATGCCAAACAATTAAATTAAATACAAAGGCAGGCTAATCCGAAATCCGGATAACCTAAAACCGTTCCCTTTACGCCTGACAGTCACAAACACGTAGCGCACAATTTCACGTGGGACGCAAACCGTAACAGGACGGAAACAAACTTTACCAGACTTGACCCAGTAATTAAACGACTACCCCAAAAAACAAGGTGCAAAATTTTACACAAAATCTGCCCACCTGGCGATGCACACACGACGACACTGCTCACCACAAGCTACAGCCATAAACGCAAATTCGTAGTTCACATGCCTACGTATTATACCAACGTGCTTCCGTGCAAGCATGCAAATGATAAACATTCATGCAATTTAAAAAATTAACCGCATGCAAAACCCACGAGCAGGCACAAAAAACGAAACGGCACGGCACGTTGGTAATTAAAATAAAAATCACGCAGCCAAAACTGACTTACAACCCAATTACTGAAACTCAACCCACCAGCAGCATCATGCACAAAATTACGAAGCACGTGCTCCCAGTCGTGACGGCAAAATATTTAATTGAAAAGCTAGCAACCTCATGAAACCTCTGGTAGTAAATAGATGTGAGATAATAGTTTAAAAAGATGGAAAGTAAGACGGCTTTCTTACATGATAATTTAATAACCTCTGGTGAGCTCGAAAGCAGCAGCATGCAGAATTGCTAATCAGACATAAATAATATAAAAATGACTTACCGTATCTCACGATTGGGTGATCCTGACACTCAAGGCAGGATAGACTGGTTGGGAAAAGGATGGGTGAAATGCATGGATTTCTACCTGCCGAGAAGGGCCCGACTCGTGGACGTTGACACTGAGATGGCTGGCGTACGACAAAAGCTACGAGTTCATACGCAGGTATGAGCTCTACAAAAGCCATAGTGCCAACCTCGGAAAATGAAAAGAATGACCGGTTCGATCCGAAATATCGAACAACTTGTGAGTCTGGTCGCACCACTGGGGCGGGTATTTGTGTTCGGAAAATTTGATAGCTTGAACTGCCGGGGGGTCTCAAGCGTTGCCTGGGTGATAGAATGTGGCTGATTCGAGATCAGAGGATAGTGTGTGGCATTGGCGGGATGCGGTATGGCCCGATCGGAAGTCGGTACCGTCACCGACTAAATTCCCGAATTGGGAGTTCTGATTACTAGTTTGTGTCTGTGAGTTATGTGTTGGTGAGACGTGTGTGTTGGATTGATGTTTGATGTTATGTATGTTCAGTATTGTTGGTTGTTGCTTGTCTCCTTCTGTGGTGTTAGTAGGTGGTTCGGAAGTAGGCCAGGTCTCCGCAGCGCTAGAGAACCCGGGGGTCGCTCAAAGGAAGGACAGTACTTGGGTTTTTCTGATTCTTGTGAATATGTTTTTGTAGGTCATGTTTGTGTTAGGTGTTTAGTGGGGATTTGTTTTATTATTGTTTGTTTTGAATTGTGCAATTCTGGCGGCGGTATGCTATCAGAAGTTGCCCCATCCCATTTCAGGCGTTCTCCAGAAATTTTCGGTGGTGAATGGATTTGATGAGGACCAGCTGCTGGTTTTCTTGGACCTGGTGTTGCAGGTGGCAGATTTCCCGGGGGTGTCCGATGGGGAGGTCTTGTCCCTTATATACCCGTATTGCCGGGGTACGTTGGCTGAGCTGGTCACCAACACTCTGCGTCGGGGTGACAGTGTTGATGCTTTCCATGGGGAGGTGTTGAACTTCTTCCTACCCATTCGACGACGTGCCCAGCTTAAGTTTGAAAAATTCTGTCGCCTACAGGCCAACGGAGAGGCGTTAGGGGTCTTCGTGCGCGATGTAAGGAAAGCTGCCCGTATATTAAGGTTGGGGTTGCCCGAGACAGAGGTAATACGAGAGGGACTGAATCCCGAAGAGAGATCCCGGCTGGTTTTCGCAGAGCCTCCACGTTGTTTTGCGGACCTGGACCGGTGGTGTGCACATGCCAAGAGAGTCCAGGAGAATGATGAGTCCCGGGGAAGAGATGCTACGGATGTCCAATACTCCAGTGGTTCATTCAGAAGACCTAAAAAGGACAAACATGGTGGTTGGAGGAGAACACAAGATACTGTCAGAAAGCCTGAATATTCCGGAAGTAATGGAGGCTACAAAGGGGTGGCAAGTGCGAAGACGGTAACAACAGCTACAGCACCGAAAACAAATAAGGGTGAAATTAACAGGGGAAGAAGAAATTATATTAGGGAACAAACATCGGCAAGTAGGGAGCCTGTAGTTAGGCGTTATTCTTATTTGCAGAAAAGTGAGAGTTTAAAAGTTCCAGATGAAGCGCAAGTGCCTAAGAGAGTAGTAGATGAAGAAGGTGAAGCAGAAGAAGAAAAGCGGAATAACTTCTGTGGATCAATACAAGAGCCTAAGAAAACATCTGCTGATATTGAGTTACAGGACTCGAAGAGGACGTCGTGGTTGAATCCAGATGCCGCAGAATTTGTTCCGGTGTCTCCATCTCGGTTCGTGACGGATCCTGATCCGGTAACATTGTTATCGCCTACGCCGGGATATGAGAAGTCACTTGATGGTGTAGCTTTCCCATCGCCAGTAGAAATTAATTTAGTCATTGCACATGAACCTGGACAGCTGGATTCCAGGGTGGAAAATGTTGAGGATGTTGTAGTTGCTGAAAGTGGTGAAGGCGTGGAATCGACAGAAGAGTCAGAAGAGCGGTCTGCGGATGCTGCACAGGAAGGTATAGTTGTAGGTGTTAGGGAGACTGTAGAGTCTGAAGTTGCAGATGGACACAGGGATGTCCGGGCTGCAAGTGTTTCTGAGGTTGTGGATGGACAAGGGGATGTTCATGCCGCAAGTGTGGTAGAAGTAGATGAGGTAGAAGTTGAGGAGAAATTTGGTGGCAGCGTTGTAGAGTTTGTGAGTGAGAATGATGTAGTGTGTGAAGATGTGCAGACGCCTTCTGTAAGTAGTGTTGAGGATTCCGAGGAACGGGAAGAAGTTTCAGGCGGACCAGGTGAGCAACTAGAGGATGAAGATGCACGAGGTGAAGAGGTGGTAGTGGACGTGATGGCGATGATTTTGATGAGGAACGTGTTGATGAAAAGGAGGATGTTAATGAGATTGGAGAAGAAGTTGGTGAAGAAGCTTGTGAAGCGGCTGGTGACCAATGTGATGAAAAATTGGTGAGGAGCTGAGCGAAGACGGTGTTGAAGATGGATCAGAGGAGCAACTGGAAGATGCTGAGGATGTGCAGTGTCGTGATGGTGATTTGGATTATGGGGACGAAAAAGGGGAAATTGTAGAAGATGAAGAAGAGAAGAAAGAAGTGGAAAAGGAAAAAAAACCGAGGAGATAGATGATGAGGATAATCCAAATCGAGGTGAAAATAGTGAAGTAAGTTGCCTTGATTCTGATTCCGAAGAAACCAGTCAGTACAGCTCAACACGAAATAATTTCGTTGAGAGTGGTGTCCAGAAGGAAAGAGTACCTAAAGTCCATCACAGAAAGGTAAGAAGAAGACGTTAACGGGTAGCGGGTAGATGTTCCCCACAGTCCCAGTGGTGTTCGTCTACTTCAGGGTTGCGCCCCTGCCCACGCGAGCCTTTGTTTTCTCCATTCATTCTTCTTTCCGGAGGGAGCCATGTCCTTACCCTTACTCCTAGTTATTGACCTTTAATGATCCTTGCCCCGTTTCATCTTCCCGATTTTCCTACCCCTCCCCTTAGTAAAAAAAAAAAACCTATCAATAAGGAGTTAGAGAGACTTGCCGGAAGTGTTTAGATTGTGGTCCTCGAGATTGTCAGTTTCCCCTGTTCTGGAGGGTTATCATGGAGAAAGTTAGAGAGTTGGAGAGTGATCAGATTGTCGTGGTCTTGGAGATTGTAAGTTCCCCTGTTGAGGTTCTGAAAGTTATGATGGAGAGTGATAGCGTGCTGTTGTTTCGTTATGTATAGTAATTGAATTTGTTTGTTGATCGTGGTAGGGTCGGGAATGCCGCATTCTCCGGTTGTTTCCCGGGTGTTTTTGTTGAGAGAGAGAATTGTATTTATTGTGTACCGACGTAGGTGGAGAAGTAAAACCCCCTTGCTAGTCATGGTGTTTTTGTTGAGTAAGAGTTAGGATGGATGTTCGCGTGCCCTTGATGCGGTCCTCTCTGTCTGGCTAGGGATGTGGGCCAGCCATATGGCAAGGATGGAGATGCCTTGTTGGTGCATGTGGCTGGTCGGTCCAAGAGATGGACGAGAAGTAGTGCGGTCACTCACATACCAAGGTGGGAGATACCTTGTTTGGTCTTAGGACGGGTATGTGAGTGGGAGTAGGTGATGGTCACCGGAGAGGGTGACGTGTTGGGGCGGTCCCGTGGGGTTGGCATAGCGGAGAGGGTCGCATGGGGATCTCTGTTTTCCTGAGAGCAAGTGCTGCGGGGCCGCCATAATCACGAAGTCCACTAGCTTGTTTTGGGAAGGGGGTACACTGCAGGGTACTCTCCCGAGTTTAAGTGTGGGGCAACCGGGTTGCCCTTTCGGGGTGGGGGTGTGCCGGTGTTTGCCTAACCCGGCGGTCGAAGGTTTTATAAAATTGAATTTAATATAACGCGAACACAAATGTCGGTTAACGCAACCATATTCGGACGGCACTGGTGAACGACTGCGCCGTCTGGCGGTGTAATTTTGCCGTGGCTTGTGCTGTGAGTGCAGCGTGAGTTCAACTGCTGCAGTCACCGGGAAAGCAACAGACTCCCAGAACCGAACAGACAGTATTACGTAGTTGTTTCTTCTGCACTAATGGCAGGCTAAATTTACGAGACTTCCCGGGTTCTCGTCTAAGCCGGAGATTCTGGTCGATGCTGATGGAACTACACCTTCATCAGCCATGAGCCATCACACACACACCTGTTCGGAAGAGGGAGTCTGGTGAACAAACACGAGATGCATCACATGCTCATAATTAAGGTGATATGAACTCTTTTATTTTCGTTGGCCGGGCCTGCCGTGCTCCTGATGTACAATTTAAATTTCTTTTGTAACCATGTGCCCACGCGGCTAGACAGTCTGCTCTGGGGTGTGTCAGCTGAACATTCATTCTGAACATCATGTGACTTTAATAATTTAACTTCATAAAACTAAGTACTATGTTTGTAATTGTGTGCTGCACTGGGGGAGCGTGCTAGAGATCTTTTTTACACTTAAATATTTTGATATATAGCCAATAGTCATTACACTGTTCACTACAAAAATTTAAGTCACATGTTAGGGGTTCTGTTCCGGCTGGTTCAGAACGGGTTTATATTTTAATTTCATTTTGGTTTAAAATGTAAGGGGGGGTTTCGTTTTCAGGCTGTTTTCTGGGGGTAAAAGGGGACATAGTTTTTGCTAGGCACATGTTCATTCAATTTAAGGCAGGTTTGATTCCTGTCATACATGGTCAAGTACAGGCTGGCGCGCTCCCACATCTGCTAGGATACAACAGTTGGTTATTATAAACTCATTTATACACAGCCATCTGGCTTTAACAGAAAAGAAATTTTATATTTTTGTGGGCATATACTGATTAATTTTTGACCTTGTAAAAGCATATACTGATTACTTTTTGACCTTGTAAAAGCATATACTGATACATGTATCCATCTGGATTTGTAAAACAAAATTAACATTTTATAAACTCATACCAATTGCTTAAAATCAGTGATGAGGGTTTTTTTTCCATTTATATGCTGTCTAAGAAACTTAAAGATTTTCATAGGCTCATAATGGGCCAATTAGCAGATGCTATCTATACATATGGGCAGTCCGGTCTCTCTTATGCTTTGTGAGTGATTATCATCCTTTCGGGGGTTTTTCTTAATTATTTAAATTAATGGGAATTAATGAATCATGGTGACTGAAAGTCGAGCATTTATGATTGCCGGTCTTGGGGCTTTGTAGAAACACTGCCTGTCGGGCAGATCGAGCATGGGTATTCCAAGGGTACTAGGTGTCTGTAGTATGTGTATATAATTATGAGTGTATGTGTCTTCATGTTTCCGTACGTGTTGTCAATGTTAAGTGTTAGTAACAAAAAGGGGGGGAATTATATAATTACAGAATGTTGCCTGATATATATATATATATATATATATGTTTATACGGATAGATCGATATTGTCTTTGACACGATTAAGGATAGAGGAATTATTTATTTATTATGTATTTTGAGGGTTATTGCCCTTACCATGTGATAATTATGTGATTTGCAGGATATCATATGTAACGAATTATGAGGGCAAAATAAAAGTTGTTATTGTTAAATTACAGCCGAGTTTCATTGCAAGTCCCGTCATACTGGACCTAGCGCATTTTTGGCTTCTCTAGGCTCCGGCCTAGTTTTAAATAACTTGTGGCTTCTCTTTCAAAAAAAAATATAAATACAAAAAAAATACAAAAAAAATTGTTTTTTTTTATATACAGCATAAAAAGGAAAGAGGGGTTACAAAGTTAGTAGAAACCAATAATAATTAATAATGAATAAGAAACAGACCCAAACTAAACAAATTATGATAATGCCATGGTGCAATGATATCGATAGATAATGTTTGATATCGGAAAAACAATAGTTATTAAAAGAAACAGGCTAAGAGAGAAAAACCAGCTGAATATATAGAAATTAGTAAAAAAGCAATAAATAAGATTATATTCTGATATAATGGAAGTTTAGTAAGGAATTATTTTGATGATTGGAAGAATATTATATGAAATTATTATTATATAACTAAATATTGAATAAGAATAAAAAAAGTTGTTGCTAGGGACGACAAAATGAATATAATTTGTTGATTTTGATTATTGTAATTTATGACATGAACGAGAAGAGATTAAACCAAGAGAGATGGTCAATAAAAACTAAATTAATCTAAATTATTAAATCCAGCAACATTCACAATATATGAATGACTAATTTTCATAATTTGGGCCAAATAAACATTAACCAAATTGTATAATTGTATAATACAAAACGATAATAAGTAATTGAATTCAAAGGAATGACTTGGATTGCCCAATATCAGATCATGAAACGAATGTTAATTTAATGAAGTAATAAAACCAGGTAAGGAACTACCTGTGTAAACAGTTAATCCTACAAACCAAACGAAAATAGAATAACCATCAAATCACATTGGACATCGCAGTTTACATCATACAATAGAAAAACGTATTCGGATCCAGAGTTTGTCGAAGCACGTAATCACAAGTTTGGCCGTTGGTGAACAAAGGGAGCGGTATTTCTGCATCAACCCTGACCAAGGATTCCACTTTATTACAACTCTGAAGACAAGAATAAAGAAAATCATCTCATTTGCGTTTGATACGGGGCGACAACTAACAAGGTTAGAAGCAACAGCCTTCCCGAGTCACATGGTACCTCGAACGGTAATCTTCATTTATATAAATAATATTAAACAAAATAACACTTTAATCTTGTAATATCTTGCATTCCTATTTATGTATTTTTGATCTTCCCAGCAGTTGAAAGAACCTTCACGCCCTGAATCTAAATTAATTATAAAAACAACTATAACTGAATTTAATATAAAATATTGTACCGATCGATAATCGATTAACTCAGACATATAGCCTTTTCGTATATCAAGTAAAAACAATCTTATTGAATGTTAAAATATTTGAACTAATAAAGAACCATTGTATGATTTCAAGATCTTATCATTTATGTATTATTTAATGAAGTGGGAATAAGAATTAAACAGATAGAGTGTATAACAACTAATCACCGTACGCGGTGGGTTAACCTCTAAATTTCATTTGTCTTGGTACTGCAGCGCTGGTTGCGGAATTCTCAGATACCAAAGAGAGGAGAATTACATACGAAATTTATCTAATTCTCTGCAAGGCAGAATAGGCTTGAGCGGAATTTTTGAATAACACCCTACATACATAAGTCTCATTCACACCAACACTTTTAGATTAAATAGAGAGATAAGGTAGTCATAATTAACTATATTACTATATTTAATAAACCCAGATATATAAGAAATTGGTATATTAAATAACCAAAGAGAGGAAGAAAAGAGAGGTACGTACCCGGTGAGTTATAAATTGACGCTCATAATGTGGGAGTTAATAAACCATACACCGAGGGATAGTAACAATATACATGTATAGGTTAAAAGTTAAGAAAAACCAGTGCTTAATTAATTTAGATCATTTAATGCCCTTAGATCAGAAGATTCACAGGTTTCGTTTAGACGAATTCTTGATGCAGAACTTAGATTATGGGGTATTGCGTAATGAATGTTCTAACACATTTTTTATGTTAAATCAAATCTCATTTTATTTTTTAGGCAATTAAAATTTCTTTTTTATTCTTACTTCTTTAATCTGTTCTTTTGATTAATCTCTATTATATAAAATTGTCTTATACTAACCTCTATCACCAAACCAGTACCTTTATTTCTTAATATTATCCCTTCTTCTCTCACACACACATTCACACGCTAATTACAGATTTTCTTTTACCCCCCCCCCGTTTATTTACTGAGCGCTTTGATTATTTATTTATTTACTTTCACTTTTCTGCTGAAATATCTGCGTTATTATAGTACTTCACTGCACGTGGTTCCCCCGACTGCGCACTATGTTGTCTAGCTCTTTTTATTCCACTCTCCACATTTTACAAAACCGTCACTATAATTGAATCACTGTTTATGTATACTCTTAAATACTTTTGGGCAGGCCGCGCGTGCTTACACGCATGGCCTCCCGTCACTAATTTACTGAGACTGTTCCTGTAGTATCGACTGCACTGTTTGACTAATGGTGACCAACTGGGCGAACCTCGTGCGCGCTTGGTTGCATGCCTGCCAAGCGTTAGGCGTTGGCCGCGCGGCCTCATCTCATTCTTTGTTTGGTTTAAAAGTAACGAGCGGGAGTAATTCGCCTCACCTCCGCTATGAATTTTGGGTTGGAGATTACATAGTTTCCCATGTCCTTTTGTCCTCTGAGCACATGTCGCAAAAAAGTGGCACACACGCGCGCTCTTACACATTCCCAGACGCTAATAGCTTTTGTGTGACTCGTATGGGTTGGTACCGCACTGACTACAAAGTGTTCAAAAAAGTCAACCTTTCGTGATCAAGACTGTTGCCTAGCATGGGTTGGTTACAAATTGTTAAACTTATTATGAAATAAAAATAAACCATGGGTTTGCCCCGTTACAATCTCTAGCGCTTAAACTGTTGACCTTGAGTCAGTTCGTGTGCGCCATTTATATTCCCAATGATATTTTCAAATACAATTTATTTATGTTTATATTTCCCCAAAATATCCCTGGGTGGGCTTAACTGTACTGTTATGCCGAAGCATAAAAACGCTCATTGACACTGACATACTTCCTAAAGGGATCATTCTGGATATGTCGCCACAACCCCCTTTACAGTTTATTAAAATTTCATGGGTAACACCCCCCCTGGTCCAGTGACTGTGACCGCATCTGAACGACCTTACTGGACTTCCCTCTCGAGATCCCAACACCGCAAGGTCAGACAGGCACTTGACGCCCCTGTTCTGACGCGCAGGCCAGCACAGGACCGCCGCCACAGCATCACCATGTAATGGGACAATTCTGAAGGGTATAGATATTTTATTTCATTTAATAATTATTTGGGTCCAATCTGTTTGGGCACCCTTTATGGCCACTAGGACCTGCTTTGTGTAACACCCTATATTCAAATCCGTGCCAGTCCGTGCCTAGTACAAGAGAGATAAAGACATTGGAATGTGGGGGTGTGTGCGCTCGTGTGCCGTTGTCAATAATCTTGAACCCAAAGGCGTTGGCAGAAGTTACCACCACTTGCCTCATTAGACCGGCCACGTGAGTGCATCAACCAATCAGAGCGCAGGCGGACGGAAGTGAACTTTACCGACGCTTGGTCAGCCAGTCGACTACAAATACAGACCGCATGCGGTCATCTAAATCTATTGCTAATCAAGGTCGGCCGACCAAACCCAGTGAAAACCAATTAAAAATATATCAATCATGAACAGTTTTTGAAAATGAAGTAGGTGAAGTAAAAAAGTAAAAAATCAACAATGTGGTAAATGGAAAAAACTTTCGGACATACAATCAGTGCGGTACGAGACGAGGAGGAATGCCGATGGTGAAGTAACACACAACCAATTTAACTATGTCAATAATTACAGTTTAAAAGGGCCTAAAATAAATAAATAAGGGGGTTTGTATGAATGAGTGAATGAGCAAACAATGAGTGAATTGGTAAATATTTTGAGAGAGTGGTGTCAGACTATATAAATCTGTTAGTAAGTGTTAAAGTTAGAAGGGGGTGGAGGTTGTATTTAAACACCCATATGTAAATCGAATTATGATGAATAATTGAGAGTCACCCAAACTAATTGAGAATGAAAATGTTAAAGAAAGAATCAGAGTTAAAATGTAATAATAATTGAAATAAGTGAAAGATTTTAATAGAATATGAAAACAAATTGAAGCTGTAAAATGTGTAAATTTTGGTCAACCTAAGTGTGAAGTTATTGTTTATTGTAAGGTAATAACAACAATGCGAATTTTGAATGTTTTATGTTTATTATGTTGTATTATGTTTGAAGATAAAAATTACAAACATGTTCATGTATTTTATGGTGTAGCTTTGTGTAGTGTATATAGGTCAAGGTCATTTACTTGACCCAGAGAGATCAGCTGATGGTTGATGTTAGAGACAGGACCAGTTTCTAGTAATTAATTCACGCAATTGTGTTACTTAATTAAATTAAATAATTTTATTTTTTTTATACTGATAAAAGAAATATTTTGGGGAGTTTATTTATTTTTTTATGCCTGCCGTATAGATGATGTTTTGAGGTTCCGAGTATATTGTTGTTTATATGTATTACTAGTGTGTTTATTGAATTATATTGTTTAGTATATATGTGTAAGTAAATGTAATGATAAGTGAATTTATGATTTAATGTATTCAATTTATTTTTTTTTATGATTGCCAGCGGCTAGTGAAGAAGTTGTAATTTTAGTTTAAGGATTTTGAATTTTATGGTAAATGAAAGGAGATGATGAAATCAATAACAATATGAAATTTTGATTTTGAACTTAGATTAATTTTTGAACAAAATTTAATGATTTGAATTTAATTTGTTTGCTATGTTTTGATTTGAAAAAGTAACGTTGATTTGAGAAAAGAAATTGAACTTGGAAAGATAAAATATTTTATGGAGTTTATGCAAAATGTAATAATGAGTATGTGTACGCACCCAGTACTTGTTAAAGGCAACCCATTATGCATGTAAGGGGGAACATATCGGTTGAGGATCTGGTATGGTATAAGGCCAGGGTTTTGATTTTGGGGTGGAATGTTAGAAGGTTAGGTGTACTATGGTGAGTATCTGTCCGATTTTATGGTGTTGGGATCTCGAACAGAGAAGTCCAGTAATCTCGTTCAGGTGCAGCCATAGTCGCCGAGCTAGGGGGGTAGTTTACCCATGATGTGTTAAGAATTAACAGGGGTTTGTTGGCGCCATATCGTCACCGATCCTCTTGGGGTAGCAATGAGAGTTCTGCTTCGGCAGAAGACCTCTCATTGGGGGGGGGGGTCTTGTAATGGGACAATTCTGAAGGGTATAGATATTTTATTTCATTTAATAATTATTTGGGTCCAATCTGTTTGGGCACCCTTTATGGCCACTAGGACCTGCTTTGTGTAACACCCTATATTCAAATCCGTGCCAGTCTGTGCCTAGTACAAGAGAGATAAAGACATTGGAATGCGGGGGTGTGTGTGCTCGTGTGCCGTTGTCAATAATCTTGAACCCAAAGGCGGCGGAAGTTACCACCACGTGGCTCATTAGACCGGCCACGTGAGTGCATCAACCAATCAGAGCGCAGGCGGACGGAAGTGAACTTTACCGACGCTTGGTCAGCCAGTCGACTACAAATACAGACCGCATGCGGTCATCTAAATCTATTGCTAATCAAGGTCGGCCGACCAAACCCAGTGAAAACCAATTAAAAATATATCAATCGTGAACAGTTTTTCAAAATGAAGTAGGTGAAGTAAAAAAGTAAAAAATCAACAATGTGGTAAATGGAAAAAACTTTCGGACATACAATCAGTGCAGTACGAGACGAGGAGGAATGCCGATGGTGAAGTAACACACAACCAGTTTAAGTATGTCAATAATTACAGTTTAAAAGCGCCTAAAATAAATAAATAAGGGGGCTTGTATGAATGAGCAAACTGGGTCATCTTACGTAGCTTTAGAATTTTAGAATAGCTATTAGAATAAAAACTCAGAATGAAGTAAAGCTCGGGCAATAAATGTTTTGATGAGTTCATTTTTTATTACAAATGTTTTATTAATAATTGAGAAATGATATAGTAAAGAAATTTGAAGGAATAAATGTGAGTTCTATTATATACAAGAGAGTAGTGTACGTTATTGATGTAACCTTAAAATCACGTTGATATTCACAGATCGTGTGACGGACCTAACCTAACTTCAAGGTAGGTGAGATATTAAATATTATTTTATAATTGTGTATTTATGTATAATAGCACAACCAGACACTGTAACAAAACATCAAATAGTGGCCTTGTATAATACCATATCCCCAACTGATCTGGTTCCCCTTAGCTGTGCTGGAATGCGTTAAGAAGCACTGGTTTCTCTTAACTTCTAACATATACATGTATATATATATATTGCGACAACACAAATTACTAAACTATTGGCGCATAGGATATGATAGTATGTGTATCTCAAATTAAAAGTCTATATTGGAGGGTTTAAGATTATTTATTGCACAAACACAAGTAATTGTTTATATGATATATTTGATATGTACAGAATGTAATATTTGATATAGAGTCTTTCTTTTAAAATGTTAAACAATGTTCATACGCAAGACGTGATACGTTACATAAAGAAGATTCCCACGATGATGTTGTTGAAGAGAAGGGCAGGTCTTTGCGGTGTAGTTGGTTCGTCAGGTGCGGCTTATAAATGACAGACGTTTCCCCAGAAACGTTTACAGCTGGGCTGGCGTCCTGTAACAGCTTGGCTGATGTCCTGTAACAGCTGGGCTGGTGTCCTATAACAGCTGGGCTGGCTTCCTGTAACAGCTGGGCTGGCGTCCTGTAACAGCTGGGCTGGTGTCCTGACAGCTGGGCTGGTGTCCTGTAATTCCCACGATGAATCTGACGCTTCACACAACGGTACTACGGATCTTACTACTCGTAAAATTAATATAGAGTTTATGACCAAGTAATATCTCAGGTGACAGTGAGTTTAATCTAATAACGGTATATTGAACTTATACCACTCCGGCTTCTTCAAGTGTTCACGCGAATAACAAGGTCTACCGCGATCAGCAGACCACCCTATGAGGAAATCTTGCACTAACACGGAAATGTCTTGATGGAACAACTTACTATTGCGTAACTATTAATGATACTGACACTGTGGAAAATCTCGCACAGTGATACAGTTACACTCACTTATTACACACGTAATACTACAATACTAATATCGTGTGTAAAGAGTTAATACTCAACCGATCTGCGTCAACACGCGTTACTATCCCCGAAAAGTCTTAACAGATCCTTGCAAGCGGTAGAATCTTGTACAAGGAGTGCACGACCCGTTCGTGGTAGCAGCAGTGAAGAACTGCCTGTAATTATACGCACAATGCGTTAAAACAATACTGTGTGCAGGTGTACTACACACACAGTTCTGAGTCTTCCCGTTTCACTAACGACGAATAGTTTTTACAACACCTTGCAAGCGGTAGAATCTTGTACAAGGAGTGCACGTCCCGTTCGCGGTAGATGGCGTAGAAGAACTACCTGTGTAACGACAGGCTTAAGAAAATTTCCAACCACCACTCAGCATTCTATTGGTGGACGGAAGTCACATGGTTAGTACGCCGTGACATGCACTTTTCATGCAGTAGAGTGCATTTACTTTGTAACAGCATGCATAGCGGTAATCAGAATACCCTTATCACATGCATAACTGCATACTTTACTAATATCATACATGAACGTAAATAATAGTCAGAAATATATAGGGATTGTAGCAATACATATGTCTATGTTCAGTTCAATGTCAAACACAATGATAATTAATTCACGCACCGCCCGGGAAACGTTTACCACTCGCGCACGCGCGCACATTTCCACAAACACAGTACATGAATAACAATAAATAAATAATGCACAGTTTTACTAAACTAAACCCTTATCCTTACTAAATACAACTGATAACATAACCAAACTTAACCATCTACCAATATAACATGAATGTCCATTGTCTGTGTAATATATGAGCTTGCCCCGCCTATCATGATCCTGTGATTCGTTGCAGGATTAACCCCTTCCCGCATAAAAAAAAAAAAAATTTTTTTTTTTTTTTTTAGTTAACTAACAAAAATAAAATTTTTTTTTTTGTTCATATAACCAAAACAATTTCCTAATCCTGAAATAATAATAATACCCTCGAACTAAAATCAAATAAACATCCTCAATTAATACTAACATTTCCTAACTGTCACTTTGACAGAAGCACCAAATCAAAGACACGTGGTAACCTTAAAACCAAAACAAACACACATGTTCTTGACAAGCAGATAAACAAAATTTTATGCAGGGTCACAAAGTACACAGACGGCATTCCTTATCTTAACTAGATTATTGTTCATTCACAGAGTCATCTTACATACAACATTTAAACCTGAACTGACATATTTAAATCACTACACATTCTTACCCCTATATCCTGACATTTATTTCTGAGTTTTTTGTATAAATTTTTCTCAGTTTTGAAACGCACACGTTTACTTGGAAATATAGATTTGAATTTGTTTAATATACTCCGTAATTGCCTTATCTCGCAACTCATTAACTGAACCTTGCAGGTCAGCGAGTTACTCGTTATCTTATCTTTCGAGCGTCCTAGTCTGATAACGTGCGGTACACTATCTACTTTATTTTGCAATGGGTCGTTAGGAAATCCAATTGACAGTTTATTCAATTCGTCGACTTCCAATATAATATTATGTCCGAGTTTTCTAACTCCAAGTACGGTCGCATCTATTTCCGTACCCTGTTCGTATTTTGTTTTAATTGCCTGTTTTTCAATTATCTGCGACTCACACGCTCCTGATTTTATCCTTGTGTGACATACCGGCAGAATCGGCCTTTGTATAAAGTGGTTTTTACACCTCTTTAGTAACTGCTCGTCCAACAGCGATATTTCTGTGCCGCTGTCAAACAATATCTCGTCAACATAACCACTAATTTTTGCTTCGACCACAAATCGGTGCCATTTTCAATACTAATACTACCCTCATATCTACTACTACTATCATTACTATATACTAAACTGTCTCTCATTCCTGCAGGATATAGGCCAGACATAACAGTTTTACTCTTATAACTAACATTTTTCATAATTGATTGATTGAACTGCTTTTCAACTGAATCATTTTCAGTAACTGTTGCTAATAAGTTGGTATTAAATTGCTGAGTTGTATTTTTATGTTGTTGTGATTGTGGCTGATTTTGTGGTGTTTGAACATGAAACTGATTACGCGGTGGTTCATTATTATTTACCATAATTGTTGTCACCTTATTGTCATCAGTAACATTCACCTCTCCGTCCTCCAAAAACACCTCAGTACCTGCTATAGATTCATCTAGTACCTCATCGTTACGACATGTGTCATAAATACCTGCACCGTTAGTCTCCATACTAGTTTCAGGCTCTACTACTGGTTCGGGAATTTCATGTGTTATGCATACACAGTCCGAATCCGTAATAGCTTCAGATTCTACCATTCGTTCATGGTTATCGTATGCTATATCTGTTACACTATAAACTATCACCTCATCACAGCACTTACCTGAAGTGTGTTCCAGACTAATAGTGTTGTTACTACTAATTTCATTTCTGTTATCTTCACTACAATTTGATGCATAATCTAAATACTCGACTTTACCGAGATATGGGCTATTAGGCCCTATATTGTAATATAACGATGTTTCTTCTGTACGTGTTTATTTATGTTTATTGGGTTTATGTTTTATAAACGTGTTGCTTTTAATTAATTTATTGTGAAGAGTTTTTTAGTAATTTGATTCCACTTGTGTAAAAACGAATTTGTTGCCGCAATCGATTGTGTCTTCGAGCGCCCTGTTCTTTTTAATAATCTGGTCCGTTCGCTGCTCACTCTCCTGTTGACTTGCCTGTAATTGTCCTGTAAATTTTCTAATTTTTCTACAATGACAACTCCTTCCAGTCAAAATAACAATATTTATTTTTATTTAAATCATTCAGGAAAAAGAACAGTCGACTTGTGTCGAAACAAAATATTGGTCGGGTCGACTCTACTGCTCAATTCGACTATGACACTAACAACCTTCAATAAACAAATTAATTATAATAATTATATTAAATCTCAGGGTTTAGGGTTCTTTGAGACTGTCATTGAATTCAGAAAATGCATACAAAAATACAGTACATCACAAAAGGTAAGTAAAATTTAAAATCTTAATACTATATTCTATTACTCGTTGCTAAGCAACGACTGTCGTTTCCGCAAGATGACCGCTCAAACGTCTAACCTCGAGCTGTTCCCAATTATTTTTAAATAAATGTTTAGTGTTCACAGTTTTAGTTTTAAGTTTTTCCTTCAATTAACGATCACTGGTGTTTGTTTTGTAAGTGTAGATGGTGTCTACGATAGTGTGGTGTAATCGTATCTGTAGTGTGGCTATTAACTAAGTTGGCGTCACTCACATAAGTTATGAATGGGCGTTCGTTTTAGGTGGTCAGGATTTTCTGAGTTTCTGCATTTAGTTTTAGGTTTAATTTAATTATTTCTGTCTTCAGGTCTTCCACAGTGTTTACCGCTTCTGTTGGTAATTATTGTTGACTGCCAACGGTCCAAAAAACATTACTTATATTCAAATAATATTCGCTTCATCAGAGCACATCTGCCCTCTATAATGGTTAACAATCCAATTCTAAATCCTTGCTTCTTCATCAACGGTCTCCTGACCTTACAATACTGGCCTGTGATTGGTCAAAACTGAGAGTTCATAAGGTCACATGGTCAGTTTACAAATTTCAAATGTTCATTTGCCTATAAGAAAAATACTCCTTTTTTAGCTTTAAGTTTCCTTAAATTTAAATTATATCATGTTTTTCTTTATATAATTATGAGCATTTTGATACCTTATTTACATAAATTGGTTATTATAAAGGGTGATTTCCCACCTTACAAAATTTCTAACTTTGGGCTTACACTTTTAGTTCCTGACATTTATTTACTAATCTATTTTATAATTTACATTTATTATTACTTAAACTCTGATTCTGAACCCTTTTTTTCTGATTTTAAACTATTTACTAAACGAGTCTGGACCCTTAACATTATTTAACAAATGGTTAACAATAAAATCCTTTAACATATTATTCAATATACTGCCTCTATGGCCTAGTCGACAATTACCAATTTACAAATAATATACTTAGTGTTAATACAATATTTTGATTAGAACAGAATCATCTGGCATGCTATGTTTTAAGTATGGCCTACATGATTAAATATTGTATTTTACAATTAGCCACAATGATTAGTTAACTGGCATACTATTCAGCCATCCCATTTATCTTAACTAGTACTATTAATCAGTGACTAGATTATTGTTCATGGGTTTTGGTTCCTAATGCATGACCTTCTGATTCTGCTCATAGGCTCCAACTACTTCTAACAACATTGTTCATGAATGTTACTCATAAGCTTTGGCATAAAACACAAACATAACTAGTCATGCCAAAACCTTTATAAACATCTTAACATTATTTAAAGCCCCCATCACAACTCTCTATTAATGTGGTCCATGGGTTTTCTTTTTACATAAAAGTATTTAACCCACATTTCTCCCATCTCCCCTGTTGAATATCAGGCCCGAGTGGACCAAAAAATGGTTAGTGATGTGAGTGATGATTCATTAGGTATCAGAAATGATGAAAATTGTGGACTGTATTAAATTCATTTTAATTGAATTTCAAGTTACATTATATGATTAGTAGTTATTTAAATAAGGTTGGCTAATGAGCGTCTTGTCTATAGAAAGTATTAAATTTTTAAATTGTATTAATAGCGGGCCTAGTTGGCCATAAGTGAAATGTGTTGGCCTAAGGCCTACATTAAATGTCGCGACAAGAAAATATGACAGTAGGACAGCGGGCGAACCGACCGCCGCTAGCGTTTGAGACGAACTGTACAAAGTTTCAACATGAATAATCGGAATAGAACAAAAAGCAGTAAGCAGATTAGCCAACCTACAAAGTGAAATTATCGCGCTACCGTACATAAGCTGCCCATCAAAATCAATAGATTTTTTACCATTTTTTAGTAAATTATTATACATCTAGTAACTTAATTTAAAAAGATACAGTTTTATTAACAATAAGAGTTAGTTTCAAGGCTAAGTTGAACCTTGAGTTATGAGATTAGATAACGACAGTCCGTTAATAGTTTAGAGATAAGCATGCATAAGATAAGCCTAAAGATTAGCGTTGTAAGCCAAGGTTGGCGAACAGCTGATTTCAGACATGAATGTGAATGTCTGCTTTGACAAATGTTGCCGTCACATAATGTATGTGTACAGTATAGAACATTATAAAACATGAAAAAATACATAATTATACAATGCTTAATAATGTATAATCGGAAGCTCGTCACAAGATAGACCGATAGTTTGTAACCCTATGCATGTCATAGATGGTTACCGTAAAATTAGTTGAGGCCCGTAGACCTGTACAGAGAATTAATTGCATGAACAAAATTGTCACAATTACATGTTTAAGTGTATATTTAGCATGGCGTCATGTACTGACCAAGTCATGCTGTTCCTGAAGTTTCAGGAACTTACAATATGTAATAATGTATGAACAAGCTAGATAGCTGACTGAATGCAAGCCCAAATATGACATGTATATCATGATTTAAGTAAAAATAATTGTGCATGCTTAATCGCAAAATAAATACAATATAAAATAAATTTAGACGTGGCACAGTTACATGCGGTAGACGCAAAAACGATAGGGTTTACATAAACGCAAGTTATATGAATACAATAACAATAATTTAGTTAATTACAATATGAATAATTGCAATGTCATAAATAACAGATACAATACTGTGATTACAAACGTAGTACATGAGTTAAACAATTCAAAGACATTCACAGAACAATAAATCACATATATTAGCAACAGTATAAAGAAATGAATGCATGATTGCGCAGCTGCAAGACATGCAAATATTATGTAACAAAATTTTATAAAATGAGACCACCAAAAAACATGAAATATACCCCAAAACATCAAATGTAAATGTGTAAGGCATAGTATGCCACACAAAATTAACATACAAATGCAAAATAGTAATATACCACCAAAAACTATGATGATTATAGAAGCATGCAATGGCGCAAAATTGATAAGAAAATGTTGTGATAATTCATCACAATTAGGTTGACCAAATGGTCGTAATAAGTAATAAGCCAATGGCTAAGTAAAATAGCATTGTGCTAAGTAATCATAATAATCTTGTCAAATCTCGTCCCGCGCTGGCAACAGACATAACTTATGTATTGGTCTCCGCAAAACACCCGTAGGCGTGCGAATGTCTGTCTATCAGAATTAAGTTATCTGGGCCGGGAAATGTGGCGTTAATTACGCCAAATTTCCAGGCTAATGGAGGTAAATTATCCTCAATAAGCAAAACTAGGTCACCAATGGAAACATTGTCCTTAGCGAACTTCCATTTGTGACGCTGCTGCAACTGGTGCAAATAGTCGCGAGACCATGCCTTCCATATGCCTTGGACAAACCTCTGTAGAAGTTGCCAACGCCCAAGACGAGAAATAGGAATGTGAGATAAGTCTGGGTCCGGTATCGCCGTTAAGGGTGCGCAAATCAAAAAATGGCCAGGTGTAAGTGGCACCGGGTCGTTGACATCTGAAGAAATGGCAAATAAAGGTCGAGAGTTCAGACATGCCTCTATCTGAGACAAAACTGTCGTGAACTCCTCGAAGGTAAGTATAGATTTGCCTACCACGCGGCGCAGATGAAATTTCAAACTCTTTATGACGCTCTCCCAAAGGCCACCGAAATGAGGTGAGGAGGGCGGAATAAATGACCATGATATCCCCTGAGAGGACGTGAATGACTTGATCGATGAGATGGCATCCTTATTATGCCAAAAGATGTAAATATCATGTAAGATAGTGCGGGCCTTCCTAAAGTTTCTGCCCGCCATGACGAATCATGAAGGGACCACCATAATCAACCGCGCAAAATAGAAACGGCCTTGAAGGAGTGACTCTAGGAGATGGTAAAATACCAAGCCTCTGAACCTGCTGTTTGGCACTAAACCTGAGACACTTTACACATTTTCGAATGATGGAGCGAATGACTAACCTGGCATTAACAATCCACCAGCGCTGACGCAGTGAATGATGCACGAGTTGAGCACCAGCGTGGAGTAAACGAATGTGTTCACGTTCAATGATAAGGCGGGTAATATGCGCCGATGGGGGTAATACAATAGGGTGTTTAGAGTCGTAAGGTAATTGGGAATGCTGTAATCGTCCGCCCACGCGTATCACTCCAGAATCATCAAGAAACGGGTCGAGAGAAGCCAACTTACTCCTAATGGAAACAGAAGATCCGTTACGAAGACAATTAATTTCGGCTGCGAAGTGGATCGACTGAGATTGTTTTATGAAGAAATTGAGAGCCTGATGAATTTCTACAGGGGTAAGATCGCCCGCCCGTACATTTGTCAGCACTTGAGTGTCTAATATTTCTGATGAACCGAAAACAGTAAGCGTATACGCGCGTTAGACGATGCAACGAGGAAAAGTCCAAAGAAAGGTCGACAGCCAGGGTAGACATTAGAGAAAGGTTATGGGTATGTTTCTCTTCCGCAGCGACTTCAGAAGACGACGGAGTGGACGGTACGAAGGATGGAAAAGGATTGGACTCTGAAGATTGAGACAGACAGCTGGGACCGTGCCACCAAAGCGAGCAATCGCGCAAAACGTCAGGGAGACACCCCCTTGAGATAATATCAGCAGGATTGTGTCTTGAATTGATGTGATGCCAAGTATAAGTTTGCGTAAGACGCTGAATTTCAGCAACACGATTTGCGACGTATGTTTTCCACCGCGTAGACTGGGCATGAATCCAGTAAAGAGCCACCATAGAGTCAGAATACAAATGTACATTATCAATAAACGAATAAAGAGCAGGAATGACCTTAGATACGAGTCGCGATAACAACAAGCAAGCACAGAGTTCGATGCGAGGTAATGACACCTGTCGTAAGGGAGCCATGCGAGATTTGGAACACAAGAGATGACAGGAGGCAGAAGAATCTTGATAAATGACTCTGACATAAATACAACAGCCAAACCCCCTTTCAGAAGCATCCGAAAAACCATGCAATTCAACTGTACTTGCCTCACGCTTGCAACGAATAGACCGTGGGACCACAATTTTGCTAATCAGACCCAAATTGTCGCACAAAGAATGCCAATCCGAACGTGATTGGCCGGAGATCGGTTCATCCCAACCAATCTTGCAAAGCCAGAGTAAGTATATGAGTATATATAAGTATATATAGTAAGTATTTGACGCTCCTGAGTTGATAGCGCCATCATCGATAAGCGTCATGTGACCAAGATCCTTATATTCTTTAATAAAGTCAGCGTAGTCGCGCGCGAGCTTAGCATCTCGCCTAAATCGACGCTCTAAGCTTAAGAATCTTGATTCAGCACTAGTGTAGGATTCCCCCAAGTGGAGATTATCGGGCTTAAATGGAAGTGAAACCACAAATCTACCCTCGTGGTTGCGCTGGGTCGAGCGCATGAAATGCTCTTCACAGGCTGACTCGTTATCAGGGGTGTTGTCAGGGATAGTTTCTGCTTCCCAAAATCTTTCGAGAGATTGCAGAATTTGACTGTCGTTGTTCCTTGCTAGGAACGAAACAGCAGGACCCTCGTTGCGGCAGTGTTTGGGCAAGTTGCCAGCCAAAATGTAGCCCAGCTTTGTTTCCTGAATGATGGGAAAATTAGGGCCGCGTATGTATTTATTAGTTAAGATCAAGTCCAGGTAAAATTGTGCCCCTAATAGTATGTCGATTTGCGACGATATGTTAAAATCTGGGTCAGCCAGGAAAATCTTGTTCGGGATGTGGAACTGATTTATGTCAAACGAATTTGCAGGCAGATTGTGAGTTAACGTAGATAAGACGGCACATTTCGCCTCGAAGCTATATCTTTGATAGCGAGAAATAATGCGTATAGACGCAATATCAGTTGCGTAACACGCTGTATTGTTTATGCCTGTGATTGGTAAGTTGGATTTAGTTAATTTGAGCTGTAATTTCCTTGCAAATGATTTTGTACAAAAATTTATTTGTGAACCGGCGTCTAGAAGAACTCTAGCCCTACGTCTGTTGCCAGCCTGGTCAATGACAGATACGACTGCTGTGGATAAGAGAACATTGTTCTTGCATTGTAATTTGAGCGAGCAGTAGTTACTGCTGGCAGCTATTGAGTTCGGCACGTAATTTGCGTGCAACAATGTGTGGTGTCGTTTTGAACAGATTTTACACACCTGCTTATTCTTACAGCTAGATATAAGATGATCTGATCTAAGACAATTGCTACAACATTTATGACTTGAAACAAATTGTCCCCGCTCAGCGGTGTTTAATGTACGAAATTTTATCACATATGTAAAGCGGGTGATTGGATTTACAACACACGCATGAATAATGGTTTGCCGCTGAGTGATAGCTCTTAAATGTAGTGCTGCCAGCAGTGTTTCTTGAGTTACATTTATCATATTTATTGTTAGGTCTTACATTAGGTTTGTTGAGTTGCTGTCCGGATTCAATAGGCAGTGTATTTTCTAACAGCTGTCTACGTGAGTTTAAAAAATGCGTGAAATCTTGAAAGCTAGGTAAATTGTCAGGGTCTATTGACTCCTTCCATAGTTTAAAAGTAATAGGGTCGAGTTTAGTGGATAGTAACTGTATAGTGATAAATTCAAATGAATTCACTGACAGCTTCATTGCTGCCAGTGAATTAACGGAAGACGTTATTGTGTTAGTGAACTCTGCCAAACTTTGGACAGAGTCCTTTATTGTCAACTTGACTTGAAGTAAGTTTTGCACATAGTATTTTGCTAGTATGAACTTGTTGTCATACCTTTCGGACAGCAAACTCAACGCTATTGGATAATTTTCCTTACAGATAGGTAATGACTTAATTAGATCTAAAGGTTCACACTTCAAAGAAGAATGTAATTTCTGCACTGGTGTTAAATCGGATCTTGTATGCACTAAATCCGTAAAAATTGAGTAAAAATGTTGCCATTCCAATATGTTGCCTGAGAAGCAGGGCAAACTTATTGGTTTTAATTGCATGTGGGTCGATAATACGGGAGGTACAGTCTGAGCATTAAATGTATCAATTAATTGCAAAATGTTTGCTTCAGTCGAAGCAACAAAACGCATTTCTTCGACCTCAACTCGGTCTTCTTGAGCAGCGCTCGTGTCTTTACTAATAAATTTATTTCAGACTGCACCTCGTCGTACTTCGAGGCCAAGCTTTTGAGACTTTCCAGCCTTACAGTTAAAAAATGTTTTGTATTTGATGTTACATCAAAGTTATTTACAGCAGATTGTATTCGCACTATTGCGGACTTTAAGCCGCCTCTTTTTCTGGTCAACACTTTGAGGCCTTCTTCAGCCATTGTACGCACCTTGTTACACTGTTGTTGATGATACCTTGTTGGCGATGGACTGCAGCGTCGACGCCTTGGTGAAGATGGCAAACACAGCTCGTAGAGATGACCGCCTTGTGTAAAGCACTGTAGCTAGCAGGCTCTTGCTAAGATGTTATCAGAAGGCTCTAAGATGACGAGCGAAATGCTGATGAAAATCACGCCACGGTCGTATCAGCTGATGCGCTAATTCGCCCGTGATGGCCAGAAATAGTGGCAGAAAAATATAAAATGGTAATGACGCATGGAAAATCCAGGTCCGGAGTGACCAAAAAATGGTTAGTGATGTGAGTGATGATTCATTAGGTATCAGAAATGATGAAAATTGTGGACTGTATTAAATTCATTTTAATTGAATTTCAAGTTACATTACATGATTAGTAGTTATTTAAATAAGGTTGGCTAATGAGCGTCTTGTCTATAGAAAGTATTAAATTTTTAAATTGTATTAATAGCGGGTCTAGTTGGCGATAAGTGAAATGTGTTGGCCTAAGGCCTACATTAAATGTCGCGACAAGAAAATATGACAGTAGGACAGCGGGCGAACCGACCGCCGCTAGCATTTGAGACGAACTGTACAAAGTTTCAACATGAATAATCGGAATAGAACAAAAAGCAGTAAGCAGATTAGCCAACCTACAAAGTGAAATTATCGCGCTACCGTACGTCCCCCTCACTGACACTTTTTGTGTTTGGGAATATCACTGGTACTTCACTGACACGTTATTAATTGGGCGTTTGTTTGTTTGCACTATCTAATATCAGGGATCACTAACTTTATCCCACACTCTTTCACATTAACATAATTACAAAAGGTTTGTATGTTTTTTGAAGTGAAACTTCTTTATCGACGTATGAGAGAAATTTTATAGCAATGTAAAAAAAAAATCGTCACGATTTTCGGTTACGCGCCATGTTGTTTTTTTATCAAAGTTCAGTATAGTGACGTAAAGAATAATATATTAGTTTGAAAGTGATAAAATAAAAAGACTTATTATTTGTTATGTGAGAGCAAATGAGAGTTTTCATAAAAATTCAAGTAAACGTCGGCCAATAGACGAGAGAGAGGTGAACCCATGGCCAATCCATCATCCTCAATGAAAAATTGGTTATTGAAAGCAAATTAATTCAAATTCAAGTGAATTTATAGTAAAAGTGAGAGTGATTATATATTTCGTTTGATAAATCCAACACGTGAGCGTGATTTTAATATTTATTTGAGGTTAACCTCACTTTTTGATTGTAAGTATCAGTAAATGTATATAAATCTATTAAAATTAGCAAGTATTAAAAATCCAACACGTGAGCGTGATTTTAATGTTTATTTGAGGTTAACCTCACTTTTTGATTGTAAGTATCAGTAAATGTATATAAATCTATTAAAATGAGCAAGTATTAATAAATATGACTGTAAATCTAGTAAACATTATTAATTCTAAAAACAATAAAAAAACAAATTAAATAATAATTTAAAAATAAAACAAAACACAATTAGAAAATAAGCTTTATCTACCCAATTTCTGTGAAGTTGTAAATAGTAGAAAAATGATATGTCATAAAGAAGTTTCACTTCTTACCTGTGTACTCTGGTACACACACATACTTTATTTATATTTATTATACATTTTGATTAGTTTATTTACTACCTGCATTGTATTTTTCTTTTATTATTTATATTAGACAGTCTTTCTTTTTCTATAACTAAAGGTTGTCTATTTTTATTTGGTCTATGTGGATAGCATAGGCGACTCCGCCTACTATCATCCCTACTGAATTGAGCAGTTCTAGCTTTGGGACATGGTTACTATTATGTCGCATTACATATGCTCCCCCACCAAAACATGTTTATTTTTCCTAGCTGAAGGTCTAGAGAAAATTAACTGTCAATCTCAACCTCCTGTTTCTCACTTCATTCAAAATATTTCTTCATTTCGGAGACATTGTATGTGCCCTTCACTTTATTATTGCGTGGATTGGCTAAAACATAAGTGTTATTACTGTTGTCTTTGATTACCACAAACGGTCCATGGTACAGCAGCAGGAGTTTTTTCATTACACCTTCCGTACCACTGGGCTGTTGTTTATTTCTTATAAGTACTCTTTCTCCGACTTCGAATCTAAGTTCTGGTATCCCACTATTTCTTCGCTTATTTCTCCTCAGCGTTATCTTGTTTCCTATTCTATGGTATACCCGTGTAACATCTAATTCTTCTTCAGGCATCTCGGGGAACGTAATTAACTGGGTGAGCTCACGCGGTGGTGGTCTTGAAAACATCATCTGATATGGGCTGAGTCCCAGCGTCTCATGGTAAGCTATATTTAAAAATAGTTCAGTATTCGTCACGTGCTCACTCCAGCTTTTGTGATTACTGTGGCAATAGGTCCGGAGAATGCGGCCCACTTCTCGCAATACTCTTTTTCCAGGGTTGCTTGAAGGGTGATATATGGAGGTTTTGTAGGTTTTTATTTTTCTAGCTAATAACGCTTCTCTCCATCGCTTGCCTTTAAACTGGGTTCCATGGTCTGTTATCACTGATTCAGGGGTACCGACATCACTGGTGTACTTTTCCAGTACTATTTTGAGAATGACTTTAGTTGACGCCTTGCTGATTGGATACAGCTTGGTATACTTGGAGAAATGATCCCATAGACAATATATTTGTATTGGTGCCTGCCACCGCTTCTTGGAAAAGGCCCGCAAATGTCGAGGAACACCTTCTCTAATTTTCTGTTCGAAGTAATGGTCATGAACTCTCCTTCCTTCTTGGCATTGTTTACCTTCACTTTTTGGCATATCGCACATTTCTTTACTATAATCCTTACCTTTTTGTTCATCCCCTTCTTGTACAGGTGTTCTTCTAATGCCTTGACTACTTTAGTTGGCCCCATGTGCCCATACATCTGGTGATAATTATTCACTATTGGCTGTTCTAATGACTTTGGAACACTCAGTTTCCATTACTTTTAATATTCGGTTCAGTGAAGACTAGCCCATCATGAAGTTGATGGTATGCTGTTACCATGTTGTTTTCTATGCGTACTCTAATTCTAGCCAGTTTTTGGTCTAATACTTGTTCTTCTCTGATAGTGTTTAATGTTTGCCAATTCTTCTCTGCCTGCTAATGAATAATACACTTTACCAATATCCTCTCTGTCAGGTTCGAAAGTCCCCTTCTCTAAATTTACTCTTGATAAAGCGTCCGCAACCGTATTCTTCTTCCCTGGTACATACTCCCAGGTGATATTATACTCCTGTAGGGCCAGTACCCAACGAGTTAGCCTCCCATGGCTCAATTTACATCTCTGCAGAAACGAAATTGACTTGTGATCAGTCCTTACTGTGACCGGGTATCCCAAGATGTAAGTGCGAAATTTGTTGCAAGCGAATACTACGCTTAGAAGTTCTTTTTCAGTAACATTATAGTTACGTTCACAGTGATTTAGTATTCGACTAGCAAAACTTACAACCCGGTGATCTCCTTCACTATCTTGTTGGTAGAGTTTGGTAGTTGTCTTGTTTGTTCATCATCTTCTTTCACAGCACTACACTTAATATAATATTGAAACTTTCTCTTGTGAAAACTTACTTGTCTTTTTCGTTGAATGCGTTTCGGCGTCGTATTCGCCTTCGTCAGCTTAGAAACAGACTGCCAGTACTTAGTAACAATCCCCTTCCTCTACACAGCACCCCCACTATACCTTCCAAGCAACAACCGTTACTAAGTACTGGCAGTCTGTTTCTAAGCTGATGAAGGCGAATACGACGCCGAAACGCGTTCAACGAAAAAGACAAGTAAGTTTTCACAAGAGAAGTTTCAATATTATATTAAGAGTTTGGTAGTTTAGAGTTCTGCACCTAAACTTGTATCACTTGCATCGCAATTAATATAGAACCTCTTTTCAAAATTGGGATGATGGAACATGACTTCTAAGAATTTTTTCTTGATCAGATTGAAAGTTAGGTCATCTTCACCACTCCATTTCCACTTGTATTTGGATGACAGTAGATGTTTAAAACGGGACGTTAACTCAGAGTAATTCCTTTGGAATTTTCTGTAATAGTTACAGATACCTAGGAAGGACTGCAACTGTCTGATGTTCTTAGGTTTGGGGAACTTTTGAATTGCTTCCATCTTCTCTGGAGCTGTGGTTATGCCTGTTTCTGATAGTACAAATCCTAAAAACTGTAATCGGTTAGTTAATAATTTAAATTTTTCAATTTTGAGCGTAATATTGTTGGTAGCTAGCCTTCGTAGAACCAATTCTACCCGTTCACAATGCTCCTCCCATGTGGTGACGTAATCATCTACATACACCGTGGCGAACTCCAGTACCTCTCTTCCTAATATTTGGTCCATGACCTTGACAAAAACAGCGACAGAGTTTACCAAGCCAAATGGTAATCTTTTAAATTGATAGTTGCGACCATCAAAGATAAACGCAACAGACCTCCGGCTGTTGGGGTGCAGCTCAACTTGCCAATACCCGCATACGGTGTCGAGGATGCTTATGAACTTGCAGCCTTCAAATTTCTTCATAATTTCCCCTATTTCGCCCGGTGATGTTCTGTCGTTCACTATATTCCTATTTATTTCTCTGGTGTCTAGACACAACCTGACCGCCCCATCCTTCTTCTGCACAGCGACAATTGGACTGGTGTACGGTGATGAACTGGTTTCAATAATATCTTGTTCCAGCATTTTCTGTATTTCTCTTCTGACTGCTGGTTTAAGTGATTGAGCAATGGAGTAGGATTTTTTGTTAAACTTTATTGGGTTGTGGAATTCTAACTCACAAAGTTCTTCGCCTTCCCCGGTAGATCTGAGAAAGTGTTTCTGTATCTATTGTACATATTTACCAACCGTTCCTTTTGTTCTTGTGTAATGTTTTCTCCCCTGGTGACTTGAAATGAGTATATTTCGTTCAACTTCTTATTCCACTCTTCATTTTCAGGGTAGGTTGATCCTTGGGTTGGTGTCCTAAACTCGTCCCTCTCATCTTGGATCAAGGTGAATGAATGTCTATTATGTGTGGCACTATTCTGGCCTAAAATTTCACTCGACCATTCACCCTGTTCGTTGGTCAGTGTTATTTTCTCACTGCCAATGTCAATAATTGCTGAGTGGCGCCTTAAAGCGTCGCACCCAATCATAACCTTAAACGGTAACCCTTGGGCCACCAGGAACACCACTTGGATCACCTTTCCTTTGCTTGATACATCTATTTGTACTTGTTGCCTTACTGACTTGTTCATTTTGCCAGTAGCACCTACTATCACCATATTATTAATTGGCAGGGTTGGTATTGGTTCTTTGCTCATTGTTTTAATCCTGTTAAATTCCACTTTGTCAATGAGCGATACATTCGCTCCTGTATCAATTATAATCTCTGTTGCTACCCCTTGCAATTTAGCATTGATGAAAATTATTTGATTATTATTTTTCTTTTCCGAGTATGGTGCTTCTTCCATAAGGTCATTTCTAATGTTCCTCAAATAATAGTTTTTATTGATCATATTGACTCCATTTCTTGTCCTTTCTTTGTTTATTCGCCCGTCCAATTCCCGCAGTGATGGGCCGGTCATAGTTCTCACTGCTGTGTCTATTTTTCCGCCCGGTCTAATTGCTGTGTATTTGTCGTAGTTTCTCCAAGGTCTCTTGGAGAACGGTCTCAAGAGCTTCCCCTCCTGGGTTGGTTTCTTCTTCATCCCTCCTATTAATATTATTTGGGTACCTCCGGTCATTGTTGACATTAAGTCTCCATTCTCTGTTTTCGCTATTACCATTATTATTATTATTTTGGTTGCGGCTGTGATAATTGCCTTGGTTATTTCTGTAACTATTATTATTATAGCTATTATTATTATTCCTATCATTATGGTTATTGTCATGGTTCCCATTTCGGGCCTGATTTGACCTTGGTTGTAGCTCTCTGCAATTATCTCCTCTGTCCATCTGGGACTGGTCAAACTGCCTCCTTAATTTTCTATAATAATCTTGGTGTTCGTAACTTCCCAGCAGTCTTTCCATGTCAGCTATGGTCTTGATCTGTCTGCATAGAGTGGCTTGGACAATCCCTTCATCAAAGTGTTGTGCCATTTTGCTAATTATGCATTCTTCAGGAATCTTTGGTTCTAAGTTGCGTGCTACACACACCTTCCCGAGAAAGTAGGCTGTCGGTGACTGGTAATGGTTGGCGTTGTACCTCCCATGGCAGAGATTATCCCTGATTATATTCTGTACTGACTCTGACCAGTATTTTATTCTGAAGGTTTGTTTAAACTCATCATATGTCGTTATTTCATTTCTGATGGCCGAACACCAGTTGTCGGTTATCTCCTTACAGCTGTCATCCAGTAGATTCTTAATCATGGTCCAACGGTTCTCTTTGGTTCGCAGTAGACACTCGTCCACCCATTCTAGGAATTCCACTGGGTTCCTGCGATAATTTTTAAAGTAATGTTCTCTCTGTTGTCCAGCATATTATGCTGAACACTGCAGGCTGGTCTATAGCTTATTCTGTCGAGATCTTCTCTCAGGTTCTTTAATTGCACTTCCTGGATGTTATCAATTCTTCCTGTACTATCATTCATTTGGTTTTTTACTCGGTTCATTTCCTCATTAACCCGTTCGATTTTTTCTGAGGTGTTAGTTTGTAATTCGTCCAATCTTTCTTGTGTTCCTTGCTGTACCTCTGCTATCCTAACTTGGTTGATGTTATCTGCTTGGTCTATTCTGGCGTCTAATTCTGGCCTGACCTGTATAATTGTTTCTTTGTTTTGTTCCACCTTTTCGACTAGTTCGGCTGTTTGTTGCTTTCTTTCTTCATTATATTCCTCTACCCTTTTACCAAGTGTTTCATTGACATTGTCAATTTTCTCATCAATGGTTCGTCTCAACTCCTTGTTGGAGTCCTCGATCTTCTTATTAATTTGTTTTAAATTTTCCTCATTCATTTTCCTCAAATCCTCCTTCATCTGTTTATTATTTTCATCAGTGTTTTCCTTAATGCTTTTTATTTCTGCTTTTATTTGTTTTAATCAATCTTCTCTCAAGACCTCGTTTGGTTTCCTGGAGCTTTCACTTATTTTTTTCTCCATACTGTCTATTTTCTCATTTATTTCCTCGATTTTTTTTAAGCTTTCATGAGTACTGTTTATTTTTTCCTCCTGTCTCCTAAAGTTTTCATTAGTTTCTTCTGTATTCTTGTCAAACTTCTCGTTCATTTGTTTTATTATTTCGTTAGTTTGTTTATTATCCTCCTTCATGCTACTCATTAAATCCATTAATTTTTCCCAATTTAGTCCTCCTCTGGCTTCCTCTTTATCACCCGCCTGCTGTTCCATTTCGGTGTCTAGTACTGTTTCTGTCTCTTCCCGTCTGCCTTCTTCCGTTTTTGGTCCTTTGCCAACATTTTCGACACTCCTCTTGTATGCATTTCCGTTTTTCTAACAGTCGCCAGCTAAAA
The DNA here is from genome assembly GCA_034769895.1 of Magicicada septendecula. NCBI lineage: Eukaryota > Metazoa > Arthropoda > Insecta > Hemiptera > Cicadidae > Magicicada > Magicicada septendecula. The sequence goes on from CM068375.1 coordinate 405,821,943, forward strand.
TTAGGTTTCCCGTATCGTTAGTAATTACGCTAGGCTCGGTAATGTCCCCAAACTTCAGCCTCAGTGGTTGGACGCCATCTGTAATATAACGATGTTTCTTCTGTACGTGTTTATTTATGTTTATTGGGTTTGTTTTATAAACGTGTTGCTTTTAATTCATTTATTGTGAAGAGTTTTTTAGTGTAATTTGATTCCACTTGTGTAAAAACGGATTTGTTGCCGCAATTGATTGTGTCTTCGAGCGCCCTGTTCTTCTTTTTAATAATCTGGTTCGTTCGCTGCTCACTCTCCTGTTGACTTGCCTGTAATTGTCCTGTAAATTTTCTAATTTTTCTACAATGACAACTCCTTCCAGTCAAAATAACAATATTTATTTTTATTTAAATCATTCAGGAAAAAGAACAGTCGACTTGTGTCGAAACAAAATATTGGTCGGGTCGACTCTACTGCTCAATTCGACTATGATACTAACAACCTTCAATAAACAAATTAATTATAATATATTTATTAAATCTCAGGGTTTAGGGTTCTCCAGATGGTCTAGTGGCTAACGCGGGCGATTGATGCGCTCGTGGTCCCGGGTTCAATTCCCGGCGGAGGTTCCGTACGGCGTGCACTCAGCGTCGTGAGGCAAACTGAGTAGGCGCTGAGATAACAGCGCCGCCTCCTGGCTGTGAATACCGCAACTAGCGGCTGGTGGCGCGTAGTACTAGCCATACACCGTCACACTAACACAAAAGCCGCGCGGTACGCCTTGGTCCTTAACGGACTGTTGAGCGGAGGTTTATTTTATTTATTCTGGTGTTTGTTTTGTAAGTGTAGATGGTGTCTACGATAGTGTGGTGTAATCGTATCTGTAGTGTGGCTATTAACTAAGTTGGCGTCACTCACATAAGTTATGAATGGGCGTTCGTTTTAGGTGGTCAGGATTTTCTGAGTTTCTGCATTTAATTTTAGGTTTAATTTAATTATTTCTGTCTTCAGGTCTTCCACAGTGTTTACCGCTTCTGTTGGTAATTATTGTTGACTGCCAACGGTCCAAAAAACATTACTTATATTCAAATAATATTCGCTTCATCAGAGCACATCTGCCCTCTATAATGGTTAACAATCCAATTCTAAATCCTTGCTTCTTCATCAACGGTCTCCTGACCTTACAATACTGGCCTGTGATTGGTTAAAACTGAGAGTTCATAAGGTCACATGGTCAGTTTACAAATTTCAAATGTTCATTTGCCTATAAGAAAAATACTCCTTTTTTAGTTTTAAGTTTCCTTAAATTTAAATTACATCATGTTTTTCTTTATATAATTATGAGCATTTTGATACCTTATTTACATAAATTGGTTATTATAAAGGGTGATTTCCCACCTTACAAAATTTCTAAATATTAGATGGTCTTTCTTTTTCTATAACTAAAGGTTGTCTATTTTTATTTGGTCTATGTGGATAGCATAGGCGACTCTGCCTACTATTATCCCTACTGCATTGACCAGTTCTAGCTTTCTAGCTTTGGGACAGGGTTACTATTATGTCGCATTACAATATATATATATATATATATATATATATATAAAACATAACATGAAACATTTCATCTTTTACTATCAAGCACTGGTTTTTCTTAACTTCTAACATATACATGTATATATATATATATATATTGTAACCACTCCTTCCCTTAGTGTTTGTGTCTTATCTAGTTTATTTTTGGAATTGGAAGTTTTCGTAATATGTTTTGCGAACGTAAATGGTGTCGTTCGGAAGCGTTTGGAAGCCTGTGTGCCTTACCTGTCCCTTCTCACTCTTTCGTAATTCCGGATAGGCGCCAAATTGTTTTTCGTGAAAACAATTAAAAGTTTTTATTTGTATAGTTTTGTATTGCACTATTGTGAATTCGAATCGCTCGCCGTCTGGCTTGTTACTGATTCTCATCTGAGTGGGGGAAAACGTGTTGCCAACTTGAGATAACGTTGGTTATGTTGACCCACTGCTAGTAATCAAAACATGCATAATATTCTTTACAAGTAAATAATGGACAGTTGTTATCGGTACACACTCTTTTATTAGGCTTTTGACTGGTTATTTTTTGTTAACGCTTCATAAAATTAATAATTTATACAATGATTTTAGCCTCGGCAATATTCGCTCAATCAGCGGATCGCTGGGTTGGCAGTACAATGTTTATATTAGCTGCAAGGCAGTGTGGTTATTAGTTTACAAAATAAATCTGCCTATAGGGTTCTTTTAAGTACGAAACAGAGGTTTATCTAACAAGATAACAAAATTAGAACATATCATTTAAAGTACGTGATCATTAAAATTAAACAAGGTTTACTATAAATTAAATATTGTGGTGTTGAATTGTGACAGTGTCGTTGGTGTATACATAGGTTATCATTTGGTCATTCAGTGTTTACAAAGTAATTTTTTTATTTTATCAATCCTTGAAAATACCTTGAGTGATAGTGAGAGTTTTATCATTTAGTTATAATTTTGTGAAAGAGAATTTGTCTTTTTTATAAATCAATAAATTCAGCAATACTCAACGTTAGTAGATAAAAGATGTATTGTCAGTCGTCCAAGTGGTGTAATGGGTTGATGTCGGTTCTTCCTTCTTCAGTCTTGGGCTTCGGGAATGGTTGGCGTCTTCTTCGGGTCGGATTCCATATATTTTTTGGTCATCTAGATTAAGTCCGCGCTGGTCCTTGGTATAGTTTGGTTGGAATGTCCTCTCGTCAGTTATTCTGGTCCTTCTTCTTCATCGACTTATGGGCACTTATACTGTTTTAGAGTTAAAAATTTGTGCCCTTCACGGCGTGGCTTCTTTCCAGTTTTGCGTCACTACAGTTATTATTGTTCCTAACTGAAAATTAGTCAATACACGGTTGTTGTCATGGTAACTCACAATTTTTGATTGGCTGAAATTGGCTTGAGGTCATTGTTAAGATATTTGAATTTTTATTTAAAATGGTCACAGATCTTCTAAATGTAATTTATCTTCAGTACTCCCTTTTTAGTAGTAAATATTATTACCACTGTTCATATTTTGGCTCAAGGATTAATTTGACATCCAATACTACAGTATTTACTTAGGTACTGTATCAACATTTTGACAGTTTTGTGGATTTTATTTAATTATACTGTTTTCTTAATTTACATTATTATCATAATATTCCTGCCTTAACATGATAGTCTAATTGTATTTCATAGTTTATGTGGCTTAGTCTTACTAATGTCAGTGTTTAATCCTAAAATTTGAAGTCTTTTGTAGATTGACTGTTGGGAATCTGCCTAGGCTTAGATAGCAATTGACTATTTTTTCTTTAATTACTGAGATTACCTTTTATTCTCCCCTTGTATGGGTCCTGATTGTTTTAATACATGATTCTGTTTATTTGCTCAATGTTTATGTCTGTTCTAGTAATTGTGTGTGATTTTATTGGTTTCATATGTTAATTTGTATACTGTCACAACTGCCTTTTAATGTCATTGTATCTGACTGTATTTATTTTGTTTCTTGTTTATTACATCATATAACATGGCGTCTTATGGTTTTAACAATTCCCATAGATATAATTTTTATTCATTAAAACATAATTCTCTTGAAACATAAATCTTACTCATAAAAACATAATTATTTACATTTTATTATCCACTCATACTCTTCAGTGGGTAATAATTATTTATTATATTTCGTATTCCTGTATACGAAATGCAGGAATTATTTTATATTATCATTAAAAGAAAACAAACATATAAACCTTAATTAATTATTTTGATTATTATAGAAAATCCTTATTACTAAGCTTATCTGACACTGTTTTGTTAACTAATGGTACCTAATACCATTTCACTATGTCTTATTAACTCTTATCATGATTATTCATTGTTTTTATCCCTTAATATTACTGACATTTTCTATATGGTGAATTGACACACTGATAGTCTATGTTTCCTACTTTCCTAATAATCTTAATAGTCACTTGTTACATTAATTGACACACATTTAAAACCATGATAATCAGTTATCACTAAAGCTAACTTAATTTTAACACTATTAGTTTATTTAGTTACATTTTGGGTGTCCACTCACATTGGCCTCTCAACTATCACAGTCCTTCCTGCGTTTGACAATTATCAGATCTCACTCATTTATAACTTATAACCTAGTTTATGCACTTATAAACTTTGATTACGGTTTTATCCGTGTTTATCACTTTTTAATGGGGTTTATTCTCACTTCGGGGTATTAACACTAACACTTTGCACTCAATCTTGTTTTAGGGTTACTGATGGGTAAAGATTAGTGTATTGCTTATTCAAAACTCTCTTTCTTACATTTATTTTAAAATGTTCATCCTCCTTACAATTTATAATCTCTCACTCTGTGTGGTTTGACTATACATGAAATGTTTGTGTCGTGCTAATGTGGTTTGTCCTAGTTTACTCTATTTGTTTGGGTTAGTGTACCCTTCTATATCTCAAGTCCTTAACAATTAATATTTTTAACTTGTCTGTCTTTACATTTATTATTATCATATACAATTTTCATTAGTTAGTCCTTTTCATTGGTTTAACATTAGTTTTGTATTCTTTCTGGGCTCACTTTATTTTGCCATCTTTTACATGTCACTTCCTTGGTGTTGGGGCTGATTATACTTTCACACTTCCATGCTAATTCTTTGTTCATTATTATTTTTATTATTACTACACTCTTGTGGTAGTGTGGTGGCTAGTTCTAGTTCACTTACAGTTGTCATTATTTATATTATTCTTGGTTTATGGGGCTGGTTCTACTCTCTCACTTACCATCTATTGGGCTACTCAGGTTAAATCGCCATGTATTACTGTATTTAACATTTGGTTTGTTTGTTTGTTACTTCATTATTATTAGAGGTTACTGTTCTGACTACCTGGATATGTCTGATCGTGTTATTATTTTGAGTTACCCATTCTTTAATCTCGGATTCATCTCTTTTTATTCTAGTGTTAATGATTAAATAATTTACCTTGTCATGTTTTCTTCATTTTGTTAGGTGAAGGTATGTACCATTACATATTGCCCTGCCACTAAAATTGATTATTTCAACAAATATCGTTCAGTTTTTTGATTGGAATTATCAATCATTATTTCATTTTATTTTCTTAATCACTGGTTATTTTTTAGCAATAGACTCTTATTATTTTTGAGTGTCAGTATTCTTCTTGATCTTCGTATCGTATTGTAGTTTAATGTTCTTATCCCTTTGATATCTAATTCCCTAACATTTTTTCCCTAACATTATACTGAATCGGATCGGAGGGGTACTTTTGACTCCATTGCTCCGCCGTAAAATACACATTTGATTGCTGGACTTATCTACAGTCAATCATTATAAAATTATACAAGTAGTCTTAGTGCGACTATAAAATAAATATCATTTGTAGGATTCTCCACATTATTATTATTTAGTTTATACACTACATTATTTCAAATTATATTCTTTTTCTTTTATTCACACTCTCTAGCTCTTAGTGATTCGATATTATTAGTGGGTATGGCATACATGATCTTTTTATTATTTGTTTTGTTTATTTTTCTTACTGTTTAACACTAGTTATTTATTAATTGGTTTTGGATGTTTTTTTTTCGTTTTTAATAATATTTTTTCATAGAGGTTTGGTTAAATGTCCCCTTTATTCTTTGTGTCTTTGGGTCTACGATCTCATATGTATTATTTCGGTTGTCTTTGCTTACTACATAGGATCCTGTGTACAGTAACAATAGCTTCTTGGCTATCCCTTCCATGGTGCTTGGTAATCCTCTGTTTTTAAGTAATATTTGCTCTCCAATCTGATATTGTATGGGTTTCGGTTGCATTTGCTTATATTTTTCTCTGATTTTGTCAGTCTTTTCTAGTATTTTATTTTGAAATTGCACGTCATTGAACTGATATTCTTCGCCATTTGGAAATTGAATTAGAGAAGTAATCTCTCTAGGTGGTGGTTTTTGGAACATTGCAACATATGGTGTTGTTTCAATAAACTGGTGGTGCGATAAATTTATAAAGTTTTCGGCTGCTGGTATGTATGTAGACCATTCCTTGTGTTGCTCATAACAATATGTACGGAGAATTCTCCCCACTTCTCTCAAGACTCGCTCTGCAGGGTTGCTGCTGGGATGGTACACTGATGTCTTGTATGTTTTTATTCCATGAGTGAGTAAAGTGTTCTTCCATCTTCGTCCCTTGAATTGCGTTCCATGATCGGTAATCATGCATTTGGGTATTCCCACTTCACTAATGTATGGTTCTAGTATTAATTTTAAAATTTTCTGGGTTGTGGCACGATTGATGGGGAAAAGCTTTGTGAACCTTGTGTAGTGGTCAAATACAATAATGAGGTATTTGTATTGGTGTTTTCCTCCACTCCGCGGAAATGGTCTGCATATGTCAATGAAGACTTTCTCCAATTTACAAGATGTGGTTATAGGTATCATGGTGCCCTCCTTTCTGTTATTGTTGACCTTCACTAGTTGGCATATGTGACATTGCTTTATATATTTCCTTACCTTTCTGTTAGCATCCTTCATGTATACATGCTCTTGTAAGGCTTTTATCACTTTTGATGTGCCCATGTGCCCATATCTCTCATGGTAATCGAGAATTAAATCCGTCTCTGTGGCTTGAGGTATTGCTATTTTCCATGTTACGAATTTACCTTGTGGTTTTATGAAAAGTATTCCTTGGTGTTTGCAATAATATTGGGATATGTGGTCATCTTTGTCTGTTAAGAGTGATAGAATTTTGCTTAGTTTGGGATCTCGTGCTTGTTGTCGTTCCATCTCTTTCATAATGTTGGCCAAGTCAGTCATGCTTTTAATTATATGGTATATTTTGATAACAGTTTCCTTTTCTCCTTCGTACGTCTGATCTTTAATGTTTACTCTGGACAGGGTAACTGCTACAACATTTTTCTTGCCTGGGATGTATTCCCAATTTAGATCATACTCCTGCAATACCAAACTCCATCTAGTCAATCTTCCATGACTTAACTTACAATTTCTAAGGAATGATATGGACTTGTGGTCAGTCCTCACTGTAATCGGGTACCCCAATATGTAGGTTCTATATTTTCTACATGAGAATACAACGCTCAGCAATTCCTTCTCAGTAACGTTATAATTTCTTTCACTGCTGTTTAACACTCTACTTGTGAAACTGATCACACAATGATTTCCCTCTTCATCCTCCTGGTACAAAACGGATCCAAGGCTAACGTCACTGGCATCGCAATTTAAATAAAATGGTTTAGTAAAATTAGGATGACGTAACATTACTGACTCAATGAATTTGTTTTTAATCAGTTGGAGTATTGTGTCTTGTTCGACTCCCCACGTCCATTTGTTCTTGGGTGTGAAAATTTGGCTGTCATTTCAGAATAATTCTTTTGGAACTTTCGGTAATAATTGCATAGACCGAGAAATGATTGGAGTTGTTTCTTATTTTTTGGTGTTGGAAACTTCTGTATGCACTCCACCTTTTCTTGTGATGGTGTTATCCCATTTCCAGACAAGTTGAATCCTAAAAATAGCACTTCATCAGCTAAAAATTTGAATTTTTCCAGTTTGAGGGTTATATGGTTATTTGATAGTTTTTTCAGCACATATTCTACTCTGTGGCAATGTTCGTCCACACATCTGAAGTTATTAATAAGTCGTCTACATAGACTGTTGTAAACTGTAATGCATCTGGTCCAAGTATCTGGTCCATAATTTTTACAAATACTGCTACCGAATTCACCAATCCGAAGGGTAATCTTTTGAATTAGAAGTTCCGTCCTTCAAATATAAACGCCATGTACTTTCTACTGGATGGGTGTAATTCAACCTGCCAATAGACGCAGACAGTGTCCCATATACTGATGAATTTGGTCCATAGAATTTTTTCAGGATCTCTTCTATTTCTCCTGGGGATGTACGATCATTTATTATGTATTTATTGATCTCACGGGTGAATAGACATATGCTCACCTTCCCGTGTTCCTTTGGAACTGCTAGGATAGGGCTGGTGTAGGGTGAGTAGCTTGGTTCAATTATGTCTTCTGCTATTAATCGATTGATTTCTGTTCTCACCGCCTCCTTTAATGAAAATGCGATCGGGTAAGATTTTTTTATCAAGTTGACAGGCTCTCGGAATTGAATCTCGCACTGATAATCTCTGACCTTTCCAGGTGTATCTGAAAATATGTGCTTGTAGCGGTTATACACTTCTATCAGTTGTTCAGCTTGTTGAACGGTTAATTGTGCGCTCGTTTTCTCTCTCTGGAAAGTTCGGATTTCTTCGATTTTTTCTTGCCATAGTTCTTCATTGTCGGTCACGTCATAAATTCCATTATTCAGTATATGCTCTCCAGTATTTCTGTATTTTTGGATATGGTACATGGTTTTATTTGGCTGTATTTCATCACCATTGGTCAGTTCGGTTATCCACTGTATGTCACCTTTCTTCAAAATAAGTTTGTATTTGCTCAGGTCAATTATTGCTGGGTACTGGCGCAGCATGTCGCAACCAATTAGCATCCTGAATGGCAATCCACTGGCTACTAAAAACGTCATTGTTATGGTTTGTCCGTTGCTTGTCAGTTCGAGTTGCACTTGTTTTCGGACGGTTCTATTTTGCCGTCCTGTCGCTCCTACAAGGGCAATGTTGCTGATGGGTAGCGTAAGTATAATTGTCTTACTCGCTTCTTGGAGTTTTCGAAGCTCGATACTGTCGATTAACGAAATATTGGATCCAGTGTCTATCATAATTTGTGCTGGTACTCCGTTGACTTGCGTTGAAATATAAGCAATTTCGTTATGTTTATTATCAGATTGGTTGTTACCTTCTTCGAGCAATTCCTCTACAATATTTTTCAGATAATTATTTCGCACTATTGTAATTGTGCGTTCGCCGTTAGTTTGTATAACGTTGCGATTTAACCCAATAGAATGGTTCAGTGAGGGTATAAGTAGCTTTTTCACTGCCGCTCCTAGTTTAACGTCATCTCGGACTGATTGTTACGATCATCTTGTTGATTTGTTGGCGGACTTCCGCTCGTTGACGGCCGGGGTTCAGGCTGGTTGTGATCCTCTTTGTACCGGTCACGCCTATACACTTCTTGGCTTCGACTTCGGCCCGTGTTTGTTCTGGTGTCACGTCCGTAATTATGATCACTGTACCGGTGTCCATATGCATTCCGGTCGGCACTTCGTCGTCCCTGATAGTACGACCTATTTCTTCCGTCACTTTCGGCCCTCACGTAATGCACTTGACGATAGTTACGATCGTTATTATTGCGATTTCTATTGTCACTCGGGTTGCTATTGTAATTTGGCCGGTTGTAATTGGCGTTATTCGGCCTATATGGTTGATGCGTATTATTTGGCCGGTTGTATTGATTGTTTGTGTTGTTTGGCCTATTATTATTGTTATAACAGTTATTTTGTTGGCTAGCCGGATTATTGTTATGTCTATTCTGCGGCTCGTTAGGTGTGTTATTCACCTGGTTACGGTTATTATAATTGTACCGGTAATTGTTGTTATTATTCTGGTAATCGTTGTTAAAATTTTTGTTTTCACCCCTGTCGTCCCTCTGTCGGCTCCTATGATAATAACGTTCTCTCTCGTAATCTTCCAGCAGGGCTGCCATGGATTGTATAGTTTTGATATGGCTACCTAGCCGCGCTCTAGAGACACCTTCCTCGTAATGAAAAGCAAGTTTCGTCACCAAACTTTCTTCTGGGATCTTCGGTTCCAGGTTCCTTGCTAGGCAGACTTTACCGAAGAAATATGCAGTAAAAGTTGTCCCTCTGGTGGCGTCGTATCTGCCGAAACATATACTGTCCCGCACGATGTTCTGTGTTGCCTCCGACCAGTATTTCCTTTTGAATACATCTTTGAATTGTTCATAATTCGTGAGGTCGTGTCTTGTGACCGTCCACCAATTATCGTTGATATCTCGAAAATACTCGTCTAAGTAGCCTCGGATAATGGTCACCTGTTCTCCCGAGTTTTGGCCAGCTGCTCGTCTACTCTTTCTAAAAACTCCATTGGGTTTCGCCGGTATTGTTTAAAGTTGATCACTTCCCGGTTGTCCATGTGTTGGTACTACGTCATTATTGGCGGTCTGTTATTAATTATTTCTAACTCCTCCCTGATTTTAGCAATCTCCCGTTGCTGGATTTCCTCAATTTTATTTTTGTTTTGCTGGCCTTGTCCACGAAACTCGCTTACGGCCGTGTTGATCTCCCGGCACTTCTCTCCAAAATCTGTCCGTACCTGTTTTATATTTTGGTCGGTTGCCGTTTTTATCGACTCTATTCGGATCTGGCTGTCTCTTCTTCCAGGTTGGTCATCCGTTCTCTGAAGTCTTCCTTCGTTTGTTGTATTTCACGGTTCGTATCTTCCCATTTCCCGTGTATCTCGGACATCTCCTTCTCGATCTTCTTATTAATCCGCTCATTATTATTTTCAATAGTTTTGCTCAACTCTTCCTTCAACTCCTCCAAGTTTTTCTGGTTGTCCAGTTTCAACTCTTCCTTTAAGTTCTCCATGTTCACTGCCATTTCCTTATTATTTTCGACCATTTGCTGGCTACTCTTGTCTATTTTTTCTTCCATGGTCTTACTGTTCTTGTCCAATTTTTCATTGAATTCCTTCAATTCTTCCTTGAAATCTTCCCTTAATGATGCTGTATTTTCGTTCGTTTTTTCCATGTTCTTCCGGTTATCTTCCATCAGTATTCTTATCATTTCCAGTAAACTCCTGTCTTCTGGTTGTGCGGGTTTCTCCGGTTGATTTTCTGGCTGCACGGGTTTGACTGGTTCTGTGGGAGGTAACATTTGTTCGGCGTCTTCTACCGAAGTCACTTCTTTCTCTTCCGCTCGAACTTCCTTTTCGGCCTCCTTCGTCCGCCTTAATGATGATGCCCTCTTCATCTTGTTTACCTTCTGTCGTACCTGCCGCTAGATATTCTGTCGTAATTCTAGCCTCACTAGTTGGTGCGCCACTCTGTAACCACTCCTTCCCTTAATGTACGTGTCTTATCTAGTTTATTTTTGGAATTTCAAGTTTTCGTAATGTGTTTTGCGAACGTAAATGGTGTCGTTCGGAAGCGCTTGGAAGCCTGTGTGCCTTACCTGTCCCTTCTCACTCTTTCGTAATTCCGGATAGGCGCCAAATTGTTTTTCGTGAAAACGAAAGTTTTTATTTGTATAGTTTTATATTGCACTATTGTAAATACGAATCGCTCGCCGTCTGGCTTGTTACTGATTCTCATCTGAGTGGGGGAAAACGTGTTGCCAACTTGAGATAACGTTGGTTATGTTGACCCACTGCTAGTAAACAAAACATGCATAATATTCTTTACAAGTAAATAATGGACAGTTGTTATCGGTACACACTCTTTTATTAGGCTTTTGACTGGTTATTTTTTGTTAACGCTTCATAAAATTAATAATTTATACAATGATTTTAGCCTCGGCAATATTCGCTCAATCAGCGGATCGCTGGGTTGGCAGTACAATGTTTATATTAGCTGCAAGGCAGTGTGGTTATTAGTTTACAAAATAAATCTGCCTATAGGGTTCTTTTAAGTACGAAACAGAGGTTTATCTAACAAGATAACAAAATTAGAACATATCATTTAAAGTACGTGATCATTAAAATTAAACAAGGTTTACTATAAATTAAATATTGTGGTGTTGAATTGTGACAGTGTCGTTGGTGTATACATAGGTTATCATTTGGTCATTCAGTGTTTACAAAGTAATTTTTTTATTTTATCAATCCTTGAAAATACCTTGAGTGATAGTGAGAGTTTTATCATTTAGTTATAATTTTGTGAAAGAGAATTTGTCTTTCTTATAAATCAATAAATTCAGCAAAACTCAACGTTAGTAGATAAAAGATGTATTGTCAGTCGTCCAAGTGGTGTAATGGGTTGATGTCGGTTCTTCCTTCTTCAGTCTTGGGCTTCGGGAATGGTTGGCGTCTTCTTCGGGTCGGATTCCATATATTTTTTGGTCATCTAGATTAATTCCGCGCTGGTCCTTGGTATAGTTTGGTTGGAATGTCCTCTCGTCAGTTATTCTGGTCCTTCTTCATCGACTTATGGGCACTTATACTGTTTTAGAGTTAAAATTTGTGCCCTTCACGGCGTGGCTTCTTTCCAGTTTTGCGTCACTACAGTTTTATTGTTCTTAACTGAAAATTAGTCAATACACGGTTGTTGTCATGGTAACTCACAATTTTTGATTGGCTGAAATTGGCTTGAGATCATTGTTAAGATATTTGAATTTTTATTTAAAATGGTCACAGATCTTCTAAATGTAATTTATCTTCAGTACTCCCTTTTTAGTAGTAAATATTATTACCACTGTTCATATTTTGGCTCAAGGATTAATTTGACATCCAATACTACAGTATTTACTTAGGTATCAACATTTTGACAGTTTTGTGGATTTTATTTAATTATACTGTTTTCTTAATTTACATTATTATCATAATATTCCTGCCTTAACATGATAGTCTAATTGTATTTCATAGTTTATGTGGCTTAGTCTTACTAATGTCAGTGTTTAATCCTAAAATTTGAAGTCTTTTGTTGATTGACTGTTGGGAATCTGCCTAGGCTTAGATAGCAATTGACTATTTTTTCTTTAATTACTGAGATTACCTTTTATTCTCCCCTTGTATGGGTCCTGATTGTTTTAATACATGATTCTGTTTATTTCCTCAATGTTTATGTCTGTTCTAGTAATTGTGTGTGATTTTATTGGTTTCATATGTTAATTTGTATACTGTCACAACTGCCTTTTAGTGTCATTGTATCTGACTGTATTTATTTTGTTTCTTGTTTATTGCATCATATAACATAGCGTCTTATGGTTTTAACAATTCCCATAGATATAATTTTTATTCATTAAAACATAATTCTCTTGAAACATAAATCTTACTCATAAAAACATAATTATTTACATTTTATTATCCACTCATACTCTTCAGTGGGTAATAATTATTTTATATTATCATTAAAAGAAAACAAACATATAAACCTTAATTAATTATTTTGATTATTATAGAAAATCCTTATTACTAAGCTTATCTGACACTGTTTTATTAACTAATGGTACCTAATACCATTTCGCTATGTCTTATTAAATCTTATCATGATTATTCATTGTTTTTATCCCTTAATATTACTGACATTTTCTATATGGTGAATTGACACACTGATAGTCTATGTTTCCTACTTTCCTAATAATCTTAATAGTCACTTGTTACATTAATTGACACACATTTAAAACCATGATAATCAGTTATCACTAAAGCTAACTTAATTTTAACACTATTAGTTTATTTAGTTACATTTTGGGTGTCCACTCACATTGGTCTCTCAACTATCACAGTCCTTCCTGCGTTTGACCATTATCAGATCTCACTCATTTATAACTTATAACCTAGTTTATGCACTTATAAACTTTGATTACGGTTTTATCCATGTTTATCACTTTTTAATGGGGTTTATTCTCACTTCGGGGTATTAACACTAACACTTTGCACTCAATCTTGTTTTAGGGTTACTGGTGGGTAAAGATTAGTGTATTGCTTATTCAAAACTCTCTTTCTTACATTTATTTTAAAATATTCATCCTCCTTACAATTTATAATCTCTCACTCTGTGTGGTTTGACTATACACGATATGTTTGTGTCGTGCTAATGTGATTTGTCCTAGTTTACTCTATTTGTTTGGGTTAGTGTACCCTTCTATATCTCAAGTCCTTAACAATTAATATTTTTAACTTGTCTGTCTTTACATTTATTATTATCATATACAATTTTCATTAGTTAGTCCTTTTCATTGGTTTAACATTAGTTTTGTATTCTTTCTGGGCTCACTTTATTTTGCCATCGTTTACATGTCACTTCCTTGGTGTTGGGGCTGATTATACTTTCACACTTCCATGCTAATTCTTTGTTCATTATTATTTTTATTATTACTACACTCTTGTGGTAGTGTGGTGGTTAGTTCTAGTTCACTTACAGTTGTCATTATTTATATTATTCTTGGTTTATGGGGCTGGTTCTACTCTCTCACTTACCATCATTTGGGCTACTCAGGTTAAATCGCCATGTATTACTGTATTTAACATTTGGTTTGTTTGTTTGTTACTTCATTATTATTAGAGGTTACTGTTCTGACTACCTGGATATGTCTGATCGTGTTATTATTTTGAGTTACCCATTCTTTAATCTCGGATTCATCCCTTTTTATTTTAGTGTTAATGATTAAACAATTTATCTTGTCATGTTTTCTTCATTTTTTTTAGGTGGAGGTATGTACCATTACAATATATATATATATATATATATATATATATATATATATATATATATTTCATTACTTTCTGCTACAGTCCATTTCTTGATGTATATAATACTATAATACTTATAACTATTTTACCTCAAGATGTATTTTTTCCTTTAGGGACATGTTTCGGGAGATCCTGTTCTCCCATTTTCAAGCAAGATGGCGAAGGTTGAAAATGGGAGAACAGGATCTCCCGAAACATGTCCCTAAAGGAAAAAATACATCTTGAGGTAAAATAGTTATAAGTATTATAGTAATATATATATATATATATATTGTAACGGTACATAACCCGGTCCCAATAAATTAACTCATGATAACATAAAGGTCAGAAATGGGTAACCTGTAACTAGCTCTAAATTAAAGTATATCATTAAAAATGATAAACAATTCGAGTGATATATGGTGCAAAGTGAGTTATAGTGTACCCATTGAGGTAAAAAATAAAAGTGAAGGCAACTTATTACAGAACTGTGCTGTAGGTTTGGAAATTATAAAACTATGAGAGTAGGATATAATACTACTAACTGATTTTGTATTTTTATTTATTTATTGTAATATTTATATTGTATGAACAACCAATTGTTATACATAAGTTAATGTTATATTTTTTTTTAAATATTTGTGTCATAATATAGAATAACCCAGGGTTAGTTTAAAAAACATAAAAACTTTTAAAATATCAAAGGATAATAAAAAATTAAAATAATACTATGAGAGTGATGGCAACAGGAAGTAGTGCAGTGTAGGAATACTATGAGAAACTAATAAATAATATATATAAATTTATTTAAAGATAATAAAATTATCAAATATTTATATACAAGGTCATAAGAAAATGAATAAAAACTTATTAATGTAAAACAAATTAATAAAGAAACCGGAATGGAAAAGAATTATTTTTCGGTAAATAAAATATAAATTTATAATAATTACAAACTGCCTGTATAATAAAAATACGATGGGTTACTAAGAGTGACGAGAATAACAAGTATTGTTAATAATAAATTTTGAAATAAAACCATAGAGTTGCAGAAATGATGCTACTACAATTATAATAAAAATAACCTTTTTTGGAACTTTAGAGGAGTGGAAAATAACACAAAATTAACAAGCAACATGACCACTATATAATCATCCATGATTTATCAAAATTAAATGGTTATACTCCTTAATAAACAGTTAAAGAAAACCTTCTGAAGATTCAACCTGGTGTCGCCATAGTTCTAGTTGATGATCGAAAAATGCGCCAGACGGTAAGGATATTATAACGCAAGACGGACCTCACCAGATTAAAAGCGTCATTCCAGTAAGAACCATACGGAGCGAGGTAATATAAACAGTTCGTTTAATAGTTCAAAAAGAAAACGCATTCCGAACGTTGATATAGAACACAAAATAGTAATTTAATCACATGTTTTTTTAAAGTAAACAAAGGCACGCTGCTCTCTTACGGACATTCCTGGAACTACATACTACACGAAAAAATAAACAAATTTATTTAACATTTTTTCGGTATTTGTAAAGCTTAGTAATTATCCATTTCTGACACTCTCGTAACAAAAAGAACTTACCCTGAACCCTGGGGAATTATTAAGAATTATATATTAATTGATGTTTTTTAAAATAGTGTAAAATTTGGTAAACAAAACCATATATGTTTTTCTCTTTAGACAATCCCATGTTTACTCTGTGAAGTCGAGATTATGTTTTATTTAAGGAAAGATTAATTGTGATACTTGTATTTTGGTGGCAGGAAACAAAACCCAATAATATCAATAAATAATATTATTGAAAAATAATCTTCAATTATAAAGTGTGTTATAATTTTTGTAGTGAGTAGTTGTAATAAATTTCAGCACAAAAACAGAAGAAATCAAAACATCGGATCCCATTTTGGCTACAGTATAGGATGGTTGAACTAAGCGTAGAAACTTATCTCACCATCAGCTGATTTAAATCACAGCGAACAATTTGAGAAAAAATCCGGAATCGTCTAAACCGAGTGTAAATAATTAGTACTTACTCTCTCTTCTTCATAAGGCTGAACAACTTCCCTCCTTGACCCCAAATCACACACTCTTGATTTCTCTTTAGATTGAGTAAAACATTAGAAAAATCCTTTATCTATTTTTTTTTTTACGTCAGTTATTATAATTCATAAGTGGCGACTGCGGAGAGGCGGAAACTTTAGTATCTCAAAACGCTACGTCACAGATTTGGCGCATAGCAACATTGGGAGCTTAATTAAATAAGACGAACACCCAATAAGCAACATACAAAGTTTTCGCTATTAACTCTAGAAAAACTGCGACGTTACAAGTTTGGCGCTCAACGTAAAAGGGCTGTAATTAGAAAAGAATTTTGATATTTAATAAAAATATATACCAAAAAATCTAATTATCATCGGCAGTTATGAGAAAACAAGAAATGCATAATACCCGAGGCAAATCGAAGAAGAGGGCAGAAGAAAAGGAGAAGGAAGAAGGTGGACCAGAACAAGAAATAGAATTAATCACGGACAGTGAAATGGACCAACAGACAGGTGATACAGAAGAAACCGAAGTAGTTATGGATACGGAAACGGAAATAGTGGAAGAGGATGCCCAAGGGGACCAACCAGAAAAAGCGGAAGCCAGAAGAGAACCAGATTGGCAAGAAATGATGAGGATGATGATGGAAAAAATTGATAGCATTAAGGAAAGTAATAAACAAACCATAGATGAAAACTCAAGGAAACAAAATGAAACCTTGAGCGAAAAATTTGATAAAATAGAGGAGAATTTTAAGAAACAGGAGGAAAACTCGAAGCAAACCAATGAAGAAAATAAGGAGAATTTTAAGAAACAGGAGGAAAACTTGAAACAAATCAATGAGGAAAATAAGGAGAATTTTAAGAAGCAGGAGGAACAAAATAGACAGACCAATGAGAAAATAGATAGCATTCAGGAAAGTTTAGTCAAACAACTAAATGAAAAAATAGAAACCATTCATGGAAATATCAAACAAACCATGAATGAACAATACAATGAACTGAAGGAAACGGTTGAAGGACAAAGAGAAGAGATGAATGCAAAATTTGAAGAGAATAATAAGAATTTAAAACAATTTGAGTGTAAAATGGAGAATTTCAATAAGGAGATATGGGAAACTTTCGGGGAGAAGTTTGAAAATGTTAATACACTTAGCCAGAAAGCAGATACATACAAGGAGGAGACAAATAAACAAATGAACCATAGTGTCAAGAATTTGGATGAAACATCAGAGAGCACTTCAGAAGGTATTAAAGTAAGTCTGAATACAGAAGAGAGTAGGAAGGAAATAGAAATTACAGAATACCAAGGTGTAATGCCATCTGAAAATAAAAATAGCCACAACCAAAAGGATGTTCAAACCGTGGAAAAGAAGACCAAGAAAATAATAAAAACATGTAGAAAGAGAATAATAAATACCAAGGAAGAATGGGAGATGATTACAGGTGGATTAATTAATGTATTCAACCTTCCAATTAATGAACAGAGGGAATTAATTAAGTTTCGATCTCAATTAAATATGTCAACGATTGAAGTGTATCAGACAATATCAGTAATGTCTTCAAGACGGAATATAACATTCAAATATTTGGTAAATAATCCAGAGGTAAAAGGGAATGAAATGAGATTAAATATGAGCAACTATGTTATGTTAGAGGAGGTACAATACATGTTAGTTAAAAAAGAACGAACAATGACAGAAGACCGGTACTTAAGTGAAAGTTTCATAGCAGCAAAGTGGGAGAGCCGGATGGTAAGAAGATTATCAAGGAGAGAATTAATTCTGAATACTCCAGTAATCCGAGTAAAGGGAGTACCTGAAATAATGGACCACGGTTAAACAGACTCCAAACAAACCAGAAAAAAGGGACGGATTTTATGGATACAGGACCAAGCAACCCATTGTAAACTAAAAAACCCCAAAATTCTAAAAGCATGTAAGAACCACTTACTCAACAATTTATTCAGGAACAAGACGATTTAATAAAAGCATGTAAGTACATCTTACTCAAGTTATTTTGAAACCATATAATTTAACAAAAAATAAGAACTGATTAGTAGATAAGAGTTATAAAGAATTGATTTAAAATGAAATAATAGGAAAAAGTAATATTTTTAATGGTAACAAACAGAAGAAAAATTAAATGAACAAAAACAATTGATGGTAATGTGCTCAGATAAGAAGAATAAAGAATAATTTAATGACTCCAATGAAACTGAAGGAGGATGATAATTAATACAATGATTAGAATTTCTCGGAATTGAAGATTTTATAAGAAGAAATGATACGGAGAAATATGTCACAAGAAGTAAAGTCAAAAGAATTTTAACATAAGGCCTATCAATAATGTTATATGCTATTAGTTAATGGAAAAGAAGAAGGAATCAAGGAGAAGAAGAAATATATAAATAAATGCAAACAGCTACAGTATGAAGAATCCCAAAAGTGTTTAGTACTAGTCGCTAATTGACTACTACTTATAAGTTTTTTATTTTTATGTATTGACCGTAGAAATGTTCTGGTAATAATTTTTATGAGCAGGGATGATGTTCCCCTGGTCTCAGAAGGTGTAAGGATGGACAGCGGAGTAATGGACCCAGAGTGGCCACCCGACTGGTACCACCGCACAAGATAGGGAAAATGTTAGGGAAATTGAATATTTAAGGGATAATAATTATAAAATAGCTGAAAGGAGTGATATTAGATTCCAGAAGTATAAACGAAGAAAATAGAAGGAAGATAGCAGACCGAAGCTTAATTGACAAAGCGAGTTTATAAAAGTAAATAGAAATGAGTGTTAAAACCAGTTTAATATAATTAGTGTGACCAGTCCTTATCAAATAAAATGTGGAAGTACCACTACCCAGAGAAATAATTGATGAATTTGCCTCCAAGAGAGAGAGAGTAAAGTAAGAAAACAGCAATTACCACCAGTCGGAATTACCAGTCAGTTTATAACCAGTTTGAAATGAAACACTATTATGAAGATAAAACCAAGACTATTAAGAGAATGGAAATAATCAACAATTTAGTTTTAATAAACGAGTTAAACTAAAATAAATTTGTTCTAGTGGGGGGGCTTTATGTAACGGTACATAACCCGGTCCCAATAAATTAACTCATGATAACATAAAGGTCAGAAATGGGTAACCTGTAACTAGCTCTAAATTAAAGTATATCATTAAAAATGATAAACAATTCGAGTGATATATGGTGCAAAGTGAGTTATAGTGTACCCATTGAGGTAAAAAATAAAAGTGAAGGCAACTTATTACAGAACTGTGCTGTAGGTTTGGAAATTATAAAACTATGAGAGTAGGATATAATACTACTAACTGATTTTGTATTTTTATTTATTTATTGTAATATTTAAGTTTATGAACAACCAATTGTTATACATAAGTTAATGTTATATTTTTTTTTAAATATTTGTGTCATAATATAGAATAACCCAGGGTTAGTTTAAAAAACATAAAAACTTTTAAAATATCAAAGGATAATAAAAAATTAAAATAATACTATGAGAGTGATGGCAACAGGAAGTAGTGCAGTGTAGGAATACTATGAGAAACTAATAAATAATATATATAAATTTATTTAAAGATAATAAAATTATCAAATATTTATATACAAGGTCATAAGAAAATGAATAAAAACTTATTAATGTAAAACAAATTAATAAAGAAACCGGAATGGAAAAGAATTATTTTTCGGTAAATAAAATATAAATTTATAATAATTACAAACTGCCTGTATAATAAAAATACGATGGGTTACTAAGAGTGACGAGAATAACAAGTATTGTTAATAATAAATTTTGAAATAAAACCATAGAGTTGCAGAAATGATGCTACTACAATTATAATAAAAATAACCTTTTTTGGAACTTTAGAGGAGTGGAAAATAACACAAAATTAACAAGCAACATGACCACTATATAATCATCCATGATTTATCAAAATTAAATGGTTATACTCCTTAATAAACAGTTAAAGAAAACCTTCTGAAGATTCAACCTGGTGTCGCCATAGTTCTAGTTGATGATCGAAAAATGCGCCAGACGGTAAGGATATTATAACGCAAGACGGACCTCACCAGATTAAAAGCGTCATTCCAGTAAGAACCATACGGAGCGAGGTAATATAAACAGTTCGTTTAATAGTTCAAAAAGAAAACGCATTCCGAACGTTGATATAGAACACAAAATAGTAATTTAATCACATGTTTTTTTAAAGTAAACAAAGGCACGCTGCTCTCTTACGGACATTCCTGGAACTACATACTACACGAAAAAATAAACAAATTTATTTAACATTTTTTCGGTATTTGTAAAGCTTAGTAATTATCCATTTCTGACACTCTCGTAACAAAAAGAACTTACCCTGAACCCTGGGGAATTATTAAGAATTATATATTAATTGATGTTTTTTAAAATAGTGTAAAATTTGGTAAACAAAACCATATATGTTTTTCTCTTTAGACAATCCCATGTTTACTCTGTGAAGTCGAGATTATGTTTTATTTAAGGAAAGATTAATTGTGATACTTGTATTTTGGTGGCAGGAAACAAAACCCAATAATATCAATAAATAATATTATTGAAAAATAATCTTCAATTATAAAGTGTGTTATAATTTTTGTAGTGAGTAGTTGTAATAAATTTCAGCACAAAAACAGAAGAAATCAAAACATCGGATCCCATTTTGGCTACAGTATAGGATGGTTGAACTAAGCGTAGAAACTTATCTCACCATCAGCTGATTTAAATCACAGCGAACAATTTGAGAAAAAATCCGGAATCGTCTAAACCGAGTGTAAATAATTAGTACTTACTCTCTCTTCTTCATAAGGCTGAACAACTTCCCTCCTTGACCCCAAATCACACACTCTTGATTTCTCTTTAGATTGAGTAAAACATTAGAAAAATCCTTTATCTATTTTTTTTTTACGTCAGTTATTATAATTCATAAGTGGCGACTGCGGAGAGGCGGAAACTTTAGTATCTCAAAACGCTACGTCACAGATTTGGCGCATAGCAACATTGGGAGCTTAATTAAATAAGACGAACACCCAATAAGCAACATACAAAGTTTTCGCTATTAACTCTAGAAAAACTGCGACGTTACAAGTTTGGCGCTCAACGTAAAAGGGCTGTAATTAGAAAAGAATTTTGATATTTAATAAAAATATATACCAAAAAATCTAATTATCATCGGCAGTTATGAGAAAACAAGAAATGCATAATACCCGAGGCAAATCGAAGAAGAGGGCAGAAGAAAAGGAGAAGGAAGAAGGTGGACCAGAACAAGAAATAGAATTAATCACGGACAGTGAAATGGACCAACAGACAGGTGATACAGAAGAAACCGAAGTAGTTATGGATACGGAAACGGAAATAGTGGAAGAGGATGCCCAAGGGGACCAACCAGAAAAAGCGGAAGCCAGAAGAGAACCAGATTGGCAAGAAATGATGAGGATGATGATGGAAAAAATTGATAGCATTAAGGAAAGTAATAAACAAACCATAGATGAAAACTCAAGGAAACAAAATGAAACCTTGAGCGAAAAATTTGATAAAATAGAGGAGAATTTTAAGAAACAGGAGGAAAACTCGAAGCAAACCAATGAAGAAAATAAGGAGAATTTTAAGAAACAGGAGGAAAACTTGAAACAAATCAATGAGGAAAATAAGGAGAATTTTAAGAAGCAGGAGGAACAAAATAGACAGACCAATGAGAAAATAGATAGCATTCAGGAAAGTTTAGTCAAACAACTAAATGAAAAAATAGAAACCATTCATGGAAATATCAAACAAACCATGAATGAACAATACAATGAACTGAAGGAAACGGTTGAAGGACAAAGAGAAGAGATGAATGCAAAATTTGAAGAGAATAATAAGAATTTAAAACAATTTGAGTGTAAAATGGAGAATTTCAATAAGGAGATATGGGAAACTTTCGGGGAGAAGTTTGAAAATGTTAATACACTTAGCCAGAAAGCAGATACATACAAGGAGGAGACAAATAAACAAATGAACCATAGTGTCAAGAATTTGGATGAAACATCAGAGAGCACTTCAGAAGGTATTAAAGTAAGTCTGAATACAGAAGAGAGTAGGAAGGAAATAGAAATTACAGAATACCAAGGTGTAATGCCATCTGAAAATAAAAATAGCCACAACCAAAAGGATGTTCAAACCGTGGAAAAGAAGACCAAGAAAATAATAAAAACATGTAGAAAGAGAATAATAAATACCAAGGAAGAATGGGAGATGATTACAGGTGGATTAATTAATGTATTCAACCTTCCAATTAATGAACAGAGGGAATTAATTAAGTTTCGATCTCAATTAAATATGTCAACGATTGAAGTGTATCAGACAATATCAGTAATGTCTTCAAGACGGAATATAACATTCAAATATTTGGTAAATAATCCAGAGGTAAAAGGGAATGAAATGAGATTAAATATGAGCAACTATGTTATGTTAGAGGAGGTACAATACATGTTAGTTAAAAAAGAACGAACAATGACAGAAGACCGGTACTTAAGTGAAAGTTTCATAGCAGCAAAGTGGGAGAGCCGGATGGTAAGAAGATTATCAAGGAGAGAATTAATTCTGAATACTCCAGTAATCCGAGTAAAGGGAGTACCTGAAATAATGGACCACGGTTAAACAGACTCCAAACAAACCAGAAAAAAGGGACGGATTTTATGGATACAGGACCAAGCAACCCATTGTAAACTAAAAAACCCCAAAATTCTAAAAGCATGTAAGAACCACTTACTCAACAATTTATTCAGGAACAAGACGATTTAATAAAAGCATGTAAGTACATCTTACTCAAGTTATTTTGAAACCATATAATTTAACAAAAAATAAGAACTGATTAGTAGATAAGAGTTATAAAGAATTGATTTAAAATGAAATAATAGGAAAAAGTAATATTTTTAATGGTAACAAACAGAAGAAAAATTAAATGAACAAAAACAATTGATGGTAATGTGCTCAGATAAGAAGAATAAAGAATAATTTAATGACTCCAATGAAACTGAAGGAGGATGATAATTAATACAATGATTAGAATTTCTCGGAATTGAAGATTTTATAAGAAGAAATGATACGGAGAAATATGTCACAAGAAGTAAAGTCAAAAGAATTTTAACATAAGGCCTATCAATAATGTTATATGCTATTAGTTAATGGAAAAGAAGAAGGAATCAAGGAGAAGAAGAAATATATAAATAAATGCAAACAGCTACAGTATGAAGAATCCCAAAAGTGTTTAGTACTAGTCGCTAATTGACTACTACTTATAAGTTTTTTATTTTTATGTATTGACCGTAGAAATGTTCTGGTAATAATTTTTATGAGCAGGGATGATGTTCCCCTGGTCTCAGAAGGTGTAAGGATGGACAGCGGAGTAATGGACCCAGAGTGGCCACCCGACTGGTACCACCGCACAAGATAGGGAAAATGTTAGGGAAATTGAATATTTAAGGGATAATAATTATAAAATAGCTGAAAGGAGTGATATTAGATTCCAGAAGTATAAACGAAGAAAATAGAAGGAAGATAGCAGACCGAAGCTTAATTGATAAAGCGAGTTTATAAAAGTAAATAGAAATGAGTGTTAAAACCAGTTTAATATAATTAGTGTGACCAGTCCTTATCAAATAAAATGTGGAAGTACCACTACCCAGAGAAATAATTGATGAATTTGCCTCCAAGAGAGAGAGAGTAAAGTAAGAAAACAGCAATTACCACCAGTCGGAATTACCAGTCAGTTTATAACCAGTTTGAAATGAAACACTATTATGAAGATAAAACCAAGACTATTAAGAGAATGGAAATAATCAACAATTTAGTTTTAATAAACGAGTTAAACTAAAATAAATTTGTTCTAGTGGGGGGGCTTTATGTAACGGTACATAACCCGGTCCCAATAAATTAACTCATGATAACATAAAGGTCAGAAATGGGTAACCTGTAACTAGCTCTAAATTAAAGTATATCATTAAAAATGATAAACAATTCGAGTGATATATGGTGCAAAGTGAGTTATAGTGTACCCATTGAGGTAAAAAATAAAAGTGAAGGCAACTTATTACAGAACTGTGCTGTAGGTTTGGAAATTATAAAACTATGAGAGTAGGATATAATACTACTAACTGATTTTGTATTTTTATTTATTTATTGTAATATTTATATTGTATGAACAACCAATTGTTATACATAAGTTAATGTTATATTTTTTTTTAAATATTTGTGTCATAATATAGAATAACCCAGGGTTAGTTTAAAAAACATAAAAACTTTTAAAATATCAAAGGATAATAAAAAATTAAAATAATACTATGAGGGAGATGGCAACAGGAAGTAGTGCAGTGTAGGAATACTATGAGAAACTAATAAATAATATATATAAATTTATTTAAAGATAATAAAATTATCAAATATTTATATACAAGGTCATAAGAAAATGAATAAAAACTTATTATGTAAAACAAATTAATAAAGAAACCGGAATGGAAAGGAATTATTTTTCGGTAAATAAAATATAAATTTATAATAATTACAAACTGCCTGTATAGTAAAAATACGATGGGTTACTAAGAGTGACGAGAATAACAAGTATTGTTAATAATAAATTTTGAAATAAAACCATAGAGTTGCAGAAATGATGCTACTACAATTATAATAAAAATAACCTTTTTTGGAACTTTAGAGGAGTGGAAAATAACACAAAATTAACAAGCAACATGACCACTATATAATCATCCATGATTTATCAAAATTAAATGGTTATACTCCTTAATAAACAGTTAAAGAAAACCTTCTGAAGATTCAACCTGGTGTCGCCATAGTTCTAGTTGACGATCGAAAAATGCACCAGACGGTAAGGAAATTATAACACAAGACGGACCTCACCAGATTAAAAGCGTCATTCCAGTAAGAACCATACGGAGCGAGGTAATATAAACAGTTCGTTTAATAGTTCAAGAAGAAAACGCATTCCGAACGTTGATATAGAACACAAAATAGTAATTTAATCACATGTTTTTTTTTAAGTAAACAAAGGCACGCTGCTGTCTTACGGACATTCCTGGAACTACATACTACACGAAAAAATAAACAAATTTATTTAACATTTTTTCGGTATTTGTAAAGCTTAGTAATTATCCATTTCTGACACTCTCGTAACAAAAAGAACTTACCCTGAACCCTGGGGAATTATTAAGAATTATATATTAATTGATGTTTTTTAAAATAGTGTAAAATTTGGTAAACAAAACCATATATGTTTTTCTCTTTAGACAATCCCATGTTTACTCTGTGAAGTCGAGATTATGTTTTATTTAAGGAAAGATTAATTGTGATACTTGTATTTTGGTGGCAGGAAACAAAACCCAATAATATCAATAAATAATATTATTGAAAAATAATCTTGAATAATAAAGTGTGTTATAATTTTTGTAGTGAGTAGTTGTAATAAATTTCAGCACAAAAACAGAAGAAATCAAAACATCGGATCCAATTTTGGCTACAGTATAGGATGGTTGAACTAAGCGTAGAAACTTATCTCACCATCAGCTGATTTAAATCACAGCGAACAATTTGAGAAAAAATCCGGAATCGTCTAAACCGAGTGTAAATAATTGGTACTTACTCTCTCTTCTTCATAAGGCTGAACAACTTCCCTCCTTGACCCCAAATCACACACTCTCGATTTCTCTTTAGATTGAGTAACACATTAGAAAAATCCTTTATCTATTTTTTTTTTTTACGTCAGTTATTATAATTCATAAGTGGCGACTGCGGAGAGGCGGAAACTTTAGTATCTCAAAACGCTACGTCACAGATTTGGCGCATAGCAACATTGGGAGCTTAATTAAATAAGACGAACACCCAATAAGCAACATACAAAATTTTCGCTATTAACTCTAGAAAAACCACGACGTTACAATATATATTGTAACATGACATAAGATAGCACCAAATATCACTAATAATTGATAGAAGAAAAAGCTGAAAGTAGAAGAAAAAATATAAACTTGAAACCTGAAGATTGATAACCCAACACTCAGAAATAGAAATTTGACTAAGACAATGACTACGACTTAACCCAATAGATTGGATAAGGTGAAGGAACAAGAAATCCATGATACAACGTAAAATATAACTACCATCATATAGCCCAAAATATGGCTATAATAAAATGTAAAATAAATGCACTAAATCAGATAGGGCATAATTGAGATATAAACTATATAAAAAATATAAATGTAAAATAAATATATTATATGAGTTAAAAGAAAAGAAAAGAAAAATACATGTATAAATCTAAGATAGGAAGATAGGAATAAAAATACCTTATTAAATAATAAAATAGGCAAAACCAAGTAAAATATAATAAAGCTTAGCAAATGTAATAATTAATACAGAAGTGACAAATGATAATAAAGCCAAGATAATGGTATCCAAGTCACGTATGAACAGTAAATTATTATAAATAAATCACCTTATATCCGTTGTGCGACTTCGTTATGTCGATTAAAATTACGTATTTCGGAACATCTGTTCCATCATCAGATAAAATCGCTCTATTGAGGTCGTTAAACGTTAAAAACACATGTTACACATAATTGTCCACTATGTGATTCACTTGCTTCCTAAATGGTGCGCACCACGACGAAGCCGATCGGACACTGAACTATTATCTGAGTGATTACGCCTAAGCAGGTTCAAAGCTGTATCGTATAGCGGGTTGGATTTAAAATTTAAGTGGTCATTCAATATGAAGTCTCGGCTGTTTATGTTATTATATGCTTTGTATATTTCGAACGCTTCTATTGCGTCCATGTAACGGCCTTTGTTGCACACATGTAGGGGTATTAAATTAGATTTAAATCAGTATAATTATGATTGTGTAAGATTAAGTGGCGGGCAAAGTTGGACTTGATATTATTTAACAAAGTGAGATTATTTAGGTGACGTTTTGGTGTGTGCTCTTTTAATCGTTTGTGGAAACCTCTCCCCGTTTGACCAATGTAAAAACTGTTGCAGTCATTACATGATAATTTATATATGCCGGATTTCTTTTCTAAAGGTATGGGTTTTCTATGACTTAGTATTTTTAATAGACTATTGTTTGTTTTAAAGGTAGCAGTAATATTCAATTTATTAAATGTGGAGGTTAGAATCTTTGGCATTATATTTGTGTATGCGGTAGAAATAAATGTTATTTTTTTATCTGTATTTTAATGTAAAATGAAAACCTGTACTTTTGTAGTTTCGACTTAATTTGTGCGAAACGGGCGAGCACACGGCCCGCGTCCGTCGCCGTTAGGTGTTGGATGACAACTGGCTTTGTTACATTCAGCGCAGAATGCTGTCGACGCTGCGTACACGCCTTACATTCCTGTGACGTCGGTTGGGTTTGGCTGATGATGTCTTATGTTGTTTTGTCTACATGCATAGTTCAGAGTTCAGATGGCTAAAAATAGCTGTCTCTAGTGCTTAAACTGTTGACCTTGTGTCAGTTCGTGTATGTCGTTTATATTCCCAATGATATTTTCAAATACAATTTATTTATGTTTATATTTCCCCAAAATATCCCTGGGTGGGCTTAACTGTACTGTTACAACTTGTGTCACACTTGGTACAAAAACACATCTGTCCATTCCCCTCTGACTCTACTATTTTAAAACAGCAAAAATAAATCCATATATTCCCAATATATATAAAATAACTGTTGTTTTCAAAACTGTCATAACTAAACTTCAAAACAGTGAGCACCCAGTGGCAAGGAGTGAATGTGCTTGGTCCTTTCATGCTTGTTAAATGCCAGTTTGATTGTTTTTATATTCAGTTCAATAAAGATCAATCAAGTCTATCAAATGAGTGTTTTTACAAATAATACGTGCCCATTCCCTTATATTAACTATCCCTTGCAGCTAATTCCTCACTGAAAAGTATTTATTTGAGACACAGTTGTTATTTTACTGATCTGGTAGAAATTTGGAGTTTGTATATATTATTTTGGCAGTATAACCATAATGACGAGTGGATTGGTGCACATCCATGTGCTGCAAGATCTGGACCTGTACACAGGTGATTCACATGGCTTTGACTAAGTTACAGATTCAGAACATTGCATAGTTGAAGTAATTTTCAGTGATCAATGAACTAATGTGTATAACTTCTTGTAAATAAAGTTTAGTATGTATAATGTGAGGGGAGATATATACGCATTACATACAAATGTATATGTTTGTACAAGTGCATATATGAGTTAGTACTTTTTCATTATATTTATGCTATTAAAAAATATTTCCATCCATACCTGCATACATAGGCCTTCTTAGTTTAATGTGACTTAAAAAAAGATCTTGTTAGAGGCATTCTTCCCCTGGCATCACAGCAAAGGAAGAGTTTTGGCTTCTATAAAACAGTCTCCTCAAAATGTCCTCATCCTGAGCAAAATGTCTATAGTGTAATGTCTCGCGGTTTCCTCCTAGTCAATATACGTCTTGCTGATATACTTTCCTACTTAAACACAACATTTGTACGTCATCTTGTAACGTCTCGCGGTTTATTTCTCTGAGTAGTAGTAATTTTACGTCTATTTATACTCTTCGAAAATCTCGCTTTAATAAGAGTCACAGAATTTGTTATATTTTATGTTCAATGTTTCCAAAAATCGAGAGTATGATTATGCAAATATTTCCCTTAGATTTTATTTGGGTGAAATCAATACCGTTGTTTGACAGTAGTTAGGAGAGAGAGTGCAAAGAGAATTACTCTATTAGTATACGATTAATTATTTCAAATTTCTCCGCTGCTGACTGTGACATTTACAAACACATTTGAGGTTAAATTAACTCCAAATGGTACGTAATATTTTCTGGTTGTCCGTTCTCTTCTCAGTCTTCTGACAATCTGTAACCAGCTACCATCTACTGAAAATAATACACATTTTTATTCAAACAAAAAAGTATTTATTTATTATTGGATTGTATTTATTATTATTTATTGTATTGGATTTATTTAGCATTTTTTTATCTTCTCCCAAAACAAAAGAGGGATAATCGATTCTTACTGACAACACAGAATTAGTTCGATCTTATTTTTAAACATATAATATATAACAAAATTTTTATTTTTTATTTCAATAACAATAAAGAAACAATTTATTAATTTCCCAGGGTTATTCTAGAGTTCTTTGTACTATGAGAAAGTCAGAAATGAATATTGGTTAATACCAAGCTTTACATAAATTAATTTTTATAATTTGTAGTATTTATATTATGTAGTTGCTTGGTTGACCGCTAGAGCGCAGATTACATTTCTTCACTGAAAACACGAAAGTTATTTAATGGCGGTCAGAAATTCACAAGAACCCGTTATGCTGGTTTTTTTGGTTAACTAAATAATAAAGTTTATGTTCACCTCTTTTCCTGAAGTATTTAAAGAGATGGTGCTGTTTCTAGTGTTATAAAGTTATAGTTGAGATATAATTTAGTTAAATTTTACTCGGTAACGATCTCACCAAAAATGTCGAAGTTCTGTGGGCTAGGCCTGGATATCGAAGGTTGATTTTTCAAGGTTTCATCAAATTACGGGCGTTAATGGTTCTATTCGAAGGAGTTCTAATATGTAGTGGACATCACTCGTTAATTTTATTAATTTTGCACTGCTTATTCCAAATGGTATTTGTTAATTTCTTTAATTTTTATAGGCATTACACTTTTTCAAAACGTTCACTTCCAGTATCGTTTAACAATTAATTTCAAATCTTGTTAGTTGGTTACTCTTAGTAACCAAGAATTTTTTATGGTTTTTTATTGGTGAATCTATATACTTTTTAGTATATAGGGTATTATTAATTATTATAAATTTATTTCTTCTTTTTAGAAAAATAATCCTTTTTAGATTTTATTTATAATCAAATTTAATTCATTTAAGGTTTTTCTTTATATTTTTCCTTAAACTTGTACATTAGTATTTTATATTTTAATCCCCTTTAATTTGATTTATTTATGATTTATCATTTACTTAATGTATCCTTACTCTAAACTATTTTTCCTATGCCATCTTGCTAACATAGTATTATTTTATATTATTATTATTTTATATTTAACCCTGGGTTATCTTATATTTAAACAAAATCATTATATTAAACACAAAGATTATTCCTAGGTACAAGACCTTTGTGGCCTACGCAATACAAAATTACACAAAAATACAAAACTTGTCAGCAGCAATATAGTCCACTGCTACAATATTGATTGTTTTTTCATCTTCAGTACCAATCTGTGAGATGCTCTTTTTTAAAAGTTTACACTTTCACTAAGTACACTATATTTCACTTTGTACACTGCACTTTCACTATTATTGTTTACAGTGTTTTGGAGTACAAAGTTTTTTATAGCTTGGTACCTAATACCCATTTCTGACTTTTAGAAATGGGGTGATTACTGATTTTACCGATGGTGATTGTGTTATCATAT
Organism: Magicicada septendecula; assembly: GCA_034769895.1. NCBI lineage: Eukaryota > Metazoa > Arthropoda > Insecta > Hemiptera > Cicadidae > Magicicada > Magicicada septendecula. The sequence continues at coordinate 405,852,892 of CM068375.1, forward strand.
TTGGGCAGGGGTTATGTAACGTTACAATAGGTATATGTCCTCATCCTTGCTGTTAATGATCTTATATATACCTTAAGTACACTAATGATCTTTTGTTTGGCCACAGATCCTTTCTATACGGATTGTCATTCCATCAGAATATTTTGCAGAATACAGCTTGTTCTTACATTTTGGCCACATGGGCTGTTTCTTTTTTTGTGGTTTTATGTATTTTACAATATTAATGTCTAGAATCTTGATTGTAAAAACCACGAAAATTTACAACAGTGATGTATGGGACTCTGTAAGATAGTAAAGAAGTAAAGAGTTGTACAGGAGGTCCTCGACTTTCGAACATAATGCGTTCCCAAAGTGTTTGAAACTTGAATTGTTTGAAAGTCAAGTATTGTACAGTAAGCTGTGTTTACTGTAGGCGTAATGTGCACATAAGTTAGTAGGACCAGTTCTTTGGCCTGTAATACAATATACTGTAATGACATTGGATATTATTGCTTAAATTTATGAGGGTCAGATGAAAAGTTTGTGGAGAGACATCTATAGCTTAGCGGTAGAACTAAAATGTTTTGTGTGTTGTAAGATTCACATTTTCAATGAACATCTGTTATTGCAAATCTTTCTGCCAATTTATTTACTGTTTATCAGCTGTTAGAAATTTACATGTCATGCGTGTTTTGAAAAATGGGCAAATCAAACATTGTGCTGTGATTGAATTGTTTGTTAAAAAAAGTCTAGTGCCAATTAAAATTAACAACTAAACGGTCATTGTGTAAAAACAATAGTTTTTACGTGGGCACTCGATTTTAAACGTGCAACTCGATCATTGAAGATGATCCCCACAATTAACGCCAAAAAGTGCAACAACTCCAGATATCTTTAAAAAAATGTCATACCCGTGTCAGAAAACCGGCAATTGTGAGGGATGATGATGTTTCTGAGATCACAGGCTCCAAATGAGCATTTGTATCTTATTCTAACTCAATAACTTGTGAAAATACTTTGTGCAAGCTGAGCGCCGCATTTGAAGTGTTGCACTTTTGGGGCATCCACTGTGCATGTCATCTAAATGCTTGTACAGCCATGGTTAAACTTGAGCGCCTGCTTACAAACCATTGTTTTTGAAGGTGTACCATCTCCTAATGCATTTACTATTTCATTTAGAATTTCCGTTTGCGCTTTAACAAAGAATTCTTGATTTTGTCCATTTTTGCAAAAAGTGTGGTACATAAATTTTGTGCACCTGGTAACCAGTGAATAAATTGGCAGCCAGATTTGGAAATTAACAGGAGTTTACATGAAGTTACTTACTTACTTACTAGCCAACGCCCACCCTTGGCTGTTGGGCCATTAGGCGGCGCGCTGACCAGTAGAGACGTGAGAGCCTTGCCGTACCATCTTCGTCTTGGACTTCCGTGTCTGAGATCAAGGCTGGACATGCAATTAGGTGATCCGCATTCATGGAAGCGTATCCACAGAGAACACATTCAGGAGACGACAACACGCCAATGCGGTGCAGGTGGGAGGCCAGGTAGTCATGACCGGTTGTAGTTCTAAAAAGAGCAACACTAGTTGCTCGGGGTAGAGTTCTGTTGATGGGGCCGTCCGTAACCAATGTTGCCCATCTTTTTCCCACACAGGCTCTTAATTGTTTTTCTTTTAGCCATAGGCTTATTGAGGAATTTATTCGTGCTTTCGCAGATGCATATGAGCTGGGGGTCTCCGGCTGAGGTAGTGCTGCGCCCATTTTGGCGAGGATGTCGGCTTTTTCATTTCCCATGATGTTGACATGGCTGGGTACCCATTGCAGTTCAATCTGCCAGCCTAACTGTACAAGGTTCTGCAGTTCTCGCCTACACTCAATTGTCAGGGAGCAGTTTGTATCACCATTTGAGGTCACGTTTTGAATCGCTGCAGTCGAATCTATGAGGAAGACGGCTTTGTTAGGTGGTGAGATCTTGGCAAGCTCAATAGATGCTGCCTTTATGGCTGCTACCTCTCCGTCATAGTTGCTTAGCCGGCCTCCTACAGCGAGGTGGCCTTCAAATAGAGAGCTGTAGAACCCAGCCCCTGTTGCCCCTGTAGATGGTATAGAGGATCCGTCTGTGTAGATTCGTATCCACTAATCAGCGGGAAAATGTTTTTGTACAGTGTGTAAGGCTGCTTGACGAAGCTCGGCTTCATTCGACTCAGTTTTGGTCTTATTATGGTCGAAGAGTTTCAAGTTAGCATGAAGTGTAGGCTAAATCCTACAACACACGAAAAATTTTAGTTCTATTGCTAAGCTATAGATATCGTTCTGTGAACTTTTCAACTGCCCTTCGTACATCATATATCCACTCTTACTACAAAAATACATAATACAGTAACGTGCTTAATTAATAATTTCTGTACAGTAGTAAAGTTTGTAGACAGTGTTTGTGAAACAGCCTACAGCACAGTTTTAGTATATAAAAAAATTAATTACTTTAAAACGTTGTATTCTTTATATTAATAGACTAACATTAATTATAAAAACCATAATAGCGGGAATAATATTGCTTCCTCACAAAGTTCAAAACTTGGATAAAGGATATAAATTGTAATGTCTGAAAGAGTGAAAGTCGAATGTCCAAAAGTAGAGGACCTCCTGTATTAATGTTTTACTGTATAAACAAGAAACACCGACTTTGTGTGTTCATATAAAAAAAATTAAGTATGTGTCCAAAGTATAAAACACATTTTGTAAATACTAAAACAGATGTTATTTGCCTTCTGATTAGAAGACATATTATGGCCGTATATGTCTTAAGTGTAATGAGTTTTGGCTTTGGGTATAAAATAAGTAGATTAGCATTTCATTTTCAATTCAGATGAGGAAATTAATATTTACAAAGCAACCCAAAATAACTTGTATTATTGCAAGTGATAGTTGTTATAAATGGCAATAAAGGAATTAAAAAAAAAATTATTCTTATACTATTGAAACAAGGCAGCATGTGCAACAGCGGAACGTGTGAAGACTACTCAGGTGCGAGCAGTAAGCATGTCCTAGACTCATTGTTGATGTTTGCATCCCCCAAGCGATATCGTTCTGTTAGCTGTTAAAAGATGAGTGAACAACTAGTACCAGTGACATTGTACAAAGTATTACAATTAAATTTTTAACAAATGAAAACCTTAAACCAAGTTAAATATTTTGCAAAGATTACTCTCACAGATTGTTGATGAGATGTTATCAAAAACAGAAGAGTTTGCGTGGCTGTTCTGCCTTGGCCAAAAACCAGCATAACACTTTAAAAAAATTAGTGAAGCTTACGACACCATTAAAGGTGACCGACACATAACAGTAGATCAGTTTAGTGCAAACATCAGAGTAAGCCATGGCAGCGTGTATTCCATTATTAAAACTGAGTTGAAGTATCGGAAAGTTTCTGCAGGATGGGTTCCCTCCATTTTGAATGCCGTTCAAAAAATGATTGGGCTGAAATTGTCAGAGACTTTCGACTCAATGTGAAGCTGAAGGGGATTATCTCCCAACAACTGAAACCATCTTATAATCAAGTAAACAATATTGTCACACATTGCTCCTGCCGGATATAAACAGAGCAACTTCATACTGGTGTGACCTGTTGAACTGGGTTCAGTTCAGTTTTGTGAGTGCAGATGATAAGATGCAATATTAATATAGAGTTTATTAATGAAAGTGTAAGGTGTTAATTATTGTGAAAGGACTATTGTAATTGTGTGGCATTATTTTTTGTGATAATGTGTACTGTACAATTGTTTAATTAGATCTGTTGCAATTGTAAAGTTTGTATCATTTTCTGTGGTGTTCAACAATCTGATGCACTGTTATAAGATAATAATCTGTGCACGCTGTGTAACATTTCTGAATGAAACTATACTATTATAAAACATATAAATACAAGGCATATATGAAGGTATATAAGTCTGTCTTTAAAATATTGTTGATTATGAGCTTGTGGCATTTTTATTCATTTCAACAGTTAACTGTCAGCGACTTTGTGATAATCAGATTTCAGTCTGATAACAACTGTAAGATTTGTACAAAATTCATTTTTGCTTATTAAAGACAAAATATGCTGCTACAGAAGTCACAAACACCTTTGGAAAGTTTATGTGCCAAATGTTATAAGTGTCAGTAAGTTTGATAACAATGGTGTTTGTTTAATGAACAAATATCCATTTTATTATGTGCCAAATGTTATAAGTGTCAGTAAGTTTGATAACAATGGTGTTTGTTTAATGAACAAATATCCATTTTATTTTGTGAGGGAATCCATCACAAAGAATGTGGAGTCGTCCCTCAGTTGTGTCATATGATGTGATAGACAATGTAAACATAAAAGTTACTGAAAATTGTATGTCACAATTTCACACTTATTTATAAAATTTCCTGACATTTCATACTCTGCAATTTATGATTTTTATGAACAGAAAATATGTAATTCTGTCCATGGACATAAAAACTAAAATCAAACAATTGCATTCTGAGTCAGGTGGGTTCTGAAGATATTATGCACTGTACGTAGGTACGCATGTGTGGTGTCACCTCCAATTGTTTTTGCAGCAAACTGGACAGTACGAAAAAGATGCATTGTTAACATCATCACTGGAGGAGGTGTCTGAAATTCCTACACAGATATTTAGTGAAAACAAATCTCTTTGCAATGGTAACATTGCAGAACCTAAAGAAATTGATACAGACCTTCTATCCCATCTTACTGATTTCTGGGGCACAAACCTTGTCTTATTTTTTCTTCATTTTCTTGATTAGGGTAAAGCCATACTATCACTGAACTTTGTGACAATCTGAGTAATGTTGGACAGGTATTTGAAACAAAAGTCATGGGTTGTTTTCAGTAGAAGATGGTCGACTTCAGACTGTAGTTCAAATTATTGGAATTATGCAAATGTTTTGTTGAAATCATCAGTCATGTACCAAATGACTACCACCTGCTTCTGCATTTAAAAAAATCTTTCATTTGTTTTAATGAGACGATGAACTGAAGTACAACCTTAATGGACAGTTCAAGATGTTTGCGGCAGATATGAGGGCCGGCTGAAATGTAGTACACACTGTAACAACAGGGGAATAAAATGTCACACAAAGTGACAGGTGCTGCCATCTTATAATTTCATTTCCCTACTACTAACATTCAAAAGCTCGATGACCCATGCCCTCTCATTTTCTATCAGTCGCCGTTGTTATGGAGTCGAGTATGCCTGCTATGTTGATCAAAGTACTGTGAGTAGATGGGCAATAAAATATGCATCAGAAGCTGGTAAAGCAAACATTGAGGATGAACTTGTGACGACTCACTCTTTTCCAACAAGTCTATATCTATAAAAATGAATGTTTGTTTCTTTCTTTGTCCCGTATGCGTTCCTATACCATTCATCCGATTGCGATGAAACTTCGCTGAGTTGTTGTGCGCACGCCCGCGAAGGTTTATGAATTTTTTCGATGGGGTCCTTTGGGGGGTTCTTGGGGTCTTCCACATCTCCTCCTAAACCACTGGACCGATTTCAACCAAACTTGGCACAAATATTTTATGCAATGGGAGAACCAACATAGGGTAGGTGTTTTTTCGATGGGGTCCTTTGGGGGTCCTTTGGGGTCTTCCACATCTCCTCCTAAACCACTGGACCGATTTCAACCAAACTTGGCACAAATATTTTACGCAACGGGTGAACCAACATAGGATAGGTGTTTTTTTGACGGGATCCATTGGGGGGTCCTTTGGGGTCTTCCACATCTCCTCCTAAACCACTGGACCGATTTCAACCAAACTTGGCATAAATATTTTACGCAACAGGAGAACCAACATAGGATATGTGTTTTTTCGATATGATCCTTCGGGGGGTCCTTTTGGGGTCTTCCAGATCTCCTCCTAAACCACTGGACCGATTTCAACCAAATTTGGCACAAATATTTTACGCAAAGGGAGAACCAACATAGGATAGGTGTTTTTTCGATACGATCCTTTGGGGGGGTTCTTTGGGGTCTTCCACATCTCCTCCTAAACCATTGGACCGATTTCAACCAAACTTGGCACAAATATTTTACGCAACGGGAGAACCAACATAGGACATTTTTTCGATACGATCCTCTGGGGGGTCCTTTGGGGTCTTAAAAAACTATTAGATTTGGTTACTATGGCAACCCAATAGAATAGATTCTGTTCTAAATATATTATCGCATTAAATTGAAGACCACATGAACGAAGTCGTGGGCAACAGCTATTTATTTTTAAGAAACCTACTTTAATTGAACTTTATTAATTAAACTAACATTTTCATTACGTACAACGTGAAACTCCGTAGCGAAGCACGGGTATTCTGCTATACCATTCATCCGATTGCGATGAAATTTTGCACGCTGATAGCAGGTACCCAACGGAAAGTTTTCCACTTTATTTGATAACAATAGGTTAAAAAGAACCGAAGTTATTGCAAAAAACGCATTTTTTTAAACCCGCGGCTTCGATCGCGAATATTTGTATATGATTGTTGTGGTAACTGTAGAGTTGGTAAATTGCTAATGGTACATCTATATTAATAATATTCTTATATTGTAAGTTGTGAATATCCAAAAGCAATAGATCCATCATTCATGTTTCCTCGATACGCAAAATCAAAATTTGATAATTTAGTAGATATTTACAAACATGCAGTAACACAATTAGATGAAATGTTTATTCGTATAGAATAATACAAATAGTGTATACATAAGTATATTGATATCAGTTAGTCCATTTGAATATTTACATTTTAGTAGGGATATGGAATTCTTATAAACAATACAATAATTAGTTGTTTGATTATATTGTAACATTGATTATAATTATAGTACACGTTGATTCTGACAAACCATACTCTTCGACATTTGAATATTCAGTAGGCCTATGTGCAGTAGGAATAATTAATTGTCGAGAATTATACTTAACCTACTTCATCGAGAATTATGCGATGAGCGTCAGTGATGTAGTATCAGTGCCTTTTTTCGTTAAAAACGTACCTAGAAATATGGTTTCTGAATTAGTACAACCATTTTACAATAGGTGGCGCGCGAGTGTACCACTTCTGAAACCCATTGTTTAGTTTAAAAGGTAAATATTCGTTTCAACAAATGAGTGTATTTCATATAGTTTAGCGGCAGTTCGTGTGTTTTCGGTGTATGAGTGCGCACGCTTGACAGAATTGAATTGAATCAAATACAAACAGCGACATTTCAGTTCGTAACATAACATAACAAGTGGTGTTGATTGTGAAATTCCAATTGCCGGTCGACATTAGATAATAGATATCACATGGATTTTCTTTGCTTTTTCCAAGTGAATTTGTAATAGTCGTCACAAAGCATTACTTTCGCTCTCAAATCAATTATGCCACCCAAACGACAAGCGGTTGGTCGATCTACACCTCAAGCACGAAAGAAAAAGGCATCACGAGCTTCAGAAACAGACGAGCAATGGGATGCAAGACTGGAAACCGCTCGAGTACGCAATGCTCAAGCCTGTTCGTCTGAAACAGTCGAGCAACGGAAAGCAAGACTGGAAACCGTTCGAGTACGCACTGCTCAAGCCCGTTCGTCTGAAACAGACGAGCAACGGGAAGCAAGACTGGAAACCGTTCGAGTACGCACTGCTCGATCCAGACGAACACTGCACGCTGATTTAAATCTTGGTGCATTCCATTACGATGCTAATTATGATTACAGTCTTCATCCAAGTGTGGTTATTGGAAAAATGGATAAATTATGCGTGTATTGCAGTGCCCTCAAATTTAAGAATGAAACACCAGGAATGTGCTGCGCGGGTGGAAAAGTGAAATTGCCAGAATTACATTCACCACCCGAACCATTATCAACGTTGGTATCAGGTGACACAAGCCAATCGAAACGTTTCTTGGCAAACATACGCAAGTACAATTCATCTTTCCAAATGACATCGTTCGGTGCAACAAATATCGTGCGCGAGAATTACATGCCAACATTCAAAGTGCAAGGGCAAATTTATCATCGTGCAGGATCACTACTACCACTGTCGAACACATCACAAATTTCTTCAAATTTATTTCATGGGAAACACTGATGAACAAATCGATCAACGTTGTCGATTCAATACGGGCACTAAACGAGAAATTGTCGCTGCATTACAAACTTTATTCGATCAACACAACGAATTAATTCGATTGTTCAGAACTGCCCTTGAACAAATGCCAGCTGATGACTACAAAGTTGTAGTTAGAGCAGACAAAACACCTGTCGGCCAACACGAAAGACAGTACAATGCACCAACAATTGATGAAGTGGCGATCATTATAGTTGGCGAAGAATTTAACTCGCGTGATATAATTCTTCATCGCAGAAATGGTGATGTTCAGCGAGTCTCAGAAACTCATCGCTCATACGACGGATTGCAATATCCGATTTTATTTTGGCAAGGAGAAGATGGATATCATTTCAACATCAAATTGAGAAATCCACAAACAGATGAGGAAACGAATAAGAAAGTCAGTGCCATGGCTTACTATTCATATCGATTGATGATTCGTGAAAACGCTGAAAATCATATCTTGAAATGTCGACAATTGTTCCATCAATACATTGTCGATATGTATGCGAAAATCGAAACCGAACGACTCCTCTACATTCGATTAAATCAAACCAAGTTGCGTTCCGAAGAGTACATTCATTTACGTGATGCAGTTGTTAATGATGGCAATGTGAATCCCAATAAATTGGGAAAAATGGTCATACTACCGGCCACATTTACAGGGAGTCCACGGCACATGCATGAATACGCACAAGATGCAATGACATATGTTCGCGCATATGGCCGCCCAGATTTGTTTATTACATTCACATGCAATCCTACGTGGGATGAAATAAAAGAACTTTTGTTAACTGGACAATCATCATCGGATCGTCATGATATTTCCGCGCGTGTGTTCAAACAAAAATTGAAATCTTTAATGGATTTCATTGTCAAGCATCATGTTTTTGGAGAGACACGCTGTTGGATGTATTCCGTTGAATGGCAAAAAGAGGATTGCCACATGCACACATTTTGATTTGGTTGATCGAAAAAGTCACACCAGATCAAATTGATCAAGTCATCTCAGCAGAAATACCAGATGTCGACATTGATCCAAACTTATTTGAAGTCGTCACCAAAAACATGATTCATGGTCCATGTGGCTTACTCAACAACAATTCACCATGCATGTCTGATGGGAAATGCACGAAACGATACCCAAGAGACTTACTTGCCGAGACTATCACTGGCAATGACGGATATCCACTCTATCGTCGACGATCAACTGAAGATGGCGGCAAATCCATCACTTTAAAAGTACGAAACAATGATGTTGAAGTCGATAATCGTTGGGTTGTACCTTCTTCACCGTTACTCTCGAAAACATACAAAGCACACATCAATGTCGAGTATTGCAATTCGGTGAAATCGATCAAGTACATTTGCAAATATGTCAACAAAGGAAGCGATATGGCAGTTTTTGGAGTGGGAAATGCAACTGCATCTATCAATGAAATCGACCAATATCAACTGGGACGCTACATTAGTAGCAATGAAGCAGTATGGCGCATTTTATCATTTCCAATCCATGAACGACATCCAACAGTTGTTCATTTGGCAGTGCACCTTGAAAATGGACAGCGTGTGTACTTCACAACAGAAAATGCACGTGCAAGAGCATTGTCACCACCGCCAACAACGTTAACTGCATTTTTCTCATTGTGCGGGGATGATATGTTTGCAAAGACGCTACTTTACTCTGAAGTGCCAACATACTACACATGGAATGCATCAGCGAAAAAGTTTCAACGTCGCAAACAAGGTAAAGCAGTTGAAGGACATCCCAACTTATATTCGACTGACGCGTTAGGCCGCCTGTACACTGTTCACCCAAACAATGCAGAATGCTTTTACTTGCGATTACTGTTAATCAACATACGTGGACCGACATCCTTCCAAGAATTGAGAACAGTAAACGGTCAAGTATGTGCCACTTATCGTGAAGCTTGCCAAGAATTAAATCTTCTTGAAAACGATGCACATTGGAACACTTCACTCGCTGACGCATCGAATACTGCTCAACCACAGCAAATACGCACGTTATTTGCAATCATATTGACAACGTGCTTCCCATCCAATCCAAAAGATCTTTGGGAAAAGTACAAAGACTACATGAGTGAAGACATCCTACATCGTTTGCGTGCAACGAATCAAAATCCGGACATTCAATTCACACCAAACGTGTATAATGAGGCATTGGTTTCGATTGAGGACACATGTTTGGCAATCGCTAACAAAGCACTGGTACAATTGGGAATGGCTGCGCCGAATCGATCTGCAAACGACCTTTTCGATCGTGATTTGCAACAAGAAAAACACTTTGATATCGACGAATTGGGTACATTTGTTCAAACGAATCTTCCGAAATTGGTTCCAGAACAACGCATAGCGTATGACAGAATTATACATGCAATTAGAAGCCAAAGCGGGGGATTGTATTTCCTAGATGCGCCCGGAGGCACAGGCAAAACTTTTCTCATTTCACTTATTTTGGCAACCATACGATCACGAAAAAATATTGCACTGGCAATCGCATCATCTGGAATTGCGGCAACTCTTTTGGATGGTGGCCGAACAGCGCATTCAGCACTGAAATTGCCGTTGAATATACAAATCACTGAGACACCCACATGCAATATCAACAAAAATTCTGGAATGGGTAAAGTACTCCAATCATGTCAACTCATTATATGGGACGAATGTACTATGGCGCACAAAAAAGCATTGGAAGCGCTTCATCGTACACTAAAAGATTTGAGAGGAAATGAACAGCTCTTCGGTGGCGCACTCATTTTATTGTCTGGTGATTTTCGACAAATTCTACCAGTTATACCACGTTCAACACACACTGATGAACTTAATGCATGTCTCAAATCATCAGTTTTATGGCGACACGTACAGAAATTGACTTTGAAGACCAATATGCGTGTACAGCTACAACATGATGTATCCGCTGAACGTTTCGCAAAACAATTGTTGGATATTGGGAATGGGAAAATGGCAATCGATGAATCCACACAATGTATCACATTGCCAACAAACTTCTGTAAAATCACAGCAACCACAGACGAATTGATTCACAAAGTTTTCCCAAATATCGCACAGAATTACAAAAATCATCAGTGGCTCAGTGCACGTGCTATATTAGCAGCCAAAAACAACGATGTCAATGCCATCAATTTCAGCATTCAAAACGAAATACCAGGCGAAGCGACAACGTATAAGTCCATCGATACTGTAATGAATCAAGACGAAGTTGTCAATTATCCAACTGAATTCTTGAATTCACTTGATTTGCCAGGCATGCCGCCGCACGTTTTAACATTGAAAACTGGCGTGCCTATCATTCTTCTCCGAAACATCAATCCACCACGACTTTGCAACGGTACCAGGCTTTCAGTGAAACAGATGATGAACAATATCATCGAAGCTACAATTTTAAATGGAAAATTTAAAGGAGAAGATGTACTGTTGCCACGCATCCCAATGATTCCGACAGATATGCCATTCGAGTTCAAACGTTTGCAGTTTCCGGTGCGACTCGCATTTGCAATGACCATCAACAAAGCACAGGGACAATCGCTACAAGTGTGTGGACTAAATTTGAAAAATCCATGCTTCTCACATGGACAGCTGTATGTGGCCTGCTCACGCGTCGGAAAACCTTCGGATTTATTCATGTACGAACCAGACGGAAAAACAAAAAATATTGTGTATCCAAAAGCACTTCAATAAACAGAATTAAAACAAACACTTTCTTTCTTTGAGTGGCATTGCAACGCATGCCGGGTACTCGCTAGTACTTAATAATAATAATAAATATATGATAATTAATTATTATGGGATTTGCATAATTTATCACACATCCGGTGAAACACGTGCTCAGTTTTGTTGAGTGCATTAGGCTTTTGAGTCCAAAGTTGCGTTAAGCAGAAAAGACAGAGGTTTTCGGGGTATTGAAATAACCATTTACACAGGATAATAAATTCTAATTTATTCAGTTACTTGCGCTATAGGTTATAAACAATGAGAGTCATCAACGATTATTAATTTTCAAAATGGCGGCTACATTATTTCCGCTTTCACCATGCGTTTAATGCTATATGCATGTGCTTTTGCTTTCTTTAAAATAATTCTTTTTTAAATTCTGTACTGCAGTTACTTTCAATTTCTTATTTATTTCTATGACTTTAATGATTACTCTGTAATTATACACAAACCAACGCCCCAAATATAACTTATTTAAGGTTGGCCAACGGTCACTTTCACTCTCTCTCTTTCACTCTCAATCATACTGTAATATTGAACACTTGGTTATTTATTCTGATTTGAGCTCATCTTTTATACTTTTAAATTTAGAAAAGAAATTTAAGAAGGGCTTTACTGAAATTGATGCGGCGTAGATTCCTCAGAAGACTCCCATGGTGGTTGGCAGGTGTTCGGCCGAACCTTTACTGTTCTTTTAGTGCACTGAATTTACTGAATTCTCATATTGGTTGTCCACTGATTCTACATTATTGTTAATGATTACATTTTAACTGATTATTGCATTTTTGAAAACAATTACTGCATTTTATGGCAAAATCTGCCCACTGCACTGGTCGAACATGTGTGCTCGGTGAACTGTTATAGACGACTGGGGGGGAATCAGACGCAATTGTTATGCAAGTAGTCGTGCGTCTGACGTCATTGTGCATTGTTTTATAGCCACCGCCCCGGTTAATACGTATGTGTTTTCATGCCGTCATTGTTTATTTATGACGATCTGGCTTTGTGGACCAATGAAAAGTTCGTATTATTAGTTCGTTTCGCTTATACCGCCATTATACATATCAAATTCTGCTCGTACCACGATGACCTTGGCTGGCTCCCCTGTTGTTGAATCTGCGTATTTATTGGGATTGGGTAAAACTAACCTAGCCCTTGTAACATTCATGATCAGAATAAAATTGACAATAAAATATTCCTGAATCCCATTTTTATGGTATTAGGTATTTCTGTACTGTCACAAAACCCCCTCAATGAAAGGTTTGGTGTCGAAACACAAAAACTTTCATTGATAAAAGGATCAGTCCAGATATGTTGCCATAACCCCCTGTAGTGTTAATATAAAAGGATTTCAATCACTTACCCTTGGTCCTATAGTGCTGCTCGTACCCTCTGACCTTACTGGACTTCTCCGGAGAGATCCCTACACCATAAGGCCATGAGGCACTGAACGCTCCTGTTCTGACGCTCCGGCCAGCGCAGGACCGCGGTCACAACACCACAAAACTCTGAAACATGTAATACCAAATTTTAAAATAGTGGCTCTATCTATCTGCATATCTGCAACTGATATGTCTCCCCTTAGATGCATTGGTTTGTGTTTTGAGGCGTTGGTTTTCTTTACTCATAAAATTCCAAATAACACACAAAAATTATAACAAGATTTAGACAGATAATCCTTCTACTTCTCAACACTCCTATATATATTTTTTATCCAATTCTCTGACTCCAGTCAATATCAACTTACTTCTCTCATCATAAGAAAATATACTCTTATACTAAACATAAAACAAATTCTACTCTCAAACAACAACTACTATCTCTACTCATTTATTTCAAATAACATCAGTATATTTAACTATCATGGAAGCACTTCAAAACTATTTAAATTTCTTAACTCAACTTTCTTTACGTTAATTTTCTTTTTATAACAGAATCATTACCATAGATTTTATAACCAACATAAAATTTATCATTATTACCGTCACTACCCCTGTAGTAACCTCCTAACCACACACACTATTGCTTTATTAGGGATGGACTTTGACGCCTATTTGCCTTCACAAAGACTGCATTCGTTTTAGAGGAATCTATCGCCTCTGTGTCCTTGCTTCGGCGTTACATTGGAAAGGTTTAGGTATCAACATACCTGTGTTATATAGTTACACGCCCTTAATGCGGGTCTACCACCTGGCTTTGCTGTCCCTACTCTGACAGAGTGGCAGCCGCTGTTCCATAGTTTCGGGGATTTCCCCTAGTTTCACCCCCCATTAATTTCTACTATCGACCAATTTCAAATCAGCTATGGTCAAGGGACTTAAATTATGGCCATAGCTGACCGCTAGCCAAAACCACGATTAGTGCTGGTAAGGCAGTAATCGCCCGAATAGCGGGGAAATCAACTTTACCTTCAAGCATGTTTTACATCACATCATTGTCATACACTGCACGGTCAATAATCACATATAATACAAAATTATATTAAAATTTGTGCAGTGTATTCATGCCTTCTTGAGGCCTCCGATGATGGCAACGGTCTGTGCGTCACTCATCAACCCACTCCGCTAGCTACAATAGCACATGCCACTACTGCACTAGCCCAATTAATTCTAACTTAATTCCTCCTACATATACTGTTCATACAGTCCATTTTGACTTACATTTTCTAACACCAAACAACTATAAAACACTTTTTAACCTTGCTCAAAAACAAGTTCGTTAATTATTTAAAATTTCTCACATAGACACTTTACAAGTTCAAGCTTTCACCTTCACTAACAACTCCTTCTACTACAACATAGGAATTACAACAATGGATCACTTGATAAGATTACATAAAATAAAATATATTCCCTTGCTCTCTAAAATAAGACAAATACTTGGAAAAATTATTATTTTTTTTTTTCACTTACATTACAATAATTTTAACTATTTCGTTTCACAATTTCTGAACGAAACTACTTTAACTCGTGGAACACATGTACATAACCTCCTTCTCTCTCTCTCTCTTTTCTCCACTTTTTTTATACTTCCACGAGCTCTGGGCCCCTCCCCGTTCTTGCACGTTAAAATTTCTACTTACACCTTTTCGTGGAGCCAGACCACCGTTAGTTTCACCCCGCGATTGAGGCTACCGCCAACCATGGTCTGCCTCCTTAGCCAAAACCACGATCAGAGGTGGTGAATCTGTGATCGCCCAAAAATGGGGGAGTGTCCCTCCTGGAAACAGAAAAAGCAAACTAAACTCATTCACACTCATTAATATGCAAATCTTATCGAAACCCTAAGATGACCAATATAACTTTAAGTTTGTTGCATTGTGTGTTCCTACTACTTCCCTCGTCTCCATGTCCTGCAACACATATGAATTTTTCATTTTTATCCCTACTATCTCGTAAGGTCCTTCGTAAAGCAGGAAGAATTTCTTAATATCCTTGTCTTGAGCACTCGACAGATCGTGCCTCCTCACTAATACCAACTGTCGAACTTCATATTTTACCCACTTACCTTTTGCATCGTGTCTACGTTTTCTTCGTTCACCCTTGCTTAACAAATTCTCGTTGGCCAACCGGATCTTAATGCTCACATCCGTCCGCTCGCTCTCCTCTGGATAATCGAACAACTGCTCCAAAATTCTTGGGGGGCGTGTTCCCTTTACCAACTCGTGAGGTGTATAGCCGGTGGACTCGTGGGTGGTACTGTTCAGCCAATTTTCTACCTTCTTGACGTACAACGGCCACTCGCTGTGTTTAGCGTGACAATAGGCTCTAAAGATCCTGCCTATCTCTCTCATTACACGCTCAGCCTGGTTTGACTGGGGATGGTACACAGCCGTATGCTTCGTGAGGATTCCTTCCCATCCTAAGGTCTGGCGCCATCTTCCGCTGATGAACTGTGGCCCATGATCTGACAAAATCACCTTCGGCTTACCCACGTGAATCATGTAGTCCTTAGTCACCTTCTCACTCAATACCTTACTGGTAGCTCTCTTTACGCTATACAATTTCACATACTTCGAAAAAGTGTCAAGTAATACAAAAATATACACAACTCCGCCTCTACCCTTCGGCAATGGTCCAAACAAATCTACCGCAACTAAATCAGTAGGGGGAAAATGAGAGTTCTAACGCGGAAGTGACGTCACACGGCGGGAAATTCAAAAACTGTGGTGGTGGGGGTAACCATGCGGCAGTAGTCTGTCGGCCATGTTGTCGTCGTCGCCGCCTAAAGTGGGGTAATGTGTGCGTTGATTGGCGGAGGCGTGGCTATGTTCGCCGTTCGCCGTTCGCCGTTCGCCGTTGACGTCGTCGTTGACGTCGTCATCGTCGCTGGGCGGCGGCCTGGTGGTGGCTTGATGGCCGCCCGCCGCGGTGGGTCGCCGGCGGCCATGTTGGAAAAGTTGCGATGTTGTCGATTGGTGTAAGAGAGTAGTGGATAAGTTACGGCCTGGTTGCCGATTCGTGCGTGTGTTATAGTGTATGGTTATGTATATGTAAGGGGTTTTTCCGGAAGTTCGGCCATGTTGGAAAAGCGTCGTCGGTGTTGCCAACTGTTGTCGGCTCGGTGTTATAGTGTACGGGTTGAATGTATGTTTCGCCATTGTTGCCAACTCGGTGTTAAAGTGTACTGGTTTCGTATATATTTACCCTGCCGTGCCGATATCGTCGATGTTGTGTATAAACATGGTTACTCCCACCACCACAATTTTTGAATTTCTCGCCGTGTGACGGTCCACGTTAGAACTCTCATTTTCCCTGTAAGAAATACAGATGATATTCAGTGTTCGATTCACTTATCTGAACGATTGCATTGTTGACAACTGTGTGTCTATGTGTTAAGTAAATTGTAGTATGCGAAAAGGATAGTTGAAAATAAACACTTATACAATGAAAAAAATATGTACAAGTTTATTACAAATATAAACATAAAAGAAAAAATAACTACTTTACAATTAATATTTACAAATATATAAACATAAAAATATATACAAATTTATACATTTCACAATCAGGTATTTTTTTTTACAAGTCTCCATCCGGGTGGTTAATTTCCTACAACTAATATTTACAAATATATAAACATAAAAAATATTATACAATAAAAAAATCTATACAAATTCAAACATTTCACAATCAGTTTTTTTTTTTTTAAAAAGTCTTCATCCGGTGGTTAATTTCCATCTGTAACAAAAAAGTAAGAGTATTAGTGACATGTGGTTGTTACAAGTAGGATGGATTACTAAAACCTTTATTAACACTGTAATATACCTTAAATATGCATACGCCCATAAAACGTACGATTCGACTTTCCGAATACGTACATCCTGCATTGTGGGCATGCGGGTGGTGTCCCCTCCATCGCTACCGCCTGGAACCAGTTGAGGACGCATCGGTAATGGTATGTATGGCCACATACCAAACCGAGGAGCCTCTGCCCGTCATTGTATGATTCTATGCATATACTGCATGTATTGTGTGGAGGAATCATACCTTGAACAGGACAGGGCTCACCGCGACGCCAACACCATGTCGGTAGACTCCTTCTAAGAAGGAGTCTCAATGTTGTTGGGTCATCGTGCGTCCTCGGTTCGGTTGCGTGTAGCACTTCAAAGAAGACGGGTAGCGCGTCTTCCGGAGGGGTCCACAAACGAGGATCTCTCCGCAATAGTTGCTGCTGCTGTTGCTGATAAATGGGCTGTGGGCGTGGTTGAGGTTGCATCTGCGGTGGTGGCGGTGGTGACGGTGGTGGTGATTGCGGTGGCGTAATCGGATGTGGTTGTGGAGGTGGCGGCGGTGCTGGTATCGGGCGAATGTCACTAAAAAAAAAAAAAAAAAAAAAGACAACATAGAAATTATGTATAATCGCAAATAAAACAAAGCAGTATGTACGCATAAGAAGATGACTTACATATTTATGTCGAGGACTTCTACATCGTCATCATCACTGTCACTATCATCATTACCGTTCGGATTTAATTCAAGCGTATCAGCATCGCTTTGATTGTCCTCCACCTCCATAACTTCACCTTCTTCTGTGGACTCGACATTACTGAAACAAAAAAAAAGGAACAATTTTAATACCAGATTTAAACGTAAGAGAACAAATGAATGTTAATTAAAAACAAACGTACCGACTCGTACCGGGTCGAGGGTGAAATACCGCCACTCCTGCAGCTAGAGCATCGCTGAAAAAAAAAAGTATAAATTGAACACATGAGGTAAACGCAATAGTATAAGACTTTGTTGTTAATGAAAACTGACTTACCGCAACACACTAGCCTGTAATCGAAATAACGCGCGTTTAAAACATTGCAGGCTGTTTGGAGATAGGGGACGACGACAATCTGCAGCAGCAGCAACAGCACCAGTCGGAGCGTTAGCATCACTTAAAAAAAAAACATGTATGAAATGAACACTGGAGGTAAAACGTAAGAGCACAGGAGTTTATTAATGAAAATTGTCTTACCGACTCGTGCCAGGTTGCGGAGATTGGGGACGAATTACAGCAACAGCGGGAGCAGCAGCATCATTGCTGAAAAAAAAAAATAAATTGAACACCGGAGGTAAAAAAAAAAAAAACGCAAAAGTACAAAAGTTTATGAAAATGACAATTGTCTTACCGACTCGAATCGGGTTCTGGAGATACGGGAGAATCAGCGGTGACAGGTGCCTCGTCTGTATCACTGAAATAAAAAAAATATATATATATAATTGAACACCGGAGGTAAACGCATTAGGACAAGAGTTTATTAATGAAAACGGTCTTACCGACTCGAGCCGGGTCCTGTCAAAGCACGACGTAACCGTTGTGAACTATAAAAAAAAAAACACACATCAATCGAATGGAATATTCTTTTTGTGCATTATAAATAAAGAAAAAAAATGTTATATTTACCATCGTACTCGACGTTGCTCTGCTGTCCTATTTTTCACAATTTTCTTGTTGTTCATTCTGTAAAACGTATCAAAAGTTGTAAAATAAGTAAATAAAGAACATAAAGTTAATGTGTGGGTGTGTGTGTGTGTGTGTGTAATGCTGAACATCATCTTTACCGTTAGTTATCGGTCCGTGTACTTTCTCTTTTTTGCCTTAGGACCAGCAGCGTCGTTGGTTATTGCTGCTATCATGTAATGCCCGTACGCGAGTGTACTTACACCGTCGTCCAGTACATACCTCTTATCATCATAAGGAGACAGGGAAAGTTTTGTTATACGTTGCGTGTACAGCTTATGATGATTGCTTCGTATACAGTCAGCAGAGGTGAATACGGTACGACTGTCAAAAAGACACTCGCTGTACAATTGATGTCGTAACCTTTTTTTTATTGCCGTCCTTGGCACACCTTTCGCCACCTTTTTGTCGGTGCGGTCGGACAACAAGAGCGAGTAACACTTCGCCCTGAGTCTGACAAATTCCCTGATGGGTTTTCCATTGGTCTCATCCTTGAACTTCCCCACGACTTTTTTGTTGTCGTCGCAATGACAAGGATGATCCGTGGGATAGTCCGATGTGTCAAAAAGGTGGAGATCCTCTTTCATATCTGAGTACAAATCGTTAGTCTGAATGCTGTAAAGCAAACTGTCTGTGTCAGTCATTAGTAAGGTCAATCGTTGTCCGTACTTGGCGACAGCGTACCGATAATGAAAATTGTACATTATCAATTTGCTGACATCGAGTACTGTGAAGCCGACGTACACCGGACGGGAAAGGAATATCGTCCTATTTCGTAAGGCCAGTCCGACCAAGTTATCGGTGTAGCGGATCATACGCTTTAGCCGAGGATTGGAAACAATTTTCTGCAGCCGTTGTTCGTTAGAGACTAGTTGGAAGTCTATTCGTTTCCTCACGTTCTCCAGCGATTTGCCATAGACGGCGTTGACCATCAGTTTGAAAAAATCCTTTTCGAAACTGTTGGTGGCTGCTGCTCTCTTTTGCGTGTTGAAATCGATAAACGGTTTCATCCACGCTCTCTGTTTAAAACTCAACACCCTATGTATCGCTTTCAATTCTAAACCGAGACTCAGATACAATTTTAAATTTCGAAAATGAAGAACGTAATTTTGCTTGTCGTCCAAAGTCGTCAGCAACTTGGGAACGGACGACGAAGGCGTTTCCGATCCGCTATACCCTTTTGTATAGTGCAGTCGTGTGTGGAGTCGTCGAGAGTACGGTGAAAGTACGTCAGGATGGACACAGGAACGGACGGGTGCCAATGGATAATCGGAATGGAGGTCATGAAGTTCAGGTGGATAGTGTAAGTCGACCTCGAGTATGTAGCCCACGTCACCGTCATCGCACAGAGTACGCACGTCCAGTGAGTTGATCTCGTTACGATCTAACCATCTGAAGGCGGCGTAAGGGAGCGGTTGTGACATGGCTGCACCGTAAAGGTTGTTGCAGTCCGTGTACAATATGAAAGAGGTTGGCTTTGAAGCATCGTACTGATCGACAATTAGTGGGTTGTTGGCCTTGGCGTGGCGGTTGGGTACCATGCTAACGCCACCACGAACAGCCGATTCTATAAAGAGATGCTGATCTATATCCGTCAACAGCTCCAGTCGCATACGGGTCATCTTTAACATCGCATGCCAAGCGACACCAGGAAGCGAGTAAAGATGAGCCGGATCGATCTGGTAGTACCGCATGGCCATCTCACGGAACGCCTCGAAGACGTCGGCCAGTAGCAGCACGTCTGTTTTAAGATACAGATCGTGATATTCGCCCAGTGTACTGATTCCAAAAGTACGCCACACGTTGTGCGCGTGAGCGTAATCTTCGTCAGATATTGGCGATTCACTCAACCTGTTGAAAAAGTGTTCGCGTGCGGGCAGACGTGTTTCGTTGAATTTCTCGCTACCTGTCATGTAATCGTAAGGGTACACGCCCTTACGTAAGAGTAGCTCGAAGTGTTCTTCGAAACATTGCTTCGTTAAATCGAAATCCGCTCCGCTCGCGTGCAAGTTTCCAACAAGTGTGTCCAAGGACGTGTTCAGAAATTGAAGCGTGTCTACGAAACGCAGACGACCCAACGAGACTGATACGAAGCGTTCGCTAGTGGTAGCGATACAAGCGAGATCGTCGTATTTACCCAACCCTTGTACTAGGTGATGTGCATCGTAACCTCGTAAGTTGTGAAAAAATACAGGTATGTGTCGTGGAGTCTTGAAATTAAGGTTACAGATGTTGTGAGCTGCGCCTAGGTATCGTCCTGTCAGATGACAATGGTTGCGCACTTTGTCGATTTCGTTCAGTGGTTCTTCACAGAGATGACATACGAGGGCATTTGCGAAAGATAACAAATCACGGTCACTCATAGTCATAGGGACAATGGATCGGATGATTCTGAAAAGTTCTCGCTCTTCAGCGACCAGTCTATTGAGAAAAACGTCTACCACGTTCTCACCGCGATAAACGACCTGGGGTTTGAAAATGTTACGCTCGTAGTCGACTATGAGGTAGGAGAAACCTGAAGGAAGATGTAACGACTCCGTTGTGGTGGACGATGTGTGCGGAGGAGCGTCGCAGCGATGGCAAGGGACGATAAATGATTCAAAATCTGCGTATATCGCAAAAGGGACCTTATGGCAGTATGTATAATTTCTGAAATACATCACATTCTCCTCCTCCACTGTCGTGGGTAAACGAATTTTCTGTTCACCATACGGTGAACAGTGGGGGATATGTTCGGTAAGGAGTCGTTCTTCGCAGAATCTATGCAGACAGTAATTGCAATAGAAAGAACGCCCGTTGTGGTTGCTTAGTGAAGAGAATAAGCGACTTGTATTTTTGATTAAACAGTAATGTTTTCGGTCGTCAGCGGTAAAAAGTAATAGATTAACGTGATGTTGTCTGCCGCTGGAAGGAGTTATTCTTAAAGGGTAAATTTCATATTCTTCGTAACCGAAAACATTTATAGAAACGTTAGGATTGTCTCGTTCGAACTTCACAATGTCGGATAGACGGGTGGGGTAAGTTATACCAGAAGTATTGATACTGCAGATATGCGGCTTGTATTTGGATACGCGATTGGTGTCTCTGTGTTGTGGAAACAGAGCGGCCAACACTGACCATACGAAACACATTTGATCGCCTGTATTGTTCACGTTGATGATGGATTTAGTACGAGACAATTCAGGAGGTGTACGAATGAAACTGGAGGCGGTTAGCGGTTGGTATCGTGAGAGAACGAGTTCTAAGGAGATTATGCGGTCTAACACCCAACCGCTACCCTCGCGTGTGAATTTATCAATCGATTCAATGATCTTTTCGTATGAAGCTTCTAAACGATCGGGCAATACATCTTGGTCAGCGATCAGTGTCGTATGACATCGTCCGTGAAAATAAGCTTCAGTCGTCACTTCTTCGTCCTGGTCCGTGTCAGCGTTTACGATGTACTTGACAAATCTCGCTTTAACCGTAATATGCCACTTTATAGAAAGCAAACGTGTCAGTTCGTTTAGAATGTCCGTACGTAACGTATCGTGCATTTCATCAAAAAAGGTTATGACATCGTTGACACATTCTTCGTCATCTGTGATAGGCGTGTAAACGCGCAATACCAACGCGCCGCGTAACGAATATTTACATTCAACAGCAAATGACTGCATTATCAACAACAATGAAAACACGAAACTTTAACAATTACTTGCTCGCTTGAAGAACAATTGAATACTGATACGAAATTAGAAAATAAGCACTATTTTATATGCGACACGTGAAAGTTACACTGCGCGAGACTTGAAGGTGAACGCTGGCAGTGATCGTCGCTCTACTTATACTATCTATGACAGTAGCGCGCGCAGCTATCCGCTCCCACTACCGAACTATTACCGCTGATGATCCCCCACTACCAACTGCGCGCGCAGCTATCTGCTCCCACCACCGTGCTTTATTTCATAGCGACCAATTGACGACAGCCATCCCCACTACGGATGCGCGCGCAGCTATCGCTGAGGAGGTGAAATGCAACGCGACAAACCAACATTCTTGCTTCAGATATGGATGTGTCCACATATTCTTTTGCAAGCCGCTTAAAAAGCTTTTACAACATCAGTCGTCGTGGTAACATTAAATTTTTCGTTCATAAATTTCCGAATGCGAACGTAAAAATTTTTGACCTAGCCAAAGCTGGGTTTATTTACGAAGACGATGGTGATGTTGTAAGATGCTGCAAGTGTAAAATACGAATTATGGATTGGGCAGTGGGTGACGATCCCGCCCAAGTCCATAAGGCGTCAATGCCCGCATGCGATTTCGTTCGTGAACACAGTCGACGCACGCAAAAACGGCTCTTTTCAGAGCCAACATAAACTCATGTACAAACATGCCCGTTTGGGTAGTACTAGTAGTACTAGGTGTTACTACTACTACTACTACTATCGAACGACAGTATTCACTCGAAAAGTGTGAGTGAAGACACATAAAAAAAATTACTCAAACAATATGCGTATACACTATAAATATCATGATCACGATTAATAGCGTATCACTCACATCGCAGATCATCGAGACGATGGACGTCTATCGATATGATGATGGGAAACATTTCACAATAACCAAAGCTTCACGAAGCGCGATACGGTCCAACTTATGTTCCATGTATTTTGTGAAGAAAAGACGATTTTGTGGCAACTACTGTACACGTTACAAATTCGGCGTTGACAAATATCACGCGCGTTGTTGGCGTCACATAAAAAAACACCGCAGTGATTTGCCACCGATCGTGCTGTTGATGATAGTATCCGATCGTATACACAACAAATCACGGTGGCTTCAATTTATCGTAGAGTGCGAACAAAATAACGTACCGATAGAACTTGTGGTTTACGAAAAGAATATGTTCAAGTGTACCGTACGTCACGGATGGAATTTTCTTTCACGTTTCCGTCCGATTCCTGAACTCTATAACGCTGTTCAGCGTGTGCACGGCTTACACGATTCACACGGACAGATGAACTACACTACTGTATACACGGACATGCTCGCTTACGGAAGTTCGATACCACACGCTTCTTGTTGCATCGTCCTTACGGAGCGCACTATTCCGATACGCACACCGATGGAAATATACAGAAGCGTGATGATGATAGTGCCAAAGTGCGCACTGGATCCTAGCTACAACGTAAGTTTTGACCTGCACTGCCCACCGTCCTCGTTACCGACACTAGCGAGAGGGAAACAGTTCGCGTTGGTGAACAACAAGGCGCAGGGATTATTTTCGGTAGCCTTTCTGAAGGAGGCATTGCCTACACTCCGTAAGTATTGCGAATACTTTGGTCTGCGGTATTCGCACGAACAAGGGTACACGGTGAAAGACCAGCGTTTGTACGAACAGTGGCAGCATTGCACGGGCTCTATGGCGGACGAATTTTGGTTGTTGAACTCGTATCTGATACACCTGCATACGAAATCGAGAAGTCAACGCCCAATCGCTGAACTCAAAGCTAAACACATGTGCGAGTGGCTACCTGAGAACGATAACGTCATAGTCGCGGAAATGCACGAGTACCGCGACAACGTTATACGTAGCGTCATGTTCAAAGACATGAATTCTGTTAAGACTGTAAGAGCGTTGGACTCGAAACAACACGCGCTCCCGAAATACTACATCGGTATGAGCCTCGTGCGTAATGGGCGTATGAAAATCAGTTTAGCTCATGTTTTAACGTACTTGCGCAATCGGAAAAAGAACGCGATGTTCTTCCGTTCGGTCGAGATGATATAAGCGGGTGTGGAGCGGTGGCGGTGTGACAGTCGCGTGATGGAAGGTGGACGTGTCAGAACGGCATCGATGAGAATTACCTTCAGCACCGAGCCGACAGTTTACTACATTCCAGCGTATTGCGAATCACGGTTCGCACGACGACACGAAAATGAAACGAGCTGTGAAGAATATACACCAGAGCGTTCGCAAGACTATCGCGACGGAGTTGCACAGACCGGTAAGAAGGAATTTTCCGAGACGTGCGGTCGAGTTGAAGGGACTTCACGACTTGTACCAAGCAGACCTGGTAGAGATGATACCGCACGCAAAGGTGAACAAGGGATTCAAGTACCTTATGACGATGATTAACGCGTTTAGCAAGTACGCGTACGCCGTTCCATTGAAAACGAAGACGGGTGTAGAGGTCGCACGAGCTCTGGAACCGATTCTACGTGCTAATAAAATGAAATATCTGCAGACGGACAACGGGAAAGAGTACTACAACAGTACCGTAGAAAAATTGTTGAGCAGATATGGTGTCACACTCTATTCCACGTACAGTGAGAAAAAGGCTTCCATTGTGGAACGCTTCAACCGTACGTTGAAAACGCACATGTATCGTGGGTTCAGCGAACAAGGTCATTACCGTTGGTTGGATATGTTACCGGAACTAGTCAGCACGTATAACAACACCGTGCACAGAACGATTGGAATGAAACCACAACAGGTGAACGAATCCAACGAACGTACAGTGTTACGCAGGATTCTTGTGAACACGGCGAGGAGCATCGATTATAAACGACCGAAGTTCAAAGTAGGCGATCGTGTGCGTATAAGCAAACACAAAATGACGTTCGCTAAAGGATACACACCGAATTGGACAAACGAGATATTCTTCGTTCACACAGTGCGTACCGGCAGCGTACCCGTCACTTATTCGCTAAAGGATCATACAGGAGAAGTGTTGAAAGGTGGTTTTTATGAACACGAAATCAGTAAATCGAACGTTGGTGACGTGTACTTGGTAGAAAAGATCGTACAACGTAAAGGCGATCGTGTGAAAGTCAGATGGTTAGGATTCGATGGTAAACACGATTCGTGGATACACAAGAAGAACTTGGTATAACAACGATTCGACTCGAGGAAATAGAACTAGTATGCGTCGATCCGTTACGATGACAACATGCGCGCTGTGTACAGTGTAAAAGACATTGTGTCACATCCTGGTTACGATGAGTACATCGTGAACACGACCGCAAACGACGTTGAACGCATGCGCAGGATCTTGACGGTGTACGAGTACTGGCAACGGGTTACCAATCGCGTGACGAGGTTCCGACTCAGCGAAATAGTACCAACCGGCACCGGATTCGATCACTACAAAGAATGTGTTTGGTCGGATCCGAACTGTGAAACGGGTCCGGACACATGTGTATGCAGTTACATATCTACCGACTGCTACGATATAGTGCGACTATTAAATAGACTGTGCGTAGAACGACAACATGAAAATATTGCAACAAGCGCACAGACTAAAAATACAGGACGTGGACTATTCGAAATTGTGCGACGATGGTGGGAGTGGCACAAAAAAACGTAAACACGGACGTCTTCTGCCCGATACCGTTCGTTCGATTATCTGCGGACCTTCCGCGTGCGGAAAGACAAACGTCATGTTCAACCTGTTGTTCGATGTAAACGGATTGAGATTCGTGAACTTATACGTGTTTTCTAAATCACTATTTCAACCCAAATATCAGATGCTGGAGACCCTGATGACACGACTTTCCGACGAAGGAATGGGTTATCACGCCTACAACGATAACGAAGAGGTACCACCTCCCGACGAGGTCGATCCCAATTCTATTATGGTGTTCGATGACGTGTCTTGCGAAAGGCAACACAACATACGCAAGTATTTCTCTATGGGACGACACAGCGGTGTGGACGCGTTTTACCTTTGTCAGACGTACAGTCAAGTGCCAAAACAGTTGGTTCGTGACAACGCCAATCTAATAGTGTTGTTCAAACAGGACGATCGCAACTTGAAACATGCGTACAACGATCACGTCAACACGGACATGAAATATGATACGTTTAAGAATATGTGCGCTGAGGCATGGAAAGATCGTTACGGCTTTCTCGTTGTGGACAAGGATTCTTCTATCGACGCTGGCAGGTATAGAGTCGGTTTTGATCGTTTCATAGTAGTCGCGCCTAACGATTAAACAAAAACAAGTCACACGTTCAGCTAAATACACATGACCTGATGTCAACGACTTTAGTTGATGTTCTGCCGTTTATCGAGATGGACGACAAGAAGAAACGACTAGCACGTGATATCGACACGATTAGTGATGATATACGGAAGAAATACCGTGCGTTAAAACATGGGATTCGTGAAGAAGAAGCATCGTTATCCAAAAGTTACAAACCGATTCTAGAACCGTTACAAAATATTTCGCAAGCGTTGCTTGAAAAGAAACGTAAATCAACAAATGAAAAGCCTTCAAGAGTGAAAAAGATGAAACGTGAAGAGGATGAGGAAGAGGAGAAGGAAGAGGAGAAGGAAGAGGATCCGACAGGTGCAATTAGTAAAATCGATGCGGGAACACCATCTCGTTCCCGAACGAAGCCACCGCGTTTCCTGAAAACGCCCGTGATAGCCGAAACATTAGACGATGATGATGATGATGATGAGGACGATCCCAGTCTCAACATTGAAAAAATGCTAGACACACCGGAAGGAAGACGTGAAGCGCGTAGATATTTTCAGGACAAATATGACAGTGAATCATTAGCGAACAAGTACATGCGTATGATCGTTTCGTCCGAACGCGATCGTCTGATGGACTATACGTACGGTGTAAGACATGAAAACGGAAAATGGATGATCGGTGATTCACAGTTCGAAATCGATACGGACGATTCGATTCTTATCAACGGTAAACGATACAAAGGTACACCAGGACTCTACGAACTAGTGTTCATGAAGCATCCTAATGAAAATATTTACAAGGAATCAGATCTGAAAGCGTACAAAGATATACTGCGTAACACCAACGCGCATAAGCAGTATTACTTAGCGAACGCACAGGTGAACGCGAACAGAGGTGTAAAGTATAAACGAATAATATCGCAACTGTTTCCGCCGAAACGTACAGGACAGGGGCATAATAATATTGATACATCGTATATGACGTTAACGAGAAAAAAAGACAAAATCGATTACGTGCACTGGGACGATCCGAACGAACTGGTGGACAGATTGCGACTGTTAATGGCATCACAACGTGTTGGAAACAGTGGGCACACGAACGAAATCGTCTCCATAGTGGAAGAACTACGTGAAGCAGGCATAATCGTATAATAAGAGCGGTTCGATTCTGAAAGCCGATAAAGTGTATAAATAATACTGTCGTACATGCGCCGGGGACATTCCACGTTTGGTTGTGACAACATGGATATCGTGCTACTGTTTATTATCGTGTGCACAAGTGCCGTTGTCGCATCGAGCGTTAACGCTAACGATGTTGATTTCGCTATAGATTACTTGGTGCGATACGGTTACGTACCCGACGATAGTTTACGACTCACGGACAACGCCACCATCGATATGGACGCCTACCTTCGTACGTTTCAAGTGAATTACAATTTAACCGTAAATGGAGAATTGAACAACGAAACGATGAATCTGATGCGTGCGCGGAGATGCGGTAACGAAGATTTCGTGTCGTACACCTTACGAACACCGTGGGCCAAGAGACGTTTGTCGTGGCGGTTCTTTCACGGTAGCGCCAGCGCTATAGAAGCGTCGCGACAAGCGTTCGCTGTATGGCAGAAACATTCGAACCTGGAATTCGAATATCGACCCAACGACATAAACGCCGACATGGTCATTGCTATGAAATATTTTAAACACAGGTGTCTGACTTCCAGGTGCACGATCTGCGGGTACGATTTGGACGGACGAGGAGGTATACTCGCTCACGCTTATTACCCGCCCGATTTACCGTATAACACTACCGAAATACACATGGACTACTACGAATCGTGGAATTATACGAACGCAACCGAAATACCGGACGATCAGACCAGTTTCCTTCAGGTGTTAACGCACGAAATCGGACACGCGTTAGGACTGTCTCATTCCCTCGAGAAGGATTCGATCATGTACCCGTTCTACGTACCACGCTCGAACGGTCCGTTCGACCTGAGAGACGACGATATAAAAGGCATTCAACGCTTGTACGGGAAGCCGCCGCCGCCAGCTACGACGACGACGTCAACGACGACGTCAACGACGACGGCGACGACAACGAACGACACCGTTCGGACGACGGATTTATGTCGGCTAAAGAACGTTAATCAATTTTTAATAATCAACAGACATCTGTATATTGTGCACGATAACTTTTTGTGGACATTGGATCTCGAGTCGAAGCGATCGAGTCCGTCGTCGCCGCTTCTGTTGACAGATTGGTTGACTTTCTTACCGTTGACGTTCACCAACGTTTCAGCGATGTACCAGAGACCGCGAACCGAAGAAGTGGTGCTATTCATAGACAACTACGTATACATGTTCGATATACACAGTCTGCAACCGCTGAACGGGTATCCGCGTTCGATCACAACGCTCGGTGTTCGCACGATGACGAAAATAAACGCTGCGATACACACGTACACGGGTCGAACTCTTCTGTTGTACAACGATATGTATTACGGCGAAATAGACGAGTGCACGTTCACGATCAAGAAACACGGATACGTTAAAGATCGTTTTGTCGGCTTACCAGAAGCCGTCGACAGTGCGTTCCGATACATCGACGGAAAGATTTATTTCTTCAAAGACGCACGCGTATACGTGTACGATGAATTTCTAAATACGATCGTAAAAGGAAAACATAGCGACGGACTCTCCGTTGTCGGAATAAAATGCATAGACAGTACGATCGTATCAAAACTAATCGATTTATTACGCGAGTACGTATAAATGCCGTGAACAACGGACGAGACGCATCATTCACAAGATGAGTGTTGACAAGTTCGGCAGACACCAGAGCGCTGTCAGAGCGCGAAGGGAGACGCGTCGCAGTCTACGGGAGGATATTGGTATCTCGATGACCGAGGACGGGCACTTCGACGTAGCGGGGAAAAAAATACACAACTTGGGCGAACCGCAAGACGGTAACGATGCCGTTCCACTGCGCTTCGTGCGTGACCACTGTCTGTTTGCCGACGATCCGTCGTCGACGACGACGACGCAAGGAATAGACGCGAAAGGTCGTAAGCTCGTCAACGTCGGCGCTCCCGTCGATCTCGGGGACGCTGTCAACAAGCAGTACGTAGACTACTCGTGCTTACGTTTCACACAGCTGGTACCGAACAAGAAGAACGGAGCTGTCGTCGACGCGCGGGATCATCGCATACAGTCTCTGAGGGAACCGATTCGTGCGAGAGACGCTGCGACCAAAGTATACGTGGACTCGAAAATCATACCGAAGGATACGAACTCTAACCTAATGGTCGGCAACGTGCGGATAACACAGTTAGCGCCACCAGTCAACAACAAGGACGCGGTGAATTTGGAATTTTTGAACCGACACACGATCACCGCGGTAAACGACGCTTATTTCAACGCACAAGGAAAAACTATTCTAAACGTCGGCGACGGTGGCGCACGGGCTACGGACGCGGTGAACGCACGTCAATTGGAGGAGGCGAAGCGGTACGCGAAGAGCGAAACGTACAAACTCGCAAAAGTGTTCCAACATCGTTGGGAGAAAGTGGTATCGTATATCTATAAATTGCATAAGCACGCAGCGCGTACTTCACTTGGTGCCGAAGAGGCGGACTTACTACTTACGAACAAGTCGGAGACGAACGAGTTGATTAGTGATCTGGACAAATCTAAGGACGAGCACGATTGGAGATCCCTTTATCGAGAGCAAGCCAAACAGTAGTCATGTACGAACTACGTAGCCGAAAAAAAAAGGGAGGGCGTGGTCTTATCGGAAAAATAGTTAAAAGCGCGGTACCATTCGTTGCGAAGTCAGTACCTACACTGATCAATCGAGCGGTGGACGTATTACCGGTGGAACTACATCTGCCCGGCTACAGGTTCTGTGGACCCGGAACGAAACTAGAGCAGAGATTGGCTCGTGGTGATCGAGGAATCAACGAGTTGGACGAAGCTTGTCGTGATCACGATATCGCTTACAGCAAGTACAAGGACAACGAACGACGACGTGTAGCGGATCGTGTGCTAGCCGGTAAAGCGTGGGAACGAGTGAAAGCTTTGAATTCCGGCATCAGTGAAAGAGCGTACGCGGCAGCCGTAGCAGCAGCGATGAAGGCGAAATCAGCGTTAGGCAGCGGGCTATGCTGCGGTGGCGGTGTGCGTAAACGTCGCACCAGACGACGAAAGCCGGTTCGACGCACGACAATCAGGAAGAGGAGGAGAAGGAGGACAACGACAACTGGGGCAGGACGTCGACGAAGACGGGCCGATGGTAAAAAGGCTTCAGGACTATACCTTCGACCGTACCGAAAAAACTAATCAAAATACCCGTGCGTCCGTTGTCCGATCGAGATCTTTATGAGTACACGAAACTATTGCGTATACCTTATTTCAGAGGCGTGTACATGCGCGACACACTTCCTAGTACATCACCGTGGGAGAACGAAAGCGCAATCGTGAATCTGGACGACGCTACCGGACCGGGCACGCACTGGGTATGCTACAAGAAGCGAGGCGACAGAGTCTGGTACTTTGATGGATTCGGCAATCTGCGCCCTCCTGTCGAGCTAATACGGTACTTTGGATCGAACGTGACCGACATTCATTACAATTACGCACAGAAACAGCCATCGAACACGGTCATCTGCGGACATTTATGTTTAGAGTTTTTGATATCGAACGATCAGTAAACGTCAAGATGTCTTCGCTTACGGTCACTGTCACAGGAACGGATCCAAGCGCACTGGTTTGTGACTTTTTTCCACCGCTTGAACTGACGAACGGTGAATGGTACGCGGGACTGCTGGACTTTACCACGTACAACTCTATACCGAACGTGGAAAGCGGAAGAAATAACATCTTTCCCGTACTAAAGGGAGCACGTAAAACGTTAGAACTCGTCAATATACCGACCGGAGTGTACGAAATCAGTGATATCGAAACATACCTGAAGAAAGAACTAGCAGACCCGAAATTTTCTCTACGACCCAACAACAACACGTTGAAATGTGAAATTTATTGTTCATACGATATCGATTTCGGATGTACGGAACACACGATCGGTACCATGTTGGGTTTTTCCAAGAACAGAAAGTTAGAAGCGTATATATTACACACGTCGGACGTGCCTGTAAACATTAACAAAGTGAACGTTTTGGAGATAAGGTGTAACGCTGTACAAGGCTCGTACAAGACGGGACGAAACGAGCATATACTGCACTCGTTCTATCCAACGGTTGAGCCAGGATTCAAGATAGTAGAAACGCCTAGAAACGTCATTTATTTTCCACTTAACGTACTACACTTGCGTAACGTTACACTGTCCGTACACGATCAGGACGGTGATATTGTGAATTTTCAAGGCGAAGTCATCACCGCACGTATACATTTGAAACGTGTGTAGTAATCATGGGAATTTATTTCACCGATACCCCCGTGATGAAGAGCGGTGGCGGCGGCGGCTCGCACCACGAGATAAAAGAGGTCAACACTTTTGGAAAAGGTATCAGTAGACGTTCGTCGTTGACACGGTTAACAGCAACTAACCGACGCTACCTGATTTCATTAGGATTCAAAGTCAAGAAAAACAAGTAATATGGCGGACAGCGGTATCGTCTTATCGGTTGAACGTCGACCATTCTTCGAAGACAACATCACACATTACGAATATCATCCTCATGCACCGTACGCGTCAGCGTCACGATACGGAAATAACGATGAGATACGCATACCTATACTGCAACAGGAAGTCTTCACTTTACCGATGGAAAGTTTCCTGTACGTTGAAGGCAAATTGAGCAAAAAGACCGACAGCACCGGTAGTGTGAACGTGAAAATGATCAACAACGCGATCGCGTTTCTCTTCGAAGAAATCCGTTACGAACTGGCCGGTGTGGAAGTGGATCGTACCAAGAGCGTCGGCATCACGTCCACTATTAAAACCATGCTATCTGCCGGCAAGCAGGACATTGTTTCGATGCAAAACGCCGGTTGGGTTGCTCCTACAGCTAACGAGATAACACCGACCGGCCAACACGAGGAATTCAACTTTTGCATACCGTTGAGGATGCTGATGGGATTCGCTGAGGATTTCACGCATGTTATTTTAAACATGAAACAGGAACTTATACTGTTGCGCACTTCCAGCAACGTTAACGCTTTGTTCTCGTCTACGGATGCGCCCGCTAACGCCGATATAGAACTGACCAAAATCTCTTGGATGATTCCGTTCGTGTACGTGAACAACGAAGTACGGATACGATTGTTGGATATCATACGCAAGGACCTACCGCTATTCTTACCGTTTCGTAGTTGGGAACTGCACGAGTATCCGGCTTTACCGACGACTGACAGACAGACTTGGACAGTGAAAACAACTACACAATTGGAGAAACCACGGTACGTGATACTCACCTTTCAGACCGCCAGAAAAAACAATCTGAAAAAACACGCAGGTGAATTCGATCACTGCAATGTGACAAACGCGAGACTCTTTCTGAACGACAAATACTACCCGTACGATAACCTGAACCTGGATATCGATAACGGACGTTACGCATTGCTGTACGACATGTATACACGATTTCAAAAATCGTACTACCACAGAAGTCAACCCAACGTACTTCTAACACCTACAGAGTTCATAGCAAAAGCACCGTTATTCGTCTTCGATTGTAGCAGACAGGACGAATCGCTCAAGTCATCACCAGTCGACGTCAGATTGGAATTCGAGTCATCGACCAATTTCCCCGCTCAGACAGCGGCCTACTGCTTGATACTGCATGATTCAATAAATGTGTACACTCCGTTATCCAACACGGTGCGCAGACACAATTAAACGCTTACTATATATTAATGTTTTTTTTTACTGTAAATAGAAATTTGCTTTTTTAGAATGTAATTTTTAATTTAAAAAAAATGTAATCAATTTTCATGTATTTTTATTTTATTGTCAATAGAATGTAATGTAATCAATTTTCGTGTATTTTATTTTTGTGGAGGGGGAAAACGATTCTCCTCTTCTCCCTATTCTTCGTTCAGTGTTTCATCAGCACGAGTCGCGAGTGGACGTACAAGATGCTTTCACACGATATCTATGTTGACGATATCAATCACAACAGCAACAACCGCTATTTCACACAATGCGGTGAAGCGGCAACGACTACATCAATCAAGTCTTTATCACCGGACGATAAAGAAGTACAGGTCATCTTAATTCAAAAAATCACATCTCCGTACCCACGTTACAGAAACTTGGAAAACCGTTTAAAGAGTTTTAAAGAATGGCCTGTATCGTTAACGATAACACCTAAAGAATTATCAGAAGCGGGTTTCTTTTACACCGGATGCAACGATAGAGTGATTTGTTTTTGCTGTGGAGGCGGATTAAACAAATGGGAACGTGGAGAATATGCTTGGATGGAACACGCACGACATTTCCCTGCGTGCTCTTACGTAATGTTAATGAAAGATAAAAATTTTATCCTCAAGGCACTGGGTATTGTTACCGAGGCGCAAGCACCAACAGCTGTAGCAGTGACAGCAAAGAACGAACAACGCACCGACACGATCAAGGAGAATATAAAAAACGTAGAAGAAAGCTCGAATCGTGATACGATGTGCAAAGTCTGTTACACACATAACGTGGAAGTTGTACTTATTCCCTGTCGACATTTTATTACATGTGTGAATTGTGCCATAACCCTACATAATTGTCCCTTATGTAGAACCGCATACACTGCTTACATGAGAGCGTATTTCTAGTTCGTTTTCACGCGTCTATTGAACACCCGGTTTGAAAATATATATATATATGCTGCTGTGACAAAAGTGTTTTATACAACCTCCGCTAATATCGCATACCTCAGTGTTTGAACAGCACGCGTTGAAGACGGACGCATGGAGCTGCTATCTCCGTACGAGTACATACGCTGCAGTGACTTAAAGCATACAGTACTGTACCCTATAGAAATTTTTGTATACAACGTTCTGACATGTAAATTTGTTGCACTGATCCGTGACGAAAATATAAAGTACAAAATAAACGTTCCGAACAAATTCTTTACGAGCGTTTCACAATATACAACGTGTCTGTTCCGTAAGACGGACGGATCTGCAACGTTCCTAGTAAAACCAAACACGTTGTATATAACGAAAAAAGGATGTGCGAGGATAAACTAGCAGTCATAGTTGACTTTCACTGTTTTATCGACAACGATGGAAACGAACTCGTTAAGGAACTAGCCGTTATGGACGTCACTGCATTTGCCAGCAGGCATTGGATATTTACACATCCAGTAGAGACGATTGTTTCGAATCACAAGCATGTGAGGACAAACAGATGGTTAACAGACCATTATCATGGACTAACGTGGACGGACGGGGACACATCGTACGAACATCTTGTACCGATATTAGAAAAGTATACGTTTCCTTTTAACTTCGTGTTCGTAAAAGGATTGCAAAAAAAAAGATTTCTACAGAAGCGTATCGTGCATTTTAATATTATAAATTTAGAAGATTTCGGATGTCCTAAACTCGATCAATTACAATCAATACACGGAACAGCCTGTCTCACGCACCGCTTATGTCCGGAAATATGTACAAATAGTAGAGTACACGCTTTACGCGAGTGGGTTGTGTCAGATTTTAGAATAGTCAATACGTTTCTGATAAATTACTAAAATTATTGTTTAGCGCTTACATAAAAAAAAAAACAGTCGTCGTCTTTCTATCGATTACATCATCTGTCTAAAAATAAATTAGTGTGTTCAAACAAGCGCGACCGCTGTCTAGACGTATAAAAAAAAATAACCGACACCCCTCTTCCCCACCTACCCATCGAACCGTGAGAAATCAAGTTGCATCCTGTTCACACAGTTAAAAATTAAAAAAAAAACAGTCGTCGTCTTTCTATCGATTACATCATCTGTCTAAAAATAAATTAGTGTGTTCAAACAAGCGCGACCGCTGTCTAGACGTATAAAAAAAAAAATAACCGACACCCCTCTTCCCCACCTACCCATCGAACCGTGAGAAATCAAGTTGCATCCTGTTCACACAGTTAAAAATAAATTAACGTCGGCGACATGTTCGAACAAGCACAAGTGCTGTCTAGACGTATAAAAAAATAACCGACTCCCCTCTTCCCCACCTACCCATCGAGCCGTGAGAAATCAACTCGTGACCTGTTCACACGGTTAAAAATAAACGCTTACTGTGCGTTGAGTGGTTTCCCCCCTCTCCGGTTTCCACCTCCACAACTACCTCCCTATATATTCCACTGCGCGCAAGCGTTATTCGTTCATTCGTTGAGAGACGTGCCGCAAATTATTATAAGTTCTTTATTTTAAAATGGCATCATTCACTGAAAAGTTTGCTACTATTAGCGCAATCGAGTATAAAAAAATAAAGGAATTGATAATCGGTGTAAAATATCCGATAGAAGAAATGCAAAATATAGACGCAAAATACGGTAAAACTATACTCGTCACTCTTCAAGATTACAAAGACCCTAGACTAAAATATCGTGTATATCTACCAAAGAGATACGCAGGTGTTTTTGAAGATGAGGAATTAAAAAATTTATTACCGTGCTCGCTGCAACTAATTTATCGCGGAGAAAAGGATAGAGCTTACATAGTAGAAATTGTACAGTAGTATCGAATGGACATCTTCATTTCTCACGTACGATTACATATATATATATATATATATATATTAACATGTACTTAGTTCTATTTCATTTAATTATAAATAATATATGTGATTACACATATTTCATTTGATTATGCCTAGATAATAAAACAAGGCTTACATGTTGTACACTTTAGACATCTTCAGAATTAACAAATATATTTGTACATAATTGTCATTGCACACGTTTACCAATAATATTTAAAATAATGTGCTTACACATAATTCATTTGATATAATTGTATACAATTGTATTTTTTTTAATTGTTACTACTGTGTGTGTTTATTTCATTTTTTGTACATATTTGTCATGTCATAGTGCACTGTAATTTTCACTACTGTGTACGTTTACATATTATGTATTTTAAATTGTAATATATTTTGATTACTTTCACTACTGTGTGCGTTTACATATTATGTATTTTAAATTGTAATATATTTTGATTACATGTATTTTAATTATTTGTAATTAAACAGTATTGCTTTAACCTTTTTATTGTTTTTTTTAATTTCAAAATTCCTTGGAACATTAACACTATTCTAAAAAAAAATCAATTTTATTAAACAACAAGTGTATGATTATAATATAATTTAGAAATTAAAGAATATTTAAAAATCAAACTGACCTTATACAAGTTCCAGTTGAGTCTCGCGACGAACTATGTGTCTTGGAGAGCAGTTCGTACAGGCTTATATATAGTATTTCAAGGATGTACACGAAAGAGATGGTAACAACAAAAAAAGCTCCCACACACTTAGCTCGGTCTGCGTTCTAATTCCCACACGCTGTGATAACAGATGGTGTCACACATCCTGTTCTGTTATTAAAAAAAACTTTATGTACGACCACGTTCACACGCTGCGATAAACAGATGGCCATACAGACGGACCGATTACATCATCAACAAAAAAAGTAACGACTGCCACGCATATTTATCTTGACTTGTTCACACAATAATTTATGTACGCCTTTAAATTCGTTCACACCCAACATTAACATTTGTTCAGACAGACAGCGACAATTAATTATACGCTCAGACAGACGGCGACAACTAACAGATGGTGGCAATTAATTCTACGCTCAGACAGCCGGATGCAATTAATTTAGCGACTCGCTAAACAGATGTCTAGACAGCTGCAAATGCACGTGGGAGTCAACTGCTACATTCCCAAAAAAAAAAAAAAAAAAAAAAAAAAAAGCGTGTGGGAGCCAACTACCGCTTGTCCCTATTATATTACATACACACCAGTAATAACGTGTGGTCTGTCAGCATTCTGTTGTAAAAAATAACTCCACATGTGAAAAGCATGGATTTTTTTATCGTATAATATTTTTATGTTTATTTTCAACTATCCTTTTCGCATACTACAATTTACTTAACACATAGACACACAGTTGTCAACAATGCAATCGTTCAGATAAGTGAATCGAACACTGAATATCATCTGTATTTCTTACAGGGAAAATGAGAGTTCTAACGTGGACCGTCACACGGCGAGAAATTCAAAAATTGTGGTGGTGGGAGTAACCATGTTTATACACAACATCGACGATATCGGCACGGCAGGGTAAATATATACGAAACCAGTACACTTTAACACCGAGTTGGCAACAATGGCGAAACATACATTCAACCCGTACACTATAACACCGAGCCGACAACAGTTGGCAACACCGACGACGCTTTTCCAACATGGCCGAACTTCCGGAAAACCCCTTACATATACATAACCATACACTATAACACACGCACGAATCGGCAACCAGGCCGTACCTTAACCACTACTCTCTTACACCAATCGACAACATCGCAACTTTTCCAACATGGCCGCCGGCGACCCACCGCGGCGGGCGGCCATCAAGCCACCACCAGGCCGCCGCCCAGCGACGATGACGACGTCAACGACGACGTCAACGGCGAACGGCGAACGGCGAACGGCGAACATAGCCACGCCTCCGCCAATCAACGCACACATTACCCCACTTTAGGCGGCGACGACGACAACATGGCCGACAGACTACTGCCGCATGGTTACCCCCACCACCACAGTTTTTGAATTTCCCGCCGTGTGACGTCACTTCCGCGTTAGAACTCTCATTTTCCCCCTACTTAAATCAAATGGTCTCTCTACCCTTATAAAATTCAACTCACCTTCAACCCTGTAGTTTACTACCTTTGATTTCTGACACAAATCACAACTCCTCAGCAGTTTCCTCACTCGTCTCTCCATACTCCTGAAAACACATGACTCCTTCAACACACTAACACACTTCTTCGCCCCAAAATGACCGTATCTAAAATGACAATCCCAAATAATCTTCTCTTCCAGCCCTTCGGGTATTACTAACTTCCAATCACGCTCACCCCCTACTATCCTTTTAAACAATAATCTTTTGTAAACTTGGAACATTTGACTATATTCTGATTCCTCCAATTCCGTTTCTAAGCTGTTCATTATCTTACCCGATTTACCATCTGCTCTTTGCATGGTGCTGATATCTTTTAATTCTTCTCCAAATATCTTATCCTCCCTAGTTATCTTAAAAATCTCGATCTCCTTTATATCCCTACCTGTCCTGTTATTCTCACAATCTACTCTGGAGAGAGTGTCGGGTACCTTGTTCTCTGTTCCTCGGATGTATTCCCACTCGAAGTTGTATTCCTGGAGCACGAGCACCCATCTTGTTAGACGGCTGTGAGCAAGCTTGCAAGTGTTCAGAAAGGATAACGCCTTGTGGTCCGTTCGTATGATGGTCCTGTTTCCCAAAATGTAAGTTTTGAATTTTCCAACGGCGAATACAATACTCAGTAACTCTTTCTCAGTCGTTGTATAATTCTTCTCCGCTGGCAGCAAGGATCTACTCGCGAAGGCTATAGTGAGGTGCTCCTTCTCCTCATCCTCTTGATACAGTTCCGCCCCGACGGCTACATTACTGGCATCTGTCTGTAAATAGAACACTTTCTCAAAATCCGGGTGGTTCATCATGATCATTTCACTGAATTTCCTTTTAATCTCCTCAAAGGCTCCACGCTCTACGTCGCCCCATTTCCACTGTCGGTTCTTTTGCAGTATCACACTTAACCTTGCTGTCACGTGGGCGTAGTTCCTTTGGAATTTTCGGTAGAAGTTGCACAGCCCTAGAACTTTGAAGTTGCTTTATGTTCCTCGGTTCAGGGAAGCGCATGATCGATTCGACCTTGTCCGGGTTTGCGGAGATCCCTTCCGGCGTTATAATAAAACCTAAAAACTTAATTTCTGTCTGTAAAAATACCGACTTGTCCCAATTCACTATAAGTCCTCCTGTTTCCAATTTCGTTAATACATATCTTATATGTTCCAAATGATCCTCGAAAGTCCTGGATGCAATCATGATGTCGTCCACATAAACTGTCAGGAAATCCAAGTCCTTGGGTCTCAAAATTTTGTCTAAGCATTTGATGAAACTCGCCACACTGGTATTTAATCCAAAAGGTAGTCTCCTGAACTGGTAATTCTTCCCGTTGAATAAAAATGCGGTGTATTTTCTACTCACCTCCGCTAACGGTACCTGCCAATATCCTGCAGTAAGGTCCAGCGATGTCATATACTTCACACCGCTGAATTTCTGGAATATCTCATTTATCGCTTCTGGTGACTCTCGGTCGGGTATAATTATCTGGTTTATTCTCCTCGCATCTAAACACAACCTGACTCTGCCGTCCTTCTTGATTACTACCACCAAAGGATTCGAGTAGGGCGATACTGATCTCTCTATAATTTTACCTTCCAGCATTTTATCCAATTCCTCTTGCACCGCTCGTCTTTTGGAGTAAGGCACAGGATAACTCCGTTGCATGAATGGTGTACGTTCTCTTATCTGTAATGTACACTCATAATCTTTTGCCCTACCTGGTACATCGGCAAACACTCTCTTAAACCGCTCTACCACCTGCCACAACGCTGCACGCTGTCCACTCCCAACACCGGACCCTTCACTCCGAAACTTATCTGCCCTTATCTCCCACACTGCGTCATTAATATTACTCATTTCGTTATCATCATCGTAAATATACTCTGCCTCTCTACACCAATTGATTCTAGTATCGCTATTATTCTCATCTACTCGTTTCTTCAATAACTTTACCCCAGTTGTTTTAATTTTATCTATCACCCGTTCAAAATTTATTTTCACCGACCGGTCACCCCCGTCTAACTCTATCATCTTTTCCTTAAAATTTATCACCGCTCTATTCCTCTGTAAGAAATCGTTACCCAAAATAATGTCCAAACTCAAACCCTTAACTACCAAGAATGTACTGTCAAAATCTATACCATTTATCAAAAAGTTCAAGTGTATTTGTTTCGTCACACGCTTACTCTGTACCCCTGTGACTCCTATCACCGTAACCCCTGCTACTGGCAAAACTGGAATATTTTTGTTAAATTCTCTCAATTCGTTTAAAATGCTTTCTGCTATCACTGAAATTTCGCTCCCTGTATCCACCAGTGTTCTAAAATGCTTACCTTCTATATTTACCTGAATTTCCGTCAATCCTGCTCTCACTTCCGCTAAAGTATGGTTCTCCTCTTCTAATAAATCAGCTACTATGTTCGTTTTGATGACGTTACTTGGGATGTCCTCCGTTGGTTGGACCTCATGCGCTTCTCTGAACAGTGGTCGGGTCCTGGCTACCACTGTTGATTCTAGTTTTCCGGCTGTCGTCTGCTATTATTCATCTCCTGTTGCTGTTGACCATTGGGTCGTCCTTGCCGGTGGTTGGATGTCCCACTGGTACCTGGTCCTCCTTTGTCAGTCGGTACATATTGTTTCATG
Organism: Magicicada septendecula; assembly: GCA_034769895.1. Lineage (NCBI taxonomy): Eukaryota > Metazoa > Arthropoda > Insecta > Hemiptera > Cicadidae > Magicicada > Magicicada septendecula. The sequence goes on from CM068375.1 coordinate 405,894,213, forward strand.
TTTTCTCTCCTCCTTTGTTCTTCTTTCGGTAGTTTGCATCTGAAACATTGTTGTCTGTGAGCGTAGTTCTCTCTTCCGCATCTGGAACAGTTCCACTCACCTGTCTCCTGAAAATGATTTCTGGGTCTATAATTATTATTATGATCGCTATTTCCCTGATAACTACTCTTATGTCGGTTAAATTCTGGGTTACTATTATGGTGATTAGCCTGTATAGGTCGTCTAACTATTTCACGATCCCTAATACTTTGCAAAATATCTAAAATCCGTTCTAATTCACTCAAATTCTCTATCTCCTTCATCATTAAGGTAACCTGTGCTTCTCTGGGTAGATGTTTACTCACATATCTGACGAACGATTTAAAGGGTATAGGCGGTTCGAGGTACTTTGCCTCGTTATACAACTTTGTCACGTACATTGTTACATTATTTTGCCCCACAAAATTACCTACTCCCATAATACGACTTCTCAAACTCTCTTGTTCCTCTTCCGGCCAAAATTTATCTTTAAATGCCCTCTCGAATGTTTCAAAACTGTCCCATTCTACTCTGTGCGCCTCCGCCCATATGATGGAATTGCCTTTAAAACATTTGACAATTTTCGTTAACTGTATTTCCCAATTATGATTACTAAAATGGTTATACTCACGCGCCTGATTTAAAAATCTCAGAGGGTGTATTATTCTGTTCTCGTGGTTAAAATTCTCTAACTCTATTTCACTGTACGTGTCACTGGTTACGATTATTCTTTCCGTAATACCGGTAAAATTTTTCTGAATCTCCCCCCGTAACTCACTTTTCACTTTCATTAAATCATTTTCAATCACATTACATTTAACATGCACATTATTATCGTTTTGTATGACTAGGTTATCTATTTCTTTAATTTTACTTTGTAACATGCTCATTCTCTCATTAGTGTTATTCTCATATTTTGATACTGTTTGGTCTATTGTTTCAAACTGTTTGGTTATGTCTATTACATCTAATTCACATTTCTCTATTTTGTTCTGTAAAATGCTAGTTTTCATTTCTATTTGTTTATTTGTTTCAGAATTAGTTTTACTCTCTATCTGCTCATTAACTGTGGTTAAACATTTATTCTCTATTTTTTCATACTGTGTTTCTATTTGGTTTTGAACTGTCTCATTAATTTGCTTAATTTTGTCGTCTAACTGACTTATTTGGTTATTAAATTGCTCATTACTAGTTTCTGTTTGTTTTTGGATACTGCCACACTGTATTTCTATTTCGTTTATTCTCTCGTCAAAATTACAGCTCTGTTTCTTTATTTCTTTTTTAATATCGTTAAATTGTTCATCAAACTGGTTTAGTTTGTTATTTAATTGACCATTCTGTATTTTCATTAACTGAAAAAGATATTCTAACGAAACTTTATTGTTTATAATAGGCGTTGAGTTCGCCTGTGGTTCGTTTAACACCAATGATTCTGTTGCTGTGTTTTCTACATTAATGCTTTCGTTGTTATCTGCCATTTTTGTTGTACTGATAGTAATAAATTCTGTCTTAATTGTCATACAATTCTCTTCATACCACACATAATCTACGTAGATAACCTCTACTGTTATGTGTATTTCTCTACCCGTCTACCTCTGCTTTTTGCTTATTTATATAATTTTAATTTTATACAAAGTCCAAGTTCGTGCGCCATCTGTGACGACTCACTCTTTTCCAACAAGTACTTAATAATAATAATAAATGTATGATAATTAATTATTATGGGATTTGCATAATTTACCACACATCCGGTGAAACACGTGCTCAGTTTTGTTGAGTGCATTAGGCTTTTGGGTCCAAAGTTGCGTTAAGCAGAAAAGACAGAGGTTTTCGGGGTATTGAAATAACCATTTACACAACATGAGGATAATAAATTCTAGTTTATTCAGTTACTTGCGCTATAGGTTATAAACAATGAGAGTCATCAACGATTATTAATTTTCAAAATGGCGGCTACATTATTTCCGCTTTCGCCATGCGTTTAATGCTATATGCATGTGCTTTTGCTTTCTTTAAAATAATTCTTTTTTAAATTCTGTACTGCAGTTACTTTCAATTTCTTATTTATTTCTATGACTTTAATGATTACTCTGTAATTATACACAAACCAACGCCCCAAATATAACTTATTTAAGGTTGGCCAACGGTCACTTTCACTCTCAATCATACTGTAATATTGAACACTTGGTTATTTATTCTGATTTGAGCTCATCTTTTATACTTTTAAATTTAGAAAAGAAATTCAAGAAGGGCTTTCCTGAAATTGATGCGGCGTAGATTCCTCAGAAGACTCCCATGGTGGTTGGCAGGTGTTCGGCCGAACCTTTACTGTTCTTTTAGTGCACTGAATTTACTGAATTCTCATATTGGTTGTCCACTGATTCTACATTATTGTTAATGATTACATTTTAACTGATTATTGCATTTTTGAAAACAATTACTGCATTTTATGGCAAAATCTGCCCACTGCACTGGTCGAGCATGTGTGCTCGGTGAACTGTTATAGACGACTGGGGGGGAATCAGACGCAATTGTTATGCAAGTAGTCGTGCGTCTGACGTCATTGTGCATTGTTTTATAGCCACCGCCCCGGTTAATACGTATGTGTTTTCATGCCGTCATTGTTTATTTATGACGATCTGGCTTTGTGGACCAATGAAAAGTTCGTATTATTAGTTCGTTTCGCTTATACCGCCATTATACATATCAAATTCTGCTCGTACCACGATGACCTTGGCTGGCTCCCCTGTTGTTGAATCTGCGTATTTATTGGGATTGGGTAAAACTAACCTAGCCCTTGTAACATTCATGATCAGAATAAAATTGACAATAAAATATTCCTGAATCCCATTTTTATGGTATTAGGTATTTCTGTACTGTCACAAACTTCACAGTGGTCGACTAGTTTCTGTGACTGATGAGAAGCACCAAAAGAAGGTAGTTTCATTCAAAACGACCGGCACTGCACACAACAACACATCGCCACTGAGATAGGCGTATCAAAAGAACAAGTAGGACACATTATTGCACAACTGGGCTAAGTAAAATCTGTTCCCTGTGGGTGCCACACAAACACAGAAATTAACAAACAACAACAAATGGAATGTAAAAGCTTCTGAAATGACAAGGGATTGCCGCTTTTTTTAATTACTGGATATTGCGACATGTCATCCAGTTTCATAATTGTCCATCAGACTCTTATTTATTTTACCAAACACAACATCTCATCTTCAGTCATTAGATCAAGGAATAATTCAGACATTTAAACATTTTTATTGATTCTTGGATTTCGTTGTCCATGACGTGTCCGTTACTTAACTAAATATCACTATAATATTGACGACTCGGAACACTAAGTTTTTTATAAGTAAGGTAAAACTTTACGTTTTTACTTATAAAAAACTTAGTGTTCCGAGTCGTCAATATTATAGTGATATTTATTTTTATTGATAAAGAGTTCTTCGGTCCATTGTGTCCTATGTGGATGACAGCAGTTCAGCATTTGACCTGGTGAAGAAAATCACTGTCCTCGATGCAGTATCGAGACAGCCTGGAATGAGGTTGCTGTTACCACCATTAAGAAGTGTTTTACAAAATGTGGTAGTCAAATTAGCGACATTGATCTGCAGCTATAACCATTATTTTAAATTCTGCAAGAACTTCAGACAGTTGCTACATTTGCTGGACTGCCATATGATGAAAACATGGAAATGGGGAGTCTACAATGCTGTGATGATCTCAAAGGCAATTGGGAGGATCGACTTCAGGAAGATTTAATGGTAGGTCAGGAAAATTCTGTTTTTACAATAAAACTTTTTGAAATGATCACTTTAAATCTGTACTATTCTGGGATATACACTTTTGCAATACATTAGTTTTTCTGGTTTTTGAATAAACAGGTGATGACGTGCAGAGTGAAGAAGAAGAAGAAATTAAAGAACCGCTGATGAGTTTAAAAGAACACAAAATATGTAGCAGAAAGATGTATCAGACTAATTCATACACTATCTTAATCAGGTAAACTTAAATGGGGACTGCACTCTAAAGTGCTTTGACAATTTTCAAGGGTGCAATTTTACCTCTCATGCTGTATGGAGCTCCCATACAGATCAACACTTAAAAATATAAAAACCAACAGAATTAAGTACACCACGGTTCAAGGTCTGATAAACATTGAAAATTGCAAAATCTTTGTATTGCACAACTTTAAGTGAAGCCCTATGGATCTCACTGGTTTGAACTCCACCAGACATTTTTTTTATTTATTTTTTTTTTTAGGGTTGTTCGAATCTGGTCCTTGTTAAGGCCAGGCTTAGAGGGGGCAAGCCCCCTTCAGCCATATGGGAAGAAGTTTGTTGGGAGACGCAGGCCGGCCATTGAGAAGGTGGAGACACGTAGAAGGAAGTGTAGTGCATGTAGTTGGTAGCCAGGTGTGTGAAGGAAGAGGCAGATGGAGGCGCCAATAATGGGTGTTTGTTTATTTGCAGGGCGGCCAAGACAGGGACAAGTAACGCAGGTCGCCAATGCTGGTGGGTGGGGACAGGGAGGTGTCAAGGTAGGCTGGGGACACAAAGTAGTGGGTTAAGGACCTGGTTGGTAGGTAGTGGGAATTTATATTATAGTAAGATAAAGAAGGTTGATAGGTTTTTTGTAGTTTGGGATTTAAAGGCTGCTAAATGTTTCTATTTGTTTGACACTGACGGCAAGGAGTTCTGGATGGAGGTCCATCGGTCGATGGTAAGGAGACAGTTTATTAGGAAGAAAGGTCTGCTAGTATTGCGGGTAGTTGTGTTGATGGAGGGGACTATGGATTGTAGGGAAGTGCGTTGTGAAGCCGTTGAAGAGTATTTCCAATTCAGTTTATATAGGAAGGTGTCAAGGTTAGGGAATAAGGTGTTTAAAGCATACTGAGCTCTGTTGGAGGTTTTTGTTTTTCGATAGGTTAGTTGTAAAGCTTGTCGTTCTGTGAGTCGGTGGGGATTGAGGCAGGCAGGGTCAGCGGTTAGGAGAATAGGGTGAGCATAGGTAATAATCGGGTGGATGCAGGTAGTGTAAATGCGACTAAGTAATTCACTATAGCAGCGATTATATCTATTTAGAGTCCTAAGAGAGCGGATTCGGATGCGGGCAAGGGTTGAGGTTCTTTTGATGTGAGGTCACCAGGTAAGTTTGGAGTCAAGCATGATGCCCAGATATTTGCATTCACGCTTCGGTATGACAGTTGATGGGCTGTAATCAGGCATCTGCCATATAAAGGCAGATGTAGCAAATAATAAAAGGAAAAGGAAAGTGAACACAGCTTGACTATAAAATAGAGCACAAAAATTGGCTGCAACTGTCCAATATAAACATAATAAAGAATTGTCTGGTGAGGTCAATTGTGATAAACTTCAAATATCCACTGATGGCAGTAAAAATGAACAGGAAGTAGGTTTGGGTGTTGTCATATTCATTGGAAATGAATTAATAGAAAAAATAATGTTCAAACTCAATAACAGGTGCTCAAATCAAATAATTAGGCTGTATAACTTATTGTTCTGAAGGTATAACAATAGACGTGATTGAGAATCCTAGCAACCATAACTATCTCATAGAAGAAATAAGGAAAGTCACAACATTGCTATAAAGCAGTAACTAGAATTAACTTCAACTGGATCAAAGTTCATGTAGGACTTATGGTGACACGCTGACAGACAAGCTAGCAAAAGCAGCAGCACAGAATATCGAATTAACAATCTCTTTTCACAGAATACCCAAAAGTACAGTGACTCAAGAAATAATCAAAGAAACTACACGTAAATGGTAAATCGAATGGAAGGTGTAGTGACCATAATGTTCTTCCCTAATATCAAAGACAGATTAAAAACAAAACTGAAAATGATTCCTAACTTTTCAGCAATGGTGACTCAATGTAGAAAAACAAGATCTTACCTCCTCCGCTTCAAGACAATAAACATCCCAGTGTGCTAATGCAGTGCAGGAGAACAAACACTGGAAAAAGTCATATATGAGTGTGCGCGTGATGTTAAAAATCAAGAGATAAAATCTAATCAGTAGTGTGACAGAAACAGGAGCTTGGCCACCTACAAAAGTAGATCTTATAAAGAAACATCTAGAAGAATTCAATAGAATTCTGATAAGTTTGATTTTATTTTTCAGTGAAGGTTTATTGAGGATTGGTCAAAAGTAACACAAATTTTAACTTATTTGTGTCGATATTTCGACAATGTTTATTGTCATCATCAGGACCTGTGTATGAATACAAAAGAAATGTCAAACACAACAGAACGATTATTTGGGCGAACGTGTTCGTGTATGTGAGTGTGTGTGCGTGTGCATGCGTATATATGTATCATTGTATATGTGAAGGAGTTGAGATAATTTGTTTACATCTTCAAATGTTTTCTTTAAGAAACCGAGAAAATTATAATATCACAGAACTTAATTTATACACTATTACAATTTAAGTTGTTATATGTAATGATATTTTTAATTAATTATAAAAGCAATAATTAACAATTAGATATTACATTGGTACAGAACAACGTTTATACATATACCAGTCAACATATAGCATAGTAAAATATATTATAACTAAAAACAGATTGAGGGATGTTCAACTATATAATTATTAAAAGTTATTATTAACATGTTTCACTCACTACTGGTATTAAAGACAATCATAATTTAGAAACATATAAATTACACAATCACTGTAGAACTTTACGACCTTACATCAGATAGTTGACATAATGTTACAAACACAAATTTATGGTAAATTTATCTAACAAGTAAACTTAGATGCGTGCACACACTCACATACACGAACACGTTCACCCAAATAATTGTTCTGTTGTGTTTGACATTTCTTTTGTATTCATACACAGGTCCTGATGATGACAATAAACACTGTCGAAACGTCGACACAAATAAGTTAAAATTTGTGTTATTTTTGACCGATTCTCACTAACCCTTCACTGAAAAATTCATTGATTGACGGTCACTACCAATTTAAGGATTTTATTTTATTGTAATAGTGATATATGAGCATTGTTAGCAGTATTATATATTGCAAAGCCATGTGTCATGATTACTTGATGCTGATTTATATAAACAAATTATAACTCAAATAAAGAAAAACTTAGCATGTAGTATTACAAAATTGTAATGGAACATGCTGTAAAATAAAAAAAAATTCTTGGAAAGGGCTGCAAGTAATAGTTATGATGTTCATTATAAGTGCTTGTAGCCAGCGTCGGATTATAAGTGCGTGGTGCCATCAGACTGGTGCCCCTCCCCCCCGATTCAAAATTAAAACTTGTATTCGTTATTTACATTGATAAATGGCATACACATTTCAAGTGCTAACAATTATTTTATTAAACTTTCACATTACAACAAATATTTACCTAAATAGTGATTACAATGAGGATAGTAATAAATAAGCTGAGAAAATACTAATCGATCCATTTTTTCTTGATTTTGCCTTAATGAACTCTTGTATAATTTCTTCTAAATCCAAGCCCCACAAATTTTTTTTTAATTTTGACTTCAATTTTTTGTCTGTGGTGTCCTTAAAGATAAAAATTTTCAGACTAAACACTATATTTGGGTTTGATTTAAAATTCCCTTTAGTCTGGTATTCAGCATGGATTTTTACAATTTCCTTTCTAAATTTATATTCCTTTTTTGGGCCCTGGCCTTTTGGATTTTGGTAAAACTGAGAACTCACTGAACTCATTCAATTACATGAAAAACAGCCAATAAAATATAGGAGTAGTATAAGTCTCCATTCTCCATAAATATGTCACAAGAACATGTACATGTAGATCACAGAAAAATGTAATATTACAAGTGTAATTGTGTCAAAAAATACACACGAACCTGCAATTGTAAGTGACACAAACATATCAATTACCATTATGATAAGTATAAAATTAAAAGTCATTCCAAACATATATAAGTTATTTAAAAACATTTGATATATTAATTATTCTCCTAGCAGAATAACCAATCACAAATGTTTCTGTATTATCACATTCTACTATATCCTAATTATTCAACAAGTAAATAATTTATAAACAAAACTCAGTCATTATCAGCATCTCACTGGTGTTAATTGAATGTAGTGAATGAAAGAAATATACTAAATTCTGCTGAACAGTTGATCATTGTACGTTGAATTACAAGTAAGTGTATATTTGTGAATACAGTAGTAAATAATCATAACATTAAATTTTATAAACAGTTGTATTTTTTGATCAACTTATAACCATGTTATGTCAAACAAAAGTAATTGTAGTACTAAAAAATGTTAAGTTAGCTTTGTCACTATGTAATGAAGTATTGAGAGCTTTATTTTTGCAGCTCAGCAATTCTAAAAATGTAGTGAGAGGGACACCACTACATTTTTAGCTACATGACTGGTAGCCATAAAACATTTTTATGAGCCATATATATTATATATTTATATATCAATAACTGTTTAGGTATAGAGGAATATTTCTAATGTACACTGAACATTACAGAAGTAGTATGGTACTATTTGAATTGAAATAAAACCCACTTAACTTACTGTCGAACAATCTCAATTAACTAATTATAAGTATAATACTACTGACTCGGAACACTAAGTTTTTTAACAAGTAAATAATTTATAAACAAAACTCAGTCATTATCAGCATCAAAACTCAGTCACAACATTAGCATAAACTTCCTAGACCTCACCATCACAAAATTTGAACACAACTTCAGTATATATAGAAAACCCACTACAACTGACACACTAATACACAACTCCTCCAATCACCCAATACAACACAAACTAGCTGCCTTCAGAACTATGATACACAGACTAAACAACATCCCACTAGATGTTTTGTCTTTGTCTTTGTAGTGTTTAAAGGCACAGACGAACTAAGCACGATAAAATGTTTAGCAGAAACCAACGGATACAACAGAACAATAATCAATAAACTCCTACACAAAACAAATAACAGACAAAGACAGAAAACAACAAGTTCATAACACTAACATACATCAATAACCACACTGAAAAAATAGCCCACAAATTTAAAAAAGCAGAAAAGCAGGATACAGAATCGCATACAAAATTACAAACAAAAGAGAACACACACTATCAAAAAACACACACAAAAAACAAAACAAATTTGATTTACCTGGTCAAACAAACTAAACTGTTCAGACTGTAACAAATTCTACATAGGCCAGACAGGATGTTGCTTCAAACAGAGGTACATTGACCACACAAAGGGACTACACTCCACCACCGAATCCACCTTTGCAAACAACCTCATTGAAGTAAACCACACAAACACAAATTTAACCAGTAACATGGATATTCTACATGCACACACAAACGGCCGAAAACTAGACACTCTTGAACAACTAGAAATATACAAACACTCAAAAACACATAAAGACGACATCCTAAATGAACAGACACAGTTCAAATCACATGTACTATTCGAACATATCACACACACACACACACACACACCATGCGCCATCACCAAAAACAAGACAGACAGTACTCATAGTGCCAGCCTCTAATAAAGCTTATAATAAGCAAAAACTGGTTCAGGGTATGATGTAAAAATTTTACATTTTTACCATTAAAAAACTTAGTGTTCTGAGTCAGTAGTATTATACTTATAATTAGTTAATCAACGGTCTCGTCCTGGACAACAAAATCGAAGAACATCTCAATTAAGCAAAGGCATACGGCCTAACTGTATTTATTCCTTAGTAAAACTAGAATAACAATCCTGGAAATCAGTATTTCATTTGAATTAATATTCTAGGGATTGAAATCTTTGTTTTGTATTAGTGAGTATTAATGTATTTATCTTTGTCTTTCCTCATATTCCTTTTACATCTACTTAAAGGTATAATATCGGCTCTTAGTCTAAATGCTAATGTTAATTATCTCACAATATTGCCAAAAGCTAGTTCCATATAATACACTATCAGTCAGTTACAAGCTGACAATTATACAATAAACACTAAAATTCCAAACTAATGTATTGTTTTTATACTTAAATTTATAATCATAATGCCTAAGCAATAAAGAATTTAGTCCTAGCTTTTAAGTTTATGTATGTTTCCTTGTAAAATCCTCATGTTTGTGTAAGATCCATTGTCAGAAATATAAAAAAACTAACAAAATTAATTTACACTGCTTTGTTATGTTTATAGTTTGACATACATATTGTTATTGGTATCCAAGTCACTTTGTTATTTATAAATTAATAAATTACCTTAGATCCGTTGTGTGACTTTGTTTTATATTTAAAATGACGCATTTCGGAACATATGTTCCATCTTCAGATTACTTCACTCAGTTGAGATCATTAAATGTTAAAATCACATTACTCAAATGTTAATAACACACGTCAGTATGGTATCCGGTCAGCCTTCAAAGGGTGCGCACCCATACTGATGTGTGTTATTAACATTTGAGTAACGTGATTTTAACATTTAATGATCTCAACTGAGTGAAGTAATCTGAAGATGGAACATATGTTCCGAAACGCATCATTTTAAATATAAAACAAAGTCACACGACGGATCTAAGGTAATTTATTAATTTATAAATGTTTACAGTTTTGTTTTACATCATAATGCTACAATTTTAAAAGAAAATTTTTAATCTTAAATAATTTACAGACATGTCATCATCACTTGTACTGATTTGTCATTCTTAACAACAACACTGTTTTTTTTGTGTGTAATTGTGTTTTGTTTATATTTATGCTCATTAAGTACTTGCTAAATAATTATCCAACTATCCATTATTGGTTCAGGTTATCCCAGTACTCATTTTCATAAGCTGAGTTGACCTGGTAACTGAAAAAACTCATTTTTATTTTATGGTACTGCTTGTGCAACTGTGCTGTCCCCAATAGAGGAAAGTCTAACATTACTACTGGCTGCCACTTCGGATTTCAACAGAAGACTTACAGAAGGATGCATTTTTTAATTCCACCAAAAGTTCACCATACAAACAACTCGCCAATACACAAGATATCTCCATATATAGAAACATCCCTAGAAGTGTTCAAACTTTCTGCTCCAGAATAAGACTTGGCCATATCGTAACCCAGCCATACTTGCAAATTCAACTTCACCCAAACTGCTACCTGTCTACTATGTCATCAGCATGAGGAGACCTTACACCACATATTAGTGGATTGCCAGACAGACATCCCAGGAGTGGCTAGACTGAAAACAAATATGGATGCAATATTGAACTACAACTCATATTGGACAGTGGCAGAGAACATCTACAGGAGACATCGTGTTGTCAGAGACCAATCCAGAAACATGTAATAATAAGAACAATTGTTGGCTCAGTTTATCCCAGATACTCATTTTCATAGGCTGAGTTGACCTGGTAGCTGAAAAAATGCATCTTTATTTTATGGTTCTGCCTAGCAAACAAAGCCAGGACCTTTAAATTAATAGGCATATCCACTGGTCCGCCCAGCTCCAAAAGTCATCTATGTAATTGATATCTTTATTAAGTCATACTATTCTTATATGAAACTGAAACATCAGTTAATGATCTGCTACCATGATTTCTGGTACTGAGCCTCCTCGTCTTTTGTTTCTGTACATAATTTTTGTTTACAAGTGTCATAAGAAATCCCAATTAGAATTGTTCAAAATAAATAACAAAGTGTCATGTAGGCCTACTAAACTGAGGCCAAGTGTTGAGAATTTCAGCTCTACCTATTTTAAATGTTGGTAACAACAGCATATTAATAAAACAAATTAACATCTTCAGAAATACAACACTATTTTTCACTTTATGGAAATAACAATTAACGTTGGCGTTTGGAGTGTATATAAGACAAGTCATTAAACCAGTGATAATAATTAATTCCCTTTTTACTTACGTTTGTAAAATGAATGAGGTGGCTGTAAAATCTCAGAAAAGGTAGCTGATGATGGACAGGTTGCTTATGCCTGAAACATGTACCAAGTACAAAAAAAAAAAAACATCTTGAACGTAAACTAGTATCATAATATTGTGATATTATTCATTATAGTTTCTTCTGCAAGCAGTGTATTGCATTTCTGTCATTTCAATACCTGACACACGTTTCACTGAAAAATATCAGCATCATCAGTGGTTTGTAAGTAAATCAATAACAACTGAAATAATTCTATGATTTACTTACAAACCTGTGAAATGCTGATATTTTTGTTACAAGGTAAAAGTTTTACATTTTTACCAATAAAAAATTGGTGTTCCGATCAGTAGCGATATATTTATAATTAGTTAATCAACAGACACGTCATGGACAACAAAATCCAGGACAGAAACTTTGAGTTATGTATATAGAAAACTAGTATTATATATGTAAGTAATATATGTATGTCATGACTACTAGTACCCTGACCACAAACATGGCATTATCTGGATTATCTTGTTTGTGAAATACAATTTTGTATTATGAAGCACAGCTTTGTGAAGTGATGACGATAATCATCAACTTGCAAGGATGAAGCATGAACACCTGTTCTGACTTTACAAGACATGACAGTTCCATCTTCTGCACAGTGTTCTGTGGGGACTCTCCAAAGCCTGCTTGGACACTCTTGTGTTCACACACTTCTTACATGGAGCTCTCATTATCTGTTCATTTTGTTTTTGAAGTCTTCTTCCGGTATGGACCGTGTCAAAAATGTCTTATATGACAACGTTTCACTCATATTACAATGAGTATCTTCAGGTCTAAGGAGGATACTTAGATACTTAGACTAAGATCCACTTAGACATGAGGATACTCATTGTAACATGAGTGAAACGTTGTCATACAAGACATTTTTGACATGGTCCATACCGGAAGAAGACTTCAAAAACATAATGGACACTGTCTGCGGAAGCCTACATAAGAATATTGTCTGTTCATGTTAGCCAGTTATAAATTCTGTTTGTTGTATGATCATCCAGGATTATTATTGTGGTGGTGGACATATATCTAATATTGTAATAGAAGAGCTTGTGAAGCCAAACATAATGTCAATAATGTTAGAAGTTCACTGCAAGGGGAAAACGCTGTTCATAACATGAAAGTGAAATCAATTTGTCTTTTTGAGAGAAGAAATTCCTGAACACAAACCCTGTCGGCTCGTAGATTGTATAGTTTTTGTTAATGATGCGGCCCGTGGGACCAAATAAAATGTTAAGTATGAACTGAACGTGAATTGTAGATTTACTGTAGTAATTAATTCGTCAGGATGCAGAAATGATGAAGAGAGAGTGGACTGTAGTTAATACATTTATTGAAAATTATTCACATATGTAGCATTGAAATTGTTAAGTGTCACTTTTGAATAAGAGATTGGCTAATGAGCGCATCGTAAATACAAGTCGTAATGTTACATTGAAATTGATTTAATGAAAGGGCCTAAAAGGCCATATATGAAGTCTTGGGCCTAAGACCTACATTAATTGTCGTGACAAAGAAAAATGTGACAGTATAGCAGCGGGCAGCGGGCGGGCGGGCAGCGGGCTAGCGAACGTATGTAACGAACTGTTCTGATGCACGGACATGAATTAAGCAAATTAAAAGCGCAGATTAGCCAACCTATAAATGCAAAAATTACCGCGCTACTGTACATAACTGCCCGCAAAAATCAATAGATTTTTTAATACATTTTAGTAACTTATTATATACATTTTAGTAACTAATTATATAAAATACAGAGTTCTTAATAATGAAAGTTAATCTCAATAGGCTGCATTGAACCTTGAGTTGTAATCTTAGATAACACCTGTACATTAATTGTTTAGCGATAAGCTTGAGCAAAGATAAGCTTTAATAAAGATAAGCGTTTAGTAGGCCAAGGTTGGCGTGCAAAATGATTTTATGCATGATTGAAAATGTAAGCGCTGGCAATGTATTGCCCAAATATATTGTTTGTATACAATATTGAACGACATAAAACATGAAAGTACATAACTTGACAATGTTTAATAATGAATGATCGGAAACTCATCACATGATGGCCCGATAAATTGTAACCCTATGCAAGTCATAGATGGTTACCGTGAAATAGTTGAGGCCAGTAGACCTGTACAGAGTATTGCATACAATGAACAAATAAATTGTCACAAATTATACATGTTTAGATGTAAATCTAGCATGGCGTCATAAAATTGAATGAGTCATGCTATACCTGAAGTTTCAGGAATTTACAATATATTGTTGTGTGAGAACAAGCTATAGATAGCTGACTGATTGCGAGCACATATGTAATGACATGTATGTCATAATTAAGCAGGATTGTGCAATGCATAATCAAAAAATACAAAATACCATATAAAAATACAATATAAAAATAAATCTAGGCGTGGCATGGTTACAGACAGTAGACGCAAAAAACAATATGTTTTACGTAAATGCAAGTTATATGATAATACAATGAACACTAATCTAGTTAATTACAAATATGAATAAGCGCAATAGCATAAGTAACAAATATGACACTGTGGTTACAAATGTAATACATGAGTTGAACAATTGAGAAATACATTCATAGAAAAATAAATCACACACATTAACAACTGTGCAAGAAATGCATACATGGCTGTACAACTGCAAACCATGCGAATTTTATGTAACAAATTTTTATAAAACAATACCACCGAACATGACACATACCCAATACCATCAAAATGTAAATGTGTAGGACATAGTATGCCCCACAGAATATTAACATATAAATACAAAATAGCAAATATACCACCATGAAACTATGATGAGTATAAAGATGATAGCACAGTGCATGGTTGTGAACTTACAAGTCACATGCAAATTTAGTATAGAAACACGCAATGGTGTAAATTGTCATGAAAATGTTGTGATGATACATATCACAATTAAGTTGACCAAATGGTCATATAATAAAGTAATAGAGCCAATGGCCAAGTAAAATAGCATTGTGCTACATGATCATAATAACCTTGTGTCAAGTCTCGTCCCGCGCTGGCAACAGACATAGCTTATGTACTGGTCTCTGCAAAACACCCGTAGGCGTGCGAATGTCTACGACTCTAATTAAGTTATCTGGGCCGGGAAATGTGGCGGTAATTACACCAAATTTCCAGGCTAATGGAGGTAGGTTATCCTCAATAAGTAAAACTAGGTCCCCAATGGAAACATTATCCTTTGCGAATTTCCATTTGTGACGTTGTTGTAATTGGTGTAAATAGTCACGAGACCAAGCCTTCCAAATGACTTGGACAAACTTCTGGAGAAGTTGCCAACGTCCAAGACGAGAGAGAGGAATATGAGATAAGTCTGGGTCCCGTATCGCCGTTATTGGTGCGCAAATCAAAAAATGGCCAGGTGTAAGTGGCACCGGATCATTTACATCCGAAGAGATGGCAAATAAAGGGCGAGAGTTTAGACACGCCTCTATCTGAGACAAAACTGTCGTAAATTCCTCGAAGGTGAGAGTATAGACTTGCCTACCACGCGGCGCAAATGAAACTTTAAACTCTTTATGCCGCTCTCCCAAAGACCACCAAAATGAGGTGACGAGGGCGGAATAAATGACCATGAAATACCCTGAGAGGCCGTGAATGATTTGATGGATGAGGTGGCATCCTTATTATGCCAAAGATTGTAGAGGTCATGTAAAACATTGCGGGCCTTCCTAAAGTTTGTGCCATTATCAGAATATAACTGACTGGGTATGCCCCTGCGGGACATGAAACGACGTAAGGCAGCTATAAACGCACTGGCTGTAAGGTCGGAAACCAATTCCAAATGAATGGCCCTGGTTGCTAAGCAAATGAACAAAGACACGTATGCCTTAGAGAGAGTTCTGGATTTCTGCCCGCCATGACGAATCATGAAGAGACCACCATAATCAACAGCGCAGAATAGAAACGGCCGCGATGGAGTGACTCTAGGAGATGGTAAAATACCAAGCCTCTGAACCTGGTGTTTGGCACTAAACCTGAAACACTTGACACATTTACGAATGATGGAGCGAATGACTAACCTGGCATTAATAATCCACCAGCGTTGACGAAGTGAGTGATGCACG
The DNA here is from genome assembly GCA_034769895.1 of Magicicada septendecula. Classification (NCBI taxonomy): domain Eukaryota; kingdom Metazoa; phylum Arthropoda; class Insecta; order Hemiptera; family Cicadidae; genus Magicicada; species Magicicada septendecula. Next base: position 405,910,320 of record CM068375.1, read on the forward strand.
AGTTGAGCACCAGCGTGAAGTAGACGAATGTGTTCGCGTTCAATAATAAGGCGAGTAATATGAGCCGATGGATGCAAGACAATAGGATGTTTAGTGTCGCAAGGTAATTGCGACTGCTGTAATCGCCCGCCAACGCGTATTACTCCAGACTCATCAAGAAACGGGTCGAGAGAAGACAACTTACTCCTGATAGAGACAGAAGACCCATTACGAAGACAATTAATCTCGGCAGCAAAGTGGATCGACTGAGATTGTTTTATGAAGAAATTAAGAGCATGATGAATTTCGACGGGGGTAAGAGCGCCCGTTATTTTGTCAGCACTGGAGTGTCTAATATTTTTGATGAACCGAAAACAGTAAGCGTATACGCGTGTCAGACGGTGCAACGAAGAAAAGTCCTTAGAAAGGTCGATAGCCAGGGTAGACATTAGAGAAAGGTTGGGGGTTTGTTTCTCTTCCGCAGTGACTTCAGAAGACGACGGATTAGAAGGTAAAAAGGGTGGAAAAGGATTGGACTCGGAAGATTGAGACAAACAAGCGGGACCGTGCCACCAAAGCGAACAATCGCGCAAAACGTCAGGGTGCACCCCCTAGAGATAATATCAGCAGGATTGTGTCTAGAATTGATGTGGTGCCATGTATAGGCTTGCGTAAGACGCTGAATCTCGGCAACACGATTAGCGACGTAGGTTTTCCACCTCGTGGACTGGGCATGAATCCAGTAAAGAGACACCATGGAGTCAGAATATAAATGAACACTATTAATAAACGAATAAAGCGCAGGAACGACCTTAGATACGAGTCGCGATAACAACAAGCAAGCACAGAGTTGGATAATAAAGTTGCGTAATCGCGCGCAAGCTTAGAATCACGCCTGAATCGGCGTTCTAAATTCAAAAATCTTGCTTCAGCATTGGTATAAGATTCCCCCAACTGGAGATGGTCGGACTTAAATGGTAGTGAAACAACGAACCTACCCTCTTGATTGCGATGAGCAGACCCCACGAAATGCTCCTCACAAGCTGACTCTTTATCAGGTGTATTATTAGGGATAGTTTCTGCTTCCCAAAATTTTTCGAGAGACTGCAAAATTTGACCGTCGTTGTTCCTAGCTAGGAACGAAACAGCAGGACCCTTATAACGGCAATGTTTGGGCAAATTGCCTGCCAAAATGTAGCCTAACTTTGTTTCCTGAATAATGGGAAAATGAGGACCGCGTACGTATTTGTTGGCTAAAATTAAATCTAGGTAGAATTGCGCCCCTAACATTATGTCGATTTCGGATGATATGTTGAAATTTGGGTCAGCAAGAAAAATGTTGTCTGGAATGTTAAATTGATTTATGTCAAACGATTGTGCTGGCAGATTGTGGGTTAATGCAGATAAGATAGCACATTTTGCCTCGAAGCTAAATCTCTGATAACGAGAAATAATGCGTATAGACGCGAGATTAGTGGCATGACACGCGGTATTATTTATACCTGTAATCGGTATGTTGGATTTAGTCAAGTTAAGCCGTAATTTCTTGGCAAATGATTTGGTACAAAAATTTATTTGTGAACCTGCATCCAGAAGAACTCTTGCCTTTTGTCTGTTGCCAGCCTGGTCAATGGCAAACACAATTGCTGTTGATAAAAGAATATTATTCGTGGATTGTAATTTGAGTGAACAATAATTACTGCTGCTGGCAGAGATTGGCTTCGGCACATTGTTTATGTGCAACAATGTATGGTGTCGTTTTGAACAGATCTTACATGCCTGCTTAATCTTACAATTAGATACAAAATGATCTGATCTAAAACAATTGGTACAACATTTGTGATTTCATATAAATTGTCCTCGCTCAGCGGTGCTTAGTGCACGGAATTTATCACACATGTAAATTGGATGATTAGATTTACAACACAAACATGAATAATCACTTGACGCTGAGTGATAACTCTTAAATGTAGTACTGTCAGCAGCGTTTCGTGATTTATGTTTGTCAGATTTATTATTGAATCTTAAACTTAGCTTGTTTAGTTGCTGTCCGGCATCGATAGGCAGTGTATTTTCTAACAGCTGTCTACGTGCGTTTAAAAAATGAGTGAAATCTTGAAAGTTAGGAAGATTAATTGTGTGAAGTTAATACGGGAGGTACAGTCTGAACATTAAAGGTATCAATTAATTGTAAAATATTAGCTTCTGTGGAATATAACATTTCTTCGACCTCAACTCGGTTTTCTTGAGCAGCGTTTATGTTTTTGCAAATAAGTTCGATTTCGGACTGTACCTCATCGTATTTCGTTGCCAAGCTTTTCAAACTTTCAAGTCTGACTGTTAAAAAGTGTTTTGTATTAGAGTTTCTATCAAAGTTACTGACAGCTGATTGTATACGCACTATTGCGGACTTTAAGCCGCCTCTCTTTCTGACTAACACTTTGAGGCCTTCTTCAGCCATTGTACGCACCTTAAAATGATGTTAGTGAGGTGATACCTTGTGGGCGATGTCCTGAAGCGTCGACGCCGTGGAGAAGATGGCAAACACACAGCTCGGAGAGATGACTGCTTTGACTGACGTACTGAAGCTAGCAGGTGTAAGCTCTTGCAATGATGTCGTCAGGAGGCTCAAAGGCGACGAGCGAAATGCTGGTTGAATCATGCCACGGTCGTATCAGCGGATATGCTGAGTCGCCCGTGATGGCCAGAAATTGGGGCAGAAAAATAATAAATAGGTGAATGATGTATCCGGGAATCCAGGTCCGGAGCGACCAAATAAATGTTAATGATGGGCCCGTGGGACCAAATAAAATGTTAAGTATGAACTGAACGTGAATTGTAGATTTACTGTAGTAATTAATTCGTCAGGATACAGAAATGATGAAGAGAGAGTGGACTGTAGTTAATACATTTATTGAAAATTATTCACATATATAGCATTGAAATTGTTAAGTGTCACTTTTGAATAAGAGATTGGCTAATGAGCGCATCGTAAATACAAGTCGTAATGTTACATTGAAATTGATTTAATGAAAGGGCCTAAAAGGCCATATATGAAGTCTTGGGCCTAAGGCCTACATTAATTGTCGCGACAAAGAAAAATATGACAGTATAGCAGCGGACGCAAGGCCGACCGCCGCTAGCGAACGTATGTAACGAACTGTTCTGATGCACGGACATGAATTAAGCAAATTAAAAGCGCAGATTAGCCAACCTATAAATGCAAAAATTACCGCGCTACTGTACAGTTTTTCTTTGCCTAAACCTATATTTATCGTGTCATCTTTCATTTTAAGATTATATTCAATGCCACATCTTAGATCTGTAACAAAGCATTGGTTCCATCATAGCTTTACCTTTCCTTTTCTTGTTTTTCTTTGAGATGCTTTGGCCCCGCTTTAATAAGTTTAGACAAATTTTTATTTTGCAACTCGGATTTATCCACTGTTTAACTTCAGTTTCTCCCAAATCACCAGTGTTTATATAAGCTCCTAGATGTTTGAAAGTATCTATATAATTGATTCCATAATCATTTATTAATATATAGAACTCTGAATTACATTTGACAGACCCAGCTCTTAGAAACAGGAAGAGTCAATAAAATAGAAGTATGCATGGGAGTGGGATACTGAATGTAAGTATATCACTACCGACTCAGAACACTAAGTTTTTGTTGGTAAAAATGTAAAAGTTTTACCTTATAGTCTGAACCAGTTTTCGCTTATTATAAGCAAAGAATCCAACAACCAAGAATCTAACAAAATCCAAGAATTTAACACAGGAGTACTTCGCTTTCTCTTAATATTGCAGATAATCAGTTGTGTTAACACTGGAAATGTTGTGGGGTAATTCCATTCTTGTAGCCAAACTGTCAACATGTTTATTATTTTGTATCAACATGACTTTATGCTTTATATTAGGCTTTGTTATAACATAATCACTTACTAATAAGATACTCCTTTTGTACCTAGGTTGGTACAATTGTACTTTGGTACCTATGTGAACTGTAGAATGGCCAGTTCTCTAGGTTAGTAGCCAAATATCACACCAACTGATCTATCAATCAGTTAATTGTTATGGGACTTGAAAAATTTATTATTCGATTAAAACAACTTTTTATTGTGCTGCTAACTGTTTACTGATTTAACTATATTTTCAGACAAAATTATTACATACATTTTTCCGGTGAAGGGTTTGCGAGGATCGGTCAAAAAATGTAACACAAATTTTAAATTATTTGTGTCGACGTTTCATCAATGTTTACTGTCATCATCAGGACCTGTGTATGAATACAAAAGAAATGTCAAACACAGCAGAACAATTATTTGAGTAAACGTGTTTGTGTATGTGAGTGTGTGTGTATGCGCATGTGCATGTGTATGTGTATGTGTGTACCCTTGTATATGTAAAGGAGTTGAGATAGTTTTTTTCACATCATCAAACGTTTTCTTTAAAGACAAAGAGAAAATTATAATATCACAGAACTTGATTTATACAATATTACAATTTAAATTACTCATAATGCAACGGTATTTGTAATTAAGTCCTGATTATGGCAATAAACATTGTCAAAACGTCGACACAAATAATTTAAAATTTGTGTTACATTTTTTGACCGATCCTCACAAACCCTTCACTGGAAAAATTCATTGATTGACGGACACTACGAATTTAAGGAATTACATATTGTTTTTTACTACATGTCATGTTTAAATTGTAATATTGTTACTGTTTCTCATAGGATAATTAACACTTACAAGATTGTCTACTATGTTTTGATTAACAGAAAAGATCAGATATTATTTACGAGATACTATAAATACTCATTTTTATGTGTGAATATCCCCAAGGTGATATAATAGTTAATTTACGCATTTTTCTGTAATAAAAGTAATATAATTTTCTTCAACCTAGAAAATACAGTTCATTATATTATGAAATTTAAAAATATCAGAAAACTACTCAAGTTTATAACTTACATTTTAAAGGAAGTAAAGTGCCAATAATGAAATAAAGTATTAAATTAAATGTTAAGACTGCAAAAATTTATAAAACACAATTAAATAAGCCATTTGAATGCCTGACATTGTTGTATATATTGTTACGACGTCACAGAACAATCTATGTGTTTATAGAACGTTCCAGAGAGATCCAGAATGTAAGCATGTGGCATATGTGCTTGTAGATGCATTTTGCGAGAATCTTCTCGACTGTGCCGGGCTGCGCTTGGACTGTGTCAAGGCCACAGTTAATTGCGTAGTTCACACAAGAGATAAGATGCAGTTTGGAAGCTTCTGGTGTGTGAGCGGGACTATAAATACATGGGGGTAGCGGCCTTAGTTTTTCAGTATTAGTGTGAATTATTTACAGAGCAGTTCGAGAGTTATAGTAGCGATATTACTGTGCGCGTTCAAGTGGTTATTAGTTAAGTGTTGTGTTTTATAATCGGACGGTATATTGTAATACAATTGGTATTAGTGGACATCTTATTGCGTGTGAACAATTTATATTTGATTTGTTGTAGTAGACTGTATTGTTAATTACGAACTGTTTAACTGTAAAAATTAAAGCTGGTGATTAGTGACTTAACTGGTGTCTTGTGTTTTGTTTCCACTGTACCTACGACGATCAAGTAGACCATCGTAACAATATGCATGGTTTGTGTATATTGTTAAATTTGTACTTATTGTAAATGAGTATAAATGCTCAATTAGTCTCAGCAATATTCTGAGTTATGGTTTGTATATATTGTTAAATTTGTACTTATTGTAAATGAGTATAAATGCTCAATTAGTCTCAGCAATATTCTGAGTTGTATGTTTAATAATATTTATTTATAAATGAGAACACACTTCTTTTGCTGCTCTGAATCATTCAATTTTTATTCCTTAATTCTCTTATTATAATAATTTAATAATTTTCTTTTCTTCTATTAATTAATAACAAATTTTCCTTTTTTAAGGTTCCTGGTCCATCTAGCTCTCGGATGCATGACAAAAATTTTTATCTCAGGGTTATAACCAAATTAACAATCGTCTTCAGTAAAATTATAAATTCATACAAGTTTTATGTTAATAACATACATAAAGAAAAAAAAATGTAATGTGTAGTAATTAATTGTTGTTTGTTTGGATGTGAGTTCTTGTGATTATACAAAAAGACATCAATTCAGATAATTTTACAAACTTAATATAAACTTAATTAGTAATATAGATTACTATAATTATGTAACACCATTACAAATATGAAACTAATAAAGAAATTAAAATAATTTATAATTAGACATTAGTAATACAATTGACAAGAGACAAAAAATAAAAAAATAATTGTCTATTATATAGCTCATAGTTCATGAATTCTCAACATGGCGCGCTGCTGTCCCCTTTCAATAACAGTTAAATAAAGCAAGGGACGCCAAGTTCCTTGAGTTCTATACACACTACTGAATGTTTAATAAAAATTATATGAGTTCTACACTTCTGTTTGTTCAAAATAAGTTTGTCACTTACTTTGTATATCATACATTATGTTTATAAATGTAGTCACACTAAATTTGTTCGTTATTTAGTTTGTATTGAAGTGTTGTGTAAAACGTTGATAGTCGTCAAGATGACTGTAGTATTAAAATGGTCTCACCAAATTCAAAGATGTAGTACTCTATTTTAGGGTATTATTTTCAGCTTTCCTTCTTCAGGTCGGTCAAATATATATTGTTCATTAGTTTACTGATATCTCCTATAACTTTACTTGTCTTTTTACTATAATTTTCTTCTCTAATATTGTTTGGATTGGCAACTGATTCAGTTTGTTCTTTTTGCATTGAACGCCCACACTCGAGAAAAAACCCTTTCTTCCTTGTAAAACCAGCTTTAGATTCATTTATAAGAGGTCTTGGTTTGTTTGGTGTATTTTTCGGTCTCAGGGCTGTTTTATCCACCTCCAGTAAATATAAGTTTTTAATATAAGTTAACCTTACTTTTCCTGATTATTTTACATAATCCCGTTTATGTTTTAATTGTTACTCACACTAATGAAGTTGATTTTATTGTTATATGGTCACTTTATATAAAACTAGCAGAATACCCATGCTTTGCTACGGAGTTTCACATTGTACGTAATGAAAATGTTAGTTTAATTAATAAAGTTCAATTAAAGTAGGCTTCTTAAAAATAAATAGCTGTTGCCCACAACTTCGTTCGCATGGTCTTCAATTTAATGTGATAATATATTTAGAACAGAATCTATTCTATTGGGTTGCCATAGTAACCAGATCTAATAGTTTTTTAAGACCGCAAAGGACCCCCCAGAGGATCGTATCGAAAAAAAACACCTGTCCTATGTTGGTTCTCCCGTTGCGTAAAATATTTGTGCCAAGTTTGGTTAAAATCGGTCCAATGGTTTAGGTGGAGACGTGGAAGACCCCAAAGGACCCCCCAAAGGATCGTATCAAAAAAAATATTTGTGCCAAGTTTGGTTGAAATCGGTCCAATGGTTTAGGAGGCGATGTGGAAGACCCCAAAGAACCCCCCCAAAAGACCCCATCGAAAAAACACCTATCCTATATTGGTTCTCCCATTGCGTAAAATATTTGTGCCAAGTTTGGTTGAAATCGGTCCAGTGGTTTAGGAGAAGATGTGGAAGACCCCAAAGAACCCCCAAAAGGACCCCATCGAAAAAACACCTATCCTATGTTGGTTCTCCCATTGCGTAAAATATTTGTGCCAAGTTTGGTTGAAATCGGTCCAGTGGTTTAGGAGGAGATGTGGAAGACCCCAAAGAACCCCATCGAAAACAATACAGAAACCTTCGCGGGCATGCGCACAACAACTCACCGAAGTTTCATCGCAATCGGATGAATGGTATAGGAACGCATACGGGACAAACAAAGAAATATTCATTTTTATATATAAGATGTAAACTATACCACTTACTTGACATAAACCGTGATAGCTAAGCTAATGTACAACATATATGTATTAATTATACACATAAATGTTCCTCGATAGACACTCTATCTATTGGCGAAAACTTGAATAAAATCCATTCAGTACTTCCTGAGATTAGCGATTTCAAACACAGAGAGAAAACGGACCGACTTTACTTTATATTATGTATAGATACATGCGCCATTCTCACCTTAGGCCATACTAGGTTCATAACACTTTATATTTTTATCATTGTTTACACTGTGTCATTTGCACTGTTTCATTATTATTATTTATCACTTTTCTATTCACTTACCTCACCTTGTATGTTTTTCGAATAAACACAATTATGAAAATTATTACCTTGTCTTTACCATAACACTATATATGAGCTAATTACAAATCCAGTCTTAAGTTAAAGACCTAGCTTGACTTTTAGGCTTGTGTTATACAAATGATTTTCCTTAACTCTAAATACATTTTTTACTTACATACTACAACATTATTATTTACAATATTATAATAAAATATACAAAATCACTTCCCTAATCTATTGGGTAATTAGTATGTCAGAGTCACAGTCCAGTCTAGTCCTTTATTATGTCTGTTTGTAAAGTTATTACTATGTTTGTTTACAAAGCTAATTCCTGTTTTTAATTGATTCATGCATCTGTAAAATACTTATTTTTTATTCATGGTTTATTGTTTTAGTTATTATAATTCTTTCTTATATAATTATTTTTGGTTGTTCTCATTTGATTACTCATTCTTTATTGCAGTCCTCATTCAGTTACATAGTATTTATCTATTTGATTAGTTTTACTATAAATTTTGATGATTAAATTGAGTTTCCTTTTTTGTATTATCTCGTGATGCTACAATATGAATGTTTTATTTAATAATTTATTTAAAAAAAAAAGAAAAGGAAACCAAGATTTTTTAGCCCTTGTAAGAAATGAGATAACTTAACCATTTGTGTGTGTGTGTGTGTGTGTGTGTGTGTGTGTGTGTGTGTGTGTGTGTGTGTGTGTGTGTGTGTGTGTGTGTGTGTGTGTGTGTGTGCATGCGAGTACATCTAAATATAAACAATATATTCTAAATAAAAATTAAGTAGTATGGTTGATTATAAATGTTAAGGTAGATACAGTTTTAATAAAACTGCGACAAAGAATAAAATTTTGCAGCCGAGGATATAAACAAACATCCAAAAACACACAAACACACACACATACACAGTACTCGATGATGTGTTGGTTGTGCATATGTGTATGTGAACTCTCAAACGTGTAAACACATAGACATGTAAAGACTGTTGCAACAGTCTGTTTCTAGTTAGCAGTAGGTTTGTGATGTGCTTGTTGTCCAGCCTGCCAGGTTCGCGGTATCTATACCTCTGTCAGTTATCAGTACCGTGTTGAATGTGTCTGATAAAAGATATCACCTAGCTGATAATCAGCTTAAAGTAGTGTATGAAACTTTTAAAATAATTTTTATATCTGTGTGGTTTACATCACCAGCTAGTTTTGAGCATACTTATTTTGTGTCAATGTGGTATTGTGGTTTTGTTATGTGATTGGAAACAAAAAATTTGAAATTGAGCATGTAAAATGAAAACAAATAATAATCGTCAAGTGTTTACTTGTTTCTTCCTTTCCATGAGTCAACAAATGTAATGTGATCAGTTAAGGTAACAACAATCAGTTTACTTGAAAACAATTAACATGAATACGTCACACACATCACACATTTTCTTTACAATACGCTTTCCTTTTGCAAGCATTCATTTTCTGAACAAATGCTTTAGTAATTAATAAAAACCACAAAAAACATTAGTAAATAAATTGTTTTAATAAAGGAACTTATTGTAAAGAAAGTACAACATATACTTTAAAAGTCTGTCTAACCAGCCTCGTGTATTCCTATTTACTTTTCTCAGTCTGATAATGTATACACATTATGTGTACATATATAGCTTGTTTTACTAATGAATTTATAATATTTTATCAATTATTTTTTAATCATTAAATTTGTTGTATCAATCCACTATTATTTTCACTATAAGTTATATTATTACGTAAATTATAATTTATTATCAATTTATTCTACAGAATATAACTGATATTGGACATAATAAATAAAATATATAGACATTATAAACAAATTACAGAATAGTTACAGTTAATTAAAATTCTGCTTACATTATTGAATATTTAATAAAATTAAACAATTATATTTTTAATCTTCAATACATTACAACTCTGTTCCTATCTTTGTGTGTATATAAGTTTGTGTTAAATTGTTAACTATAAATTCTAAATATTTTAGGAATTAAATCTGCACTACTAGAGATTTAAATATTCCATCAAATAAAACTGATAGATTATTTTGTTAACAAAGTCAGTCTGACAATACAGATACATAATTCTATTAATACATAATACATATTAGACAATATAATTGTATGCTCTCTCCAAATATTTAGTATAAATATTTATATTTTAATGTAAAATCTGATTTATTATTTATTTGGAAATGTATATTGACATTTTTAATTCTTAAAAATAGAACAATATCATTGTAAACCTATAGAGTGTTTTTTATCTGTATCTAAAACATTCTTAACATTTTAAACGACTGAATTGCGATATCATGTGATTAAATGTTATAAGTGTTATAATTGATTTCTTAAACAGTTTCTTTTATAAATATAAATAATTATTAATACCCTGTGTGACAAGATTATAATATATTATGATACAACATTGCTATAATTATTATTAGACTTATTTTTAAAGTATTTTCATTTATGTTATTAAATTAGTCACGATGTTTTCCACTTACTTGAGACATGTTTTGGACAATAACTTGTATCCCAATTGTCAGCCATGTTAATTTATTTTGTAGTGAATTATGTATGCTTTAATTTAATATTTTAATTAAAAAATAAATGTATTTTGATAATAATTATTATTATTATTACCTTTAAATTATTAATTAAACAATTTGTTAATCGATTTTAGTGTAACATTTAACTAACACTTATTGCTTAACTATTAAAAATCGTCTGAATAAATGTATTAATTATTTGTTAACACATGCATGCAGTCTCTAATGAGGCAGAAACTGATTCTGTGTATTAGACAAAATTTTTGTACTTGTATATGAAAATGAATATTTTTTTTCATTATAATTATAACATAATTGCAAGACACTTAATAGTTGTGGTAGGAGGAACAAGTCACAGTCACACACACATTTAAATAAAAAGGTGCAGGCTTATGTCTAAATTTTCCTTTTGTAAGAAGTGCACCAGAGTGATACATATTTGTTTTGCAAAACAAAGGGGTTTCTTTATAATGCGTCTATCACCTTTTATTTCCCCTATCGGCCTTTCACCTTTTATGTGGGGGGGGGGAATGCGCACAGACTACATGACTACATATTATATTAATGCATATTATTTAATCATAAGTAAATAAGGACAAAAAAGAAATTAATTTTTAATGTGAAATATAAAAAAAAATTTAGGGCAGACTTCACTCTCAGGTGTTATTGCAAACTCTTAACATGTATATGTGACTCTTTGAAAACGCGTGTGTGTGTGTGTAAACAGTGAAGTTGAAACACATCCATTTTGACCAGGATATAGGGTTTCACACAGACAGAAATAACTTGGTTTTATCATATTGATTTTCAGCAATTACGAGTACAGCAACAGACAGTTGTCTCTGTGGGAGGGAGATCGTTCTTTTGTAAACACTAAATACCATACTGCATGTTTGCAAACAGTGGACATAAATATGCCCATTGCAAACATACTTAAAGATGACATCCAGTTATCTCTATAGTATAACTCTTATCTTTCCTTACTCTTAATCTCTTTCTTTCTGTCATGTAACTATTTGTAAATTCATGTATTTTAATTTTTATTTAATCCTAAACTTTCCTTTTGTAAAGTGAAAAAATAAAATTATACAATTCATTAAAACTATAAATTTTGTACCAGTATAAAGTAAATCAAATAAGACTGTAACTATAAGGATTGTTCAATAGAAACACGTTTAGAGGCTGCAAAGCATTTTTTATTCAACAATTTTAAAAGAAGTCTCCATTAACATTAAGGCATGAGTCCCACTGTTGCACTGATCTGTAGATTCCCTGCTGGTAAAATTCTTGCAGCTGTTTGTGGAACCATTCGCTAACAGCAAACTCTACCTCAGTGTCCAATTTGAACCACCGTCCTTTTAATGATTTCTTTAATGGACCAAAACTGCAAATATTTTTGACAGACGTGACACTAGTACTTAAACAGACAATATAAACAAATGAATTTCCCTGCCATGGCGATGAATTCACAACTGCACAGATCAAACGTGTTTCTATTGAACAATCCTCGTAAATTGAGTGTCGTGTGTAATATAATTCTGTAGTACAGTCAGTACTTTTTATTTTACATTTTATTTTCCCTCCACAAGTTTCTATAAAATGCCATTTCTTTAATTGCATCTCAATAAATTCCTTTCTCATCTTCTTCTTCTTTTATACTCTCTACCCATGTTCTCTTGGTTTTCATCTTTTATTCCTTCCTTGCAAGATTTTTATTGTGTCTTCTTTGATTTTTCCTTTTGACATATGATGCGTGTGTGCTACACTATCTTAGTTCCCTTCCACTAAGCGTTCTGTGTAGTTCTAAATCTTATGTTCTATTTAACATTTTGATTTAATATTATTATAAACTTTTTATTATAAACATTGTGCTTTTCCTATAAGTCAAGATTTGCTACAACTCAGAATTACTAAACTACTACTACTACTACTACTACTACTACTACTACTACTACTACTACTACTACTACTACTACTACTAGCAAAGGGGTTTCTTTATAATGCGTCTTGTCTATCATCTCTCCCCTATCCTTTTGTGGGGGAGGGGAGGCAAATATACATAGAATACATGATTACATTTTATATTGATATATATTATTTAAACATATTATTGATTGATAAATATTATGTAAACATTAGTGAATAAGGATAAAAAATTATTTTTTTAATTTGGAATACAAAATAATTTTTAGGGCAGACTTCACCCTCAGTCTGTTACTGCATACTGATAACACGTATATGCGATTGTTTGAAGATGTGTGTGTGTGTGTTTTAGTTTTTTATATATAAAATTTAATATTACCATAAAGTGTGGCTTTAGGATGGGTTTAGCTAAACTGTTTACATAATGGGCGGTACTCTGGTAAATGTTTGCACAGGTGGTGAACAGTCTACACATCACGTACATTCGTATTCTAGGTTTTTTGTCATCAGCACTGTCATATGGCAAAACCATCTACCTTACATTAGTAACCAAAATATTGTCTTTCCAATACAACTCAAAATAAATTTAGTTTTATTTGTAATATATTAATAATGTATGTACATATAATGCATTATTTATAAAAATATTAAAAACTGTGTCAAGAAAAATAATAATTTCACTTCAATTATTCTTGTGAGTTACGGTTTTTTCCCATAAAATAATATTGTTTTTCATATTTTTTCATAAGGTATGATTATTTTTATCATAAATGATTTTTTACAATTGAATCAGTGGTTTTGAAAAGGCCATCAGTCACATTTTTTGAGAAAATGACATATGAGTTGTTTTGCATTCTATAAGCCTAGATTTACCATTTTACATGAAAAGGGCACCAGTCCAATGCTCAGTACAGCTACACTATGCCATTCAATATTGTGTTTGTTTTGAAAGGGGCGTCAGTCCTGGACTCTAGCCCTTTTCAAAACAACTACGCTGGCGCTTTTGGACGGCTGTATTGTTAAACACTGCCAATCCCACAATCCTACACAGTACTGCTATTGTTTGTTGTTGATGGTGAAGCACAAATCAAAGAAATTTTACAATAAACTGCAGGAGGTTAGTGAAATGTTGTAAGAATCAGGATGATGTTGCCTGCATCTGTTTTGATTATATGCAGAATCTCCCTCTACCCCACATATCTGTTCAGGAAGTTTTCTACTTAAGGCAACTGTGGGTTTATGTTTTCTGTATTTACGATATAAAAATAGGACCATCACAGTATCACTAACACAATGAAGGTTTGGGTAAAAGAGATCAAAATGAAGTTTGCACTTTCCTTCATAATTATATTTCTAATAATATTCCACAAACTACAAAAGTTCATATGTTTTCGGATTCCTGTGGAGCCCAAAACAGGAACAATACTGTTATCCGCTATTTGGTGACCCTGGTTTCTTCTGGATGATTCAAAAAAGTTATTCAATGCTATCCCATAAGGGGACACTCATTTTTCCCTTGTGATCGTAATTTTGGAGTTATCAAGAGACACATCGCATTTACTCGCCTACAGAATATGCAAAGATGGTGGCAGAATCAAGTTTAAGCTTGAAATTTATCAGTTTATAACACAAGGAAAACTTTTCTTTTGATTACAAAGCGTGGTGGACAAATTTCTACAAGAGGAAGGTTTTATCTATAGAGTCTTTGGGAAAGAAAATCCTAAAAATGAAAAAGTAGATTTTACTATTTCCAAGTACTAGATGTTTGAATGAGAAAACAAGAATCCAGGCGTGTTGAAGGTCTATGATTACATTGTTTGACTTCCCATCACTTTAGACTTGCTAAAAATCAGCTGAACCCTACCTTTTCTGACTGGGAAAATATACAATGATAAGTGCCCATGAATTGCAAGAAAGTAGAGGACATCAGACAACTTAAAAAATACATTCCTGATGAGCACTTACCCTTTTATGATGAGATGTACGTATAATTGGCCAACAAATGATGGAGAAGAAATCGAATAATTTTTCACTTGACGTTAAGAAATTCAGCATCTACTTATAGTATATTTCAATTAACCGTTTATAAAATACTATGAGTTATGTTCTTTTTAGTAATTATGTGTGTAATAAAAAAATATACAATGTATTTGACATTGTTATTTCATAAATTTTGGAAAGGGCATGAGTCCAATAATTTCAAATTTTTTTTACAGGCATACCGTAAGAGATAGCAACCAAAACAAATAGTATATTATGCAAATTTATTATATGTAATAACAAAAAAATAATCATAAAAGTAAAGCTAAAATTTTGCTTGTAAAACAGTTTTTTATCGTTTTCCAAAACTTAGGTCTTGTGGACTCATACCCTTTAAAACCACTGATTCAATTGTAAATAAGTTTTAGAATTAGATTACAGTTTCTTTTTAATGTGCATTGGATTTCTAAAAGTTTGAAGCTATGTTGATATTAAGGATTTTTATTAAATTAATTTACATAATTAAAATTATATTAGATTAGAATAATAATAACACTGAAATTATTATTGCTATCATTATTATTAATGTTATATATGCAGAAAATTTTTATGCTATGGTGACGTCTGTTTTGAAGTTAAAACAATACACACACACACACACACACACACACACATGTATAATTGTTTTGAAGTCTGCTTATATTCAGTATTAGCAACTAGTTTAAAAATTTCAAGTTTTTTTGTACTTGAAAAGTTGTGTGTGTACTATTCTATATGTACTTAAAGCAATTAATTGACTTCTAAAGTTAGATAACAGGCCATGACAATCTACAACTTCTGGATATTATTATTTTGTTGTTTTATCCTCTCATCCTCCTCCTCCTCCTCCTCCTACTTATACTACTACTACTACTACTACACCACCACCACAACAACAACAACAATAATAATAATCTGTTTTTAATGAGGGCAATACAGAAATTTCAAATTCCCCAAAATTATCCACTCAGCTAAAAAACTAAAATATTGTATAAGTTTTATTTCTCATCTTTAATGGAGGTCTTAATATTATTTATAATAAGAAATCATAATTAATTCTGACTCATTACATAAAATTATGTCTAAATGCATTCAGCAAACTCCGCTAATGTATAGTTGCCTTTTTCTCTTTGTACCTACAAGCAAAATGGATAAAAATATTTTTTTGTAGAAGCATACGAACTGACATTTCTTTAAAGTGTTTTATATTGATAAAAAATCTTCAGATCAATATGAAATCTAAACGTATACTGATACTTGTACTTATATTCATAGTATCATTTGAGTGTAACACAGTGTAACAAATTATGATTTTGTTGTCACATATTTAGTTGTGTCTTTTGAATGCATTGCATTTCACCAATTATGTCATGTTATGTTTGGGTAATTGGATCTAAATATTTGTATAATAAGGGACTGACAGTTGAATCAAAGTGAATGCCTTCACAAGTGATTGAAAAAAATTATATTGAACAAATTTAGGAAATTCAACACACAACAAACTTACCATTTCTTTAGGAGCATGGAGTTAAAATTAAATATAAAAATGTCGTTTTTATGTATTTTTGTGTGTTTGTATATTTCTAGTTGTTCAAGAGTGTCTAGTTTTTGGCCTTTTGTGCATACATGTTGTGTTTATGTTTGTGTATGTGTGGTTAGTGAGGCAGTTTGCAAAGGTGGATTCGGTGCTGGAGTGTAGTGTCTTTGTATGTTCAATGTATCTGTGTTTGAAGCGATGTCCTGTCTGGCCTATGTAGAATTTGTTACAGTCTGAGCAGTTTAGTTTATCCCTCTTTTTTTTTATGTTGTCATCATTGCTGTTATTGTTGTTGTGATGGCTGCTGTTGGTATACTTCTTTTTGATGATTCTTTTTTTGTTCTTGTAGTTTTTCTTTTCTTATAACATCATTAAAGTTATATAAGTTTAGGATTAATAGGGTAATAGGGTGGAAAGAAAAAATAAACATTAAGAGATAATAGAGGTGAATAATAAATTAATTGAAGAAACACAACAATGTATAAATGTATCATAAATGGAACTGGTCAAAAGATTTTAATCCAGTGTACCACTGCCACAGTGTTTTATTCAGTTTGTCTTATTCACTTGGATTATTATATTAATATCTCATGATAATTCTAATAATTAGTAACTGAAATAATATTAATGTTGAAAATAAGTAAGTCATTTAGATTTATTGTTTTCTTAATTCATGAAACAAATTAACATATTTGTAGTATACAGTTTTTAATTTATTTCAGTTATTCATTAGTTCTAGTAAAAAGTTACAAAATGTAGGAATATGAAGGTCTTAGAAAGGTTATGAAAGTCCAGTTTAGAGAAATTATGTTTTTAACCGTGACTTCACATGAACTGTTAGTAAACTTGGCTAACTAGACAAAGAAAGACTGTTGATGTTTTGGTGGATTGTGTTCCATAGATCCACATTGTTTGTAAACACTGCACTTGATCTGTTTCACTCGAACTGAACAATATAATGGTGCTAGGAATTGTGTATAGTGTGTGTGTGGTTTTATGTTGCTAAATCTGGCATTACTGAAAAACATAATTTTACCCAGTGGTACATACCGACTTCCTCTGATTTTTAATACTGTAAAAGTCACATAAAACATAACATGTCAAATAGGCTACTATGAATCGTCATTGTCATCACTGTCATCATCACCATCATCATCATCTTTACCATGACCTTTAATAATAAAAGTAAACCATATGTTAATAATGGTGTACAGCAGCAATCGGCAACCCTGCGCTTGTCGATAAGGTTTGATGCGCCCACAAACTAATTTGTAATTTTATGTTCTTTTGAACGAAGGAACGCATCAGCGTTGTACCTGATTTGAAAATACAATAATTACTTTAAGTCAGTGTTTTCAAGAAAAGGAACCTTCATTTACATTTTAAATGTGATTTTTTTAAGTTATACATTTCTGTGCACTTTATAAAAATAAACAGATTTTATGGTAAGTTCTGTAATTTATTTTTATTAAAAATGTGTTCCTGTTTAACCATTTTTTCGTTTAAAGTTTTGACATGTTAATTTTAACATGCATATTGTTATAAAACGGGATTATCCCTGAAAATGCTCCACTGTTGGGTTCGTCAATTTGTTATAAGACAACGACTTGTGTCTTATAATGTGTCACGCAATGTAAGCCTATTCGTTGCTATGAACGGGTATGTTCCCCTGTTTTACTCTCTTAGGTCGTTTAGTTTACTTAATTATTTAAATATCTGAGATATTTGGAGTTGTGGGATATATTGATGTAATTAATTAATATTAACTTAACTCTCTAAAAAATATCAGTGTTAGTGTACCTGAAACTTAAATAATTAATGCGTTATTCTGTAATTTCGTTCAACCCTATTATACCTTGAAGAGAATTATGTCTAATTTTGTATTTTTACGCTCTCTCTTTGGTGTCAGATAATTCCGCTATAAGCGCTGTAGTATCGGCTCAACGAAACTTATAGGTTATTTCACTGTTTATGTTAACCAATTATTCTATACTTATTCAGTTACTTTTTTATTCCCAACTCATTAAATCATACTCCAAATGACAAGATTTTGCAAATATATAAAGGTTCTTTATTTGTTTACTTCTTTAACATTGAATAAGATATGTTCTAATTAACATATGCTTGGGCTATAGATTGCGTGAATTGATTGTTGATTATTCCGATCCTTTATTTAAATTCAGTTATATAGTGTGTTTTAATTTGTAATTAATTTAATTGAGGGTGTGAAGGTTCTTGTAACTGTGGGGAAGATTAAAAATACATAGATAAGAATGCAAGATTTACAAATTTGAAGTGTTGTGTAGTTAGTATGATTAATATAATAATAATTTACCAGACTAGAACGAAGCAAATCGTGTAGGCGGTTGATTGATAAATTTACTGTTCTGGACAGTTATGCCGTACGATATTCTTTCTTCGGTTTAATAAAATGGAATTCTTGTCCTGTCCACTTCGGAAATACAGCTCTCTGGATTGATTTACAGCCCGATTGATGCTTCTTCTGCAACTCCAGGATCCAAATACGTTCTTCTCTCGGTTGAAGCAATTAGTGTTGTTCCGTGTATTTGAAAGGTTATAACTTCTGGTGTAGTGTATATTATTAATTGTGATACTGTTAATTCTTTCTATTTGGTTTAATATATCATCAATTCCCTTCGGATATGGGACAGTTCAAGTCCTTCCTTGTAGAATCCAGTTATTTATTTCCTATTGCGATTTCATACTATTGTCTTGTTTGGTTAATTTATACTGGCAAGAGTCATAAATATTATCATTAATATTTTGTATTTTATAATAGTATTTACTAATTTAGTATATTCCAATTAAATAGATATTTCTTGGTTTTTTATTAATCTCATCACATTCAGATCATCAAAGCAATTATTGTCAAATCAACAACTTCCTCTTTTCCTGTCGTCCCTAGCAACACATGATTTTTCTTCCTTCCACATGTTTTGGATATAGTGTTTATTTCATATATTTTTTGTCTATTCCTTATCAATTTGCTATCCTATCGGAATGTAACTTTACCGATAGTTGGTTTATTATTTTCTACACATATTCTGCTGGTTTTTTTATATAAGCCTGTTTTTTTTTCTTTTTTATATTTAATACCCTTTTCGATATTAAACGTTATTAATCGATATCATGGCATTATGGCATTATCATAATTTGTATAAATTTTATTATATATCATTATTAATTTAATGTTTTTTTCTAGCTCTTCAAATCGTATTCATTAATTATTATTAATTGATGTACCTAACCTTTATGTTATGAGTGGTTATATAGTGGTTTTGGCTGTTAGGCCTTTTATTGTAAACGGATCTACCTGTGTTTATAACTGGTAAACATCTGTAGCCCCTTTTACATAAATTCATACATATAATCAAATCTTAACTATTAACATTTACATAAACAATTATTTTTTCCATATCTAATAACAATTTTCTCTTGACCTATGGATCACATATAAGAAAATTCAAATCTATTAACGTTAATTAGCTGCTTCACACTTCATTCTACAACAGTCATTGAATAATACATCTTGTTTCATTATCTTTCATTAACTCAACACATATTTGGTATAACATAACATAAACTTTATCATAATATTTGTTGTCACAAAATAATATCTCTTAACTCAAAATTCTTATTTGCTATTACTATAAAGTAAATTATTGTTTCATTTTTTTGTTTGCTCTTCACTGAACATATATCATCAACTATTATCTAACTTACAGGTTCGTTTATTCTTGTTAATACTACCTTGCATCCTTATTTACCTTTATCTATAATTATAAATGTAATTATTAGATCTTTGTTCTATCATGGGGTTAGATATTGACTTGTTTATTATTCTGTTAACCTCGTTTTTATGTAACACGGATGCTAGCATTTCTGTTGCGTTACATATGCTCCCCCTCCTAAAAAAGTTTAGTTTACCTGAATGAAGTTTAGGTCAAATAAACTTGTCTTTTTCACATGCCTTTTCTTCATTTCATTGTTAATGGTTGATGATGGGATTCTCAATGTAACTTCATTAGACTAGTATTAATACTTTTTTTTATTTAATAACATTTCATCATTTTAATTAACATTCTTGATCATTTTTAATTTCTGTAAACATTATTTGTTGATAGTTGGCTACAATATTCAATGATACATTAGTTTTACATCTCTTCTACTTATAATTACTATAATCACTGTATTTCTCAATTATTCTTCTGTCAACTCATTTCTTTCTGTTTTCTTCGTCCTACTCTTTTGGAAACTGAAGTCATTCTTGCAACTATTCTAATATTCCTTAAATATTTAATTTCCCTAACAATCCCTAATACATGCGTTGGTACAGTTCAGAGAGGCACTGTTTGGCTTCATGCTCTGCTGCCCACACCACATCTTAATATAGTACTGCTGGAATTCATCTACAGTCAGCTATAAAATATAATAATCTCCTAATAATCTCTTTAATTATTTAATAATAAATATTTGGGAAAAAATTTTTTTTTCTTTGTTGCTTTTATATTCCTTCATTACTATCCTTCATATTTTGTGATTCCATTTTAGTTCCTTAAACATTCTTTGATATTAAATTTGACAGTTATCATTTGTAATCATTTTTGTTTTCATTTTTGTTGTGATTGTAATGCTAAGTATCTTCTTCATTTGTTTTTTCTCTGATCTCAATATTTTCTAAA
The DNA here is from genome assembly GCA_034769895.1 of Magicicada septendecula. Taxonomy (NCBI): domain Eukaryota; kingdom Metazoa; phylum Arthropoda; class Insecta; order Hemiptera; family Cicadidae; genus Magicicada; species Magicicada septendecula. The sequence goes on from CM068375.1 coordinate 405,931,292, forward strand.
TAGTTGTTGTGTAATGATCATTATAACTGTATTTCTGACTAAATACATTCCTTAGCCCAACTATTCTTCTTCTTATCGTATTTCATTATTTTGGCTGTTTATTTTTCAATGAATTATGTTCATAAATACTCTTTCTTTCTTGTCTTCTTTAACATTACATTGGTTACATTCAATCGTTTACTGAAGTTGGTTCCTTCATTTGGCAATGTGGTATGTATTTTAGGTCATATGATTTTTCTCTTTCTTTATTTTGCATAGGTAGATTTGAGGTAAAAACTTTTATCTTGGGGTTTCATTATTTATCATTCACATTATTTCTTTGTAGACGTTTAGTAATAGTTCTCGCTTTCTTCTGTAATCTTGGGATTTGTTATTCATTATTCACACTATTTCTTTATAAACATTTAATAATAATTCTCGCTTTCTTCTGTAATCTTGGGGTTTGTTATTCATTATTCACACTACTTCTTTATAAACATGTAATAATAATTCTCGCTTTCTTCTGTAATCTTGGGATTTGTTATTCAGACTTACTTCATTTTGAATGACACATTTTTTTTTCTATTTATTTTATTGTTCAAAAAATTCTCTTTTATTTACAAGTGTTTTTTCTTCAAAATCGATAATAAGTGGTTCTTATTGTATTTTAGAATTTAGTGGTAGTATTCAACTCAAATTCTTTTTAAATTCCAAGTATTTTCTCTTCAAGACTGGTAATAAGGTGTTCTTATTATATTTTAGAATTTATTCATTATATTTCTTTTTTAATTTAGTAATTTTTTTTTCTTACTAAATTCGTTTTATATATAATAGTTATTTCAAATAATTTTTTGGTAAGTTGGTCTTACTGTCTTTTAGAATTTTGCTGTTACATATATGATTTCGTTATTACTATTACTGTTTACATGTTTCTTATCCTCTCCAATATTCCTCTTCCCTGATATTCTTTAAATAGTGGTTATTAATTATGGTTATTGCACGATTATTCTTAATTTTGCTTATAAGTCGCTGTTCCCCAAGATTACGGTTCAGTGAAGGGTATTCATTAATTTTCACTGCCTCTATTAGTTTAAATGAGGGCTTACCCCCTCTTCTCTATTTTCATTTTGATTACTGTCTTGATTTTGTACGGTTTCAGTGCGATCCTCCGTATTAGGTTCCGTTATCCTATAATTTCCTTCAGGTGGATAGTTGTCTTCACGCCGGGACTGGTCATAATGGTTGTCATATCGGTGACTCCTTGGGTAATACCGTCGCTGATTACCTTGAGGCCTGGAGTAGATATAATTGACGTTATGCCTATAATTATTAGGTCGTCTGTCCCCATCTCCTCTATTATTGCGACTATCACGGTAATTATAATTATTATTGCCACGATAATTATAGTTCCTGGAATTATTATTCGCGTGCTCATTTTGTGTTCTATTGGCATTAACGTTCTGCGCAGGTCGATTGTGATCATTATTATGAGAATTGGTTGGTGGCGGGTTATTATTATACTTCTGATATTTATAATTTAACATTCTATTTCTTTGGTATTGGTTCTCGTGCTCATAATTCTCCAAGAATTTGGCCATGGCTGGAATCATTTTGATTTGACTACACATACATATATACATATGTTCTAATTAACATATGCTTGGGCTATAGATTGCGTGAATTGATTGTTGATTATTCTGATCCTTTATTTAAATTCAGTTATATAGTGTGTTTTAATTTGTAATTAATTTAATTGAGGGTGTGAAGGTTCTTGTAACTGTGGGGAAGATTAAAAATACATAGATAAGAATGCAAGATTTACAAATTTGAAGTGTTGTGTAGTTAGTATGATTAATATAATAATAATTTACCAGACTAGAACGAAGCAAATCGTGTAGGCGGTTGATTGATAAATTTACTGTTCTGGACAGTTATGCCGTACGATATTCTTTCTTCGGTTTAATAAAATGGAATTCTTGTCCTGTCCACTTCGGAAATACAGCTCTCTGGATTGATTTACAGCCCGATTGATGCTTCTTCTGCAACTCCAGGATCCAAATACGTTCTTCTCTCGGTTGAAGCAATTAGTGTTGTTCCGTGTATTTGAAAGGTTATAACTTCTGGTGTAGTGTATATTATTAATTGTGATACTGTTAATTCTTTCTATTTGGTTTAATATATCATCAATTCCCTTCGGATATGGGACAGTTCAAGTCCTTCCTTGTAGAATCCAGTTATTTATTTCCTATTGCGATTTCATACTATTGTCTTGTTTGGTTAATTTATACTGGCAAGAGTCATAAATATTATCATTAATATTTTGTATTTTATAATAGTATTTACTAATTTAGTATATTCCAATTAAATAGATATTTCTTGTTTTTTTATTAATCTCATCACATTCAGATCATCAAAGCAATTATTGTCAAATCAACAACTTCCTCTTTTCCTGTCGTCCCTAGCAACACATGATTTTTCTTCCTTCCACATGTTTTGGATATAGTGTTTATTTCATATATTTTTTGTCTATTCCTTATCAATTTGCTATCCTATCGGAATGTAACTTTACCGATAGTTGGTTTATTATTTTCTACACATATTCTGCTGGTTTTTTTATATAAGCCTGTTTTTTTTTTCTTTTTTATATTTAATACCCTTTTCGATATTAAACGTTATTAATCGATATCATGGCATTATGGCATTATCATAATTTGTATAAATTTTATTATATATCATTATTAATTTAATGTTTTTTTCTAGCTCTTCAAATCGTATTCATTAATTATTATTAATTGATGTACCTAACCTTTATGTTATGAGTGGTTATATAGTGGTTTTGGCTGTTAGGCCTTTTATTGTAAACGGATCTACCTGTGTTTATAACTGGTAAACATCTGTAGCCCCTTTTACATAAATTCATACATATAATCAAATCTTAACTATTAACATTTACATAAACAATTATTTTTTCCATATCTAATAACAATTTTCTCTTGACCTATGGATCACATATAAGAAAATTCAAATCTATTAACGTTAATTAGCTGCTTCACACTTCATTCTACAACAGTCATTGAATAATACATCTTGTTTCATTATCTTTCATTAACTCAACACATATTTGGTATAACATAACATAAACTTTATCATAATATTTGTTGTCACAAAATAATATCTCTTAACTCAAAATTCTTATTTGCTATTACTATAAAGTAAATTATTGTTTCATTTTTTTGTTTGCTCTTCACTGAACATATATCATCAACTATTATCTAACTTACAGGTTCGTTTATTCTTGTTAATACTACCTTGCATCCTTATTTACCTTTATCTATAATTATAAATGTAATTATTAGATCTTTGTTCTATCATGGGGTTAGATATTGACTTGTTTATTATTCTGTTAACCTCGTTTTTATGTAACACGGATGCTAGCATTTCTGTTGCTTTACATATGCTCCCCCTCCTAAAAAAGTTTAGTTTACCTGAATGAAGTTTAGGTCAAATAAACTTGTCTTTTTCACATGCCTTTTCTTCATTTCATTGTTAATGGTTGATGATGGGATTCTCAATGTAACTTCATTAGACTAGTATTAATACTTTTTTTTATTTAATAACATTTCATCATTTTAATTAACATTCTTGATCATTTTTAATTTCTGTAAACATTATTTGTTGATAGTTGGCTACAATATTCAATGATACATTAGTTTTACATCTCTTCTACTTATAATTACTATAATCACTGTATTTCTCAATTATTCTTCTGTCAACTCATTTCTTTCTGTTTTCTTCGTCCTACTCTTTTGGAAACTGAAGTCATTCTTGCAACTATTCTAATATTCCTTAAATATTTAATTTCCCTAACAATCCCTAATACATGCGTTGGTACAGTTCAGAGAGGCACTGTTTGGCTTCATGCTCTGCTGCCCACACCACATCTTAATATAGTACTGCTGGAATTCATCTACAGTCAGCTATAAAATATAATAATCTCCTAATAATCTCTTTAATTATTTAATAATAAATATTTGGGAAAAAATTTTTTTTCTTTGTTGCTTTTATATTCCTTCATTACTATCCTTCATATTTTGTGATTCCATTTTAGTTCCTTAAACATTCTTTGATATTAAATTTGACAGTTATCATTTGTAATCATTTTTGTTTTCATTTTTGTTGTGATTGTAATGCTAAGTATCTTCTTCATTTGTTTTTTCTCTGATCTCAATATTTTCTAAATAGTTGTTGTGTAATGATCATTATAACTGTATTTCTGACTAAATACATTCCTTAGCCCAACTATTCTTCTTCTTATCGTATTTCATTATTTTGGCTGTTTATTTTTCAATGAATTATGTTCATAAATACTCTTTCTTTCTTGTCTTCTTTAACATTACATTGGTTACATTCAATCGTTTACTGAAGTTGGTTCCTTCATTTGGCAATGTGGTATGTATTTTAGGTCATATGATTTTTCTCTTTCTTTATTTTGCATAGGTAGATTTGAGGTAAAAACTTTTATCTTGGGGTTTCATTATTTATCATTCACATTATTTCTTTGTAGACGTTTAGTAATAGTTCTCGCTTTCTTCTGTAATCTTGGGATTTGTTATTCATTATTCACACTATTTCTTTATAAACATTTAATAATAATTCTCGCTTTCTTCTGTAATCTTGGGGTTTGTTATTCATTATTCACACTACTTCTTTATAAACATGTAATAATAATTCTCGCTTTCTTCTGTAATCTTGGGATTTGTTATTCAGACTTACTTCATTTTGAATGACACATTTTTTTTTCTATTTATTTTATTGTTCAAAAAATTCTCTTTTATTTACAAGTGTTTTTTCTTCAAAATCGATAATAAGTGGTTCTTATTGTATTTTAGAATTTAGTGGTAGTATTCAACTCAAATTCTTTTTAAATTCCAAGTATTTTCTCTTCAAGACTGGTAATAAGGTGTTCTTATTATATTTTAGAATTTATTCATTATATTTCTTTTTTAATTTAGTAATTTTTTTTTCTTACTAAATTCGTTTTATATATAATAGTTATTTCAAATAATTTTTTGGTAAGTTGGTCTTACTGTCTTTTAGAATTTTGCTGTTACATATATGATTTCGTTATTACTATTACTGTTTACATGTTTCTTATCCTCTTCCAATATTCCTCTTCCCTGATATTCTTTAAATAGTGGTTATTAATTATGGTTATTGCACGATTATTCTTAATTTTGCTTATAAGTCGCTGTTCCCCAAGATTACGGTTCAGTGAAGGGTATTCATTAATTTTCACTGCCTCTATTAGTTTAAATGAGGGCTTACCCCCTCTTCTCTATTTTCATTTTGATTACTGTCTTGATTTTGTACGGTTTCAGTGCGATCCTCCGTATTAGGTTCCGTTATCCTATAATTTCCTTCAGGTGGATAGTTGTCTTCACGCCGGGACTGGTCATAATGGTTGTCATATCGGTGACTCCTTGGGTAATACCGTCGCTGATTACCTTGAGGCCTGGAGTAGATATAATTGACGTTATGCCTATAATTATTAGGTCGTCTGTCCCCATCTCCTCTATTATTGCGACTATCACGGTAATTATAATTATTATTGCCACGATAATTATAGTTCCTGGAATTATTATTCGCGTGCTCATTTTGTGTTCTATTGGCATTAACGTTCTGCGCAGGTCGATTGTGATCATTATTATGAGAATTGGTTGGTGGCGGGTTATTATTATACTTCTGATATTTATAATTTAACATTCTATTTCTTTGGTATTGGTTCTCGTGCTCATAATTCTCCAAGAATTTGGCCATGGCTGGAATCATTTTGATTTGACTACACATACATACATACATATGTTCTAATTAACATATGCTTGGGCTATAGATTGCGTGAATTGATTGTTGATTATTCTGATCCTTTATTTAAATTCAGTTATATAGTGTGTTTTAATTTGTAATTAATTTAATTGAGGGTGTGAAGGTTCTTGTAACTGTGGGGAAGATTAAAAATACATAGATAAGAATGCAAGATTTACAAATTTGAAGTGTTGTGTAGTTAGTATGATTAATATAATAATAATTTACCAGACTAGAACGAAGCAAATCGTGTAGGCGGTTGATTGATAAATTTACTGTTCTGGACAGTTATGCCGTACGATATTCTTTCTTCGGTTTAATAAAATGGAATTCTTGTCCTGTCCACTTCGGAAATACAGCTCTCTGGATTGATTTACAGCCCGATTGATGCTTCTTCTGCAACTCCAGGATCCAAATACGTTCTTCTCTCGGTTGAAGCAATTAGTGTTGTTCCGTGTATTTGAAAGGTTATAACTTCTGGTGTAGTGTATATTATTAATTGTGATACTGTTAATTCTTTCTATTTGGTTTAATATATCATCAATTCCCTTCGGATATGGGACAGTTCAAGTCCTTCCTTGTAGAATCCAGTTATTTATTTCCTATTGCGATTTCATACTATTGTCTTGTTTGGTTAATTTATACTGGCAAGAGTCATAAATATTATCATTAATATTTTGTATTTTATAATAGTATTTACTAATTTAGTATATTCCAATTAAATAGATATTTCTTGGTTTTTTATTAATCTCATCACATTCAGATCATCAAAGCAATTATTGTCAAATCAACAACTTCCTCTTTTCCTGTCGTCCCTAGCAACACATGATTTTTCTTCCTTCCACATGTTTAGGATATAGTGTTTATTTCATATATTTTTTGTCTATTCCTTATCAATTTGCTATCCTATCGGAATGTAACTTTACCGATAGTTGGTTTATTATTTTCTACACATATTCTGCTGGTTTTTTTATATAAGCCTGTTTTTTTTTCTTTTTTATATTTAATACCCTTTTCGATATTAAACGTTATTAATCGATATCATGGCATTATGGCATTATCATAATTTGTATAAATTTTATTATATATCATTATTAATTTAATGTTTTTTTCTAGCTCTTCAAATCGTATTCATTAATTATTATTAATTGATGTACCTAACCTTTATGTTATGAGTGGTTATATAGTGGTTTTGGCTGTTAGGCCTTTTATTGTAAACGGATCTACCTGTGTTTATAACTGGTAAACATCTATAGCCCCTTTTACATAAATTCATACATATAATCAAATCTTAACTATTAACATTTACATAAACAATTATTTTTTCCATATCTAATAACAATTTTCTCTTGACCTATGGATCACATATAAGAAAATTCAAATCTATTAACGTTAATTAGCTGCTTCACACTTCATTCTACAACAGTCATTGAATAATACATCTTGTTTCATTATCTTTCATTAACTCAACACATATTTGGTATAACATAACATAAACTTTATCATAATATTTGTTGTCACAAAATAATATCTCTTAACTCAAAATTCTTATTTGCTATTACTATAAAGTAAATTATTGTTTCATTTTTTTGTTTGCTCTTCACTGAACATATATCATCAACTATTATCTAACTTACAGGTTCGTTTATTCTTGTTAATACTACCTTGCATCCTTATTTACCTTTATCTATAATTATAAATGTAATTATTAGATCTTTGTTCTATCATGGGGTTAGATATTGACTTGTTTATTATTCTGTTAACCTCGTTTTTATGTAACACGGATGCTAGCATTTCTGTTGCGTTACAATATGCATGATGACAGGTTGTTGATGACCTAATGTGAAAAATTTTCACAAATTTATGTAAAAATACTGCAAACCTTTTTTGATTTGGTGTTACACATTGCTAAATATAAGTGCAAGGGTATTATAAAGTGCCAGTTAATGTTTATAACGTCCAGCTCCACACCTTTCTATTTTCCTTTGATAGGGTGGGGAGGGATGCGCTCATCGAACTAATCTTCAGTTATAGCACCCCTAAAAATTCAAAGGTTGCCTATGACTCTGTGCAAGATTTTCACTACTTGGCTTGCAGGGTTGGAATTTTTAATAATGTCCTTTCTTCTGCTGACAACTATACATTATTAGTATTATTGTTATTATGAAATGTCAATAACAATATGTTATTGTTTATTTATTGCCTCTAAATTCTACCTCTAATGTTTACTCTAAACATTTATATAGTAAATATGTAATATAGATGTATGGTCAGGACTCTCATTTGTCAATATCAAAACCAAGCTTGCTTATATACTCATACTCCAACTGTAAGGAAAAAGAGAGGGGAAATAAATAATCTAGCCTATTACTGGAGTCACTTGAACCAAATAAATATCGTCCCAGTTAAGCATAGAATACTAAGCTATATTTTTATTAGGTTTCTGAGCTTTGTCTCTGATTAAGTGATGATACAAATAATGTAGAGTGCCTGTATATGGAGTCTAGACATTTTAAATATAAAAATTCAAATAAACAAAGCACCTGTGTGTTCAAAATAAAATTCGCACAGCAAACCAACTACTACTAACAAAGAGCATTCCTAATTTGATATTTGTGCAATGATTAAATTTAACATCTGTGGAGTAGAAATTCCAAGGGCAGGTGTTCACTTTGTTTATATACTGTACATGCAATTCAGTTGCAACAACACTCCTATCCACTGCTGTTGTATTTTTAGTTGTACCACACACACACACACAGAGTCCATAACCCTGTTTTCCATAGAAACTATGTAGGGTAAGTTTCACCAGCACATTTTCTGAATTTACAAATTCTGGTTCTTGTCCATTATGAAACTTATTGAAGAAGCCAAATGATAGTATCAGTACATTAAAATATGAAGCAAAAACATATTTGTGGTAGTACAAATATAGGAGATACTTTTTCTTGGGTTTTGTTCTCCATAACATGTCCGAGAATCGTGGATCACCTTGTGTTTACGAATCATTAAGAAAATTTTGTTTGGAGTTTTATCATATTGTATCAGGTTTAAATAACTTTTTTTATTTTCACATTTGCCACAAAACTTAATTTCAAAAGGAACTGCTTGCTTTTTGAATGGGTGCATTAGCAATATTACACTTGTTTACACAGATATAATTATTTTATTGACAATTATTTACACATGTAGCCAGAATATATATATATATCTGTTAAGCAATTTATGTTTTGTTAAATGCCACATGAAGATGTTAGAGATGTGCTGAACCTGTGTTCAGAGTCTCATACAACATCTAGTTGCATGTGTACCCATATCCACAAGTGCACCTCACACCTACTCCACACAAACAATTTGGACAAACACAAATAGTGAAACATGAACTGAGTAGATGATTTGCTTTCTTTAACAAACACCAAACTTATGACTATACATTTTATTTACCAGCACCAACAATGAGGATTTTACATCACCAATTTGAGATAGAAGGTAATAATCAAATCTGATGAAGAGTATTTTATAGAATAAAAACATATCAGACAAAAATAACAAGAAAATTTATTATACAACAATTAACAGTATAATAATATACAGTTGTAATCTATAGTTATTGAAAGATGAAGATGACATACTAAAAGGATTAGGAGTAATCAAAATTCAAATGAATTTTTTGGGGGGGGGGGGAGAGAGAGAGAGAGAGAGAGAGAGAGAGAGAGAGAGAGAGAGAGAGAGAGAGAGAGAGAGAGAGAGAGAGAGAGAGAGATTTCAGAAGATAATAAGTGGCTGGATAGGAGAAATTATGGGAAGTATGCACCTTACTACAGATGACATCAGAAGTAAATCTTTCATTCCAGTCAGTCCAAGGAAACACTGAAGAGGAGTCACAGACAAGGACTTGAGGCTAAGGAACCTTGAGGATGACTTACTGGCTTATAGAACAACAAGAAAAATACAGATCAAAGGAAATAAGAAAATATCAAAGAACACTGTTGTATTCTATGATATGATTATATTCTATGATCTTCAATAATGACTCATAGTACTTTAAAGTACCCACCATCATTGGTTTGGAGAGGAATAGTTTCCTTCTCTCTTTTTATTTTTAATATATTTTTTAACAAATTACAAGTCTTAAAATTGAAATTTAAAAATTATAGAATGCTTATCGAAGATAGAATAGACTATAGAAAATTGTTAAAGGATCCTTAACGTTTGACCATGAACAAAAAAGAAATTAATTTGAATGGCATAATGCAAGATAATCTGACTGCAAGCTACGTATGACTTATTAATATGGATATGGTTTTGATCCATCTTACAGTTTTGTTTTTTGTAGCTAGGAATTGATTTAGTAGTCTAGTTTTGTGAAAGATGAAAAATTAGTAAATCATAGAGGATCTGTCTTCAAAAGTGAATTAAAAAGATTATTTATTAAAATAAAGGGGGATACAATGTCAGATTAGAAAATAATTGTATAGGATATAAGAGAGTATGGCATTTCGCCTGTCGTAGACATCCACCACTGTTGTCATATTTTCTGATAGTTCTGTGATGGTTCAAGATATGTGGTTGGAATAGCACTATAAAAATGGATCTGCAGTGAACAACAGTATGGCCTGTCACCATCTACAGTGCAAGTCTGAAGTTGACCTTAGATTCTGAAAGCTAAAATGCACTTTGCTATTATGAAAAAGCATGTAGTAGAGTGCTCTATATATGTTGTAAATTTACATGTGTGGTGTACAGGAGGCAAGGATTATTCAGAATACAATAAAGCAAACTGCATATGTTTCACTAGTGATCCATTCAATTTCAAGACATGGTAAAATTCATGTATGTTTTAAATAAAGCAAACATTAATTTCAATGTAATGCTGTTTAGATTATTGGCAGTTCAAATTATCAATGTTGTACTATACCACACAACACACCATATATGAATAAGGAAGCTAGGAATACTGAAGAAGTTAGAGGTTATGTAGATGCAGTCATTGAAAAAAATGCAAAGATAAAAAGGGTGAAATAGTTTTTACAACAAGTAGCTCTTCACAAGCTAGAAAATGAAACGAAACTGAGATGATTTGACTTGCATACAAAGGTGAATCACGTAATTGGTGAAGCTGTTAAAAATAAATTATTTTCCTAACTTCTGAAGTCTCGTGTTCTAAAAACTGGTTGAACACAATAACTGTATACACATCAGCAATAAGGAAGTTGTTGGTTGGAATGAAACAGTGAACAGAAATAGACTCTGAGAATCAAAATAAACATTACCCTGTCAGTGTTCTACACAAAGGAAGGTCTGATTTGTTTTCTATTAATTAGGAATTAAAGAATGTGTGTGTGTGTGTGTGTGTGCGCGCGCGCGCGCGCGTATATGTGCTATAAACTGATTGAACAGTAGATCATAGTTGTTTCATTGGTAGTTCAAACAACTGACAAGAAATAAACAAAAACAGTGTTTAAGTAAACCTAACAGCTTTAATAATGTTATAAAAGTAGTTAATGTTATTTATTGCTATACAAACAAGAAAAGCTATTCACATGCAAATGCATGTTCATGGGCTTGTTTTTTTTTTCATAAAACTCTTACATTCTCATTTAGATGTGACTTTTTGCTGTTAGGACTAGTTTAAAAGACTAACCATTAATTTGTTATAATTCTAAGTAAACTTAAAATTCATATATTTTACATATATTTTTCATTTTCTCTTTGACGTATACTCATGCATTATCCCAGCTTGAAGATTTTATTTGCTTCAGCCTTCTCAGCAAACTATTGTTCAGGAACAACACAGTTTTATTTTCCTTAACACCAAGTACATCTTATGACTCATTAGTACTCTACCTCTTTGTTTGTTGTATCTTCCACAATCATATTTTTAGATGTCTAGCATCTTCATTAACGCCATCTTCTCACTTCTTCCTTTGTCTACCCACCAGACGTTTACCACTTGTATTTAAACATATTTAAGGTTAAGCATGTTTGTATTTTAGGTTCTCCTTGGACACCTATTTTCTTCCATTCTGTCAGTTCCGGATTTAAGTATAGGCTATATAGGCTGCAGCCTAGGGCCCCGCATCACAAAGGGGCCCACATTACAAACAAAAGAACAAGGAGCATGATGAAAGGAATACAGATATTAAAATATAATTCCAAGGTAATTCCAAGATGTTGAAATATAACATATGTGGAACTATAAATAGAACTAAATATCACTATTGTATTGACGACTCGGAACACTAAGTTTTTTATAAGTAAAATCGTAAAGTTTACCTTACAGCCTAAACCGGTTTTCACCTTTAAAAGCCTTCTTCAGAGGTTGCCGTAGGTAGCGCTGTCCGTCTTGTTGTTGGCAACGGGATAGATTTTTGAAAGATCGATGCTGTGTGTGTGTGTGTGTGTGTGTGTGTGTGTGTGTGTGTGTGTGTGTGTGTGTGTGTGTGTGTGTGTGTGTGTGTGTGTGTGTGTGTGTGTGTGTGTGTGTGTGTGTGTTCGAATAATGCGGGCAATTTGAATTGTGTCTGTTCGTTTAGGATGTTGTTTTTATTTGTTTTTGTGTGTTTGTATATTTCTAATTGTTCTAGAGTGTCTAGTTTTCGGCCTTTTGTGTGTACGTGTAGAATGTTCATGTTATTGTCGATGTTTTTACTCTAAGTAACGGACACGTCACGGACAACGAAATCCAAGAGAATAAATAGAACACTGAAAAACAAAACAAGATGTGAGACAAAATTAAAATTCTACAAAACAATGACTGTTCCAGTGCTATAATGTGGCAGTGAATCGTGGACTACAAAACAAAGATATGAAAGCAACATACAATCAGCAGAGTTGAGATTTTGTAAGAAGGGTTAAAGGATGCACAAGAAGGGATCATATAGGAAATTAAGATGTATAGGGAAGAATAAAATACCGGTATATATAATCTAAATGAGAAAATTGAAGAATACAGGGAAAAATGGAGACAGCAATTGAGTCTCATGAATGAAGATAGAATACCAGTAATTAATTAAATACAACTATTACATTAATGACTCGGAACACAATGTTCCGAGTCGTTAATGTAATAGTTGTATTTAGTTAAGTAACGGACATGTCATGGACAACGAAATCCAAGAAAGTAATTAATTTTAAACAAGTAGAAGTCTTCTGGAAGAAGGGTTGTAGGAAGGCTATGAAAGAAATGGATCAGATAATGCGAAGTTGGAACAGGGACATTGCCTAATCCTTAAAGTGTAGAAGAAGAAGAAGAAGGTATTGTTAAACAAGTAGGACCTCAAAACTGAACGGACATTTGAAATAAAGCATTCATGATGTGCCAAACTAATTAATTTTAACAGCACACAAAGATTACAAAATCAAATATTAGTACATAGGTGTAATCTTTCTACAGTGTGTTTATTACTTCTATGTTCCGTAAGGAAATGGAGGTATGGTGATGGCGAAAAAAATCATATTCGAGATACGGGCTGATTCTGATTATACTACCTTCAAAATATGAAGAAAAGTCATTTTTTGAAAAGTGTGTGTGTGTGTGTGTGTGTGTGTGTAGAATTTTTTCTATGGCAAACGATAACTGCCGCAAATTCAAACAGAATCAAATAATTTTTTGCATACCTGGCTGAGTTGTAGATGACTCAAGGTGAAGATCGGTTAAGGGGAAGGGGTAGTTTACCTGCAAAATTTTACGTTTTAACAAGAGGAAAATACACACTAAAACCTGCTCTGATGTTTTGATTACGGACATCATAATATTAAAACTTTGGAAACTTGAGCACTACTTATGGAGATTAACTTTTACAAGCCATTAATTTTATGCACATTTTGAAGCAATAAATGTTTTAATAAATTAATACAATCTGTGTACTTATTTCTATTATAATATAAGAATTACAAACTAATATGTGCATGTGTATCTGTATGAAAAATATATAAATATTTTTCTCCTCTGGAAAATTGTTGCCCCTCCTGGAAAATATTTTTACCTCCCTGATGGCTAGTTATTTACTGGCCTGTGTGGAATATAGTGTTATGACATGGATCAGAATGGTGGGTGTTAAACAGAAGACACAAACGTATTAAGGAAGAAATGTTTTGCTGAGAAATTTATAACTATACGGGTGAACAGAATCGTCATTTCTGTTTTCGTCTGATTTCCTAATCAGAAGACAAATGGAAAGAAAGAAAGACTCAATTTTAAAAAAGAAAAATGACTAGTATAGTATTGACAGAAAAGACTTTGATAACACTATAGACACCATTCACCCTTGGCCGATAACTCGCAGCGAGAGTCCAATGTCATTACAGGAATCAGATCACAGCTCCCTTTGACCAGCTCTTCGTTCGACCTACAAACATTTTATCCAAAAGTACAGTCCTTCCTCATGAAGGTTGAGGATAGTCTTCACCAACCTGACATGGGAGTACCATTTTAGCTGATACATCATTTCTTCAGAACTTAAGCATCAACTTATTTGATGTTTTGTCACCATATCTAGCTCTGCTTCTGGTTTTTAGAAATTATCGAACCAAATTCAAGTAAATTATTTTAAATATAAATCTTAGAACATGGAAGTCATGTATGGTTCTCCATACCAATTTTTTAGTGTTAGTAATAACATTCATTAATAACCACACAATCATAATAATTATTCTACTAAATATAACTAAATCCCTACCGACTTGGAACACAAAGTTTTTTATGGGTAAAAATGTAAGTTTTACCTTATAGCCTGAACCAGTTTTCGCTTATTATAAGCTTCATCAGAGGCTGCCACTGGGAGCGCTGTCTATCTTGTTGTTGTCGACGGTGTTGACTTTTGAAAGATCAATGTTGTGTGTGTGGGGTATGATATGTTCGAATAATGCATGTGAATTGAATTGTGTCTGTTCGTTTAGGATGTGGTTTTTATGTGTTTTTGTGTGTTTGTATATTTCCAATTGTTCAAGAGTGTCTAGTTTTTGGCCTTTTGTGTATACTTGTAGAATATCCATGTATTTGTCAATGTTTTTGTATGTGTGGTTTGCTTCAACGAGGTGGTCTGCAAAGGTGGATTTGGTAGTGGAGTGTACACACACACACACACACACACACACACACACACACACACAGCATCGATCCTTCAAAAGTCAAGACTGTCGCCAAGAACAAGACAGACAGTGGCACTCCCAGTGCCAGCCTCTGACGAAGCTTATAGTAAGTAAAAACTGGTTCAGGCTATAAGGTAATGTGAGTTTTTTACGTTTTTACCCATAAAAAACTGTGTGTTCCGAGTTGATAGTGATTTAATTATATTTAGTTAATCAATGGACACGCCATGGACAACTAAATCCAAGAATTATTATAAATTTAGTAATGCTTATTTCTCAGAAAAATCTGTAATGATGTGTTTGAAAACTATAAACAATTACAAACTCTACACAGTAACGCTGCACCTATTTCATGACAGTTATCATCACTCTAATGTTGAGCAATGAACTGGATAAGCAATGACGTTGCCAAAGCTACGTTAATCAGTTCATGATAACATGAGAGTCATAGCTCACACACACATGTCAGATATCTAGTAATAAAAATATTAATTCCTCGTTATTCGTTTTACCAACTGTTTACTTAATGAAGATCTTTTTTAAATAATTTCTTTAAAAAACTGAGTTATTTTCAGAAAGATATTTTTAAGTTGATAATGTTTACAAGACCTCATTGAAATAAGAAAAGAAGTAATTTTAATTGATCCATATTTAATGTAACATGGTTAATACATATTGCAACTGGACTTGGTTGGTGTGTTTTACTGGTATCTCCAATTTTGGGCAACAGCGAGTATTAATACTGTTCAGTTTACACACACAAAGACCAATGCAATTTTAATTAGACTTACCTTAAACTGAATTTACTTTTACTTCTCTGCTATACTTATATTCTGTAGACCTGTGTGTGAGAATGTGATGGTTATTAATAAGAATTGTGTTTAATGTTTTTTTTTTTTTTTTTTTTTTTTTAAATGACTACTTCAATTCGTTCTGTTATCTTACTTTACTAATTAGATAAATTTGTTTTTTTATAGTCTCTGAAATTGTTCTCTTTCTTGTTTACTGTCTTTTTGAATTCAAACTTAAATGTTTAATACTCTACTTGTTACTGTAGCTCCGGCGTCTATCTCATGGGCGTTTCTGGGTTTGAATGTTCCAATTGTTCCTTTTCTTGTTCATCCAGTCTCCATGGTGTGGATATGTGTACAGCTTCCCTGATGTGGAGTGTTCTCAGCTTCCCTGGATTCTGGTGTGAACAGCCTCCCTGATGTGGATATGTCCTCAGCTCCCTGTTGTGGAATTGTACTGCCTCCCTGATGTGGAATTTTTACGTTCAGATGCTATTTTTACGCTATTGTTGATTTATTTGAACGGAGTTGCTTTCACGTTAAGTTCGAGTGTTTTTAAGTTTAACTTGTCGCGTGATTTTACTCACTATGCACTGCTCGGGCTAGTAATTCAAAACCGATGTTCCGTACTAGTGTTTTACTGCAAACTACTCGGACTGGTTGTTTAACATAGACTTTCCGAACTAGTGTTTTAAAGCAGACTACTTGAATCGGTGGTTTAATGCAGACTCAAGTGCTTTGAGCGCATTAGTGACGTCGCCCTGTATTTTCCCGCTAGTTTAATGACACTCTACCCTTATTGGTTTATCAACTGTCACGTGTTGTTGTTCACGCTCTGATGGGTTCTTTTTAAACTGTTAATAAGCGGTTACAGATTATTTTTGTGCACTAATGTTAGCTATTTCACTTTTGTTACACACTCTATGTTTTGTATTGTATCCTTACGCACCTACGCGTCGCACTTCCTATCGCACTCCAACACTTTTCATTCTTATTACTGTTTTTACATTTGAAATATTGATACACAATTACACAATTCTTATTATTATACTTGCTTAACTCTATTTACTTAATCTTATACATTGTTTCTTATTATACTAAGCAGAGCATTGCTTTATACACTGTATTTTCTATTTTGCTATACGCATATGTGACGGTTGTCATATTGTGACTATTCGTCCTGTCACATACACCTACAGCCATAAAAAAAATTTCTTTCATAAGAAATGTTTTTTTTTCTATTTTGTTTTACATATTTGTTATGGTATACATTTTACATATTTATTTGTCATTAATATTCTTCTACATATATTGTAATATTGTTATTATAATCCTATCCTTACTTTACTAATTATTATTTACATAAATGTTTTCTTATTCTACCCCACATTTTCTATAGGTTTCTAGGTCAGTCGGGTATGTTGTTGTCAAGCTTAATTTGTGTTGTTGACATTTACTAATCCCCTCCTGTGTTGAAAACACTACCAGCTGTGTGGGAGAATGCCTTGTCATCAAGTTTCTGCATTCCATTCTTATCATTTCCGCTGTAAACATTTCTCGGTTGCGGTTGAGGGTTGCTTCTAAGTGACGTAGCATGTCCCCCACTCCCTCCTCGTTGTCTGCGGTCAGCTGTGTGCGCGAGTCAATGTCTTCTCTCGTCAGCTGTTTTGTTTCGTATGCATTTACTTCGTACCATAATTCTCTGTTTAAATTTTCACATGTTGTTTATACATACAAATCATATAACTATTTATTTACTTACTTTTATGTTTTATTAAAGTATTTTCGTAATGACGACGCATGGTATTTTCCTAGAGATTTATTTTTTCTAGTGTCGGTCACCATAAACGTGTTCCTACCCACTCTCTCAGTTAGTGTGCAAGGTCCATCGTATAATTTAAAGAATTTGCTCGCAGTATTGTCCTCACTTTTACCAACAGGGTTCATTTTAATAATACGGTTTCTCCTATTTGGAATTGTTGCAATTTGTGAGCTGCATTGAATTTCTGTGTTCGCTTTGATGCTTTGTTTTTGATGTTAACTTTTGCATCCTCGATCTTCATATGCCAAGGTTTAAGCATATTGGCAGTTGGTATTTTCTTTACATATTTAGACCACACTCTGCTCGGTCATTGGCCTGTTTCCAACTCCTTTGATGTATATTCAGTTGTGTGATTGTAATTGTCATTTAATGTTTTTTCAAAGAATTCTACGTATTGTGGCCAGGTGCTATGTTTGTCGTAGCAATATAACCTAAATAATTTTCCTAGCTCTTTATTCTTTCGGCCAGGTTTCCCTGTGGTCTCCGTATTGCTGTGAGTATCGGCTGGATTCCATTCTGCTCTAAGGTGTTTGTCCATGCTTCATTCTGGAATTGTTTAACTTGGTCTGACAGTATACGTTTTATTTGTCCATACTGTGGGATATACTTTTTGAATATTATGTTTAACACTGCCTTGGTGGTTGGTCTGGTGACAGGGTATAGTCTTACTACCTTGGTGAATGCGTCTGTGCAAATTAGTAGGTGCCTAAGCCTTCGACTACCTCGAGGGAGCGGTCCTAAGAAATCCACACATAACATTTTGTTCTTACCGTTGATAATAATATTCTGCATTTCCACGTACGTATGTAGGTTCGGAGATTTTGCCGTTTGACAGTTATGACACACTTTTAAAATACTTCTTACTTTTTTATACATATTATTACAAATAAAATCTTCTCTTAACGCTATATAACAACGGTATTTCTGTTCTTGGTGTATGTTTTGTAGTCGTATCTTTAACTCATTTGTCATTTCATATTTCATTGCTAATATTTTCACTTCATTGGTGTGGCATTTATGTTCTTCTTCTTCTTCTTCTTCATTAGGTGTGTATCTGCTGAGGATGTCGGCTATTTTATTTTCCGATGCTTTGCAGTATTTTACAGTAAATGAATATTCCTCTATTGCTAAGATCCATCTGGTCAGTCGGGCGTTTACAAGTCGACATTTTAGAATGAAAGACAATGCCTGGTTGTCTGTGTGAATTTCAAAATGGTTTCCATACAAATAGTACAGTACCTACATTTTGTTAACGCATTTACAATTGTTAATATTTCTTTCTCTGAAGTGAAATAATTTTTCTCTGCCTCCTTCAGTGTTCTATTTGTATAGGCAATGATGTAATGTTCTCCATTCTTTCTGCGTTGATACAATACACCTCCTACGGCTAGGTCACTTGCATCCGTGTACAATACAAAGGTCCCCTCTGCATCCGGATGATATAGCTGCATATTGTCGTTGAATAAATTCTTGATATCCTGGAACGCTTGCTGGTGTTCTGGCTTCAATTTCCATTTTACTCCTTGCCGTAATAATGTTAATAACGGGTTTACATAATTAGAATATTTTTCTGAAAATCGTCTGTAATACCCCGTAAGACCTAAAAATGCTCGTACTCCTTTTACATTTGTAGGGACTGGAAATTTGGTGATGCTCTTTATCTTGTCTGGGTCGGTACTCACTCCTTCAGCTGATATAATATGTCCTAAAAATTTTATTGACGATTTCATAAATTCGCACTTATCTTGCTTTAATACTAAATTTGCTTTTCTAAACTTATCAAAGATTATGTTTAAGTGTTCAATATGTTCCTTCAATGATTTTGAAATAACCAGAATGTTGTCTACAAATATTACTACAGACTGTTCTACTTCCGGTCCTAATGATAGTTCTAAACATCTTACCATAGCTGCTAGGCTTGTTACCAATCCAAATGGTACTACTTTGAATTGATAGCACTTGTTTCTGTACATGAAAGCGGTGTATTTTCTACTGTGTTGTTCTAGTGGAATGTGCCAGAAACTTGCTGTGAGGTCTAATTTACGCATATACTTAATCCCTTGACACTTAATAAACAATTCATCGGCGTTTGGTGCACAATCAAAATTTTTTTGCGTAATACTGTTTAAATTTCGCATGTCAAGACATAATCTAATTTCATCGTTCTTCTTTTTAACTATAACCATTGGGTTTATAAAGTTACTGTTTGAACGTTCAATAATTTGGTGTTTTAACTTATTGTTTATTTCGATGTCTACCTGATTTTGATATTTTATTGGTACTGGATATGTTCGACGCACAAATTTATCTTCATCGGTCGTTTTTATCTGGTGTTCGTACACATTTGTTATTCTTGGTCTTTCACTGAATACATCTTGATTTTGTTGTATTAGTCGTTTTAATTCACTACTCTCGTGTGTGTTGAGTGTGTCGTGTTTTGTTGCTGTTTTACGAGTTGGTGGTGCTACTTTTATTTCCGGCCTCTGAATCTTCATAGTACTTTTATTATTCTCATATTTATTTAAATTTTCATTTAGTTTTATTATATATGTTGTCTTTTTTCTCTCGCACTGCATGGTGTCTTGTTGTGTGTTTATTATTGCATTTATTTGTTTAAGTTGATCCATCCCAATAATTGCATCATAAATTAAATTCTTTATAATAATAGCTGCTATTTCTAAATTCATCTCGTCTTTATTTATGTTTATAAACATTTGCTGATCGACTTTCTCTTTCTGGTTTACTGCCATTTGTACACACATATTATTTAATGGTAGCACTGGTGCCTTATTAAATTGTTTTTTATTTGCGTTTATAAATGTCTGGCTTATAGCTGACAGTTCGGCTCCTGTATCAATTAGTATATTGGCTAACACATCATTTATATATGCTATTATGCATGGGCACTTACGTTTCACTGTATCGCTAGGTTTGTCGTCTATTCGCAATAGTTCATCCCTAATTTCCGGTGGATACACATTGTTTATTTGCACACATATTTCATTAGTCTTGATTTTATTTTTACATTCATAATTATTATCACTGGACGTCTTGTGAACGCCCCTTACTGTCCGTTTTTTGAAGTTGACTGTACCGTTGACTGTACCACCTCACTTATCTCTTCCTGTAGCGGTGTCGTTTCCGTTCGTATTGTTGTATGCAGTCCCCTCATATATGTGTCTGTCTGTGTCGGTGTTATTGTTTGTATTTGAGCTGACTTATTCCAATTCTTATTTGTAAAACTTCGTTCATTATTATTACTATATTTATTTCATGGACCTAAATACAGTTTCTTTGTATAGGTGTTTTGTTGTTGTCTGTTTTCGTAATTGTTTTCGCGACTTGGACCTGGTCTAGGTTGCGCGTCTGACCTTGGTTGTTGTTTTATCGAATATCTTATCTCTCCCCACTGTGCCAACATGAGTAAGGAGTTCTTCAATCGTCTTAGTTCCCCTTGTCATTACTGCAACATTGATATCGCGGTCAAAGTGATAAAACGGGTTACTCTCCGTATTTACGAGTTCACTCTCCGTCAACTTAGGTTTTAAATGTTTTGCTCTAGCTACAATATCAATTACATATGCTTCTATGGACTTACCTTTTGGCATGTATTCGTATTTATCAAACTCTAACTGGTTTCGAATTCTTCTTTGGATATGGTCGCTCCAGTATCTTTGTTCAAATTTATTTTTGAAATCCTCGTAGGACGTAACGTTTTCTCTTATTATCGAATACCACTTTGCAGCTGTGTGTTCTAATCGATGTGCTATCCATTCCATGTGTTCATTATCGTTTATGTTATTTCCTACCATCTCCATATTTCTTTCACATTCTATTAAAAATTCTATTGGGTTTTCACTTTCCCATCCACTAAATTTCTGCATTTTCGGCATATCTTCAGCTGTTGCGTCTTAGATGCTCTCGAAGTATCTTAAATTAATCTTAGAACACTTATTGAGGTGCTGGTGTGAAATGAAATGATAAAGTAGACTGTATGAATTCTTGAGATAATAATTTATTGAAAAATTTACAAGAAATAATTGCTGAGAAATAATTGCTGGCGCGTGCAGTTTTAAAGCGTCGTAATGCCGAGAATTAATATAGAATTAAATATGGAAAACTCATAACCATGTGTGAGGCCAATATCGCCTAAGTAAAATTAGTGCATGATGATCATGCTAAATTATGAAATATTGAAACTTATGTAGCGCTGCGGCTAGCGAACAAGGCGTGTTGCCTGTACGGAGTCTTGCAAGGAACTAACTTAAATTTGTCTGCTGTCGGCCTGTCTGAGACCGGCAGCAGATAACAGATATAAAAATGACGTCACTACACGCACCTGCAATGCAGCAATTCAAAGTACAAAGTTTTCATAGGTACAAGTTTAACCATACTGCCCGCACAAAATCGGGGCGATTTTGCAACTTAAGTAATTGTGTGAATAGTACATGGTAATTGACATTACATGATAACAAATTCAATAATAAATAACAACTGCTAGTACAATAACAACGACATAACAATTGACATATATAACAGTAGAGCAATGACACCCAGGAAATTAATAGTAGATAACAATATGATTAACATACCAAATTCATGTATTCAAGGATACATAATACCTAATGATTTACGTTACATAGTAACAGAACAATAATAATAAAATTCCATAACCCATAATAACATGGTAATGATACATGATAATACAACAATCAGGCTGACATAATAATTGGCAGTACATAATAATAGGATAATGATCACAAAAAATTCAATAATATGTAACAGGTAATAATACAGTGACAATGACATAATAATTTACATGCATGATATTAGAATAACAATCCCCAAAGTTCAAAAATACATAACCATACAATAAATACAATAGTGAAAGACATAATAATTTATACAATAATATTAGAATCGTAATCCCAAAAAGTTCAAAAATACATAACCATAGAATAAATACAATAGTGAAAGACATAATAATTGATACGATAATCATAACAATATAAATCATGTGATCGCCCGGGGAATGTCCCAGGCATGAAGCACGATAATGCTATAAAGTTCACATTACTGACACGTGTTGCATGAATGCTCATGCGATTAGTCTGAAGTCACTGGATGTGGACATAATTTATGAATGGGTCGACGTAGGATACCATTAGTGGTGCGAACATCCGCGACGCATACTATTGAATCCTGACCCGAATAGACGTTCGTGACTACCCCGCGTTTCCACTGGAGTGGGGGGGAACTGTCATCTAGAATAAGGACAAGTTGTCCGGGAGTCAAATTTTTTGATGGGATGCGCCATTTGTTGCGGTGTTGTAACTGGTACAGGTAATCTTTCAACCACCTGTTCCATATAGATTGAGTGAATTTTTGGAGCAGCTGCCATCTGCCCAGACGGCTAATATTGACTTGGGAATAGTCAGGTTCCGGGAGTGCAGTGAGAGGAGAACCAACCAGGAAGTGAGCTGGAGTTAAAGGTTCGGGGTCCCTAGAGTCATTGGAGATGGCGAACAAAGGGCGCGAGTTGAGGCAGGATTCTATTTGAGTTAGGATAGTGTAATACTCCTCAAAGGTAAGGATGGTTCCGCCGAGAACGCGCCGCAAATGGAATTTGACGCTCTTGACTCCGCTTTCCCACAGGCCACCGAAATGAGGTGCTGAGGGGGGAATAAAGGACCATTTAATTCCCTGGGCACTGGTAAAATCCTGGGTGGTCTGCTCAAATCCATTAGAACGAAAACGTTTGTGCAATTCATGAAGGGAGCGACTAGCACGACGAAAATTTGTTCCGTTGTCGGAAAATATCTGATCAGGGATACCTCTACGCGCTATAAACCGTTTTAATGCTGCTATGAAAGCGTCTGAGGTAAGATCCGAGACTAGTTCCAGGTGAATGGCCTTAGTGGTCATGCATATTATTACAAATCTTGCGCCGTCCGTCTGCAAGAGTGTAAAAGTGTCAGAGTGTAACTTGTGTATGTGTGTCTTACCAATTCGTCCTCGCTCGGTAACGTAACTTACGATGCTTGAGTCCGTCGCGAACGTACGGATAACCAGGTATCGTAGTCCTGACCTGAGGTTCACTAGAAGTGTATGATTCCCGGGTGGCGCCAAATTGTTTATTTAAAACAATTAAAAATGTATTATTATCAGCGGTTCCGCTCAGGCGGTGTGGAGAATTCAATTTGTCCCGCCGGTTATCGATTTGTATGATCAAGCCAGCAGTTCGCTGTATTCGCTGCTTGAGCGCTAGTCACCACTTCATAGACGTCCGCTATAATTTATAATATTAAGAATACACCTCCCTACTAAAAATAAAACACATTTGATATACACAGTATTGATTTATTAACGATTGGTTATTACTGTTTTCGGGTTGTTTTCATTGACACAAGCTATATTTGATTTCTTATATAATTTTGCACCGGTTATTTATCTATGAGACAATTTCTCTCTGGGTTTAACAAATCGATTTTGAACATAACAAACATACAGTATGGCGTTCTACCAAAGTAGTCAACAAATAATTTCGTTCAATCGTATGGATCCTTTTGATCACGATGAAAGGCTTAGATGCAATTACAATAATAAAAATACACAACCTTACAATGCTTCTACTCAAATCTTATAACGTGTAGCTATAAGTGGTTTGTTGGAGTGTATTAAAAGTGTTTTAAAGGTTCGTAAACTAATACTAGGTTAACTTTATAATTTGACAAATTTTCAGTGTCTTAATATTTTTCTTTAATCTTTGAAACAGAATAAAATTGGTTCAGTGATATTTCAGAATATAGTGAGAAATATTCAAAGTGCGTTATTTCGGAAGTTTAGATAATTTATAGGCTACTTAACAGCTTCGTAGCATGTGATTAATCTGTTGGTCTGGAACAAAGGACTGAAGCCGCAATAGAATTCAGTTTTCAATTATTCTGGCATCTTTTTCAAAGTACTTGGATCAATTTATTCACTTCGTCTTGAATTAAAAAGTCTTCTCCATCAGTTAATTGAGTTCAGTGATAGTCAGCCTCCTTCTCGTTCAATTTTGACAATTTGTTTAACTTTTAAAACATTTTAAATAAGAAAATTGGTTGTTCAAAACTTTGGCTTCTGTTTTTCATGAGCGTCACTTTTTTAGTAACGATATTCAACGGTAATTTTTGCTACCAGTCCCGTTTCTATGGTTACCAAAGAATTCTGATTGGACTAGCTTGATATAGATCCATTGTTATCAAAATTTGAATTCTTTTCAAATCTTCATATATCTTCTGACTTTCTTCCTTCCATTATCTTCCTTCTCTCGTATTAATTATTAGCACTGTTATTTGTATTTTCTTACAAAGATTATTTTGGTATCCCACAATATTGGGTTATTTCATGTTTTCTAAGTTTACAATTAATATAATATTTACTAATTACATTTTTCTGTTTATATAACTCCTTATTTTAATATTTTGTTTTTAATAAAATTTACCATTTATCCTTGGTTAATTAGTCACCTTGGATTTGTTAATTACTTGGCTATTTTCATACAATTAGTTGGTGTTTGACCGTTAGGCCTGTCTCAAGTCTAAGTAGCCATTACTGATTTTTGATTATTTCATATACATTATATCTCATTTTGTCCTAGAACTTTATTTTGTTCTTATAATTATGTTTATTATCTATGGATGTGTTTTGGTTCAGTCTTTGTGTGATTTTTGTGTGTTACTACTGTTTTATTTATTATTTATTGCTAATTATTTACTAACTGGTTTTCTCTTTTCTAACTCAAACATTGCTTTCTTTTCTTACTTATTTACTCTGCCAATGTCCACAATATGGCTATTAATTACTATTTTTTCATCATATAACATATAACATTTATGTCTATGTTTGGGATAATTACCCAAGCCATATCCTATTCATAAGTTTGTTTAGACAATTATTTAACACTTATTATCTAATATTGGTGTACAATTCATTACCTTTAATTTATTGTTCGGGTGATAAACAACCTCACCTCTATTGAACTTGTTTCATTAATCTTCCCTTATAACATGGGTGTTTATTTATGGTTTTAAACTACTTATTTTATAAAAACTCCTTGCTTTCTTTTCCATGTTAACACTAGCTTATTACTTTGTCATGTGGTTCTTACCTTTAAATTCTACAATACACTTTTAAGCTCTACAATAGTATTCTTTTCTAATCACTACAGTCAATATCACATTCCAGCGTTCATTATTACTGAATCAATGGTTTATTTTAAATATTATTCTTAACAACTTTCTTAAATGTTATTGTTCACTATCAAACCTTAAGTGTTTGTTACTTTTACTAAGAGTTTATCTTAGCCTTCGCTATTTTCCCTATTACTATCATTGACGATATTTTTATTTATTCATCACTTGCACTTTATATTATTTTGTGTTTATTATAATTTACTTAGTGTTTCTTTTTCTATCATTTCACTTTAGAGTAATTTCACTTTCACTATGTTAACTTCCGTTTACTTCTCACTATTTCAATATCTTTCTCTTTCTCTACACATATTATATATACTTATTAATATCATGTCTTTCTCTATTAACAACTTACATGTACTTCTAATTCTTTGGCTAGTGTATTTTTAGCTATCGTGTTTTATTAATGACTAATTACAATTGTCACTCAATCAATACTAATATTTATTATTTATATTGGTTCTTTACCGGTTTCATTTTCTTAATTATATTTGATTACATTATTTCTTCCTTCTCTATTCTCTATGCCTTGTCTGTTTTTCTTGACGTGTTTCCTTTTATTTTCTTCATCATTGGTTTGTTCCCTCTTTGTTCTCATTTTTCTTCTCCTTCACTTCTCATCTTGTTTACTTTCATAATGGTTCTTAGCTGGCCAATCTCTGGGGTTGGGTCAAAGTCGTTTGTCTGTCGGTCTAGTCTGTGAGTTTCTTTAATAATCACTTTTAGTTTATAATTCTTCCTCCTTCTTTCTTAATTACATTTTATATTTTTATTCTCTTCATTATTTATTTATTAACATCTATTATTTTTTAGCATTTTTTATACATACTTATAGTCATCAAATATGATCTGATTTTGGCGATGTTATAATATAAATAAAGCAATATAAGCCTTTGACGTCGATTTTGAACGCTGCCCGCCATGGCGTATAAGTACGGGACTGGCATAGTCGACTGCAGATTGGGAAAATGGCTTAGCAGGCATAACCCGGGGGAAAGGGGTAATTGTCCTAATAATTGGCTTGCGCCCCTAGCACGGAATCGAAAACAAGTGATACATTTATGTATTACTGAACGTATATAAAATTTATCATTAACTATCCAATATTTCTGCCGCAGAGAAAACTGAGTCAATTGTACACCAGCGTGTAGTAAACGAAGATGCTCACTTTGTATGATTAGTTTGCTGAGATGAGAATGCGGATGTAGAATGATTTGATGTTTGCTCTCATAGGTAAGCTGGGAGTGCTGAAGGCGTCCGCCCACGCGTAATATCCCCGCAATGTCCAGAAATGGGTTAAGAGAGAGAATTTTACTATTATTGGGGATGCAGCGTTGTGCCTCAAGTTCCTTAATTTCGATGCTAAAGTGCAATCGCTGGGACTGGCGAATAAAAACCGAAAGTGTATCATGCAACTCCTGGGCAGTTAAAAAGGAAGTGTCCCTATCAGCTATGGGGAGCCATAATATATATATAATATATATTATAATATATATATATATATAATTATATAATATGAGCCATATTCGGAGAGTTCCGAATGAATCGACGGCAATAAGAAAATACACGAATGAGCCTTGAGAGTGATGAGTAATTTTCAAAATAACTAGACGTAGATGAAGCGACAATCAATGAGGTTTGGACCTGCTTACGTTGTTCCTGCTCAAGATCGGGATGAGTGCAGGGTGAATGGGCATCGAAGGCGCAGATGGGCCATGATGATGACTCATGGGACAACCAGGATGGACCATACCACCATTGTGGGTGACTGTGTAAAACCCAAGGGAGACAACCGCATGATAATATGTCGGCAGGGTTGTCCAGTGACGAGACATGATGCCAGGTACCCCTTGTAGTGAGCCGCTGAATCTCCGCCACACGGTTGGCGACAAATACCTTCCATCTGGACGACTGCTGGTGAATCCAATGTAACGCGATCATCGAGTCAGAGTAAAAATATAAGTCGTCGAATTTGTAACTCATGGCGTCTGTAACCTTGGAAGCCAACTGTGCCAACAAGAGACAGGCGCAAAGTTCAAGTCTGGGTAATTTTATTTGCTTCAAGGAAGTGACTCTAGATTTAGAACATAACAAGTTTGATGAGATGACATAGTTTGAATAGACCGTACGCACATAAATACAACACGCGTAACCTTTTGCTGACGCGTTGGCAAATCCATGGAGCTGGAATGAAATGATTTGCGAATTATCCAGACTCTTTACCGACCTTGGAATCTTAAAGTAAGTGTCTGAAATCAGCTGAGAATAAAGTTCTACCCACTGATTAGATAATGAATCTGATAAGGGTTCGTCCCAACTTGTACCTGTTAACCACAATCGCTGCATAAAATGCTTACACCAGAATGTAACCGGGCCAATGAGTCCCAAAGGGTCATAAATTCCTGCGATGACTGATAATACATTTCTCTTGTTGAATACCTCTACATGGACAGGCCTTTGGACGCTATATACGAAACTATCTTCGTCAATGTTCCATTGAATACCTAAGGTACGCACAGTTTGATTTTTGCTAAAATCCAGGGAAGAATGAATGTGCGAAGCTATAATGGTCTGATTATTTGAAAACCATTTGTGCAGGGTAAAACCGTATTGGCTTAATAAATCTGTGATGTCGGATTTCATTTTGAACCGGTCATAGGATGTGCGGGTTATCTGAACCGGTCATGAGATCGTCCACATAAAAATCGTTTGCGATGGCTGAGCAAGCTATAGGGTGTTTAGTTTTATTTTCCTGGGCTATTTGAGCCAGACATCTTGTAGCAAGAAATGACGCACTTGCAGTCCCATACGTGACTGTCCTCAAGGCGTAATATTGGAGTTCCCTATGGGGGGCGTCGCGCCAGACAATACGCTGCAAATTGGAATCCTTGGGATTAACTAAAATTTGCCGATACATCTTCTCAATGTCTGAAATGAGGACATATCGGTGAGTGCGAAATCGAGTCATAATAGAGAACAGATCCTGCTGGACCGTGGGACCAACCATCAATGTGTCATTCAAGGACAAATTATTTGTTGTTTGGCAGAGCCGTCGAAAACAACTCGCAGTTTGGTAGTTATACTAGAGCCTTTGAAAACTGAGTGGTGCGATAAGTAAAAAGAGTCTGACTGGTTAACTGACAAATCGTATGCATCAAGTGAAGACATGTGACCAAGAGTTAAATATTCATGCATGAACGCGCTATAGTCTTTGTGAAGATCAGGGTTCTGCTTGAATTTGAGTTCCAGTGCTTGAAACCTGCGGATAGCTCCGTGAAGAGAATCGCCCAAATGAGAATTGTATGACCTGCGAGGTAGGGATACTACAAATCTGCCATCATTATTACGGAAAGTATTAGATACAAAATGACTTTCGCATTCCGTGTCCTTAGCAGAGGGAGCACGAATAGCAACGTCCTCTAACTTCCAAAAGTCCTTTAGTTGCGAGGAAATAGCATTATTGTCCTCACGTGCTATGAATGATGAGACAGGCTTTGTCATGTCGACATTAAATGGCAAGTTACCCGCGAGAATGAATCCCAATTTTGTCTCCTGTATTATGGGAAAATGTGGGCTACGGATGAATTTGACAGGTTCAATTAATTGTAAGTAATACTGAGCACCAAGCAATAGGTCGATCTGCGAAGAGAAGTTCAGTTGTGGGTCGGCTAGGAATATGCCTTTTGGTAAATTTAGGGATGCGATATCAAATGACACCGCAGGGAGATTATTAGTGATACTAGGAAGCACAGCGCAATGTATGTTTAAACTAAAATTCTTATAACGTGAATGCAACCTTACCCTAGTACTGAAGTCAGCTTGAGATAATGAATTATTTATACCGGTGATGGGTAATTGAGATTTAATTAGTTTTAGACCCATGCGACGTGCAAAATTCATGGTGCAGAAGTTAGCTTGCGAACCTGAGTCTAATAAAATCCTTACTGGGTAAATATCACTATAATATTGACGACTCGGAACACAAAGTTTTTTATAAGTAAAAACGTAAAGTTTTACCTTACAGCCTAAACCGGCTTTCACCTTACTGGGTGTTTCCTACCGGCATGATCAGTTGTCATGCAGACGGCAGTGGATAATAATATAGATTTGTTTGTTTGCAGTTTTAGTGCAAACTGATTGTTACTGCACGAAGCGTTATTGCCTGATACGTGGATCATTGTGTGGTGGCGTTTAGCACACGTCCTGCAAGTAAATTTGGAAGGACAGTGTGCGAGATCATGGCCTTGACATAGACAATTTAAACAGAGTTTATTTTTAATTAAAATGTTTTTTCGTTCCATGGGAGACATAGCCATGAATTTTGGACAGTCAGAAAGGCGATGTTTACCACGACACAGCTGACAGATGTTGTTACCGATATGAGAATGGAATGTCGCCCTAGTAATATTAACCGGTTTAATAGCTTTGCCATAGTGAGTCTTATCGCTAACGTGCGTTTTGCTTACTGGGCTGGCCGCGCCGTTGACGTTTTGCAATAACTGCCTCCTATTATTTAAAAATTTAATAAAATTTCTAAAATTAGGAAATCGTTCGTCCGACAAGCTTTCTTTCCAGAGCCGACATGTGTGGGTATCGAGTTTTTGCGTTAAGTATTGCACGAAAATAATTTCAAATGTATTTACCGTTAAATTCAATGAATTTAAAGCGTTTATGTTCGCAGTGATCTCGTCAATGAATTTGGAAATGCTAACCATGGATTCTTGTTGAATGGAGTTCACGGCCAGGACATTCCCTATGTGATAGGGTTTGAATGTTCCAATTGTTCCTCTTTTTGTTCATCCAGTCTCCATGGTGTGGATATGTGTACAGCTTCCCTGATGTGGAGTGTTCTCAGCTTCCCTGGATTCTGGTGTGAACAGCCTCCCTGATGTGGATATGTCCTCAGCTCCCTGTTGTGGAATTGTACTGCCTCCCTGATGTGGAATTTTTACGTTCAGATGCTATTTTTACGCTATTGTTGATTTATTTGAACGGAGTTGCTTTCACGTTAAGTTCGAGTGTTTTTAAGTTTAACTTGTCACGTGATTTTACTCACTACGCACTGCTCGGGCTAGTAATTCAAAACCGATGTTCCGTACTAGTGTTTTACTGCAAACTACTCGGACTGGTTGTTTAACATAGACTTTCCGAACTAGTGTTTTAAAGCAGACTACTCAAACCGGTGGTTTAATGCAGACTCAAGTGCTTTGAGCGCATTAGCGACGTCGCCCTGTATTTTCCCGCTAGTTTAATGACACTCTACCCTTATTGGTTTATCAACTGTCACGTGTTGTTGTTCACGCTCTGATGGGCTCTTTTTAAACTGTTAATAAGCAGTTAGGGATTATTTTTGTGCACTAATGTTAGCTATTTCACTTTTGTTACTCGCTCTATGTTTTGTATTGTATCCTTACGCACCTACGCGTCGCACTTCCTATCGCACTCCAACACTTTTCATTCTTATTACTGTTTTTACATTTGAAATATTGATACACAATTACACAATTTTTATTATTATACTTTCTTAACTCTATTTACTTAATTTTATACATTGTTTCTTATTATACTAAGCAGAGCATTGCTTTATGCACTGTATTTTCTATTTTGCTATACGCATATGTGACGGTTGTCATATTGTGACTATTCGTCCTGTCACAATATATATTTAACGATATTAATTGATGACTCTTTGTGCACTTGGTGAAACATATTAATACAAAGGTTTTGTAAAATATATAAAAACACTTGGTAAGTTTCACAAATTTTTTAATTAACTCTAAACTATAAACCTTTATATATTCTCAAGGTATATTAAAACTATTTCTTACCGTTTTAAGTAAAAATATTTTATTCAGACTTTTATGAAACTTATTCATGGTATTATTTAGTTTATGGTACCTACTTTAAAACTTACAAATTAAAAACATAACAAAATATTAAAGAAGGCTGAAATTTTAATTTATATAGATTTTGATACTGAGTGCAGTACATTTTCATTTATAACATTTTAAAATTCCAAATAGTTTCAATCAGTTTTTAATTTTTCTGTGTGCATGCACGCACACACACACTCATGTCAAATTTTGAACTTCCTATCTCAGACAAGGTGTACTATAAGCAAATAATAGTACATTTTTGTACCACCAAAACAGTAAAGAAGTAGGGCAGATTAACTATGTGTGCCATACAGTATATAAGGAATGTAGTGTGGCCAACATTACCTATTATTTCCTAGGTACGCACTGTCCACAAGCTGAACCAACCTGGGAATTGAATATTTAAAGGATGAATCAAGTGAAGGTTGAATGTTTCTTAAATATGTCTGTAAATTGATTCAGAATTGTATCTTATACAAATCACTTCACAAACATATAAAAAAGTATAATATACAGCATAAATTAGGAATACATCTGACAATAGAAGTAGCAGCATAGTATAAGAAAGGTAAAGAACCAATGTCCTCAAACAGAATAATGAGGAAGACTATTATATCACCTTTGGGAAGGTGAAGTATTGGGAGGCCAAGGATATGATGGAGAAACTAGAACATGTGGCTAAGGTTAGAAGAAGAAGAAGAAGAAGAAGAAATGAAGAAGATTGATTCACACATTTTCTGACCAGTACAAATACACAAAAACACATAAAAATGGCATACTAAACAAACAGACACAATTCAAATCACACGTACTATTCAAACATATCACACTGCACACACACAACATTGATCTTTCAAATGACGGTGCCATCATCAAGAACAAGACAGACAGCTCTCCTAGTGGCAGACTCTGACGAACCTTTTAATAAGTGAAAACTGGTTCAGGCTATAAAATGTAAAATTTTTACCAATACAAAATTTAGTGTTTCGAGTCAGTAATATTATACTTATAATTAGTTAATCAACAGACACATCCTGGACAACAAAATCTAAGAATATAGCAATTTAATTAATTTCTTGGATTTTGTTGTCTGTGATGTGTTACAGTGTTATCAATAACCAAAATATACTATTACAACTAGAACACAAAATTGGAAACAACATGGAAAACAAAACATAAAATTATCTTAGATAAAAATTTTTACCTACTGCCTGAAGCAGTTTTCATTCATCACGAGTTTCATCAGAGACTACTAGGAACACTGCCCATCCTGGTTTTGGTGATGGTGCTGTTGATTGAAAGATCATTGTTGTGTGTGTATTGTGCAATGTATTCAAATAGTATATGTGATTTAGATTGTGTCTGTTTAGGATGTTGTTTCCATATAGTAATAGAATATTTGGTTTTTTAGCAATTTAATTACCCATAAAATTCACTTATACAAGGAGGTGTAGGCATTGATTATTTACAATAAGTGTAATGTCACATACTAGGTGATTCAGTTTAATCTCTACAATCTTCAGTGACACAATAAACATATGAAACGTGTTTCACCAATTAACTATACACCTGTACTATGTCACCTTTGTCACCACACTGATGTTAATTGCTCTAAACTGTGTTTACATATAATGCATATATATGTTGTGTGTGTGTGTGTGTTAATAACTGACACATCAGTAATGCAGTAGTTAGTCTATGCACATAAACGAACAACATTAAAGGTACGCTTTGTTATATATAGTTATTTTTAGTAGAAAATGTGAATTAATAAATTATGAACAATTTAGTGAGATTCAGTCTATTAACTGAACACTACTTTAATATTTATGTTAAAACCAGTGGCGGCGCTAACGAAACGGGGCCCCCCCACGAAACTAATTAGGGGGCCCTATAAAAATGGTTAAATTTTGTATACGTAATAGGGGAAAACACTCAAATGAGTTTCTATTTACGTGTGTTTCACAACAATGGTTTGTGAATACTTTCTCGTCTATCACAAAGCGTTTGCAATTTGCAAAGGATGTTTTACATGTGTACAAACTCTTAAAATTAATTGTTGCTAAATAGACAAAGTTCTATACAAACTATAAAAAAAACAAAATAAAAAGAATTATTTATTTTTACGTCAAAGATCTAAATTCAGACTATGAAACAGTACCGCACACAGAGTGTTAAAAATTTATTATTTAAAAACGAATATCAAAGTAACATTCTAGCTTTTTTCAAACATTTAAATTAGTTTGTAACTGAATTTGTGAAATTCTTGAATATACTCTATACACGTTCTCCTTAAGTCTAATCCAATTCAATAATACTCGAACTCAAGTAATGTACAATATTTACAGATGAGGATCAACCAAAGTTCACTGTTTTCCTAAGCCTAGTCTTCTTTTTTTAATAGCTAAGAACTTTTCAACCACTTCGTTGATATTAGTTTTCTGTGTCTCTTTATGCTCAATGCTTAACAGTCCCAAATCACTCAACCGAGTTTGGGCCATGGCACTTCTTAAGTATGACTTAATTAATTTAAGTTTTGAAAAGCTTCTTTCCACTGTAGCTGTTGTGACAGGTATGGTTAAATAAAGCTGCAAAGCTGTAGTTAAGTCTGGGAGGCAGCTCATAAGGCAGCTGTTTTCTTCAACCAGTAAATTCATCATTTCTCGAATGCTTTTCTTGTGTACAATTTCTTTGGTCATCAGAGCTTTGAAGGATATTACTTGGTCAGGTAGTGATGTGGAAAGGTCACCAGGATACACATTTACCAGAGCCTTACTTTTCTCCACTATTGTCTCTTATGAGAAGTTTACTAAATTCTGAGGCGTCAGGAATGAAAACCTATCATCAATGCAACGAAATCCTTCGAATCTCATTTGTAGCTGAGCTATTACAATATCTAGTGTTGGATTGAAAACTTTTACTTCAAATGATTTCACTGGGTCGTCAATTCTATGGTCAACTGATAATTCAACAAAGAAGCGTTTTACAACTCGCTTACGCTTATTTTTCATGTTACAAGTTATGTCCCATGACTGGGCCAACTGTTTAGCACCAGCAAGAAAGCCGGCAAAGTCCTTTCTTAAAACTTTTAACTCATCACAAGCGCGGCTTAGAAACTGCCACGCTCTGCCTAGGTCAACAGTTGGCCTCTGTAGTGCTTTCGAAGTTATATTTACATTCTCTAAAATCTTAGTTTCAAGGCAGAGCACAAGAATAAATTCAAAGTTTTCCAGGTGGTTTCTAATTGCTAATGCTTCTTCTGCCTCGGGGTTTTTTGAGCTGTATAGAATAATTTCTGTCAAACACTTAATCACAATTCTGAAATCATTTCTTAAAGCTAACAACAGACAGTCGTGTCTAGAAGACCACCTTGTTGGACATAGCTTTTTTAAAGTTAGATTTTTGGCAGAGCTGTCTTCTTTAACGGCAGTGTTAAGTTCTTGCCATCTATGTAAGCTTTCACTGAAAAACACATAAGTTTTCTGTACTATGTCATAAAATTGTCTTATTTCAGAAATATTTGATACTGAATCATTGATCACCAAGTTCAGGTTATGTGCAGCACAGTGTACGTAATCCGAGTTTGGGACTATATCCATAATTCTTTTCTGTAACCCAGAGTATTTCCCGCTCATTGTTGCTGCACCGTCATAACCTTGACCTCTACACTTACTAATGTCAATTTCATTTGTTTTCAAAAAGTCTAAAATCTTACTTTGAAACCCCTCACTGTTGGGATCCTTTATTTCTTGAAATCCCAAAACGGACTCACTAATCACAGTTTTATAATTGCCAGGAGATTCTTCTACTATGTTAATGTATCTGATTACAACACTCATTTGGTCAATCTTAGAAATGTCTTGTGTGCTATCAACAATTATAGAAAAAAAGGAGACAAGTGAATCTGTTTTAGTAAGCCAGTCAATACTGATTTTCCTAGCAAGTTAATGATTTCATTTTGAATGTCATAGTGGAGGTATTTTGATCTGGTTTTTTCATTTTCTAAGTGTGCACTAAGGAGAGAATCGTAGCGAGAAATTAAAGATAGTATGTTCAAAAAATTTCCACTTTCAGGATTTATTTCATGTAATGATTCTCTATGGCCAAGAAACGGCAATGAACACAGTGCCATGGTTCGAATGACATCCACAATCTGTATGAAAATATCTTTCCATTTTTTCCGCTCATCGGAAATTTTATCAGCTACCGTTTTACTCTTTTTCCAAGTGGCATACATGAGACAAGATTGTAAATAAGCATTGCTACTTTCATGAACTTTAATTTTTTTACTGAGACCTTTCCAATCTCTAATATCGCCTTCACGCCAGCTTTGGGCATCAGCACTTTGGGTGAAAAGCCAACATGGTAAACAATAGACTCAATCTAGATTACGAGAGTAACAAAGCCAAAACCTGTGAACAATTTGGCCTGCTGCAGTTTTGAAAGAATAATATGCTGTACTGAAAGACTGCTTAGAAACAGAATCCTTCGGGAAAGGACCCTTTGTTTGACAAAGTTCACTTAACGTTATTAACTTTTTCACCTC
Organism: Magicicada septendecula; assembly: GCA_034769895.1. Lineage (NCBI taxonomy): Eukaryota > Metazoa > Arthropoda > Insecta > Hemiptera > Cicadidae > Magicicada > Magicicada septendecula. Next base: position 405,967,498 of record CM068375.1, read on the forward strand.
GTCTGTCATTGTAGCTTGATTTTTATAGAATGCAATATCTGTCTCAAAACTTTGGCAGTTTGGATCGGAAGGGCCTGCTAAACTAGTTTTATTTGCGTGATTACTTATAACTTCAGTTGGTTCAAACTGATTTTCTGGTCCAGGTATGTCTTCGGACTGGCGCACACATTCAATGCCTAGCAGTTGTTCTTCTTGTTCATGTTGCAGTTGCTTATTTGTTTCCGTAGTTGTATCACTTGTATCCGACGGACTAATGTTTAAATCAGGTTTATTGTCACTATCACAACCAACTTCAAGTCCGATTTTTGTTTCTTTTTCATTACTTGCACTTGACCCAGGTTTGGGTTGTTCAACTTCACATTTTGATGATTTTTTTAAAAACTGGTCGAGTTTTGAAAGTTTACTTTTAGATTCTTCTCGTTGTTTTTGCAGTTTCCTTTTCGTAGCACCACTTAAATGTTCACGCTTACTTTCCATTTTATAAACTCTGTCTCTAACACTCTAACTCTACACAAAATACAAAAACTAAAATCAAATGTTAAGTCATTAAACTTAAACGGCACTAAATTACGAAATGAATGCAATACAGTACTATCGCGCAGGAGATGCGACGCACTACTGAGTACTGAACTACATTGTGTTGTGTTTGTTTACGTCTCCTCAGTGCCGAGTGACTCATCGCACGGATGTACGGGCACCACAAGAGATAAGATAAGCTTCGCTTACAAACTACAAATAGTAATGTCATTTCGGAAAACATAGTTTTTTGCATGTCTATACACTTAAATAAAACGTATATTTCGTATTTTAAATACAAATTTACCGGTAGTCAGACCCCATTAAAACTTTTTTTCCTATTATAGCTCGTTTCATATTTTTTTCTAGGGGCCAGAGTGGCGGGGCCCCCCAGAGGGTCGGGGTCCCCCGCGCCGCGGGGTCTGCGGGGGCCTTATCACCGCCACTGGTTAAAACATCAGCACATATATTTTAAAACTGTGTACAGTTAATTGTCTAAATCTCACATTGTCATGTAGTAGTAGTAGTAGTAGTAGCAGTAGTAGCAGCAGCAGCAGCAGCAGCACCAGTGGTGGTGGTGGTGTTGATAAGTGCAAAACTCCAATCACCATTGTTCTCTGTCATTTCATATATCCTCTTCTACTCCTGTTCCTCATTTACATCACTCTTTCTTGCCAGTCTCCTCTATCTTCTGGCTTCCACTGTAGAGTTGCTTTATTTCTCTGTAGAATATAAAATTATTTATGTGAAATTCTAAAGTGAAATTAAAAAATTCTAAAGTAATTTAATTTAAAAATGATAGCACACCTATCTGCAGTCTTCTTCTTCTTCTTCATCTGTGCTCAAGCTAAAGACTGGTGGGTGGTCATATTCTGAAATCATCAGTTTCCAGTGCCGATTGGCTTCTTGAAACATCATCATCCCCTCAAACCTACATTTCCAGCCATTCAATTCAGATACTGTTGTTGTTTAGAATGTGTTTTTATATGTTTGTATGTATCCAATTGTTCAAGAGTGACTAGTTTTTGGCCTTTTGTGTGTACTCGTACGTGTAGAATATCCAAAACGAACAGACACATTTCAAATCACATGTATTATTCAAACATATCACACCCCACACACATAACATCAATCCTTCAAAAGTCGACGCCGTCGCCAAGAACAAGACGGACAGCGCTCCCAGTGGCAGCCTCTGACGAAGCTCATAATAAGCGAAAACTGATTCAGACTCTAAGGTAAAACTTTTATATTTTTACCCATAAAAAAGTTTGTGTTCCGAGTCGGTAGGGATTTAATTATATTTAGTTAATCAATGGACACGTCATGGACAATGAAATCCAAGAATATCAATTTGAATATTTCATCATTCCATTCTCAATTCTACCATGAGATCCCTTGCATCCCCCTCCAACACCATGTCTCAAAAGACCTCTTTTCCCTTCTCCCTTGTCCATGTTTCAGACCCATATGGAACCACATTCCATGCAAAAGATTTATGAGATTTTTTATGAGAGTTAACAGTCTCTTCTTTTTTTTTTTAATGAAGGCTACTTTTGCTAAGGTTTTTTAGACATAATATGACCTTTAAACCTGTTGTCCATTGTATGAAATTGTGTCATTGTGGTCGTGCTTTACGGTTCTGTCCAGCAGACTAACATGATAAGCAGTTCTTTTTTTATATAGTTTTTCTACAGTTGTGTTTAACTTTGTGGAAGGTAGTAATTTATTCTTCTGACAGTTTACACTTGTTAGTGAACAGATCTCAGGTAGGCTTAAGTTTGTAGTTAATATGTTAGTTTAACTTACCAGTACACCTGAAGATGACTGAATTTTTTACTGATCGAGACATTGTGTGGTAAATTCTGATGATTGTAATAGTCTGACCTAACCCTTCTGATAATGCTAGATTTAATTCCTGGATTTTGTTGTCCATGATGTGTTCGTTGATTAATTAATTATAAATATATCACTACTGACTCGATCACTAAAGTCAGTAGTGATCGATTAGTGATCTGAGCCAGTAGTGATAGATTTATAATTAACTAGATTTAATGTTAATAGTGGGAGCGGTCTTGGCATAGTGGCTAGCGTGTGGTGCTGCTACGCTGTCGGTGTGGGTTTGAGTCCCGCTGGGAGCATCTGATTTAGATACAACCGTTCCCCCTCGCAAGGTGATGGCAAATCAGCGAAAGGTATCCTGCCTAGTATAAACCCTCCCCAACTATGCCGTTCAGATCCAGTGTTAAACTGTAGGTCCCATATACCTGTGAGTGACTCCATAACACACGCACCACGGGTATATACGGGGAGGGTAAAAACCAATCGAAAGACTGAAGGACCCAATAATAATGTTAATAGTAGTTCTTCTGTGCTGTAAAACTATGCTACACAAGTGCTTGACAGTCCTGACCTGCCTCAACTTTACTCCTCCCATTCAGATATTCATCACTGCTGTGGAGTCTCCCATAACCAATACTTTAGACTTTTTCATATTAATTTTATATCAAATTCATGTAGTCTTTTCAATTACAAGCAGGTTGTTTTGCAGATCACGCTTATTTTTTCAGCCAGACTACTTATGCAGATTAGAAGAGCCTAGTTTTATACCTCTAAAATCCTCCTTGTAAATATTTATTACATGCACTATGTACACATTGAACAGTAGAAGATAGAAAGTACAGCTCTGGCTTACTTCTTTCATTATTTTAGTTTCCATACTGAGTACATCTTTACATCTTATTTTCATTCTTTGAGTCCTATGTAACTCAAATATCGTACTTCTCTCCCTTTAGTCAAACCAGATATCTATGAGTACTTTAAAAAACTGTTTGCCAAGTCCATATGACATGTTAGTTGCTATTCTATTATAAATATCCCACTGAATGTGGTTCAGTATGTCTTAAAAACGGTTTAACAATGCCAAGATTTTAACATTTACAACGGAATAGCACTAGCATATGACACTAGCATTTTACACTTGTGTTGTATAAAGTGTAACTGGCAACAATAAATATAAATTTCTCATTATATGGTTACAAGACCATACACCACTTATAACATCTACAGCAATGTGTACAACATATACCACTTAAATGCGTGAATATTTTACTATAAAATAAAAATTGATATAAAGTTTGTAGAAAAAAAAAATACTTTTTAGAAACCGTTTGGTATACACACAGAGATAAAGACAAATCAACGTCAATTTTGATTGTATCCAAATCACCTGTTCGGATAATTACCTGACATTATCTAAATTACTTATTTAAATCAAGTTGACTAGATATAATATTCTTAAGCCCGTAAACATCAGTAATAGGTATCAACAAGCATTAGAGTGATCAAAGTTTATGTGTAATCTGCATGAGTCTTTACTTGTAAAACTGCATTGCTATAAACTGCTGAAATAGAAAATAAGGTAACTTTTGGATCACATTCAAAAGGTTTGTAAATTGTTTAAAAAAAAAAAAACTTTATATAGTGTTATCATTCTTGGATTTTGTTGTCCATGATATGTTCATTGATTAACTAATTATAAGTGTAATATTGCTGACCTGAAACACTAAGTTTTTGTTGGTAAAAGTGTAAAACTTTTACCTTATACCCTGAACCAGTTTTTGCTTATTGCAAGCTTCATCAGAGGCTGCCAATAGGAGTGTTGTCTGTCTTGTTCTTGGTGACAGCGCCGTCATTTGAATGATCAATGTTGTGTGTGTGTGTGTAGTGTGATATGTTCAAATAATATGTGAGATTTGAATAGTGTCTGTTCATTTAGGACGTCATTTTGATGTGTTTGTGTGTTTGTATATTTCTAGTTGTTCAAGAGTGTATAGTTTTCGGCCTTTTGTGTGTACGTGTAGAATATCCATGTTGTAGTTTATGTTTGTGTATGTGTGGTTTGCTACAATGAGGTGGTTTGCAAAGGTGGATTCGGTAGTGGAGTGTAGTGCCTTTGTGTGTGCAATGTATCTCTGTTTGAAGCAACATCCTGTCTGGCCTATATAGAATTTGTTACAGTCTGTGCACATTGTTATCAGTTATGTATATTTCTGAAGAGTATTAGATATAGGCCTACAGGGAAATATACATAAACTTAAAAGCTAGAACTAAGCTATTTGTCATTTACGCATTATGTTATAAATTTAATTAAAAAACAAACCAATGCAGCAATTTGAAATTTTTAGTGTTTATTTTATGATTACTTGTATAAAGAAAAAAATTAGTACCCTGTACTAAAAAAAGAAAAAATTTATAGTATAAGAATAACTGGTGTGTGTAATTTTCTGATAACTGAAAAATTGTCTAATGATGAAATTTATCTAATAATAGATGTATTTTGTTCAGGGAGTTTATTAGTGTCTCTTGCCTTTCTTTTAACCTCAGGGTTTTAATAATTGGTGGAACACATCTAGACCCCACCCAAATAAATATTTCTATCAAGCCCCCCCCCCCCAAACATGGTTACACCAATTTTTGGTGCCAATAATGAGTTCACTTTATTGTTTGGTGTGTTTGTTGTAGGTAAACACTTATGGAACGCGTAGATAATGAATGACATCAGTCCAGAAGCTACCGCAATGATTCAAGTCAGAATACTTACGGCTCTATTGATTGTAATTGTAACAGTGTTCCTGATCTACGTCAGCATTAACAATCTTGTAAGACTACATTCTGATAGGGCTATTGTAATATATTTTATTGGAAATTTTATGTTTTTTAAACATATTTATACTAATTTACTTCCTAATTCAGTTACTAAAGTATAAAGTCAGCTTTAAAATTAAATAGTTATATGCATTACACAATTTATACATGCTTTTATATGCTGTACATAACTTCATATAATAAGATAGTATATGAACATTTAATTCTGTTTACTAATGTACAAGTATAAAAAATTGTTTACTGGTAGTAAATAAATCTGCTTACAACAGAAATTTTTTGAATCATGGTTCAGACATATACTTGTATTATGTACTATTATGGACATGTGTATTTAAATTAGACATATATTACTTCCTGTGTTCAAGGAATAATAACTTTTAGTTATATCTGTTAGCGTTATAAGCATATGAATTAATATGTGATATTTGTTGATTGGTAAGGAATGCCCCCCCACACATACATTTTGAAAATATGTTGTTACATCTCTCTCTCTCTCTCTCTCTCTCTCTCTCTCTCTCTCTCATAAATGTGTGTGGTTTCCATCATGAGGCATTCATAGTTGCTCAACTGAGACTGAGTCACATGTCTGAGCCACACCTATGTGTAACGTACTTTCAAGGCTGGCTCCAGGCAGGGGCGAACCGTGCCACTGCCCAGGGTGGCAAATTTTAAAGGGCGGCAGATTCCGGGATGTTAAGTTTTGAAAATGAGGGAAAAAATAAAATTATTCACTTAATTTCATCACAATATATAAGATCAGTACGAATTACTTTATATATAAATTCAGTGGAGTTTAACGAAGAATCGAAAACTCATGAACGAGAGAACGTAACCTGACTTTTTCGAAGCTCAAACTTATTAAAAATTATCTCAGATCGAGTATGTCCAAGACTTGCCTGAGTGGTCGGGCGACTATATCAACAGAACATCAGTTAGCTGGCTCACTTGATTACAACGAAGTCATAAAGGAGTTTGTCAGTGCAAAAGCTAGACGTGTATTTTTAACTAAGGTATATGATACGTTACTTTTGTTGTATTTCCACCATAATGAATTTAAGTGAGTTGTTTTATTGTTATTGTTTATTGAGTTGTATTACCATATTGTTGTTTAAATGATCAGCAATATTGTGTACGGTATCTCAGTCTTACAGTACTGTATTTATTGAAAGCTCGCTTTTGAATGGTTTAAATGTACTCAATTGTTGTCTAAAATAATATTATTTACTTTATAGTTAAACAAAAGGAAACAATGCTTATTTAAAAAGTCATTTCTATGAATACAAAATATTTTAAAACACTTCAGTTGAATTATAATTTTGTTAGCAAGTGGGTCTGGCCAGATTTGTACTGAAGACAGTCTCTTTGTATTGCATAAGTTCAGCTATTGTTTTGTATCCTCTGTACGTACAAGAGAAGGCAATAAAGACAGCAAAAGCAAAAGACAACAACATCAACAACAAGTAATTTGTGTCTTTTGATATTTCTGCTGTATAAATTAGTAGGCCTACATCATAAATTAATACAACAGTTTATACACCAAGCTGTCTAAAGACTGAGAAGGGATTCTGCTACTGGTCATATAGAAACAACTGTTTTTACTTATTATTTGACCTGAAGATAATCAGTAATTGTTTATAATTTGACCTGAAGATTATTTGTTGGAGATCAACACATTATCTTGTAATTTGTAATATAAATAAAGAAATATATTGTCTTCTTGATGTATCAGTAGTCTTTTTTCATTTATTGAATTCACGTTTGCTACTATAAGGAGTTGTAAACAATAAAGTTAACTTATGAAGCCTTAGTATAATAAGTTACCTGGGGAAACAGACGTGTAAATGGACTCAGATTGGTAGATGTGGCTCCTAACAATAATCTAGACATTCTTGGATTCAATTCCCAGACAGCATTATAAATCGAGATGTATTTGTGAATCCCCTGTAGAAATGAATAGGCTACCTATGATATGACAGCGTGGGGGTAATAATGGGCTGCTGTAGTGTAGTGGTGGTAGCCTACCCTTCCTGATCTTGCAAGCTATTTCAGTAGCACAAGACGATAATCCTATATATAATATTCCTACGACTGTAGTAGTGGTAGTGGTAGTGGTGGTGGTGGTGGTGGTGGTGGTAGTAGTAGTAGTAGTAGTAGTAGTAGTAGTGCTAAGAGGTAGTAATTTCAGAATTACTATTCAAACCAATTGAAACCAATAACAAATCAAAGATAGTTGAGGATTTCACTTTGATGAAATTACGTGTACGTTTCTTCAAATTATGTATAGGACAAAGTGTTAATTATTTTATAATTATATAAAAAAAATAATGTTTTTAATGTGTTTGTGTTGGGGGAGAACAGAAAAAATAACAGTTGTAGCTTACATGATAACTGAACTTTTAATATTAGTATGCCTATACACTAAGACAATAATAGATGTTTTTGATGCTGAGAAATATTACTAATATTTAAAAAAAAAGAGTTTATGATGTTTAATCAGTGGTAGCCTGTAATACGCCTCAAAATTATTTCAAAACATGGCTGATAAAAAGTTGAAGTATCTTATCTAATGCAGCCGAGCACTAGAGCGAATTCTGAGTGACCTAAACAATGCTTCTCCAATTAATTCATTTAAATCCCATACTAAGGTTATCATTTTGTATAAAGATGTGCTGTACTTACCTTCTACAAAGTTTCACACAAAATGTCTTATAAATAATCTTCTTTCAACTATAATATTGCCATACAGTACATATCACTAGCAAAACTAACTTGTGTTGGAAGTGAAGACAGTTGACATTGATTTAAACAATTCTTCTTCTGATAGTTCCTATCCGTTTTGGATGTTGGATATCATACAGACTAATTTAACTTTCTGTACTGCTGCACGGAATAAGTCAGTTGTATTCATGCCAAACCAAGTCCTTAAATTTCTCAGCCATGAGATTCTTGGTCGCCCAACTTCTCTCTTTCCAAGTACATAGTATGGGCTGCAATAAGTAAAATCTCTGTTCATTTTTGATGAGATATCCCAGATACTGAAGCTTTCTTATCTTCACTGTGTTAATAACTTCCCTTTCTTTCTTCATCTTTCTAAAAACTTCAACATTAGTTGTATGTGTTGTCCATAAAATGCTCAGTATTCTACGGTAAAGCCACATTTCGAAAGATTCCAATTTATATATTTAAACAATAATCACAAGAGCATTTTAACAATCATAAGAGTATGTTCTGAATGGACAGAGAATTAACTATGCGGGGAGATATTTTGAGAGGCGTCATGAACACTGAGCAACCCATGTGAGGTTGTGCAAAGGCAAGTAGGTGTGTAACACTTAACACCCTCAATAGTGTGAATATTTCTGATCTCAAAACACATGTCTTAGACACTTAAAAATTTAGTACTGATGCACTCAATCAATAATAAACATATTAAATAAATATTTTATTCAATAAATCTTCTGCTTTTTCTTCACTTCAAGGATTAGGTTATACAAACCTGTTCCGGCACCCATCTCATTCTGGGATGATCCATGTCTCTTTACCAATGGCTTTATAGTTCAGTTCCACTTTCATCAATCAATCCTCAGTCATCCTTTGCAGATGATCCCAGCATTCTTATCTGTAAGCTGAAATAATTTCATTTATGTCTTCTACTTCGAGTTCTGCTCTGCTATCCTCATTCCTTACTTTATCTTGCAATGTATAGTTTAAAGTACTTCGAAGAAACTGCATTTCAGCACTTTAAATCTTGCCGCATTCCATTTTTGTCATGACCCACACGTCATTCGCATATGTCAATGTGGTGTTTGCAATTATCTTATAAAATTTAATCCTTGTGCTGTATCTTGTTTTATTTCTATGATTTCTATGAATTGTAACACAAATATTCCTAAATTTATTTATCGTCTCTTTGCTACACATCCGAGATATTGAAAATGGTTCACTTGTCCTTAAGGGCTGTTGTTTATCTTAGTCCTCACTGGATATTTAGCTTCAAAGGCTATGGTTTTAGTCTTTTTCACTGAAATTGTCAGTGAGTACTCTTTTGCCACTTCTTGTAATTGAAACATAGCTCTTTGTAAATCATCCTTATTTTGTTGAATAAGAACTATGTCATCTGCATATAGCCTTCCTATATAAATTGATTTGTTTAGCTGTATTCCCAAAGTCACTCTGGATACATATAATACAAAAATACAAACTACAGTATATTATAAATATAATACATAAATAAAATCACATGTTGAACTAACTTGTAAATTTATTTGTCTGACACAATTCTTTTAGCTGATGCTTGATTTTATTTTTGACAAAAGCACTACTGGAATATACACTTGTAGACCATAAACACAACATACAGATATTCACTCAATTATAGTTTAGTATATTCCTTTACTTCAATTACAAGACCCTTCAAGACATAACTGAATTGGAATCTCAAAGGCTAATAGCACTATCTAGTGATAGTGAATACCACAAACGGCAAGATTTCGAAACGAAAAAAAAAAGATCTTGAGGGTCAAAAGCAAAAAGTAATTATGAGTTAATGTTTAATGAGCATATTGGTGGTTGCAACAAAAAGTGAAAAGTGAGTGTAGTATATATGTAACAGACCTTTAAGGTGAGTTTTTCTATTAAAAATATCGGTATGGAGAACGATACATGACTTCCATGTTCTAAGATTTATATTTCAAATTATTTTGGAAATGAAATATTTCCATAGAAACTACTTCTTTCTACTTCTTTGTTCAACCTTAACCACAGTACTGTGGTCACTAACGTATACCACCTAACGTTAGCGAACTTGATTTTCACTGATGATGGCAGTCGATGGCACTGCAGAAACATGTGGTTTTGCAGAAAACATTGGACCATAGCCAAACAGCCCGGGAAGGAATTTTAACAACCAACTAAATCTTTGTTGCCGATAATGTAGTACACATAACAAAATTATCCCCTCCCCATTCAACTATAATTTTTATTTATAGAAAATTACCCCCATCCCGTTCAACTAGCCTCTTCATTTATAGATATTTCATCTACGTTTCTACAGTGGATTATTATGATCTTGTTATCAGGATACTTTATTTATCAAAATTAAGTACTTTACTCTTGTTAAAACATAAAACGTTGCAGGTAAACTACCCTTTCCCCGTAACCTATCTTCACAAAAATCAAAAGGCCTTGAGTACTCTACAACTCAGGCACATATGCAAAAATTATTTGATTCTGTTTGAATGTGTGGCAGTTATCGTTCATCATAGAAAAAATTGCCTTTGTTAAAACATAAAACGTTGCAGGTAAACTACCCGTTTCCAGTAACCGATCATCACCAAAATCAAAAGGCCTTGAGTCCTCTACAATTGAGGAGCGTTTGCAAACTATTATTTGATTCAGTTTGAATTTGGGGCAGTTATCGTTTGCCATAGAAAATTTTCCACACACACACACACACACACACACACACACACACACACACACACACACACACACACACACACACACTTTTCAAAATATCGGAATGGAGAACCATACATGACTTCCATGTTCCAACATTTATATTTAAAATCATTTTCAAAATGAAATATTTCCATAGAAACTACTTCTTTCTACTTATTGCTTCAGCCTTAATCACAGTACTGTGGTCACTAACATATACCACCTCACGTTATCACACTCGATTTTCACTGATGATGGCAGTCAATGACACTGCCGAAACGTCTGGTTTTGCAGAAAATATTGGACTACAGCAAAACAGTCTGGAAAGGAATATTTAACAACAAACTACTTCTTTGTTGCCGATAATGTAGTACACACAAAAAATTATCCCCTCCCCCTTCAACTATAATTTTCATTTCTAGAAAATTATGCCGTCTCCCTTGTTAAGACAACACAAAAGTCGGGAACTAGTTCAATTCTTTACCAGTAAATTAAACTAGCTGCCGTTGTTAGTAAAAATACTTATCAACAAATTACAAAACAATTATGATATAGGAAATTGACAAGGTTTGCATAAATTTATTCACTCACTAGGTGTTAGCGAAAACATCTCTTTATTGCTATTCAAATATTATGCTTGATTTTAAAGAAAAGTTATTTTAGTAAATTCTGCTTTTACTGCTTCAAAGATCTTAAGTATATTATTCGTTTTATCTCAAAATTTATTCATATAGATGTTAGTTTTAATACCATGGATCCGGGTCTCAACTTTCTCAAAATAATTAATTTATCAAAACTTCAACCATATTATTGGAAGAATAATATTGGTGATACTCTACATTATTATCTTACATTTATCTATACATTGCGGTTACTATTACTTCATTACAAAATTACAAAATTTACAAATCTGATAATTTGTTCTTTACATTGCTAAAGTTCTTTAAAGTTCTTTGTTACTTCTTTTATTAAGGCGAAATTTACAAAAGTTGTGGTTTGATATCACCTGAATTTCATATGAGGTTGTTGTTGTATCCTCGGGGCATCTCCTGTCGTCTTCTAAGGGTGGAGTACGTTGTTCCTGGTGAATCTACATCGGGTTGATTATTTCTGCTCTCGAAGATCGGTTGTTTACTTGAAGTTCCAACTGTTGTAGTTTCACTTTCCTTGGTCCAGACTTTTGTAGTTCACATTTTTTTATTTTAATTATAGTTCTCACTTTGCAGTACTAAAGTCTAGTAGTTACCTATCTTACACTTACATTTTATATTTAAAAAAAAAAGAGATGTGTTGGCTACCTTTTTCTTTCTGTATGTATTCTCACTAACTCTACACACTACATTATTCACAATAAAACCATCTCACGCTGGATATACTTTTAAGGACATACACTTATGTGTATGTACACAACACCAAAACTCACATCTTGTCATGGCGAAGTTCTACTGGCGAATGCGCGTATAGTTTAGGGGCGAGGACTCAGTAACGTGGTGCGTATTTACGCACTAAGAAAATAGTTCGTACTTTATATATTAATAATTATCCATTAATTAGAATGTAAATACTTTATGTTTACTTTATTATGACTTAGGGATTTCTTTATTTATATAGTCGCATTTTCAATCATTAAAATAATTATTATTATTATTCTTTACTTAATACCTTTCTTGGCGTGTTGGTACTGGAAAGTTTCAAGTTGATTCAGGAATCTGGGTATAGGTAAGGGTGTATGATACTCTTACTTATTAAAATTAAAAATTTTTAATTTGTGCGATTTTCGATATATTTAAAATTGTCACAAAATTACCCCCACCCCGTTCAACTAGCCTTTTCATTTATAGATATTTCATCTACGTTTCTACAGTGGATTATTATGATCTACTTATCAGGATACTTTATTTATCAAAATTAAGTACTTTACTCTTGTTAAAACATAAAATGTTGCAGGTAAACTACCCTTTCCCCATAACCGATCTTCACAAAAATCAAAAGGCCTTGAGTACTCTACAACTCAGGCACATATGCAAAAAATTATTTGATTCTGTTTGAATGTGCGGCAGTTATCGTTCGCCATAGAAAAAAATTGCCCTTGTTAAAACATAAAACATTGCGGGTAAACTACCCGTTTCCCGTAACCAATCTTCACCGAAATCAACATGCATTGAGTCCTCTAAGATCTACGGATGTATGCAACAAATTATTTGATTATGTATGAATTTACGGCAATTATCGTTCGTCATAGAAAAAAAATTACCCTTGTTAAAACATAAAACGTTGCAGGTAAACTACTCCTTTCTCTTGACCGATCTTCACCAAAATCAATAGGCCTTGAGTCCTCCACAATTCAGGGATGTATACAAAACTAAATTTGATTCTGTTTGAATGGTTGAATTTGCGGCTGTTATCGTTTGCCATAGAAAAAATTCTACACACAGACAGATAGATAGATAGACAGACACACACACAGACACTTTTCGAAAAATGACTTTTCTTCATGTTTTGAGGGTAGTACAATCAAAATCACCCCTTATCTGGAACCAATTTTTTCGCCATCACCATATTTCTATTTCCTCATGGAACATGGAAGTAAAATTAATAAACAGAATTAACACTGTTGCACACCACTATACAAAATATCGGTATGGAGAACCATACATAACTTCCATTTTCTAAGATTTATATTTAAAATCATTTTCGGAATGAAACATTTCCATAGAAACTACTTCTTGCTTCAGCCTTAACCATATAATAGAAATAAGTACACAGATTGTATTAATTGCTTTAATACAACAGCACTGCCCAGCGATCCACAGGAAGCAAATCGGTGTCCACCTTTTCGGCTTGCACGCGTTGTGTTGTTGTGGGTTTCGGCACTTTCCATTTAAAAAGCGTGCAAACATAATAAAATAAACATGATTGAGGCCAGAAATAACGCGAATTTTGTGTGTGTGTGTGTGTGTGTGTGTGTGTGTGTGTATGTGTGTGTGTGTGTGTGTGTGTGTGTGTGTGTGTGTGTGTGTGTGTGTGTGTGTGTGTGTGTGTGTGTGTGTGTGTGTGTGTGTGTGTGTGTGTGTGTGTGTGTGTGTGTGTGTGTGTGTGTGTGTGTGTGTGTGTGTGTGTGTGTGTGTGTGTGTGTGTGTGTGTGTGTGTGTGTGTGTGTGTGTGTGTGTGTGTGTGTGTGTGTGTGTGTGTGTGTGTGTCCTGCCGGCCTTTTTATTGCGGTAATCACAATAATTAATACTTTGGAAAAGTAAACATTACATAATTGAGATATGATTGCCTGCCAGGAATGATATATTTTCACTCATACGTGATTTAAATTAAAATGAAAAATATAGAATTTTGTTAAAGTGAAATGAAATGTTTCCATAGAAACTACCTCTTTGTTGTCAATAACGTAGTACACATATAAAACTTATAAAAATTTACCTCCTCCATCATCAACTAATATTTTAATTTATAAAAAAAATTACCCCCTCCCCCTTCAACGACCCTTTTCATTTATAGATATTTCATCTACCTTTCTACAGTGAATTATTATGACCTTCTTTTCAGGATACTTTATTTATCAAAATTAAGCACTTTACTCTTGTACAAACGTAAAACATTGCAGGTAAACTACCCCTTTCCCTTAACCGATCTTCACAAAAAACAATAGGCCTTGAGTCTTCTACAATTCAGGACTGTATGCAAAAAATTATTTGATTCCGTTTGAATTTGCGGCTGTTATCGTTTGGCATAGAAAAAATTCTACACACAGACACTTTCTGATTAGGGCTATCAAGCTTCACAGCTCATCGTCAAATCGGAAAAATCATGATTTTTCCAATCTGATGAACTATAAAGCTTGAAAGTGCTAATCGGAATAATTTTACATTCATGTTCCATAAGGAAATGGAAGTATGGTGATGGCAAAAAAAATCGTGGTCGAGATTATTGCAGATTCTGATTGTACTACCCTCAAAACATGAAAAAAAGTAATTTTTCGAAAAGTGTGTGTGTGTGTGTGCGTGTCAGTCTGTCTATGTGTCTGTGTGTCTTTGTCTGTGTGTCCCTGTCTGTCTTTAGATTTTTTCCTATGGCAAACGATAACGGCCGCAAATTCAAACAGAATCAAATAATTTTTTGCATACAGCCCTGAAGTGTAGAGTACTCAAGACCTTTTGTTTTTGGTGAAGATCGGTTAAGGGAAAGAGGTAGTTTACCAGCAACATTTTATGTTTTAACAAGGGTATTTTACTTCCATGTTCCTTAAGGAAATGGAAGTATGGTGATGGCAAAAAAAATCGTGTTCGAGATTATTGCAGATTCTGATTGTACTACACTCAAAACATGAAAAAATTCGTTTTTCGAAAAGTGTCTGTGTGTCTATCTGTCTATGTGTCTATCTGTAGATTTTTGTTCTATGGCAAACGATAACAGCCGCAAATTCAAACAGAATCAAATAAATTTGTGCATACAGCCCTGATTTCTAGAGTACTCACGACCTATTGTTTTGGGTGAAGATCGGTTGAGGGAAAGGGGTAGTTTACATTATAACAAAAAGAAAAAAGAGTGGGTGTGTATAGTGTTTTGTTCGTGTTGTAATATGTCGGGCGTTACCTCCGCGCACCTTTTGTTACTTACTCTGATGACTGGATCCTCTGCGGTGATGTAGTCCTGTAACACAACTTAATCTACTATGTTTGTGGGCGCCACTTGGAATCTTTTGTTCCAAGAAAAAATGTTATTATTAAAAATAAATTAAAATTTTGAATTCTTAATTCTAAAAAAAATGTAAACAAGTCAGTTTGGTTTGAAAAAATAAAGTAAGTTTAATGATTCTTAAAAAAAATTCGACTGAAGGACTAACATTCATGAAAAAATTAAAAAATTGCAGAGTTACAAAAAAATTACAAGTTATTATTATTATTGACAAGTTTTTAATCCAATCAAGTATCGGCTAAAATATTTAATTTTTACTCAGTTGAAAAGCATGAGTTTAATACGTGAAAAGTCTTTACTCTCAGGACGTGACTCCTTTGAACTACCAAGACATATCAATAAGATGCTTTACAAGAAAAATTAAGTGATTTGAAGGTGTGTGTGGCATGTGTAGTACAACTGTGTGACAAAATGTAACCAGGTAAAAAATGACTTTAATTTTGGTAACTCGCGTTCCAATGGTTAATTAATCTCGCACTGGACACTCCTCTCGGGTAGTTTTTCAATCTCGCCTCTTCATGTGTGCACTGAATCTATTTTAAGTAAAAATTGCGATCATTTACAATTTCCGCACTTTTTGTGAAACGGTTTGGCAGTAGAATTTCGCTCGGATCCCGCCGCTTACAGGTCAGCTGTTTCGCGTTGGTTACCAAATTGGCCGTCACAGCGCTGATACCCTTGCAGTAGCGAGAAAGGCTTTGTGTATGTAATACGTTATGGGAGTTTTTTTTTGTCAAGTTAGTTTGTCTTTGCGAACACAGCAGAATTGGTTCTCTATTTAAAATTTCGGTCCCTCCTGGGCCGTTGACGTTCTGGCTGCGTGATTTCTATTAAAATGTGCCGTGTTGCTGCTCTATTTCAGCAACACATTGGCATAGATTCTTGTAGAGGTTAAGTCAGTCTGTTTGTCAATGTACGGGAAAAGCCTTTCTTTGGGTCTTGTGTCGATTTCTCGCCTTCGGTTTCGCCTTAACTGTGTTGATCAGTGTCGTGGGTGATGCGTCTGTTCCGGATTTCAAGCTTCAAGTGTTTTTGGGTCGAATTTGGTCTCTCTTTTATACTAATTCAGGCTGATTGTTTTCATTGACTTCCGGTATATTTGTGTAAAAATTCCTTCTAGATTGTTCGAGAATTAAGAAATGGAACATCATGGAACAAATTTAATTTCCGTCGAAGCTTTTAGAACAAATTTCTTATTCTTCACACTAAGGATATTTCAAAAATTACTCTGGTATTTGTCAAACAGTTTTACATTAGTACTCACAATTTGCATGCCATTATTACATTTAGATTCCCTGTTTTCAACTGAATCTAGCGATACTAATTATGATTGGTTTTTAAATAAATTAACTCTAATAAGTAACACAATATACAACTCTCACCTTGGGTTGTTGTCATTGAAATTCAATTTTTTAGAACAAAAAATTGTTGTGAAACTATTATGTTTCTTCCATAACATGAACACATAATATTACTATCTTCCTATAACAAAACAAACAAATTTTAACATATATAATACACAGATAATTTCAATTTTACATGGCCCATGCCCATGGCCTATGATGTTGTCAATGTTATGACACAATAATTAGTCTCTTTCTTTAACATATATAATATTTCACTAGTGTACACTCAGAGTTTATTACATTGTCTGTCTTTTGTGATACCTGGTTACTCTTTACACATATTATCTTTATTACAGGATAACATAGCATCATATTGGTTGGTCTGAGATGTCCTTTTTCATAGTGTGACAAATCTCACTCTTAAAAGTTAAATTCTTTCATAATTGATCTTATTTTCAACTGAGTCTGTTCGTTTTTAAGGTATACTGAAGTATTGTACCATTCTCTTTTATTTTTGTCAACATTTTGTAAATATTTAGCCAGATATGACTATTTTTTGTACTGGTTGATTGGTCCCAGCCATACATGGTATAGGTAAATATTTTGCTAACTTGACTACTACAATGTTAAAGTTAGTCAAATATATTAGTATAGTCACTTTATATTATATTTCAACTTTCTAATGCAATTTGGTTGCATTTTGGCAACATTAAAACCATAAATCATACAATATTATATGCCTACCACATGTTTTTTTTAATACTGTTTTTGGCTATTTTGATTGACTTTTATTCATTTGACAGCTTTCTTTATCTAAGATAAATTGTTCATTTTTGTCTGCTTGACAATTACATATAGTTTTTATTTCAATTTGATAATAATTAATTTTTACATGAAATCTGAGTGTTTGGTCTCAAATCCAACACATTAATATTTTTTGCCATAACAATTATATAGTTTTTATTTTAACTTAGATTCTTTCTAATAATGTATTTAAGTCATTTAATACATTTATTTTATTTACATTACATAATATAATAATGGATCATGTCCATTCATTCACAATAAATAGTTCTTTACACTCTATTCAGAGTTACTAAACTTAATAATTAATGACTCCATTTTGGTTGATCCTGATATTATTTGTCTCTCTCATAGTATCTTATGGTTTTTTCCACTGTTATTCACTTCAATAATATATATGGGGTTTGTGTCTTAGTCACAGTCTGGTCGTTTTTTCATGTTAGTAGTAATAATTATTAGACAATATTACATAATTTTTTAGGGCTACTTGGGTTCGATACTGTCCACCTCACTTTCCTCTTATGATAAATTGCTATGTAAATGATTTCCTTTATGGAACGTTCTGTGACGTTACAACATGCAACGGTTTTTTTTTATCAAGGGTAATTTTTTTTTTTTGGCAAACGATAACAGCCGCAAATTCAAACAGAATCAAATAATGTTTTGCATACATCCCTGAATTGTAGTGATCTCAAGGCCTTTTGATGTTGGTGAAGATCGGTTAAGGGGAAGGGGTAGTTTACCTGAAACCTTTTACGTTTTAACAACAGTAAAGTACTTGAAAATTCATTTAAACTTTTACAAACAATGGTAATTGTTAAAAATAAAATAATTATGTTGCCAGGCAATAAAATTATAATTTTTTTCATTTTAATGTAAATCATGTATGAGAGAAAATATATCGTTCGTGGCAGGTAAGCATATCTCAATTATGTAATGTTTACGTTTCCATTTTATTATTATAATTACTGCAATAAAAAGGCAGGGAACACACATACACACACACACACAAAATTTGCGTTATTTCTGGCCTCACTCATGTTTATTTTCTTACATTTGCACGCTTTTTAAATGGAAAGTGCCGAAACCCACACCAACATAACGCGTGCAAGCCGAAAAATTGTCCAGCGTGGATAGCGATTTGCTTCCTGTGGATCGCTGGGCAGTGTAACTGCACGTGTTTACAAAGGAACGATTCATAGACAGAATTTCCATCTTTAGGGAATGAACCCTCTGCAAGATGCTGAGGGTCCATGAGTGACTTCGGAGCGCTCCTTCTTTTCCGCGTGTTTGTTCTGTGAAACGTACACTGTAGATTCGCAGCTTTACTCTAAGCAATGCTCAATAGGAAATGTTGAAAATTGTTGTCCACGGTGTACCCTCATACACACTAAACCTGCTCTGATGTTTTAATTACGGACATCATAATATTAAAATTTTGGAAACTTGAGCACTACTTAATGGAGATCAATCATTAACTTATACAACCCATTAATTTTATATATACATGTGTACAACGTTATCGGCAACAAAGAAGTACTTTTTGTTAAAATCCCTTCCCGGGATATTAGGCCGTAGTCCAATGTTTTCTACAAAACCAGACGTTTCGGCAATGCCATCGACTTCCATCATCAGTGAAAATCGAGTGCGATAAATACGTTAGTGACCACAGTACTGTGGTTAAGGCTGAAGCAGTAAGTAGAAAGAAGTAGTTTCTATGGTAATATTTCATTTCGAAAATGATTTTAAATATAAATCTTAGAATATGGAAGTCATGTATGGTTCTCCATACCGATATTTTCGAAAAGTGTCTGTGTGTGTCTCTCTCTGTCTGTCTGTAGATTTTTTTTCTATGGCAAACGATAACAGCCGCAAATTCAAACAAAATCAAATACTTTTTGCATGCAGTTCTGATTTGTAGAGTACTCAAGACCTATTGTTTTTGGTGAAGATCGGTTAAGGGAAAGGGGAAGTTTACCAGCAACATTTTTTTTTAATCAAGGGTAATTATTTTCTATGGCAAACGATAAAACCCGCAAATTCTAACAAAATCAAATAATTTTTTGCATGCAGCCCTGATTTGTTGAGTTCTCAAGACCTACTGTTTTTGGTGAAGATCGGTTAAGGGAAAGGGGTAGTTTACCTACAACGTTTTTTTAACAAGGGTATTTTCTATGGCAAACGATAACAGCCGCAAGTTCAAACAGAATCAAATAATTTTCTGCATAGAGCCCTGATTTGTAGAGTACTCAAGACCTATTGTTTTTGGTGAAGATCGGTTGAGGGGAAGGGGTAGTTTACCTGCAACATTTTTTTTTTATGGCAAACGATAACTGCCGCAAATTCAAACAGAATCAAATAATTTTTTGCATACGTCCCTGAATTGTAGAGGTCTCAAGGGCTTTCGATTTTGGTGAAGATCGGTTAAGGGGAAGGGGTAGTTTACCTGCAACCTTTTACGTTTTAACAAGAGTAAAGTACTTGAAAATTTATTTAAACTTTTTGAAACAATGGTAATTGTTGAAAATAAAATAATTTTGTTGCCAGGTAACAAAAATAAAGTCATTTTGATTATAAAATATAAATATTTACAAGAAAAGAATTTTCAGTTTTCAAAATTTAAATATATTTTTATAAAACAATGGGTTCTTCATTGAGGTGGGGACTTGACGACAGTGACAGGGCTTTCCACCAAATTCAGCAGAGTGACAGGTAGGCCCAACTCTGATTGGCTCCTCAGATTTCCCCAGCGTTAGTAGGTTCTATGAAAATATTTTATTTCAAAAATGATTTTAAATATAAATCTTAGATATGTTTTATAAATCTCATGTTTTATGTTTTAACATGGGTAATTTTTTATATGACGAACCATAACTGCCGTAAATTCAAACAGAATCAAATAATTTTTTACATATGTGCCTGAGCTATAGAGAACTCAATGTCTGTTGATTTTGGTGAAGATCGGTTACGGGGAAAGGGCAGTTTACCTGAAACATTTTTTGTTGTAACATGAGTAAAGTACTTAATTTTGATAAAGTATCCTGATAAGATCTTAATAATCCACTGTAGAAACGTAGATGAAATATCTATAAATGAAGAGGCTAGTTGAACGGGCTGGGGGTAATTTTCTATAAATCAAAATTATAGTTGAAGGGGGAGGGGATAATTTTTTTTATATGTGTACTACGTTATTGGCAACAAAGAAGTATTTTTTTGTTAAAATTCCTTCCCTGGCTGTTTGGCTGAAAATGATTTTAAATATAAATCTTAGAATATGGAAGTCATGTATGGTTCTCCATACCGATATTTACTTCCATATTCCTTAAGGAATGGAAGTATGGTGATAGCAAAAAAAATCGTGTTCGAGATTATTGCAGATTCTGATTCTACTACACTCAAAACATGAAAAAAAGTCGTTTCCCGAAAAGTGTCTGTGTGTGTGTCTGTCTGTCTGTCTGTGTGTCTGTCTGTCTATCTGTAGATTTTTTTTCTATGGCAAACGATAACTGCCGCAAATTCAAACAGAATCAAATAATTTTTTGCATGCAGCCCTGATTTGCAGAGTAGTCGCGACCTATTGTTTTTGGTGAAGATCGGTTGAGGGAAAGGGGTAGTTTACCGGCAACGGTTTTTTTTTAGCAAGGGTAATTTTGTTTGTTTGGCAAACGATAACAGCCGCAAATTCAAACAGAATCAAATAATGTTTCGCATACAGCCCTGAATTGTAGAGTTCTCAAGATCTGTTGATTTTGGTGAAGATCGGTTAAGGGAAAGGGGTAGTTTACCTGTAACGTTTTATGTTTTAACAAGGGTATTTCCTATGGCAAACGATAACAGCCGCAAATTCAAACAGAATCAAAAGATTATTTGCATACAGCCCTAAATTGTAGAGTTCGCAAGACCTATTGTTTTTGGTGAAGTTCGGTTGAGGGAAAGGGGTAGTTTACCCGCAACGTTTTTTTAACAAGGGTATTTTCTATGGCAAACGATAACAGCCGCAAATTCAAACAGAATCAAATAATGTTTCGCATACAGCCCTGATTTGTAGAGTACTCAAGACCTATTGTTTTTGGTGACGATCGGTTAAGGGAAAGGGGTAGTTTACCAGTAACGTTTTATGTTTTAACAAGGGTATTTCCTATGGCAAACGATAACAGCCGCAAATTAAAACAGAATCAAATGACTATTTGCACACAGCCCTAATTTGTAGAGTACTCAAGACCTATTGTTTTTGGTGAAGATCGGTTAAGGGGAAGGGGTAGTTTACCTGCAACCTTTTACGTTTTAACAAGAGTAAAGTACTTGAAAATTTATTTAAACTTTTTGAAACAATGGTAATTGTTAAAAATAAAATAATTTTGTTGCCAGGCAATAAAATTATAATTTTTTCATTTTAATGTAATATAATATTTTTCATTTAATACAGCAATAAAAAGGCAGGTAAGACACAGCCTGGCTGTTTGGGTGAAAATGATTTTAAATATAAATCTTAGAATATGGAAGTCATGTATGGTTCTCCATACCGATATTTTTCCATGACAAACGATAACTGCCGCAAATTCAAACAGAATCAAATAATTTTTTGCATACAGCCCTGATTTGTAGAGTACTCGTGACCTATTGTTTTTGGTGAAGATCGGTTGAGGGCAAGGGGTAGTTTACCTACAACGGTTTTTTTTTATCAAGGGAATTTGTTCTTTTTTGGCAAACGATAACAGCCGCAAATTCAAACAGAATCAAAAGATTATTTGCATACAGCCCTAAATTGTAGAGTTCTCAAGACCTATTGTTTTTGGTGAAGATCGGTTGAGGGAAAGGGGTAGTTTACCTGCAACGTTTTTTTAACAAGGGTATTTTCTATGGCAAACGATAACAGCCGCAAATTCAAACAGAATCAAATAATGTTTTGCATACAGCCCTGATTTGTAGAGTACTCAAGACCTTTTGTTTTTGGTGAAGATCGGTTAAGGGGAAGGGGTAGTTTACCTGCAACGTTTTTTTATCAAGCGTATTTTCTATGGCAAACGATAACTGCCGCAAATTCAAACAGAATCAAATAATTTTTTGCATACTTCCCTGAATTGTAGAGGTCTCAAGGACTTTCGATTTTGGTGAAGATCGGTTAAGGGGAAGGGGTAGTTTACCAGCAACCTTTTACGTTTTAACAAGAGTAAAGTACTTGAAAATTTATTTAAACTTTTTCAAACAATGGTAATTGTTAAAAATAAAATAATTTTGTTGCCAAGCAATAAAATTAAAATTTTTTCATTTTAATGTACATCATGTATAAGAGAAAATATATCGCGCTTGGCAGGCGATATTAAGATTTAAATATAAATCTTAGAATATGGAAATCATGTATGGTTCTCCATACCGATATTTTTCTATGGCAAACGATAACAGCCGCAAATTCAAACAGAATCAAATAATGTTTTGCATACAGCCCGGAATAGTAGAGTTCTCAAGACTTGTTGGTGTTGGTGAAGATCGGTTAAGGGAAAGGGGTAGTTTACCTGCAACGTTTTTTTATAAAGGGTAATTTGTTTCTATGGCAAACGATAACAGCCGCAAATTCAAACAGAATCAAATAATGTTTAGCATACCTTTTTAAATTAAAGAGAACTCAAGGTCTGTTGATTTTGTTGAAGATCGGTTAAGGGAAAGGGGTAGTTTACCAGTAACATTTTATGTTTTAACAAGGGTAATTTTTACTTCCATGTTCCTTAAAGAAATGGAAGTATGGTGATGGAAAAAAATCGTGTTCGAGATTATTGCAGATACTGATTGTACTACACTCAAAACATGAAAAAAAGTCATTTTTCGAAAAGTGTCTCTGTGTGTGTCTGTCTGTCTGTCTGCTGTGTGTCTGTCTGTCTTAGATTTTTTTCTGTGGCACACGATAACAGCCGCAAATTCAAACTGAATCAAATCATTTTTTGCATACATACCTGAATTGTAGAGTTCTCAAGACGTGTTGGTTTTGGTGAAGATCGGTTGAGGGAATAGGGTAGTTTACCTGCAACATTTTATGTTTTAACAAGGGTAACTGCCGCAAATTCAAACAGAATCGACTACATTTTTGCATACCTTTTTGAATTAAAGAGAGCTCAAGGTTTGTTGATTTTGTTGAAGATCGGTTAAGGGAAAGGGGTAGTTTACCAGCAACATTTTATGTTTTAAGAAGGGTATTTTTTTTGTTTGCGAAAGATAACTGCCGCAAATTCAAACAGAATCAAATAATGTTGTGCATACACCCCTGAATTGTAGAGTTCGCAAGATCTGTTGTTTTTGGTGAAGATCGGTTAAGGGAAAGGTGTAGTTTACCTGCAACATTTTATGTTGTAACAACAGAAAATGTCTTCATGACGAACGATAACTGCCACACATTCAAACAGAATCAAATATTTTTTTGCATACATCCCTGAATTGTAGAGGACTGAAGGTCTGTTGATTTTGGTGAAGATCGGTTAAAAGAAGGGGGTTGTTTACCAGCAACGTTTTATGTTTTAACAAGAGTAAAGTACTTAATTTTGATAAATAAAGTATCCTGGTAAGAAGCTCATAATAATCCACTGTAGAAACGTAGATGAAATATCTATAAATGAAGAGGTTAGGTGAACGGGGTGGGGGTAATTTTCTATAAATTAAAATTATAATTGAAGGGGGAGGGGATAATTTTTATATGTGTACTACGTTATTGGCAACAAAGTAGTAGTTTGTTGTTAAAACTCCTTCCCGGTCTGTTTGGCCGTAGTTTAATGTATTCTGCAAAACCAGACGTTTCTGCAGTGCCGTCGACTGCCATCTGTAACCCTTCTTTCAACTTTTAGACTTTATTAAAAAAAACTTTTTTTTTTTTTTTTTTTTTGAAAGAGGGGCCACTGGTTATTTAAAACTAGGCCAGAGCCTAGGGAAGCCAAAACTGCGCTGGGTCCAGTATGACGGGACTTGCAATTAAACTCATTGTTTAGCAACAATAACAATTTTATTTAGCTATTTCAAATAACATGCAAGTATCCTTTCATCAAATTAAATTACATGTAGACATCAGCATAATAATACCTCCCAAATATAAATAACTATAACATCAATCAATATGCACACATAATTACACACAAATAAATAGTTACATAAATACACATGGCGGACACATATCGATATGCACACATATATATATATACTACACACATGTTCACCTGGCAGGCAGCTCAGAAACATTTAACCATGCCACCGAAGAATAGCATCTTCAGTATCAGTGACCTAGATCCCCATCCCAAAACACTGTAAAAGGGTAAGTACCCAGCCTACATAAACCTTCATAAACCAAACCATTAACCAGTCCAGTTATGACTACTTGCAACCAAAGAAATTATCTCAAAATTTCAAAATTTTAGAAAAGCTCCCCCAGATAGGACTGCGCCATGGCCAGGTCAACATGGGCGCACGGCCGTACGAAGGTATAACAGAATTTATGAATAGCAGTAAGAATCAATAGTGTACTCATATTAACAACGGCACCAGTAGTACACTGGCTATGGCAGTAGAAGAACTGAATGAAATTTCACTTATATAGAATTGTTACTGAGTTAATATAATTTTTATACAACATATAAAATATGGTTTATGATTGAACCAATAGTGTGCTCATATTAACAATTTAACTAGTAGTACACTGGCTATGGCAGTAAAAGAACTGAATGAAATTTCACTTATATAGAATTGTTACTGAGTTAATATAATTTTTATAAAACATATAAAATATGGTTTATGATTGAACCAATAGTGTGCTCATATTAACAGTTTAACTAGTAGTACACTGGCTATGGCAGTAAAAGAACTGAATGAAATTTCACTTATATAGAATTGTTACTGAGTTAATATAATTTTTATAAAACATATAAAATATGGTTTATGATTGAACCAATAGTGTGCTCATATTAACAACTGCACCAGTAGTACACTGGCTATGGCAGTAAAAGAACCGAATGAAATTTCACTTATATAGAATTGTTACTGAGTTAATATAATTTTTATAAAACATATAAAATATGGTTTATGATTGAACCAATAGTGTGCTCATATTAACAATTTAACTAGTAGTACACTGGCTATGGCAGTAAAAGAACTGAATGAAATTTCACTTATATAGAATTGTTACTGAGTTAATATAATTTTTATAAAACATATAAAATATGGTTTATGATTGAACCAATAGTGTGCTCATATTAACAACTGCACCAGTAGTACACTGGCTATGGCAGTAAAAGAACCGAATGAAATTTCACTTATATAGAATTGTTACTGAGTTAATATAATTTTTATAAAACATATAAAATATGGTTTATGATTGAACCAATAGTGTGCTCATATTAACAGTTTAACTAGTAGTACACTGGCTATGGCAGTAAAAGAACTGAATGAAATTTCACTTATATAGAATTGTTACTGAGTTAATATAATTTTTATAAAACATATAAAATATGGTTTATGATTGAACCAATAGTGTGCTCATATTAACAACTGCACCAGTAGTACACTGGCTATGGCAGTAAAAGAACCGAATGAAATTTCACTTATATAGAATTGTTACTGAGTTAATATAATTTTTATAAAACATATAAAATATGGTTTATGATTGAACCAATAGTGTGCTCATATTAACAATTTAACTAGTAGTACACTGGCTATGGCAGTAAAAGAACTGAATGAAATTTCACTTATATAGAATTGTTACTGAGTTAATATAATTTTTATAAAACATATAAAATATGGTTTATGATTGAACCAATAGTGTGCTCATATTAACAGTTTAACTAGTAGTACACTGGCTATGGCAGTAAAAGAACTGAATGAAATTTCACTTATATAGAATTGTTACTGAGTTAATATAATTTTTATAAAACATATAAAATATGGTTTATGATTGAACCAATAGTGTGCTCATATTAACAATTTAACTAGTAGTACACTGGCTATGGCAGTAAAAGAACTGAATGAAATTTCACTTATATAGAATTGTTACTGAGTTAATATAATTTTTATAAAACATATAAAATATGGTTTATGATTGAACCAATAGTGTGCTCATATTAACAATTTAACTAGTAGTACACTGGCTATGGCAGTAAAAGAACTGAATGAAATTTCACTTATATAGAATTGTTACTGAGTTAATATAATTTTTATAAAACATATAAAATATGGTTTATGATTGAACCAATAGTGTGCTCATATTAACAATTTAACTAGTAGTACACTGGCTATGGCAGTAAAAGAACTGAATGAAATTTCACTTATATAGAATTGTTACTGAGTTAATATAATTTTTATAAAACATATAAAATATGGTTTATGATTGAACCAATAGTGTGCTCATATTAACAATTTAACTAGTAGTACACTGGCTATGGCAGTAAAAGAACTGAATGAAATTTCACTTATATAGAATTGTTACTGAGTTAATATAATTTTACAAAATATATATATAAAGACAATTTTAATTAAAAAAAAACTTTATAACATCAGCCCCTAATAAAACACGTTTGAGTTGTTTCTACAGTGTGGCTTGGCCACAGGCGAGGCCATGCGCACCACCAGTTTCAGCAACCTAAAACATGCTATAGACCTGTACTAACGGCACCAGCGGGTGACGTCCACAGGTTACAGCACCACCCCAAACCTTTAAATCTACAAAAAAAAAAACGAAACCCATATAGCTATGAACACCCTTAATAAATGTAAGCATAATTCACCCCCTACAAATCAGTAAACTTAAGTCACCCACACTTTTACCCTTAAAGAAAATTTCTCAGCAACATTCGGTAGCGCATGACCCCGTCCGGGCTCACACTTACGAAGGGGGCATAAGCCTTAATAAAATATACTGACAAAATTTAAAAGCACTTATTGTCTCGCTGGACTTGTGTCCCAACAACTTTAATTGGAGAGGTTCCAGGAAGCGAATACGGTGTTCTACATTGTAGAGGCCAAAATATAGATAAATGGTTAAATGTCACCTGTGAAATCCGGCACAAAACCAGGTGTATTGTCCATTTCTTCCTCCCGACGGCACAGACGGAGAATTATTCGTGTAATGTCATTGGTGGCAGACGTTCGGCCACCCGCTGGAGTGGATCGAGATCGTCTTAGGTCGGGAACCCGAAGAGTCGCTTAGTCGATTATCTAGTCATGATGGTTAATAGCAGAGTACAAAATCAAACTGATGTCCGCCGGGAGAAATTGGAATTGTTTCGAGTTCGGCTGCCTGACGAACACTCAACTCCGTAGTCACAAGAAAAATATCTCTATCACTCCCGCCTAGAGCGCGCACGGATCGCGAACAAGACAGATAATGGCTCATACATCGCTCAAATAATTAATTCACAAACCCCCGCAATGACCGTCACCTAATTAACTAGGAAAATGGCCGAGTATTCCAAAACTCGGCACACCCCCACTCCAAAAGGGCAACATGGTTGCCCCAATTGGAACTCAGTGGTACCCTGCAGTGTACCATCCTTATATACCATACTCAAGTTGTTATCGGTTTTCCCACCAGTCATGGCTCCCAGGAGAACAGATGCACCTCACAACTGCGTCCATTCCCCATGCGACCCTACAACGATCAACAAACAATTCCATTACTATAAATAACGAAACAACAGCCACAACTTCTCCATTTTTTAGAACAAAACAGGGGAACTTACAATCTCCAGGACCACAATCTAAATGTGCACTCTCGGCAAGTCTCTCTCCTTATGGATAGGTTTTTTTTTTTTTTTTTTTTTTTTTTTTAGGCAGGAAAATTGGGAAGATGAAAAGGGCAAGGATCATTAAAGGGTCCATAGCTAGGAGTAAGGGTGAGGACATGGCTCCCTCCGGAAATAAGGATGAATGGAGGAAACCAAGGCTCGCGTGGGCAGGGACGCAACCCTGAAATAGATGAACACCACTGGGGAACATCTACCCGCTACCCGTTAACCGCTTCTTCTCACTTTTCTGTGACGGACTTTAGTGACTCGTTCCTTTTGCACACCACTCTCTGAGGGATTATTTCGTGTTGAGCTGTACTGATTTGTTTCCTCGGAATCAGGATCAAGGCAACTTACCTCACTACTTTCACTCCGCTTTGGATTATGCTCGTCGTCTAACTCCTCTGCTACAATTTCTTCCCTTTCTACAATTTCCCCTTCTTCGTCCACATAAACCAAATCAACATCCTGACACTGCACCTCCTCAGCATCTTCCAGTTGCTCCTCTGATCCATCTTCTTCATCACACGCATCGCCAGCTCCCTCACGAACTTCTTGACTAACCTCTTCTCCGATCTCGTTTTCAACAACACGTTCATCACCAACGTCATCGCCATCACCTCCACTACCACCATCTGAACACTGCACATCTTCATCCTCGAGTTGCTCATCTGTTCCACCTGGACCTTCTTTCCGTTCTTCGGAATCCTCAACACTACTTACAGAAGGCGTCTGCACATCTTCACACACTACATCATTCTCACTCACACACTCCACAACGCTGCCACCAAATTTCTCCTCAACTTCTACCTCATCTCCTTCCACCACACTTGCAGCATGGACATCCCCTTGTCCATCCGCAACCTCAGAAACACTTGCAGCCTGGACATCCCTGTGTCCATCCGCAAACTCAGACTCTTCAGTCTCTCTAACACCCACAACTATACTTCCCTGTGCAGCATCTGCAGACCGCTCTTCTGCCTCTTCCTTCGATTCCTCTCCTTCACCACTCTCAGCAACTACAACGTTCTCAACATTTTCCACCCTGGAATCCAGCTGTCCAGGTTCATGTGCAATGACTAAATTAATTTCTACTGGCGATGGTAAAGCGACACTCTCGAGTGACTTCTCACATCCCTGCGTAGACGATGATGATGTTACAGGATCTGGATCCTTCACGAACCTCGATGGAGATACCGGAACAAATTCTGCGGCCTCTGGATTCAACCATGACGTCCTCACTGACGCAGTATTAACAGACATTTTCTTGTCGTCTTGTATTAATCCACTGAAGTTATTCCACTTTTCTTCTTTCTCTTTACCTGCTTCATCCACAACTCTATTATGCACTGGTACTTCCTCTGGAACCTTTAAAGTTTCCTTACTCTCCAAATAGGAATAACTTTCTACCGGCTCCCTACTTGCCGCTGTTTGTTTACTAACATAATTTCTTCTTCCCCTGCTAATTTCATACTTCTTTGTTTTGTGTGCTGTAGCTGTTGTTACCGTCTTCTCACTTGCCACCCCCTTGTAGCCTCCATTACTTCCGGAATATTCAGTTTTTCTGACTGTCTCTTGGGTTCTCCTCCAACCACCATGTTTGTCTTCTTTGGCTCTTCCCAATGAACCACTGGAGTATTGGACATCTTTAGCAGCTCTTCCCCAGGACTCGTCATTCACCTGGACAGTCCTGGCATGCGCACACCACCGGTCCAGGTCCGCAAAAGAACGTGGAGGCTCTGCAAAAACCAGCCGGGATCTCTCTTGGGGAGTCAGACCCTCTCGTATTACCTGTATGACTTCCGTCTCGGGCAACCCCAACCTTAATATACGGGCAGCTTTCCTTACATCGTGCACGAAGTTCCCCAATGCCTCTCCGTCGGCCTGTAGACGATAGAATAATTTAAACTTCAACTGGTCTTGTCGTCGACGGGGTATGAAGAAGTCCAACACCTCCGCATGGAAAGCATCAACACTGTCACCCCGACGCAGAGCCTTGGTGACCAGATCAGCCAATGTACTCCGGCAATACGGGTATATAAGAGACAAGACCTCCCCATCGGACACCCCCGGGAAATCTGCCACCTGCAGGACCAGGTCCAAGAAAACCAGCAGCTGGTCCTCATCAAATCCATTCACAACCGGAAATTTTTGGAGAACGCCTGTAAGAGGGTGGGGCAATTCCTGATAGCATACCGCCGCCAGAATTGCACAATTCAACAAAACAAACAATCATAAAACAAATCCCCACTAAACACCTAACACAAACATAACCTACAACACATATTAACAAGAATCGGAAAAACTCAAGTACTGTCCTTCCTTTGAGTAGACCCCCGGGTTCCCTAGCGCTGCGAAAACCCAATCCACTCCAGAACCAACTCTCCGTCAGCCGCCAGACTCAAAGAAGAAACGACATCAAACACTAACACTAACATACAATCCACACCACCGAACAACTACCACAACATACAACAATTCAACAAGACATTTATTATAACTTCCATGACTAAGTCGGGTCAATGACAGTACCGACTTCCGGTCAGGCCATACCGCATCCCGTTAACCTCTCGCGCTATTACTTCATAACTATTTATATAAGACAGCCATTCCCCCGGCAACCCGCCCACGCTCTCCGGTAAGGTCCAATCTCAACAATAATAAAACTCCCAACTAAAACGCATGCCACGTGGCGGCACCAGGTTTACAATTGAAATCCCATAGCATCTACCAGTTATTTTCATTTTCAAATATTGCTGATGTTTGATGTTCTTTCCAAACTATTTCCGAGCTTGCAAGCCCCGTCACACCACAGGACCCAAGGGTCGACCAAAGAATCGATCGCGCTCTGCTACCATTTGTAACCCTTCTTTCAACTTTTAGACTTTATTAAAAAAAACTTTTTTTTTTTTTTTTTTTTTAATATTTTATTTTTTTTTGAAAGAGGGGCCACTGGTTATTTAAAACTAGGCCAGAGCCTAGGGAAGCCAAAACTGCGCTGGGTCCAGTATGACGGGACTTGCAATTAAACTCATTGTTTAGCAACAATAACAATTTTATTTAGCTATTTCAAATAACATGCAAGTATCCTTTCATCAAATTAAATTACATGTAGACATCAGCATAATAATACCTCCCAAATATAAATAACTATAACATCAATCAATATGCACACATAATTACACACAAATAAATAGTTACATAAATACACATGGCGGACACATATCGATATGCACACATATATATATACTACACACATGTTCACCTGGCAGGCAGCTCAGAAACATTTAACCATGCCACCGAAGAATAGCATCTTCAGTATCAGTGACCTAGATCCCCATCCCAAAACACTGTAAAAGGGTAAGTACCCAGCCTACATAAACCTTCATAAACCAAACCATTAACCAGTCCAGTTATGACTACTTGCAACCAAAGAAATTATCTCAAAATTTCAAAATTTTAGAAAAGCTCCCCCAGATAGGACTGCGCCATGGCCAGGTCAACATGGGCGCACGGCCGTACGAAGGTATAACAGAATTTATGAATAGCAGTAAGAATCAATAGTGTACTCATATTAACAACGGCACCAGTAGTACACTGGCTATGGCAGTAGAAGAACTGAATGAAATTTCACTTATATAGAATTGTTACTGAGTTAATATAATTTTTATACAACATATAAAATATGGTTTATGATTGAACCAATAGTGTGCTCATATTAACAATTTAACTAGTAGTACACTGGCTATGGCAGTAAAAGAACTGAATGAAATTTCACTTATATAGAATTGTTACTGAGTTAATATAATTTTTATACAACATATAAAATATGGTTTATGATTGAACCAATAGTGTGCTCATATTAACAGTTTAACTAGTAGTACACTGGCTATGGCAGTAAAAGAACTGAATGAAATTTCACTTATATAGAATTGTTACTGAGTTAATATAATTTTTATAAAACATATAAAATATGGTTTATGATTGAACCAATAGTGTGCTCATATTAACAATTTAACTAGTAGTACACTGGCTATGGCAGTAAAAGAACTGAATGAAATTTCACTTATATAGAATTGTTACTGAGTTAATATAATTTTTATAAAACATATAAAATATGGTTTATGATTGAACCAATAGTGTGCTCATATTAACAATTTAACTAGTAGTACACTGGCTATGGCAGTAAAAGAACTGAATGAAATTCACTTATATTGAAATATTACTGAATTAATATAATTTTATAAAATATATATATAAAGACCATTTTAATTAAAAAAACTTTATAACATCAGCCCCTAATAAAACACGTTTGAGTTGTTTCTACAGTGTGGCTTGGCCACAGGCGAGGCCATGCGCACCACCAGTTTCAGCAACCTAAAACATGCTATAGACCTGTACTAACGGCACCAGCGGGTGACGTCCACAGGTTACAGCACCACCCCAAACCTTTAAATCTACAAAAAAAAAAACGAAACCCATATAGCTATGAACACCCTTAATAAATTTAAGCATAATTCACCCCCTACAAATCAGTAAACTTAAGTCACCCACACTTTTACCCTTAAAGAAAATTTCTCAGCAACATTCGGTAGCGCATGACCCCGTCCGGGCTCACACTTACTAAGGGGGCATAAGCCTTAATAAAATATACTGACAAAATTTAAAAGCACTTATTGTCTCGCTGGACTTGTGTCCCAACAACTTTAATTGGAGAGGTTCCAGGAAGCGAATACGGTGTTCTACATTGTAGAGGCCAAAATATAGATAAATGGTTAAATGTCACCTGTGAAATCCGGCACAAAACCAGGTGTATTGTCCATTTCTTCCTCCCGACGGCACAGACGGAGAATTATTCGTGTAATGTCATTGGTGGCAGACGTTCGGCCACCCGCTGGAGTGGATCGAGATCGTCTTAGGTCGGGAACCCGAAGAGTCGCTTAGTCGATTATCTAGTCTTGATGGTTAATAGCAGAGTACAAAATCAAACTGATGTCCGCCGGGAGAAATTGGAACTGTTTCGAGTTCGGCTGCCTGACGAACACTCAACTCCGTAGTCACAAGAAAAATATCTCTATCACTCCCGCCTAGAGCGCGCACGGATCGCGAACAAGACAGATAATGGCTCATACATCGCTCAAATAATTAATTCACAAACCCCCGCAATGACCGTCACCTAATTAACTAGGAAAATGGCCGAGTATTCCAAAACTCGGCACACCCCCACTCCAAAAGGGCAACATGGTTGCCCCAATTGGAACTCAGTGGTACCCTGCAGTGTACCATCCTTATATACCATACTCAAGTTGTTATCGGTTTTCCCACCAGTCATGGCTCCCAGGAGAACAGATGCACCTCACAACTGCGTCCATTCCCCATGCGACCCTACAACGATCAACAAACAATTCCATTACTATAAATAACGAAACAACAGCCACAACTTCTCCATTTTTTAGAACAAAACAGGGGAACTTACAATC
This sequence comes from Magicicada septendecula, assembly GCA_034769895.1. Classification (NCBI taxonomy): domain Eukaryota; kingdom Metazoa; phylum Arthropoda; class Insecta; order Hemiptera; family Cicadidae; genus Magicicada; species Magicicada septendecula. The sequence goes on from CM068375.1 coordinate 406,001,203, forward strand.
TCCAGGACCACAATCTAAATGTGCACTCTCGGCAAGTCTCTCTCCTTATGGATAGGTTTTTTTTTTTTTTTTTTTTTTTTAGGCAGGAAAATTGGGAAGATGAAAAGGGCAAGGATCATTAAAGGGTCCATAGCTAGGAGTAAGGGTGAGGACATGGCTCCCTCCGGAAATAAGGATGAATGGAGGAAACCAAGGCTCGCGTGGGCAGGGACGCAACCCTGAAATAGATGAACACCACTGGGGAACATCTACCCGCTACCCGTTAACCGCTTCTTCTCACTTTTCTGTGACGGACTTTAGTGACTCGTTCCTTTTGCACACCACTCTCTGAGGGATTATTTCGTGTTGAGCTGTACTGATTTGTTTCCTCGGAATCAGGATCAAGGCAACTTACCTCACTACTTTCACTCCGCTTTGGATTATGCTCGTCGTCTAACTCCTCTGCTACAATTTCTTCCCTTTCTACAATTTCCCCTTCTTCGTCCACATAAACCAAATCAACATCCTGACACTGCACCTCCTCAGCATCTTCCAGTTGCTCCTCTGATCCATCTTCTTCATCACACGCATCGCCAGCTCCCTCACGAACTTCTTGACTAACCTCTTCTCCGATCTCGTTTTCAACAACACGTTCATCACCAACGTCATCGCCATCACCTCCACTACCACCATCTGAACACTGCACATCTTCATCCTCGAGTTGCTCATCTGTTCCACCTGGACCTTCTTTCCGTTCTTCGGAATCCTCAACACTACTTACAGAAGGCGTCTGCACATCTTCACACACTACATCATTCTCACTCACACACTCCACAACGCTGCCACCAAATTTCTCCTCAACTTCTACCTCATCTCCTTCCACCACACTTGCAGCATGGACATCCCCTTGTCCATCCGCAACCTCAGAAACACTTGCAGCCTGGACATCCCTGTGTCCATCCGCAAACTCAGACTCTTCAGTCTCTCTAACACCCACAACTATACTTCCCTGTGCAGCATCTGCAGACCGCTCTTCTGCCTCTTCCTTCGATTCCTCTCCTTCACCACTCTCAGCAACTACAACGTTCTCAACATTTTCCACCCTGGAATCCAGCTGTCCAGGTTCATGTGCAATGACTAAATTAATTTCTACTGGCGATGGTAAAGCGACACTCTCGAGTGACTTCTCACATCCCTGCGTAGACGATGATGATGTTACAGGATCTGGATCCTTCACGAACCTCGATGGAGATACCGGAACAAATTCTGCGGCCTCTGGATTCAACCATGACGTCCTCACTGACGCAGTATTAACAGACATTTTCTTGTCGTCTTGTATTAATCCACTGAAGTTATTCCACTTTTCTTCTTTCTCTTTACCTGCTTCATCCACAACTCTATTATGCACTGGTACTTCCTCTGGAACCTTTAAAGTTTCCTTACTCTCCAAATAGGAATAACTTTCTACCGGCTCCCTACTTGCCGCTGTTTGTTTACTAACATAATTTCTTCTTCCCCTGCTAATTTCATACTTCTTTGTTTTGTGTGCTGTAGCTGTTGTTACCGTCTTCTCACTTGCCACCCCCTTGTAGCCTCCATTACTTCCGGAATATTCAGTTTTTCTGACTGTCTCTTGGGTTCTCCTCCAACCACCATGTTTGTCTTCTTTGGCTCTTCCCAATGAACCACTGGAGTATTGGACATCTTTAGCAGCTCTTCCCCAGGACTCGTCATTCACCTGGACAGTCCTGGCATGCGCACACCACCGGTCCAGGTCCGCAAAAGAACGTGGAGGCTCTGCAAAAACCAGCCGGGATCTCTCTTGGGGAGTCAGACCCTCTCGTATTACCTGTATGACTTCCGTCTCGGGCAACCCCAACCTTAATATACGGGCAGCTTTCCTTACATCGTGCACGAAGTTCCCCAATGCCTCTCCGTCGGCCTGTAGACGATAGAATAATTTAAACTTCAACTGGTCTTGTCGTCGACGGGGTATGAAGAAGTCCAACACCTCCGCATGGAAAGCATCAACACTGTCACCCCGACGCAGAGCCTTGGTGACCAGATCAGCCAATGTACTCCGGCAATACGGGTATATAAGAGACAAGACCTCCCCATCGGACACCCCCGGGAAATCTGCCACCTGCAGGACCAGGTCCAAGAAAACCAGCAGCTGGTCCTCATCAAATCCATTCACAACCGGAAATTTTTGGAGAACGCCTGTAAGAGGGTGGGGCAATTCCTGATAGCATACCGCCGCCAGAATTGCACAATTCAACAAAACAAACAATCATAAAACAAATCCCCACTAAACACCTAACACAAACATAACCTACAACACATATTAACAAGAATCGGAAAAACTCAAGTACTGTCCTTCCTTTGAGTAGACCCCCGGGTTCCCTAGCGCTGCGAAAACCCAATCCACTCCAGAACCAACTCTCCGTCAGCCGCCAGACTCAAAGAAGAAACGACATCAAACACTAACACTAACATACAATCCACACCACCGAACAACTACCACAACATACAACAATTCAACAAGACATTTATTATAACTTCCATGACTAAGTCGGGTCAATGACAGTACCGACTTCCGGTCAGGCCATACCGCATCCCGTTAACCTCTCGCGCTATTACTTCATAACTATTTATATAAGACAGCCATTCCCCTGGCAACCCGCCCGCGCTCTCCGGTAAGGTCCAATCTCAACAATAATAAAACTCCCAACTAAAACGCATGCCACGTGGCGGCACCAGGTTTACAATTGAAATCCCATAGCATCTACCAGTTATTTTCATTTTCAAATATTGCTGATGTTTGATGTTCTTTCCAAACTATTTCCGAGCTTGCAAGCCCCGTCACACCACAGGACCCAAGGGTCGACCAAAGAATCGATCGCGCTCTGCTACCATTTGTAACCCTTCTTTCAACTTTTAGACTTTATTAAAAAAAACTTTTTTTTTTTTTTTTTTTTAATATTTTATTTTTTTTTGAAAGAGGGGCCACTGGTTATTTAAAACTAGGCCAGAGCCTAGGGAAGCCAAAACTGCGCTGGGTCCAGTATGACGGGACTTGCAATTAAACTCATTGTTTAGCAACAATAACAATTTTATTTAGCTATTTCAAATAACATGCAAGTATCCTTTCATCAAATTAAATTACATGTAGACATCAGCATAATAATACCTCCCAAATATAAATAACTATAACATCAATCAATATGCACACATAATTACACACAAATAAATAGTTACATAAATACACATGGCGGACACATATCGATATGCACACATATATATATACTACACACATGTTCACCTGGCAGGCAGCTCAGAAACATTTAACCATGCCACCGAAGAATAGCATCTTCAGTATCAGTGACCTAGATCCCCATCCCAAAACACTGTAAAAGGGTAAGTACCCAGCCTACATAAACCTTCATAAACCAAACCATTAACCAGTCCAGTTATGACTACTTGCAACCAAAGAAATTATCTCAAAATTTCAAAATTTTAGAAAAGCTCCCCCAGATAGGACTGCGCCATGGCCAGGTCAACATGGGCGCACGGCCGTACGAAGGTATAACAGAATTTATGAATAGCAGTAAGAATCAATAGTGTACAAATATTAACAACGGCACCAGTAGTACACTGGCTATGGCAGTAAAAGAACTGAATGAAATTTCACTTATATAGAATTGTTACTGAGTTAATATAATTTTTATAAAACATATAAAATATGGTTTATGATTGAACCAATAGTGTGCTCATATTAACAGTTTAACTAGTAGTACACTGGCTATGGCAGTAAAAGAACTGAATGAAATTTCACTTATATAGAATTGTTACTGAGTTAATATAATTTTTATAAAACATATAAAATATGGTTTATGATTGAACCAATAGTGTGCTCATATTAACAATTTAACTAGTAGTACACTGGCTATGGCAGTAAAAGAACTGAATGAAATTTCACTTATATAGAATTGTTACTGAGTTAATATAATTTTTATAAAACATATAAAATATGGTTTATGATTGAACCAATAGTGTGCTCATATTAACAACTGCACCAGTAGTACACTGGCTATGGCAGTAAAAGAACTGAATGAAATTTCACTTATATAGAATTGTTACTGAGTTAATATAATTTTTATAAAACATATAAAATATGGTTTATGATTGAACCAATAGTGTGCTCATATTAACAGTTTAACTAGTAGTACACTGGCTATGGCAGTAAAAGAACTGAATGAAATTTCACTTATATAGAATTGTTACTGAGTTAATATAATTTTTATAAAACATATAAAATATGGTTTATGATTGAACCAATAGTGTGCTCATATTAACAGTTTAACTAGTAGTACACTGGCTATGGCAGTAAAAGAACTGAATGAAATTTCACTTATATAGAATTGTTACTGAGTTAATATAATTTTTATAAAACATATAAAATATGGTTTATGATTGAACCAATAGTGTGCTCATATTAACAGTTTAACTAGTAGTACACTGGCTATGGCAGTAAAAGAACTGAATGAAATTTCACTTATATAGAATTGTTACTGAGTTAATATAATTTTTATAAAACATATAAAATATGGTTTATGATTGAACCAATAGTGTGCTCATATTAACAATTTAACTAGTAGTACACTGGCTATGGCAGTAAAAGAACTGAATGAAATTTCACTTATATAGAATTGTTACTGAGTTAATATAATTTTTATAAAACATATAAAATATGGTTTATGATTGAACCAATAGTGTGCTCATATTAACAGTTTAACTAGTAGTACACTGGCTATGGCAGTAAAAGAACTGAATGAAATTTCACTTATATAGAATTGTTACTGAGTTAATATAATTTTTATAAAACATATAAAATATGGTTTATGATTGAACCAATAGTGTGCTCATATTAACAATTTAACTAGTAGTACACTGGCTATGGAAGTAAAAGAACTGAATGATATTTCACTTATATAGAATTGTTACTGAGTTAATATAATTTTTATAAAACATATAAAATATGGTTTATGATTGAACCAATAGTGTGCTCATATTAACAATTTAACTAGTAGTACACTGGCTATGGCAGTAAAAGAACTGAATGAAATTTCACTTATATAGAATTGTTACTGAGTTAATATAATTTTTATAAAACATATAAAATATGGTTTATGATTGAACCAATAGTGTGCTCATATTAACAGTTTAACTAGTAGTACACTGGCTATGGCAGTAAAAGAACTGAATGAAATTTCACTTATATAGAATTGTTACTGAGTTAATATAATTTTTATAAAACATATAAAATATGGTTTATGATTGAACCAATAGTGTGCTCATATTAACAGTTTAACTAGTAGTACACTGGCTATGGCAGTAAAAGAACTGAATGAAATTTCACTTATATAGAATTGTTACTGAGTTAATATAATTTTTATAAAACATATAAAATATGGTTTATGATTGAACCAATAGTGTGCTCATATTAACAGTTTAACTAGTAGTACACTGGCTATGGCAGTAAAAGAACTGAATGAAATTTCACTTATATAGAATTGTTACTGAGTTAATATAATTTTTATAAAACATATAAAATATGGTTTATGATTGAACCAATAGTGTGCTCATATTAACAGTTTAACTAGTAGTACACTGGCTATGGCAGTAAAAGAACTGAATGAAATTTCACTTATATAGAATTGTTACTGAGTTAATATAATTTTTATAAAACATATAAAATATGGTTTATGATTGAACCAATAGTGTACTCATATTAACAACGGCACCAGTAGTACACTGGCTATGGCAGTAAAAGAACTGAATGAAATTTCACTTATATAGAATTGTTACTGAGTTAATATAATTTTTATAAAACATATAAAATATGGTTTATGATTGAACCAATAGTGTGCTCATATTAACAACTGCACCAGTAGTACACTGGCTATGGCAGTAAAAGAACTGAATGAAATTTCACTTATATAGAATTGTTACTGAGTTAATATAATTTTTATAAAACATATAAAATATGGTTTATGATTGAACCAATAGTGTGCTCATATTAACAATTTAACTAGTAGTACACTGGCTATGGCAGTAAAAGAACTGAATGAAATTTCACTTATATAGAATTGTTACTGAGTTAATATAATTTTTATAAAACATATAAAATATGGTTTATGATTGAACCAATAGTGTGCTCATATTAACAACTGCAGCAGTAGTACACTGGCTATGGCAGTAAAAGAACTGAATGAAATTTCACTTATATAGAATTGTTACTGAGTTAATATAATTTTTATAAAACATATAAAATATGGTTTATGATTGAACCAATAGTGTACTCATATTAACAACGGCACCAGTAGTACACTGGCTATGGCAGTAAAAGAACTGAATGAAATTTCACTTATATAGAATTGTTACTGAGTTAATATAATTTTTATAAAACATATAAAATATGGTTTATGATTGAACCAATAGTGTGCTCATATTAACAGTTTAACTAGTAGTACACTGGCTATGGCAGTAAAAGAACTGAATGAAATTTCACTTATATAGAATTGTTACTGAGTTAATATAATTTTTATAAAACATATAAAATATGGTTTATGATTGAACCAATAGTGTGCTCATATTAACAATTTAACTAGTAGTACACTGGCTATGGCAGTAAAAGAACTGAATGAAATTTCACTTATATAGAATTGTTACTGAGTTAATATAATTTTTATAAAACATATAAAATATGGTTTATGATTGAACCAATAGTGTGCTCATATTAACAGTTTAACTAGTAGTACACTGGCTATGGCAGTAAAAGAACTGAATGAAATTTCACTTATATAGAATTGTTACTGAGTTAATATAATTTTTATAAAACATATAAAATATGGTTTATGATTGAACCAATAGTGTGCTCATATTAACAATTTAACTAGTAGTACACTGGCTATGGCAGTAAAAGAACTGAATGAAATTTCACTTATATAGAATTGTTACTGAGTTAATATAATTTTTATAAAACATATAAAATATGGTTTATGATTGAACCAATAGTGTGCTCATATTAACAGTTTAACTAGTAGTACACTGGCTATGGCAGTAAAAGAACTGAATGAAATTTCACTTATATAGAATTGTTACTGAGTTAATATAATTTTTATAAAACATATAAAATATGGTTTATGATTGAACCAATAGTGTGCTCATATTAACAATTTAACTAGTAGTACACTGGCTATGGCAGTAAAAGAACTGAATGAAATTTCACTTATATAGAATTGTTACTGAGTTAATATAATTTTTATAAAACATATAAAATATGGTTTATGATTGAACCAATAGTGTGCTCATATTAACAATTTAACTAGTAGTACACTGGCTATGGCAGTAAAAGAACTGAATGAAATTTCACTTATATAGAATTGTTACTGAGTTAATATAATTTTTATAAAACATATAAAATATGGTTTATGATTGAACCAATAGTGTGCTCATATTAACAGTTTAACTAGTAGTACACTGGCTATGGCAGTAAAAGAACTGAATGAAATTTCACTTATATAGAATTGTTACTGAGTTAATATAATTTTTATAAAACATATAAAATATGGTTTATGATTGAACCAATAGTGTGCTCATATTAACAGTTTAACTAGTAGTACACTGGCTATGGCAGTAAAAGAACTGAATGAAATTTCACTTATATAGAATTGTTACTGAGTTAATATAATTTTTATAAAACATATAAAATATGGTTTATGATTGAACCAATAGTGTGCTCATATTAACAGTTTAACTAGTAGTACACTGGCTATGGCAGTAAAAGAACTGAATGAAATTTCACTTATATAGAATTGTTACTGAGTTAATATAATTTTTATAAAACATATAAAATATGGTTTATGATTGAACCAATAGTGTGCTCATATTAACAGTTTAACTAGTAGTACACTGGCTATGGCAGTAAAAGAACTGAATGAAATTTCACTTATATAGAATTGTTACTGAGTTAATATAATTTTTATAAAACATATAAAATATGGTTTATGATTGAACCAATAGTGTACTCATATTAACAACGGCACCAGTAGTACACTGGCTATGGCAGTAAAAGAACTGAATGAAATTTCACTTATATAGAATTGTTACTGAGTTAATATAATTTTTATAAAACATATAAAATATGGTTTATGATTGAACCAATAGTGTGCTCATATTAACAACTGCACCAGTAGTACACTGGCTATGGCAGTAAAAGAACTGAATGAAATTTCACTTATATAGAATTGTTACTGAGTTAATATAATTTTTATAAAACATATAAAATATGGTTTATGATTGAACCAATAGTGTGCTCATATTAACAATTTAACTAGTAGTACACTGGCTATGGCAGTAAAAGAACTGAATGAAATTTCACTTATATAGAATTGTTACTGAGTTAATATAATTTTTATAAAACATATAAAATATGGTTTATGATTGAACCAATAGTGTGCTCATATTAACAACTGCACCAGTAGTACACTGGCTATGGCAGTAAAAGAACTGAATGAAATTTCACTTATATAGAATTGTTACTGAGTTAATATAATTTTTATAAAACATATAAAATATGGTTTATGATTGAACCAATAGTGTACTCATATTAACAACGGCACCAGTAGTACACTGGCTATGGCAGTAAAAGAACTGAATGAAATTTCACTTATATAGAATTGTTACTGAGTTAATATAATTTTTATAAAACATATAAAATATGGTTTATGATTGAACCAATAGTGTGCTCATATTAACAGTTTAACTAGTAGTACACTGGCTATGGCAGTAAAAGAACTGAATGAAATTTCACTTATATAGAATTGTTACTGAGTTAATATAATTTTTATAAAACATATAAAATATGGTTTATGATTGAACCAATAGTGTGCTCATATTAACAGTTTAACTAGTAGTACACTGGCTATGGCAGTAAAAGAACTGAATGAAATTTCACTTATATAGAATTGTTACTGAGTTAATATAATTTTTATAAAACATATAAAATATGGTTTATGATTGAACCAATAGTGTGCTCATATTAACAATTTAACTAGTAGTACACTGGCTATGGCAGTAAAAGAACTGAATGAAATTTCACTTATATAGAATTGTTACTGAGTTAATATAATTTTATAAAATATATATATAAAGACAATTTTAATTAAAAAAAAACTTTATAACATCAGCCCCTAATAAAACACGTTTGAGTTGTTTCTACAGTGTGGCTTGGCCACAGGCGAGGCCATGCGCACCACCAGTTTCAGCAACCTAAAACATGCTATAGACCTGTACTAACGGCACCAGCGGGTGACGTCCACAGGTTACAGCACCACCCCAAACCTTTAAATCTACAAAAAAAAAAACGAAACCCATATAGCTATGAACACCCTTAATAAATGTAAGCATAATTCACCCCCTACAAATCAGTAAACTTAAGTCACCCACACTTTTACCCTTAAAGAAAATTTCTCAGCAACATTCGGTAGCGCATGACCCCGTCCGGGCTCACACTTACTAAGGGGGCATAAGCCTTAATAAAATATACTGACAAAATTTAAAAGCACTTATTGTCTCGCTGGACTTGTGTCCCAACAACTTTAATTGGAGAGGTTCCAGGAAGCGAATACGGTGTTCTACATTGTAGAGGCCAAAATATAGATAAATGGTTAAATGTCACCTGTGAAATCCGGCACAAAACCAGGTGTATTGTCCATTTCTTCCTCCCGACGGCACAGACGGAGAATTATTCGTGTAATGTCATTGGTGGCAGACGTTCGGCCACCCGCTGGAGTGGATCGAGATCGTCTTAGGTCGGGAACCCGAAGAGTCGCTTAGTCGATTATCTAGTCATGATGGTTAATAGCAGAGTACAAAATCAAACTGATGTCCGCCGGGAGAAATTGGAATTGTTTCGAGTTCGGCTGCCTGACGAACACTCAACTCCGTAGTCACAAGAAAAATATCTCTATCACTCCCGCCTAGAGCGCGCACGGATCGCGAACAAGACAGATAATGGCTCATACATCGCTCAAATAATTAATTCACAAACCCCCGCAATGACCGTCACCTAATTAACTAGGAAAATGGCCGAGTATTCCAAAACTCGGCACACCCCCACTCCAAAAGGGCAACATGGTTGCCCCAATTGGAACTCAGTGGTACCCTGCAGTGTACCATCCTTATATACCATACTCAAGTTGTTATCGGTTTTCCCACCAGTCATGGCTCCCAGGAGAACAGATGCACCTCACAACTGCGTCCATTCCCCATGCGACCCTACAACGATCAACAAACAATTCCATTACTATAAATAACGAAACAACAGCCACAACTTCTCCATTTTTTAGAACAAAACAGGGGAACTTACAATCTCCAGGACCACAATCTAAATGTGCACTCTCGGCAAGTCTCTCTCCTTATGGATAGGTTTTTTTTTTTTTTTTTTTTTTTTTTTTAGGCAGGAAAATTGGGAAGATGAAAAGGGCAAGGATCATTAAAGGGTCCATAGCTAGGAGTAAGGGTGAGGACATGGCTCCCTCCGGAAATAAGGATGAATGGAGGAAACCAAGGCTCGCGTGGGCAGGGACGCAACCCTGAAATAGATGAACACCACTGGGGAACATCTACCCGCTACCCGTTAACCGCTTCTTCTCACTTTTCTGTGACGGACTTTAGTGACTCGTTCCTTTTGCACACCACTCTCTGAGGGATTATTTCGTGTTGAGCTGTACTGATTTGTTTCCTCGGAATCAGGATCAAGGCAACTTACCTCACTACTTTCACTCCGCTTTGGATTATGCTCGTCGTCTAACTCCTCTGCTACAATTTCTTCCCTTTCTACAATTTCCCCTTCTTCGTCCACATAAACCAAATCAACATCCTGACACTGCACCTCCTCAGCATCTTCCAGTTGCTCCTCTGATCCATCTTCTTCATCACACGCATCGCCAGCTCCCTCACGAACTTCTTGACTAACCTCTTCTCCGATCTCGTTTTCAACAACACGTTCATCACCAACGTCATCGCCATCACCTCCACTACCACCATCTGAACACTGCACATCTTCATCCTCGAGTTGCTCATCTGTTCCACCTGGACCTTCTTTCCGTTCTTCGGAATCCTCAACACTACTTACAGAAGGCGTCTGCACATCTTCACACACTACATCATTCTCACTCACACACTCCACAACGCTGCCACCAAATTTCTCCTCAACTTCTACCTCATCTCCTTCCACCACACTTGCAGCATGGACATCCCCTTGTCCATCCGCAACCTCAGAAACACTTGCAGCCTGGACATCCCTGTGTCCATCCGCAAACTCAGACTCTTCAGTCTCTCTAACACCCACAACTATACTTCCCTGTGCAGCATCTGCAGACCGCTCTTCTGCCTCTTCCTTCGATTCCTCTCCTTCACCACTCTCAGCAACTACAACGTTCTCAACATTTTCCACCCTGGAATCCAGCTGTCCAGGTTCATGTGCAATGACTAAATTAATTTCTACTGGCGATGGTAAAGCGACACTCTCGAGTGACTTCTCACATCCCTGCGTAGACGATGATGATGTTACAGGATCTGGATCCTTCACGAACCTCGATGGAGATACCGGAACAAATTCTGCGGCCTCTGGATTCAACCATGACGTCCTCACTGACGCAGTATTAACAGACATTTTCTTGTCGTCTTGTATTAATCCACTGAAGTTATTCCACTTTTCTTCTTTCTCTTTACCTGCTTCATCCACAACTCTATTATGCACTGGTACTTCCTCTGGAACCTTTAAAGTTTCCTTACTCTCCAAATAGGAATAACTTTCTACCGGCTCCCTACTTGCCGCTGTTTGTTTACTAACATAATTTCTTCTTCCCCTGCTAATTTCATACTTCTTTGTTTTGTGTGCTGTAGCTGTTGTTACCGTCTTCTCACTTGCCACCCCCTTGTAGCCTCCATTACTTCCGGAATATTCAGTTTTTCTGACTGTCTCTTGGGTTCTCCTCCAACCACCATGTTTGTCTTCTTTGGCTCTTCCCAATGAACCACTGGAGTATTGGACATCTTTAGCAGCTCTTCCCCAGGACTCGTCATTCACCTGGACAGTCCTGGCATGCGCACACCACCGGTCCAGGTCCGCAAAAGAACGTGGAGGCTCTGCAAAAACCAGCCGGGATCTCTCTTGGGGAGTCAGACCCTCTCGTATTACCTGTATGACTTCCGTCTCGGGCAACCCCAACCTTAATATACGGGCAGCTTTCCTTACATCGTGCACGAAGTTCCCCAATGCCTCTCCGTCGGCCTGTAGACGATAGAATAATTTAAACTTCAACTGGTCTTGTCGTCGACGGGGTATGAAGAAGTCCAACACCTCCGCATGGAAAGCATCAACACTGTCACCCCGACGCAGAGCCTTGGTGACCAGATCAGCCAATGTACTCCGGCAATACGGGTATATAAGAGACAAGACCTCCCCATCGGACACCCCCGGGAAATCTGCCACCTGCAGGACCAGGTCCAAGAAAACCAGCAGCTGGTCCTCATCAAATCCATTCACAACCGGAAATTTTTGGAGAACGCCTGTAAGAGGGTGGGGCAATTCCTGATAGCATACCGCCGCCAGAATTGCACAATTCAACAAAACAAACAATCATAAAACAAATCCCCACTAAACACCTAACACAAACATAACCTACAACACATATTAACAAGAATCGGAAAAACTCAAGTACTGTCCTTCCTTTGAGTAGACCCCCGGGTTCCCTAGCGCTGCGAAAACCCAATCCACTCCAGAACCAACTCTCCGTCAGCCGCCAGACTCAAAGAAGAAACGACATCAAACACTAACACTAACATACAATCCACACCACCGAACAACTACCACAACATACAACAATTCAACAAGACATTTATTATAACTTCCATGACTAAGTCGGGTCAATGACAGTACCGACTTCCGGTCAGGCCATACCGCATCCCGTTAACCTCTCGCGCTATTACTTCATAACTATTTATATAAGACAGCCATTCCCCCGGCAACCCGCCCGCGCTCTCCGGTAAGGTCCAATCTCAACAATAATAAAACTCCCAACTAAAACGCATGCCACGTGGCGGCACCAGGTTTACAATTGAAATCCCATAGCATCTACCAGTTATTTTCATTTTCAAATATTGCTGATGTTTGATGTTCTTTCCAAACTATTTCCGAGCTTGCAAGCCCCGTCACACCACAGGACCCAAGGGTCGACCAAAGAATCGATCGCGCTCTGCTACCATTTGTAACCCTTCTTTCAACTTTTAGACTTTATTAAAAAAAACTTTTTTTTTTTTTTTTTTTTTTTTAATATTTTATTTTTTTTTGAAAGAGGGGCCACTGGTTATTTACAACTAGGCCAGAGCCTAGGGAAGCCAAAACTGCGCTGGGTCCAGTATGACGGGACTTGCAATTAAACTCATTGTTTAGCAACAATAACAATTTTATTTAGCTATTTCAAATAACATGCAAGTATCCTTTCATCAAATTAAATTACATGTAGACATCAGCATAATAATACCTCCCAAATATAAATAACTATAACATCAATCAATATGCACACATAATTACACACAAATAAATAGTTACATAAATACACATGGCGGACACATATCGATATGCACACATATATATATACTACACACATGTTCACCTGGCAGGCAGCTCAGAAACATTTAACCATGCCACCGAAGAATAGCATCTTCAGTATCAGTGACCTAGATCCCCATCCCAAAACACTGTAAAAGGGTAAGTACCCAGCCTACATAAACCTTCATAAACCAAACCATTAACCAGTCCAGTTATGACTACTTGCAACCAAAGAAATTATCTCAAAATTTCAAAATTTTAGAAAAGCTCCCCCAGATAGGACTGCGCCATGGCCAGGTCAACATGGGCGCACGGCCGTACGAAGGTATAACAGAATTTATGAATAGCAGTAAGAATCAATAGTGTACTCATATTAACAACGGCACCAGTAGTACACTGGCTATGGCAGTAGAAGAACTGAATGAAATTTCACTTATATAGAATTGTTACTGAGTTAATATAATTTTTATACAACATATAAAATATGGTTTATGATTGAACCAATAGTGTGCTCATATTAACAATTTAACTAGTAGTACACTGGCTATGGCAGTAAAAGAACTGAATGAAATTTCACTTATATAGAATTGTTACTGAGTTAATATAATTTTTATAAAACATATAAAATATGGTTTATGATTGAACCAATAGTGTGCTCATATTAACAATTTAACTAGTAGTACACTGGCTATGGCAGTAAAAGAACTGAATGAAATTCACTTATATTGAAATATTACTGAATTAATATAATTTTATAAAATATATATATAAAGACCATTTTAATTAAAAAAACTTTATAACATCAGCCCCTAATAAAACACGTTTGAGTTGTTTCTACAGTGTGGCTTGGCCACAGGCGAGGCCATGCGCACCACCAGTTTCAGCAACCTAAAACATGCTATAGACCTGTACTAACGGCACCAGCGGGTGACGTCCACAGGTTACAGCACCACCCCAAACCTTTAAATCTACAAAAAAAAAAACGAAACCCATATAGCTATGAACACCCTTAATAAATGTAAGCATAATTCACCCCCTACAAATCAGTAAACTTAAGTCACCCACACTTTTACCCTTAAAGAAAATTTCTCAGCAACATTCGGTAGCGCATGACCCCGTCCGGGCTCACACTTACTAAGGGGGCATAAGCCTTAATAAAATATACTGACAAAATTTAAAAGCACTTATTGTCTCGCTGGACTTGTGTCCCAACAACTTTAATTGGAGAGGTTCCAGGAAGCGAATACGGTGTTCTACATTGTAGAGGCCAAAATATAGATAAATGGTTAAATGTCACCTGTGAAATCCGGCACAAAACCAGGTGTATTGTCCATTTCTTCCTCCCGACGGCACAGACGGAGAATTATTCGTGTAATGTCATTGGTGGCAGACGTTCGGCCACCCGCTGGAGTGGATCGAGATCGTCTTAGGTCGGGAACCCAAAGAGTCGCTTAGTCGATTATCTAGTCATGATGGTTAATAGCAGAGTACAAAATCAAACTGATGTCCGCCGGGAGAAATTGGAATTGTTTCGAGTTCGGCTGCCTGACGAACACTCAACTCCGTAGTCACAAGAAAAATATCTCTATCACTCCCGCCTAGAGCGCGCACGGATCGCGAACAAGACAGATAATGGCTCATACATCGCTCAAATAATTAATTCACAAACCCCCGCAATGACCGTCACCTAATTAACTAGGAAAATGGCCGAGTATTCCAAAACTCGGCACACCCCCACTCCAAAAGGGCAACATGGTTGCCCCAATTGGAACTCAGTGGTACCCTGCAGTGTACCATCCTTATATACCATACTCAAGTTGTTATCGGTTTTCCCACCAGTCATGGCTCCCAGGAGAACAGATGCACCTCACAACTGCGTCCATTCCCCATGCGACCCTACAACGATCAACAAACAATTCCATTACTATAAATAACGAAACAACAGCCACAACTTCTCCATTTTTTAGAACAAAACAGGGGAACTTACAATCTCCAGGACCACAATCTAAATGTGCACTCTCGGCAAGTCTCTCTCCTTATGGATAGGTTTTTTTTTTTTTTAGGCAGGAAAATTGGGAAGATGAAAAGGGCAAGGATCATTAAAGGGTCCATAGCTAGGAGTAAGGGTGAGGACATGGCTCCCTCCGGAAATAAGGATGAATGGAGGAAACCAAGGCTCGCGTGGGCAGGGACGCAACCCTGAAATAGATGAACACCACTGGGGAACATCTACCCGCTACCCGTTAACCGCTTCTTCTCACTTTTCTGTGACGGACTTTAGTGACTCGTTCCTTTTGCACACCACTCTCTGAGGGATTATTTCGTGTTGAGCTGTACTGATTTGTTTCCTCGGAATCAGGATCAAGGCAACTTACCTCACTACTTTCACTCCGCTTTGGATTATGCTCGTCGTCTAACTCCTCTGCTACAATTTCTTCCCTTTCTACAATTTCCCCTTCTTCGTCCACATAAACCAAATCAACATCCTGACACTGCACCTCCTCAGCATCTTCCAGTTGCTCCTCTGATCCATCTTCTTCATCACACGCATCGCCAGCTCCCTCACGAACTTCTTGACTAACCTCTTCTCCGATCTCGTTTTCAACAACACGTTCATCACCAACGTCATCGCCATCACCTCCACTACCACCATCTGAACACTGCACATCTTCATCCTCGAGTTGCTCATCTGTTCCACCTGGACCTTCTTTCCGTTCTTCGGAATCCTCAACACTACTTACAGAAGGCGTCTGCACATCTTCACACACTACATCATTCTCACTCACACACTCC
The DNA here is from genome assembly GCA_034769895.1 of Magicicada septendecula. NCBI lineage: Eukaryota > Metazoa > Arthropoda > Insecta > Hemiptera > Cicadidae > Magicicada > Magicicada septendecula. Next base: position 406,017,656 of record CM068375.1, read on the forward strand.
ACAACGCTGCCACCAAATTTCTCCTCAACTTCTACCTCATCTCCTTCCACCACACTTGCAGCATGGACATCCCCTTGTCCATCCGCAACCTCAGAAACACTTGCAGCCTGGACATCCCTGTGTCCATCCGCAAACTCAGACTCTTCAGTCTCTCTAACACCCACAACTATACTTCCCTGTGCAGCATCTGCAGACCGCTCTTCTGCCTCTTCCTTCGATTCCTCTCCTTCACCACTCTCAGCAACTACAACGTTCTCAACATTTTCCACCCTGGAATCCAGCTGTCCAGGTTCATGTGCAATGACTAAATTAATTTCTACTGGCGATGGTAAAGCGACACTCTCGAGTGACTTCTCACATCCCTGCGTAGACGATGATGATGTTACAGGATCTGGATCCTTCACGAACCTCGATGGAGATACCGGAACAAATTCTGCGGCCTCTGGATTCAACCATGACGTCCTCACTGACGCAGTATTAACAGACATTTTCTTGTCGTCTTGTATTAATCCACTGAAGTTATTCCACTTTTCTTCTTTCTCTTTACCTGCTTCATCCACAACTCTATTATGCACTGGTACTTCCTCTGGAACCTTTAAAGTTTCCTTACTCTCCAAATAGGAATAACTTTCTACCGGCTCCCTACTTGCCGCTGTTTGTTTACTAACATAATTTCTTCTTCCCCTGCTAATTTCATACTTCTTTGTTTTGTGTGCTGTAGCTGTTGTTACCGTCTTCTCACTTGCCACCCCCTTGTAGCCTCCATTACTTCCGGAATATTCAGTTTTTCTGACTGTCTCTTGGGTTCTCCTCCAACCACATGTTTGTCTTCTTTGGCTCTTCCCAGTGAACCACTGGAGTATTGGACATCTTTAGCAGCTCTTCCCCAGGACTCGTCATTCACCTGGACAGTCCTGGCATGCGCACACCACCGGTCCAGGTCCGCAAAAGAACGTGGAGGCTCTGCAAAAACCAGCCGGGATCTCTCTTGGGGAGTCAGACCCTCTCGTATTACCTGTATGACTTCCGTCTCGGGCAACCCCAACCTTAATATACGGGCAGCTTTCCTTACATCGTGCACGAAGTTCCCCAATGCCTCTCCGTCGGCCTGTAGACGATAGAATAATTTAAACTTCAACTGGTCTTGTCGTCGACGGGGTATGAAGAAGTCCAACACCTCCGCATGGAAAGCATCAACACTGTCACCCCGACGCAGAGCCTTGGTGACCAGATCAGCCAATGTACTCCGGCAATACGGGTATATAAGAGACAAGACCTCCCCATCGGACACCCCCGGGAAATCTGCCACCTGCAGGACCAGGTCCAAGAAAACCAGCAGCTGGTCCTCATCAAATCCATTCACAACCGGAAATTTTTGGAGAACGCCTGTAAGAGGGTGGGGCAATTCCTGATAGCATACCGCCGCCAGAATTGCACAATTCAACAAAACAAACAATCATAAAACAAATCCCCACTAAACACCTAACACAAACATAACCTACAACACATATTAACAAGAATCGGAAAAACTCAAGTACTGTCCTTCCTTTGAGTAGACCCCCGGGTTCCCTAGCGCTGCGAAAACCCAATCCACTCCAGAACCAACTCTCCGTCAGCCGCCAGACTCAAAGAAGAAACGACATCAAACACTAACACTAACATACAATCCACACCACCGAACAACTACCACAACATACAACAATTCAACAAGACATTTATTATAACTTCCATGACTAAGTCGGGTCAATGACAGTACCGACTTCCGGTCAGGCCATACCGCATCCCGTTAACCTCTCGCGCTATTACTTCATAACTATTTATATAAGACAGCCATTCCCCCGGCAACCCGCCCGCGCTCTCCGGTAAGGTCCAATCTCAACAATAATAAAACTCCCAACTAAAACGCATGCCACGTGGCGGCACCAGGTTTACAATTGAAATCCCATAGCATCTACCAGTTATTTTCATTTTCAAATATTGCTGATGTTTGATGTTCTTTCCAAACTATTTCCGAGCTTGCAAGCCCCGTCACACCACAGGACCCAAGGGTCGACCAAAGAATCGATCGCGCTCTGCTACCATTTGTAACCCTTCTTTCAACTTTTAGACTTTATTAAAAAAAACTTTTTTTTTTTTTTTTTTTTATATTTTATTTTTTTTTGAAAGAGGGGCCACTGGTTATTTAAAACTAGGCCAGAGCCTAGGGAAGCCAAAACTGCGCTGGGTCCAGTATGACGGGACTTGCAATTAAACTCATTGTTTAGCAACAATAACAATTTTATTTAGCTATTTCAAATAACATGCAAGTATCCTTTCATCAAATTAAATTACATGTAGACATCAGCATAATAATACCTCCCAAATATAAATAACTATAACATCAATCAATATGCACACATAATTACACACAAATAAATAGTTACATAAATACACATGGCGGACACATATCGATATGCACACATATATATATACTACACACATGTTCACCTGGCAGGCAGCTCAGAAACATTTAACCATGCCACCGAAGAATAGCATCTTCAGTATCAGTGACCTAGATCCCCATCCCAAAACACTGTAAAAGGGTAAGTACCCAGCCTACATAAACCTTCATAAACCAAACCATTAACCAGTCCAGTTATGACTACTTGCAACCAAAGAAATTATCTCAAAATTTCAAAATTTTAGAAAAGCTCCCCCAGATAGGACTGCGCCATGGCCAGGTCAACATGGGCGCACGGCCGTACGAAGGTATAACAGAATTTATGAATAGCAGTAAGAATCAATAGTGTACTCATATTAACAACGGCACCAGTAGTACACTGGCTATGGCAGTAGAAGAACTGAATGAAATTTCACTTATATAGAATTGTTACTGAGTTAATATAATTTTTATACAACATATAAAATATGGTTTATGATTGAACCAATAGTGTGCTCATATTAACAATTTAACTAGTAGTACACTGGCTATGGCAGTAAAAGAACTGAATGAAATTTCACTTATATAGAATTGTTACTGAGTTAATATAATTTTTATAAAACATATAAAATATGGTTTATGATTGAACCAATAGTGTGCTCATATTAACAATTTAACTAGTAGTACACTGGCTATGGCAGTAAAAGAACTGAATGAAATTTCACTTATATAGAATTGTTACTGAGTTAATATAATTTTTATAAAACATATAAAATATGGTTTATGATTGAACCAATAGTGTGCTCATATTAACAATTTAACTAGTAGTACACTGGCTATGGCAGTAAAAGAACTGAATGAAATTCACTTATATTGAAATATTACTGAATTAATATAATTTTATAAAATATATATATAAAGACCATTTTAATTAAAAAAACTTTATAACATCAGCCCCTAATAAAACACGTTTGAGTTGTTTCTACAGTGTGGCTTGGCCACAGGCGAGGCCATGCGCACCACCAGTTTCAGCAACCTAAAACATGCTATAGACCTGTACTAACGGCACCAGCGGGTGACGTCCACAGGTTACAGCACCACCCCAAACCTTTAAATCTACAAAAAAAAAAAACGAAACCCATATAGCTATGAATACCCTTAATAAATGTAAGCATAATTCACACCCTACAAATCAGTAAACTTAAGTCACCCACACTTTTACCCTTAAAGAAAATTTCTCAGCAACATTCGGTAGCGCATGACCCCGTCCGGGCTCACACTTACTAAGGGGGCATAAGCCTTAATAAAATATACTGACAAAATTTAAAAGCACTTATTGTCTCGCTGGACTTGTGTCCCAACAACTTTAATTGGAGAGGTTCCAGGAAGCAAATACGGTGTTCTACATTGTAGAGGCCAAAATATAGATAAATGGTTAAATGTCACCTGTGAAATCCGGCACAAAACCAGGTGTATTGTCCATTTCTTCCTCCCGACGGCACAGACGGAGAATTATTCGTGTAATGTCATTGGTGGCAGACGTTCGGCCACCCGCTGGAGTGGATCGAGATCGTCTTAGGTCGGGAACCCGAAGAGTCGCTTAGTCGATTATCTAGTCATGATGGTTAATAGCACAGTACAAAATCAAACTGATGTCCGCCGGGAGAAATTGGAACTGTTTCGAGTTCGGCTGCCTGACGAATACTCAACTCCGTAGTCACAAGAAAAATATCTCTATCACTCCCGCCTAGAGCGCGCACGGATCGCGAACAAGACAGATAATGGCTCATACATCGCTCAAATAATTAATTCACAAACCCCCGCAATGACCGTCACCTAATTAACTAGGAAAATGGCCGAGTATTCCAAAACTCGGCACACATCATCAGTGAAAATCGAGTGCGATAATGTGTGGTGGTATACGTTAGTAACCACAGTACTGTGGTTAAGGCTGAAGCAATAAGTGGAAAGAAGTAGTTTCTATAGAAACATTTCATTTCATAAATGATTTTAAATATAAATCTTAGAACATGGAAGTCATGTATGGTTCTCCATACCGATATTTTCTATAGTGGTGTGCAACAGTGCTAATTTTGTTTGTGATTATAACCACTAACACAACTTTGTTAATTAAAAAAAAAGAAATTAATTCTTCAGTAATACATTATTTATAAATATCTTTTGAAAAAGTATATACATATCAAACATATTGTTCCACAATACTTAGAAATTAGGTAACATAAAAGTTATTATTTGTTAACAAATTGTTACTCATTGTCTCAAAAGATGAGGACACTGACAAACAGATCAGTACAATAAAGAACAGGTGGTGACTAAAATTTTACATTTTTCACAAAAATGATGCTTCACAAGATAATGAGGATATTGATTATATATTGTCAGATAGCACACAACATCTGCTAATACGCAATACCTATATCAGTTTTATTTATGACAATGTTTCTAATAGCAAACAAGTGTAAGTGTATATGGAGGGGGGGGGGCAGCAGTAACCTCATCCCAATTTCTTTTCCTTTTCCATTTAATTTATAACAGTTCTGTTAACATACTATATCAGAATAAATTAAGACCAAGTTTAATCTGCATTGTATAGGGTGTCCCTTTTATGACAAGGGTCATTATTATTATTTTAATTATGAAAGTTTTAGTGAGGTCAATAAGTATAACACAAATTTTACATTATTTCTGTCAATGTTTCAACATTATTTCATCATCATCATCAGCAAAGACTTAACCAAGAAAGGTCTGTTCTAGTCTCAAACAGTGAAAAAATCTAGAGATGGTCACTCCCCAGCGCTTCCTCGGATGTCCCACACCTCTCCATCCCTTCGGCTTATAGTTCCATAGTTGTTTGGGGATACAGCAGTCATCCATTTGGCAAAGATGTTCCCACCAATTCAGCAGATACTGGGCAATCCTGTTGAGTATTCTCATAATATTCAGTTCCTGCTGTATATCTGTGTTTCCTCTATGATCATGGAGAGTATACCTTGCCACGTGCCTGAGAAATCTCATTTCAGCTGTTTTGATACGACTGGGCTGGCCTTTCGTTAATGTTCAATTCTCAGACCCATAAAAAAGTGTGGGAAGACCCATCACCTTGTAGAATTTTAGGCACGTTTCTTCACTTGCTGACTTAAGATTTCGCCTGATATTCCTGCACATAAGGTTGAACTTATGCAACTTATTCCTAACGTTGTTGCTTTCATTATAAGACACACTGTAGGCGAGGTATTCCAAATTACTAACTTGTTCCAGGACAGTACCACCTATAACAATTATTGCCCGTACGGGATCAGTTCCACGAAAAGCCATTACCTTGGTCTTAAGTGTGGATATTTGTAATGCAGAGTCTTTGCAGATTCGATTTAACAAATGTGTGCTTATCGGCAATCTGTTTTCCAAGTCCGACAGAGTAGCCTGATCGTCCGCAAACAACAAAGTGTCAATTGCAGAGTGTCAATCATAAAATGCCGCAGAAGACACATCTACCAGTTTTGTATGACATCATGAATATATAAATTAAAAAAAGAAGGTGATAAAGAACACCCTTTTCGTACTATGCAATTGATCAGGCCAACTCTGGGAGCTGTTCTCAGTTTCCCTGCTTCAATTAAGATTTTATTCTTCACATACAGACTCTGTATAGCTCTAATTAGATGTTATGGGATTCCTTTCCTTGCTACTATTGCCCATAGTTTGCTCCGATTCACTCTATCTCAAACACCTTCTCGAAGTCGGCAAAAGGTATGTATGTGGGCAGCTGATACTCATACTGATACACCCTGCCCTTCCTGAAACCGTTCTGGGCCTCTAAAAGCATGGTCTCCGTTACTGCATTCAACCGTGTTCTTAATATAGATGCATATAATTTATATGAAGTGTTAAGAAGGCTGACTCCTCTATAGTTCCTGCAGTCATTATGGTCACCAATATTAAATGTGATAATCAGGACCTGTGTACAGACACAAGAGAAAATATCAGACACAACAAGATCAAAGTTGTGTGAATGTGTGTGTGAGTGTGAGAGAGAGAGAGAGAGAGAGAGAGAGAGAGAGAGAGAGAGAGAGAGAGAGAGAGAGAGAGAGAGAGAGAGAGAGAGAGAGAGAGAGAGGAAGTTGAGACTGTTTTACATCTGTAAAATAATTACATGTAAAACAAACTGTCTCAGCTTCCTCTCCCCCTCACACACACACACACACACACACACACACACACACACACACACACACACACACACACACACACACACACACACACACACACACACATACACACACACACACACAAGTGACTTGTGTGTTAAAATTAAATAATACTCAAATTAAATAATTTAATAATTAAATAATAGTATTAGTTAATATTAAATGATACTCAAATTGCTTTCTCTATGTTTACAGTGTTGGTGGTGAATCTAGATGAATAATTGGTTTTATAGACATGAAAAGAGTGGCACAAATTAATTTTGTTTATAAGTTATACATTTGTGGTTTACATTGAAAAAACAATGTTGTTTATAACATAACAAAGTGTTTGTTATGACAATCCTGAGTGAAAAGAATGGATGCAGAAAGAAACCTACTTTACCTGTATTTGGGGTGTATAGTTTCTGGAGCAACGACTGCGTCTAGTTTAGGTATAGCATGGGCGTACTGGACAAGGACATTAAATACTTGTGTCGACGTCAACTGTGGGTGTATACTGTATAGTACATCGACATTCAACTCGTTTGTCGGTGGTGCAGTTCTACTGTGCAGGTTTTCAACGTTGGTCCAGATTCCAGTCCTGTTGTGGGCAATAACCATGCTGCTGTTTCATGCCTACAGAGTGTGCATTCCAAAGACAAACAAGCCTGTACCCACACGAAGAACAGTGGTCTTCAATGAAGATGGTAAAAGGTATGTTTTCAAAGTGCAAGTAGACATTTGTTGTATGTACATCACTTTTCATACTGTGTCAACATTCATATTCTTCTACCCTTTTAGTACTAGGTAGATTCGCATACTTCACCTTTTTTTTCTTCAGCCTCCCAATCTTTCCCAGCAATTTATACATTAAAGGTGTACACAGTATTCCTTCTGAAGACATACGGAAAGACATACCCAGCTTTTTGAATATGGGTCCCTTCATCTTCCTCCCATACTGCATTGCTATTTCTGATGTTTTCAAAAAAATTATCTTATCAGCTGTTGGGCTATGGTCCTCTATTTAAAACGCTAGATAGACACTGGAATGTTAAAATACTAGACATTCTGACTGTAGCTGCAGAAGTCATCTTCAGTGGTCTTGTGATCACAATCCTGCTCCCCCAGTGACTGATGATAAATGAGAAAATAACTGATGTTTCATCAGTCACTGGGGAAAGGACTGGACAGAAGACCACTGAAGACAATTTTCATAACAAATCATGAATTTTCATGATAATTTTACTAACACTGCCTGTGGCTGTGAAGGTTTAAAATTATGATTTCTATTATTGACTGTACTTGTAATGTTTGTTTTACATCATTGTGTCTCCTGTGGTCTAACATTCTACAGTCTCAAGAAATTTCATCTGTTTAATGGAAACTCCTGTTCTTAGTGCCCGTGATTCAGATCTGTGCAGTAAAGTAGAAATTGGCATAATTTTATAAAATTTAATTAGAACATCCCTCATGAGTACCCCTTTCAGAGTTTTATAGTGCGACATATTCTTTGAAAACTGTTTATTTTATTAAGACACTTTGTAATTTGTATTGCAACCCATGTGTTTAAAGTATTCTACCTGTTTGATTAATAACGGCAAATTCTGGTATTATAAAAAATTGATATCACTAAAACGTGGTTGGCATACATATGTGTTGTGTAGCATCAGCGGCGCAGCCAGGATTTCTTTCTTTGGGGGTTCTGATGGGGTTTACCATTTTATGAATTAACTACAAAAATTAAAAGAAAAAGAACTTGTCATTTGCTGTTTATTTTATTGTAATAAACAAAGTAAGCACAGATAAATCAAGGGCTACATTAACAAGAGGTAGGGATATACAGAATTTAACAAAGTCATGTAACAATAAAGATGACATCTTACATTACAAAATAATAAAATAAACAATACCAGCAAACTAGCACAAATGTTCTCTCATCTTTTGCAGATGCTGATATTGTTAAATGTTTTGTACAAGTGTGTTTAAAACTGTGTATTAATGTGTAAATGTCTGTAAACATACACAGTAAGTGGAATTAAATTATCTACTTGTTTCACTACAGAACTTAATTAGATTTTATAAAAGGGGCACTGAAGGCCCTTGAAACAAAATTTTTAGAATCACATTATGGAATGGACAAATATGTGGTAAGATACAATGACCAAAGGTCTATGTATGTATGAGGATTGTTCAATAGAAACACGTTTGATCTGCGGAGCCATGACTTCGTTGCCATGACAACAGAATTCATCTGTTTATATTGTCTGTTTAAGTATAGCGAAATTGAAAGTTAAGGGCATGGAAATGCGCAAAATGCTTACGGTCAGAGGGGAAAGGCGATGTGGAGGGAGTCGCTGTGAGATGTGAGAAGAGAATTGTTGTTATCAGCGAAGGTGCAGCCAACTTATGAATATACAGTAATTTCTAATAGTAACAAAAACTCATTCTTTCATATGTTTATTTTGTGTGTTTTTTAAAATTCTTTACATTCTTTTCGTGTTTATTATTTACGTTATTACTACATATGTTTATTCTGTATATTGCTTTATTCAAAATGAATCTGATAGAGTTGCTAACTGTCACCTGAAATGAGAAAAATGCGGTTCGTTTTTTTTTTTCAAAACAAAGGATTAAACTCACGACTGTTAAAGTTTGTTTGTAAATGTGTCACCACGAATCTCTATCTGTGTGTGTGTGCCTACAGTCACACAGCTGGCTTTAAAAAAAGAATTATATGTTTATTGTTTCCGATGTAAATCAAATAATAATAAGAATAATAATATTGTAATTGTATTACTATACAAATCAAGTAAATGATATGTACTGTTCACACGTATCGGAATTTGTTGCTGTTACATATTAGAATGTTTTATAAACATATCTGAGTGTTCTTTGGTTCTGTCATTGTGTACTGCTGAGACGTAAAAAACTGCAGCCTTTCAGACCATTCTTATCCCAATGGAATTTGCAAACTGTACACTTCCACTCCTTAATTACACTCTACTATCTTTCCAGTTTATCATTACATAAAGGAACACGTTCTTTATATTAATTTAATTGCAAGAACCTTTTGGGTCTTTTCAAAAAAGTGTCTACAAACAACTCTCGCAGCGTCACGAGCCCGCCAAGCTCCCCTCCCAACACGCCCGCCAGTCCCTACTACTACAGTAGCGGTGTGAAGGAGGGGTGATTACCATACCACTACTACTATGACACATTTTTCGTTTCTGTTTGGAGTCTACGATTCTACCTTTACGCTGTGCAGTTATTGTTTTATTTTTCAAAGTTACTCTTTCGTTAGTTATTTACATTCGTTTCTTCTTACATACGCTCTTTCTTTCATATGTTTATTTTGTGTGTTTTTTTTTTAAATTCTTTACATTCCTTTCGTGTTTATTATTTACGTTATTACTACATATGTTTATTCTTTATATTGCTTTATTCAAAATGAATCTGATAGAGTTGCTAACTGTCACCTGAAATGAGGAAAATGCGGTTCTTTTTTATTTCAAAACAAAGGATTAATTCATAATCCTAGATTATGTAATTAATGTAATATAAATAATTGTGAAAATAAACCAAAAAAACCCTCCTAATAAAAATTAAAAAAAAAAATAAAAATATAAAAAGAACTGAAGGTGTGCGTGCGTTTAATAAAATAAAAATAAAAATAAAATAAAAATAAAAAAACAAAAAGCTGAAACAAAATAAAAAGAATAGAATTGAAGCGTGTGTGCGTGCGGAATTAAAGACACACGCACGTGCATGCGTCATATGAATGTGTGTAATGTATGCTAATCACTCCTGCTTCACACCGCTACTTTAGTAGTAGGGACTGGCGGGAACTTTGGTGGGGGAGCTTGGCAGGCTCGTGACACTGCGAGAGTTGTTTGTAGACTTGAAAAGGCCCTTTGTTGTCCTGGACAACAAAAAACTGTTTATTATTACTTCCCGTGCTTGACTATGAATAACTTTCCTGTCTTTGTTAGTTGAAGGAGAAGTATCCATTTTAACAAATCCCGTTACTGGATGATAACACAAATAATTACGATAATACGTAATTTCAGAATAAAAATTACCATTAGAAATTAACTAAAAAATTAAATAACTAATGAAAATGAGTGACTGTAAAACAACGATACAATTAATAATAAATTGAAATAATAATAACAAATGCAAGACTGAGATAGTAGATCACACAGTAACTAACAATGTACGGGTAACTAAAACATCACATGCAAGTTGGCAACACCTTGACTTGCATACCAGCCGATTCTCCTTTACCCTCCCGCCATTCACAATTTCAAAGTGGACTCGTCCATCCATAAATTGGTTTCTGCGCATATACCCTTAACTTTCAATTTTACTGTACTAGTGACACGCCTGTCAATAATATTTGCAGTTTGCTCTTTTCTAAGCATTGTGACTGGGTTGAAAAATGTTATCTATGACAGAACATCCGTCCGAAGATAATCTGTGTGCTGTTATTCAGCTTGTGGCCGCTGAGGGGCGTCAGCCAATCGAAATTTATACGAGAATGAAAGCTGTATATGGTTACTATAGTTATTCTCATACATCAGTGGTTGAATGGTGCAATAAATTTTGACAAGGAAGAGAATCCACTAAAGATTTGTCCCGTCCCGGACCTGCACATGTTGCAGCATCAGATGAAAATGTGAGACAGCTGGAAACTGATTTACGCACAAATAGGTGCATCAAAGTTAGAGAACTTTCTCAAATGTTGAGCATCAGTGTGGGAACTGTTCAGTCCATCATTCATAGTCTTGGGCTATCACAAAGTTGCTGGACAGTGATTCCATGACTGCTTACTGATGAGCAGAAAAATTTGCATTAGCCCTTATCATTACAGCATTTGATGCGTTATCAACAACAAGGTAATGCCTTTCTACACCAAATTGTTGCCGGTGATGAGTCTTGGTGTTATCACTACGAACCAGAATTCAAACATCAGTATGCAGTGGAAGTATGGACAATCTCCGAAGGCAAAAAAAAGTCGGTCCTAACCTTCGACAGGAAAAGTAATGGTGATGGTATTTTTTATTATCAGGCTGTTCTTTGATTTTAAAGAAACTGGTGTCAACATCGATGCTGAGCGATATGCAGACAGCTTAAACGCATATGGGTCAGCATCAAGAATAAACATCCCGGGAAGCTCACAAATGTTGTAATTCTTCTGCATGATAATGCTCAACCCGATGTAGCCCAGACGATTCAAGATGTGCTTGGTCATATAAAGTTGGAAGTCTTACAACATCCATCTTACAGTCCCGACTTACCCCCCATGCAGTTATCATGTTTTTGGCTCATTAAAGGAATCACTAAAAGTACGGTGGTTCAAATCGGATGGTGAGGTAGTTTGCTGTTAGCGAATGGTTCCGCAAACAGTCGCACGAATTTTACCAGCATGGAATATGCAGACTAGTGCAACAGTGGGACTCATGCCTTAATGTTAATGGAGACTTCTTTTAAAATCGTTGAATAAAAAAATGCTTACAGCCTCTAAATGTATTTCTAATGAACAATTTTCGTATGTATGACTAAAGGGGACATTTAAAAATATTAATTGTTTGCTTGTTTTCAAATTAGTAACAAACATTAAATTAAAAAATACAAAATAATATTACATGCAGATAAAAAAAAACAATATAGCCTTCAGTATAAAACTTGAATAGCAAGAAAAAACTGCTTAATATTGATTGAATTTTTCAAGTTGCTGTGGAATGAATTTCTGCAGAATAAACATTGTAAACCAAGTTGGGTACACTGCAGCTGAATAAATGTTCTAAGGCTATCTCTCTTCTACTTTCTAACATGGTATAACATAAAAAAACTAGGATCAACATTTGAACTAGCAATCAACCACAAGCAACTAGCAATATTTAATAAGTGACTTCATACTCACAAGATAACTGTAGTCTATCACAGTTATAAAGGTTTGAACTTATATTAACAATTAGCATAATTAATTTATTAACTTATATGACAACATTTTTAATGGCATTTTTTTTTTAATTTTTGAGATTTTCTTTTATCTGTATCCCTCTGGGAGGCAGTATAACACCATTGAGTAGCACACGGACCCTCCAAAGTGGGACCTTGTTGGTAACAAACCCATAAAAATCATATTATCTGTATCCCTCTGGGAGGCAGTATAACACCATTGAGTAGCACACGGACCCTCCAAAGTGGGACCTTGTTGGTAACAAACCCATAAAAATCATATTATCTGTATCCCTCTGGGAGGCAGTATAACACCATTGAGTAGCACACAAACCCTCCAAAGTGGGACCTTGTTGGTAACAAACCCATAACAATTATATTATCTGTATCCCTCTGGGACGCAGTATAACACCATTGAGTAGCACACGAACCCTCCAAAGTGGGACCTTGTTGGTAACAAACCCATAACAATTATATTATCTGTATCCCTCTGGGACGCAGTATAACACCATTGAGTAGCACACGAACCTTCCAAAGTGGGACCTTGTTGGTAACAAACCCATAACAATCATATTATCTGTATCCCTCTGGGAGGCAGTATAACACCATTGAGTAGCACATGAACCCTCCAAAGTGGAACCTTGTTGGTAACAAACCCATAACAATCATATTTGCAGCTAATAAAATTTCTGTTTATTTTTCAAAATTGGTATACTTGACACAGTAGAGTTTTAAAGATATAGTTACACTATTTTGTTTATGGCTATATCTTGAGTTTTTGTCCTCAGTAATTCCTTGGTGTTAGAGCATTCTCACTTATGTATTATATCTTTATTTCTTTAATTTATAAACTCACCTCTCCCATTTCTTTTTGCAATCAGTTTGTCTTTGATTTTCATTATTTTTCTTTTTTTTCTCAGTACTATGTTTCACACTCCTAGCTTTTTTTATATAATTCTTCTTTGTTTCAGCAAACAAGAACACCATGCGTGAATGCTACTTCTGCGAAATTTATTATTATTGGTTTGGGTGACTCTTGTTTTGTTTTTGTTGAATATTTTTTAATTATGTCATCAACAAATATTGAATATTATGACATACTACAGCAATGGTTCTCAACCTTTCTGGACCCGCGTACCACTTTGGCCTGCCGTGTTCATTTCGAGTACCACTGGAACTTAAAAAAAGGTTTTTGGGGTTTTTTCAATAAAAACCTTGATACAATGTGAATACTACGGTACATCTTATTATTCGTAGTTATGTATAATTATGTAAATCTAATACAAAGAATTTACAAAACGGTAACTGATTTTAAAAATTAATTTCTGGTTGGTTCTATGTTAAAATAAAGTATAAAGTTTTTCAACCAGTTGATTACTTCCGTTACAGATTTTCTTGTTAGCACTGAAAAATAACAACATATTAAAAATAAAATAATTAATGTGAAACTTGCTGCTGGTTATTTTGTACCAGAGAGTTAATGTCAGGTTCTATTGATATTATTTTTAACCTTAAATCACACTCAATAGACATCCTGTTAGATTCTAATGGAATATTACCGCAAAGTGTTTAGGTTATGTTTTTATCATGGTTGTATTAAGGGGAATGGGTTTAAATCATGTCTGATGAAATTTATTGTTGTTTTGAACATAAATTTTTATTTATTTTTTTAGTAAATACTTTTAAACACAAGGTCTGCTTGCATACCACCTTGGATCCCTCTGTGTACCACTAGTGGTACACGTACCACTTGTAGGGAACCACTGCCCTACAGACTCTTAAGCAATAGTCAGTTAATACAAGAAAGAGATATAACATGACTATCCAACCAATACTATTTTTTATGATTCCAGACGACCTGATACAAGGCCTACAAGGAGCCCTCCAATGTATATTCCACTCGCAATAGTTGCTGGACTAATCGCAGTGCTGCTAGTGGGTGAAGTCTGGGTTATCACCGGAGGTTACTATTCCACATGCCGTGAATACAGGAAAACTGTTGCCAAACAATTATCAGTAAGTTCTCGAAACATTGTTTATTAAATGTAAATTTATGATAGGCACTTTTTGCTCCACCCAAATTAAATTATGAAAGACAGGATAGATTGCTTATGTGAGCTGTAACAGGATAGTTAAGTGACCATTACTATACTTCAGTGACTCGTATTTTCTAAAGTAGACCTACTGGTACTCAAATGATTTGATTAGGGAGCTGATGAGTGCAGCATGATATTATAGTATTATAACAATTGAATACAAATCCTATAGAGTGGTAGTCAAACAAATTTATTATTTCAAATATAGCTAACTGAGGCGTGGGTCATGACAAAAATGGAAAGTGACAAGATTCAGAGTGCTGAAATGCAATTTCTTCGAAATACTATAAATTATACATTGCAAGATAGAATAAGGAATGAAGATATCAGAGCAGAACTCGAAGTGAAGGACATAAATAATGAAATTATTGCAACTTACAGAAGACAATGGTGGGATCATCTGCAAGGGATGAGAGAGGATAGATTGCCGAAAGTGACAGTGAACTACAAAGCCATTGGTAGAAGAGATGTGGGTCGTCTGAGGATGAGATGGGTGCTGAACAGGTTTATATAACCTAATCCTTGAGGAGGAGGAGGAGGAGGAGGAGGAGGAGGAGGAGGAGGAGGAGGAGGAGGAGGAGGAGGAGGAGGAGGAGGAGGAGGAGGAGGAGGAGGAGGAGGAGAAATATAGCTAACTTGTTTTTTGTCCATTCGTATGATATTGAACATTGCTTAGGAAGAGTAGACATATTCTACTAGAAATATATCCGAAATTGTTAGTCACATTCATTATACAATTATACTGCAACAGACAGATCACTGAAGACTATTACAGTAACTCAAAAGGCTAGATTACATGGAGAGTATAGCAGTATTGCTGAAAGGCCCAAAATAATCACTGAAGGACTACCACAGATGAGGCTGATGAAACAATGAGCCACAGCCTAATTTGCAGAGACCAAAATTAAAAAATAAAATATTAAACTATAGCCACGAAAAACTTACAATAATATGATAATTTCATCAAATAGGGAGAAGAATAAAAGGGGAAGTTGTGTCAGCATCTTAACATGAGACACTATAAGCAGATGAAAGCAGCTGACCAGCATATGCTACATAGCTTGGAAAAACCAATTTCACTAGTAGTAGTAATACACCTGATAGGTAAATTTTCCACCAATCACGAAAATGCTGACCAATGGTTCAGTCATAAGCGGCCAGTGAAAGTCAATTATTTCACCAGTGTGAACTTAATTTCTTGAATTGATAGGATCACGATAGCCAGACATGGAAAGTATCACTACAAAAATCTTATAATTAACACCGTATTCTATCCACTTAGGACCTGAGGTAAACTTATCATTTTTTCATATCCTGCAGTGCGTCCTTTTGACAACTCTCTCAGTAGACTTCTATTAACATTAAAGATGACAATATAACCCTGTCAGCGATACTTCTCAATGCCAATTTCTGGGTAACTTCGAATTTCTTAATATTTCTGGAATTGTTTGATAAGTGCTTCACAACTATATTGTCAAGATGGACGTTATATATAAGTTTTGTATGTGTTGTTGAAGACAAGTCTTGAACACTTCCATTTACTACCACCAAGTTGTTCCAAGACATTAAGTTTGTTCTTTGTCTTCATTTATATGCAGATTCCAGGTTTTAAATTTGGATCTAACCATTAAGTAATTATTATATAAGTACTTCGGCTTGCCGGGCTGTAAGGCCATGGTCCATAGTTGTTTTGAGCAAAGAGTATCTGATAGTCGGCACTGTTGTTTAAGGCAGCTGGAAAAGTCTGCTATAGTGGAGCATGAACTCGCCAATGCGATGGTCGGCACTGTTATTTAAGACAGCCGGAAAAGTCTGCTAATGCCGACCATCGCATATTCTTTGAAGAGACAAGGCTCCTGTCATCGGTGAGTTCGTATTTCCCTCACCTGGCATGTGGAGTCTGTCCAGATTCAGAAACATGCATCTGTTACCATGAATCGGCGAGTCCCTCTTATTGAGTGCTCTTTGGACATGAATTGTGGTGAACCAATAAGAATTCTTATTGGCTGGTGTCAGACAACAACTTCGTGCGGATACCAAAAGTTTATAAATATGGGTGTCCTACTCATGGCCACTAGCCTTAACTACAGTTCAGTGGTCACCGACTCCGAACCTTGGTCAGTGTGTTGCAGCCTTCTGCACTGAAGATGGCCGTCCAAGGCACGGCGGAAACATTTGCTCAAAACAGCCCAGCAAGCAGAAGTACTCATATCATTGAAGCCGGCCGTGAAAGCCTCAGATTAACTTATTATGTTCATAATTTTGCAGTATAATTCCCTGCCAGTTCTTAAACCAACCTCTAGATTGGAGCAAAGAAAATATTTGGTAATGGGTTTTTTTTGTGAGGTTTATTTCCATCAGGCTCTGATATTTCATCCATCCTCAAGGGTGCACCACTTTCATTCATTTTATTTGACGATTTTTTTATAGTGTTTGGCAGTGGGATTCATATAACAAGGTTGTCAACACATAATGCTACCCTAACTTCATTTGTTGTTTTAAGATAGATGGGAAGGTCGTTGATCATAATGGTGCATGATACTGGATTTCAAACAGAATTATCACTGTTCCACACCACTATAGCAATATTATTCCGATTAGCGCTTTCAAGCTTCACAGCTTATTGTCAGATTGGAAACCTCAATCTGAGGTATGTTTCCATTGTACATTATAGGATTGTACCTTTTTCCTTTATTTTTTCTAATATTATACAATTATTCTGTCAAATATGACTATTTTTGTGATTGTTTTTTGACCTCAGCCTAGTATGGTATGGGTAAATAGTTTCACAACTTGACTGTTAAAGTGTTTTAGGTGGTCATATATATAAGTATAGTTACCTCATATTGTGTTTCAACTTTAAAATACAATTTTGTTGCATTTTGATAACATTAAATTCACAAATATTACAATTTTATATGTTCATCACATGTTTTCATTCTTGGATTTCGTTGTCCATGACGTGTCCGTTACTTAACTAAATATCACTATAATATTGACGACTCGGAACACTAAGTTTTTTATAAGTAAAAACGTAAAGTTTTACCTTACAGCCTAAACCGGCTTTCACCTATAGAAGGCTTCATCAGAGGCTGTCGTTAGTAGCGCTGCTCGTCTTGTTGTTGGCGACGAGATAGTGTTTCGAAAGATTGAAGCTGTGTGTGTGTGGTGAGATGTGTTCGAATAATGCGTGCGATTTGAATTGTGTCTGTTCGTTTAGGATGTCGTTTTTATTTGTTTTTGTGTGTTTGTATATTTCTAATTGTTCTAGAGTGTCTAGTTTTCGGCCTTTTGTGTGTACGTGTAGTATGTTCATGTTATTGTCGATGTTTTTATATGTGTGGTTTGCTTCAATGAGGTGGTTTGCGAAGGTAGATTCTGTAGTGGTGTGGAGTGCTTTTGTGTGTTCAATGTATCTCTGTTTGAAGCTACGTCCTGTCTGGCCTATGTAGAATTTACTGCAATTTGAACAATTTAGTTTATATACACCGGGTAGATCGAATTTGTTTTGTGCTTTGGGCATGCGTTTTGATAGTGTGTGTTCTGTTTTGTTAGTAGTTTTGTAAGCGATTCTGTATCCTGCTTTTTTGAATTTGTGGGCAATTTTTTCTGTTTGTTTGTTGATGTATGTTAGTGTTATGAATTTGTTGTTTTCTGTCTTTGTCTGTTGTTTGTTTTGTGTTTTGTGTAGGAGTTTACTGACTATTGTTCTGTCATAACCGTTAGATTCTGCTAGATATTTTATCGTGTTTAGTTCGTCTTTGTAGTCTATTTCATCTAAGGGGATGTTGTTAAGTCTATGTATCATGGTTCTAAAAGCAGCTAGTTTGTGTTGTATTGGGTGATTGGAGGTGTTGTGTATTAGTGTGTCAGTTGTAGTTGGTTTTCTGTATATACTGAATTTGTGCCTGTGTTCTAGTTTTGTGATGGAGAGGTCTAAGAAGTTTATGGTATTGTTGTGTTCGTATTCGGCAGTGAAGGTTATGTTTTTATGTATTTTGTTTATGTGCGTTAGTAACTGTTCACATTGTCTTTTGTTTCCCCTGTATAGTATTAGAATGTCATCAACGTATCTGTGCCAATATAGTATTTTATGTGAGTGTCTGTCATTGTTTGTGAGTATTTTTGTTTTTTCTAAGTGTTGGAGGAAGACTTGTGCTAGAATGCTGGATATGGGGGAGCCCATGGGTAGGCCATCGTTCTGTGTGTAGTATTTATTGTTATAAGTAAAGTAGTTTTGTTTTGTGATAATGTTCAGAGTTTCTGTTATTTCATTGATAAGTTCGTCTGGTGTGTTGTTCTGTTTGAGTTTGTTTTGTAGGATGGTGATTGTTTCAGAGATGGGGATGTTTGTGTACAGGTTTTTAATGTCAAAGGAGGCTAATGTGGCGTTATGGGGGATGTGTATGTCTTTTATTTTTGTTACTAGGTCAGTGTTGTTTTTTACTGCAATGTTGTTGTCTATTTGTGTGTGTTGTCTAATAATTTTGTCTAGATATTTTGCCAGTTTGTGTGCAGGGGCATTACGGTAGTTGATAATGGGGCGGATCGGAATGTCTTCTTTATGGATTTTGGGAAGCGCTTGGAGTGTAGGTGCTGATGGTCGGATTTGTTTCATGTAGGGCTTTTGTTTATGTGTCATAATGTGTTTGGCTTTGTTGACTATTTGTTTTACTGAGTTTTGGTATCTGTCGGTGGGGTCGTGTTTTAGTTCTGTGATGTTGTTCTGTTCTATGAAGTCTTGTACTTTTTTGTGTAGGTTGTCTGTGGGGATAATTACAGTCGTGTTGCCTTTGTCAGCTTTTACAAATGTGATGTTGTGTTTGTGTGCCTTTTCCCTCAGTTTGATGGCTGTGTGTATTTCTGAGTTGTGGTTGTTGTTGTCTGGTGTCTTATGTACTGTTTTTTATTGTGTTATTGTTTATTATTGTGTTGTTTATATTATGTCTTAATGTGTCTTGATGTTCTGGTGCTGTGTTTTGTATATTTGTTTCTGTGTCAATTATGAGCTTTGTTAGTGTTTGGTTGTTATGTTTGTAATGTATGTTATGTTTTAGGCCTTTATCAAGGGGTGTTTGTTCGTTTTTTGTGAGTGTGACGTTCGTGAGGTTTACTGTACGTGGGTAGAATTTGTGCGAGGGAATTATATCTGTTTTGATTGGTGTCAGGTTTTTTATTTTTCTGTCGTGTTTTGTCTGTATGATATGTATTTGTTTTTTTGTCCATTCATTTGTGTGATGTATTAGTTCAGTCATGTAATTGTGTCCGTATGTGTTGGCGATATGTAGGTGTAGTGTTAATGCTTTGCGATTAAGGGCGTCTTTTTTCTTATATAGTTGTTTAATTGATTCTTTTATGTATGTTCTTTGTGCGATGTTTTGTGTTATTCGGGCGGCCTGGTTGTTATGTTTAATTTTGATTTGGGCATACTTAGGTGTTAGTGAATGGCTTGTTTATGCATGTTTTGTTGAAATATATGTGAGCTACATCTCCCTGCTGTTTACACGAAATATTAACAATAATTGTAATGAGCTATTCATATAGAAAAAGGATTAAACAACACGATTAAATGATTTGCGGCAAAAAATAATGGTAAAATTTATTTCTACATTTAATAGAAAAGTAAGCAAGTCTGTCCACATATAACATTGACAAAATGGCACAAGATGTAAAATTAAGTCGGAAAGGAGGCGATATTATATATATATATAATTTTTTATTATTCGTTAATTTTATATTAATAGAATTATTTCGATTGTTATTAATTTACTTAGAAACCTCTGATGATAAAGATATTTTTCAGTGAAACGTGCGTCAGGTGTTAAAAAGAATATACGAAATTGTACTACTTGCAGAAGAAACAAATTGAAAACATCACAAATTTTATATATATATATATGAATATATATATATATAATATGCCTGCGTGGGTGGGTGCGCGTACGTGCACACGCGTGCGCGCATGAGTGCGTGTATAAACATTTCTATGTAGTATAATATATTTGAAACAAGCTTCCAATTATTATAATTATAATCAATATCATAATCATTTTCTTTATCTACATTTTCATTGTTACTAGTTTCAGTTAAAAACTGAAGCTAGTACGTTTAGTTGTAAACATAAATACTTTTATCAACGAAATGAAAAAGGTTATTTAGTTGATACATACCTTCATAGGTGACTTAAATTTTTGAAGATGAAGCTACCCAGAACCGACTCTTTGTTGCTGCATACTTTTCAAGTGACTTGAGTTTGAGCTGTTTGTTCAGATGGCGGATTCTGATGAATGTTCTTGTCCTGACGTACAGACAAATGACTTTCTCGTCCACCTCTGGAAATTTAGATTTGAGTAAGGTGGCCAAATAAGAGATAACTTTCACTTGTTTTGATACTGTACGTCCGTGGAAAGAAGTAAAAACTATCTCAAACTGAATCAGTTTTTGTAACCACTCGTCTGACGGATGGGTAAGCCCCCCCTTTGATATAATCGATATCCAGTCATGACTATGTTCCCCGGAAAGACACAATGTTTCGCCTCTCACACCTAGACTTTCATCAATGAAGCGGCACTTGAATGCGATGTACCCGGCCAGATATTTTAAGGCATCTTGAGGAACATCGTTGTCACTTGCAGACGGGGCCAAGTCCTCTGTTTTTAACAATTCTGCTTCGTCGGTGTCATTATTCGGAGAACTTGGTATTAACGTATGTTCAACTATGTCTATGCATAGTTCATTGGTAACAAACTGGATGAAATCCTCGTCAGAGTCATTTGATTCCATAACTTCGGTGGAATGAATGCTACCATCCTCAGCCACAGACGCACTTCCAGATAACGGTATATCGTCCGTGCTACCCATTAAAAGTAAGAGCCGAATTCTGTTGCGCACTTCAAAGGGAGTGGGATTATTATAAAAGACGCCTAATCCCCGAATTCGTGAAAAAAAGTTTTCAAGGCAATCTTGATTGAATCTAGCGGTCAAAATGTACGTCACCCCATGAATCATTGTCATTTGTTCATAAAGGCCGAACAATGAATTTAAAGATATAACGAAACCTTTCTGAAAAGGTAGTAAACTTTTTTTACTTGCTACTCGCATGTTAGTTGTTACTTCCAAAAACCTTTTTAAAGTATTTTCTTGGCTCCTTAAATTCATGCCGTACCCACTTCTGAGGGGCGTTTTCTGGTCTTTTGGTAGTCTTGAGTTTAAAACAGCAAATGCATCGTTTACCAGTTCGATGAAGCTGCTTTCGCGCTCTTTATTTGCAACATACTTCAGCACCTTTGCTGTACGATTAGAAAACAACTGTGCAGCAAATCTTACATTTTGACGAGATCGACCAGTTACGTTAAGGTGTATCTGACTAATATTGGGTAAAATCGTCAATTCTCCTTTCTGTTGCTGTAACAGATTTTCGATTGTATCTTTTTTAAGCTCAGTGCCGTCGCAAAGTAACAACCCATGGTCTAGAAAATGTTTTCTAAGCAGCTTCAAAAGATGAGGTACGTCACAGAAAACCCACACCTTATCGTTTGTAGTCGGGTTAATGAAGAAATTTTTTTCTGTGTTTACATCTAATTCCTTCCAGACTTTTGAATTCTTTCCCCCCATATCACACGTCACAGCCGCTACATGAATATTACTGCTCTCAACGGCACTGATAATGCTTTTAAGCAATACATCTGTCATGGTCACATCAAAATCATAATAAATGGGTTGCTTCCACTTGGCAAACAGACCTCTAATTCATCAGAATCCGCCATCTGAACAAACAGCTCAAACTCAAGTCACTTGAAAAGTATGCAGCAACAAAGAGTCGGCTCTGGGTAGCTTCGTCTTCAAAAATTTAAGTCACCTATTGTTTTGAAGGTATGTATCAACTAAATAACCTTTTTCATTTCGTTGATAAAAGTATTTATGTTTACAACTAAACGTACTAGCTTCAGTTTTTAACTGAAACTTGTAACAATGAAATAACAATGAAAATGTAGATAAAGAAAATGATTATGATATTGATTATAATTATAATAATTGGAAGCTTGTTTCAAATATATTATACTACATAGAAATGTTTATACACGCACTCATGCGCGCACGCGTGTGCACGTACGCGCACCCACCCACGCAGGCATATTATATATATATATATATATATATATTCATATATATATATATATATAAAATTTGTGATGTTTTCAATTTGTTTCTTCTGCAAGTAGTACAATTTCGTATATTCTTTTTAACACCTGACGCACGTTTCACTGAAAAATATCAGTATCATCAGAGGTTTCTAAGTAAATTAATAACAATCGAAATAATTCTATTAATATAAAATTAACGAATAATAAAAAATTTTATATATATATATATTGTAATAAAATATAAATAAATGTTGATGTGTGTGTTGATGATATCAGATTGTGAAGTATGTTAGACTCCGATGCAATCAAGCCGCACTGTTTGGGCTAGCCAATTTGTAATAAAATAAATAAATTGTAATGTAATATGTTTAATTGGTGTGTAATTGGTGTGACTCTCGACGTCTTACTGGCCTGAAACACTTCCTTAAGTTTCCCAGCTGGTCGAGTCCCAATGGTAGCAAGACCGGTCGAGTAGCGTAAAGTTGATGAAGGAATATATCTGTTCAGCTTCGCCGAAAGTTTCAAAACAAAATTTATTGTTTTGAAGGAAATTTAAAAAAAAATTATGTTTATAAAAAAAAATAATTAAAAAAAATTTTAATTTTATTAATTAATTAATTATGATCAATTAATTAATATAGGGCTGTGAAGTTTTAAACCGTGTAATGCTCTTCTGAAAATTTTTATTAAAGTTTTAGTATAATTTAAATAATCTATCACCACTCATAAGACTGTCTGTAAACCAATCGATGCTTGTTTACCTTTTTATTGTTTAGGTTATCTTCACTTACGGGTGGTAAAGTCCTTGTAGATTATCAATTAGAATTATATTCTTGGTAATTAGTATTATTGAAGAAATAAAGAACTATTAAGTATTGAAAAGTATTAATGTTTTTTATTAAGTAATAGCAATATTGACTCTTATCGATTAGTATCGATTCTCAGGATATCGAAAAAAGTTACAAGTATATGATATAAAAATTATATAGGGTTCTTTAAACAGCCAGTTATTACCAAAGTCAGAGAAATCGGGCTAATATTTAAAAAGTATAACGTTACAATCAAATTAATAGTTATTAATAAACACAGACATTGAATAATAATTTGTAAATATAATAATTGTTTTCACCAAACAGCTGAGTTGAACTAAGAAGAAGGCACTGGGATCGTCAAAGCAAATGGCCGCCGTCAAGTTGATCAAAATGTTGCTCGTTCCTGCTGCATTCCAAATAATGTATTTTCTGTCAATATTCCTGTTCTCGTGTCTGCAAATCTCTTGTTAAATGTTGTGTAGTGACTGGTGTAGTGATTCTGGGTTGTATTTAGTATGTCTGTGTAATTATAAGTCAAAACACTCTTCCCAATTCCGACACTAATTTGGTTAATGTGTTATACAGTTTTCTGGTGTTTTTCACAGTAGAAATGTATTGTTTAGTGTTAATTAGTGTTTCTTGATCGTTTTTGTCACAATGTATATGTCCTGGAAGGATTTTATAATTCACTCTCGACTTTACAGTAACGTACTGTTCGCCACTGATCTTTAACGTTTTAAGATAGGTTAGATCGTCACAAAACTCTCGTTTATGTTATCCGTTCAAATACCAATAATCAACTAACTGTTTCCTTTAGTTTCAATTAAACTCTTAGCCTATATAATATTATCCTTAACGTTGTTCAAAAATATTTTCACATCCTGTGTACACTTTACTATTTCACTATATGAACGCCTAAACTTTGGTTATTTGTCAATTTTATTCACTAGATGTGATTTAAATTAATCTTTCAGTTCATTCAGCTTATTTTCAGATTAAATAATGCCGTTTTATAGTGTTTTCTGTCCAAAAAATAGTAATTTTCTTTCAGTTTGGTATACTCTGAAAAGTCAAAACATCAAAATTTACTTCCTGTCATTATATAAATTCAGCCATTTTATCAGTTATATTTAATATTAATAATCCTATATTGTATTAAAAGGTTCCTACTCCCTTATTTTCTGGTAATTAATTGAATTAGTTGTATTCTGAAACATTATTCTGGAATATATGACTCCCATGTCCAAATTTCTGAGTTTAGTCATTTTCATTTTTATTTATAATTCTGAATATAATTTATTAAAATCTCTCTAAATGGTATGTGCAATTATATGGCATGATCTCAAGTTTATTTTGTCTAAACCCTTTTTGTTTATTTGCATTTAAATGAGCAATTTCTCTGTTTTGATGAAGTTTGGTTTCCATTCTTTTGGCCTATGATTTTTTAACAATTTTTCTTACAAAATATTTTACAAACAATATATGATGTGTGATACCCTCTCTGACTTTTACATATAGTATTATAAATTAAACATGTTTTCAAATTACACAATAACAATTAGTATTGGTTACAATACAAATAATAGCTAAACAAAATAAAGAATATTTTTTTTTTAAATAAATGGTTGTCTTCAAGTCAGACATTTTGCAACAAAATCCCCATTTCCAACATGGAAATATGGTTTACAAAAAAGGTTTTTTACTAACTAACATCTTAATTACTCTCGACTATTTACAAGTGGTAACTATTTTTATAGTTCTGATGTTAGTTGTATCAGACCCAAACAAATGTCCTTATATCTAAAACATTTTTATACTATATACATAAAAACCTTATATTTATATTCTTATTTCTAACTATTATTATAAGTAGGATTCTACAGTTTTTATACCGTCTTTTATACATTGTCTTTGGGGAATTGCACCCTGTCATTAACAAATAAATAGTATGAACCGTTCAAAAAGCACTATGAAATCTGTTTTTCTTTTTTCATGTAAAACAAAATGTTATTTTAAACAGATTCATGTCTTATGAACAACATTTTGTCACAGTACACATTTTAAGTCATTGAAAAATGCATATTTCATTGCATCCAATGTTTGTGATTGCCAAGAATGAAACACAAGGTTCATTTTTTATAATACCCAAAACTATCACTGGTTCACTTTGCACTTATATATTATGTTAATGCTAAATGGTCGTATAGTCTTATTAACATAATAAATTGGTTAGCGTTTTTTCAATGGAGATTTGTTCCATGGGTACTATATTATTGTTTCATCTTAGTTCACAGGAAACTTTTACTTTATACACTCCTCTCTCTTAAATTTATATACATGTGGTTTTTATTTCGTTATACTTTTATTTTTAGATATTTATTTTGGGGATATAGGGATTTGGGTGTCTTTTATAAGAGCATGACATCTTCTTCAGGATGCTGCCCTCTTCTTCTTTCTTCAGTCTTCTTTTCTCCTGCCTTCTGGGACTGGTATCTTCTCCATCTTCTTGTTGCCATCAGGTTTCTTGGGATCTTCTCCATCTTCTTCTTTATTTCAGAAATACACAACCTGTATTGGTTGATCTTGGCTTATTTTAGGGTTTCTATTCTATTTATTCTCCCTCGTTGTGGGTTTGGTCATATTCTGTACTGCTTGGTTATTTACTTTCTTACCTTCCTGGGTTATAGTTTGAAAACCTTTGGTTATGAGACTGGTTTTGGATGACTCATCACTAGTAACTCCTTTTACTTGAACTTGTATTTTCTTTATAATAATGATTTCTTTCCACAGTTTCTATGAATTAATCTTTTTATATAAACTTAATGCTTTCTTCCAAATTTAAATATTATAACTTTATTATTCTAATGATCAATTGCCATTCAATATTATGCATACATCTGTCACGCTACAATATATATATATATATAATATCGCCTCCTTTCCGACTTAATTTTACATCTTGTGCCATTTTGTCAATGTTATATGTGGACAGACTTGCTTACTTTTCTATTAAATGTAGAAATAAATTTTACCATTATTTTTTGCCGCAAATCATTTATTCGTGTTGTTTAATCCTTTTTCTATATGAATAGCTCATTACAATTATTGTTAATATTTCGTGTAAACAGCAGGGAGATGCTAAGTAGGACATTGTCTCAGGTAAGATTGCATGGTAAATCAAGACTCGCGCGTATTTCTTCCACCAGTTCACGTCACGCGGCAAAAACAGCTGATCGCTAGGTTAGCGCGGGAAGCCGGAATGGCCCCCCCTGACACTATCGTTCCGTTAGGTCAACAAATTACTCTGTTTTTAAAATCTGGAGTTCTTTTGATCATGAAAATAGACATAAACGTTGATTACATGAAAAGAAAGTACACTATTATACCTTATAGGTACTTAGGATTTATAATGTGTTTGTACAATTTGTTCCGTAGTGTCGTATTTCTGTTACAGTAATTATGTTTACAAATAAGGTTATCTTTATAAATGTTTTTTAATATAAGTAAATTATGCCTTTACCTTTGAAAGAAAATACTACTTTTAAATAGTGAGAAATTTTATCATTGAAAATAATTTAAGTGATTTGGGGTTTTAGGAGTAAGAAATTATTCGGTACTTATCAGTTCGTCTCACGTTGAAAGGTCGTCATCAATATAGGCGTTTATTTTTCGAATTTGGTCTGGTTGAAGGCTTCCAGCGTCTTCTTCAAACTGGTCTGGGTTATTTCTTTAATTAGTTTGTTCAATTTCGTTCCTGGTCATCATTAATTCTGTACAGATCAACGTCTCTTCACATGGGATCATTTGAATTCACTAGTTGACTTGTTATAACTGTTTAAATTAAAGTTTTAGTTTGTCCAATTTCTTGTGTGGCGTACCCACGCTTCGTTTCTTCAGCGTCTGTATAATTTAACGGAAAAATAAGCCTCAAATGACTCGTTGTCATAGTAACTAATAATTCCATGCTTGTTTCATTACTCTTTGCTTACATTGTTAGAGATATTTGAATTTTTATTCAAATTTATTAAGTATTTTCCCAATGATTTTATTCCCTTATACTTCCTTTGGGATAATAAATGACATCACTATTATTTTTCTTTTCTTTCAAAGTTTACAATGATACCTCATAAGGTCATATTTTGCTACACTTTAACTATAGTCTAATTAGTCGACATTTAAAAAATAACATATCTTTCTTGAATTAAATTATTACAATAATATTTCTGTGTAGAAATAACTGATATACAATCATTGTCCATTCACTGTTCTTAGATTAGTAAGATTTTTTGTGAAATTGATACAATTTGCATTTGAAATGTTCTTGACAGTTAACTGTTTTCCTAGTTACAAACAGCCATTATTGTTTTCTAGTGTATTTCCCTTTTAAATTACATTCTGAATTCAGCCTGATGGGCTTCACTTATTTGTTTGTGTTTTAATTATTATTCAACATAAATTTTCATTACTTTTCATTTAAAATATAATAGTTAGGTTTATGGACTGTAAGTCCCTTTTCAGTCATATTCCTTCTTTAACATTGAATCAACTATTCTTTATAAATCATAAATTATTCTTAGTACTAACATTGATTTCTATCTTGTCTTATAAAGTATGGTGATAAACCTTGTCACCTTCTCTAATATTATTAAGGTTGATTCCCCTTTCAACATGGGGTGTTGTATTCTTTATAAATGTAATCTTTAATAACAAACTTTACTTCTATCCTATCATGCCATGTTAACACAAGTTATGGTACTGGGCTTTCTCCCTGATATATCACATGCTTTCCTTATATTAATTTTAAATACTATTTTTAATTACTTCTAGGTATACAATTAATTATAATTCCACTCTAATCATTGGTGGTTTATCAATGTTTTAAAGAGTGTCTATTTCCTTAGCATTCTAATTTGAATGTTTCACCTTCACTATTTTATAGGGCATTAACACTTCACTTTGGTTCACTGTTTTGTAATTAGTGTTATTTAATGGGTAACCCCTATACTTCTTCCTACCATTTCTCACTATTTTGTTCTAGTATTATGTTTACTATAAACAATATTAGGCTAGTTGTGTTTTGGTTGAATCTAACCTTTCTGACAGGGTTAATGTACTCTTCCTATACTACTTTGCTTTATAATTGTATTGTCTTAAAAATGGTTACATATGTTAAATCAATAATAATAATAACATTGGTTTCATTAATATATAATTATTTAAGGTTTATTGACCGTATTCTATCTTTAACATACAATCTTTCCCTTTTATATATGTGTGTTAGTTTCCCCTTGGGTTTTATCTGTCTCCTCTTCATTCTTCCTCTTCTTCTTCTTCAATAATCTTCATCTTCTTTCTTCATCTTGGTTTGGTCCTCCTTTAGTTCTATGTCCATCATTGTTTTGTCAATCACATTTTCTTAAGTATGTTTGGGTTGTCGGCTCAATCATGTCAAAATATTTACATTTTAATAAGTATGTTACGTGGTTCCCTTCTTTATGTTTGTGTTTTTTGGCTCAATCACTTGGGTTGGGTAATATCGTGGTACGTCATGTCAAAGTATTTACATTTTAATCATTTTTTACACATTTTTTTCATATGAAGTAATTTTATATCAAGAATTATCTTTTTTATCACTGGTACGAGATTTGGCTTAATTGTATCGTTACAATATATATATATATATTATATATATAATACATTTAATATTTATAATTAAATTTACCTTAACATGTTATTTTAAATTATAAAAATAACATCTTGAGGTAAATTTAATTATAAATATTAAATGTATTATATATATCAAGAAACGGACTGTAGCAAAAAGTGACTAAATATATATATATATATATATATAACCAAATACGTTACAACACAAATAAGCCAACCCAATACCAGGGATGAACAAAATAATATTGAATTTAAAATAATACTTCATGTTAAATAAAAATGATTAATTTAAATAAAATATAAAAACTATGACTCGACAAACGACGACATGACCTAACCCAAGTGATTGACCCAACAAAAGGAAACAACAGAAGAAGGGAACCACGAAAAACAAATGAGAATAAAACCAAAGAAGAGAAGAAGGTGATTGACAAAACCAAAGGAAGAAGAAAAAAAAACAAAACCCAAACAAAAATGAAACAAGTTCTTGGAATTAAACGACTCAATGTAACACGTTGAAATGTACCCAAAGGAGAAGGTGGAAAACCCAAGGTATTAACCAAATACAATGAGAATGAAGAAGGAGGGAAATAGATAAAAATGAAAACCAATAATGATACACAAACAAGTAATAAAGCATAGGAGAAGGAGAAATAATGCACTCAAAAATAATATTGGAACCAAGACCAATAATTAACCTATGAGAAAGGAAAAAGTAAATGTCATTATCCATTAATGGAGAATAATAATTTAGGGAAGAAACCCTCGTAAACAATGTTAAAGATAAAAATGATAAAAAAGTAAACTAAACCCCAATTTAGAATTAGATGTAAGAATAGTATTGTAAGGACATAAAATTGTTAATAGTATTAAGGAAATATTGTAATGAAAGAGAAAAAATGAATAGTGAGATAGTAATTAGAGGGATTACCCATTCAGAAACACTTAAAAACAAAAAACCTTTGTGAAGTGCAAAATGAAAGTGTAAAAACCCCAAAGTGTAGTGATAAAGAAAGTACACTAAATAAATTATAATTAACTATAAATAATTTAAGAGTGAAGGTAATGATTGAATGAAAATAGTGTAAAGTATAGAATGGAAATATAGTGAAAAATAGTGAGTGATAAAATCATTAACAATTAATAAATCCTAAAGAACGCTAAAAGTTTAATAGTGAAAAATAATAGTGAATAAGTATGTTGTGAAAAATAGTATTAATCATAGTTGAAAGGGAGAATCCCAGGAAAGAGTAATGTGAAAGTATTAACATGGAGGGAAAGTAAAGATTGTTTAAAAGTTAAGGAATTAGATACAAATAAAAAAACACCCGTGTTATAAGGGATCATGATAAATTCATAAAGGTGATGTTGTTTGTCACACTAAAAAATAATATAAAATAAGATATATTGTGAACAAAGATTAGCAAATAATAAGTTAGTTAAATAATTATTCAATCAAGTTTATGAATTAGATATGGCTGTAAGAATCATACAGACCATAAGCCTACATGTTATATTTAAATAAAATCAAAGAAGTAGTAAATAATGGCCACATTGTTATTATTGGCAAAGGAAATGAATAAAAGTGTTAAGAAATGTATGACTAGAAAACATGGAAACCAAAGAGTAAATAATTGTGTATAAAATAATAGTGACATAATAATAACACAAACAGACTCAAAACACAACACAACCAATTATAATAACAAAATAAAGCCCTTTAGGCTGAAATGAAATGTAATTTAAACGAAATAAGTCAAATACCATAATGGCTACTGATGCCTAGGAAAGTACCTAACTGTCAGAACCAAACAACTACAAATTGTAACAAATCAACAAAGAAATTAGCAAATCTGAGGTGAAGGATTCACCAAGAATAAATTGTAAATCATTTGTAAAACAAAATATTATAATAAGCATTGGTATACAAAAAGAAATGTAATTAACAAGTATTAACATAATTGTAAAAACATAAAATCTAAAATTACCCAAACTTGTGGGGTATCAAAATAATCTATGAAAGGAAATAAATACTATAGTGACAATATTTAATAACCAGGAAGGAAGATAGAAGGATAACAGCAGTCAGAAGATATACGAAGAATTCGAATTTTGATAACAATACATCATCTCAAAATCAACCAATCAAAATCATGCAGTTGCCATGGAAACGGCAGTTGAAGACAGGATTACCGTTGAATACCGTTACAGAAGTGAAGCGTCAGTAACAGAATACAGAAGCCAATGTTGGGAAGAACGATTTTCTAATAAAATAATGTAAAAAAGTAATCAAGGTTCATAACCATGATGGTATAAGAAGCAGACGACCATTTATAGCAGTCCACTCGAGATCCAGGAGAATTAAACGGAAAATTAACCGAAAAGAATGACCAGATACGTTATGAAAAGGACGCCCAACCCATTGAAGCCCAAAAATTAATGAAAAAAGAACTTATTGCAGCCAAATCCTACCCGATCAAACGAACGAAGACACCAAGTCATGCTGAGGTGTTAAGTACAATTAAATTACCTATTTCCAAAAAACCAAATCACTCTAAATTTTACTAAAGGTAAATTTATCTCACTATAAACAAATATTTCTCTTTCACAGATTATTTAAGTAAAATAAAACTCACTGAAAATCTGTTAAGATAAAACATAGCCTATTATTTAAACACGAACTTTCAAAACACATTTAACAGATTGTAACATCACACATTATTATTTATGTACACGTAGAATAAGGTAAAATATTTTTATTGTAACCATAGGAATTCTTTAGCTCATAACCACAAGAATCCCACGATTTTGGAAACGAAAATAATTGTAATAACTTAACGTATACAGCCATGCTGAGGCTGATCGTTTCCTTAATCGATTCGTCAAGCCTAGAGAACAAGAGTTTCATGTAATCAGTCGGTGCAAATTTATCATTATATAATTGTCAATTTAAACATTTTAATTATCACCTATTCAAAATAACTATTACAGGGAGTAACCGTCGTTATTATTTCATAGGGAGTGCTTTATATATTACTAGTGTTTATTTAAGAATAGATTTGATGAGAAGCGAACAAGCTGTCATTTGCGCAACAACATCGACAATTCAGACGGCAGTGCGAGCGGGAATTATTTGAACGCCCCGACCGTCACCGCTGAAAACTCATCATACTACAGTTTTAGTTGTTTTAAAAAACGACTTGGCGCCACCCGGGATTAACACACCCCTATAAGTAAACAGGTAAGGTTACTACCGTGTTATACTGGTGATTACCGCAACGCTACGGACATCGTTAGCCGCGAAACATTGATGTAACGACCCCGGTGCTAGACGAACGCACTAACAATTATTACACATTCCAAATTGGTGTACATTTTACAGGTACGCACCAGCCGTATCAGATCGTTACAAAATATATATATATACTGTATATATATATATATATATATTCCTCAATAACACAAAGTAGCCAGGTATGAACTAAAGAGAAATCATGTTTAAAAAAAAGATGTTAAAATATAAGAAAACTTGTTGACTGGTCAGAAATTTCAACCAATTTATTTATAGACAAGTAAATATTAAAAAAAAAAAGGTTTGTGTATATGGTGCAGAGAGTAGCAACACTGAAATCATACGGACCTTCAAAAATAAGGTACTATGGAACAGAGTCAATGTTTCTTAGATAACACAAAATAAAAACTTGAGAGAGATTCACAACTTGAAATCATAGGTTACAAAATAAATAAATAAAATGACTGGTTATAAGGAAATAAGGAATGTGGTTGTGTAAACACCCAAATGTGAAACAGTCATGAAGATTGATAACTGGAAGTCACTTTGACTGGTACAGAAAAGTGACAGTGCCACAAAGGAAGTAAGCAAGTTATTTGCTAGTGACGCAATGCAGTACATAAGAAAAGTGAAATACATCTGAACTGACAGACTAAATGACTTTAATTTAAATCTTCTTTGAATCTCATAACTTAATGTCATTTACTTGGATTTTGTTGTCCATGACGTGTCCCTTGATTAACTAATTATAATGTTACGACGATCTACTTGATCGTCGTAGGTACAGTGAAAAACAAAAGTACAAGACACCAATTAAGTCACTAATTACCAGCTTTAATTTTCACAGTTAAACAGTTCGTAATTAACAACACAGTCTCTTATAACAAATCAAATAAAAATTGTTCACACGCAAATAATGTCAGCTAATATTAAAACACAATTGTATTACAATTTTCCGTCCGATTATAAAACACAACACTTAACTAATAACCACTTGAACGCGCATAGTAACCTCGCCCGATAATAACTGGAACCGCACTGAAAATATATCGCTGCTATACTGAACTGAACGTCGTTGAATACTGGTATTTATACTGCCCCAAATTACCAGATTATTCCATAATGCGTGTTAGCGCCAGAGTGTGCGACGTAATTAATTTCGGCCTTGACACAGTCAGCGCGGCTGGCGCCTTCGAGAAAACTCTCGCGAATGCGTCTACAGGCATACACATTAGAGCGAGATTCTTCTGGCACATTCGACAAACACGTAAATTGTTCTGTGATGTCGTAACACTTCCCCGTCCTTAAGCCTGTTCATCCCGAACTGGCAAACCATCTCTGAAGTAGTATTTAGCCAGGCGATCTAGGTGGACGACCTTGAACTTTCGCTGTCCTTCCTGTTGAATCCGATAAACATCGTTGATTCTTTTTTTCACAATGTAAGGTCCTTCCCAGTTAGACTGAAGCTTAGGTGAGCGACCACGATGGCGCTTTGGGTTGAACAACCAGACCTGATCTCCTTCTTGGAAACCCACACTATTGCTGGAAATGTCATACAGAGTTTTCATTTTATCACTGGCAATCTTCAGCCGTCCTCTTACCATGCGATTCATTTCTCGCAGTTGGTTTTCTAATTGCGAGGAATAGTTCTGCGGCTCTTGGGACTGAGTCTCAGGTGATCCGAACATTTAAGTCCCCAGGAAGACGAATCTCCCGCCCAAACACCAATTTTGCTGGAGTCATGCCGGTTGTGTCATGTACTGATGATCTATACGCCATGAGGAATAGTGGTATACGTTGGTCCCAGTCTGTTTGGTTCTCGTCAACAACCTTCGAAAGATGCTGCTCAAGTGTCCTGTTGAATCTCTCAACCATCCTGTCCGACTGAGGATGCAGAGGCGTTGCCCTGGTCTTTCGAATTCCGAGTAGACAGCATAATTCTTTAAACACTCCTGACTCGAAATTTCTCCCTTGATCCGTATGGATTTCCATAGGGGCTCCATAACGGCATCAGAAGTTGTGAACTAACTCTTTGCCGCAGTGGTAACCTCCTGATTTGGAATTGCGCTTCCACCCACTTAGTAAAGTAGTCACCTACAACCATCATCAGTAACTGGGAATGGTCCAGAAATGTCTATGGCAATTCTCTCGAAAGGCAGTCCAACGTTATACTGTCTCATTTTACCCCTGCTTCTGGTTTGTGGGCCCTTGCTTGCAGCACATATTTCACACGTCCGAACCCATTCCTCTACGTCGTGGCGAAGATGAAGCCAATAGAATCGCTTACGTATTTTGTCAAGGGTTTTGTTAACGCCAAGATGGCCTCCAGATGTTCCACCATGCACATCCTTCAAAACAGACTGCACTTTACTTCGGGGAACTATCAACTGCATTACCACGTCTCGTCCATCTGCACTTTCCCAAGCACTTTTCAGCAATCCGTTTTCTAAGGTGAGAGATTCCCATTGTGCCCAATAGCCCTTCAGCACTTCAGAACCATGGCAGATATCTTGCCAATCCAGGCAGCGACCTTCCTATTTTGCTGTGAAGATCGGTCCAATGTCTTCATCAGTCATCTGTTCTTGTCGACAGTCTTGTGTTGTCCAGCCATCTGCCAGGAAATCTACAGTGCCGGCTTGAACATGTTCGCTTGAGTTTTGTTCTTCCATTCTGTGGCAATGTCGGCAGTCTTCCGGCACGGACTTCGTGATAAGCCAACTGCATTACCATGCAGGCGCCCCCGTCGATGTTGTACTCTTGAAGTTGTACTCATGCCAACTGTTCAAGCGGATACGTTCAAGCCACCTTGCCAACTGTCCTTCCGGATTTTTAATCTCAAGAGCGATACAAGCGCGGCATGTACGTAGTGAAAACTTTCTTCCATAGAGGTATTTATGGAAGTGCTTCAACGCTCGGACGATTGCCAGCAACCTCTCTCCTTGTAACGCAATAATTTCTCTCCGGTTTAGAAAGTGTCTTGCTGTAATACGCTATTACTCATTTTCACCGTTTTGCACTTGGGACAAAACTGCTCCTAGACCAGTACTGCTTGGCAGTCTTTCTTTGTAACATCATTTAACCTCCGGTAGTCTACGCAGAAACACAATCCACCATCCTTCTTCGCTACCAGGACTACAGAAGACCAAGCAGTTGACGAAGGTTCGATTACTCCCTCTGTCAACATGTCCTGTACTAACCGAGACATTCCTCTTGTTTAGATAATGGAGGCCTTCGAGGAGGTTGGCGTATCGGTGTTGTGTCACCGGTATTGATGCGATGTTGCACAAGAGAGGTTCGTCCCAATGACTGTCCCTGTACTGCAAAACAATCTTTGAATTCATGTAAAAACTGTCCGAGTTCTTTTACCTCACCACTTGAGAGGTCGTTAGTGTTCAATAATTCTTGCAGTTCCTCTGGTAATTTGGAATTATCCGAAGCACTGGATCTTCGTTGCGTCATTCCGGCTACCCAGGCCACAGGAGTCAATTTGCCTAGGAGCATATTGCTTTGTAAAGTGATAGCTTGATCCAAAATATTCGCCACTCTAATAGGTACATTTCCTGTTTCGTCAGGTTTTACTAAACTTCTGGCAATTAGTATGCCCGGTGTGCTGACTACTTGGGGTTCGAATATAGAGCACTGGTTGCCCCTAGTATCTACCTCGGTTCTAACCATGGAGTCCACTTTTCGGAGTTTGTCGGAACAGTTACGGCCACTTGGTTTATGACGTCCATCGATTTTTCTGCTGTCGTCATTGTTGATAGCATTACCTCTTCTCCTCCGATTCTCAAGACATTGTTTTTGAAGTCGACTATAAATCCGTATGCATTCATAACGTCCACACCAAGAATTGCTTCATCCACAATGTCTGCAACAAGTACTTGATGATTAAACTCAAGTCGACCGAGGCGTAGGTGTATCTCCACTTTTCCATACACTTTTACAGGCCGTCCAGTAGCTGTTCGCAAGCTGCAAGAGCACCAGAGTGGCTTGAGATCTTTCACCACGTCGGGGCGCACAATAGAAACTGTTTGCCTGTGTCAACTGTAATCGAGATTGGCCTTTCTTGAACAAATCCGGTAACTACCAAGCTCCCGCTGTTTTTCTGAAGTGTAGAAATTGCGTATTTTCTAGGGGCTTCGTTCCTCCAGTTAGTCAGAACACGCCCCGTTGTACTGACTATTGCTCGTTTCCCTGCTGCTGAATTCTAACCCGACAATCTCATTGTAGATGTCCAGGTTTCCCACATCTATAACACTTCGGTCTTCCATCCTTTCTTATTTTATTCTGTGGCGCCGACCGTCGAGTCTCTGTTCCTTGTTCTTCATCCTCATCGTCTGTGCCGTCGCGATCTTTTAGCGCGCGCCCTTTATGACTTGTCCAACCAGACGCTGATTTGGCGGCCTCAAATTGCAAAGCATGTACCAGGGCGTCCGCACTGTTCTGGTGTTTTGCCATACGTAATACTTGCTGTAGTTCGTTATCTCGGACACCGGGAGTAAATGTCTGCATCGCAAAACTCCTTCAAAAATCTTCTGGCGCTTCAGGATAGGCCAGTCTAATTAGTCTGATGATACTTGCTCAAACTCTTGAAGGCTCTCCCCGGAATGCTGTCGCCTTGCTCTCAACTGGGTGCAGTACACATCTCGCAAATGTTTATCACCATACCGTAATTCTAGAGCTTTTATCAACTCAACATAGATGTTCTGGCTGTCAGGTGGCACTTTCTGTAGTAATTCTGCCGCAGGTCCTTTTAATGGACCTGAAACAGCCTTGTCGTTCTCTGTCCAATTATTTGCGCATGCAGCAGCTTCAAATTGACGGAGGTACGTTACCCAGTGACTGCTTCCGTCAAAGGTTGGAGCTTTGACATGAACCGTCCCTACTGCATACAAAGTGACTTTCTCTATTAACTTATTTTCTGTGTCTTTTCTGTCTTTATCATTGGTACAGTCTGTTCAGAAATTTGTTTTGGTTGTATTTTCATGAACTGTTCAAGTTCATTTTTAATTTGCTCTTTTATATTCGCCATACAGTTTTCTACTGCAGATATTTTTGTTGACATAGCTTCTTCCACACTCAAGACAGATTTTTCTACTTCAGCTATTTTATTTGACATAGATTCTTCTACGTCAGATATTCTGGTAATCTGATTATTAAGCTCATCTCGTAATTCACCTACATCACCACATAGGAGACTCAATTCTGCGGTAGTATGTTCTTGCATCTGCTTTTGCTCATGAATTAACGCTTTGATGTCACCTGCTTCACATTTACGTTCCTCTGCTTCCTGCTTATGTCGTTCCTCTGTTTCTTCCCTTTCTTGTTTTCGTTCTTCTTTTTGTCGTCTTTCTGCTTCTTCCGCCTCCTGTCTGCGTCTTTCCTCTGCTTCCAGCAGGAGGGTTTCCTGTCCCTCTTCCGCTTTCTCTGCATCCTGTCGTCGTCGTTCCTCTGTCTGCAACAACAGCGCCTGGAAAATTTCCATCATCTTACTGGCATCCACTGTTTTCCGATTAATTACGAATTACACTCATCTTGTACAAAGTGTCCACTGTTTCCACTGTTAACCGTTCTATCCCACTTCTGACACCACTGTTACGACGATCTACTTGATCGTCGTAGGTACAGTGGAAAACAAAAGTACAAGACAACAATTAGTCACTAATTACCAGCTTTAATTTTCACAGTTAAACAGTTCGTAATTAACAACACAGTCTCTTATAACAAATCAAATAAAAATTCTTCACACGCAAATAATGTCAGCTAATATTAAAACACAATTGTATTACAATTTGCCGTCCAATTATGAAACACAACACTTAACTAATAACCACTTGAACGCGCACAGTAATCTCGCCCGATAATAACTCGAACCGCACTGTAAATATATCGCTGCTATACTGAACTGAACGTCGTTGAGTACTGGTATTTATACCGCCCCAAATTACCAGATTATTCCATAATGCGTGTTAGCGCCAGAGTGTGCGACGTAATTAATTTCGGCCTTGATACAGTCCGCGCGGCTGGCGCCTTCGAGAAAACTTTCGCGAATAAGTCTACAGTCACGTAGGCCACACACATTAGAGCGCGATTCTTCTGGCACATTCAACAAACACGTAGATTGTTCTGTGATGTTGTAACAATAATTATAATCCTACTGACTTGGAACACTATGTTTTTTATTGGTAAAAATCTAAAAATTTTACTTATAGCCTGAACTAGTTTTTGCTTATTACAAGCTTTGTTACAGTCTGCCACTAGGACCATTGTCTGTCTTGTTCTTGGTGACGGTGCCGTCGTTCGAAAGATCAATGTTGTGTGTGTTATATGTTCGAATAGTATGTGTTATTTGAACTGTGTCAAATCAGTGTTCCAAGTCAGTAGTATTATACTTATATTTAGTTAATGTTACTCGTATTACTAAGTGGAACTATATAAATTTTTTATTTAACTTTACAGGCAAATGGAAACCTGGCAGAATTGGTGTTTGAAAGGATGTCATGTGGAACAGTATTGGACTTCTTAGACTATCTACAACCAGATCCACCAATGCTGGAGCAACAATACAGACGCACGTACATCATCAACACATCATACTTCTTGCAGTTTGGTGTTGTATTCTCTTGGGTCAGCTGCTTAATGTGGGCAATGACAGCTCTGTATAATGCATATTTAAGCTTTCACAAATGACATTAGTTTTACTGTTAAGGACCGACTTAGTGACACTGTGCTGTGAATGTTAGCATTTGTTAAATTTTAACACTGACCAGAGCTGTGTGTACAAATTGTGTGATGCTATGTACTGGCGACTTATATAAATGTATCTAACGTCGACTTACATACTCTACATGGAAGAGACACATGTTCACCATGTACATGCATCCACAGTGATAAAATATGTCTAGTATAAAAATCTGTGTCTTTCTATTATAAGATGAGTGAAAATTAATTGTATATATATTTTTAAACTGTCCAAAGTTTTATGGTTACATGACAAATATATACAAGTACATATACATATATTTGTTTTCATATTTTATGTTAGTAGTAATCCCATTGTATTACACACATTGCATATTCACAATATGAAGAATATAGCATATAGCACAAATTAAAAGAGCAACTAATGTTTACTGATTGTGAAGCATATGGACCTTTTTGTGTTTTCTTGGGTTATATTGTAAACTCATAACTAAAATTCTGGCTCATATAACAGAGAGAACTGAACAAGTGGATCAATTTAATTGTCCTGAGTGTAACATTTTCTACTGAGTGTAATAATAGGTATGTTATTAATAAGTTGAGTCACATGCATGGTATATATTACATAGTATAGATAGTAAATTGACCATGTACAGGAGAATACAAACTGGAACCTAAGAAATAAAATTGATCTAGATTAATCCTATTTGGATAAAGATTTACAAGACCATAGTTTTGCTAACACTGGTGTATGGTTGTGACTCTTGGGTGTTGGGCAAATGGCTTGAGGACCATGTACAAGCTACGGGGAAAAGATTCTTTTCTATGTTAAAGGGTTAATTCTGTTAAACTATAAAACAGCTTAAAAAAAACAAATGATGAGCTGAATGAGGACTGAAATGTTGTGATAAAAT
This sequence comes from Magicicada septendecula, assembly GCA_034769895.1. Lineage (NCBI taxonomy): Eukaryota > Metazoa > Arthropoda > Insecta > Hemiptera > Cicadidae > Magicicada > Magicicada septendecula. Next base: position 406,057,868 of record CM068375.1, read on the forward strand.
AAACAAAAGTTATTTGAAGTAACAGTCATACAAAAGAATAAAGGTAGATAATTCTTGAAGAGAGCAAGAGGACACGATAACTCAAAGTAACAATAAATAGTCCTAAAAAGTGTCGAATTGAAGGTGGGAAACACATTGTACAAAGATGCAAGGCTGGTTACTGTCAGTGAGTTTAAGCAGTGAAATTACAGCAGAGTATTTTCAAGGATAATCAATGTCAGCAGTTTTCCACATAATATTGTTATGATGATCACATCGATTGTTCCAACTGTTCAGTGGAAACAATAACTGACACATTTGGTGTCACTAATTACAACCTTTAATTAGACACAAACATCAATTATATATCAACAAAGCGCTCTTATACAATACTTCAAGTTAAATTTGTCCAACAATAAATGTCACTTTATTACAGTTTTGTACTAATTAACATAACAATCACTTTTTAATAAACCACAACAATCACTGCCAAACACACTGACAAAATCACCAGCTGTAACTAAACTAAACTGGGCTGCTTTGAATCCAGTATCCTTGCATTGTAATCAGATAGTGAGCCTGTACACCAGTAGTCTAGTACAAACCAGAACATGCAACTCTGCCATGCCAATATGCATGCAAGATGTCACATAGTCATTCAGCGATGCGGTACTATCTATATCTAGCATACTTTTTTATACTTACATTTCCAAAATAACTCAATCACATAAAGCATCCATTCCCTTGAAAGCAAGAACCATTTCACAAATAAAGGAGTCCTAGTCCTCTTACATATCATGGTACTGTAGTCAGAGAACAATGGGACCACTCTCACGAAATAAAGAGAAGAATTGAAAAGGCAAGAGCAGTGTACACTAGAATGAGCAGTTTATTCAAAAGTGATGAGTTAACAATAAACACAAAGATGAGACTTTTACGCTGCTACATATCGTAGAAGGTCCTCTTCTATGGTGTAAGTAGAATCTTGGACTGTGACTGAAGCCACAACTAACAAATTGGAATCTTTCGAAATGTGGCTTTACCGTAGAATACTGAGCATTTCATGGACAGCACGTATAACTAATGTTGAAGTTCTTAGAAAGATGAAGAAAGAAAGGGAAGTTATTAACACAGTGAAGATAAGAAAGCTTCAGTATCTGGGACATCTCATCAAAAATGAACAGAGATTTTACTTATTGCAGCCCATACTACAGGGAAAAGTACTTGGAAATAGAGGAGTTGGGCTGACAAATTTAAGGACCTGGTGAATCTCATGGCTGACAAATTTAAGGACCTGGTTTGGCATGAATACAACTGACTTATTCTGTGCAGCAATACAGAAAGTTAAAGTAGTCTGTATGATATCCAACATCCGAAACGGATAGGAACTATCAGAAGAAGCAGTCCTCTTAAATTTTCCTATTAAAGAAAACAAAAATATTTAACTGGACTGGACAAAATATTTGAGACTGGATTTTCCAGTTTTTTCATCATCTTTATGCTACTTAAGCTACCATCACTGTCCAATGATAAAATGAATGGCATAATAATGTTTGTTACTTTTTTTATTACTGGTATTGTACATGTTTTAGTGGATGGTTAGTGAGGATTGGTCAATAATACAAATTTTAGCTATTTTGCGTTGACGTTTCGACAATATTTATTGTCATCTTCAGGACCTGTGTATGAAATACAATAGAAATATCAAACATAACGAAACAATTAAATATTTGGGTGAACGTGTTGGTGTATGTGAGTGTGTGCATGCATATGTATGTATCATTTTATATGTGAAGACTTATGATAGTTTGTTTACATCTTCAAATTATCTTTAAGAAAATGAGCAAATTATAGTATGAGAGAACTTAATTTATACAGTATTACAATTTAAATTACTAAATGTAATGATATTTTAATTAATTAAACAAACAGTAATCAACAATTGGATATTAGATTGGTACATAAACTGTTTATACCTACAGCAGTCAACATATAGCAAAGTAATATATTACCAGGCGCGAATTCTCCATATGTGCGACGTGTGCGCCGCACGCGTCAAAATTATTACTGTGAATAAATAATTTAAAACTCTACTTATGTTTCAAATGAAGATGTGTGCGCTGTTTCAAGGAATGTGTGCGCTGGGAGCGGCCGCACCTCTCATGGCTATTGCTGAGGTAGCTGACTGGCGAGAAGTGCATGCTAGACTTGTAGAGGGGAGCGGAGAGGTAAAGTGGGGGTGCAGCGGTGTTAGCGTGCCTTGAGTGCGGCTTCAGTACCACACCAACCAGGCGTGTCGAGAGTTGTATGGTTTTTAAAGTTCTTTGAGATTTTCGAATAATTTCTGTTGAATCGTGATTCTGTTTTTGTGATGTGTTCTAAATCATGGAAAATCATAATTGTACAATTGATGACATTTTGAAAAATGGATTTTCATGTAGAAGTTTCGAAGAAAAACTTAAAATTGTTATAAATGGAAGACCGTGCCCTCCGTTGCCTAATTTAACAACTAAACACAAGGGCAAAAAGGAAGAATACACTAGACACTTTTCAGTATCACCTTTCAACTCGATTCCATGGTTAACTCACTGTGAGAAATTAAATAAATTATTTTGTTGGCCATGTATTCTTTTTTCCAAAGAAAAAAAGTGTGTGGACGAAAACTGGATTTTCCGATCTCAGTCATTTATCCTCTGCACAGCAACGACACGAAAGATCGCAGTCTCCTGTAGAATCATTTCTTAAATGCAACATGTTTGGAAAGCAGAGAATTGACTTTTAATTGACTCCCAACATAAAGACAATATCAGCAAACACAATGAGCTTGTTAAAAAAAATCGAGACATATTGAAGAGATTAATAGATGCTGTTTGTTATCTTGCAAAGCAGGAACTTCCTCTGAGAGGCCATGATGAATCAGCCAACTCATTAGACAAAGGAAATTACTTGGAGTTTCTTGAGGCACTCAGAGTATATGATCCTCTTTTAGACAACCATATAAAAACAGCTACTGTGTTTCGAGGTACATCTCCAGCAATACAAAATGACATAATCCATGCTATACGGGATGTTATTATAGACGAAATAAAGGAAGAAGTTTCTTCAGCAACCTTCATGCTGGACGAGTCGTCTGATATCTCATGTAAATCCCAACAACTGTCAACTGTGCTCCGATTTGTTAAGGATGGTGCTGCTTGTGAATGCTTTGTTGGATTTACTGACGTAAGTTCAGATAGAACAGCTGAAGGACTATTTGCACATGTGACAAGTTTCGTGGAAGAGTTTAATATCAGTGACAGATTGGTAGGGCAGACGTATGATGGTGCCGCAGTAATGAGCAGTCACTTGAACGGGCTTCAAGCTAAAGTTCTGGAATCTTACCCAAAGGCTCTCTTTACACATTGTTATGCCCATGTTTTAAACTTAGTTCTTCAACAATGTCTCTCAAATATAAAAGACTGCAGGATTTTTTTTCAAACACTTAGTGGGCTTCCAGCGTTCTTTTCCAAATCCTCAAAAAGGACAATTGCTTTGGAAGGATTTGTACAGAGGAAACTGCAATCAGTTGCTCCTACCAGATGGAATTTTACTTCAAGGTTAGTGCAAACTGTCAAAGAATATAGTGTTCAACTTATAGAATTTTTTGAAAGTATTGTGGAAAACTGTAGTGAATGGAAAGTAATACAGTAGTAAAATCAAGAGGTTTTCTCTCTTTTTTGAGTGAGTTCAATACCGTATTTTTGTTGGAAGTATTTTCCAAACTGTTTTCATACACAGATGTACTGTATAAAATTCTCCAGAGTGAATCTGTAGATATAATGTACTGTCATCAAAAAGTTATTGATACTGTACAACAATTGCAAAATGAGAGACAAAATGGTTTTGATGCCCTATGGATAGCAGCTAAAGGTGAGAGAAGAGGAGCTGAGCCTAGAACTAAAAGAATTTGTCAGGACTCTGAGAACAACTATTGTCGTCGATTGTTCTGTGAAATCATTGACAATATTGTGCAACAAATAGATGTGAGGTATGGTTCAGTTTCGAAGTTGAGATTCTGTCATCTCCTCTCACCTAATAAATTTTTCATTTACAAGGAAAATTTTCCGTCTGTCCTTCTGGAGTCCTTAGGATCAGTGTATGAGTCATTATTTGATCTTGTAAGACTCAAAAGTGAACTTTTAGTGGTATATTCCAGTGATGAATTTCATGGTCTACATGCCTTTGAGTTGGTCAGGTTTCTAAAGAACAATGACTTAATTTCTGCATTCAAAGAAGTATACATGTTACGTGAGTTAATTCTGACTATACCAAGTACCACAAGTTCAGTTGAACGTTCTTTTTCGGCTCTAAAACGCATTCACAACTACTGCAAGGAGCACTCAGAGCGAGGACAGGTTAAGCAGTTTAAGTATTATTTCTATTGAGAAAGAAATACTCCACAGACTGAGATTCAAAGACTCATTTCATGAAAGGGTAATTGAGAAGTTTTTATGTAAAGAAAGAAGAGCAGAACTTGTTTATAAATAGATATGTAAACAGGAGAAAAGTTGACTGAACTAACTTTTAGGATACTTTTATTATTATTATTATTATTATTATTATTATTATTATTATTTTGTTGTTGCATTTCCCTAAATAATGCAGTTTATAAACTTGATAATTAAATAGTTTTATAGTAGACGGATATGATTATTTTTTAAGCAGCACACCCACCTTGTCAAAGCAGGATACGCCCCTGTATATTACCTATAACTAAAACAGATTAGGGGTTGTTCACTATGTAATTATTAAAAGTTATTTTTACCATGTTTCACTCTCTACTGGTGTTAACAAACAATAATAATTTAGAAACATACAATTTACACAATAACTGTAGAACATTATGACTTAAATCAGATAGTTGTAATGTTTTAAGTCATTACATATTGTCACATTTCAGGGACAATTTTTTAAACAAACATATGGCACTGCTTTGGGTAGCAGTCTCAGGCCCATCTTAGCTGACATTACCATGAACCAGTTTCTTGACACAGTTATCCCTACGCTACCATTTAAACTCCCCTTCTTATATAAATACGTGGGCAATATTATAACATGTATTCCATATGACCAACATGACACTATCTTATCTCTGTTCAATTCCAAACTAATGGGCTTTGAACGAATACAGTTCATAATAGAGCACGAACAGAATAGGTCCATTTCATTTCTTGATACCAAGGTTATTAGACAGACAGATGGTACTATAGTCACTGATTGATTCATAAAACCCACTCCGGTAGATATCTGCATTTTAATTTCAACCATCCCATACATCTAAAAACTAACTTAATCCACTCGGTATATAAGAGAGCCACCAGTCTAAGTGATCAATCATTTCATAAAAAACACACTGAGTTAGTATTTAAGATTTTCAAAAACAATGGTTACCCAGACCACATAATCAAACAGGTAATTCATAAACATCGCGGAAATCAGCTGAGCCCCAATTTTACATCTGCCCAATCTAATACACCTGAGCCTAACACTGGCTCGTACTTTTCTACAACTTATGTTAAAGGGCTTTCTGAAAAACTTAAAAAATGCCTATCAAAAATTCAAAAAACTTTAGCATTCAAAAACCAACATACTGTTCGATCTCTCTTCTCAAGCCTCAAAGACGATCTAAGACAAACGATCTAATGTTGTATACACTATCCAATGCAATGACTGTCCAGCCACATACACTGGTATTACGTCCCAATATTTACATAACCGAATTTATCAACACAGGTATGATTGCCATAAAAAAACCCATAATGATAACCCCAACGCTTTAGTATCTCACCATTTAAACACTGGCCATGAATTTGACTTCAACAACAACACCCAAATTAAATATTACGAAAATAATTATTTCAAAAGATGTATACTGGAAATGATTCAAATAAAAAGTGACCCTCACTCCATTAATTTTCGCACTGATACTCAAAACCTCTCGTCCAGTTATGCTCAACTTATACACACCGTCAAAACATGAATTTGAAGAAATAATCAGTAGTCTCCCTACAGGATGTGTTGGTCATTTTAATGGCCAGCTTGTCAACAGATATTAATTAGTGTCACACTCCCCCCTAGTGCAAATCTTTTCTCAACTGTCTTCCAAACACATGTTACTTCATTTCCTACAAATGTACAAGGGTCGTCTGTTCTGCTTTTTAATAAGGTGTTGGTCTGGGAAAATTTACAGTCGTGTGTTTGGCGTCAGCAACAATTGTAAGTGTCTCACTGATCATATTATTTAGTATTAGCTAAGAAACATATAACATTTCTTATAGACACATATTCGATCAGTTTTAAACTCAGTACAGTGGGCATCTTCGTTGTGCATAATTTACACTTAGATGCAGTGGCAGCTCGTGGTTCTGACAGTTGGGGGTTCAATGTCTGAATGTTTCTACTAAGATAAGAGCAATTATCCCATTCCAAATAACACACGGGGTGAGTCGCAACATGAAGACATAACTATTGACAACTTTTAGTAGGCCTAATATTAAGTTGTGTTTATGCTATTTGTAAATTATTCTATAAATACGCTATATAGTTAAAATAAAAGGATAGTTAAACATTTCTGTTTAATATTTAAAATGGGCTGCGGCCTACCGAGTTCCTTAATTTTGCATTTATCTTTAATAGAGAGAGAAGAAAAATTTGTTTTTAAAATAGACTGAACACTATTCATTTTACCAAATCAATGAACTGAACACAAAAATAAGAAATACCTGAACACTTAACATACAAAAATACCAGCAAACACTTTAAAGGTTATACACGCTTCGGTCAGCTTAACGTTACTTTTATTATTTAATGATTACATTAAACACATTTTATTTTTAGAGTATAATTACTTCACTATTTAATTTGATTTTAAGGCTTTACTGCACACATTTTCATTGCATTCTAAATTAAATAGAGAAATCTGACACAAAACTGAAGGTAAACGGACATATCGTGTGGTAAAAGTCATAATAATGGCGAATGGCGGTTATAAAAATCTTAAAATTCCTGGTCGGTGCGGTTCGGCCCTCGTCGGAACTATTCGTCTCTGTCACTAACACTCGGGATTAGCGACTGTTGTGTGTAATTTTGTGTATACTGATTTCCCCCTCCAGAGCTATCTACACAGTCTAGGAGGTGCTGAGCGCAGCTTTGCACCTCCAAGCAATAGTAGCGAGCAATTCGCCTATTACGCGAACCCATTACTGTTCAGTCAACAAGATTAATCCCGCAAATCTTGTTATTTAAATATGAAACCATTATCTCAACAAATCCTTAAACGTACTTAAATATTTAGGGGGGTTCTCTGAACCATTGAACCTTATGGACGAGCCGCCACTCCACCTATCTGACCATTGTTGGAGCAAATGCCTCTTCATTGGTTCTCTCCTGAGCAAGTCTTGTCTAGTTCACTGTATCACAGACTCAAACATCCTTTCAGTAAAGCCACTTTACGTTTACCGGTCTTTAATCTGCCACGTAAAAGCATCGGCCATCTTCTTGCTTAGCCAAAGTCTCTGCTCATCTCCATTGTTACGCCATTACAGAACGTTCTACATGTTTATTGGCTATCCCAGCTGTAATGTTTGTGTGCGCACGTGACACTTAAGATGCGTCAACAATCGAGGTAGTGTTACGTAATGCGGAACGTTCTCGTGCGTTCGATGGTGTCGTTCTACGCTTCTCCCGGTGTATCTGCCAAGGCCGAACTTACGTACCCTCTATAATTTTCAAGTGTTTGTTAAGGACGCATATTATGGAACCTTAATAGCCCACACCTGCCACTTAGTTTACAGGTGATTATAGTGATGCCACTTAGTATAGTGTGGAATTCTTTATAGTTGACATTATTATTTGTGTGGACAGATTAACTTGAGTTATTGTACGAGTATAATCTTGTTGAATACCTATTAATTGTGATAATTAAAGCTGGTTTTTAGTAATTTCATTGGTGTCTAGTATCTTGTTTTCCACTATACCATACGACGATCAAGGAGACCGTCGTAACAATATTCTCTTCTATTTGTTAGTTTATGAAAAGATTAAAGATAAACAACATATTAAAGATTAAGATGGTGCAGGCATGTGTGTCGTATGGGCAATGATAGATGGCCAAAGAAATTACTAGAATGGACACCTCCGGAAAGACGAAAAAGATGGAGGCCGCAAAACACTTGGATAGAAGGTATAAGAAATGTAACAGCACAGGGATATCTGAAGGATGATGATTGGGAAGATGGTAAAGTTTGGAAGCTAGGTTACAAAAAACGACTATAATGTTGTTGGAAAATCGCAAATATAGGAACAATTATATTATGTGTTGTTTTATATATATATTGTAATGCTACACAATAGTAGCCCTATCCCAAAACCAAAAACTGCTCAATTCAATAGGTACAATAATAGGTAAAGTCACCTATGCTATCCTATTAAACCCAGATAAAGACGAACAACCCTTACTTACAGAAAAGACTGTACAATTTAAAAGATAAGAAAAAAATACAATACAAATAATAAAATAAATAATTAAAATTTATTATAGCAAGTATATAATATACATACAAACCTTTATGTAAATGAGTGAATGTGAAGGAGTGGGGAATAAAGTTAACAATCCCTATTATTATTTAAATATGTTATAAATACAATAAGTATCAGTGGAGTGGTGACAAAATAAGTGCGGGTTAATTACTTAAAAAAAAGGAAAACCCATAAAAAACACCAATAGTGAATGGTGGTGAAGGGTTTCATCTCAGATTGAGATGTTAGTGAAGTGATGTTAGTGGTGTAAGTAGTTGTATTTGTGTTCTACACCAAAACCTATAGTTAACATTTATAAATTACATTATAAGTTTGTGTGAGCCTACTGGCAAAATAAGAAAATGTGTATTAGAAACCAGGACCTATGAACAATAATCTATCCATTAGCCAGTAATGCTTGATAAGATTGATGGGATGGAAGTATGGTACACCAAGTAGTTTATGATTATTTGTCAATTTATAAATGTAGAATTTGGCCATGAAGGCAATACCTCGAAGGTAACATGTTAAAAGATTTTGTTCTAATTATATTATTTGTTAATTTATGATTGTAAACTTGTCCATGTAAACACTACTTTAAGTAATAAGTCAAAAGATTTCATTTTTAACTATTGTGAAAACATGTTAAGGATCAAGACTCGTGTAATAAGATGTAACTCAGGAAAAAGGGTTCAAAACAAAAGACCTAGGTAATAATAAATGTAATTTAGAATATATTAATGAAATGCTATTGATGGCCTAGGCCACAAGTTCCATACAAAGGAAATAATGTCAGAAATGAGTAGATTAGTAAACCAATGTGATAAAACAGGAAAGGGACAAAATTTATATGATGAAGCTAATTGTTTTAACAGTAATATTACATATTAGATTAATTTAAGGAATTGTAAAGTGATATAACAAATGTATAAAAAGTATAGGCCCAACATTAGAATTTTTGTAAGGTGAAAAACCACCCTTTATAATTAACCAATGTAAGTAAATGAGGTAGCAAAATGTTCATAATGACATAAAGAAAAGCATGATGTAATTTAAATTTAAGAAAACTTAAAGCTGAAAAAGGAGTATTTTTCTTATAGGCAGATGAACATTTAAATCTTGTAAACTGACCACGTGATCTTATGAACTCTCTGTTTTGACCAATCACAGGCCAGTATTGTGAGGGCACGAAACCATTGATGGAAAGGCAGGAATATAGAATTGTAGTATTATATTGATAAATATTGCAGTGAACAGATGAGCTCTAATGAAGAAGTTTTTAATTACACCAAAGTAATGTTTTTTGGACCGTTGGCGATGAAAAATTATAACTAATAGAAGCTACAAATACTGTGGAAGATTGGAAGGCGAAAATATTTAAATCAAAACAACAAATAAATGCAGAACCTTTGAAAATCCTGATTATCTACCATGAACACACTTTCATAATGCCTGTGAGTGACACCAACTTTAACTATAAACCACACTACAGGTACGATTACACAACACTACCGTAGACACTATCTGCACTTACAGAATAACACCAGGGATCATTTATTGAAGAAAACCCTTAAAAACTAAAACAGTGAACACTGAAACTTTTATTTTAAAATAACTTGTGACAGCACGTTTGTCAAACGTTTTCGGCGGCCATCTTGCCGATAGTCTGGTTGCCATAGCAACTAATAATAACGAAATATAGTATTAAGATTTTAAAATTTTACTTACCTTTGTAATGTATTGTATTTTTGTATGTATTTGCTGAATTCAATGACAGTCTAAAAGAACCCTTAAACCCTGAGAATTAATATATTATTATAAACAATTTGTTATTTGGAACTTATTAGTGTAAAAGTCGAATTCAGCGCTAGAGTCGACCCGACCCATATTTGTTTTCGACACAAGTCGACTGTTCGTTTCTCTGAATAACTTTAATGAAAATTTTGTTAAAAATATTGTTATTTGGAATCAAAGGAGTTGTCATTGTAGATAATTTGAAGGTTTACAGGACAATTACAGGTAATTCAACAGGAGAGTGAGCAGCGAACGGACCGAAGCATTTGAAAAAAAGAACGGGGCGCTCGAGGACACAATCGATTGCGGCAGCCGATCCGTATTTGACATAAGTGGAGGCAATTTACACTAAATAAAACACTTCAAAACTCAAAACACATAAATTTAAAAACCACAACACACAAACTGTTATATTAAAATATATATATATATATATATATATATATATATATTACAACGTTACTCTTAGACACTTACTTTTGCACATATGCTCTTACTCATTTGTGCGCACTTACCCACGTCTCGAAGGTATACTCTCTTCTGCAGTATTTACCTTGATGTTCCCCGGCTGGGTCGCAGGCTTTGGTAGTTGATTGAGTGTGGATAAGCACATGAATATCGTTATACAATTTTAATACAAGTAAAGAGTACAGAGGATTTAGTACTGGTTGTGAAATTAGTACGACTGTGTTAATAAAATCATATTCATTTTGTTTATTATATACGAAATTCAAATTAATTATTGTGTGGGTTAATTACTATTGAAACCCTTATATTCGATACAAATATAATTAGAAGCTGAAGAAGGCGAATACGACGCCGAAACGCGTTCGACGAGAAGAAAAAACAGTAAGTTCACAAGTAAAAGTTTCATTTTTAGATAAAATATAATATCATTATAACGTGTTTAAAATCTTGTCTCTTATATTTTAAGACATATTATACACAAACATAAGACATATATGACCTGGAATATTTACACAGACATATAATACATAACACATATATTATTATAATACGTGATTAACACGTACGAAATTGAATATCTTGTCTTAGCAAGTGTGGTTTTTATTATATACCACTTAATAAAAAAATTAATTAATTAAATAGTTATTAAAAATACTAATAGAGACCATTCTATTACTTTAATTAATTATATTACAAATGTCTCAATTAATTAACAATCTTCAATTTAAGTAAACTCTCATACTTGAATTTAATTATCTAATCAAATATAAAAATATACTAAAATATGGTTCTATACTGACCATTTATTTATGAGATTAATAAATTTATATTCTCTGTTATCAATTATTCTTCTTTGAACATTTATAGATTATTCATTATAAAAAATAAAAATATAATAAACTTTATGTAAACTTGTATACGGAATCTAGAGCCTTCTTTTGATAGACCTCAGGGTCATTTATAATATTAAATAAATGTCTGACTTCACCTGCATATTCTGCAACCATTTAACTGTGTCGTTACCGTCATCCGGACTCTCGAGTTTGGATCCTCTTCGGTATCACCTTCTCTGTCTCTGCGTCGTTGAAATTACTCTCACCGTCTACTGGATGCTGAGTTCTGACGTGGACCTCTGGTCGTGATGATGTACGGCTGGATGTAGCTGCATGTGGCTGTCCCTGCGTCCTCTCGTATTTTGCTCTGGTTCCTCTCCTCTTCTTGTCTTGTCCCTCGTGGATGTCTCGAAGTTCTACGTGGACTTCTTGAAGTGCATCGACATTACAACTCCTCGTAGATTACGATATTATAGTCTTTTAAAATAAATCGTGTTTTACTACTACTTTCACCGACATAGTGCCGGTTCCATCACACTTCAAGTTATGTAATACAGTTTAAAAACATTACTTGACTTTGTAAAATTTGCGGTTCCGAGATGCGTTGATTTCACGTAGTGTCTGTTAATGATCTGAGAAAGCGTGTGTTGCTCGCTGGGGTTTTATACTGCTGCCGCCGTTCCATTCCTGTTGGAAACTGTTTGGACAAAATTGAACAGGTCCATGAGTCGATTTAATTGCTAATTACAACCTATGCGTCTTTCTATGAAGCGCACAATTTTTAAAAATATTATTTTACACATCGTTAGGTAGATTATTAAACTTTATTTATGCTAATTATGAACCTTAAGGTGTGTAAACTATGGAAGTTATGGCAAAATTTCACACGGTGGCTGAACGGTTCCCACGATCATTGACCACTTAATCTTCAATTGTAGCGCCAGGCGCCAGCTATGTTTTTACATATGTCGCTGATTCGTGTGCTTCTGGTTTTCGTTCAGTACTTAAAAAAATGAGTAAAATTTTCCACAATCATATGCATAATTCAACTTGTTCTTCAATTTACACACTACCACTAACACACACACGCAGACTGATACACACGTGGCGGCCTGTCGCTATGACGTCACCCTTGCCGGTTGGCGCGTGTCTCTTTCTCCCCTTCGCTGCGTTTAAAAACCAACTAAGCTTTTAATTCCATATGCAGGATCACTTACAAATATTTATTTATTTAAAATTAATTACTATGTTTATTTCTTTTATTATCTCTTATACCTAACGCTTAATTATTACATTATTTTTACTATTTACATCTTATACATCTCATATACATGTGTATGTATATATATGCATCTCATATTATATATACATATTACATTTAATATTATACATAAATTTACCTCAAGATGTTATTTTTCTATTTGGAACATGTTTCGGGTGCTATCTTGTACCCATCCTCAGCCTTCCGGTTTTTTTGTCTGGTGAAGTACATATGTGTTGTTGGTTGACTATTGTGGCTTCCTGTTGGCTTCTGGTATTTCAAGTTGGTTTTATTGTGTGTGATTGTGGTGTATGTGTTAGTTTTTTGTGTATTTTCAATGTTGAGTGCTTTGAATATTGTGTCATGTTTTGTATTGATTTGTATTTGTTCAGGTATTAGTTTGTTTTCTGTTTTATGTTTGTATATTTGTAAATTTTCCCATATGTTCATTATGGTGCCTTTGTGTGGTATATGTTTTATTAGTGTTACATTGGTTATGTCTGGGAATTCATGTCCTGTGTTTATTGCATGTGTGGCAAATATATAAATCCAATTTAGCCACACATGCAATAAACACAGGACATGAATTCCCAGACATAACCAATGTAACACTAATAAAACATATACCACACAAAGGCACCATAATGAACATATGGGAAAATTTACAAATATACAAACATAAAACAGAAAACAAACTAATACCTGAACAAATACAAATCAATACAAAACATGACACAATATTCAAAGCACTCAACATTGAAAATACACAAAAAACTAACACATACACCACAATCACACACAATAAAACCAACTTGAAATACCAGAAGCCAACAGGAAGCCACAATAGTCAACCAACAACACATATGTACTTCACCAGACAAAAAAACCGGAAGGCTGAGGATGGGTACAAGATAGCACCCGAAACATGTACCAAATAGAAAAATAACATCTTGAGGTAAATTTATGTATAAATATTAAATCTATTATATACATCAAGAAACGGACTGTAGCAGAAAGTGATTGAAATATATATATATATATATTATAACGAAACATTGTTATCAATGTTTATCGTTCTAACTGGAGTACGCATAATAAGCGTTATCTGCTACAATTGTACATTTAGAAGGGTACAGATAAGATTTTATATAGCAAACAAAACAGATAACAGTCCACCTGCATAAATATGTATAATTTTGTCGGCACATGTCAGAAGTGTTTTAAAACTTAAATAATAAAAAAAATGACAAAAGATTAAGAAGAACTAGGTTGACCAGTGAATAGTGCGGAAATGTAGCTTTATTTAGACACCAAACACATAACGAGATAGTGAGAGTGTCGTGAACTATAAGCGTTTTACTATTTCACACCTTTCGCGGTGCTAATTAAAGATCGCGTGTATACATAGCTAATAACTGTGTTCAAGACACGTCTAACAAACAACTTTGTTACCTAAATAAATAAAGGATTGGTGAGGTATTCGCCGATAGAAACTCATTTGCACACGTGGCTTTGCCCTATAAACAGCGAGCCAAAACGAGCATCTGGCTCATTCATAAAGTATTCGTTGAGTCGTACACACGGAACGATACGCTGCAGAAGACGCTTCAATGAGACCGGCCGACACCTGAGTTACTACAACTACGTACTACGGACATCAGACTATACCCGAGGCCAGAGACGCGGTGTCCATGACGATAAAGGAACGACGCCTAGCCTAGCTGTTCATACACCGCTAAGCGACGCTGACGGAGGTTTCGAGAGGAATAGCTGTACTCAACGCCGACGCCTGAGACCCGTGTACATCTGTGTAACATGAAATCATCAAAACAGGTGACCTGATATGGTTCAGGGTTCATAATAATGTTGTAAAACACAACAAGTAAATGAAAAGCCGCTATAAGCGAAATTGAACAGTTTTAAATAATTGATAAACATTTAATTATATAGGCGGTATGACTAAAGCCTAAAGACACTTTTAAATGTTGTACTGTATATCATATAGAGACATTTATTCAAAAAGACAGAACATTTAGATAATGTGTGATTATTATAATAATATGTTAATAAGAGTGCAGAAAGACTCTAAGCAAATGTTTTCATGAGATTGTGCACTGTATAAAGAATTATATTTGATAAATTAAATGTGATAAATTAAGGGAGAGTGCAGAGAAGCTCTAAGAGTGTTATCAAGATATTAGATGTCACAAATTTTATTGTTTCATATTAATTATTGTTGATAGCCAAGCAGGCTGAAGAGTAGAATAATTAAAAGGGAGTTACCCTTAATAAAAGTGTTTATATTAATAATAATTACCATAGAGATAACGATAACTATAACCCTTGTTATATTCATTTAAAAAGTTCGTATTTTATTTTCTCATGTATAAAGAACAGGGTTACGGATTTCATAGAATGAAATCAATTCAGTATTTCCATTTTATTAAATAATTAAATTCAATATAACAAAAATGATTTTTATAAATGAATTATAATTACAGGCAGACAGTATGAAACTGCCCATATATGTGTGTATATTTCCATGTTATATGTTTTGTGTATATACTGTGTATTGTATGTCTTATTTTCAGGAACTTATAAATTATGTACTAAGAAATATGATTTTAATATGTGATTGTTAGACGTAAGCATTATAACAATATATCACTAGAGAAAATATGTGTAAAGTAGTATTCAAGAAAGAATATAAATGGTGGAACCCGCCGTAAATAGTGTTAAATATTTGAAATTCTTTTTATTATTATGATTTGTTTAAAGATAAGCACCTTGAGGGTGACAATTATAATCATTGGAATGATAGACTAAAAAGGTAGTTTTCATTTATTCACAATTTATACAACTCAGCTTCCTAAAATAAATCTTTTGGAAACACATCGTCCCAACTCGTTACCTGATACCTAATAAGCCCAAATCCCACACCTAATAGCCGGCAAAGCAGAAAAGTACCATATACTGCAGGTAAGTGTTGGCATGGTATACCCTAACCAGGTCCATGTAAAACTCATAATCCATAATGAAAGAAATCATAAAAAGATGTGTTGCAAAAGAAAATGGCGCCCAACGTGGGGCGGCCGGTCTCATTGAAGCGTCTTCTGCAGCGTATCGTTCCGTGTGTACGACTCAACGAATACTTTATGAATGAGCCAGATGCTCGTTTTGGCTCGCTGTTTATAGGGCAAAGCCACGTGTGCAAATGAGTTTCTATCGGCGAATACCTCACCAATCCTTTATTTATTTAGGTAACAAAGTTGTTTGTTAGACGTGTCTTGAACACAGTTATTAGCTATGTATACACGCGATCTTTAATTAGCACCGCGAAAGGTGTGAAATAGTAAAACGCTTATAGTTCACGACACTCTCACTATCTCGTTATGTGTTTGGTGTCTAAATAAAGCTACATTTCCGCACTATTCACTGGTCAACCTAGTTCTTCTTAATCTTTTGTCATTTTTTTTATTATTTAAGTTTTAAAACACTTCTGACATGTGCCGACAAAATTATACATATTTATGCAGGTGGACTGTTATCTGTTTTGTTTGCTATATAAAATCTTATCTGTACCCTTCTAAATGTACAATTGTAGCAGATAACGCTTATTATGCGTACTCCAGTTAGAATGATAAACATTGATAACAATGTTTCGTTATAATATATATATATATTTTGTAACGTGTCGTTTCACCAAACATACTAACTAAAAGATAATTCTTCGTATTGTTTAAATTAGCAGCCATCGTTACTATTTCTTTTATAAAATCGCTAAACTGCTATAATTTTTATTGTTTAGACAAAGCTTTTCGTCATCACTGACATCTTCATGACCTGAAGATGTCAGTGATGACGAAAAGCTTTGTCTAAACAATAAAAATTATAGCAGTTTAGCAATTTTATAAAAGAAATAGTAAAAGATAATTTACTGACTGTAACAAACTATGGCTGACAATGACCAAAATACCAAGAAGTTAAAGATCCCAGGACAAAAGATATAAATAAATACTGTAAGATGTAAAGATGTAATTAATCGCACTGTTGAGTACATTTACATATGTTTTTATTTGTGTTAATCTGATTCATTCTAATAAGACAATTTATATTATTATTAATAACTTCATTACTAGTTAAAATGTAAATAAATCTAATTTAACTATGGGGAGGTCTCCGCACCTCAGACCGTTATTTTATTTATCAAGAAAAAATAAATAAATAAAGTGAATTATTTAAGTTTTACAAATATAATAAGATCAAACTATAATTATAAAAGTGGTATGGTATGACAGTGCTAGAAAGTGAGAATAACAGTGAAATACGGTAAAAAGGAAAAATTGTGTATGATGAAAGTGATTGAACATAATTATAATGAGCACTGAAGAAATATATAATCTATATGAAACAGGTATATAACACATATAGTGAAACAAAACAAATTAACTATTTGAAAAGGATAAAATTTTACATTAAAAACTTATAATAAAATAGTGTAAGGAAGAAAAGATAAAGTTCAGCTGAATATTATTAATTAGAAATGGTACACCGAACCTGTGACCCACAAAATAGAGCCAAGGCCTTTAACTAAATAAATTAATGTTTTGAGTGGAAGAAGATTGATTGTTGAAAATTGTGAATTGCAAGCCAGAACGTTTAAAAAATTACTGCTGAGTTTGATGGAAATTGAAGATCAATAAAAGCTGAGATGACCAGGAAAACCAACCCAAGACCTAGAGGAATGATGTTTTGACGAAGAGAGACCAAAAAACCAGGTGTCCAGGAGCAGAATCAATCAATAAATCCGTTGGGAAAACTGCAAGATTGGTGAGATCACTCCAAAACAATAACTGAAATATTCGAGCTAACATTGCAACAGTAAAAATATGAATTACCACAAAAACAATAACTGAAAAAACAATAAAAAAATAATAATAATTGTGAATCATTTTAGTACACTATTATAAAATAGTCATTGATCTTAAGAGTTTTTTGTTATAGTTTCTAGTTGTTTAAAAGAACCCACAAACATTCAACAGACAATTACAACACCATATTACCAAGTCTCATGTATTAATTATATTGTCTGTTCTATGTGTAAACTGTACCAGACTTTAATGATACTTGTATGTTAACCCTGAGATTCAGATAAATAATCATCTAATTAAAAATAAAAACACAGGTTTTTTTTATTTAGTTACAAATCAACTTCAGAGATACTAATTATTTTAATATTACATATTGGTGATCCCAAAACAGAGATGAACAAAATAAAAGTATCAACGACGAAAAGGAAGATATTAACTGAAAATTACAATATATATATATATATATATATATACGATAAGAATAATAATACATTTTTCAGTACTCGCTTTAACAATTCTAAATGTTTTGTGTTTAAATGATTGAATTTGTTATCGCATTTGATTTAAAAAGTCCTAAGATTAAAGTTCTAAGGTTCTAAGATACTACCATCCCTAAAGTTTGAAAATTCTAAAAACCGGGGTCGTAAAACATTTTCTAGTTAGAGCACCTAAGTGATTCGCATGTAGTGACGAGGCTCAAATCTATTAAATGACGATTTTCTAAAGCCCAATTTTTAGTTAAGTGATTCTAAACTCTTCATCGCTTAATTGTTTCGTTTACTTGCTTTCAATGCCTTGTCTTCGAGTTGGAGGGGGGATACCCTGTAGGCTAACTCAGAAGGTTTCATTATTTCACGACTCTTCTGTCACTTTCATAGTTCACCGAAAATTAAACTACAAGTTTTTCCAACTTATCGATTTCTAAATTTCCACTGGTTAGTTAGACGTGTTACATCGAAACCGCGAACCCACGTGTAACAGCATCACTTGTTAAAAGTAAACATCGGCACTAGCAAGAAAATCAGAAAAATTTATTAGTATGCCTTGTGCTAGTTTTATAGTTGAACTGTTCTGTAACATTTTTTGTACACGAACAGGATAGCCGTGGACCACGCGAATATCATTTCCTTTTCTTCTCCTGCCACAAGGTCCTCATTCGCATACTATGCATAGGCCTACTATGCGTCACCTTTCCACTGTCCACCCCTTTCTTATCTTCTTCTCACTGCAGAGAACCTGAATATTTTGAATTTTTTTCTGTATGTATTCTATCTACACAGTCGTTCAAAGAGATACACAGTTTCATAATTTCGGCCTTGAGTTGTTTGGTGTATCCGTTCAGACTGGAAAGTTGCCAAACATAGTTGAAAATATGTTTATTTAATCTGGACCGATCTATCCAAACCATATGTCCAAGGAATCTCAGTCTTTTCCTTCAGAAAGCCGTTTCCGGATCTTCCAGATCCCTGTACAGCTCTTTTTTGGGTCTATACCTGTACCCATATTCGGTTTTCTTGGGGCCATAAATTTTCCAAAGAATTCTTCATCCAATTTTAAGGTTCAAATTTTTAAAGCACATTGTTTCCACTCCATACATGATCACCGGCTTGATCATAGTGCTATAATGGCTGAATTTCGCACTTCTGGAAAGGTTTTTCTTTCCGTACAGTTCCCGGGTTAGAGTAAAGGCCTTTGCTAATGTGAGTTTGCTTATCTTAAAGGATTCTTTGTCTGAGGCGTTTAGGGATATGTTTTCCCCAAGATATTTAAAATTGTTTAAAATTTTATGATATTTTATTTCTCCATACGTAGTGTCCAGGCACATTTTCGGGAATTTAAATAAGGTGGTCATAATTTCCGTTTTAGCAAAGAAGATTTGGAGGCCAGTTTTCTCCGCTATCTCTTTGAGATCTTCTACTTACTTTCTTGCTTCTTCTTCTGTATCAAATGTTTATTAATAAGAAAATAATTATAAGAAATATCTGGATGACTCCAGTGCGTCACAGCAAGAGACAAACAAAAATCGTAAATGAACGTAATCAACAAATATTACGTCAGCAAAATATTGCACTACTAACTAATGTGGTC
The DNA here is from genome assembly GCA_034769895.1 of Magicicada septendecula. Classification (NCBI taxonomy): domain Eukaryota; kingdom Metazoa; phylum Arthropoda; class Insecta; order Hemiptera; family Cicadidae; genus Magicicada; species Magicicada septendecula. Next base: position 406,077,718 of record CM068375.1, read on the forward strand.
ACAGAGTAGAAACCATAAAATGATACGCAGTTTAAAGAAGGACTTCAAACTATTTGGACACAACATCGGTCGATTGGATAAAATACTTTTAATGGAGGAAATATTGACACTATTGATAAGTCCTCCTCCTCCTGGAGTCGTCAGTCTTTCGACTGGTTTGTACCCACCCCGCATATATAGTCCAGTCAAATTGTGTTTTTACCAGGAAAGTTGTGGGGTAGTTTTGATTTCTTCCATTCTATATGTTTTTTGGGGTGCTGAATCCGAATCTGAGGTTTGCTAACAAAATTTCGTGACGCAACATTGAAAAAAATGCAAAAAAGGTAAAAAATCTCATTTTTTGGCGGAGTAAAACAAGCATTTTTTTTTTATCTATTGGGTGTAAGGTTATACTTTTTATTCATGTCTATATTCAAAACGTATAAAACAAGTTATTTTAAAGTATTTAATACTGTATTATGAAACACGTAAAATAAAATAAAAAGATGAAAAACTGTTCATATTTTTCAAAACACGTAAAAGGGGCGAAGATTTGTATCATTAATACCTATTATTTTGATAGGCAAATTTCACACTTTCCTTATTATATCTCGACTGTGGTGAATCATTTTTAAAGGATATCGATATCTCAGTTAAACTCAGCTCCTAATAACTGATACGTTAACCAAATATACTAATTTAATTTTACCAGTAACAAATTTGTTTCATGTAAAATATTTTTATATATATTATAAAAATTATTACATATAACATTATTATATGAGCAAAAATTATACGAGGCGTTGTCGTTTAGAGGGTCCTGGCTGAGGTTCTTCGAAGGCGGCGGGTCCTGGCACAGGTTCGGGTTGTTCTATCGTCAGCGTCGGGGCTTGTTCATCTGGAAAATGAAAGAGGTGGTGAGAAAACAACAACTTGTGATCATATCTGAAGGAGTGATGAATGATTACGAGATAGATTGTGAGATTAGACATACCTTCTGCATCGTGTAAGCGTCTTTCTTCAGTCTGTTCTCGGTCTCTTTCTTCGGTCTCTTCTTCGTCTATGTCAATGCTGTCTTCCGGGGGCTCGACGTTTTCACACAGCCCTTCGCACGATGTGCAGATCGGGGAGCAATGGAGGCCTGCCTTCCTGCATCCACAGTTGCGTTGGCAGCCTTTTTTACATTTACAAGAAATGTGCCGGAGTATCGAGTCCGGTGCAGCGTTCAAAGTGGTTGGCACTGGCACGAGACCACTCCTTGTTTTTTCCCACCCCCACTCGTTCGGGTCTCTTTGTTGCTCGTCGAGTGTGGTTTGACCGGATAACCACTGCTGCACCTGAAAGTAAACTCTCAGTGAATGTTGTCGTGCAGCAGCTTCGGTGGGGGCTAGTGAGGCAATGTTGGTTTTACTTTTGTACGATGAAGATACGTATTGCTTGTATCTCAAATCGTTCAGGCTAGTCTCATGTCCTTTCCCATACAGAGCCATGAGAAACACGTTTCCTGCTTCGGCAATCTCGTCCTGGTGTGCATGAGGGTCTTTGAAAGCATCAATGACTGGTTGCAAGTCATTGTTCTTCTGCAGGACTTTGAGAAATTTCAGTTTCCCCTGATTAAACAAAGCAGAAGTGGTGTCACAACCACTCATCGCGTGCAGGAACAATATATGGTCTGATAGGGTTTTGTCAGCGGCAAGATGAGGATTGTAGAGGGTTTGAGACACCTTTCCTTTTCCTGGTTTCAAAAAAAAAGAAGACATTCTTTATATCAGGGCTACACAGGCCAATCAAAATCACCAAAAGGTCGATATCTTCCCCCACCACTGTCACATATTCATTTGACGGGGCCAACATAAGAGCTGTTGTGATACGTCCTCCACAGCTTGCTGTGAATCAATTTTTCCATCATCAAATTTTTCCATTAGCATAGATATCAACCGGCTCTTGTTTTTGGAGTTTGCAAGGAAACTCTCCTGCGAGACAGTGTGCACCATCGATTCTGTAAATGATATTGCAGCAGATTGTTTTCTTTGCGCTCTTCTCAATCGTTCTATGCGCTTGGTGCTTTCACAAGCTTCGTCAGGGTAGCCATCGAAAATGACAACGTCATTTGATTTGTTGTTTGACTTGACATATGATACATAACTGCTGCAAATTTCTGCATATGTCTGGCCGTGGTGCCATTTGACCCGGTGTAACAAAAACCCTCCGTCGATGACATATTTTGTATCGTTCAAGTCCGCCTGTTCTGTCGGTGCAAAAGCCCTGTACAAGCTCGATTTTGTTCCTTTCCTCATCCCATGCTCATCGAAAAGAGAGAGAGGGTAGGGGCTAAATTCGTAACGCAAAAATTCTCGCAGCTCTTCATCTGAATGTTTCACGATGGTCATTCGTTGGAAAAGTGTGGTTGGATTGATGACTACAGCCCTGTCTTGTATCTGAATAGAGCTGTTCATGATCGCAAGAGGCTGCACTCTTTCGCTTCGTTTGAATTTTACAGCTTGAAAATCACCACCAACAATGCGCTGTATACCCTTCATGCCCATCTCCTTGGACAAGTGGCAGTTGATCCTCTCATCTGCGACAACACCTGTACTTAGTGACATTAGGTCAGTGGTCTCTGAGAAAGGAGGATGCTCGTGGAACCAATTCAGCAACTTATGTGCGTCAGTGTTGTCTCGCTTTTGCATAGTATCTCTGCTGTCAACGTGTTGTTCTGACGTTGCGAGTTCCACTCCCGTAAAGTGCTCAATCTCTTGGCACACATTATGCAGTGCTGTCATCCCTTGTGTCCATCTTGTCACAACGCCTGCAGTTACTCCACGGCCATGAGTGAGACCACCACTTGTCTTCATTGACTTCATTAGAGTTTGTTCAATCGCCATATCACTCCAGGTGCCACACCACAGTTTCTCACTCCTACGAATGGTGAAACATCCTCGAGTGGTGAAACGCTCGTATTCTGCAGATGGCATTGCAGTTTTCAAGGTATGCTTGTCCTGGAGGTAAAGATGGCTGCATTTGGCATACAGATTATGGCCACTGGTGTGAAAGAAAGGAAGCATTTCATATATGGTTTGGAGGTGTAGATCCCAGTTGCTGCTTCTTTCTGCTTCAATGAAGTGCTTAATCAAAGTCACCATTTCAAAATATACAACCCAGACCTTGGCAGTGGGGCCACGTTCTGCCAACAGTTGAAGCTTAGCTTTGAATTCTTCTTGCACATCTTTCACAATCTCCTTCACATCATTAGAAAGAATCACTGTTCTGTCCATGTTGAACAAGATCTCCTCCAATTGATCCACCATTGTTGGCGACAGGGCCATTGATTGGATCACTATTATGGCCAAAGTTCTGTGAGCCAACATATGAGCTCGTACTGCCCTTGCGTAGGCGTGGCCAGACATGATTTTTTCAGTTGAGTTCGCCGCATATATGGTATTGAAAAGTTCAGTCAATCCGCTACCTTGCATAATGTAACCAATTGCCCCCATGAAGGACATCAGTAAATGAAATCCACCGAGCCTTATAACAACATTTGACAGAGCAGGATCATCGGGACGGCTAGCAAGAATGTCTCGTGCCTTGAGGTAGAGGGGTTGGTCAAATGTCACCAGACAGGTAACTTGGTTTAAGGATTTAGTCTTCTCTACTCCGGTCAACAATGCTGTGAATATTGTATCATAATCACTTGGAGGAGCATTGATAAATGGCTGGTAACTAACAAATGTTAGTTCATATGGGATGTCTCTTGTGACATCTTCCATAAATCCATTCCATCCGGAGAGGCCAGGAATGTCTCTGCTTTTGCCATAGAGCCACAGAAGATCAGGCACAGATGGAATCACAGTTTCAGTTGGTGTATACATTTCCTTGAGATCTTTTATCTTGATTTCAGCTAAACCTTCAGGTTTTGTCCTTTCAAAATGGATCAGTTGAACATCTCCATAACTTCCAGAAACCTCAGGTGGGGGTATCATTTTCAGCCGAGGAATGAATTGATTGGGGGCTACTCCATGTTTTGGTGCAATACAGGAAATGCCACCCATGACGTGAAAGGTGTTGTATCCGTCGATTGTATGTACGTTAAAATCAGCGTTATCGTACACCTGCTGTGAAAAGCACGGCTGGTTAACTTTCAGCGGATCGCCGTTGATTGCTGATGCTTCCAGGCGAACAGCTTCTGTATAAGACGAACAAAACCCCAATGAGGAAACCACATCGACCAATTTCCTTGAGCCGTATTTCTTGTACAGAAACACTGCCAACCCTACGAGGACTGGTGAGACGAATGATCTGGGCCTCACTGCTGCTGCAAGACTATGAGCCAGCGCTGTGCTCTTCTTCTTCCACATATCATGGTCCCCACGTTTTTTGTTTAGTACAACTGTTTCCATAAATGTACGGAGGGTTTCAGGAATGAGTTCCTCATTTCCTTCCAAAAACTTATCAGGTGGGGGGTACTGTTCTGTCTCATAAACCTGGCTCCGGATATCCTCAACAATAATTGCAGCAGCCGTCTTAACAATCCGGAGTCTTTCCTCTTGTTCATTTTTTAACGTCTGCTGGTACCAAGCATCATTCAAAATTTTATACCCTGTGTTTTTGAAACACACTACCGGCTTCTTGTTTGGAGTAAAGGTAATTATTATATCGCTTCCATATTTTTTGAGTAGATGAGCTTTGACTGTCTTTTTGTCAGAACGATAATCACCCTTGATTTGGTCCATCAACTGGTCGAGCGAAAACTGGCACTCTCCATCACTTTTCTCAAGATAAGTGTAGACATCTTCCATTGCTGCTTCAACATCATTGGCGAATGGACCGCTTTTTCTCTTCTCTTGAGTTTTTGGGCGATTGTACAGTTTTCTCATGCATAAACTATGATACTGACAATCAGAGGCCACCAAGTCTGAAACAGGCAAAAGACGTTTGATTATGGATTGTCCATACTCATCACCACGTTCTTCTGCTCTTTTTATGACTCGAACCTGATACACAATATTGCGATTGGTTTTATTTTTTCTTTGTTGTTCTATAAACTCAGGTGTTATGACGAGGCCACACATAAAGCAATGAGTTTTGAAACTGAAAGGTGCTTCAGTAGAACGTATTTTGACTTACTCCCTACCCTGCTCCACCTTCTTCAAATGAGCGGCAATCATTCTTTCATTACTGTAGTTTTTACGACATCGACATCGCTCATGAACCTCAACTGCAGATTTTTTACTTAGCTGAACATGCTCACCATCCTTCCTCTTCTTGCTTGACTCGATAAACGTTTTCAAACCTTTTTCCCGCACCGTTGTCACCTTCTCTACATCATTATCCAGCACTTCATCACAAATAAAACACACGTTTGAAGCCATTTTTAACACTACGCGTAAACATAACTTGTTGAATTGTGTTGTCGTTGGATTCTAACACCGAACTACTCCCTTCGCACTGCCACTGGCAGTGAGCAGATGGCCGGTGTGTTTTTTGGTGGGGGGAGAGGGGAGGACCCTCGTGAACAATACAAAGGGTTCGAGACTGGGAACGCAGGCACACTGTGACGTAGTTGGCCTTGGCTCGTCTTCTACAACATATAAATGTAAATAAACACCTATGAACACTGGACATTACATTTTCATATTTTACATGAAACAAATTTGTTACTGGTAAAATTAAATTAGTATATTTGGTTAACGTATCAGTTATTAGGAGCTGAGTTTAACTGAGATATCGATATCCTTTAAAAATGATTCACCACAGTCGAGATATAATAAGGAAAGTGTGAAATTTGCCTATCAAAATAATACGTATTAATGATACAAATCTTCGCCCCTTTTACGTGTTTTGAAAAATATGAACAGTTTTTCATCTTTTTATTTTATTTTACGTGTTTCATAATACAGTATTAAATACTTTAAAATAACTTGTTTTATACGTTTTGAATATAGACATGAATAAAAAGTATAACCTTACACCCAATAGATAAAAAAAAAATGTTTGTTTTACTCCGCCAAAAAATGAGATTTTTTACCTTTTTTGCATTTTTTTCAATGCTGCGTCACGAAATTTTGTTAGCAAACCTCAGATTCGGATTCAGCACCCCAAAAAACATATAGAATGGAAGAAATCAAAACTACCCCACAACTTTCCCGCTAGGGGCCCTTTTGAGCACAAATTGACTGTATTAATACCCGTGGCGCGTGTGTTACGGAGTCTCTCGCAGGTATATGGAACCTACAGTTTAACGCCGGATCCGAACGGCATAGTTGAGGACGGCTTATAATAGGCAGGAAACCTCTTCCTGGTTTGTCATCGCCTTGCGAGGGGGAACGGTCGTATCTAAATTAGATGGCACCGTCGGGAATCTATTGACAAATAAAGAGCAAATAATTATTGAATTAATCGTCACTTACACTTCTATTCCGTTGTTATTTCGTCTACAATCAAATCGTCTGCCTGTTTTTATATCGATTACCTTTTTCTTTTACTTCATCAAGCACTACTCACTCTATTCTCTTGTACTGACTTTATTATTAAAAAATATATAAATTTCTATTCAAAAATTATATATTTTATTTTAAATAAAACTAGAATAAATAAATTATATTTTTTTTACATTTCTAAACACCGAGAGGACAATATTGCAACGAGTCAGACTACAATTCTGTTAGCGACTATTCCTGACTTGTTGACAGATTTAATTTTTCAGAATAGTCTTCTACTACTTTTACGAATACTCTTGTACGAGGGTCAGTTGAAAAGTTTAAGGAGCGACATCTATAGCTCAATGGTAGAACTAAAATCTTCCGTGTGCTGCAAGACGTATATTCGTGTGAACACCTGTTAATTTCCAGTTATATCTGTCAATTTATTCACTTTTTACCAGTTTGAAATTTTCCTGTCACGCGTGTTTTTAAAATGCGCAAAATCAAACATCGTGTTGTGATGAATTCTCTGGCAAAACGTTTTAGCGCCAATGGAAAATAAAACGAAATTGTAAATGTGTTAAGAGATGCTGCGCCTTCAGAAACAACGGTAAGTGGGGCACGCTCGAGTTTAAACGTGGCATTACTTTTTACTGGCACTATTTTGCGACGGACCAACAATTTTAGGCGACTTAAGGTAGTTAGATAGGCCTATGGTTTTAAGAATCGCATAATCACTCTCAGCAAACACTGTAGCCTATATGACGGGTCAAGAAATGTGTTGAGGTTTATTATCGAGATCCTAGCTTCAATCCATGCTTATAAGTAGGTCTACAGTACAGTTGCAATACGTAATCTGTGAAGCTTCATGGAGTATTGTCTGGTGACCTGTTTGCTTCATACAATACGGTATTGAGCCACAACGTGCGTTACATTCCAACTGAGACTTTATTTCATCGAGCCATGTGCTTGTTAATTGATCTCTTGATCTTCTGGCAGAGATCTTTAACCTTCTATTGTTAACTTTTCCAACGATTAACTCAAAATGTGACCAAAGTGAGAAGATCTTAACGTTTACAGACGACAATAAACCAGGGGCGTGTTTACGGGGGGGAACGAATAGCCCTCTCAGAGGGTCGACAAAATTTTATGGATTTTGTTAATCTCTTAGGCTATCTTATTATTTTTTCAGCTGTTAATGTAGCAGTAATTCTTTTTTAAACATACAAACAGGTTTACTACACAGCATTTGCGTATACGTTTGAAATATAAAATATAGGAAAATCAATTCAGTCAATAAGTATCTTCTAAATAATGTTTCAATAACGCGAGTTTTTATTGTGTTATTACCGTTTACTGTAATGGGATTGATTGCAGGATGTTATCACATGTTTTTTAACCACTTTAAAGATAGTAATGTTGATTAGTCGTAACTTGTTTTATCTTTTGTACGAAACCGACTCCACTGGACTCATTCTACTGTAGACATGCCACTGTGCAGTAAACGCTGGTTTAGGCCTATGTGTAAATTTCTCAAACGAGTTAACAAAATTTTCCAACCAAATCGTCGCAAAAAAAAAGTATTTTCCTGAGCATTTCTGTGTAGTTACTATGAAATTTCTGATGTCCGTATAGGCCTATCTCCGAGATCTGTGATTCATGACGTCGGAACTAACGATGTGTTAATAACCAGTCCTCACTTGGTCCTATTCCGTTGTTATTTAGTATTATCAAATCGTCTGCATGTTTTTATGTTGATCTCCTTTTGCTTTTACTTCATCAAGCATTGCTGAAGTTAAAAATTTCTCACTTTATTCTTGTACTGATTATATTATTAAAACATATATAAAATTCTTTTCAACAATTATATATTTTTATTTGAAACATAAATAAAATAAAATAAATAATACTAGTTTATTACATTTCTTAAACAGTGAGTGGATAATAATGTTGCCAAACTTTGTATGAAAAGTTTGAGCAAATCTAGATTTTGAAAAAAAAAAAAAGGCGGATGGCTTTCTATAGACACGTTAGAAGAATGGAACCCAAAAGGATAGCAAAGAAGATCGTCATCTTCCAGGACTATGTACAGTAATTCTCAGCACATGAACAAAGTGTAACTGTACTGAGGAATGCTCCAGTGGGAGGTTTTCTTACACACTGTTAACTTATGCTTTATAATAAAATTGCTAAATACTTTGTAACTATAGTTGCAATGAAGTTAAAAAAAAGCTTCCAGGAGAAAAGAAAGGGACACAAGTTCTACGGGTGAAAGCAGTCCATCAGGATCTAGAAAAATGTAGAATCGAGGAAGAAGATATAGGAAGCAGAGAAGTGTTTATAAGGAAGTTGCGGGAGATGAAGGGCCTATCCAAAAAGAAATCAAGGACAACCAAAAGGGTGTTAAGCGAAGAACGGGGAGCAAGAGCGACCCAGAGAATGTATGAAAGAGAAAAGAACATGAGAAGGTGAACGAAGTTGTGTAGGCCTAATCGCAGCATGTAGATGGCTAAAACGAAAAAAAAAACAAGTTTATCTAGTCATTTGAATTAGCAGTGTCTGTAATTTCAACTTTGTCGTGCTTACTTGCTGAACTGCTACCTGCCATGCTCCAGACGAGGCCTTTCAGTGCCTCCAGCATTATAAAGTCCTAAACCACGACGTGTCACTAAACCTAAAACACTTCGTGGTTTAGGACTTGATAATGGTGGAGACACTGAAAGACCTTGTCCGGAGCATGACAGGTAGAAGTTCAACAAGTAAGCACTACAAAGCTGGAAAAAAGAAGGAAGAAATAAAATAAGAAATAAATTTAAAACATAGGCTTATTCTTGCTGAAAATAATTGTATTTATTACTCAATAATTACAGATTTATTACGTGGTAGACAGTGGTTCGCTGATATCAGTATAGATCTCTACAATCTGACAATATTGGTAGGCCTATTACCACTGTCCCGTAAAGTTCTGGTCTGCATTTACTTTATTATACTATACTATTTCACCTTATCTTAATGGCAATGATTTTTCTGACCTTTAGCAACTACCACTGATGTAGTAGGAGGCTGTTTCACTCAGTCCCAAGAGATTGGTGCTTCAAAACAGTTGTATGGGGAGTCACCAATCTTGTTCTTCTTCAGCACTACAGCCCAACGTGAGCTTCCAACACCAATCTTCTCCAAACTCTCCTGTCCATTGCCATGTCAGTGTATCCCCTCAGTGATTGTACATCCATTCTTCTGACGTATCTGGCTTATCCTAAGTCGGCCCCTCTTTCTGCTTTTACAGATTTGCGCCTTCAGGATTTTCTCTGGCATACCCTGATCATCCATCCGCTGTAGGTGACCTAGCCATTGTATTCCTTGAGCCTTTATGAATCTTACAATGTCCTCATGATACAATAGCTCATCTATTTCCTGGTTATTTCTTATTCTCCATTCGTCATCTTCTTCAACCGAGTCATAAACACGTCTTATGATCTTTCTTTTAAACTTTCTTAGTGTTTCTTCTTCCTTTTTTAACAGTGTCCATATCTCGCCTCCATAAGTAACAATGGGTCTGATAAGTGCCTTATATATTTTTATTTTTGTGTTACGACTAATGAGTTTGCTTCTCAATAGTCTACCGGTGGATACTATGCTCTATTTCTTATTTGTATCTTGTCATGTATTGTCCTGTTTAATAGACCGTTCATTATCTATCATGTTACCCAGGTATCTGAACTTATTAACTGCATCAAATGAATTATCCTCTATGCATAAATTATATAGTTTTATTATGCTTTCTAATGCAGAAATCAGCGTGTAGTTAGTTATTCTGGTATTTACATCGAGTTCCATTCAGCTCTTTGCGTACCTTAACTAGCTGTGTTCTTATCACAACATCGTCAGCGCAAGCACATATTTGGCTTGTCTTATTTAGTATAAACCAATAACTTTGTAATTTTTCAGGCAACTCATATAAGAAACGTTAATTTAGATATTTATGACTGTTTTGAGTGCCAAAAAATTGTTATTTTGCAATGTAATGGGAAACAATACCCTTGAATCCATAATAAATATTTTTTTAGTGGAAGTAACACACAGATTGCGAATTGGTATGCATAACGATGCACACAAAATGTGATGTGTAGAAAATTAAAAACCAAATAAAGTGTTTGCAAAACTTGATTGTTTGTGTGTCGGGCGTAGTAACAAATTGGTACCGTAAGTCAGAAGACAGAGCAAGCTGGGAACCTGCACATGTTGTAACGTTACCAAATATGGTAGTTACATAAAGTACGCAATTATTACGTCAAGTGACGGGAAATCATGAAAATATTTCTAAGTAAGTAAAATTATGTAAACAAAAAGTGTGTATCTACAGATATATTATTGTAAAATTCCAACAAAGATGAAGGAGGTGTAACATAGCAGCATCGTGCACAAAAGAGAGAAAGAAAATGACCATGAGCCAATATAAAATGTTAGAAACCAGGCCCAATAGATTCCAACAGTGAGGGGAACAAATAAAGACAATAGATTCCAACAGTGAGGGGAACAAATATAGACAATAGATTCCAACAGTGAGGGGAACAAATAAAGACAATAGATTCCAACAGTGAGGGGAACAACAAAACAATGACTATGCAAAATAAAGAAGAGACAATTCAAGAACAACCACAATGATGGCAGACAAACCAATATATTTATAAATATAAATACTATGGAACAACGACTACTACAATGGAAAAGTTAAAGACGACGTTTAAACCAAAAGAAGAAAGGAAGAAGAAGGACAATGAAACACAACATGAAGAGTGAAGATAATGGATGGACAATTCAAGAAATCACCATCCACCAAGTATACTAGAGACAATACTAGTAACCGGAAGAAGAATAGCGATTATCAACTATGAAGAAACAGTGTTTAACATATTTAAGAAATCACAAACAGTAATAGTGAAAACTTAATGTAAGTGTGAGAACCTGTGACCAGTTAACCAATTTTAACCTAATAAACCCCACAGACAATTCAAGTGATAAGGTTTATAACAGGAGAAAATGTGTTACCTTTATAGTGGAAACATCAAAGATTAAATAGTTAAAAATGCACAGACAATTAGTGTGACTAATTTAATGAAGATTGTAATCCCAAAATAGATAATCATAAGACCACCAAGAAATGTAAGATAGAACAGTAAAATCATTGTTCATAGAACCTGATAATAAAAAAACTTTGTAAATTTTAAAAGAAATGTAACTGAATGCCACGGCAAAACAGAATACAATATAAAGAAAGTCCAGAAAAAATAATGACAAACAAGCTAGTTTATTAAGTATCAAACAACAATGGACCAGAAATTAGGTATAGCACAACAAGAAATGTATTACCAATAGTTTAAGAATATTTGTGTTATTGTTTAGAAAAAATAGTCTAAACATGTGTATTAATCAACAATTAAACCATTGTAATAGAATACCATAATGAAGTCATAATAGTAGTAGCAAATACTGCATAAGAATATGTTGCACATTGATACATAACCCCAAAGAGAATGCACCTATAACACAAAAATCATATATGTTAATTAAACCAAGCAACCATCAACAATTGTTTCAATCAAAGATTCATTATAAATAATGATGCACGCTAATAAATAATATTTGATACTGAAATACACTGCACATAAAGCAGATTAAATATGATAGCACAAAGCTAGATGAAAGGAACCCAATATGACAAGTTAGTTAAGTAAAATACATTATTAAAACTTGTACAAAGATCACTGAAAATGTTACCATTAGTTAGAAAAACATTTAATACTACTATGAGAACAGATTATAATTGTAATAATAATAGTTTCATAATCAAATTATTGGAAACTAACTGACTATGAATGAATAGCAAGATGTAAACAAAGACAATGTGACAAACTAGTTAAGCAAAATACCTTATTAAAACTTACACAGAGATTGATGTTACCAGTAGTTAGAAAAACATTTAATACTACTATGAGAACAGATCATAAGCATAAGAATAGTAATTTTATAGACAAATTATTGAAAACTAAATGACTATGATGGTGGAATCAGATGTAAACAACCACTATGTAGCAAGTTATCTAAGCAAAATGCACCATCCAAACTTGTTCAAAGGTAAATAAAAATGTTATCAGTAGTCAGAAGGATATCTGATACTACTATGAGAATATATATCAAATGTAATAATAACAATTTAGTTATTGATTTATTAAAAAATAACTGACTGCCATGTCATAACCTGATGTAAACAAACCCAGTGCTAGGAATTGAAAGGTTCTCAGATAGCAAAAGACTAACAAATATATTAAATAAACTAGGTACTATAGTTGTACACTATTTGCATTTTCAACATTATATACATTATGTGGAAAAACAAAAACAAAGTGACAATTTAAAAGAAAAGAGATCAGAAGGTAGTTAGATAAGACTACTAGTACATGAAACACAACGTTGTTCATATAATAAAGTGTAACCCGATGTAAATAAATGTTTATATTATTGTTAGAATACAAAACAAATATCATTAGATAAGGAATAATAGTATTATAAGCGATTATAAATAATCGAATATGGACGTTTGAAGACGCCATTACCCAAATATTGTGGAAATAGTAATTGCACTTATTTTTGAATTAAACAATTGAGAAATGGACTCAAAACATTTAATAAGAAGTGTTATTGTGTAATTAGATAAGATTTGGTGAAATAAACTTATTAATTTTAAGATTCACCATAGGAATTTGTGAAATCGTTGTAGTGAGTTAATAATGGACGGATTTTATTCTTGTTTGAACTTTATTTAAAGCCCAGGATGTCCGCGATCTATTGCCACCAACTATTCAACGATATGACAACTAATAAAAAAGTTATAATGATTATAAACTTTTTAATCATTTTGTGCATCAACGTTTACGTCACTATAGTCTCCAACCCATATACGAAATTGGTAAAAAATTAAAAGTTTTACTAAACCAAGGTGTTTTGGGTCGGAGAATTCGAAAAATTGAACCAATCAAATGAATGAAAACCAGCAGACAAGCCAGAGACGCTTAGGAGAAGCGACAGTCATCTTTCAGTCGTCAAGGAGTCTACATGCATAATTCGACGGGCAAGGTCGATAAAGAAATGTATGAAGTTATATTTGAATTGTGCGCGACACATACATGAGTCACGCTACACACACACCTAACCTACACATAACAAAGAATTAACGAGTGTACAGTGCGGAGTGAATTTAATAATAAAATACGGCCAGTGTATAATATCGGTCGTATTTTCGAGTTTTGTGTTTATAAAAGACCAGGGAGTACTATATTTTCATTATTTAAAAAATAAAACAGAAATAATAATTTCTGTTAATTATTGTTTGGGTACTACTCTAATCAGTAGTATCAAAGTGTAGTATTTCTGATGAAAGTTATCAGAATTAATAAAAGAATTATTTCGCATTTATTAACTTATGAAATAAATGTTTTTACGACTTATCGTAATTAAAGGAGTCAATATTAATTTAAATATTACAAAATATGAGTGTCACGAATAGTCGCTCAATTGACTCATGTCGTTTTGATTTGACTAATAAAAATAAATATTTTTATTTTTTGCGAAAAAATATTCTAATTAACTGATAGTTACGCATCAGATGTATTATGAATAGTATATACATGTTTAGATTATTAAGAACTCAATGAATAATATATTTAACCACAATAACTACTTACGTTGTCAACTAACCTAGAAAGAATAACGACAACGTGTCACCTTTTCATAAATCTGTTCTCAAGTAATATAAATCAAATGAAAGCTATCACAAGAGTTTTTTTATTATCAACTTTTTCTCTTGTCAATAAATAATTTTATAGCCAACTATTAAATAATAATAGTAATTTTTAGCAGTGCAACTCAATGCACGTGTTATTACAGTAACTACTGTGTACTTATATCCAGCGTACAATAGTACGATAGTTATCGATTATATGGTACCGACTTTTAATTTTAATATTTGTTTGTTTGTTTTTATTAATTCTTTATTAAATATTGTTATAAAACACAACATCTTGTATCTGGTATCATGCCACTTCAAAGATCACACGAACTTGGTAATTTAACTGTGTAAAGAGGACATAACCTCTCTAACTAAAATTATTGTATTAACCTTCAGGGTAACCAGCCTTGAGGTTAAAAGAGTTTCTTTTTAAAAATTGTTCATAATAATTATTTTTCTGTAAAACTATTAGTGATTGATTGTTGATTTTAAAAGAGTTATTGGCATTCCAGAACTGTTAATAAATCTCAATTATTTTTTACCAGTGGAAAGAGTGTTTAATTTCAAAATTAAAATAGTTTAGGTTTCATAACTAGTTCTATCAAAAGGTGGCGGCAGAATTTGAATATTCCTTATAATTCAAATCATAATTCAGTCTTTATTTTATTTTATTGTGCATGCTTATCACGTAGGGTATTCAAATAGAATATCCACATGTATGTATAGAGTGTATGTTACAGCAGAAGCAGTCACCCAACAGAACAGTAATATCATCCACATATGGTAAGTGGGGAGGTGAACAGTGGAGTGCGAAAATACTTTTTAAATTGAAAGATTTAAACGGGAATACCCACACAACTATTAATAACAATCAAACCGCTAATAATAATTACATTTTGAAATTTTATTATCTTATATCGTTGTGGATACCGGAGCGTATCTACAATCACACACAACCACATACAACACACTATCTGTCCTATAACAGATTGGCGCCCAACGTCTGAGCGCGGATTAGGGAGAAAACAATTGACAATTTAACCAATCATTTCATAACCCAATCCGTCGAGAGACAGCAAGTGCATTGCCAGAGCGACAAGATGTATACTAGAAGGTCGACCTCAAAAAAGAGAGCAGCAGAGGCTGAGAGGGAGGCCAGAGCAGTAGAAGAGAAGGAGGCAACATCAACAGAAGATGTTGAAGAGATTCTATTAGAAATCGAGGATAAACAACTTGAACCGGCGGAGGAGGTTCAGCAACCCGATGATGAGCCGGAAGTCATACCCCAAGAAGTTCAACCGGAAGTATACCAACCCGAGAAACCGGTGCAACCAGGAGACGTATACGTCGTAGAAATGTTAATGAGTATGAGAGCATTTATGGAAGAAAGCCAGAAATCCACGGACCAAAAAATAGAGTCACTGAAGGAAGGCCTGAATAGCAAGATGGATGAAACCAGCCGGTCCACTAAGGAGGAGTTAAGTAAAAACATAGAATCCCTGAAGGAGGAGTTGAACAGCAAAATAGATAAAACCAGTCAGTCCACTAACCAGAAAATAGAAGAAGGCCAGAAGGAGAGCCAGAAAAATATAGAATTGCTGACGGAGGAGTTAAATGACAAAATAAGTGAAACCAACAGGAGAATGGAAGATGGACAGAAAAAGACTGAAGAGCTATTAGAGAAGAAGATGGCAATAATGAAGGAGGATTTGTCTACAGAGTTGGGGATTAAAATCGACCAAACCAATAAGAAAATTGACGAGATAAATGAGAAGATTAGTCGGGATATTGAATTAATGCAAAACGATAACGAGAAAATGTGGCAACAAATGGCCAACAATAGTGACAAGATGGAAGAAGTTGCTAAAAATACAATCGAGTTGGTCGACAGAAGATTAGAAGAAAATTTAGAGGCAACAGAGGAGCGGATAGCCATATTAACAGCCGAGATTCATGGAGAGATATCAGAAATACGGAAGGAGGGAGAAAATAATAATCAAAAGTTGATACAGACGGAAATAGATGTCAACCGCCGAATCAACGACATTGAGAAGATCCACAGCGCCCAGATAGGGGTTGTAGAGCGAATGCAAGCCGAGATGATGACAACACAGTCTACACTGAGTGAGAAATGTGAGGAGGTTTCCGTAAAGGTGGATGCCATCAAACACCAAGTAACTAATGACAAAGACCAGTTGACAGAACGCCAGCAGAGGGAATTTAATGATATTAGGGATGAAATGCACTGTTTACAAACACTCCCAAACATTCTATCAGGACTAACTCACCTGGAAGGTAGAGAGCAGATAGATTTCCGTGCATATGTGAAGAATCCGTTGGAATTTTTGGAGAGAGTGGAAGAAGTTATAAACCGAAATAGAGAAAACAGATGGTCCATCATAAAAGGAATGCTGGACGAGTCATTCCGGAATACTTTCGATAACTGGTGGACGGCGACTCGACATGAAGTGGAGAGTTACGACGCATTCAAAGTAGCCTTCAAACAGAAATACTGGTCTGAGACGACTCAAAACATTATTAGGGACGATATTACTAATGGTAAATTTGACTTAAACGGCAGACAATCAATGACTACTTATTTTCTAGGCAAGATTTGCCTGGCCAGAAACTTAGAGCCAACCATCCCGGAAGAATGCTTAGTCACCAAGTTAGCGTATCACTTCAATCAAGGAATAAGCATAAGCAGGTGTGTAAAATCTGTTCAAAACGACACCACACATTGTTGCACGCAAATAACGTGCCGAACTCAATAGCTGCCAGCAGTAACTATTGCTCGCTCAAATTACAATGCAAGAACAATGTTCTCTTATCCACAGCAGTTGTATTTGTCATTGATCAGGATGGCAACAGACATAGGGCGAGAGTTCTTCTAGACGCCGGTTCACAAATAAATTTTTGTACAAAATCATTTGCAAGGAAATTACAGCTTAAATTAATTAAATCCAACATACCAATCACGGGCATAAACAATACAGCGTGTTACGCAACTGATCTTGCGTCTATACGCATTATTTCCCGTTATCAGAGATATAGCTTCGAGGCGAAATGTGCCATCTTATCTACGTTAACTCACAATCTGCCTGCAAATTCGTTTGATATAAATCAATTCCACATTCCGAACAAGATTTTCCTGGCTGACCCAGATTTTAACATATCGTCGCAAATCGACATACTATTAGGGGCACAATTTTACCTGGACTTGATCTTAACTAATAAATACATACGCGGCCCTAATTTTCCCATCATTCAGGAAACAAATCTAGGCTACATTTTGGCTGGCAACTTGCCCAAACACTGCCGCAACGAGGGTCCTGCTGTTTCGTTCCTAGTAAGGAACAACGACAGTCAAATTCTGCAATCTCTCGAAAGATTTTGGGAAGCAGAAACTATCCCTGACAACACCCCTGATAACGAGTCAACCTGTGAAGAGCATTTCGTGCGCTCGACCCAGCGCAACCACGAGGGTAGATTCGTGGTTTCACTTCCATTTAAGCCCGATAATCTCCACTTGGGGGAATCTTACACTAATGCTCAAGCAAGATTCTTAAACTTAGAGCGTCGATTTAGGCGAGATGCTAAGCTCGCGCGCGACTACGCGGACTTTATTAAAGAATATAAGGATCTTGGGCACATGACGCTTATCGATGATGGCGCTATCAACTCAGGAGCGTCAAATATTTACTACTTGCCTCACCATGCCGTATTTAAGCAGTCTAGCTTGACCATAAAACTGCGCGTCATTTTTGATGGTTCGTCCAAGACTACCAATGGCCTTTCTCTAAATGACATATTGTTGGTAGGCCCGAATGTTCAACAAGACCTTTTTTCCATTCTTTTGCGTTTTCGCATGCATAAATATGTTCTCATCGCCGACATCGAGAAGATGTATCGACAAATTCGCGTGGCTGAAGGGGATTGTCACTATCAACGCATTCTGTGGCGTGATTCCCCTCTCGAACCATTTAAACATTTTGCATTGCGAACGGTAACCTACGGCACGGCTAGTGCTTCGTTTTTGGCCACCCGCTGTCTTGTACAAATTGGTAGGGACCATCAAGCTTCCTTTACTGAAGCGGCGTTAGCTATAACGAACGATTTTTATGTTGACGATCTGCTTACCGGTTCGGACACCATCCCTGATCTGACCAAGCTGAAATCCGATCTAGGTGCGTTATTAAGTCAATATGGTTTCACGTTGCATAAATGGGCATCAAATGAACCCACAGCGGTCGCAAATCATGACAATTTTTCACGACCCCTAAACAAACAGGACAATGTGCGTACCCTAGGCATTCTTTGGAATAATACTGCCGATTCATTTTTGTTCGACATCAAATCATTTCCCGTTGATTCAAGCATTTCCAAGAGAAAAATTCTTTCGATTATTGCTGGAATATACGATCCTCTTGGTCTAATCGGTCCAGTTGTCTTTTTGTACAAACATTTTATGCAGCGACTTTGGCTTTGCAAGCTTGGTTGGGATGAACCGATCTCCGGTCAATCACGTTCGGATTGGCATTCTTTGTGTGACAAATTGTGTCTGATTAGCAAAATTGTGGTCCCACGGTCTATTCGTTGCAAGCGTGAGGCAAGTACAGTTGAATTGCATGGTTTTTCGGATGCTTCTGAAAGGGGGTTTGGCTGTTGTATTTATGTCAGAGTCATTTATCAAGATTCTTCTGCCTCCTGTCATCTCCTGTGTTCCAAATCTCGCGTAGCTCCCTTACGACAGGTGTCATTACCTCGCATCGAACTCTGCGCTTGCTTGTTGTTATCGCGACTCGTATTTAAGGTCATTCCTGCTCTTTATTCGTTTATTGATAATGTTCATTTGTATTCTGACTGGATTTTTGTATTTTGGACATTTGTATTCTGGTGTCTCTTTACTGGATTCATGCCCAGTCTACGCGGTGGAAAACATACGTCGCTAATCGTGTTGCTGAAATTCAGCGTCTTACGCAAACTTATACTTGGCATCACATCAATTCTAGACACAATCCTGCTGATATTATCTCCAGGGGGTGTCTCCCTGACGTTTTGCGCGATTGCTCGCTTTGGTGGCACGGTCCCAGCTGTCTGTCTCAATCGTCAGAGTCCAATCCTTTTCCATCCTTCGTACCGTCCACTCCGTCGTCTTCTGAAGTCACTGCGGAAGAGAAACATACCCATAACCTTTCTCTAATGTCTACCCTGGCTATCGACCTTTCTTTGGACTTTTCCTCGTTGCATCGTCTAACGCCCGTATACGCTTACTGTTTTCGGTTCATCAGAAATATTAGACTCTCAAGTGCTGACAAATGTACGGGCGATCTTACCCCTGTCGAAATTCATCATGCTCTGAATTTCTTCATAAAACAATCTCAGTCGATCCACTTCGCAGCCGAAATTAATTGTCTTCGTAACGGATCTTCTGTTTCCATTAGGAGTAAGTTGGCTTCTCTCGACCCGTTTCTTGATGATTCTGGAGTGATACGCGTAGGCGGGCGATTACAGCATTCTCAATTACCTTACGACTCTAAACATCCTATTGTATTACCCCCATCGGCGCATATTACTCGCCTTATCATTGAACGTGAACACATTCGTTTACTTCACGCTGGTGCTCAACTCGTGCATCTTTCACTGCGTCAACGTTGGTGGATTGTTAATGCCAGGTTAGTCATTCGCTCCATCATTCGAAAATGTGTAAAGTGTCTCAGGTTTAGTGCCAAACAGCAAGTACAGAGGCTTGGTATTTTACCATCTCCTAGAGTCACTCCTTCAAGACCGTTTCTATTTTGCGCGGTTGATTATGGTGGTCCCTTCATGATCCGTCATGGCGGGCAGAAATCCAGAACCCTTTCTAAGGCATACGTATCTTTGTTTATTTGCTTAGCGACTAGGGCTATTCACATGGAATTGGTTTCCGACCTTACGGCCAGTGCGTTTATAGCTGCATTACGTCGTTTCATGGCCCGTAGGGGCATACCCAGTCAATTATACTCCGATAATGGCACAAACTTTAGGAAGGCCCGCAATATCTTACATGATATCTACAACTTTTGGCATAATAAGGATGCCATCTCATCGATCAAGTCATTCACGTCCTCTCAGGGGATATCATGGTCATTTATTCCGCCCTCCTCACCTCATTTTGGTGGCCTTTGGGAGAGCGGCATAAAGAGTTTGAAATTTCATCTGCGCCGCGTGGTAGGCAAATCTATACTCACCTTCGAGGAGTTCACGACAGTTTTGTCTCAGATAGAGGCACGTCTGAACTCTCGACCTTTATTTGCCATCTCTTCAGATGTAAACGACCCGGTGCCACTCACACCTGGCCATTTTTTGATTTGCGCACCCTTAACGGCGATACCGGACCCAGACTTATCTCACATTCCTATTTCTCGTCTTGGGCGTTGGCAACTTCTACAAAGGTTTGTCCAAGGCATATGGAAGGCATGGTCTCGCGACTATTTGCACCAGTTGCAGCAGCGTCACAAATGGAAGTTCGCTAAGGATAATGTTTCCATTGGTGACCTAGTTTTGCTTATTGAGGATAATTTACCCCCATTAGCCTGGAAATTTGGTGTAATTACCACCACATTTCCCGGCCCAGGTAACTTAATTCGTGTCGTAGACATTCGCACACCTACTGATGTTCTGCGAAGACCAATCCACAAATTATGTTTGGTCCCTACTAGGGACGAACAATAAAGAAAAAGGATTTATTCCCTTTGTATAATTTTAAAGACACATAAGTCAAATGTTCCAGAAGACTTGTTAGTTATAAGCACTTGTTTTAGCATAAGCTTTAATTATTTTTGAGTCAGCAACTGTTTGTTTTACTCAAGCAAGTGTTAGTTTAGTTAATATGCAAGGCTTTCATTATTATTTTGTATTTTCGTATATGCAACATTTGATTTATGCCTCATGTCTGACTCACTACTGTGTAAAAATTTTGTTATTTTCTGAACTTATTTTCAATTGTTTAACTTATGTACTATGTTTGTAATCACAGTATAGTATTTGTTATTTATGACATTGCAATTATTCATATTGTAATTAACTAAATTGTTGTTATTGTATTCATTATATAGCTTGCGTTTATGTAAAACCTATCGTTTTTGCGTCTACTGCATGTAACTATGCCACGTCTAGATTTATTTTATATTGTATTTATATTTTGTGATTAAGCATTGCACAATTATTATTTTTATTTAAATTATGGCATACATGTCATCATATTTGTGCTTGCATTCAGTCAGCTATCTAGCTTGTTCATACATTATTACATATTGTAAGTTCCTGAAACTTCAGGAACAGCATGACTTGGTCAATACATGACGCCATGCTAAATATACGCTTAAACATGTAATTGTGACAATTTTGTTCATGTAATTAATTCTCTGTACAGGTCTACTGGCCTCAACTAATTTTACGGTAACCATCTATGACATGCATAGGGTTACAAACTATCGGTCCATCATGTGATGAGCTTCCGATCATCCATTATTAAGCATTGTCTAATTATGTATTTTTTCATGTTTTATAATGTTCTATACTGTACACATACATTATGTGACGGCAACATTTGCCAAAGCAGACATTCACGTTCATGTCTGAAATCAGCTGTTCGCCAACCTTGGCTTACAAACGCTTATCTTATGCATGCTTATCTCTAAACCATTATCGTACAGCTGTTATCTAAGCTCATAACTCAAGGTTCAACTTAGCCTTGACACTAACTCTCATTATTAAGAACACTGTATGTTTTTAAATTAAGTTACAAGATGTGTAATAATTTACTAAAAAGATGGTAAAAAATCGATTGATTTTGACGGGCAGTATGTGCAGTAGCGCGATAATTTTACTTTGTAGGTTGGCTAATCTGCTTCCTACTTTTGTTCTATTCTGATTACGCATGTCAAAGCTCAGTACGTCAAAAACGCTTGTAGCGGCGGTCGGCTCGCCTGCAGTCTTACTGCTTTAAATACTTGTACGAAAGTATTTATTTCCGCGTACTAACGCAGGTCGTACTCTTTACGACCTTTATCGTATGCCTTATGCCACACTTCATATGGCCCATTAGGCCCCTTCATCGTAATCTAAATTTGATACGTATACGTCAAACTATATGTCTTACGCATACGTCATGCTCATTAGCCAACCTTTTATTTAAATAACTGATAACTACATATGTAATGTAAATCTGAACATCAATTAAAATGAATTTAATACAGTCCACAATTTTCATCATTTCTGCTACCTGGTGATTCATCAATGCACGCATTTACAAGCTACATTCTTTTACTAAACGTTTTTTGGTCCACGCCGACCGGATTCTCAACATTTTTTGGTCCTCACAGTACGGATCACTCATATCACTAACCAGTAATGTTAACCAGAGTAAATGGCCGGAATTCCTGGAATTTTTAGAATCAGCCATAAATGGCAATCACATTTCGACTACAGGATATACCCCAAATGAACTCCAAACCGGAGCGATGCCAGGACGGGTCTGGGAAGGGCACATTGAAAGGATATCGACTCAGAATGTGCCAATACCAGTTGAAATAAAGAAACTTGCGACGCATTAAAAAGTGCGCAGAAGACCGCACGGAAAAGTTTAATGCTGAACATAAGCTGGTGAGTTTCAACCCTGGGGACAGTGTGCTTTTGCGAGCGTTGAATGTTGGACGAAGGGAGGACAACACAGCCGCCAAGTTTTTCAGGCTATATAATGGTCCTTATACCCTATCGGAGCAGGTTGGAAAGAATACGTTTATATTAACCAACCCCAACACTAACCGTGCGATTGGTAAATTTCATGCTTCATCGCTGAGAAAGTATTATACGAAAGATCCATAAATAAACATAAATAAATGTCAGGATATAGGATGTAAGAATGTGTAGCTTTATTTAAAATATGTCAATTCAGGTATAAATGTTATATGTAGGGTAATTCTGTGAATGAGCGATAATCTAGTAAAGATAAGGAATACAGTCTGTTGTACCTTGTGACCTTGCTTAATTGCTATCTGCTTGTCAAGAACATGTGTATTTGTTATGGTTTAAAGGTTGCCACGTGTCTTTGGTTTGTTGGTTCTGTCAAGTTGACAGTTATGAAATGTTAGTATTGCTAAGAAGGTGTTTATATGATTTTATGTTTGAGGGTATTAGTGTTATTATTCTTAGGGTTAGGAAATTGTTTTGGATGTATCAAAGAAGAAAACAAAAATTTTTATTTTGTTAGTCAACTAAAAAAAAAAATTTTTTTTTAATGCGGGAAGGGGTTAATCCTGCAATGAAACACAGGATCCTGATAAGCAGTGCAGGCTTGTGTAATACACAGACGATAAACATTCATGTCTAAGTTGGTAGTTTGTTAGATTTTTTTTTTTTGTATAAGTTTTGTATTTTAGAAAGGATAAGGAATTAGTTTTAGTCAAATTGTGTATGATTTTGTGTTATTTATTCATTTACTATGTCTGTGGAAATGTGCGCGCGTGATAAACGTTTCCCCGGATGTGCGTGACATATTGTCATATCATTGTGACACTTGAACGGAATATAAACTACTGTATGTGACTTCCTTCCACCAATAAAATGCTGGAAGGCAGTTGGAAATTTTCTTAGCCTGTTGCTACACAGGCAGTTCTTCTCATCCTGCTATCACGATCGGGACGTGCAACTCTTGTGCAAGATTTTCCGCTTGCAAGAATTTGTTAAGTCTTTTCGGCGGTAGTAACGAGTGTGAAGACTCAGAACTGTTCGTGTATTACATCTCTACACCCACTGTTGTTATTAAAACATAGCGTGCATAAATACAGTTAGTTCTTCTCATCTAGCTATCACGATCGGTACGCCAATTCTTGTGCAAGATTTTCCGCTTGCAAGAATTTGTTAAGTCTTTTCGGCGGTAGTAACGAGTGCGAAGGCTCAGAACTGTTGGTGTAATTCATCGCTACACGCAGTATTTTATTTGAATATAGCGTGTGTAATAAGTGAACTTGAACTGTCTTACTGTGCGAGGTATTCTGCAGTACCAGTAATATTTCATAATTATTTAGTAAAATTTTGTCTTCATTAGTTTCCGCGTGAGCGGAAGATTTCCGCATAGGGAGGTCTGCTGATCGCGGTAGACCCAGTGGTACGCGTGAACACTTGAAGAGTCCGGATTGGTATAAGCCTAATATACCGTTTCTAAGTAAAACTCACTGTGACCTGAGATACTTATAAATTATAAATTCTGTATGAAGTTTAACCAGTAGTATCAATAGAACCGTTGTGGTGTGCGAAGCGTCTGTGTCAACGTTGGAACTCCAGGACACCAGCCCAGCTGAGAGCGTCACCAAGGTGAACCATCTGTCATCGAACGCAACGCCTGACGACTCAACTACACAGCAAAGCCCCCCCTTTTTCCATCAACATCGGCGCGAGAAGGAATCATCATCACATATGTAATGTACCACATCACGTATATGAACAATAAGTAACACTTTAAAAGACAATATCTGAAACACTGCCATTATTATGCTTGTCAAGTATATCATATAAACAATTACATATGTCTTGTGTGCAATAAATAATCTTAAACCCTCCAATATAGACTTTTGCATTAAGATACACATACTACCATATCCTATGCGCCAATAGTTAAGTTATAGTGTGTTGTCGCAATAAATATATATATTGTAACGAAATAGATGACTCGGTCGTACCTGTAAAATGTACACCAATTTTGTATGTGTATTGGTTAGTAGTGCGTTCGTCTCGCACCGGGGTCGTTACATTAATGTTCGCGGCTAACAATGTCCGTAGCGTTGAGGTAATCACCTGTATAACACGGCAGTAACCTTACCTGTTGCTTATAGGGGTGTGTTAATCCCGGTGGCGCCAAGTCGTTTATAAAACAACTAAAATTATTGTATGATGAGTTTCCAGCGATGACGGCCGGGCGTTTAAATAATTCCCGCTCGCACTGCCGTCTGAATTGTCGATGCTGCTGCGCAAATGACAACTTGTTCGGTTCTCGTCAAATCTATTCTTAAATAAACACTAGTAATATATAAAGCACTCCCTATGAAATAATAACGACGGTTACTCCCTGTAATAGTGATTTTTAATAGGTGATAATTAAAATATTCAAATTGACAATTATATAATGATAAAATTTGCACCGACTGATTACATGAAACTCTTGTCCTCTGGGCTTGACGAATCGATTAAGGAAACGATCAGCATTTGCATGGCTGTGTACGTTAAAGTATTACAATTATTTTTTGTTTCCAAAATCGTGGATTCTTGTGACTATGAGCTAAAGAATTCCTATGGTTACAATAAAAATATATTACCTTATTCTACGTGTACATAAATAATAATGTGTGATGTTACAATCTGTTCTGTCGTGTCGTTAACTGTGTTTTGTAAGTTCGTGTTTAAATAATAGGTTATATTTTACGTTAACAAGTTTTTAGTGAGTTTTATTTTACTTAATAATCTGTGAAAGAGAAATATTTGTTTATAGTGAGATAAATTTACCTTTAGTAAAATTTAGAGTGATTAGGGTTTTGGAAAATAAGTAATTTAACTGTACTTAACACCTCAGCATGACTTGGTGTCTTCGTTCGTTTGATCGGGTAGGATTTGGCTGCAATAAGTTCTGTTTTCATTAATTTTGGGGCTTCAATGGGTTAGGCGTCTTTTTCATAAAGTATCTTGTCGTTCTTTTCGGTTAATTTTCCGTTTAATTATCTTGGATCTCGAGTTGACTGCTATAAATGGTCGTCTGCTTCTTATACTGTCATGGTTAGGAACTTTAATTACTTTTTTACATTATTTTAATAGAAAATCGTTCTTTCCAACATTGGCTTCTGTATTCTCTTACTGACGCTTCACTTCTGTCTAACGGTATTCAACGGTAATTAATTCAACTGCCGTTTCCATGGCAACTGCATGATTTTGATTGGTTGATTTTGAGATGATGTATCGTTATCAAAATTCGAATTCTTCGTATATCTTCTGATTGCTGTCATTCCTCTATCTTCCTTCCCGGTTATTAAATATTGTCACTATAGTATTTATTTCCTTTCATAGATTATTTTGATACCCCACAAGTTTGGGTAATTTTAGATTTTGTTTTTACAATTATGTTAATGCTTGTTAATTACATTTCTTTTGTATACAAATGCTTATTATAATATTTTGTTTTACAAATGATTTACAATTTATTCTTGGTGAATCCTTCACCTCAGATTTGCTAATTTCTTTGTTAATTTGTTATAATTTGTAGTTGTTTGTTTCTGACAGTTGTTAGTCACTTTCATAGGCCTGAGTAGCCATTATGGTATTTGACTTATTTCATTTAAATCACATTTCGTTTCAGCCTAATGGGCTTTACTTTGTTATTATTATTGGTTGTGTTGTGTTTTGAGTCTGCTTATGTGTTATTAGTATGTCACTGTTGTTTTATACACAATTATTTACTCTTTGGTTTCCATGTTTTCTAGTCATACATTTCTTAACATTTTTGTTCATTTCCTTTGCCAATAATAACAATGTGGCTATTATTTACTACTTTTCTGATCTTATTTAAATATAACATACCAGTTGTATGGTCTGTATAACTTTTACAGCCATATTCAATTCATAAACTTGATTGAATAATTATTTAACTAACTTATTATTTGCTTGGATTTCGTTGTCCATGACGTGTCCGTTACTTAACTAAATATCACTATAATATTGACGACTCGGAACACTAAGTTTTTTATAAGTAAAAACGTAAAGTTTTACCTTACAGCCTAAACCGGCTTTCACCTATAGAAGGCTTCATCAGAGGCTGTCGTTAGTAGCGCTGCTCGTCTTGTTGTTGGCGACGAGATAGTGTTTCGAAAGATTGAAGCTGTGTGTGTGTGGTGAGATGTGTTCGAATAATGCGTGCGATTCGAATTGTGTCTGTTCGTTTAGGATGTCGTTTTTATTTGTTTTTGTGTTTGTATATTTCTAATTGTTCTAGAGTGTCTAGTTTTCGGCCTTTTGTGTGTACGTGTAGTATGTTCATGTTATTGTCGATGTTTTTATATGTGTGGTTTGCTTCAATGAGGTGGTTTGCGAAGGTAGATTCTGTAGTGGTGTGGAGTGCTTTTGTGTGTTCAATGTATCTCTGTTTGAAGCTACGTCCTGTCTGGCCTATGTAGAATTTACTGCAATTTGAACAATTTAGTTTATATACACCGGGTAGATCGAATTTGTTTTGTGCTTTGGGCATGCGTTTTGATAGTGTGTGTTCTGTTTTGTTAGTAGTTTTGTAAGCGATTCTGTATCCTGCTTTTTTGAATTTGTGGGCAATTTTTTCTGTTTGTTTGTTGATGTATGTTAGTGTTATGAATTTGTTGTTTTCTGTCTTTGTCTGTTGTTTGTTTTGTGTAGGAGTTTACTGACTATTGTTCTGTCATAACCGTTAGATTCTGCTAGATATTTTATCGTGTTTAGTTCGTCTTTGTAGTCTATTTCATCTAAGGGGATGTTGTTAAGTCTATGTATCATGGTTCTAAAAGCAGCTAGTTTGTGTTGTATTGGGTGATTGGAGGTGTTGTGTATTAGTGTGTCAGTTGTAGTTGGTTTTCTGTATATACTGAATTTGTGCCTGTGTTCTAGTTTTGTGATGGAGAGGTCTAAGAAGTTTATGGTATTGTTGTGTTCGTATTCGGCAGTGAAGGTTATGTTTTTATGTATTTTGTTTATGTGCGTTAGTAACTGTTCACATTGTCTTTTGTTTCCCCTGTATAGTATTTTCCTCTGATGACGCCTTCTATAGGTGAAAGCCGGTTTAGGCTGTAAGGTAAAACTTTACGTTTTTACTTATAAAAAACTTAGTGTTCCGAGTCGTCAATATTATAGTGATATTTATTATTTGCTAATCTTTGTTCATAATACATCTTAACTTATGTTATTTTAGTGTGACAAACAACATCACTTTTATGAACTTATCTTGATCCCTTCTAACATGGGTGTTTTTGATTTGTATCTAATTCCTTAACCTTCTAAACAATCTTTACTTGCTTTTAAACTCCTTAATTACATTTTTAGTTTTGTTGACTATGGTAATTATCACTTTCCAGTGTTCAATATCTCTTTATAGTTTATACTTAATACCCTTTTTCACAACCTACTTACTCACTATTATTTATCACTATTAAATTTTTAGCGTTCTTTAGGATTGATTAATTGTTAATGATTTTATCACTCACTACTCTTCACTATATTTCCATTCTATACTTTACACTATTTTCATTCAAACATTACCTTCACTCTTAAATTATTTATAGTTAATTATAATTTATTTAGTGTACCTTCTTTATCACTACACTTTGGGGTTTTACACTTTCATTTTGCACTTCACAAAGGTTTTTGTATTTTAAGTGTTTCTGAATAGGTAATCCCTCTAATTACTATCTCACTATTCGTTTTTTCTCTTTCATTACAATATTCTAAATTGGGGTTTAGTTTGCTTTTTTATCATTTTAATCTTTAACCTTGTTTAATAGGGTTTCTTCCCTAAATCATTGTTGTCCATTAATGGGTAATAACAGTTACTTTTTTCTTTCTCATAGGCTATTGGCTTTGGTTCCAATATTATTCTTGAGTGCATTATTTCTCCTTCTCCTATGCTTAACTACTTGTTTGTGTATCATTATTGGTTTTCATTTCTATCTATTTCCCTCCTTCTTCATTTTTATTGTATTTGGTTAATACCTTGGTTTTTCCATCTTCTCCTTTGGGTACCTTTTGACGTGTTACATTGGGTCGTTTAATTCCATGAACTTGTTTCATTTTTGTTTGGGTTTTGGATTTTTTCCTTTGGTTTGGTTACATTCTTGTTTATTGTTCGTGGATCCCTTCTTCATTTGTTTCCTTTTGTTGGGTCAATCACTTGGGTTAGGTCAAGTCGTCGTTTGTCGAGTCATAGTTTTTATATTTTATTTAAATTAATCATTTTTATTTAACATGAAGTATTATTTTAGATTCAATATTGTTTTGTTCATCCCTGGTATTGGGTTGGCTTATTTGTGTTGTAACAATATATATATATATATATTACATTTAATATTTATAAATAAATTTACTTCAAGATATACCTTTTTTTTCCTTATTAGGAACATGTTTCGGGTACTATCTTGTATCCATCCTCCAAGATAGTACCCGAAACATGTTCCTAATAAGGAAAAAAAAGGTATATCTTGAAGTAAATTTATTTATAAATATTAAATGTATTATATACATCAAGAAACGGACTGTAGCAGAAAGTGATTGAATATATATATATATATTGTAATGTTACTGTGTGGTCTCTCTTGTGTTATTCTGCCACACGTTGGATACGTCAATTTGTAACGTATCGTGACGTCCTCGTCTTCGTTCAAGCCCCGCGATGGAAGCCAATTTGTAATGTAGTCGTGTGTCCGGCTACCGTTTTACTCTGTAAAATGTGAATAATGTACAATTTGTGTGTAATGGGTGTAACGTGTCTTCTCTATCCGTCGTTCAAATGCATGCAACTTCCACAGATTTCGTCCCTTGCGAACGTACGAATAACCAGGTCTCGATGTTCTTACCTGTTGTTCACTAGGGGTGTGAAACTCCCGGTGGCGCCAAATTGTTTTATTAAAACAATTAAAATAAAATTCAAATGTGTATGACCAGCGCCGCTCAGGCGGTTTGCATAATTCAAATATTTCCGCCAGCCTCGGCCGTCCGTAGCGACCAGTAGTTCGTTGCGTGGGCTGTGCAATCGCTAGTCATCGACACTACTTGTCTGCTAAAATGTACATAAATTATTGTCCACCTCCTAATGAAATTATAACACCATGGTTACACTCAATACTTATATATTTTTTATTAATTAGTTATTCATTTAATACAAATTATATTTCCCTTTTTAATACAAATGCTCCGGTTATATATGAGACAACTCTACAGGGTTTGACAAATCGATATCTGAATTGATTAACAGACTTTCAGTAATGGCGTCTGTTGGAAATTATACACAAGATTATTGTTCGTTTGTCACAGGTTCTTGAGATTACGTTAAAAGGATTACAAATGTTTAAAACAATAAAAATACACACCCTTACATCAGTTAAACTTAAATAATATATTGTGTAGGTATAATTTGTTTAGTGTAGTGTAGTAAAAGTGTTTACAAGTTATTGGTAATTAACAACAGGTTATCTTTGCCAGTTTATAAAATTTCAGTGACTTAGTTTTCTTTTTAATCTTTGAAAGTAATTATGTTCAGTTTAGTGAGATTTCGACCTTTAGTGAGAAATAATTAACGTGAGTTTATTCAGAAATTTGGATAATTTAATAGGTACTTATCACTTCAGTAGACAGGACGAGCTCATTCGATCTGGTATTAAT
This sequence comes from Magicicada septendecula, assembly GCA_034769895.1. Lineage (NCBI taxonomy): Eukaryota > Metazoa > Arthropoda > Insecta > Hemiptera > Cicadidae > Magicicada > Magicicada septendecula. The sequence continues at coordinate 406,108,324 of CM068375.1, forward strand.
GGGTTATGCTGCAATCATCTTTAATTTGCATTGGTTCGGGACATCGGGCACCTTTTCCAAGTTAATCGGCAGGATTTTATTTTCTTTTTTCTTTAACTCAGCCTCGACATTATTTATATGATTCCAGCCATCGTCTTCATTCTTGGGATTCACTTGCTAGCAACTTCTTTTGAGATTTTTTATGTTTTAATTGACAATTTTGATCATTCCAAAACTAGCGTCTATTCAACGAAAGCGTCATATAATGAGTAACGAAATCTAACGGTAATTAGACACCAAACGACTGTTGTCATAGTAGCCAATTAATCCCGATTGGTTAATTCTGAAGTAGTCTATTGTTATCAAATTTTGAATTTTTATTCAAAATAACTGCATATCTTCTTATTGATTATAATCTTCTGTCCTCTTCCCTACATATTAAATATTATCACCACTGTTACTATTTCCTTTCAAAGATTAATTTGGTATCCCATAATGTATGGTTTTATGAAATATCAATGTTTGTACAAATCTGTTAATATTTGGTATTTACATTTCTCCTTTAAACTGAGTTCTTATTCTAATATTTTTTCTTTAAACTGATTTATAAATTATTCTCGGCTATTTACTTGCCTTGAATTTCTTAATCTCCTGGTTGTTTTTATACAGGTTGCAATTATTTGTCATTGACAGTTATACATTTCCTAGGCCTTAGTAGCCATTGATTATTTTTATTTAAATTATTCTAATTATATTTCATCTCATTACAAAGTTTTTGTTCTGTTGTTATAATTGATTTGTTTAGTGGTTGTTGTGTCATGAGTTTGTTTTTGTTCTGATCATATGTCCAGATTATTTTCTATGTCTTAATACTTAAAATATAACATTTAGGCCTATGGACTGTAAGTTCCCCCCAGCCATATCCTCTGCATAATTGAAACAAACAATTCTTTACAAGTTATTATTAACTGTTGGTCGTAACATTAATTTCCTTCTTTGCTACTACTCTGAGTAATAAACATCATTATTTCTTGTAAACTTATTTAACTTAATTTCCCTCATAACATAGGGTATTTACCAACTATATATTTAATTACTTAAGTCTTTACTACTACTTTTCTACATCCCATGTTAACACAAACAGCTTATTTTACCTGGGCTTTCTCCCCTGAATAACATTGTATTCTTTATCTATTTCTAATCTAAACACTATCTCTAATTACCCTTAACTATATAATTTTTTACAATTCCACTCTTAAATCTTTCATTGGTCCATCATTGAGTGTTTACTTATCTATCACTATCTTTTTAATTATACTATTGCTTACAATATCCTTTTTCACACATCACTTTCACTGTTATCACTTTTTATTTTACACGTTTATTGGTGGGTAAACCCTATTATTATTTCTCTTTGTCACTTAATTATTTTCTAAATATCACTATAATATTGACGACTCGGAACACAAAGTTTTTTATAAGTAAAAACGTAAAGTTTTACCTTACAGCCTAAACCGGCTTTCACCTATAGAAGGCTTCATGGCTTCATGCTTTCACTGATGAAGCCTTCTATAGGTGAAAGCTGGTTTAGGCTGTAAGGTAAAACTTTACGTTTTTACTTATAAAAAACTTTGTGTTCCGAGTCGTCAATATTATAGTGATATTTAGTTAAGTAACGGACACGTCATGGACAACGAAATCCAAGAATTTAATTATTTTCATTATATTTCTCACTATCTCACTATCTTTACAAATTTTATTTGTATCTAACGAGTTCATGTCTCTTTCTAGATTTCTTACTTACATATACTACTAATTCGTGGGTTAGTGTATTTTTATTTAATGGGTTTTTATTAATTGTGAGTCATATTTGTCACATAGATAATATTAACATTTCTTTTTTATATTGGTTATTCACCGGTTTCGTTTCCTTGATGATGTTGGATGGTATCATCTCCCCCTTCCCTCTTCTACATTATTTGTCTGTGTTTTATCACCTTGGTTTGTTTTATTCTCTTTGCAGTTGGTTTGGTCCATTATTTAAATTCATTTTTCTTCTCCTTCCCTTCCATCTTGTCTCGCTTTATTTTGGTTAATATCTGGCCAATCTCTGGGGTTGGGTCAAAGTCATTTGTCTGTCAGTCTAGTTTGTATTTCTTATTTAATAATCACCTTTGGTTTACTATTCTTCCTCCTTCAATCTTAATTATATTTACTATTTTCGTTCTCTTTATTATTTATTTACCAAAATATATTATTTCTTAGCACTTTTTACATACTTATTGATATCAAATATGATCAGGGTTTGGCAATGTTATATAATGCCCTTCCACCAAAATTGATCATTTTATAAAACGTGATTGTAAGTTTGATGAAATTATCAATTGTATCGTATCATTTTTTTTTTTCAAATTCTCCTGCTTCTCATTCATTTTTTATGATTAATTCTGTATCTTTTATTTCCATTCTTCTTAGTCTTTTCTTCATTATTTTCTCATATTGCGAACTGGCTTATTGATTTTTTATTATAACTTATTCCCTATAAATCTTAATTTCCCTAACTATCTCTACCTTGTAGTTGCAATCGATTTGGATGGGCTCTATTTGCTTACCTAACTCCGTCGTTCAAAACTACTCTTATCCTGAGATCAGGGGAACATCATCCCTGCTCAGTAAAATGATTGCTGGATTCATTCAACAGACAATCTCAATTAATAATTCTTAAATACAGTCAACTCGTGACTCAAAATAATAATAATAATAATCATAATCATAATATTTGTTGGGAATCTTTTCCTTTTATACTTCATTATTGCTCAGTTTGAGTCATATATTGTTTCATCTTTCTTTATAGATACTACTTGATAATACTTGAAGCATTGTTTTTTATTGATACAATTCACATTTTTATTCATTTTTAATTACTCTTTGTTTCATCTCATCTCACATTATAACTCTTAGAATGTTTTTTATTTATTTCGTTTTTTGATCATTGCTTTGGGTAATTTTACTTCCCCTCTTTCTAAATAGTTGTGGAAGTTGATCATTTTGATTGATTTTTTTTTTTCATAATTTTTTAAATATCATAGTAAGTTATTGCTTCTTACTAGTTAGGAATATTTTGTAGCTTATTCCTTTATAGTATGTTTTGCCTTTTATGCCTCATTTTTTTGGCTAAATATTATGGTAATTTAATCTTATTTTGTAGGAATGTTTTGTAACTACACTCCTCTATTATTATTTTTTATTTAAATATTGTAGTAAGTTGGTTGCTCTTACTTTATATGAATGCCTTGTAACTTTTATCTCTCCATTTTTCATTGTTCTAAAATATTATCGAGATATTTGGGTAAGATTTTCTTACATATCTTTTTTTGATTTTTACAATTTTTTATTCATCATAATGGTTTCTCTAATGATTAGTGTAAGCTGTACTTACAAATGTTTTGGAATTTTGACATTCTTTAGAGATCTTTTCTTTATGATATTGGCAAACTTGTTCGTTTGTCACGTTATTTTCCTTTATTTAAAGTATTTCTGTTGGTTTTTTCACTTTATGTTTTTTCAGTCATTGTTAATCGTCATAATATTTCTTAATTGAGGCCTGATTGTACACACCCTTTATTTTTTTAGTGACTGGGTGAGTGATCTCATAAGTGTTATTGCCCTTGTCTCTTGTTATAGTGTATGGTCCCATGTATAATAATAGTAACTTTCTAGTGATGCCTTCTTTGGAGCTGGGTAATTCTCTGTTTTTTAAGAGTATTCTTTCTCCTACATCGTACTTAATAGTCTTTTTCTGGTTCTTAGCGTATTTATTCTTTTGTTGCTCTACCTTTTCGGCTATTCTGTTGTAGAATCTTCTTTTCTCGAATTGATATTCGGTGTTGGTGGGGAATTGGATCATATCAGTTATCTCTCTAGACGGTGGCCGCTCAAACATCATTGTGTATGGTGTAGCTTCCGTAAAGTTGTGGTAAGCTAAGTTTATAAATTCTTCAGTGGATTTCACGTAATTGTGCCATTCTTTTTGTTTATCGTGGCAGTAGGTTCTCAGTATTCGACCCACTTCTCTGAGTACTCTCTCGGCTGGGTTGCTGCTGGGGTGATAAACGGATGTTTTGTAAGTTTTAATATTATGTTCCCAAAGCTTATTTTTCCAGAAATTTCCCTTAAATTGGGTTCCATGGTCGGTTATTATGGCCGTCGGTTTTCCCACTTCAGGTATAAACTTGGTTAAGATAATCTCAATTATTTTCTTTGTTGTTGCACGGTTAATGGAGTACAACTTTGTATATTTGGTGAAGTGGTCAAACTTGATGATTATAAATTTGTATCTGTGTCTTCCTCCACTGCGAGGAAACGGCCCACATATATCAAGGAATACCCTTTCTAATTTCTGACTTGATGTTATAGGTATCATCATACCCTCCTTTTTTGAATTGTTGCATTTTACCTTTTGGCAAATATCACATTTTTGAATAGTTTTGTTTACCTTTCAATAAATATTTTTGATGTAAACTTGTTCCTCTAAAGCTTTTATCACTTTTATAGCCCCCATATGGCCGTATCTAATGTGGTAGTCTAGTATCAATTGTTCCTCCACCGTAGATGGTATTACTAGTTTCCATTCTCCGATTGCAGGATTGTTTTTAATAAATAGCAAGTTGTTATGTATTTTATAATATTGTAGAATGGTCTCCTCTTCTTTTAACATTCTCTCCCGGATACTCATTATTTTTGGATCCACAGTTTGACATCTTCTTATTTCTTGGGTTATTTTTTCTAGATCTACTCTGTTTTTGATAATGTTATACACCTTAACTAATTGTTCTTTCTCACCCTCGAAAGTTTGTTGCTGGACGTTGATACGGGATAATATGTCCGCAGCTATGTTTTTCTTCCCTGGGATGTACTCCCAGTTTATGTGATATTCCTGTAGCAACAATATCCATCGAGTTAATCTTCCGTGGCTGAGTTTACACTGCTTAAGGAATGAAATGGGTCTATGGTCACTTCTCACTGTTATATCGTATCCCAGAATGTAAGTCCTAAATTTGTTGCAGGCAAACATGACACTAAGTAGTTCTTTCTCCGTGACGTGATAATTTCGTTCGCATCCATTTAAAATTCTACTTGCAAAACTAATAACCATATGCTGTCCCTTCTCATCTTCTTGGTATAAAACCGCACCTACACCGACATCACTCGCATCACAGTTCATGAAGAATGGCTTTTTGAAGTCTGGATGATGTAAGATCACGGTGTTCAAAAACTTTTCTTTTATTTGGTTAAATACTTCTTGTTCGGACCCCCAAGTCCACTTATCCTTAACTGATAATTGTTTTTTGAATTGTGCGGTTACTTTGGAATAATTATCTTGAAATTTACGATAATAATTGCAGATTCCCAGGAAAGATTGAAGTTGTTTTTTGGTGTGGGGAATCGTTGTATCGCCTCAACTTTTTCTGACGAAGGAGATATGCCTTCCTCTGCTAGATTGAATCCTAGAAATTGTATTTTTCGGGCTATAAACTTTGACTTGTCCAGCTTAAGGGTTACGTGATTATCTGATAACTTTTTTAGTACGGTTTCCACTCTAACACAGTGCTCTTGCCAATTTGATGATGTTATTAGCAGGTTATCTACGTACACGGTGGTAAAATTCAGTACATCTTGTCCCAGTATTTGGTCCATACACTTAACAAATACTGCGACCGAATTTATCAGTCCAAATGGCAGTCTTTTGAACTGATAGTTCCTCCCATCGAACAGGAATGCTAAGTATTGTCTACTGTTCGGATGTAGCTCCACCTGCCAATAGCCACATACGGTGTCCCACGAGCTGATGTATTTTATACCGTGAAACTTCTTAAGGATTTCTTCTATTTCACCCGGTGATGTTCTATCGTTCACTATCATTTTATTAATCTCTCTTGCATCGAGGCAGATTCTCACCTTTCCATCCTTTTTTGGTATCGCCACTATTGGACTTGTATACGGTGATTGACTTAATTCAATGATATCATCTTCCATCATCTGATTGATTTCTGCCCTCACTGCATTTCTTTGTGAGTAAGCAATGGGATAAGATTTTTTCTTGAAGTCAACGGGTTCTTTAAATCGTATTCGGCATTGATAATTCTTTACTTTGCCTGGGGCGTCAGAAAAAATGTGTTTATATCTGTTGTATATACTTATGAGTTCCTCTGACTGTTGCACACTAATCTGTGGATATTGTTCTTCTCGTTGGAAGTTTCTGATCTCGTCCAGGTTGCTTGACCATAATTCTTCATCCTTCCAATCTTTCAATATTCTTTCGGGTGATTGTTGGCAATAATTGTTTTGGATCATGTTGCAGCTGTTGGTTATCAATGGTAAGTTGCCACCATTCACTAGATCGGCTGACCATATCCCTTGTTCTGTGGTTAGTGATACTTCTCCCTGCCGCAGGTTAATTATGGGAGAGTGTTGTCTGAGTACATCACACCCAACAAGTATTGAGAAAGGTAGGCCGCTGGCAACAAGAAATGGCATAGTTACTATTATACATTTGCTATTAAGTTCCAAGGATACTTGTTTCCGGACGGTTTTATTTTGTCGGCCGGTAGCACCAACGATAGTTATATTGTTTATGGGCAGGGTTGATATGGGTATACTACTTCCCTGCTGTAGTCTATTTAATTCGATTTGGTCGATCAGAGAGACATTAGACCCTGTATCGATCATTATGGTTGATAGAATTCCATTTATTTGGGCACTCACATACACTATTTCACTGTTTCTAATGGGCATCATGTTATCATTTTCTTCGATTAAATCGTCCCTTATATTTTTTAAATAGTTAGTACATATTATGGTGATCTTCTTGTCTTTTGTTGTCTTATATTCCCCAAGAGATTGGTCCAGTGATGGGCTGTTCACAGTTCTCACCGACCTTATTCGTTTAAATGAGGACTGGTCTCATTGGTTCTGACTTCATTTGTTGGCTTGTTGATGGTTCATGTTGGTGGTTTGTGTCATCACCATCATTCCTGACATTTTCCTCGAAGGTGTGGACTCTTGTGTTTGGTACCTGGTTATAGTACGTTTGTCGGTTATTTGCCTGAGAATAATTTCTTACTGGACTACGCCGTGTTTGACATCTCACATAATTCACTTGTGGTCGGTATCCTCGGTTGTTGTTGTTACCGTTTCCTGGACGGTAATAATTATTAGGACCGTTCCGTTGTTGATTCCCTCTGTAATCGTTTCTGAAATTGCCATTATTGTTATTGTTTGGGTGATAGTTCCTGGGCGCATTATTCCCACGTTGATTTCCTTGATAGTTATTGGTGTTGTTCGGTGGTGGTTTCTTGTCACCCTGTTGGTTTGGTGGAGATGGCCCTTCATTTAGTCTATTAATTCGAAAACTCGTGAATCTGTTCTTACGGTACTGCCATTCGTGTTCATGGCTCTCTAATAAACTAGCCATGTCCTGAATTGTCTTGACTTGACTATACATACGGGCTTTCTGGATTGCATCGTCATAGTGGTACGATAATTGTATGACTAAACACTCTTCCGGAATGCGTGGTTCCAAATTCCTGGCCATGCAGATTTTTCCTAGAAAGTATGAGGTTAATGTTTGTCCGTTTTGGTTTTCATACCTTCCGTTACTTAAATTGTTACGGACCATGTTCTGGGTTGACTCTGACCAGTACTTTGCTTTGAATTGGGTTTTAAATTCTTGGATGCTCTGGATGTCTGGTCGTGTGGCGGTCCACCAGTTGTCATATGTCTCCTTAAACATGTCATCTAACATTCCCCTCACCGCTGTCCATCGTATTTCACGGTTCTTTATTATCAGTTCTTCTACTCTCTTCAAAAACTCCATCAGGTTGCGCTTATAGTTGCAGAAATTTATTGTATCTCTATTGTCATTGTTAAATATTTTGTTGTGGTTACATGATCGGTCATGCCAGGCGTCCACTTCTTCCTGTAATAACTCTTCTCGTCTATGTATCTCTTCAATTTTTTGTTTATTTTTGTCCACTTTACTGTCGATTTTATTTAAATTGCTGTACACTCCTTCCATTCTTTCTCCCAGGTCTGTTCGTACAACCGCTGTCTCCTTCTGATTCTCTTCCCGGACTTGATGCATGTCCTGGTTCACTTGTTACCACCTTTTGGTTGTTTCTCCATGACATTCCTCTATCCTCCTTTTGGTTTCTCCTTCGAGGTTATTTATTTTATTGATTACCTCCTCCCTGAATTCTGAAACAGTTTCGTTGGTTTTCTCCAATTTCTCCGTCTCCTCTAATTTTTCATTAGTTTCAATGATCTGCTGTTTAGTTTCTAGCCAGTATTCCATCAATTGGTGTTGTAATGTTTCATTATTCTGGTTCATGGTTTGCCTCAATTCTTCCTTAGTACTTTCATTGGTGCTAATTATTTTTTCATTAATTTGTTTTAAACTCTCCTTCAAACTCTCTTCATTCTTGTTTAACTTTTCCTCCTGTTTCTTGAAATTCTCGTTGGTTTCTTCCTTCTGTTTCTTGAAATTTTCATTAATCAATTCCCATAATTTTTGTAAATCAATTCCTCCTGTGGCTTCCCCCCTATCTCCAGCCTGTGGTTCCATTTCTTCGTCTTGGCTTGGTTCTGTTGTGGTTATTACTGTTTCCACTTCTTCAATCGGTGTTCCTTCCTCTTCTTCCCCTCTGTTTTCTTCCCTCTCCTTCTCCTTTGCCAATTTTTTCGACAATCCTCTGGTGTGCATATTGTAACCTTTCGCAATCGCCGCTAGAATTTCGTATTTCTCTCTCTTCTAGCTCCACCGGTTGGTCGCCAATTTGTAATGTTTTGAAGAAGGCCTGTCGTTAAAAATGCTCCACTGTTGCGAGCGCCAATTTGTAATGTTACTGTGTGGTCTCTCTTGTGTTATTCTGCCACACGTTGGATACGTCAATTTGTAACGTATCGTGACGTCCTCGTCTTCGTTCAAGCCCCGCGATGGAAGCCAATTTGTAATGTAGTCGTGTGTCCGGCTACCGTTTTACTCTGTAAAATGTGAATAATGTACAATTTGTGTGTAATGGGTGTAACGTGTCTTCTCTATCCGTCGTTCAAATGCATGCAACTTCCACAGATTTCGTCCGTTGCGAACGTACGAATAACCAGGTCTCGATGTTCTTACCTGTTGTTCACTAGGGGTGTGAAACTCCCGGTGGCGCCAAATTGTTTTATTAAAACAATTAAAATAAAATTCAAATGTGTATGACCAGCGCCGCTCAGGCGGTTTGAATAATTCAAATATTTCCGCCAGCCTTGGCCGTCCGTAGCGACCAGTAGTTCGTTGCGTGGGCTGTGCAATCGCTAGTCGTCGACACTACTTGTCTGCTAAAATGTACATAAATTATTGTCCACCTCCTAATGAAATTATAACACCATGGTTACACTCAATACTTATATATTTTTTATTAACGATTAGTTATTCATTTAATACAAATTATATTTCCCTTTTTAATACAAATGCTCCGGTTATATATGAGACAACTCTACAGGGTTTGACAAATCGATATCTGAATTGATTAACAGACTTTCAGTAATGGCGTCTGTTGGAAATTATACACAAGATTATTGTTCGTTTGTCACAGGTTCTTGAGATTACGTTAAAAGGATTACAAATGTTTAAAACAATAAAAATACACACCCTTACATCAGTTAAACTTAAATAATATATTGTGTAGGTATAATTTGTTTAGTGTAGTGTAGTAAAAGTGTTTACAAGTTATTGGTAATTAACAACAGGTTATCTTTGCCAGTTTATAAAATTTCAGTGACTTAGTTTTCTTTTTAATCTTTGAAAGTAATTATGTTCAGTTTAGTGAGATTTCGACCTTTAGTGAGAAATAATTAACGTGAGTTTATTCAGAAATTTGGATAATTTAATAGGTACTTATCACTTCAGTAGACAGGACGAGCTCATTCGATCTGGTATTAATGGGTTATGCTGCAATCATCTTTAATTTGCATTGGTTCGGGACATCGGGCACCTTTTCCAAGTTAATCGGCAGGATTTTATTTTCTTTTTTCTTTAACTCAGCCTCGACATTATTTATATGATTCCAGCCGTCGTCTTCATTCTTGAGATTCACTTGCTAGCAACTTCTTTTGAGATTTTTGAAGTTTTAATTGACAATTTTGATCATTCCAAAACTAGCGTCTATTCAACGAAAGCGTCATATAACGAGTAACGAAATCTAATGGTAATTAGACACCAAACGACTGTTGTCATAGTAACCAATTAATCCCGATTGGTTAATTCTGAAGTAGTCTATTGTTATCAAATTTTGAATTTTTATTCAAAATAACTGCATATCTTCTTATTGATTATAATCTTCTGTCCTCTTCCCTACATATTAAATATTATCACCACTGTTACTATTTCCTTTCAAAGATTAATTTGGTATCCCATAATGTATGGTTTTATGAAATATCAATGTTTGTACAAATCTGTTAATATTTGGTATTTACATTTCTCCTTTAAACTAAGTTCTTATTCTAATATTTTTTCTTTAAACTGATTTATAAATTATTCTCGGCTATTTACTTGCCTTGAATTTCTTAATCTCCTGGTTGTTTTTATACAGGTTGCAATTATTTGTCATTGACAGTTATACATTTCCTAGGCCTTAGTAGCCATTGATTATTTTTATTTAAATTATTCTAATTATATTTCATCTCATTACAAAGTTTTTGTTCTGTTGTTATAATTGATTTGTTTAGTGGTTGTTGTGTCATGAGTTTGTTTTTGTTCTGATCATATGTCCAGATTATTTTCTATGTCTTAATACTTAAAATATAACATTTAGGCCTATGGACTGTAAGTTCCCCCCAGCCATATCCTCTGCATAATTGAAACAAACAATTCTTTACAAGTTATTATTAACTGTTGGTCGTAACATTAATTTCCTTCTTTGCTACTACTCTGAGTAATAAACATCATTATTTCTTGTAAACTTATTTAACTTAATTTCCCTCATAACATAGGGTATTTACCAACTATATATTTAATTACTTAAGTCTTTACTACTACTTTTCTACATCCCATGTTAACACAAACAGCTTATTTTACCTGGGCTTTCTCCCCTGAATAACATTGTATTCTTTATCTATTTCTAATCTAAACACTATCTCTAATTACCCTTAACTATATAATTTTTTACAATTCCACTCTTAAATCTTTCATTGGTCCATCATTGAGTGTTTACTTATCTATCACTATCTTTTTAATTATACTATTGCTTACAATATCCTTTTTCACACATCACTTTCACTGTTATCACTTTTTATTTTACACGTTTATTGGTGGGTAAACCCTATTATTATTTCTCTTTGTCACTTAATTATTTTCATTATATTTCTCACTATCTCACTATCTTTACAAATTTTATTTGTATCTAATGAGTTCATGTCTCTTTCTAGATTTCTTACTTACATATACTACTAATTCGTGGGTTAGTGTATTTTTATTTAATGGGTTTTTATTAATTGTGAGTCATATTTGTCACATAGATAATATTAACATTTCTTTTTTATATTGGTTATTCACCGGTTTCGTTTCCTTGATGATATTGGATGGTATCATCTCCCCCTTCCCTCTTCTACAATATTTGTCTGTGTTTTATCACCTTGGTTTGTCTTATTCTCTTTGCAGTTGGTTTGGTCCATTATTTAAATTCATTTTTCTTCTCCTTCCCTTCCATCTTGTCTCGCTTTATTTTGGTTAATATCTGGCCAATCTCTGGGGTTGGGTCAAAGTCATTTGTCTGTCAGTCTAGTTTGTATTTCTTATTTAATAATCACCTTTGGTTTACTATTCTTCCTCCTTCACTCTTAATTATATTTACTATTTTCGTTCTCTTTATTATTTATTTACCAAAATATATTATTTCTTAGCACTTTTTACATATTGTTAATGGAATAAATCCGCTTATAGTCCAAGCCACATACATATACATATACTAATATGTGACTAATATATACATTACATATATTAATATGTAATAGTTGTGATGCTTTTTATGTGGGCCAAACGGGCCGTGGTTTTTTCAAGAGGTTTGTTGAACATAAGCCACCCACTTATTTTCATAACACAGAAAATGTAAAATCTAAATTCGCTAAACATCTTATTGATGAAAATCACAACTATACTAATTTTCATACCAACTTGATACCCCTTCACTTTTGTAATAAAGGACGTTACATGAACGCCCTTGAGGAGTTTGAGATATATAGAGCGTATAATAATCCTGTTACCAGGCCACATGTTTTAAATGATCAGCTGAACTTTAAATCTAATGTCCTGTACGATACTGCGTTGCGATATTGTCGCAACACGAGTGTAATATGAACCAGTGCGCTATCGGTTACCGTGTGGTGTACACCGAAAATTGTCGTGTGCGTACTTTGTGTAATGTATTTGTGTTTTGTGTTATGTGGTTTTAATATTTTTTAATATATTGACGACTGTGCCATCGTAAGATGGTATAAAGAGACCTTTTTAAATATTCTGATGATGGGACAAGTGTCCCGAAACATGTCAATTGAATAAAAGAACAAAAGACATTTACTTAAGCCACAGACGGTGAGTTATAGCGTTTAGTTGACTTTTTACATACTTATTGATATCAAATATGATCAGGGTTTGGCAATGTTATAATATATATACATATATATATATATTACTTTAATATTAATAACTAAATTTACCTCAAGATATACTTTTTTCCCTATTAGGAACATGTTTCGAGAGTTCCTGTTCTCTCATCTTCAGCCTTCGCCATCTTGTTTCTGGTGAAGTATTTGTGTGTTGGCTTCTGCATGTTATTAAGGTAGTTTGTTGGTCTTTGGTCTTTTAAAGTTGCATTATTGTGTGTGGTTGTGGTATCTGTTTTTGTATTTTGTGTATTTTCGATGTTGAGTGCTTTGAATATTGTGTCATGTTTTGTATTGATTTGTATTTGTTCTGGTATTAGTTTGTTTTGTGTTTTATGTTTGTAAATCTGTAAATTTTCCCAAATGTTCATTATGGTGCCTTTGTGTGGTATATGTTTTATTAGTGTTACATTGGTTATGTCTGGGAATTCATGTCCTGTGTTTATTGCATGTGTGGCTAAATTGGATTTATATATATTTGGTTTTTTGTATGCATTTAGGTGTTCAAAATAACGTTTTTTCAGCTGTTTTTTTGTTTGTCCTATATAACATTTATTGCAATCTTGGCATTCAATTTTGTATATACCGTTGGTTGTTGTATTATCTTTGTTGTGTGAGCTATTTAGATTTTGTAATTTATTTTTATTAGTTTTGTATGCTATTTTTATATGTGTTTTTAAATAGTTTTGTTAGTTTTGTCATTTTATTATTTATATATGTGAATGTGGCCCATTTTTTGTTGTTGTTATTATTTACGTGTTGTTCAGTTTGATTAACTCTTAATTGTTCAGTTTTTATTTTGTATTTGATTCTATTTTCTATTTTGATCATAGTATTTTTATTGTATCCATTTGCATAACCAATTTGGTATATTATATTTCCTTCTTTGTCAGTTTCTTGTTTGTTTAGGGGTATTTTGTACATTCTGTTAAATAACGAATAAAATGCTGCCATTTTATGTTGTGGTGGGTGGTCAGAATGGTTAGGTCTATGTGTTGTAGACACCAAAATACAAAACATCATAAAAACACATGACCCAGATGGCATATGGATAAGATATGTAGATGATGGACTATATGTATCAAATAACAAAAACACAAATGCAGAGAACATACTGAAACAAATCAATAACATACATCCCAAAATACAATTCACAGAAGAAAAAGAAAAACATAACAAAATCAACTATTTAGACATAACCATCACAAGATACAACAAACACATACAATATGCAATATATAGAAAACCAACTTCCACTAACATCATTATACCTAACCATTCTGACCACCCACCACAACATAAAATGGCAGCATTTTATTCGTTATTTAACAGAATGTACAAAATATCCCTAAACAAACAAGAAACTGACAAAGAAAGAAATATAATATACCAAATTGGTTATGCAAATGGATACAATAAAAATACTATGATCAAAATAGAAAATAGAATCAAATACAAAATAAAAATGAACAATTAAGAGTTAATCAAACTGAACAACACATAAATAATAACAACAACAAAAAAATGGGCCACATTCACATATATAAATAATAAAATGACAAAACTAACAAAACTATTTAAAAACAGATATAAAAATAGCATACAAAACTAATAAAAATAAATTACAAAATCTAAATAGCTCACACAACAAAGATAATACAACAACCAACGGTATATACAAAATTGAATGCCAAGATTGCAATAAATGTTATATAGGACAAACAAAAAAACAGCTGAAAAAACGTTATTTTGAACATCTAAATGCATACAAAAAACCAAATATATATAAATCCAATTTAGCCACACATGCAATAAACACAGGACATGAATTCCCAGACATAACCAATGTAACGCTAATGAAACATATACCACACAAAGGCACCATAATGAACATTTGGGAAAATTTACAGATTTACAAACATAAAACACAAAACAAACTAATACCAGAACAAATACAAATCAATACAAAACATGACACAATATTCAAAGCACCAACATCGAAAATACACAAAATACAAAAACAGATACCACAACCACACACAATAATGCAACTTTAAAAGACCAAAGACCAACAAACTACCTTAATAACATCCAGAAGCCAACACACAAATACTTCACCAGAAACAAGATGGCGAAGGCTGAAGATGAGAGAACAGGAACTCTCGAAACATGTTCCTAATAGGGAAAAAAGTATATCTTGAGGTAAATTTAGTTATAAATATTAAAGTATTATATACATCAAGAAACGGACTGTAGCAGAAAGTTATTGAAATATATATATATATATATATATATATATATATATATATATATATATAGATATAGCAGCCCATCAGTTTAACCAATACCCCATAGAAATTAGCTGTGATTGTAGAACATTTTTGATGCAGAATAATTCGCCATCAGATCGGTGTTCAACAATCGATGACGTTGAACTGATGCCCTAAATTGAAGAAAATATATACAAACATTTATACAAGTAACAATTCACCCATCAATTCAAACTCGTTTTATACACTTTTACTCGTTATGTCTATGTATATATATACACTTTGTATATATGAATCTACATAATTACGCTCAGAATCTTGATGGCTATCTTAATATAAAATAAAAGTCATTGTATATATGTATGTATGTATGTTCCACATCTCCTCCTAAACCACTGGACCGATTTCAACCAAACTTGGCACAAATATTTTACGCAACGAGAGAACCAACATAGGACAGGTGTTTTTTTTCGATACGATTCTTTGGGGGGGGGGTCCTTTAGGGTCTTTAAAACTATTAGATCTGGTTACCATGGCAACCCAATAGAATACATTCTGGTTGCCATAGCATCGGTGGAGGCATCCCGCGTAGACTAGCCCGGGAGTCATCCGACGGGCCTTCCCCGGAGTCCGTCCAGGGAACCCGGGGAATCTTATGTCGGATCTCGCGAAAAACGGCCGGGCCCGAGTTCCAGCGCCTCGCCCGGCATGTCGAAGGCTTTCCCGGCCTTCGGAGAAACTTTCGTACCCCGGGGAGGTCTCTGACCAAGTCCTAGCGCGGGATTTCAACCTGCCGGGATGCCGGAAAATGCAGGCGGTGTCCCGGCATAGGTAGAAGCCTCCTGCGTAGGGAATTGTGCGGGAGTCGTCCGACGGGCCTTCCCCGGAGTCCGTCCACGGAACCCGGGCAGTCTTAGGACGGATCTCGCGAAAAACGGTCGGGCCAGAGTTCCAGCACCTCGCCCGGTATGTCGACGGCTTTCCGGGCTTCAGAGATCCTACCCCGGGGAGGTCTCAGACAATGTCCTAGCTCGGGAGTTCGACCAGCCTGGATGCCGGAAAAAGCAGGCGGTGTCCCGGTATAGGTAGGTGCCTCTTGCGTAGGAAATAGCGCGGGAGTCGTCCGACGGGCCTTCCCAGGAGTCCGTCTACGGAACCCGGGAAGTCTTAAGTCGGATCTCGCGAAAAACAGCCGGGCCAGAGTTCCATCGTCTCCCCTGGCATGTCGACGGCTTTTCCGGGCTTCGGGGAACCTTCCGTATCCCGGGGAGGTCTCTGACAGAGTCCTAGCGCGGGAGTTCGACCGGCCTGGATGCCGGAATAATCAGGTGGTGTCCCGGCATAGGTAGAAGCCTCCCGCGTATGGAATAGCGCGGGAGTTGTCTGACGGCCTTCCCTGGAGTTCGTCCACGGAACCCGGGAAGTCATAAGTCGGATCTCGCGAAAAACAGCCGGGCCAGAGTTCCAGCGTCTCGCCTGGCATGTCGACGGCTTTTCCGGGCTTCGGGGAACCTTCCGTACGCCGGGGAGGTCTCCGACAGAGTCCTAGCGCGGGAGTTCGACCGGCCTGGATGCCGGAAAAAGCAGGCGGTGTCCCGGCATAGGTGGAAGCCTGCCGCGTAGGGAATAGCGCGGGAGTCTTCCGACGGGCCTTCCCCGGAGTCCGTCCACGAAACCCGGGGAGTCTTAGGTCGGATCTAATTACGGCCGTGCCAGAGTCCACGGTTCTTATAAATAAATATATAGGTTATGATATCGAAGGTGGTGTATGCGTCTTAAGAAACTTTTTAATAGTGCGTGAATTCAGAGTTGTTTCAGTTTGAATTTAAAAGTGGATATGTTAAGATAGAAGTAAGTTATAAGCGAGTATAAAAAACAATTTTTTGATAGCGAATGTATTCAGATCGTAGTGTTCAGGCAATATAAATGCGCTTGCTTCTGTTTTAATTTAAAAATTGATAAGCTGAAATCTATAGAGGTATTGTATTGTTAGAATAGGTTTAGGAGACACTAATTTAACTAATACCTTATTTCACCATTAATACAATGAATTATAAAATGACAGTTAAGTACGCAGCGCATGCAAGTACTGTGGATATTTTATTGAAAACTAATTTAGCTGTTCGCTCTCTCCCAGAGTTAGAAATCGAGCAGGAGCATCACGCGCAACAGAATTCTTCTCCAGATATAAGAATAAAGTTTATGACATGTTCTTAAACAGGTGCGGTACAGAGTAATCTATTCCTCCAGTGAGAATGTGAACGTAACAGTATAAGGAAGATTATACAATATAGAAGTAATATAACGTTAGAACAAGAATAGGTGCCTATGAGCCTATGAATATATTATGAACCCGAGCAACGCTGGGTAAATCGGCTAGTATCTAGTAAATGCCACGATTTTTGTTTGTTTTCGCGTTGTCTTTACGCTAATTTTTTTTTTAACGTTCTATACATAGCCTATCTAATATTGCATACATGTAAAATATATATAACATGTTGCATGTTGTCAAAATTACTAAAATACGTTACTAAAAGTGATTACTGTAACACATACGGGAACAAGGTTCTTTTCAAGTATTTGTCTACAAACAACTCTCACAGCGTTTACCGCCCGCCAAGCTCCCCCACCAACGTTCCCGCCAGTCCCTTCTCCTACAGGAGCGGTGTGAAGGAGGAGTGATGGGCACACCACTACACACTAGGGATGAGCATCGCCAGAAAACCATCGATGTTAAAAAACATCGGTATGAAAACATCGATGTTTTAAGATTTCAAACATCGATGTTTTTATGCCAATGTTGCAATTCAAATTAAAATCTATGCTTTTTACATGTTTGTAATAGTACAAATAATTGCGGATGAATAATAAATAAAAATAATTAAAGAGAAGAATAATATACCCCGATACTTTACTCATTTACCTTATCAGAAGATTCTGAAAAACCACATGCCCTTGGGTGACCACCACATTTTGACAGGCGGAATGTGGAAACCTCAACACTGTACCCGAGAAAACAATTTAAATACATCTAGCTTCCCCGTATCAGAATTTCCAGGGCCGTTGACAAACTCGTTGAGAATAGGTTAGGTAAAGGCGAGGTGACGTTAAAATAATTTAACTCACATTCATAATTAACTAAATCTGTTCATTATTATTTATTATTATAATGATTATAAAGTGTTTTGAACAAACATACATAAAACCACCCTTTAACAAAAACAGAAACCTCTTTACATCTGTCAGGTTTGTTTACTCCTAGTGAAAGTTTAAATTAGTATTCCCAGAGAGATAGGCCTATAAATTCTCTTATTTTCTTTT
Organism: Magicicada septendecula; assembly: GCA_034769895.1. Taxonomy (NCBI): domain Eukaryota; kingdom Metazoa; phylum Arthropoda; class Insecta; order Hemiptera; family Cicadidae; genus Magicicada; species Magicicada septendecula. Next base: position 406,126,596 of record CM068375.1, read on the forward strand.
AAACAGTAAAAGCTTAATAAAATCACAGTGTAAAGTAACACTGTTAATACTTTTAGATTCAATTTATTTTTTATAACAAATTATACAGGTACAGTAAAACCTCTCTAGTCCGACCCCCGGCTGGTCCGACCGCGGCTCAGGCACCGACTTGTTGATGACTCACCAGCTTGTTTACATACTTGTCAGTTGTTTTGCTGCCTCAGTGAGCCGGCATCTAGTGTCTAGTGCGCAGTGTTGCCAGGTCTTCCGAAATTTCGGAAGACCTTCCGATTTTTTTTAATGTTCCAGGAAATACGAAATTTGGTGTAAATCTTCCGAATTTTTTCCTAGTCTCGTTTCAGTGCTATGTCGCATTTCTAGAGTTTTGTTTTTGCGTACGATATGACGTCAAATCTGGTGTTTCATTGCAACCGCAATTATAATCGCTTTCAATAAAATTTTATAAGAGGTCTTGTCAAAAATTATAGTTCCTTCCTCCTGTCACAAACAATAATTATGACCACCCATACACAATGATGTAATAAGCATTTTGCAATATCCACATATTGTATCATACTGCTATTCAAATAAGAGTGACTAATCGTTATAGTTTAGTCTCAAGCTGACAGAATCGCACTACATGACTTCACCTGAATAAACAGATACTGTAATGTCTAGCCTACACCAGGTCATAATAATAATAATACATTAATATTGTCTCTCCGGTTCTTTACGGATAGTTTACATCTGCTTGTTTTTTAACACACACACACACACACACACATTTCGCGTACGAGGCTGTTATTACTGTTACTTCTTGTGCTTATTAAGTGGTCTAGAAACATTAAATAAAGAAAGGTGAGTGTTATTGTTTGTTCTCAACTGGCCACATGTTATAGTACACTTCCACTATTATCTCACTAACGTTTGGTGTTATAATTCACCACACAGTACACTATTATTAAATGTTTTTCAAAAAATGTATCACTCAAACTTTACAGTTGTATTAATAATTTACAAGGCATGAACAACACCATCAGAACTAAACGCATATGTCTTAAAATCACACTCGCACTTCTAATCACTACAACACTCGCTGTGAACTGATTACTACTAAAAGCCAGCTGCTGCTTACAAAAATCACTTCACCTTCAAAAGTAGGTTCATTGCACAAAGGTAGACAAAATTTTCCAAAAATATATATCAACTATACCATAACGAAGACGAAGGCCAGTACACTGTTGGAGAGACAAACGCAGAGGAAAATGAAAACACATTTTCAGTTTAGAACAACTTCGACAAAAATGAAACCTAATACATTACATGTAGAAAGAATGATGGATTTTTTCAATAGATTTTACACACTTAACAGTTTGTATTAGGAACTAGATCCTGTCTGTATTTTTTCTGTAAGTAACTGATGGCTTGTTTCACTATAACTGTTTTCCATATTTTTTTTTTAATGTTTTGTAGCTCAGTAGTTTTCTGTATAAGCTACGGGAAAATTCATAGCAGATGGCAGGTAGGTGTATGTATCACATGTAATAAAATATAAAGATGATATTTCAGCTTTAAAAAAAAACAGTCATGTGATGTTATTATATAATGTGATGTTTGACCTATACACCCAAGACAAATAAGTTAAAATCCATAGAGAACTAAGAATATTGATTTTCATATAATTTAATGCTATCTTGTGTTTTGCATATGGTTTTACTGTGGTTTAACTGTTAAGACCTGTAGAGATTTTTTTTAAGAAAATGTACACAGTAAAACCCCTATAGAGCTCCTTAACAGACCATAAAAAAGAGCTTTATATGGTGGTCAAATTTCTACGGATGGGGGGGGCACATTCTTAACAAGGATTGACACCAAGCATCTTTCTTCAGTGTCAAGTGGAAAGGGGACTTTCAGCTCCTTTGACATTAAGTGATCAGAATATTTTAGGAATGTGACAACAATAAGCCAATGCCACCTAGATCCACTTCTGTTGCTGAAGGTCAGAGTGGCACTGGTTCACAGCAGAAAGAATACCCTATTATGACAAATTATTTTCGACGGCTACCTGCTATAGGAACCCTTTAAATTAAACATGAAAGCTACTTTCAAATGAGCATGATACTTTAACCCAAACAAATTAGGTACCGGTATCTGTTGTTTTAACCAATTTGTAATTAACATTTTTTGACAGTCTAAAATAATCCAGACAGCAAGAACATAGGCCTACAGTATATGTTATTAAAGTATTCTTTAAATTTATTGGGTTTCTAGAACTGTTATTTTTCCATATGCATTGTTTTGATTTTCAATCCCTGTCGTTGAGGTTTTACTGTATTTTCTAAAACCTTTCAGAAAACCGCTGTATTCTCATTCTCAGAACAGTAACCTATGTGTTGTTAGTAAAAATCATTAGTAAAAGTTGTGGTTAATTATGCATTTATTATGTATTAAATACTAGTCTACCGACTAATTAATACAGTACCATTTTTTTATACAGAATCAGGCAAATTAAATTAACCTGTTTGAATCTGAGAGCCTGATGAAATCAAACAAAGCAAATTTTATACAACAGGTATGTGTAAGACAAAATTTCAAAGACAACCAGATCAACTAATAGTGTGTGTGTGCGCGTGTCTGTCCGTATGGGGGGGGGGGGTGAGACAGTTTGTTTTACATCAGCAAAATAATTACATTTCTTACATACAGTTTTACTTAAAAAGATAAGCATAATTATAATATACCAAAAACCTAATTAATACAATATTACAATTTTAATTATTGATTGTATAATAATCCCTTAATTATGTTTATAAATAATTGTAGGAGTATTCATCAGATGTATACTGGAATTGGTACAGGTAGCCAGGGGTGCCCATCCCCCCCAAGGCCTAATGCGCAAATCCCCCCCCAAAGTCTCAGCACCCCCCACCCCAATTGAAAAGTGCCCGCCGGTCTACAAGCTTAGCACACGGTCGCGCACACATTTTTACTTTCACGATTTATTATTCACGTACCCTCTGACTCATTGACAGGATGTTGCTGCAGGCTGCCATGGTCAGTTTTCCAAATTCCAAAACAAAATTTACTACTAGTTGTACTGGTAGAGACATTTATTACGCCAGTTCGTTAAAACAATCATAAAGATATGCAATTGCTTTAGTTTTTTACTAATAGCTTAGTTTGTTGCACAAACATGGTAAAAATTTCCATCAATGTTGGATTTAAAATGTTATTCTTGAAAAAATCCCCCCAAAAATTCTGAAAGTTATTATTACTGTACTGGAACTGAACACATTTGTCCATAAATTAGAGAATTATAACAGAATTACAAATATTAAAAACACAAAATTGTGTTAAATCAATCAGTCATGTAACAGTGGTTATTATTTGTTATTTATATTGTTGTAAAATAATATTTAATGACTATATGGTCTATAGAGAATAGTATTTTGTATTGTAAAATTATGTAGACGTCGACATTTACACTCTTCCCCCTCTCACTCGCATGCTCTCTCACTCTCTCTCTCCTTTACTATCTACCACTCCCTCTCACTCGCTGTCTCACGCAGTCTAAAACACATACATAAATCTCTCTCTCTCTCTCTCTCTCTCTCTCTCTCTCTCTCTCTCTCTCTCTCTCTCTCTCACACACACACACACACAGCAAGATACACAGGCTCGCGCGCACACACACAGACAGACGCACAAATACATATACGAGTACACTTACACACACCCGCACAGATTTCGTAATCTCCACAACACGCTCTCTCACACTCCCCCAGTCTCATTCTCTCACTCTTTCTCTAAATTAAGGATTTTATTATTATTTGTATTTAGTATTTTTAATATTATTTAACAATTATACATCACTCTCAACTACAGGAATCACAGTTTCATTCACAAATTACAAGTGTGTGTGTGTGTGTGTGTGTGTGTGTGTGTGTGTGTGTGTGAGAGAGAGAGAGAGAGAGAGAGAGAGAGAGAGAGAGAGAGAGAGAGAGAGAGAGCGTGCACCTGTCAATGAGAAGTAAAATAACTTATTTCCAAGAAGTCTTAAAAGTAATTAAGTATTTCAGGTCTACTGCTGTTTTTTAAAGGGACCTGATGCATATTGTCTTATACATTTTTCAGAAGCCTGCAACTTTCACTTTGACATTTTTTATTATGCAGTAATAGTGCCTTTGCACGTGCATCTTTAGCGAATAATCGTCTTTATTAAATCATGATTGCTCATTCGGTTGGGACGAACAAAGTTGATTAAATACAGCTGTAATTAAGAAAATGAAAATACGATTGTGAGACAGAAAGCTGAGCTGTAATGTTTATTTGGGGATAAAGTAGTGAGATATTTTAGCGAAAATACAAAATCTGTATCCATATCCTCTGAATTTTGTATGTGTAGTAATTTGACAGAATTAATATGTCTCAACATTCATTTCAAATTTTGAAGCGTTTTCAAGAAGTTTGTAAACTATGTTAACAAAAACTATATTTTGTTATCAGTTATATATTATATTTATGAAGATGGTTAAATACAGAGATCTACGGAAATATACACACAATGAAAAGCTATGACTAAACTATTTGTCATTTAGGTATTACGGTTACAAATTTAACTAAAATACTAACTAGTAGTTCAGAACTTTTAATACTTATTTTATGATTGTCTGATCTACGGTTATGTTACTAATAACTTGTTAGTAAAATAGCAGAGTAGTTAGGTTTTTTAAATTTTTATGATAATATAAGAATTGTCTCATATTGGAATTTAACTAACTTAATAATAAATGTAATATCTTCAAATAAATACACAGCAAGTTTATTTTCACCTGACCCAAGTTTCACAGAAATTATTCTGTTTCTTCAGAGGTTTGTTTGAATTGTCATTGAATGTTCAATTGTAAGCGAAACATTCAATTGCAATACAAACAAACCTCTGAAGATACAGAATAATTTCTGTTAAACGTGCGTCAGGTAAAAATAAACCTACTTGTAGTGTATTTATTTGAAGATATTATATGGAAGACCTCAGGAAACTCACCGAGTTACTTACAAAATATTATTAATAAATGTATTCCGTTCTGGTAGTTCTGGTCGCTTACAAGTGCTATGATAATGTCTTAGTGGTATGACTTGTACAAATGTTTATAGGGCCGCTAGCGAATTATATTACTACTACAGAGTTAGCAAACAGCGGATAGTCAGATATGCAGCCAGGTGTCTAATAAAGCATAGATAAGATCGGCGCTTAGAGCACGCTACCCACGAAATACGTGGTTTTATTTTTGTAGAATTTCTATTGCTAATTGTAAGAAATACAGTCAACATAAAGTAGAGTACAAGGAGTGATGCTTACGCGTGATTTTACATACTGTGAATTACGACAGATAATAGTTGCTTTGATGCCTGTCATTCTTTTAAACGGGAGAGTAATAAGTGGTATTGATCCGCTTTTACTATTAATCTCTGTACTATCATTAAGAGCCGTCGCTCTAATTTATGCAAACTGGCAACTCGAAATCAAAGTGGCGGCCGTACTAGTGCTCGTAAATAAAGACTGCATTGCATTGCATTGTGGATGCGGGGTGTCTTTGCACCCGTGGCTTATTTGCAGCATCTGGAGCGTGTCCAATGGCTGCCAGAAGTGAACATAGTGCTGGTACATTTTTGACTGGTAACCTAAAACTGGAAAGGGAAACCGCCAACCAGTTAACTGTGAAGGCGGGGGAGTATAAATTTTATTTTGATTTGTGCACTGCCGCTGGTACCGATTCGAGCAACAGATGTTGCCCGTTTCAAGTCCAGTCAGCAGACGCCCTGAGGGCGTCGGTCGCTCCCCTCGAGGCGGAGAGCCTCCGTGCCAATGATTGATGACAGCGACAAGCAGCCGACTCAGCGTGCTAGGAAGTGGTCAGGAAGGAGAGAAGGACAGTTTAAGTGAAAAAAACTCTGGTATAGGACTGATGATTACATTTTTAGTTTAACTGAAATAGGATGGCATTATTGCGGGTCATCAAGAAGCGCCGAGTGCGCTTGACCCGAATGGGCGGTGGTGGTTCTGATGCACTGATGGTTCGTAGGTATGGGAAGGTGGAGGTCGAGGCTTTAGTAAACAGAGTTAGAACCAGCGACCGGACAGAGGCAGACAAGGTAGGAACACGGAGACCCCTTCGAAACACGTCGTTCCTTACAAACCAAGGGGACCCCGTCAAGGATCGGAAGGTTCGGGACTGGAACGCTTCCAGCCTACACCTGTTGGTGGTGGATAAAAGAGACCACCAAGCGGGAGCCGCATAGGTCAGTCAGACCTGAGAAAAAGCAGATAGATGGTAAACTTCGTGCGCATGGCCAGGCGGCTGCGACACGAGAGGAAATGAGATAATTTGGCTCGGACGCCGCGAGCCTTGGCAAGGGTTTCTGTCACGTGGGCGTTGAAGCAAAGTCGACGATCTAGCCGAACGCCTAAATACTTCACCGATTCTTTGTAGGCGATGGGCCTCCCTTCCAGGGAGAGGGACTGGCATCGGGAGATGGACTTACGGGTGAAGCAGATCGCATCGGATTTCTCCGTGTTGATCGTAACCCGCCATTTCCGTAGCCAGTCCGGAAGCTGGTTCAACTGACGCTGGAGCTTTGTACTCGCAAATCGCGGGGACAGGGAGCTGCAGTGATACATAGCGTCGTCAGCGAACAAAGACAACGTGACTCCGGGCAATACAGGCAGGTCGTTCGTGTACACAAAGTACACAACGGGGCCGAGGACAGATCCCTGTGGTACGCCGGCGGCGACGGGTCGAACTGTAGAACAGGACCCGTCGACGCTCACCCTGAAGGTTCGGTCGCTGAGATACGACCGGAGGAAAAACACTATGGACGATGGTAGAGGGGAATTGGCAAGTTTTAAGAGAAGACCTTCGTGCCAGACTTTATCGAAGGTGGAATTTATCACGTCCAACAGTACGGCGGCCGTAGCCGCTCGCCTGTTGGTGGCGTCTGACAAGTGCTTAACAACGCGGACCAATTGAAGCGTGGTCGAGTGCTCTCTGCGAAACCCGAACTGTTCGCTGCGGATGAAACCATCTAGCAGCGGCGAGATGCGAGCCAGCAGGAGACGCTCGTACATCTTCGAGATGACTGGTAAGAGAGAGATTGGGCGATAGCTTTCAGGAAGCATTCGCGGCTTGCAAGTCTTCGGAATCATTACGATATTTGCTGTTTTCCACAGGCGGGGAAAGTATTGTTGCCGGAGACAGTAGTTAAACAGCTCAAGAACGAGGTCAACGCCTGAGGCCGGTAGATTTTGTAGAGCAGCGGCCCCGATCCGGTCAGGACCGGGGGTGCGTCGGCGATTTAGTCGGCAGATAGATGAAACTAGTTCACCCTGTCGAACGGGAGGGCTGGGACATCGGGAGGGCGAGAAAAATGTCCAGATAGGAAGTCACGGACTGCTGCCGAGTGGACAGGGTCCGAGACGCCTTGGTGAACAGTAAAATGTACCTCCATGCAGTCGGCGAAGACCTCAGCCTTGCCTTCTGACGAAGATACAACCACGTTCAGAGTTTCAAGCGGGTTGCGAGTTCTCTTCTCGCGGGTCAGTCTACTCGCCGCTCTCCAGACGGAGGCGTGGTCGACTTCAAGAGACTCAAGATATGAGTCCCATCGATCAGACGTAAAGAGACTGGGCCTGAAAGCGCCTTTTGACACCGGGGTCACGGGTCCTTTGCCATCTGCGGCGGAGCTTGCGCCGTAACCAGATGGCGTGGAGAGCTTCCGGAGGTAGGGCCGAGCGTGGATGGTTCACCTCGAGAGCATAGGTGTGTCGGTCCATGACACCTTGGACCAACTCCTGAAGATGAGTGGCTTGGAGATCCAAATCGTCACAAGTGACGATCGGGTCCGCGGGGAGCGATGGAAACCGCCGTGAGAACTCGTCATGGTAGGAGCGCCAGTTGACTCTCCTAACAATCTGAGCGGGAGGTCGGGATAACTCCGACATCTCACGGGCAGTTATAAAAAGGGGATTGTGATCGGATGAGAGATCCGACACTGACGAGACCTGGATGTGATGGGTCAAGTCCTTGGCTATGACAATGTCAAGGACGTCCGGTTGATGACCGGAAAAGGGGAAGTGAGTAGGGTCTTCTGGGCCGACGACTTGAAGTACCGGGTCGTCGGAGACGAACTGATACAGAGATTTTCCATAGGCGTTGGCTACTTTGCTGTTCCAAGAGGGATGCTTGGCATTTAAGTCGCCGGCTATAATGGTTGGTAGGGGATGATCGAGGAGAGCGTCCCACTCCTCGGGCGGTGGAGGTATCCGCAGGCTGGGCCGGAGATACGCCGCAACAACGCGCAACTCCGATCCGCCTGCGTCTATCGCCACCGCACAACCTTCAACAAGAGATGTATCGAAAGGGGGTAGTGTCCTGTGGGATAATCCGCCTGTGGACTAAGACAGCTGTCTCCCCCGAGGGGCGACAGCCAGGCCGCTGGGGACGATCCTGACGAAAACAGATGTAAGATGGCAGGTTGAAGGTATGGTAGCGAGCCAGATGAGTCTGGCAAAGGAGGACGACATCAGCGTCGTACTCCGTTACGAAAGTCATCAGTTCAGATCGTTGAGAGACTACCCCATGGGCATTCCACGCAACGATCCTAAGACTTCTAGCCATTCAAAGGAAGAAGAGGAAAGAGGGTAGACAAGGATTGAAACACCAGGGCGAGAACCGTGGTTGTATCTGGAGCAGAGCGTAAATAAAGAAGCCAAGTTTATATCAGCGATACTGTAAAATTACATTAATGTTTATTGAATTGCTATGTGCATTTGTTTGTTAGCATTGGCACACCATAATCAACGATTAGCACTGTCTTCGTTTCAATATCAGTCTTTTTTTCTATTTCCCTAGAAAATGTATAGATATTGTTGAACTACATTTATTTCTATGCTGCGTTGTATCAGTGGTCTCTTTATACTTTAAAACCTGCGCGATAAGAAATTTTTATTCCTCGTTTGTTTTGGCAAACTAGAACCTATATTCAGCTTGTGGTCACGTCACGTTCAAGTGTTCAGTGTATTGTTTTGTAAGAGTGTCAAAAGCTTCAAGGTCAGTAGACCCTGCTGTGTATCGCCTTCCATTTCACTCACGGGCGTTACACTAAAAACACAAACAACAACGTCAGCACATTCTCGTACGATAGCCATAAAACACACACACACACACACACACACACCATGCTACTACGAACAAAGAAAGAAAGAAATCATCTCTTTTCCTCTATTTTTTCTGTCTTTATATAATGTTTTTGTTGTTTTCAATTTTATAAGTAGGAGTTCGAGGAGCCTTAACAGTTTGAAAATTATTATCATCATTCATCGTGAATAGGCCTTATATAATTATCAAATAACAATAACACTACAATAAAATAAAAATAATTAGTAAAAACTTTACACGCGTAATCTTGGAACTACCGAGTGTAACATGTACGCGGGTAATGTAGAAAAGACGGAAATGATTAACGCAGTAGTAAGGTGAAACTCGAACTTGTCAGTGGATGTGAAGTGTTTGCCAGAGACCCCCCCTCACCGCCGTTGCAAGCGCATACTGTATAACGCTCAACGACTATTGTTACTGTAAGCTGTTACTACTGCGTGACTTTGAAACTTATTACGGTTCTATCATTTTTTTTAGTACATGTCATTTATCGCACATTAGGTCGTCAATTGTTTTGTTCCGGTCTGTCTGATTTCATAGGTTTGACTTCTGTAGAATGCCGAATAGAAAGAAAGTTGTTTTGTCACTTAAAAATAAACTGGAAATTGTAAAGTGGTTAAAAAATTGTGAATCCAGTCGTGTTTTAGTTGATCGATACGACGTAGGGACCCCCTCCATTTCAGATGTAACGAAAAATTCCGATTAGTTGATGCAATTTTGACAGTAAGGATGTAAGTGTACATCGAAAAATTATGGAAAAAACAAAATATGAGGCTGTGTTTTTACACGGTTCCTATACAAACGAGCAAGCGGTGAAGTAGTATCTGACCCTCTATCATTCAAAAAAACTGTGGATTTTAACCAAAAACTTGGCGGAGACTCTTCTTTTATAGCAAGTGCTGGGTGGTTAGGCAAGTTTACTAAATGATACGGGGTTCGTGAGCTCGAAAGTCTCTTCTACTTCTTCTTCACGCCTTACATTGTTTAGCCTGTTCCGGCTCCAAACTGGTCGGACCATCTCTTTTTGGGTCTTCCCAGGCTTCTCTTCCCTATAGGCTGATACAATAAGGCTATTTTGGGGATTCTGTCACTGGCCATTCTGCTAATGTGTTGTTTCCAACTTTCTAGATACTTATTGATAATTTCGTTTACTTCTTCAACTTTCAGTTCCTCTCTTATCTGATTGTTTCTTTTCATATCTAATTTTGTGTATCTATGGAACGCAAAAATTTCATTTCTGTAGCCTGAATTCTTGATATTCGTCTAGCAGAAATTGTCCACGTTTCTGAGCCATAACTAAGGGTAGAAAGTGCCATGGCTTTGTATAATTTTATTATGGACTCTTTCCTTGCGTTGTCTTTTAGAGCACGTCGCAGAATTTCTTTTATCTGGTTAAATTTACACTGTTAAGACAAATTCTAACAATTCCGTCCAAAAACAAGTTGAAGAAAATCAATTATGTTCTGCTCCGTTCTGTTGTTAATGAATTTTAAGTAGGCTTCCTTCTTCTCTTTCACTAAAGAATATATTTTCCTATTAATATATTCTTTGTATAGGCCTACGAGAGGTTACAGCGTAAACAGTTAAATTCTGAGACTTGTTCTACAATTTTACTATCCAAAACAATTTTTGATCTAACCGACTATGTTCCTTTAAAAGACATACATTTTTTTTGTCAGATATTTCCACATTAAATTCTTTCGCAGTGTTATTTAACGAGTGGAGCATCCTTTGCAGGTCATCTTCATTTGTGGCCAATAAAATCTGATCATCTGCAAACATCAGTCTTAAGCATTTTGCCCGCAACTATGATTCCTCCATTTACACTGTTAAGACAAACTAACAATTCAGTCCAAAAACAAGTTGAAGAGAATCAATTCTGTTCTGCTCCGTTCTATTGTTAATGAATTTAAAGTAGGCTTCCTTCGTCTCTTTCACTAATGTTTATAATTCAGGATCCCATGTCTTAGACCACGCTTAGGATTTGATATTTTCTTTGCCCCCAATACTTCTCTTGCGGGGTTTTGTACTACACCTTTTATACATTCCCACTCAGTCTCAATTTCAGGATTGTGGTCTATTTATATTCTTCTTTGATACAAATCTTTTATGGAGTCCTCTTTCCGGTTATCCTGCAATAACGAGGAAGTCATTTTTATTTACCTTATCAATTACTCTTTGCAGTTGTTGGTAGAATTCATCAGATTCTTTTGCCTTCCTTCCTCCGGTGCATAAACTCCCACCACTGTTAGACTCGCTCTTTCCACTCTTAATTTTACTGAAATTATTCGTTGGCTTATCTATTCATAGCATCTTATAGTCCTTTTAAATTCTTCATTTATTAAGTGGCCACTCCTGCTTGAGCTCCTCGCATATTTATGTTGACACCAGTATGGTAACATTGTATAGTATTTTAAGTTTGTACTTCCTTTCTGTTTTTCTTTTTGGTTTCTGTTAATACTGGTACATCCACTTTCCTTTCTTGTAGTTCTGTTTTCAATTCGTCTGTTTTATATTGTATATCTCTTACGTTCCAGGCAGCATTTTTTATTTTCTTAAAGGAAATAATTTTAAATAATTTTTAAATTAATTTTCCTAATGCCTTCTTCTTGTCCTTCTTTGCCCGGTCATTATCCGTAATATCCGTCCGGCTATTAATTTCCCTTTGGAGCTTGCGAGTAATATAAGTGTCCCTTGGATATACTACCAACATTTCGCAAGGCAAGCTGAGAGCGGGGCTGCCTAGTCAAGCCGAAAAAATAACCGCAGATGTTGCAAGTACGACTTTATTTGTCAACAAATTCGCAGAAATTTTTAAAGACGGCAAGTACGATTTAGACGTTCTGTACAACGCGGGCGAAGCGGGTCTTTTTCTGAAAATCCTATCATCTAAAACATTGGAATCTAAACGTGAACATTAGGGCCCAGGGTATAGCCTAAAGTAAGTAAGGACCGGGTCATTCTGATGGTTTGTGCTATTGCCCAAGGAACACACAAAATCCCAAATGTTCCTAATGGGTAATTAAAAAAACCTCGATGTTTTAAAAATGCAAAAATCTTTTTAATTTACAAAATTCAGAGAAAGGAGTGGATGAACACCGAAGTGTTTGTCGAGTGGTGTGACAACACCTTAATACCCCAAGTGAAGAATTTCGCAAAAATGTCGGCAAAGAAAATGGAAAAGTGCTGTTGGTGATAGATAATGCACCGACACATCCTTCCACGGAAATGTTGGAGCAAGAAAATGATTTATTCACTATTGAATTCTGGCACCACCACTGGCTCCTCTCAGCCGATTGATCAAAGCGTTATTGCAGCTTTAAAGAAAGTTTACAGAAAGCAACATTTTACGTCGGCTGCTCTGCTGAAAACGATCATGTTGATAGTGTTTTGTCTTTTTTTTCTTTAAATTAATTTGAAAGATTGTTGCTACATGATCGTGGACGCGTTGTATTCAACTGAGACTTGCAATTTAAAACGAGAATGGAATAAATCGATAAAGGAGGAAAACAAATACGAAGAAAAACAAAAGGACAACGCTGCAACACAAGAAGAGGAAGCAGGAAATGATATAGTAATAAGTAAAATTTCAGAGTCGCTGGTCGCTTCAAAAGTCAACTACTCAATCAATAAGTGTGATAATAATGATATCGTGAACTGGTTTGAATAGTGTGCCAACGATGGCTGTTTTCAAATGATGGCGGACGAAGATACCGTTCAGGCAATATTTAACGTAAGCAACGAAAAAACTGAGGATGAAGAGGAAGAACCTGAAAATTCTGGAGCATCTCATGCGAAAGCCTTTGAGACCCTTAAGGTAGGATGTAAATGGTTTGAAAAGCGAAAGGAATCCAATGGCATCCAATTGTTGGAGACCAAAGAAATTCGCGATTTAGCGGAGGTAGTAAGAATTGTTTGCGCCAAAAGACAATTAACTTTTTCTCGAGTCAAAATGTATAATGATACTGCCGCCACCGTTATTTACAAACTTTAAACCCAAAAATCGTTATAGTTATTATTATTATATTATTACCATAAAACATCTGTATCATTTTAATATGGTTTCCTTAAGAATACAAACAGCCTTCGAATAAATTAGTAGTACGAACACGTCAGCCTATCAACACGTTTGGCTTTTTTAAATTTATTTTATTTTTGCAAATTGTTTACAAAATAAACATTTGGCAAAATTGGTGACAATATATATATATATGACATGTAGAGAGTTGTCCAGTGATCACTCCTCCTTAAGCACTAATATTACATAAATCTAGCCGCAATGTCCACTTGTTTGTGGCGTTTGAGTCTTCTTTTGTTGGTGCCTGCATCTTCCATGAGTTTTTGAGCTAGTTCGTTGGGGTGCGCTGCTAGTCTCTTACTCTACTTAACGAAGAATCATTTGATTTCATGTCGGACAGAAGTCACTTGGAGGTCGTTATCGATGACGACATTATTCAGTACGCACCAAGGAGCGTTGACCATAGCTCGGAGCACCACATTCTGGAATCGTTGTAAAATCTCGATATTTGAAGTACTCGCTGTCCCCCACAGCTGGATGCCGTATGTCCAGATTGGCTTAAGTATGGCTTTGTAGATAAGGAGTTTGCTTTCCAGAGTTACAGGGGATCTCCTTCCGAGTAGCCAATACATTTGCCTGTACTGTAGTCTGAGCTGTTTGTTTTTTGTAATTATGTGCTTTCGCCAGGTAAGGCGGCGGTCCAGATATATACCGAGGTAATTTATATCTTCCTTTTGCGGTAGTTGGCAGTTATTGAGTGTTACCGGCGGGCAGCTGTCATGTCTCATAGTGAAGGTAATGTGTGATGATTTAGTTCCGTTCGCCTTTAGCCGCCACTTCTTTAACCATTGAGTTCAGACATTGCATGAGTTCAGACGTTAGCTTTGTATATGTTTCAGCCAAAACAGTAGTACTTTTTGTAAAAATTCACTGCTGTGTCATTAAAACATTAAGAATGTTGTTGGCGGGAATTTGATTAATGAGAAATCTTATCTCTGTGCTGGAGATCTGTTGCTGAATATTGGTAGACACAACACATTATCACTACACATTCTTATAAACAAATGCCTGTTTGGAATTACGTAGTACATGTTCTCTTGCGATTGCGCGCAGTTGGGTAGCGTCCTCAGAGCGCCGATGCTGATAAGCCCGTGTGTTCTGTGCGCCGAGCTTATCTATGCATCATTAGACACCTGGCTTCATATCTGTATATCTGCTGTTCGCCAACTTCGTAGCAAACACTAGCGGTCCAATGAAAATTTGTACTTACTAGAACCATTATCACAGCACTAGTAAGGTCCCAGAACAAAATACATTTATTATTAAGTTAGTTACATTCCAATATTAGACAATTTTTCATATTATCTAAACTATTACGAAAACCCAACTATTCTACCATTTTATTAGTAACATAACTGTAGAGCAGGCAATCATAAAACAAGTACTAAAATTTTTGGACTACTGCGTCAGTTTTTTTAGTTAAGTGTGTAACCATAATACCTAAATGACAAATAATTTAGTCATAGCTTTCCAGTGTATCAATGTTTCCATCGATCTCTGTATCTAACATTATTCGCAAATATACATAAATGATAACAAAATATAAAGCTTTTTTGAAACATAGTTTACAAACTATTTGAAAGCGATCCAAAATTTGCAATGAGTGTTGAGACACATTATTTCTGTCATATTACAAAATACAGAAACTAAAGATACAGATTTTGTATTTTCAATAAATTCCTCGTAACTTCACCCCCAAATAAACTATAACAATTTTATAAAAATGTTGAGTTTTATTTTATGCCTTTGGTGCTTCCAGATTTAGGTATTTGCTTTGATGTACCTTTGACTGATGTTTTTCCTTCGTACACAACCAGAACATAATACATTTATTTGAACGTTTCATCCTGTACTGTTATCACTCGTGAAGAAATAGAGGATCATTCTTACTTACTTTCTTGTAAGTAATGACTTCATTTAGATCAAAATTTACGACTTTAGTACTACTGTGTCACATCGATTGTCAAATGACAACTAAGGAAAAGTCGGCGTAACAAGCTCATTTACGAGTCATATGGTCAACAAATTTAAGGTATGCGGCTATCTAGTATAGACTAGCAAGTTTTGCCTTCTTATCAAAAACCCGCTTACGTTGTGCATCCCGTGTTTACACATAGGCCTATATACATACAACTCAGGTCTCCGTCTCATAATAGTATTCTCCTTTATTATTTACAGTTGTATTTAACTTAATTCATTTCTTCTCAAAAGTGTTCGTCCCAACCAAAAAAAGCACTATTACAGGCATAATACAAAATTTCGAAATGAAATTTTGCAGACTTCTGAAAAAGGTAAAGGAATAAGATAATAATATTCATCCGTTCCCTTTAAACAGCAATTGACCTTAAGTATTCAACTCCTTTTAAGACTTCCGCGGAAATAAGTTATTTTACTTCTCTTTGACTCACGCGCGCCCGCGCACACACACACACACACACACACACACACGCATGTGTATATAGAGTCTGTTCTAGTATGTGTAGATGCGTGAAGCATTCGTATAGGCCTACCTGGCTGCTAAAACGTAAAGAACCCTAGATGAATATTATCTGTACCTACGATATGTGGAATATGCGTAATTGTGATTTGATTGTGTTGGGGGGGATCTCTTGTGTTTTTGATAGGAGAGAGAGAGAGAGAGAGAGAGAGAGAGAGAGAGAGAGAGAGAGAGAGAGAGAGAGTATGCGAGTGAGAGGGAGGAAGAGTGTGAATGACAACGTCTGCATAATTTAACAATAGACTATATTACTCTATATACTACTCTGTATAGACGATGTACTCGGTAAATATTATTTTAAAACAATATAAATAATAAGTAATAACCACTGTCACATGATTAATTTGTTTACCATAATTTTGTGTTTGTAATATCAGTAGTTCTGTTATTTTGTACCTAATTCTCAAAATTTATGGATAAGTGTGTTCATTACTAGTAGTTATTATTAATAACTTTTAATAATATACATTATTGAACATCTTACCATCTGCATTCAGCTATAACATATTTTTGACATGTATTGCTATTTGCACCAGTTCCAATAAACATTCAATTATTACTGGATCTATAATTATTTACAAACGTAATTAAGGGATTATTATATTATCAATAATTTAAATTGTAATACTATATTAATTAGGTTTTTGGAATATTGTAATTATGTCTACCTATTTAAGTAAAATAATATGTAAGAAATGTTATTATTTTGTCAACGTAAAACAAAACTGCCACACACACACACACACACACACACACACACACACACACACACACACACACACACACACACACACACACACACACACACACACAGAGAGAGAGGAATGTTTATAAACTCTCTACGTAAGCGTAAAATATGAAAGACGCGGATTGACAATTGCACCGAGTTTAAAACCAAACGAATATGTGTCATTATTAGCCTAATTACACATACCTACTTTGAAACTAACTAATACTACATAATATTATGACTGTCTACAACTGTAAGGTACCTACACTACACACCCTATTTATAAACATAAACCGGAAGACATTTGTACAGCGTCCTTTTGACCTGTAAAGGTAATTAAAAGAACACATGTTTAGAAGGCAGTAGGGTGTTGGTTCTAGTTGGTAGTTATGTGTTTGACTTTTTCTGTATTGTCCGTACACAGGTCCTGATGATAACAATAAATATTATCAAAACGTCGATACAAACAATGTAAAATTTGTGTTATATTTATTGACCGACCCTCACCTTCCATCGTTAAAATTTATTGATCGACGGTCACTACTAAAATTAAGAATTTTATTATTATTTTTATTTTCATTTTTTAATATTTTTTATTAATTGTAAATCACACTTAACTACAGAAATCACAGGTTTGTTCTCAAACTACAGGTCTGCGTGTGTGTGTGTGTTTGTGTTTGTGCCTGTCAATGAGAAATAAAATAACATATCAGCCGAAGTCAAGTATTTCAGGTCCACTTCTGTTTAAAGGTAACGGATGAATATTGCCTTACACATTTTTCAGAAGCCTGCAACTTTCACATTGCAATTTTTTATTATGCATGTAATGATGCCTTTGGACGTCGATCA
This sequence comes from Magicicada septendecula, assembly GCA_034769895.1. Classification (NCBI taxonomy): domain Eukaryota; kingdom Metazoa; phylum Arthropoda; class Insecta; order Hemiptera; family Cicadidae; genus Magicicada; species Magicicada septendecula. The sequence goes on from CM068375.1 coordinate 406,143,944, forward strand.
TTAGCGAATTATCCTATTTATTTTCCCAGGATTTCTCATTCGGTTGGGACGAACAAATCTGAGGGGAGAATAAAAGAAAGTAATTAAATACAACTGTAATTAAGAAAATGAAAATACGATTATGAGACCGAGAGCTGAGCTGCATATTTGCGTAAACACAGGATGTGCAATGTAAGCGGATTGACAAGGAAGACAAAACTCACTAGTGAGGTTATCTAGCCGTATACCTTAAATCCGCTGACATACGATTCGTAGATGACCTTGTTATTTGCACCTTTCCTTAGTTGTGGTTTGACAATCGTTGTGACACAGTAGTATTAAAGTCGTGAATTTTGATCTAGAATTTTTCTGATAATATAAGAAATTGTCTAATATTGAAATTTAACTAACTTAATAATAAATGTATTTCAATTAGCTTGTTGGTACATCCTCTTCATTCACTTATTAATATTTATATAAATATATATTAACACTTTCACTGTGAACTTACTTTTAGGTTCTGATTACCCAGACGTTTCGACGTCGTATTCGTCTTTCTCAATGGGTTTTTAAATACTGAATGTCTGTACAGTAACGGTTATGGGATGTGGGTGTGTGTGGTGGGGGTTGCTGGTGGGAGGGAATTGGCGCTGGGATTCAAATTTTGTGTAGGTATCAGTGTATCGAAAAGTATGTATGATCTGCAATGAAATTGTTCATTTCATATGTTGTTTGGTTGTAGTGTGTGATATCTGTACTACAACAAAACAACATATTACAGATATCACACACTACAACCAAACAACATATTAAATGAACAATTACATTACAGATCACACATACTTTTCGATACACTGATACCTACACACAATTTGAATCCCAGCGCCAATTCCCTCCCACCAGCAACCCCCACCACACACACCCACATCCCATAACCATTACTGTACAGACATTCAGTATTTAAAAACCCATTGAGAAAGACGAATACGACGTCGAAACGTCTGGGTAATCAAAACCTAAAAGTAAGTTCACAGTGAAAGTGTTAATATATATTTATATAAATGTATTTCGTTCAAAACCGTTAGAGAGGTCTGCAGCTCCGGGAGTTTACTAGTGGTGTGATAATTCCTTTTAGCAATGAATTGTATAAATTTTCATAGGACCGCTAATGTTGGCTACGGAGTTGAACAACAGATATGCAACCACGTGTTACCGCGTCTAATTATGCATAGATCAGCTCGGCGCTCAGAGCACGGAGCCCGCAGTTGTCCGACAATTATCTTATCTCTTCACACACACACACACACACACACACACACACACACACACACACAACATTGTCCGACAATTATCTTATCTCTCCTGCCACACACACACACACACACACACACACACACACACATACTGTTTACAGACACATGCTCTGACTTAAACATTCACAACTGTTATGTGACCTTGCACACTTTTGTTGGCGGGAGTTTCATATGCTTGCTTTTTAAATGGGATTATCCATACCTACTGCACTTGCAGGCTTAACAATAACGTTTTGCCTGAACTGTGCTGACACTCTTTCAAATACTGTCTGTTTCTGTCAGTCTGCCTATCTGTCTGTCTGTCTCTCTCTCTTTCTCGCGCGCGCACACACACACACACACACAGAGGCGTAGCAAGAGGGGCAGCCGCCCGGGGCGGCATAGCCAGGAGGGCGGCAAAGTGAGCATACACTAAAAAAATTGTTATCAGTTTATAAAACTACAAACAGTTTGTTTCATTGATATGACTATTCCTTTCATAAAAGAAGCATAACCAGGCAGCTTCTCCGTTGTCATAAACCTCGCGTGGTAAACAGTATTAGTCTATTTATACTCAACCATCGTAATTACTGTTCATTATGATAAGGTAAACCGCACTTGTATGTATTTTTCTCCAACTAAAAAATCCCGTTTTGATTTTGTTGCACTTCATTTCCACACACAAAATTATCAAAGAACCCAATTCAATAGCGAAAATGTGTTTTCATCGTGACGAAATTTATATCCCCGTATTCAGGATTATGAAAATAGTCCTGCTCATCGCTCTGCGTTTTTAGATTGGAAAGTTCTTTAAACAAAGGAGAACTTATTGATGATCTACCTTAGGAACAAATGAGTAAAGTAGCTAAGTCGTGAAAAAAGTTCTCGAACAGGTCATTGCCGCAGTACAAAGTTTTGCATAACAAAATCTGGCACTGAGAGGACATCGAGAGTCAGTTACTAACGATCCAAATCCTGGAAACTGTCTGGCTTTGCTAAAATACTTGGCTAAATTTGTACCTTGTCATGCGATCTCATTTAGATTCAGTCTCTCGTAAATCTGGGTGTATATCGTATCTATCGCCAGCCATTCAAAATGAAATAATAAGCCTGTTAGGAGAAGGAGCGCAAAAATATATTATTACTGCAGGTAAGAAGGCGAAGTACTTTAGTATTATATTTGACACAACACCAGATGCTTCACATGTAGAACAAATATCTTAGATTATAAGATTTGAAATTAAACGCATTTGTGTTGATATCAAGGAAGCCTTCATAGATTTTATTCCTTTAGAAGTGAAAACAGCGGAGGGGATCACAGAAGCTATTACAAGTAAGCTTGGGAGAGATGGATTGAATCTTAGCGGTTGCAGAGGTCAGTCTTATGACAAGCAATCAACAATGGCTGGTATCCATTCAGGAGTTCAGAAGAGAATATTAGATTTCAATCCACTATCTTTGTTTGTTCCTTGTGACAACCATTCACTTAACTTGGTTGGAGTTCACGCAGTTCATGAAAATGTTCAGGCAGTGACATTTTTTGGGACAGTAGAACGTCTATTCACTTTCTTTTCCTGTTCCACTCATAAATGGAGTGTTTTTAAAGACTTCGTAAATATTACTCTAAAAAGACATTGTGATACCAGGTGGAGTTCAGAAACTGATGCGGTGAAAGCAATATCCACTCAGCTGGATGAAGTGGTCGCTGCGGTGGAGAAACTGATAAATACACCGACTGAAACAGTTGATACGAAGGAAGATGCACCATTAATAATTAATGTGATAGAAAACTTTAATTTTGTAACATTGCTCTTTTTCTGGACAGATATTCTTTCTTCTACAGACACAATCCAGAAAATCTTGCAGACCAAAGGAACAAGCTTTATTCAAGCATTGACACTTCTGGAGACGCTAACGGGCAAATTAAAAGTTTGGAGGAATGAGTCGTGTAACAATGTCATTACTAAGGCAGAGCAGGTATGTAATGAATGGGGTGCCAGTATCACATAAAGGATAAGAAGAAAGCGCAGGATGCCAGGAGAGTATGCAGACGATTCTGCATTAAATGCGAACTGTTCGGCAAGAAATGCGACGTTCTCTTATAAAAATTTTGGACAAACTGTCAGTTGAAATTTCAAGCCGTTTCTCTAACATAAAAGAGTTAAGAAAACGCTTTGGATTCCTCTGTAAATTTGAGGCGTACGTAAATTATGGGGATATACATTTTAAGGAACAGCTTTCCCAAATCAATATTTGCACAGTGCTTGAAAAACTGTATCCACATGACCTAAACAGTGTAGAATTGTTCAGTGACTTAAAAAAGTCATACTTTTATTAAAAAGGGCAACAGTTGATGGGGAATAAATAAACTTTACACCTCAGGGCCTGTTACAATACATTTATTCAATGGGATTAGAAGCCTACAACACTAGCAACAGCTTTAAAACATTTTCTTACTTTACCAGTGTCTGCGGTTTCTTGCTAAAGATCGTTTAGTAAACTTAAATTGATTAAATCGTATCTACAATCAATAATATCTCAAGATAGGGTATCAAATTTAGGAATACTTTCAATTAGAAAACGACATTCCTTTGTCTTTAGATTATAGTGATTTAATAACCAACTATGAAGCAATTAAGACAAAGAAAGTTACATTTTAAAATATTTCGTTTTAAATATTTATTAAATATTAAAAACAAATATTAAGTGTTGATTAATAAAAGACAGAACCATTCACCTGTAATTGTAAGTTATTAAGTCTATTATTTTTAGTGTAGTTTTTTGTTTAACTTTATGTTGCTTTAGGATATTGTTTTGACGATGCGCTTTAGACCTACAATGAATTTGCATGTTTATTAGAACATTTTTATGTTAAAAATTTTTTATTTTCCTACATTTTATAGTCTCTACATTTGTTACTAATAAATGTATACAAACTATCTACCAGTAATATTATAATATGTAATTTCTTAATTTTGACTTAACAAATATTCTTAAGACGTTTGCTGGACGTGTTTTCTTACAAAAAGCTACACATTTGTATTTATTAAGTACTTTGTTCACTGGATTGGCCGTCATTTTTGCTCTTTTGTCCCCTTTTAATTATAAAGGAGAGGCGGCCGACGATCTCCTTGCCCCGGGCGCCATAAAGCCTAGCGACGCCACTGATGATACATTCAGGTAGGCCTATTATAAAAATTTATTTTTGAATGTAGCCTATCTTTTTTTGTGATGTATGCAAATAATGTACAGCATAGTGTTTTCTCATTTCTTTGGGCCTTCCCTATTTTTGTAATTCTCATATCAGCATTTTATATCATCCACACTGGCCCCAATTGACCCGGATAAGGGAGTTTTTGCAACGTATTTTAAGTGAGTTAGCTTCAATTCAATTAACATCTGTAGATTATACACAGCACAAAATTAGTATGTATAAAGCTAACCACTTATACTAAAACCTAATACTCATTTAATAACTATTTAGGCGGTTACTATGCAAGAATGTCCACATTTTTTGGAAAATAAATAATTATCTTTGTATCGATATCTCTATATGTTATATAACAGAGGTATGAATAAAGCTGAGTTTGGTTAGTTTTTTCGCATTCACGCCTGTTGCGACGTTTAACGGCGGTCCATAATGACTTGATCGATTGCGTATGTACCCCAATTACAGGATCTAAAAAATCCGGACCGCGAATGACCGTCCCGTACTACTACGGGATTATGGAGCACAGATTTAACGCGTAATAACGCTTTCAGTCTTGTAGCAGTACGGGAAGACATCGACCTTGTCAGCGCAAAACTTTGTGGTTGTATACTCACCACCATAAGTGTAGGTAAAAACTATAGTCCTAACTGTATCAAACAGTAATTTCGATTTTTGTAACCAAGTGCCGTTGCGCAATGCAATTTACGTGCGACAATCTTATTTCGTACACTGCCATCCATCTGTCAAAATTATTCTCGTGTGTATATAACATCGTTGAATGACCGCGAACGCACTGCTTATTGTGATAACGAATGTGCTTATTTTGCAAAAATTCAATGGAACTGGGATCTGTTGGGAATATGGCGAATTAATGTTAACTACGACACTGTTACACTGGAATAGTTAAAACACAACTGAGGTTGTATAAGATTCTGCATGTAATGTGTCGTATAACGTGTTACTTATGAAGCTGTTGAGACTTTCTGGTTTACATTTAGGCAGACAGAGTGAGTGAGAGAGAAAGACAAACATTGTGTGATAAGAAATACCGTTTATAGTACGATAGCCAAAACACAGGATGTTTACTGCAGGTGGCTTCTGAGAAAGTCCTTGAAAATAATGAACGAATAAGTCAGTGGTGGGGGGACCAAAGTGTATAAAATAATTATACAGCCCAATTCTACATCATTGACTCATCAATTCTTACACCTGAATACAGAGTAACAATTGGAGCGACCTGTTAAAGGTTTAGAATCTTCTGTTGCGCAATTGATGTGTATAACTGAAGAAAACTGTTGTGTTAGAATTGGAGGTTATTGTTATGAATGTATAAACAAAAAATGTGGTACTTTTCTTATGCGGTTTTTATCACTGAATCTGATGGTGGTAAAATAAAATGCCTCTGATAATTAGTACTTTTTATATTGTGGGGTCGAAAAAATTCAAGAATTGATGCCTCCTGTAACATGATGGTGAACTGATGGGAAGATACGTTTATATATATATATATATATATATATATAGCAACGATACAGCCATACGTTGTATTAGGCATTAATTTAAGTAAATATAAATTTTGTATAATTTACGGGTAAATGGACAGGTCTGAGATTGCAAAAATATTTCATTGTTAGATTAGGGGAGAATTAACCTGTTTCGACAAGCAGTGAACACCTGCTCAATTGTATGTGTTACACGTGTATCTTGTGTGTGTTAGTGATGCAGGCATAGACAGGAATCTCAGCAACCCGCCCCAAGTAATTAATAAAATAATTATTTTAATTCACTGTGCGAAAACTAATTAGTGTATGATCAAACCAAAGGCACCAAAGTGTGTGTAAAATTTATAGTTATCCCCAGTGAAAAGATGACGTTAATAGAACACGTTATGCGAAGACAGTGCAAAATAAACGTGCCAAAAAATACGCAAATTACCCTATGACGCTCAAATTAATATAGCGAGTGCTTAATCGAATTAGCTATGATTTGTGCTATCTCGATTCCATGCAAAACATTGCTATTTGCTAATAATTGCAAATAGATGAAAAGGTTCGGGAGTGGGGGCTGTCACGATATGCAGGTATCGACAGGACGATTTTGGAGCCGACGCGCGGAATCTCGAGAGGGTATAAATTAAGGGTTCGACCAAAAACCCTTCTCTTCATTTCAAGACACAGTTGCAGCCGGACATGCTGTCCGTCGGCAAAATAGTTTATTTTTATTCTATTACAAGTCGCAGTAACAAACGAAATAACGTTCGTTAAATTCACGACAATATTATGTAAAAAGTAAATACCGCAATAGTAAGTCTACCAAGAGTACATCGGGAAAGCTGCTGTAGAGCGACGCTGGACTCTTAGATGCATCCAGGAACATGCTGCCGTAGAATGACGCTGGACTAGACGTATCCAGGACAAGAGGAATGGAAAACTACCTCTGGACAACCCTGGACCCCGGACAACAGTCGTAAGATCATCAGAAATCGAGGTGACATGCGTAATGCATTTTAAATGATTTGTAAAAAAAAATAAGAGCTCATAAAGACGATTTCAAAGAACAGTAAATTAAAACAAAGAAAAGTTTATACTTAGTAATAATATGTTAAAATGTAAATAAATGTTTAGTTGTAACCGATCGCATATATATAAAAGCATTCATAAATGAAAGAGAATTTTAAGTAAAGAGAGTAGAGTTTATTATCAAAATAGATAGTAAAGTGAGTAGATATTTGAAGTATAGAAAGATTAATTAAAGTTGAATATTAAAACAAGGCTAGTCTACAAGCAATTAATATAATTTAAATTGAATTTTAAACGTTGGTATAGACTGAGCGAGTAGAGGTCAGATCTGAGATAAGACAATTTATTTCAATATAAAAATATTTTAATTTTATAATAAATTAATAAACCAATTATTTAACATGTCTAGATATAAGATTATTAACATGTTTAGATGAGATTTTTTTTAAATATGTGTAATGTTGCATATCATAAGATATAAACATTTAATAATGGGCAATATCATGACCGACAATTATTAATGATGTTTATGAATAGTTATAATAATGAATAAATAATAAATATGAGTTTTAAATACTGATAAATAAAAATACTCTTATTATAAATACACCTGGTATAATTATACAACCTGCATGAATTACTGTATATCGAATTTACATATAAATTCGTTGTATATGTTTGTATCCCTTGAACGTGAGGCCTGACATGCCCACATGTATATGTAACGTTGTATAATTTTGGCGCTCCACAAATTTAAATTATATTAAATTTGTTATAATATATATATATCTGAGAGAGTAACTTAAATTCAGTCACATGTACTGTTTAAATATAGCTGGGTACGAGTGGGTGATACGTGTCCCCTTATATAGCTTTTCAATCTTACATGATCTAGTGGGATAGATGAGTAACCCACACATTTTGGGGAATATGAATCCTAAAACGAGTTTAATGAATTCTTAATTCTGTTTGATTTCTTCATGAGCATACCGACACTGGAGCTGGGTTCATTATGAATTACTGTTATCACACTTTACAAGGGGGCATTGGGTTATTTTTTCGGATGAATTGATGTTACACTTTGGGGAGATATTGATGTGGTGTTACCAGCAAGGGGGTTTCACACAAGAAGATTACTGGAATTAATTGTGGGTATTATGTGTATGTTAATGTGTTATGGTATGTGTATGTATGTGTATATTTTTCTCAAGGTGGGGGTTAAGAATGTATAACTGTATAGTAGCACATGTGTGAACTGAAATGAGCTGGCTGATCCAATGCATTGGTACTTAGGAGATCTCAATGAGATAATTCTCTAATAACTTATTATAATTGGTGTATAAAAAATATCTTATTATAATTGGTGTATAAAAAATAATATCTTATAAATAATTGGTGTCATGTTATATTTGCATATCTCTAAGCATGTTTGTCAACTTAAATGTCTGTATGAGTTGCAACCTCAGAGTATTCAACAATCAGATTCAAGTGTACTCAATTACTGTATAGATATACATTGCTGTTGTGTAGTTATTTATTAATACATTTATAGAATAATATATATATCTCTCACCTACCTTAATTGAGCCCAGGTTCATCACACGAACTGTGAATACAAACGTGATTTCAAGGTTGTATCAGTAACATACTCAACTCTCGTTTATGCGAAACAACTCAAATTTTATTTCATTTTTATACTTCTTCAACTTTATGGATTATTCATCTTTTCTCTAAAAATTAAAATATTACTGTTACTTTTACATATGAATAACACAAAATATTTATTTCAACATTGTATACTTATTCTACTCCTTATATTAATTAAGGCGACCCAGTTTGCTCATTCTCACATTCAGACTTTTATAAAACCCCCATTTATTTTGTTTAGAGCCCCCTAAAATGAAATTATTAATACAGTGAAATTGTCGTGGGTTACTTAACCATCGGCGTTCCTTCCCGTCTCGTGCCGCACTGAGAGTATGTCCGAAAGTTTTTTCTCAATTCACTACATTGTTAATCTTGCTCACTGGTCGTAGTTTAATGTTGCACTGGTATTTAAATACTGTACTACATTTTTCTTGTAGTTTAAACACAAAATTACTGGTCGGCCGACCCTGATTAGCTCGAGTGATGTTTTTATTGACCACGCGTGGTCTGGAGTTCTGTGTCGACTGCGCGGCAACTGTGCACAAAGCCCTCCACTAAACTTCGTTACTCAACCGGAAACACACGCCTTCATGCCACAAATTGTTCGTCAACGTACATACTGGTCGTACATGGTGGTACATAACGTCAACGTACTGGTAGCGTGGATTTTCAATATGCCCAAGTTGTTGACGATATTACACGGCGACGATACAGGAGGCTCAGGTAGGTGGAGCCTCTAATCGGCTTCCTTCAGCTTCAAAGCACATGGTGAGGCACTTGTTCTGTCTCACCATTTTTCTGTAGCGTCGGTTGAACTGGGTACGCATCGCATCTGCGCGCGTGCTAATGTGGCGCGTACTAGTACGTGACAAACACTTGATTTACCAAAACAGTATTGCGTTCTCTGACAACACCCCGCTCAAAAAGCTATGCCAGTGTTCATTGTTTGAAACCACTATTATTTTACCTGGGACTAGCCGCACTGATAGCAAATAAATTTATGAATTTAATAAAAAATAAAGACCCCCTTTTGCCCCATGCAGATTTGTGTATGTAAGAGAAACATTTAAGCCATTTTACTATCAGCAATTGTTAGGTATTCATGAGATTTAATATTTAATATTTAACATTCAATGGATTAACTATCTGTATGTGTTGCAACTGAAGGAACTAATAACAGCTTTAAAGAGTATAATTGTTATACCATCTCAAATTTATAATTTTTATAAATGAATAAAAGAAACAGACACGAATAAATAAGAAACTTGTTATTGTTACATGAGTATTTCATTCTGCAAGTCCTGTCACCATCGCCAGTAGACATGTTTCAATTGGTAGCTTGGGTTCGGGCACATTTTATGCTTCCTCTAGGTTGAGTGCCTAGTCTTAAATATTAAGTTACTTCCCCGGAAAAAAAAAAAAAAAAAAAAAAAAAAATTACAAAACTTATACAAAATAGGGGGAGGTTTCATACATACATAACTAAAATACCGCCCCCCCCCATAAACTTCTACAACCCCCATACAGTATCAAGGTAAGAAAATGTGGAGGATAAAATTAATGCCCGCCGGACACATGCCAGCGACCAGGCCTACAATTAATCTGGAGCGTAATTACATTATGACCACAATTTTACTGAAAGTTTGCAGCCAAAATTCTGTCCAGCTTGTAACTATTTTCTTCTTGGTCAAGGAACCATTGTAACTATTCTATTCACTTTGATAAATAATTTAACTTTCACCTACCTTTAATTCTTTTGTGTGTTGGCCGATATATGTGATCTCTAGTGTTGGACTAACTCCGCTCGTACGACGAACTGATCAGTGCAGCAAATGAAATGAGGTATTTGAAATGATTATTCACACATTTATCAAATGAAATAAGGTAATGGATTTATTATTTTATATTATGACATTCTTTGTTCTCCCTTCTTTTTAATCAACTACAATCATTATTTCTCCCTCATAACTCCAACACTCTAATTAAACTGTATTCAATATTTAGGTGAAGCCCCTTTTTACCAATAACAAATTTTGGGTACATGTTAACAAATTTTATTCCTTATCTCTAGATTCTATTATTAACTAATTAATTAAAGGCGACCCAGCTTGGTATTCTATCATATTCATTACTTCCCCATTATTTTATTTCTTTAGGCCTCATTAAATGAAATTATTTATGATATAATTGATCGTCGATTACTTAACTCCTGGTGTCATCGATGGTCACGCGCCGCAACGATTATACGTCTGAAAGTTTACCACATTTTCACTTATCTGTCTGCACTTTACTTACTTCGAGATGAGAGGTTGTTTTGTTGTAAATTTTAGTTGATTTAAATTATATTTTTTTTTACACTTCGTGGATATGTTAGAAAATTTTGTAGTTCGCGAACTTTTTTATGAACCCCGGCCGGGGAGGAGTTACTTCGGCGACTAAAGAGACAACGACTAACAAAATCCCCACCTTTTCTGGCTGCTTCCGGTAACCCACACTGCCTTTTGGATTACAAAGTTTTTCGTTACTGTATCGGTAACATGGGTTTGCATTGTGCCCAGGTGTTGACAATGCCAACCGGCGAAAATATTGAGGCTGTGGAAGGCGTGGCCTCTCAGTGTACCCGCCAGCATCAGATCGCATGGAAATAAAGTTTTCGCATCTCACCATTTTTTGTGGCGTTGTTTGGAGTCTGATGTGCGTCGTCTAGGCGCGCATGTTCATGTTGCGCGTCTTTGTACGTGCCAAAATGCTTAATTACCCTGGAGTTACACCCGACATCGCATTCCATTACCACCTCGCCGTTCACAATTTCACTTCACTGTTCCTTTGTTTGACGACAACTTTATTTAACATGAGACTGGCCACGCAGATGGAAAATAAATTTATGATTTTAATAAAATAAAACCCTCTCCTTTTAGCCCTGTTACAATACCCCCCCAATGAGAGATCTTCTGCTGGAACAGAAGAACTCTCATTGCTAAACCCCTAAGAGGATTGGTGAGGATATGGTGCCAACAACCCCCCCCATTAATTCTTAACGCATCATGGGTAAACTACCCTCCTAGCTCGGCGACCATGGCTGCACCTGTACGAGATTACTGGACTTCTCTGTTCGAGATCCCAACACCATAAACTCGGACAGATACGCACCATAATACACCTAACCTTCTAACATTCCACCCCAAAAATTCCAAACCTGGCCTTGTACCATACCAGATCCTCGACCAATATGTTCCCCCTGACATGCATACTGGGTTGCCTTTAGCAAGTACTGGGTGCGTACACATACTCCTATTATTCTATTATAAACAGACTCCCTATTTAAAATTTATAAAAATGTTTTATCTTTTACATTCTCATTTCTTTTCTCCAACTGACGTTATGTTTTCAAATCAAAAAATTAAGCAAACAAATCTAATTTTAATCATTTGACTTTTGTTCAAAAATGACTCTAAGTCCAATATCAAGGATCCATTAACACATTCGAGACAAGCTGCGGGCACTGCCCGCAGTATCGTAGAGTCCCATAAAGATGAAGTGCGGGCATAGCTCGCAGTCGCGTATCTTACTGCGTAATAAACGTAATACGGCTCCCGCTCGCTGTTAGTCACAATGAAACGATAGCAGTATTAGTAGTTAACATTTTCAAATGTAGATGGCAGCAGCAATCAGAGTCTGAACACAACAGTAGCTTTTTTTGTATGTTGTACACAACACACTGTACGTAACCAAGCCACATGGTCGGCGTGAGGAAAATGGCTTCCGCGAAAAACAGGGTAAGTTTAAAAATTAATATTTTATTTATTTTGCAAGCTACTGACATAACATTTGCACTAAATTAAGGAGAATGCTTTGTTTTATAATATAATATAGCTTTATATATTTAAATATTATATGGTTTAGAAGTATAAGCTTTTGAAAAAATGCAAAAAAGCCCAGTCTGTACGGTAAATGAATGCATTTTTCATATAGTCCTGAATGTGTTAATTGACTCCTTTCTTTCTATTTAATCTCAAAATCTTAAAGCCTTTTAATTGAAGTCATCATTTCTTCTCAAACATCCGCTGGCAATCATAAAAAACAAAATAAGCTGAACACCTTATTAAATCATACATTCCATTACCTATTCACTAACTTACATTGGTTTACAACCTATAATATGAAAATATAAATCAATTGATACTTCAGCAATACACATAATCAACAAACATCCTAAACATGAAAACACATTCGGTATTTCCAACAGAAGAAATTTTTTTTTCCCCAAAATAATTTTAATAAAATATAATAAATTTTATTAAACCACTTTTTGGACAATCAAAGAAAATTATCAAAGAAAATGTAACTTGAATTTATATGAATTATTAAAAGAACACAAGAATTAGTTACACTGACCATGAGGCAGTCCATCAGCTGATTGACTAGGGCAGGTGAATGACCTTGCTCTATATACACTACACAAAATTATACAATACAAAACATATGTTGATAATTCTTACATTAACACAGTACAACATCCTACAGCATAGTACATTCATAATTAACATTGTTGTATGCCTGTAAATAAACCATTTACATTTTAAAATTTACCAAAATTACACAAATTACAATTTATTTTTATTTTCTAATTTTATTAAATTCTTCACTTGTTTCGATTATTATTACCATTCAATTAAGACTTTCCATTTAACATTTTCATCATTTTTTAGTTTGGGTGATTCTCAGTTATTCATAATAATTCACTTATCAACTTGGCATTTACCTATAATCTTACCCCTTTTATGACTCTAACACAGACTAACAGATTTTTTTTTTCTAGTATGACACCCATCTCTCAAAATATTTACCTTTACCAACAGTTCTCTACCAGCTTACTACTCTAACTCATTTCGAATCATTCTACCCTTATAACAAAATACTCTCTACCCCTTTGTACCCAGGATGTGTGTTTCCTTCCCTATGCTCATTCCCTTATTTGGTTCCTGGACCCTCCCTAGGTAACCCTTTCCGGCACATATCGGTTCCCCTCCCGCCACAACGCTTTTCGTTGAGGACTCCTTATCACACCACCCCCCTTACAAAATCACCATCAACTAATTACTCTCCTATTACATCACTTTCATCTACAAAATATCTCCATTATTTATTACCTCAATATATCACTCATTACTCTACATATTTTCCCTATAGCTACTGTGTCACTATCAATACTCAAATTCTACATTACGTTTATTCACAACAATATTGTTCTCCCCTTCAGAATTGATTTGATTGGCTTAAATGCCCTACTTAAAACATTATTATCACCCAAATTCTACCTTTTACAAACCATTTAAAATTCTTAACTATCTCAAATTACTCTCACTATTTATTTAAATCTTTATCCACATTGAAATCTATTATGCAAACATTTAATTATATTGACAAACTCTGCAAATCCATTATAATTGACACACTACGTTATAATTGACACACTACATATATAACATCAGTAATCAGCTGATGTCTCCTGTCATGTGAATGACCTTTCTATAGATATATTTCAAAATTATATAAAGTACACATGTTTATAATTCTTACCCCTAACATACTGCATACAATTAATACAAATACACAAAATTACACAGTTATCATAAAATGTTGGTGGATTGAGAATCCTTACCATTAAACCTAGTACTTAAAATCTTTTTGCTCTCATGCGTGAAATACATCACTAATCATTGAGTCATAGTTATAGCAACAGTTACTGAACAGCTCTCTGGATTGTCAACCCCCAACTCTCTCTATAGAGCCGTATTATAAGTTGACCGCCCGCTGTTTACAGAGGTCATCACCCTCTCACTGAATTTTCAGCTACCCTTCTACTTCATCAATTACTTAAAGTCCCCCCTTTACCCAGTTACAATTAGGTAACCACCCGCCGGATGAACCGGATCGAGCGTTTGCCTTATGCACAGATGCATTATCTGTGCCCCTGGCTTGTAACGGCCAGCTCCTTTTCCACACACACTGAGGGTGGACTGTGGCGTCCATTTGCACCCCCAAGAACTGAAGTTTACATATATATTGTATAGACTCTGCCTATACCGTTCTTGGTTCAGCGTTATATAAAAAATTCGGTATTACTGATGTCCGAGGACACCAGTAATCCTACTATAATGATTCACACACCCTTAACACGGCACTATCGCCACCTTCGACGATAGCCGCTGTTCCATAGTTATGTAGTTTCCCCTGTTACCCCCCCTGTCAATTTCATTGTTCACCAATTTAGTATCTACTTACATAATTCCACGGCCAGGGTTTGGTGAAACCGTGACCGCCCGAAATGTGAGGAAACTACCAAAAGACATATAAGGCTCACACTGACACCATTACTACAATGCACGTAAGGTCAGCTCTTATATGTTTGGTTATTTATTGATTAATTTTCATGTTTAACATCTCTGAGATTCATATATACTTTACATTTTTAAACATCAAACATTTCATTTTCTTTAAATTGCATTGTAAATTTCATACTTACAGTACATCACTCATACACTGTCATAGACACAAAAACATAAACATGTGTTACCACCAAATCATGTATACAACTCCATTTATCTTCTGAAACATTTTAACAACCATGTTACTCCATAAACTAAACACATCTTACATTTATTTATTTATTATTTATTATCAAGTTTAAATCTCACAAAATCATTTAAATTCATCTTCAAAATCTCTTTATATAACATTTTAAATCAATCAAAATATTTAAACATCTCAAATTATTTAATTCAATCAATTATTAAAAACACAACATATTTTAATTACCTTCTCCAAAACAATTACATTTCCTTTATTACAAACTTATTATTTATTTAGTCTGCTAAAATATTATTATTATTAAAACAATTTCTACTACACACACACACATTGTTTACATCAAGTACTTTTGACAACATAGACACAATTACTTTCACTATAAGTTTATTTACAAATTCTTGTCATTTGTAAATACTTTGTCATTTTTCTGTTTACCACACTTCATTTCATAATCTAGCCATGTCATAACCACAAACTAAAATATTTAACATGTTCATTCTCTGATTTTATATTTACCCTCCATCATCATGTATTAGTCTTACTTTTATATAATAATTATCGTTCTTACTCACACTCAATTCATTATTATTATTTATATAATTCTTTAAAATTTCAAATTGTTCCGTAAAACCCACATAATAATTTACTGGACTATCCCACATCATTATTAAATCATATAGCCTTTCTAAATCATTGATTTTGGTCTTGTAACCGTCTGTATTGTTATTTATCACCCCTAAGTATTTTAAACTCTCAATTTCAGAATCATTTATTATTAATACTCCACGTCTATGCACAGGTAAGCATTCAATATAATTGTCAACGTTACCATCATTTATTTCTGCACTATCTTCATAACAAGGTAAGTCAACAATAGTACTAATTCTCTCTCTCTTTAATTTCTCTAGTAGCTCTTCGTAACTTCTAACAACATCAAATACTATTATCTCTCTCTCTCTCAATGTGAATAATTCTACCACTCTCTCACAATAACTCTCATCATGACACCATCTCACTTTGTCTCCATCACTCCACACAAAAGGCAACATAACGTTATCATAACCCATCCTGATTCTTTCAGGGAACTCATGATACATAAAAGGGGACCTACTTAGAGACACCTTGTCTCTGTAATCACGGGAGGAAACTCTGTCCTCATAATTCACTATTGGAGTCTTTACTCCATTTAAATCACAGGAAAATTTGCCCTTTGTAAACCCAACCTCTCTTCAACCCCTATCTTATTACTACTCTCTATTTCCACTAAAACTTCATCTCTACTATTATTATTCACTTTATTTGCTAACACATTTTTAATTATCTCGTTATCACTTTTTATTTTGCTATTACTTGTTAACTCATTACTATAATTATCATGATTACTCACCTTGTTATCAATCATTTCTTCACTAATTACATTCCCACTACACTTACCGGTATTTCTTGTAACGTTATCTACATCATCTTGTATTCGTTTTATAGCGGTCTGGAAACGTTCATCAATACGTTTACATAATACATTACTCAGAGAATCAAACTTTACATTTATACTCTGCTCAAACTTAATATTTTGTTCTTTAAAATTAATATCATTTTTAATATTCTGTTGTTCACATTTTATTTTCTGCTCATTAATGTCATTATAAATTTTGCGTAATAAATCGTCATTAGAATTAAAACGACTTTCAAACTCGTTTAATCTACTATCAAACTTGCTATCAATTTTTCGTAAAAAGCTCATTATATCATTGTCATCAGATTGTTTATTTTTGTTTGTGTGCCGAGTTTTGGAATAACTCGGCTACTTTCTAGTTAACGATGTGACGGTCATTGCTGTACATGTTAATTAATTATCTTAGCGGTGCCTGCTACATTATCATTACTTTCGCTATGCTGATCCGCGCGCGCTCTGGGATCCAGGCGGCATAGTTATTTTTTCCGTGCAAGCTTGGGCAGTTCACTTACAGCGCTCAAATTGGACAGTCGTACTCCTCCCGGCTGCAGTGAGACTTGAATCTTTAAATCGTCTATCTGCTATGCATAAATAATCGCTCAGCGACTCTCCGGTACGTGTATTTAAGGTATTCTACTTAGTATTTGATAAAAAGAATTGTATTTTAACTTAAATCAACGCCGATGCAAGGCGATATAAATACGTGAAGTTACCACGTGGGAAGCACAGGTTAATTTCTAATTATTCATGTCTTGAATGTTAACACTGGCTGAGATAAAGTAGTTGCAAGGTATTTATAAAGTATTCATGTCGGTATATTCTTTTCTAATTATATCAAGAGGGACGTAAGAAAATTTGTTTTGTTATTTGCTTGAAACAACATGCTTTATGAACCTGTTCAAGTTTGCAACTCATTTCGAAATTGCATTAAGTGATTAATTAGCGGACAAACAGTCTATGAATAACTAGTTATTTAATTCTAAATTCTATACTGAAGGTAATTTCTGTGCATACTTAAATTTCAAGTTTTTTTTTAAATTTAAAACTGAGCATGTTGTAGTGAGTGAGTTATGCTGGAGTCTAGGGGTATTATGAATTACGGAACATTTGAGTAATTACCCATATATATAATTGTGCAGGGTTCCCGATTAAGTCGATCTCCTAATTCACTCCAGCTGGTGGCCGATCACCTGCCACCCATGGCATTAAACTAGTGATTCTCCGTCTGAGCTGCCGGGAGGAGGACATGATCTACACGCTGCAATTACCTCAGGTTTTGTGACGGACTATAGCCAGGTGACATTTATACCTTTCAGAAATATTTTTGGGTCGCTACAACGTAGAACTTGTGATTTAATTCCTGGAACAGCTCCAGTTAAATGATTTTGTTTGTGCACGAGTCCAGCGGGACATTGAGTGGTTATAACTTTTGTCAGATTAATTTTACAAATGCTTACGCCCCCCCCCCCCCAGAGTAAGTGTAAACCCGGACAGGGTCATGCGTCACCCGATATTGCTGTTAAAATTTTCTCTCATTGCAAAAGTGTGCGTAACTTAATGTTACTGATTTGTATGGCTGTTAATTATGCTTCCATTACTTGGTTGGGCATTTTCTTGACGGTATTCATAGATCTATATGGGTTTTGCTTTTTAAGATTATTTAGAGGTTTGGGGGTGCCTTGACCTGTCATCATCACCTGTCGGTGCGGTCATCCACAGGTTTCTGACTTGTTAAATTTTGTTACATCTGGTTTGGCGCATGGCCTTGCCTGAGGTCTACCCAATTCTGTATGAACACCTCAAATGTGTTTTATTAGGGTTTGATGTTATAAAAATTTTTTTAATTAAAATTGTTATTAGATATTTTATAAAATTTATGTTAACCATGTAATAATTCAGTAATAAGTAGATTTTCATCATTTTCTTTTACTGCCATAGCCAGTGTGTTAATTGTTGAGTTGTTAATATGAGCACACTACTGGTTCTTACTTTTCAATTATAAATTTTATTATATATTTTATAAAATTTATGTTAACCGTGTAATGATTCAGGAATAAGTAAATTTTTATCATTTTCTTTGCTGCCATAGCCAGGGCATTAATTGTTGAGTTGTTAATATGAGCACACTACCGATTCTTACTTTTCAATTATAAATTTTGTTATACATTTTATAAGACCGTGCAGTCATGTTGACCTTGCGATGGCACATTACTATTTGGGGGAACATTCCTAAATTTTGAATACTTCTAATAATGTCATTTGTTGTAACTCTGTTATAATCTGACGAGTTCATGGATTTTGTTTTAAATGAAAAGTTTTTAAAGCAGGCTGGGTACTTTATCCGTTTACGGGAGTTTGGGATGGGGGTCTTGGTGACAGATACTGGGCTCATATTATCCTGAGGTATGGTGAATATATATATATATATATATAGGCTGTCAGCCAGGTGAACATGTGTGTGCGATATATGTACATATATATAGGTATGTGTGTTTTATGTGTATTCATGTAGGTATATTGATTGATGTGGTATTTATGTGTATTGATGAGAAATTATTTAACTATGAACTTGTAACGTGTCAAAATTGGGGAATTTTATTTATTGAATTTCTGGGGTATTTGTATTGTATTTTTAAATTTTATGTTTCGGGGTTCCGTAGAATTATCGTGCAAACATTAATTCCATTGTAACAGACCACGTGGCAAGATAACAGTTAGAACAAAGGCAAGACGCAGTTTCCCGTTGTGAAATTAGTACCGAGGTGTGCAGCCACCCTAAATTTCTCAGAACTGTGCGTGAATGTGACGGCGCACGCACGTGCGACACAGGTAGGCGCGCTGGAGTGACGCTCTTTCAGAAAACTCAAAATGGCCTAGAGGGTAATCGTTGCAGTTCATTTACCATGACGGCGGATACGAAAAACTTAAGAACCGCCCAGCCCATCTCGTGACGTTAGCCAGTGCCACACCAAGATCGTATACGAACTAACACAACACCAAAAGCATGGTTTAAATGAGACAGAGTTGTGACGACTAACTGTAAGGCATTGATGTCCGTCGTCTCAACTAAAATGATCAAGGAGTGGGGAACAGAGAGACGCTGGCAGTCCTTTGCCGACTTTCGCCTGCGCAGGCAGTCCGTTAAACAGGGCTCAGAAAATAAAACTTTTCTAAATTAAAATTCAGTGCAGTAAATAAAATGAAGTGCGGCTAATCTGATACAACAAAGAACAACAACAAAGAAGAACCCATATAAACTATTTTCGGACACGACTAAATACAAAATGAAAAAATTAAGTGCTCAAGTTATAAACGCGTGCCGGCAGGGAGAGGTTTTTAAAATGTTAAGGGTTTAAATAATATTCTGTATGAGTGGGTGTGTTGCAGGCTGGGCTGTTTGTGTTTGTGTTTATGTGATCTAATTAAGGTAAGACAGTAGAATAAGTAATTACAAGTAGTACTCATGTAGCGAATCAAACAAAAGAAGAAATCAGTAAGAAGTTATGTAAGATGAAAAAGCATGGTAAAATTTGTTTTCTAATTTGAATTTAAATGACTTGACAAGATTAACATATTAATTCTCTTCATTCAAAATGTGTATTAATACTTATTTCGTAACCTCACACTGTTTCTGACCTCGCTTATAAAAGAACTCTGGGTACCCTTAGGAAGATCCAAAATATCGGTAAGTAATAAACAGTTAAAATGAAAGTATAAATAGTTTGTTTTTATACAAATGGCTGCCCGAACGATGGACATTATATAAAATAATTATATAAATAAGCCAGAATTCAGAAACAGAGTGGGTATCGAAAGAATATAAAATACGTAAAAATAAGGTTATGTTGTAACTACACATGGTAGAAAATAGTACAATAATTTTTAGATACAATATGAATGTGTAATATTTATTACACGAAATAATTTTTTTGAAAGAAATATTTAAACAAAATTTTAAAATGGCAGATAATAACGAAATAATAAGAATGATGCAAATGCTTTTTAATCAACAATTTAGTAAACTGGATGAGAAATTTAGCGAACATGTAGCGGGTCAATTTTTGGGTGTTTTTATTTTTACCGTATGGGGCAAGTACATTTTCATTTCTTTCATTCCGGACGGGCTTGTAAAAAAAAAAGAAGTTGTGAAAATTATTGGGTAACAAAATTCATTCCGTTATAATAGAACGCAGTGCAACGTTATTTTCCATGCAACAGCACGATGTTGAGAAACAGTGAGACAAAAGCGATACGTAGGTGTTATTGTGTAAGTCGGCAAGCGAAGCATTTACCCCCTTCAAACTTCTCAGAAATCTGTACTTGTGTAACAGCATACAGACGCAACTGCCCCAACATAAGTTTGAGTGACGCAGCCAGCCACAAAACAGGATGTCCTGGGACGAACAAAATCCAGAAATGTGCCTTTTGAGCAGCAGGAAGTCATGGCTAAATCCGGTCTTTCCAATGACATCAGCAGAGCAGACGCCAATATTGTACTCTGGTACCACACATATACCAGCTATAATCCAGGCATAAAATGGTTATGCCACCACAATTAAGCACAAACGGCGACTAAAACCTGATGGCCGTGACTGTTCATTTCCCGCGACTCAACGAAGCACATTGCCCAGTTCGTCTCTGACTGTGTCGGCGCCGACACGCGAGCTCAATACGCTCGTATAATATCGTTAATTTTCAATAATGAAAGTAAAGCAGTTCTTTTAAAAGCAGTGATAGGATGGGAGGAGTGTAGAACACTAACATGTAAATTTGGAATTCCTTTTCGTCTTTTTCATAGACATCTTCAATCTACCGCGGGCTGGCTACGAGGTCACCGAAGAAAGCGTTATCGGTAGTGCTATAAAAAAAAATTATGTATTCAATCTGGTAATTGGGGTTTGAAAACGGAATGTGAGTAGAGAGTGTACAAAGCTGGGCTGTGTTTTTTGTTTATGTGTGTATAATTATGAAGTTATAAAATTGTCCATTACAAGGTAAGCTATAGTTAGTAAGGTATAATAATTGCGTAACATGTCGCACGAAGATTTGTAATGTCAATAATTCAGACTAATTAAAGAAAAATCTAATTTCTCTTCCACAAAATTGCGAGTTGAAATTCTTTCAAAACCTCTGTTCGTTTTATGTGCTGTCATAGTTCGTCGAACGAAATGGGTTTACCTCCACTATACGATCCGGCCAGATTATAGACTAAAGGTAAGTGGGAGATTGAAATTGAATAAAATATAAATATTACTTAAATTGTAAGAGTTACAATTGGTACCGCGTGACCAGGATGTAATATAACAAAAAAGTTATTGCCCGACCTACATTTGACAGTACGTTGAACGGAGTACGGTTGCGAAAAAAAAAAAAAAAAAAAAGTAGTGATGTAAACTTACGTAATTATGATAAAAGGGTGATTTTATGTATGTTGTAATATCAATTTTGAAAAAAGACTAATCATTGGTAGTTGTTACGTAAGACAAAATAGATTAAATAAAAATGTCTGAAAACGCAGAGAAGAGCAGTATAATAAATTCAATTATGAGTGAAAGTGGCCTTGAGTCGCAATCGTTGGAGGAAAGTGGTATGTTGAGGGAGGAGATGAGTACTGTTACAGAAACAGCTGTCGGCAGTAATGTAATAGCTCATTCCACGCCGATTGCGTCTCAACCACAAGTAAATGAAACAGATGTTGACTCGGGGATTCAGTTGACACCAGTTTCAACTAAGATAAATAAACAATCAGAGGAAACAAATATGATGAGTATTATGCTCAGTCAATTCGAAAGAATGAATAATAATTTTGAGACCAAATTTAATGTAATGAATAGTCGTTTTGATGATAATGATAAACGCTTTGATAACAATGAAATAATTTTAAATAAGATGAAAAGTGATTTTAACTATAAATTAGACCAATTAACGAACGATTTTAATGAACAGAAAATAAAATGCGAACAGCAAAATATTCAAAACGAGATCAATTTTAAAGCAATTAAAGACCAGAATGTGCAGTTACAGCAAAATATAAATGTAAAATTTAGTGAGTTGATAAATAATATACAAGACAAGAATGTATGTCTTGAAAATGCCGATGAAATGACAAGAAATAGTCTGAATAAAGTAGAATCAAGTACGAGTAATACAAACGAAAGTTGTAATGACAATGTTGTATTAGGTAATGAATTAATAAATAATAATGATGTTGATAATAATGTCATTGAAAATATAATATCTGAGAGTACTAATGAAGTTGTAGAATGTGATTATGAAATGTTAATGTGTGTTAAGGAGTTAGAGAGAGAGTGGAGAGAGAGTTATATTACAGGTATGAAACAGGGGGTAAATTGTTTACGAGGTAGAATGGGGGGTGAAGGAAGACCTTCACATATATATTGTGTAGACAAGTGGGCTACAAATAATTGTTTTTTGAAGTTTTTTGTTTTTCCTGGAGAAGTCAGGAAAGATTTAATTGAATTTATACCCTCTGTCTGTAATACTTTTAAGTGTGATTTGGGGTTATGAAGAGAGAGATGTAAACAGAGAATTGTATGTTTGTAAAGAAACAGAAATATATAACTTAAATAGAAAGTATGATGAATGGAAGGAAAGTTTAGAAGTATATGTGAATGATAACGATTACAACGATTTAATAAAAATGATTAACCCAATAGTTAATGAATTTAATGACGGAGACTTAACAAAAATACCTAATGTAGACTGGTTTAATGAGTATTTGAATAAGTTGATTGAAGTTAGTTTTTCTGGTTACAACACACAAAACAGTCATTTGTGTGCTGATAAAATTGAACGATGTTATGTAGAACCAAGGTTGATTTGGAACGATGGAGGTTAAACTATTAAAACAATAAAAGACAGTATAAATATTTTGTTTTAATGGTTCTGACATGGCAAATCTGGACAAATGAAGTGCGGAAAAACTGAACAATAAATAAGATTTTGTAAATAAAATATAGTGAATTCATATGTGTGTATGTAAGATGATTGTTGTGATAATAATATTGAAATATTTGCAAGTAAATAAATATCAGAATTAATTTTGAAAACAGTAAGTGACTAATGGTGATTGTTTCGATAACTATATAATTTATATTGTCAGTCATTAATTAAATTAAACCAATTTGATATGCTTAAATATTTTGATTGCTTATTTAAATGTTAATTAATTAATTTTTTAATGACTTTATTTTATTCTTCGTATTGTTTAAATTAGCAGCCATCCTTACTTTTCTTTTATAAAATTGCTAAACTGCTATAATTGTTTTTATTATTTAGACAAAGCTTTTCGTCATTACTGACATCTTCAGGTCTTAAACAACGTGGTTGTTTAAGACCTGAAGATGTCAGTAATGACGAAAAGCTTTGTCTAAATAATAAAAACAATTATAGCAGTTTAGCGACTTTATTTTATTTTACGAGATGGAAAGGTGGCAATGAATGACGAATTGTTTAATTTAAATTAATTTTGTGTAAAATGTTTCAGAGATGGTAGTGATTACGTTTTGTGTGTATATCGTGTTAAATGGAGTGTAAGTATGAAAATTTTATAATCATGTATAATAAAAAATGTTTATAGGTGTGATTGAGGTGTTAATGCAATAGTGAGATTTTGTGCAATCATTGTGTTTAATAAAAATAACAATTAAAAATTTTAATAATAAATGAAAAATGATATATAATGATTATTAATAAATTTTGAAAATTTCAAGAAAGTTAAACGGTAAAAGGTTATGAATGGGTTAAATGAGTGTTGATGCAAATATTATATAATAATGTATATACAAATTTTAATTAGTTGTCAATTGTAATTAGTTATTATGTGGCTATTGAGGGGGTGGCCTGTGCTCTCACAAATAGCGAAATGGGTTGGGGGTAACAGTGAGTGTTACCTCCATCGGAGGCCAAAAGGGCGATAAATGTGCGGCACACCTTATCCGTGTAAATAAAAAAAATTTACACACAATACTAAATAACGTGTCGCACATAATGATATTGATGTGAAACAGGCAGTGAAATAAAAGTATAGATTTCCTCGACTTTTCGGGTGGTTACTGTCTTACCAGCACTAACCGTGGTTTTGACTAGCGGCCAGCTATGGTCATACCAAGTCCCTTGACCATAGCTGACTTGAAATTGGTATATATTTGAAATTCAATGGGGGGACATTAGAGGAAATCTCCGGAACTAGGGAACAGCGGCTGCCACTCTGCCCGCGTGGGGGTAGCAAGACCGGTGGCAGATCCGTTTTAAGGGTGTATGATTATAGAACAAGAACATGTTGATGTTCACTACTTTAAAACTTAATAGCGGAAGCAGAGACACGGAGAGGTAAAAACCTGCTCCAAAATATACAGTCTCTGTGGAAGCGAAAAGGCGCCACAGTCTTACATAATATGAAATAGTGTGTGTGGCTGGGAGGTGACGCAAAGGAGTCACGAATTTAAATTTTATGACATAAAAGTTTTTGCTTATTCAAAGTTTAATCCAATCAAAAATGCTTGTGCTCTGTCCACATAATTATATGCTCAGACTCGTAATATAAGGTGTGCATACTATAATTTTAAAGGTATCATTTTATTGTGTGTTAGATATAGTTGTTGATAAAATGTATTTTCATTATTGTGTGTATTTTTTTTCTAAGCCAATAATTAAATCGCCTGGCAGGCAATCAACATAATAGAAGTAAGTATTGATAATGTATTCCATGTAATTTGTTCAATTTGAAATGCATTTTCATTGCGTTAGGATATCAGCTGATCAGCAATAACATGTCACTGGTGTGTTAGTTATAAATGTTTTAAGTAATTGATGTTCAATGTAATGTTTGATGTATTACCGATGTTTGGAAGTAATGATAAAAATAATTTGCTACAATGAGAAATAAAATAACAATAATTTATGCAAGTTAATAAAAGATAGTTTTTTGGGTGATAAATATTTTGTGGGGCATATAAATCTGTCCCAATTGAATTCAAAGTTGAATTTGAAAGAGTAGAGGTGAAGATAAGTAATAGAAGTTTGAGAAGTATTAAGGTTGACACAGTGATAATGGAGACTTTATGTAGATTTTGAGCGATATATATTTATGTGTATCATTAATGATGTTATTTTGTTATACTTGTAGTAAGTTTATGAGATTGAGATTTTTGGGGATGGCAATTTTGTATTAGGGGGTAGTGTCATGTAGGAGTCCGCAACAAGGGTTGGGATGGGATAGGGATAGATTTTAGTGAGGAGGGGCCGCCTTAGGTAGAATCCAGGGGCCAAATAAGGGAATTGAGTTTTGGGTAGGGGAAACACATATCCTATGTACAAAGGGTTAGAGAGAATATTTTTTTATATATTGGGAGTAGGTGACGATTTTGTGTAATGATAAGTTGGGGTTTAGAGTGTTTTGGCATAGATATTTTGGTAGAGATGGGTGTCATGTAGTAAAAAATTAATATTAGAGCCATAGGGAGAGGTAAAGAATATATATGCATACAGATCTAATACAGAATAAATGAGAATAAACAATTTACATCACCCACCGTAGATTGAAGTAGGATTGTTAAGAATAAAGAGAGGAATTTATGATGAAGAATATAAAATTTTTATTTTTTCGAAACCAGTGACAGAATTTTGATGTAATTGAAAGTAATGTAAAATTAAGAATTGTTTATTTTAAATAATTTAAATGTCAAGTTAACGATTATTTATATTAATATTTTGTTTATTTTAAATATTTTGTTTTATTATGTTTGTATTTCAAGTTAGGATATTACAGATGTTCAGTGTATTTTCAGAAAGCATACACAACATATGTAGGTCAAGGATTCTGGAACTTGACCCAGTTTCGATCAGCTGATGGGGTCATACACCTAATAAGCTTGTTATTGTATAGTAGGAAGCCAATTTTAATTTGCTTGTTTAATTAATTCAAACCAATATTTGAATAATTTTAATAAATATGCTATTTAATAAATTTTTTAATGAATAAATTTAAATTTTTTTGAATTTTAAAATTTTTGAAAATTTTAATCTTTTTTGAGAAAAAAAAACTTGATTTTTCGCCTGCCACCGAATGAATATTTTAGATAAGGATTCTTTTATTATGTGTGCGTTAACCATGTTTATTTTATTGTATTGCATTGTATTGGTAGACTATAAGTGGTTATCATGTTAGAGTAAGGATGTGTTTATGTTAGTAGAAATGTCTAGGTTAAGTCATTTGAAACAAAAATTAGAAAAACAAGGAAGAGAATTTTTTGATAAAATATTATTTTTTTGAATTTTGAATTTTTTAAATTTATTTTAAATTTTAAACGAAATTTTTTATTTTGAATGTGTTATGGTATCATGTAATGTGAGTGTGTGTGAGCCCAGTATTTGCTAAAGGCAGCCCAGCTTGCAAAAAGGGGAAACATATCGGTGGAGGAGCTGGAATAATTTTAGCCAGGGATTGAGGATTTTGGGGGTAGCATGTGAGAAGGCGAGGCGCGCTGTGGTACGAGGCTGTTCGATTTCTCGGTGTTGGGATCTCTTACGGAGAAGTCCAGTGATCTCGTCCAGATGAGTCCATGGTCGCTGAGCCAGGGGGGTCGTGTACCCATGAGAGTAAGAACCAGGGGGTTGTTGGCACCAGTTCCTCACCGGTCCTCTTCGGGGTTATCGATGAGATTTCTTCTGTCGTGAACAGCAGAATTCTCATCGAGGGGGTATTGTAGCGGGTCAATTTTTGGGTGTTTTTATTTTTACCGTATGGGGCAAGTACATTTTCATTTCTTTCATTCCGGACGGGCTTGTAAAAAAAAAAAGAAGTTGTGAAAATTATTGGGTAACAAAATTCATTCCGTTATAATAGAACGCAGTGCAACGTTATTTTCCATGCAACAGCACGATGTTGAGAAACAGTGAGACAAAAGCGATACGTAGGTGTTATTGTGTAAGTCGGCAAGCGAAGCATTTACCCCCTTCAAACTTCTCAGAAATCTGTACTTGTGTAACGGCATACAGACGCAACTGCCCCAACATAAGTTTGAGTGACGCAGCCAGCCACAAAACAGGATGTCCTGGGACGAACAAAATCCAGAAATGTGCCTTTTGAGCGGCAGGAAGTCATGGCTAAATCCGGTCTTTCCAATGACATCAGCAGAGCAGACGCCAATATTGTACTCTGGTACCACACATATACCAGCTATAATCCAGGCATAAAATGGTTATGCCACCACAATTAAGCACAAACGGCGACTAAAACCTGATGGCCATGACTGCTCATTTCCCGCGACTCAACGAAGCACATTGCCCAGTTCGTCTCTGACTGTGTCGGCGCCGACACGCGAGCTCAATACGCTCGTATAATATCGTTAATTTTCAATAATGAAAGTAAAGCAGTTCTTTTAAAAGCAGTGATAGGATGGGAGGAGTGTAGAACACTAACATGTAAATTTGGAATTCCTTTTCGTCTTTTTCATAGACATCTTCAATCTACCGCGGGCTGGCCACGAGGTCACCGAAGAAAGCGTTATCGGTAGTGCTATAAAAAAAAATTATGTATTCAATCTGGTAATTGGGGTTTGAAAACGGAATGTGAGTAGAGAGTGTACAAAGCTGGGCTGTGTTTTTTGTTTGTGTGTATAATTATGAAGTTATAAAATTGTCCATTACAAGGTAAGCTATAGTTAGTAAGGTATAATAATTGCATAACATGTCGCACGAAGATTTGTAATGTCAATAATTCAGACTAATTAAAGAAAAATCTAATTTCTCTTCCACAAAATTGCGAGTTGAAATTCTTTCAAAACCTTAGTTCGTTTTATGTGCTGTCATAGTTCGTTGAACGAAATGGGTTTACCTCCGCTATACGATCCGGCCAGATTATAGACTAAAGGTAAGTGGGAGATTGAAATTGAATAAAATATAAATATTATTAAATTGTAAGAGTTACAAAGAGAAAAACGAAATTAGAAATATCCAAAATAATCTTAACGTGCAATTTGATGAAGTGAAGAAAGAAATTAAAGAACAAGGCTGTATTTACGATAAGAAATTGAGTGAAATAGAGACGCGGTTAGGCGAAATAGAATTAGAAAATGAGAAAGTAATAAACAAATTAAAATCGAACAAAGATGACAGGGTAAGTAGTAGTGGAAATGATAACTTAAATAATGGGTTTACAAGTAATAACAATGACAATACAAATAAAAATATGGTGTTAGAAAATGATTGTGTAGATGTTGAGAGTGATAACATAATTGTAGAAAGAGTAGAAGTTAATAAGATGTTTGTGTGTGATGAATCAGAGAAAGAGAGTAGAAAGAATTTACAGGTAGAGTGGATGCAGGTGGTAGATTTTTCCCGTAATGTTGTAGTGGGGGGTGAAGAAATGGCTTCACGTGAGTATGTGAAAGACGATAGGTCTACAGATAAATTTCCCTTGGTTTTTTGTGCACTTCATAGGTGATGCCATAATGATGAATTAATGTCCCCTGCATATTTTGAAAGAGAGTGTGTAGCTTGGTATGATGGTGAGAAATGTTTTGAGAGAGAGAGAAAGAGAGAAATAGAGGTATTTAAAGTAAAGAGAAATTATGAAGAATTCGTAGAAAGGTTAGAGTTAGAGAGAAGTAATAATAAGAATGAGTACTTACCTTACAGTGAAACTGAGATGGCAGTAGATGAGGTTAACAATGATAATATAACTCACCTGATTTTAACAGATAATTCTAACGGAGACTGGACAAGATTGACTAATATTGAACAGGTATATGAACCAACAGAAGTGATAATGAATGACATAGAAGAAAAGGATTATTATAATAATAATAATAAATTTGATATAAATAAGATTGATCTATGTTACAAATATGTTAGACTATTATTTGACGATATGGGGTAATTGTGTATTGTTTATTGTTCATGAACATTTAATGATATGAATAATATGGTTTTGAAGTGCATTGTCTTATGGAACGATTTGTGGTTAATGATAAGAAATAATAAGGTGGACTGTATATTTTTTTTTATGTGTTGATGTCATTATGTTAAATGTATGTATGTATTACATTATAATGTACTATGTGTTATGTAAACAATGTGTATGTACAGTAGAAAGTGATAACATTAATTGTCAATTAAATTGAATTTGCAATTAACCAGTATAAATTAACAATAATTATAAAATTTGACAGACCAATTAAGCGATGAAAATAATTGTGAACTGTTAATTAATTGAAAAATAATTATTTAATTAAGGTCGTATAAAAGAAAGTTTGAGAATGAAGTTAAATGATTTTATGAAATTATGATTCTATAATGATTAGGGGACGATTAAACAGATAATACGTTCAAATTGAGGTATGTTATTATAAGGGGAGAAGTGATGAATTTTCTAGTGTTATATCCAGGTAAAATGTTGTAAAAAAGATAGATTTTGGGTGATAATGAAATAGGGCAGGTGAGTTAAGTAGAATTAAAGTTAATGGGAGTTAAAGAGAATAAGAATTTTTAAATACAGGTAAAACACAAAAATAGTGTTAGATATTTAGGGACACAGTGGTTAGCGATTATATGTAGAGATGAGTAATGTGAATGAGATATAAATATGTTTGTTGACGATATTTTGTAGTAAGGGTGAGGTGGTAAGGTGTGAGCAACGTGCGGCGTTGTGGCGGGAATAGAGTAGTTTAAGGGAGTGTTTGCCGATATTTTGGAGGGGCATTGGATCGTATGTATATAGCCAGGTAGGGAACACACATCCTAGTACAAAGATGAGCGGTGCCAGAGGTAAGTGGAATTAGTGAAAGGTATTAATAATTGAGCGATTGGTGTCATAAGTTGTTAATAGTGGTTGTTAGTAGTAAGAAAGGGAGTAAGATGATAAATGTCTATTCGAGTGAAAGCATAGAGAATACAAGCATCACCCAGACTAATCAATGATTGAAATGTGAAGAGTTAGATAGAAAATTCATAGTAGAAAGGTAAGGAGAGATGAAATATCATGCAACAGGAAGGTTAATAATAAATTTGAATTGCATAGAATCAAATGATAAATAAGTGATGGTTAATTAATAACAGTTCAATTGGAATTAAAATGTAGCGTATATAATTTTATAAAGATGTAGGGTGTGTAGAGTTTGACCAAAGTTAAATGTGATTTGGTTATTTTGAGGTAATAATCGCAAGGTTAATTATAAAGGTATAAATGCCAAGTGGTAAATTAAATTGTTATAAGTATTTAAGTCACCCACAGTAAGGGAGAATAAGATGTTTAAACAAAGAAAGAGATTTATAATAGAAATATAAAATTTTAATTACAACCAGTGGCAAACTTTGATAGAATTTGATAATGTAAAGATAGAAGGTGTTTATTTTGAATAATTTAAATGTCAATTTGCTTATTATTTATAATAATGTTTTGTTTATTTTAAATATTTTATTTTATTATGTTTTGTGTTTCAAGTTAGGATGTTACTGATGTTAAATGTATTTTCAGATAGAACTTATACATAACACATGTAGTTCAAGGTTGTGGACTTGACCTAGTTTTGATCAGCTGACAGCGAGGTCATATACATACTAAGCTTGTTGAGGAAGGAAGTCAATTTAACTTTTGTTTTTTTGATCAATTTAAACAAATTTTAAATAATTTCTATATGTAAAGGAAACATTTTAATAAATTTAAATTTTGTGAATTTTAAAATTTGTTGGAAAATATTTTTTTTTTTGAAAAAAAAAAATGATTTTGCGCCTGCCAGCTAATGAATATTTTTAAGCTTTGATTATTTTATTGTTTGTGTACTAACCATGTTTATTTTTATGGATTTATTGTATTGACTTGTATTGTTAGACTCTAAGTATTCACATGTTAGGTTAAGGATGTCCTTAATTATAAGAAATGGTTAAATCAACTTATTTTAAATAAAAACATGAAACCAATGAAGAGAATAATTTAAAATTTATGAATCGATTTTACCTGAAAACAACCAATGGGTTGTAATTTAAATAAATTTTAAAGGATTTTTTCAATTTTATAATATGTAATGTCAGTATGTAATGTGAGTGTGTGTGAGCCCAGTATCTGCTAAAGGCAGCCCACCTTGCATAAAAGGGGAAACATATCAGTGGAGGCTCTGGCGTAATCTAAGCCAGGGTGTTGGATTTTTTGGGGGTAGCATGTTAGAAGGTGAGGTGTGCTGTGGTACTTGTCTGTTTGGGGGTAGCATGTTAGAAGGCGAGGTGTGCTATGGTACTTGTCTGTTCGATTTTTCGGTGTTGGGATCTCTTACAGAGAAGTCCAGTGATCTCGTTCAGATGCGTCCACGGTCGCCGAGCCAGGGGGGTCGTTTACCCATGCAGAGTAAGAACAAAAAGGGGTTGTTGGCACCAGTTCCTCACCGGTCCTCTTAGGGGTTTTATCAATGAGATTTCTTCTCTTCTGGACAGAAGAATTCTCATTGAGGGGGTATTGTAACGTGTCAAAATTGGGGAATTTTATTTATTGAATTTCTGGGGTATTTGTATTGTATTTTTAAATTTTATGTTTCGGGGTTCCGTAGAATTATCGTGCAAACATTAATTCCATTGTAACAGACCACGTGGCAAGATAACAGTTAGAACAAAGGCAAGACGCAGTTTCCCGTTGTGAAATTAGTACCGAGGTATGCAGCCACCCTAAATTTCTCAGAACTGTGTGTGAATGTGACGGCGCATGCACGTGCGACACAGGTAGGCGCGCTGGAGTGACGCTCTTTCAGAAAACTCAAAATGGCCTAGAGGGTAATCGTTGCAGTTCATTTACCATGACGGCGGATACGAAAAACTTAAGAACCGCCCAGCCCATCTCGTGACGTTAGCCAGTGCCACACCAAGATCGTATACGAACTAACACAACACCAAAAGCATGGTTTAAATGAGACAGAGTTGTGACAACTAACTGTAAGGCATTGATGTCCGTCGTCTCAACTAAAATGATCAAGGAGTGGGGAACAGAGAGACGCTGGCAGTCCTTTGCCGACTTTCGCCTGCGCAGGCAGTCCGTTAAACAGGGCTCAGAAAATAAAACTTTTCTAAATTAAAATTCAGTGCAGTAAATAAAATGAAGTGCAGCTAATCTGATACAACAAAGAACAACAACAAAGAAGAACCCATATAAACTATTTTCGGACATGACTAAATACAAAATGAAAAAATTAAGTGCTCAAGTTATAAACGCGTGCCGGCAGGGAGAGGTTTTTAAAATGTTAAGGGTTTAAATAATATTCTGTGTGAGTGGGTGTGTTGCAGGCTGGGCTGTTTGTGTTTGTGTGATCTAATTAAGGTAAGACAGTAGAATAAGTAATTACAAGTAGTACTCATGTAGCGAATCAAACAAAAGAAGAAATCAGTAAGAAGTTATGTAAGATGAAAAAGTATGGTAAAATTTGTTTTCTAATTTGAATTTAAATGACTTGACAAGATTAAAATATTAATTCTCTTCATTCAAAATGTGTATTAATACTTATTTCGTAACCTCACACTGTTTCTGACCTCGCTTATAAAAGAACTCTGGGTACCCTTAGGAAGATCGAAAATATCGGTAATTAATAAACAGTTAAAATGAAAGTACAGTAAACCCTCGATTTAACGGACCTCGGTTTAACGGACTTCGGATTTAACGGACAGAATTTGACAGACATGGAAAAAAAAAGTTTTTAGGCTTTTGAAACGTATAATGTGCATAAACTGCAGACTCTCCTGTTCTGGCGATATTGCTTGGCAATCGGAGCATTCTTTCGTTTCGTTTCTTCTTGTTTCTTGTTTTGAAACACGCAAATTTTCTCATCTTCAATTGTATTTGATGAAAACGGAGTATTCATCAAGAATTCATTTAATTCTTCATGATCCCTGTCTTTGTGTTGTCGTTGACGCAGGCGTCGCGCACGTTCAGTGGAAGACATCACGACGACTAACACTGAACAATATACACTGATAGGCCTATGCATCATATTTCACTGTGAAATATTCGTCAGCATACAGCAAGCATTACAGTGGCACGTAACTTTTCATTTCCCGTAATCTTTACTGTTACAGATTTGGTTCGCTTTTGGTCCACAGTAAATATACGTAAATAAAAAATAAAAAATAAGGGCGTTTCATCGGTATTTACCATGTGTTCAAGTGAATAATTATGCTTCTTGCGTAAATGAACGACAAACTGCTAATACTGTAGGAGTTTTTCTTCGTAGTCACTCGGTAGTTTTAGCGCGAGTGATGTACATCATTTAAGCGCACATCCATTTTGCCGCATCATTCGTCTTTTACACCCGAAGCTGGCTTTGAAACCGGAAACTTATAATTCTTCTGCGATTTCTAAAGCTTTTAATTTTAAAACATGTCTAGTGACAGGGAGTCCTTGCCTTCTTAAAAGCCGTATGTATTCACAGACGCTGGACTCTACTGCTACAAAATGCTGAACTTGAGGTCCCGCGAATGCTCGTCGCGCAGTATTTGCATTTAAAAGTCATTCCTTCTGTTTTCTCCATCGTCGAATACAGGATTCATCAATATCGAATTTCCTTGGGGCTTTGCAATTGTATGTTTTTTCTACATTTTGTATCACAATTAATTTATAATTCGCATCGTACGGGTTACGTTTAATTTGATTTGACTGCGTGCCTTTAGTCTCCACAATATCACTCATACCGCAAACGCACTACAAAAACGCCGAATGAAAACAAAGTACAGATAAGCGATGTTGTCTCTGTTACAATAGAAAACCACACTGGTAGTTTACCCGTTATTTAGAAACATGTTACTCACACCCCTCTACTCATCCTTTGTCTTGCTGCCTACAGAAGGGTCCGAACACGCGCATGTGCACGCACCTACACTTTATCTTCCTATTCTTTCTTCAGTTTGCTGTTAAAACATTCGGTTGTAGTCATAAATTATAACGCGGCCAGAGTTAACTACAGCCAGGCAAACTGCTGTTCTTAGGCAGTAAACAACCCATAGATACCAAAAGCCTTCGTCCCGCCAGAAGTCAGGTATAACTTCGAATTTCGTTAGCGCGCGAATGCAAGCCGCATGCCAAATTAGCGACCATGTTTTTAGGAGAAAAAATGCGGCTTGTATTCGGAACAATACGGTATTTGCATGATATTAATAGTATTAAAATTTCAAGTGTTATAGGCCTATTTGATTTAAATATATCCTCAAAAAACAAAATTTGCGATTTAACGGACTTTCGATTTTACGGACACCCCTCAGCCCCAATTAGTCCGTTAAATCGAGGGTTTACTGTATAAATAGTTTGTTTTTATACAAACTATGATGTTACCTGTTTATATTTTCAGAATGTGATAATGTTAGGGAGTTGAGTAAGGTTTTTTAAATGAAATTTTTAATCCTATCAAGGTTATATTGAATGTCTGAACTTGGAATTTCTAATAAAATTTGTTATTGTTGTTTAGCCTTCGAGTTTAATTGCAAGTCCCTTCATACTGGACCCAGCGCATTTTTGGCTTCTCTAGGCTCTTGCCTAGTTTTAAATAACTAGTGGCCCCTCTTTCAAAAAAAAAAAAAAAATTAAAGTCTATATAAAAAAAAAAGGTTTTTTTTTTATAAAGTCTAAAAGATTGAAAAAGGGGTTACATTTGTTAAAACTGGAGTTAATTGAATTCCAGAATCAACAGCTGATTCGCTTAATTGCATTTGAGTCACAATTGGGGTAGAATGAATTATTACGTCACTGCCAACAGCTGTTTCCGGACCAGCTGTCCGCATTTCACTTTCATCCAATGACTGTGGTTCAAGGCCACTTTCGCTCGTATCTACGTCTGTTAAATTACTTTGTTTTGCGTGCTCAGACATTTTTTAACTGGTTTATAACTTATGTTCTAAATACAATTAGTTCGAAATATTATGCTATAGCATACATAAAATAACTCTTATATCATAACTACGTGACTTTTACGTAAATTAATTTTTGCTTTCACAACCGTATTTCACTTCCTGCACTGTCAAAATAGGCCGGTGTAATACAATTTATGATTATACTACATCATGGTCATGCCGCACCATTGTAACTATTTTCTTCTTCAAAAAGGAACCATTGTAACTATTCTATTCACTTTGACATAATAATTTAAACTTTCACCTACCTTTAATTCTTTTGTGTGTTGGCCGTTATATGTGATCTCTAGTGTTGGACTAACCCCGCTCGTACGACGAACTGATCAGTGCAGCAAATGAAATGAGGTATTTGAAATGATTATTCACACATTTATCAAATGAAATAAGGTAATGGATTTATTATTTTATATTATGACATTCTTTGTTCTCCCTTCTTTTTAATCAACTACAATCATTATTTCTCCCTCATAATTCCAACACTCTAATTAAACTGTATTCAACATTTAGGTGAAGCCCCTTTTTACCAATAATAAATTTTGGGTACATGTTAACAAATTTTATTCCTTATCTCTAGATTCTATTATTAACTAATTAATTAAAGGCGACCCAGCTTGCTATTCTATCACATTCATTCTGTCTTACTTCCCCATTATTTTATTTCTTTAGGCCTCATTAAATGAAATTATTTATGATATAATTGATCGTCAATTACTTAACTCCTGGCGTCATCGATGGTCACGCGCCGCAACGATTATACGTCCGAAAGTTTACCACATTTTCACTTCTCCGTCTGCACTTTACTTACTTCGAGATGAGGTTGTTTTGTTGTAAATTTCAGTTGATTTAAATTATATTTTTTTTTACACTTCGTGGATATGTTAGAAAATTTTGTAGTTCGCGAACTTTTTTATGAACCCCGGCCGGGGAGGAGTTACTTCGGCGACTAAAGAGACAACGACTAACAAAATCCCCACCTTTTCTGGCTGCTTCCGGTAACCCACACTGCCTTTTGGATTACAAAGTTTTTCGTCACTGTATCGGTAACATGGGTTTGCATTGTGCCCAGGTGTTGACAATGCCAACTGGCGAAAATATTGAGGCTGTGGAAGGCGTGGCCTCTCAGTGTATCCGCCAGCATCAGACCGCATGGAAATAAAGTTTTCGCATCTCACCATTTTTTGTGGCGTTGTTTGTAGTCTGATGTGCGTCGTCTAGGCGCGCATGTTCATGTTGCGCGTCTTTGTACGTGCTAAAATGCTTAATTACCCTGGAGTTACACCCGACATCGCATTCCATTACCACCTCGCCGTTCACAATTTCACTTCACTGTTCCTTTGTTTGACAACTTTATTTAACATGGGACTGGCCACGCAGATGGAAAATAAATTTATGATTTTAATAAAATAAAACCCTCTCCTTTTAGCCCCGTTACAAGCTGGACATGAGCACAATAAAGTATAACTTGAGTTTTTCACGGATTGTTAAATGCACAAAACATGGTGTTTCATGTAGAGGCCTAGTGTAAGTAAAATTGGCTAAATATCACCTCATTTTAGTCCAGCTGATTTCCAGGAGGTCTGTGCCCTGTGAGTCAGACGTCTAGCGGATGGGGGTTTATAGAGGCATGCTCATCTTGCTTCTCCTTCCGGCAGGTGAGGACGAGAGCTTGTGTGTGGGTTCAGGACCAGATGAAAGGTAGAATTTCCATGCTTGGATCAAATCCTCGATTTACTCGGGAGCCCTAAGCATAAATAAGAATTAAATTGCTGACCAAACACTTATTTCCGAGCATAACCCACACATGCACCACAGCCTCAGCTAGGTCTAGACAAAATCGAACAGGACCCCTGACCAATTCAACTACGTTCATTCTAATTAGATTTAACATCTTCTCATTTGTATCTTGCCAATAATTCTCACACAAGACCTAAAATCAATTTATAATGTTTCAATCTATAACTTACACCTACGTGAGTATGCAAGTTCAACACACTCTAACCTGTTCGAAGTTATATAAGGCCACGTGCTCACACATTTAATACTTCAAAGTTCCCCAAAATTACCTAATTTTTACACAACTTGTGAGATGGGCAATTACTCTATACTAATTACAATTTATAAGGTTGTATCGGAGTTTAAATAAATTAAATTACATGACAATGAATATACTTTAAATTCGCAACCACGAGGCAGGCATGCTTCAAACATATCCATTTACATCCACTCAAATAATGCTCAAATCCATATTTTCATTCCAAGCAATCCATAATATATATTCTGAATTTACTTACCGAAGATCGGGGCGAGTTTATCTAGCCATGAAGAATAGAATATACAACAACTAATGAAAACTCAGCTCTGCCGGAAGAACAGCTGATCGCTTAGAACAACAACAGGCGACAGACCAAGCTTGCGGTTCGCGTGCCTGATCCGAGAAGCCTATTACCCGGTTTAGCCAACAGATGTCGCGGGCATGCCTCAACTCCGCAGTAACACACGGTAAACACAGAACGATGCTGAATGAATAAATCGCAATTATATTAATAAATTCTCTTTTTATACATATGCCCGATTTCCTTGAGAAGTACAGTACATTCGATGCCAGTAAATATCATTTGTTTATTTACCTGTTACTATGGTAACATACCGATGACTGACACACTACCTACCGCATTATATTATAGAATGATATATACCTACTGTATATTATAACGTAAAAATAACAATCCACTGAAATGATCACTTCAAAGTAAACAATCGTTCAAAAAAGCACTATAAATTATCAAATCAAAACAACTCATGTTGCACAGTTGTGCGCCCAGTGTGAGGGGAGATGGAACCCCTTCAAATTTTGAAAAATCAAATTTTCTTATTGACGTAAATACACATAGTAAGCTCTAATAACAAACTCTGTAAACCACACGAAAAACACTTTTTGTCATTTCGCATCAGTAGTTCAGTCTTCCCGTACCTGTGCATTTTGTTCCAAAGTTTTTGAACACCCCCCCTCTGAAAAACCCTAGGTGCACTTCTGATGTTGCAGGATTAATTCATTTTTTTGAATGAATGAAGCCAATTCTATTTTAACTCAAAACAGATGAGTTTAGAGTTTGATATTTGTCTGTCTGTTTCTGGTATGTCTCTCTATAACTTTTGGACTCATCATCCAATTTACATAAAACTTGACAAGCATGTTCATACTTTTACCAGTGGCGGCTGGTGGTTCCAAATGTTGGTGGTTGCAGTAGTTGGTTGAGTGGATGGGAGATCGGTTAAAAGACATTGAACTATCATAATCACAGTTATACAAAATTATTACTATAATTTTATAACCTCAAACAACGGATAACGTTTACCTTGAATCAACGTAAACACTAAACCTGACACAACTTATAAATCAAGAAGGGTGTAATGATTTCATGACACAACTAAAGTTGCGCTACAATGCTACTAGTGGAGCATTGCGGAAGCTTTGCAACCGCCTAGCTCATATTTGGAACATAAGGCAATTGTGAAGAGCAGTGCACGTCCTTCCATATGTTTGTGTAGTAAGCTCTGCCATTTACTCTTCAAGTTGCAGCAAGCCGCCTACAACCACCAGCCTGTGCGCCAGGTTTGAATTGTACTCGAACATTGCCGTGTAGAATCTAATACGCACTCCATTGAAATTTATGACACTTTTAGCTGCTTAATGTTATTGTATATTATTTTCCAGTTTAGTTATTCTACATTAGTAGTTGTGCAATGCTGCAACCATAATACCAGCCACCACTGACTTTTACCCTACTGATCCCTATTGAGAAATCATGTACATAAAACATTTTATATTAATAAATGAGACACTAAAATAACTGAAATAAATGTGCATAATTTATAAATGTTTATCTTTGTATGTTTTGTGTAAACTAAATGCAGCCCACATCGTGATCTAAATACAGCACTCACATTTGATAAAAAAGCTTTTTTATTAGTTGAGTAATAACGGTATCGTCTAGTGACAATTTATGTGATTTCACTAGAAAAGTACTCTACTCACAGCAAGAACTTCCGTGCTATAAATTGGATTGTTAATGAGGCCATAATAATATTGTCCACATTTTATTGTCCGTACACTTACCTACAGTGGTCAAAGATTGGTAAAAAGTCTCGGAGGTTATGTAGGCTGCTGATGTACACATAGCAACAAAACTCTGGGACATGCTCACTGATGAATCATCTCTGCCAACAAATCCAACTTCCTTGTCCACGTTGTGACCACTGGGCAATGCATGGCGTACAATGGGTGTGTGTTACATACCAAACGGAAGAGGGTGAAAGGATACTAAGATAGATACTATAGATACTAAGATTTTATATAAAACACTATAAAAAATGTCTTCACAATTAGCTCTACTTACAATATTTATTACAAGTTCTTACTGCTCAGTAACACATTTTGACATCACTTTTTCTTGTTTTTAGGGCTGGATAATGTAATCAGCTGCACTCGTCTTGGTGTTTTCCGTCCTGGTGTCATCGGTGAATTTGGTTTTGGACATGGGAATGAATTACATTCATTCTGTTCCTTTGAAGGCTGTGTATGACTTGCATCATTTTCACTCTTACCTGACGACAGCTCATTATTTTTATTCTTCAGTGCTTCCGTCACCGTGTCCTCATAAAGGAGTTGAAAATCTTGGTCAACATTCATTTTATCTTTGTTTTCATTTTGTACTTTACCTTTACCTACTTCTAATACATCATCATCAACGTCCATCTGTTCTAATTCCAGCACTTTAAAGGTGTCACCTTTGTTAGTCTGACACGTTTCTTTGCTTTCATCTGCTGAACTGCTATTTTTAGTCGGTGTCACTTCTCCTCGCCTTTCTATCTCCATGCTAATATGTTTCTCATCTCTACTACTCAGTGCGTCAGATTCTCCAATAAAAGTTTTCGTATTCTTCAATTCATCTCTATCTTTTTCTTTACTAGATATTGCTTCAGTTTTTGATATATTGGAATCCACTTTTACTTCTTCAGTTGGTGTGTGCTCCATATTGCTTTCAGCCTCTTCTGACTTCAGTGTAGTTTGCAATGTTTGATTTATTGGTGTCTCTGTACTTGTGGTGTCACCTCTTTTTTCTACTGAATTCAGTACTACTTCTACATTTTCACTTGTCAATTGCGTACCACTCGTTGGTGACTCTGAATCGTCTTTTGGCGTTTTCACATCACCTAATGTCTGAAGTTTTTCACTTTCATCAAAAATAGTTTTTTTACCTTCTTTTGACTGTGATATTTTTTCAACCCCAACACTCTGATTTTCAGACTTTTCTTCTTTGACTTTTTTTGTTCCAACAGTTGCTTTACCATTTTCTTTTCTTGTGGCAACTTTCTCAGTTTCAATATAGGCTTTCTTTTTTGCTGATGGTTCATTGTTACTCTGTTCA
Source organism: Magicicada septendecula (assembly GCA_034769895.1). Classification (NCBI taxonomy): domain Eukaryota; kingdom Metazoa; phylum Arthropoda; class Insecta; order Hemiptera; family Cicadidae; genus Magicicada; species Magicicada septendecula. The sequence goes on from CM068375.1 coordinate 406,184,962, forward strand.
TCTTTTACCACTGGTTCTGCTTTTGTCGTCAAGGTCTCAGCTACTTCCTTTGTATTTTGTGTGTCTGTGTCACTTGACGGCTTTTTAGCATTGTAAACTTCCCCCAGTTCCCCTTCAGCAAAAGTTATTATAGAGCAGTATCCATCAGTAGATGAAACAACAAGAACTCTCCCATCTTGTGACCTGTAACACAATACAAATTAAAACTAATAAAGTCAGCTTTGATGATATACGAACCTGTATTGTGAGCACTTATAGTACTATGAGTAGAGAAAGACAACAAGATTAATATTATCATTTTTTAACTATAATTCTATATATATATTATAACAGCACCAAATATTAATTATTTGGGGTTATATGTTGCCCGCATACTGAAAGCATATTTAAATAAATTATAACAGCCAAAACTCCAATTGTATGTAGAGCGTTGAAAATAATGCTTAGTAAAGCGGCGCACACGTGGTCATTATGTAATCAGTTCGCTGTACAAGGAAGCGGCCACACCCAAACTGTTAATTATTAATATCTCGGAAACTAATGAATTAAGGTGAAATCCAATATAGCCAAAATGTTTACCGAAATATTAATAATGACGTGTGCAAATTTTACGCAATATAATTAACAAATGAAAGAGTTAATTAAATATAATTGAATAACTTCTGTAAAAATAGAGTTACATTAATGAGATTTTAGTATGTTATGAAGATAATAATTTCTGACAGATTGTATATTTTAGATTTCACACAACTTGGTTTGCAACCAAGTTATTGCAAAATCAAATAAGCACAGGAAATCCGGACCGACAATTTGGTTCCGCTGGATAATAGTAATATTAAAAATAGTATTAATTCTCCGTCTGTGGGAACCTGACTTCATTCTCACGGACCAAGGGAATTCAAATTTTATGTAGTAGGGAGAGTGTGTCAGCCAATCAAATCACTAGACGCGAGCCCCGACCAGCGCGGTGTTTTCAGGCTGAAACATCACTCTTCTGCCAGTACTCACGAAGTTAAGACGTAATTCTTCGATCGTCTAGTAACCATAGTGGTGAAGATCAACAAGAAGACTCTACGTGGTCAACACACACGCAATTACGAACACAGTAATTACAGATCAACTGTATAGCTCGTAATTGTTGCGTAAAGGCGAGATACTCTTCAGTACATCAACCAAGCTTATTGTGTACTACCAGCTAGTCATAAGCACGCAAGGGATCCACCAGACTTCAAGAATACAGCAGAGAGGCCGTCTAAAACATTGGTGAACAGCTGACGAGCAGAGCTACCACTCGAACGAAGCACACACACACGCTGACGTGCGACGTGCGAATCGACGAGGGACAGGAACCAGTTCCAGCAGACAGCCGCAGACGTTAAAATATTCACAAACAGCAAGGAAGCAGAGTGTTGCCGAATTTTTGAACTCAACGACCGAATCCAGCAGCTTTAAGCAGATTACTTTCTCTAGCGAAGGACTCGAATCGACGAGGGAAAATCGGAACGACATCCTATTCAATAACAGGAAAGCAAAATCCACTTATTTATTTTTCAACATTAAATTTTCTATTTTTCATTTAAAAACATTGTAAATTCAAATAATTCAGGTGCCATACAAAAATCAAAGACTCTAGTAATTAAAGAATAAACTCATTGTGATAATCTGTATAGCAGTTTAAGTCATTAGTATGCTATAGTTAAGAAATAGAAGTAGTATAAAAGCGCTATACCAATCTTAACTAACAATCTAATCTTAGTTCATACTGCAGTATAACAGAAGTCGAATCACTAGAAATGAAATAACGTGAACTAGACTGTCACGTCTAATTTATTTTGGAAAATTATTCTAATTAAATTCAGAGTTTTGTATTTTGGTTCATGAACATTTAAATTCAATTTAGTAAAAGAAATTTAATCAAATCAAATCAATTAATTAATTAAAATTTAAATTGCAATCAACTCGCCAAGGAACGAGTTTAGTTTCTTTTCAATTATTAACCAATCGAAAAACATTGATTCATTGTTTAGACAGTAAGAAATTGATAATATAATAACCATTTATTTCTTGTGTGTTGTTGGAGTAATAAACAACGTTTTATTACCCCATATAACAGTGTTTTATTGTTGTACGATAAAGCCTACCAGTCTCACAAAACTCTCCCCCTTTAAAGTCACCTATTTTGTGTGTTGTTGCAATAAATTTGACATTACTAGCTTGCGAACTTCAAATCCAAAATCCACACGCCCTAGCCGGAACAATCCGCAAGATCGGACAGCAGGTAGGTACTCATACACAACACGACACAACAATAACGCATATAAGTAGAGTTACATATGTCGCCCTGCATGTGGGGCCAGAAATTAAATTCAATTCAAATTTAATTTACATGTTAAAACAAACTTTGCTGTTTTAATTCGTAAAACAGCTGGCGTCCAACTTAACAATCCCCAAAGAGTTTTGTGACTGGTGTTCGTACAGCAGTGAAATTATTTTGTGTATGTGAAACTGTTCTGTGTATTTTAAATTGTTTATATTTGAAATTGTTGTGTATTTAAAATGGATATGGATAAAATACTTAAACAAATACAGCAAATGAACGCGTAAATGAAACAAGCTAACGCGGATTTGACCGCTAAAATAGACGCGAAATTTGAACAGAGTGCAGCCAAAGCTGAGCTCAGTATCGCAGAGTTAACTTCCAAAATCGAAGCACAAAATGTTAGTCTAACCGAAGCATTAGAACACAGTAACGCCGACATAAACGCCGAGATTAAGCAAAGTAATAAAAAAAGTAGTAAAGAATTAACTGCGAAAATAGACGAAAGCGTAACCGAGCTAACTGCGAAGGTCGCTGAAATCGCTGAAAAAGTAAATACGGTTGATACCAAAATCAATGAACGGTTTAAGGTTTTTGAGACCACTATGCAAAAATCGTTTATTGAACAAGTAACACGTATGGAGGGCCGGTTCAAGGACCATATAAGCCGCTGCGAGAAGCAAACGCAAGACGTCTCAAAAAAGGTCGAATCTCTTGAGATAAAGATGCAGGCCGACGTGACGGAAACGCAACGACGAGTAGATAGATTAGATGCTTCAATTGTAGAGACGCGATCTAACATTGACTCTAATAAAGAGAGTGTCTTACAAACGTTAAACGACGAGATTTTGAAAGTACGACAAGAGGTACGGAGGAGATCTGCTCCTAATATTTTGGTACAAGGTCCTGTTGACGAGAAAAATCGCGTGTATTTTACGGGGGAGAATAACGAAAACCCTATTGAATTTTTGTTAGCGTGTGAGAGTGAAATGGCTAGAGTAGGTTCCCGACTGGAAGATCAAGACAAAATACAGTGGGTAGTTAACGCGATGCGTGATTCGGCGCGTAAGTGGTATAACATTGTACGCGATAGAGTGTCCACATACGCGGAGTTCAAACAAAAATTTGAAAGCCGGTACTGGAACTCGCATACCCAAAGACTTCTGCGCAATGAACTGGAATATGGCAGATTTGATAGGAAATTGGGTATTACCGCGGAAAATTATATAATCCAGCAGGTCAAACGCGCGAAGCATTTAACCCCAGCATTTTCGGAGATTGACATAGTCACGAAACTTGCCTATCACTTTAATCATAACATTAGAGTAGCCGTGTTTACGCAGGGTATTCGCACGGTCGATGAACTCCTCATTCTAGTGTCCCAAAGTGAGACGGTTTTTGATTTGGGCGGGTGGCGTTATAATCCCGATTTTCGCCGAAATAACGAAGGGCAGAATACACGGGAACAATACCAGCAGCCTGATCAGAGACCGAGTACTAGTTCTACTCCACCCCAGACATCGTCAAAACCCCCAGATAAGACCTTTGAATACAAAGGCAAACAAAATATTGGTAGACCGAAAGGCCAATATAAGGGTAACGATGGGGCCCCGATTAGAGCTATGCAAACGGTTGAGATAGCTAGAACTGATACAATAGAGCAAGACAGCGATACTCCAAGTAATAAAGACCCCAATGAGAGGAAAAAGAATCGTAAGTTTCCAAAAAACTTGGAAACGGGCGCCTCCAGGGTGGAAGCGCCATAAATCATGCTAAAATGTATCGCAATAAAATAGGTAAAAATAAGAAAAATGTTAGATTTAAGAAAAGTGATTTTTCTACTGAAATTTGTACGCCAGTTGACAAAGTATTTCAACCGGAAGGTACGGAACCGTGGTTGGCCGTTAACACAATACAACAATGGGCTCCGACAATTGCACGTCCAGTGCAACAGGAAAGTGACAACGACGTTCCCACACAGTCAGCGTGGGAAGACGTAGAAATCATATCCGGGGACGCGTACGAATTCGACGAGTACATAGCGGAATATTGTAGAGCCACCCATAAAAGTGCCTATGATCTACTGGATGCACTTTAAAAATAATAATTGTATTATAATAATTGTAGATAGCTTGTGTATTAATAATAATGCATTTATAACACGGTGAATAACGAGCGTAGAACGAAACAAACGCACTGCCAGGAAATAGTTAAGACACGCGGTAACTACCTCCCCACGTTTGAAAGTAGGTCAAGCAATTAGCCGCGCGGCAGGCGATAACGGCTGTAAATAAACTGTCAGCAAATTCCTGTGCACGTGTGCCACTGTTTACAAACAAACCTTTTAAACGCTGCAGTTAGCTATTAACCGTTGTAAAAACATTAATACAGAATAAATTGCAAATATAATATCATTACTAAATGTATTTAGAATTAAGTTGTATATAATGGAATAACATTAACACACATGTATGTTTTTCTTTTGAATAAGTAATACAATGTATAAGTAATAAGTATAGTGATTACAGAATACGTGTGTAATGATTAAGAGAAAAAAAAATAACTGTAATTATTACATTCATTTTTTTTTTATAACGGGTGTGGGAATATATAACAGCACCAAATATTAATTATTTGGGGTTATATGTTGCCCGCATACTGAAAGCATATTTAAATAAATTATAACAGCCAAAACTCCAATTGTATGTAGAGCGTTGAAAATAATGCTTAGTAAAGCGGCGCACACGTGGTCATTATGTAATCAGTTCGCTGTACAAGGAAGCGGCCACACCCAAACTGTTAATTATTAATATCTCGGAAACTAATGAATTAAGGCGAAATCCAATATAGCCAAAATGTTTACAGAAATATTAATAATGACGTGTGCAAATTTTACGCAATATAATTAACAAATGAAAGAGTTAATTAAATATAATTGAATAACTTCTGTAAAAATAGAGTTACATTAATGAGATTTTAGTATGTTATGAAGATAATAATTTCTGACAGATTGTATATTTTAGACATCACACAACTTGGTTTGCAACCAAGTTATTGCAAAATCAAATAAGCACAGGAAATCCGGACCGACAATTTGGTTCCGCTGGATAATAGTAATATTAAAAATAGTATTAATTCTCCGTCTGTGGGAACCTGACTTCATTCTCACGGACCAAGGGAATTCAAATTTTATGTAGTAGGGAGAGTGTGTCAGCCAATCAAATCACTTGACGCGAGCCCCGACCAGCGCGGTGTTTTTAGGCTGAAACATCACTCTTCTGCCAGTACTCACGAAGTTAAGACGTAATTCTTCGATCGTCTAGTAACCATAGTGGTGAAGATCAACAAGAAGACTCTACGTGGTCAACACACACGCAATTACGAACACAGTAATTACAGATCAACTGTATAGCTCGTAATTGTTGCGTAAAGGCGAGATACTCTTCAGTACATCAACCAAGCTTATTGTGTACTACCAGCTAGTCATAAGCACGCAAGGGATCCACCAGACTTCAAGAATACAGCAGAGAGGCCGTCTAAAACATTGGTGAACAGCTGACGAGCAGAGCTACCACTCGAACGAAGCACACTCACACACACGCTGATGTGCGACGTGCGAATCGACGAGGGACAGGAACCAGTTCCAGCAGACAGCCGCAGACGTTAAAATATTCACAAACAGCAAGGAAGCAGAGTGTTGCCGAATTTTTGAACTCAACGACCGAATCCAGCAGCTTTAAGCAGATTACTTTCTCTAGCGAAGGACTCGAATCGACGAGGGAAAATCGGAACGACATCCTATTCAATAACAGGAAAGCAAAATCCACTTATTTATTTTTCAACATTAAATTTTCTATTTTTCATTTAAAAACATTGTAAATTCAAATAATTCAGGTGCCATACAAAAATCAAAGACTCTAGTAATTAAAGAATAAACTCACTGTGATAATCTGTATAGCAGTTTAAGTCATTAGTATGCTATAGTTAAGAAATAGAAGTAGTATAAAAGCGCTATACCAATCTTAACTAACAATCTAATCTTAGTTCATACTGCAGTATAACAGAAGTCGAATCACTAGAAATGAAATAACGTGAACTAGACTGTCACGTCTAATTTATTTTGGAAAATTATTCTAATTAACTTCAGAGTTTTGTATTTTGGTTCATGAACATTTAAATTCAATTTAGTAAAAGAAATTTAATCAAATCAAATCAATTAATTAATTAAAATTTAAATTGCAATCAACTCGCCAAGGAACGAGTTTAGTTTCTTTTCAATTATTAACCAATCGAAAAACATTGATTCATTGTTTAGACAGTAAGAAATTGATAATATAATAACCATTTATTTCTTGTGTGTTGTTGGAGTAATAAACAACGTTTTATTACCCCATATAACAGTGTTTTATTGTTGTACGATAAAGCCTACCAGTCTCACAAAACTCTCCCCCTTTAAAGTAACCTATTTTGTGTGTTGTTGCAATAAATTTGAGATTACTAGCTTGCGAACTTCAAATCCAAAATCCACACGCCCTAGCCGGAAGAATCCGCAAGATCGGACAGCAGGTAGGTACTCATACACAACAAGACACAACAATAACGCATATAAGTAGAGTTACAATATATATATATATATATATATATATATATATATATAACTATATATATAAAACCCATATATATATATATATATGGGTTTTATCATTGCACAAACTACGAGATGTGTTCAAAAATAATCGGACCTTTTTTTTCATGCGTGATCAAATGAAGCAGGGGTGTTGACTTTGAGTACAGGCATGCAGTGAATCCTAGCCCGCAAGCGCTGACTGCCGCCGTCCCACTTCAACAAATCAGTCGTTGTCTGGCTGCGTGTCAGTAAGTATATGTATCGAATGCTCGTCGGATTTCATTTATTGTAAAATGACAGAAAAACTTGAGCAGCAGTACTGCATTAAATTTTGCCAGTGACTTGGTGATACCCAAGCGGACACGTATTAAGGAGTGGTATAATCAGTAAAGGCCTTGTGACAGCATTCTCAGAAAACAAATATGGCCAGCTTTACAAGAAAAAAGACTCAGTGACGATCTAATTACAAGAATTCGAAGCTTCTACAATACATGTAAAAGTTTTCAACTTGGTCAGGAGTCTGCCAAGGTGATGTTCTTAGTGTACTACTTTTCATAATACTAATAGATAATGTAAAAAAAGGCTGCAAGGTCAGAGTTAGAGGATTCCATGTTGGAAATTGGAGCTTCAGCCGATTCGAGCTGGGCTGTTGCATTTGCAGATGATGCAGCCTTGCTCTCCAATACAGAAGTGGGAGAGGAAGGAACCTTGATATTTGGGTGGAGGAGGTGGAAAGAAGAGGACTGAAAGTAAATTTGTCAAAGATGAAGACAATGATTGTTGCCAAACAGCCAGCTCAACACCGGATTATTATCAAAGGGAAGCAACTGGAACAATGGCTTTAATGTGAAATTATCCTATAATGATCAAACAATTTGGGATATTAGAAAAAGCAAGACATATTTTATTCAGAATGGAGAATTTTAAATGATGTGCAGAATTTCAGATTTATAAAACTTTAAAGATCAAAAAACCCTCAACTTTTAAGAGATACGGACTTTCTGAAACTATACGGACACATAAGTTATTTACCACAAAGAGGAATCAGATCCTACAAGTTGCTAAAAAGTTCGTTTTGTATAAGAATAGTCACACACTGAGGGCAAAACAGTCTGCAGACTGTTTTTCCCCATCCTGCACACACCACCGGATTTTGTGAAAACCGCTGCTACTTGTGCTTTACTAGTTCAAGATTAATGAAAGGAAAATTTTATACACTGTATGAAAACTTGCGGGAGCATCCAAAAAAGTTTTTTCATTTTATAATGAATGTAACAACTTTTAACGAGTTGCTAAATCTTCTTGAACCAGCTGTGACATACAAAAATACAAATTTTTGCATACACTTAAAAATACTGTTTTTAACATTGATATTTGAAGTCTTTCAGATTTTTGTTGTAAATCGCCGGTCTCCTTTGCACCTCCTCTATTAGTCTTTCTGTGTCTTCCATCATTAAACAATTACAGCAAATAATTAAAAATTTCAAATTCAATTGTTGTAATAATAATATATTCGAGAACAAATTCAGACAGTACAACGCGACTTTGTACAACACAATACTGGTGTAGACTGATGGCAGCAGACAGTTCTGCCCTTGGTGTACGGTAGCCCCACCTACATCAATGACCTTTTTCAAGGACGTCCGACAGTCGGCAGCCAAAAATGACGGCGGGTGTCGTCTGAGCTCGAGGGCTATTCTGTCGCGCCCCTGTCTTGTCTACAGTGTGCACTCACATAAAAAACGTGTGCCTTTGCCTTGGAGACAAAACAGTCTGCGGGCAAAAAGCAAAAAGTTTTCAGTGTGTGGTAGCACTAAAACAATACACTATAAGAAGTGCACATGAAAACTACTTCATGAACACTTAGTAGTCCTGAGCCCTCAACTAATAGAATGGGTATCACAGAGTGGTAAATTACAAAGAATTGTGACTAACACGCTCCTAATATCAGTGTTTAATTAAAATACTAATGATGATTGATGTAATCGTGTATTACGCTAAGCAGTTTTTGACTAATTCTTGAACAAATGTCAAGAGTTTCTTTTTGCAACTTAGCACGTTTAACTACACCATAACTAGCCTACACCATTTTTATGGTGTATGAAAAAAAAAATTGTATTCAAGATAAGGGCTGATTTTGATTGTACTACCCTCAAAACATGAAGAAAAGTCAATGTCTGAAAAGGTCTGTGTGTAGAATTTTTTCTATGGCGAACGATAACTGCCGCAAATTCCAACAGAATCAAATAATTTTTGCATAGTGCCCGAGTTGTAGAGGACTCAAGGCCTATTGATTATCGTGAAGATCGGTTAAGGGAAAAGGGGTAGTTTACCTGCGTTTTACGTTTTAACAAGAGTAAAGTACTTAATTTTGATAAATAAAGTATCCTGAAAAGGTCATAATAATCCACTGTAGAAAGGTAGACGAACTATCTATAAATGAAAAGAGTAGGGGTTAACTTTCTACAAATGACAATGATAGTTGAAGCAGGTGGGGATAATTTTTCATATGTGTACTACGTTATCGGCTACAAAGAAGTAGTTTCTTGTTAAAATTCCTTCCCGGGCTGTTTGGCCGTGGTCCAATGTTTTCTGCAAAACCAGACGTTTTGGCAGTGCAATCGACTGCCATCATCAGTGAAAATTGAGTGCGCTAACGTGAGGTGGTACAGTACTGTGGTTAAGGCTGAAGAAAGTAGTTTCTATGGAAATATTTCATTTCAAAAATGATTTAAAATATAAATATTAGAACACGGAAGTCATATATGGCTCTCCATACCGATATTTTAATATTGATAATGTATGAGGCCAATATTCAGTGTACACAGACTGCAGTCAGGATTTACAGAATGATAATATACAGGGTGGGCCAATGAGAACACGACAATTTGTGTTAACTCATGTTAGGTTCCACTGGCAACAATAAATAAACAGATAGTTTTATAACCTCAATTAAACTGCTCCATTTCTGTAAACATGGCTCAATGGCGAGTTGAACGTCATGTGTTTGCTGTAGAAATGTTTTTTAAAAGTAATGATTCCTATATCAGAATGGGGGAGAATGAAATACCCAAAAAGGAACTCACACAACAGATCTATGGCACCAGGAGAGTTGGTAGACCCAAACTATTGTTACGACTGTCTACTTGATCGTCGTAGGTACAGTGGAAAACAAAATACAAGACACCAATTAAGTCACTAATCACCAGCTTTAATTTTCACAGTTAAACAGTTCATAATTAACAACACAGTCTCTTACAACAAATCAAATAAAAATTGTTCACACGCAATAACATATCAACTAATACTAAAACACAATTGTATTACAATATACCGCTCGACTATAAAACACAGCACTTCACTAATAACCACTTAAACGCACAGAGTAATATGGCCCGATAATAACTCTCGAACCGCACTGTAATTTATTGCAACTATAACTGAAAACTAAGGCCGTGGACGCCTTGCCCAGACCAGGCGTGATACAACGCTCACAGACCAGAATATTACAAAATGCGTGTTGGCACCAGTGTGTACGACGTAATTACACATTCTGCGCGGCTGGGGGCTTCCAGAAAACTCTCACAAATGCGTCGAGAATCACGTATGCCACAGGCATTACATTCCGGATCCCTCTGGAACACTCGATAAACATGTAGACTGTTCTGTAATGTCATAACACTGTCTACTCCTTAAGCCTGTTCGTCCTGAACTGGCAAACTGTCTCTGAAGTAATACTTGACCAGGCGATCTAGGTGGACGTCCTTGCGGAAGATAATTCTCCACTTCTTCGAATTCAGTCTTGTGGGATCCCAACATCAAGTTCCCAGGAATGCGAATCTTCTGCTCAACCACTAGTTTTGCTGGAATCACTCCCGGTGTATTATGTACTGATGACCTAAACACCACTGGCTCATCCAATCTGTTTGGTTCTCATCAACAACCTCTTGCATGACCTCATCTTCAACTTTTCCCCCGGGCGCTTCTATCAGCTCAGGAACAAGCAAGAGTTTTGTCTCGACACCCATAATTGGCTTTCCAATCACTTCTTTTGTCATTACACTTATTTGTATTTCCTCTGCTAGTTCTTCCTCCATTTCCGCTTGCAATAGGGAGGGTTCCTCTTGACCAGACCTGTTGACTTTTTCTTCGGCCAATGCCACTTGCTTAATCGAATCAGGGTGTCTAGCGGTGGCTTCTAAAAAAATTCCATGATATTTCCAGGATTTTTCCATGATATAAATTTTATTTCTTGTTTTTAATATATCACTAATTTTACATGGACTAAAAATATTCTCAATATTTAACAGGGTAAATAAAAGGCCTTTAACCTTTGATACCGGAAGAACAGTAAGTTTTAGTAGAAAGTTGTAAAAAAAAAAGTATAAGAAGGATAGAAGTATAGAAGGGCCTAGAGAATTGAAGGAATATAATAATCAAAATCAAATATTATCAAGGCACTAATTTTTTATTCTGTGCAATTAATTTTATACTGATAAAATACAAAAGATTACAAAAATGTATTACAGTTACAAAAATTTATTAATTATGATAATTAAAAACTTTCATGTTTAAAATCTCTTGTTCTATCTCTGTTTTTTCTTTTGCTGCATTTTCTTTTAGTTTTTTTTTCTTTGCTTCCAATTCACTTATTTTTTCTGCCCTTCTTTTTTTTTCAATATTAGTTTTTTTTTTTTTTTTCGTCATCTTCCTTCTTTTTAGCTAAATCTTCTTTATAACGGGAATATGACAATCTTACATCTCTTAGTATTTTTTTACTAATCACTATGTTTTCTATCGGACAATTTGATTGATTAATTGCATCGCATATAATTTGTTGCGAAATTAAAGATTGTTCATGCTGATTTTCAGCTAAGCACTCTTTATTAATTGAGAAGCATCTTTCAAGTGCGGCATTTCCATGAGAAATAATCATAATCGTTTTCATAAAGTTATGTAATTTTGAATATTTCTTTGGATCATACATATCTAAAATACTTACCCAAAAACGATCAAGTCTACATTTTTGGGTAGGCATCTCTTTGTCCGTCATGTCTACATATCTTTGGTAATTCTTTAATTTTCTTTGGTAGCCAGCATATTTATAATTTCGAGAAATCGTCTTTCAATATCATTAGCTACAGTTGCCCCTACAATCTTGTTATCAACAAAAATTTCCAATACAACCGATAAACGTGCTTCAGCTTCTTCACTTACGATAGCAATTGCAGGATCGAAACACGAAATACCTTTGACTAAAGGGTATTTTAAAGGAGATTTCTCCAACAGCTTTACTACGAAAGTCTTATAAATAATAATACATGTCTTTTTAAACTTAAGAATTTCAAGAGCATTTTTTGTAGTATCAATTTTTTCAAAGTACCTTTAGTCTCATAATCTAGTTTAACCTCTCCGGGAGTCAAAAAATTCTTTTTTTCATTTAAATCTATTTCAACTAGATTATTTTTATGTTCTTTCAGGCAACTAGGCGTTAGTATTTTTTTTTTTTATTTGTTCCTACAGATTCATCACATCGGTATATAAAAAAGGAGCTTTAGGCTCATTTGACTGATACTCCGTTAAAAACGGTTTTAGCATAGTTGCAAACCCATGAAAAAAAGCAAGTTTTACATCAAGACATTCATCATATATAGCATTCTTCACAGTTTTATAACAATTACAACTGGGTGGTTCTTTCGCTTTTTTCATCTTATCAAAGTGATTTTTTACTGAAACTAAAATGACTCTTGCCCTTTCTGCAACATCGTGGTTTTCTATCCAATGGATTCCACCGAAATACTTTGGGAAAAAATTAACTGTGGAAACTTTCAAATAATCTTCACGTCGTGCAGGAGAATTATCATACAAATAAAATAGTGCTTTCAAGAGTTCATTTATTTTCCAACCAGATTCATTAAAAGATACTTTGAAGCCGTTGTGAACATTATGTAATCCGCAAGAACCTATATCGATCAAAGTTTTACTAATACCCATATTAGAGAGTTTAGCTTGAAAGTCTTTTAATAATTTCCAATTTACGTTGGGGCCGTCCATTGAAATTTGAACAGTTTTTACAAATAATTTGTGTGGTATATTATCATCAAAGGCTTGCAGTAAATCTTTTGCTGTTGTGTGTCCTAAAAAAGCCGATGAAAAATATCGAGTAGTAATTTCTTTGTGATCTTCATGCCAAAACCGAAAAAAAAATTCATTTGTTGATTTTTATTTATCGTATTTAAAGTTTCATCAAAGCCTGTTACTAAATCATCACAATTACAAACTATGTCTAATAATTCAGTCTTGAAATAATGACTTATACCATAATTAATTACATATGCCTATTTTGCCTTACTTAATTTGATTTTACTAGCTATTACATTGTCTTTAAACATTTATGCCATTACTGGGATACTAGACTCAATGTCACGCAGAGATTGGTGTCGAACAACGGATTGCAAGATCCAAAGCGTCTCAGCCTCGGTAACTTCATCATTATTTAAAAAAGTTTTCATTGAGTTCACGTTGGTTAACGTCTTATTTTCTTATTTTGACTAGCCATTTCACGGTTATCATTAGTTTCTAGTGTAGGTATACTTTTTACATTATGACATAAATTATTATCATTCAAGTTTTTTTTCTGAGAAATCTAAACTACTAGTATTTGTAGGCATCTTTTGTTTTTCAGTCGAATTCGTTACATTACATATCAATGGAGCCGTTGTTTTGGAAGCATTCATAATTCTTTTATGTTTTTCGCCTTTTTCATGACTAGTTAGAGTGGATTTTCCCATGTTGCTAAGGCTTATGGATCGTTTAGGATTACATAGTTTACATGTAAAGCTATAAGGATCGTTCTGCACTGCTTCTGACCATGGAAATTCCTTTTCAAAGAGAGTGCTATAACTGCATTTCGATTTACTTTTGATGGACATTTTGCACCTATAAATAGAAAGAAATAGATGTTGAAGCCACGTAAAAAGTTTCATAATATCCAAGATATGATCCAAAACCAAAATTTATTAAAACAGCTTTGTAATTAATTCAAAAATTATAATACGACAAACAAATAAATTTACACTTTAATAGCAATCGTTAATAATAACTTCAAACTTAATTATCTATATAATATATATTACAAAGCAAATCACTATACTTATATAAATTTTGTTAATATTTAGTTTTCTACAAAAAACTAACAATGATGTGCTATATCTTATTTCGTGGAATGTAAGTATACGTAGCAAATAATAAATAAGGTATATTGAGCATTCATTAACGACCAAAATAAAAATAATCATTTACTATACCTACGGACTAATACTAATAATTATACCTACGGACAATAATATTCGAAACATATATTTTTTAAACCAATGCTTTTAAAAACCTAATATAGTCAACATTAAAATAATCAGCAATGAAGCACTTTTATGTTGATTTGAAAAAAATTTGGATATTTGATCATGCCAAAGATCACGACTTATTTAATTTATAACTTGTTTAATATTAACCTAAAGCCTAGTACAGATCGGGATACAAAATGTTGCCAACATGTTGATCGATGTTGGCAACATATTTGTTGGATACAGCAACTTGTATCCGGATACTTGTTGCCAACAATGTTGTGCGTCCAAACCAAACTCAGTGTTGCGCATTCAAGCCAAACTCAGTATTGTGCAAAAAATGGAAGAGACTGTTGCTGCTGGTGCTTGTGCTGCGTTCATCATTATTGCTGCAAAGGACTGGATTTAAATGAGAAATAAAACTAAAAATATAAATGTGAATATTATTGTATTTATTTTTTGATTGTGTAAATAAAATAGAAAAAAACGTCTGGCAAGGGGGATGGCACATAGCTTCCACAGAACACAAGAAATTTTCTGTGGAAATAGGCATATAAATCCATTTGGCTTCTATTTACATGTCTCTATTATTTTAGGGTTGTCATCTCTTCACCGGTGGGTGAAAACTATGCATATGAGAAATGGTATTCTTCAAGACGTCCTAAAAATCATGAAACTCAATGGTGATACCTTAAACGATCAGGAAGTTTCCAATGAGTCTAATACGACTGATGATAATCAGGAAGAGTTTATGGTTGCTAACTCTTTAAAATTAGCAAATATAAATATTAAAGATGATCAACATGTTGATATAGAAGACTATGGAAGTGATACTGATACGGCCAGTGAAAATAGTGAGATGTCATGTAAACACAACAAGGAAAATGAAATGACTTTAGATGGAGTGGAATATTTGGCAAGTTGGTTGGCAAAAAAATACAGATCCAAAATACCTGAAATTGGCTGTACAACGACAGAATTTAATAATTCGACTTGCTGTCATGATTATGCGATACCTTCATGGATTAATCACTTGTCATATGGTGGATTAATAATACCTAGCAATGATTTTAAAAAAATTATTTTCCGAGTTGAAATTATTTAATAAATTTACCAAAAATCAAATTCCTAAAGGGTCAGGTGTAGTTAAAAAATTAAGTAGTAAAATTATATATAGAATGACAGCTGAAGATAAATACAAAATTGTTATAAAAAACTACATTAAACAAAGAATTATTATTCGAATGAAATATTTAAATCAACACATGCTGTCACTACGAGAAAAAAGAAAAGCCAAATCTCAATTGCAAAAACTCAGTAAACTTAGAAAAGTAATGACTTAAAATTTGTGTTTAAATGTTGAAAAGTGCATGTCTTTTTTGTATTGTCTTTTTTATAATTATTTACGCTTCCTGATTTTATTAATTATATTTATGTTTTTTACATAAATTTTTTAATGTTTTTTAAATTTATAATCTTTAAAATATATATTAAAGCAACTGTAATTATTTTCGAGTAATTGTTTCGTAAGAAAATTCTGTTGGGAAAAAATTCTAAAACTCAGGAAAATGTTCAGAAAGAGTGTGCGTATACTGTCTAAAAATTTGAAACAGATCCGTCCAGTGGTTTTTACGAAACAATTAGGCTACTCAAACCTCGATAATCGCTCGCAAATGTGAAAAACTGGTCAATTTTTAGAATTTTCTTTAAAAACAATATTGATTTAAGTAACATTGTTATTCTGTACAGTAAAAATAAAGATATTTCCTTTTATTTTGTGTTTATTTAATTAAAATCCATTAAGCCATTCACGAGATTCATATGACTGCCGTGTATTTGTACGGCGAGTGACGTCACAGTCAAATCGTGAAATTGCAATGTTTACACGTTATGAGACAACCTTGTACAATCTAGTAACCTTGATGCCGCCCGATGTTGCAGTGTATCCCGTCAACTTTTGCGTGTTGACGGGATACTTGTTGCCAACACCGATATCAACATGTTGGCAACATTTTGTATCCCGGTCTGTACGTAGCTTAAAAGTATTTTTGAGGTACGTATGTTTTGAAGCATTATCTGCTAGATTAATATGGATTAAAATATGTTTCCTACATACATTTACTTCAAAATCTATTTATGGGTAAGCTTTTCACACAATCATCATAATAAACAAATCCTTACTTACCAATTGAAATGTTACCCATAGATGAACAGCTCACTGTACGTGTAAAGGTGCTAAGTATTAAATAATGTCAAAAAACTTTTCAGATTATAACTATACGTTTATATATGCTGAATTAGTATGAGTAAATAAAAATGCGTGTTTTATTATCTCATAAAATCAAAATACTTTTGATTACGAGCATGCGCACTTCTTAATATGAATCACAAATAAAGGCCTCCACACTTAAAAAGTAATAGTAAACACAAGAACGCACAGCTCGGAGGTGTGCGCCGTTTACCGTGAGAGCGAGAGAGAAATTACGCACTACACTGTGTCATGTGGGAGGGAGAACGCCAAGGGAGCTGTTTTTTTGAGATCCCTTCCCCTTTCCCACTCTCGCGCTCGGTAAGTGGCGTTGTGAAGCGAAGCAAAAACGGAACGTAGCCATAGCTACTATACATGTGATACTGGGAGGGGGAAACTCGAAGAGTTAAGGGGGATTTCATGCAGCAAATAACACGCGCATAATAAGTATACAAAGGAGATAGAAGTGTTTTCATCTCTTTCGCACTTATTTTTCAAGTTATTCGCTCTATGAAAGTTAAAAGTTCCAGGTTCACAGATTTATTCCATGATATTTCCATGATGAAAAAAATTTCATTATTTTTCCATGCTTTCCAGGTTTTCCAGGACCGCTAGACACCCTGCGAATGGTTGGTAGACCATCATTTTAGACATGCAAAGCTTTATCTTCTCTTTGCCGACCTTCAGGACATTCTCTCTTAAGTCCACAATGAACCCGTAGGCATTCATAACGTCCGTGCCAAAAATCACTTCATCGACAATGTCTACAACGAGCATTTGGTGGCTAAACTCAAGAAGACCCAGGTGTACACATACGTCTACCTTTCCTAGCACTTTTGACGGGGCTTCCTGTCACAGTCTGTATTGTACAAGAGCTAATTAGAGGCTGGCGGTTGCTGACTAAGTCAGGGCGCACAATGGACACTGTTGCACCCATGTCAACTGCAAATGATGTTGGTTTACCTTCTGCAAATCCATTAACAATCAAGTTTCCACTGGTCTTATGTAGTGTGGAAACTGTGTGCTGTTCTGGGGCTTTACTTCTCCAATTGGTGCGATCACTTTCTTCTCTTGGTATCTTCTTCTCCCAACAGTCTACCTGTAGATGAGCACATTTTCCACAGTTGTAACACTTCGGTCTTCTGTCTTTATCCCATCATTCAAATTGTTGCGACTCTCTTGAACTTCTGAATTGTTTGTCCGACAACACTGTTTTTCTGGACCCATTGTAACTGCAATGTGATACAGGAATCTTCTGACTGCAATGTGATGGCACAAACCCATTAATGTAGCAAGACGCTGACTTGGCAGCTTTAAACTCTAGGGCGTGAACAAGAGCTTCTGAGCTATTTCGGTGTCTTGCCATTCGTAACACTTGCTGAAGTTCACAATCTCTGATGCCATCAATAAATGTCTGCACCACAAACCTTATTCGAAAATCTTCTGGTGCTTCAGGATAGGCCAATCTAATCAGTCTGTCGATACTTGCTTCAAACTCTTGAATATTCTCCTCGGAACGCTGTCTTGTTCTCAACTGAGCGTAGTACACATCTCACAAATGTTTATCACCATACCGTAATTCCAGAGCTTTTATCAATTCAGAATAGATGTTCTGGCTGTCAGGTGGCACTTTCTGTAGTAATTCTGCCGCAGGTCCTTTTAATGCAAGTACGAGTGAAACTGCCTTGTCTTTCTCCGTCCAATTATTTGAGCATGTAGCAGCTTCAAATTGGCACCTTCAAAGTACATTGCCCAGTGACTGCTTCTGTCAAAGGTTGGAGCTTTGACATGAACTGTCCACAGCAGGCAATGTGACTTTCTCTATTAACTTATTTTCTGTCTTTTTCTGTTTTATCATTGGTACAGTCTGTTCAGAAAATTGTTTTGATTGCATCTTAAAGCACTGCTCAAATTCAATTTTAATTTGTTCTTTTATGTTTGCCATTGTGTTTTCTACTGCAGATATTTTATTTGACACAGATTCTTCTATGAATCTAGTGTTACAGATATTTTTGTAGACATCGCTTCTTCAACACTCAAAACAATTTTTCTACTTCAGCTATTTTTAATGTCATTGATTCTTGTACCCCGATATTTTAGTAACTTGTTTATTAAGCTCACCTCGTAGGAGACCTGACTCTGCAGCAGTTTGTTCTTGTGTCTGCTTTTGCTCGTGTATTAACTCCTTGATGTCTTCTGTCTCCTGCTTACGTTTTTAATTCTGTCGTCTTTCTGCTTCTTCCGGCTCCTGCCTGCGTTCTTCTTGTTGACTTTCTTCTGTTTCTAGCATTAGTGCTTTCTGACGTTCCTCAGAATCTTCTCTTTCTTGTCTTCGTTCTTCTTTTGTCTCTTCCCATGTCTGCCGCAGCAGCGCTTGGAAAGCTTCCATCATCTGACTGGCATCGTCTTCGTTCTTCTTTTGTCTCTTCCCATGTCTGCCGCAGCAGCGCTTGGAAAGCTTCCATCATCTGACTGGCATCCATTGTTTACCGATTAATTATGAATTACCTCGTCTTGTACAAACTGTCCACTGTTTCCACTGTTAACCATTCTGTCCCAGTTCTGACACCACTGTTATGACGGTCTACTTGATCGTCGTAGGTACAATGGAAAACAAAATACAATAAACCAATTAAGTCACTAATCACCAGCTTTAATTTTCACAGTTAAACAGTTCGTAATTAACAACACAGTCTCTTACGACAAATCAAATAAAAATTGTTCACACACAATAAAATTGTTCAACTAATATTAAAACACAATTGTATTACAATATACCGCCCGACTATAAAACACAGCATTTCACTAATAACCACTTGAACACACAGAGTAATATGGCCCGATAATAACTCTCGAACCGCACTGTAATTTATCGCAACTATAACTGAAAACTAAGGCAGTGGACGCCTTGTATTTATACAACACTCACAGACCAGAATATTCCAAAATGCGCGTTAGCTCCAGTGTGTACGACGTAATTAATTGTGGCCTTAACACAGTCCACGCGGCTGGCGGCTTCCAGAAAACTCTCGCGAATGCGTCAAGAACCACGTATGCCACACGCATTACATTCCGGATCCCTCTGGAACATTCGATAAACAGGTAGACTGTTCTGTAATGTCATAACACTATGTTGGGAAGACGTGAATTATGATCCGCGCCATATCCTTGGGACCCGGAACTGGAGAGCAGCTGCACTTGACCGGGACAACTAGCACAGGCTGTTAATGGAGACCTTGACTCAGTAATGGGATGTCACGCCACTGGAGAATAATAAGAAGGATGATTGGTATATAACAACACAAAGACAGTTCAGAAATCGTTTCAACTTTGGGAGACATGGAAGAGTTCCAGATTGCTCAACAATATCAAACTGGGTTAGAACCTTTAGAACTGCCTCGACAAACAAAACAATTGGAGGAAGTATAAAAACTCTGTGCACACCAGAAAATGTGGAAAGTGTAAGGAACTACTTGCCATGCGTAGTCCAAAAAGGTCTGCTATGAAGCATACTACAGTACTGCAGGTTTCCAGTAGGTCTCTGTTCAGGATTTTGCACCGATATCTCCATTTCCATCCACATAAAATTGAAGTGACCCAAAAACCGTTTGAACGTGATTACACCAAAAGAGTTGATGTCTGTATAAAATATTGGATCCTAAAATCAAGAACAAAACTTCCAAGAATACTTGATTATGTCAGACGAAGCACGTTTTTACCTTTTTATTGAGATGCCCTCAATAAACAAAACATGCGTTATTGGAGTAACTCTAACACTCAAGAACTGTATGCTCTTCATAGCCAGCGAGTTACTGTTTGGTGTAGAGTTTCCTCCGTTGATGTTTATGGGTCATATTTCTTTGAAAACGATCATTGAAATTGAGTCTTTCTGCACATCGATATGTGCAAATGCTGAACAACTAGGACTTCCATGTTCTAAGATTTATATTTTAAATCATTTTTGAAATTAAATATTACCATAGAAACTACTTCTTTCTTCAGCCTTAACCACAGTACCGCGGTCACTAACGTATACCACCTCACGTTAGCAGACTCGATTTTCACCGAACGTCTGGTTTTGTAGAAAACAATGGACCACGGCCAAACAGCCTGGGAAGGAATTTTAACAACAAACTACTTCTTTGTTGCCAATAACGTAGTACACAAAAAATTATCCCCTCCCCTTCAACTATCATTTTCATTTACAAAAAATAACCCCTCCCCCTTCAATTACCCTTTTCATTTATAGATATTTCATCTACCTTTCTACAGTGGATTATTATGACCTTCTTTTCGGGATACTTTATTTATCAAAATTAAGTACTTTACTCTTGTTAAAACATAAAACGTTGCAGGTAAATTACCCCTTTCCCCTTACGATCTTCACCATAATCAATATTTTGTGAAGTTGTAAGTTGTGACCCCTCTACAACTCAGGCACATATGCAAAAAATTATTTGAATCTGTTTGAATTTGCGGCAGTTATCACTCGCCATAGAAAAAATTCTACACACAGGCACTTTTCGGAAAATGACTTTTCTTCATTTTTGAGGGTAATCAGAATTAGCCTTTACCTCAAACACGGTTTTTTTCGCCATCACCATACTTTGTAACAGTACAGATTTGTATGCTAGAAAGAGTAATTCAATTCAGTTTTAATTGTCAGTATTCACCTAAGGGGTACCCCATTGTAACCAGCAACATACAATGTTATCATAAACTGTTGATGTCTAGACTGCCCAGCCCAGACGTATTACGCAACAGCTTGCCAGCAGCAGTCTCTGTGTAAATCACAGTAAGAGCTTTGTCACCCTAGCGTTTGCATCAGACAGAAGCAGCATACAGTCGTCGACAAGTTAAACGGTGGCCTCGGGTGCAAGATAGGCCAAAAACATTATAATCGGCCTATCCAATAAAATCTATAAAAGTGAGAACGAAGTAAGCGGTCAACTAACTAACGAAAAAGTTACGTCGGATGACGAAAAAATTATATTGTCAAGTGAGTTAAAAAGACAGTGAAGTATGTGATCCTAACCATTCAATAACAGTGTCACAATTAAACAGTGAAAACAAATTTACGGTGTGTCAACCAAAAAGAGCGAATTCGTAGCAATAGTGCAGCAGCGGAGATCACCCCTCGTTAAGTATCGACTGACTTTCTATTATAAAATCATGTAAAATCTTTTGAAGTATAATTCATCATAGATAAAGGGTTAAACAAGATTAATTAATAAGAGATCTCTAAGGGAAAGGGGTTTTTATAAAATAAAGAAAGGGGAAAGAAATATAAAAGGAGTACTGGTTCATTAAATAGAAGTTATTATAGTTAATTCAGAAATAGTTGAGGAAAGTTTTTTTGATGTATACTTGTTTTTGATTGATAATTATTTGTAATTTATTGGTAACAGCAAGAAAAGGTAGAGGCATAAACAATAAAATAACCTGTTGTATTATGAGTGCATAAAGTAAAGATAATGATATGAGTGCTTAATAAAAAAGAAAGATAATTTGTTAGAATCCGAAAAGTTTTGTGTTAGCGTAATTATTTCGCAACTCAAATCCAGATAATCCTTTCTGCAGCTGTGTTTTCGTCTGTACGACCCTGGAGAAGTAACCTTAAGGTAAGATAAGAGTTTAATTAATTTGAAGTAATTTATATCGTTTCAGTGGCGCCCGAACAGGGACTCGAATATTTTATCAGTTGATATAAATTTATATCGTTTCATTGGCGCCCGAACAGGGACAGCGAGTGTAATTTTTCATTACATGAGCCAGACCTAAGTAAGCTGCAGAACGGGTTATTTGGGAGTGAGGGCTATTGTGTAGTTAGTTTCAACAATATAAACAAATATATATACATATATACAAAATGTTAGAAATACAAGTAAGCTTAAATGTATAAGTAAACAATTAAAAAAAAAAAATGGAGAGTAACAGTGACAAAGTCAACAGCATTGACTTGACCTGTACAAGTACAGATAGTCAAGTAAATATGATAATAACCGAAACGGTAGTAAACGAGATAAGCTTGACCGAGTCAGTGATATTGAATGATGTTGCGAGTCAATCGACGCCGGTTCAGGCTAAAAAAGATGATAGTTATAAAATGTTTGAAAGATTACAAGCAATGTTAGAGGTAAATTTTAACGCCATAAATAGTCGTTTTGACATGAATGATACCAAGTTCAATGAACAAAATAAGAAATTGGATGCTTTAAATAATCGTTTAGAGAATAGTGATGAAAAATTTGATATTAAATTTGATGAAATAAGTAGTGCCATAAATAGTCGTTTTGACATAAACGAGACTAAATTAAATAAACGCTTTGACACGATGCTAAATTTGAACAACACAAAGAACAGAATATGAAATTTGAGAATAGCATAAACGTAAAGCTTGACGAATTAACTAATTCACTGTGTAGTATTGATGAGCGAATTAACGAAATACGTAGTGAAACAAAAAGAAAAACATGAGTTAAGAGAGAGAGAGAGAGAGAGAGAGAGAGAGAGAGAGAGTGTGTGTGTGTGTGTGTGTTTGTGTGGTAGACGGTAAAACAAACATGCTAGAATCTAACCAAAAAGAACTTGGACAACAAGTAATTACAGTAAATGACAATTTAAAAAGCTTTGCAAGTAAAGTGGGTAATTTTGAAAATGGGGTATCAAAAAGTGATACAGTAAATAATAGTGGTAGTGATAATGAGAGTAGAATGAGAGTCGAGGTTGATCAGGGATTGCTAGTTAGTGTTTATGATTTAGAAAGGGAGTATAGAGATAGTTTAAATGTAGAGTATGAACAGACGGCAAATTTTTCTTGTGGTAGATGTGAAGGAAAGGTTTCACAAATGTTGTTGGAGGACACATGTTCCTCAAGAGTTTTTGTGGGAGACAAATGGTCTCCAAAATGTCCCTTAATTTTTTGCGGTGTATCTGGTAGGGCCAGATGGTGTTTAAAAAATAAAGTGGTGTTGCCCTCTGTGTGGAGTGAGAATATGAAATGGTGTGGTGATGAAAGTGATTATGAGAGAGAGAGAGAGAGAGAGTTAGAGTGGTTCAAGCTAAACACAGTTTATGGAGAGTTGATAGAGAGTTTGAATATTAAGAGAATTATGATAAATAATGTAGACTTACCTTGTGCAGTAGTAAACAATGATAATGATTATATTGATGATAATATACACTTACCTGTAGTGAGGGTTAGCATATTAGTAACAGCTGACAACTATAGTGATAAAAAAGTCAATGATGTAATTGTAACAATAAATACGAATGGAGACTGTACAAAAAATACTGATGTAGACGTGATTCATGATAAAGTAATAATGGGGGGTAACCCTATACATTATTATTATGGTACAATGGAAAAAACAAATTTTTATGGTTATAACACAAAAAATAGCCATATGAGGAATGTAAATAAAAATGAAATGTGTTCTGTGAAAATAAGATTAATTTTCGATGACGGGGGTTAGAGAAATACTAAATGAATATTTAATCATTTGAGTCAATGGTAATTACTTGGCTGATTTATGTAATGAAGTGTGATAACTAATAATTGGATATGACGAAAATCTGTAAATAAATGTGTTTGTGTTAAATGTATTGTGTCAGGGTATACTGGTAGATTGTATACAATAGTTTATGTAACAATGTTTGCAGTATGTTATAATAATAATATTTTATTTTGTTAAATAATTAACAAGAGGTACTGATGAATTTTATTTTGAATTGTGTTTATATTCAATGTGTTTTAAATAATGTAACTAAAGAAATTGCTTGGATTTGAGTTGAAATGAAATCAATTTAAAAATGTGAATTTTATTAATATGCCAACACTAAAAGATTTATAGAAACTGAATATTCAAAGGAAGTATTCAGTGGTGATGTAATCAGGAATGTTGAGACTGAGGTAGTGTTTATAAAACCAGTCTGGCATACAACTGTTGATATAAACAGGTAGATTTGTAGCGGGTCGATTTTTGGGTGTTTTTGTTTTAACCGTTTGGGGCATATATTTATGTTTTTATTTATTTCGTTTTCGGGCGGACTGGTATAAAGTATGGTAAAGCTGCATTATTGTGCAACATAACAGAACAGTGAAACAACGCAATAGGACGCAGTTGTTGAGGAATGTGGTGGAGCATGTGTACCTCCACAAAATTCTGAGAACTTTGTACCTGTGTGTGGCAGCGCACATACGCAACTGCTCAATCACGCTCCAAGTGACGCTCTGACAAACAACTCAAGATGGCGAGAGCGTAAAAAAATATTCGTCGTCTTCTATAAGACCTCACGGAAGTCGCATTAACTCCGCCTACTGTTAATGACATCAGCAGAGCAGAAGCCAATATTGTCCTCTGGTC
The DNA here is from genome assembly GCA_034769895.1 of Magicicada septendecula. Classification (NCBI taxonomy): domain Eukaryota; kingdom Metazoa; phylum Arthropoda; class Insecta; order Hemiptera; family Cicadidae; genus Magicicada; species Magicicada septendecula. The sequence goes on from CM068375.1 coordinate 406,209,863, forward strand.
ACACACATATACCAGCTCTATGCCACGCATAAAATGGTTACACGACAGCAAAGGAACAAGGAGCGGCGACGAAATAATCGTGGCAGTGACCAACAGCTTCTCTCCAAAGCAACATGTACCTGTTACGTTCTACGTGACAGTCTACATTAGTCGACGCCATACAGTCAACTAGAACCCGACCCCAACTACAGACGCTTACCGTTTCGTTTAGGCCCCGGTCGGTGGTGTTATAAAATGTAATTAACCCAGTAAGACCGACCGGGACCCAAGACATTAATAACCATATTACCGTGATTGGCGGGCAGTTGGTGCAGTGACATAGAGTGATTAACTAAATACGTAATCTTTAAAAGAGGAATCGGATAACAGAAACACGTGTTCGGTCGGCAGTGAAAAGTGAATTAAACATGAATTAAATACTATTACCGGGAATTCAATATGAAACATCAATGGGTAAAGTGTAAAAAATGGCATGTGTGTGTGTGTGATGCAGAATGGGCTACCTTAATTACTATAATACTTGATAAGTTAGAGGATATTTTATGTTAGTTAAGTCTGAGGGATCAATGTATATTTTAAACCCTAATTTTTCAGTGTCTTTTAACATTCATTAAAATCAGTTGGTTTACCTTGAATATGTGTTAGACTAAGTTATTTCGTCATTACCATATTCTCATTTCTGTGTTAAAAATTCGTCTAACGTTCCGGAATCTTTCTGAGTTATTAATTGGGTGGGTCAGATTGCTAAATTGTCCGTTTTATTTAAGGTGGAGTGTAAAGGTTTTCGATATTTTATCCTATAAAAAATAATCGTGGCGACCTTGGTCTTCTGGTAAAATTTCAATAACAGGTAAGTGTTGTATTTGCGTGCAGGTAAGTTCTGGCAGTGGATCTTATTTATTTATTTTATATTTCGGCTCATTTTTTAACGTCACACTGGCTCTCGCTGCCAGGATTCTCGTTTAACTTTAATTTTATACGAGATAGACCTATTTTAATGCACAGAAAATAGGATGGGGTAATGACGAATTTATAAATATGATTTATCGTATATAATTACGTACGTAGGTTAGGTTTGTGTTATGAGTTAAGTACCAGATAAAAAATGGCAAAAAATAACGAAGCCAGCTTCGCTGATGATAAAATAGAAAGTATAGCGACACCTGTCCAAAGTAAACAAGAGGTAGATAAAGATGACAAAATTATGAATATGTTGCAATTAATTTTGGAGCAATAAAGTATTAAATTTGAAATACAAAATCATAATTTTAATGAGTTAAAAAATGAAATACAAGAAATGAATAAATGTGTAGAAAGTACTGATGAAACGATAAGAACTAATTTGAATAAGTTAGAACAGAGTGTGGAGCGAATGGGAGTACATGTGATGAGGACAGAGAAAAATAAAACAAATGAAAATTGTAATGACAAATGTAAAAATATGATACCAGAGAAAGAGTTAATAAATGATAACAATAATGTTGAAAATAATGAGAATAATAGTAATGTATTTGAAGAATTAGTATCGGAGACTGATACGGTAAAAATAAAGAATGAGAGTACTGATGAGTTGGTGGAAGGTAGTGATTATGAGATGTTAATGTGTGTTAATGAGTTAGAGAGAGAGTGGAAAAATAATGTTGTGGTAGAGTGGGGACAGAGGGCAAATTTTCCCTTTATTATTTATGATGTTTATGATGATTTATTGAGTCCACAAGTGTTGTGGTTGAAGGGCAAGAGTCCCGTATTGATAGATGAATTGAGGTGTTTATTTTTGTGGAGTAATTGTGTACCCTCTGTCCGGAATAATTGTGAGAGTGTGATGTGGTGTTATGAAGAGAGAGAGGTAAATAGAGAATGGTATGTAACAGAATTGTATAATTTGAATAGAAAGTATGATGAATGGAAAGAAGGCTTAGAAATATATTTGAATAATAATGATTACAATGATTTGGAAAAAATAATTAGACCGATATTGAATGAATGTAATGACGGAGACTTAACAAAAATACCTAACGTAGACTGGTTTAATGAGTATTCTGGTAAAATGAGTGAATTTGGTTGTTCTGGTTATGACACACAAAGTAACCATTTGTTTGTAAATAAAAAGCAACAGTGTTATATAGAACCAAGATTAATTTTTGACGATGGTGGCTGAACTAGAATATCAGTGTATAGACCTTGTTTGAATTTTATAAATTTCTGGTAATGACCTTGCTGATTTGGACATCTGAAGTGAGATACACTTGAACAATTTTGACGTATATTTTGTAAATAATATTGAATTCATTTGTGTGTATTGTGAAATGTAATGTGTATATGTTTTAGAAAATGTTGTATTAATAATAATAATATTATTAATATTTTTGCACTCTAATTAAATAACAAAATAATTATGAAGACAATAGTTAATGATTTATAGAATGTTGATAATAATTGAATATTTAATTTTAATAATAAATTGAATTAAATAAGTGGAGATGTTTAGATAGTGTGATTGAATATTATGTGTTTGAATTTTATAAGGTAATTAAATTGTTTGGTGAGATTTTGATTTAATAATAATTAATAAGTAAATAAATGTTAAATGGTTTATTTTGTGGAACATAATGGTTAAAAATATGTATTAATAATAAATTTAGAATTTTTGAAAATCTGATTACAACACAGGATAAATTCATCATGATGATAAATAAAAAGAGTTAATGAAAAATTTTAAATAATAATGTTTATAAATTTTTATATAAATTATTTAAAAGAGAATTGTTTGTTTGATGTATGCTAATAATCCAGGTTTATTGCTATTTGTGCAATCATTTTATTGTTGTGTGTTAGATATAGTTGTTGATAAAATGTATTTTCATTATGTGTGTAAATTTTTTTAAGCCAATCATTAGACGCCTGGCAGGCAATCAACATAATAGAAGTAAGTGTTGATAATGTATTACATGTATTTGTTCAATTTTAAGATGTAGTTTCATTGTGTTTTTATTATGTTAGGATATCAGCTGATCAGCAATACCATGTCACTGGTATATTGGTTTGTAAATGTTACAAGTAATTAATGTTTAGTGTACTACAGATATTTTGAAGTAAAGATAAAAAGAATATGCAAATTAATAAAAGATAATTCATGGGTGATAAATGTTTTATGGGACATGCAGACCTGTCCAATTTGAATTAAACGTTAAATGTGAAATGATAGAGGGGAATATAATGTAATGTTGTTTTTGAGTTGATGTGATATAACAGGGTTTTGTGAAATATAGATGTTGACACAGTAGTTGTAGAGACTTTATGCAGATTTTGAGTGATATGTTTTTATAGTTAATGAGGTTATTTTGTGTATTTGTAGTGAGGTAATGAGATTGAGATTTGTGGGGATGGCAATTTTGTATTAGGGGGTAGTGTATTTGGGGAGTCCGCAACAAGGGTTGGGACGGGATTAGAATAGATTTTAGTGGGGAAGGGGCCGCCTTAGGTAGAATCCGGGCCGCCAAATAAGGGAAATGAGTTTTTGGGTAGGGGAAACACGTATCCTATGTACAAAGGGTTAGAGAGTATTTTTTTTTATATATGTAGAGAAGGCGGCGTTTGAGTTAAATGGTAAGTTGTGGATTAGAGTGTTTTGATTAGTAGATATTTTTGATAGAGATGGGTGTCATGGGAGTTGCAGTTGATAAATATTAGAGTCAGAGGGAGAAAGTTTATATAGGTATAGAAATCTAATACAGAAAAACGAGAATAAATAATTTACATCACCCACAGTATATTAAAGTAAGATTGTTGAAAAGAAAGAGAGATTCATGATAAAGAATATGCAATTGTTTATTTTTTTCACCAGTGACAGAATTTTGATAAAATTTGAAAATAATGTAAAGTTAAGAATTGTTTGTTTTAAATAATTTAAATGTCAAGTTGATGATTGATTATATTAATATTTTGTTTATTATAAATATTTTATGTTACTATGTTTTGTATTTCAAGTTAGGATATTACAGATGTTTAAAGTGTTTTCAGAAATCATACATAACATATGTAGGTCAAGGGTTTTGTACTTGACCTAGTTTTGATCAGCTGATGAGTTCATACACCTACTAAGCTTGTAGAGTAGGAATTCAATTTTAATTTGTTTGTTTGATTAATTCAAACTAATCTTTGAATAATTTTAATAAATGTTATTTAATAAATAAATTTAATAAATATTTAATGAATAATTTTTTTTGAATTTTAAAATTTTGAAAATTTTAAATTTTTTTGAAGAAAAAAAAAAATTTTTTTTGATTTTTCGCCTGCCAGCGAGTGAATATGTTGAGTAATGATTATTTTATTGTGTATGTATTAATGATGTTTCTTTTATTGTATTGCTTTATATTGGTAGGCTATAAATTGTTCTCATGCTAGAGTAAGGATGTATTTATATTATTAGAAATGTTTAGGTTAAGTCATTGAAACAAAAATTAGAAAAAAGAGGAAGAGAATTTTTTTTGGTAAACGATTATTTTTTGAATTTTGAATTTTTTAAATTTTTGAAAAATTTTAAAAGAAAGTTTTATTCTTATGTGTTATGGTAACATGTAATGTTAGTATGTGTGAGCCCAGTATCTGCTAAAGGCAGCCCAGCTTGCAAAAAAGGGGATCCACATCGGCGGAGGAGCTGGAACGATTTTAGCCAGGGATTGAGGATTTTTGGGGGTAGCATGTTAGAAGGCAAGGTGGGCCGTGGTGCGAGTCTGATCGATTTCTCGGTGTTGGGATCTCTTACGGAGAAGTCCAGTGATCTCGTTCAGATGAGTCCATGGTCGCTGAGCCAGGGGGGTCGTGTACCCATGCAGATTAAGAACCAAGGGGGTTGTTGGCACCAGTTCCTCACCGATCCTCTTCGGGGTTATCGATGAGATTTCTTCTGTCGTGGACAGCAGAATTCTCATCGAGGGGGTATTGTAGCGGGTCGATTTTTGGGTGTTTTTGTTTTAACCGTTTGGGGCATATATTTATGTTTTTATTTATTTCGTTTTCGGGCGGACTGGTATAAAGTATGGTAAAGCTGCATTATTGTGCAACATAACAGAACAGTGAAACAACACAATAGGACGCAGTTGTTGAGGAATGTGGTGGAGCATGTGTACCTCCACAAAATTCTGAGAACTTTGTACCTGTGTGTGGCAGCGCACATACGCAACTGCTCAATCACGCTCCAAGTGACGCTCTGACAAACAACTCAAGATGGCGAGAGCGTAAAAAAATATTCGTCGTCTTCTATAAGACCTCACGAAAGTCGCATTAACTCCGCCTACTGTTAATGACATCAGCAGAGCAGAAGCCAATATTGTCCTCTGGTCACACACATATACCAGCTCTATGCCACGCATAAAATGGTTACACGACAGCAAAGGAACAAGGAGCGGCGACGAAATAATCGTGGCAGTGACCAACAGCTTCTCTCCAAAGCAACATGTACCTGTTACGTTCTACGTGACAGTCTACATTAGTCGACGCCATACAGTCAACTAGAACCCGACCCCAACTACAGACGCTTACCGTTTCGTTTAGGCCCCGGTCGGTGGTGTTATAAAATGTAATTAACCCAGTAAGACCGACCGGGACCCAAGACATTAATAACCATATTACCGTGATTGGCGGGCAGTTGGTGCAGTGACATAGAGTGATTAACTAAATACGTAATCTTTAAAAGAGGAATCGGATAACAGAAACACGTGTTCGGTCGGCAGTGAAAAGTGAATTAAACATGAATTAAATACTATTACCGGGAATTCAATATGAAACATCAATGGGTAAAGTGTAAAAAATGGCATGTGTGTGTGTGTGATGCAGAATGGGCTACCTTAATTACTATAATACTTGATAAGTTAGAGGATATTTTATGTTAGTTAAGTCTGAGGGATCAATGTATATTTTAAACCCTAATTTTTCAGTGTCTTTTAACATTCATTAAAATCAGTTGGTTTACCTTGAATATGTGTTAGACTAAGTTATTTCGTCATTACCATATTCTCATTTCTGTGTTAAAAATTCGTCTAACGTTCCGGAATCTTTCTGAGTTATTAATTGGGTGGGTCAGATTGCTAAATTGTCCGTTTTATTTAAGGTGGAGTGTAAAGGTTTTCGATATTTTATCCTATAAAAAATAATCGTGGCGACCTTGGTCTTCTGGTAAAATTTCAATAACAGGTAAGTGTTGTATTTGCGTGCAGGTAAGTTCTGGCAGTGGATCTTATTTATTTATTTTATATTTCGGCCTATTTTTTAACGTCACAGATTGTTTGTTTCTGCTGGAGTTGATGATAACTATGTTGTAGTTTGATAAATCAGTGCTATGAGTAAATCCTATTATGAAATAAAAGAAATACCAGATGTGAAGAAATAAAGGTAAATTTTTATGAATAACATAAGGAAATAACGTAGTGTTTTGATTGTAATGCAGTTAATATTTATGTGAGAGGATGTTGTTAATGCAGAACCATGTTGAAAAATGTAATTAAAGTAAATGAAATTGGTAATTAAATTAATTGAAAGGTGAATTTGAATAATGAATTTAAACTTATTTTGATTTGAATTTTAACTGTAATGGTAAATTAAATAATAATTGGTGAAAACGTAACGATTGAAATACTCATTTAAAATTGGAAACTGAAGGAAATTTTTGGGTAAAAATAATAAAAAATGTTTGAGTTAATCAATGTGTTATTTTGGAGGGGTAAAATTTGTATGGAATTTATATGATTTAGTTGTAAGTATACCGTAAGTTTATATGGCCATGTGGACATTGTATTTTATGAAGGCCAGTTATAGAGTTGATGGAAACCAATGTTTCTCATGTTGTATCCTGTTTATGTAATTATGTACGAATATAGCACAGAATATAGAATGTAGGCCAACTACGCTAAATGGAAAGCCAGTACTTTGTATATAAAAGAATGAGCACTTTGTTAATGAACCAGTACGACTAAGAGGAAACGAATCAGTCGGGGATATGGAGTAATGGAAGGCCCTTTGTTGATATTTTGCTTAAATGTTATAGTCAGGTGATACTGTGGCGGGTATCTGCCCGATCTTATGGTGTTGGGATCTCGTGCAGAGAAGTCCAAAGTCCAGTAAGGTCGGATGGGTGCGGCCACAGCCAACGGACTAGGGGGGTAAGTACCCATGATATTAGTAGAGAGCTAAGGGGGTTGTCGGCGCCATCTCCTCACTGATCCTCTTTGGTTTTAGGCAATGAGAGTTTTTATGCTTTGGCATAAAACCTCTTATTGGGGGGGGGGTATTGTAATGGTACAGATTTGTATGCTAGAAAGAGTAATTCAATTCAGTTTTAATTGTCAGTATTCACCTAAGGGGTACCCCATTGTAACCAGCAACATACAATGTTATCATAAACTGTTGATGTCTAGACTGCCCAGCCCAGACGTATTACGCAACAGCTTGCCAGCAGCACTCTCTGTGTAAATCACAGTAAGAGCTTTGTCACCCTAGTGTTTGCATCAGACAGAAGGAGCATACAGTCGTCGACAAGTTAAACGGTGGCCTCGGGTGCAAGATAGGCCGAAAACATTATAATCGGCCTATCCAATAAAATCTATAAAAGTGAGAACGAAGTAAGGGGTCAACTAACTAACGAAAAAGTTACGTCGGATGACGAAAAAATTATATTGTCAAGTGAGTTAAAAAGACAGTGAAGTATGTGATCCTAACCATTCAATAACAGTGTCACAATTAAACAGTGAAAACAAATTTACGGTGTGTCAACCAAAAAGAGCGAATTCGTAGCAATAGTGCAACAGCGGAGATCACCCCTCGTTAAGTATCGACTGACTTGAAACACTATAAATTTCTTTCAAATACTTATTACTCGGGTCCCAGTTCGGGCACCAATGATACACTATACTCGTACGACAAATATATAATACTAAAATCTTACCTTCGGGTTCGGGTCCAGAGTCGTTCAGACGAAACCAGCTACAGAAAGGATTATTTGGATTTGATATGTGCAATAATTACGTTGACACATTTGATACTGTCTAAATCACATACTTATTTTTATTTATCAAAAATTCACGCCTTTCTTTTACGTTAGTACAACCTTTCAACGATAGTACACCTGGTTGAAATTATTTCTTATCTCTATTGAGTTTTACTTTGACTACTATTATAAGTGATATTGCTAAATAAATAAAACATTGAAAATGAACCAGTGTATAACCTCTATATTATCACACACACACTCATTCTGTTACATTGATCTTTAAATAAACTCCGCCCCTTAGAGAACTCTATCGTACAAAGTATTGGTGTTTTATATTTTCCTTTTATAATGAGCAATCACCGATTAGTTGGTATTGATTTTAATATGCATATTAAATGTTTCTAGTTACCCATACACTGCGTACTCATAGGGTTGGTTGCACGAACTGGTGTTGAATACTTGCTTTGATCTCACGCACTCCGGCACTCGTTTTATTACGTTTACTGTTTGTGTTTAAAAGTTCTTACTGTTTTATTGGTTCCACATTATACAATATGATAAACTCGGCCGACGTAATTTTATTCGCACTAATTTTTTGTAGGCTGGCCGCGCGCTACACTGTTTATATACTTTATACTTATTAACAATTAATGTTTTAACCATTAACTGGATAGGCCAAATTAATTTTACGGCCTATATTGCAACCCCGAGGCCACTGATTTACGAACTGTATACTGCTTCCTGCTGCTGTCTAGGTATTGTTCACTCTCTGATGGCAAACTGCAGACTGTTTCACAAGAAGCCTGCTGCTTACTGGGGCGGTTACGCAATGTGTCTGGACAATTGTTTAGGCTAACAGTGTATGTTGTACTGGGGCTCCTCACAGGTGAAAGTTAACAATTTATTAATTACTGAATTAAATACTGATATAAAATTACAACTGGGGCGGCACACAATTCTGTACCGTTACAGACTTTCTATTATAAAATCATGTAAAATCTTTTGAAGTATAATTCATCATAGATAAAGGGTTAAACAAGATTAATTAATAAGAGATTTCTAAGGGAAAGGGGTTTTTATAAAATAAAGAAAGGGGAAAAAATATAAAAGGAATACTGGTTCATTAAATAGAAGTCATTATAGTTAATTCAGAAATAGTTAAGGAAAGTTTTTTTGATGTATACTTGTTTTTGATTGATAATTATTTGTAATTTATTGTTAACAGCAAGAAAAGGTAGAGGCATAAACAATACAATAACCTGTTGTATTATGAGTGCATAAAGTAAAGATAATGATATGAGTGCTTAATAAAAAAGAAAGATAATTTGTTAGAATCCGAAAAGTTTTGTGTTAGCGTAATTATTTCGCAACTCAAATCCAGATAATCCTTTCTGCAGCTGTGTTTTCGTCTGTATGACCCTGGAGAAGTAACCTTAAGGTAAGATAAGAGTTTATACAATTTGAAGTAAATTATATTGTTTCAACTTCCATTTCCTTATGGAACATGTAAGTAAAAAAAAAACAAAATATTGAACTAACCACTTTAAATCCGTGAGCTGTGTGTAATGTATATTGGCAATGAATGCAAATGGTGCAACATGTTGTGTATCATAAAGAATGATTTTGCTCTGCGTAGCAATAGCTATCACAATACGGTACTGCAAGTCAAACAATAGACTCTATATTGTACTAACCACGTTATATCCATGAGCCGTGTGCAATGTATTGCAACAGTACAAATGTATAGGGTACTGTGCATTGCACAAAGTAATTAAAATAATTAATTAAAATAAATAAATAAATCATATTGTTAACCGAGACTCACTCAAAGACAATAATTAACGAAGTAACAATTCAATTCAAATATGAATAAATAAATATTTACAAATGTAAATATTCTTTATATAATAATTAATGTAATGTTTAAGAATGTTTTAACTATAATTTTGATCAGTAACTTAGAAGCTATACGTAATTGGAATCTATAATTTTTGATATTTAAATTGATAAAATAATTAGTGAATTTTTATTAGAAAGCAATTCATATGCAGTAAATTCAAAAGAGATTAGATCATTAGAAAAATTAGAAAATCTAATCAGTATCATACTAATGAGCAAGCTGAGAGCAATATTAGATAATTATAAAGATGTATTAGAATATAAGGTTATATAATATGTCTATGTGTAATATGAGAGTATCAATTATATGTAATAATTAGATGTGTGTTAAGACTACACACACATGCAAATAATAATGATTTTAATTCGCAACAAATAAGAATTTTTATTTAATAAATATTTAAATGATTTTAAACCAAATTACATAGTGTTATTATTATTACGATTACACCTATCATCATACACACACACAAATTTAATGTGTTGTAGTGTTATAAAGATTTCTCGCCCAAGAAGTTGGGGGTTCGCACATTAAATAGTTAAAGGGTTGTATAAATGGCTTCCAAAAATGTGGGGCTAACACATTAAACTCGTTAATAGAGTGTTGTAGTATATTGGTAATGAACGCAAATGGTGCGACATGTTGTGTATAATAAAGAATGATGTTGCTCTGCGTAGCAATAGCTATCACAATACGGTACTGCAAGTCAAACAATGGACTCTATATTGTACTAACCATGTTAAATCCGTGAGCCGTGTGTAATGTATATTGGCAATGAACGCAAATGGTGCGACATGCTGTGTATCATAAAGAATGATGTTGCTCTGCGTAGCTATAGCTATCACAATACGGTACTGCAAGTCAAACAATGGAATCTCTGACTCTGCCATTGGTTTTAATTTGAATAGAACTGGACAGCATCGAGCTGCAACTGTGAAGTCTTTAAGCGATGGTAGAAATGCAACAGGTCTGTAACAAAACAAACATGTATTTTTTCAGTGACACAGAACAGAAATAAAACCAAGTTAAATATTTTTATTAGATATAAGAATATTCTTTACCAAGTTGCAATCTGCAAACATGTAATATAGATTTTGTTATTTGAAGAGTCATTTTATTACAAATATTATAAGTATTATTCATTATATATTATTATACATTATTATTCCTTTGTAAGTAACACGTTGAGTTTTCTGCAGGTTTCCTATGTAATATCTTCAAATAAATACACTCCAAGTAGGTTTATTATCACCTGACGCACGTTTCACAGAAAGTATTCTGTATCTTCAGAGGTTTGTTTGAATTGTAATTGAATGTTTTCCTTACAATACAGCTAATGGATAATCGAATTTACTTCGATTCTATTTTCGATTGTTTTAATATGTATGAAGTAGCTATTTATTATATATTTAATCAATTTCGGAATCTCATTGATTGGAATGTTCATCGTGACAGAGTCACATGTGTATCTGACATTTCGTTTACGTTAGAAACAACATGCGAAATACTTCACTGATTGATGGACTGCAGCTACTGTTAAAATATTGAACTAAATTATAACAGTAAACTATGTAACAAATGAATGAGCTTCATGCTACAGACTTTGATCAGACAGTGTACGTGTAAATGTGTTTGAACACACAAAAACTGAATGCCTGTATGGCATAGAGGTGTGGCCAATGTGGCATTTAGTGGTACCCATATTATATATGGGCATGGTGTTGAAGTGTTAGTACTACACAATACTATTGTTATTATTACTATTTGAGTTCTATATAAATGATACAACTTCTTTACTTGGTAAAACTGCTGCGTTTGAATATTACTGTTGAATTCAACGGCTTTTCTCCAACATCATGTTGTTCGATGATGCCCGTCGGTACTATCAAAAGTTCTCCATCCGGTGTGAAAGTCAGCCGCCGAAAGAATGTCTTTATGGTGTCATCATGAAAGAGATGTACAGGTTTTGTTTCAGGGTCAGATCCAGGTAACCGTGCTTTGGAAACTCTTGACACAATACGGCGGGTGGCAGCATTGAACACACGGCACACTCTGCAAAAAAAAAACTCAAATATCAAATTGTTGTAGACATGTATACCTTAAATACAACGTAATACCACTAGCCAGTAGTAATACAGTAGAGCATAGATTATCCGAACATCCATTAACCGAATGATCTATTATATGAACTCAATAAAAAGTACAATTATGTACTGTACTGTACAGTGTAATGTATTGGACACATGTAGACGTATTGGATATTTATTGAACATAAAAAATTGTATGCTATAAATTATTACACAGTAGATCATCGATTATCCGAACATCCATTAACTGAACGATCTATTATCTAAACTCAATAAAAAGTACAATTATGTACTGCACTGTACAGTGTAATGTATTGGACACGTGTAGACGTATTGGATATTTACTGAACATAAAAAATTGTACGCTATAATTATCACACAGTAGAGCATTGATTATCCGAACATGTATTAACCAAACGATCTATTATCCGAACTCAATAAAAAGTACAATTATGTACTGTACAGTGATGTATTGGACATGTGTAGGCATATTGGATATTTATTGAACGTAAAAAATTGTATACTATAAATTATTAGAGTACTGTACAGTAATAAATAAACGCTGTAGCTATACAGCCTTAAAATCGATGAACAAAGAATTGGCTAAAGGTGGATGAAGCCAATCCCGGTTTTCAGTTATTAACCAGTGAAGAGATAGTTGAGTCATTAAATGAATGTAATGAAAGCGAAACAGATTCAGATGAAGACGCCGACAATGCTACTAATACAAAACCACCTACAGCAGCAAAAGCTTTTGACGCACTTGAGACTCTTCTAAAGTGGGCCGAAACAGAAGACGAGATAGATTGTATTCAGCTTATGAATTTTAATCGACTTCAGTCTTTAGCACCAAGAAAACAGACAGTGATAGAACAATTCACTATCGTTCTATATCGATTTGAAGCAGACAGTAATAAATCAAACATATTGGTTTATAATAATAGTTTAAGTAATGGTTTATAATAGTTTATAATAATGGTTTAAGTAATAGAACAATTCTTCAAAAAAGTGTTAATCCATGGTACTGTATGTTTTGTTTTGTTTTTTTAATTTTTAGTTAATTTTATAGTACAGTGTTTGTCATTAAACTGTAATATTGTTTAAATTAACTTTTTGTTTTTATTAATATTATACTGTTTTAATTCAGTGATTTTTAGCCTTAGTAATACATTACAGAACAGTATAAAGGTTGCTGTAATTATATAACAGTGTGTTAGAAATTATTTTGTACTAAAAATCTTTGTTTTTATAAAGAGAAATAATGTTTTCAATTTACGATCTATTATCCGAATATCGATTATTCGAACGGGCCTTCGTCCCGAGAGGTTCAGATGATCGATGTTTTACTGTAGTACTGTACTGTAATAAATAAACCCTGTAGCTATACAGCCTTACAATTGATAAACACACTTATATCAATAAACTTCGATAAACACATTTACAATTGATAAACAAACTGTGTCAATGGAAGTCTCTGTCACCGAATGTGGTTTTTTAATTAATTTTATAGTACAGTGTTTGTCATTAAACTCTAACTTTTGTCATTTAAATTAACTTTTGGTTTTTATTAATTACACTCAGTTTTAATTCAATGATTTTTTAGCGTTAGTAATACATTACAGTACAGTATACAGGTTCCTGTAATTATATAACAGTATGTTAGAAATGATTTTGTAATAAAAACCTTTGTTTCTATAAAGACAAATAATGTTTCCAAATTACGATCTATTATCCAAAATATTGATTATCCGAGCGAGCCCTCGTCCTGATAGGTCGGATAATCGATGCTCTAATGTATATGTAATATTCGATTATTTATCAAATAAAGAAAAATAGACATCACTTACCTATCACTTGAAATAGTAGCAACATACTGTTTACATGGATCCCATGCAACACCCTGCACAAACCCTTTGTGATCACTCAAAATACCCAAGTTTCTTCCTACCAACAAACAGAATATAAGGAACACTGCACAAGGAACACTTGTATTACTACAAATACATTTATGAAACCAAAATGATGTCACTAACTTAAAGAGCCTTTTATACTTAAAAATTATTATAAGGAAACTGCCAGAAAACATACCAAATTCACTGTTTTCTAAAATACACAAACACACTTAAAAACAAAAACTAGTCTTAAATATTAAACAAAATAAAAAAGAATCACTGTATTTTACAAAACACTGAATTTAATAAATTCATTCTATTTCTATAACTCACATTTTCTAGTTAAAAGACCAACATTAAAAACCAAAATAATATACTTTGCAGCAAAACTAGGATTTCAACAAATTGATGTGCAAATTTAAACAAGACCATCTCAAAATTTAAGTGGAAAGGTTGTTACAGAGCAGTCGCCAACTTTAGACTGGAAACTGGCCATGACTGTCTCTCAGCGCATCTCTACAAATTAAAAATTTCCACCACAGAAGAATGTGTATTGTGCAGGAGAGAATACTCAAAAATGAACAAAAATCATCTATTGGAGTGTGTGAAGCTGAACCGGGAAATGCAAGAACTCAGAAATTACAGTGGTCTTTATTGGGAAGCTCAGTACCAAATGGGTTAAATGTACCAAGGGGGGGCCATTGGAAAACAACAACAAACAAGTTGTTACAGTTTTAGAAAAAAAGTTGTTTTTATGAATTTTACAATGTATGTAAAAATAAAGTAGATAAAATGTGTTCAATTGGTTTTGAAATTGTTAAAACCTATCTGCAAAATAGCCAACACTAACCAGTGTTGTTAAGATCTTCAGATTCCGAGCTGTTTGGCCATGGTCCATTGCTACACAAATTAGCAAACACTTCAGCCGTCCAAACGATGACCATCATCAGTGCTGATAAAGCTTCATCAACAAGGCGAGGGTTCTGTCGTCAGTGAGTGTGTATTTCCCTCGTCTACAGATAGAGTCCATCCAGATTCAGAAGCATGCTGCGATTGTAATGGATCGGCGAGGTGAGAGCCTCTCATTAAGTACTTTATGGAATAGTTTACTATGAACAAATAGCGTGCAGCCTTCTTCTTGACTGGCTGGTAATGTAGTAAGATCTGCTTCATGACACTTAGAAAATTTATAAGTACAGGTGCCGTTCACGGGGCCACTAGCCATTACCACAGTACTGTGGTCTCTAACGTGCGACATCTGTGTTAGAGAAAGCTCGATCAGCACTGATGATGGTATCCGATGGCATGGCCAAAACATTTGCTAATTTGTGTAGCAATTGACCACGAACAAACAGCCCAGAATCTGAAGATCTTAACAACAATGACTCCGGCCGTGTAAGCCTTAAAAGATAGATCCCACAGTGTTTGCTTATTTTTGTTAGTTTTTTTTTTGTTTTTATTTGGGGGACATTTTATAGGTTCAAACACATGATCAAACATGTAAAAATGTACATTTTGTTATTTCTAAATTTAATTAGTTTATTAAAACCAGTACACAGACAGATTTTTTTTAAGTCCCCTGTAACAAAATTTCTTTACAACATGGAAATGTTGGAACCCCATGAAAACTGTTACAAGGAGATTTCAGCATATGAAGTTCTGTAAAATTTCCTTACAAATGTGACCCACAGACCTACATAACTGGGGTAAGGCTGAATCACTCTGCACTGCGTGCGATTATCTATTTTAGCGGTTATGCTTTTTTTTTTGCGAATCAGGCTTGTTGTATCACGTATTACAACACAGTTTATGAGCAACAATGTGGGTAAGCCATTTCAAAAATTATTATCTAATCTATAAAAGCAACATATAAATTACATAAGTAGTACATAAACATACGTCATTATCAGTAACTTACCATTTGTCAGATCCCATATTATGGCAGTATTATCTACAGACCCTGACACAAGATTTTTTGAATCTGGTGACCAACTAATATCAAACACGTCCTAAAAAAAAAAGGAAAAAATAAGGGTTAGTTCCTTCAAAAGCCAAAATTGTATCCATAAAATGTATTATTTTCTTACAAAACAAAAATATGTAATTTACAGTTTTAAAAACTAATTTTAATTATTATATAACTAAACTGTACAATGATTCATTATATAATTTTAAAATACTGTATTTGCCTGAATATAAGACAATTTTTTCCTTAAAATCCTTCCAAAAACTGTATAAGCCTTAAATGCGCAACATAACATTTAAAAATTTCATGTTTGTATCTGCTAAAGTCTACTGTATTTTGTACCATTTGCCAGCTGTACAGGCTTGCCACATATGTAGTGAGAATCAATACGTGCGTATTATAATGCGCTCAAGGTCAATACAATGAGGCAAATATTCTGTAATGAATTTTCATCACTGCGTTCAAGTAGCATACTGTATCACACACACTAAAAGAGCTATTAACAGATGTAAACTTTAAGGTTAAGTCAACAAAGCGAATATTCACAGTGTTTGAGTATTTTTCTATTAATATGTGTGTGTGTTCTCTGTTCTGTTACTACAGTCTGTAAAATGAACAGTAGCGGTTAAGCTGCGTATCCACTATGCGCGGTATGTTCGAGCGCGGCAGACACACGAGCTGCCACGCGCGGCAGAACACTCATGGGGCGCGCGGCTGCCGCGCGATGCAAGCGATCCAGTGTTCGATCAGTACTGTGTGACAATCATGGACAGTGCACGTGCCGCTGCTACGTTTATTTTGATTCACCATATCGTTAAAAAAAAAACGCATTCAAAAATGGAAACACGGATTCTGGCTCAAAGAGCTACATCGAAACCGACTCCAGTATGGTAATAGAATTTTGAGGGACATGACATTTGAATCAATTGAAGACACGCTAAAAAATTTTACTCGATTGACAAGAAACGATTTTGACCTACTGTGCTCACTGATTGAACCGAGAGTGTAAAAAGTGGATACAGTGTTTCGAGAAGCGCTTACACTACGAGAAAGATTAGCTATAACTTTAAGATTCTTAGCCACTGGGGACTCGTATACAAGTTTGCAATATCTTTTTCATGTACCAAAGCAGTCCATATCAAAAATAGTGCCAGAGGTTTGTGAGGCAATAGTTACAGCTTTAACAGATTATGTAAAGGTATGTAATGATAAAAGTCAAAATATTTATTAAACAAATTTAATTCTTAAGTGTGTAACGGTACAGACCTATAGGGCTTTGGAAATTAAATCTTTTCAATATTATTTGCAACCAAATACGTGTGGTAAATTGACTTTTGCATCGTGACTGGTACGGCTCAGCCCAGGAATGTGAAATTGGTAACGACAGGGCGTACGCGCTCGAGCGAGTGCACTCAGGCGGCGAACGTTCTCACGCTAACGGCACGTTTCAGAAATACCTTCGCGCAGTGTCCGCAGAAAGCAACGTCTGTTGCATCCCAGCAAGTGAACCGCGCGGTTCTCAGTAAAAGGCCTGCGGGCCAAAAATCATTAATTAATAATTAAAATGTCGACTAGAGAGTGATACCAATAAAGGTAGAAGCAGTGCTAATTCAATGAAGTAATAATTTTAAACGCAGACTTTTTGGACCGAATACAGTGAAAATATAAAGTGAGAATGTGAATAAATTTTAATTACGAAAACTTTTTTGGACGAAACAGTAAACCATCAAAACGACAGAACCACAACAATTGACGTCTGGATCCACATTAAGGAAGTAGCCACACATAAATCCCTTTTAATTGATTATAACATTTTTTTATTAAATGAGCTCTTTAACATAAATGGGGTGTAACGGAATGAATGTGAGAGTGAGCAAAAAGCTGGGTTGTCTTTAATTAATTCGTTAATAATATAATCTAGATATAAGGAATAAAATATGTTAAAATTTGATGTTGGTAAAAAGGGGCTTCACCTCAATATTGAATACAGTTTAATTTAAATGTTGGAGAATCGAGTGAGAAGTCATAATTGTAGTTGATTAGAAAGAAAGGAGAACAAAGAATGTCACCACATAAAATAATAAATTAATACTTTATTTCACTTGATATATGTGTGTTAGAATAATCATTTCAAGTACCTAATTTCATTTTCTGTGCTGGTAAATTCGCTATACCAAATAGGGTTACACCACTAGACGATCAGGCCAGAGAGTGACAAATAAAAGGTAAGTGGGAGTTTGAGATCATTTAATTAATTATTTAATAAACGTAATAAAACACGACAAATGGTGCCGTGGCCAGGATTTATGGGTAAACTACCCCCTTATCTCGGCGACTATGGCTGCACCTGCCCGATTTTATGGTGTTGGGATCTCGCACAGAGAAGTCCAGTAATCTCGTGCAGGTGCAGCCATAGTCGCCGAGCTAGGGGGGTAGTTTACCCATGAAGTGTTAAGAATTAAAGGGGGGTTGTTGGCGCCATATCCTCACCGATCCTCTTAGGGTTTAGCAATGAGAGTTTTTCTGTTTCGGCAGAAAACCTCTCATTGGGGGGGGTATTGTAACGGTATAGACCTATAGTGCTTTGGAAATCAAATCTTTTCAATATTATTTGCAACCAAATACGTGTGGTGAATTGACTTTTGCGTCGTGACTGGTACGGCTCGGCCTAGGAATGTGAAATTGGTAACGACAGGGCGTACGCGCTCGAGTGAGCACACTCAGGCGGCGAACGTTCTCACGCTAACGGTGTAACAGTACAACGACGATATATGAGGATAATAGTGTAAGTGTGTTTTGATTGTATATGATTGTAGATACGCTCCGGTATCCACAACAATATTGTATAGTAAAATTTCCAAAAATGTAATTATTATTAGCGGTTTGATTGTTATTAATAATTGTGTGGGTATTGCCGTTTAAATCTTTTAATTTAAAAAGTATTTTCGCACTCCACTGATCACCTCCCCACTTACCATATGTGGATATTACTGTTCTGTTGGGCGACTGCTTCAGCTGTCACATACACTCTACACATACAAGGGGATGTTCTATTTGAATATCATACGTGATAAGCATGCACAATAAAATAAAATAAAAACTGAATTATGATTTGAATTATAAGGAATATTCAAATTCTGCCGCCACCTTTTGATAGAATTAGCTATTAAAACTAAACTATTTTAATTTTGAAACTGGTAAAAAAAAATATTGAGGTTTATTAACAGTTTTGGAATGCTATTAAATCTTTTAAAATCAACAATCAATCACTAATAGTTTTACAGGAAAATAATTATTATGAACAATTTTAAAAAGAAACTCTTCTTAACCTCAAGGCTGGTAACACTGTAGGTTAATACAATAATTTTATTTAGAGAGGTTATGTCCTCTTTACATAGTTGAATTACCAAGTTCGTGTGATCTTTGAAGTGACATGATGCCAGATACAAGATGTGGTGTTTTATAACAATATTTAATAAAGAATTAATAGAAAACAAACAAACAAATATTAAAATTGAAAGTCGGTACCATATAATCGATAACTATCGTATTATCGTACGCGGGATTCAGTTCACAGTAGTTACTTTAATAAACACGTGCGTTGATTTTCACTGCTAAACATTACTATTATTATTTAATAGTTGGCTATAGAAATTATTTATTGACAAGAGAAAAAGTTTATAATAAAAAAAAAACTCTTGTGATAGCTTTCATTTGGTTTGTATTACTTGAGAACAGACTTATGAAAAAAAGGTGACAAGTTGTTGTTATTATTTCTAGGTTATCTAATAACATAAGTGGTTATTAGGGTTAAATATATTATTCATTGATTTCTTATTAATCTAAACATATATATACTATTCATAATACTTCTGATGCGTAACTATCAGTCAATTTGAATGATTTTTCGCAAAAAAATAACAATATTTATTTTCATTAGTCAAATCAAAAACGACATGAGTCAATTGAGCGACTATGCGACACTCATATTTTGTAATATTTAAATTAATCTTGACTCCTTTAATTATGATAAATAGTAAAAACATTTATTCCTTAAGTTAATCAATGCGAAATAATTCCTTCATTACTTCTGCTAACTTTCATCAGAATTGCTACACTCCGATACTACTGATTAGAGTAGTATCCAAACAATCATTTACGGAGATTATTATTTCTGTTTTATTTTTTAAATAATGAAAATATAGTACTCCCTGGTTTTTTTATCAACACAAAACTCGAAAATACGACCGATATTATACACTGGTCTTATTCTATTATTATATTCACTCCGCACTGTACACTCGTTAATTGTTTGTTATGTGTAGGTTAGGCGTGTGTAGTATGACTCATGTATATGTGTCGCGCACAATTCAAATAAAACTTCTTCATCGATTTTGTCCGTCGAATTATGCGTGTTGACTCCTTGATGATTGAAAGATGACTGTGACGCTTCTCCTAAACGTCTCTGGCTTGTCTGCCGGTTTTCATTCATTTGATTGGTTAAATTCTTCGAACTCTCCGACCCAAAACACCTTGATTTAGTAAAACTTTTAATTTATTACCAATTTCGTATATGGGTTGGAGACTAAAGTGACGTAAACGCCGATGCACAAAATTATTAAAAAGTTTATAATCGTTATAACTTTCTTATTAGTTGTCATATCGTTGAATGGTTGGTGTCAATAAATCGCGGACATCCTGGGCTTTAAATAAAGTCCAAACAAGAATGAAATCCGTCCATTATTAATTCACTGCAACGATTTCACAAATTTTTATGGTGAATCTTAAAATTAATAAGTTTATTTCACCAAATCTTATCTAATTACACAATAACACTTCTGATTAAACGTTTTGAGTCCATTTCTCAATTGCTTAATACAAAAATTTGGGAGTAATTATTATTCAAACAATGTTTGATAATGGAGTCTCAAGCGTCCATATTCGATTATTTATAATCGCCCTTAATACTATTATTCCTTATCTAATAACATTTGTTTTGTATTCTAATAATAATATAAAGGTTTATTTACATTGGTTTACACTTTAGTATATGCACAATGTTGTTTCATATACTAGTAGTCTTATCTAACTACCTTCTGATCTCTTTTCTTTAAACTGTCACTTTGTTTTTGTTTTTCTATATAAGGTATATAATGTTGAAAATGCAAATAGTGTACAACTATAGTACCTAGTTCATTTAATATATTTGTTAGCTTTTAGCTATCTGAAAACCCTTCAATTCCTAGTATTGGGTTTGTTTACATCAGGTTATGACATAGCAGTCAGTTATATAATAATAAATTAATAACTAAATTGTTATTATTATATTTGACATAGATTCTCAAAGTAGTATCAGATATCCTTCTGATTACTGATAACATTTTTATTTACCTTTGAACAAGTTTGGATGGTGCATTTTGCTTAAATAACTTGCTACATAGTGTTTGTTTACATTCTGATTCCACCATCATGGTCATTTAGTTTTCAATAATTTGTCTATAAAATTACTATTCTTATGCTTATGGTCTGTTCTCATAGTAGTATTAGATGTTCTTCTAACTACTGGTAACACTTTCATTAATCTCTGTGTAAGTTTTAATAAGGTATTTTGCTTAATTAGTTTGTTACATTGCCTTTGCTTACATCTGGCGATTCATTCATAGTCAGTTAGTTTACAATATTTTGATCATAAAACTATTATTATTACACTTATAATCTGTTCTCATAGTAGTACCAGATGTTTTTCTAACTACTGGTAGTACTTTCAGTGATCTTTGTACAAGTTTTAACAATGTATTTTGCTTAACTAATTTGTCATATTGGGTTCTCTTTCATCTAGCTTTGTGCTATTATATTTAATCTGCTTTATGTGCAGTGTATTTCAGTATAAGACATTATTTATTAGCGTGCATCATTATTTATAATGAATCTTTGATTGAAACAATTGTTGATGGTTGCTGGGTTTAATTAACATATATGATTTTTTGTTTTATAGGTGCATTTCCTATGGGGTTATGTAACCATGTACAACATATTCTTATGCAGTATTTGCTACTACTATTATGACTTCAGTATGGTATTCTATTACAATGGTTTAATTGTTGATTAATACACATGTTTACACTATTTCTTCTGAACAATAACACAAATATTCTTAAACTAATGATAATACATTTCTTGTTGTGGTTTGTACCTAATTTCTGGTATATTGTTGTTTGATACTTAACAAACTATTTTGTTTGTTATTATTTTTTCTGGCCTTTCTTTATATTGTATTCTGTTTTGCCGTGGCATTCAGTTACATTTCTTTTAAAATTCACAAAGTTTTTTTATTATCAGGTTCTATGAACAATGATTTTACTGTTCTATCTTACATTTCTTGGTGGTCTTATGATTATCTATTTTGGGATTACAATCTTCATTAAATTAGTCACACTAATTGTCTGTGCATTTTTAACTATTTAATCTTTGATGTTTCCACTATAAAGGTAACACATTTTCTCCTGTTATAAACCTTATCACTTGAATTGTCTGTGGGGTTTATTAGGTTAAAATTGGTTAACTGATCACAGGTTCTCACACTTACATTAAGTATTCACTATTACTGTTTGTGATTTCTTAAATATGTTAAACACTGTTTCTTCATAGTTGACAATCGCTATTCTTCTGGTTACTAGTATTGTCTCTAGTATACTTGGTGAATGGTGATTTCTTGTATCGTCTATCCATTATCTTCACTCTTCATGTCATGTTTCCTTGTCCTTCTTCTTCCTTTCTTCTTTAGGTTTAAACGTCTTCTTCAATATTTCCATTGTAGTAGTCGTTGTTCCATAATATTTATATTTGTAAATATATTGGTTTGTCTGCCATCATTGTGGTTGCTCTTGAGTTGTCTCTTCTTTTATTTTACATAGTCATTGTTTTGTTGGTTCCCCTCACTGTTGGAATCCTGTTGTCTTCTTTTACACTTTTATATAGTCATTTTATTGGTTCCCCTCACTGTTGGAATCCTGTTGTCTTCTTTTACGTTGTATGGTTTTGTTGGTTCCCCTCACTGTTGGAATCTATTGGGCCTGGTTTCTAACATTTCATATTGGCTCATGGTCATTTTCTTTCTCTATTTTGTGTACGATGCTGCTATGTTACACTTCCTTCTTCTTTGTTGGAATTTTACACTAATATATCTGTAGATACACACTTTTTGTTCACATATTTTTACTTACTTAGAAATATTTTCATGCTTTCCCGTCACTTGACGTAATAATTGCTTACTTTATGTAACTACCAAATTTGGTAACGTTACAACGGCACATTTCAGAAATACCTTCGTGCAGTGTGCCCTGTAACCCATTTTTCTATTTTTATGCTTTATAAAAAAAAACAATTTTTTTTTTTTTGAAAGAGGGGCCACTAGTTAATTAAAACTAGGCGGAAGGCCTAGAGAAGCAAAAATGTGCTGGGTCCAGTGAGACGGGACTTGCAATTAAAACTCGTCAGTAAACAGCAACAACAACCTTTTATTAAACTTTCTTAATTTCCATAATCCAGAAACATTTCAATACCACCTGTAAGTTCAATTATAACATGTAAATATCATTCCTTCACATAATTCACCAACATACATATATATATATATATATATATATATATATATATATCTTATTCATTATTTTAACACATAATTCAAACACATAATATAACATATATACCTATACATCACATAATCACAGACAAATTACAATTATAAAGCCTGACGCACCGCCTGCATCTTCTATCAAATACATACATGAAGGTAGAGAAAATCTGGACTTGCCATAATAACAAGAAGCTACAATTATAACTTAAGGTGCCAGCACAGACTATATAAATTTTATAAAATTGTAAAATCTTTAATTTTATAAAAGCATAAAAATTTAAAGCAAATCTGAATTGATCATAACAGCACCACCTTTACATTTTTATAATGTCAGCAGACAGGCTAAGAACAGTAACACTTCTGTCAGATACAGATATACTTATAGCTTGAGACAACATTTGCAATAAGTAATAATAATAGAATAATAATACTTAGTATTGTTATTAAAATAATAATATATAATATTTAATTTGTAATGCAATATAATGATAAGTTAGACTTGCTATAATGACAGGCGAAATGTAAAACTAGGGGATTCATATAATGCACAGGACATTTGTCCTAAAAAGGTGAAATGTTTAGAAATAATTCATTCTTTAATCATACTGGTTTGATAATAAGCAAAAATTAACAAGACAAGTTTAGCAAGCAAAAGCCTGAACACCTAAGTTACAATAACAAGCACCGCCTGTATAAATTTTATAATCTCAGAATATTAATTATATATAGGCCTAAAAAAAAATAAAATTTAATATCAGCCATCTGTGCATATATAAAATAAAAACATGTTGTATACTAGCAGCTGTGGGAGTGTGCCAGAATAGGCCTGACCTGACAAGGTGTGACCAGTAGCAAACCTGCATGAAACGGCACCAACAGGTGCCTAACTTGTGCCCAGAAAACCTATTTAGAAATTAACACCCGGAAACAGCATGAAAAACAAAACCCCCAGCCCTTAAATACAAGAGAATAATTAAATATGAAATCCCAGTAATACTCAGAAGACATCTGAACCAGCCGGTTCGGAATCAAGAAACTCATACCTTATACTTAATTTTAAAAAACAAATTATCCTTACAACCTTTGCACTCAATATCTAAGAAAATAGCTCTGGGACGCTCCCACAGTGCAGCTCACAATTACAGTGATAGTACAGTATTATCAAGAATAATGTTCATAGTAAATGTCTTGGTGACACACCCTCGATTTAACTATCTAGCTGAATAAGCAAATTGTTCTAGCACAAATTCGTCACGCTGATGTTCTGCGGGCCAGGCTAAATATAAGAAAAGAGTTCATATCACCTTATCTGAAGTGGCTGTATCACATAGTTATTGGTAGCTAGCTCCCTCCTCGGCACAGACAAAGTTTCAGGTGGTTCATAGCTGGTGAAGGCGGCAGTACACCAGCTGTGGCCAAATCTCCGTTTCTAGGGCGAGAACCCGGGAAGTCTTAAGCACTTAGCCTGCCATAGGAGAAGAAGACTGCACACAAAAACTGTCCGAGGTAAGAAGCTGAGCTGTTTATTCGATGGAGATATGACGACTGGTTTGTTCACCAGCTGCCATCCCGAAACCTAAACTTTGCCACAAGATCACGTCATAGTCGAGGCACAGCCAGCGAAATTGCGTTTACCTTACTCGTGCCGCGACAATTATCCGCAGACGAAAACCAGTATGGCATTTCTCCGAACGCCGGCTCGTGGAAACGCCGGCACACCCCCACCCCAAAAGGGCAACCTGGTTGCCCCACACTTGAACTCAGGGGGGTACCCTGCAGTGTACCCCCCATAGCCAAAATTCAATGGTGATCCCAGTGGTCCTTGCTCTCAGGAGAACATAGGCTCAGAAGGAAAACGAAAGAGCAGAAAGAAGACGTGTAGTGTGTAAGTGTGCGGGCGCTGCGCACTGACCTGATCAGGGCCAACCCACAGCAAGAAGGGACAGAGAAGAAAAGAAGAAAGAAAAGAACAGGAGCTCCCTGAGTTTTGACCTGCTGAGGCTTGTCCACTCAAGCTTGAAACACGAATGCTCCCTTAACAGGGCCAAATGCCCTATATTCACACGGGAGAGTTCAGCCCAGAACCAAAACCACAACCTTATCTCCGCGATACAGACCACGTCCTACAGGACTAAAGGGAAAGGGGGAATGATAGCCTCCGTGATGTGATGCTCCAAATTCTCGATAGCACGCAAATGCAATGCAAGCCATCAATATGTTATTCACCTAACCTACAACCAAATTACATGTGTGCTCCAAGGGCATGCCAAAACGTACAGAGTAGACGAAGTGCATAACCGACCTCACCAACTCCGCACGTTTCACTCCTCACCCTAACTCCTTTTTTTTTTTTATATTCCTTTTCTAATTTTTTTTTTGAATTTTTTTTTGGTATTTTGTTTTTCTAAGGGGAAGGTTAGGAAAATCGGGAAGATGGAAAGGGCAAGGATCGTTGAAAGGTCATGAGCTGGGACTAAAGGTAAGGACATGACTCCCTCCGGAAATAAGGACGAATGGAGAAAACCAAGGCTCGCGCAGGCAGGGGCGCATCCCTGAAGTAGGCGAACACCACTGGGACTGTGGGGAACATCTACCCGCTACCCTATCATTCTCGACAACACCCCCGGAGCACACCCCTTCAGAACGACAAGATCCCTACCAACACAGAGACCATCAAATATTTCCCCCCATGTCAGCCCGTCTACCCCTTTCTACAGAGCTTCAGCTTAGAAATATGTGTGGTAATCTCCTTAGAATTACCACCAGGCTCTCCCAACCGAGCCATCACCGGCGACGCGAACCCCAGGATACGATATGGCCCCGACCAGCGATAACACAACTTAGCGGCTCTCTTGTCCACAGCTGAGCTGATTGGATGGCTTTGACAGTAGACCCAGTCTCCGGTCTGAAAGGGGTTAGGAATTCGCCCCTGATTATATCGTCGATGGACCCACTCGTGCGCTCGCAGCAAATTCTTCCGAGCCTCCTTCCACCTCTCTGCAGTTCCATTATCTGGCTCCCGTGGTAGAAGATCTTCAATGTTCCACAAGTTAGTCAACGGGAGTGCGGGTGAGAATCCAAACATGATTTCAAAGGGAACGGCCTTATGACTGTCATGCAGGGCCGTATTAAAGGCTAGCTGTAACCACTTCAGATTCTGGTCCCAGGTGGTCTGTTGCTCAGCATGATAAGCAATGAGTGCGGACCTGAGATTCCTATTGAATCTCTCCGCATGGGACGGCTGTGGGTAATAAGGAGAAGTGGTTACATGTTTGATCCCACTGGCGAAACACATCCGCCTGAACTTACCCGAAATGAACTGGGGACCATTGTCAGAGACAATGATGGTCAGAAGACTGAAATGCTGAAAAATGTGATTCTGGAGCGCGCTTATGGTCAAACGACCCGTTGCCTGCCGTAAGGGCAATAGCCAGGCAAACTTCGTAAAAGCATCCACACAAACAAGCAGGTAAGAATTACCTGACTTGCTACGCGGGAGAGGTCCCACGTAGTCTATGAATAACTTCTCCATCGGTTTGCTCGCCACGTCCGATGACAATAACCCTAACTTAGCGTTCTGGGCAGGCTTGCTCAAGCCACATAGATGACAGCTCTTAACTCTCGTTGCGATGTCCCTATCCATGCCCTTCCAGATGAAATGTCTCCTAATGCTGGAAATGGTCTTCGAAATTCCCTTGTGGCCTCCTACTGGGGAATTATGATAATAACTAAAGACCATGGGCACTAACTTGCTAGGCAGCACGATCTTAGGGGCACGTCCCTTTCTCTCTCTACAACACAGGACGCCCTTGGACAAGAAGTAAGGGGCCTGTACGTTACCCTCCTTTATATTCTGGATGATAGGACCCAGCTCCTCGTCGTTCAACTGATGGGGTAACACATCAGTGAAGGCTAACGGAAAGTCTAGCAGAACAGAACAGGGTTGCTCAGATTGGACTTCACTGGGCTGGGAAAACATGCGTGACAAAGCATCTGCAACCACATTTTGAGTTCCCCTAATGTGTTGCACCTTGAACTTGAAGGATGAGATCTTGACCACCCATCTACCAATTTTACCCAGTTGCCGGGGATGAGCAAAAAGCCAAGAGAGAACCTGATTGTCGGTCTCGAGCAGGAACTCAGCATGTTCCAGAAAACGCCTGAACTTATCTAGACCGTACACAACAGCTAAACACTCTAGCTCATACACAGAAGACTTTCTTTCCTGCTGGGTCAACGTTCGGGAAATAAAGGCCACAGGCTGCCTAGCACCATCAACGACTTGGGACAGAACCGCCCCGAGCGCCACCGAACTTGCATCCGTCTGCAGAATGAATGGTTGAAAAAAATCTGGCATCCGTAGCACCGGTGGGGAGATGATAGCTTCCTTCAAGGTCTCAAAGGCCTTCTGCTAACTCTCACCCCACACAAATTTGGCCCCCTTCTTTCTCAATTCATTTAATGGTGCGGCAATCTCTGCTGCATTCGGAATAAACCTCCTGTAAAAATTTACCATACCGACGAACCTAGCGATGCCCTTGGCATCCCTAGGAGGGGGAAAGTCCCGGATACCCTGTGTCCTTTCAGGGTCCACTGTGACACCCCGGTGCGAGACCAGATGCCCCAAAAATGAAATACTCTCTTGTGCGAATCGCACTTTCTCAGGATTAACTGTGAGGCCCGCGTTCCTCAATCAGCACATCACCTCCTTTAGATGACATAGGTGTTCTTCATACGTCTTGCTGTACACTAGCAAGTCATCTAAGTAAATGAAAATGAATTTAAATTTAACATCTTGAAATACCAGGTCGAGTAGACGCGTGATGGGGGCGCCCACTGCCAGACCCATAGGAACTCGTGTATACTGATATAAATTCCACGGCACACAGAACGCCATGTAAGGTCTGCTTTCCTTTGATAAAGGGATCTGGTGATATGCAGCATTGAGGTCAATTACGGTGCAGTACTTGGCCTCACTAAACCAGTCAAAAGCCGAGTGGAGATCCGGAAGGGGAACCGAATCCACCTCAATGTTTGCATTCAATTTTCTGTAATCAATCACCATACGGTGCTTACCCCCATGCTTGGGTACCAGAAACGCTGGACTAGCATAACTTGAATTGGAAGGTTCAATGACCCCTTGCTCTAATAGCTCTTGAACCTTCTCCCTTAGAACAGCCATTTTTGGAGGGGCGAATTTATAAGGATGTGACCTCACTATTTTGGAGTCAGTGAGACGAATTTTCTACTCCAACAAATGTGTGAGTCCCAAGGTAGGAATTAACACTGAGGGAAATTCCTCACACAGTTGGTCTAAGGCCTTCTGCTGGGCGGGAGTGAGATGGTCTCATGCAGAATCGGGACAAGCCACCTCTTGGATACCTCCCTTAGCTCCCTGGTATCCAAGGAAAGGAATAAGACTCCCCGATTAAACTTGAAATAACATTGGTGCCCATGGATGTCCAACACGAGACCACTTTTAGCAATGAAATCGGCACCAACGATACAATCAACTCCCAGAGCCGGAGAAACTAGAAAAGGCCACACCCAAGAAAAACCATCGATTTTGAACTTAAAGGAAATCACCCGGGAGATGGGCAGGATTTCCCGTGACGCAGTCCAGCATACAACGGACGACCGATCCGACCTTTTTATTAAGCCCTGCTTCTCAAGGTCCGCACACACTCGAGATGAGATAATAGATCGGGCTGAACCTGAGTCAACTAACGCTCTGAGCTGACCCTTTTTTACCTAGAGCGACAGGAAGGGGCACATACAAGCCTGTTGCGGGACAGTAGCAAGGACCTTGATGTCAGAAGAGTCGGGACCTATCCTTGGCCTGGAGGTAATTGGACACAGAAAAGACTTAGGGCGAGGGGAAGACAACTTCCGACCTGTCTTCTCCTGGCTATTTAGTTTTTTGAAGACCGGACCCTCGGGGGAAGCGTTGGACGCAGACCACCCTCCGGACAAT
Source organism: Magicicada septendecula (assembly GCA_034769895.1). Classification (NCBI taxonomy): domain Eukaryota; kingdom Metazoa; phylum Arthropoda; class Insecta; order Hemiptera; family Cicadidae; genus Magicicada; species Magicicada septendecula. The sequence goes on from CM068375.1 coordinate 406,239,302, forward strand.
CGCGGGCAACATGCCCCTGTCTTCTACAACGAAAACAAACTACGCCTCTCAAAAGTCCACCTCGATCGCCGGTGGTTCTTTCCGGTCGGGGTTGGGACTGAACTGCACGTCGCTCCGCCGCTCGAAACTCGCCCTGACTAGCCCTTACGGGCCCGTGGGTCTCATCATTCGCCTGTATGGACGGGATAACACACACAGTTTGTTCAGATCTTCAAAACTGCGTGGCCGCTCGGCAAAAATTAAACATGACCTCTCCTGGGGAGTGACCCCTTCGAAAATCATCTGTACAACCTCCTCTTCAGGCAGTCCCAACCCTAGGATTCTTACAGCTTCACGGATGCTGAGCGCAAACTCAGCGAAACTCTCCCCGTATGCTTGTACCCGATAACAATGTTGATGTTGCAGCTGCTCCCGCAATCGGCCAGGCACGCATGCGTCCAACACCCCCCGGTGGAAAGACGTCACACTGCCGCCACATCGTATAGTCTGAGTGACCCGCTTAGCCATGGACTCACGACAGTAGGGATACACGAGCTCAAGGAGAGTGCCGCCTGACATGCCCGGGAAGTCAGACAGCTGAAACAAGATCTTAAAAAACAACATCAGTTTGTCCACATCCAGACCATCCACGACTGGTAGCTGCTGGATAATTGTGGAAAGGGGATTAGGTAATTTATTATATGAAACGCCTGACCCGCCCGAGAAAGCCGGCAACTGAGCCGGCGGACTCGGCGTCTGCCCCACGTCCAACTCAGGAGGCTGAGGGGAGTTCACGGGAGGGTGAGATTTCCCTGGTTCGAAATTTCGCAACGCTTTAGCCACCTGGTCCAAAAGCAACTTCAGTGTCGCGCTGACTTCAGCGATCGTCGTCTGGGCGGACAAGTTCTCGAATTGGTGTTGTAGGTGCTCCACTCGTTGCCGCACTCTCTGCCTTGCCCTCAGGCTGGATGGGGCCGACTCCAGATCCTCCATCACCTCCCGCAACTCCCCCCACTTCTCCCCTGGCACAGTTCTATTTCCGCCGTCACATCGGTGACTTTAACCATGGACGTCGCTCCTCCGGAGGAGAGGGCATCCCTTAGCTGCGTCCTCAAGGAAGCGACATCCCCTTGGGGCCTCCCACCCCGGGACTTAATCTCGAACTCAAGCTCGTGCTTGAGAAACAGATCTGGATTAATTCCACTCTTCCCTAAACCGCTCGAATAATATCACACCCACAAAACACACGACAATAAATAACAAGAAAGCAAACCGGAAAACTTCAAGTACTGATCCTTCCTTCAAACAGACCCCCGGGTTCTCTAGCGCTGCGGAGACCTGGCCTACTTCTGAACCAACTTCGTTGACACCACTGAAGAGAACAAGCAACAACCAACACGTACCTAACATACACAACACCTAACACCAATCACGACATACACGTCTCACCAACACATAGCTAGCAATCATAAATCGGCTTCAAATTCCGAAACTTCTCCATACATGAATTAAGTCGGTGACGGTACCGACTTCCGATTGGGCCACACCGCATCCCGCTAATACCACACGCCATAATTCGACCTCAAATTACCAATATATTCTATCCCCCAGGCAACGCTTAAGACCCCCGGCAGTTCAACATCTCAAAATATTCTAACTACGAATACCTACCCCGTGGTGCGATCAGACTCACAAGTTGAACAACCTAACCATTATACATTGACATACACATATGGAATAATAAACATGATATACATTGGCCTATTTGTTAATTTCTTTGATTTTTGAAATTTCATTTTGCCCCAAATGTTTTCCGAGTTTGCAAGCCCCGTCACACCCAAGGGTTCGACCCTAGAATCAACCACGCTCTGCTACCATTTGTAACCCATCTTTTTTTTGAAAGAGGGGCCACTAGTTAATTAAAACTAGGCGGAAGGCCTAGAGAAGCAAAAATGCGCTGGGTCCAGTGAGACGGGACTTGCAATTAAAACTCGTCGGTAAACAGCAATAACAACCTTTTATTAAACTTTCTTAATTTCCATAATTAAATGGAATTAATTTCTATACATCACATAATCAACGACAAATTACAATTATAAAGCCTGGCGCACCGCCTGCATCTTCTATCAAATACATACATGAAGGTAGAGAAAATCTGGACTTGCCATAATAACAAGAAGCTACAATTATAACTTAAGGTGCCAGCACAGACTATATAAATTTTATAAAATTGTAAAATCTTTAATTTTACAGAAGCATAAAAATTTAAAGCAAATCTGAATTGATCATAACAGCACCACCTTTACATTTTTATAATGTCAGCAAACAGACTAAGAACAGTAACACTTCTGTCAGATACAGATATACTTATAGCTTGAGACAATATATGCAATAAGTAATAATAATAGAATAATAATACTTAGTATTGTTATTAAAATAATAATATATAATATTTAATTTGTAATGCAATATAATGATAAGTTAGACTTGCTATAATGACAGGCGAAATGTGAAAACTAGGGGATTCATATAATGCACAGGACATTTGTCCTAAAACGGTGAAATGTTTAGAAATAATTCATTCTTTAATCATACTGGTTTGATAATAAGCAAAAATTAACAAGACAAGTTTAGCAAGCAAAAGCCTGAACACCTAAGTTACAATAACAAGCACCGCCTGTATAAATTTTATAATCTCAGAATATTAATTATATATATAGGCCTAAAAAAAATAAAATTTAATATCAGCCATCTGTGCATATATAAAATAAAAACATGTTGTATACTAGCAGCTGTGGGAGTGTGCCAGAATAGGCCTGACCTGACAAGGTGTGACCAGTAGCAAACCTGCATGAAACGGCACCAACAGGTGCCTAACTTGTGCCCAGAAAACCTATTTAGAAATTAACACCCGGAAACAGCATGAAAAACAAAACCCCCAGCCCTTAAATACAGGAGAATAATTAAATATGAAACCTCAGTAATACTCAGAAGACATCTGAACCAGCCGGTTCAGAATCAAGAAACTCATACCTTATACTTAATTTTAAAAAACAAATTACCCTTACAACCTTTGCACTCAATATCTAAGAAAATAGCTCTGGGACACTCCCACAGTCCAGCTCACAATTACAGTGATAGTACAGTATTATCATGAATAATGTTCATAGTAAATGTCTTGGTGACACACCCTCGATTTAACTATCTACCTGAATAAGCAAATTGTTCTAGCACAAATTCGTCACGCTGATGTTGTGCGGGCCAGGCTAAAAATAAGAAAAGAGTTCATATCACCTTATCTGAAGTGGCTGTATCACATAGTTATTGGTAGCTAGCTCCCTCCTCGGCACAGACAAGGTTTCAGGTGGTTCATGGCTGGTGAAGGCGGCAGTATACCAGCTGTGGCCAGATCTCCATTTCTAGGGCGAGAACCCAGGAAGTCTCAAGCACTTAGCCTGCCATAGGAGAAGAAGACTGCACACAAAAACTGTCCGAGGTAAGAAGCTGAGCTGTTTATTCGATGAATATATGACGATGACTGGTTTGTTCACCAGCTGCCATCCCGAAACCTAAACTTTGCCACGAGATCGCGTCATAGTCGAGGCACAGCCAGCGAAATTGCGTTTACCTTACTCATGCCGCGACAATTATCCGCAGACGAAAATCAGTATGGCATTTCTCCTAACGCCAGCTCGTGCAAACGCCGGCACAGCGCAGAAAACGTCTGTTGCATCCCAGCAAGTGAACCGCGCGGTTCTCAGTAAAATGCCTGCGGGCCAAATCTTATTAGAACTTATTAAAATGTCGACTAGAGAGTGATACCAATAAAGGTAGAAGCAGTGCTAATTCAATGAAGTAATAATTTTAAACGCAGACTTTTTGGACCGAATACAGTGAAAGTTTAAAGTGAGAATGTGAATAAATTTTAATTACGAAAACTTTTTTGGACGAAACAGTAAACCATCAAAACGACAGAACCACAACAATTGACGTCTGGATCCACATTAAGGAAGTAGCCACACGTAAATCCCTTTTAATTGATTATAACATTTTTTTATTAAATGAGCTCTTTAACATAAATGGTGTGTAACGGAATGAATGTGAGAGTGAGCAAAAAGCTGGGTTGTCTTTAATTCGTTAATAATATAATCTAGATATAAGGAATAAATTATGTTAAAATTTGTTGTTGGTAAAAAGGGGCTTCACCTCAATATTGAATACAGTTTAATTTAAATGTTGGAGAATCGAGTGAGAAGTCATAATTGTAGTTGATTAGAAAGAAAGGAGAACAAAGAATGTCACCACATAAAATAATAAATTAATACTTTATTTCACTTGATATATGTGTGTTAGAATAATCATTTCAAGTACCTAATTTCATTTTCTGTGCTGGTAAATTCGCTATACGAAATAGGGTTACACCACTAGACGATCAGGCCAGAGAGTGGCAAATAAAAGGTAAGTGGGAGTTTGAGATCATTTAATTAATTATTTAATAAACGTAATAAAACATGACAAGCGTAATATAAATTTTAGTTTTATAAAAATAACAATATGCAGTAAACAAATTTAATTTTAAATGTTAAAACATACTGTTTAGTCATGTAGAACACTAGTAGAATGCATTTGTGTTTCCATCCTCCGTTCCTCGATCTGATGACAAATAATCGGAACAAGTAGCGGAAGTAGTAGTAGTCTGTGGTTGAGTTTGGAACTGCACAGGACTGGGTGTCATGGTGGAATATGGACTTGTGGTGGTGTAATAACCATAATTATATAGTTACCGTATGGTCTCCAGATCACTGTATATGATTAAATAAATAATTACCTTATTTTATCCACTAAGTGATCTTCTTTTTCTTTTTAATTACTACATGTTTCAGGGCTTATATCCCCATCTTCAGGTAAAAGCAAAATCTACCCTATTATTAGGGTTTCGTTAAAAATTCACAACGACACAAACACATAACACACTTAAATAAATTAACATTGAACATTAAATCTGTATCGGAACACGCTACAAACGAACCAGTGCACTGGCCGAAGTCCGACTTTCAACTGATCCGTACCCGCTATTCACGGTTTGTTTTCATAGCTGTGTCATATAGTTTATTTGATTTGAATGATAACTGTTCATTAAGTACCTGATTTTTATTTCTTCTTAAGGCCTTGTATATTTCAAATTCCTCTAAAGCATCCAGTAGTTGACCCTTTTTACCTATATGTAAAGGTTCCAAATTCTCTTTAAATCCAGTGTATGTATGATTTTCGTTTATTAGATGTTGTGCGTAATGCGATACATTAGTATTGGGGAACTTCTTAGGTAAATGTTCTTTAAATCTCTCGGAAAATTTTCTCCCCGTCTGGCCTATATAGATTTTATCGCATTCATTACACCGGATCCTATAAACGCCGGAACAATCCTCTAGTAATGCTGTGGTATTAGGCTTAAGTATATTTGTTAATTTGTTCGTGGTCCTGAATGAGACAATAATCCCTAGCTTTTTTAATTCATTATGTAGTGTATTAGGTAGTATGTTTGTATATCTAGCAGAAACATATTGGGTTTTATCAATAAAACATATAGCGATAGTGAATGGTTACAATAGTAAAATCATTGATAAAATAATATATAAACACGTTAATAAATTAAAACGATTGGACAAAGTTAAAGATAAAACCCAATATGTTTCTGCTAGATATACAAACATACTACCTAATACACTACATAATGAATTAAAAAAGCTAGGGATTATTGTCTCATTCAGGACCACGAACAAATTAACAAATATACTTAAGCCTAATACCACAGCATTACTAGAGGATTGTTCCGGCGTTTATAGGATCCGGTGTAATGAATGCGATAAAATCTATATAGGCCAGACGGGGAGAAAATTTTCCGAGAGATTTAAAGAACATTTACCTAAGAAGTTCCCCAATACTAATGTATCGCATTACGCACAACATCTAATAAACGAAAATCATACATACACTGGATTTAAAGAGAATTTGGAACCTTTACATATAGGTAAAAAGGGTCAACTACTGGATGCTTTAGAGGAATTTGAAATATACAAGGCCTTAAGAAGAAATAAAAATCAGGTACTTGATGAACAGTTATCATTCAAATCAAATAAACTATATGACACAGCTATGAAAACAAACCGTGAATAGCGGGTACGGATCAGTTGAAAGTCGGACTTCGGCCAGTGCACTGGTTCATTTGTAGCGTGTTCCGATACAGATTTAATGTTCAATGTTAATTTATTTAAGTGTGTTATGTGTTTGTGTCGTTGTGAATTTTTAACGAAACCCTAATAATAGGGTAGATTTTGCTTTTACCTGAAGATGGGGATATAAGCCCTGAAACATGTAGTAATTAAAAAGAAAAAGAAGCTCACTTAGTGGATAAAATAAGGTAATTATTTATTTAATCATAATTATATTTTCCCATATCGGCCTCAAATATTATGTTGTTTGACTTACTTCTTAATACGAGCATCCGAGGCTTGCTGCTTCGATGGCTCGATGTCTCCTGTAAGTGTCTGCTGCTAGCGGCCACCAACAACTCTCGGATAGTATTTTATCCAGAGTTTTTCCTCCGGCCATTTTGTGTTTAAGATTTTCCCTCGCTGGTAGCGTTGCCGGGCAATCCAAGAGAATGTGATTTAGGGTTTCGTCCTGCTCCTTGCACATTCCACAAAGAGGACTGTCTTTTAGGTGAAACCTATGCAGGTACCTGTTCGTCACGATGTGACCCATTCGTGCTCTTGCCGCAAATGACGCCACAGATCGAGGCATCCCTTTATAGATTTTTGGGCGGTTTGGGGAGCTTTGGATGGCGAAGTACTCGCGTCCGGTGCTACAATTCTCCCATCTCCGTTTCCAGGAGTCGATGAAGAACTTCCTGGCTGCTTCTTTACACTGTGTCAGAGAATAACGCTACGCCTGTACAGGGCCCATGCAGCAAGCTTTACTGGCAAGAGTATCTGCTACTTCATTTCCATGTATCCCGCAGACTTAGAATCCATTGAAAAACAACATTCTTACCATTTAAACTATTAAGTTGTTGCAGGATTTCCGATGTTCGAAAGTAATAATCTGTGGTGTTCTGCGCTTGTAAGGCCTGTATAGAAGACATGGAGTCCGTGAGAATGCAGATGTCACGCGCATCGATGGCTTTGCAAAACTACAGTGCAGCATTCAGGGCCAATAATTCAGCGTTCATACTTGAGGATGCATCGCAGGGCAATGAAAAAGAGTCACCTGTTTCTGGGCAATAATAAGCGGCTCCTCCTTTATTGTTGACTTTGTCAACAGAACCGTCAGTGTATATTTTGCCGAATCCATGATATTTTTCCTGAATCAATGTGATTGACACTTCCCTTAGAAGTGCTGGCAAGTCTTGTCCTTTGGTCAGTGAACCAGGAATTTTTGTACATGCCTTTAGTTGGTCACGTAGCCAGGGCGGAATATCAAAAACAGCCGGGATCAACTCAGGCTGAATGAATTCTAAAACTCCGCCTGGCCTATTTCGGTGGTTGAATAGAGATTGCTGGATGTTAACCTCGTTAAAGCCTTTTACTGGCTGGATAGCTTGCAATTGGAAGTGCTTCCTCCACTTTCTGGTTTGGATGTAAAGATCCATTGGTTCGATTTGTGACGGTACACAAGTCCGTCTAAAGAATTTATTGGTACAGGAAAACAATTTTATTGTATTTTCATATATTTAAAATGGTTAGGTTAACTTTCCCCAATGTATTACACACGACGCAACTCGTCAGTACAACTCGAAACCAAGGTCATAGCGTACGTGCAAAATAACACATATTTGCATACTGCACTGTTCGACAATGCTGAAACGTCATAATACAATATGACAAGCGTAACCACGATGACGTGGAACAATGCCGTCATCTGCGTCAGACAAAGGATTAATGACAGTTAATCCCCTCCACCTGTCGATTTTACGACAAAATGTCGTCCCAGTCTGCAGAATACCTTCATAGCGTTAGCACGCTAAAATTTTAGCTGGCGTAGTTTTGCCAGTAGAAGTGTTTTAAATCAAGTAAAATGTAATCTAAAGGTAGTCAATACCTTTGTAAAGTCACCAGTCAAATACAATGTAAAGGTAAATTCAGTGCACTAAAAGACAGACGAAAACTGTAAAGTTCGCCGAACACCGGGCTGAGATGGGGAACGTATGATTGGAAAACTGCAACTGCAACATCAGGGAAGTGTCAAAATTCATAATTATAATAACTAATTCGTTGAGCTCAAAATTATATCAGTAAAATGTACCAGTAATTAGCAATTGAGAAAAAATCGAGCGACTGTGCATGTGAGAAGATGCCGGCATTTCTTTTGATAAATGAGGCATTGGTTTATGTTGAATAGTATAATTTGATGGTAATACGTAAATTTAATAATACTGCAGTAAGAAAATGTTTTTGTTAAGAAGTAATTATGAGAAATGAAACATTAAAATTGACCAATTATTAGTAAAGCGGAAATCCATAGCCGCCATTGTGTCTTTATGTATGACTCCATGTGATTTTGTAACTATTAACTATGGTAATGCAAAAGATTAAAACAAAAGTTTCAAGTCACCACACATGTTGTTAAAGTCTTTATTTTGCACTCCCACACTGTCTCTGATCTCGCTGAGAAAGAACCCTGGACCCTAGAGAGAAAATAATGGTTATAATACCACGTGTACCAACCGGAAGTGTTGTGAATTGTATAATAAGTACGAAATTATTTTATTATTGGTACCTATTAGTAAAAAAAAAAAAAGGAATGGTAGTTACAATGGCAGCCCGAACTGTGACTTTATATAAAATATTTATATAACTAAGCCAGAATCAGAGATGGAGTGGGTGTCAAAAGGGTATAGCATAACACGTAAATAGTGTATTACGATTGTTAGGTTAAGTAGATATACAGCAACAGTTTAAAAGAAACAAATTTTTTTCTCTCTTTAAAATGGCAAACAGTAATGAAAATATCAGCCTCACTGTAAATGAAAGCCAAACGAGTATGACTGAGTCACAAATCACGAGTGAAGGAATGATTCACTCAACGCCAGTCCCGACTAAAAGGACTGAAGATAATGAAATAATGAGAATGATGCAAATGCTTTTTAATATACAGAATAATAAGTTTGATGAGAAATTTAACGAATTGAAAGAACAGAACAATGAACAGAAAGCAAAGTTTGATAACCTTGATGAGAAATTTAACGAGCAAAATGAGGAGTTCGACAATTTTGATAAGAAATTGAATGAAGTAAAAAACGAAATCAAAGAACAAAATTTTAATTTTGATAAACGAATTAATGAAATAAATATACATTGTGAAAAAATGCAAGAGTAATTCTTAGAAGCGATAGATCAGGCCTTTCATAAACAGATAAATAGAGTGAGTAACATAATTGATAAGTTGAAAATGAATACGGGGGTAGAGAATAGGAGAGAAACAAATAAATTAAATGAAAATGAAGACGACAAGGTAAGTAGTGGGGAGAATTATGATAACAGAAGTAGAAATATGGTGTTAGAAAATAATTGTGTGAGTATTGAGAGTGGTGATAAAAGTATAATGGGAGTAGAATTTGATAATGAAGTGATAAAAAGTGTTGACGAATTAAGAGAGAAAGTATAAAGAGAATTTACAGGTAAAGGGGTTGCAGGGGGTAAATTTTTCCCGTAATGTCGTAGTCGGCGGTGAAGAAAAGGCTTCATGCGCGTATTTGGAAGACAAAAGGTCTGCAAATAGTTGTCCCTGGATTTTCTGTGCACCTGATAGGTGGTGCAGTAATTATGAGTTAGTGTCCCCTGTATATATTGAGAGAGAGAGTATGATATGGTGTTATGGTGAGAGATATTTAGAAAGAGAGTTGTGTGTAGATAGCGAGATAGATTTTTAAAATAAATAGAAATTATAGAGAATTTGTGGAAAGGTTAGGTGTAGAGATGGTGTATAATTATATTGAAATTTTACCTTGCATTGATATAGGAGCAGTAGATGATGTTGTTAAAGATGATAATATAACTTACCTGATTATGACAAATTATACCAAGGGCGACAGGACTATACTATATGACGACACGGTGTATGATATAATGATATGGAGTATCGTCACAAATTCATTACAATGGTTTTGTGGAAAAATATAAAAATTTAAACAAGTATTATATTGAGTATAATAATATAATATATTCAATAATAAACAATGTATGTAGACCTAAGATAAGATTATTATTTGATGATGGTGGATAAGTATTTTATTGTGTTTATGAACATTTAACTATGTGGACAGTGTGATTTTAAAATGGATTGTATTATGAACTGATTAATGGTCAATGATAAAGAATAATAAGCTGGATTGTATATTATTTTTGTGTGTCAATGTTAAATGTATTTGTGTACTACAATATGTTATATATTATATGTATTTTTGTGTAAACCATGTATATAATAGGAATTTATAGTTTAATTGATTTAATAATAATTATAAAATGTTTCAAAATTAAGGAAGTGATGAAAGTAATGGTAAAATTTTTAATAATTGTGGAATTTTAAATAATTGAAGACTGATTAATTAAAATGTGGTATAAAAGAATTATTAAGAGTTGATGGAAATGATAATAGTAATGCTCATGAATTTTTATACAAGTTATTTCAAATGTGAATTGTTTAATGTTAATGTTCAAAATTAATGTTTTATGTTTTATTATGTTTTATTGTTATATGGTAATAGAGTGTGTGGCTGGGAGGTTGCTACAGGGGTAGCAACGGTAACAAATGTTAAGTATTAAATAAATTATGTTAATAACGGTATTGAACACAAAAAATAGTTCTGATTCTGTGGTAAAGAAATACTGAAATCAGGAAAGCTGATAGATAAAATTTTAAAAGTTAGTTGGTTTGCCATGATAAAAGTTATGTTTTGAATTTTATATGCTAGAGATAGATAGTTGTTGTTGCTTTTGAAAATTTAAGAAATTGTTTTACGTGTTATGATCTTAGTATAAGAATATATTTTTTTTTCTCTTGTGGTGAAAAGAGTAAAGTGGTGTTGACTGGAGTCCAGTTTTGGTAAAGGTAGGAATGTAAAAGGAGAAGGTGTAACTTCTAACTTTAATCTTATTAATAATTAATTCTTACCTTCGGGTTCTTCCCAGAGTCGTACAGACGAAACTGCTGCAGAAAGGATTATTCGAGATACAAGGGGTAAAGATCAAATACACAGTTTGTGCTAAAACAAATTGCCTCTGGTTTATTATGCAAAATAACTACTTTGTATCTCTTTTATGACATTTAAATTTATTTCTTTTCGTTAGATTAAATACTTGTTGAATGAGTAACAATTTGTAAAATCAAACAAAGTAACAAAATGAATATTTCTTAATTAACTAGCTTATGACAACTAGGGTATACCACAACTATTTATTTTTAGCAATGAACCAATACGTGATTTAGCCACACACTCAAACACATTCGTTCTTTGACTTTGTCGTTCTATTTAAACCCCACTTTGAGATCTCTGATGTACATTTAAGATTTACAATTTATTTATGTTGAATTATACTCTGGAGAAAAAGGTAAAATGATATTGGTTAAAACTCAGTTAATACTTAACGTCTGAAGAACTACGCTGTTTTGCACTTCTGTTGTGAATGCACTGGTTTTTTTTTTTCTTTGGTTAACACACCATAACTTAGTTTTGACACTGTTTACCCGCGGTACTGTTATTGATTATTTCGTATTAGGTTGATGCGCCACTATTATTTTAATCCACTTTAGAATAACATTTCTTTTTATTTTGTCGGTCGACATAATTTTTCGAACACTTAGCTCGTTTAGGTTGACCGCGCGTTATTGTTTTTGCACTTTTAATATTTATTGTACTTTAAAGGATAGGCCGAATTAATTTTATGGCCTATATTGCACCCGAGGCCACCGTTTAATTTTGAATCACAAACTTTACTGTCTGATGCTGCTTACTACTGTTCACTCCCTGATGACAAACTGCAGACTGTGATTCACAAAAAGCCTGCTGCTGGACGGTTACGCAATACGTCTGGGCAATTGTTTAGGCTAACTGTATGTATGTTGCACTGGGGCTCCCCACAGGTGAAAGTTAACAATTTTAAGATTGATTGAATTGATATAAAATTAAAACTAGGGCTGCATACAATTCTGTACCGTTACAATACCCCCCCAATAAGAGGTTGAAGGCCGAAGCGTTCAAACTCTTATTGCCTAAACCCTAAGAGAGGATCAGTGAGGATATGGCGCCGCAACCCCCTATACGCTCTACTAAAATTGTGGGTTCTTACCCCCCTAGTCTGGCGAATGCGGCAGCCATCCGATCTTACGGGACTTCTCTACTCGAGATCCCACCACCATAAGCTCGGGTCGATACCCACCACAGTATCACCTGGCTTTATAACATGTAATTAAAAAATCGACAAGCGGCCTTCCATCACTCCATATCCCACAACTGATTTGTTTCCTCTTAGCCGTACTGGTTCATTGACAACGTACTGGCTCATTTTATATTATAACCCTAGAACATAGTGTGAATAAAACAATATAGGATATATACACTACTATGGTACATATAAGTTCCAGTCAAAATGACACACTAATTATACAGAATTACATTTACACAAAATTTCCTTTAGTTTTCAATTTTAATGAATATTTTAATCATTATGTTTTTTATCAATTATTTATTTTACCATTACAATCAAAATTCAGATCAAAATAAATTTAACTTTATTATTAAAAATCATATTTTCTATTAATTTAATTACCAAATTAGTTTAATTTTATTTGATTAGTAATCTCAGAATTAATTACACTTTTCAAAATGATCCTACATAAATATTACCTACATTCCATCACATCAGATGTTTCTTTTATTTCATAATAGGGTTTTCCTACCAGCAATGATTCAGCAGACTACAACATTTTTGTTATTGTCACCAAGCATGACTGTAGACATCAGTCACAACATCCAACACCTATTTACCTCAACAATAGTCTGGCAGACTGGTGTTATAAACATTCTCAGTTTCAACATTCATGGTTACATCATCCTAACACCTGTACTTCACTTTTCAATTTTTATAAATCTTTTAGTTAACATATTTATTCCTTATTTTTTCCAACTCAAATCGGATCTACTTTTGATTCACCACAATTACTTGAATGACATTTTACTAAAAACATTTTAACTCTAGTTATATTATTTAAAATACTCTGAATATAAATACACAACACAAAATAGGCTTCATGAATACCTGTTATTATTTTAGTGGAATAAAGTATTATTAATTATTATTATACCTTCCCCTCTCATTACAAACATAGGTTACACATAAGCTATAATATACATTGCAACAGAATACTATTAACACAATACATTTAACATTAACACATTTATTTATTTACAGATTTTCGTCATATCCAATTATTATTTGCCGTGCTTCAATATCTAATTCAGCCAGGTCATTACCATATATTAAAGTATTTAAAATGTCCATACACTGCTTTCAACCTCCATCATCGTATAATAGTCTTATTTTTGTATAACATTTGTCAATTTTATTTGCATTCATCATATGGCTATTTTCTGTGTAATGGCCATAAAATTTTATTTTTTCCAGTATACCAAAATAATAATCTATAGGGTTACCCCCCAACATTATCTTATCATAAATCAAGTCAACATCAGTATTATTTGTAAAGTCTCCATCAGTGTTTTTTGTTATTACCATTGCATTATTATTACCATATTCTGCTACTATAGATTCATTAACAGGCAAATATTTGTCATCAATATACACACTGTTTGTCACACAAGGTATGTTTTTAATTCTACCAGTTCTCTCACTATTTAAACTCTGTATTAACTCTTGATAATCTCTCTTTACCTTAAATATTTCTACCATTCTCTCTCTCATAATCACTTTCATTACAATACTTCTCACAACATTTTACATTCTCATTCCACACAGAGGGCAACACAACATTATTACAACGTCTGGCTTTACCACATACACAAAAATAATTGAAACACCTTTTGTCTTTTACAAAAACTAACGAGGAGCCTTTGTCCTCCAACAATACTAGTGAAACTTTTTCTTCACTCACAACCACATCACGGGAAAATTGTACCCTCTGTATACTCTCTTCATTTAAACTGTCTTCACACTCTCTCTCATTCTCATTGGCATTTACTAACAACACTTCATTATCAACGTTACACTTATTTATTTTACTTTCAAAATTATCTTTCATCTCTTGAATTTGCTCATGGACTTGTATTTTAACTGTCTCTGACACTTGTTTGTTTACATTAATGATATGATTATTGAATTGTTCATTTACTGATCCTATCACTTGTTCTCTAAATGTGTTGAAACATTCATCCATCTCATTTAGACGTTTATTCATACTGATTTCGAACTTAACATTTTAAGTATTCATTTCACATAAACGCTTATCAAATTTTATATCAATATTATTTATATCAGCCTTTAACTCATGGAATTTGCTATTAATTGTATTAAATTTAACATCAGAATCTGCTTCTGTACTTTGAAAAGCAATTGCATCATTTTTATCATATCATTATCCTCAGATTGTTTATTTTTATTCATTACGGGTGGGGTTACCTGAATCCCTGAGTCATCTATTTCATCTGACTTACTTGATTCTCTATTTTGAACTGGGATTGGGGTCGAATGGACCTCCAACCCACTCATGACCGTTGATTCGGTCAAACTATTATTTTCCATTTTTGTTTTATATTATTTTTACATATATAAATATGCCCGGTTTTGCTTTCACAGTCTACAATTTACAACCTCGCCCCACTCCCAAATAACCCGTTCTGCAGCTTGGTTAGGTCTGGCGAATATAGGTTATAAACCCTATACTCGCGTCACTGTTACGGGAGCCAATGTAACTTCTAACTTTAATCTTATTAATAATTAATTCTTACCTTCGGGTTTTTCCCAGAATCGTACAGACGAAACTGCTGCAGAAAGGATTATTCGAGATACAAGGGGTAAAGATCAAATACACAGTTTGTGCTAAAACAAATTGCCTCTGGTTTATTATGCAAAATAACTACTTCGTATCTCTTTTATGACATTTAAATTTCTTATTTCTTTTCGTTAGATTAAATACTTGTTGAATGAGTAACAATTTGTAAAATCAAACAAAGTAACAAAATGAATATTTCTTAATTAACTAGCTTATGACAACTAGGGTATACCACAACTATTTATTTTTAGCAATGAACCAATACGTGATTTAGCCACACACTCACACACACATTCGTTCTTTGACTTTGTCGTTCTATTTAAACCCCACTTTGAGATCTCTGATGTACATTTAAGATTTACAATTTATTTATGTTGAATTATACTCTGGAGAAAAAGGTAAAATGATATTGGTTAAAACTCAGTTAATACTTAACGTCTGAAGAACTCCGCTGTTTTGCACTTCTGCTGTGAATGCACTGGTTTTTTTTTCTTTGGTTAACACACCATAACTTAGTTTTGACACTGTTTACCCGCGGTACTGTTATTGATTATTTCGTATTAGGTTGTAGCGCCACTATTATTTTAATCCACTTTAGAATAACATTTCTTTTTATTTTGTCGGTCGACATAATTTTTCGAACACTTAGCTCGTTTAGGTTGACCGCGCGTTATTATTTTTGCACTTTTAATATTTATTGTACTTTAAAGGATAGGCCGAATTAATTTTACGGCCTATATTGCACCCGAGGCCACCGTTTAATTTTGAATCACAAACTTTACTGTCTGATGCTGCTTACTACTGTTCACTCCCTGATGACAAACTGCAGACTGTGATTCACAAAAAGCCTGCTGCTGGACGGTTACGCAATACGTCTCGGCAATTGTTTAGGCTAACTGTATGTATGTTGCACTGGAGCTCCCCACAGGTGAAAGTTAACAATTTTAAGATTGATTGAATTGATATAAAATTAAAACTAGGGCTGCATACAATTCTGTACTGTTACAAAGGACATTCTGTCTTAAATCTTGTTTGTTTTTTATTTTGAACTTAGGAATTAAGAAAACCAATGCCTCTTAACATAAACCAATGTAGCTAAGGAGAGACATATCAGTTACGGATATAGGATTATACAAGGCCACTATTTTAATTTTTGTACTCAATGTTTCAGAGTTTAGTGATGCTGTGACGGCGGTCCTGAGCTGGCAGAAGTCCAGTAAGGTCATGCAGGTACTGTCATCATCATTGGACCAAGGGTAAGTTATTGTATTTCTTTTTTATGTAAACACTACAGGGGGTTGTGGCGCCATATCTGGGCTGATCCCTTTAAAAGGTGTGAAGGAGTCAATGAGAGTTTTTATGTTTCGACATAAAACCTCTCATTGAGGGGTTTTTGTGAGGGTACACAAGTCCGTCTAAAGAATTTATTGGTACAGGAAAACAATTTTATTGTATTTTCATATATTTAAAATGGTTAGGTTAACTTTCCCCAATGTATTACACCCGACACAATTCGTCAGTACAACTCGACTCCAAGGTCATGGTGTACGTGCAAAATAACACATATTTGCATACTGCACTGTTCGACAATGCTGAAACGTCATAATACAATACGACAAGAGTAACCACGATGACGTGGAACAATGCTGTCATCTGCGTCAGACAAAGGATTAATGACGGTTAATCCCCTCCACCTGTCGATTTTACGACAAAATGTCGTCCCAGTCTGCAGAATATCTTCATAGCGTTAGCACGCTAAAATTTTAGCTGGCGTAGTTTTGCCAGTAGAAGTGTTTTAAATCAAGTTAAAATGTAATCTAAAGGTAGTCAATACCTTTGTAAAGTCACCAGTCAAATACAATGTAAAGGTAAATTCAGTGCACTAAAAGACAGACAAAAACTGTAAAGTTCGCCGAACACCGGGCTGAGATGGGGAACGTATGATTGGAAAACTGCAACTGCAACATCAGGGAAGTGTCAAAATTCATAATTATAATAACTAATTCGTTAAGCTCAAAATTTTATCAGTAAAATGTACCAGTAATTAGCAATTGGGAAAAATCGAGCGAATGTGTGTGTGAGAAGATGCCGACATTTCTTTTGATAAATGAGGCATTGGTTTATGTTGAATAGTATAATTTGATGGTAATACATAAATTTAATAATACTGCAGTAAGAAAATGTTTTTGTTAAGAAGTAATTATGAGAAATGAAACATTAAAATTGACCAATTATTAGTAAAGCGGAAATGCATAGCCGCCATTTTGTCTTTATATATGACTCCATGTGATTTTGTAACTATTAACTATGGTAATGCAAAAGATTAAAACAAAAGTTTCAAGTCACCACACATGTTGTTAAAGTCTTTATTTTGCACTCCCACACTGTCTCTGATCTCGCTGAGAAAGAACCCTGGACCATAGAGAGAAAATAATGGTTATAATACCACGTGTAACAACCGGAAGTGTTGTGAATTGTAAGGTAAGTACGAAATTATTTTATTATTGGTACCTATTATTAATAATAAAAGAAGGAATGGTAGTAACAATGACGCCCAGAACAGCGACTAGTTTAATAAAAGTAACAGATTCCCAGCTCGATTTCCATTGCTTGAACACTTGTTGTTTTTGGGCAGCCCAAACAAATTCTAAGCGCAACATTCTGGAACGTTTGCAATTTCTTGATGTGTTTCAGCCGCTCCTCCCCACACTTCACATGAATATAGGATTTTGGATCTTACAAAAGACTGATAAAATTGTCTTAAAATGTACGTGTCTGCACCCCATTCTCTACTAGCAATCACTTTTAGAGCATTCAATCTGCTGATACACTTTTCAATAGTGCAGCTTACCTGATCCCTCCATAGGAGTTTGGGATCCAGCTTTATTCCTAAAAATATAGGGTTCGCGTTACAGGGGAGGACATTTTTATTGAGTTCCAGCAACGGCTTATAATGTTTGTGGGTGTAGCGCCTAGAGAAAAAACACACTTCTGTTTTTGCCGTGGAGATGACTAAACCCCATTTTTCGGACCATTGGTAAATTTTATTGAGAGATTCTTGAACTCTATTTGTCGCAATTTCCGGTTCCTTATGCGTTGACCAGATTGTAATATCATCTGCAAAAATCGCCACAGACACGTTTGTTGGGATCACATTTACCAAGTCTTGAAGAACAATATTAAAAAGTGTTGGGCTGATGACGGAACCTTGCGGTATTCCATTAAGAGTAGTTCCTTCGGTGGAGAGGGTTTCATTTATTTGGTTTTGATAGTCCTGTCTTTGAGGAAATGGACAATGTATTGTAAAATATTGCCTTTCAACCCAATTTTCATGCATTGTGCGATGATCGATATCCTTGAAACTCGGTCGAATACGGCTTCGAAGTCAATCAACACTGCTGTTGTACATTCATTGTTTGAGAACCCTGAATAGATACTCGGAGAAATATAGAAGGGCATCGCACGTACTTCTTTTAGGCCTGAACCCAAATTGGTGCGGGCTGAGAATAGCGCGTTTTTCAAGCCTCCATGTTAGACGATTGTTGACCAACCTCTCCAGACGTTTGCCAGGGCATGATGTCAGGGCTATGGGTCTGTAAGACGAAGCCAGTTCCGGAGGTTTCCCGGTTTTTAACAGAGGAATTATAATTGCTTGTTTCCATTTCTGCGGTATTTCCCCAGACACCCGGATACGGTTTAGACAGAGCAGTAGTTCATGCAACAGGTCTTCCGAGCAATTTTGAATCATTAAATTGTGCACATTGTCCCCGCTGGGAGTAGACGGTTTGAGTTGATCTATTGCAGCTCTCATTTCAGAGCTTGTAAACGGTGGGTCGCAGTCATCCTTTTGTGATATTGCTGCGTCCAACTCCACCGAGAATCTGTGCTTCCGAGGTTTAAGATGGGAAGGCCAAATCGCTTCGTCACCTGATTTTCCCATGTACATCTTGTTAAAAACTTCAGCAATTTCCCTCTCACTGGTGACCGTGAGACCAGTGGCTGTTTGAATTTGAAAAATTTTTTGGTCCGCTTTACCTTGGATTGCCCTGAATCGCTTCCTTCCATACGGCCAAACATGGAGTGTTTGAGTTTATCCCATTAACAAAGTTACGCCAAGATGTTCTTTTTGCTTTCACCGCTCTTTTACATTTAGCAGAGGCTTTGTTGTACTCACTCCTGAACGCGGGTGTCCAGAATTTCTTCCACTGCTTCCTAGCCCTTTGTCTTGCCTTTCTTAATGCTGATATTTCCTTTGTCCACTAAATATTAGAAGGCTTTTCCCGTCTGTTTGGTTTTGAAGTTGGGATGCACTTTGAGGCGGCGGTTATTATACTATTTTCGATTTCATCAATACTGTTTGTGTTACAGTTGCTCGTGTGGAGCTTAAAGAGAGATATATATAGCTTGTTTGACGTGCGCTAATGTACGCTGGTCGTACTTTCGCAGCTCATTAGCAATGTGCTGCCCGAAGGTAAAATATAGGTCTGCGCTCTGAGAACGCTTTTAATATTTTAAAAGCCTCTTGCAACATTGCATCATTGTTGTTCTGCTCAGGATTTAAGCGACGCTTTTTACGTGGAAGCGCGGTTTGAGCTTTTGTAGCTGTATACGGGTTATTAATTGGAACTGAGTCTGAAGAAGGCGGTACTAAATCCGTAACTAGCTCTGGTGTTAAACCATTCTCAGCATCTTCACTGATATGTTTTTCTGATTCCTGAAACAATATTTGTATAATAATATTAATAAATTGTGATGTTTTCAAATTGTTTCTTCTGCAAGTAGATAATATTGATTTTTTTTTTTTTTTTTTTTTTTTTTTTTTTTTTTTTTTTTTAATGTACAAGAATCATAATTGTTGCTTCTGAAGGTAGAGATTTTTTCAACATAATTTACTATATTGCAGTTAAATTGATATAAATCTGCGATAATAATATATATATATATATTAGCATAAGAAACTCAAAAAAGAATCCTAAGTTTAGACACGAACAGTTAGTTAAGTTAAATGTTGCCATTGACATAAAAGTATTGAACATAGGATTTAAAAAACCAGTTACAAGAGTCATTGAATTGTGC
This sequence comes from Magicicada septendecula, assembly GCA_034769895.1. NCBI lineage: Eukaryota > Metazoa > Arthropoda > Insecta > Hemiptera > Cicadidae > Magicicada > Magicicada septendecula. The sequence goes on from CM068375.1 coordinate 406,259,420, forward strand.
AATTCTGTAAATGCATTTGCTGGCTACTCTAATTATTTAATTATTTATTAATTTTTAAATGTAATTAATTAAACAGTTGTCTTATATGCGTCTGTATTCATAGTGTTATAAATCAAATTATATCATTTGTATGTAACTGTATTTTACAAATACACGATAACAGTAATTATGGTGTTTACTATCGGGCGCCATGTTGGCTACTACCAACAGCTGATATTTCATTACTTATACGGGCCAGTTTTCGTGTTAAGCGAACGAGGTTGTTGAACGGGAAGTGTTATCTGAAATAAATACTCTGAAATGGTTATACAAAGAAAACTTATTATTAATAGAAGTTTACATATATCTTGGATTCGACCATGCGTCAAACACGCCTCGGGGCGTAGTCCTACATATCATGAAATACACAAACATATTTAATATTGAACTTTGTAATTAATCTAAACATATAATAAGCATATAGTAAACAAATTTAAGATATATATATATATATATATATGTCTGCACAACCCAGCATAATTTATGTCACACACTCTCTCTCTCTCACACTGGTACAATTCTTTATTATTTTTATGAGCTCATAGTTTTAAATTAAAAGATCTTGTTTTAAATTTACTTTGAAATAGTTCTTTTGGTCATTTCAAATTAAGTTTGATTTGAAAATAAAATATATATGATGCGGGAACGTTCTCACCAAATAGTCGTATTTCCGTCTGTACGGTAAACTTCGTGTACCGCTAGGTTACCGTTTTCACTTCCCGGTCACATTTTTGAAGTTGAATATTCAGCACTGTATTTATATAGTTATTTAACCACTTTTAGTGGTTCAAAAGTTAAAATTCACTATACGTGAACGATTTGCCGGCCGGCTGCGATCACTTTCCCTGTTGAAATGACACCGAGTCTTTGTTCCATATTTCCGAGGTGGGGTGAATCTACGTCACTCGCCTTTTGTTCAGTTGTTAACAATATTGTGTTGTTTACAAAAACAAATTCCTGGCCACTGACATCATCAAGGCTCGTCGCTTTTATCGCATTAAATGACATACTGTTTTTTGTGAGGCTTCACGTTTTTTTGCTCTGAAACCGTCCGAATCCTGGCAAATATTATATAGTCCACTCACGATATATTCATAAAGGTTATTAAATGTTTGTCTAATTTTGACCAAATGAAGGAATACAATATTTATGGTTTTTTATACCATATTTAGGGTAATTACAAATTGTACCATAATTGTACCATTACAATAGCTTCACATGCCATCAACTTTTAAGTTTACTAAAATCTGTACATTATTATACATTTTGATTGTAGATCCTGAACTGTGAAGAAGAGTGGCTGGCGGTTGCGAAAGGTTTTGAGGATAAATGGAATTTTCCACATGCTATCGGTACCATGGATGGAAAGCATGTGATGTTACAAGCACCGATCAATAGTGGGGCCGAATATTATAATTATAAACATTTTTTTAGCATTGTTTTATTTGCTTTAGTTGATGCAGACTACAACTTTTTATACGTTGATGTCGGTTGTCAAGGACGGATATCAGATAGCGGTGTTTTAAAAAACTGGAAATTATATAAAAAACTTGAAGAGAAAGAGAAATAGTTGAAGATTCCAACCCCATCAATACTTCAAGTACCATATAATATTAAAGTTCCGTATTTCATTCTAGGTGATAAAGCTTTTGCATTAAATGAATACACCCTTAAACCTTTCGAAGGCAATCCGGAGAGAGGTTCTATTGAAAGAGTCTTCAACTATCATCTTTCAAGAGCACGTAGTCGTGGAAAATGGGTTTGGAGTATTGAGCTCTGTTTTTCGAGTGTTACGAAAACCAATGTTACTCGAACCGGTGAAAGCCAAAAAAGTTGTTTTGACTACTGTATATTTACATAATTTCCTGAGGAAAAAATCCTGCCCCCAACAAGTGTATTCTCCTCAAGGATCTTTTGATATCGAAGTAGACGGAAAAATTATTCCAGCTACTTGGAGACACGATGGGGAGCAATCATCTTTGTTACCTATTCGCAACGTGCCACGAAGAGGAGGAACATACGCTAAGGAGATACATTGGTACCTTGCTAGACATTTTATTACAAATGGAGCAATACCTTGGCAGTATAATTATTAAACTGTAAAATGTAGATTCCACTACGGCTATGTAGAGATTCTGTTTTATTAACATTGGTTATGTATTGTTTTATTCTTTTATGTTGTGACGAACTGATCGATCACATTTATTATTATTACCAGATTAGTTGTTACTTACCGTTACGATAATTCTTACAGGGTCACAGGATTCGATCACATGTACCTAGATACAAACATGGTCTATAGGTTACGCAAAGTACTGACACAACTCATTTTGGAAGAGAATTAATATTTATTATTATTTAATCTTGACTGCTTTTAAACTCATGAAGATTCATTTAGATACATTTCTGCAAAGTTGTGCAACACTAGCATAACACTTAGGAACTACAGCTTACCTTATTATTTCACAAGACACAAATACAAATATCAAATAAAAACACAAATATACACAAAAGCTGCCCAGCTTTGCACACACTCACACTCACACAGAATTTATAATTTAAAATACCCTTAACATTTTATTATTAATAAAACTTCCCCCATGGCAGCCACGCGGTCTTCACGCACAGTCATCTTTATATGAAATGTTATAATATTGATGTCCGAAATAACACTCGGTTAGTTTCTACCGCACGGATGTATTATCGTCACAAACTTTTCTCCGCTGATATTTGAATTTAAAGTGAAAATAATAGAGAAACTTTTGCGTGTAGCCTAATTCGTTCCTAGCCGGCAGGCTTCAGTAGTGGAACTGCCTAATGTGCTTGATCGAGCTGGCGGAAGCGGCGATTCAATGCCACCAAGTTTTCGTCGCTCATTGCTCATTTGCTGTGAGCTAACCATTTTATGTGTGGAATAAAACTGGTATATGTGTGTGACCCAAGGCCGATATTGTACTTGGCTCCGCTGACGTCATTGGAAAAGCCGGATTAAGCCATGACTTCCTGCTGCTCAAAAAAAAACACATTGCTAGATTTTGCTCGTCCCAGGGCATCCTGTTTTGTGGCTGGATGCGTCACTCAAATTTGTGGTGATACAGTTGCGTCTGTGTGCTGTTTACACAAGTACAGATTTCTGAGAATTTTGAAGGGGGTAAATGCTTCGCTTGCCGGCTTACACAATAACACCTACGTATCGCTTTTGTCTCACTGTTTCTCAACATCGTGCTGTTGCATGGAAAATAACGTTGCAATGCGTTCTATTATAACGGAATGAATTTTGTTACCCAATAATTTTCACAACTTCTTTTTACAAGCCCGCGCCAAAATGAAAGAAATAAAAATGTACTTGCCCCATACGGTAAAAATAAAAACACCCAAAAATTGACCCGCTACAATACCCCCTCGATGAGAATTCTGCTGTTCACAACAGAAGAAATCTCATCGATAAACCCCGAAGAGGACCGGTGAGGAACTGGTGCCAACAACCCCCTGGTTCTTAATCTCCTGGGTACACGACCCCCCTGGCTCAGCGACCATGGACTCATCTGAACGAGATCACTGGACTTCTCCGTAAGAGATCCCAACACCGAGAAATCGAACAGACTCGCACCACAGCGCACCTCGCCTTTTAACATGCTACCCCCCAATAATCCTCAATCCTTGGCTCAGACTATTCCAGGTCCTCAGCCGATATGGTTCCCCTTGTATGAAAGCTGGGCTGCCTTTAGCAAATACTGGGCTCACACACACTAACATTACATGTTACCATAACACATTAAAAGTAAAAAATTTCTTTTAAAATTTATTAAAAATTTAAAAAATTCAAAATTCAAAAAAAATAATATTTTATCAAAAATTCTCTTCCTTGCTTTCTAATTTTTGTTTCAAATGACATAACCTAAACATTTCTACTAATCTAAACACATCCTTACTCTAACATGAGAACCACTTATACTCTACCAATACAATGCAATATAATAAAATAAACATGGTTAAAGCACACATAATAAAAGGATCATTATCTAAAATATTCATTCGCTGGCAGGCGAAAAATCAAGTTTTTTTTTTTTTCTCAAAAAAATTTAAATTTATTTAAACGTTTCTCTCATATGCAAAATTATTTAAATATTGGTTTGAAGTAATTAAACAAACAAATTAAAATTGACTTCCGACTATACAAGCTTAGTAGGTGTACGACCTCATCAGCTGATCGAAACTAGGTCAAGTCCAAAACCCCTCGACCTACATATGTTATGTATGATTTCTATCTGAAATACATTTGACATCTGTAAAATCCTATCTTGAAATACAAAACATAATAACATAAAATATTTAAAATGAACAAAAGATTAATATAATAATCATCAACTTGACATTCACATTATTTAAAATAAACACTTCTTACTTTACATTATTTTCAATTCTACCAAAAGTTTGTCACTGGCTTTGAAAAAATGCAAAATTTTATATCTTTATTATAAATCACTCTCTATTTAATAATCTGACTCTACTACTAACAACATCAATTACCATGACACCCATCTCTATCAAATCTCTACTAATCAAGACACTCTAACCCCAACTTATCATTAAACTCCATTCTCCACCTTCTCTACATATAAAAAAATACTCTCTAACCCTTTGTACATAGGATACGTGTTTCCCCTGCCCAAAACTCAATTCCCTTATTTGGCCCCTGGATTTTACCTAAGGCGGCCCCTTCCCCACTAAAATCTATCCCTATCCTGTCCCAACCCTTGTTGCGGACTCCTACATTACACTACCCTCTAATACAAAATTGCCATCCCCAAAAATCTCAATCTCATTACCTCACTACAAATACACAAAATAACCTCATTAATTATAAACATAAATATATATCATTCAAAACTCTACATAAATTCTCCATTACTACTGTGTCAACATCTATATTTCACAAAATTCTGTTATATCACATTAACTCAGAAACAACATTACATCATATTCATCTCTACTATTTCAACTTCAACTTTGATTTCAACTTGGACAGATATATGTGTCCCATAAAATTATGCATCACCCAAAAATTATCTCTTATTAGCTGGCATAAATTGTTACTTTATTTCTCATCTTATCAAATTATTTGTAATATCCGTAATACATCAAAAACATTACATTGAACTGTAATTACTTGTAACATTTACAAACCAATATACCAGTGACATATTATTGCTGATCAGCTGATCCTCCTAACACAATGAAAATACATCTTAAAATTGAACAAATTACATGGAATATACATATTTATTTTTATTTATTCTCACTTCTCACCTCATTGTTTCCCATTTCTCTGATTCTGGTTATTTATGTTAGCCTGCCAGACGATTTACTTATTGGCTTAAAAAAATACACACATAATAAAAATACATATTCTTATCAATGCTTATTTAACAGACAACAGTAAAATAATACACTTAAAATTATAGCATGAACACCTTATTTTTAAATATCTAAGCAGCTAGTTACCTGAACAGAGCACAAGCAGTTTTATTTGATCAAACTTTGAATAAAAAAAATGTTATGTTATAAAATTTACATTCGTGACTCCTTTGCGTCACCTCCTAGCCACACACACTATTTCATATTATGGTGGACTGTGGCGCCCATTCGCTTCCACAGAGACTGTATATTTTGGAGCAGGGTTTTACCTCTCCGTGTCTCTGCTTCCGCTATTACGTTTTAAAGTAGTGAACATCATCATGTTCTTGTTCTATAATCATACACCCTTAAAACGGTTCTGCCACCGGTCTTGCTACCCCCAAGCGGGCAGAGTGGCAGCCGCTGTTCCATAGTGCCGGAAGGATTTCCTCTAATTGTCCCCCCATTGAATTTCAAATATATACCAATTTCAAGTCAACTATGGTCAAGGGACTTGATATGACCATAGCTGGCCGCTAGCCAAAACCACGGTTAGTGCTGGTAAGACAGTAACCGCCCGAAAAGTCGAGGAAATCTAACTTTAATTTAATTGCCTGTTACACATCACTACTATGTGCGACACGGTAGTTTGGCAGTGTGTACACTTTAATTTACACTGATAAGGTGTGCCGCACATTTATCGCCATTTTGGCCTCCGATGGAGGTAACACTCACTGTTACCCCCAACCCATTTCGCTATCTAAGAGAGCACAGGCCACCCCCTCAATAGCCACTTAATAACTAACTAATTACTTAACAATTGAAAATTAATCTTTCTACATTTGCAGTTCCACACTCCATTGTTCTATCACTTCATTGAGCACCAATCTACCCCCCAAAATCATCCCCACTTCTTGTATTGACAACAAGTTTTTATTTTTTTACACATCTCTTCAAAATGTTCCCATACTCACTGATACTAAACTTGACAATTGTTTTTGGTCACTTAATTCTAGGATTTATTGATTTTCAATTGTGTATACTCCATTTTTTTTTTTTTTTTTTTTTTCAAAAAAATTTAAATTCATTATTGAAAATCATTGTTTCTATTACTTTGAATACCAAATTAATTTAATGGTTTTCAATTTCTCAAACTCTGGGTTACAATAATTATCTCATTATTATTTTAGCAAAAAATTTTCTTTAATTCTTTTATGTCACAATAGGGTTTTGCACAAGATACTGATTCAACAGACTACAACATTTCTGTTTACATTTGTGTGCTAGACTTGTTTTCATAAACAACAGTTATAAGTTTCAGCATTCATAGACTAAACACTTTGGTTACATCATATACTGCCATACCTGCTTGCTACACTTTTCAAGTTTTATAAATCTTTTAGATAACATATTTGTCTCTTACATTTTTCATTCCAATTCGGATCAGATATATTTTTAATTCATTAATAAAATTGACCCTTTTAAATTATTTATTTATTTAAAACAATTTCCATGACTTCGATTACAATTCTCAAAATGATCCTACGTGATTAACTGTTTGTTTTTCTTGATAATTCAATAAATTTTACAAACATTACATCATTGATTCTAAGCTCTCTTTAAATTCCTCCACAATCACATGCTTAATACCATTATACCGTACTCATAACCTAACATAGCAGGTACCACAAAATAATAATTAAACCCTTTGGTTACAACTTTTACGGTGAAATATTTTCCAAAATTATTTACTTACTTATTATAATATTTATACTTATTATTTTTTCTTAACTACCTATGTAAATAGGTTATATGTTACATGTACCGTATTATTGTATATAGAGATGCGATTGAAGACGAACAGAACCCCACTTCTTTGGCAGTGAATATCTACCCTTATGACGGTACTGACTTCTATCCCTGGCTCCTTTTTCCAGGATAATAACAAACCACAACCATTAATCCACAGCCCCATCTCTACATACAACAATCCGGTTAAACTATACAAAATTTATTATTTAGTTTGTCTACTCAGCCACAAAACTTCTCCACTAGCTACCTAATTAAGGGATGAGTTTACAATTCATAAATAACGCCGGTTTATTTGATTTTGAGGATTACCCTAATGTATTATTTAGAATTAAAGCAATCAAATGGTTCCAAAAAAGTGTGCCAATTTGTGTAACTATTGTTTGTGTGTTTACTCTAAGGGGAGGGTTAGGGAAATCGGGAGGATAAAAGGGATAAGGATTATTACAAGGTCAAGAACTAGGACTAAAGGTAGGGACAAAGCTTCCTCCGAAAATAAGGGTAAATGGAGAAAACCAAGGCTCGCGTGGGCAGGGGCGCGTCCCTGAAATAGACGAACCCCACTGGGACAAGTGGGGAACACCTATCCGCTACCACTTACTGTTTTATATTATTCATAATTATTTAACTATAGGTTTATTATAGTTCTTTAGTTGTATTTAATTACACTATTTAATGTATTGTTTTAATTATTTCAATTATTGAAAACAACATTTTTGATTACTTTCATAAAGTATAATAGTTACAACTCATTCATTATCTTCCTCCGAATTATTTTTGTTATTTGTTTAAGCTGCAAAATATTAATATTATTATTAATATCACAACAAGTTTTGCTACATACATACATTATTTATCTAACGTTTTACAACACACAAATAAATTTACTAAACATGTATTTACAATCCTTCATCCCTAATTATTCAGTTATATCACACTTCAGTATCTAAAATCAGCTAGGTCATTACCATGTATTATCATATGTTATATTTCACTTTTTTTTATTTAAATAAATATATATAAATGTATTTGTCATATAAAATCTCTAGTAACTTATATTCGGGTCTGTTTACATTGTTCGAGTTAAACACGTGTGTCACATTTACCATAATTATGGTATCTACCATAATTATAACACCTGTTTATTTCAGTTTCGTTATATAAATTTTGATTACCTAAGGATCCAGGATTCTGCTCAGCGAGAATGCTGACGGAGATGGTCATTGAAATGAGAATACATTTCATTGCAGTAACTATTATCAATCGTAATTTATTCAGGAATTTCTTTAATCGTGTACACCATATAACAACTTGACACGGCGGCCATTACTAATTTCCGCCCTTTACTATCACCACTCCTTTATGTTTAATTTTAAAGGCTAATTCAAACAATTAATTTTACTGGCTATGACTTAGTTTCATGATCATGTGATTTGATAATATCTAATTATAGTCAACGCAAACCAACCCCCATTTGGAAGTCGACATTTATCGTTCACACCTCTCTCACTCACTCACATTCATACAAACATTTTTGAATTTACTTTTGACTGTGTACACATCATGATTATATTTTTATGATTAAAAGAGCTCTTTAAATAAAATTTTGGTTGTCACTTCCCTTGTCAGTAAACTGGACGTTCTAGTAGAGTGTCACATGTTGATTCCAAACGGCGTGGTTACATTTTCTTGGCTACACTGAATTTACATTTAACGTTTTTAATATTGCTTTATACTGCTCAAACTCTGAAAGTAACTAACACTGATTTGCTTTTGATTACATTGTTAACACTTTGCAATACTTTAAACCTGACTATTTCAAGCCAACACTATTGTTAGCGTGTGGTCGCCATGATGAACTTCTGTGTACTGGGACGAAAATTATGCAAATTTTACGTATGTGTGTGTGAGTAAAACGTCATCGTCCTTTGTTTCTCATTATATAATAGCCTGGTTAGTTACGTATTTTTATAACGTCATGGTGGTTTTATGACGTTTGGCGTTGTTGGCCAATGAAACGTGAGCAAGTAGCGCCGTTATTAGTAGCTGTAACCATTATAAGTCTTTTTAGCTGCACGTACACTGCTGTCCTTGAAATTATTTTGTCGTCTCGGAACTGCGTCGTTGTCGGCAAAACCAAGGGAAATTATGTCACCCATAGAAATGACTTTAAAACATCGGAATACAATAGTTTGCTACCTTGCATACCATATTTTTTATATCGGACTTTTTTGTACTGTCACAAAACCCCCTCAATGAAAGGTTTTGTGTCGAGACACAAAAACTTTCATTGACTCATTCACACTTCTCTAAAAGGATCAGCTCAGATATGGAGCCACAACCCCCTGTAGTGTTACAAAAAAAAAAAATAAATTCAATCACTTACCCTTGGTTCAATGATGAGGTTCGCACCTTCTGACCTTACTGGACTTCTCCAGAGAGATCCCTACACCATAAGGCCATGAGGCACTTTACGCTCCTGTTCTGACTCACCGGCCAGCTCAGGACCGCGGTCACCACACCATAAAACTCTGAAACATTCAATACAAAATTTTAAAATAGTGGCCTTCTCTATATCCATATCCACAACTGATATGTTTCCTCTTAGTACGTTGGTTTGCGTTTTGGGGCGTTGGTTTGCTTAATTCTAAAAATTTCAAACAATGTATAACAAGAATTAAGATAGAAATTGCTCCCCTTCAACAATCCAGTACCTAGTACACATTTCTGACTTCTGTCAACTATATTCACTCCCTTTATCACATGAAAACAATTGTTCTTAACCTAAACAACAATGTATTTTACTGCTTTAGCAACAACCATTAACCCTAATATTTTACTTTGTCATCTTACAATATCTATATTATGGCAAACAACTTTAAAGCTTTATACTTTCTTTACGATTTTTTTTTCTTTTTTTATGTTTAACTTTCTTTATAACAGAATCGTTTCTAGAGAATGGATGAACTTTACAAAATTTTGATATTATAATCGTTACTATCTTGGTAGTAACCTCCTATCCACACACACTATTGTTGACATAATAAAACACAATAAAACATTGTACATCATAAGCATTAAACACTAACATTGAACAATTCACAAATAAACAATTTACATAACTTGTAGCAAAATTTTATAACATTTTTCCTATCAACAATTCTCTATTCAACTTTTAATATTTAACATTCATTTAGATTCTATACAAAATTTCACATTTATCATTTACCTTTCCATTTACCTTACCTTTCAGTTACATCACCTTTCTACTATGAATTTTCTTTTCTAACCTTTTTATCCTTACTAGTTTGGGTGACTCTCTATTATTCATTTTTCTCTATCTTACTTTGGCATTTGTCAACCTAACCTTACTCACCTCTTTTTTCCACTAACAACCGCTTCTAACCATTTACATATAATATGACACCAATATCTCAATAACAACCCCCTTCACAAATCCCATTTAAAACCTCTGGCACCGCTCATTTTTTGTACTAGTATGTGTGTACTCGAACTCTAACCAACTCATTCCCTTATCGGTTCCTGACCCTTTCAGATAACCCTTTCCGGCGCTAAACGGTCCCTTCCTGTCTCAACATCTCTCGTGGGACTCCTACACCAATACCCTTATTACAAAATATCACCATCAACAACAAATATAATTACCACTCACATTACTCACCTCTACATATAATCCCTACCTACTGTGTCCCTAAAATATCTAACACCTCTTTATATATTATCAGCATCTCAGCACTTTATTTTTCCTAACTCCCAATAACTTTATTCAACTAACTCCAATGCCCTGATTTATCCTTATTCCCAAACTCTTTACAACATTTCACATTAATATACCATTAGAAATTCATCACTTATCTACTAACAACAATACCTCTCAATATCCAAATATATAATCATTTACTAACCCTTTAGAATCTAAATTCCATAATATCCTTTCAAAATCATTATTAAACTTCTTTTACTTATTTAAAATTCTACAATACATGTTTACATAAAAATACACAAAATACACAACAGCAAAATTACACAAATACATAGACATCAATACACAAAAATATACAATTCACATAATCATTAAATCATTTACCATAATCAGTCCTGATCAGTCCATTTTTTAAAAAAAACACTGTCCACACAATTAAATGTTCATAACACAATAGAAAGTCTACCCTCCATCATTAAACAATAGTCTTATCTTTGGTCTGTACAATTTATTTTTTCTTAAATACATTATATTAACATCATTAATATAATACACATTTAAATTCTTATATTTTATAAAACCATCATAAATAATAGTGTTATTTCCTATCAATTCAACATACAACTTGTCACGATTGGTTATTGTCCTGTCACCTCCAGTATAATCAGTCACCACTAGGTACGTTATAAAGTCATTATTTTCATTATCATCCTCTCCTACTGCTATATCAGCTTCATTACAAAGTAAGTTCTTATTTTTATTATATCTCATCTCTGTTCCTAACTTTTCCATAAATTCTTCATAAGTTCTACTCATCTTAAAAATCTCTATCTCCCTCTTTCTCTCACAATATCTCTCACTTTCAAAACATCTCTCTCTTTTAAAATATCTCTCATAATAACTCTCCCAATAACACTTCTCTCTCTCAATATATCTCTCTTTATCACACCATCTCTCTCTCTTTAACCCTTCAACACACACTATCATTCCATTATCATTATATTCAATTCCCCATAAAATTTCATTTATACTACCAACCTCCACACTATTATCACCTATTACTATATCTTTATTTATTTTATCGTAATTTTCTATCCCACTTACCTTGTCGTCTTTGTTCAATTTGTCCACTTTGTCAATACTACCATTTTGTCTTTGTATTTCGTTTTTTAATTCTTCACATTTTATATTAAAATTATTGTTCTGTATATTGAAAAGCATTTGCATCATTTTCATAATTTCGTTATTCTCAGCCCTGTTATTTGGGACTGGTGTTGAGTGCACTATTCCTTCACTCATAACTGCTGATTCTGTCATGCTTATTTGACTATTATTTGTACTATCAGTTATGTTTAATAAAGAACTATTTTCTTTATTCTCTGCCATTATAAAATTTGTTAATGGTTTGTCGCTTTATATTATCGTTACCACCTAACCTACAACCGCATTCTCATTTTCAACGTCCACTCTGCCGCAATTCAGGCTTATTATATAAAATGTATTTATATATTTTATATAGTCACCAGTTCGGGCCCATTTGTGATATGTCACTTTTTTCATTTAAATAAATATATATAAATGTATTTGTCATATAAAATCTCTAGTAACTTATATTCGGGTCTGTTTACATTGTTCGAGTTAAACACGTGTGTCACATTTACCATAATTATGGTATCTACCATAATTATAACACCTGTTTATTTCAGTTTCGTTATATAAATTTTGATTACCTAAGGATCCAGGATTCTGCTCAGCGAGAATGCTGACGGAGATGGTCATTGAAATGAGAATACATTTCATTGCAGTAACTATTATCAATCGTAATTTATTCAGGAATTTCTTTAATCGTGTACACCATATAACAACTTGACACGGCGGCCATTACTAATTTCCGCCCTTTACTATCACCACTCCTTTATGTTTAATTTTAAAGGCTAATTCAAACAATTAATTTTACTGGCTATGACTTAGTTTCATGATCATGTGATTTGATAATATCTAATTATAGTCAACGCAAACCAACCCCCATTTGGAAGTCGACATTTATCGTTCACACCTCTCTCACTCACTCACATTCATACAAACATTTTTGAATTTACTTTTGACTGTGTACACATCATGATTATATTTTTATGATTAAAAGAGCTCTTTAAATAAAATTTTGGTTGTCACTTCCCTTGTCAGTAAACTGGACGTTCTAGTAGAGTGTCACATGTTGATTCCAAACGGCGTGGTTACATTTTCTTGGCTACACTGAATTTACATTTAACGTTTTTAATATTGCTTTATACTGCTCAAACTCTGAAAGTAACTAACACTGATTTGCTTTTGATTACATTGTTAACACTTTGCAATACTTTAAACCTGACTATTTCAAGCCAACACTATTGTTAGCGTGTGGTCGCCATGATGAACTTCTGTGTACTGGGACGAAAATTATGCAAATTTTACGTATGTGTGTGTGAGTAAAACGTCATCGTCCTTTGTTTCTCATTATATAATAGCCTGGTTAGTTACGTATTTTTATAACGTCATGGTGGTTTTATGACGTTTGGCGTTGTTGGCCAATGAAACGTGAGCAAGTAGCGCCGTTATTAGTAGCTGTAACCATTATAAGTCTTTTTAGCTGCACGTACACTGCTGTCCTTGAAATTATTTTGTCGTCTCGGAACTGCGTCGTTGTCGGCAAAACCAAGGGAAATTATGTCACCCATAGAAATGACTTTAAAACATCGGAATACAATAGTTTGCTACCTTGCATACCATATTTTTTATATCGGACTTTTTTGTACTGTCACACATATTTGAAATTGTCCAATTGTGAATTTAAGGCTCACCCTCCATCGTCAAAAATTAGACGGGGTTTCACATAACATCGTTCAATTTTATTACCACACAAATGACTGTTTTGTGTGTTGTGACCATACAAACTAAACTCATTTATTTTATCCACATAATCATTAAACAGGTCAACATTAAGTACATTGGTTAAGTCCCCATCAGTAATATTCGTTATCAAGTCAGTTATTTTTTCTTCATAAAGTAAATTATTATTATTTAAACATGTATTATCAAAATAATCTTCACTCTCTATTTTAACAGGTAAGTGTTTCATGTCAACTAACATCTCTTTCAACTCATTATAATCTCTCATTAGTTTATATAATTCTATCTCTCCATTTAAATCTCTCACATTCCATGCAGAGGGTACAAAATTATTCAACAAAATTAAACAACTCAAATCTTTCATTAATAAGGGTCTCTTGCCCAAAAATAACACTTTTGAACACTCTGGTTCATCATAAATAAGGGGAAATTTTACCCTCTGCTCTACACATTCGCTTAAACTCTCCTTACACACACTCTCCATCTCATCAACAACTATTACCTCCTCATTAACCTCTAATCCCATTAAACTCTCATTATCACTACTATCTACACTTTCATTAATAATCTCATCATTTATTTTTTCCGTATCAGTCTCTGATACTAACTCTTCAAACACATTAACATTCTCAGTATTAAATTCATTATTTTCGACATTATTGTTATTATTTGTTAACTCTTTACCTGGCATTACATTTTTGTACTTGTCATTACGATTTTCATTTGTTTTATTTTTCTCGGTACTCATCACATGTAATCCCATTCGCTCAACACTCTGTTCTAACTTATTCAGACTAGTTCTTATCGTTTCATGGGTATTTTTACAACGTTTATTAATTTCTTGAATGTCATATTTCAACTCACTAATCTCCCTGCTTTGTCTATCGAATTTGTCATTCTGGATATTAAATTTAACGTCAGAATCACTCTTTATTTCGTTAATTTGGTTCTTTAATTCATCCAAACTATTCTTTTGAACATCGAATTTTCTGTTCTGAACTTCAAACTTTGCATTAAAATCGCTTTGTCTATCGAATTTATCGTTCATTTTATTGTATTTGACATTGGAATCAATTTGTTGTTCTTCAAATTTTGCATTTAAGTTGCTATTTATGTTTTCGGACATTGTTTTTATCAAGTTAAACATATCATCCATCGACAACCCTTTGGTTCGTGTTGTCGACGGAGTAGATTGCGCTGCTATATTTCCGTCAGTGAAGCCGACTTCTTTACTCTCAATTCTACTTTCCCTATCTAATTTCGGGGTTACTTGAATCCCTGAATCTTCATTTACTTTACTTTGATCTGTTATACTTATTTCTGCTTCACTCTGACTCACACTTGGAGTCGAGTGTGTTTCATAGTTACTAACGTTTGAGTCGTCGAAATTTTCGACGCTATTTTCATTTATTTTACTCTCGTTATCTGACATTTTGTATTATTGATATAAATTAAATTATATAAATCGCTTAAATAGAATAATTAATTAAATAAATACAGTAATTATTTAAATTTTGCAATATACTGTTAGGTTGCTAAGCTAACCTAGAACATGGTTTGTATCCCTGTCGATGCGGAATCCAATTAATTAATTATAATTAATTCAATTCGTCCCTGTTCAGGCGCCAATTGTGACGTACTGATCGATCACATTTATTATTATTACCAGATTAGTTGTTACTTACTGTTACGATAATTCTTACAGGGTCACAGGATTCGATCACATGTACCTAGATACAAACATGGTCTATAGGTTACGCAAAGTACTGACACAACTCATTTTGGAAGAGAATTAATATTTATTATTATTTAATCTTGACTGCTTTTAAACTCATGCAGATTCATTTAGATACATTTCTGCAAAGTTGTGCAACACTAGCATAACACTTAGGAACTACAGCTTACCTTATTATTTCACAAGACACAAATACAAATATCAAATAAAAACACAAATATACACAAAAGCTGCCCAGCTTTGCACACACTCACACTCACACAGAATTTATAATTTAAAATACCCTTAACATTTTATTATTAATAAAACTTCCCCCACGGCAGCCACGCGGTCTTCACGCACAGTCATCTTTATATGAAATGTTATAATATTGATGTCCGAAATAACACTCGGTTAGTTTCTACCGCACGGATGTATTATCGTCACAAACTTTTCTCCGCTGATATTTGAATTTAAAGTGAAAATAATAGAGAAACTTTTGCGTGTAGCCTAATTCGTTCCTAGCCGGCAGGCTTCAGTAGTGGAACTGCCTAATGTGCTTGATCGAGCTGGCGGAAGCGGCGATTCAATGCCACCAAGTTTTCGTCGCTCATTGCTCATTTGCTGTGAGCTAACCATTTTATGTGTGGAATAAAACTGGTATGTGTGTGTGACCCAAGGCCGATATTGTACTTGGCTCCGCTGACGTCATTGGAAAAGCCGGATTTAGCCATGACTTCCTGCTGCTCAAAAAAAAACACATTGCTAGATTTTGCTCGTCCCAGGGCATCCTGTTTTGTGGCTGGATGCGTCACTCAAATTTGTGGTGATACAGTTGCGTCTGTGTGCTGTTTACACAAGTACAGATTTCTGAGAATTTTGAAGGGGGTAAATGCTTCGCTTGCCGGCTTACACAATAACACCTACGTATCGCTTTTGTCTCACTGTTTCTCAACATCGTGCTGTTGCATGGAAAATAACGTTGCAATGCGTTCTATTATAACGGAATGAATTTTGTTACCCAATAATTTTCACAACTTCTTTTTACAAGCCCGCGCCAAAATGAAAGAAATAAAAATGTACTTGCCCCATACGGTAAAAATAAAAACACCCAAAAATTGACCCGCTACAATGTATGTGCATTAAGAAAAATGTAGACAGTAAAAACATAATTTTTGCATTGTAACACTATCGTAATTTGTAATGATTGACGAAAAATGTTAGATAAATTTTCATGAAAATTATATATCAACATACTCCAATGTTACGTAAAGTAAAAATTATTATCATAATAAAATGTAGTAAATATTGATATTTTGAATGAAATAAAGAAAATATGCGATGTGAGAAATACGACTTAGAACTTCATGCATTCACCCGAATTTCATACTCAATTAGGAAATACTTATGAGTAACTATTATTTTATACTCATTTATTCCTTATTTAATAGTTTAAGCGAAATCTAATATTAAATTAGGAATAAAATTAATTTAACATTATATATTTGGCACAACGATAAACATATTCTATATATACTTTTTACATTAAAAAAATCTATCCGTATATAAAAATAAATATAAGCACTTTATACATTTGTTGTAGACTTAGCACAAAAATGTGTACCTCAGTAAATGTATCAGTAGTTGTGCTGGTACGCTGATCGGCCATGAACGCAAAGTCATCAAAAGCAAACCACTTGGACACATATGTACTCTCTGCACCTGAGAATAAAATAAAGACACTGTAAAGACAGTTGATTTACAGCTATTCACAAATTAAATTATTCCAATTAATTTAGGTTTACCGCGACAAATGAACTAAGTATTTGTTTATATAAATTGTTAGACTTCATAGATATTAAAAATATTCATTATGAGGTGATTGTAACTTACCTGATCCATTAATGTGACTTTGCTTGATCCTAGATTTTTCTCTTCTGTAGCATGCCAGTAAAGACGTCATCTTTTTTTTCAGTTCAGCAACAGGTATTTTCATTGTGCCGCTGATATCCTTCCAGGCGTCCTCTCTCAACGATTTATTGTGATAGTTAGCATGTTTTGGGTTCCACAATAACTCTTTTGTGCTATACATTAGTATTAAATCTCGACACTTTTCATTATCCATTTCACTTCCACGCGTCGAACAAGCGAACACAAACGCGTCCGTCCACACTAGGCGAGCAGTTCGAACTGAGCACCCTTTGCCACGGGTCAAGAAACCGACAAGAATTGGCTCGCCGCGCGGCATGTTCGAGCGCGGCTGCCGCGCGGCATGTTCGAGCGCGGCTGCCGCGCGCGGTAACCACGTCTCCATTATCCGCGGCAGACCCGGATAATGAATCCGGCAGCCGTGTATAGTGGATACGCAGCTTTAGGACCAGCTGGACTGCCTGAGTACCCTCACTGCCGCACGCACACTCACAGCCGGCCCGCACGCCACAGGTATGATTCGCAAATTGTCCCGTCCACTACATAATTACAACTTTTTAAATTTGATTTTAATGCCAAACGAAATTACCATTTTTGTAACCTCCACGAAATTTTAAGAAAAATGAGTCTGAACATGACATAACTGCGACAAATCTCTGTTTTAAACACTATAAAAATCTGATCAAGCGACTAATGTTGATGTGGAAAAATAAAAAAAAGTAAAATATTGTTACACTCAAATTCAATCATTCTTTTTCGTATTTATACAATAATATACATGATAATCGTCAGTAAGATATAAATAACTAAATATGTACACAAATTAGACATACATACAATTATAGGTCTACATAAGTAACAATAAATCCTACTTCCTACAGCCGAAATTATTCATGTTACCAATAGTCTTAACCTTAGTACTAATAGCTTTAACCTTTGCCTGTATGACATTTATCATCAATGCAAACAAACCTATAATAATTTTTAAAATGATTTTGAGAATATATTACAGAATGCGACTACCCTACAATTATAATTTGTGATATTAATATTTGTATAATAAATAAGAATAAGCATAACTCATTAAGTATACAATTATGTAAGAAAATGTAACCATAAACATGCAAACTTAAACATTAACATTTTAAATTAATGGTACATAATTATTAGTAGCCTATTATTACACCAGATTCATATGAGTCTTCATTTACTGTTGTTTGGTATTGTTGATAGTTGTTTGGTATCATTTTTTTTTTAGAATTTTGTGCAGAATTCAAAAACAATAACGGTTTTGAAATTTTTTTGCAGAATAAAAAAATGCTCTTGCTCTTAGAAATGTCCAGTATGTGAGTCACGGTGGCCACCAAGGGGCAGGTATAATCCACTGCGTGTGTTAGTGAGGGTGAAAGTCGGTCTGGCCTGTCCCAACTGCCAATGTTCATTTTACAGACTTTACATATGTCCATTTGAGCATTCGTTGCTCTATTCATATGTGCGCGTATTAGGTCTGTGGTCTGTGGTCACCGACATATTAATGGTTTACAGTAATAATTACAGTATTAAGTACCATAATGAGGTCTGTGGTCACCGACATTAGAACAGTAATGGCCGATCCACAAATAAATGATACTGTTGAACAAAGACCATCCTCCATGAGTCATATAAACATGAGAGAAAAAACTACAATAGGAATTTCAAGTAATTATAAGTATAATACTACTGACTTGGAACACAAAGTTTTTATTGGTAAAAATGTAAAACTTTTACCTTATAGCTTAAACCAGTTTTTGCTTATTATAACTTTGTCAGACGAAAACTTATAATAAACTCTCTATGGTGTTGACAGAAGCTTATAAGTGAAAGCTGGTTCAGGCTATAAGGTAAACGTTTTACATTTTTACCAATAAAAACTTTGTGTTCCGAGTCAGTAGTATTATACTTATATTAGTTAATCGATGGACATGTCATGGACAACAAAATCCAAGAAGAAATTTTAAATTAAGACTGACATGTGAAGTGAAACAAATAAATAATATGCAGGCTGCTAAAAGGTTTGGTGTTTCTGAATGTGATGTATAGTGTTGACAAAAAAATGAAGGAAAGTTTAGAGTGCCAGTGCATCAAGAAAAGCATTACAGGACCCAAAACTTGAAAATTCAGTGATCTTGATAGACTTGTTTCCTAACACATTCATGAGAAACGAAACCAAAGTTATCCAATATACCAAGAAGTTATTAGAATGAAGGCACTGGGAGCTAGCACATAAGTAGAAAATTCAATAACTGAATTTAAGGCAAGCTTGGGCTGATGTAAACACATGATGCGGAGTCTTGCGCAACACCTAGCTGCAGATTATACTGGTAAATTGAACACCTATCAGCGATGTATTTTAAAACTGAGAAAATATCACAATTACCTGCTTGGCCAAATGGCAAATGCTGACCAAACACCAGTGTTTTTTATATACTGTTAAGTGTTACTGTGGACAAGAAGGGTGCAAAATTGTTTATACTTGGATCTGCAGGCAATGAAAAGTTATGCATATTGTGATGCTAGGAGTAACTGCTGATGGTAGAAAACTTCCATCATACATTAATTGAAATGAGAAAAGCTTCCAAAGGAACAGTTCCCAGCTGGGATTATTTTTAGAGCACAGGAAAAGGGGGTGGATAACTGAAGAACTTACAGTAGATTAGCTTACATTTGTTTGGGGACATCGAGAGGGAGAGAGGCATGTTAATTCTTGATGCTTTTTGTGACCATGCAACTGAGAAAATAAAGAAGCTGGATGCAGAAATGAACACGGATCTTGTTATAACCCAAGGGAAAAAGACTTCTCAGCTTCAAGTTCTAGACCCAGTAGTTGAAAAACCATTTAACCACTTACAGAAGAACTGTAGCGACTGGTTAATTCATGTAAACTATGAATTGACTCCAACAGGCAAGTTGAAGAAACAAAGCATACAGGTACTGGCCCAGTGGATAATCACTGCCTAGGGGAAAATCATAAGTGAAATCATTGTAAAGGGGTTTCAACAACCCCTTTTCTAATAACATGAATGGGAGTGAGGATGACAATTTGTCGAAAGACTCGGTTATAAATCTGATTCCAGTATCAGTACTGAAGATGACCTTTCAAAAGAAGGAGAAAATGAGGTTGATGACTGGGACTAAAAATAATAAGGTACTTATAATTTCACCTTTAATACAAAATGGTATTTAGACCATTTAATTATCTTTCGCATAGAACTCTTAAACAAATTCAGGGTTGTAAACACCTTCAAAAATCTAGGGTCGTCTTATATGCGAGGCCTTCTTATATTCAGGCCAGTATGGTAATCACTGTATACAATGAGTATGAAGCTAAAACATTTAATTAATAAATAAATGTGCCTTTATATGCACATAAATAAAATTTTATCACTCACTGCATGTGAGTGACAACTAAAGAACAACAAAGTAAACCAACCAAACTTCTGTTGCATTAGTAGTTCAAAATTTTATTTTTACACAAACACAATGTTGTTTGACTTTCAATCTTTGCACACTAGTAACCATTGTGCCTAAAAACATATATTACAAAGAAACAAAAATTAAAATTGGTGATTTTTTTTTTCAAACGTTACAAAATTAGAACACTACAGTTGTGTTGTATATCATATTAAAGCCAAATTAAAAACTTACAAAATGGCATATTTTTCAGCTCTCTATATCAACTGTTTTTCTTTAGTCATTCCAGAATTGTGTAACTTGGGACAATTCATCCATACATGGATTTTTTGATGTTCAATAACTCAAAAAGTAAACACACCAAAATTATGAAATTTTAGTAAATATAATTACTTCACTACCGACTCGGAACACAAAGTTTTTTATGGGTAAAAACGTAAAAGTTTTACCTTATAATCTGAACCGGTTTTCGCTTTTAAAAAGCTTCTTCAGAGGCTGCCACTGGGAGCACTGTCTGTCTTGTTGTTGGCGGCGGTATCAATTTTCGAAAGATCGATGTTGTGTGTGTGGGGTGTTATATGTTCAAATAATGCGTGTGATTTGAATTGTGTCTGTTCGTTTAGGATGTCGTTTTTATTTGTTTTCATGTGTTTGTATAGAACAATTGGAAATATACAAACACACGAAAACAAATAAAAACAACATCCTAAATGAACAGACACAATTCAAATCACACGCATTATTCGAACATATCACACCCCACACACACAACATCGATCTTTCGAAAATCGATACCGTCACCAACAACAAGACGGACAGTTCTCCCAGTGGGCAGCCTCTGAAGAAGTTTTTTAAAAGCGAAAACTGGTTCAGGTTATAACATAAAACTTTTACGTTTTTACCTATAAAAAACTTTGTGTTCTGAGGCGGTACTGAAATAATTCAATTTAGACACGTCAATGGACAACGAAATCCAAGAAATTTTAGTATTTGTTTCTACAGATCAAATACAACTAACAAAACAAGAATTAGGTGAATCAAAGTTCTTAAGATTTGAAATTTTTTATATTTGTTGATTTGACACAAAAAAAGTGAAAAATATAACTTATAAAATCTTTTCCTGAAAGCTTTGTAAAAACAAATTTTTTTCCTTTGGGTTTCAAATTTTGCTGTTTGATTAAAAGCACAAAAAAAAAGTATAAATGCAAAACAATATTTACCTGTAGGTGCCCTCTGAGTATCCTCTCAACTAACCATTGTTCTTTATATTCATCACTGTCGGTATTAGCAAATATATCTGGTGCATCGCTCACTGATTTTTGCTTCCATATTATAATTGACGACTCTGGAATAGAATATAAATTTAAATAATGAGTAAGTAATTAACCAAAACCATCAAAATAATTTAAAATCAAAAATAACAAGTGTCTAGTATTTTACATTTACCATCATCGCCTGATGCAAGATATTCTCCTGAAGGAGAAAACCGCACAATATTAACTGGTTTACTATGGCGTGTCAGGTCTGCGGCACATTCTAGTGATGCTATTCCAGTCGATTCTACATGCAGATGCCAAATCTGAAGCAAATGATATAAATCTTTAGTAACGAAAACGACGCCAACAAAACAACTTTGATGACTCAGGTTTAAAAACTGCTGGAAAAATTCTCCAGCTTCCTGGATATTGAAAAATTCATTTAATTAATGTTTCAATATCAATATCAATATCCAATCTTACTTACTATACTATTATTTCAGATTCTAATCAATCAATCATATTATATTTTTACTTGTTTCTTAAAAATAATCAATAAAATATTGGTATAGAATTAAATTAAAATAAATTTGCCTCAAGACACAAATTATGTAACAGTACTCAAATCTTGGTAGTCTCATACTAAATAGCCTTATTTAGTTTTCAGAAGAAGAAGGAGAAGAAGAAGAAGAAGAAGAAGAAGAAGAAGAAGAAGAAGAAGAAGAAGGAGGAGGAGGAGGAGGAGGAGGAGGAGGAGGAGGAGGAGGAGGAGGAGGAGGAGGAGGAGGAGGAGGAGGAGAAGAAGAAGAAGAACAGAAGAAGTTATACGCACCATACTCCATCAAAACATACACTTTACTGAATGGGTTTGTAGAGTTTGTCTATCAAGAGCTGCTGTTTAACTTATTAATCGAATAACTAAAGATATAATGGCGTGGAATCATCATAGTAACATCAAATAACTCTGTGATAAACTAGTGTATAGTAAAATGCCTATACAAATTACAACAATGGCTTACAAACTTAACAAGTCTGGTTGTATTAACTAAACTGTTTAATGATCACATTATGAAAAAAAGGATAACATAAGCCTACAAACCTATTATTTAACCTCTGATGGTACAGTTTGTCTATCTTCTTAGCTTAACAAAATAAATAAATAAATAATACTAATAATAATGGGCATTAAAATATATATATTAAATGAAATTAGTAAAATAAAATGGTGTAATTACTGTTAATGCTTTTAAGGTAAATAATTCTTGGATTTTGTTGCCCATGATGTGTTCCGTTGATTAACTAATTATAAGTATAAGAATACTGACTCGGCTTTGACGAAGCTTTTAATAAGCGAAAAGTGGTTCAGGCAATGAGGTAAAAATTTTACATTTTTACCAATATAAAACTTTGTGTTCTGAGTCAGTAGTGTTATACTTATAATTTGGTAAATAATTGCTTATCTTACAATATTTAATTTCTTGATGCTTTTAATATGTCCTGAGTTGCGTTCAGTTGATAGTTGGTTGACCATGTGGTGTATGTATTCTGCACTAATATGCAATTCTTCATATCCTTGATATTTATTGTTATTATTATTATTATTATTATCTATGTCTGTATCTATTACTATCTACTTCTTTTAATTCAATTTCTGCAATATAACGTCCCATTACTGTTGATGAGATATGAGTGTTTGTTATCTATCATGGCTTGCATACGTTATATAGGGAACTCCGTTTCCCCGGAAACTTATTGCTTTTACCTCGGTTAGGGGTACATTCGGCTCTCCATCCTTTGTCTAACATGTCTAACATTTTTCTACTGAAGGTCTCCAGTGGGGTGGCTGAAACGTTTAGAAAATGACTGAACAAAGCAATCAACCATAGGTAAACAGCCCGGATATGAATTCTTTTAAATCAAGTCTTATTTATGCTTTTCATATTTTACAAAGTGAAAACGGGAGACACATAATTCTATCATTATTACTAGTATCTTTTTATTTTCACACTCTTTAAATGAAAATGATAAATTAAAGTCTGCAATGGTGTTAATGGATTAAACCACAAAAAAAAAAAAAAAAACAAATACCAGCTAATTTAGGCACTTTTATAGCTGCCATAGTTTATGGAACACTATAGTAATTATAATTATCAACATCAAGAAAATTTTTTTTACTGACTACTAAAAATACTTTGTAAAATTAATGCTAACAATAATTTGTTTCCACTCCTACCAATACACATACTACTTACTTATCACAAAATACAAATATCCTTTCAAGTCAAACGAAATATAACTGGTTTACACGATATTAACGTCTAAACACTGTACATCTGTTTACAATATTAACAAAAATAATTACCAAAACATGTGTATCTGTTCCTCCAGACGCAAGGCGAGTAAATTGTTCGTTTGGTTTTTTAACCTGTATATCTACACTTAAAACTGGATCCCTATTATGCCATGAAATTTCTGGAATTGTACACTTCATATTGTATATTACTACTGATTATACCTAACCTTTACACTACGTAGCTTTAATTTATTTTTACACTTTTGCTTATAGATAATTATGGAACTGAAATTACATTTTACACCTGTATATAATTATGTATATTCAACTGCAAAGATAAGGCACTAAAAAACTTCTGATGAAAACGCGACGATCACTTGACAAATAGACAAGTGAGGATCCCGCCAAATAACTTACCTCCCGCACAATTATATGCAGAGATGCCAATAGCAGCAATGAAAAAATGTGTTCATAAGCATTGTAAGCAATGTGCCAAAACTTATCTTTGTATTCTCTATTCCTAAGTATGCTTCGCTGTTTCCTTCAAGATAAAATCAAGTTATATTTATTTCTGTTCCTCTACATATAGACAGTAAAAACTTGACATATATTATAAACAAAATAAATGTTATTAAAAAAAACCAATGAAAATGTAACGTGATTGATACTTCATAACTTTCACAATACATTAGAACTTAAGGTTAGTGCAAATTAATGTAGTATATACTGAACAACACATTGAATTAAGCCGTTTCAATAATCATTACCCGCTGTCTTACCCCGTCATGCCTTACGAGTGTAGATGTAATTGAATCGTGTAATCTATACAAAAGTCTTCATTTAATATTCATATAATAACATTAACCAGTAGACTCTAATGTAACTAGAGTAATACTCTAACTAGAGCATTTCGGCCATGCCTCTATAAGAAGAATGGTAACAAATCGTATAAATCGATTTCAGGTGAATCGATGTAGGAATCAGAACGAAAACTTCGAATCTCCAGTTACGAAACGCTAAATAATTGTTAGATAAGTACTTTCAGGGGCGTATTTACGGGGGGGGGGCAAACTGGACCCCCCCCCATCAAACCCTTTCGGTCCAGGTGTCACATCTGTGACAGTTATTTCCCAATGCTATTGCAATGCCGTAAACACGCGGCGAAGCGTCCAGACCTGCCTCACACAACCATGACACTTTTAGTAGCTGCCTGAATTTGTTGGGGGAATTTTCGTCTGCTTGTCTTGGCAACATTGTTGTTTACTCCATTCCGCGTCCGAAGTGTTGAGTCTCTATATATTCGTACTCTGTGGTTGAGTGTAGAGGTGGGCTAACCTGTTATTTTAAAATACTAGGTATGAAAATACCGTTCAAAACAAAAATACAGGTACAAATACCTGTTATTATATACTATATATACATAACCTATATTATCATTTGTAAGTAACTCGTTTCGAGTTTCCTGAAGGTCTCCTATGTAATATCTTCAAATAAATACACTGCAAGTAGGTTTATTTTCACCTAGATAAACCTATTAATAAACTGTTGAATAAACATTAAGTATCAGTTAAAAGTAATGTTTATGAAATATAAATAATGATGCGAATATTATATACTTTGTGATTATCTAAATGAAGTTATATGTTCACTAGTGCCAACTTGAAAAACGTAAGATGTAACTAGGTCCACAGAGTACGAATATATAATAAACATAAATTAAAATTCACACTTGAACTAGAACTAAATAATAGCATAAACTTCTTAGACCTTACAATCACCAAAACAAACAACACACACACACACACACAAAATATACAGGAAACCCACCACATCAGACATGGTCATACATAACACATCCAACCACCCAACTCAACACAAACATGCAGCTTTCAACTACATGCTCCACAGGCTCACTTCAATACCCCTAAACACACGACTACCAAGAAGAATTAAACACAATCTTCTTGATATAGCAGACAATGATATAGCAGTCAAAAATGGATACAACCCTGATTTAATAAACAAACTACACAAAAAGTAAAACACATCAGACCAACTGCACACAACACAGTAAATACATCACACTTACATACTACAATTCCAATACACACAAAATTGCTAACACATTTAGGAAACACAATTATAAAGTAGCTTACAGAATCAACAACACCATTAGGAAACACATAAATAATACTATCAAAGACACAGACATATACAGTAAAACAGGGGTTTATAAATTAAATTGTAATGATTGTCACCAATTCTACATCAGCCAGACGGGAAGATCTTTCTACTCCAGATTTTCAGAACATTTAAAAGCCCTCACCACAAACTACATACATTCCACATTTGCCACACATTTACAAAACGAAAACCACAGTTACACAAACATAGAACACAACATGGAAATATTACACTACTTACCTAAAAGTAGAAAACTAAACACAACAGAACAATTTGATATATACAGATATCATGCATTACAACCAAACAACATATTAAATGAACAATTACATTATAAATCACATACACTATTCGATACACTGATCCAAACACACAATTTGAACCCCAGCGCCAATTCCCTCCCACCATCAACCCCCACCACACACACCTATAGTCCATAACCGTTACTCTGTTTATGACATTCAGTATTAACTCCCACTAAAGAAGACATACATCATGTTGAAACGTTTGGGGAAGTGATAACCAAGTTCATAAGTGAAAGTTTATATTTATAATAATATTTAAAAAAAAGTGAACGAAGAGGATGAACCAACAAGATAATTAAATCCATTTTATATTTAACTATCGCTCAGTTAATTGTCCACCACTATATATTTTTAACAGGTTATGTGCCCAGGTGCGTGCAAAGGGCAATATTTATGTGAAATTGAGCAGTGATAATCGAAAACGTGTTTACGTGCAAATAAGTTATTCCGACCGCGTGGTAAAAGTGAAAATTAACCTCAACGCCATAAACATGGAAAGTGAATTACTACGTATTAACAAGTTACAAGGTAGCGAGAACTGGTATGTATGGAAATTTCAGATTATAGTTATATTGAAATCCTACAGCTTATGGAATGTAGTCAAAGGTGTACAAGTTATGCCCACTATGTTAGATAATAATGCATCTGTAGCCGAGAAAAAAGAATATGAAAAGAAGAAATCTGATTTCAAAAAGGCAGACGGGACAGCTCAGAGAAATTGTGACAACTCTGACTGAAAAAACCATGATTCATCTTGTGCATCTAGAAAATGCCAAAGAAGTGTGGGAAAAACTTGTGTCTGTGTATGAGCAAAAATGCGAAGCATCTCTGCACATTCTTCAGCAGCAGTGGCACTCATTTGTCAAGGATTTAGCTGATGATATGGCCACACACATTTCAAAGATTGAAGATTTAGCCTATCGACTTAAAAGCATGGGTGAAACTGTTGATGACAAGATGATAGTGTCAAAAATTCTGCTTACATTGCCAAAGAGTTTTAGTCATTTTCTGTGTGCATGGGAGTCAACAGCTGAGGCTGATCGTACAAAAACGAACCTCATTAACAGATTAAGAGTTGAAGAAATGCGAGTGAATGATACTGAAAAGACTGAAAGTAAAGCTTTTGCATCAAAATCTCAATATAAAGGCAAAGGTGCAAAACAGGGTATGTATAAAAACAATTCTAATAATATGTGTAAACCAAAAGGCGATTGTTTTGTTTGTGGCAAGCCAGGCCATTGGGCTCGAAATTGTAGATTCAGAAAATACAATAATAAAAGTGATAAAAATGACACAAGCAAAAAACGTGATACAACACAGGGAACTGCACTTATAAGTGAGGCCTTAGCATCTATTTTACAAGGCTCTAAAAAGGTTGACATGTGGTATAAAGATTCAGGTGCAACTGACCACATGACACATCATCGAGATTGGTTTGTAGATTATAAACCATTAAATCAAGAAATCTTGGTGCGTATTGGAAATGGTGATTTTCTAAAAGCCTATGGAAAAGGCAATATAAATGTGAATAGATTTGATGGTGAAAAATGGAATAAAAATCATTTAGCAGATGTATTATACGTTCCAGATCTTAGTTACAATCTTTTCTCAAGCTGTGTTGCTTTAGACAAAGGTCTAAAACATTTGCAGATAATAAAGTGTGCAAATTTTTGAAAAACGGTCAAGTCATAGCTATGGGGTTACGCAAAAGACATAGTTTATTCGAGATGCAATTTGAAATTGAGGCTCCGAGCAAAAAACATGAAGAATTGAACACTAACTGTGCTAATATTGCAGATACTTTAGAAATATGGCATCAAAAACTAGTGCATCAAAACTATCCTAGAGTTAAAAAGGTACTTGAACATTTTGGTGTTAAAGTTAAAAACAACGACATATGTTTTTGTAATGCATGTGCAATTGGAAAAGCTCATCGCCTACCCTTTCCAATGAGTACTTCCGAAACCAGTGCTATTGGTGAGATCATTCATGCAGATTTGTGTGGTCCAATGTCACAAAATTCTTTAGGTGGATCAAGATACTTTCTCCTCCTAAAAGATGATTTTCTCATTATAGACATGTGTATTTTATTAATGCAAAGTCTGAAGCTCTTGGTTGCATGACTGACTTTGTTAAAAAAAGAGAAAAACACTGTTATAATGGGATAAAAATCATGAGGACTGACAACGGATTGGAATTTGACTGTGAAAATGTTTCCAAGTTGCTCAGTAACCATGGAATCACGCACCAGCGTTCAGTGGCATATACACCAGAACAAAATGGATTAGCCGAGAGGGAGAACAGAACAGTAGTTGAAGCAGCACGTACTATTCTGCGTGCAAGAATATTCAAACAGACTTTTTGGGCTGAAGTGGTCAATACAGTGGTGTATGTATTAAATCGCACAAGTACAAGTTCAGTAAATGATTTCACTCCTTATGAACTTTGGCATGGTCGTAAACCAAATTTAAAAGATCTACATATATTTGGAGAAAAAGTGTACTCACACATTCCCAAGATCAAAAGGAAGAAGTGGGACACTAAATCTGAAAAGGGATATTTTATTGGATATGAAGACCATATTAAAGGATTTCGAGTTTGGTTTCCTCACAAAAAACAAGTAAATGTAGTACGTGACGTCATTTTCACGAATACATTTGAAAGTGAAGAAGAAAATGATGAAAACAGGGAAGAATACACATCATTATTCTTACCCGATGAAAAGAAAGATAAAGTTCCTAAAGTTGTTCAAAACAACTTTTTTGTTGAAGAACATGATATCGTTCAAAATGATATAACTTCTGAGGATCAAGTGCAATCTGAAGAATCTGAAATAGCTGGTACTGAGAATGACCAGACTACAAACTACAGAAGCAGATTGCGCCAATCATCGACAATCAAACCTCCAGCGAGATATGCTGATTATGTTAACATTGAGGACTGTTTTATTGCAAAAGGTACTGAACCTCTCAATTACCAAGAAGCTGTAAACAGTGATGATGCTGAAAACTGGAGTATTGCTACGAATGAAGAAATCGAATCTCTTCTTAAAAATCACGTATGGGATCTAGTTGAACCACCACCTGGGGCCAATGTCATGGGAAATCGCTGGGTCTTCAAGATTAAAAAGGATCCAAATGGAAATGTTCAAAGGTACAAGGCAAGACTAGTTGCCAAAGGCTTTGATCAAAAGGCTGGAACTGATTTCAAGGAAACTTTCAGTCCCGTAGTAAGATTTGATTCAATTCGAATGATTTATCTATTGCAGCAAAAGAAAAACTCAAACTGAAGCAGTTTGATATCAAAACTGCTTTTCTAAATGGTGAGATTGAAGAGAATGTATATATGAAGCAACCAGAAGGTTTTTCAAATGGAACAAATCAAGTCTGCAAGCTGCTTCGGAGCATATATGGACTCAAACAATCCTCCAGATGTTGGAAATAGAGGTTTACCAAATTTCTAAAGAAGTACGGACTTGAATCTACCAAGGCAGATCCATGTATCTTCACTAGCACGAATAAAGATCGAAGGCTGATTTTGGCCGTCTATATTGATGATGGACTAATTGCGGCTAAAA
Organism: Magicicada septendecula; assembly: GCA_034769895.1. Classification (NCBI taxonomy): domain Eukaryota; kingdom Metazoa; phylum Arthropoda; class Insecta; order Hemiptera; family Cicadidae; genus Magicicada; species Magicicada septendecula. The sequence goes on from CM068375.1 coordinate 406,289,983, forward strand.
AACAAGACGATATCAACAATCTCATCCATGGGTTAAAAAAGGATTTGAGGTTACTGATGACCAGGCAAATATGTTTCTTGGGTTGCAGATTGAAAGACACCAGGATGGATCAATATTCCTCCATCAAACTGCGTATGCAGAAAAGGTAATCAAAAGGTTTAGGATGCAGAATGCAAATCCAGTGACAATCCCTGCAGATCCTCATGAAGAGACATGCACTGATGCTCATAAAAATCTGAACACTGGAATAGTCAACGCGCCTTATGCAGAAGCTGTTGGAAGCTTGCTTTACCTATCAAATGGTACCAGGCCAGATTTGTCTTTTGCTGTTAATAAGGCAAGTCGCTATCTTCAAAAACCTACAAAGCTTCATTGGAATGCTGTGAAACGAATCCTCAAATACCTAAAGGGAACTCTGGACTACGGTCTAAAGTTCGAAGCAGATATTAATACTCATTTGCAAGTCTATAGTGATGCAGACTTTGCTAGAGAAATTGAAACTCGCAAGTCTGCTTCTGGATATTTAATCAAACTAGGATCGAGTGTACTTACCTGGAGTTCTCAACGACAAGCCACAACAGCATTGTCTACAACCGATGCTGAATATATGGCAGCGTGCCAAGCTGTTAAAGACATAATGTGGCTAAGGAAACTTATGAACAACTTATGCATCTTGAAAAGCACAAAAACAACTCTGTACATGGACAATAAAAGTCCAATTCAACTGATCAAGAATCCAGTCTTTCACAAAAGGACTAAGCACATTGACGTCCAATACTATTATATAAGAGAAAAGTTTGAAGAGAAGGTCTTCAATCTAGAGTATGTAAACACCAAGGATCAGACAGCAGATATCCTCACCAAGCCACTTCCACATCCAGTTTTTGAGTTACATCGGTCAATCATTTGTAAAAGTTTTAAATAATTTTTATGCAGAGACTTTTTATATATATTACATAAACAACGGAAGTGTTGAATAAACATTAAGTATCAGTTAAAAGCGATGTTTATGAGATATAAATAATGATTCGAATATTATATACTTTGTGATTATCTAAATGAAGTTATATGTTCACTAGTGCCAACTTGAAAAACATAAGATGTAACTAGGTCATTGTAGTTGTTAGTGCGAGTGTACTCTGTGATAGCACAGCTTATGCGTTTGTAATTTCTAATAAATCCATTTTATATTTAACTATCGCTCAGTTAATTGTCCACCACTATATATTTTTAACATAAACCTACTTGCAGTGTATTTATTTGAAGATATTATATAACCTATACTATATAATTTGTTAGAAGAAATAAATTGAAACTAAAAGTATTAACAGTGTTACTTTATACTGTGACTTTATTAAACTATTACTATGTAAAAGAAAATAAGAAACAAGAGAATTTATAGGCCTATCTCCCTTTGGGAATACCAAGTTTCTACTAGGAGTGAACAAACTACCATTGGTTAGACAAATCAGTTGCGAAACTCAAGGCAATGAAATAATTTAGAGTACACGTAATACCACAACAAATAATGTGAAAAAAAACATCAGAAACATATAATAAAAACATAACAGTAAGCCACAAGAGTGAATAAACAAAATTTTACAAATAAAAATAATAAAAACAACTGTAATAAAATAAATATAAATAAATAAATAAAAACTTATAAATAATAAGCAACAACAAAAGTAAATTAAATACATTACATACCTCGAAATCTTCAGAGCCATTCACCAGTGTACACAGAATATACAAGTCATGAACTAATCTTTGTCACACCTATTCACATTACAATTTGCTTCACTCAAATAACACATTATAGGTAAAATTAAACTACTGAATGGTTTTTAAAATACTAGAATTTCAGTTATTCAGACACTATTTCAAATTTGTATTTAAAAATATCAGCTGTTGCACTTTCCTCGAAGTTAATCGTGTTCTTCGTTCAGATAAAATTATTCCTGCCCTGGAAAATATCCTTTCACAGGGAACGGATGTTGCAACCATGTTACATCTAGTTCTGACCAAATGTGCAAGATTAGGGTATACACGTTAGTGATATTTCCACCACAGTAAGGGATTTTCGCTTCTCTCTATTGGTGTGTCTTGAAGATATTTATCTACTTCTTGTATAGCCATTGATAAAGATGTCCCTATTTGTTTAACTTTGCTTATCTGGTTTTTATAATGGTCCCAAATTGAAACTGTTTCCTCCTCTGTTATTTTAGGTTGTAGATTTACTTTGGTTGCAATGCTTGAATTGGTTCTTGAATTTTTTGTAATTTGTGAAGATACTAGTTCAGCTGCATATTTTTTTGTATTTTCTAGAGAAGTATTGTCTTCAAAAAAGTAGTGTTTGTACCTGGGGTCAGGCATCATGCAAAGTGAAATTGTTTTGCTTTTTTCCAAATTAGCAAACCTTACAGAAATTCCTTCTAGAAGTTTAAGTGCAATTTCTCTGACAAGTGGTTTAGTTAATTTCACACTTACCTTTTGTATTGATAATTTTAATCCTTGGGTTATAGGTATTATCTGACTGGCGGTGATATATTTCTCTCCACTCATTTCTTTTGTTACCTCCTCACAAGGTCGCAGAATAGCACACAGTTCTTTACAACTTCCCCATTCTTCAGCTGTTAATGTTTCTATGTCTGTTGTTAGTAATGCCAAAGAGTGTTTTACAGCATCTACCAGTTCAACAAATCGTTTAAGCATATAGTAAACAGAATTCCAGCGTGTTACAATATCTTGCAGAAGTTTTTTAGGTTGCTGAACACCTATCTGTTCTTGATATTTTGTGATTTTTAAATGTGCAATATTACTTCTCTTAAAAAATGTTACAATTGTTTTTAATTTTTTGATTATGTCATTTACAATTAAGAGGCTGTCTTGAACAATTAAATTTAATGTGTGAGCATAACATCCAAAATGCTTCCTCTTAAGTATGCTTTGTATAGCACTAGTAATATTTATGGCATTATCAGTAATAACAATTGAAATTTTTCCAGACAAGTCCCATTCATTTATAATACACAAAATTTCATCTGCTAAATTTTGAGATGTTTTATTTATTTTGATAACTGAATAGTCTAATAGTATATGTTTCACTTCAAAATCCTGATTAATGTAATGTGCAGTAATTGCATTAAAAGTTTCATTTGTTGAAGAAGACCATGTGTCAGTTGTTAAGCAAACACTTGGTGCATCTTTTTTAATAGATTCTTTCATTTCATTTACCTTTGTTTCATAATAAGATGGTAACAGTGTGTTAGCAAAATACTTTCTAGAAGGAATTTGATAACTAGGGGCACAAGTATTCATCAAATTTCGGAAACCTCTGTCTTCAACAACTGTAAATGGTTGAAGATCCCAAATAAAAAGTTTCATTATGGCCTCATCAATTTTGTTTTTATCAGATACTGCTAATTTTTTGGGTATGTAAGTTGATATTGACATTTGTTTTTTACTTGTTGGAACAGGAGACTGAAATGAAGATGGTTGATTTTGGAAGGTGTCAGTAGCTCTTGAAGTGGTTGGTCTCTCTGGACTAAAAAAAATGGGAGGAAGATTCTACTACTAAGTTTTCTTGCACATTTGGTCCTATTTGCAATATATCACCTGAAGAATTTCTGTTCTTGGCAAAGATTGCACAGCAGTTTGGGTGGATATAGTAGGAAGAGCAACTGTTGGATGGCTTCTTTGTAAATGTTTTTTTAAATTACTAACTGTACTTTTATATGATAGTTTTGTTTTTCAAATGTTGCACAATGCAACACAGTTACCGACTGATTCATAAAGCTCCACACATCACTTGTTTTTCTTCTTCGATACATGTCACCAAGCAAAACCAACAACAGTCACAGTCAACACTTTCCACTGGACAGCAATACTTAAAAAGGCCTTCCCCCATAGTACAGGGGTTCCCGACCCTTGGTAGGCATACCACTAGTGGTAAGCAAGAAGACCTAGCTAGGAAAAAAATATTTACTTAAAAAAAATAATAAATACAAATTTATGTTCAAAACAATAAGAAATTTTCATCGGACATAATTTAAACTGATTACCCTTAAGGAATTAGATTTAAGGAACAGGACTTGATAAAGTGCATAAACATCCATTACAACAATCTCATCATTTACATGAGATCAGATGTGTAGTGCAGTTAAAATCACATTAATAAAAAGTATAACCTATCAACATCAGCCACTCTATAAGTTATAACACAATATAATTCGTTATTTCAAAACTTACCAAGTTGGTGATTAGTATAATATATAATTTATTAGCATATAATCTGTATTATATATCTGCATATCACACGAGAATAAATGTAACATCAGGATGAATTTTTTCCTTTATTAAAAACAGCTCCGCTCTTTGCGCAGAATGAAGTATACAGGACGAAAAAGTGTACTAGTTCCTACTCGAAATATTGTAACGGGGCTAAAGTGAGGGGTTTTTTATTTTATTAAATTTGGGGTTTTATTTTATTAAATATCAACAATTCATGTCCATCTGTGTGGTCCGTCCCATGGCAATATGAAGCATAGTTTCGAACAAAGGAACTGTGGTGTAACAATTGTAAAGGAATGTGCGGGTTGACAATTCTTAGAATTTTGCGATTGTGTGACACCTGCGCCCAAACGCACTCACATCGGCAGAGCGCAGATGACGCCAAGAAACACAAAACCAACATGGCCTGGTGGTGAATTCTTTTTAACATGTGCGTTTATGACGGCGGAAATGAAACTTAGTCCCGCCTATTTGTGACGTCGACCAGTGAACACTGAATATCGTCGACATCAAATACACGAAAAACCCATGTGTTGAATGAACAGTGACGGACAATTCGATAATAAGGCATTGAAATTTCCGCTCTGTCCGAGCGTTTTGAGGGAGGCGCGTTGATAACTTTCTTCCCAGTCGACTAGCAATATAGGCCACGCGTGGCACCTATCAGTCTTCTGCCCGGGCAAATCTTCATTTTTTAGTCGGCCGACAAAACATCCATGTGATTCTCCAAAAAATCTGTATAACAGTGAAATCAGTGCTGAACAGTGAATATCGAACGTTATCAAAGTAATATTATAAACTTATCAATGTCAAGAAAATGAAAGACTTTGAGAGACGCACCATGTGGTCGAGGAAGAGGACGCTTCATTCGTAATGTTACCAAATTGAAAAATTATCATCATTATCTTTTTGTATATACTAGGGTTGGGATAAATTAATGGTGTGAATGTGAGAATGGGCAGACTGGGCTGTTTTACGTAAGTATAAGATGAATATTAAAATGTGTTAATATAAGAGGTTTCACTAAGATTTAATGAACTTTTAATTTGTCTTGATTTTGGGAAAGAATATGTCATGATTAGAAAACAATACAAAAAATGAAATAATTATATATTAAAAATTTTTATTCTCTTCACAAAATGCGAGTTGCGTCAGTTCTTGAAATAACCCTACAATCATGCCTGCATCCCAACGTTCGTGTGACGTAACTCTGGGCTGAAAAAAACGATTTTCAAGGTAAGTGGAAGATAAATAATTTTATGTATTTGTTTTTGTATTTAATAATATTATCACAATTGGCGAGTCCGAAAGGGACAGTTTTTATAAGTTAAAATAGAAAAACCACACCTACAACTGATGCAAGCGTGATTTGAGGTTAAAGTAGTGAAGTAGAAGAACGTAATTTACGCATTGTATATGTAAGATTGAAATTGTGTTATGAGGAATTAAATTAATTTGAGTAAAGTAACAAGTCTTTTAAAATAATAAATAATGGATAATAATGAGAGTATTAATAACGAAGTCAGCTTCTCTGACAGTCAAACAGAGATTCAAATAAATACCGACTCAGGTATTCAAACAGAGTCACTATCAGTAGATGACCGTAATGTAGAAGAATCTGTAATTAGTACGCCGGGAGCGATTTCCACTCCCGTAACAATTAAAACAAATACAAAAGAAAAAGAGATGTCCATGAATGACTTATTTAAACTTCTCAGTAAACGATTTGATAGTAATGACGAAAAATTCAATGAACAGAATAGTAAATTTGATGGTATAAATAGTCGTTTTGACAATAACGATATAAAATTGAATGAAATTAAAAGTGAATTTAACTGTAAATTCGACGCCAAATTCGAAGTACAGAATAACAAATTTGACGAATTAAAAAACCAAATTAACGAAATTAATAAACGTTTTGAGAATACTAATGAGATAATAGAAACTAGCTGTAACAGATTAGAACAGAGTATAGAGAAAATGGTAGAGTCAGTAGAAAAACAAGTGTATAAAAATGTGGTATTAGAGAATAAGGTAACAAATGATAACAATGATATTGAAAATGGTAATGTAATTGAAAAGGTGGTATCAGAGAGTGATACGTTGAAAATAGATAGTGAGAAAGTGAGTGAGAGAGAGAGAGAGTAATAGGTTGTAACGGAGTAGTAATTAGTGTTGTTGAATTAGAGAAAGAGTGGCAAGATAGAGTAGATGAGTATGTAGGGCAGAGGGTAAATTTTCCCCATATTTGTGATGAACCAAAGTGTTCAAAAATGTTATCGTTCAAGGGCAAGAGTCCCGTGTTAGTGGAAGATTTAAGTTGTTTCCCCTTTTTGTATGAGTTTGTACCCTCTGTGTGGAATGGTGTTGAAAGAGTGAGATGGTGTTATGGAGAAAGAGAATTAGATAGAGAGTTGTGTGTTGATAGAGAGATAGAATTATATAAATTAATGAGAGATTATAATGAGTTGAAAGAAATGTTGGAAGTGATAGAGATAAATGATATGAAATACTTACCTGTTAAAAGAGAGAGTGAGAATTATTTTGATGATATCTGTTTAAATAATAATCATAATTTACCTTATGATGAGAAAATAACTGACCTTATATTGAAAATGACTACTGATGGAGACTGGACAAAAATAAATAATGTTGACTTGGTTTATGATAAAATAATTGTAATGGGAAGTAACCCTATATATATGATTATTGTGGTAAAATGAATGAACTAAAATTTTATGGTTATTACACACAGGATAGCCATATGAGGTATGTAAATAAAATTGAAAACTGTTATGTGAAACCCAGACTAATATTCGATGATGGAGGCTGAACATTAAATTCATAAATGGACAATTTTAAATATTTTGTTTTATGGTTCTGACCTTGCAGATTTGGACTATGAAGTGTGATAAAACTGAATAATTAATGATGAAGAATTGTAAATAAATGTTTAGTGAAAGTAATTGTGTGTATGGTAACAAGTATATAATGTAAACCATGTGTGTATGTAGTAGAAATTGTTGTGATAATAATAATAATATTTTTTGCAGCCTAAATAAATAACAAAATAATTTTGAAGAGGATAACAAATGAACTGTAATTATTGTAATTGGTGAGAGTAATTAAAATTATTGCGTTTTCAATAATTAATCTAAGTAAAATAATTGGAGGTGTTTAAATATTTTTGATTGATTTAAATGTTATATAGTTGAATTTTTCTAATGGATTTGAATTATTTTACGAGATGTGAATTTGATAGTAATAAATAGATAAATGTTAAATTGTTTGGTATGAAATAACATTGTTGTTAAATGTTTCAGAGGTTACGTGGAGGTATTGGTGTGTGTGGTGTGTATATTTTGTGTTTATGTCAGTAGGTGAATAATGCACTGTAAGTATAAATTTTATAATACAAATCAGATAGAATAAAATGTTTACAGGTGTTTAACTCAAATGAAAAGAGTTTAATTCAATAATGAAAATAATTTTAGATAATTGTACTAAATAGAAACTATAATTAAAAGATAATAATAACTGAAAGGTGATGTAAAATAATTGTTAATAATGAATTTGAAATTTTGAGGGATCTAATTCCAGACAGGGATAAATAATGAAATGATGTTATGTGTTTTAATTTAGTTATTAGTGTGCTATCGCTGTGGTGGCATGTGCCACAGTAGATAGCGGAAAGTGTTGGGGGTAATATAGAGTGTTACCTCCATCGGAGGCCAAAATGGCGTAAAATGCACGGCACACCCTTTTTTACAATTTTATATTGTATACTGATAAACTGCCGTGCCGTGCAGATAAATAATGATGATAACATGCCTGAAGGTAGAGTTGATTTCCCCGACTTTTCGGGCGATTACTGCCTTACCAGCATTCGATCATAAGGCATTGAAATTTCTGCTCTGTCCGAGCGTTTGGAGGGAGGCGCGTTGATAACTTTCTTCCCAGTCGACTAGCAATATAGGCCACGCGTGGCACCTATCAGTCTTCTGCCCGGGCAAATCTTCATTTTTTAGTCGGCCGACAAAACATCCATGTGATTCTCCAAAAAATCTGTATAACAGTGAAATCAGTGCTGAACAGTGAATATCGAACGTTATCAAAGTAATATTATAAACTTATCAACGTCAAGAAAATGAAAGACTTTGAGAGACGCACCATGTGGTCGAGGAAGAGGACGCTTCATTCGTAATGTTACCAAATTGAAAAATTATCATCATTATCTTTTTGTATATACTAGGGTTGGGATAAATTAATGGCGTGAATGTGAGAATGGGCAGACTGGGCTGTTTTATGTAAGTATAAGATGAATATTAAAATGTGTTAATATAAGAGGTTTCACTAAGATTTAATGAACTTTTAATTTGTCTTGATTTTGGGAAAGAATATGTCATGATTAGAAAACAATACAAAAAATGAAATAATTATATATTAAAAATTGTTATTCTCTTCACAAAATGCGAGTTGCATCAGTTCTTGAAATAACCCTACAATCATGCTTGCATCCCAACGTTCGTGTGACGTAACTCTGGGCTGAAAAAAACGATTTTCAAGGTAAGTGGAAGATAAATAATTTTATGTATTTGTATTTAATATTATTATCACAATATTCTTGATACTACCTGTTCCTAAAATACTAGGTGTTACTGAAATACTACTGTTACTCTGGAACGCGTTGTTCCTTGTGTATCGGTGATACCACTAGTATTTGAAATACCTAGTATTTTAAATACGCATTACTGGCTGTTCCTTGCGTTCCAGCGATATTTTTGTACACCTAGTATTTGGCCTTGGCATATTCATTTACATGATCTTGCGTACTTTTTGTGTGTGTGTGTGTGTGTCTGTGTAGGTGCGTAGGGGGTGTGCCTCGACTCGGAACAGCAAGGGCGGCGTGTCTCGACTCAGAACAGCGTCGCCGCGAATAACAGGTATTTCAATTTTTTAGTCACTGTTACATCCGTTCCACAAAAATATCGTTCCAAAATACCTATTACAGGTATATCGGCCCACCTCTAGTTGAGTCATCTGTTGACTTGCTGCTACGTTTCATTTAATTGTGGATAGGAAAGTTTGTTGTTTTAGTAACAAATATGTATTTGTTATTGTGAAAGTATGTGGATTGTGAATATAATAACGTGATTTCGTCTTTTATTTTTGTGTTTTTTTTTGTGTTTTTGACTGACTGTCATAATTGTAACAGTCTGGACTTAACCTCAATCTATACACTATTGCATTCGTGCCAGTGTTTGTTTGTTTTTTACTCTTAAATTTCAATTTGAACAATGAGTAACTATTTACGTGATAGTGATGCAATACTAGAGCACCTGGGAGACTCTGATTTAGAGGATTTGCTTGAAGACGATGATGATGTGGACCTAGATCCAACTTTCAGTCCTGGTGATGCCAACTCTGATGATGACAACAGCTCCGACAATGATGACCAAAATGATCTCGCAGCAGCTCCACGGCCATCAACTCATGATCATGGAGCAAGTAAGCCAAAAAATTACTCTTGGACAAAATCTACATTTCCCTCGGAGGCAGACCCTGACAAAACTTATGTAAACTTTGATCCTACGGTTCTGAGTCCAGCTCAGTATTTTGAGAAATATTTCACTCCGGAGCTATTTGAAGCTTTTTCATTTTACACTAACCAATATTATGAACAAAAAAATAACAAAGAAATGCATCCAATGTATCAGTGGCGGCCCGTGCTTAGGTTGCACAACTCCCATTAAATCCTGTAAATCCCTCATAAACTGTATTTTAAATTATAAAATTATGAAAAAAACAATAATTAATAAGTGTTTTCAAGCTAAATAATCGTAATTAATCATTTGTTGATTGAAAAGTGCAGAGCACTTAATGAAAACCGTACACGCTCTCGCCGCGGTGTACTACGGGTATGTACACCAGCTGTGACGCGCTTGCTATATGGAGAAACACAATGTAGTTGTGTTCTGGCTGACTACACTAGGATGTTCCTATTACTTCGCTATAGCTTTGCCTGGTGTGATTAGGGACTGCAAACTCCGCTTGTCAGTCACGGCGCCACCAGTATGTTGTAAATAACACGTGGTGCGACAGTTCGAATTTCTATGGTTATGTTGTTTTATTAGTTCAGTTCATTAGTGTCGGTCGAATTTTTTGTGAAGTTTATTGTTAGTGTTAGTACAATTCATTGTTAAATATAAATAATAGTGCATATTAAAGGATTAAGGCGTCATAGTGTAAGATATTCGTTATATACAACTCGTAGGACGCAATGAATTCTGTCGAAAACTTAACGAAAACACCGTTCAGTTTACGTCCAATTGAGGAAAAAATTGAAATTAAGAGAGTAGGTAGACCTACATCAGATCTTTCAAGTTTTAATCAAACTGTAAATTCAGGTAATAGAATTTTTAATCGTAAATTTACAACAGACTTATACAATAAATATTCCTGGTTATGTGGGTGTGACACTAAAATTGCATTATTTTGCTTTCCTTGTATATTGTTTGGAGGGGAGGAGACTTGGACTAAGACTGGATTTAAAGACTTAAACCATTTTAATGACAGAACTAAAAAACATGAGGCTTCAGGTACCCACATAAAAAATAGTTTACAGTTAGCATTGTTAGGAACAACTAACATAGCAGAACAACTAGATACAGCTTATAGGAGAAATATTGTAGCTCACAATGAACAAGTTAAGCAGAATAGATATGTGCTAAGTATTATTATCAACTGTAGCCTATTCGTTTCTGTGGTGTGTTTGAACTAGCTTTAAGAGGCCACGATGAGTCTCAAGAATCAAATAATCCAGGAATTTTTATAGGGTTAATAGATTTTAGTGCAGAGCTAGATACAGTTTTAAAAAACCATCTTGAAACTTCAACAGTATTTAGGGGTACTTCTAAAACCATTCAAAATGAATTACTACAAATAATGCTAGAAGTCTGTCACGAAAGAATTTCAGATGAAATTAAACAAGCAAATTTTTTAGCTGTTATTGCTGATGAAACCAGCGATGTGTCTAATTTATACCAAGTAGCTGTTATCTATAGGTACATAGCAAAAAACAGACCTGTAGAAAGATTCTGGACTTTTCTTAACCCTTCTCGTCATGATGCCAGGGCCTTAGCATCATGTATTCTTGATGAGTTAAAACACCACAAAATAAATGAAACTCCCCAAAAGCTCATTGCACAGACATATGATGGAGCATCTGTAATGGCTGGAACTTCTAGTGGTGTACATGCAATTGTAAAAAATTGTTATGCCGATGCCCAATACACATCATTGTCATGCACATCAGCTGAATTTAGTTGTGATGAAAGCTGCATCAATAAACAGGGAAGTTAGAGTTTTCTTTGCCAATGTTCAAGGTCTTTGCACTTTTTTCTCAGTTAGTCCGCAAAGAACATCAATACTAGATGCAGTAGTACAAAAGTGGTTACCCAGATCTGTACCTACCAGATGGAACTTTCAATCGAGAAGTGTCACAACAATTTACGATCACAGGCAGGACCTAATACAGTGCATGAAAACAATATTAGATTTTGATCACATAAAAAATGACAGTACTCTTTCACAGGCTTCTTGCCACTTAAAAGTTTTAGTAAGTCAAAACTTTATTTTTTGGCTCTCATTTTTTAGAAAAATTATGCCACTTACTGACATACTCTTTAATCAGCTCCAGAAAGTAGATATTGATCTCACTGTTATAAAACGGTCTCTTACAAGTTTTGAAGAAAATGTGTTGAAAATCAGAAATAATAGAAATAATATTGACACAGACACTGGAGAGCCACAACAGTCATCACAAAGTTCACCTCCAAAGAAAAGGAAGATTGACAAAACTGAGTGAAAGAGACAGGCGAAGGAAGTATGTGATGTGATTATATGCCAAATAAAGGAACGGTTTAGATTCACGAGCCATCTCGTAGGAGCATCTTTGTTCATGTCAGAAAAGTTTCCAGATTATGATTCTAAATTTCCAGAAGACACTGTAAAAACTGTATGCAACGCTTACAATTTTCTCAATTTTAAAAAACTCTGTACGGAACTTGCAACAATCTATAGTGCAACGGATTTTAGAAGACTGTCAGGGGCTGTTAGTTTGTACTCTTTTTTCAAAGAAACTTTTAGTGAAGCTGTAAAACTCTTAGAAATTTTGATTACAATACCAATGACCTCTTCTGAAGCAGAAAGATGTTTTTCGACACTTAAAAGAATAAAGACATTTCTAAGGAACACCATGTCACAAGAGAGGTTGTCTGCATTGGCCATGCTCTCAATAGAAAGGGACCTGATCATGGAAATTCATGATTTCAATCAGAAGGTGATTGAAAAATTTGCCAGTCTGAAAGAAAGGCAGATGGATTTTCTTTTCAAATAAGGGTAAGTGACAAAATTATTCCAAATATCACTATAATATTGACGACTCGGAACACAAAGTTTTTTATAAGTAAAAACGTAAAGTTTTACCTTACAGCCTAAACCGGCTTTCACCTATAGAAGGCTTCATCAGAGGCTGTCGTTAGTAGCGCTGCTCGTCTTGTTGTTGGCGACGAGAAAGTGTTTCGAAAGATTGGAGCTGTGTGTGTGTGGTGAGATGTGTTCGAATAATGCGTGCGATTTGAATTGTGTCTGTTCGTTTAGGATGTCGTTTTTATTTGTTTTTGTGTGTTTGTATATTTCTAATTGTTCTAGAGTGTCTAGAACAATTATTCCCAAGTATAACTATATTTTTCAATATTAATTATGTCTACACAGTAAAATAGTTTATCTAAAGTGAATTAATACTAAAATAAATAGGCCTGTTATTACGTTAACTAATTTCAAAATAATTTCAATACATTTTTTGGATGCTGTTACACAGAAAATGTTATATTACCATATAAGTTATAATTTTGAATTAAATAAAACAATACTAACTTTATTGTTCAGTCATATAAACTTAGTGATATTTTTGCATTTTCTATTTAAACAATTTAATACCATCCAACCCACAACTGCAACCCCCAAAATTTTCAGCCACCAGCCGCCACTGCAATGTATACTGCTTCAGAAATGAAGAAATTTTTTGGTATTCATGGCCTTATCGGCATTTTCAAGTACCCCAGAGTCTGACTGTACTGGGCAAGTAGATTTACATTCAATGAGATTGCCGAAGCCATGCCTAGGGACAGATTTTTTATGTTAAGAGTCAATTTGCACTGTGTAGATAACCTTGGCACCACAGAAGTTCAACAAAAGGCTAATAGGTTGTGGAAAGTACAGCAAGTTATTACTCCTGTGCATACTCGGTGTTTGCAGCTTGAACGAGGCAGTGGCACATATTCAATTGACGAACAGATGATACCTTTCTTAGGCGCCTGTCCAGTTCATCAAGTGGTGAAAAATAAACCAAAGCCAGTCGGCCTGAAGAATTATGTAATTACATCATCCAATGTACTAATGCTAGATTTTGAAGTTTTTCAGGGGTCCACTACTCCGTTTTCGTATACCAGCCTTGGACATGGGCCCGCTGTTGTCTTACGTCTGGTCCAAACACTTCCTGCTAGAAGTTCAGTCTACTTTGACCGGTATTTTACTATTCTTCCTTTGCTTGGAAGACTTACTCAGCTGCAAATTGAGGGCACTGGCACTTTACAAGCAAACAGACTGTCGGAAAACGATCGGCAGTTCAGAAATGTCAATGTGAGCAAAACTAGACAAAACCCCATGAACAGAGGAGAATTTGATGAGTATACAAGAGATGACAAAAAAATTGCATTAGTGTTGTGGAAAGACAGTAAAAGTATTATCATGGGGCCCACCAGTACAGGATCAGAAACAGTTGCTAATGTCGAACGTTGGGATAAAAAACAAAAAAAATATGTCGATGTTCAATGCCCATCAGTTGTGAAAAAATATAATGTCTACATGGGAGGTGTTGATCTTGTTGATCAAATGATGGAGTACTTCAGATCATGCATACAAACAAAAAAATGGCCTGTTAAAGTAATTCTACATTTTTTTGACCTCTCAATCGTGAACTCCTGGTTTGAATATCGATTGGACTGTGACCTGAAGAAGATAAGAAAAAAGACCAAATGGATCTAATGGAATGCAGACTCTCAATCGCAGAGTTTCTCATTGCTGGACCAACAAGAAAGCGTTCCATGGAACACATTGAAAATGATGAAGGGCCCCCAATGCGCATGGCATGGAAAATAAGTGTTCCGACAACAAAACCATCACAGGACAAACGGTATGATGGCTACAACCATTGGCCTACTGTTGACAAGCTGAAAACCCCTCACATGTGTCGTTTGGAAGGCTGCTCATCGAAATCAAGAACAAGATGCACAAAATGTAATGTTTACTTGTGTTTAAACAAAGATGCGAATTGTTTTGTCAAGTTTCACACCGATGAAAAGTAATTCTGAAAATGTCAAACTTAAGTTTCTTACATACATACATACATTACATACATATTTCCAAGTTATATTCATTAGTGTATTCTATTCTTAACAAAATGTAGCTGTAACTTTGTATTTTTGTAGCTGTAATTTTGTAGTTGAATAAAATTTTGTTATACTGTCACAATTGTAACACTTTTTTTTAGGGAAGTCTAGAGACCCAACTGTCACTTTTGTGACACCCCCCACAACCCCCCTCAATAGTAAACAAAAATCTGAAAAAAATTTAATACATTTTTGAAGCATTAACAAGATAAATATAAAAGAGGTTTCAAAAAATAACGTTTAGTTTAGCTTCAGGTCTGAAAGGGCTAAGAGGGCCGAAAATAGTTGATGAATTCTATTAATCTCTTTTATTTTTTTCAGCTTGTAACTCTTTTTTAAATAAACAAAAGCTTATTACACAGCATTTGCGTACAGGCATATGTTTGAAATATAGGAAAGTCAGTTCAGTCACTAGCTTCTCAACAATGTTTTAGTAACGCGCATTTTTATTGTTTTTCAGTTAGCTTGAACGGAATTGACTGCAAGATGTTATCACATTTCAGCCACTTTAAAGATAGTACCGTAATATAGATTAGTTTTAATTATTTTTTTTCTTTTGTATGAAGTGTCTCCACGGAACTACACACCCCCAAGGCCAAATTCTAGATACCCTACTGAAAACTTTAACCTTCATTGAGCTAGCTTTACTTTATCGAAAGCTACAACAGAGATGAAATTAAGATATCCATAATAATTATGTATAATTTTGTTTTCCAGATTTGCGGAAAATATCAGGAGATGTAGGGAATTTGCCATCTCTACTTGACACTTGGACAGAAAATCCAAGAAAATAATTTCCATTACACAAATAAGTGCTTGGATTTCGTTGTCCATGACATGTCCGGTACTTAACTAAATACAGGGTAAGTCAAAAAGTAAAGGCAAATTTTATTTTCCCTGCTGCAATGGATGGCAGCACTGACTGAACAATGACATATCATAACCTCAAAGTTTTTTTGTTCTTTAGCTGTGTTGTTTCAGTGCTCAGCTCCATTCGTAGTGATTTCAGGGCATTTTATTATGAGTGCCCTGTTGTCCGTGTACACCAAGGAAGAAATGAGGGGAGTGGTACGTTTTCTGCACTCTGAAAGGACTAAACCTGCGGAGATTATTCGCAGAATACAGCAGCAGTACGGTGAGAGCTGTCTTAGTGAACGCAAAATTTATGAGTGGATAAATCGCTTTAAAAATGGTCGTGTATCTATCTGCGATGAAGAGCGTTCCGGTAGGCCATCCACTTCGAAGACGGACAAGAACATCGAGACAGTTGAGCGAATGATTCATGATGATCGTCGTGTCAAAATTGATGATATTGCGCATGTGTTGAACATTAGCCATGATTCAGCAGTTGCAATCATCCACGAATCACTAAATTATCGCAAAGTGTGTGCTTGTTGGGTACCACATCGACTGACAGACCAGCACAAACAGAAACGTTTGGAAATTTTGAAATCACATTTAAGGCGTTTAGAAGAGGAAGGAGAAGAGTTTCTCAGTCGCATAGTAACCGTTGATGAGACGTGGGTCCATCACTTCGAACCACAGAGTAAGCGGCAGAGTATGGTGTGGAAACATCCTCGCCTACAGCAAAAAAGTTCAAAAGACAAGTTTCTGCAGGAAAGTTGATGATGACAGTGTTTTGGGATATGAAAGGTCCACTTCTAATTCATTACACTCCTAAAGGTCAAACAGTGGATAGTGACAGCTACTGTGAGCTACTGCGAGATCTGAAACCCAAAATCAAAACAAAGAGGCGAGGAAAACTTTCAAAAGGTGTGCTTTTGCTTCAGGACAATGCCCGTCCTCATACTGCGGGGAAAACGATCCAGTGCATTCAAGATCTTGGTTTTGAGCTGCTTGAGCATCCGGCGTACAGTCCTGACCTAGCTCCAAGTGATTTTCACCTTTTTGGTCCGATGAAGGAGCACCTGCGTGAATCCAAGTTTTCGTCGGATGACGAGGTTGTGGAGGCGGTGTGCGAGTGGCTGTGCACGATGCCACAAATCTTCTTCCAGGACGGAATTATGAAGCTTGTCAAGAGATGGACCAAGTGCATAGAAGTTGAGGGAGATTATGTAGAGAAATGATGTTACTTGTCATCTTGTTTTCACAATAAAAAGTTCCTTTTTAAAAATTTGCCTTTACTTTTTGACTTACCCTCGCTTAACAACGTTTAACAAAACATTGCTACCAGCGGCAACCTCTGAAGAAGCTTTTTAAAAGTGAAAACCGGTTCAGGTTGTAAGGTAAAACGTTTTTACCCATAAAAAGTTTAGTGTTCCGAATCGTAGTGAAATAATTATATGTAACAATAAGTAGTCTGTTAATATACAAATTGTATACTTATTTTTGTATATTTATTTATTATGTGAATCTTACAATAATTATGGTACTTACCATAATTATTAGAGCACATGTCATCATCACTATCTTTGTTTCTTGTTGGGTCCAGAGTTCGTATTAAGCGTAAATAGAGACAGTTTGGTGATTGAAATGAAGTTATCAACATCAATATGGTAGTAAATCAACTTATTTTTTATTATTTCGAATTTGCAAAATTAAATCGTCATACATTACAATGGCTGCCTTATCGTGACGAAGACAAAATGGCGGTCATATTCTTACTATTATATTCATTAGTCATGACTTTAAATACTTCGTTATATTGTTTGATTAACTAGATAATTTTATTACTTTGCAGCTATTAACATACTTAAGTGTTTCCATTTGATTTATACTGCTATAATCTTTAACACAAACCAACGCCTCAGTTTTGTTACCGGCATTGCTTGATACACTCTTCCTCTCTCTCACTCTCTCCCTCTCATCACAATATTATTCAAGATACATTTTTGTTTTAGGTATTATTAATTTTGAGCTCAATTATTTAAAAGAAATTTTGATTGCAATTTTGACTTTCCTGCTACTTCGTGCTATCCACATTGAATGGTCATCATCGTCCGGCCAGGTGTGCGGCGTAGTTTCCGTATTTACTGGGTGTTTCTGTCACTGACTTTACATTGTTAACTAAATGATAATTGTGAAGCACCAACTCTTGTTAATTACATTTCTGTCACTGATTTTAACACATTTTATCTGGCTGACCTTTTGCCAGCAACATTGATAGCATCTTCACTCTATGATGGTATTCAACAGACTGAGAGTGGATGCTATGTACATTTTGCGTAAGTGTGTGCGCATTGACATCATTGTCTGGTGTATCGAAATAGGAAACGCCCTGATTATGCGTCATTGTTATTACGTCCTGTATGTTTTTTAATGACGTTTCGTATTGTTGGCCAATGACAATTATATAACGCTGTGTGTCACCGGTCACGTAGGCTTGACCTTGGAATCGTCCCGCACCGATGTAACTGCGTTGTTTTCGTTAAACACAGGGAAAATTGCCCTACCCATTTACATGTGTGCAAAATACAATATAATACAATAAAATAATTCCTTTTGTACCATAAATATGAAAACAGGCTTTTGTCCTGTTACAAAACCCCCTCAATGAAAGGTTTTATGCTGAAGCATAAAAACTTTCATTGACCCATTCACACTTCCTAAAGGGATCAGCCCAGATATGTTGCCACAACCCCCTGTAGTGGTAATATAAAAAGAAATACAATCGCTTACCCTTGGTCCGATGATGATGATCGTACCTGTCCGACCCTACCGGACTTCTCTGACGAGATCCCAACGCCATAAGGCCGGTCAGGCACTGTTCGCTCCTGCTCTGCCGCACCGGTCAGCTCAGGACCGCCGTCACAACACCATTAAACTCTGAAACATGAATACAAAATTTAAAATAGTGGCCTTATCTATTCCCATATCCACAACTGATATGTCTCCTCTTAGATGCATTGGTTTGTGTTTTGAGGCATTGGTTTGCTTAACTCTAAAAATCCTCTAACAATCAAAACAAACAAGATTTAGGACAGAGAAATCCATTTCCACTTTTGACATTCCTACATTTATCAAAGCTTTCTGACTCCAGTCAATATTAACTTATTTCCCTCACCACAAGAAAACATATTATTATACTAAGCATAACACATAAAACAACTTTTTAATTTTCAAAGCAACAACCATTATCTCTATCATTTTATATAAAATCAAAAAAATATATCTATTATGGCAAACACTTCAAATATTTTAAAATTTTCTTTACTCAGCTTTAATGATATTCATATTTCTTTACAACAGAATCATAATTATATATTTTTATATCCAACACCAATATCGACATTATTTCTTTACTTAATATTTGTTACCGTTGCTACTAATAACAATAAAACATTGAACATCAAGCATTAACATTGTTACATTTACATTACATAATTCACATTTAAATAACTTGTACCAAAACTTTATAACATTTTTATTATCAACTCTCTATTCAACTTTTAATTAGTTACCATTTATTGTATCATTAGGTTCTATAAAAATTTCAAATTTATTATTAATCTCTCTGTTACATCACCTTTCTATTATGAATTTTCTTTTTCTAACCTTTTCATCAATCCTTATCTAGTTTGGGTGACTCTCTATTATTCACTATTATCTATATCTTATTTTGGCATTTATCTATCTAACCTTATTCACCTTTCTTCTAACAATCACTACTACCAACCATTAACATATTATGACACCAATCTCCCAATAATAACAACCCCCTTCAACATTAATTCTATTTATACCATTCACTTCTTTAAGTGAAATTTCAATTACCTCTTTGTACTAAGATGTGTGTACCCTACCTGGCAATATACGCGTTCATAACCTTTTGCCCTCCACCAAATATCGGCAAACACTCTTACCCTTCTCTAATTATGGGAACTGCCCAACGACGCACGTTGATCACTCCTTACACCACTATCCTTACTACAAAATATCACCATCAACTATTATTCTCTAATTACATATTACTCATCTTCTCTACATATAATCACAAACTACTGTGTCCCTAAAATATCTAACATCCTCTTTGTGTATTATCTGTATCTCAACTTCTTATTCTCTCTAACTCCCAATAAAGTTAACTTGGCTAATTCATATGCCTTATTTATCATTATCACCCAGGCTCTATCCCTTTTTAACACTTTACATTACTGTGATCATTGACAATTGCATTAGAAAATTCATCCCTCACCAATAATAACAATACATCTCAATATCCAAATATATTACATGCTTAATCATTTATTATCCATTAGAATCTAAATCTCATAATTATTTAAATTCCTTATCAAACTTGCTTCAATTATTTAAAATTCTACAGTACATGGTTTACATAAAAATATATAAAATACACAACATCAAGAATACATGAATACATTGACATCAACGCACAAAAATATACAATCCAAATTATCATTTAATCATTTACCATAAATCAGTTCATAAAAACAGTCCATCTTGAAATCACACTATCACATAATTAAATGTTCATAATACAATAAAATAATTATCCTCCATCATCAAACAACAATCGAATCTTAGGTCTATACAACTTATTTTTCCTTAAAAATATTATATCACCATCATGAATATAGTACTTATTTAAATTCTTATATTCTACAAAATGATCATAATTAATAGGGTTATTCCCTATCAATTTATCATACAACTTGTCACGATCGATTATGGTCCTGTCACCTTCAGTATAATTAGTCACAATCAGATAATTTACTAAGTCATTATTTTCATTATCATCTCCTACTATTGTTATACCAGCTTCCACCCAAGGTAAGTATTTACTATAATTATCAACCATCTCTACTCCTAACCTTTCCATAAACTCTTCATACTTTCTACTTATCTTAAAAATCTCTATTTCTCTCTTTCTCTCATAGTACCTCTCACTATACCTCTCTCTCTCTCAGTATATCTCTCTCTATCACACCAGGCTACATTCTCTCTCTATATATTTGCATAGGGCACTACTACATCATAAAAAAAAACCCCTTGCTTCACCAGGTACATCAACACAAAAAACTAAGGGATCATTTGGAGACCACATGTCTCCCACATAAATTCTAGAGGAACCTTCGTCCTCAAACAACATTTGCGGAGTCTTTACTCCACCTATACCACTGGGAAAATTTGCCCTCTGCCCACCATACTCACTTAAACTCTCTTTACCCCCTCTTTCAATCTCATCAACAACTATCTCCTCACCATTAACCTCTACTCTCTTTAAAATCTCATTATCACTACCAATATCCACACTATTATCTCCTATTACCATATTTTTATTTATTTTATCATAATTCTTACCACTACTTACCTTGTCTTTATTTATGTTTAATTTGTCTATTTCTCTACTTTGTGATTCTATCTGGTTTTGAATTGTCTCTTTTACTGTCTCATTAATTTTATCGATTCTGTTGTCTAAATTATTTATTTTACTATTAAATTTCTCATTAACTGTTTCTATTGTTTGTTTCTGAATATTATCGCAACGTATCTCTATTTCATTTATTCTTTCATCAAAATTACAATTTTGCTTTTAATTTCCTTTTTTATGTCATTGAATTTCTCATCCAATTGGTTAAACTTATCATTAAAATTGTCAAGTCTTGTATTTTCCTCATGAAATTTATTGTCAAACTTAATACTCTGTTCGTTAAATTTTTCATCAAAAAGTAATCTCATCATTTTTATCACGTCATTCTCCTCAACTCTTTTTGTTGGGACTGGTGTCGAGTGAATACCTTCACTCATTATTTCTGATTCTGTTACGCTTATTTCACTATTGTTTGCCATTGTTAAAAAAATTTAATGAACTGTTGCTTTCTACAGACGTCACAACATAACCTACAATTGTAATACCCCACACTTCAATACTCACTCTGTCTCTATATTTGGGCTTATTATATAAAAAATTTCCTTTTTTTTATTGTCGCCAGTTCGGGCACCATTTGTATACAAATTGTATACTTATTTTTGTGTATTTATTTATTATGTGAATCTTACAATAATTATGGTACTTACCATAATTATTAGAGCACATGTCATCATCACTATCTTTGTTTCTTGTTGGGTCCAGAGTTCGTATTAAGCGTAAATAGAGACAGTTTGGTGATTGAAATGAAGTTATCAACATCAATATGGTAGTAAATCAACTTATTTTTTATTATTTCGAATTTGCAAAATTAAATCGTCATACATTACAATGGCTGCCTTATCGTGACGAAGACAAAATGGCGGTCATATTCTTACTATTATATTCATTAGTCATGACTTTAAATACTTCGTTATATTGTTTGATTAACTAGATAATTTTATTACTTTGCAGCTATTAACATACTTAAGTGTTTCCATTTGATTTATACTGCTATAATCTTTAACACAAACCAACGCCTCAGTTTTGTTACCGGCATTGCTTGATACACTCTTCCTCTCTCTCACTCTCTCCCTCTCATCACAATATTATTCAAGATACATTTTTGTTTTAGGTATTATTAATTTTGAGCTCAATTATTTAAAAGAAATTTTGATTGCAATTTTGACTTTCCTGCTACTTCGTGCTATCCACATTGAACGGTCATCATCGTCCGGCCAGGTGTGCGGCGTAGTTTCCGTATTTACTGGGTGTTTCTGTCACTGACTTTACATTGTTAACTAAATGATAATTGTGAAGCACTAACTCTTGTTAATTACATTTCTGTCACTGATTTTAACACATTTTATCTGGCTGACCTTTTGCCAGCAACATTGATAGCATCTTCACTCTGTGATGGTATTCAACAGATGAGAGTGGATGCTATGTACATTTTGCGTGTGTGCGCATTGACGTCATTGTCTGGTGTATCGAAATAGGAAACGCCCTGATTATGCGTCATTGTTGTTACGTCCTGTATGTTTTTTAATGACGTTTCGTATTGTTGGCCAATGACAATTATATAATGCTGTGTGTCGCCGGTCACGTAGGCTTGGCCTTGGAATCGTCCCGCACCGATGTAACTGCGTTGTTTTCATTAAACACAGGGAAAATTGCCCTACCCATTTACATGTGTGCAAAATACAATAAAATAATTCCTTTTGTACCATAAATATGAAAACAGGCTTTTGTCCTGTTACAAGTCTCAGAAATTTTCTGCTACATCAGCTCTCAGAAAGTCTGGAATTAACACGTTGACTGCTAAAAAAAATATTGGCTTACCCTAGGAGCTACTTTTTTTTAAAATTTAAATTCTTACCTTTTGGTGTTGGAAGAGCATGGGCAGCACCACAGGGAGCCCTTCCAATTTTCTTTTCTCCTTGTGCTGAGTCAAATGATTCAGCGCGAGTTTATTGGCATTTTTTGACGGTAAAGACAGTACAAAAGTTAAAGTAATAAGGAGTGCTGCTCTCTACCCGCGGATAGGAGAGGCTACCGTTTTCGAATTTTCACTGTTTGATCCGTATCGCCATCTGCTGAGATTTTGCAGCAGTTTTAAAACAGTGCTGCGTCCTGGTGAGAATTTCCTTACAAACGGACAATGAACGGAAATTTTCTGTTAAGGCTTGTCTCAAAATCAAAGCCTAGCTGAGGACCTCGTAGAAAATCTCTTCGGTGGAGAGAGGTGTGAAAATCTAGCATCGACTTCTTTTAAATATGAGATAAGTTTCTTAACGACTGCGGTAAGTTTTGATTTCGTTATATTAATTATATACTAAACTTTTAAAGGAGAAAACGTTTTTTTTAGTAAGCTTGAGTAAGCCCCCACTTGTCGGAGCATGCATTGTGAGATGCGTGATTGTTCGTAAAGTTTTTATAAACCAATAAAACTTGATTATTGGAGTGTCAGAATCTCAGCTTTAATACCTAAAGTCCAATAACCACAATATATTTAATTTTACACTTTCATTAACACCGATGTAACGAGATTCGGTTGAGCACTTAACCTGTTACACAATGTGTCGTCATTAAGTGGTATAAAGTTTTGCTACAATGACAGTAAAACTTTATACAAATATAATTGGGAACTTACTCAGGCACGTTTTAAACGTAAATCATGTCTCATTCAAAGTAGTAGTATTCTCAGATTCTATGGAGTAAAAAACTATGTGTTTTTTTAAATAAATTCTGCGCCACGTGGTAACCTCAATTTCACTCAAAGTAATAAGATCATAAGATGTTACAGAGCCAAGATAGATTATTGTATTGCAAAAGCAACTCACATTCAGTGAGGTTCAAGTTATAAAGCGTTATAAAGAATCATTGTTAGAGAACTTTTTAAGTAAGGCATGTTGGCCAAAATAATGTTACCAAGTTTTATTATGTACACCAAACTAGGGTTGTTATCTTCTGAGGTGGCGAGCAGACCAATGGAAAAGTTATTTATTGACTACGTGGGGCCGTTCCCCCGTAGCAAGTCAGGTAATGCTTACCTGCTTGTTTGTGTAGATGCTTTTTCAAAGTTTGCCTGGCTACTGCCCTTACGGCAGGCAACCGCTCGTTTGACCATCAACGCTTTACAGAACCACGTTTTTCAGCATTTCGGTCTTCCGACCATCATTATCTCGGACAATGGCCCGCAATTTATTTCAAACGAATTCAGGCGTATGTGTTTCGCCAGTGGCATCAAACACGTAACCACTTCCCCTTATTATCCACAACCGTCCCATGCGGAGAGATTCAATCGGAATCTCCGGTCCGCCTTGATTGCTTATCACGCTGAGCAACAAACCACCTGGGATCAGAATCTGAAGTGGTTACAATTAGCCTTCAACACGGCCAGACACGACAGTCATCAGGCCGTGCCCTTTGAAATTTTGTTTGGATTCTCGCCCGCACTCCCGTTGACCAACCTATGGGATATCGAAGATCTTCTGCCGCGGGAGCCCAATAATAAAACTGCGGAGAGATGGAAAATGGCTCGGAAGAATTTGCTGCGAGCGCACGAGCGGGTCCGTCGGCGTTATAATCAGGGGCGTATTCCAAACCCCTTCCGAATTGGTGACTGGGTCTATTGCCAAAGCCACCCACTCAGCTCTGCCACCGACAAACGTGCTGCGAAGCTATGCTACCGTTGGTCGGGGCCATACCGAATCATAGGATTTACGTCACCGGTGACGGCCCGGCTGGGCGTACCGGGAGACAAACAAAAGTTGTTGACAAGCCACATTTCCAAACTTAAACGTTGTCGGGGGCTATCCAAAACGTTCGAAGGGGGATAGTCCCCGTAAAGATAGGACGGAGGTCCATGTTAAATGTGGAAGTCGTGTTCAGGCGAATGGGGCGAGCCTCAGGAGATCGGAATATCTACGTACGTAGGAATCTTTCTTTGGTCTTTAGCTCTCTCTCTTGTGCTGTATGCGGACTCTGATCAGGTCAGCATGCAGCACCCGCACACTTACATAATACATATCTTCTTTCGTCTCTTTCGTTTTCCTTTTGAATTCTGTTCTCCTGAGAGCAAGCTCAGCTGAGCCAACCCAACCACGACGTCCACTGGTATCTTTTGGGGAGAGGTACACTGCAGGGTACCCTCCTGGCATTTAACGTTGGGGCAACTATGTTGCCCTTTTGGGGTGAGGGTGTGCTGAGTCAAATGATTCAGCGCGAGTTTATTGGCATTTTTTGACGGTAAAGACAGTACAAAAGTTAAAGTAATAAGGAGTGCTGCTCTCTACCCGCGGATAGGAGAGGCTACCGTTTTCGAATTTTCACTGTTTGATCCGTATCGCCATCTGCTGAGATTTTGCATCAGTTTTAAAACAGTGCTGCGTCCTGGTGAGAATTTCCTTACAAACGGACAACGAACGGAAATTTTCTGTTAAGGCTTGTCTCAAAATCGAAGCCTAGCTGAGGACCTCGTAGAAAATCTCTTCGGTGGAGAGAGGTGTGAAAATCTAGCATCGACTTCTTTTAAATATGAGATAAGTTTCTTAACGACTGCGGTAAGTTTTGATTTCGTTATATTAATTATATACTAAACTTTTAAAGGAGAAAACGTTTTTTTTAGTAAGCTTGAGTAAGCCCCCACTTGTCGGAGCATGCATTGTGAGATGCGTGATTGTTCGTAAAGTTTTTATAAACCAATAAAACTTGATTATTGGAGTGTCAGAATCTCGGCTTTAATACCTAAAGTCCAATAACCACAATATATTTAATTTTACACCTTCATTAACACCGATGTAACGAGATTCGGTTGAGCACTTAACCTGTTACACAATGTGTCGTCATTAAGTGGTATAAAGTTTTGCTACAATGACAGTAAAACTTTATACAAATATAATTGGGAACTTACTCAGGCACGTTTTAAACGTAAATCATGTCTCATTCGAAGTAGTAGTATTCTCAGATTCTATGGAGTAAAAAACTATGTGTTTTTTTAAATAAATTCTGCGCCACGTGGTAACCTCAATTTCACTCAAAGTAATAAGATCATAAGATGTTACAGAGCCAAGATAGATTATTGTATTGCAAAAGCAACTCACATTCAGTGAGGTTCAAGTTATAAAGCGTTATAAAGAATCATTGTTAGAGAACTTTTTAAGTAAGGCATGTTGGCCAAAATAATGTTACCAAGTTTTATTATGTACACCAAACTAGGGTTGTTATCTTCTGAGGTGGCGAGCAGACCAATGGAAAAGTTATTTATTGACTACGTGGGGCCGTTCCCCCGTAGCAAGTCAGGTAATGCTTACCTGCTTGTTTGTGTAGATGCTTTTTCAAAGTTTGCCTGGCTACTGCCCTTACGGCAGGCAACCGCTCGTTTGACCATCAACGCTTTACAGAACCACGTTTTTCAGCATTTCGGTCTTCCGACCATCATTATCTCGGACAATGGCCCGCAATTTATTTCAAACGAATTCAGGCGTATGTGTTTCGCCAGTGGCATCAAACACGTAACCACTTCCCCTTATTATCCACAACCGTCCCATGCGGAGAGATTCAATCGGAATCTCCGGTCCGCCTTGATTGCTTATCACGCTGAGCAACAAACCACCTGGGATCAGAATCTGAAGTGGTTACAATTAGCCTTCAACACGGCCAGACACGACAGTCATCAGGCCGTGCCCTTTGAAATTTTGTTTGGATTCTCGCCCGCACTCCCGTTGACCAACCTATGGGATATCGAAGATCTTCTGCCGCGGGAGCCCAATAATAAAACTGCGGAGAGATGGAAAATGGCTCGGAAGAATTTGCTGCGAGCGCACGAGCGGGTCCGTCGGCGTTATAATCAGGGGCGTATTCCAAACCCCTTCCGAATTGGTGACTGGGTCTATTGCCAAAGCCACCCACTCAGCTCTGCCACCGACAAACGTGCTGCGAAGCTATGCTACCGTTGGTCGGGGCCATACCGAATCATAGGATTTACGTCACCGGTGACGGCCCGGCTGGGTGTACCGGGAGACAAACAAAAGTTGTTGACAAGCCACATTTCCAAACTTAAACGTTGTCGGGGGCTATCCAAAACGTTCGAAGGGGGATAGTCCCCGTAAAGATAGGACGGAGGTCCATGTTAAATGTGGAAGTCGTGTTCAGGCGAATGGGGCGAGCCTCAGGAGATCGGAATATCTACGTACGTAGGAATCTTTCTTTGGTCTTTAGCTCTCTCTCTTGTGCTGTATGCGGACTCTGATCAGGTCAGCATGCAGCACCCGCACACTTACATAATACATATCTTCTTTCGTCTCTTTCGTTTTCCTTTTGAATTCTGTTCTCCTGAGAGCAAGCTCAGCTGAGCCAACCCAACCACGACGTCCACTGGTATCTTTTGGGGAGAGGTACACTGCAGGGTACCCTCCTGGCATTTAACGTTGGGGCAACTATGTTGCCCTTTTGGGGTGAGGGTGTGCTGAGTCAAATGATTCAGCGCGAGTTTATTGGCATTTTTTGACGGTAAAGACAGTACAAAAGTTAAAGTAATAAGGAGTGCTGCTCTCTACCCGCGGATAGGAGAGGCTACCGTTTTCGAATTTTCACTGTTTGATCCGTATCGCCATCTGCTGAGATTTTGCAGCAGTTTTAAAACAGTGCTGCGTCCTGGTGAGAATTTCCTTACAAACGGACAACGAACGGAAATTTTCTGTTAAGGCTTGTCTCAAAATCGAAGCCTAGCTGAGGACCTCGTAGAAAATCTCTTCGGTGGAGAGAGGTGTGAAAATCTAGCATCGACTTCTTTTAAATATGAGATAAGTTTCTTAACGACTGCGGTAAGTTTTGATTTCGTTATATTAATTATATACTAAACTTTTAAAGGAGAAAACGTTTTTTTTAGTAAGCTTGAGTAAGCCCCCACTTGTCGGAGCATGCATTGTGAGATGCGTGATTGTTCGTAAAGTTTTTATAAACCAATAAAACTTGATTATTGGAGTGTCAGAATCTCGGCTTTAATACCTAAAGTCCAATAACCACAATATATTTAATTTTACACTTTCATTAACACCGATGTAACGAGATTCGGTTGAGCACTTAACCTGTTACACAATGTGTCGTCATTAAGTGGTATAAAGTTTTGCTACAATGACAGTAAAACTTTATACAAATATAATTGGGAACTTACTCAGGCACGTTTTAAACGTAAATCATGTCTCATTCAAAGTAGTAGTATTCTCAGATTCTATGGAGTAAAAAACTATGTGTTTTTTTAAATAAATTCTGCGCCACGTGGTAACCTCAATTTCACTCAAAGTAATAAGATCATAAGATGTTACAGAGCCAAGATAGATTATTGTATTGCAAAAGCAACTCACATTCAGTGAGGTTCAAGTTATAAAGCGTTATAAAGAATCATTGTTAGAGAACTTTTTAAGTAAGGCATGTTGGCCAAAATAATGTTACCAAGTTTTATTATGTACAACATAACTAGGTGTTGTTTTTATTTATGTATTTTGGAGGGTGTCCAAACAGTGGGGGCATTTGTGTGTGGTCTCTCACTAAAAATGTAATGTGTGACAATAGGGTTCACTGAACAGAGACAAGTCCTGCTGCCACTGAACGAAATGACATCTTAAAAGCTCCACACTCGACACCGAAGAGAACAACGGCCGCAACAACATGCCAATCATGAGATCGCCACACTATAAATAAGATCATCCTTCTGGGCACATATAAGCAGGTGAAAAATATCCATTTATACTACACGTAGAATCAACATGGCACCAGATATACATAATCATCAGTTTTACCGTTCAAGTATACATTCATTTGGATCCCCAATTGATGGGACAGTTTAGTGTGAACACTAAGTATTAATTGTAAATTTCAATACATGTATAGTAAATTGTCAGTTCAGAGACTGACATGTCTACAACACAGCATCCAACTTAGATTGCCACTCATTTCTTTATAGTACTTTCGCTACAGATTTAAAGTCAGTTTTGTTATTACCAATTTTCTCAAGTTTAATTTACTATGCATAAAAACATATATTTTCTCTTATTTTTAAAATCTGGTTATGTCATTTGTATAAAAAGATTACTGGGGAGGTAGGTGTTATTTTAAATTAGTTTCAACCAAGCTGTGCATGTCGAAACACTTTTCAACTTGTTTGTCGAAACAAGGTTGTTGAAACAAGGTTGTTGAGACTGGTTATAAATTGAAGAAACTTGTCCGTCTCTGACACACAAATGTATTTTTTTATATAAGGTGCTAATATTGTGCAATTTTTCCCTTTCATTAATTGGCCCTATTTTAGTCTATATAAATTCTTTATTTTAATCATGGTAACTGGGGGGCGTTAATTATTTTAAACATTTTTTATTTCTCACCTTAATTAAGTATTTTAGCACTTAGCCACTTAGGCACTTGGTTTTAAATTTTAATATCCTGGGGACATTTGTATGCAATACCTTATGATACACATGACGTGCAAGTAACCCACACCATGGGGGTACATTTATAGAAATAAATCTTTAATCCTAATTGGGATTCCTATAAAGACGAAGTTTAGAATTTATATACACCAGAAGGCTAATATAAAAAAAAAAGGGCGTGGCAAGAGACCTTTATGTATTTGTATACTATTGTATATGTAATTTGTCTTGTGGAACGTGTTATGTCTGTATATTTCTGTGTACATTTTGGGGGATATATATATATATATATATATATAAATATTATGCATTGCTGTACTTTTGGTGGGATATAGGGATTTTATTATTATTAGAATTTATATACACCAGTAGACGAGTATTCTATCTCAATAATCGTGGCTGATCATTTCTTTATGAAAATTAATTATTTTATTTAACAAGTATAGTAAGTGTCACCTTTAAAGTTCATTTACATTGGATGAATAATTATTTTAATTATTAATAGTAACTGTGAATGAAATTATTTACCTTCATCAATTTATATACTGCATTTTAAAAGAAACATATGTTATAAATTTTATATTTTAAGAAATAGTTTAATGGGAGTTTTATTTTGAGGTTAATGATTATTTTACATTTTCAATTCATTGATGGTGACATAGCAATTATTTTCATGGACTCAGTTAATATTTTTCAGGTGGCCTTGTTGAGAGGGTATACTTCTTTAGTTAACCATTTAAAAGGGGAATTCTAAATCACTGTTGTTTTTTTGTTATTAATATTATGAGATAGAATAATAAAACCATTGTTAATTATTTAATTCTTGAGTTTTTATTGCAAGTCCCGTCTTACTGGATCCAGCGCAAATTTTAGCTTCTCTAGGCCTTAGCCTAGTTTTAATTAACTTGTAACCCCTCTTTACAAAAAGAAATATTCTTTTTGTTTTAACTACTCAAAATGAAGTAGGGGTTTCATTTGGTAGCAGAGCGCGGTTACATCCTGTCAATGTTTGACCCAAACAAACCCAAGACACGGCCACAGTAGTCCTATTTGAATCACTAAATCCATAAATGCCACATGTCCATTCTTTCAGAAATTAATATATTCAAGAGGAATACACTATACTTATGAAAATCCATCGATTTGTGCAAGAAAGTCATATGTCCAATAACACACAATAATTAGCTATTAAAATATTGAAGTATTCATTTTGTGCAGAAAGGCCACATGTCCTGGACATGTGATTCTTCTGCACTTAACAACAGAACTACTCTGAAATCAGTTGATTTGTATATTTAGAGGTTACTTAATTTTTACTGGTTATAACCTTTCTTGAATTGGCGTTTTGACAATTAATTATGAGTTGTGAAGATGAAATAGATTAGAATTAATGACATGAAACATGGAAATATGACTTGCTACGTTTAAGTTGAAGGATGTGCCCACAAAACTTCTGATATATGTTCATTTTTATACCATTATATGAATAATTTTGTTAAGGATGGTATTGATGGATAAAATTTGTCTTGCGACAACTGAACAGGACAAAACAAGAATCATGCAGTTGCAAGAACGTTGATGGTTTTAATTAAAATGCAAAAATTGAAAGTTATAAAACTCTTCTTACCTCTTCGTGGGCACTCGTTTTTGCCTTATAACTAAGATTTTGGGCTAATAAAGAGGAAAATCCACCAGCATGACAGACTGTTTGCTACTGACGTGTATGTGTAAGACATAATTTTCAAGGCTTCAAATAATCCTGATAAGTTTTTATTTTCTTGATAAATCAGAAATAGTTTTGGATTTCAAAAACTGGTACAATAATGTGTGCACTAAAACATCTGTTGTCCTGGAATTTGTAAGTTCCAGGACCAGACCAAAAGAAAAATTGTTGGTCTCTAAATATCATTATTTTGAATATACATCAAGAAGTGCATGATTCGTTAAAATAAAAGAATTAATTGATGGATTTGCCAATTGGACTTATAAATTAAGCAAGATGAAGGACCTAAAGAATCTAACTATATGCCTCAAAGAGCAACATGTTTTTGGAACAAAAACTTGTGCCTGGCCTACTAAAACCATACAAGGTTGCACACAATCCGTTGGTCAATAAAACAAAATGTTTTATTTTACACATTTGATTAAAGAATATTAATTATTTGACTTATATGTGTATTTAAATCGATTTTGTGGGGTTCTTTTTTATTAGCAGTGGACTGTATATTGTACAACTAAATAGTTAAAAGGCTTTATTCTCATGTAATCAACAATGCATAAATATTAAGCATTTACTGACCTTGTCCTTGTGCGTTGTAAATGTCCTGTTGTAAGCAACACTTTGGTGATTTTCTAGGCAGTCCTAAACTTAACAATAATATTCCAACAAACGTTAAACACATAAAATAAACACATGAAATAAGCACAAAGTAAAATAACAATAGCGGTGAATAGTCTTTCTATTCTTGCGGTATGCGTGTATAAACCAAAAAGAACTGCACTGCACGATATGCCTTACACTACACGAAAGAAAAACGCTCTAATTATGATTGCTGATTACAATGTGAATTGTACTTTGAAACAGGTAATGGGAGTGCACTCTATTAGAGATAATGAAGTAGAGATAGGGCGAGTTTAACTATTGTTATGAAAACAAAATATCTGACATACCGGCCCCTTTGAACCAACTGGTTCAACAAGAAACATTAAAAGAACATAAGAACAAATTTGATCCTTTGGAAGAGTATAATAAAACTAAATTATAAGGGGCAGTAGCCAATTGACTGGTCAAGGATTTTAGTAAATGGGAAGACGGATACCTTAACAGGACGGGTCAAGGTTCCACCGGCAGTCTTCATGTTGATGACACGTACCACTCCATCATTCCCTGGAGATACGGAGATGACTCTCCCGAGCTTCCACTTGAGGGGTGGCAGGTTTGTTTATGAATAACGACTAAATCTCCTATTTTGAGATTTTCTTGAGGTCTGATCCATTTGGACCGTTCTTGAAGTGTGTGGAGGTACTCCATTTGCCATCTTTTCCAGAGATGTTGTGTGAAGGCTTGAACCAATTTCCAGCGTTTTATGTGATTAAGTGGT
This sequence comes from Magicicada septendecula, assembly GCA_034769895.1. Classification (NCBI taxonomy): domain Eukaryota; kingdom Metazoa; phylum Arthropoda; class Insecta; order Hemiptera; family Cicadidae; genus Magicicada; species Magicicada septendecula. The sequence continues at coordinate 406,322,642 of CM068375.1, forward strand.
GCATTGGTTAGTTGAGGTTCGATCAGGGCATTAAGAGGTCCTCCAGTTAGAAAATGTCCTGGTGTAAGAGGTTGAAGATCTGAAGGGTCATTCGAGAGAGGAACTATCGGCCTCGAATTAAGGATAGCTTCAACACGCACAACTAAGGTGGTAAATTCTTCGTACATTAAAATGTGTTCACCTATGACTCTGGTGAGATGATATTTTGCACCTTTAATGGCACGTTCCCAAAGTCCACCTTGGTGAGGTGCACGCGGAGGAATGAAATGGAATGTGATACTGTTGTTCGTAGCAAAATCTTGCATCTCTGGTTGCTTCATGAGATCTTGAAAACATCTTTTGAGCGAAGAAGCAGCTCCTATGAAATTAGTCCCACAATCAGAGTACAGGTCTGATACAAGACCTCTCCTAGAGATGAATCTCGTAAGGGCTGCAATGAAGGCGTCTGTAGTTAAATCAGTAACCACTTCCAAGTGTACAGCTTTTGTTGCAAAACAGATGAACAGGCAGAGGTACACCTTTATAGGCTGTATCCTGCGAAGTGTAAAAAACTTGACCATGTAAGGGCCAGCATAATCAACTCCAGAAGCGTTGAAACAACGAGTAGGGGTAACATGACCGGCTGGTAGATCACCCATGAGCGGAGACGTGTTTGTTGATTTTGTATGAAAACATCGTACGCATTTAAATATTCTTGAGCGTATAACACTGCGGGCGGAGAGGATCCAAAAGCATTGAGATAGTGTTGCTTGGAGGAACTGGGGACCAGCGTGCAGGTACATGCCATGATAGTAATCGATGAGTAAATGAATAGCGGCATGATTTTTTGGCAGAAGAATAGGATGTTTGGCATTGTAAGTAAGCGCAGAGTTCTTCAGTTGACCTCCGACACGGACTATTCCTGCATCATCAATAAAGGGTGCTAGACATTGGATGCGGTTTGAGCATGTCCTTTTCTTGGAGAGTAGATCTATGTCTTCTGCAAAGTGAAGTCTCTGAATGAGCCAGCAAATGCGGTTACAGGCGTTATTTAATCCAGTTACTGTAAATGATCCACTTATGGTGGTTTTAAATTTCAAACGGGTTATAAAGCGAAGGACATAAGCCATTACATGAAGAAGAGTCGTCCAAGAAGAAAACTTTGTAAGAAATCCAAATGTTGGGATTTCTTTTGTGGTCATCATAAGATTAAGCACATTTGGTTTCATTTCGGGAATAGACTCCTCCGAAATTGGATGAAGGATAGATTGTGGCCAGGTCTGCGTTGATTTAGCGAGCCACGGTGGTCCTAGCCACCACTGGCTATGTTTCATCAGAACCGTGGGTGTCAAGCCTCGAGAAGCACAATCAGCAGGATTGTCAACAGTTGAAACATATTTCCAGATGTGCGGTGAAACTAAGTCTTGTATTTGTGCCACACGATTAGCAACATACACCTTGAGACAAAAAGATAGAGTGCGTATCCAGGATAGAACTACTGTAGAGTCGCACCATGCTGAAATGTTGTCAATCTTGTGATGTTGTGAGAGCTGTTCTGTACAGTAATGTAGCAATTTGGCTAACATGTGCGCACCACAAAGTTCCAAGCGGGGAATAGTCACACGCTTCAGTGGAGCTACTCTTGATTTTGCGATCAGCAGTCGTATGTTGACATCTCCTGCTGCGTCTTCTGTGTGCAGGAAGACACAAGCTGCATATCCGGATTCACTTCCATCTGAAAATCCATGAAGCTGGATATTGACTGCAGTTGCTAAGGATATGAAACGTGGTATCCTTAGCTTTTCTATTTCTGGAAGTTCTTTCACGAATCGTGACCACTTCTCGGAAATATGATCAGGTAATGGAGAATCCCAATCTAAGCCTAAGGTCCATACATGCTGCGTTAAGACTTTAGACCAAAAAACTATTGGGGATATCCAACCACAAGGGTCATAAATCTGAGCAATTGATGAAAGTAAAGTTCTTTTTGTGTAATTACTTGAAGGTGTGTGCATCAAATATGAAAAGACATCAATATCTGGGATCCATTTTAGCCCTAAAAGACTTGAAAATGGCTGTTCTGACGTGCGTAATATGAGGGGTGTCTCATGATTATGTTGCATGACATTTTCTAAGAGTTTAGGATGGTTTGAAGACCACTTGCTCAGTTCGAATCCACCCTTTTTCAAAAGGAAAACAACATCCTCTTGAAGGTGGAGAGCTTCTTCCAGAGAATTGCTCCCTAATAGAGCATCATCAACATATATTTGCTGTTGGAGTGCATCAGCAGCAAGTAGATGATTTTTTCCTTCGTCCATAATGAGCTGTTGTACTACTCTATTAGCAAGGTAAGGCAAGGACATCATACCATAAGTGACAGTAGTCAATTGGTAGACCTTTAGCGGGACTGAAGTGTCTTCTCTCCAGTATATTAACTGAAAGATCTGATCATCTTTATGGATGGATATCTGCCTAAACATTTGTTTGATATCACAAGAGAAAACAAAATTATGTTGACAAAAGCGAAGAATTATATCAGTAATGTCATTGTGCAACTTTGGACCCTGATGTAGAATGTGGTTCAGTGAGACACTTGAAGAAGATGGTGCTGATGCATTGAAAACAACACGGATTTTCCTATCTTTAAAAACGCCATGATGTGGCAAAAAGTAATGCGGCTTGTTCAGAGACGGCACAAATGTGCACAGTTTCATGTGCCCACATGCTAAGTAGTCATTCGTAAAATTGACATACTTCTGTTTAAACTCAGGTTGAGATTCAAATTTGCGTTCAAGTGTATTAAACAGGCGTTTTGCCAAAGTTGTAGAGTCACCTAGTTGAGCAGGGTTTCCGCTGAAAGGCAAGTGACAAACATATCTGCCGGAGGCATCTCTCTTATGAGTAGAGACGAAGTGAGCTTCACATTTTTCATCTTGTGGAGCGAGTTTTGTAGTGTGAGGTGGTTCCTCTATGGACCAAAAACGTTGCAATGTTGCATGCAGATCACGATCATTCGTTGATAAAAGAGTCACTAAGCCTGAGTAAGGATTAGACTTAAGTGAAACAGGTGTAGGACCAAGCACAACATAGCCAAAGATTGTATTGACAGCGTATGGCATATTCTTGCCGAGATTGATAAAGGTACCATTAAGAGTCAATGCAAATAAATCTGCTCCAATCAGAAGGTCAACTGGACCCGGAACATCAAAAGTGGGATCCGCTAGCATATAACCTTTGGTCGCTCTTTAATTTCTGGTGGGAGCTGAACACGAGGCAGATTGCATGATATTTTATTAAGAATCATGACTGGGTGAGATTTTGCTAAAATATTCCCACTGAGCAATGACAGTATCACAAAGGTAAGTCCATTTGTTTTCACTAGGGCGGTAGAGATGCCACTAAGTTCTGGAACATCTGTTTGAGAGCGGTACAAACACAAAGTCTTTGCACAACTTTCTGAAATAATTGTTGTTTGGGATACACTATCAAGCACAGCTCGTACAACTGCTGCATTTCCATTGGCAGATGTGATATGCACCAAAGCAGTTGCGAGTAACACAGTGTTATTCTGGTTGCAAGAAACACCTATCAAGGTAGTATCCTGGTGACACTCTGCAGAGTGGTTTTGCTTATGCATCGTCGTTTCAACAGAAAGGCACAAGGTAGGTCTATTTGACTGAGTCAATTTTTGTTGCGGTTGTGCGGAGCGGTTCTCAACAAAAAAATGTAGTAGGCTATGGTGACGCCTACGACATACTTTGCATGTGTGGATAGACTTACAGGTGACTAACTTATGTGTTCCAAAACAATTTTGACACAAGTTTTTATTTTTAACAAAAGCTTGTCTGTCTTGTACAGTAAGTGCAGAAAACTCTGCACATCTATATATGTTGTGTGAATTTGATGAACAGAAGATACAATGCTGAGTGTGAGTAGTGACCATCGCTATTTTGTGCGGTTTAAACTGGTTTTTATTCATTTTAAAGCCACTGATTTTTTGAGAGGTTTGAAGAGAAGGTTCATTTTTTGAGATGATATTAGTTAAACCCGCTGCCTCTTTGCAAGAACATTCATTTTCTAAGAATGTAATTACTTCTGTAATGGTAGGAACATTTTGTAAATTATCTCAAGAATGTTCAAGTTTGGTCCTGAATTCCATGTCAAATCTACGCAAAATATATGAGGTCAACAACAAACTTTTGCTAGCAATATCATGTCCTAGTGTTTGAGCCCTTGATAATTTTCATTGTAGGTCGACAGGAAATTCCTCATTTGTTTAACTGAAGGATTGTGCAATTGTGGTAACTCAAATATATTGTTTACGTGAAGTGTTATCAACAATCTAGAATTTTGATATCTTTTTAGCAAAGTTTGGCAGGCTATGGCATAGTTTGTATTAGTGACAGGCAATGATTTAATTAAATTTAGCGGCTCATCAGTCAAACAAGAAAGCAAGTATGTAAATTTCTCCACATTAGAAATGGTTTTATTTTTGTGAACTGCATTTTCAAACAGACTGTGAAAGGCTACCCATTTCTCAGGTTGTCCAGAAAATGTTCCCAAGTTTAAGCGAGGTAAATTTATGGTGGGAGTAGGTGCAACTAGTTGTGATGCACCAGTGTGAGACTGATCCAAGGTTTCCTACGGTAGCAATGGTAGAAAAAAGGAGCACACGAACTTTGTATAGCTATATTTAAGTCTGATATAGAATCTTGTAATCTTGAAATCTGTTCATTATCCAGATCTTCTGGTAAAGGTGTTGTACTAAATAGTTTATTTATAAGCCTTTCAAATTCAGCATATTTATTTTCTGCGGTGGAACTAAGCAAACTAACTTTTCGTGTTTGCTGTTCAGTTAAATTACCTATACCAATAACCTCAAGAGCAACAATTTGCTTGTTAATATTATGAAGCCTACTCTCAATCAGTTCACTTTGCTTCACAAAAGAAGAAAATCTCATTTTGGTAATTTATTAATAAACTCGCTTTAAAAAACAGATTCAGATGTAAATAACAAAAGAGTTCTAAGTAAAAGTTGTAATTCACAATGTTCTTCCAGTATTCAATAATTTCCAGTCCAAATAATTTTAATTTATTTTTTTTTATCACTCTAAAATACCAATATCGTAGATGACAGTAATAATGGTAATATGGTAATAAAGGAATATGGCTACTGTATTTTATAGAAACTAATACAGAGGTCGGTTTTGAAGAAACACACTACACTTCAGAACTATGCTTGCTAGATAAAACATGAAATAACACACGCTGCACAATGAATCAATAAAACTATGCTTGCGTGAAAAACCATGAAAAAATCATAACAAAATGAAAAGAGCACTGAGTATTGGCAATACTCGCCAGTAGTAAATAATTGTTTTTGTTTTGTTTTTTTAATATTTAAACATTACAATAATTCAATAAACATAATAATAAAGAGCAGAATAATTAATAAAAATCTTGCTTTCCAACGTGCTGGATTCTGAATGAAAGATGCTATCCGGGCTGGACGGACCAAAAATGTGGGATTCTTTTTTATTAGCAGTGGACTGTATATTGTACAACTAAATAGTTAAAAGGCTTTATTCTCATGTAATCAACAATGCATAAATATTAAGCGTTTACTGACCTTGTCCTTGTGCGTTGTAAATGTCCTGTTGTAAGCAACACTTTGGTGATTTTCTAGGCAGCCCTAAACTTAACAATAATATTCCAACAAACGTTAAACACATAAAACAAACACATGAAATAAGCACAAAGTAAAATAACAATAGCGGTGAATAGTCTTTCTATTCTTGCGGTATGCGTGTATAAACCAAAAAGAACTGCACTGCACGATATGCCTTACACTACACGAAAGAAAAACGCTCTAATTATGATTGCTGATTACAATGTGAATTGTACTTTGAAACAGGTAATGGGAGTGCACTCTATTAGAGATAATGAAGTAGAGATAGGGTGAGTTTAACTATTGTTATGAAAACAAAATATCTGACAGATTTAAAGTAAAATATTGGTTTGGAGAACCATACATGACTTCCATGTTCTAAGATTTATATTTGAAGTCATTTTAGAAATGAAATATGTTCATAGAAACTACTTCTTTCTTCAGCCTTAACCATAGTACTGTGGTCACTAACGTATACCACCTCACATTAGCGCACTTGATTTTCACTGATGATGGCACTACCAAAACGTCCGGATTTGGAGAAAACAACGGACCATGACCAAACAGCCCGGGAAGGAATTTTAACAACAAACTACTTCTTTGTTGCCGATAATGTAGTACACATATAAAAAATTATCCCTTCCCCTTCAACTATCATTTTCATTTACAGAAAATTACCCTTTCCCCCTTCAACTATCCTCATATGCAAAAAATTATTTGATTCTGTTTGAATTTGCAGCAGCTATCGTTCGTCATAGAAAAAATTCTACACACGGACACTTTTCAGAAAACGACTTTTCTTCATGTTTTGAGGGTAGTACAACCGAATCAGCACTTATCTCGAACATGATTTTTTTCGCCATCACCATACTTCCATTTCCTTATAGAACATGGAAGTAAAAATGATCAGGATAGGAGGGTCCAATTTATGACATTACAAAACATTCTACGTGTTTCTCGGCTTTTCCAGCTGTAATCTGTGGTATGTAGTATTGCTGCTACTGAGATGAAGGACACTTGTCATGCGCCCACGACTAATCCAGATTTCACCAGTTCGCGCACGCTGTGTGGAAGGCCGCAATTGATTACATTATGGTGTTTTCTAGTAGCATTTTTGACCCATAGTATAGAATATTCTGGATCTCAGTGGGGTAAAAATACAAGTACTCAGTGACGCTCAGTCAGTTTTAGTGGCGACTTATTCCAGTGTGGTTTGAAGTATTGTGGCGAAGTGTTACACAATTGTGTTTTGTATTAGTTGACATTTTTATTTGATTTGTTGTAAGAGACTAACTTGTTAATTACAAACTGTTTAATTGTGCTTAATTTAAGCTGGTGATTAGTGACTTAATTGGGGTCTTGTATTTTGTTTTCCACTGTACCATACGACGATCACTAGACCGTCATAACAGTATTTTGAAATAAAGGCATGATTTAAAACGTTCTTGTAACATATACTGTATTTTATTTTATACTTTGTAGTCTCCAAAACTTTTTTTTCTTTTCAAAGTTAATGAACAATATGCTCAACCATTTTTTGCGTTGTAGTATTCTATATCTAAAACATTAACCAAATTTGCTAGTTGCTTACGTCTACAATTGCTGTTTGTAATTATACCTACCTGGCTATTATTGTTCCAGCTATCATTGTCATAGGCTGAGTGAACCTGGAACCTGAAAAATGATATTCTTGTGCCTATGAGATGTGGTGTGTGGTGTACATCATATGGATGTACACAAGGTCAACAATGATAGTTCTAGCCACCCACAACTATGTCACTATTCTTCAGACATCACCCAGCAAGCAGTAGATTTATTTCACAACTATGGCAGGGTATAAATACAGGCTTCAGAAGCAGACATCAGTTAGTTTATAACTATGACTTATACTGTGTATACATCTGGTTGACCGATGGGCCAGGGTCTACCTGCGGCCACGGTATAATCCCTTCCTGCCTCGGATTGGGCTGCAGCTGTCTCGGCAATGAGTCACCTACTGGTTATGTTCCTACGAGGCTACACTTTTTTTACAAAGCATAATTTGATATATTTAATAAATATTTGGAACCTACTAAAACAATAATAAAAAATGATACCAAACTCGACTATATTATGTTTTAAAATTAACCTCTAATATAGGCTAATTATGAAATCTATTTTTGTCCACTGACTTTGTAAAACATTTTAAATAATTACATACTACGTTTGTTTATGACTATTTGGAATATGCTTGGAAAACTATTGGAAAAAGACACAAACATTGACTGTACAATGTTTTATTAAGCATTAGTGTAAATTTAAATAACAGTTGACTAATTAAACGTTCTATAGGGAATCTTTGAAAAATAAAAACTGAGATAGAATTTTTAAAGTAACAATTACAGTAACACTCAAAAGAACAATTTATACAATTAAAATACTATATGGGTCTTAATTAACAAATCTTCAGTGATGCAAAATAACTTCTGATCGATTCATTCTAATGATATCCGTGTCCCCTCTGCAAGAAAAAAAATAAAGATTTTAACTTTAGCATACACAATCTAACATAACAATAAATGTTAGTGAACCAATTTTGTAGCTTTTTTAATACGTTTTACTGAATTAAAATAATACGTTTTATCAAATTAAAATAACTTACTTATTCAAGCTGAGATACTCCCAAGTCGTCTTCCTCCTCACTGTCCCAGTTGCTGTCATCTTCGCCCGAGTCCCCTGGGGCCAGATTTATTATGAGCTCCTGCACACTGCTGTCATCGAGGCCTTCACTTAGCCAATAATTGTCCATTTCTTTCTTAACATGATCGACACATTTTTTCCACGTATCGGGGGGATACGAGTTCACCGCCTCCAGGAACAGTTTTTGTACGTCTTTCAAATTGAATGTCATGTTCCGTGATGTTACATGTCGCTTCAAGTGTCCCCATACCATTTCAATTGGGTTATAATGACAATGGTAGGGTGGGAGCCTTATAACCTTAAACCTCAGGTCAGAAGCTTTTTTATCAATGACATAAGATGTAAGTTGAGGCTTGTGTAGTTTGACTAGACTGTACAGCTCAGGCTTGCGCATATCTGGCGAAAATGTAATTCCACGTTCCCCCAACCAGTCAATGTATTCCCCTTTTCTTGAGGATGTTGTTGGCGCTGGATTTTCCACCCGAGAATGGTACGGTGCGTTATCCATCACTATTGTGGAGCCGGCTGGGATTGATTTTAATAAAATTTAAAAAAACCATCCTTCAAAAACCTTGTGGTTCATTTCCTCATGAAAATCTACAGTCTTTCTTGATTCAAATATCAAAGGTGGCAAGTTTATGCAACCATTGACACCTCCTGCGTGGCAAATGATCAGTCTCTTTCCTTTTCCCAATGGCGCATCTACATTACAATTTACATTATCGTCCATCCAGCCCACTTCCTTTGATGTGTTGGCGTTAACTTTGATGTGTTTTTTGTCAAGAAAAACTACAGATTTCATATCTATTTTTAATTTTTCTTAAAAACCTACATCTCGCCAAAGCAATAGACGGTTTTTCCATTAATAGTTTCCTTTTGTTCAATGTTTTCCATCGGAAACCGAGGCTTTTCAACACTTTTGATAAAGTTCTGATACAACCATTGAAGAGATTTGTCTCACGAAGTGTGACCTACAGCTACCAGAGCGTTGGGACATATTAAAACATAATATAGTCGAGTTTGGTATCATTTTTCATTATTTTTTTTAGTAGGTTCCAAATATTTATTAAAAAATAAAATTATGCTTTGTAAAAAATGTGTAGCCTCGTAGGAACATAACCAGTAGGTGACTCATTGCCGAGACTGCTGCAGCCCAGTCCGAGGCGGGAAGGGATTATACCGTGGCCGCAGGTAGACCCGGGCCCATCGGTCAACCAGATGTATACACAGTATAGAGTGCATTTATTATAAAGTGAGTATAGTGGATTATTCTGTGCAGACATCTGTAATTAGTGTCATGCATTGTTTGTTCTGATAGTGTTGTGTCATTGCCGGCTCTAGTAGAAGGCTGGAATATTAAACGTGGCAACACTGGAACCTGCTGATATTTGAGGCCGACTAGACAAGCACTTAATTTATGTATTTCAATAATCAAATTGCCGGTTAACAACAGTTTTATAATTATTCATTTTTTGCAAATTAAAAGTTTATTATGTAAAATACTGTTATATTATTTAAGAAATATACTAATTAACTCATTCAATAATTCGAACAAAATTAATTCATTAGGCCTAACATTAGTTTGTTCAACTTAAATGTATAGTACTAAGTCCGCACAGACCTATAATTTAGATTTAGCTACAATAGGCCTACTCATGATTTTAGTAATACTATAAAATTAAATCAAAATATAGCATGTTTACTTTAGCTATTTTATTACACTATGCTTATAGGCCTCAGACGCAACGTTGCCATGTTTAATATTCCGGCCTTCTACTAGAGCCGACCATGGTTGTGTTAATTAGGTGACATTTACTGTTTGTAACGCTAGCCTGTGTTGGATACTACAGTTTATAGTTGTCTTTGTTCAATTAAACTGTAATTAGCGACATCCCTGTGATCAAATAATCTGTTTTCCCTGTTCCAATACGACAATGCAGTACCTTTTAATGCTATTTTGGGGCTGCTGGGAATCTAACCTGGCTTCTAGATTGGTAGACAAGTGGTGAGGACTTTCTGCGATGTGAAAATCAGTAAGGGAGGAGGAATTTAGAACTGTACTCATTGAAGTCTTTCCACAGACACCAATATTGCTATTTTGGTGCAAGCTATAAAATTTTGCATGGACATTTCAGACCTCCCTTGTACTCCATTTTCAGAAGCTCACTCCATTTATTGGTTTTGTAACATATAATGAGGAACTTATATCTAATTTGTCACTACAGTCATGTTAAAAATTATATTATTTTGATAAAATACTTCTTTTTGATAAAGAACACTTGAAATCGTTAGTTAAATAGTTACTATCACAGCAGCTATGTTATCTCACTCAACCCCAAGTTTTTGCTGTAATTTATGGGTGTTAAATATTGAGCCAGTGCTTATATAGATGTAACTTTACACTCTGTACCAAGTACTTTTGGTCTCAAGACAGGATTGCCTCATTCTACTGTAACTATCGGTATAGAGAACCATACATGACTTCCATGTATATATTTATGACTTCCATGACTTTCTAAGATTTATATTTAAAATCATTTTTGAAATGAAATATTTCTATAGAAACTTCTTTCTTCAGCCTTAAAACTACAGTACTGTGGTCACTAATGTATACCACCTCACATTAGCGCACTTGATTTTTACTGATGATGGCACTTCCGAAACGTCTGGTTTTGCAGAAAACATTGGACCCATGGCCAAACAGGCTGGGAAAGAATTTTAACAACAAACTACTTCTTTGTTACTGATAATGTAGTACACATATAAAAAATCGGTATGGAGAACCATACATGACTTCCATGTTGTAAGATTTATGTTTAAAATAATTTACTTGAATTCGGTTCGGTAATTTCTACAAAAATATCGCCCACCCTCAAACTAATTTCACTATTTATAGATATATTTGTTATTATGGGGTAGTTGTTTAATATAATGTTATTTTCAGTCACTTTATCCATAATATTAAGTAGGCTTACTTTATTCTTATAAAGAAACCGAACTACGCACATAATCATCCCTCCTCCTAAGCGCTCCGAAGTCACTCATGGACCCTAAGCATTTTGCAGAGGGTTCATTCCCTAAATACAAAAGTCTGTCTATGAACCATTCCTCTGTAAATATGTGCAGTTACACTGCCCAGCGATCCACAGGAAGCACAAATCGCTATCCACGCTGGACACTTTTTCGGCTTGCATGTGTTGTGTTAGTGAGGGTTTCGGCATTTTCCATTTAAAAAGCGTGCAAATGTAAGAAAATAAACATGAGTGAGGCCAGAAATAACGCGAATTGTGTGTGTGTTTTGCCTGCCTTTTTATTGTGGTAATCATAATAGTAAAATGGAAACGTAAACATTACATAATTGAGATATGCTTGCCTGCCACGAACGATATATTTTCACTCATACATGATTTAAATTAAAATGAAAAATATAGAATTTTGTTAAAGTGAAATGAAATGTTTCCATAGAAACTACTTCTTTGTTGTCAATAACGTGTTACACATATAAAATTTACTTCCTCCATCATCAACTACCATTTTAATTTATAAAAAAAATTACCCCCTCCTCCCTTCAACTACCCTTTTCATTTACAGATATTTCATCTACCTTTCTACAGTGGATTATTATGACCTTCTTTTCAGGATACTTATTTATGAAAATTAAGCACTTTACTCTTGTTAAAATGTTGCAGGTAAACCACCCCTTTCCCTTAACCGATCTTCACCAAAAACAATAGGCCTTGAGTCCTCTACAATTCAGGGCTGTATGCAAAAAATTATTTGATTCTGTTTGAATTTTCAGCTGTTATCGTTTGCCATAAAAAAATTCTACACACAGACACTTTTCGAAAAATTACTTTCTTTAATGTTTTGATGGTAGTAAAATCGGAAACTGCCATTATCTCGAACACGATTTTTTTCGCCATGACCGTACTTCTATTTCCTTATGGAACATGGAAGTAAAAATTATCACCTCACCATTCAACTATCATCTTTATTTATAATTATTTCATTTACCTTTCTACAGTGGATTATTATGACCTTCTTTTAAGGATACTTTATTTATCAAAATTAAGTACTCTACTTTTGTTAAAACGTAAAACATTGCAGGTAAACTACCCCTTCCCATTAACCGTTCTTTACCAAAATCAATAGGCCTTGAGTCCTCTACAACTCAGGCACATATGCAAAAAATCATTTGATTCTGTTTGAATTAACGGCAATTATCCTTCACCATAGAACAAATTCTATACACAGACACTTTTCAGAAAATGACTTTTCTTCATGTTTTGAGGGTACTAAAATCAGAATCACCCCTTCTCTCGAACATGATTTTTTTTTTGCTATCACCATACTTCCATTTCCTTATGAAACGTGGAGGCAAAATCATATGTTTGTTATCAGGACGATAGCCTGAACAATGCTTTGATTCATATACCTTTCCAATGAATAATCTACTTGGTTTTGGTGGGACTTTATACTTTTTCTTGGGTCAGTTGAGCCGTGTGTGGGCGAGCGTTGTCTTGAAGGAGAATCATGCCTTTTGTCAAGAGTCCACGACATTTGGTCCTGATGGCAGGGTTTACCTTGTTTTCCAGCATATCACTGTAATACAGACTGTTGATTGTTCGTGGTCTTCCAGATAATCACAGAAAATAGGGCCTTGAAAGTCCCAAAAGATCGTCAACATGACTTTACCTGTTGATGGCTGCGTCTTGAATTTTTTTCTAAGTGGGAGAGCTGGTGTGCTTCCATTCAAGGCTTTCTTTTCAATTCTGGCTGAAAATGGTGGATCCAGGTTTCATTGCACGTAACAATTCTTTCAAAAAATGATTCTTTTTCAGTTAAACCATGTGCTTTCAACTGTCTACAGATTTGAAGCCTGGTTTCTTTGTGGGCATCTGTAAGTTGTCTTGGCACCCATCTCGCGCAGGTTTTCTTGTATTGCAGCTTATTCTGAATAATTTTATGGACAGTACCAACACTTACTGAGACTTCAGCAATCATTTCAACAGTTATATGCCTGTTAGCCCCAATAAGCGCGTCAATGAGGGTTTCAAGCGAGGGAGTTGAAACTTCAACCGGTCGGCCACGGCGCTGCTCATCGCTGACATTTACACGACCACTTTTAAACTGTTCTATCCATTTGTAAATGTTCGAACGGTGCAAACAATGATTTCCGTACACTTTTAACATCCTTTCATGAATTTCAGAAGGTTTGACACCTTCTGCGACTAAAAATCTAATCACTGAACGCTGTTCTTCCGCGGTGCAATTATCAAGTGGATTCGCTGTTGTTGACTCAGTAAATTAGAGGTTATGTTTACAAAATTTTATTAAACAGCTGATCAGAAGTAATTACAAGGATGCCAACTTGTACTCCTGAAAATATCGTATTTGATTTATCAAGTAGTTTTTGAGCTAGAGCAATTTGTCTCGTTACTTATTGAATGACCCTCGTATATAGGAAACAGGAAATGCACAACATTCAAATTATGCAGGTGATCAATCTTTTTGGAAGGAAAGGTAAGTAGTTACTGAATTTTTCCCTGGCGTTAAAATAAATAAAATCACAGACAATACATTCATCTGCCCTATTATTTGGTTGACTACAAAACTGCAGCAAGACCTCCCCTAATCATTTTACTTCTTACCGTCATCCTCTTGGGAAAACAAAGCTCATAATCCATAATTTTGTACATTTTTTACCTTACAGTAGTGTCACAAGTCTGACAAACATTACTAGCTGTGTACAAAAAGATTTTGGCCACGGTAGGATATAGTGTTATGCCATTACAGAACGTTCTACTTGTTTCTCGGCTATCCCAGCTGTAATGTTGTGTGCGTACGTGACACTTAACATGCATAACATGAGACATGCTTAATGTTGTGAGACAGTGTTACATAATTAGGCCAGTAAAATTAGATCCAAAAAGTAGAATTCTAGGACTTAATTCGGGGAAAGCTGGAAATCGTTTTAATACCTTCATTTGAGTCTCAATATGTGTAATCTGAGTTTGCACGGTCACAGGAGGTAAGCTTAAGTTTTTGGCTTGAAAAAACCGCAACTTTTTTTGCTAATAAGTTAAAAACAACGCTTCCTAGAGAAAACTTTATGATTACAAGAATTGAAGAACATTAATTCTGCGTCAAACGAGTCCTTAAACTTGAAATTCGGTTCAGTAGTATAGTCAAAAGTTACAGTCAAAAAACGAAATTTTTTACCATTTTTGATTAAATTTCACTTAATGACTTTTCAAACTGCCCTAACTTTGAAACGGCTATTTCAAATGAAAAAAAAACACACTGAATGACGTTGTAGAGCATTAAATTCTGCATTTAGAAATACCAAAAAAATTTTAATTTGGTTAATTTTAAGTATACATATTATAAAATAACGTTTTATAGATATAGATACAAGTGTAAATTATGATTATAAATTCGTAGATAGTACGATAATATTTTATAATTCTTCTTAGTGGATCTTCACTCCTTTAAGCCACACTGTTGGGCTAGCCAACTTGTAAAGTAACAAGTTTTACAAGTATATAAGTGTAGATATAGTGATAAGTAGTGTGAGTGCAGATACGCACCGGTATCTACGATAATGTTGTTTCTTATAAAAATGTAATTGTAACTATTAAGGTTATTTGTGTTATTGTATTGTTTTTAATGGGTGCGTAATAATAGTCCACTTCTTTTATTTAAAATGGTTCGCGCACTCTGTTATGTACCTCCCTCACTTACCACACGTGAATACTTCAGTCCTGTTCAGTGACGGCTCTGCTGAAATACATGCACTTTATATACAAGTAAATATTCAGATCGAATATTCAATATAGTATCACACACAAAATAACTGAAGTAATATCTAATTATTATTCTGAATTATTATTAGATCTTTTTAAACTCTTCCGCCACCTGTGGTAGAACTGATTAAAAAAAATAAATGAACTGATTTAGAATAGAAATGATACTCTTTTCACTGGTAATAAAAGTGGAGGTTTATTAACAATTCAATAAATCATAAAATCTTTGACAATTAACAATCAAAAACTAATAACCTTTTAAATAATGATTACAATTAAAAAATTCAAATAAGACTCTGTTCAGCCTCAAGGCTGGTAAACCTGTTATTGGTACAATAATTTAATTTCAAGAGGTTATGTTCTCTCGTATCAGTGAATTACCATATTTCGTAAGGTTCTTTTAGGTAACATGATACCAGGCACAAGATGTAATATGAATAACGATATAAAATGAACAATAATTAATAATAAGCAAACAAATATAAAAATCAAAAATTAATACCATATATCTGATATTTATGGTACTATCGTACGCGGGAATGCGCACGCAACTTACGGTACTTGTTAACAATTATCAAGCTGGATGACTTGTACAGTAGTTAAAAATGTATTACTTTCTTTTAATAATTCGTTTTAAGAATTATCTATTTGCAAGAGAAAAATTTCAAAAAACTCTTGTTAGTATTTCTATCTGGTTTGGATGTTACTTGAGAACAGATCGGTAATATTGAAATTGTCAAGTTACCGTTACGATTCTGAGGTTAGTTATAACGGGTATTGTTACAATGGTTAAGTATTTCTTAATAGTTATTATTTCTTAATCTATACATCTAAACACATTATTCGTAATACTTTGATATGTTATTATCAGGATTACATTTATTTTTTCGTATGAAAGTTAATAACGTATATTTCAAAACATCGAAAAAATCAAGAAAAATAAGTTTAGTCAAATGAGTGACTAATGTTAATTCTTGTATTTAGTGATAATATTTCAAACATAACTTTTTAAGTTATAATAAATAATTAAAATATTTTTTTATAATATTTTAATAAATGTGAATTAATTTTTTCTTTAATTCTGATAATTCAATCATAGTTTTTAATACTTCGCCTTATTTGACTTGCGTAGTATCAAAAATTAGTTGGTTACGAAGTTATTATTTCTGTTCAGTATTATTTAAATAAAATTATACTCCCTGTTTTTTATTTATCACAACACTCGCAAGTACGATTGGCATTATACACTAATCGTACTCGTTTAATTAAATAAATCCGCACTTTTCACTCGTATATATTGGTGTAGTGTTAAGGTTATGTATGTTGGTTACTTAATGCAAATGCCGCGCACAAATTCAAAATAAAAACTTCTTCATGTTGTCGAGTGGCGTGGCCTCTCCGTCGAAAAGCTAGACATGAACTATAATGCTTCCTCTCAGCGTCTCCTGCTCGTCTGCCGAAAGTCATTCATTCTATTGGTTGGAAACACTATACTCTCTGACCCAAAAGCCTTTGTTTTATTAAAATATTTAATTTTTTAACAAAATCGATTTTGGTGTTGAGGCTTTTTGACGTCAGCACTGGTACAAAAATTTAACTGAAAAGTTTAAAATTACAATAACTTTCTTAATTTACGTCCTATCGTTAAATGGTTGATGTCAGTGAATTGCGGACATCCTGCTTGTTAATTTAAGTCTAAGAATGAATATTTTCCGTCCATCACTTCTATCACAATAACGATTTTATTTATTATTTCCGGTGTATCTTATATTTATAAGTCTATTACACCAGATTTTACTTAATTATATTAAAACACTTCTTAAATAAACACTTTGAGTCCATATCTCAATTGGTTTGATTCAAAATTTGGGAATAATTGTTCCCTACACAAAATCTCGTTATGGCGTCTTTAAGCGTCCATGTTTGATTTTTCATAAATGTGCTTAGAACTAATTTTTCTTATTTAAAACAGTAATATTACAATCTAATAATACTAGTAAAGTTTATTTACACAATTTTACACTAGGATATTTGTATATGACTGTGGTTAATCTACTATTTACATAGTTTCAGTCCTCTTCTATCTCTCTTATACAATTTTTCACCTTATTTTTGGTTTTCTCTATATAAATTATATCATGTAATGATTTTAATTAGTGTACACACATTGTACCTAATTCATTATATACAATGGTTATCTTTTAACTAGTTCAGAACCCTTCAATTTTTCAGTAATGGGCCTGTTTATGTTGTGTCATATCATAGTAGTCATTTATTTTTGTTAATACAATAACTAAATTGTTATTGTTATACTTGGTTTGGATTTCCAAAGTAGCATTAGACATTATTCTAACTCTTGATAATGTTTTCATTTACTTTTAAACAAGTTACAAGTTATATTTTTTCATAAATAACTTGCTCTTATGGTTTGTTTACATTTGGGTTTCTTCATAATAGTCATTTGGTTTTTAATTGTTTGTATATAAAATGACTGTTTTTATGGTCATAGTCTGTTCTCAAAGTAGCATTGGGATTTCCTCTCACTACTGGTAATAACTTTAACAATCTGTGTTCAATCTTTGATACAGTATTTTTCTTAACTAATTAGCTATACAATGGTTCAGCTTACTTCTAGTCATATGTACATAGTTAGTTAGTTTACAATATTTTAGTTACAATATTGTTCTTATTATGTTCAGAATCTGTTCTCAATGTATTATCAGATAATTATCTCACTACTGGTGATACTTTTATTAACATTGGTATTTGCTTTGATACTGTACTTTGCCTAACTAATTTGGCATACTTGTTCCATCTCTGCTATCTCTGTGCCATTATGTTTGACTTGTTCTATTTGCATTGTTTTGCAATATAATACATTGTTTCTTAAGATTTATTATTATTTATAACAAATTCTTGTTTGATATCATAGTTGATGATCATTTATTTATACTAATATGTATCATTTTCTGTTGAATAGGTGTCTTCCCTATGGGTTGTGTAACAATGTACCATCTGTTTTAGTGCAGTATTTTTCTACTACTAAACTGACTTCAGTATGGTATCTTACTATAATATTTTAATTATTTTGTTACACATGTTTATACAACTCCTTCTTAAACACTAACACAAATCTTTTTATATTATTTACAATATTTTTCTGGTCATTGGTGGAATTTAATTCCTGTCATTGTTTGATACATAACAAAGGTTTTTTATTTGTTGTCAGTTCTCTATGAACAATAACATAATTGTTCTATTTTGTTCTATTCTGGTGGTCTTATGATTATCTGTATTGATCACAATTTTATTAAATTAGTCACACTCATTGTCTGTGTTTGTTTGACTATTTTAATTCTTGCTGTTTCCTTATGAAATTAACATATTTTCTTACACTGTAAACTTCATCACTGTAATTGTCTGTGTGGTTTATTCAGTTGAAATTAGTTAATTATTCACAGGTTTCACATCTATATTAAGTACACACTGTAATTGTTTGTGGTTCCTTAAACGTTAAACACTGGTTTTCTTTTCATATTTAATAATCATCATTTCTTTTGTCACTTATATAGTCTTTAGTACACGTGGTTTATGTTGAGTCCTTACATCTTCTGTCCATCTTCTTCTCTCTTCATGGTGCTCTTCCTGGTCCTTCTTCTTTCTTCTTCTTCAAATATTTTCACTGTAGTCGCTATTTTTATTTATCTCCTTTGCTGTTGGAGCTTGTTGGTCCTTATGTCGTTGGTTCCCCTCACTGTTGGATCCTATTGGGTCTGGTTACTGATATTTTGTTTTGGCTCGTGGCATTTTCTTTCTTCATTTTGTATTTGATGTTGCTATGTTAATATTATTTTCTTCATCGTTGGATTTTTTTATAAATATATTTGTAGATACACACTTTATACACTTAGGTTTATCTATCTAGACATACTTCCATGTTTTTCTCTTACTTGACGTTATTAGCTTATATTATGTAACTACCATATTTGGTAACGTTACAATATTGTAAAATACCCCTTGTCGTTGTTATTGTATTAAAATATTTAATGTTTGTGTAATTGGAAGTTTTATCGAACGTAAATTGTGTCGTTCATAAGCGTCTGGTAGCCTGCATGCCTTACCTGTCCCTTCTCGCACTTTTGTAACTCCCGATAGGCGCCAAATTGTTTTATGAGAAAACAAAAGTTTTTACCTGTATGGTTTGACAGTGCACTAGTGTAAATTTGAATCGTTCGCCGACTGGCATGAAACCAATTCTCGTTTGAGTGGGGGAAAACGTGTTGCCAACTTGAATAATGTTGGTTATGTTGACTCACTGCTATTAAACAAAACATACATATTATTCTCTATAAATAAATACTGGACAGATATTCTCGGTTCACACTTTTTTTATATAGGCTCTGAATTATTAGTTCTTGTTAACGCTTTATACAAAATAATAATTGATATAATAATTTTAGCCTCGGCAAAATATAGTCGTTCAGTCAGCGGATTGCTGGGTTGGCAGTACAATGTTTCTATTAGATGCAAGACAGCGTTGGTTATTATTTACAAAATTAAATCTGCCTATAGGGTCCTTTTAAGTACGATACAGAAGTTTTTATAACAAGATAACAAATTAGAACATATCATTTAAAGTTTGTGATCATTAAAATTACACAAGGTTTGCTATAAATTAAATATTGTGGTGTTGAAGTGTGACAGTGTCGTTGTGTAACATAGGTTATCATGTGTTCATTCAGTGTTTACAAAGTTATTTCTTTATGTTATCAATCCTTGAAAATATATTCAGTGATAGTGAGAGTTTTATTATATAGTTAGAATTTTTGAAAGAGAATTTGTTTTATAGTAATCAAATAAATTCAGCAATACTCAACGTTAGTAGATATGATGGGTATTGTCAGTCGTCCATGTAAAGTAATGGGTCGATGTTGATTCTTCCTACTTCAGTCTTGGGCTCAAAATTGGTTGTCATCTTCTTCAAGTCGAATTACAGGTATTTTCCGGTCATCTGGATTAATTCCGAGCTGGTCCTTGGTGTAGATTAGTTGTAATGGCCTCTCATCTGTTGTCCTGGTACTCCTTCTCAAAATTGTGGGCACTTATACTGTTTTTCTGTTGAAAATTTGGGCCCTTCACGGCGTGGCGTCCCTCCAGTTTAGCGTCACTACATCAAGTATTGTTCCTAACTCAAATTAGTCAATATTCGGTTGTTGTCATGGTTACTCAAAGTTTTTGATTGGCTGAAATTGGCTAAAGAGTATTGTTAGGGTATTTGAATTTTTATTTAAACTGGTTACAGATCTTCTAAATGTAATTAATCTTCAGTACTCCCTTTTTAGTAGTAAATATTATCACCACTGTTCATATTTTGGCTCAAGGATTAATTTGACATCCAATATTATAGTGTTCACTTAGGTATCAACATTTTGACAGTTTTGTGAATTTTATTTAATTATACTGTTTTCTTAATTTACATTATTATCATAATATTTCTGCCTTAACATGATTGTCTATTTGTATTTCATAGTTTATATGGTTTAGTCTTCCTAATGTCAGTGTTTAATTCTATAAATTGAAGTTTTTTGTAGTTGACAGTTGGGAATTTGCTTAGGCTTAAACAGCAATTGACTATTTTTCTTTAATTACTGATATTACATTTTATTCTCCTTGTAATGGGCCCTGATTGTTTTAATGCAAGATTCTGTTCATTTGTTCAATGTTTAAGTTGGTTCTTGTAATTGTGTGTAATTTTATTGTTTCCCTATATTAATTTGTCTACTGTCATAACTCACTTTTAGTGTCATTGTATCTGAATGTATTGTTTGTTTCTTGTTTACTGGGTTCTGTTGGTTTTAAAAATCTTATTTCTTACAACATATAACATAACATCTAATGGTTTTAACAATTCCCATAGCTATAATTCTTATCATTTAAACATAATTAATTGGAACATAAACCTTAGTCATTAAAACATAATTCTTATTCATTTAACACATACTTATTTGAAATATATTATCCACTCATACTCTTCAGTGAGTAATAATTATTTTATAGTGTCATCAAAGGAAAACAAACATATAAACATTGATTAATCTTTTAGATTGTAATAGAAAATCCTTACCACTAAACTTATTTGACCTTGTGTCATTAATTATGTAACCTTATCCTATTTCACTATCTCTTACTAAATCATATAACGATTATTAATTGTTTTTATAATTTAATCTTATAGAAACTCTCTATATGGTGATTTAACACACTAATAGTCTATGTTTCTTAACTTTCCTAAAACTATGAATTGTCTCTTAGGCCTGCAATATTAATTAACACACATTTAAAAACCATAGTAATTAGTGATTACTAATACTAACTTAAGTTTAATAATATTAGTTTGTGTAGTTACATTTTGGGTGTCCACTCATATTGGCATTTAAACTATCACAGTCCTTCCTGTGTTTGGCCAATATTAGATCTCACTCACACATAACTTATCACTTATAATTTAGTTTATTCACTTATAAACTTTGGACACTGCTTTATCAGTGTTTTTATCACTTTTTAATGGGGTTTTATTCTCACTTTGGGGTCTTAACACTAACACCTTACACTCAATCTTCTTTTAGTGTTACTGGTGGGTGAATATTATTGTATTGCTTACTAAAAATTCTCTTTCTTACGTCTATTTAGAAAATGTTCACCATCATTACAATTTACTACTCTCATTCTATTGTGTTTTATTGTACCACTGATATTTTAGTATCCTGCTAATGTGATTTGTCCTAGTTTACTCTATCTGTTTGGGTTATTGTGCCTTTCTATATCTTAAGTACTTAATAATTAGTGTTTCTAACTTGTCTGTCCTTACAATTATTAATATTATATACAATTTTCATTAGTGAGTCTATTTCTTTGGTTTAACACAAATTTTGTATTCCTTCTTGGTTCACTTTATTTTGTCATACTTTATACGTCACTTCCTTAGTGTTGTGGCTGATTGTATCATTACACTTCCATGTTAATTGTTTGTTAGTCACTATTCTTCTTATTTACACACTTATGTTGGTGCGGTGGCTAGTTCTAGTCCATTTGCAGTTGTCATTATTTATGTTATTCTTGGTCCTTTGGGGCTAGTTCTACTCTCTCACTTACCATCTATTGGGCTATTCAGGTTAAATCGCCTTATTTCTGTATTTACCATTTTGGTTTGTTTGTTTGTTATTACTTTATTAATATAAGTTACTGTTCTGACTACCTTGATATGTCTGATCGTTTTATTATTCTGATTCACCCATTCTTCAATTCTAATTCATCCCTTTTTATATCTAGTGTTAATGATTAAATAATTTATTTTGTCATGTTTTCTTCATTATAGTTAGGTGAAGATATGTACCATTACAATATACGCAAGTTTCTCATAGAGTACTACAATATCCCAAAAGGTGGTTAAGAAACTCGATTAATACCAAAGTACCCAGGGGCGGATTTAACATTTTGCTGCCCGTAGGCAGTATAAATTTGCCCCCTCCCACAAATCTCTGTTGGGGGGGGATCATTATATTCCCTCTTTGGTTTTACAGTCCGCACTAGTGTTCTGTTCAAATCCAAACTTTGCTACATAATCGCGTGTGCTCTCATTCATTTGCCAATTAATAGGATCAGAATCTAAGACCTTCCCTACCTGATTTGATGACATTTCATCATGATTTTTGACGTGAACTGGCTCTTCGTTCTTCAAATATGAAGGTTCCTCCACAACGGACCTCTCTGGCTGAACTGTATGAACAATATCTTCACCTTCACTGCTATCACAGTTATTGTCGGTATCACTAGAATGTCTCGATTCCTTAAATATTAGCTTGCCTCGGTTTCTGGAACCAACCTACAATTCGGTATTACATTGACAGATCTACATTTCTCACTTTGATCTGGATTGCCAACATCTAAAATCTCTCGGATGATCAACGCCAAATATTTCAACGGTTGAAAACATAAACATTCGCCCGTATTACTTTTGGGTGAAAAACGATAACTGCGTTATAGTTACAAATTAAGTGAAGATAATTTTTATATTCGTGTGTGCTTAATTCAACTGGCTTTTATACTTATAAATTTGTTTGAATCTAAAAATATCATTTCTTAACTCAAATTTTGCCGCTCCCCAAAATTTGCCGCCCCAGGCAAGTGCCTAGTCTGCCTATGTGTAAATCCGCCCCTGAAAGTACCTTTACTTGTTAGAAGACAAAAAACTTATTGTTAGTAATCATTATATATAAATGAAACCGATAATAGTAGGTATACATGAAATTTATTTTGTTTATTTATTTTTTTCAGAATGCTAATGACGTCTTCTCCACCTACACAACATGAATGAGCCCAAGTGTTTTATTTGTGACAGCTTTGTTTGTAGAGGCTTCTACTACAGTGAAGGAACTGAACTATTTATATCATCATTGATAAATAGTAGCAAAATTAAGAACGATAAAAAACACCTTCTACTTAAGGGCCTTACCTCAGTCACAATTCATGATAGATGCAGGAAACTACTTGAGGAAGAGGAATTATGAAGGAGAAGAAGGGGGGAAGCATATTGTAAGGGATGAAGAACGATTTGATTTCAAGAAAAAATGTGTGATATGTGGTGATAACAATCATAATAAACAAAACAAAATAAACAACTTCTTTTTATTATAAATGCCCTTATCACTACATCTGTTTACAAAACATATAATATGGACACTACAAATCAATTAATACATTATCAATACACACCATCAGCAATATATCCTGCACATTAAAACACAACAAATTGTACCTCAACATAAATCGAAATTTTTTTTTTTTGTATTAAATAATAATGTAATAAAATGTAATAATATTTTATTAAACCTATATTCTGACAATTAATATAAAGAAAAATTATAAAATAAAATTACATTGATTATTAAAAGAACATATGACTTGATTACATTGATCAGTATACAGTTCACACCAGCCATCAGCTGATGCCTTACTAACAGGTGAATGACCTTTCTATAGGCACACTACATACAAATAATACAAGGTAAAATACATAACACATGTTTATAATTCCTACACTCTAACATAGTACAACATAATAAACACCTTCTCTCCTAGAATTAATCTTTTCAAAACCAGAAAAAGTCATCTATAAAATTATCATATAGAGCATAACATATTTAAATCAACTAATTCTGAACAAGTTATCTACTGTAAAACGTTAATCATCTGCCTTTGGGATAATATCTCTTGGCTCAAAATAAAATTATTTAATTAGCTCATCAGCTCATCCACATACTTCAGTTTAAGGTTTTAATTCGTTACTACCCTTAGTAACTTCCTTCCATTAAAATAAACATTTAATTTGCATCTGAATAAAAATTACAAACATTTCAAATTTAGGTTTAGTTTCAAATTCTATTAACTCTTTATCTTGTTACATTTTATTATTACACTTCAATTATGAATTTCTATTAATCATTTTCATTATCAATTGGTTTGGGTGATTCTCACTTATCCACAATGATCTGATTTATCGAATGGGCATGTAAATATAACCTTACCCCCCTTCTTCCTTCTAACAATCTCTAACAGATTTATATAGGGTGACACCACTCTCTCAATAAAATTTCCCTTCATTAACTTACTACTCTAACTCACCTTAAATCATTCTCCTCTTATAATAAAATACCTGATACTTCTCTTTGTACTTAGGATGTGTGTTCCCTCCCTTATACTCATTAGTCCCTGACCTCCCCCAGATAACTCCGCCAACGCTCATTTACGGTTCACCTCCTGCCACAACGCCTTGCGTTGAGGACTCCTTACCACACCACCCTCTTTATAAAATTTCACCATCATCTATTTATTCCCCAATTACATCACTCTCACTACTCCACATACATGGACAATCGCTACTGTGTCCCTACTATTACCCCTTTTCTGTATTACTTGCATTCCAAAATTCTTATTTTGTCTAACACCCATTTAAAATTAACTTAGACTGACTCAAATGTCTTATTGAAATAATTATCACCCAAACACTATCTTTTACAACATTTCACATTTTAAGTTAACCATTGAAAATTATACTAGAAAATTCATATCTACCTCAAATTAATTTCATTACCTTATTTAAAACCTTTTAAACTCATTTAAAATTTATTATTCAAACATTAAACATTTTACTTTATTTAAATTGCATTATAAACTTCACACTTACATTACATCACTTAATTGAATAAACACATGATTCCTGTCATTAATTCCAAATACAGTAGAGCCTCGGTTATCCGCCGCCCAAGCGGCGTAAAAAAACGTAAACGTAAAAAATATTTTCTTTAATTACTGCAACGAAAATAGTGTGCCAATAGTTTGCGGGCGTGAGTGTGATTGCTCCTGACTGTACCGCAGGAATTTGGTCTACTGTCCATCGCCTATTATAGCCTAGCTGTGACTCATGTGTCATTCACCCCACCCCACCCCAACATCCAACGCTATCGCTCACATGCTCATCGCTTAGTAGACTGCAGTTTCTTGTTGTGTGCTGTAGTGAGCAGTGAGGCTATTTTTACGCGGTGTGTCCGTGAGTAACTAGTGCAGTTTTGGTGAAAGTGTCGCAGTGTAGTCTTGTTAATAGTGTTGCAATTATGGCTACGAAAATGAAGAAAATTGTTTTATCAATAAAAGACAAGCTTGAGGCATTAAAAAGATTGGATAAAGGGGAAACGCTGCAGAAGGTGGCTGACCACTACGGCGTCGGTCATCGCACAGTTGGAGATTGGAAGAAGAGACGATTAGAATTAGAAAAATGGTGTTCCTCATGAGTTACTGAGACTGCTTTTAAAGATAGAAAAACTATGAAAAATAGTGATTATGAAAAAGTTAGCGAAGCGTTGTACATTTGATTTACACAGTTCAGGGAGAAAGGGGTGCCTATTTCGGGACCTATCTTAAAAGAAAAGGCGTTGCAGTTTCAAAAAGAATTTAACGAAGGTGATGCAGATTTTACAGCAAGCGTTGGCTGGCTTGATAGATGGAAGAAGCGTTATGGAATCCGTCAGTTGAATATTTGCGGCGAGAAACTGTCATCAAACTTTCAAGAAATGGAGCAGTTTAAGAAAAAATTTCAAGACTTTGTTGAAACTGAAAGCTTAACAGGAGATCAAGTATTTAATTGTGATGAAACAGGCCTTAATTTAAAAATGTTACCGAGTAAGAGCCTTGCAGCTAGAACTGAAGCTGCAGCCCCTGGCTATAAACGTAGTAAAGAGAGAGTGACTATTTTAGCATGCAGTAATGCCACAGCAAACCATAAAATGGACATGGCAATGATTGGAAAGTCCAAAAACCCTAGGGTTTTTAAAACCATTTCAAAACATGCTCTTCCAGTAAAATATTTCAATCAAAAAAGTGCATGGATGACTAGTGAAATTTTTAAGGAATTGTTTTTTAAAGAGTTTGTTCCTTCTACAGAGAAGTTTTTAAAAGACAACAACCTACCCAGAAAAGCAGTTTTACTGCTAGACAATGCCCCAAGTCACCCTGATCCAGACGAACTTAGAGATGGGGACATAAAGGCTATGTTTTTGCCACCAAATGTGACTGCCATTTGTCAGCCTATGGACCAGGTGTTTTGGAAACACTTAAACGAAACTATCGAAGAAAGCTTCTGTCAACAGTCATACAAGAAATTGAAGATGAGCAAAACTTGATTAAGAAGTTGAAAAGTATAAATTTGAAGGATGTCGCTTATTGGGTTGCAAGGGCCTGGGCCGACGTCGGGGCACAAACAATTGCGAAGTCGTGGCATAAGCTGTTGGGCGAGGACGAAAATATGGCTGAAAGCATGCTGGATGAACTTCATGAAGTATTTTGCCCTTGGTGCAACGCATCCCTGGATGTGAGGATGCATCGTTGGATGAAATAAGGAATTGGCTTTCAGGAGACGACCAATATGAAATAACTGACGAAGAAATTGTAACACTTGTTAATAGCGATGATGTTGTTGAAGATCAAGACTCTGAAACTGTTGAGCCCCAAAAGATCACACACAAAGAAGGGGTTAAAGCTCTTGAAGCAGCCATTCAGTACATTGAGCAGCAAGAGGAAGCCAGGGTTGTCGACATAATGATGCTCCAAAGATGGCGAGACTTGGCAGCAAAGAAGCGGGAATCATCAGGGAGGCAGTCGAAGATCACTAATTTTTTTCATTCATCATGAACTGAACTCTCACTTCCAACATTTCTGTCAATTTTATTACGTACACATTAGTCTGATTCTATATTTATTTTTAGTAAATTTTTCTTGTTAAAATTTACTGAATTCTTAAACTTGAATTGTTAAGTACTAAAGTAGGCATAATTGTTTTCTCTTTTTTTGTAAGTGTATAACTTTAATATTGTTGCTTGTTCTCTAAAATGTTTTACTATAATTTTGTAATATAATTGTACAGTACTGTATTGTTTTCTCTATTGATTTGTTGTAAAACGTGATGTTTATTAATTACATTTACAAAATTACAACGTAATTTTATGATAAATTTGCGTTTTATTTAACTCTCCCTATTATCCGCCATTCCAGCTTATCCGCCAGCCCGTTTATGGCGGATAACCGGGACTCTACTGTATAAACATTCATTACAACAAATATATCGTACATAACTCCATATATCTTCTGAAACATTATAACAACCATATGACTCCACAACTACACACATTTTACATTTATTCATTTACTATTTATTATCAAGTTTAAATCATATAAAATCATTTAAATTCATTATCAAAATTTATCTCCACCACCTTAATTAATTAACTAATCTCAAATTCTTTAATTCAACCAATTATTTAAAACACAATTATTTTAATTACCTTACTCCAAAACAATTACAATTCATTTATTACAAACTCTTTATTTATTTAGTCTGATAAAATATTATCATTATTAAATCAATTTCTACTACATACACACAATGTTTACATAAAATACATTTTACAACACAAACATAATTAATTTCATTCTAAATTTATTTACAATTTTTTGTCATTATTTTTCTGTTTACCACACCTCATTTCATAAGTTAGCTAGGTCATCACAATAAACTAAAATAATTAAAATGTTCATTCACTGATTTTTTTTTATTTAACCCCCATCATCATACAATAGTCTTACTTTTATATAACAATTATCATCTTTAACTACACTCCTATCGTTATTACTATTTATATAATAACCCTTGCATATTAAATTTTCCCCTCTATCATAAGAATAATGCACCAGATTATTCTCCCCTATTAACTCATAAAATTCGTTTACTCTGGTATTTTTGGTCTTGTCTCCGTCAGTATTTTTTGTTAACATAAGGTCCGTTCTATCATCATATTCCTCCACTATATCAATTACATCATAAGGTAAGTGTTTATTATCTACAACGGTATCATCAAAATCATCAGTATCTACTACAACCGGTTAAGTATTTCATATAGTTTATTTTCTCCAGTTCTAACCTCTCCATCAACTCTTTATAATTTCTACTTAACGTGAATATCTCTATCTCCCTATCTATAAACAACTCTCTCTCTAAATATCTCTCATCATCATAACACCTGTCACAACCACACTGACCTATTTCATACCACGCAAAGGGCACAACAAAATCCTTATTACACCTCCTGGCTTTACCAGGTAAACCACAAAAAAACTAGGGGACCATTTTGAGAAACCATGTCTCCCACACAACCTCTGGAGGAAACTCTGTCCTCGTAAAACACTTGTGAAACCTCTGGTTCACCATATACTTGGGGAAAATTTGCCCTTTGCCCACCTAACCTCTCTTCACACTCTCACAACCTCATCAGCATTCGCTAACAACTCTACCTCACCACAAACTTCATTATCACTCTCAATATTAAACACCTTACTCTCTAACACTCCATTTTACTTCCATATTCCTTAAGGAAATGGAAGTATGGTGATGGCAAAAAAAATCGTGTTCGAGATTATTGCAGATTCTGATTGTACTACACTCAAAACATGAAAAAGTCGTTTTTCGAAAAGTGTCTGTGTGTGTGTCTGTAGATTTTTTTTCTATGGCAAACGATAACTGCGGCAAATTCAAACAGAATCAAATAATTTTTTGCGTACAGCCCTGATTTGTAGAGTACTCACGACCTATTGTTTTTGGTGGAGATCGGTGGAGGGAAAGGGGTAGTTTACCTGCAACGGTTTTTTTTATCAAGGGTAATTTTTTTTTTTGGCAAACGATAACAGCCGCAAATTCAAACAGAATCAAATAATGTTTCGCATACAGCCCTGAATTGTTAGAGTTCTCAAGACCTATTGTTTTTGGTGAAGATCGGTTAAGGGAAAGGGGTAGTTTACCTGCAACGTTTTATGTTTTAACAAGGGTATTTTCTATGGCAAACGATAACAGCTGCAAATTCAAACAGAATCAAATAACTTTTTGCATACGTCCCTGAATTGTAGAGAACTCAAGGCCTTTTGATTTTGGTGAAGATCAGTTAAGGGGAAGGGGTAGTTTACCTGCAACCTTTTACGTTTTAACAACAGTAAAGTACTTGAAAATTCATTTAAACTTTTTCAAACAATGGTAATTGTTAAAAATAAAATAATTTTGTTGCCAGGCAATAAAATTATAATTTTCTCATTTTAATGTAAATCATGTATGAGAGAAAATATATCATTCGTGGCAGGCAAGCATATCTCAGTTATGTAATGTTTATGTTTCCATTTTATTATTATGACTACCGCAATAAAAAGGCAGGGAAGACACACACACACACACACAATATTCGCGTTATTTCTGGCCTCATTCATGTTTATTTTCTTACACTTGCACGCTTTTTAAATGGAAAGTGCCGAAACCCATACCAACATAACGCGTGCAAGCCGAAAAAGTGTCTAGCGTGGATAGCGATTTGCTTCCTGTGGATCGCTGGGCAGTGTAACTGCACGTGTTTACAGAGGAACATAGACAGACTTTTCGTCTTTAGGGAATGAACCCTCTGCAAGATGCTGAGGGTCCATGAGTGACTTCGGAGCGCTCCTTCTTTTCCACGTGTTTGTTCTGTGAAACGTACACTGTAGATTCACAGCTTTACTCTAAGCAACGCTCAATAGGAAATGTTGAAAATTTTTGTCCACGGTGTACCCTCATACATACTAAACCTGCTCTGATGTTTTAATTACGGACATCATAATATTAAAACTTTGGAAACTTGAGCACTACTTAATGGAGATCAATCATTAACTTATACAAGCCATTAATTTTATGCACATTTTTTATATATATGTGTACAACGTTATTGGCAACAAAGAAGTAGTTTTTGTTAAAATTCCTTTCCGGGATATTTGGCCGTAGTCCAATGTTTTCTACAAAACCAGACGTTTCGGCAATGCTATCGACTTCCATCATCAGTGAAAATCGAGTGCAATAACGTGAGGTGGTATACGTTAGTGACAACAGTACTGTGGTTAAGGCTGAAGCAGTAAGTAGAAAGAAGTAGTTTCTATGGGTGTAATATTTCATTTCGAAAATGATTTTAAATATAAATCTTAGAATATGGAAGTCATGTATGGTTCTCCATACCGATATTTTAATTATATCATTGTTATTCTCACTTTTTACCTCAATATTAAACTCGCTACCGTAATTACCACTTACCTTGTTAATTATTTCTTCACTATTTTCCGTCATATTACTACCTCTGTCACTTACCTTCTTATTCATTATCTGATTTATTTTACTGTCTAACCTTTTATTCATTTCGTTAATTTTCTCCTTGCAATTATTACTTATCGATTCTAATATCTTCTCTTTAATACTATCACAATGTGTGTTAATTTCATTGATATGTTTGTTAAGCTCAAAATTCTGTTGTTTAATTTCGTTAAAATTGCAATTTATTTCATTGAATTTACTATTCTAAACATCGAATTTAATATTTTGTTCCTCAAATCTTACGTTAATATCCCTTGTTAATTCACTATGTAACGGTCCAAAAATGTGGGTATTTGTATTTTTAAATTTATTTCATTTTCGGGGATTGACAAGGTATTGTGTAAATTTTATTCCAACAAACCAGAACACGTGGCAAATAGAACAGTTTATAACCAAGGCAGCAACGCAATATCGCATTGTGTAATCAGTTGAGGTATGTAGCCACCTCAGATTTCCAGAAACTTTGTTGAATGTGGTCATGCGCCTGTACGCATGACACAGGTATACGCGCGGGAGGGGACGCGAGGCAGATCAACTGACGCTGTCGAAAATGGCGCAGAAACGAAGTTTTTTGTGAGACTGACAATCCGAGCTGGAGGATATGCAAATTAAGGTCCGCCTCCCTAGTGACATCAAACCGGAAGCGCCTGAATTTCGTCGGCGCATACTACAGAAAAGACCACTATATATCATGCACATGGTCGCTCAACTGCAACAACTCAACTATGAGCAACGACAAAATTCGTTGGCGGTGGACATCAGTTTCCGCCCGCTTGCAAGAGACGCTTGGGCAGTTCGCCACTGATCGTGTCTGGACAGACACCGCCCTAAAAGGGGCCCTTCAGATTTTTTCCAAGTTCCAGTCTTAAACTCTATTTTGTGAATTATTATGTGGCAGTGAAACCAATAGTTCTCAGTTAACAACAACCGTGGAATCCAGAACTCATCACCAAGTCAAAAATGAGTAAAAACGAACAGTGCGAGCTAAAACCGCGTGCCGGCTGGGGAGGGGTATTTTTATATTATTAGATTCAATGTGTTAAAGGTTTGTTAAGAATGTGAGAGTGCGTGACGCAGGCTGGGCTATCTGCATAGATGTAAGTAACATAATTTAAGTCTATCATTGTAAGAAGTACGAACCAGAGTAACAAAATTTGGAGAACCATGTGAGAAAAATTATTGGAAAAATTTAACCTTTAACGTTGCAATATTTGATAATTAAAAATCAAAATTTCTCTTCATAAAATGTGTAGAGTAAGTCATTTCACTAACCTATGAAACACATGTTTGCGTCTGATGTTCGTGCGATCGGATTTCTGGACCCAGAAAGAACCTTTGCAGGTAGGTGGAATAAATGGTATTTTGTATTTTATATATTTAAACTGTATTGAAACGTCACAACTAAAATTGCTATCTTGTTTTTCTAAACTGTTATACATCATATTATACAACCGTGTTAACATATTATCGTCATCGGATTTCTTATTTTGATTAATTGAAATAGGTGTTGAATGAATCTCCACTTCATTCATTATTTTTGACTCGTCAACATTACTTCCACTTGTTTGAATTCCTGAGTCGCTTCTATTAGCCGACTCAGTTGACATATGTTCTTTACTTTCAAACATCGATT
Organism: Magicicada septendecula; assembly: GCA_034769895.1. Classification (NCBI taxonomy): domain Eukaryota; kingdom Metazoa; phylum Arthropoda; class Insecta; order Hemiptera; family Cicadidae; genus Magicicada; species Magicicada septendecula. The sequence continues at coordinate 406,355,170 of CM068375.1, forward strand.
TACTTTTGGCTTCATCGCTGACAATTACGTCAATCTCATTTATTTTATTCTCCATATTTTATGGAATTTTCGTATACTAATAAAACCTCACACTTACTATTGTTTTACTACTCCCTTAACCTAATAGTGATGTAACAGTAACCTATTTTATATAGGCTACGTAATTTATACGTATTACTGCTTAACCTCCAAATCATGCTTATACCCACTCGTAGGTGTGGTTTTTGTACAAAATTTAATTTGCAAAACTGTCCGAGTTCGAGCGCCAAATGTAATGGTATAAACACTTTACCACCTTATTATTAATATAACATAATAAACTTACCTTTACGGGCCAAAGTTCTTCACGCGAACCTGTGGATTATAAATGTGACTTAGGGTTGCGTAACTCAATGACTAAGCTCATTTTTTTAGTTAACTAATTCAGCTCTATTTATTTCTCATTTATAGTTATCTTTCTACGATTCAACACAATATGCTCCCTCATTCTTTATTTTCTACCTTTAAATGAACAACATTAATGTGGGGAGGTCAACCCCATCTGACAATATTTACGACCACATCGAAAATACAAAAACCATTTGTCTCCTACTTCTTATAACTAAGATCTAATTATCTAGTAACTATTCACACAAAGCAACCCAGTATTTACCCATTCACTCAGTCATTCAGTTTATTACCCCATTTATTTTTTAAGAGCTCTTTTAGTTAAAAATTGTTTAAAATGAATTTTACGTATAGTTACTTCCTTTGCTGCCGATCTAGATGTTAAGGGTTGTACTCCTTCTGGTTTGGTGGTTCACCGTTTTAATCTGAAGAATGTTCTCATTTTAAATTTCGGTCACGTTCTCACTTTCTAGGGTTCACTGTTTTACGTCCAAAAAAATACTGCAGATTAAATTTCTGCATCCTTGAATTATCACTGCTTTTACATTTTATTTGTATCACTTTATATCCCTTAGTCCATATTTGGGAAGTTTAATAAGTTTTCCGGCTCGCGAGCCTTTCACATAGAACCACTGTTTTTTTTATATTGTTTATTTACACTTTTACTCCTTCGGCCGGTCCGTCTACATTGCTAAATGTAATTCAGTCGGACCACGCGATAGCGCAACCGCTCGCGTTAGGTGTTATTAGCCGACTGCCTTTGTTCTCTGCGCACACAGCGCTGAGGAATTTATTCGAACGTGACAAAACGTCTGAGAACGTTGGCCGACTGTGCGCGCTCTTGTGGGCGAATACGCACCCTCATTGAAAGTCTGCATTCCAGTGCCAAGTCACACCAGCCTCGAAGATATAGTCCATTTACAACATTTATTTGGTTGAATAAAAATTGAAAATATTAAATTACAAAATCTCATAGGTTTGTACCGTTACACTGTAATATGCTTTCGAAACACTGGGTACAAAATTATAACTCAGAATTGGTATGATTCCAAGGCTAGGGATGAAAAACAAGAACGTCTTCGCATTGTGAAAGCAGCAGCCGCCATAATACGAGAGGATATCAGATCAGTGATTTATCCCATGGATAGCTACCCCAAAGTGGACAATTTTCTGGAAAACGTTGAGGATGACATTCCAGAATCACTCAGATTGCTTCTCACGTCAATCGTGACCACACATAAACATAAAAAGTGTGATAGGGTTCAGTTGGATACCAAAGTCACTTCAATCGCACACTCCCTAATTAGTGCCACGAGACCACGGTCCTTCCTCTCTCCGATTCCGATCCGAGACAAGGATCCACTCAGCTGGGGTTGGAGAACTACAAACCATGGATTGCTCCCAATTATCACCTCAAAAGAGCCAGCTTCCGCAGAGGTCCTCAATACCGTCTCCTGCAGATGTGCGAAGGGGTGCAGAGGAAAATGCAGTTGTCGCAAAGTGAGTATGAAATGTTCATCAATATGCCTCAACTGTAAAGGGCAAGCTTGCTCTAATGCCGCCTCTGAGGATGAAGTTTTGTCCCACATCTCCACCTTTTCAAGCGACGAAGAAAACGACGCGGACGAGTTCGAAGACTATTTGGAGGACGGAGATGAGAAGCTGGATAGCATCTCAAGGATTGGCAGTCTTGAGGACGAGGGACCCTCAACGTCTAAGCGAAGATGTTAAAGAATCTCTAAATAATAAATGTTGAAGAATCCCATATTTGAAGATCCATTTTCTTTCCATATTGCTCAATTTCAAATAATATAGATGTAAATAATTTACAGCTGATTTCAAATATTTTAGTTGTAATTTTTGCCAAGAAATGTGAAATAAAAAGTTCTGTACAAAAAAAGTTTAGTTTTTATTTATTTTTTCATTTATACTACCTTTGGTTTCTTTTTAAAATACATTTTGTTTACAATGTTTTCTGAACAATTAGGAGTAGTAGAATTAAATTGCATTTGAATTAGATTCACCATCAAGCTGAACAAAATTTTGGTATCAAACCTCATGTATATACAGGACGAGCTACTAGTGAAATTTCCATAAAATGTCGATATTGGATTTTTGCGTATTTGTATACTTAAAATTAACCAAATTAAATTTTTTTTTTGTATTTCTAAACGCAGAATTTAATGCTCTACGTCATTGAGTGTGTTTTTTCATTTGAAATAGCCGTTTCAAAGTTAGGGTCGTTTGAAAAGTCATGATGTGAAAATTTCATCAACAATGGTAAAAAATGTAGTTTTTTGACTGTCACTTTTGACTATACTACTTAACTGAATTTCAAGTTTAAGGACTCATTTGACGCAAAATTTAATGCTCTTTAATTCTTGTAATAATAAAGTTTTCTCTAGGAAACGCCGATTTTGACTTATTAGTGAAAAAATGAAAAAAGTGCAAAAATTTTGCGTTTTTCTCGAGCCAAAAACTTAAGCTCACCTCCTATGGCCGTGCAAACTCAGATTACTCGTATTCAGACTCAAATGAAGGTATTAAAACGATTTCCAGCTTTCCCCGAATTAATTTCCAGAAAAATCTTAATTTTACTGGCCTAAATACTGAACAGTCTCGTACATTCGATAAGCTTCTCAACTAGTTCAAACGGTGTGTGTTTCTGCCAAGGCTGTGCTGAAGTATCCTCTAGAACAGTGGTTCCCAAAGTGGGGTCCGCGACAATGTTTTAGGGGTCCACGGACACTTTTAAGAAAAAAATAGAATATGAGGTCTGACACAAAAATAACGAGACTGTTAGCATTACTAAGGAACTACCATATTGGCCCGAATATAAGACGATTTTTTCTCTAAAATGCCCTTCCAAAAACCATACTCGTCTTATATGCACAACCTAACATTTAAAAATTTCGTGTTGTGCCTAGCGTATTTTGTAACACTCGGCAGCTGCACAGGCGTAGCGTGAATCAACACGTGAGTTTTATAATGACGTCAAGGTGAAAATCGTGTAACATTATGTATTTTTTACAAATCCCCCCCCCACGTGACTTCTACTTACCTTGTGCGATCTTTTTACACACTCACCCTGATTACACTTTACCCTGACTTACCAAAACAGAAGACTCCAAGATTACTTACAGGTTGCCACCAATATCTTTAAAGGACAGATATGGAAACCTGAATACACTTTGTAACGGTACAGAATTGTGTGCTACCCCAGTTTCAATTTTATTTTATATCAATTCAGTTTTAATTTTCAATTGTCAGTATTAACCTGTGAGGTGCCCCAGTTTAACAAGCAACACAATGTTAGCATAAACAACCATCTAGATGCATTACGTAACACTTTGCCAGCAGCAGTCTACCTTGTGAATCACAGTAAGAACTTTGTCACCCTAGTGTTTGCATCAGACGGTCACCTTAAGTAGTCAGTCAGTGGTTAACTAAAACGCTCGGTTGTTAATTACCAGTTTATACAGACTAGACAGTGGCAGATTACAGTCGTCTGGAAGTGAACTAAAAAACAGTGGCCTCGGGCGCAAGATAGGCCGAAAATAACATAATCGGCCTATCCAGTATAACTATTAGTTATAAAGCTAAAAAGCTATTAGTGTTTGTACCGACAAAGTCACATTGACCGACACAATCCTTAAATGTGAACGATATGGTTGTAGTAAACAGTAACTGTACCAAGATAAAATTAAGTGAGTGATAAAATAAGTGCATCACCCGTTGGAGCAAAGCAATTACCAGGATGAGTACAATATTATCAATTCAGAACTTTTAACTATAACATTTCAGAACAATTAACATTTAACTATATTGTAACAATTGCATTTACTGACGTTTTGCTAAACAAAAGAAATCTCTAAGGGAACATATCAGTTAACATACTGGTTCATAATGTAGTTGTCGTAGGCTAGCTGATTATGAAATACTTGTTTTATATAATCCCTCAACTCAAATTTCACATTATAATAAAATCAGATTTTGTTTAAATTACAGCATGTGTTAGAGTAAGTTATTACGCCCGTTGAACATAACCTGTCCTGTATAGAAAATCTCACCTAAACGGACCTGGTAAGTAATTTAAAGTAAATAGTGGGAAAATGTATTAAGGTTTCCATATTTGTCCTTTTTAAAAATATTGGTGGCGACCTATAAGTTTGGGAATCTTCTGTTTTTGGTAAGTCAGGGCGAAAGCGTAAAAGGTAAGTAAATAGTTAATAAAGGGGGGTAGAAAATAGACTGTAACAGTGGCGACCCTGCCAGGATGACTCATATGGAATCTTCTGATATGGGTTTAGGCCTGATTGGAAGTACGAGACAGGTTGTGGTAACGGCGTATTTGTAAATTGTGAATTATTGTATAGATTTATGTTTATACATTAAAAATGGATAAACAAGAGGGTAAGATTGAAGTGAGCGAGTCGGTGATAATGGAAGAAGTTAGAGTTCATTCAACTCCGGTCTCGACTAGGGAGAGTAATAAAGCTGATGACGAAACGAGAAATTTGTTTCGTGAGATAATGGGGGAGATTAAACAAATGTTTAATGATAATAATAAGAGATTTGATGCTAATGATGATTTTTTGCGTAAAAGTGTTAATGAACTTAACAGCAAGTTAAATGCCTTAAATAATCGTTCAGACAATAGTGATGAAAAGCTTGAAACTATGAGTAGTGATATAAACAAACGTTTTGACACAAATGATGTTAAATTTGAACAATACAAAGAACAGAATATGAAATTTGAAAATAGCATAAACATAAAGCTTGACGTATTAACTAATTCATTGTGTAGTATTGATGAGCGAATTAATGAAATATGTAGTGAAACAAAAAGAGAAACAAATGATTAGGAGAGTGTGTGTGTGTGTGTGTGGTAGACAGTAAAACAAACATGTTAGAATCTAACCAAAATGAACTTGGACAACAAGTGAGAAATGACAATTTAAAAAGCTTTACAAGTAAAGCGGGTAATAAATTTGAAAATGGGGTATCAAAAAGTGATACAGTAGATAGTAGTAGTGATATTGAGAATAGAAATGTAGTTGGGGTTAGAGTATTTAGTGATCATAATGACAGGGAGTATACAGGTGGTTTAAATGTAGAGGGTGAACAGGGGGCAAATTTTTATGGGGTTAAATGTGAAGCAGAGACTTCACAAGCATTGATGGAGGACAAGAGTTCCTCAATAGTTTTTGTAGAAGACAAAAGGTCTTCAGAATGTCAAATAAGTTGTTTGTGTTTATCTGGTAGGGCCAGATGGTGTTTCAATAATAAAGTGGTATTGCCCCTCTGTGTGGAATGAGATTATAAAATGTTGTGGTATTGAAAGTAATTGTGAGCGAGATAAAGAGATAGAGTTGTTCAGATTAAGTAGAGATTATGAAAGTTCAGTAGTGGGAATATTGAAAGAAATGATTATAGTAAAAATAGTAGAGACTTACTTTGTTTGATAAATAAGGAGTATATTGTTGATAATAATATACAATTACCTGTAGAAAGGGTCAGCGTATTAGTAACAGCTGACGTTTATTGGGATAAAAATTTCAATTATGTGATTGTAATGACAAAAAATACTGACGGAGACTTGACAAAAAATAATAATGTCGACTTGATTTATGATGTAGTAATAATAGGGGGTAAACCCTAGGTATTATTATTTTGGTACAATGGAAAAAATAAAATTTTATGGCTATAAAACACAAGATAGCCATATGTTGTGTATCAATGAAATTGAAATGGGTTATGTGCTGAAAAGACTAATTTTTGACGATGGAGGTTGATTAAAAAATCGGTGAATGGACATTTTAAATACTTTAGTATATGGTTATGACCTTGCTGAATTTGGAAATGAAGTGTGGTAAAATTGAACAATTAATGATGAAGATTTGTAAATACATTATAGTGAAATTAATTGTGTGTGTATTGTAAAATGTTTCATATAAACCATGTGTGTATGTAGTAGAAATTGATTTTAATAATAATATTATTTTACTTTGTTAATTAACAATAATAATTAACAGGAGGTATTAATGAATTTAATTTTATATTGTGTGTCCATATTAAAAGTGTTTTAAATACTGTAACTAAAGCTAAATTATTTTGAGTGTAGGTGGCTATTAAAGTAATTTAAAAGGGTAAATTATTTTGTGTGTAAAATTAATTTTGGTATGAATTGTAACAAATAATAAGTGATAAATATGTTAACTAAAAGATTTATAGAAATTGAAAGTTGAAGTACAGGTGTCAGGTATATGATGTAATCATGAATGTTGAGACTGAGAATGTTTATAACACAAGCCTTGTAGACCATTGTTGATGTAAACAGACATAGTCTCTGTTGTGACTAATATCTACAGACATGCTGAATTGACAATAACAAGAATGTTGTAGTCTGATGAATCAGTATTCTGATGAGTAAATCTTATTATGAAACAAAAGACATACCAGACGTGATGGAATGTAGGTAATATTTTATGTAGGGTTATTTTGAAAAAATGTAATGAAAGAAAATGAAATTGTTTTGAATAAATATTGATTTAATTAGGATTTGAGGATGTTAGATAATAAAATTAAATTAAATTGGTAATCAAATTAATTGAAAAGGCGAATTTTAATAATGAATGTAAATTTATTTTTGGTTTGGAATTAATTTATATTTACTTTGGTTTGAATTGTGTATTGTAGAATAATATAATAATAGAAGTTTTACCGAAGGTTGATTTAATGTTAGTTTTATTATAATACTTGTATTTTAAGTAATCTAGTTGTATTTTTGGTGGGGAATAATGCTTTGTTAAGGGATTAATATTAAACCGTAAGTTTATATTATTTTAAAACTAAGCCAGTACTTTGTAAATAAACAACCAGTACTTTGTTAATGAACCAGTACGACTAAGAGGAACCAATCGGTGGTGGATATCGAATAATGGAAAGCCATTTATTGATATTTTGAATTGAATGTTTTAGAGTCGGGTGATACTGTGGCGGGTATCTGTCCGAGTTTATGGTGTTGGGATCTCGTACAGAGAAGTCCAGTAAGAGCGGATGGGTGCTGCTACAGTCACCAGACCAGGGGGGTAAGTACCCATGACTTTAGTAGAAAGTTCAGGGGGTTGTGGCGCCATATCCTCACTGATCCTCTTAGGGTTTAGGCAATAAGAGTTTGTATGCTTTGGCATCCAATCTCTTATTGGGGGGGGGGGTATTGTAACGGTACAGAATTGTGTGCTACCCCAGTTTCAATTTTATTTTATATCAATTCAGTTTTAATTTTCAACTGTCAGTATTAACCTGTGAGGTGCCCCAGTTTAACAAGCAACACAATGTTAGCATAAACAACCGTCTAGACGCATTACGTAACACTTTGCCAGCAGCAGTCTACCTTGTGAATCACAGTAAGAACTTTGTCACCCTAGTGTTTGCATCAGACGGTCACCTTAAGTAGTCAGTCAGTGGTTAACTAAAATGCTCGGTTGTTAATTACAGTTTATACAGACTAGACAGTTGCAGATTACAGTCGTCTGCAAGTGAATTAAAAAACAGTGGCCTCGGGGGCAAGATAGGCCGAAAATAACATACTCGGCCTATCCAGTATAACTATTAGTTATAAAGCTAAAAAGCTATTAGTGTTTGTACCGACAAAGTCACGTTGACCGACACATTCCTTAAATGTGAACGATATGGTTGTAGTAAACAGTAACTGTACCAAGATAAAATTAAGTGAGTGACAAAAAAAAGTGCATCACCCGTTGGAGCAAAGCCATTACCAGGATGAGTACAATATTATCAATTCAGAACTTTTAACTATAACATTTCAGAACAATTAACTATATTGTAAAAATTGCATTTACAGACGTTTTGCTAAACAAAAGAAATCTCTAAGGTAACATATCAGTTAACGTACTGGTTCATAATGTAGTTGTCGTAGGCTAGCTGATTATGAAATGCTTATTTTATATAATCCCTCAACTCAAATTTCACATTATAATAAAATCAGATTTTGTTTAAATTACAGCATGTGTTGGAGTAAGTTATTACGCCCGTTGAACATAACCTGTCCTGTATGGAAAATCTCGCCTAAACGGACCTGGTAAGTAATTTAAAGTAAATAGTGGGAAAATGTATTAAGGTTTCCATATTTGTCCTTTTTAAAAATATTGGTGGCGACCTATAAGTTTGGGAATCTTCTGTTTTTGGTAAGTCCGGGCGAAAGCGTAAAAGGTAAGTAAAAAGTTAATAAAGGGGGGTAGGAAATAGACCGTAACAACTTTCCCCTCTTTAAATATAATTACTTACCAGGTTCGTTAGGCAAAATTTTCTATACGGGACAGGTGATGATAATTAGCCGTAATAATTGACTTAACGCATGGTTATGGTATTAACCCATTTATTTGTATTCATTTTAAAAGTTAATTATTCTCTGTAACTCTTAACAGTTCATTAAATTCTTTGCTTTATCAAACTCTCTATAATATTATACCTTAAACATTTTAGAAAACAAAAATTTACTAAATCAACTAAGTGATATACCTTTTATTTGACAAACCAGTATTTACTCACTTTCATTCTTTACAGATCTTTTACCCCCACCCTTATTTTAGAGATCTCTTTATTATTGTTATATTTGAATTTTGCCTTTAAACGTCCAAATGAACTATTTCTGAAGTTTAGTCATTGAATTATAAATGGTACTTAGCCATTTAGTAGACGTCTCCCCGCTGTTGCACCACCACTTGTTTCACTATTTATTTAACGTTCCGAAATCAGGTTGTAAAACGGTTTAAACTGTAACACTGCTGTATATGGTTCCAATTACATTTTTCACTACTGTTTCATATTAATTATGTCACAATTTAGTCAGCCAACTGTATATTTGCTCGCCCTATTTACACAACCGCGCGTTAACACACCTGCGTGGTTGTGCGATCTTTTGTCGACTGGTTAAAACGTTCTTAATACTTCATTATCGGTTCTGCACTCCACTCCGAGGCACACCTAGAGTATTTACACGTTTAGGCCGCCCGATACCATTTCACTACGTTTGTCTAATCTGAAAGTTGGTTGCTGACTGGGGCGTCTCAAAATGGCTAGCGTTCTCTGTGGACGGCAACTTGGTATTTGATTGGCCGGCGAGCGTCTCGCCATTTCTCGTACTCTCGTAGAAGGCGGCAAGGAAATTCCGTGTGTGACTTTCACTCTGCTAAGGGCGGCACACGCGCACTCGTACACATTCCAATGCTCCAAAATACGTTGCACCTTCCCCGTATCGTTAACAGACTGACCACTGGGTGTTCACAAAAGTCAAGCTTTTGTGATAAAAACGGGGCTCAGTGTGGGTGACTACAGATTATTACACTTATGATGGAATTAAAATAAACGCCCCTGGTCTGTCCCGGTACAATCCCAAGCACACTTTCACCACTTTTACACGATGAAGTACCGTATTGTGTCACAGACGTTAAAAGTTGTTCACTTTTAAGGCCCCTTTTATGGATTCGATTCAAATCGTACGATAAGTTTTGCATCCGAGTTGACTGTGATTTTTATCAGGCATCAAAAATATCGTAAGTGGGTGCGAACAAACTCTTTCAGTGTTGCCATCATCAGTAAGGAAAGTGAATCCGTGCGTGTTGTATGCCGCATATCGGTTCGTTTTTATAAGCTTCGGAAGCGGGATCCCATAGTGCTCTCCTGTTCTGAATTTCATCAGTGAGCCTTTCTATAGTAACGTCTTCCATATTTATAAAACAAATTAATAAAATCACACCACAACTTGAATACTACTGATTACTTGGCATAACTGGCCTTGGCGACGGTAGGCAGGAAGGTTAGCAGCACTGATGTCTGAAAGTCAAACGATAAAAAACTCGCATGCAAGTGCATAAACAAATCAATTACGGGCCACGTATCTAAACAACTCGTCCGATATTTTATCGGATGCGTTTCCTAGGACACCGCGGTATGTTTTTGAATATGGAACGATAAATTTATCGTATGACAGTGCATAAAACGGCCCATTTGTTTAGGAAACTTGGGTTGGTGTAAACGCATGATGCAGAGTTTGGGTCTGTGTTAACGATGACGCAACACCTACCTGCAGATCATACTTACAAATTGATCGCTTATCAGCGATATATTATAAAACTGAGCCCACAATTACCTGCCTGGCCAAATGGCAAACGCTGACCAAACACCAGTGTTTTCCGATATGCTATCAAATGTTACTGTGGACAGAAATAGTGCAAAATCAGTTATAAATTAAATATTAGGCAACGAAAAGTTATGCATTACTGTGATGTTAGGAGTAACTGCCAATAGAAGAAAACTTCCGCCATATGTTATTTTGAAGAGTAAAATGCTTCCGCAGGAACAATTACCAGCTGAAATTGTTTTAGAGCACAGGAAAAGGGGTGGATGACTGAAGAACTTATGGCAGATTGGCTTAAAGTGGTTTGGGGACGTTGGCCAGGTGCTTTACTAGGGTACAGAGGTAGTTCCTTCATGGTCACACAAGCAAGAAAATAAAGAAGCTGTTTGCAGAAATGAATACTGATCTCGCTCTCTCTGCTATACAATACACAATTTATACAACACACTTCCATATGAAATAAAAACAATGGTTACACTCTGTACTAGTTTCTTTAATTTGTGATTGGTAATTACTCAGTTTGACATTAAAATTATACTTGGTTATTCAACAAATTTGCACCGACAATTAATATGAGTCTAATATCTCTAGGGTTTGGCGAGTCGATTTTGAACGGATCATACAGTCAAAGATGGCGACTGTGTTGTTTGTTTACAGTTATTTTCGTTCAAAGTCTGGGGTTCTTGTGATTATGAGAAAAATATTAATAATGATTACAATAAAAAGTACACTACCTTACATTATTTGTACTTAAATAATATAATGTGTAACTATAATTTGTTCCTGCAGTGTAGTAAAGTGTGTTTCAAAAGATCGCAATTTAACAACAGGTTATTTTCTTAGTTAACAAATTTTCAGTGTTTTATTTTTTTTACTTAATCTTTGAAATAAATTATATTCAGTTTATAGTGAGAGTTCAGATGACTGTGAGAAGTATTTAAAGTGAGTTTATTTCTGGAATTCGGGTAATTTAATAATACTTATCAAATCAGTAGACTTGATGTAAACAGTTGTTCAGGTGAAATGGAATAGGGCTTCAATCGTAGTCAATTTTCAATTATCTGGGGCTTCTGGCATCTTTTTCATGTTAGTTGTAGCAATTTATTCATTTAAATTTTATTTAAATAGGTCCTTGGCATCAGTTAAATGTTCTCGTTCCTCGTCTGCTTCTTACTTGTTCATCTTTTTGAATTTTGATTACTTTTTATACATTTTAGATTAAAATTTAGGTCATTCACGGCCTGGCGTCTATTCTGGACGAGCGCCACTTATTGAATACTATGATTTAACGGAAAAATCGTAACCAACGGTCTGTTGTCATGGTTACTAATAAATTCTGATTGGTTGATCATGACTTTATAACCATTATCAATTTTTAATTTTTATTCAAAATTACTGTATATCTTCTGACTGCTTTCATTCTTTCGTCTTCCTTCCTATGTATTAAATATTATCACTACTGTTTGTATTTCCTTTCAAAGATTATTTTGACATTGTAATGGTACAGAATTGAGTGCTACCCTAGTTTTAATTTAAATCAGTTTGAATTTTTAATTATCAGCATCCACCTGTGAGGTGCCCCAGTGTAACATACAATGTTAGCATAAACAACCGTCTAGACATATTACGTAACAGCTTGCCAGCAGCAGCCTTGTGAATCACAGTAAGCAGTCTATCACCAGTGTTTGCATCAGATAGTGGCAGCAGATGGTAGTCTGCTAGTTCTACAAGTAAAACGGTGGCCTCGGGTGCAAGATAGGCCAAAATCATTATAATCGGCCTATCCCGTAAAGTGTGAACATTGTAGCAGTATTAAAATACCGTTTAATAGCAGTGGTAATAGGCAGTGTACGAGCAAAAGACTTACTGTAGTGTACACATTGACTAGAATAATGTATATTACAATGTACATAACGTATTAACCAAAGTAATGAGTGAACATTAAAAAGACACACTAAATTCAATACAAACAGTTACGTGAGTGCGGCAGAACGACACGAGTGTACGACTAACCACAGGAACCCGCAGCGGATGGGTAATATGTACTGAAAAATTTTATTAACAGAAACCAGAACCATTCTAATCCAAGCTTAAATACAAGTTAATAGTTCTAAATTAAAACATTTTATGAATGAGATCTCTAAGGGAACAGATATAATTCGAAATTATGTACTGGTTCATAATAAGTTGTCATACGTTAGAAATGTTTATTTTATTAATGCGTAAATTCAGTTTTGTCTTAAAATAAATTCAGATTTTGTTTAATATATAACCATGTGTTAGAGTAAGTTATTACGCCATAACCATTTCCTATTCTGTGCTGAAAACCTCGCCTAACGTTCTTTGGGATTTTCTGAGTGTTAAGGGTAGTTAGATAGCGGGATTATGTTACAATTTTTATAAGGGCAAGAGTGTTTAAGTTTACATATTTATCTAAAAAATATGTTGGCGACCTGGGCAATAATAAGGTAAGTTTAAAGGGGAATATGACGGTAAGTACAATTCTGGCAGCAGTGAGCAGTAAGTATTATTCTGGAATCTTCTGATGGTAAAAAGATTAAATAACAGGTAAAAAGTCAGTACCTTAACAACATCCCTTAAGGTTGGGTTCTCTAATGTATTATTGTTTGTACAATTATGTTAATATTTGTTAATTACATTCTTTTTTATTTTAAGTCCTTATTCTAACATTTTTCTTTTAATATGATTCACAAATTATCCTTGGCTAGTTACTTGCCTTGGATTTGCTAATTTCTTTGTTAATTTTTTACAATTTGTAGTTGTTTTTGACAGTTAGGCATTTCATAGGCCTAAGTAGTAACTGATTATATTTACTTATTTTATACAAATTACGTCTCATTTTACCCTAACGTGTTTTGTTTTGTGATTATAATTGATTTGTTGATGTGTTTTGGATCTGTTTTTATACTAATTGTATGTTACCATTATTTTCTACATCATGGCTTGTTAATTATTTCCTAACTGATTTTCCAGTGTTATTTGATCTGTATTGATTCACCTTCTTATTTATTTAAATTGCCATTGTTAATAATTTGGCTATTACTCACTATTCTTTATTACATAAAACATAACATCTAGGCCTATGGTCTGTATCATTCCTTCAGCCATATCCTATTCATAAATTTAATTGAACACTTTTTTAACAGCTATTGAGCAACGTTTGTTAACCAATGGTTTCATTCTTATTTATTTTTAGGTGATAACACATCATCACACCATTTAAACTTATTTAATTGATTATCCCTTATAACATGGGGTGTTTATTGATTTTGTTTTAATTTCTTTACTATATATTTTTTTCTTATATTATCTCTACCTTCTATCCAGGTTAACACTCACCGTTGAGATTCTATGGGCTTTCTCCCCTGAATAACATCGTATCCTTCATTTATATTTAATCTTAATACTATCTTTAACTACTATCATTAACAAAATTCTTACTTACTATTCATGTTCACCATTAAATCGTTTAGTGTTTATCACTGATTTATTAAGTGTTCTTTAATTACCACTCTATTTTCTAATTCTATCAATAACAATATTCTTATTTATTAATAACATTCACTTTTAAACCATTTAGCGTTTATCACTGATTTACTAAGTGTTTTTTATCTATCACTAGATTTTCTCATTATTTTGGGGTTTTTACACTTTCACTTTTGGTACTTCTTAAACTTATTTTAAGTGTTTATTAGTGGGTAATCCCTACCATTACTTTTTCTTAATTAATAAACATCATCACACCATTCAAACTTACTTAATTGATTATCCCTTATAACATGGGGTGTTTATTGATTTTGTTTTTTAATTTGTTTACTATATATTTTTTCTTTTACTATCTTTACTTTCTATCCATGGTAACACTAACTGTTGACATTCTATGGGCTTCCTCCCCTGAATAACATCGTATCCTTCATTTATATTTAATCTTAATACTATCTTTAATTACTATCATTAACAGAATTCTTATTTGTTCACCATTAAATCGTTTAGTGTTTATCACTGATTTACTAAGCGTTTTTTATCTATCACTATATTTTCTAATCCTATCAATTACAATATTCTTATTTATTAATAATATTCACTTTTAAATCATTTAGTGTTTATCACTGATATATTAAGCGTTTTTTATCTATCACTAGATTTTCTCATTATTTTGGGGGTTTTACACTTTCACTTTTGCACTTCCTACATTTTCATTTTAAGTGTTTATTAGTGGGTAATCCCTACCATTCTTTTCTCTTTGTCACTTAGTTATTTTTATTTTCTCACCATCTCTCTCTTTACAAATATTATTTATACTATTAATAAGTTCATGTCTTTATAGAGTTCTTTATTACATATAACTCTAATTCTTGGGTTAGTGTACTTTTATTTATCGGGTTTTATCAATTATCATTTACATCTATCATTTAATCGATAATACTTATTTTTTACATTGGTTAGTTATTGGTTTCGTTTCCAATATTATATTTGAGTGTACCATTTCTCCTTCTTTTATTCTATATTATTTATTTGTGTCTTATCATTTGATTTCATTTTATTTCCCTTTATACTTGGTTTGTTTCATTTCCATTTTCCTTCTTCTTCTCCTTCATCTTATTTTGTTTTCCCCTTCTCCTTTTGTTTCCTTTCATTTGGTCAATCACTTGGGTTAGGTCATGTCGTCGTTTGTCGCGTCATTGTCATTTTATTTTCATTAGTTTAAACATTTTATATTATACGAATTACTTTTATTGTTGATTCATCTTTTTTATCCCTAGTATTGGGGTGGGGTGGCTTATTTGTGTTGTAACAATATTCAGGGCATCATTATGGCACAGTGGGTACCCAGTGGTCAAACAGTTAACCAACAATATTATAAACAAGTTTTGGAAAAATTGCGTGAACGTGTTAGAAAGAAGCGCCCTGAATTGTGGAAGAATGGGTGGATCTTGCACCAGGACAATGTGCCTGCCCACAATGCGTTATCAGTCAAACAATTTTTGGTCAGTAAAAACATCACAGTCCTTGAACATCCTCCATATTCCCCTAGTTTTGCACCGTGCGATTTTTTCCTATTCCCCAAAATCAAGTCGGTGGTAAAAGGGACCCATTTTTCAACGGTGGAAGAGGTACAGGCGAAAATAGCGGAGCTCCTGCGCAGCCTGACGGAAAGCGATATGCAGAAATGTTTTGAGCAGTGGAAGCAGAACGTATGCAGAAGTGTGTGGACTCAATGGGGTCCTACTTTGAAGGCGTAATTGTACATATCAGGTAAACAAAAAAAATTACAGCATCAGTCTCGTTATTTTTGTGTCAGACCTCGTATACCGTAATTTTATCCAATTTTTATAGTCTAAAATCTAAATTTTAGACTCTTAAAACAATTCCAGTATTTTTTTTTGTTCAAACTAATTGTAATTGTAAAAATAATTTCAAACTAATGGCTTTAAATTATCCATGCCGTGTAGCAGATCTGTTTGTCAGCTGAACTGACTAGAGCGCCGCATCAACCCCAGAACTGATTGCGCTGTTTTATTCAATGTATAAGCACTGTATCTAAGCTTGATGTTTTTCCCGTGTATCTGGTTTTACACCTAAGCAGCTGGATTTCAACACGTGTGGCTGAAAGGATAGAGCCGAGGTTGGAAAAATTAAGAAATAAACTTGATGTCGAGTGACTTAATATTGAAATTATCGGACATTAAACCTAATATTGGAGAGCTAATTGTTCAACAGCAACTTCATTGTTCACATTAAACTAAGTTTGATATCATTAATATTATAATTTTTCAAGTTAAGAAATTTTGGTTTTAATACATTTTAATTAAAATACAAGAGTTTGTATCATATTTAATGTTTGTTTTATTTCATAACTCAGACAGGGTCTGTGAAATATTAATTTTTTGAGGAGGGTCCGCGGACTGAAAAGTTTGGGAACCACTGCTCTAGAATTTTCGATTGGTTGTTAAGGATGCATATTATGGACCCCTGCAGACTATAAATAGCCCACACCTGCCACTTAGTTTTCAGTTTTATGTCGGGCAATTTACACAGTGTGTCTCAAGTGGTGTATTAGTGAAAAGTGATTATAGTGCGGAATGCTTTATAGTTGATATTATTATTCATGTGGACAGTTTAACTTGAATTATTGTACGAGTATAATTTTCTTGAATAACTTGATTACAAACTGTTAATTGTGATAATTAAAACTGGTCATTAGTGTCTTGTGTTTTATTTTCCACTGTACCATATGACGATCAAAGAGACCGTTGTAACAATATATTTGTATTTTTATTTTAATATTTGTATACAGTCCTTCACTAATGAAGGATCAGTGGTTTAACAAAGTCTGGGTCATATAATATCATAACGTAGCAAGTACTAAGTGTACTTTGTGACAAACCTCATTCTCCATTCATATTTACTAATTCAAAAAATATGGCTAGAATGGACACAGGAAATTGTATCATGTTTTTGAAGGTTTTACAATTAATACATGAATTTACAACGACTCTATTTAAAAGTTATATTTATCAACTCACTTTACTTATATCAGTTTAATAAAAATTTTCAGCCATACAATATGTAATTATTGTACATACATAAATACATACTGTATTAAAGTAAATACATTCATATATATTTATATCACAATCTTAACATTTTAATAATAATTATAGCACTTTTCACGAATTTCACACATTGTTTTAAAAACTGCTTTTTTGAAAGTAATGCTGATAACATACTAGTAAAATCTTTTCACTATCACGTAGTAATTGTTAAAAAAATAAAACAACTAAAACTAACATAAATGTTTTCTTATAATCTGCGTTTTTTGTCAACCTATTCATTATGTCCTTGGTTTTGATTACCTACACTAGTTTCATATTTCAAACGGTTGGCAGTCCTGGTTTCCAATCAGCTGGACAACCTGTTTCAGTGTCATCAACTTGTTGAATAGCTTGTGTCAGCCTCAGCAGTTCGTCAATGCTTCTCCCTACGTATGTGTCATTTACAGCCATGTGTCTTAAAATGCCTCTTCTGTCAATTATGAAGTGTGCCCTGTTTAACAAAACAATGCGCGTATAAATAAATAAAAGAGAATAATAAAACAACTTCAAAAACAAATGGATATATAGCAAACACATACACAAACATTAACCAGTGACATTGGTGGATGCTGTACAAAACACAAATATATCTTAACATGAAGATAAGATAAGAAACATAAGAGATCTTAACATGAAACTATAAAGCTAGTGGTAGAAGAGAGGTTGGCTGTCCGAAGATGAGATGGATGCCAGAACAGGTTTATATAACCTAATCCTTGAAGAGAAGAATATCTTAACATGAATTCCTTCTAATATGAAGCAACCTAGTATGTTTAAGTCAAACAAGTGCCAGAATCCTAACAACGTACCAGGTACATCCGCAAATTTGACATAGTTTAAACTAAACAAGACAGCTCCTATACGTCCACAGGCTTAGTTTCCGTGTAAAGGAATATTTTAGTTCTCCATTTAAACTGTAGAGGTTAACACGCACTGGAATAAACTTGGGAAAAAATTTCAGTTTGTGCTACGTACAAGTGTTTGATGACGGTAGCCATATTTAATATTTACCTACAGATTGTGCATGAGATAGTCTGTTTTGGTTATATTTTATGTTTTTGTTTACTGTAAATGGATTCCAGGAATTGTCTTACAGAAGACAGTGATGAAATCATAAACAGTTTTGGCTCCAACATCGATTCATCAAATTTATATTTGGAAATGAGTGATAATGTTTGTGTCGTTGAAGTGACATTGTGACGGGTGAAGCTAATGATATAACTAAGACTTCTCAGTTTTTAGTTGATATTATTAAAACTCAAAAGATATGCATAGTAATACCAAATTCGAGTTCATGGCGAGTTAGATGAACAACCACAGTTACCTGTGTTAGACACAGAATAGTATCCTAACCTCAATTGACAAGACGTCTTCTGTTTTCAATTGTTTCAATAGATTTGTTGATAAAACAATATTTAGGTGTAAACAGATAATTTTGTTTATGGCTGTAATCTGTGTTTAAAATTAGTATACTTCACAAGAACTGAGTCAAGCTAACAATCTTTTTTTAGTGAAAAAGTATACTTTTCTCAGCTTAATAAAAAAATGCAAAACACCATAATAATCAATTTAAAGAAGATGTGCAATTCAATGCACTGTTTACAGAATGGGGGTAAGTGAAGATACAATCAGTCTCGTTGAATTCCATCCACTTCTTTGTCAAAAGCCATTGCCAATAAGTCAAATATACCTGCCATGTCAACAGGTTTAAAACAATGTGCAGTGATTGAACATCTAACAGCCAAAAAGTGAACACAAGTGACGTTTATCGTCATCCAAAAGTCACTTACTGTGATGAATCTGGTGCTCAAACTACTGTCAATAGATGGGCAATAACATTTCTTGCATCAAAAGCATGTGATATTGAAGCTGAACATCACAGTGGTCGACCAGTTTCTGTAATCAATGAAAAACACTGAAAGGATCCCACATTTCAAACTGATTCAAAATGACCATCACATCATACAATAATGCAATGCCAACTGGGTTACTGTGAAGTCTGTTCATCCCATGTGCCACACAAACTTGCAGAAGAGAACAAACAACAATGATTCTACCAACATGATCTAGGCTCTGGTACAAAAGTTTATATAAATTGGCCTTCTCAGACTTAATACAGTCTCTACCTCATCTCTGAGATGAATTGGCGGACATTGTACCAATCTAGACACTGATGATGGCCTCCGATGGTGGGCCCAAAACATCTGTCAATAGCAACTTCTGTGGACCAAGGCCTAACAGCCTGCCTGATAATAACAATTTCAACAATTCCAAATATAAAGTCAAAAATAACATTTAGACTCATATAAAACTTGTTTTTCCACTTCGAAGTTGGCAATTCTGAATTTTTTTCTCTGTGCACGGTTTTATGTAAATGTTTATAACTTTTTTCTGTCTCGTCCTATGAGGCTGAAAAAGGTCTCATTTGAAAGAGGATGAAATGTAATATAATTGTAACGGTACAATTCTGGTACCCTAATAATTTTGGGAAACTATTGTTCCTAAACATAATTATTGTATTTTATTTTATATCCCATATAAGAGATTGGTAAAGTTTTGGTGAGAATTTTCAATAACGCAATATTGAGTTAACAGGATTTGTGTTGAATTCAGTGGAAAATTACAAAAGTAGCAAAAAACTGTTTGTCACAATAACAGATAAACAAGACTACCCCATGATTACGTCAGACGAAAGAATGCGATGCGCCTACATACATACAATTGTAAGCCAGAGGCTTGGCCGTTGAACAAAGAACCAGTGACGTAGTTGTTGCCCCACCTCTGCAATGCACAGTGGTGAAACGTCATTTTCGTCCAGACCGTGAAGTGGGCCGGCAGGCCAATACACACGGCCGGCAAATTCACGAAGTGTGATTATTTAAATCTTACACCACCAAAAGTTTATTAATAACAGTTATATATTAACATTTTTTGAGTTAAAACATCGGAAGCGGGTAATCCACGATGGGACGCTACAGATTTGGAAAAAGTGAGATCTAGATGGGACGCTACAGATTCGGGAGCGTGTGATCAAAGAGGAGACGTTTTCGATGTACTCAAAAGTACAGGAAGTGACAGCTAAGTACAATTGGCTGTAAAACCAATCAAATATTCAATAATAAAATTAAATAACATGAGCTCATTTTTAAAGAAAATGTACCAGAGTAGAAGTGGGAGAGAGTGGATACTAATCTATATTAATAAGTGCTGGGTTGTGCCAAAAAATATTTATATCAAGCTTATTATGCATTAACAAAGTATTTATTTTGGAGGGATAAAGTGTTGTAGGGGTTTAATATTTGATAAACGCCACATGGCGTAACCTGTAGTCTTTTCAATATGTACGTAGTTTTCCTTTAATAAAAAGGTAATGTCAATGGTAACAAACAGAAAAACGAGTGAATTATTTCAGGTAATATATTCCTCGACTCTGGTTCGTATAACACGAATTCTGACCTTAGGTAAGTACACATATTTGTGGTATTTCAGTTTGCAACATGGCGCCCGATATCTTAATATACACCTCAAATTAAATGTAACTAATTAATTAATAAAACAGCAATAAAGTTTAATTACAAATGGCTTTTGCGAACAGGGACTCTACATAAGACTATGTGGGATATACCTACAGGAGAAGTGGAGTGAATTGCCTGAAATAATTTCAAAAGCACATAAACACGTGCGAAAGGTAGGGTTAAGTTACGAGGTTATAGACCTATATGTGTTAGATATATAATAAGCAAAATGAATACTTGCGAAGATGATAATGTAGACGAAACAGTTACGAGTGAGATGGACGTTAAATTAACCCCAATTAGTCAGATCAGTGAAACCAGAGACACTGAATTAAATCCAGTTCCATTAACACCCATCTCAACTCGAGATGAAAACAAAACAGATGAAACAACTGCTACCATGATGCAGTTACTATTACATAAATTTGATGAACAGAGTATGAAGTTTGATAAATTAGACGAGAAATTGGATGAACAAAAAAGAGATTCCAATTTGAAATTTGACGAAATAAAAAATGAAATTAGAAAACGTAATGATAATTTTGATAAACAATGTGACAAAGTGACTAAAAGGTTAGATGAGAGGTTAATTCAAATAAAGAATCAGAAGGTAAGTAGCAGTGAAAATACGACGAAAAACAAAGTGCTAATTAATAAGGTGAGTAACAATGATAATTTGAATAATGAGTTTACAGGTAGTAACAATGATATAATTAAGAATATTGTATTAGAAAATGATGATGAGAATATTGGGAGTGATAATGAGATGTTTGTGTGTGTTGAGTCAGAGAGAGAGCTGAGAGGAAGTATATTTGTAAAAGGGATGCAGGGGGTAGAATTTTCCTTTGATGTTGTAGTAGGGGGTGAAGAAATGACTTCACATATTTTTAGCAAGGACGTGAGTTTCTTAGATTTATATTTGGGAGACGATAGGTCTACAAATAGAGTTCCCTGGTGTTTTTGTGTACCTCATAGGTGGTGCAGTAATTATGAGTTAGTGACCCCTGCATATTTGGAGAGAGAGAGTGTAGCTTGGTGTTATGGTGAGAAATATATTGAGAGAGAGAGAAAGAGAGCAATGGAGATTTTTAAGATAAATAGAAAGTATAGAGAATTTGTAGAAAGGTTAGGAGTAGAGATGGTGGATAATTATAGTGAATACAAGCCTTGTAGTGAAATTGAGATAACAATAATAGTAGATGGTGATAATAATGATAACAATCACTTACCTTGGGAAGTAAAGGGTGTCGTAGTAGATAATTATAATGACTATATGACTTACATGATTATGACAGATAATACTGAGGTAGACAGAACCATACCTGATTGTGACATGGTATATGCTAAATTAATATGGAATACACCTATTAATACGAACGAGATAATGGAAAAATATAAAAATGTAAACAAATATTATATTGATAATAAGAATAATATCATTTCTTTAGTAAAAAATAAGTTGTATAGACCTAAGATTCGACTGTTATTCAATGATGGAGGATAGATTGTTTTATTGTGTATGAGCATTTAATATATGTGAACAGTGATTTTGAAATTGACTGCTTATGAACTGATTTTGATCAATGATAAAATAACAAGTTGTATTGTATTTTTTTTGTGTATTAATGTCAATGTATTTTTGATGTTGTGTATTACAGGTAAATTTTATGTACACCATATATGTAACAGTAAGTTTGTTTTAATAATTAACAATTAACATGTTTTTGTTTTGACTAAACAAGTGAAAGTAATAGTGAAAGTTTAATTAATTAAATTAAATAATTGAAAATTAATTACTCAATTAATGTGGTATAAAAGAAAGTTTGTGTAATGAAGTTAAATTATTAATTTGTAATGAAGAAAATTTCTAATGAATAATAAATGATTAAGAATAATATATATTTGAATATTTGAGATGTATTGTTATTAGTAGGTGAGAGATGAATTTTCTAATGGAATTGTCAACGATCACAGTAATGCAAAGTTTAAAAAGGGAATAGAGATTGGGTGATGATTATTAAAATAAAGGCATGTGAGTAAATGGGAGTTAGATAGTTAAGAATTTTGAAGAAAATAAAACACAAAGAGAGTATTAGATATTTTAGGGACACAGTAGTAGTGATTATATGTAGAGAGGTGAGTAAAGTAAAGGTTAAACATATATTTGTTGATGATGATATTTTGTAGTGGGGGTGAGGTGATAAGGAGTGGCCAATGTATAGCGTTGTGGCAGGTAATAGCGTAGTTTAAGGGAGTGTTTGCCGATATTTTGGAAGGGCAAAAAATTATGAATGTATATAGCCAGGTAGGGAACACACATCTGATTACAAAGACGAGCGGTGCCATAGGATTTAAAATGGAATTAGTGAAGGTGTTTATAATTGAGAAATGGGTGTCATAATATGTAAATCTGGTTGTTAGTAGTGGTTAGTAGGAAGAAAGGTGAGTACGATTATAAATGTTAGCGACTATATAATAAGTCAAATCATAGAGAATACAGGAGTCACCCAGACTAATCAATGATAAAAATGTGAAAGGTTAGGTAGAAAATTCAGAGTAGAAAGGTAATAAGAAATGAAATAATAATGTAATATGAATATTAATAATAAATTTGAAATTGTGAAGAATTAAATGGTAGTAAATGATCATTAATTAATGGCTAATTAAAAAGTAATGTTTATAATTTGATACGCAAATTTAAAGAAATTTTAATCAAGCTTAAATGTGAATTGGTTATTTTAATGTATTAACCGTATTACTGTATAATATAATGATGAGTGTATTATTATGTATTATATAATATGTACTGTATTAGTGTAAGAGAATGGCACTTCTATATAATTCTTGTTGAGTTGAAGCAAACCCAGTGCTTCTTAACACAAACCAGCACACAGCTAAGGGGAAACAGATCAGTTAGGGATATAGCATTATACCAAGCCACTATTTTAACATTTTTGATTTATTGTTTCAGTGTTTGGTGATGTTGTGACGGCGGTCCTGAGCTGGCCAACGCGTCAGAGCAGGAGCGTTACGCGCCTGATTGGCCTTATGGTGTTGGGATCTCGTAGGAGAAGTCCAGTAAGGTCATGCAGGTACTGTTACCATCATCGGACCACGGGTGAATTGTTGTGTTCTTTTTACATAAATAGTAAGGGGGTTGTGGCGACATATCCTGGCTGATCCCTTTAGGAAGTACGAATGTGTCAATGAAAGTCTTTATACTTCAGCATAAAATTTTTCATTAAGGGGGTTTTGTAATGGTACAATTCTGGTACCCTAATAATTTTGGGAAACTATTGTTCCTAAACATAATTATTGTATTTTATTTTATATCCCATATAAGAGATTGGTAAAGTTTTGGTGAGAATTTTCAATAATGCAACATTGAGTTAACGGGATTTGTGTCGAATTCAGTGGAAAATTACAAAAGTAGCAAAAAACTGTTTGTCACAATAACGGGTAAACAAGACTAGCCCATGATTACGTCAGACGAAAGAATGCGATGCGCCTACATACATACAATTGTAAGCCAGAGGCTTGGCCGTTGAACAAAGAACCAGTGACGTAGTTGTTGCCCCACCTCTGCAATGCACAGTGGTGAAACGTTGTCATTTTCGTCCAGACCGTGAAGTGGACCGGCAGGCCAATACACACGGCCGGCAAATTCACGAAGTGTGATTATTTAAATCTTACACCAACAAAAGTTTATTAATAACAGTTATATATTAACATTTTTTGAGTTAAAACATCGGAAGCGGGTAATCCACGATGGGACACTACAGATTTGGAAAAAGTGATATCTAGATGGGACGCTACAGATTCGGGAGCGTGTGATCAAAGAGGAGACGTTTTCGATGTACTCAAAAGTACAGGAAGTGACAGCTAAGTACAATTAGCTGTAAAACCAATCAAATATTCAATAATAAAATTAAATAACATGAGCTCATTTTTAAAGAAAATGTACCAGAGTAGTAGTGGGAGAGAGTGGATACTAATCTATATTAATAAGTGCTGGGTTGTTCCAAAAAATATTTATATCAAGCTTATTATGCATTAACAAAGTATTTATTTTGGAGGGATAAAGTGTTGTAGGGGTTTAATATTTGATAAACGCCACATGGCGTAACCTGTAGTCTTTTCAATATGTACGTAGTTTTCCTTTAATAAAAAGGTAATGTCAATGGTAACAAACAGAAAAATGAGTGAATTATTTCAGGTAATATATTCCTCGACTCTGGTTCGTATAACACGAATTCTGACCTTAGGTAAGTACACATATTTGTGGTATTTCAGTTTGCAACATGGCGCGCGATATCTTAATATACACCTCAAATTAAATGTAACTAATTAATTAATAAAACAGCAATAAAGTTTAATTACATAATAGCATAAAATAAAAGTCATGGGTATTTAATGACATCATCTTGTCTTGGTTTACTATAACATACTCATTGACTTTTATGTTCAAATTTTTTTTTATATTAAAAAAGTGGACATGATGTTTTATGCCTCTAAAGAAAAGTTCATAAGTCGTCTCTACTGTTGATACTACCTCTTTAAAAAAATAAAAACAAAGTGTTTTTAGTTGACTTTTTTAAGCGAAATTTAATAAATTCACTTAATGTAAAACACATGTACATAGAAGATACAAAGCTTACAGTGAAAATGCTTAAATACTTGTTAAACCAATGTAATAAAAAAGTATAATATAACTTTTTTGAAAATTTACAAACACAATTTACTAAATTCACTTAATACAAAATAAAAGTAAATTATAACAAATTACATTGATAATGTTTTAGAAAAACCTTTTAATTATTAAAAAAAAAAAACAATGTTAACAATAAAGTATCATCACGTCTGAAAAATCAGCTTTATAAAACATTTGGCTTCATAGGTAGGTAAAAATCAACAACGTCAACAGTAACACTATAAACTTTGTTTATTAGGTTTAATACAAAATAACACATTCTTATTGACTTCTTCGAAATTCAATATTATGTTTCATAGTGAATCACAGAAAAAATTGTTATATCTCATGTACTTATAGTCAATTAAAGAAGAATAAAAGACAATGAACAAAATCAAATCAAAGAAAGAAACACACAATATCAGACATCTTCAGTTTTCATCTTCATCTTCAACTGGGTAGTTGGGACAGGTATTGTAATTTTTTAAGTTTTTGTAGAACATATGACTCTCCGTAGGCACAAAAAGGTAACACCGACATTATATCATTGAATTTGTTAGCAGAAATTGGTTTTAAAGTGTCACGAACATTTACTAAAGTGGATGGTAATTCAATTTTATTTATTCTTATTTTTCTCCTGACATCTAATTTTATGAAATTGCTGTTATTAAAAGATGTCTTGAAGTACAACACACCAACATCTTCCTTTCGAACTTGCAAATGAGCACTCTGTGAAAGTAACACTGGTTCTTTATGTACATCAAACTTCCTGTATACAAAAGGTGCATCTTTACTGTAAAGAGACAAAGTCCTGCAGTTCCATGTTGTGTACGTTATATAAACTAGAACAGTGATGTATAAACTGCTGCCAGTCCCATGGAGTTACAATGGACATGGCTTTCATTTTTTTCCTATTTCTTTCAATAACGTACAGTGTATTGAAAGCCTCCAAGTGGGTGTGACCCTTGAGCAGAAATATTTGATTAATGATTTTAATTTGAGGATAGTTGACTAAAATCCAAAAAAAAAGATTACAATTGCAAAGTTCTTATTCTGCCCATAGCAGTTGTCGGACCATATAGTTATTTCTTCCACTGATGAAAGTGGAATGACATGGTCAGCCCATTTTAATATACACGAAGCGATTTCATTACCTCCCCTTCCTCCTTTGGACTCGTCCCACATCATACAATGGGAAGATTCATTAGATGAATCGTACATTGTATAATTGAGTGTCCAAAGTATTCTTTTGTAAAAACTTATGCTGTTTGTTAAAAGTGGTGTAGGTAGACACTTTTGGAAGATCTCCTGAGAGAACTTTGTTTTGGATTACTTTTGTGTCATCACTTTTTAAATCATATCTGGTTTTTGATTCTTGTAGCTGTATATCAAGATCTTTTTGAAGTTGGTCTTTTTCTAAATTGGTCATGTTACCCTTCATTGAACCATGAATGAATCACATGTATCAACTTCTGGTGGTTTGAAAGATAAGTTAAATGTTGTATTGAACACATGGCGATAAATCCATATGTTTGCTCTATGTTCAGACTTGATGTTATTTTCAGAACAGAATTCCAAGAACAATTCGTGCATTTTGACAACAGTTAGTTCTGGTCCAAAGTATTTTTTTGCAGACCTCCCTCTAGAGTAGTGGCTCTCATAGGCTGGAAAAGAAGAAATGTGACAAATTACATGTTCAATTACCTCTTCTGGAGTCTTATAACTTGGAGTGTGCTTGCCTCTCATATCTGGTTTGACTAATCCTCCTTGCTGCATGTTCTTTACAATATTTAAACAACATTGTTGGAAATTGAAAGAGTGTTTAAAAACATTACCTTACACACCCTTAGTTTTACATTATTTATTTTAAAATAGTAATATAAAGAATTCTCCTTTGGCTTACTACGATCTTTTTTCCTTGAATGAGCAATACGTTTGCTTTCTATGCATGAACTGACAAATTGCCTTTGTAAGTCATTGGATTTTTTTCCATCCCAGTATAAATTAAAAATTTCTAATCGATCATTTTCTGATATTTTTGAACTGCATGGCATCCTGCAAGAGCATGCTGGTTTAATTTTTCTGGCCATTACGTGCTTACCTTTTTTGCTGACATACTCTTTCCCTGCAGCGTAACTTTGTTTGCATTTAGTATATAACCATTCATTGGTGTTTCTCACACTTTTTCTCCCTTGCTATTTGATGTCAGATTTGTTTTTTACCAGCTTTTCAGAAATATTTTTATTTTCAGTACTCTGATCATATATTACATTCAGTGTGCCTTCAGAAACAGAGTTCAAATTACATGTTAGGTCATAATCTGAAAGGGAACTTTCATCACTTGAAGGTACATAGTTTTTGTCAGCATCAGTATCATCATCATCCTCATGACTGCTTAAAAATAAATCATCCTGGAAAACTTCTACATTAGACTGCTGATATATATTAGGCATATACCGGTATGACTAATACTGGCCTGAGGTGAATATGATGCTTCTTTCATCTGACCACTAGTACCTTCTAAATTATAATACTTTATTGAATCATTGGTCAAAGATGAAATTTTTTGTGCAACAGTCGGGCCACAATCAACGGATATTGGCTCAGTTCCTGTAAAAGAGTTAAAACTTTATAGAAGAGTTGCTATTGAAAGGGAAGATGGACATTCCTTTTTTAAATTTGGTAACAATAAAATAATTGATATAATAAAATACGTAAAATTTGATACAACATTTTTTTAAATATAGGCTACTGTTACTTTTTAAATAACATTTAGGATAACATTAAGCTATTTAAATAATTTTTATTCTTACTTGTGTTAATGTTTAATGAACCTAATCATGTAAACTGCAACAAATATGAAAACCTGCCCTGGACAACTCAAACTTGAACTAAAGCAAAACATACACATAACCTCACTGGGGCACTAATTGACAAGTACCCATAAACCAAGTAGTAGTGGTTACGTTACTTAATATCTTGCCTACATTATAAACACTACAAAATATGCAAATTTTACAGAATTGTATGAATGAGTTTTCACACTGCTTACCAAAAACTAAAATTAATAATTTTTACTTACCTTTACTTTCAGTTTTCTTTCTAGTATTTAATAAATTCATAACCCCCCCCCCCCCCCCAGGAACACGGAATATAAATCATTTTTTCTGGATAAGAAAACACTTTTAACAATATTATACAATAAACAGAATACTGCACTGAAATGTAACATAAACAACACGAATTCACAATTTACAAATAGGTAACAATGATGGCTGAAAGAAATCATGTCCACTGTTTGTAAAAAAATCCACTATAGTTCATTTGAGGCATAAAACTCTATGTCCAAATGGTGTTGTTTGCCTCTAAGGAGAAAGGCACATAGTGTTCTGTTAAACCAGTCAATCTCATTTATTATGAAAGGTAGGAGGCAGTGCCATATACCTCTAAATAAAGCACACACAGTAAGTAAAGATGGACATGGTGTCCAATGCCTCCCAGGTACAGATTTGGAATCCTTGTGAAAATTCCAATAACTCACAAGTAAGTATTGTGAGTTTCATAACTTAATATTAAATAATAACCATACAACTAGTTTTTATTGAAAAGTGCCCTTTAGATCTCGCGCTGCGACTAACAAATAGGTTAAAAATGGACTTTTTTTCAAAAAATCATTTAAAAAACACTAAAGTGAATTTGGCAAAAATGAAAAATACGGGTTGTTATATTTGTCCATAGATGCTGTAAAAAAAATTTCACGAAAATCTGAGAGGGTGGGGTGTACACCCCTGGATGATTTGACTTGGATTGACCCTCTTGACAGTGTTATAGAATGGCAAAAATGTGTATGCGATGGACTACCTGGAAGCTGGGTCGACAGTGAGTTCTGTGCGGTACATAGACACTATAGAAGACAAAGGTTGTGTTACAAAATTCCCTCAGCTGATAATCCTGGAATATCACAATGGTTTATCATACACATCTCATGTAACCGCTGAGGCTCTTTTGTAGTTAAAATCTAACAAGAAAAACTGTTCACAGATATTAAACTGTCAAATGACATGGTAACCAAATTTTATTTTGCATAGTCACAAAGTGAAACAAAATGAAAGCAAAACTTGAACATTTGTACCATACTTTATAATAAAGTAGTACAATAAACCAAACTTACTACATACTTCAACATTGAGTTACAGGAATGAGTGACTCTCTCTCTCTCTCTCTGAGAAACCCCTCAGTATACAGACCACCTAATGTTTTACTATGTAAAATTGAGGTACGCAGTAAGTTTGGTCTATTGTACTGCTTTATCATACGAGGGTCAGTTGAAAAGTTCGCGGAGCGACATCTATAGCTCAGTGGTAGAACTAAAATCTTTTGTGTGCTGCAAGATGTATATTTCGTGTGAACACCTGTTAATTTCCACGTATATCTGTGAATTTATTCACTCTTTACCAGCTGTTTGAATTTTTCCTGTCACACGTGTTTTTAAAATGTATAAAATCAGACATTGTGTTGAGATGAATTCTCTGTTAAAAACGTTTTAGTGCCAATGGAAAATCAAAATGAAATTGTAAATTGTTAGGAGATGCTGCGCCTTCAGAAATAACGGTAAGTGGAGCACACTCGAGTTTAAACGTGGCCGTACAAGCACCGAAGACTTTTCCAGCAGTGAACGTCCAAAAAGTGCAACAAAAAGTGGCATTATTGAAAAAATTTTATAGGGTGTTGGAAGACCGCAGATTGAGGAGTGGATGGCGTTGCTGAAATCATAGGCATCTCATATGAGCGTGTGCATCATACTTTAACTCAAGAACTTGGTGTGAAAATGCGTTGTGCAAGATGGCTGCCGCATCTGGAGTTGTTGCATTTTTTGGGCGTCCAGTACGACCACGTTTAAACTCAAGTGCCTACTTACAAACCGTTAGTTTTGAAGCCACAGCATCTTCTGCCACATTTACAATTTCGTTTTGAATTTCCGTTGGTGCTAAACAATTTTTAACAAAGAATTACACCACGATGTTTGATTTTGTCAGTTTTTAAAACACGCAAATTTTAAACACCTTCTAAACAATGAATAAATTGATAGATAGGTTTGGAAATTAACAGCAGTTCACATAAAATACAAATCTTGCAGCACACAAACAATTTTCGTTTTACCGCTAAACTACAGATGTCGCTTCTCAAACATTTAAACTGACTCTCGTACAATATGGTACAAATGTTCAATATATTTAGCTTTCATTTTGTTTCATTCTGTGACTATAAAAAATAAACCTTTGCACAACAGACCATGGCATACTGCATGGGTTTTGTGTTTAGTGTGTAATGGTACAATTCTGGCCCTATTATATTTTGGGGAATAATGGATATAAATGGTAATGTTATTTAAAGTCATATAAATAAAACCTAGTAAAGTTTTATAAGGTTTTTAACTACTACGTAATATTGAGTGGACAAGATTTGCGTCAAGGTCAGGGATAGACTCACAGAAACAGCAAAAACAGTTCGTCATGTTAATGTGTCAACCAGCATGATTACGTCAGCCAAAAATATGCAAGGCGTAATACATACGTTTGTACACAAATAGGGTTGGGCGAGATACACAAAGGAATGAGTGACGTAGTTTGTCCCCCACTTCTGTATTGCAGCGTTGCGAACAAAGACAGTCTCGTTTCATCAGAGTAGTGTGCCGGCCGGCAATTTCTCTAAAAGCTACTTATATCTAAATTTTTACACAACCAAGTTTTTGTTAAATATGTGAAAGTGCAGTATTTTTAAAATAACAGTTCGACGTAAACCCCAAATTTTGGGTTACGACAACATCGAGAGTGTGAGATCAACAATAAGACATTAAAGAAGTAAGAATCAGAATGATCAATATTGCACACCACTATATAAAAATTATTCCGATTAGCGCTTTCAAGCTTCACAGCTCATCGTCAGATCAGCAATAGACCGAAATTATGTCATACCCAACCCTTCACCCCTCTCCGCCACCCTGCTCACCCACAACAAACTAAAAATTAATGACCCTTCCCCACCCCCTAAGCTCTGTCTCACCATCTGTACCGTTACATATTTTTCTAGTAAATTCCTTGTGTTTCAGTGTGTGTGTGTGTGTGTGTGTGTGCATCCTTTTAAACTACCCACTTCCTCTCCACACACATGGGTCAGTCACACACCCTTATTTTAAAACAACCAATTAGTACTATGAAATATAATTCTTAATCTTATCTATCTGCCCTCTCTCATTTACTTCTTAATCATGTTATAAAATATTTCTTCATTATCAAATTTAATTTTAATATTAATTAAATTGTCTAACCCTTTTTCTGTTTCTTTCAATATTTCTAACTCCTCTCTAAGCTTCTTTTCAACTGTGTTATTTACTACTTTTACAATTTCGTATTCTTCCAAAGGATTAACAAACTTATGGTTGTCTTCTGTGAAATGTCTTGCATATAACGAATTGGTTGTTCTGTTACCTTCTCCACGTTTGTGGTCAGACAACCTGCATACGAATTTTCGTTCTGTCTCACCTAGGTACACTTTGTTGCAGTCTTTACATTCTAATTTATAAATTCCGCTTTTCTGTAATACTGGAATTTTTTCTATATTCTTATTCCTTATCTTATCAAATACCGTTTCACATTTTTTAATAGCTATATCTACTCCATATTTATTAAAACATTTTATAATTTTTCTAGTATGTGAACCTATGTATGTCAATGACCCTGCATAATTCTTTTGTTCTGGTTCTATTTTAGCTTTTTGTATGTTAACCCTTTTCATAACTTTATCCACTATGTTGGTGTTATAATTATTATTCCTTACAATTCCCTTTATCGTTCTTAACTCCCTATCTTTTGATTCGGTCTCTTTTATACACTTCTGAGCTCTGTAACAAAATGAATTGATTGCCGCCATTTTATATCTATATGGGTGGTAAGACTCTCTTGGTATAATTATATCAGAATACGACTCTTTCCTAAATATCCCAAACTGTAGTTTCTCATTATCTTTAATTTCTATGTTTAAATCTAAGTAATTTATTTGCTTACCTCCTATCTCTTCCTTAAATTGTAAGTTTTTATCCTTATTATTTACCTCCTTTATAAACTCATGCACTTCTTCTATGCTTCCTTCCCAAACTACTAATACATCATCAACGTATCTAGACCATAATTTTATATTGTCTTTATACTTAGTGGAAGTTATTAATTGCTTTTCAAAATCATTCATGTATATTTCAGCAAGAATAGGGGATAATGAAGACC
Organism: Magicicada septendecula; assembly: GCA_034769895.1. Taxonomy (NCBI): domain Eukaryota; kingdom Metazoa; phylum Arthropoda; class Insecta; order Hemiptera; family Cicadidae; genus Magicicada; species Magicicada septendecula. The sequence continues at coordinate 406,387,821 of CM068375.1, forward strand.
CCATAGGTAAACCTTTTTTCTGTATATAAAACTTGTTATTAAACCTAAAATAGTTCTGATTTACACATTCTTTAATTACTTTCATCAACTGCTTTTTATACCTGTATTCTCCCATATTATTATCGTTTATTAACTTAATAACTTTATTTACTGTGATATTAGTAAACATGTCCTTAACATCCAGTGATATCAATTTTGTATTTACATTAATGCTAATATTTTCTAATTTTTCTATCAATTTTATATTATTCTCTTTGTTATATTTTGTCCCAAATTCATATTTCTCTTTCAGTACTCTGCTAACTTCCTTTGATAATTTATAAATAGGTGCATTAATAAAAGAAACAATCGGTCTAATTGGTTTTCCTTCTTTATGTATCTTAACCTGACTTTTAAAAGTTGGTGCTGTTGGATTACTTTCCAATAAATACTTGTTTTCTTCTATAAACCTTATCTGTTTCATCATTTGTTTTATCCTTGACTGGTACTTACTTGTATAATCATACTTTATTTCCTCGTATGGTCCTTCCCTTATAAATTCTTCCGTTTTCTTTATGTATTCTTCCTTTCTCATTAGTACCATTGTATTTCCTTTATCCGCCTTCGTAACTATAATATCATTCTTCTTTATTTTATTCTTTAGTTTAGTTACAGTTGCTTTGATTTTTTGTTCATTCTTTGAATTATACAAACTTTTCTTAAATATTTTGATATTTTTGATTTGTTGTTTCAGTGTCTGGTGATGTTGTGACGGCGGTCCTGAGCTGGCCAGCGCGTCAGAGCAAGAGCGTTACGCACCTGATTGGCCTTAAAGAAGTAAGGTGTGTAAATTTTGATCAAGCTTAAATGTAAGTTGATTATTTTAATGTAATAATCACAATGTTTGTTATGTATTAAGAAATAGTGTGTGTGGAGGAGTAAAGGGGATAAGTATTATTAACAGCGCCGGATCACTTACTGTTAATAATAATAATAATAGTAATTTTTTTATAAAAGAGAAAATGTTTCAGAAAGAGGGAGATTTTGATAATTGTATCTTAGTAAATTTTGGAGTATGTGTTTAAATTATAGTATAAAGATTTATGTTTCTTCTTTTAATTATATTAATTATGATAGAAAGGGTTAATTATTATTGATAGGAATCGAAAAAAAAATTTTATAATGTTAAGGGTAGTGAATTAAAAGAATGGAACTTCTGTATAATTCTTGTCGAGTTAAAGCAAACCCAGTGCTTCTTAACACAAACCAGCACATAGCTAAGGGGAAACAGATCAGTTAGGGATATGGTATTATACCAAGCCACTATTTTGATATTTTTGATTTGTTGTTTCAGTGTCTGGTGATGTTGTGACGGCGGTCCTGAGCTGGCCAGCGCGTCAGAGCAGGAGCGTTACGCACCTGATTGGCCTTATGGTGTTGGGATCTCTCTGGAGAAGTCCAGTAAGGTCACGCAGGTACTGTCACCATCATTGGACCAAGGGTAAGCGATTGTATATTTTTTTGTATTAACAGTAAGGGGGTTGTAGCGACATATCCTAGCTGATCCCTTTGGGAAGTATGAATGTGTCATTGAGAGTTTTTATGATTCGGCATAAAACCTCTCATTGAGGGGTTTTTGTAATGGTACAATTCTGGCCCTACATATTTTGGGGAATAATGGATATTGTAACATGACATAAGGTAGTGAAGATCCAATGATATTTAACTATAAAAATAAAAAGCTGAAGACAAGAATAAGAGGCAAAAACTTATAAAATCAGAGATCAATAACCCAATAGACCAATGACAGATAAATTGACAATGGCCTGACACAATAGATCGGATAAATACAAAAGGAACCACGGAACAATGAAGAAGAAGCTAAGAACTAAATGTAATCAAGACATTAAGAATGAATATTGTAAATCCCGAATAATGACCATTAACATGAATGTTAACAATGAACTAATGTAATTAGAGTGTAGATGAGATTTACCTAGGTTAATAATGTTAATGAAAGATAATAATGTTATATATATTTTATTGATGAAGGAATGTGTTTATAAGTATAAGTTAGGGAATTAATATTACACACACCCTAATAAATAGTGATGAATACAATCAGAATTAGTAAACATACCCTGAGGCAAATCAAGGCTACAATCAATTACAAAAGGTGATCATTTGTGAAGGGAAATAAAATAAACAATTGTAGTGAGTAACCCCATAATAATACTAACATCGAAAGCAACCCAGTGAATAATTAAGTGAGTGAAAGAAGGAGTATATTTAAATTAAAGTGGTAACATGTAGTGAGAGCATGTTGCACATAGTGAGTGAAAGTGTAAAAGTCAAAAACCTTCTATAAAGGAAAAAGTGTAGTTGGTACACTTCAAAAGGTATTGTGATGAATAAACTGTGTTAGAATAACAGGAAGATAAACTTTGTATTAGTAAGTAAGAGGAACTTATTATGATGTAATTAAAGTAAGCCATAGGTAATAAGGATTATAGGATAAGATAGTATTTAAGGCATGGGAATGAAGGACAAACAAGAACGATAGACACTTTTTCTAGTGAAGGAATGGAGGAATAGTATATATTGTGCAAAGTATAAATTAATGTTAGTATAATAAGGATGTTGTTACCGTTTTAAAAGAACCAACATAATGTAATGAATTGTTAATTGAACCAGATAGTAGAAGAGAGCAGAAAAGTAGTTAGAAGTTATGTCAGGCTTAAACCTGTAAAGAAAATGTTTATTACTATAATAAGAGGTGGAGTTAGGAACACCAATGTTTATTACTTGTTTTGTTTAAAAAATTATGTTAGAAATACCAAATGTAAAGGTAATAAGTTACTAAGAAATGTTAGATAGTAGTATAGTAAAATCTAGGCTCTAGGCCTAACTGTTAAATAAGAATTTAGTAAATTTGAGAACAAATAATAGTCCAATATTAAAGCAGAGTATACCAAATGGTTAAACAAATTAAGTGAGTATTCCTAATACCAAAAGGTATGAATAACAGCCTATTTTGAATAAAATATGTATAAAATACAAATATGAAAAATAATAAAAATGTAATTAGCTACTCAAAAGTGACCATGAGGGATATCAAAATGACCCTTATAAAAAATTATGAACAATGGTACTCATGTAATAAACCTAGCTATTAGTATAAGATAGAAATCTTCATTTGAAGATATTTTGTGAAATTAAACTAAAATAAGACGTTAAAACATAACAATGACTTAAATTAATGACTAATGAGAATTAGCATAATTTATTAGGTAACCATAGCAACCGAAATTTATTGCCAAAAAACCGTTAGATTTTCGCTAGTCCATTATTGACCGACGCCGAGAGCAGATTGAGTAGCTCTCACCACAAAATTTTATTCCAAATGAGTGAATTTTAACTAAAATCAAACAAAAAGAAGAGTATGATAATGGCCCAGGGAATCCTGGATAAAATATTGTTTATTAAATTTGTCCACAAACCGTAATTACCCAAGGAAGCCAAGAAGATGCCGCGAAGAATAGATGACGACGGATCCCGAAGGAAGATCATAAGGACCTACATCAACTCAAGAAGACGGACGATCACAGAAGGAGTACGAGGCCGGAGTCTACGAGAAAAACAGTCTGGACGAGATAAATGAAATTCTGAAGAATAGAAGAAGACGGCATCGCAGGATTTTCAGCGGAAAATTGATGAGTATAAACAATAATCCCATTAAACGAATTCCAAATTTTTTGATCAAAATAATAAATAACAATTTCACTTCACTGATCACTATTCTGATTTAGAACTGAATGCATGGGTAATATCACTACTTGAACTTTAATCAGTTGATAATTATTAAAATCAAAATACAATAAATAATTAACAAACATTTCTAATAGACAAATCCTAACCAAAATTTTACTAAATCTCATTGACAATTACTTACTCGTATGTATTAAGATATTAATTTTTTGTGTACATAGTATTAAGGATTGTTATAAATTTGTGTGTTTTAGCTGTAGTCAAATATTTCTGTAGCCAAAAGGACTTATTAACACCCCTGAGTAAAAACATTTTAATTGTAAACTAACGTTACCGTCAAGACGGTTTGTGTATACAAAACACTGGAACTGAGCATACCAACTGAACAAGTGTAATAGCCGGTGCTAAAAATAAAATTAATGTATTACAAAATAATTGAAACCTACTACAGTGTCAATAAATATTCTCATTCTGCAACACTGTATGTTTGATTCGAGTAAATTAAGATAATAACTAAAATTTATTGAAGTGAAAACATCAAAACAAGACGTTAGCCAAGTCGACACTGCAGAAAGGCGTGCGCCAATCAGGTGGTGAGGCGGCAACATTCAAATCAAACGGTGAGAGATACGGTTTACCCGTAAATGGTAAGAGAAGGTACAATTCGACTTGCTACATGCAGATAACAGTGACAGAATTCATTGAAATTAATAATAACTTTAATCTTACATACATACTAAACCACGAACCCAACGAGCGAGTCAACAAATGCTCGACACTCACACATATACTATACGAAGATACAACGACTACAGAATAACACTAAAACTAAATATTAAAACACCCAGTAACAATAAACGTTACAATATAAATGGTAATGTTATTTAAAGTCATATAAATAAAACCTAGTAAAGTTTTATAAGGGTTTTTAACTACCTAATATTGAGTGGACAAGATCTGCGTCAAGGTCAGGGATAGACTCACAGAAACAGCAAAAACAGTTCGTCATGTTAATGTGTCAACCAGCTGCGCCCATGATTATGTCAGCCAAAAATATGCAAGGCGTAATACATACGTTTGTACACAAATAGGGTTGGGCGAGATACACAAAGGAATGAGTGACGTAGTTTGTCCCCCATTTCTGTATTGCAGCGTTGCGAACAAAGACAGTCTCGTTTCATCAGAGTAGTGTGCCGGCCGGCAATTTCTCTAAAAGCTACTTATATCTAAATTTTTACACAACCAAGTTTTTGTTAAATATGTGAAAGTGCAGTATTTTTAAAATAACAGTTCGACGTAAACCCCAAATTTTGGGTTACGACAACATCAAGAGTATGAGATCAACGATAAGACATCTTCGAAGAATTTCCAGCTAAGTCATAAAATGGGGGGGTTACAAAAGTCCAACTAAGGGTTTAAATAATCTTTTCTTTTAAATTCAATTCATTAAAATGAGCTCAATTTTGGGGAAGTCAATTAACTAAAACTTTGTACCACGAATGAGAGTGCGAGAGAGAGGGAGAGAGGACGTTTCATTACAATAATTAATAAGTGCTGGGTTGTGAAGTCATTTTAATAACAATATATTATGTTTATTATGTAACAAGTATAAAACATGTTATTTTGGAGGGCTTATAAAATGTTTAAGAGATATTATATGTTTACAAAATAAATGGGACTACGCCCCGAGGCATAGTAACGTGCGTGTTTAGCACATAGTTCAGTAGAGTCATTTTCATATGTACGTAGAGTCTTTTTGATAATAAACGGTAATGTCATTGGTAAGCAATATAAGGCAGAGTGAGTTATTTCAGGTAATACATTCCGCAAGTACTGGTTCGCTAACACGAATTCTGACCTTAGGTAAGTATACATATTTTGTGTATTTCAGTTTGCAACATGGCGCCCGATGAAAATTTCAAAGTATAAATTATCGATATTACAAAATAATAAAAAGTAAATAAAATAAATAAAAGTTACAAGTGGGACGGTTGCATGGCTAATACAACACGTCGCCAGCCAGGAAGCACCACTGTTGTCTCAGCCGGCTACTCAGTTTTGTCTCACGACACTGAGTGCATGCCGTACTGAGCCTCCGCTGGGAATTTAACCTGGGACCACGTGGACATGAGTGTGCTAGCCACTAGACCACATAGAGGCTCAAACTATGACCCTCTATAGTGTCATATGACAATAACAATATATAACAATAAAATTTGGTTACCATGTCATCCAACAGTTTTATTATATATTATATTATTGTTGAGAAACGTTTTGGCCCCACCATCGGAGGCCATGATCAGTGTATAGATTGACACGATGTCTGCCGATTCACCTCAGAGATGAGGTAGATACTATATATTATGCCTGAGAAGGTCCATTATTTAAACATTTGCACCAGCACAATCTAAGCTGTCTGTGAATCAGATTAATATTAATTAACATTAATATCAGTGAACAGTATTTCTTGTTAGAAGAAAGCAGTTATGGTAAGTTTGCTGGACTTCTCTATAATTTTCCAATAAAATATATACACCACTGTGTATGTCTTTACCTTAAAGCATGTCCAGCTTCAGGCAGCAAAACACCATAGTCACGAGCGATTGTATGGGTGGGATCAGCTAGTAATGGTATTTTGGGATTTGCCAGACCACCATCTGCTCTTGGCGTACGCGCCCATGCCAAGTGTGTTAGGTGTGAATCCACTGAACAGGCAACAATTTCGGTCTGTATGCTACGGAAATCTGATACTCGATCACTTAAAGCAAGTATCTCTGTTGGGCACACTGCAGAACTGAAACATAAACAATCAGCACTTTAGGATGTTCTGCTCAATTCTACGGTTTCAATGCATATTTTGTGTAATTAATGCTTGATGCCTTTACTTGGTGAAAATCCATTGTAAATTATAGTAAAAAATAAAACCATAAAATAGTTTTTGTGATTTCCACTCGTCAATTTATTAAAATTATTAATAAATTGACGAGTGGAAATCACAAAAACTATTTTATGGTTTTATTTTTTACTATAATTCATATTTTGTGTTATTTTTGTTACATCTTAAATAAAAGAGAACTAAAATCACTTAATGTTAAAATTTTTATTTCACTCTTCTTCTTATTACGTGTTTCCACATTGTTCTCAGCCACTGTCCAATATGAGTTGTAGTTCAATATTACGTTCATATTTGTTTTAAGTCTTGGCACTCTTAGGATGTCTGTCTGGCAATCCACTAATATGTACTGTAAGGTCTCTTCATGCTGATGACATAGTAGACAGCAGTTTGGGTCAGGTTGAATATGTACAAGTATGACTGGGTTACAATATAGTCAAGTCTTCCTCTGGAGCTGAAAGTGTAAACACTTCTAGGGATATTTTTATATATGGAGATATCTTGTGTACTGACGTGCTGCTTGTATGTCGAACCTTTGGTGGAGTTAAAAAATGCATCCTTCCATGTCTCTGTGAGTCTTCTGTTGAAATTCGAAGTAACAGTGTAACAGTACATAAAGACCCAATACTGTAATTATGGGATCTGAGGGTATTTTTTTTCAATGTTTTATTGTATAATCATCAAATACAGAATGGTTAGGTCCACTGTCCCTATATACGAAGGAACAACGCAGATTCAGTAAGAGTACCATGCCAAGGTCACCGTTGGACGTGCGAGAGCCGGTCAAGGACATGGCGGTGTTTGTGACGACTGACTATAAATATTCACTGTGATTGGATAATACGCTGTTTCGTCATGACAAAAGACGATGACGTATGAAACTACAACGCATGTAACTAGGCGTTGTCCCGTTTAACAAAGACTGATGACGTCAAACACACTAACACAAGCATAAATTTGCATATTCATCGGTCTCAGTTCAGCACAGTACATCAAAGAGGCCACAGCGATGTATCGCTGTTGGCATTAGTTTTCATACAAAAGTTGTAAAAAGTCTATTCAAAATTAACAAAATGTAAGAACAAAGTCAGAGAACAATTAAATAACAATATACAGTAAATACATTAAATGTAGAGTCAGTGCAGACGATTTAAAAAATCAGAATGATGAGGCGAACACCGGCCATACTCCTGGGGAACATCTGATATCAGCGAGGGAGCGACGCTACACCGTTTTCAGAGAAGTCAACAATATCTTTTTTATTTTCGTATTAATGAGCTCATTAAATAAATCCCAAAATTGTATAAAATGTAATTGTAACAGTGAATGTGAATGAGTGTGCGATCGAACAAACGCATGGCCATGCTTCTATACATAGAGGGCATTGGTTTGTGAATTATATGATACTATGACTAATTACATGATAAATGCTGCAGCTAGAAAACAAAAGAAAATATATATCAAGAGCTGGTAACAAGATTCACAATTCATTTACAGTCAAAATAATTGAATAAGTTTGGAAAGAATATAGCCACCATTTTGTTTTTAGTAATAACACTTGACGCCATTTTGGGGCAACATTTAATGTATGTTTATTTTGTTCATGAAATTAAAACTAATAATCATATTCAATCAAGAAGCAGTGTTATCATTTGTGTCACCTTCTTTGAATCCAAAATCTCGCTTAGAATGAACCCTGGCCCCTTAGGAAGAAAGTATCACAATTTGAAAAGCACGTGCTATCAAGTAATTAAAATCGGTAAGTACACATATGTACCATATTATGGTAGTAATTATACATATATAAATATAAATAATTGTGTGTAGTAGGGAGTGTAGTGACAACAGACAGTAGTGATGTTACACTTTCCTCTATTGGTAACAGCATAGTTGCGTTCTTAGCTATCTCATCTGCTTTTTCGTTACCACAAATATTTACATGGCTGGGAATCTATTGTAAAGTTAACTCAATTTTTTTTCTTTCAAGTTTTTTGATTGTGTAGACTGTTCTAAAATAGTATGCTGATGGTTTGTATTGGTGTAGTAATAGTAGTGCAGCCTGTGAGCCTGTGAACATACATACGTTTTTGTTGTTTAAGTTGAGGCAGTAGGTCAGTGCTGCATTGACTGCCAGAACCTCAGTGTCAACACTTGAACAGGAGTTAACTGGTACAAGGAAGGATTCTTGCGTACTGGGAATAAAGTATCCTGCCCCCGACTTTTTTCTTTATGTGATCCATCTGTATAGATGTGGACATACTGGTTGTAGTTTTCTGCTATTATTTGTTGTGCTATAGCATGCAGAATTACTGGGTCAGTGTTTTGTTTTGTTACGCTGTCTTCTAGCGTAGTTCTTATTGGTGGTATTATCCACTGCCAGGGGATGTTTCACTAACATTTATTTCATTCTGGCATATTTAAACTACATTAACAAGCCTACACTTGCGTACACTATTACCTCTTTACCAAAAACAATTATCTTGATAGAAGAACTGCTTAAAAATGCTACACCACAATGATGAAAAATGTGACTCCCACACTGAGTATGAAATACTAATAACATTAAATACGAGAAAAACAATAAAGGACTAACAGAAAGAACAATACTCTGTCTACACTTTCCCAATTATAACATCATTCTCTTTTACATGACATAATCCAATTACTTGGTTTTTCATGTCATCCGCACTTCATCTTAAATACTGATTGTAGCGGGTCAATTTTTGGGTGTTTTATTTTAATCGTTTGGGGCAATTATATAATTTTATTTATTTCGTTTTCGGGCGGGTTTGGATAAAATATTGTAAAGCTGCATTACTGTGCAACGTATTTGTCCATGTAACAGACCAGTGTTGAGAAACAGCGTTTGGAACAAAGGCGATACGCAATTTCAGTGGTGTAATGCGGCAAAGGAATTTGCACCTCCACAAAATTCGCAGAAATCTGTACTGGTGTGGCAGTGCACACACGTCACTACTCGCGCATGAGTGCCTACCCAAGCGATGTTGAAAAACCAAGATGGCTAGAGAGAATAATATTCATCGCCTTCTCCAAAACTTTGCGGAAGTGCTGTTTTAAGTCCCACCCACTTTTATGACATTAGCCAGTGCCTGGTGGAAATCGTCTGCTATCGTCATTCCAACAACTACATGACTAGCATGAGTCGAAACTGTGACGACTACATACAAGGCATTGATGTCCGTCGTCTTGACTAAAATGCTCCTGGAGTGGGGAACTGAGAGACGCAGTCAGTCTCTGGTCGACTCTCGCCTGCGCAGGCCGCCCGTCAACCGGGCTCAGAAATAAAACTTTTCTAAAATGACATCCAGTGCAATAGTATGTGATGGTACAATCATGGTACATTTCATAATTACATAAAATATGGTAACGAGATCATAAATATTGTATTTTCCTATTTTTTGACATACCCAATCCAACCTCAAACACCCTATATAGAATTTACGGTGAGTGGACTATATTACAGTATTTGCCAGGATTTGAACTAATTCATGACAAAAACGGTGTCACATCACAAAAACAGTGTGCAGTTATTGAGATAAGCAGAGCCAAGCCTTCGTTACGTCAGAGGCGGAGAATGTGTTGACAGCAACCAAACTGCGATGTCAACAATTTAGACAAAGGAATGTGACGTCAATACACCCCACTTCCGCAGATTTCAACCAGAAATTGCCGTCATTTCATCTGCAGCTCTGATTTGAGCCGGCCGGCCGCCCATTCACTTACGAGTGAATTTTAACTTTTTAGACCACTGTAGGTGGTTAATAAACAGTATAATATCTACTATCAAAATGTATTAAGGAAAGTAATAGTTCGGTTTGGTGTAGGCGTCCTCGACCGATTAAATCGTTCGTAAACAGATCGACGTATAGAATCGGTCCCACGACGGTGGGTTACGTGGGTTGACCAAAGGTGTCCCGTCAAGCGTCGTAAAAATACACCGATTGTGCCGATATACGAACGAGACTGGCAGTGCGAGGAGGCCAACACGGAAATTGGTGAGAGCGTTCCTTATATATTTTGAATCCTTTATTTCCCAATATATGTTATTGTAGAAATCAATCATTTAACAAATTATTCAAATTTTCAATCTATGTAAAAGGAGCTCCAACATTAATAATCAAATTGTACCATGAGCATGAAAGAGAGAGAGGTTGCGTGTGTGTAGTAATTCCTAAGTGCTGGGTTGGGCGTTCATACATATATATATAGATATATCTTTACATTACCATTGTTTACTATATGTTTAGATTAACTAAAAGTTCAATATTCAATATATGTTTGTGTATTTGTGTATTTCATAATACGTCGGACTACGCCCCGAGGCGTGTTTGGCGTATGAGCGAGTATAAAACTATGTAATTTTTTTGTTAATAATAAGTTTTGTTTTATTATTTCATTTTCAGAGTACAGAGTATTTATTTCAGATAACACTTCCTGTTCAACAACCTCGTTCGCTTAACACGAAACTTGGCCCGTAAAGTAAATAATATCAGCTGTTAGTAATTCCCAACATGGCGCCCGATAGTAAATACAATAATTACTGTTATTGTGTATTGGTAAAATACAATTAATTAATTAATTAACAAATTTAATTAACAACAGATGGCTTCTGGAACAGGGACTCTAGATAATAAAATTTTATATAGAGTAAGTCTACGAGGTGAATGGAAATAGTTATCTGAGGTAATATAGAAATTACGTAAACATAACCAAATTTGACGAAGTTAGGTTATAATATTAGATGCATGCCTGTATTATAGATTGTAAACATGAATACTGATGAAGATAAAACTGAAAAAGTCAGCATCTCTGACGAAATAGTTATAAGTGAGATGGATGTTCCATTAACACCAATTAGTCAGGTTGGCGAGGCGAGTGCGACCGAAAATGTAGAGACTGAACAAGTAACCTCCATCTCACTTCATGAAAACAAAACAGACGAAATGTTAACACGTCTGTATAACATGATGTGTAGCAATTTTAATGACCTCCGAGGGGACATGAATTTTAAATTTGATGTTCAGAAAAGTGAAATTAAAGAAATTCAAAGTAGTTTTAAAATTAATTTCGATGAGATGAAAGATGAAATTAAAAGACAAAATTGTCAATTTGATGAGCGAATTAACACAGTAGAAACACGTTGTGATAACATACAAAAAACTACACTAGCAATTGTTGATGATAAGTTCAGTAGTACCATACATGATTTAGACACTAAAATCGATCTATTTTATGACACAGTAAATAACACGATTAAAAGTCAATTAGAGTCAAACAGTACAGAAATACAACAGAAATGTTTAAATTTTGTAGAAAGTCAATTAGAAGTTAAAACCAATGTTGAAGTAAGCAAACAAGTAGCAATGAAAAACAATGTTTTACAAAGTCATTTAGAAAACATGGAAATAAATGTGATAGATATCACCAAGAATTTAGAAACTATAGATAATACCATAACTGAACATGAGAAAAGTACCAAGAGTAGATTTAATTTGTTACAAAGTAAGATTAAAGAAATTGATGACTTAACTGTACAAAATAGTTTGGATGTGCATGATAAATATGATATGATTGCAAATAATTTGACCAGTGTAAAAAATGAATTACGGGGAGAAATAAATAAAAATATTTCAAGCATAACTGATAGAGTAGTAGTAACTAGAGATATCTATAATGAAATAGAACTAGAGAATTTTAGCCATGAAAACAGAGTAATACATCCCATGCGATTCCTTAATCAGACTAGGGATTATAATCATTTTAGTAGTAGTAGCTGGGAAGTGAAATTAAATAAAATTATTAAATGTTTCAAGGGTAACTCAGTCATATGGGCTGAAGCTCATAGGTTAGAATGGGATTGTTATAATACTTTTGAGAAAGCTTTTAAGGGTAAATATTGGACAGAAGAGGAGCAGGAGACTTTAAGAAGCCGTATTATGGGAACGGGTAATTTCATGGGACGTAACGTTAGTAATAATAACATTACTATTTATGTAACAAAATTGTACAACGAAGCTAAATATTTAGAGCCTCCTATACCATTTAAGTCATTTGTTAGGTATGTTAGTAAGCACTTACCTAGAGAAGTGCAGGTCACTCTGATGACTAAAGAAATAGAAAATCTTGATGAACTGGAAAGGGTATTAGATATACTACAAAGTATAAATGATCGTGAAATGGGTAGACGCCCTATACAACCAAATATGTATAACCATAACAATAATAACAATGAGTTTAATCGGCCAAGGCCTTATTTCAATCATACTGGCAATAAATATAATGTTAGAAATGATTTACAGACACCAGGCGGTTGGAGTTGTTCTAGTTGCAGGAAGGAGAATCGGGGTCACATGCAGCATTGTTATTTCTGTAAAGCACCAAGAAATAACCAAGTAAAGCAATTCATACCTGCGAACAGAGGAGCCCCTAGTAACAGAGGAGCACCGTATCACCATCAGGGACCAACACGCGGACACCCTGTGCCATCAACAAGTCATAATAGGACACAGCCGGAAAACTGAAGTCAACAGTGGTAAGTAGGACCCGACCACTGTTCAGGGAAACTCATGAGGTCCGACCCATCGAGAAACTACAATCCAACGTTATAAAAGCAGACATCGTTGCAGATTTATTGGAGGAGGAGTGTAACACGACATTGGAGGTGAGAGCTGGACTCACGGAAATACAGGTAACAATAGATAATAGAAACTTTAAAACACTTGTCGATACAGGGAGCGAAATTTCAGTAATAGCCGAGAACATATTAAGTGAATTGAAAGAATTGAATAAGAATATTCCAGTTTTACCCGTAGCAGGGGTTACAGTAATAGGAGTCACGGGGGTACGTAGTAAAAGGGTGACAAAACAGATACATTTAAGCTTCTCAATTGGAGATATGAATTTTGATAATACATTTTTGGTAGTCAAGGGGTTAAGTTTAGACATCATTTTAGGAAATGATTTTTTACAAAGAAATAAAGCTGTAATAAATTTTAAAGAAAAAGTGTTGGAGTTAGATGGGGGTGATCGGTCTGTGAAAATTAATTTTGAAAATGTTATAAATAAAGTCAGAACAACTGGTGTGAAATTGTTACAGAAACAAGTAGTTGAGAATCACTTAGATACTAAAGTAAATTTTTGTATAGAGGGTGAGTATTTAGAAGATGTTGATAATGAAATGAGTAATATTAATAATGAAGTATGGGAGATAAGGGCGGATGAATTCTGTAGTGGGGGTGAGGTGATAAGGAGTGGCCAACGTAGAGCGTTATGGCAGGTAATAGAGCAGTTTAAGGGAGTGTTTGCCGATATTCCAGGAAGGGCAAAAAATTATGAATGTATGTTACAGATAAAGGAACACACACCATTCATGCAGCGGAGCTATCCAGTGCCTTACTCTAAAAGACGAGCGGTGCAAGAAGAGTTGGACAAGATGTTAGATAATGGTATCATAGAGAGGTCAGTGTCTCACAACTCAAATCCGTTAGTGGTGGTAATCAAGAAGGAAGGAGGAGTAAGATTATGCTTAGACGCAAGGAAAATTAATCAAATTATTATACCAGACCGAGAATCACCAGAATCTATAAATGAGATCTTTCAAAAGTTTAGTGGCGTACGGTTTATGACATCATTAGATCTGACTGCTGGATATTGGCAGGTACCATTAGCAGAGGTAAGTAGGCAATACACAGCATTTTTATTTAATGGGAAAAATTATCAGTTTAAGCGACTACCATTTGGGCTAAATACCAGCGTAGCTAGTTTCATTAAATGTTTGGATAGAATTTTGAGACCAAAAGATTTAGATTTTCTCACAGTTTATGTAGATGATATTTTAATAGCTTCACGTACATTTGAAGACCATTTAGAACATTTAAAATATGTTTTAGGAAAATTAGAAGCGGGAGGATTAACCGTAAATTGGGATAAGTCCAAATTTCTACAAACGAAGATTAATTTTTTAGGATTCATTATTACATCGGAAGGAATTTCCGCAAACCCGGACAAGGTCGAATCTATTATGCGTTTCCCTGAACCGCGAAACATCAAACAACTTCAGAGTTTTCTTGGGCTGTGCAACTTTTATAGGAAATTTCAGAGGAACTACGCCTACCTAACCGCAAAGTTAAGTGCGGTATTGCAGAAGAACCGACAATGGAAATGGGGAGAAGTGGAGCGTGGAGCCTTTGAAGAAATAAAACGAAAATTTAGTGACATGATTATGATGAACCACCCGGATTTTGATAAAATGTTGTATTTACAGACGGACGCCAGCAATGTAGCTGTGGGAGCAGAGCTGTATCAGGAAGATGAGGAGAAGGAACATAAGACAATTGCATTCGCTAGTCGATCCTTACTGCCAGCTGAAAAGAATTATACGACCACTGAGAAGGAATTGCTCAGTATTGTGTTTGCAGTTGGTAAATTCAGAACGTACATCTTAGGAAACAAAACGATCATTAGAACTGATCATAAAGCATTGTCATTCCTCAACACTTGTAAACTTGCTCATAGTCGATTAACTAGGTGGGTACTTGTTTTACAGGAGTACAACTTCGAGTGGGAGTACATTAAAGGAACAGAAAATAAGGTACCCGACACTCTATCCAGAGTAGATTGTGAAAATAACAAAACAGGTAGGGACTTAAAGGAAATTGAAATTTTTCAGATTAGCAGAGAAGACAGAATCTTTGGAGAGGAGCTGAAGGATATTAACACCATGCAGAGAGCAGATGGTAAGTCTGGAAAAATAATACACAGTTTAGAGACGGAGCTGGATGAGTCTGAGTACAATCAATATTTTAAAATTTATCAAGGGTTATTGTTTAAGAAGGTAGTAGGGGGTGAGCGTGACTGGAAATTAGTGATACCAGCAGTGTTGGAAGAGAAAATTATTTGGGATTGTCATATACGATATGGTCATTTTGGGGCTAAAAAGTGTGTCAATGTTTTAAAAGAATCATGTATTTTCAGAAATATGGAGAGGCGAGTGAGGCAGTTGCTGAGGAGTTGTGATTTGTGTCAAAAGTCAAAGGTGGTTAACTACAGAGTAGAAGGTGAGTTAAATTATATTAAGGTAGATCGACCTTTTGATTTAGTTGCTGTGGATTTGTTTGGACCATTGCCGAAGGGTAGAGGCGGAGTAGTTTATATATTTGTATTGCTTGACACTTTCTCAAAATATGTAAAATTGTACAGCGTAAAAAGAGCTACCAGTAAGGTATTGAGTGAAAAAATAACTAAGGACTATATGATTAACGTGGGTAAGCCAAAAGTGATTTTATCAGACCATGGGCCGCAGTTCATCAGCGGAAGATGGCGTCAGACCTTAGGATGGGAAGGCATCCTCACGAAACATACGGCTGTGTATCATCCCCAGTCCAACCAGGCTGAGCGTGTAATGAGAGAAATAGGCAGGATCTTCAGAGCCTATTGTCACGCTAAACACAGCGAGTGGCCGTTGTATGTACGAAAGGTGGAAACTTGGCTGAACAGTACCACCCACGAGTCTACTGGCTATACACCTCATGAATTAGTTAGGGGAACATGCCCCCCAAGAATCTTAGAACAATTATTCGACTATCCACCTGAAGGTAGAACAACTGATATAAACATTAAAATCCGGTTGGCGAATGAAAATTTAATTAGTAAGGGTGAACAGAGAAAACGTAGACACGACGCAAGAGGTAAGTGGATTAAGTATAACGTAGGACAAATGGTATTAGTTAAAAGACATGACTTATCGAGTGCACAAGACAAAGAAATTAAGAAATTCTTTCTCTTATACGAAGGGCCATATGAGGTCATAGAAGTTAAGATGCAAAATTCTTATGTATTACAGAACCACGTAACTGGAGAGATAGTAGGAACACACAATGCTACAAATTTAAAGTTGTACTGGTCGACTTAGTTATTTTATATTGATGTTGTTATATTTTGAGTGTATGAGTATTAATTTAGTTATTGGTTTACAGAAGGGACTCTCCCCCATTTTCGGGTGATCACAGATTCACCACCTCTGATCGTGGATTTTGGAGTTTGGGAGGCGGACCATGGTTGGCGGAACTGACGTAAGGAAGTAAAAGCAACGATGGTCTTCCTCCACACAAAATTGGTAGAAATTTGAAAATTTAATCTTATTATTGAACGGGGAGGGGGACCCCTAATTCTTGGGATAAAAAAAAAAAAAAAAAATCTTTTGGCATTAATCCCATGAAATTTTGTTTTATCATAGAATAAAATTTGAAAATTGTGTAACTTAAGAGGTTAACTCATTAAGGAGTTATATTTTTTTTATGTAACTAAGTATATCAGAAGATCCATTGTTTTCCTGGAGTGTTAGAAAAGTGATGTTTTGGACTTGGAAAGTGTCTACAAATTTATTAATGTAACTAATGAAAAAATTAACATTTTTTAAATGATATTTCAATTGTGATTTTTTTTGTGAAGTAATAACCTTAAGAGGTTAAAAGGACATAGTGCTACTATGGTAAATTTTAATTTAAATACAACTTTTAAGGAAATTATACAAATGTTACTGCATATCTTAGATATGATTAAATATGATTGAGTATTTAAAATGTATTAACTGTATTATTAATATATCAGTGTTAATTATTAATGTATTGTGTATTTATTTGAAAACTTTTTAACATGATTTTATAATAATGGCGTTGTTAATAATATTTATCAGCCAGATGATTAACTGTTAATAATAATAATAATAATAATAATACTAATAATCATAATAAAAGTTTATTTTAAGAGTTATAAATAAATAAATCGATTTATTAAATTTCTTGATTTGTTTTCTCCAAGTTTGGGAGATATATAATTATATTTTATGTTTTCAATTATATTTCATCCAATTTTAATCCTTTTTCATATTCTTTTTAATCCTTGAGATTTATTATTTTTATAATTTTTATACTTTCTCATTTTATTTAATATAATTTATAATTTTATAAATAGTAAGCCAACCCAGTGCTTATTGGCACAAACCAGCACTTAGCTAAGGGGAAACAGATCAGTTGAGGATGGAGTGATTCAATAAGCCACTATATTAATATTTTTTATAAATTGTTTCAGTGTTTGGGGTGTGACAGCGGTCCTGAGCTGGCCAACGCGTCAGAGCAGGGGCGTTAAGAGCCTAAGTGGCCTTATGGTGTTGGGATCTCGCAGGAGAAGTCCAGTAAGGTCATGAAGGTACGGTCCTCATCACCAGACCAAGGGTGAGTTATTGTTATTTTTTATATAAAATTGTAAGGGGGTTGTGGCGACTTGTCCTGACTGATCCCTTTAGGAAGTATGAAAGGGTCAATGAAAGTTTGTGTGCTTCGTCACACCATCTTTCATTGAGGGGGTTTTGTGATGGTACAATCATGGTACATTTCATAATTACATAAAATATGGTAACGAGATCATAAATATTGTATTTTCCTATTTTTTGACATACCCAATCCAACCTCAAACACCCTATATAGAATTTACGGTGAGTGGACTATATTACAGTATTTGCCAGGATTTGAACTAATTCATGACAAAAAACGGTGTCACATCACAAAAACAGTGTGCAGTTATTGAGATAAGCAGAGCCAAGCCTTCGTTACGTCAGAGGCGGAGAATGTGTTGACAGCAACCAAACTGCGATGTCAACAATTTAGACAAAGGAATGTGACGTCAATACACCCCACTTCCGCAGATTTCAACCAGAAATTGCCGTCATTTCATCTGCAGCTCTGATTTGAGCCGGCCGGCCGCCCATTCACTTACGAGTGAATTTTAACTTTTTAGACCACTGTAGGTGGTTAATAAACAGTATAATATCTACTATCAAAATGTATTAAGGAAAGTAATAGTTCGGTTTGGTGTAGGCGTCCTCGACCGATTAAATCGTTCGTAAACAGATCGACGTATAGAATCGGTCCCACGACGGTGGGTTACGTGGGTTGACCAAAGGTGTCCCGTCAAGCGTCGTAAAAATACACCGATTGTGCCGATATACGAACGAGACTGGCAGTGCGAGGAGGCCAACACGGAAATTGGTGAGAGCGTTCCTTATATATTTTGAATCCTTTATTTCCCAATATATGTTATTGTAGAAATCAATCATTTAACAAATTATTCAAATTTTCAATCTATGTAAAAGGAGCTCCAACATTAATAATCAAATTGTACCATGAGCATGAAAGAGAGAGAGGTTGCGTGTGTGTAGTAATTCCTAAGTGCTGGGTTGGGCGTTCATACATATATATAGATATATCTTTACATTACCATTGTTTACTATATGTTTATTAGATGTTTAGATTAACTAAAAGTTCAATATTCAATATATGTTTGTGTATTTCATAATACGTCGGACTACGCCCCGAGGCGTGTTTGGCGTATGAGCGAGTATAAAACTATGTAATTTTTTTGTTAATAATAAGTTTTGTTTTATTATTTCATTTTCAGAGTACAGAGTATTTATTTCAGATAACACTTCCTGTTCAACAACCTCGTTCGCTTAACACGAAACTTGGCCCGTAAAGTAAATAATATCAGCTGTTAGTAATTCCCAACATGGCGCCCGATAGTAAATACAATAATTACTGTTACTGTGTATTGGTAAAATACAATTAATTAATTAATTAACAAATTTAATTAACAAGTAGAAAAATTTGGTATGACCGCGGTCCAGTAAAAAGAATAAAGAACGTAACTGTGCAATTTTCGGACAATAATAAGAAGTTTTACCGGAACAATGAGTGCGTGTGAGAAGACCGCGTGGCTGACAAGGGGAAATATCATTTTAAAAAATGTTTAAGGGGAAATAAATTGTGTGTGTGTGTTTGAGTGGGTGTTTAAATATGCAGGCTGGGCTCTGTCTGTATGTGTATATGAATCTAAGGTAAGCTAGTAGAATAAGGTAGTATATGTAACGAATCACCAGACAAAGAAAAATTATGAAGCTATTTTATAAACAAAAACATGGTTGAAATTTGAATGATTTTAAAAAATAAAATTAAAAGTTAAATTCTCTTCTAAAATGAGTTGTGTCAGTACTTTGCATAACCTATAGACCATGTTTGTATCTAGGTACATGTGATCGAATCCTGTGACCCTGTAAGAGTTATCGTAACGGTAAGTAACAACTAATTGGAAATTTAATAATAATAATAAATGTGATCGATCAGTACGTCACATGATACAGTTCCAACCAGTGGTGTGGTGTGGGTACATAACACCTATTACCAGTTGTGATAGGCCTAAAACTTAAACCTAAAAATTAATTCGAATTTTTTCTAGTACCAAGTGTTCTTTTTAGACCCAAAATATTCTTTTTAGAGCCAAAATATTTTTGTAGAGTATTTCCTATCATTCGCTGGCAGAGGAGAGGGTCCCGGTTCAACGGGATCTGACTCCCACTTTACGTACACAGAATAAATCAGAACACAAATAATCAAATTAAAAATAATAAAGACAAACAGAGGAACATATAACTAAACAAACAAAACACTAATAGATAGGTACACGTTGGTTCTGAAACGAACATAGCTACTAACTGAGCGTTTTGCCAGTTTACGAGGTCTGACACAAAAATAACGAGACTGTTAGCATTACTAAGGAACTACTTATCGTGTTGTATTGCGCGTGCACTGTGTTCGACCTTGAACTGTATTCTTACGCGGCGACAAGTTACAAGTCGCTCCGTTGACTCAGTCACATTGAGAGCAGTTGAATACAGTTGTGTTTTTATGCTTCGCCGGAAAATGTCGGATACAAAAAGTGATCAGCGCGTTAACATCAGGTTTCTCGTGAAACTTAAAAAGTCGGCAACAGAGACTTACCAAATGTTGTTGGAAGCTTATGGCGATAAATGTTTGTCGCGTGCACATGTCTTTGAATGGCATAAGAGATTTTTAGAAGGCAGGGACTCCGTGAAAGATGACGACCGTCCAGGCCGACCACACACATCAACAATCAACGAAAACGTAAAAGTTCGAGACACAATACGAAAAGACCAAAGACTGAGTGTCCGTGCTGTTACTGAAATATTGCATATGAACAGAGAAAGTGTTCGACACATTTTAACAGAAGAGTTTACAACGTTATTTTTATACACTTACTTTTATACATACGCTCTTACTCATATGCGCGCACTTACCCACGTCTCGGAGGTATACTCTTCTTCAGCAGTATTTACCTTGATGTTCCCCGGCTGGGTCGCAGGCTTTGGTCGTTGGTTGAGTGTGGATAAGCACGTGAATAACGTTATAAGTTTAATTTACAAGTAAAGAGTACAGAGGATTTAGTACTGGTTGTGAAATTAGTACAACTGTTTTAAGAAAAGTATATTCATTTGATTTATTCAAAAATTAAATTCAAATTCTCATGTTATTTAAATGTTTAATGCGGGTTACTTATTATATGAACCCTTATATTCAATCTGAATATAATGTACTCATAATGTGTTTAACTCTTATTTCTTAAATTTCTAAGACATAGTATACACATACACAAATTATATATGACCTGAAATAGTACACAGACATATACATATAACACATATAAATATTATAGGAACGTGATTAATACATATAACATTTAAATATTGATCTTGTCTTTACAAGCGTGGTTTTCAATCTATACCACTTAAATAAAATTTTCAATTAATTAAAATATTTATCAAAATATTAATAGAGAACATTTATTACATTTATTGATTCTATTTTTAATGTCTCAATTAATTAACAATCTTCTAATTATGTAATTCTCATATTTAAAATTACTCATTTAATCAATTACAAAATATAATAAAATAATATGGTTCTTGCTTGACCATTTATTTAAGAGATTACTACAGTTATACTCAATTATATTTTGAACAATTATTTATTCATTATTCAAATCTAAAAATAAATTAATGTTCTTGTAAACTTGAATATGGAAACTAGAGCCTTTGGCGATAGACCTCAGGGTCATTTATAATATTAAATAAATGTTCGACTTCACCTGCATTTTTCTGCACCCATTTAACTTTGTTGTTACCGTCATCTGGACTCTCGAGTTTGTTGATCCTCTTCGGTATCAGCTCCTCTGTCTCTGCGTCGTTGAATTCCTCGCTCCGTCTCCTGGATGCTGAGTTCTGACGTGGACCTCTAGTCATGATGATATACGGCTGGATGTAGCTGCATGTGCTGTCCCTGCGTCCTCTCGTCTTCTTGTCTGGTTCCTCGTCCTCTTCTTTCTTGCTCCTCATAGCTGTCTAGTTCTATGTAGTTACAACTCTCGTAGATTCATTTATATAGTCTGTTTCAAATCACTTGAGTTCTTTAATAACTGCACCGACGTACTGCCGGTTTCATCGTACTTCAGTTTATATACTACCGTTTAAAACATTACTAAAACTTTGTAAAATTTACGGTGTCGAGATGCGTGGATTCCTCGTACTAAATAAACTTGATCTGAGAAAGAGTGTGTCGCTCGCTGGGGTTTTATACTGCTGCCTCATTGGAATTCCTGTTGGAAACTGTTCTGACAACATTGAACAGGCCAGCGCATCGGTTTAATCGTTAGTTTCAACCTACGCGTCTTTCTATGAAGCGCACACTTTTTTATAAATCTTATTACACCAATTGTTCGGTATAATATTAAACCTTATTTATGCAAATTTTGAATGTTATACTGTGTAAATTATGGCAGTGATGGCAAAATTTCACACAGTGTGCGAACCGTTCCCACGATTATTGACCACTTAACGCCAAATTGAAGCGCCAGGCATCAGCTATGTTTTTACATATGTCGCTGATTCGTGTGACTTATGGTTCACGTACAGTACTTAAAAAACTGTGTGAAATCTTCCACCCTCGTTTGCATAATTTAACCTGTCTGTTATTAACACATGTACACATACACACACACGCAGACTGATACACAGGTGGCCGCATGTCGTTCAGACGTCACCTCTGCGAGTTAGCGCGTGTCAATTGCTCCCCTTCGTTACATTTAAAACCAACTAAGCCATATGTTTCCATATACATGCTTACTTACAATATTTGATTTATTTAAAAATAAATACTACTTATATTTATTACATTATTTCTTATACCTAACGTATATTTATTATATCATTTTTATTATGTATATCTTACATATTTCATACTTATATACGAAAGCACATTATCATACCTCAGTCAGGGGTTGATACATATACTTATGCTAAACGTATCGTTGCATAAATTCCCCTGCTGAGTAAAATAAAATTTGAATTTTATTTCTTTACTCAGAAATAATTTATTTTATTATTTATTACAACTCACAATTAGTGGTTATAAGGGTTCTTAAATTTTTTCACTTTCCCTGGGTGGATTACGTCCCTCCCATGGATTTATAAGTTGACTTTTTATTAATTCATTTATCCATAGAATATACGGAATGCTGATGCATGGTACTTTCCAATAATCTTGTTTCTTTTGGATCGTAGACGATAAATGTGTGTCGTCCTTTCCTCCTTTGTAATAAGTAGGGTCCCTCGTACAGTCTGAATAGTTTCTTTGCTGTATTGTGGATTCGTTTTCCCACTGGATTATTTCTTAGTAACACACTCTCCTTCATGGAATGTGATGAGTTTGTGCATTCTGTTGAACTTCTCGATCCTCTTTTCTCCAAGTTTTTCCATCCTCTTCTTCGCATTGTCGTACTTGTGACTTAATGGAATTTGTAGATTTTGGTTTGGAGGTTTGTCAATGTTTCTCGACCAGAATCTATTAGGCTTTTTATGTTTCCAGTTCCACCGGTGTATATCCCGTAGCTTCACTGTATGTAGCATTTATAGCTTGTTCAAAAAATGATATGTACTCTGCCCATCAGTTATGTTGTTCATTACAGTAGATGCGTAAATGTTTTCCTAACTCTTTATTTACCCTTTCAGCAAGGTTTCCTTGTGGATGTCGTATCGACATTAACACTGGTTGTATGCCGTGCTGAGTTAGCGTTTCCATCCATGCTTTATTCTGAAATTGTTTACCTTGGTCACTCAATATCTTTTTGACTTGACCATACTTCGGTACGTATTTGCATAGTATGACATTCAGTACACTTTTTGTGGTAGGTTTTCGAATAGCGTAGAGTCGAACTGCCTTGGTGAACACATCTATACATACAAGTATGTGCTTTGTACCCCCGTGAATAGCTCTCGGAAATGGGCCCAGGAAGTCTACTGCTACTAATTCTCCCTTTTCCTGTGTCTTTATATTTTGCATATCTTGTAACTATAATTCCAATTTTTACTTTTTTATTAATAAAATTTTATTTTTACTTACCTTGTAACTCAAGATACACATCCGGTATGCACACGTGGCTTTGTGGCCACCATTACTTTTCTCACTAAGGGCCAGGATACGTTATTAAGCGAGCACAGAAACAGTTTGGGCGTTCGAAATAATAAGTCTAACAACATTTAGGTACAACAAAACTTGTGGTTTAATATTTCTGAATTTCAATCGTTAGAATTTACAAAAACCAAAATGGAGTCGTATACACAAAACAAAATGGTGGCTATGTACTTCCGCCCAACTAACTACACATCAATTTTAATTATTCATGCGCTAGCTTCATTATTGAATTTATAAACAAGTGTATTCTTAATTAAACTGCAGTTATCATTGATTTTATTTTCTACGTATCAGATTATATTACAACACAAACCAATGCCTCATTGTATAACTTGTAGATGGTGGCATTCTCTCGCACGCAAACACACTCTCTCTCTCCCCATACATTAATTAGTGGTACATATTTTGATTTAGAATTTTTTGAGCTCAGATTATAAAATTGATATGGTTATAAATTTTGAACTTTCCTGAACTGGACGTCGCAGTTTCTCCTCAGACGCTGTCCATTTCCAGCAGGTGGTCGGCGAACTTTACTGTTTGAGTCTGTTCCTTCACTGCACTGAATTTACTTTACATTTTTACTTTTCTGGTTAGTTAATGGTACTTGCTACCTTTCAATTACATTTTTGTACTGTTTGAAACACTTTGGCTGGCAATAATTGGCCAGCGAATTTTGTAACGTGCTACTGCACTGAATGTAGGTTGAAGACTGGGGCAGACATATTTGTGTAAATTCGTCAGGTGGAAGGGATTAATCGTCATCAACCTATTGTTCACACAGCTGATGACGGCATGGTTTTACATCACAGTTGTTACGTCTGTCGTATTATTTATGATGTTTCAGCATTGTCCGTTTGTCGTTTCGTGTGCATATCTGTCGTTATGTCACATACACCAGTGACCTTGAAGTCGAGTCGTTCTGGCAAACTGCGTTGTATAATATTTTGGGAAATTCCAACCTCATGTCGTTTGATACATTTAATCACAATAAAATTATATTTGCATGTACCATTAATTCCTACACGGACTTATGTACCGTTACAATCTACGTATGTGTGAAGATTCGGATGTCGTGCTGTTTGACATTCGTAGCATCCTTTTAAGATAGCTTTTATTCTTCTAAACATATTATTCAAAATGAAGTCTTCCTTCAAAGCTAAATGACATTTTAAAGCAGACGCATGTGCTAAACTTTGATGACATGGTATAGTTAGTGTTTTTAGTATCTCTGGTGATAGGACTATTTTCCAGTCATAATTTACGAGTTTATACAATATACTATTTTTTATCGTATATCTACTAGATACTGTTGATAACTTCAAGTGACTTATCTGCGGATCTTTATTTTGTTCACTTGCTATGTTATTTAGCAAATATTTAACTCTATCATCTGTTTGATATGTAATATTTAATATTTTCACATGTTCCATTCCTTTACACCACTTATTGTTCTGGTTGATGCAGGTCCGGCTTATTACGGATACCTCACTTCCAGTGTCAACGAGAATCTTCATATTTACATTGTTTATTGTCCCCCCTAATATAGGACAACAGGTTTTGGATACTGTTATTTCCTGTTGTGGATTGTTTGTATCATTTACGGTGGCGCGCAGCTCCTGTGTGTGCAGGTCGTTTAACAAGCCTGTCCGTACCGGTATTTTGTTTGTGTATGGGTCGTTTTTAAAACTTGTTTGAGCTGGCTTTTGGCTTCTCCTCTACCGTCATTCATCTTGAAACTATATGACTTCTGTGCAAATAATAAAATACTTGAGTCCCTGATCTTGGGCGTCACTGAAACTATATAAGTTAATTCAATTTATATTAAACTCTTACCTTAGGGTTCTTTTCCAGAGTCGTGCAGACGAAAACAGCTGCAGAAAGGATTATTTGAGATAAACGGTAACTATATAATAACACAGTTTATATTTAAACAACTTCATTCTGGTTTATTAAACAAATTAATTACTTAGTCTTCCTTTGATAACAATGAAATACTGGTATATTATTTTATTAGTAATGTATTGAATTAATAACGAATAACATGGAATCAAACAAATTTACAAATGAAATCTTTTTTACTTCTAACCTATTACAAATTGTTTATATTTTAAATGAACCAGTACACATTTATCTCTTTTCCCCTTGCTATTTTCGTTTACCAAAACCCCTTACCTTAGAGATCTCAATTATTTAGGTTTACATGTATATAAGCTATCATCATTTGTTTTAAACTGATTTAAATATATATGTAGGGTTGTTAGTTACCCGTCCACCGTGTGTGTTCCTATGGTTTCTTGCACGGTCTTGTTTTAACTGCTTTCGTTTTTCGGGCGCACTCACGCAATTGTTTATAATTAGTTTACTGTATTTACTTAGATTTTCACTGATTTAATTTAATGTTTCCACATGTGGTAATATAAAGTCGGCCGACGTAACTTTGTTCGAACACTTGAATGGTTAATTTTCTGGCCGCGCGCTATATTGTTTGTACTCTTTTGATAACTTTTATTAGATAGGCCGATTGTCATAGTTTCGGCCTATCTTACACCCGAGGCCACCGTTTAACTTTTGATGCACTTGGATGGTTAATTTCCTGGCTGCGCTGCCATGAGTTGCAATGGAACTAACTCATTACTGCGCTAAAGCAGAACTACACGGAGTTTAGTCTGGTCACGTGATCATCAGTCTGCGCCCCAATTGGTGCTTTTTAAAAGGTGCTATAAGACAGGCATGGCGTTTAGCAACATTTTGCCGCCTGGTGAAATGCATGACTTGACGTTATTTTCTCCGTGATTCACGGCTGACGCAAAACTGTAGGTTGTTTCATAATCTGTCTGGACTGTTTGAGTGCGGAGACAAAACACAGCCGTTTTGTTTTGTAATAATACTGCATACGTGGTTGACTAACTCGAGGTCCTAAAAAGGTGATCACTGGCTACATGGGAAATACATTTGACTCAAAATTTTGTTTTTCACACTAAAGCTTTACGAGCTAATTAAAATTTATTTATGTTGAAATATTGAAACTTCCAGGGTCTCGTCAGGTGTACTCATTAACAGAGAGAAACAGGTGAACGCAAATGACCAACACACATTTATGGTTAACGAACCCTTTTTACTTTATTCCCATCTCGTCAATTTCTTTTATAATGTTGTGATTATATTTGGCCACGAGGCTCAATTAAGAAAACAACTCATTATTTAATTAATTGTAAACTTATATAAAAACAAGAAATCAAATGAACTTAACTACTATATAATTGCGCAACCAGCACTTCTTAATTATAGATTCTTTACATTCACACAAACACGCACACTTTCATGCAGTACATTTGTTTTATTTTGAGCTCATTTTATAGTAAAAAACATTTCTTTCAATGACCAATTTGAATTGTGTTTGAATTTATTTATGCCTGGTTGAAAAATTATATTATGCCTCGTTCTGTTACTTATCTGTTTACAATCGGTGAGTCCACCTTCCTGCGCACTTTTGACTATTTCTTATATTTTCTTGGTTTCCCGCACTTTACTGAAATAATGTACTTTTACATCGGAAACTGTTAATTAATTTTGTGCGATTCCGACCCGATTTTTGTTGATATTTTCACATTTTGGTTGTATGCGGGCGCGACGAACTATGCCGGGCTGGCGGGAGCACAGACTGATTGCGTCCACTGTGTTGAGCTGCTATTGTCCGACTGGTTAAATACTGAAATGTATAAAAATTCACATTTTCGTTGTTCTGCGGGCCAAAACGGTACGCAGTCGGCGGCGACCGGAACTGCCCACGTCCGTTTGGTGTTGAAGTTAATTGCAGACTGGCTTCGTTCTGTTGTCGACACACCCTGCATAGCAGCGTTATGTAAGGCGCTGACGTAACGTTCGCCTGATGTCAGTTACATAACTTGTTGACTGGTTCCGTGTGTCATTTGTTGACCTTGGCACAGTTTGTCGGTTGTTGAATCTGTCTTATAAAATATTATTGAAGAATTTTAACACAGCAGTGCTGGCACCGTCTCTATCGTCGCCACAACTGAATTTACCTCTTGTTTATAAGTTTTGTCCCTATTATTTGAAAAAATGTTATCGGCTTCATTAAAAAAAATACAAATTTCCTTATTACCCCAGGTAGGCCAAAATGCCACGTTACAACACAATTCTGTACCGTTACAATCTTTCTTGTTGTTATATTATTTTCTTATTACTGACCAATAAATCTTACTATGTAATATCAATAATTTTATTCAACTTTTGTTCCGGGCGCCATCATTACAAGCAATGAAATTTTACTTACCTTAAGGCCAGAATTCGTTTAAGCGAAACTCAAAGTAGCGGAATGTGTTATTTGAAATAATAACTCTTGCTTGAAATGTTTACCAAATGACATTACCTTTTAATAACATCTTTAATTACACAACATGTGATTCTATTGTGCGAAATACGCACGCTTCTATATACCCAACAGGTGTTACGTCATGAGACACCGTTACATTAAGTCAAAAATTCCCTTAAACATTTCATTTGCCCTCCAAAATACATAATATTAAAATGTTACAATGTTAAACACATATATATATGTGTGTGCATAAATTTACGTATAACTTGTCACAACCCAGCACTTGTTAATAATATCTGATCATCCACTCTTTTTCTCTCTCTCTCTCACTCTCTGGTACAATTATTATGAGCTCATTATAAAAAGTTAGTTTTGTTATTTTAATGAATTTTGGTCATTTATAATTTTGAATATTAAAATTTGTTGTAGCCAATGGTACTTAGCTGCACTTTTGTGTTAGCATCGAACACCTCGAATTCTTTGATTCTGGACTGTCACATCGTCTTCGGGCACACGCTCTCTATTGTATAGCATCCCCCTGGATCACATGTTTGCCAGATTTTTTGGCGTCGCTTCGTGAATTACTTCTGCCGATGTTCTAACTCAAAAATTGGTTAATGTACCACTGTTATTAATACACTTTTAGTGGTGTAATACCACCCTTAGTGAATACGCCGACCGGCACGGTTCACTGTCTGGACGAAAATGACACAGTTTCACCACTGTGTATTGCAGAGGTGGGGCAACGACGACGTCACTGGTTCTTTGTTCAACGGCCCAGCCCAGTTGAATACAATACGCCTTGCATTCTTTAGTCTGACATAATCATGGGCTTGACTTGTTTACTTGTTACCGTGACAAACAGTTTTTTGTTACATTTGTAATTTTCCACTGAATTCGACATAAATCCTGTTGACTTAATATTGCGTTGTTGACAATTCTCACCAAAACTCTTATAGAGAATACAGAATAAAATTATTATTATTAAAATTTGTTATAAAATAAAAATACAATAATTATGTTTGGAACCATAGGTTTACAAATTTATTAGGGTACCAGAATTGTACCGTCACATTATCAATTGTTCTGCGATCACCCCCTTCCTCCTTGGATTTTGAAGGGCGTGTCGATTGTTGCAGAATTTTATTTTCATAATTATTTTTATGATTATTATTTGCACTGATATGATGTACATTTGCATTGTACGGTTTTAATTGTTTTTTCGATGTACCTGGATGTGAGTACGCTCCTTTATGTGGAGATGAATTACCTTTTTCAAAGGGTTGTTTATATTGTTTCCAATTCTCTTCTTTCTTCGCAAACTGCGTCAATTTGTGTTGTATTGGATTTTGTGTAGAGTACTGCTGCTGCTGCGGCTGGGTATCTCTTCTTTCGTATTGTTTATTAACAAACTGTGATGATTGCCTTACAAGAATAGTTCCTCTATGGTTTTAACTCCTTGGGTATATACGGCAAGTCTAATGTGTCTGTCAAAATGGTAGCTTAATTTTAATACTAATTCGTGCTCCGTGAAACTTGGTCTAAGATGCTTACACTGTTCGACGAGTTGTATTATGTAGTCTTCCATGGAACGTTTGCTGTTGATGTAATACCGCCCATACTCCAGCTGGTCTCGTACCTCTCTCTGGGTATGTATATTCCAGTATCGATTTTCGAAGGATGCCTTGAACTGTTCATAAGTTTCTGTTTGGTCCCGAACAATCGTATACCATTTGGATGCTGTTTCCTGGAAATGTCGACTTACAAATTCTATACGTTCTCTGTCATTTAGGTTGCTTCCTATTGTTGCCATTTCTCGTTCACACTTATGTAAAAATTCTATGGGATTCTCCCATTTATTACCTTTAAAACTGATCTTCTCTCGATCGTCTACCTTTGCAGCACACATCATCATAGCACTGGGTCGTCTCTTGACTTCTGCTCATAGTTTGGTCTACCTCCTTTTGTAGTCCATCTTTCATATTGTTAATTTCCATGGAGTGGTGCGTAGTTTTCCTCGTGACCTCCTCCACAGCTATTTCTACAATTTCGGTCCTCACAGTGAGTTCCTTTGTTTTATTAGTGTTGTCCAGGATGCGCTCATTTACATCTTTGTGTCTGAGGTCTTGCTCCTGCTTTGTAATTTTAAATTTCTCATTCCACTGTTCAGCCAGTTGTCGAATGTGTTCTTTAGTTTCACATGTTGTATATTCACGCTGTTCTTTAAATTTACTATCAATCTTTACAGCTTGTTCATTAAGTGACTGTTGAACTCGCTGTTCGACTGCTTCAACGCGTGCAGTAAGCTCTGTTTTCAAAGTATTACTGACGAGTTCTATATTACTTTCTAACTGAGTTTTCACTTCTTCAATAGTAATTTCTAATCGATTACGACTATCCTCTATTTGAGTTTCTAATCTTGTATTACCATCTTCTAATCTTGCTAATTTATTTTCTACTTTTTCATTGCTACTTTCTAATTGCGTTTTAAGTTCTCTACTTAATTCTGCACTATTCTTTTCTAATTTACTTTCTAATTTTTCACTATTCATTTTCAACTCTTCTTGAAGTCGTTTAAACATCGTTTCGAAGTCCATTGTTGGTTGCTTCGCCATTTTTTTTGTAGACTACTGTGTCCTAACTAATTTGTTATATGAATTATATTTTTATTATTGGTCAACCGTGACTCTATATTTCTTTATTTAAATTATTGTATTTATCAGTATTAATTTCACAACTCTTTTTCTCTCTGTACATATATAACAATTTGTAATATTATTTATTACATAAATTGACTATTAGTTCTTTCTTACAATATTTTTGCTAATTATTTATTAGACTTTATTTATTACCAGGGCGCCATTTACTTGTAATGATATTTTACATTTATTTTTCAACACGTTATTTTTTCTACGTGTCGGGCCACACCGTTGGGCACGCCAATTTCTATACGTTATTTATTAATACGTGACCAACGGTACTTAACATATACCTGGCCCCACGTTGGCAGCGACAATTTCTATATGTTATTTTTAATACAACGATGCCAACGTGGCCAATGGTATCTAACATATACCGTGCCCCACGCTCTTTGGGAGCCAATTTCTATACAACGTTATTTTTATACACTTACTTTTACACATACACTCTTACTCATATGCACGCACTTACCCACGTCTCTGAGGTATACTCTTCTTCAGCAGTATTTACCTTGAAGTTCCCCGGCTGGGTCGCCGGCTTTGGTCGTTGGTTGAGTGTGGATAAGCACGTGAATAACGTTATAAGTTTAATTTACAAGTAAAGAGTACAGAGGATTTAGTACTGGTTGTGAAATTAGTACGACTGTTTTAAGAAAAGTATATTCATTTGATTTATTCATAAATTAAATTCAAATTCTCATGTTATTTAAATGTTTAATGCGGGTTACTTATTATATGAACCCTTATATTCAATCTGAATATAATGTACTCATATGTTTAACTCTTTATTTCTTAAATTTCTAAGACATAGTTTACACATACACAAATTATATATGACCTGAAATAGTACACAGACATATACATATAACACATATAAATATTACAGGAACGTGATTAATACGTATAACATTTAAATATTGATCTTGTCTTTACAAGCATGGTTTTCAATCTATACCACTTAAATAAAACTTTCAATTAATTAAAATATTTATCAAAATATTAATAGAGAACATTTATTACATTTATTGATTCTATTTTTAATGTCTCAATTAATTAACAATCTTCTAATTATGTAATTCTCATATTTAAAATTACTCATTTAATCAATTACAAAATATAATAAAATAATATGGTTCTTGCTTGACCATTTATTTAAGAGATTACTACAGTTATACTCAATTATATTTTGAACAATTATTTATTCATTATTCAAATCTAAAAATATATTAATGTTCTTGTAAACTTGAATATGGAAACTAGAGCCTTTGGCGATAGACCTCAGGGTCATTTATAATATTAAATAAATGTTCGACTTCACCTGCATTTTTCTGCACCCATTTAACTTTGTTGTTACTGTCATCTGGACTCTCGAGTTTGTTGATCCTCTTCGGTATCAGCTCCTCTGTCTCTGCGTCGTTGAATTCCTCGCTCCGTCTCCTGGATGCTGAGTTCTGACGTGGACCTCTAGTCGTGATGATATACGGCTGGATGTAGCTGCATGTGCTGTCCCTGCGTCCTCTCATCTTCTTGTCTAGTTCCTCGTCCTCTTCTTTCTTGCCCCTCGTAGCTGTCTAGTTCTATGTAGTTACAACTCTCGTAGATTCATTTATATAGTCTGTTTCAAATCACTTGAGTTCTTTAATAACTGCACCGACGTACTGCCGGTTTCATCGCACTTCAGTTTATATACTACCGTTTAAAACATTACTAAAACTTTGTAAAATTTATGGTGTCGAGATGCGTGGATTCCTCGTACTAAATAAACTTGATCTGAGAAAGAGTGTGTCGCTCGCTGGGTTTTTATACTGCTGCCTCATTGGAATTCCTGTTGGAAACTGTTCTGACAACATTGAACAGGCCAGCGCGTCGGTTTAATCGTTAGTTTCAACCTACGCGTCTTTCTATGAAGCGCACACTTTTTTATAAATCTTATTACACCAATTGTTCGGTATAATATTAAACCTTATTTATGCAAATTTTGAATGTTATGCTGTGTAAATTATGGCAGTGATGGCAAAATTTCACACGGTGTGCGAACCGTTCCCACGATTATTGACCACTTAACGCCAAATTGAAGCGCCAGGCATCAGCTATGTTTTTACATATGTCGCTGATTCGTGTGACTTATGGTTCACGTACAGTACTTAAAAAACTGTGTGAAATCTTCCACCCTCGTTTGCATAATTTAACCTGTCTGTTATTAACACATGTATACATACACACACACGCAGACTGATACACAGGCGGCCGCATGTCGTTCAGACGTCACCTCTGCGAGTTAGCGCGTGTCAATTGCTCCCCTTCGTTACATTTAAAACCAACTAAGCCATATGTTTCCATATACATGCTTACTTACAATATTTGATTTATTTAAAAATAAATACTACTTATATTTATTACATTATTTCTTATACCTAACGTATATTTATTATATCATTTTTATTATGCATATCTTACATATTTCATACTTATATACAAAAGCACGTTATCATACCTCAGTCAGGGGTTGATACATATACTTATGCTAAACGTATCGTTGCAAGTTGAACATGAGGAAAGTGTGTGCAAAAATGGTGCCAAAAGTTTTGTCAGATGAACAGAAGGAAATGAGAATTGAACTTTGTTGTGACCTTTTGGAATGGATTGATGGAGAGCCCAGTTTTTTAAAGAGTGTTATTACAGCTGATGAGACGTGGATATTTACGTACAATCCAGAAACAAAGCGGCAATCAATGCATTGGAAAACACCATCTTCCCCGAGAGCAAAAACCACGCACGAGTCATTCGAAGTTCAAGGCAATGCTTATTGTTGTCTTCAATATCCAGGGCATCGTTATGCCAGAATGGGTACCCAGTGGTCAAACAGTTAACCAACAATATTATAAACAAGTTTTGGAAAAATTGCATGAACGTGTTAGAAAGAAGCGCCCTGAATTGTGGAAGAATGGGTGGATCTTGCACCAGGACAATGCGCGTGCCCACAATGCGTTATCAGTCAAACAAATTTTGGCCAGTAAAAACATCACAGTCCTTGAACATCCTCCACATTCCCCCGATTTAACACCGTGCGATTTTTTCCTATTCCCCAAAATCAAGTCAGCGCTAAAAGGGACTCAGTTTTCAATGGTGGAAGAGGTACAGGCGAAAGCGGCAGAGCTCCTGTGCAGCTTGACGGAAAATGATATGCAGAAATGTCTTGAGCAGTGGAAGGAACGTATGCAGAAGTGTGTGACTCAATGGGGTCCTACTTTGAAGGCGACCACCAGTAATTGTACATATCAGGTAAATAAAAAAAATTACAGCATCAGTCTCGTTATTTTTCTGTCAGACCTCGTATTCAGTGGCAACACATTGGGTGGACGAGTGTCCCCCCCTCTCCATAGTTTGTACAGTGACTACTACGAGGTCAATGACCGTATGCAGTAAAACATTGCCGATGTTTGAGCTGGCAACACAAGACGGTAAAATTTGTCAACGATAGAGAAGCATATGTGCAGTGAAACACGAGAGTGGAGTAGTGGGGTGGGTGGGTATTACCTATATTGTCATGCACCCCTGCCTTTCTCCCTACCTGCACAAATTGAGCTTCTCTAATGTTGACAATCTATACAAGTGTCCAGCAGTTCGAAAGCAATGCTACGCTTTTTATTCAAGTTTCCCTACTAATATTGGTCGGATTTCAAATTATTCAATAACTAAAGTGCTGGCAACAGCGGTTACATGGATGCCACGGTACTGGTTCCAGTCATTTCTGTTGATATTGTACTTTCTAATTAACAAAACCAGTAAACAATCTTGCAGGTAACATTTGTCTACAAAGTTTTTGTCTGTTTCCCTGTATCTGTTCACATCTATCCATGTAACTACTCTACAAGCTTAACATTAACAATAAGAACTACTTTATTTTTAAAAACAAGAATATATTTTGTATCATTCTTTACAAAGTTTCAACAGTTTTAAATTACTGTCATCGTGAGAAGTGTAAAGTATAAATAAATTTCAGTTGAGTGGTTGTAAATCAATTTACTGGCTACAAACTTAACACTCTATAGCCGAAAAGCATGCACTTCTTAAAGCACAAATATTTCTAAACCAGTTTATATCTTACATGATGCATTTTGTAATTATAAAATCAACTAGTGTACTTCAAACACTTCTTAAAGCAACAGATAAATGTTGAGTATTCATCAGAATTTAGAGATGTCTATTCTAAACATACTTTTTAATATACTTGATAATTGTAGAATTAAAAAACGGCTTTCAACTACTTACAAATCCTGTGGGTAGAAAAACAAGATAACGTATCTTCCTTTGTAATCTGCTAGTTCTAGACGAGTAACATGGCCGTTGACAATAGCTGTAGCTTTCCATGGTGGTGCTGGCTTGGACACTTTGAACAATAGGAAAAACTATTTGTACTTATGAATCAAAGATACTTCATTAATATAATTATGGTCAGTACATTATGAAAGAAGCATCCATTATTCTAAGGATTCATATTCTCACTCTTTTTCTCTTCACATGCAAATTAAAATATTTAACTTCATAAGTTTTATACACTAAAATCTTAACCTATTAACATAAAGTTCAATTATGTCACACCACTTTATGCGTGTGTTTTTTGGGTATGGAAGGTCTTGTACAAAACTCCAGTTTAGATGAAAAAGCTTTAGAAAACTATTAATCTTTAGGCAGAATAGTTATCTAGTAATTTTAGTATATTATAATATAATTCTAGTATTAATTATTTCTTTGTAAGTAACTCGTTGAGTTTCCTGCAGGTCTCCCATGTAATATCTACAAATAAATATACTACAAGTAGGTTTATTTTCACCTGACGCTCGTTTCACAGAAATTATTCTGTATCTTCAGAGGTTTGTTTGAATTCTAATTAAGTAGTAATTGTAAAATTAAATAACAATTCTAGTAGTTATATATTATTTTTATAAGACACATGAATGAACAGACATGTTTACTTTTCAAAAAGATTATAACAAGTGTCTTCAAAAAGCAATACTGAGTAGAACAAATTCTACAGTCTGGACCACTAGTTGGGGCAAGTGTAAACTGTAGCAATTTGTCAAGTCTACAGAATTACAACTTGCACTTGGCACTTATAATCGACCAATGATATGACTGTGTATGCTGCTGTTACTGTAATCTGCTCTATATTCATGTAGTATTGCTTGTATGAAATGGGCCTCCACAAAGAAAACAAAAATCCAATTTTCTGCAATGCACATTCAATTCATGCACAGCCATCTGAGGACCACATGCCAATTTCAATTCTTTATTCCTTGTTCTTTTCTTTTTCTCCAATATTCTTTCATCTTTTCGCTATGTCTCTTCTTCCTGTCTTCAGTCCACTCTGAACCTGCGCTTTTCTCTCTCCTACCCTGGACTCCTTCAATTTTAACACTTTTGCCCAAAAAACTTGTCTTTCAATTGCTTCTTCTGCGTTTATATATTTTTTCTAAATCGTTTTTGACTTCTTTAATCCAACTTGATGTTGATTTCTTTCCCCACAGATATTTGAAGATCTGTTTTGTTAACCTATTGTCTCCCATTCTATATAAATGTCCAAAAAATACTAGTCTTCTTTTCCTCACTGTTTCTGTTATATTTACTTTGATCTATTTCATAATTACTTCTGATTTCCAACCTTCTCAAGTTTTTCGTGGGCCTAATAATTCGTCTTTACAATATTTCTAGTTCGTCTAAATTATAATTCAATGCTAGACATTCACTTGCATAACGGGCATTCTGGGCTCACTACTGTACTGTAATGACTTATTTTCGCATTTTTAGATATGCACTTTTTATTGTAAATATCTTTAGTGATACCATATGCTCTTTCCATTTTATGAATCCTTTCTTCTATAGTACTGTAACGGGACAGATCAGGGGTATTAATAATTTCCAGGAGTTTCAAAGCAGTCAGTGTTCACCTTTGAGGAACCTCGTTTTAACCAAAGATGCATACAATGTTGTTGCAAAACACTCGTCTGTGTTTGTCTCTGGAGTCCGCCAGGCCAGACATATTATGCAATCAACTACAGTTTGTGCTGGCCGTGAATCACGGAAAACGCCAGTTTCAACAGGCAGCAAAAATTATAAGGATTCCTGGGCTGAGTGTCGGGTCATGCCGGCCAATCAGAGAAGGCGAAATAAAAAATACATACGTTGGTGCGCAGCTGGGCCAATGCCTAACGCCTTAGTAGTTGACTAACAGTAGAGCTGAATAGCAGTCTTCAAACAGAGCGGTCGTAAGTCAACGGTGGCCTCGGGCGCGTAAGATAGGCCGAAAATACCCTAATGGCCTATCTAGTAAAGTGTGTAATGTAACAGTAAACTAACTACAGTGCCGGTGAAACGAAAAGTTTTAAACATGAACCTTGGTGTTGGAGTAAAATGCAGACTTACCACGTAGTATGCGACCACGTGTAGATAAGTAGCAGCGAAAACAATCAATTTAATAATAATCCATCATTTACTTTTTTAAATAGAAGGTGTATACCAATAAAGAATGAGATCTCAAACAGTGGGGTAATTAAAGAGAGTGAGAGAGCGAGTGTGAAAAAGAAAAGGGGAAAATAGTCAAAGACTGGTTTGCAATAGTATAATTGTGTTAGAAGATTATTGATTTTCCTAATGTCTGTATTATCAAGCTTCACTGGACAATTTGGTGTCCAGTAAATTTTATTTGATACAATAACTATTTGACTTAAAATAAACTCAGATTTTATATGATGATAATCATGCGTAGAGAGTAGTTATTACGCCCGTTTAACATAACCTGTCCTGTAGGGAAAATCTCGCCTAAACGAACCTGGTAAGTAAGTAAAGTCAAAAAGGGGAAAATGTATTAAGGTTTCCATATTTGTCCTTTTTTTTTAAAAATATTGGTGGCGACCTATAAGTAATTTTGGAATCTTCTGTTTTGGTAAGTCAGGGTAAAGGGTAATCACGGCTAGTGCATAAAAAGATCGCACAAGGTAAGTAAAGTCATGTGGGGGGATTTATTGTAAAAGTGATAAAACGTTACAGTACCAAAACCTATTTTATGAGTTATTTTAAATCTACTTAACTTACTCAACTGTCATACACAAGTGTACCAACACAATATACAGTAAACCCTCGATTTAACGGACCTCGATTAAACGGACTTCGGATTTAACGGACAGAATTTAACAGACAAAAAAAAGCATGAAAATGTTTGACTCTCCTGTTCTGGGGATGTTGCTTGGCTATCGCAGCATTCTTTCATTGCTTGTTTTGAAACACGCAAATTTTCTCATCTCCAATTGTATTTGATGAGAACGGAGATAAGAATTAGATAAGAATTCATTTAATTCTTCACGATCCCCGTCTTTGCGTTGTCGTTGACGCAGGCGTCACACACGTTCAGTGGAAGACATCACGACGACTAACACTGAACAATCATCTTATTTCACTGTGACCAAATTTATTTATTACTAACATCACCTGGAGCATTACATTTTTCGATGACGTTACACATTTTGCATCACGCATTTTGTGGAATGACCCCCAGCCTAAAAACATTATCATGTTAAAAAAAATTTTGACACGAAAAAATCACGATTAAGTTTTTGAAGTCCATGGTTGTGATTTAAATTTGGTGGTAGTTCATAACCATAGCAACGCATTTTCACTCTTGAATATTCGGCTATTTTCGTGATAATTCATATGCACGCGCAGTTCACATTCGTACAGCGTCGCATCAGTTTATTCTGAGAACACAGCGTGTACGCTACATGTGTTTCTATAGTACGAACCTTGCACGTGTTAAATAGAGAGTCTTAACAAGTTTATACTTGCGTTGTTACAGCAAGGTCCATTACTTTATTAGTGAATTACAGCATAAGTATGTCTGGCGTTATGAAAAAACGTGTGAACTTGAGTATAAAGCAAAAGCTTGAACTAATAAGTAAACTTGAAGGTGGCGCGTCTGTTGCACATGTTTGTGAAGTGTACGGTGTAAAGAAACAAACCGTTTCAGACATTCGAAAGAATAAAGATCAACTTATTCAGTTTTCGCTAAAGTACAGTGTTGATAGTTCGAAGAATGAGGGAGAAAGAAAACACATTAAATTAGCCAAACACAAACAATTAGAGGATGCTGTGTACAAGTGGTTTATTCAACAACGTTCTAGTGGCGTCGTTGTTCATAGTGTCGAGTTGCGGGCTGCTGCTGATAAACTGGCGAAACACATTGGTATCCAATTTCAGGCGAGTGATGGGTGGCTTTGGCGTTTTCGTAAACGGCATGGCATCACAAATAGATCAACATGTGGTGAAGTGCTGAGTGCAGACACTGAACAAGTTGAGGCTTTTCGTCAACATATAAAGGAAACGATCGAATCTGAGGGTCTCATTTTGTCTCAGGTCTACAATGCTGATGAGACTGGTCTCTACTTTCGTGCTGTGCCTGAAAATACTCTGGGGCTGCCCTAGTGTGTGCGAATGCTGATGGTTTGCATTGACTTACTCCAGTCATAGTCGGAAACGCAAAGAAACCTTGTGCGATAAAAAACATAATGAACCAGTTGCCAGTCATTTATGAAAGTTCAAACAATGCTTGGTTTACCTTCAGTATTTTTTTAGACCGGTTTTTTAATCATTTTGTGCCAGAAGTGCGACGTTTTCAAGAAGAGACTATGAAAATTCCATCGCATGCAGTGAAAGCCGTCTTACTGCTGGACAATGCACCGGCCCATCGCAACTCCGAGAAGTTAGTTAGCAATGACGGAAAAATAAAATGCGTGTTCCTCCCTCCGAACACCACTTCAATTTTACAGCCAATGGACCAAGGAGTCATTGTTGCCTGCAAAAGGCTGTACAAGAAGAAGTTTCTTGAAGAGGTGATGGTTGTCTTGGAGGACGAACAAGACCATGAAAACGACACGAGAGGAGCTAGAACGCTGCAAAATCTGCGTGCATACAACATCAAGTCCGCCATCTTTAATTTTGCTGCCGCATGGAAGGAGATGAAGGAAACAACATTGGCTAATGGGTGGACACAGTTACTGAATGGGACTGAACCGGAGTACAATTTCAGAGGATTTGAAACATCAGATTTCTGTGAATTTGTAAAGAAGACTGGTGAAGACGTAAACGAGAATGACATAAAACAGTGGCTAAACTTGGACGAGGGTGATCCAGGCTACCAAATCCTGAGTCAGGAAGAGATCGCGGAATCTGTTCTACACGACGATCAAGAAGATGGAGATGATGACGATGACGACGATGAAGAAACATCTGTTACAGGAGGCCCTAAATTATCAGCGATAAGAAACAGCATGGATGAAATTATCTCGTACATTGGGGAGTCTTCAGATCCGGAAGTGTGTGCTTATTATGACCATTTTAGACAGTTTAGATCTTTAATAATAAAGAAGCAACATTCTAGTGGAAAACAACTGACTCTTGATGATTTTATCCAGAATAAATAAAGGTGTGTACATAACATTGTATTTGCATGATATTAATAGTATGTATTAAAATACAGATAAGCGATGTTGTCGCTGTTACAATAGAAAACCACACTGGCAGTTTACCTGTTATTTAGAAACATGTTACTCACACCCCCTCTACTCATCCTTTATCTTGCCGCCTACGGAAGGGTCCGAGCACGCACGCATGCGCAGGTATGTACACTTTTCTTCCTATTCATTATTCAGTTTGCTGTTAAAACGTACGGTTGCAGTCATAAATCATAATGCCAGAGTTAACAACAGCCAGGCAAACTGCTGTTGCTTACGCAGTAAACAACTCATAGATACCAAAAGCGTTCGTCCCGCCAGAAGTCCGGTATAACTTCGAATTTCGTTAGTGCGCAAATGCAAGCCGCAGGCCAAATTAGCGACCATGTTTTTAGGAGAAAAAGTGCGGCTTGTATTCGGAACAATACGGTATTTGCATGATATTAATAGTATTAAAATTTCAAGTGTTATAGGCCTATTTGATTTAAATATATCCTCAAAAAACAAAATTTGGGATTTAACGGACTTTCGATTTAACGGACACCCCTCAGCCCCAATTAGTCCGTTAAATTGAGGGTTTACTGTATTTCGTTTTTGAATCGGACACTTCTAGCATGATAAATCAAAATATCGGTATGGAGAACCATACATGACTTCCATGTTCTAAGATTTATATTTGAAATCATTTTCGAAATGAAATATTTCCATAGAAACTACTTTCTTCAGCCTTAACCACGTTACTGTAATCACTAACGTATACCACCTCACGTTGGCGCACACGATTTTCACTGATGATGGCACTGCCGAAACGTCTGGTTTTGCAGAAAACATTGGACTACGGCCAAACAGCCCAGGAAGGAATTTTAACAACAAACTACTTCTTTGTTGCCGATAACGTAGTACACATGTAACAAATTATCCCCTCCCCTTCAACTTTAATTTTCATTTATAGAAAATTACCCCACCCCGTTCAACTAGCCTCTTCATTTATAGATATTTAATCTACGTTTCTACAGTGGATTATTATGATCTTCTTATCAAGATACTTTATTTATCAAAATTAAGTACTTTACTCTTGTTAAAACATAAAACGTTGCAGGTAAACTACCCTTTTCCTGTAACCGATCTTCACAAAAACCAATATGCCTTGAGTCCTCTACAACACAGGCACATATGTAAAAAATTATTTGATTCTGCTTGAATGTGCAGCAGTTATCGTTCATTATAGAAAAAATTCCTCACACACACACACACACACACATTTCAAAAAATGACTTTTCATGTTTTGAGTGTAGTAGAATCAGAATCAGCCGTTACCTCGAACACGATTCTTTTTGCCATGACCATACTTCCATTTCCTTATGGAACATGGAAGTAAAAATTACACGAACTCATTGATAAAACTTCAAGTAACCGGTATAATATTCAATGAAAAATAACTAGGTATTGTAAAAAGTGTACATGTCTTCTTTTGTAAAGTGACTGAATGATGATGACAATTTAGTGTGGCTTTGTTGAATTAGCCCTGGCATTATTAAACAGTCACAGTAAGTGTTATTTGTTTCATGGTGTAACGGGCCAAATTTGTGGGTATTTTATTTATTGCATTTTCGGGGATTTATAAAAATATGTGTAAATTTTATTTCAACAGAGACAAACCACGTGTTGTAAGAGCAGTTCTTAACAAAGGCGACGCAGTAATATCATGTTGTGCAATCGGTAGAGGAATTTACCAAGCCTCATTTCCAAGAACTTTGTTTGTGTGTGACCGTGCGCTCGTATGCATGACACGGGCATACGCGCGGGGTGACGCTACTGCAGAAACTCAAAATGGCCTAAAGAAGGATTGTTGCCTTGCACATGTCCCCATGAAGACGGATGTAAAACTTTAAGTCCCGCCTCTTGTGTGACGTCGAGCCATAAGCGCCCAAATATCGTCGGCGTACAGGA
Organism: Magicicada septendecula; assembly: GCA_034769895.1. NCBI lineage: Eukaryota > Metazoa > Arthropoda > Insecta > Hemiptera > Cicadidae > Magicicada > Magicicada septendecula. The sequence continues at coordinate 406,430,345 of CM068375.1, forward strand.
CTAAAATACTGCTATGTATCATGGGCATAGCCACAAAACTGCAACAACTCAGGCCGTGAGCGACGGCGTAATTCGTTCGCCGGCAGGCATTAATATCCGCCCGCATGCTATAGGCAGTCCACGAGCAACCAAGTTGACTAACAGACGCTGATCGTGTTGTAAGGCCCCGGTCGGCTGAACTTTCTAAAATGTGATCACTTCAAAATAATACCGACCGGGACCCGAGGAATTAACGAACTCACCAATAATACAATTTGTGCGGTGGTGTTGTGAATCAACCCAATAAATAGCGGACACTCGAATCGGTTGACGAAACACGTGTTTTTCACGGAATCGCGGCAGTGACAGTAAAGACAAACAAAAGGATTGGTAACATAAAATTGGTAACGTAAAATAAAAGGGGTTTTTAAAATGGCGTGAATGCATGTGTGAGCAAAGCTGGGCTACCTTATAAGTGTACGAATTGTATTTAAATGTAAGAGCTATTTAACCATCTCAAAATGTGTTTTGTTCTTTTGTGTTTTGTATTAAGGATTTCCGTATTTCTGTAAGTAAAATATTCATTTCATAACATAAAAATGTGTTAGTCTAAGTTATTTCGTCATTACCACTTTCTCATTTCTGTGCTGCAAGATTCGTCTAACCGTTCCGGGTATCTTCTGAATTATTATTTTGGGGGTAGTCAGATGGCGAAATTGTCCCGTTTTATTTAAGGTAAAGTGTAAAGGTTTCCATATCTGTCCTTCAAAGATATAGGTGGCGACTCTGGTCTTCTGAGGAAAATTTATACAGCAGGTAAGTTCTGGCAGTAGAATTTTATCTATTTATTATATATATTTCGATCTATTTTGTATGTTCACAATTGGCTCACGCTGCCAGGATTTTCGTTTAATTTTATTTATACGAGATAGACCTATTTTAAAGCACAGAAAATATGATGTGGTAATGACGTATTTTATAAAAAATATTTATCGTATATAATTACGCACGTGTGAGTAGGTTATGTTTATGTTATTGTGATTTATAATTGTGTTAGGTGTTTTGATTGTAGAAAAATAGTGGTTTTTATATATAAAAAGTGTTATATAAATAAATTTTGAACATGGGCGAAGTACAAGATAAGGATATTGGTTTCGCTTGGGATGAGTGGGAGAAGGAATTTCGAGAGGTGGTAGGTGAAATGACAGACGAGGAGTGGGGTAATTTAGACGATAGGTTAACACGAATGGAAGAACAAGAAGAAGGAATATTTGCGGAAATTAAAAAGCATAGTCATGTTATTAGTATTGGTAGTGAGATGACAAATGACAAAGGTAAGGTAGTCGAAGTAATAGTGGTAGAAAATAAGGCAGAGAATAGGCCTAGTGATAATGATGAGAGTGTGGTGGTGGTAAATAAAGGTAGAGAGACAGACCAAGTTAACAAAAATAAAAATGATCAGGTGTCAGATAATAATGTAAATTATGCTAATCTAAGTGAGTCGAATCAAGAGCTGATGAAAAAGTTACAAGTAATGTTAGACGAAATGTTTAGTAAACAAAAAGCAAGTTTAGATGACATATTTAAAAGGCACAATGAGAACTGGAAACGAGAGGCAGATAAATTAAAGGAGAGTACAGAAGTGGAATTGAAACAGGTAAGTGGTAACAATGTTGTTAATGATAGTGAAGAAATAATTAACCAGGTGAGTGATAACGATGATGAATTCATAAATAACAGTGACCAAATAGTGGAAGAAGTAGTGTTGAATAGTGAAGATAATTATGATGATTACAATTCTGAGGTAAGTGGGAGTAATACAAGTAATTATAATGATGAAATAACATTAAATAAGAATAATGATTATATAGCTGAAAATGGGGTATCTAAGGATGATATGGTAAGTAACAGTGGTGAAATTAAAAACGTGGTGTTAGAGTGTAAGGTTGTGAGCAGAGAAAGTGTTGATGAGGTTATAAGTGTGTGTGTAGAGAGTTTAAATGGGCAAAGGGCAGATGTTCCCCAAGTTTATGGTGAAATAGAGTTTTCACAGGTGTTTAATGAGGACAGTTTCCTCCTGTATTTGTATGGAAGACAAGGTGTCTTCAGATGGTCCCTGTATTTTTTGTGATTTAACTGGTAAAGCCAGTAGAGGTAATAAATATTTAATGGTGCCCTTTGCATGGAATGGGAGAGTTCAGTATGGTTATGAGAGGTGTTGTAATGAAAGAGAGAGAGAAATAAAAATTTTTGAGATTAATAGAGGTTATGAGATGTTGGTGCAGGTGTTAGATATTGAGAGAGATGAAGAAAGTGAATTGCATTATGAAACAGAGAGAGAGGAATATTTGAATAAAACTGTTATAAATGATGATAAAATAATTGACTTGGTATTGAGAAAATTTACTGACAGAGACTGGACAAAATTAATGGATCGTGACAAGTTGTATGAAATAATAAATGGTATGATGAAGGATATAGAAATAATGGTGTGTTATAATAATAATAATAACAAAGTGAGTATAAGTAAGAAAGAGAAATGTTATAAAAAGGTACGGCGATGGAGGGTAGATTAAGAAATCGGGGAAGGAACAGTTTAAGTATATTAACATATGGTAATGACCCAGCTGATTTTGACATTGAAGTGTGGTATAACTGAATGAATAAGGAGGAAGATTTGTAAATAAGTTTAGTAAATTTATTTGTGTGTATTGTAGAATGTTAAGTAAACAAGTGTGTAGATGATTGTTGTAATAATAATATTAATATTTGCAATTTAAATAAATAACCGAATTAATTTTGAAAACAGTAATTGGCTAATTGTAATTGTTTTGATGGCAATGGAAGTTGTATTTTCAGTAATTAATTTAATTAAAATAATTTGAGATGTTTTAAAGGTTTTTTGATTGATTTGAATGTTATATAATTGAATTTTTCCAATGAATTTAAATTGTTTTAGGAGATCTGAATCATATGATCCATTAATAAATAAATGTTAAATTGTTTGATTTGAAATAACATTTTGTTAAATGTTTCAGAGGTTACATGAAAGTGTTGGGGTATGGTGTATATATTTTGTGTATGTCAGTTTAAATGGACTGTAAGTATAAAACATTTTATAATATCAGCCAGCTATAATAAAAATGTTTACAGGTGTAACTCAGATGAAAAGATTTTAATTCAATAATGAGATGATTTGAAATAATTGTGTGAAATAAAAATGATAATTAAAAAATTTAATAATAACTGAAAAGTAACATAAACGCTAATAATAAATTTGAAAATTTTAAGGTGATGAATGAGTTAAATGATTAATGATTGATGAGAATGTCATATTACAATGTTTTATATGAAATTTTATGATTTAGTTATTAGTGTACTATTGCTGGGGTGGCCTGTGCCCAAGTAGATAGTGAAATGGGTTGGGGGTAACAGAGAGTGTTACCTCCATCGGAGGCCAATATGGCGAAAATGTGCGGCACACCTTTTTTGTACAAATTTAATTTGTACCCTGATAGACGCTCGTGCCGAACATAACAATGACAAGTAGAACAGGCATTGAAATGAAAGTTAGATTTCCCCGACTTTTCGGGTGATTACTGCCTTACCAGCACTAATCGTGGTTTTGGCTAGCGGCCAGCTATGGCCATATCAAGTCTCTTGACCATAGCTGACTTGAAATTGGTTTATAATAGAAATTAAATGGGGGGTGACAATAGGGGAAATCCAGGAACTATGGAACAGCGGCTGCCACTCTGTCCGCGTGGGGACAGCATAGCCAGGTGGTAGACCCATTTTAAGGGCATTTCAATATAACAAGGATATGTCGATATCCACAATTTTTCAAATGTCAAGCCGAAGCAAAGACACGGAGATGTCCAATTCCTCCAACTATGCAGTCTTTGTGGAAGCAAAAAGGCGCTACAGTCTTACATAAATTACAATAGTGTGTGTGGACCGGGGGGTTGCTCAGATGAGCAACGTGCTTAAATTTTGTAAATTAAAAATGATAAATAAATTTTGCTCTAATAAAAATGCTTGCATTCCGCTTAAATAAATAGGTGCTCATACATTCAGTATAATTTGTTCATTCTATATTTTTAAATGTATTATTTTATTGTAGTAGGTTAGATATAAGAATTGATAGAAAATATGTTTTATATAATTTGTGTATTTCTTAAAGTAGATAACTAAACCGACTGGCAGGCGGTTTAAATAGTACCAGAGTCAGAAAGAGGGGAAACATTGATGTTAAATGTAAGGATTGATGACCATATGTATTTCATGTAATTTGCACAATTTTGAAATGTATTTTCACTTTGTTAGGAATGTCAGCTGATCGGTAGTAAAATGTCACTATTAAATTGTTTGTTGACGATCAAAGTAACTAATGTTAAATACAATGTTTTAATGTGTTAAAGATGTTATTTTTATTAATGAGAAAAGTAATTTAATGTAGGAAGATTTTAAATGAATTGTCAGAAATAATAAAAGATAGATGTTGGGTGATGAATATTTTGTTGGGACATATAGATCAGTCCAAGTTGAAGTTAAAGTTAAAATGGTAGTAGAGAGAATCATATTGTTTTGAATTAATGTAATAGAATTTGAGAAGTATTGATGTTGACACAGTAGTTATGGGGAATATATGTAAAGTAATGAGTGATATATTGTATTCTACCGTGAGTACGTCTACCGTCTTACTCTGCAAAATGTAAATAATGTACCATTTGTGTGTAATGAGTGTACGTGTCTTCTCGATCCGTAGTTCGAATGCGTGCAACTTCTGTAGATTTCGTTCGTGGCGAACGTACGAATAACCAGGTCTTGATGTTCACTAGGGGTGAGAAAGTCCCGGTGGCGCCAAATTGTTTTCTTAAAACAATTAAAAGAAAATTCAAGGGCGTATGACTAGCGCCGCTCAAGCGGTTTGAATAATTCAAATATTTCCGCTAGCTAGGCCCACTGTAGCACACAGCCGTTCGATGCGTGGGCTGTGTAAATCGTCAGTCATCTGCTAAAATGTACATAAAATATTGTGCACCTCCTAATGAAATTATAACACCGTGGTTACACTCAATACTTACACATTTTTTATTAGTGATTATTATTCATTTAATACAAATTATTCTAATACAAATGCTCCGGTTATTTATATGAGACAATTACAGGGTTTGACAATCGATATTTGAATTGATACCAGACGTTTAATGTGGCGTCTGTTAAAAATTGTATACAAATTATTAATGTCGTTTGTCATAGGATCTTGAGGTTACGTTCAAAGGATTACAAATGTTTTAAAAACAATAAAAATACACACCTTTACATCAAGTAAACTTAACTAACATATTGTGTAGGTGTAATTTGTTTAGCGCAGTGTAGTAAAAGTGTTTACAAGTTATGGATCATTAACAACAGTTTATATTGGTTAGTTTATAAATTGTCAGTGACTTAAATTTCTTTTTAATCTTTGAAAGTAATGAATTTCAGTTCAGTGAGATTTCGACCTTTAGTGAGATAATTAACGTGAGTTTATTTATATATTTCGGGTAATTTAAGAGGTACTTATCACTTCCGTAGTTATGGCGAATTCATACGATCTGTTATTCATGGGTTATACTATAATCTTCTTTAATTTGCTGGGTTCAGGACATCAGGCATCTTTTTCAGTTTAACTGGTAGTAATTTATTTTCTTTTTTCGTTAATTTGGCCTCAACTTCAATAATCTGGCTCCAGCCTTTATCTTATGTCTTGATATACACTTAGTAATAACTTTTTCTGATATTTTCTATGTTTTAATGGACAATTTTGGTCACTCGAAAATTAGCGTCTATCTCATTAAAGCGTCATACATTCAGTAAAAAATCTAACGGTATTTTTGGCTTGTTACTCCCCAGTTTCCATGGTAACGTAATTATTCTACCTGGTCGATCTCAAAATAAACCCATTGTTATCAAACCTTGAATTTTTTGTTTAATTTGAATAAATATTTTATAATGGCTATATTTACTTGGGGATAATTTCAATGGTTGTAATCTTTACATAGATGTTCCTATTTTCTTTCAACAATTAGTTTGATATCTTACAAGATTGGTCTAAGTCATGTATTAATGTTTTAGTCCAAAATTGATAATACTATGTTAATACATAATTTACTTATTTCTAAGTTTTAATATAATTCTGCCATGTTCCCTTTCGTTACACATAATTAATATAATTTGCCTATTATTTCTTATAAAGGTATTGCTATTATTTTCTTTATAAATTCCTTACTTACTTAAAACATACTAACATATTACTGTAAAACTATTTCTTCTGGTAATTATTGCCTTAAACACTAAGCCAATAACTTCTTTCTTTAAATTAACAAATGAACAAATTTGGTGAGTGCTATACCTACACCATCTCTTTTATAACAGTAATCATCCTGGTGATTTTTATACTGAGATAATATTTTTTCTGTTTTTTTACATTCACAATTATTTTGTGTTTTTTCAGTCTAATATACTTAACTTAGTTGCTCATTTAACATGTGCTTATATTTTGGGTTTGTCACACTTGTTTAACTCTTTTTTCTTAAGATTATATGCTGTTTATTTTATTACACTTATCACTTCACTGTTCAACTTTGTCACTCCCTACCTATCTCTAATTACCCTTATATTTCTCACGATCTCACTATTATTACAAAGTTTTTGTATCTAATGAGTTCATGTCTCTTTTGTTAACTTCAGACTGTCACATATCATTTTATAATATGCAAACAACATGGTATTGTAAATACATCTTTCAAACAAAACATAACTTTGTATATATTGTCATTAAAGTGATAAAAATTGGTCTGAAATGTCATAATTAGTAATAATAACAATTCAATAATGTTAAAATATATTGTGTTAATTGAAACATACTACATCTGTAGCAACAGCAATAATGTTATTGAATAAATAAACTCTCCAACATCTTATACTTTCGAACACATAATACTGTAATAATATACACACTGCTGATATAATCTTAGTAAAAGTTCCAAAGTATATATTAGGATATACAATTTGTTCTCTGATTGAACCACGCACACATTTCTATTCCCTGTCTGTATGAGTGTAATCTTAAACATAACAGCTGACACATCTCCTATAGATAAGGATATACATACAATCATATCTACTCATGGTTTTTTTTTTACGTATAACAATTGCTGAGATACTGTCATTTACAAGTTACCACTAATAAAAATTTAAACATAAATTATTAACAATAATAAAAAATTATGCTCTTTTAAAACAATCTTGTTAGTTACTTGTTATGGCCATGTAATTTTTTATTTTCTTCTTTTTTCTTCACTGTCTTCTTGTCTCGCTTCACTTTGGTTGATATCTGGCCAATCTCTGGGGTTGGGTCAATGTCAGTTGTCTGTCAGTCTAGTTCGTATTTTCTTGTTTTGTGACCACCTTTGGTTGTATTCTTCCTCCTTCACTATTGATTATATTTACTACTTTCATTCTCGTTATCATTTATCTATCAAAATATATTGTTTCTTGGCATTTTTTACATACTTTTTTATATCAAATGTGATCAGGGTTTGGCAATGTTATATAATGCCCTTCCACCAAAATTGATCATTTTATAAAACGTGAATTTGAGTTTGATGAAATTATCAATTGTATCGTATCAAATTTTTTTTTTTTTTTTTTTTTTTTTTTTTTTTTTTTTTTTTTTTTTTTTTTTAAATTAATTCTGTATCCTTTAATTCCATTCTTCTTAGTCTTTTCTTCATTATCTTCTCATATTGCGAACTGGCTTATTGACTTTTTATTATAACTTATTCCCTATAAATCTTATTTTTCATCAAAACTACTCTTATACTGATATCAGGGGAACATCATCCCTGCTCAGTAAAATGATTGCTGGTTCATTCAACAGACAATCTCAATTAATATTTCTTAAATATAGTCAACTCGTGACTCAAAATAACAATAATAATAATCATAATCATAATATTTGTTGGGAATCTTTTACTTTTATACTTCATTATAGCTCAGTTCGAGTCATATATTGTTTCATCTTTCTTTATAGATACTATTTGAAGCATTGTTTTTTATTGATACAATTCACATTTTTATTCATTTTTAATTACTCTTTGTTTCATCTCCTTTCACATTATAACTCTTAGAACGTTGATTTCATTTATATTGTTTTGTGATCATTGGTTTGGGTAATTTTACTTCCCCTCTTTCTAAATAGTTGTGGAAGCTGATCATTTTGATTGATATTTTTTCATAATTTTTAAAATATCATAGTAAGTTATGGCTTCTTACTAGTTAGGAATTTTTTGTAGCTTATTCCTTTACAGTATGTTATGCTTTTTATGCCTCATTTTTTGGCTAAATATTATGGTAATTTAACCTTATTTTGGAGGAATGTTTTGTAACTACACTCCTCTATTGTTAATTTTTATTTAAATATTGTAGTAAGTTGGTTGCTCTTACTTTATCTGAATGCCTTGTGACTTTTATCTCTCCATTTTTACTTGTTCTAAAATATTATTAAGATATTTGGGTAAGCTTTTCTTACATATCTTTTTTTGATTTTTTACAATTTTTATTCATCATAATGGTTTCTCTAATGCTTAGTGTAAGCTGTACTTACGAATGTTTTGGAATTTTGACATTCTTTAGAGATCTTTTCTCTATGACATTGGCAGACTTGTTTGTTTGTCACTTTATTTTATTTTTTTTCTTTATTTAAAGTATTTTTGTTGGTTTTTTACTTTAAATTGTTTTTTACAGTTATTGTTGATTGTCATAATATTTCTTAATTGAGGCTTGATTGTATACCCCCTTTATTTTCTTGGTGACGGGGTGAGTGATCTCGTAAGTGTTATTGCCCTTGTCTTTTGTTATAGTGTATGGTCCCACGTATAATAATAGTAACTTTCTAGTGATGCCTTCTATGGAGCTGGGTAGTTCTCTGTTTTTTAACAGTACCCTTTCTCCTACCTCGTACTTAATAGTCTTTTTCTGGTTTTTAGCGTATTTATTCTTTTGTTGCTCTACCTTTTCGGCTATTCTGTTATAGAATCTTTTTTTCTCGAATTGATATTCGGTGTTGGTGGGGAATTGGATCATATCAGTTATCTCTCTAGGCGGTGGCCGCTCAAACATCATTGTGTATGGGGTAGCTTCCGTAAAGTCGTGGTAAGCTAAGTTTATAAATTCTTCAGTGGATTTCACATAATTGTGCCATTCTCTTTGTTTATCGTGGCAGTAGGTTCTCAGTATACGACCCACTTCTCTGAGTACCCTTTCAGCTGGGTTGCTGCTTGGGTGATAAACGGATGTTTTGTAAGTTTTAATATTATGTTCACAGAGCTTATTTTTCCAGAGATTTCCCTTAAATTGTGTTCCATGATCTGTTATAACGGCCGTCGGTCTTCCCACTTCTGGTATAAACTTGGTTAGTATAATCTCAATTATTTTCTTTGTTGTTGCACGGTTAATGGAGTACAACTTTGTATACTTGGTGAAGTGGTCAAACATAATGATTATAAATTTGTATCTGTGTCTTCCTCCACTGATAGGAAACGGACCACATATATCAAGGAATACCCTTTCTAATTTCTGACTTGATGTGATAGGTATCATCATACCTTCCTTTTTTGAATTATTGCATTTTACTTTTTGGCAAATATCACATTTTTGAATGATTTTGTTTACTTTTCGATAAATATTTTTAATGTAAACTTGTTCCTGTAAAGCTTTTATCACTTTTACAGCCCCCATATGGCCGTATCTAATGTGGTAGTCTAGTATCAATTGTTCCTCCACTGTAGATGGTATTACAAGTTTCCATTCTCCGATTGCAGGATTGTTTTTAATAAATAGCAAGTTGTCATGTATTTTATAATATTGTAGAATGGTTTCTTCATCTTTTAACATTCTCTCCCGGATACTCATTATTTTTGGATCCACAGTTTGACATCTTTTTATTTCTTGGGTTATTTTTTCTAGATCTACTCTGTTTTTTATAATGTTATACACCTTAACTAATTGTTCTTTTTCACCCTCGAAAGTTTGTTGCTGGACGTTTATACGGGATAAGATGTCCGCAGCTACGTTTTGCTTCCCTGGGATGTACTCCCAGTTTATGTGATATTCCTGTAGCAACAATATCCATCGAGTTAATCTTCCGTGGCTGAGTTTACACTGCTTAAGGAATGATATGGATCTATGGTCACTTCTCACTGTTATATCGTATCCCAGGATATAAGTCCTAAATTTGTTGCAGGCGAACACGACACTAAGTAGTTCTTTCTCCGTGACGTGATAATTTCGTTCGCATCCATTTAAAATTCTGCTTGCAAAACTAATAACCATATGCTGTCCCTTCTCATCTTCTTGGTATAATACCGCACCTACACTGACATCACTCGCATCACAGTTCATGAAGAATGGCTTTGAAGTCTGGATGATGTAAGATCACGGTGTTCAAGAACTTTTCTTTTATTTGGTTAAATACTTCATCTTGTTCGGACCCCCAAGTCCACTTGTCCTTGACTGATAATTGTTTTTTGAATTTTGCTGTTAGTTTGGAATAATTATCTTGAAACTTACGGTAATAGTTGCATATTCCCAGGAAGGATTGAAGTTGTTTTTTGTTTTTTGGCGTGGGGAATCGTTGTATCGCCTCAACTTTTTCTGACGAAGGAGATATGCCTTCCTCTGCTAGATTGAATCCTAGAAATTGTATTTTTCGGGCTATAAACTTTGACTTGTCCAGCTTAAGGGTTACGTGATTATCTGATAATCTTTTTAGTACGGTTTCCACTCTGGCACAGTGCTCTTGCCAATTTGATGATGTTATTAACAGATCATCTACGTACACGGTGGTAAAATTCAGTACATCTTGTCCCAGTATTTGGTCCATAGATTTAACAAATACTGCGACCGAATTTATCAGTCCAAATGGCAGTCTTTTGAACTGATAGTTCCTCCCATCGAACAGGAATGCTAAGTATTGTCTACTGTTCGGATGTAGCTCCACCTGCCAGTAGCCACATACCGTATCCCAAGAGCTAATGTATTTTATTCCGTGGAACTTCTTAAGGATTTCTTCTATTTCACCCGGTGATGTTCTATCATTCACTATCATTTTATTAATTTCTCTGGCGTCGAGGCAGATTCTCACCTTTCCGTCCTTTTTTGGTATCGCCACTATTGGACTTGTATACGGTGATTGACTTAATTCAATGATATCGTCTTCCATCATTTGATTGATTTCTGCCCTCACTGCATTTCTTTGTGAGTAAGCAATGGGGTAAGATTTTTTCTTGAAGTCAACGGGTTCTTTAAATCGTATTCGGCATTGATAATTCTTTACTTTGCCTGGAGCGTCAGAAAAAATGTGTTTATATCTGTTGTATATACTTATGAGTTCCTCTGACTGTTGCACACTAATCTGTGGATCTTGTTCTTCTCGTTGGAAGTTTCTGATTTCCTCCAGCTTGCTTGACCATAATTCTTCATTCTTCCAATCTGTCAATATTCTTTCAGGTGATTGTCGGCAATAATTGCTTTGGATCATGTTATAGTGGTTTGTTATCAATGGTAAGTTGCCACCATTCACTATATCGGCTGACCATATTCCTTGTTCTGTGGTTAGTGACACTTCTCCCTGCCGCAGGTTAATTATGGCAGAGTGTTGTCTGAGTACATCACATCCAACAAGTAATGAGAAAGGTAGGCCGCTGGCAACAAGAAATGGCATAGTTACTATTATACCTTTGCTATTAAGTTCCAAGGATACTTGTTTCCGGACGGTTTTGTTTTGTCGGCCGGTAGCACCAATGATAGTTATATTGTTTATGGGCAGGGTTGATATGGGTACACTACTTCCCTGCTGTAGTCTATTTAATTCTATTTGGTCGATCAGGGAGACATTAGACCCTGTATCGATCATTATGGTTGATAGAATTCCATTTATTTGGGCACTCACATACACTATTTCATTGTTTCGAATGGGCATCATATTATCATTTTCTTTGATCAAATCGTCCCTTATATTTTTCAAATAATTAGTACATATTATTGTGATCTTCTTGTCATGTGTTGTCTTATATTCACCCAGAGATTGGTCCAGTGATGGGCTGTCCGCAGTTTTCACTGGCCTTAAGCGTTTAAATGAGGATTGACCTCATTGCCCCCAACATCAGTAGTGTTTGATGGTTGGTTAGCGTTCGGCTCCTGTTGATTATTCCGGTTATCCACACTGTGCCTGTGATCTTCTTCGAATGGGTGACTTCTCGTATCGGGTACCTGGTTATAGTACGTTCGCCGATAGTTAGATGATGGATAGTTTCTTCTTGGGCTCCTTTGTCTTTGCCCCCTTATGTAATTTACCTGTGGCCGGTATCCTGGATGATTGTTCTGATTACTGTTGTTTCCAGGGCGATAATTGTTGTTGTAACCATTCGACGGGAAATTACCCCTGTGGTTGTTCCTGAAGTTGTTATTATTATGGTTTCCACTTCTGTTAAAATTTCTGGGCACGTTATTGCCCCGTGTGTTCCCTTGGTAATTGTTAGGGTTATTTATCGGTGGTTTATTATCTCCCTGTTGGTTCTGTGACAATTGTCCCTCATTGGTTCGATTATTTCTGAAGCTGTACCCTCTATTTTTCCTGTACTGCCACTCATGTTCATGGCTTTCCAGTAAGCTAGCCATATCTTGGATGGTCTTTACCTGGCTGTACATCCGTGCCTTTTGGATGGCGTCGTCGTAGTGGTAAGATAATTGTATTACCAGACACTCTTCAGGTATACGTGGCTCCAAATTCCTGGCCATGCAGATTTTTCCCAAGAAGTAGGAGGTAAGGGATTGTCCATTCTGGTTTTCATACCTTCCATTGCTCAGGTTATTGCGGACCATATTCTGAGTTGACTCAGACCAGTATTTAGCCTTGAACTGAGTCTTAAAGTCTTGAAGGTTTTGGATGTCTGGTCGAGTGGCAGTCCACCAGTTGTCGTATGTCTCCTTGAACATTTCGTCCAACATCCCTCTTATTGTAGTCCATCGAGTCTCTCGATTCTTGATGATTAACTCTTCTACCCTCTTCAAGAATTCAATAGGGTTTCTTTTATAATTACGGAAATTAATAGCATCTCTGTTGTCTGTGTTCATGACATGATTATTATTACATGGTCGGTCACGCCAGGCATCCACTTCTTCCCGTAATGACTCTTCTATTCTGCGCATTTCGTCAATCCTCTGTTGGTTTTTGTCTACTTTGCTATCTACTTTATTTAAGTTGCTGTAAACTCCTTCCATTCGTTCTCCCAAGTCTGTTCGTACAGCTGCTACCTCTTTCTGGTTTTCTTCCCGGACTTGGTGTATGTCCTGGTCTATCTGGGTACATCTTCTGACTGTTTCTTCATGACCTTCCTCAATTCTTCTCTTATTTTCTCCTTCGAGACGGTTCATTTTATCGAGTACCTCCTTGCGGACTCCAGAAACATTTTCGTTGGTCTTCTCTAGCTTCTCCAACGTTTCCTCTAATTTGTCGTTGATTTCCGTAACCTGCTGTTTTGCTTCTTCTCGGTACTCCATTAATTGGTGTGCCATCTGTAGCTTCATTTCTTCTTTATTTTTCTCGTGGTCCTCCTTCAGCTGTTCCCTCAATTCTTCCTTCAATTCTTCGCTTCTTTGCTGAATTTCCTCCAGCAATCGTTGTTGTAGTATTTCATTATTTTGGTTGACTGTTTTCCTCAATTCTTCCTTAGTACTCACTATTTTTTCATTAATTGACTCAAATTTCTTGTCCAATTTTTCATCTATTTTCTCCTCCTGTTTTTTGAAATTTTCATTGGTTTCTTTCTTCATGCCGTCGAATTTATTGTTCATCTCCTTCAAGCTCTCCTCATTCTTGTCGAATTTATTGTTCATCTCCTTCAAATTATTGTTCATCATTTCCATTAATTTTAGTATGTTCGGGTCTCCTCTAAATTCTCCCTTGTCGCCCGCCTGTAATTCCGTTTCTTCGTCTTGGCTTGGTTCTGTTGTAGTTATTATTGTCTCCACTTCTTCAATCGGTGTTCCTTCCTCTTCTTCCCCTCTGTTTTCTTCCATCTCCTTCTCCTTTGCCAATTTTTTCGACACTCCTCTGGTGTGCATTTTGTAATCTTTCGTAATCGCCGCTAGAATTTATAGGGTTTAATTGTATAAATTCTTTATTATTCTAGCTCCACTAGTTGGCGCGCCAATTTGTATTCTTACCGTGAGTACGTCTACCGTCTTACTCTGCAAAATGTAAATAATGTACCATTTGTGTGTAATGAGTGTACGTGTCTTCTCGATCCGTAGTTCGAATGCGTGCAACTTCTGTAGATTTCGTTCGTGGCGAACGTACGAATAACCAGGTCTTGATGTTCACTAGGGGTGAGAAAGTCCCGGTGGCGCCAAATTGTTTTCTTAAAACAATTAAAAGAAAATTCAAGGGCGTATGACTAGCGCCGCTCAAGCGGTTTGAATAATTCAAATATTTCCGCTAGCTAGGCCCACTGTAGCACACAGCCGTTCGATGCGTGGGCTGTGTAAATCGTCAGTCATCTGCTAAAATGTACATAAAATATTGTGCACCTCCTAATGAAATTATAACACCGTGGTTACACTCAATACTTACACATTTTTTATTAGTGATTATTATTCATTTAATACAAATTATTCTAATACAAATGCTCCGGTTATTTATATGAGACAATTACAGGGTTTGACAATCGATATTTGAATTGATACCAGACGTTTAATGTGGCGTCTGTTAAAAATTGTATACAAATTATTAATGTCGTTTGTCATAGGATCTTGAGGTTACGTTCAAAGGATTACAAATGTTTTAAAAACAATAAAAATACACACCTTTACATCAAGTAAACTTAACTAACATATTGTGTAGGTGTAATTTGTTTAGCGCAGTGTAGTAAAAGTGTTTACAAGTTATGGATCATTAACAACAGTTTATATTGGTTAGTTTATAAATTGTCAGTGACTTAAATTTCTTTTTAATCTTTGAAAGTAATGAATTTCAGTTCAGTGAGATTTCGACCTTTAGTGAGATAATTAACGTGAGTTTATTTATGTATTTCGGGTAATTTAAGAGGTACTTATCACTTCCGTAGTTATGGCGAATTCATACGATCTGTTATTCATGGGTTATACTATAATCTTCTTTAATTTGCTGGGTTCAGGACATCAGGCATCTTTTTCAGTTTAACTGGTAGTAATTTATTTTCTTTTTTCGTTAATTTGGCCTCAACTTCAATAATCTGGCTCCAGCCTTTATCTTATGTCTTGATATACACTTAGTAATAACTTTTTCTGATATTTTCTATGTTTTAATGGACAATTTTGGTCACTCGAAAATTAGCGTCTATCTCATTAAAGCGTCATACATTCAGTAAAAAATCTAACGGTATTTTTGGCTTGTTACTCCCCAGTTTCCATGGTAACGTAATTATTCTACCTGGTCGATCTCAAAATAAACCCATTGTTATCAAACCTTGAATTTTTTGTTTAATTTGAATAAATATTTTATAATGGCTATATTTACTTGGGGATAATTTCAATGGTTGTAATCTTTACATAGATGTTCCTATTTTCTTTCAACAATTAGTTTGATATCTTACAAGATTGGTCTAAGTCATGTATTAATGTTTTAGTCCAAAATTGATAATACTATGTTAATACATAATTTACTTATTTCTAAGTTTTAATATAATTCTGCCATGTTCCCTTTCGTTACACATAATTAATATAATTTGCCTATTATTTCTTATAAAGGTATTGCTATTATTTTCTTTATAAATTCCTTACTTACTTAAAACATACTAACATATTACTGTAAAACTATTTCTTCTGGTAATTATTGCCTTAAACATTAAGCCAATAACTTCTTTCTTTAAATTAACAAATGAACAAATTTGGTGAGTGCTATACCTACACCATCTCTTTTATAACAGTAATCATCCTGGTGATTTTTATACTGAGATAATATTTTTTCTGTTTTTTTACATTCACAATTATTTTGTGTTTTTTCAGTCTAATATACTTAACTTAGTTGCTCATTTAACATGTGCTTATATTTTGGGTTTGTCACACTTGTTTAACTCTTTTTTCTTAAGATTATATGCTGTTTATTTTATTACACTTATCACTTCACTGTTCAACTTTGTCACTCCCTACCTATCTCTAATTACCCTTATATTTCTCACGATCTCACTATTATTACAAAGTTTTTGTATCTAATGAGTTCATGTCTCTTTTGTTAACTTCAGACTGTCACATATCATTTTATAATATGCAAACAACATGGTATTGTAAATACATCTTTCAAACAAAACATAACTTTGTATATATTGTCATTAAAGTGATAAAAATTGGTCTGAAATGTCATAATTAGTAATAATAACAATTCAATAATGTTAAAATATATTGTGTTAATTGAAACATACTACATCTGTAGCAACAGCAATAATGTTATTGAATAAATAAACTCTCCAACATCTTATACTTTCGAACACATAATACTGTAATAATATACACACTGCTGATATAATCTTAGTAAAAGTTCCAAAGTATATATTAGGATATACAATTTGTTCTCTGATTGAACCACGCACACATTTCTATTCCCTGTCTGTATGAGTGTAATCTTAAACATAACAGCTGACACATCTCCTATAGATAAGGATATACATACAATCATATCTACTCATGGTTTTTTTTTTACGTATAACAATTGCTGAGATACTGTCATTTACAAGTTACCACTAATAAAAATTTAAACATAAATTATTAACAATAATAAAAAATTATGCTCTTTTAAAACAATCTTGTTAGTTACTTGTTATGGCCATGTAATTTTTTATTTTCTTCTTTTTTCTTCACTGTCTTCTTGTCTCGCTTCACTTTGGTTGATATCTGGCCAATCTCTGGGGTTGGGTCAATGTCAGTTGTCTGTCAGTCTAGTTCGTATTTTCTTGTTTTGTGACCACCTTTGGTTGTATTCTTCCTCCTTCACTATTGATTATATTTACTACTTTCATTCTCGTTATCATTTATCTATCAAAATATATTGTTTCTTGGCATTTTTTACATACTTTTTTATATCAAATGTGATCAGGGTTTGGCAATGTTATAATATTGATGTTTATAATTGATGATGTTATGTTGTTGTAGTTGAAGTGAGGTAATAAGATTGAGATTTGGGGATGGCAATTTTGTAAGAGGGGATAGTGTAATGTGGGAGTCCGCAGCAAAAGGGTTGGGACGGGAAGGGACAGATTTTGTGGGAAGGGGTCACCTTAGGTAGAATCCAGGGACCAGATTAAGGGAATGAGCTTTTGGGGGGGGGACCACTTATCCTAAGTACAAAGGGTTAGAGAGTATTTTTTTTTTATATATCGAGAGAAGGTGGCGATTTGAGTTTAATAGTAAGTTGGGTTTAGAGGTTGTTTGATAGATATTTTGATAGAGCTGGGTGTCATGATAGTTATAGTTGTTAGTGAGTATTAGAGTCAGAAAGAGGGAAGATGATATATGAACAAATGCCAAGTGGTAGATCAAGCTAAAACAAATAATTAAATCACCCAAAGTAATGTAGAATGAGATTGTTAAATGAAGAAAGTTATAGTTGAATATAAAAAATTTTTTAATTGAAACCAGTGACAAATTTTTGATAGTGTTTGAAAATAATGTAAAGTTATAAAGTGTTATTTGAATAATTTAAATATCAATTCGATTGTTAATTATAATGATATTTTGTTATTTTAAATGTTTTATTTTATTATGTTTTTGTGTTTCAAGATAGAATTTTACAGATGTATAAGGTATTTTTAGATATAACTTGTGTGTAACGTATGTAGGTCAAGGTTCTTGACTTGACCCAGTTTTGGTCAGCTGATGGGTGAGGTCATATACTAGGCATGTTTAGCATGGAAGTTAATTCAACTTTGGTTTTTAATTGATTTGAACGAATTTTAAATAATTTCAATATGGAAAGAAAATATTTTAAGGAATTTAAATTTTTTTGAAAATTTTGTGGAAAAAAAATTTCTTGATTTTGCGCCTGCCAGATAATGGATATTTTTAAACTTTGATTATTTTATTGTTTGTGTACTAACCGTGTTTATTATTATTGAATTATTTTATTGAATTGTATTGTTAGAGTATAGGTGTAATCACATGTTAGGTTAAGGATGTTCTTATTTTTAAGAAATGTTCAATTGATTAAAAAAAATGAAGAGAATTATTCAGTATAGAGGCAAAATTTGTGTTTTGATTTTTAAGAAAAACAGCTAATGATTTTTCGCTTAATAAATTTTGAAGAATTTTTTCATGTTACAATATGTAGAATAGGTGTGTGTGTGTGAGCCCAGTATCTGCTAAAGGCAGCCCAGTTTGCATAAAAGGGGAAACATATCGGTTGAGGATCTGGCATGATCTAAGCCAGGGATTTGAATTTTTGGGGTAGCATGTTGGAAGGTGAGGTGCGCTGTCGTGCGTGTCTGTTCGATTTTTTGGTGTTGGGATCTCGCACAGAGAAGTCCAGTGATCTTGTTCAGATGCGTCCATAGTCGCCGAGCCAGGGGGGTCGTTTACCCATGAAGTGTAAGAACAAAAAGGGGGTTGTTGGCACCAGTTCCTCACCAGTCCTCTTAGGGGTTTTATCAATGAGATTTCTTCTGTTTTGACAGAAGACTTCTCATTGAGGGGGTATTGTAACGGGCCAAATTTGTGGGTATTTTATTTATTGCATTTTCGGGGATTTATAAAAACATGTGTAAATTTTATTTCAACAGAGACAAACCATGTGTTGTAAGAGCAAACAAAGGCGACGCAGTAATATCATGTTGTGCAATCGGTAGAGGAATTTACCAAGCCTCATTTCCAAGAACTTTGTTTGTGTGTGACCGTGCGCTCGTATGCATGACACGGGCATACGCGCGGGGTGACGCTACTGCAGAAACTCAAAATGGCCTAAAGAAGGATTGTTGCCTTGCACATGTCCCCATGAAGACGGATGTAAAACTTTAAGTCCCACCTCTTGTGTGACGTCGAGCCATAAGCGCCCAAATATCGTCGGCGTACAGGACTAAAATACTGCTATGTATCATGGGCATAGCCACAAAACTGCAACAACTCAGGCCGTGAGCGACGACGAAATTCGTTCGCCGGCAGGCATTAATATCCGCCCGCATGCTATAGGCAGTCCACGAGAAACCAAGTTGACTAACAGACGCTGATCGTGTTGTAAGGCCCCGGTCAGCGGAACTTTCTAAAATGTGATCACTTCAAAATAATACCGTTTTAATACCGACCGGGACCCAAGGAATTAACGAACTCACCAATAATACAATTTGTGCGGTGGTGTTGTGAATCAACCCAATAAATAGCGGACACTCGAATCGGTTGACAAAACACGTGTTTTTCACGGAATCGCGGCAGTGACAGTAAAGACAAACAAAAGGATTGGTAACGTAAAATAAAAGGGGTTTTTAAAATGGCGTAAATGCGTGTGTGAGCAAAGCTGGGCTACCTTATAAGTGTACGAATTGTATTTAAATGTAAGAGCTATTTAACCATCTCAAAATGTTTGTTCTTTTGTGTTTTGTATTAAGGATTTCCGTATTTCTGTAAGTAAAATATTCATTTCATAACATAAAAATGTGTTAGTCTAAGTTATTTCGTCATTACCACTTTCTCATTTCTGTGCTGCAAGATTCGTCTAAACGTTCCGGGTATCTTCTGAATTATTATTTTGGGGGTAGTCAGATGGCGAAATTGTCCCGTTTTATTTAAGGTAAAGTGTAAAGGTTTCCATATCTGTCCTTCAAAGATATAGGTGGTGACTCTGGTCTTCTGAGGAAAATTTATACAGCAGGTAAGTTCTGGCAGTAGAATTTTATCTATTTATTATATATATTTCGATCTATTTTGTATGTTCACAATGGTCCATAGTGAGATACATTCTGGTGAATAATTAAAAATATCGGTATGGAGAACAATACACGACTTTCATGATCTAAGATTTATATTTACAATCATTTTCAAAATGAAATATTTCCATAGAAACTACTTCTTCCTTCAGCCTTAACCACAGTATTGTGGTCACTAACATATACCAACTCAAGTTAACGCACTCAATTATGATTGATGATGACACTGCCGAAATATCTGGTTTTGCAGAAAACATTGGACCACAGCCAAACAGCCCGGTAAGGAATTTTAACAACAAACTACTTCCTTGTTGTCGATAACAGTACACGTAAAAAAAAAATTATCCCCTCCCCCACCAACTATCATTTTCATTTATAGATATTTCATCTACCTTTCTACAGCGGATTATTATGACCTTTTCAGGATACTTTATTTATCAAAATTAAGTACTTTGCTCTTGTTAAAACATAAAATGTTGCAGGTAAACTACCCCTTCCCCTTAACTGATTTTCACCAAAATCAATAGGCCTTGAATCCTCTACAACTCGAGCACAAATGCAAAAAATTATTTGATTCTGTTTGAATTTGCAGCAGTTATTGTTCGCCATAGAAAAAATTCTACACACACACACACACACACATAAAGACAATTTTTGGAAAATGACTTTACTTCATGTTTTGAGGGTAGTACAATCACAATCAGCCTTTATCTCGAACACAATTTTTTTTTGCTATCACCATACTTCCATTTCCTTATGGAACGTGGAAGTAAAAAGTATAGTACTGAGCTAAATACCTTCTAAGGCTTACGCGGCCTGAGTCAATGTTAAAATTTTCTGATTCCGGGCTGTTTGGCCGTGGTCTCGTACTGTGCCGTGTTTGGGCGAGAACCCGGCCCCGTTAATTAAAAAAAAAAGTTACGAACGGCTTAAGCACTGATTTCGTTAATCAATTAGAGTGACGGTATGTATAATGTTGGTAATACGTTCGTTATGCTGATTCGCCCGCGCTCTGGGGTCAGTGCGGCGTAACGTATTTTCGGTCGCTGCTCAGTCCTCGGCCAGCGCTTGACGGCGACTGTTCTTGTTCCTCCCGGCTGCTTTGAGATTTTGGATCTTTGTAAATTATCTATCACTATGCATAGATAATCGCTACGTGACTCTCCGGGTTCCTGATTAAGACGACGACCTGATTCGCTCCAGGAGGTGGCCGAACAACTGCCACCCATGCCATTAACCTAGCAACTTTCCGTTTTGGCTGCCGGGAGGAAGAGATGGACAACACGCCACAGAAACCGCATGCTCAGTGCTGGACTATAACCAGGTGACATTTATGCCTTTAAAAAATATCTTGGCCGCTACAATTTATAATATGTGACTTTATTCCCGGAATGGCTCCTGTTAGATGGTGCACAAGTCCTGTGGGACATTCTAATGATAAACTTTATCAGTTTTTAATTTACGAATGCTTACGCCCCCAGAATGAGTGTAAACCCAGACGGGGTCAATGCGTCAGCCGATTTTGAGGTTCATTTTTTCTTTTACTGTAAAAGTGTGCGGAACTGAAGGTTACTGATTCGTATAGTGTTAATTATTCATGCATGGGTGCTGGGGTACTTTTGTTGGGGGATTTTCTTGATTTATATATATATATCTATATGGGTTTTTGTTTTTTAAAATAATTTAAAAATTTGGGGGGGGTGCTTTAACCTGTGGCCGTCACCTGTTGGTGCCGTCATCCACAGGTCTCTGACATGTTAAATTTTGTTGAATCTGGTTCGGGCGCATGGCCATGCCTGAGGTCAACCCAATTCTCTATGAACGCCTCAAATATGTTTTATTAGGTTTTACATTATAAAATTTTTATTAAAATTCTTATTATACATTTTATAAAATTTATTTTAGCTGTTTAATAATTCTGTAAGAAGTAAATTTTCATTATTTTTTTACTGCCATAGCCAGTGCATTATTTGTTGAGTTTTTTTTTTAATATGAGCACACTACCGGTTCTCACTTCTTCAATAATAAATGTAAAGTTGTAAAATCAGTATCAGTTCTATGTTATTTTCTGGTGGTTACGTCCCACTGGGTTTTTTCGCTCAAATTTGTATTTCTGTAAGAGCATGAAAGAAGCTGAGAAATATCCATTTTATAAGACCGTGCAATCATGTTGACCTTGCGATGGCACCTTACTATTTGGGTGAACAAAACCCAAATTTTTTGTATGCTTTGTATCTTAAGAGTTGTTCGGGCTGTATTGCCAATTTGACTTTGGCCATTTCTAATACATGTAATTATTTCGTTTTGCTTTAACTCAGCGAGACTCTGACGAGTTAATGGATTTGTTTTCTTAAATGAGATGTTTTTAAGGCTTGCTGGGCACTTGATCTGAGTACGGTAGTTTGGGATGGGGGTCTTGGTGACAGATACTGGGGTTTTCCACACTCCCCTGAGGTATGGTGAAAATATATATATAGGCTGTCGGCGAGGTGAACATGTGTGTGTGGTATATATATATTGTAACGTTACATAACCAGGTCACAATAAATTAAATCATGTAAGAACATAAAGGTCAGAAATGGGTAACCTATAACTAGCTCTAAATTAAAGTATATCACTAAACATTATAAACAATTCGAGTGATATACAGTGACAAGTGCGTTATAGTGTACCCATTGAGGTAAAAAAGTGAAAGTGAAGGTAACTTATTACAGAATTGTGCTGTAGGTTTGGGAATTATAAAACTATGATAGTAGACTATAATGCTACTAACTGATTCTGTATTTTTATTAATTTATTGTAATATTTATATTGTGTAGACAACCAATTGTAATACCTAAGTTAATGTTATATTTTTTCAAATATTTGTGTTATAATATAAGATAACCCAGGGTTCGTTTCAAAAAACATAAAAAGTTTAAATATCAAAGGATAATAAAAAATTAAAACAATACTATATGAGGGAAATGGCAACAGGAAGTAGCGCAGTGTAGGAATACTATGAGACACTAATAAATACTATATAAATTCATTTAGAGATAATAAAAATATTAAATACTTATATACCAGGTCATAAGAAAATGAACAGAAACCTCTTACATAAACCAAATTGGTAAAGAAACCGGAATTAAAAAGAATTATTTTTCGGTATTATAAAGAATTATTTATAAAATATAAATTTATAATAATTACAAACTGCCTGTATAATAAAAATATTTTGGGTTACTAGGAGTGACGAGAATAACAAGTATTGTTAATAATAAAATTTGGAAAAAACCTGGCGAGTTGACAAAATGATGCTACCACAATTATATTAAAATATCCTTATTGAAACTTGGGAGAAGTGTAAAATTAGTACAAAATTAAAAAGCAATATGAACTCTATATAATCATACCTTATTTATCAAAATTAAAGGATTATACTCCATAATAAACTGTGAAAGAAAACCCTTCTGATGATTCGGCCTAGTTTCGTGATGTTTCAAGTTGACAATAGAATATGGGCCAGACGGTAATGAAATTACAACTCAAGACGGACGTCACTAGAGAAAAGGCTTCCTTCCAGTAAGAACTATAAGAAGAGAGGTAATATAAACATTTAGTTTAATAGTTGACGAAGAAAACGCATTCCGAATGGTTATATAAAACACAAAAACTAGTCAAAATTAATCACATGTTCTAAAGTAAACAAAAGCACGCTGCTCTCTTACGGACATTTCTGGAACTACATACTAAACGGAAAAATAAACAAATTTATTTAATATTTTTCAGTATTTGTAAAGCTTAGTAATTATCCATTTCTGACCATCTCATAACAAAAAGAACTTACCCTTAACCCTGGGGAAATAAAAAGAATTATATATTGATTGATGTTTTAAAAAATAGTATAAGATTTGGTAAACAAAACCATATATGTTTTTTTCTTTTGACAATTCCATGTTTATTCGAGGAAGTCAATATTATGTTTTAATTAAGTAAAGATCGACTGTGATACTTGTATTTTGGTGGCAGGAAAACAAAAAACAATAATATAATTAATAAATATTATTGAAAAATGATATTGAAGAATAAAAATGTGTTATATTTTTTGTAGTGGGTAGTTGTAATAGATTTCAGCACAAAATAGAAGAGATTGTTACATTGGGTCATATTTCGCCATAGGGTAGGCTGGTTGAACTATGTGTGGAAACTCGTCTCACAATCAGCTGATTTAAATCACAGCGAACAATTTAAAAATTAAAAAAAAATTTCTGAAATCGCCTAAACCGAGTGTAAATAATCGGTACTTACTCTCTCTTCCTCATAAGGCTGAACAACTTCCCTACTTGACCCCAAATCACACACTCTCGATTTCTGCTTAGATTGAGTAACATTACAAAATACTTTATTTTTTAAACTTCAGTTATTATAATTCATAAGTGGCGACTGCGGAGAGGCGGAAACTTTAATATATCAAGGCAGTACGTTACAGATTGACGCATACAACGTGGGGCATATAATATAACTCTACTATACCTCACTGCGTTACGTTACAGATTGGCGCTTACAATAGTGGAGCTGAATTAACAATATACCTGTAACTGTAGTACACTAACACCTCTAAGAAGACTGCTACATTACAGATTGGCGTACACATCATTGGGAGCTTAATTAAATAAGACGACCACCCAATAAGCAACATACAAAGTTTTCGCTATAACCTCTACGAAAACCGGTACGTTACAAATTGGCGCTCAACGTAAAAGGGCTGTAATTAGAAAAGAATTTTGATATATTTAATAAATTAATATACCAAAAAATCTAATTATCGTCGGCAGTTATGAGAAAACAAGAAATGCGTAATATCCGAGGCAAATCGAAGAAGAGGGCAGAAGAAAAGGAGAAGGAAGAAGGTGGACAGGAACAAGAAATAGAATTAGTCACGGACAGTGAAATGGACCAACCGACAGGTGATAAAGAAGAAACCGAAGTAGTTATGGACCCGGAAACGGAAATAATTGAAGAGGATGCCCAAGGGGACCAACCAGAAAAAGCGGAAGCCAGAAGAGAACCAGATTGGCAAGAAATGATGAGGATGATGATGGAGAAAATTGATAGCATTAAGGAAAGCAATAAACAAACCATAGATGAAAACTCAAGGAAACAAAATGAAACCTTGAGCGAAAAATTTGATAAAATAGATGAGAATTTTAAGAAACAGGAGGAAAACTCGAAGCAAACCAATGAGGAAAATAAGGAGAATTTTAAGAAACAGGAGGAACAAAATAGACAGACCAATGAGAAAATCGATAGCATTCAGGAAAGTTTAGTCAAACAATTAAATGAAAAAATAGAGACCATTCATGGAAATATCAAACAAACCATGAATGAACAATACCATAAACTGAAAGAAACTGTTGAAGGACAAAGAGAAGAGATGAATGCAAAATTTGAAGAGAATAATAGGAATTTAAAACAATTTGAGGGTAAAATGGAGAATTTCAATAAGGAGATATGGGAAACTTTCAGGGAGAAGTTTGAAAATGTTAATGCACTTAGCCAAAAAGCAGATACATACAAAGAGGAGACAAATAAACAAATGGACCATAGTTTCAATAATTTGGATGAAACATTGGACAGCACTTTAGAAGGTATTAAAGTAAGTCCGAATACAGAAGAGAGTAGGAAGGAAATAGAAATTACAGAATACCAAGTTGTAATGCCATCTGAAAATAAAAATAGCCACAACAAAAAGGATGTTCAAACCGTGGAAAAGAAGACCAAGAAAATAATAAAAACATGTAGAAAGAGAATAATAAATACCAAGGAAGAATGGGAGATGATTACAGGTGGATTAATTAAGGTATTCAACCTTCCAATTAACGAACAGAGGGAGTTAATTAAGTTTACATCCCAGTTAAATGTGTCAACGATGGAAGTGCATCAGAAGATATCAGTCATGTCATCAAGACGGAATATAACATTCAAATATTTGGTAAATAATCTAGAGGTAAAAGGGAATGAAATGAGATTAAATATGAGCAACTATGTTATGTTAGAGGAGGTACAATACTTGTTAGTTAAAAAGGAACGAACTATGACAGGAGACCGGTACTTAAATGAAGGTTTCGTAGCAGCAAAGTGGGAGAGCCAGATGATAAGGAGATTATCGAGGAGAGAAGTAATTCCGAACACCCCAGTAATCCGAGTAAAGGGAGTACCTGAATTAATGGACCATGGTTAAACTAAACAATAACCAACCAGAAAAAAGGGGACTGAAATTCTGAAAACCGACCCAGTAACTCATTGAAAAGAGACTAAAACCCCAAAATTCTAAAAGCATGTAAGGACATCTTACTCAAGTTATTTTGAAACCATATAATTTAATAAAAAATAATAACAGATTAGTAAATAAGAGTTATAAAGAATTGATTTAAAATGAAATAATAGGAAAAAGTAATATTTCTAATGGTAACAAACAGAAGAAAAATTAAATGAACAAAAACAATTGATGGTAATGTGCTCGAATAAGAAGAATAAAGAATAATTTAATGACTCCAATGAAACTGAAGGAGGATGATAATTAATACAATGATTAGAATTTCTCGAAATTGAAGATTATATAAGAAGAAATGATACGGAGAAATATGTCACAAGAAGTAAAGTCAAAAGAATTTTAAAATAAGGCCTATCAATAATGTTATATGCTATTAGTTAATGGGAAAGAAGAAGGAATAAAGGAGAAGAAGAAATATATAAATAAATGCAAACAGCTACAGTATGAAGAATCCCAAAAGTGTTTAGTACTAGTCGCTAATTGACTACTACTTATAATTTTTTTATTTTAATGTATTGACCGTAGAAATGTTCCGGCAATAATTTTTATGAGCAGGGATGATGTTCCCCTGGTCTCAGAAGGTGTACGGATGGACAGCGGAGTAATGGACCCAGAGTGGCCACCCGACTGGTACCACCGCACAGGATAGGGAAAAATGTTAGGGAAATTGAATATTTAAGGGATAATAATTATAAAATAGCTGAAAAGAGTGATATTAGATTCCAGAAGTATAGATGAAGAAAATAGAAGGAAGATAGCAGACCGAAGCTTAATTGATAAAGATAATTTATAGAAGTAAATAGAAATGAGTGTTAAAACAAGTTTAATATGATTAGTGTGACCAGTCCTTATCAAATAAAATGTGGAAGTACCACTACCCAGAGAAATAAATAATTGATGAATTTGCCTCCAAGAGAGAGAGAGAGTAGAGTAAGAAAACAGCAATTACCACCAGTCTGAATTACCAGTCAGAGTATAACCAGTTTGAAATGAAACACTATTATGAAAATAAAGCCAAGACTATTAGGAGAATTGAACCAATCAACAATTTATTTTTAATAAACGAGTTAAACTAAAATAAATTTGTTCTAGTGGGGGGGCTTTATGTAACGTTACATAACCCGGTCCCAATAAATTAAATCATGTAAGAACATAAAGGTCAGAAATGGGTAACCTATAACTAGCTCTAAATTAAAGTATATCACTAAACATTATAAACAATTCGAGTGATATACAGTGACAAGTGCGTTATAGTGTACCCATTGAGGTAAAAAAGTGAAAGTGAAGGTAACTTATTACAGAATTGTGCTGTAGGTTTGGGAATTATAAAACTATAATAGTAGACTATAATGCTACTAACTGATTCTGTATTTTTATTAATTTATTGTAATATTTATATTGTGTAGACAACCAATTGTAATACCTAAGTTAATGTTATATTTTTTCAAATATTTGTGTTATAATATAAGATAACCCAGGGTTCGTTTCAAAAAACATAAAAAGTTTAAATATCAAAGGATAATAAAAAATTAAAACAATACTATATGAGGGAAATGGCAACAGGAAGTAGTACAGTGTAGGAATACTATGAGACACTAATAAATACTATATAAATTCATTTAGAGATAATAAAAATATTAAATACTTATATACCAGGTCATAAGAAAATGAACAGAAACCTCTTACATAAACCAAATTGGTAAAGAAACCGGAATTAAAAAGAATTATTTTTCGGTATTATAAAGAATTATTTATAAAATATAAATTTATAATAATTACAAACTGCCTGTATAATAAAAATATTTTGGGTTACTAGGAGTGACGAGAATAACAAGTATTGTTAATAATAAAATTTGGAAAAAACCTGGCGAGTTGACAAAATGATGCTACCACAATTATATTAAAATATCCTTATTGAAACTTGGGAGAAGTGTAAAATTAGTACAAAATTAAAAAGCAATATGAACTCTATATAATCATACCTTATTTATCAAAATTAAAGGATTATACTCCATAATAAACTGTGAAAGAAAACCCTTCTGATGATTCGGCCTAGTTTCGTGATGTTTCAAGTTGACAATAGAATATGGGCCAGACGGTAATGAAATTACAACTCAAGACGGACGTCACTAGAGAAAAGGCTTCCTTCCAGTAAGAACTATAAGAAGAGAGGTAATATAAACATTTAGTTTAATAGTTGACGAAGAAAACGCATTCCGAATGGTTATATAAAACACAAAAACTAGTCAAAATTAATCACATGTTCTAAAGTAAAAAAACGCACGCTGCTCTCTTACGGACATTTCTGGAACTACATACTAAACGGAAAAATAAACAAATTTATTTAATATTTTTCAGTATTTGTAAAGCTTAGTAATTATCCATTTCTGACCATCTCATAACAAAAAGAACTTACCCTTAACCCTGGGGAAATAAAAAGAATTATATATTGATTGATGTTTTAAAAAATAGTATAAGATTTGGTAAACAAAACCATATATGTTTTTTCTTTTGACAATTCCATGTTTATTCGAGGAAGTGATATTATGTTTTAATTAAGTAAAGATCGATTGTGATACTTGTATTTTGGTGGCAAGAAAACAAAAAACAATAATTAATAAATATTATTGAAAAATGATACTGAAGAATAAAAATGTGTTATATTTTTTGTAG
Source organism: Magicicada septendecula (assembly GCA_034769895.1). NCBI lineage: Eukaryota > Metazoa > Arthropoda > Insecta > Hemiptera > Cicadidae > Magicicada > Magicicada septendecula. The sequence goes on from CM068375.1 coordinate 406,459,304, forward strand.
TGGGTAGTTGTAATAGATTTCAGCACAAAATAGAAGAGATTGTTACATTGGGTCATATTTCGCCATAGGGTAGGCTGGTTGAACTATGTGTGGAAACTCGTCTCACAATCAGCTGATTTAAATCACAGCGAACAATTTAAAAATTAAAAAAAAATTTCCGAAATCGCCTAAACCGAGTGTAAATAATCGGTACTTACTCTCTCTTCCTCATAAGGCTGAACAACTTCCCTACTTGACCCCAAATCACACACTCTCGATTTCTGCTTAGATTGAGTAACATTACAAAATACTTTATTTTTTAAACTTCAGTTATTATAATTCATAAGTGGCGACTGCGGAGAGGCGGAAACTTTAATATATCAAGGCAGTACGTTACAGATTGACGCATACAACGTGGGGCATATAATATAACTCTACTATATCTCACTGCGTTACGTTACAGATTGGCGCTTACAATAGTGGGGCTGAATTAACAATATACCTGTAACTGTAGTACACTAACACCTCTAAGAAGACTGCCACATTGCAGATTGGCGTACACATCATTGGGAGCTTAATTAAATAAGACGAACACCCAATAAGCAACATACAAAGTTTTCGCTATAACCTCTACAAAAACCGGTAAATGAAATAAGAATACAAGGTAGATAGAAAAGAAATTAATAATGTTCATAAATATAAACCGCAAAGTTCAGTGAAAGGCGTAAACAACAGACATTGACAACTAATGTAAAAACTAATTTAGACTGTTTCATAATAATTGATGTTTTAAAGGAGAGGAGAATGAGTAAATGTTACATGACTTAGGTTACACAAATGTACCTGTTATTAATTGTATCATGTTATATTATTATCATGTTATTTTTTGTGTGCAGCAAGTGGAGTTATTCTTTCAATAGAATACCAAGTAAATAATTATTATGTGTTATCATTATACCATTATAGAGCTGTTGTTAAACTCATTAATTGATTACCAGTTAATTTCATTTTATGTGTTATCCATATGTCATTATAAAGCTTCTGTTAGACTTTATAGAGTTAATTATTTGTATACATGTACTTAGATAACAGGATGGTTATAATTGTAAACTTGGCCAAAAAGGCTGTAATTGTTAACGAGATACAAAAGAGTTTAATATAACCATGTCATAAATAAATGAAGGATTCTATAATATTGCAGATAGTAACAAGTTAAACTCAGAAGTAGATCAAGGTATAATGATAGGCCTAACAACCAGTAACATTATATAGTAAGTCAGATCAGAAAGGTTAGGTAAAGAAATTTGTAACAAATACTAAATAAAATCTAATGAATTAGGAGAAGTTAATAATAATTGCTAATAACAAATAAATAAATTCGATTTAAATAAATTCTCATAATGCCATAGTGCAATGATACCAATAGATAATGTTTTGTAACAGAAAAATAATACTTGTTAAAACAAGTAAGTTAAGAGGAAACAACAGCAAAATATATAAAATTTAATAACAAACAATAGGTAAAATTGTAATAGGAGATAATGGAAATTTCGTAAAGGATTATTTTGATGAGTGGAAGAACATTGTATGAAATGTTTACAGTATAATATAATATCCAATAAGAATAGAAAAGATGGTTGTCAGGGAAGACGAGAGAGGTAGAATTTGTTGATTCGATTATTGAATAAATTTACATGAACGAAGACGGTTTAGTTAAAAGACACTCAGAAAAGATTTGGTTAATTTAAATACAAATAATACAATTGCGAAATAAAATGAATATTAAATCACAATAGTATGGTCCACTGTCATTCAACCGTCTTATATAACTGGACAATCTAAAACCTATATCTGAAAGTAACGAAAAATATAAAGGAAGAACTCTGACAGCATAACTCAATATAATGGACAAATGTTAAATTAATTAACCAACCAAAACAGAGAAATAACTACCTGCATAAAGTGATATAATCCTATAACATAAAAGAAAACTAAAATAAAACACCAAATTATATCTGAACTTCAGTTTCCACAATTCAATAGAAAAAACATAGTTGGACTCGAAATTCGTCAAAGCACGTAACCACAAAACTCGGACATTGGTGAACAAAAGGAGCGGTATTCCTGCATCATCCCAGGACCAAGAAATCAACTTTTATTTCAACTTGGAGCGAAGACTGACGAGAACAAATTCATCTGCATTCTGTTATTGACCAAACATGACGTCGTGGTTATCTGTACACGGCCTTATCGAGTCACTATATCCAGAGGACGGTAAACTGCAATTATTTTAAATATTATTTAATAAAAACTTAATTCTATATTGTAATACCTTGTATTCCTATTTAGGCATTTTTTGATTTTACTGACAGTTGAAAGAACCTTCACGCCCTGTATTTAAAGAAATATAAACTCATAACTAATATCATATAAAACTCTGAATCCGATCGATAATCGATTACTTCTAACATATAGCTTTTGTATCTCCGTAAAATAAACAACTTTGTTGGACAAGAAATATTAAAATATTAATAAAGAATCCTTTCAGAATTCAATGATATCTTCTCAATTATATAATATTTAGTGTAGTGTGAACAAGATATAAGATAAGTAGAGAGTGTAACTGAGAATTATTGTACGCGGTGGGCTAACCTACAATTTTCATTTGTCTGGGAACCACAGCGCTATTCGCGGACTGCTTGGGTATTAAAGAGAATGAGAAAACAATAAAAATTCCTTAACTTCTCTTCAACGCGGAATAGGGTTGAACACAAAATTCGAATTACACACTCTATACATAATTTTCACTCACCATAACACAATTATATTAAAAAGGGAGATATTGGGATATACTTAAACATTATTATACCACATATTGAAATAAGATACATATAAATTGGCACTCTCGACAGATCAACATGGGAGAGTCACACACGGTATATTAAAATATGTTTTCTATGTGTATTCATGTATGTATATTGATTTATGTTGAATTTATGTGTATTTATGAGGAATTATTGAATTATGAATTTATGATGTTACATATGTATATTTTAAGAATGTTATAATGTCAATGAGTGGATTAGAAGTTTTTAATGAAATTTTTAAATTATATTAAATTTATATTGGGGTTAAAGAATTTGGCTAAAAACAAAATTTAAAAAAATTGGAAATATTGGAAATACTGTAATAAAGATTTTATTGCTGTTTAACAACTGAGTTTTAATTGCAAGTCCCGTCTCACTGGACCCGGTGCATTTTTTGCTTCTCTAGGCCTTCCACCTAGTTTTAATTAACTAGTGGCCCCTCTAACAAAAAAAAAATTTTTTTTTTTTTTATAAAGCATACAAAATAGAAAGAAGGGTTACAAATGGTAGCAGAGCGTGGTTGATTCTAGGGTCGAACCCTTGGGTCCTTGGGTGTGACGGGGCTTGCAAACTCGGAAATAGTTTGAAAAACTTCAAACTTCAAAAACTTTTGAAAATGAATATAGGTGTGGATGCAATGGCAGGTTTGGTATTCTATGCGTATATGTATTGTCAATGAATAATGGTTATTTGATTTGGAATTGTAAACCTGATGCCGCCACGTGGCATGCTTTTTAGTTGGGGTTTTTGTTGTTGTTGAGATTGGACCTTACCGGAGATCACAGGGGAATTGCTGGGGGAAGGGGCTACCTTATAAATACTTACGGAAGTTATAGCGCGTGAGGTTAGCTGGATGCGGTATGGCCTGACCGGAAGTCGGTACCGTCATTGACCAGATTTAGTCTCTGAAGTTGATAATAAATGTCTTTGTTGAAATGTTATATGTTGTGGTAGTTGTTCGGTGGTGTGGATTGTTGGTCTATGTTAGTGTCTGATGTGTTTCTCCTCTTGAGTGTGGTGGCTGATGGAGAGTTGGTTCTGGAGTGGATCAGGTTTTCGCAGCGCTAGGGAACCCGGAGGTCGCTCGAAGGAAGTTGTTGAGTACTCGAGTTTTTCCGATTCTTTGTGACTATGTTTTGTAAGTTAGGTTTGTGTTAGGTGTTACATTGGGATTTATGTTTATTGTTGTGTGTTGTGAATTGTGCAATTCTGGCGGCGGTATGCTATCAGAAATTGCCCCACCCCATTTCAGGGGTTCTCCAGAAACTTTCGGTGTTGGATGGAGTAGATGAGGACAGGTTGCTGGTCTTCTTGGACCTGGTCCTGCAGTTGGCAGATTTCCCAGGGGTGTCCGATGGGGAGGTCTTGTCCCTTATATACCCGTATTGCCGGGGTTCATTGGCAGGGCTGGTCACCGACACTCTGCGTCGAGGCGGCAGTGTCGACGCTTTCCATGGGGAAGTGTTGGACTTCTTCATACCCCTTCGATGGCGTGGCCAGCTTAAGTTTGAGTTATTCTATCGTTTACAGGCCAATGGAGAGACATTGCGGGACTACGTGCACGATATACAGAAAGCTGCCCGGTATTAAGGTTGGGGTTGCCCGAGACGGAAGTTATACAAGCAATTCTGGAAGGACTGAATCCCCAAGAGAGATCTTGTTTGATCTGTCCCCGTTGTTTTGCGGATCTGGACTGGTTGTGTGTGGTTTCTAGTACTGTCCAGGCGGGTGACGAGTCCCGAGGAAGAGCTGCTAAAGATGTCCAATACTCCAGTGGTTTATTAGGAAGAGCTGAAAAGGACAAACATGGTGGTCAGTGGAGAACACAAGAAACGGTAAGAAAAACTGAGTATTCCGGAAGTAATGGAGGCTACAAGGGTGTGGCAAGTGGAAAGACGGTGACAACAGCTACAGCACAGAAAACAAAGAAGTATGAAATTAACAGGGGAAGAAGAAGTTATATCAGGGAACAAACATCGGCAAGTAGGGATCCTGTAGGAAGTCTTTATTCCTATTTGGAAAGAAAAGAAACTTTAAAGGTTCCAGAGGAATTACAAGTGCCTAATAGAGTTGTGGATGAAGAAGGCGAAGAGAAAGAAGAAGAGGGGAATTATTTCGTGGGATCAATACAAGACAACAAGAACACGTCTGTTGATACTGAATTAGAGGACTCACAGAGGACGTCACAGTTGAATCCAGATGCCGTGGAATTTGTTCCGGTATCTCCATCTCAGTTCATGAGGGATCCAGATCCTGTAACATCATCATCGCCTACGCAGGGATGTGAGAGGTCACTTGATGGTGTAGCTTTACCATCGCCAGTAGAATTTCATTTAGACATTGCACATGGACCTGGACAGCTGGATTCCAGGGTGGGAGATGTTGTGAACGTTGTAGTTGCTGAGAGTGGTGAAGGAGTGGAATCGAAGGAAGAGGCAGAAGAGCGGTCGGCAGATGCTGCACAGGGAAGTACAGTTGTAGGTGTTGGGGAGACTGAAGAGTCTGAGTTTGCGGATGGACACGGGGATGTCCATGCTGCAAAGGTTTCTGAGGTGGCGGATGGACAAGGGGATGTCCATGCCGCAAGTGTGTTGGAAGTTGAGGAGAAATTTGGTGACAGCGTTGTGGAGTGTGCAAGTGAGAATGATGTAGTGTGTGGAGATGTGCAGATGCCTTCTGTAAGTAGTGTTGAGGATTCCGAAGAACGGAAAGAAGTTTCATGTGGACCAGAGGAGCAACTAGAGGAAGATGAAGATGTGCAGTGTTCGGATGGTGGTAGTGGACGGGATGGCGATGATGTTGATGATGAATGTGTTGAGGAAAACGAGATCGGAGAAGAGGTTAGTCACGAAGTGCGTGAAGGAGCTGGTGACGAGGGTGATGAAGAAATTGGTGAGGAGCTGGGTGAAGATGCGGTTGAAGAGGGATCAGATGAGCAACTGGAAGATGGTGAGGAGGCGCAGTGTCATGAGGTTGATTTGGATTATGGGGACGAAGAAGGGGAAATTGTAGAAGAAAAGGAAGAAGGAAGAGAGGAAGAAAAGGAAGGGTTAGAAGAAGGAGAAGTAGGGAAGGCAGAAGCAGAGGAGTTAATGATGAGGATAATCCAAATCGGGGTGAAAGTAGTGAGGTAAGTTGCCTTGATTCTGATTCAGAGGAAGCCAGCCAGTACAGCTCAACGCGAGATAATTTCTCCAAGAGTGGTGTCCGAAAGGAACGAGTACCTAAAGTCCGTCACAGAAAGGTGAGAAGAAGCGGTTAACGGGTAGATGTTCCCCACAGTCCCAGTGGTGTTCGTCTACCCTGCCCACGCGAGCCTTGGTTTCCTCCATTCATCCTTATTTCCGGAGCGAGCCATGTCCTTACCCTTAATCCTAGCTATTGACATTCAATGATCCTTGCCCTTTTCATATTCCTGATTTCCCTACCCCTCCCCTTAGAGAAAAAAAAATCGATAAGGAGTTAAAGACTTACCGAAAGTGCACTTGGATCGGTGTCTTGCAGATCCTCAGTTTCCCCTGCCTGAAGAGGTTAGATGGAGTGATAGTGTGCTGTTGTTGGTTGTTAATAGTTGTTGATTTTGAGGTTGGTAATGGTAGGGTTCGAGCCATGCCGCATTCCCCGGTTGTTTTCACGGTGTTTCTTTTGGGATTGATGTGCGCGTGCCCTCTATGCGGTCTTCTCTGTCGGGCTAAGCGGGGCCGTCCGCCCTAGTGTAGGGATGTGGGCCAGCCATATGGCAAGGATGGAGATGCCTTGTTGGTGCATATGGCTGGTCGGTCCAAGAGGTGGACGAGAGGTAGTACGGTCACTCACATACCAAGGTGGGAGAAACCTTGTTTGGTCTTCGGACGGGTATGTGAGTGGTCGCAGTAGAGTTATGTGATGGTCACCGGAGAGGGTGACGTGTTGGGGCGGTCCCGTGGGGTTGGCTTGACGGAGAGGGGTCGCATGGGGATGGCCGCAGTCTTCTGGGCCTCTGTTCTCCTGAGAGCCATGACTGGGGAGGATGCCGATAGCAACTCGAGTTTTATAGACTATAAGGGGGGTACACTGCAGGGTACCCCTGAGTTCTAGTTGGGCAACCATGTTGCCCTTTTGGAGAGGGGGTGTGCCGTGTTTGGGCAAGAACCCGGCCCCGTTAATTAAAAAAAAAAAGTAACTTCGTTAAGCAATTAGAGTGACAGTATGTATAATGTTGGTAATACGTTTGCTATGCTGATTCGCGCGTGCTTGGGGTCAGTGCGGCGTAACGTGTTTTCAGTTGCTGCTCAGACCAGTCCTCGGCCAGCGCTTGACGGCGACTGTTCTTGTTCCTCCCGGCTGCTTTGAGATTTTGGATCTTTGTAAATTATTTATCACTACGCATAGATAATCGCTATGTGACTCTACGGGTTCCTGATTAAGACGACGACCTGATTCGCTCCAGGAGGTGGCCGAACAACTGCCACCCATACCATTAATCTAGCAACTTTCCGTTTTGGCTGCCAGGAGGAAGAGATGGACAACACGCCACAGAAACCACATGCTCAGTGCTGGACTATAACCAGGTGACATTTATGCCTTTAAAAAATATCTTGGCCGCTACAATTTATAACATGTGACTTTATTCCCGGAATGCCTCCTGTTAGAGCAGGATGGTGCACAAGTCCTGTAGGACATTCTAGTGATAAACTTTATCAATTTTTAATTTACGAATGCTTACGCCCCCAAAATGAGTGTAAACCCAGACACCCAGTCTGGGTTTACATGATTATTAAACATGACCATGTTTAACATGGTCATGCGTCAGCCGATTTTGAGGTTCATTTTTTCTTTTACTGTAAAAGTGTGCGGAACTGAAGGTTACTGATTCGTATAGTGTTAATTATTCATGCATGGGTGCTGGGGTACTTTTGTTGGGGGATTTTCTTGATTTATATATATCTATATGGGTTTTTGTTTTTTTAAATAATTTAAAGGTTTGGGGGGGGTCCACCTGTTGGTGCTGTCATCCACAGGTCTCTGACATGTTAAATTTTGTTGGATCTGGTTCGGGCGCATGGCCATGCCTGAGGTCAACCCAATTCTCTATGAACGCCTCAAATATGTTTTATTAGGTTTTACATTATAAAATTTTTATTAAAATTCTTATTATACATTATATAAAATTTATTCTAGCTGTTTAATAATTCTGTAATAAGTAAATTTTCTTTATTTTTTTTACTGCCATAGCCAGTGCATTAATTGTTGAGTTTTTTTTTATATGAGCACACTACCGGTTTGTATCTTAAGAGTTGTTCGGGCTGTATTGGCAATTTGACTTTGGCCATTTCTAATACTTGTAATTATTTCGTTTTGCTTTAACTCAGCGAGACTCTGACGAGTTAATGGATTTGTTTTCTTAAATGAGATGTTTTTAAGGCTTGCTGGGCACTTGATCTGAGTACGGTAGTTTGGGATGGGGGTCTTGGTGACAGATACTGGGGTTTTCCACACTCCCCTGAGGATGGTGAAAATATATATATATATATATATATATATAGGCTGTTGGCCAGGTGAACATGTGTGTGTGGTATATATTGTAATGGTACAAACCAAGAGGTTTAGTTTAATTTCCAAATAATTGTAAAAAATTTGTAACCAACCCAAGCTGAACGTTTTGATCACGAAATTTCGACTTTTGGAACACCTTGTAGTTCATGCGTAACCAGCCGTATGAGGTACAAAAGCTATTAAAGCGTCTGGGAATGTGTAAGGGCGCACCCCTCGGCCAACGTTCACACAAGAAACAGCACGAACTGGTACATTCTTTCGCTGTGTGCGCGCAAAAAATTCGGCAGTAGACGACTAACATCTGAAGGCAGTGGACGGGATTAGTGGTGTGCATCGCCGGCCGGGCAAAGTCTTATCTATTATTAAAAATGGGAAAATAGTTAAAAGTGAGTCGACTAAGAAACATTTCCCCGGTCGGGTGAACACATAGGCGTGAGCCTAAACTTTAGTTTAATATCTTCAAAGTTTTATAATGTGAACAAATAACAAAAAACGGAGTTATACCATGAGTATGAGTTCAGTTAACAGTGACTAAAACGAATTAAAGTACTCAAAATTAACAGTGGGAAACATTCGGACAAAAGTGAACAAAATTTCCCGAGATCAATAAGTGAATTGCAGGGACGCCGATACCACGTAACCGTATATTACACATTAAAAAAAAAAAAAAAAAAAAAAAAAAAAAAAAAAAAAAAAAAAAAAATCGCTTAATTAAATATGGTATGTGGGTGAATGAGAGAATGTGCAGATACTGGGCTGTCTTATCTATAGATATAAGAAAGAAATATTTAATCTAACTAGAGTAGGAAAGCTATATTAAATTTCCGATGTAACATTAGCATCAGTATTTGTTCAAAGAAAAGATAAAGAGTAGAAATTTGAAAAGAGAGAATATAAAGAAATGTATTAAAAATAATAAATCCACTACATTATTTCACTTGATATATATGTGTGTTAGAATAATCATTTCAAGTACCTAATTTCATTTTCTGTGCTGGTAAATTCGCTGTACGAAATAGGGTTACACCACTAGACGATCTGGCCAGAGAGTGACAAATAGAAGGTAAGTGGGAGTTTAAGACATTTTGTAATTAATTAAAATATATAAAACGTTACAATGGTGCCGTGACTGCAGGATGTAATATAATAAAAAGTTATATTACACCGGCCTAGGTTGACAGTACAGAGAATGAAATACGGTTATGAAAGCGAAATTTTATTTACGTAAATGTACGTAATTATGGTGTAAGGTTTATTTTATGTATGTTGTATTATAATGTTTTGAAGGGAGATTAATCAATTGTAGTTATAGCATAAGTAAAAAATAAGTTATAAATCAATTAAAAATGTCTGAGGACGCAGGAAAAAGCAATGTAATAGACTCAGGTATGAATGAGAGTGGCCTTGGGTCGATGAACCCGTCACCAAATGTGAGCGAAGTAAGTCAGTCAATGCCAACAGCTGATTTGAGCGTGCAATCCGTAACTAACATTGACCTAACCGGGTCAATTATAATCGATAACGCAGAAGCACAATTTACTCCGGTAGTGATAAAGACAAATAGAAAAGAAAAAGAATTGTCATTAGATGACATATTTCATTTTATGAAAGCCAATTTCAGTAGAGTAAATAGTGATTTCAATGTATTAAATAAACGATTTGATAGTAATGACGAAAAGTTCGATACCAAATTTGACCAATTAAGTAATGACCTTAAAGAACAGAGAATAAAATGTGAACAACAAAATATTAAAAATAATATTAATTTTCAAGAACTTAAAGAACAAAATATTAAGTTTGAGCAGAATATAAATGTAATGTTTGATAATTTAATAAAACAAACAAAAGATGATGTAGATAATGTTACAAGAAATACCGGTAAGTGTAGTGGGAATGTAATTAATAAAGTAACTGAGACCAAGGTGAGTACCGATAATTATAATGATGTGTTAACAAGTGATAACAATGATATTGAAAATGATAATGTAATTAAGAATGTGGTATCAGAGAGTGATACGCTGAAAATAGATAGTGAGATAGTGAGCGAGAGAGAGAGAGAGAGTAATAGGTTGTAAGGGAGTAGTAATTAGTGTTGATGAATTAGAGAAAGAGTGGCAAGAGAGAGTAGATGAGTATGTAGGGCAGAGGGTAAATTTTCCCCATATTTATGATGAACCAAGGTGTTCACAAATGTTGTTGTTGAAGGGCAAGAGTCCCTTGTTATTAGAAGACATGAGGTCTTTAAGTTGTTTCCCAAGTTTTTATGAGTTAGTACCCTCTGTGTGGAATGGTGTTGAAAGTGTGATATGGTGTTATGATGAGAGAGATTTAGAGGGAGAGTTGTGTGTTGATAGAGAGATAGAATTATATAAATTAAAGAGAGATTATAATGAGTTGAAAGAAATGTTAGAAGTGATAAAGACAAATGATATGAAATACTTACTTTGTACAGGAGAGATTGAGAATTGTTTTGATGATACCTATTTAAATAATAATAATTTACCTTATGTTGTAATGAATGAGAAAATAACTGACCTTATATTGAATATAACTACTTGTCAGATATTTTGTTTTCATAACAATAGTTAAACTCACCCTATCTATATTTCATTATCTCTAATAGAATGCACTCCCATTACCTGTTTCAAAGTTCAATTCACATTGTAATCAGCAGTCATAGTTAGAGCGTTTTTCTTTCCTGTAGTGTACGGTATATCGTGCAGTTCAGTTCTTTTCGTTTATACCCGCATACCAAGAATAGAAAGACTATTCAACGCTCTTGTTATTTTACTTTGTGCTTTTTTTCATGTGTTTATTTATGTGTTTAACGTTTGTTGGAATATTATTGTTAAGTTTAGGTCTGCCGAGAAAACACCAAAGTGTTGCTTACAACAGGACATTTACAACGCACAAGTACAAGGTCAGTAAACGCTTAATTTCTATGCATTGTTGATTACATGGGAATAAAGCCTTTTAACTATTTAGTTTGACAATATACAGTCCACTGCAAATCAAAAAGAACCCCACATTTTTTGGTCCGTCCAGCCCGGATTGCATCTTTCATTCAGAATCCAGCACGTTGGAAAGCAAGATTTTTATTAATTATTATGCTCTTTATTATTATGTTTATTAAATTATTGTAACGCTTAAATAAAAAAAAAAAAAAAAACAATTATTTACTACTGGCAAGTATTGCCAATACTCAGTGCTCTTTTCATTTTGTTATGATTTTCTCTTGTTTTTTCATGCAAGCATAGTTTTATTGATTCATTGTGCAGCGTGTGTTATTTCATGTTTTATCTAGCAAGCATAGTTCTGAAGTATAGTGTGTTTCTTCAAAACCGACCTCTGTATTAGTTTCTAAAATACAGTAGCCATATTCCTTTATTACCATATTACCATTATTACTGTCATCTACGCTATTGGTATTTTAGAGTGATAAAAAATAAATAAATTAAAATTATTTGGACTGGAAATTACTGAATAGTGGAAGAACATTGTGAATTACAACTTTTACTTAGAACTCTTTTGTTATTTACATCTGAATCTGTTTTTTAAACCGAGTGTATTAATAAATTAAATTACCAAAATGAGATTTTCTTCTTTTGTGAAGCAATGTGAACTGATTGAGAGTAGGCTTCATAATATTAACAAGCAAATTGTTGCTCTTGAGGTTATTGGTATAGGTAATTTAACTGAACAGCAAACACAAAAAGTTAGTTTGCTTAGTTCCACCGCAGAAAATAAATATGCTGAATTTGAAAGGCTTATAAATAAACTATTTAGTACAACACCTTTACCAGAAGATCTGGATAATGAACAGATTTCAAGACTACAAGATTCTATATCAGACTTAAATATATCTATACAAAGTTCGTGTGCTCCTCTTCTACCATCGCAACCGCAGGAAACCTTGGATCAGTCTCACACTGGTGCACCACAACTAGTTGCGCCCACTCCCACCGTAAATTTACCTCGCTTAAACTTGGTAACATTTTCTGGACAACCTGAGAAATGGGTAGCCTTTCACAGTCTGTTTGAAAATGCAGTGCACAGAAATGAAACCATTTCTAATGTGGAGAAATTTACATACTTGCTTTCTTGTTTGACTGATGAGCCGCTAAATTTAATAAAATCGTTGCCTGTCACTAATACAAACTATGCCATAGCCTGGCAAACTTTGCTAAAAAGATATCAAAATTCTAGATTGATGATAACACTTCATGTAAACAATATATTTGAGTTACCACAATTGCACAATCCTTCAGTTAAACAAATGAGGAATTTTCTGTCGACCTACAATGAAAATTATCAAGCGCTCAAAGCACTAGGACATGATATTGCTAGTGAAAGTTTGTTGTTGACTTCATATATTTTGCGTAGATTTGACACGGAATTCTAGATTTGACACGGAATTCAGGACCAAACTTGAACGTTCGCGAGATAATTTACAAAATGTTCCTACCATTACAGAAGTAATTACATTCTTAGAAAATGAATGTTCTTGCAAAGAAGCAGCGGGTTTAACTAATATCATCTCAAAAAATGAACCTTCTCTTCAAACCTCTCAAAAAATCAGTGGCTTTAAAATGAATACAAACCAGTTTAAACCGCACAAAATAGCGATGGTCACTACTCACACTCAGCATTGTATCTTCTGTTCATCAAATTCACACAACATATATAGATGTGCAGATTTTTCCGCACTTACTGTACAAGACAGACAAGCTTTTGTTAAAAATAAGAACTTGTGTCAAAATTGTTTTGGAACACATAAGTTAGTCACCTGTAAGTCCGTCCACACATGCAATGTATGTCATAGGCGTCACCATAGCCTACTACATTTTTTTGTTGAGAACCGCTCCGCACAACCGCAACAAAAATTGACTCAGTCAAATAAACCTACCTTGTGCCCGTCTGTTGAAACTATGATGAATAAGCAAAACCACTCTGCAGAGTGTCACCAGCATACTACCTTGATAGGTGTTTCTTGCAACCAGAATAACACTGTGTTACTCGCAACCGCTTTGGTGCATATCACATCTGCCAATGGAAATGCAGCAGTTGTACGAGCTGTGCTTGATAGTGCATCCCAAACAACAATTATTTCAGAAAGTTGTGCAAAGACTTTGTGTTTGTACCGCTCTCAAACAGATGTTCCAGAACTTAGTGGCATCTCTACAGCCCCAGTGAAAACGAAGGGACTTACCTTTGTGACATTGTCTTCGCTCAGTGGGAATATTTTAGCAAAATCTCACCCAGTCATGATTCTTAATAAAATATCATGCAATCTGCCTCGTGTTCAGCTCCCACCAGAAATTAAAGAGCGACTCAAAGGTTATATGCTAGCGGATCCAACTTTTGATGATCCGGGTCCAGTTGACCTTCTGATTGGAGCAGATTTATTTGCATTGACTCTTAATGGTACCTTTATCAATCTCGGCAAGAATATGCCATACGCTGTCAATACAATCTTTGGCTATGTTGTGCTTGGTCCGACACCTGTTTCACTTAAGTCTAAGCCTTACTCAGGCTTAGTGACTCTTTTATCGACGAATGATCGTGATCTGCACGCAACATTGCAACGTTTTTGGTCCATAGAGGAACCACCTCACACTACAAAACTCGCTCCACAAGATGAAAAATGTGAAGCTCACTTCGTCTCTACTCATAAGAGAGATGCCTCCGGCAGATATGTTTGTCACTTGGCTTTCAGCGGAAACCCTGCTCAACTAGGTGACTCTACAACTTTGGCAAAACGCCTGTTTAATACACTGGAACGCAAATTTGAATCTCAACCTGAGTTTAAACAGAAGTATGTCAATTTTATGAATGACTATTTAGCATGTGGGCACATGAAACTGTGCACATCTGTGCCGTCTCTCAACAAGCCGCATTACTTTTTGCCACATCATGGCGTTTTTAAAGATAGGAAAATCCGTGTTGTTTTCAATGCATCAGCACCATCTTCTTCAGGTGTCTCACTGAACCACATTCTACATCAGGGTCCAAAGTTGCACAATGACATTACTGATATAATTCTTCGCTTTCGTCAACATAAATTTGTTTTCTCTTGTGATATCAAACAAATGTTTAGGCAGATATCCATCCATGAAGATGATCAGATCTTTCAGTTAATATACTGGAGAGAAGACACTTCAGTCCCGCTAAAGGTCTACCAATTGACTACTGTCACTTATGGTATGACATCCTCGCCTTACCTTGCTAATAGAGTAGTACAACAGCTCATTATGGACGAAGGAAAAAATCATCCACTTGCTGCTGAAGCACTCCAACAGCAAATATATGTTGATGATGCTCTATTAGGGAGCAATTCTCTGGAAGAAGCTCTCCACCTTCAAGAGGATGTTGTTTTACTTTTGAAAAAGGGTGGATTCGAACTGAGCAAGTGGTCTTCAAACCATCCTAAACACCTAGAAAATGTCATGCAAGATAATCCTGAGACACCCCTCATGTTACGCACATCGGAACAGCCATTTTCAAGTGTATTAGGGCTAAAATGGATCCCAGATATTGATGTCTTTTCATATGTGATGCACACACCTTCAAGTAATTACACAAAAAGAACTTTACTTTCATCAATTGCTCAGATTTATGACCCTTGTGGTTGGATATCCCCAATAGTTTTTTGGTCTAAAGTCTTAATGCAGCATGTATGGACCTTAGGCTTAGATTGGGATTCTCCATTACCTGATCATATTTCCGAGAAGTGGTCACGATTCGTGAAAGAACTTCCAGAAATAGAAAAGCTAAAGATACCACGTTTCATATCCTTAGCAACTGCAGTCAATATCCAGCTTCATGGATTTTCAGATGGAAGTGAATCCGGATATGCAGCTTGTGTCTTCCTGCGCACAGAAGACGCAGAAGGAGATGTCAACATACGACTGCTAATCGCAAAATCAAGAGTAGCTCCACTGAAGCGTGTGACTATTCCCCGCTTGGAACTTTGTGGTGCGCACATGTTAGCCAAATTGCTACATTACTGTACAGAACAGCTCTCACAACATCACAAGATTGACAACATTTCAGCGTGGTGCGACTCGACAGTAGTTCTATCTTGGATACGCACTCTATCTTTTCGTCTCAAGGTGTATGTTGCTAATCGTGTGGCACAAATACAAGACTTAGTTTCACCGCACGTCTGGAAATATGTTTCAACTGTTGACAATCCTGCTGATTGTGCTTCTCGAGGCTTGACACCCATGGTTCTGATGAAACATAGTCAGCGGTGGCTAGGACCACCATGGCTCGCTAAATCAACGCAGACCTGGCCACAATCTATCCTTCATCCAATTTCGGAGGAGTCTATTCCTGAAATGAAACCAAATGTACTTTATCTTATGATGACCACAAAAGAAGTCCCAACATTTGGATTTCTTACAAAGTTTTCTTCTTGGAAGACTCTTCTTCATGTAATGGCGTATGTCCTTCGCTTTATAACCCGTTTGAAATTTAAAACCACCATAAGTGGATCATTTACAGTAACTGAATTAAATAACGCCTGTAACCGCATTTGCTGGCTCATTCAGAGACTTCACTTTGCAGAAGACATAGATCTACTCTCCAAGAAAAGAACATGCTCAAACCGCATCCAACGTCTAGCACCCTTTATTGATGATGCAGGAATAGTCCGTGTCGGAGGTCGACTGAAAAACTCAGCGCTTACTTACAATGCCAAACATCCTATTCTTCTGCCAAAAAATCATGTCGCTATTCATTTACTCATTGATTACTATCATGGCATGTACCTGCATGCTGGTCCCCAGTTCCTCCAAGCAACACTATCTCAACGCTTTTGGATCCTCTCCGCCCGCAGTGTTATACGCTCAAGAATATTTAAATGCGTACGATGTTTTCGTGCAAAATCAACAAACACGTCTCCGCTCATGGGTGATCTACCAGCCGGTCGTGTTACCCCTACTCGTTGTTTCAATGCTTCTGGAGTTGATTATGCTGGTCCTTACAAGGTCAAGTTTTTTACACTTCGCAGGATACAGCCTATAAAGGTGTACCTCTGCCTGTTCATCTGTTTTGCAACAAAAGCTGTACACTTGGAAGTGGTTACTGATTTAACTACAGACGCCTTCATTGCAGCCCTTACGAGATTCATCTCTAGGAGAGGTCTTGTATCAGACCTGTACTCTGATTGTGGGACTAATTTCATAGGAGCTGCTTCTTCGCTCAAAAGATGTTTTCAAGATCTCATGAAGCAACCAGAGATGCAAGATTTTGCTACGAACAACAGTATCACATTCCATTTCATTCCTCCGCGTGCACCTCATCAAGGTGGACTTTGTGAACGTGCCATTAAAGGTGCAAAATATCATCTCACCAGAGTCATAGGTGAACACATTTTAACGTACGAAGAATTTACCACCTTAGTTGTGCGTGTTGAAGCTATCCTTAATTCGAGGCTGATAGCTCCTCTCTCGAATGACCCTTCAGATCTTCAACCTCTTACACCAGGACATTTTCTAACTGGAGGACCTCTTAATGCCCTGATCGAACCTCAACTAACCAATGCACCACTTAATCACATAAAACGCTGGAAATTGGTTCAAGCCTTCACACATCTCTGGAAAAGATGGCAAATGGAGTACCTCCACACACTTCAAGAACGGTCCAAATGGATCAGACCTCAAGAAAATCTCAAAATAGGAGATTTAGTCGTTATTCATGAAACAAACCTGCCACCCCTCAAGTGGAAGCTCGGGAGAGTCATCTCCGTATCTCCAGGGAATGATGGAGTGGTACGTGTCGTCAACATGAAGACTGCCGGTGGAACCTTGACCCGTCCTTCTGTTAAGGTATCCCGTCTTCCCATTTACTAAAATCCTCGACCAGTCAATTGGCTACTGCCCCTTATAATTTAGTTTTATTATACTCTTCCAAAGGATCAAATTTGTTCTTATGTTCTTTTAATGTTTCTTGTTGAACCAGTTGGTTCAAAGGGGCCGGTATGTCAGATATTTTGTTTTCATAACAATAGTTAAACTCACCCTATCTATATTTCATTATCTCTAATAGAATGCACTCCCATTACCTGTTTCAAAGTTCAATTCACATTGTAATCAGCAGTCATAGTCAGAGCGTTTTTCTTTCCTGTAGTGTACGGTATATCGTGCAGTTCAGTTCTTTTCGTTTATACCCGCATACCAAGAATAGAAAGACTATTCAACGCTCTTGTTATTTTACTTTGTGCTTTTTTTCATGTGTTTATTTATGTGTTTAACGTTTGTTGGAATATTATTGTTAAGTTTAGGTCTGCCGAGAAAACACCAAAGTGTTGCTTACAACAGGACATTTACAACGCACAAGTACAAGGTCAGTAAACGCTTAATTTCTATGCATTGTTGATTACATGGGAATAAAGCCTTTTAACCATTTATTTTGACAATATACAGTCCACTGCAAATCAAAAAGAACCCCACACTACTGATGGAGACTGGACAGAAATAAATAGCGTTGACTTGGTTTATGATAAAATAATTACAATGGGAAGTAACCCTGTGTATGATTATTGTGGTAAAATGAATAAACTAAAATTTTATGGTTATTACACACAGGATAGCCATATGAGGTACGTAAATAAAATTGAAAAATGTTATGTGAAACCCAGACTATTATTCGATGATGGAGGCTGAACATAAATTTAATAAATGGACAATTTAAATATTTTGATTTATGGTTCTGACCTTGCAGACTTGGACAATGAAGTGTGATAAAATTGAACAATTAATGACGAAGAATTTGTAAATACTTGATAGCGAAATTAATTGTGTGTATTGTAAAATGTTAGGTAAACAATGTGTATATGTAGTAGAAATTGTTGTGATAATAATAATAATATTTTTGCAGTCTAAATAAATAACAAATAATTTGGAAGAGGATAACAAATGAATTGTAATTATTGTAATTGGTGAAAGTAATTAAAATGTTGTTTTCAATAATTAATTTAATTAAAATAATTGGAGGTGTTTAAATATTTTTATTGATTTAAATGTTATATAATTGAATTTTCTAATGAGTTTAAACTATTTTATGAGATGTGAATTTGATAATTAATAAATAAATAAATGTGAAATTGTTTAGTATGGAATAACATTGTTGTTGAAATGTTTCAGAAGGGATCCTCCCCCATTTTCGGGCGGTCACGATCTTACCAGTCCTGACCGTGGGTTTCGGCAATTGGAGGCGGACCATGGTTGGCAGAACTCCCTTCGGGTGGTGAAACGACGATGGTCCGGCTCCGCAAAATTGGTCTAAATTAGAAATTTCACTGTATTATTGAACGGGGAGGGGGATCCATCAGGTATGTGATACAAAATATTTTACACTCAAGGTGCATAGATAAGGTGCACCATACCACGTACCAGCATTGCCTAAGAGTGTATGTAAATAATTTTAGTGAGGCAGTGTGTTCAAATAAAATTTACTAGTGCCGTCTGTGAAAATGATGATTAGAAGTTCATAATTGGCTTGTAATAATAAAATGTAACGGGATGAAAGGTTTATGGAGTTTGAAACTAAACCTAAAATTGAAATGTTTGTAATTTTATGCAGATGCCGATTAAATGTTTATTTTAATGGAGTGAGAGAGTGAATCCTTTTTATTAAACGGTCAATTATATTATTAAATGTAATTAAAGATTCAATCGTTAGTTGATGATAGCCTATGTAAGTAGGAATAGATTAATTTGAGTGACTAAGTAAATATTTTGTTGTACTCACTATATTATGTTAATGAAGGTCAAAGTTAAGAACGAAATGTATGATGTTAAAACGCACCACCAAGACTAGAAATTTCATGCAATGTAAATTGTAAATTTTAAATGTAGCTATATCATAAACTAAGATATCTTTTACTTGTGATTCCCCAACTTTTCGGGCGGTCATGGCCTCACCGAACCCTGACCGTGGAATTGGTTTAGCTTTGACAGCTATAGTCGGGGCTCATTGCGTCACGTTCTGCCTTAACTGGCCATAGCTGTTATCGTTGAAAAGGTGAATTTAGAAATTGACAGGGGGTAATTCAGGGGAATCACCAAATTATGGAACAGCGGCTATCACTCTGTTCGCATAGGAACAGTAAAAAAAAGGTGATAGACCCGCATTAGGGGCGTATAAATATGTAATTTATAGATATTACGATATCTAAATGCTTTTTATAATGTAAGGCTGAAGCAAGGACAAGGAGATGACAAAATTCCTCCAAAACGTCAGTCCTTGTGGACGCAACTGGACGCCACAGTCCAGGGGGGGTCATAGTGTGTGTGGAAGGGGGGTTACTCAGGGGGAGTAACGATTACAAAAATTTTTTTTTGAAACCTAATGATAGCTGATAAGCTAAATGAATGATTTTATGTTTGTTCAGAAGGAATTGATGCAACCATGTTTTGCTCCATATGATGATTTTATGCTAAGTTATCATGTCTTATTGTATTATTATTTTACTATGTTAGAGTGTAAGTATTATAAACATATGTCATATATTTTATATTGTATAATTTTGAAGTGTATCTAGGGTAAGGTCATCAACCTGACCCAGAGAGATCAGCTGATGACTGGGGTTAGATATGTAATATATGCCTCATAATTGTTTTGTAGTTTTTTTTATATAAGTAAAGAAGGGAATAATACATTTTAATAACAAGATAATTTTTTTTGAAAAAAAAAAAAAACACAGTAAAGAAGTTTGTTAGATTTTGAGGTTCACTATCAGTGGAAGAGAGGTCAGCTGATTCCCGATGTATATCTTATGTTATCTTTGTAATCAAGCGTAGCTATTTTGAATTTACGGTAGAAATAGGTTGTTTATTATAAATTTATTATAATAAATTTGTTTGTTATGGTATTGTTTATTATATTATATCATTTATTTGTTTATTATAAGTGTGAGTAATGTCAGAAGAATAAAGTAAATGTATATGAAAGATTTTGGATAATTTTGGAAGATTTTAAAATTTGCAATGAATTAAGGAATGGAAAGAAATAAAGTAGACTAACGTGGAAATCGGTTTTGATCATGGACCCAGATTGTTTTTACTAGTGGAATAAAATTTAATTAATTGAATTTAATTTGAAATAATATCAGAAAAAATTTTGTTGTTTGGAAAGGGAGAATTACTTCATGTAGAAGCAATTATAGAATGCTTGTGAAGTTTATTTTAATGTAAATGGACGTAATATGTAATCGATAATGAAATGTGTATGCACCCAGTATTTTGCTAAAGGCAACCCAGTGTGCATGGTAAGGGGAAACATATCGGTTGAGGATCTGGCATGGTATAAGGCCAAGGTTTTGATTTTATGGGCGGAATGTTGGAAGGTTGGGTGTACTATGGTGAGTATCGGTCCGATTTTATGGTGTTGGGATCTCGAATAGAGAAGTCCAGTAATCTCGTTCAGGTGCAGCCATAGTCGCCGAGCTAGGGGAGTAGTTTACCCATGATGCATTAAGAATTAATGGGGGGTTATTGGCACCATATCCTCACCGATCCTCTTAGGGGTTTAGCAATGAGATTTCTTCTGTTTCGGCAGAAGATCTCTCATTGGGGGGGGGGGGGGGTATTGTAAAAGTACAAACCAAGAGGTTTAGTTTAATTTCCAAATAATTGTAAAAAATTTGTAACCAACCCAAGCTGAACGTTTTGATCACGAAATTTCGACTTTTGGAACACCTTGTAGTTCATGCATAACCAGCCGTACGAGGTACAAAAGCTATTAAAGCATCTGGGAATGTGTAAGGGCGCACCCCTCGGCCAACGTTCACACAAGAAACAGCACGAACTGGTACATTCTTTCGCTGTGTGCGCGCAAAAATCTCGGCAGTCGACGACTAACATCCGAAGGCAGTGGACGCGATTAGTGGTGTGCGTCGCCGGCCAGGCAAAGTTTTATCTATTATTAAAAATGGGAAAATAGTTAAAAGTGAGTCGACTAAGAAACATTTCCCCGGTCGGGTGAACACATAGGCGTGAGCCTAAACTTTAGTTTAATATCTTCAAAGTTTTATAATGTGAACAAATAATAAAAAAACGGAGTTATACCAAGAGTATGAGTTCAGTTAACAGTGACTAAAACAAATTAAAGTACTCAAAATTAACAGTGGGAAACATTCGGACAAAAGTGAACAAAATTTCTCGAGATCAACAAGTGAATTGCAGGGACGCCGATACCACGTAACCGTATATTACACATTAAAAAAAAAAAAAAAAAAAAAAAAATCGCTTAATTAAATATGGTATGTGGGTGAATGAGAGAATGTGCAGATACTGGGCTGTCTTATCTATAGATATAAGAAAGAAATATTTAATCTAACTAGAGTAGGAAAGCTATATTAAATTTCCGATGTAACATTAGCATCATTATTTGTTCAAAGAAAAGATAAAGAGTAGAAATTTGAAAAGAGAGAATATAAAGAAATGTATTAAAAATAATAAATCCACTACACTATTTCACTTGATATATATGTGTGTTAGAATAATCATTTCAAGTACCTAATTTCATTTTCTGTGCTGGTAAATTCGCTGTACGAAATAGGGTTACACCACTAGACAATCTGGCCAGAGAGTGACAAATAGAAGGTAAGTGGGAGTTTAAGACATTTTGTAATTAATTCAAATATATAAAACGTTACAATATATATTGTAACGGTACATAACCCAGTCCCAATAAATGATAACTCTTGTAATACCATAAAGGTCAGAAATGGGTAAACTATAACTAGCTAAAAATTAAGTTGTATCACTAAACATTATAAACAATATTAAAGTGGTATACAGTGACAAGTGAGTTATAGTGTACCCAATGAGGTAATAAGTGAAGGAAGGGAACTTCTTACAGAATTGTGCTGTAGATGTGAGAATTATAGACTATAATAGTAGACTATGATACTACTAACTAATTATGTATTTTGTTTAGTTATTGTAGTATTTATATTGTGTAGGCAACAAAATTTAATACCTATGCTAATTTTATATTTTTATAAAATAATTGTGTTATTGTATAAGATAACCCAGGGTTTTTAAAAACATAAAAGATTTAAATATCAGATGATAATGAAAATTAAAATAATACTGTATGAGGAAAATGGCAGAAGGAAATAGTGCAGTGTAAGAATACTATAAAAGATTAATAAATAATATATAAATTCATGTAAAATTAGTAATAATATTAAAGACTTATATCCAAAGTTATAAGAAAATAAACAGAAAACTATTATGTAAATCAAATTGGGAAAGAAACCAAAATTAAAAAGAATTATTTTTCTGTAAATCAAAAATAAATTTATAATAATTACAAACCGCCTATATACTAAAAAGTAAATAGCAGCACCAATAAAAAGGTATATAAAAATTATGGGTTACTAAGAGTAACGAAATAACAAGTATTGTTTAATCGAATTTGAAATTGAAAACCGTCCGGTTGACAAAATGATGAGACAAAAATTGTATTAAAATATCCTTTAAAAATCTTTTGAACAGCACAAAATTGTTACAAAATTTAAATAACAGTATAAACATTATGTACCACTACCTTAATTATCAAAGTTAACTTGCTATACTCCATAATAAAAGTGAAAAAACCATTTTGGACGATCAGGCCTAGCCTAGCCGCGTTTTGACGAGATAGTATTTGACAGACGGTTATGAAATTACAAACAACTAAGAACACCACCTGAGAAACAGCTTCACACAAGTAAGAACTTCGAGAAGAGAGGTAATATAAACAGATCTTTTAATATTTAACAAAGAAAACTCAAATCAAATTGTAGTTCAGTACAAAACTTTCCAAGTGTAATCACATGTTTTAATAAAAATAAAACATCTGCTCTCTTACGGACAAATCCGGAACTACGTACTCAGAGAATAAACAAATTTTCGAAGTTTTTCTATATTTGTAAAGCGTAGTATAATTATCCATTTCTGACCATCTCATAACAAAAAGAACTTACCCTTAACCCTGGGGAAATAAATAAAAGAATTATATGTTGATTGATGTTTAAATAAAAGATAAAATTGGTCGAAAAACCCGATTTTATGACGATTCCATGTTTACTCAATGAAGTCGATATCATGTACTAGTTAATGAAAATATCGATTGTAATATTTGTATTTTGGCGGAAGAGAAAAAACCAATAATATTATAAATAAATATTATTGAGAAATGATATTGAATAATAAAATGTGTTTCCTTTATTGTAGTGGGTAGTTGTAGTAGATTTCAGAAAAAATAAGAAGAGGACGATCCACCAGGTCGTATTCAGCAACAGTGTTGTTTGGTTAACCTATATTTGGAGACTAATGTCAAAATCAGCTGATTCGGTTCACGGCAAATATTTGAAAAAATTTTAGAAATCGTCTAAACCGAGGGTAAACAAACGGTACTTGCTCTCTCTTCAAAAGAAGGCTAAACAACTTCCCTACTTGACCCAAATCACACACACTCAATTTCTGCTTTGTTTGAGTAACATTACCAACAACTTTATTTAAACTTCAGTCTTTATAATTCATAAGTGGCGATTGCTAAGAGGTGTTCTGACCGATCCGAGACTGTAAAAAAGACGGACGTCACACCCTCACTCTAAAGGCGGTACGTTACAAAAATAGGCGCTTACTACAGTGGGGCTGAATTAACTACAAACCCGTAATTACAATACACTCTTGGAGAGGCGGAAACCTTTGATATAAGAGATAACGTTACAGAATTGGCGAACTTAACATTGGGACTTGCAAAAGACGGACGTTTCGCTAACATCTCTTAGGCGGTACGTTACAATATATATATATATATATATATATATATATCAATCACTTTCTGCTACAGTCCGTTTCTTGATGTATATAATACTATAATACTTATAACTATTTTACCTCAAGATGTATTTTTTCCTTTAGGGACATGTTTCGGGAGATCCTGTTCTCCCATCTTCAGCCTTCGCCATCTTGCTTCTGGTGCAGTATTTGTGTGTTGGCTTCTGGATGTTATTATGGTGGTTTGTTGGTCTTTGGTCCTTCAATGTTGCATTATTGTGTGTGGTTGTGGTATCTGTTTTTGTATTTTGTGTATTTTCGATGTTGAGTGCTTTGAATATTGTGTCATGTTTTGTATTGATTTGTATTTGTTCTGGTATTAATTTGTTTTGTGTTTTATGTTTGTAAATCTGTAAATTTTATATAGATAAAAACATGACACAATATTCAAAGCACTCAACATCGAAAATACACAAAATACAAAAACAGATACCACAACCACACACAATAATGCAACATTGAAGGACCAAAGACCAACAAACCACCATAATAACATCCAGAAGCCAACACACAAATACTGCACCAGAAGCAAGATGGCGAAGGCTGAAGATGGGAGAACAGGATCTCCCGAAACATGTCCCTAAAGGAAAAAATACATCTTGAGGTAAAATAGTTATAAGTATTATAGTAATATATATATATATATATATATATATATGTTTTCTATGTGTATTCATGTATGTATATTGATTGATGTTGAATTTATGTGTATTTATGAGGAATTATTGAATTATGATATTACATATGTATATTTTAAGAATGTTATGTCAAGGAGTGGATTAGAAGTTTTTAATGAAATTTTTAAATTATATTAAATTTATATTAGGGTTAAAGAATTTGGCTAAAAAAAAAAAATTGCAATAAAGATTGTTATTGCTGTTTAACAACCGAGTTTTAATTGCAAGTCCCATCTCACTGGACCCAGCGCATTTTTTGCTTCTCTAGGCCTTCCACCTAGTTTTAATTAACTAGTGGCCCCTCTTTCAAAAAAAAAGTTTTTTTTTATAAAGCATAAAAAATAGAAATATGGTTTACAGTACTATACATGTTAGCAGACGTTTCGGCCATGCCACTGACGCCCATCATCAGTGCAAAATTGAGCATCATCTAATGTACATGTTTCATAGTGTGGTCATTAACGTGTGACAACTACGTTAAACGAAGCTCGATTGGCACTCATGATGGCCGTCAACGGTACAGCCAAAATGTCCAAACAACCTGGAATCAGAAAATTTCAATAACAAAGTACTGATTAATCTTGTTATTTGAATTAGCATCTCAGTAACTCCAACTTCGTCACGCTTGTTGGCTAAACTGCTAAATGTCTGGACGAGGCCTTTCAGTGTTTTCACCATTTTCAAGTCCTAAATCATGACCAATGATTTAGGACGAACATTTTGAAAACACTGAAAGGCTCGTCCAGAACATGACATTTAGCAGTTTAGCAAGCAAGCACGATGGAGGAGGACATAGTACTGAGCTATTTTACAAAAAATTTTAAATTCTAAAAAAAGAAAATATATATACAGCAGGTTGGATATTCTCTGTGAACTGTAATTTACCACTTATTGGCTATTAGTAACTTGACGAAAGTAATCATGGTGAGTAATGTGTAAATTAGATAGTAATAATCTCTCAGTTCAAAGAGATAAGTGTTATAGAAAATATAAACACTAATGGCTACGTGTTCATGTATTGCAAATCTATGACTCTTTCAGTAAAAAATGGACTACAATAGATTTTAAAACTTAAAAAAAAGGAGCCTGTAAATATACTAATTACCTCACGAAATTAAACAGACTAGACACTGTATATGGGGTCTAAAGGGGGTGTGACGCGAACATATGCTTTCATAGAAGAGAAATGCACCAGCCTCTCCACTCCAACTCCACTCTCACCTACACGTCGGTGGACCCAGCTACGCCGAGCAATCCACTCCAAGGTTGTGGTAACCAATCCCTTCGGCATAGTGCATCGGTAAGCAAACAAGAGATGGGGGTTCTGTCAAGGCAGTCTGGGGGTATCCTGGGCCCTGGCCTGGCAGGATGGTGCACATCGGCAGCAGGATGTGCATCTAGTATGGAGGCAGAGGAGGCTATAGTAGCTCAATGGCTGCACACGTGGGCTGAATCAGTTAGCCTACTGCGACCGGGCAGTGAGAGCTCGTCAGCTGAGGTGAAAGCAACTCTCTAGCGGAAGAGTCCTCCAGGTTGGGGGTTGGATCGGAGAATTCACATATCCCTTCTGTGAAACTTTTATGTGCAGAAACCTATCAATTTCTCAGCCAGTCAGTTGTCTGCACTTGACCGGGACGACTGGTGGAGGCTGTTAAAGGAGGCCTTGACTCAGTAATGGGTTGTCATGCCACTGAAGATGAAAAAGAAGAGGAGACACTGTGTATAGCGAAATTAACATACTCTCATAACTGAAAGCTGTTGTTTACATAAAGATGTTTTCACAACATACAAATACTCGTCCTGAATTAAGGGCAATTTAAAACAATGGTATCACAACACATTAATAGATAAGTAAGCAAAAAGGTTAAATATCAAAATACAGTAATAACCAGCTGACCATCTATTAAGCTCATCAGGGCCTGATTAAAAGGTTTTACCACCCTAGGCTAATGAATTTTGTCCCCCCCCCCCGCTTCTTACCATAGATAATATTTGATTTTAGTGATGAGTATTAGGTACAATTTACTGATATAAGGTACTTCTGCCAAATATGCCCCTTTGATTGTTTTTATTAAGATAATGTAGATAATTTTGCAAAATTTTTTCAACATTTCATAGTTCCACACATTTTATCTTTAAATTAACAGCTATTTCAATCAAAACGAACAATTATACATTGTTTACTTCAGTTACAATCTGAAACCATACGTGGGCCTGTTTGGTGGAAGTGCCCCCCCCTTATTATAGGCTACTTATTATTCAGAAACACATGGGTTGAATGGACAAAAATTTGTCTTTTATCCGTATTATAACGTTGCAGAAATCTGATCATATAAAGTATCCATAAGTATTATAGAAATGCAAAAAAGTAAGATAATTTAATAAATAAATGATGAAAAAAAAATATAAAATGTAGTTAAGAAAGAAGAAGGAAGAATTGTAAACAAAAGTAATTATTAAAAGAATAGACTAGACTGACAAACAAATGACTTTGACCCAACCCCAGAGATTGGACAGATAAAGACAAAAAAAAGATGAGAAAAGATTCACAGAGATTGAGAAGACAAATCAATGATGAGAGACACAAATAAGTAAAGAAAATATGTAATTAATAATGAATAAAACGATAATAAAGAAAGTACACTAACCATAAAAAATAAATAACACAATTATTGTTAAATAAAGTATGTTATTAAGGACCTTATAATAATAAGAAAATAAGGCACAAAATGTTAAAGAATAGTAGTAAAAGTATATCTAAAGTACCACTGAAACCAAGAGTGAGAGATAGGTAGGGAGTGATAAAGATAAACAGTGAAGTGATAAGTGTATTAAAATAAACAACTTATAATATTAAGAAAAAAGAATAGTAAACAAGTGTGACAAACCAAAACATAATCAAATGATGAATGAGCAATTAAGTTAATTGTAATATACTGTAAGAAACAGAGTAATTGTGGGTGTAAGGAATAGAAAAACATATTATGTCAATATAAGAATCACCAGGGCGATTATCTTTATAGAAGAGATGGTGTAGGTATAACACTCACCAAAATTGTTATTTTTAATTTAAAGAAAGTTAAGGTATTGTTTTAGTGTTTAAGGGAGTATATACAAGAAGAAATAATTTTACAGTAATAGGTTAGTATGTTTTATGTAAGTAATAAAGTTATAAAGAGAGTAGTGGCAGAACCTTTATAAGTAATAACAGGCAATATAATAATTATATTTAATGAGAAGAAACATGGCTGAACCATATACAGACCATTAAGTTATTTATATGTTATGTTTTATTAATAGCTTTAATAGCTTTAAGTGTTAAAGATGTGTGTGAGAAATGGGAGTAGGTATAAAAATAGTAATGACATAAATTTAACCAGCAACAAGGTAACAACTATAATATAAAGTGAAAGCAAAATATCAGATTAGAAATCATTTTGTAAAGGCATAATAACACTAATAGATTGTAAAACAATTTCAAAGTAATTCAAAAACCAATAAGTGTGAAATGAAAATAAGCAGACAAGATATGCTTAATAAATAATGTTTAAATAGATAGAGCAAAATAAGAAATTATAAGATGTTGCAGTTTAGGCCTATAAGTGACATAGCTGTCTAAATTCAGAAAACCAATTGTAAACAACTGAAAACTATATTTAAATAATAAGACAAAGTAAATTATGTAATTACCAGCAACTAACAAAAATAAAATGTCAGAATTATGATAAACAATATAAATAAGTAAATTATGTATTAACATAATATTACCAATTTTGTACAAAACCATTAATACATGGCTTAGACCAGTCTTGTGAGATGTCAAACTGATCTTTGAAAGAAAATAGGAACATCTATGTAAATATTTCAAGCATTGAAATTATCCTCAAGTAAATATAGTCATTATAAAATATTTATTCATTTTGAACAAAAAACCAGGATTTAAAACAATAGTTTCAAATGTACTTAGCCAATCAGAGTTAAGTCAGTTACCATGACTACAGAACGTTATTATAATTTTGACCGTTATGAAACGAGAGTTCCATTATTAACTATCCAGAGGGACAGACGCTATATTGATGCTGACCATTTGAAAGACAAATAACGAAGAAAATCAAACTGTAATGAAACGCAATTGATTAACTGATGTCAACCATAGTTCCAGTACACATGAAGGAACAATAAACGAATATTAAAACTATAATTAAATAAAAACTGGATGTAAAAAGAAACAGACGCCAGAAGTAGATGGCATCCCTATCTTTGGAAATAAACGAAAGAAATAATTCATTGGTGAAGACACTTGATGATCCATAACACGAACAACGCGATTTTGTTAAGTATGAAATAAATTATAAACAATTACGAACCAAATTGATTAACCATTTTCCTAATACATAACTCTCACTCTAAACTTTGAACACTAATTTCTTTCAAGGATTAATGATTCATATTTAATAACACTGTATGTAAAAGAAATATAACCTATGTCCTAAACTGATAAAACCGACACACACTTTTAACACAATAAAGTTGAATTTTCATGTAAACCTTGTTAGTATTTAAGTACCACAATTGTAAGGTGGTGTACTTTATTTAAACATCTTGTTATAAACCTTTTTCATGCTCAAAAGAATCCATTGGCAAATTAACTTGTGTAAATAAATACGCACGTCAGACATAGCAGTCTACGACTGAAGCGCTGCCATCCTGCTATCCGCTGAGTGAAAACTAATTTGCGGCCGAGGTATAAACTTTATATAAAAACATTTGTTGTACGAAAATTATACAAATTTAATGAATTGTCGAATTAAATAAATCAGTACGAATAATTACTAGCTGTCCTGTGTCTATTTAATCTGTATTGTGTATTTTATGTACTTTAGCGGAGCATATAATTCTTTGCTCAATTTTTATGTTGGCAACACACCCAAAAACCAAGCAAAGTCGAATTCCGACCAGTCAGCGAGGCAATTCGAATTATTTTTCACAGTACAGGAGACAATCAAACTGTAAACATTTTAATTGTTTTATGAAAAACAATTTGGCGCCATTCGGGAAATAAAAATACCAAATAGGACAGGTAAGAACTTCGGTACTGGTTATTCGCACGTTTGCGACGGACGCCGTCTGCGTGAGTTACGTTTCAGAGCGACGACGACTTGGTAAGACACAAGAGTACACATTACACTCTACATTTTACAGAATTTACCAAGAACGACGGAAGAGCAGTATTACAATATTTATCACATAAATTTAGTTATTACAATAATACGAACACATTGAAAAAACTATATTAAGTTATAAGAATTCCAAAATTTTTTACAATGAAATGTGAAATGCCAAATGCTAATGGGCAATGGCGCCTTCTTCGTGAACTAATTTATTTCGCTCGAAAGAACGCATAGCGTTAAAATTTAAATAAAGTTTAATTCTACTATCGATTCTTTGATAAAATTATGCTCTATTAATAAGAATAAATTAACACTTAATGAACAAAATTTATTTTAAAATTATTTTGATTGACTTCTGTTAAAAAACGGTTAAATCGACAACTCACAAAAACATATTAAAAATATAAAAACGAAGTCGGTTCAGAAAGTTGGGTGTTTTTAATTCTACGTACAAATTAAATCACAATTAGAAAATAAACCTATATTTTTTGCTTTAAATGACGTGATTTTGAGGATGGAATGATAAAAAAAACTCATAATGCAACATGAGTTTTGTTACTTTCTTATTCTCTTAACTTTTTGCGCCCACTAAAAAGGTTGCACCCTACTTAGCCTAACGTAGCCTGATGATAATCACGCCCTGAATATCACCAGTACAAAAGTAATATAATTCCAGTACACTGATGCTGAGCAGAATCATTCCCTTTACAAATGTAAGTATATTATATTTCTTACACATAAATATGCTAACAGAAATGACAATTGGTTTGGGGAAGAAAGTATAAAGACATTCTTGGTAATTTAGTCTCTATGTTAATGTGCATTTAACAGAGGGCTGGATATACAAATAACAACAGAAATTTAACTTAGTTTGTAGCATTATTCAAACACAGGAGGTAACAGACTAAACTCTTGTATAAGCAGTATGTCCCAATATTGTCAGATAGAGAAAAAAATGTCTAAACCAAAAGTTTCTGAGATATTTTCATGATCTGTAAAAGACTACTGTCAGAACAATTACAAGATTTGAAAATAAATTAACATGTCTTTATAAGATCATACAAGTTTTGACATTTTGAAAGGAGGTCTACGTAAATTCTTCTTAAAAATGATCTTGTAATTAGTAATGTAACCCCATTCTGTACAGTGAACATAAGATGCAATCTAGGTACATTTTCTGAGAATAAAACTAAACATACTAGGATATATTATGCTGCTCAGAAAAAATTAACTACATTCAATTTATAAAATTATCCAAAACATGTTGTATAAGTTTAATTACTTACAAATTTATTACAATTACTTTTATACTCCCAGTTGAAGTGTTTTCCATTTAAATTCACTGCATTTTGAAAACAATACAGTGTCAACAATTAACACTACTGCAAATAATTGGAAATTAATAAGCAGATAATACCAGCTGTTGTTACCTACAATGGGAAACCAACATTACCAGAGAAATTAATATCACATTTTACATTTGAAAAAAAAAAAAAAAAAAAAACTGCAGGAAAATCTCTGTTTCCACATAATTATCACATGACATTTTTCTTGAAATTTTAAAACCACTGCCTAGCTCTAATAAATTTCTATTAAACTGAATAACAAGTTTACTCTACACACACGCATACACATGCGCATCACACACATACCTTTCACTTCTATTCATGTTAGACATACAATCAGAGAAGCAGGTGTTTATACATATTTCAAAGTATTCTGAATTTTGGGAACGTGAATCTGGTCACTGCAGCGACAAAATATCATTCGACGAGTTAAGACTACATTTGTTTCAACGAGCTTATGAGTGAATGAAAGATAGTTTGTGATATGAATGGATAGAAGGATAGTAATTTTTTTACCATAACTTCTTATAATAGTTTACTGTAGATTTTAATAAGAGCATGCCAATGCAGCTAGTATAAGACAGACTGATAAAACAATTTATGATGTATGTAAAATATATAACACACCCAGTTCACTTTTTTAATGTTTAAGCTGATTTCTTTTAATTTTAATACAAGAAAATTATAGAAAGTGGTTATCTGAATGTATCTTATACAGTACATAACAGCTGCTGGTGTGATATATTATTGTGCTACACAAGTTTATATTTCTTTAATAAACCATATACAAGGAAAACTGTATAAAACAAGAAGTTGTAAATGACTCAACAAAATGAAATAAAAAACGATTGTTTAACAAAGACAAAATTATGTCCTCTTGTCTAAAAATACAAATATAAAAACAAACGTGTAAAAAAATATAAATTAAAATCTGTATGTTATATAGATAACAAAATCAGACACAAGATTTAATAAAAAATTGCTGTTCCTTGCTGCCTTAACTGTCTGTTGTGGATAATAGAAAATTAATTAAAACGTCTAATGCATTAATGGAAACTATGATTATCACATTTTTACATACTGAAAATTACAGACATATACATAAACATATACACAATTCAATTAGTATCAAAATGCTGAGCTAGTGTTGTGTTATCAGTCAGCTGTTTGGTGAAGTAACAGATGTCTCACTCACTAGTTGTGTATGTGTACAGGCACAGTTTTTGTTGTGTTTACTAAAAACGTTCTCATTATCAAAAGCGTTTGCATGATACTACAAACTACACAACAAATGACCTTGAATCATTTCACAGAGGTATGGAATGTGATTATGGAAACAATGCTTCATCACCTGTCCAACAACTTATTGAGGTAAACGGAATAATATAATTTCATTAACGCTTACTGAGGTTATGTTATTGTTTATTTCCGCTGACAATTCATTATCACTACTAAAATTTCAGTGTTATCAATACCACTTGATAACGATTATTGTTAACAATAAACAATAAGTGATACGATAAGTAGTCTGTAACTTCAAAAATCACAGATTCAAGAAAGTAAACATAATATACAAATTTAATTTTGTTCAATTATTTCTCATTTATGATTCTTATTAGAGGTAATACTTAAACCTCGCAATGTAAACATTATTTTCAAACACACATTATGATAATTATTTAAAGTATGTCACAATGCTTACGTACAAATTGTTTCTATATTACAATGTAAATTTAATTTTATGTAATGGGAATTAGACCCTTTTGGCCATTCAATTTTGTATATACCACTGGTTGTTGTATTATCTTATATAAAATAATGGCTCCCATGTATACCACCAAAGTAGCTTAGGAGTAGGAAGGGTAGGCTGCCTAATGTGAGCCGTACAGCATACAAGGAATGCAGAGTGGGCAGCACTACGCTTCAGCTACCCATTATTATCCCAGGTACTCATTTTCAACAGGCTGAGTCGACCTGGGGGCTGAAAAACGCACCTTGATTTTATGGTGTGGGCCCGGGAATTGAACCCAGGACCTCTAGATTAGTAGCCAGGTGCCATACCCACTGGTCTACTGAGCCGCCTCGTATATTAAAATATTATATTAAAATTACAACATATTAAAATACCAAAAACCAACAGGAAACCATAACAACAACCACCCAACACACAAGTACTCCACAAGATTCAAAATTAACATGGCTGAGGATGGGAACAATAAGTTTCCCGAAACATGTTCCAAATAAGGAAAAAACATCTTGAGGTAAAGTTATTGTAAATATTAAACATATTATATATGCATCAAGAAACAGACTGTAGCAAAGAGTGTTTCAATTAATATATTTTAAAAGATCAGGTGTTTGAGAGAGACAGGAACTCACCCATTGCTTTAGACATGTAACATGTCTCGACTGGTTTGCGAGGCTGAAATGTCGGATGGCTGGTTGGTGGATTTGTTGATTCCATCGTCTGTTCTGTGTACGAAGCTTCTGCTGTACTGTACACAGCTCCTTCAGTCGAGTCTATTGTACAAGTCAGTCACAATAAAGATACTGATAATAAGTTAGTGAAATACACTATGTATAGTTTCACACTTATATTTTATTTTATATACTGCTTGTTTGTCAAAAACATTCATGGCCATATCACTTAAAATACTGCATTCAAAATGACTAAGGGTCTTATACTTTCCGTACTTAGTTCAATCCTGCTATAAACAAACCCACGTAGCAAATATGAAACGCTATTGGTCAGGGGCGTTCACACTGTTCACACAGTAATATATTACGCGCATGTGCAGAATGTCTGTATAGTCATGTGAGAATTATCTTGCCACTTAAATTGGGGCACATTGTTTTAAGACTTCCTCCTTATCACTGTATTCTGAATCGTATTAAATTAATATGGAGCCATTTGGAAGGATATGTTGCCTGTAACAACACAACATTAGCTGCTTGATATAAAACAATTTATTGAGAAGGTGGTAAATGAAACAATGGCAGACAAGTGGAATCATTGTATGCAGCATGCAATCAAGGAATATGATAAGCTATGGCAACTGGCTGACATTACCGACTTCGTTATGGAGAATGGACAATCTTATCAATAACGCAGACTGAAGTGATGATACAAAGTTCAGACACAGATATGGAAGGCATTGAATTACTCTCTGACAGCAACTGCTAGTATTCAGTACACTGGTAATTATCACAGCTTCTATTTCCATTTTAAATAAATTTTACTTTTTTGTTTGTTGCGATATTTAAACGGTTAATAAAAAAAGCCATTAACTGGTGTTATAAAATATTTCACTGTAGGTCTGACACTGTCACACAAATTTTACTTTGGTCAGGACAAACATTTATGTGAGTTTATACAGTATCAATATTATATGTACCCTGTCTGTACTGCTTCTGTCAGAGTGATACACCTCTAATTCAAGCACCAAATAGCATTTCAGATGTGCCTGTTTGTTTACATCAGGATTAAGCTAAGAACAGAAACAGTATTAGTTAACTACACTTTCAAATCACTACACAGTTAAGTCATGCGTATGGAAGGCTTAGTATTGTGACTTTAAAATAGTTTAAAAGCTCCAAACTGTATCATCAATATTGAGCATTTCTGGTGACGTAACAATTAATGTTTTTAAATATGTATTTTAGGCAAACTGTATCCATTACTGGTAAACATGATGCATTTAAAACACACATATTAGATTACTAACCTGTTAAGAAATCTGTAAAAATAATTAAGTTTTTAATACGACAAAATAAAACTTTCAAAACACACACACACACAAAACTGACTGAACATGAATTACAGCATTTGCAAATCACCTTTCAGACATGTGTACTGGTGTCCTATTTAGTTCATCACTGAAAACAGATTAGAGAGTGTACTGGACAAAACAAAAAATTTCAAATGCCAGCCAAAATACTTGGTTCATCTCTGGTGAGCTTGCTGTTATAATATATTGTCTATAATGTGCTGGTTACAAATGTTCTAGGAAAATCTATCCTGCCTGAAGAATAGCAAACAACATAACAAAATAACTTGTTAATATGAATGAATATTAACAATTTAAGAAGCAAGTTATATTTGGAAAGTAAAAATGCATGGGACAATATTTTTTTCAGTTGAGAGTACTGCTGTGTTGGTTGGTCAACAGAGTTTTCAGATTTCAGCTGCTATGTTGCTGGATCACTGTGATTGTAACATGTGTTTAAAAGGACAGGCTTAATTTCAAATTTAGCAACTGTGAGCTGTATTAAATGATTGATTTTTTTTATACAAAAATTAAACTGCTGCTGAAATTCATCAGCTTGTTTCTGTTTATAAAAAACTGATATGAACAGGCAAAACATTGCTAAATTGGTGTTGTGAATTTAAAGTAAGAAGAAATGAAGATCGTAACGAAAAAAGAATGGAAGACATGATGAAACTTTTTAAAAAAATTGAAGAAACTTTATGCTAACAGTTCAACGATCAATCAATAAATTTTGTAAACATTGCCCAAATGTGTCAAGAACTATTCTTTACAAAACAGTTCTGAAAAACTACACTATTAGGAAATATGCATGCACTGGATGCTTAAAATTTAGGATGCCAAGTTAACTCTGATGGGGATACAACAGAAGAAATAAAGCGAAGAATCACCTCAGCTAATAGGCGCTTCTTTGATCTCAGACCCCTGTTCCAGAGCAGAACAATTGCCAGGAGCATCAAGCTGCTTCTGTATAAAACACTGATCCGCCAAGTTCTCACCTATGGTTCTGAGACCTGGACCATTTCTAGAAAGTCTGAGCCAAGCCTGCTGGTTCATAAACGCAAAATCCTCTGCAGCATTTTTGGTCCAATATATATGGAAGGTGAATGGAGGAAAAGGACCAACCAAGAACTGAACACTCTTCTGAATGAACCAGGTATTGTGAAAATCATAAAACTTGGTAGACTCAGGTGGGCTGGACGTGTGATCAGAATGGGGAAGAATGAAATACCCAGAAAGGCACTCACAGAACAGATCTGTGGCATAAGGGGAGTTGGTAGACCCAAACTACGTTGGGAAGATGGTATGAACTATGGTGTGTGCCATATCCTTGGGAGCTGGAACTGGAGAGCAGCTGCACTTGACCTGGTAATGGGTTGTCAGGCCACTGAAGATGAAGAAGGATGCTTAAAATTCTGATAATCACCAGCAAAATTGAGTGGGCGCAGAATAAGTAATTCTCACATATTATAAATATCAAAGGTAACAACTTTCTGTACTACACTGTGATTGGAGTTGAAACATGGTTACTTCGCTATACACCTGAGTATAAACAACAATAGTACACATTTGCAGTCAGTAAACCGATCAAAATGCCACTATCAACATGGTAAAGCATGGCAACTATCTTTTGGGGCAAGAAGAAGTCATGTTTTGTCGATTTTCTGACCCAAGAAGACACCATTAAGCTGGGAACACATTGCTATCACGTCACGTGAAATTAGGACTTGCCTTAACCCGTGAAATCGTAGTGCAGAAACACAATTATGTCACGTCACGTCACTTCATGTTACATCATCTCAAGTGAACACTCGTGAAGGCAAATAAAATTCTACTTAGTTGTGGAACATGGAGTGCTGCAGTTCTATTAGTTAATCAGATTTTGAAAATGCTTGTTTTATTCTTATAATCAAAAAATCAGTTAACAAAAGGAGCTGGATACATGGTACAAACTTGGAAAGACAAGAAAAAGGTGACTTTCAGAACCTAGTACAGAAAATAAAAGAAGATCCAGCTAAATTTCAAATGTATTTCAGACTGAATAAGGAAGAATTTTACCTACTGTCGTATTTTTTTATCTTTATAAGTTATACATTTAATATTGTAAAGCACTCCGTGTAATCGCAGTTTTTCTATTAACAACTCCTACAGTTTCACGTACTTGTCACCTCACACTTCACAAAAGTGTGGTTGAACAGAAAATGTGATTCACGTGTGGCGTGAAATGGCCGGCTATGTAACATGACATCGCGTGATATACATGTCGTGAAGACAGTGTGTCCCAAGCAATTCAAGATGAAAACCCACTCTCACATTTTTTACTATCACGTGACGTGATAGCAATGTGTTTCCACCTTTAGTGTTTCATGCACGCACAATTTATTACTGAATTTTGAAAAAGTGTATTAAAACAAACATTATGATGATACACAGGGGGGCTTCCAAAATGTTTTCCTGCTTTTCAGCAAATCTAATAATTTGGAATACCAATGACCTTATGCAACATGACAGAACATTAAAACAATACAGACTGACCTTAGAAAACTATAAAAACTTACAAAAGCATTAGCATGTTGCTTTTCCTATTTCAATATATAAAAAACACTACATAGGTTGTTAAAACTGTCAAATTATTTTTTATTTTCTACTGCAATTGTAAAATCCTAAATTTTACTACTGCTAGTGTAGTCATACCAAAAAGGTTTTATCTAAACATTATATAAAATTATCTATAAAAAGCAACATGAATAACATAAGGAAATCATAAATTTAAGTTAAGAAATTATCTACAACTACATAAATGAAACAATCAACTACGCATCACGAACACTAGAACACAAATCAAAACATTATTAAATCTAAAGGAGCGATGTGTACCTTAAACACTTTTTAGACACAAGCATGCAAATCCAAGATTCATGTGAGTACATTCAAATTATTGGAAACATGTTTTAATTTTATGCTAAATTTTAGTGATCACAAATATTTTATTTATCTATTTATGAAAGAAAGTAGTTACTACCTTTTTCCTGAATGTAGAGAGACTGTGTGTGCGTGCGTGTGTGCGTGCGTGTGTGTGTGTGTGTGAGAGAGAGAGAGAGAGAGAGAGAGAGAGAGAGAGAGAGAGAGAGAGAGAGAGAGAGAGAGAGAGAGAGAGAGAGAGAGAGAGTATTTGAAAAAGAAAATGGACAACACCCATTCCAGCGCGCATACACAAAATACTCAATTGTTTTTACTATTTAAGTACGAGTTGTTCAACTGAAAATTGCAAGTGAAAAAACATGATTACAATATTTTTAGCATAACACATGAATCTGGACCCTTATCTAACTAACTTAAACTATAAAAAAACTTATCTTGTACGAGAGTGAACAGAACACCCAGCATCCCTTAGAGGCTTTTTATGACAATTTTCTTTCTTACACATAATGTAATAATTTCCTTTTTAAACAATTTAACTTTTGCACTTAATAATAATAACATATCACGAATAAATGTGGAACAAGGTACTGGTTGCCGATAAAGCTGTTTTATATAAATTCCAATTCCAGTTTCTTGGTTCAATAAATTTTTGTCTTTTCCAAACATCACCAAAAAACCAGCCTCAGAGAAATCTCTATAGGCGTTCTGTTCACATCGTCATTACTATGGTTTTGTTTGTAAAACAAAATGAATTTTTTTTTGCGAACCTGCTATGGACAAATTTTCAAATGATAAGTCTGATGAATTTTCTCGTTGCGCCAGTTTCTGCTGACCCATCCTAATTAACTTTCTGGTTGTCGGTAAGTTTGCTCGGCCGGGCTGTGATGTGTTCATTGACTCTAATGTCGCCTTGGCTTTGTTAAAGTCTTCACAAATTCGTATATGTTTTTTACCCGTTGCATGCAATTTTAAAACACTTATATCAGCAACCATAACCTTATTACACATTTTACATTTCGCTTTGTAACAACTCGTTTCGTCTGGCTCTAACCACTGACTAAATTCAGGATAAAACTCCCATGCTTTGCGGTATTTTTGTTGTTTTCTAGTCGAAGGTCCACGCGGTTTTTGCTGAACTTCTTCATAAAACACATTTTCAATTTGTTCCTCCTTTTTAGTAACAGGCCAATCTACACCTGAGTTTTCATCGTCTGCTACAATTTGCCCTTCTTCCATAATGGTTACAGTTTCCTCAATCATAGTCTCTAATCATTGGACAAAAGTCATACAAAATACTTCTTAAAAGTTGATTATAATCACTGGTAATTTACTTTAAATCGAAACAGTTTCTTTTTACCACAGCACAGAAGAAGTCACTACAACATATGTTAAGAATATGAACATCAAACATATATAACCTAACATAAAATTAAAGTATTTTAAATCGGATCATGATTATGTAAAATTATAAATATATTTAACCACTTTCAAAATCACATGACATTAACAACACAACAAACATTAAACTCATATGCAAAAATAAGCTACAAATGTGTATTTTGAAAATACACATTCTGTTATTCAAAAATACTTCTGATTACACTATTTTTGTTTCTGTATGTGAATGCTTTGCTTTTTAACATATATTACCCTCTCAATTCAATAAATTTTACTATAATTTGTATCAGAGAACTTCTTATTCTGTTTCTGAAATCTTGAAACAAATTTATTCCTCTTGTTTTATACTGTGCGAATATTAAAATAGATATTATAAGTTAGTGTTAATTTTAACGAAGCCTAACTAATTTCTGCTTCATCGGAAAACCATATTCATCGATAATAACATTCTTCACAATACTCTGATTATTAACAATTAAATATTGACAACATAAATCTTAATACAGTCATGATGTCGATAAATGTAATTGAAATACAAATGTAAATGATAATAACAAAAAAATATATTAAAAACTTAGTACAGGTAAAATGTACTTAGAACATAAGAATAGAATAGAAGGGCTCATATTAAAATGTACAAGAACCAAATATTGTACAAACAATATTAAATAAGAATAATGTAAATTGAAAGTTTCTGTTGAAAATTTATTATTGGATTTTGATGTCCATGACAAGTCCAAGTATCGATAATTAGTTGTATTCACTTTTCCAACATGGGACACTTAATATTTTAGATAAACATTTTCACCTTTGCCTAAGCCAGGTTTTGCTTGCTGTGAGCTTTGTCAGAGGCGGCTGCTAGGAATGCTGTCTGCTGCATTATTGAAGTTAGTGCCGTTGTTTTAATTGGTTTACAGTTCATTGTTGTGTGTGTGATGTGAAATGTATATGTGCCTGAAAATGCACCTGTTCATTTAGAATGTTGTTTGCATATGTTTTTGTGTATCTGAATATATCTAGGTTCAGTGACATGGCGTCCATGTAACTACTGGAAATAACAGAAAATAATATTAATTATATCACAGAATAAATACTTTAATTACTGAATAATTTGAAATCCAAACAGTATTGGTAGGGAAACTTGAAAAAAGAGTAGTATTGCTTTCGAACTGCTGGGCACTTGCAACGTCTTGTGTTGCCTGCTCAGACATCTGAAATGTTTTACTGCGTATGGTCATTGACCTGTACTAGTTGTCACTGTATAAACTATGGAGGTGAGGGCACACTCATCCGTCCAATGTGTTGCCGCTGCACAAACCAGCAAAACGCTCAGTTAGCAGCTATGTTTGTTTTCGGAACTGACGTGCAGCAGATACTACGTACCTATTTGTTTTGTTCCTCATTCAGTAATGCGTTTCTCTGTTTGTTTTTATTATTTTTTATTCTATTATTTGTTCTGATTTACTCTGTGTAAGTATAATAAAAGTCAGATCCCGTTGAACCAGGACCATTTCCTTCTCCCAGCGAATGATAGAAAATGCTCTAAAAAGAACACTTGGTACAAGAAAAAATTCGAATTAATTTTTAGGTTAAATTTTAGCCCTATCACAACCGGCAACAGGTGTTATGCCATGCCACTGCTAGGTGTTCAAAGTGTGCTAGTTTTTGACTCTTTGCTATTACATGTAAGACTTCCATGTTTTTGTTGTTGTTTGTGCACATTTGGTCTGTTTCAATGAG
Source organism: Magicicada septendecula (assembly GCA_034769895.1). Taxonomy (NCBI): domain Eukaryota; kingdom Metazoa; phylum Arthropoda; class Insecta; order Hemiptera; family Cicadidae; genus Magicicada; species Magicicada septendecula. Next base: position 406,500,545 of record CM068375.1, read on the forward strand.
ATGGTTTGCAAAAGTAGATTCAGTTGGTGGAAAGTAATGCCTTCATTTGTTCATTGAAACTGCATTTTGTCTTGCCTATGTAGAGTTTACTGCATTGTGAACAGTTTGGTTTACAAATGCCAGACAAACAAATTTGCTTAACTGTTTGTGTGTGTGTGTGTGTGTGTGTGCGCATTCTGTTTTGTTTGTGATTCTGTAACAATGGTGTCACCTGCTTTTTAAAATTTTCTAGCAATTTTTTTTAGTGTGGATGTTATTATAGTTGAGCATTATGAATTTGTTTCCTTTTCTTTTCTTGGGTTCTGTGCAGGTATCTGTCAATAACATGAGTTGGAAACCAGACACAACAGAACAGCTAAGTATATATACACACAAAACATATGGAAACAATATTCTAAATGAACAGTCCCAACTTAAATCACATATACTGTCTGAACACATTACACATCCCCCACACAACAATGATCTGTCAGCCAATTCAAACAATGGAGCTAACTCCAATAATGGGACAGTGCTCCTAACAATCATCTCAGATAAAGCTCACAATGAGCAAAGCTAGCTCACGCAAAGATAAATTTAAAAAAAATATCGGTATGGAGAACCATACATGACTTCCATGGTCTAAGATTTATATTTAAAATCATTTTCTAAACGAAATATTTCCGTAGAAATTACTTCTTTCTTCAGCCTTAACCACAGTACTGTGGTCATTAACGTACACCACCTCACATTAGTGCATTCGATTTTCACTGATGATGGCACTGCCGAAACGCCTGGTTTTGCAGAAAACATTGGACCACGGCCAAACAGCCCGGGAAGGAATTTTAACAACTACTTCTTTGTTACCGATAACATAGTACACATATAAAAAATTATACCCTCCCCCTTCAACTATCATTTTCATTTATAGAGAATACCCCCTTCCCCTTCAACTACCCTTTTCATTTATAGATTTATAATTTATAGGTTTCATTTATACCCTTTTCATCTACCTTTCTGCAGTGGATTATTATGACTTTTTCTTCACGATACTTTATTACTTTATTTATCAAAATTAAGTACTTTACTCTAGTTAAAACATAAAACGTTGCAGATAAACCCCTTCCCCTTACCTGATCTTCACCAAAATCAATAGGCCTTGAGTTCTCTACAACTCGGGCACATATGCAAAAAAAATTCTACACAGACACTTTTAGGAAAATTACTTTTCTTCATGTTTTGAGGGTAGTACAATCAGAATCAGCCCTTATCTCGAACACGATTTTTTTCGCCATCACCATACTTCCATTTCCTTATGGAACATGGAAGTAAAAAAAAGTTATTTAAATTATTTGTGTTCCATGTCAGAAAAGTATATACAAATTATTATTGAAAATTTATTGTTATTTACATTAATAAATATTCTACTTGGTATTTATCTACCATCACTATTATAATGAATAGTACAATGATACATTACAATTTTGTTATTATTTGCAATGGATTCCTCTTGACGTTGAGATGTTAAAAATAAACTGTTATAACAAATGTATGATGTTTTGTTATTCTATTATAGACAAGATATCATTCAGGAATTAATTCCTGGATTTTGTTATCCATGTTGTGTCCGTTGTTAATAATTACTAATGGAATACTACCGTTACATAGAATATTACAACGCTTTGCACAAATTATTATTGATAAATTTTTACCTAAACTAGCTTTTGCTCCATTAGAGTTTTGTCAGAGGAGGTGTCCATCTAGCTTTTGGTGACAGCACCAAAAGATCATTATTTTGTAATACGTGCAGTAATACAGTACCATAATTAGTATATCCCTCCTTAAGAAGATCGTCCTTGGAGATGATCACTTTTAAGTGCAATTACTAGTGGCTGGTTAAAAGGGGTTTGATTGTACACAGCCAGAGGATTATAATGGTTTATCAAGATTCATTAACAACTCACTTTCAGAGGGCCATGTTTTATGTTTCAACACACACACACACACACACACACACACACACACACACACACACACACACACACACACACACACACACACACACACACACACACACACACACACACACACACACACACACACACACACACACACACACACACACAGTTGAAACAGCCAGACAAAAGACATGGGTTTTTAACAAACACGGCCGACAAACGCAGGAATTTTAGACAATGACAAGCATGTTTTAGCTTAACTAAGGGTACTCAGCCCATAACGTGTTTTATCTAAATTAGAAAAAAACTACTTTATACACCGCTGCAAGTAAAATAATTATATAATGTGAACGTACAACTACAAAGAAAACTAAATTCTTTCTGCAGGACACTTTTACTTATTCACATATATTCGAAGTCCAACATAGTATACACTAGGATGGCCCACTGTTACAGAACAAAATGGAAGTATTAATGTTAGTATATTTTTTGCAATTAAAACGAGCCTCTAAGGGATGACTTTGAGTGAAATCTTAAAAGTGAAATTACCACGATAGAAACATAACTAAAACTATAATACACACCGTGTCGCTGAAGATAAGTTGGACTACTCAAAGGGGCTTCAACTTCCTGGCCTTCTATCATCACCCCAAGCATAGACGGTTCGTTCTCACTGTATGCGGTTTTTCTCAATTCAGTCATTTTCCTTTGGTGTTTTTTTGCAGCAGCATGCTTTTCTAATTCACTTTTTCCTGCATTCAATACGATATTACAAACAGTGCACATAGCCCGTTCAGGATTTGGATGCGGCCGTAGCCAATGTTTAAACATGTCGTAGACAAGCCATTCTGAACGAAATCTTTTTGGGCGAAATGAGAGAACTCTTCTTTTTTTGGAAGGTGATGATTCTTCTTGTTCTTCACCTAAAGTGTTTTCTACCATTAATGGTGTTGGTTCACCACCTTCATCACCCGTTGATAACACTATTGTACCCGATTCATTTATTGTTCTCTTCGGTGCAACTGAATGATGGCTTTGCAAGGAAAACATTAGAAAAAAATTAAATATCTATCCATGAGAAATATTCTACAGAATATGTAAAAAAAAACCCAATGATTTGGCAGAGTGGTTTCAGTTTTTTACAGAAACCATATAAAAGTTTTTAAACACAACACTGATAATGAAAATACCTCTTGGATGTTACTGTCACAGTAATGTGACTGTATTAACCAACACACAATAACTTTGTATAACCATATACACTCCTGAAATTTGTACAAGGAAAACACTGGCCTAAAAGAAACTGTCGGAATATTAAAATACAAAACAAAATTATGTCAAATGGTTGTCTTTTAACAACACGATTTCGTTGATCATATTTACTACTAATTTGGCAATTACTTGGGATCTTTTCTGTTTAGTGGCAGCATGCAGTGCGCAATTACTCGACGTAGCAATCGCCAGTAACAACGTATTTTGCAACCATTCCATGGTGACACCATGCCCTGTCACTCTGTATGCCGCAGTCACAAGTGTAGTAGTATCGCAGCGTATCATGAATTTCCTGCAGTTAACAGCACGGATTCCAGACAAAGATTCAGCGATACAGTTTCTAAGAGACAAAAATATTTTACACAACCCAAGAATTTGTACAAACGGCCATCAAATGAAACTGTATATGACAGGTAAAGACCGTTGGGTGTGCTCTAAAAATGAATGCCGGGAATCCAATCAAGTGTGACAGGATACATACATTCTTAAATAATTCTCGGTTAGATTTCCGCACAATCGTATACTTCATTTACTGTTGGAGTAAGGACTACACAACTGTGCAATACTATCAAGATGAGTTGGAAATGAATCACTGCACAGGCGTGGAGAAGTGTGTGAGCACCACTTATTACAAAACAAACGGTTACTGGTGGATCTAATTTGCATGTAGAAGTGGACGAGACTTGTTTCACGAGAAGAAAATATAATAGGGGAAATCCATGTTGTATATAATATAACAAAATGCATTGGTTGGTAAATGTGTTGTTACTGGCGATAGCTACATCGAGTAATTGCTCACTGCATGCTGCCAATAAACAGAAAAGATCCATTACTTCTGGTTTACTTAATAATTTGTGATACATCTAATACAAAAACTTTTAAAATATAAACAAATGTACAGAGAACATCCATACTATTGAAGGATTGATCTGATTAAAGACGTAGGGGGTATTACCATCATGATAATTAAAATGCCTTTCCTCTTCAGTAACAAATTTTCTCAAAACAAGTCAGTTGCCATGCACCCTTATGGTCTATATATAAGCACACGGAGTCTAGCATAATAATCTATTAGAAAATATTAACTGGGGCTTTTTAAAAATTACATATGTAATTTAGTTAGGCGAAACTTATAATATAACCGTTAGGCGAACCCTTAGTCAGCAAGTAAAGGAACATGCCTAAAATTCTTCAAGGTGATGGCTCTTCCCACACTTCTTTATGGGTCTGAGAATTGGACTTTAACGAAAGGCCAGGCCAGTCGCATCTAAGTGGCTAAATGAGATTTCTCAGGCACGTGCCAGGGTATACTCTCCATGATCATAGAAGAAACAGAGATATATGGGAGGAACTGAATATTATGAATATACTCGACAGGATTGCCCAGTATCGGCTGAACTGGTGGGAACATCTTTCCCGAATCGATGACTGCTGCATCCCCAAACAACTCTGGAACTATAAGCCGAGGGGACAGAGAGGTGTGGGATGTCTGAGGAAGCGCTGGAGTGACCAGCTCTCATCTTTGCCTATTTGAGACCGGAAGTAACCATCCTTGGTTTAACCTGTGAAGATGATGATAAAAAAACTGAAATGAAAAATAATGACTACAAATCATCAAGGACACAACTGATGGTATGGAAACATCACCACTGAACCATACCATGATGGTAGAAACAATGAACAGCGTTCACCATCAAACGCTGATAGTAAACTTTTACTGTTGATATTATTCAACCACCAGCCATTAATGCTCATCCCTAGTCAGCTGTTTGCCTTCCAACTGTTATCACTATGTTTTATGAGTTACATGTGAATTCACTTGGTTTGGTGCAAACAACAATGAACTGTCAACATTACATTATGCATGGTGATTCTCTTTCTTCACCATCACCACTACCATTGAAAGCAGGAGAGGCTACCTGCACAAGGTTCTTTTCAAAGTGGTCAGGTTACAGAAAAATCCTAAATGATACAAACTATAAAAACATAAAGCTAATCATAAAACTATTGTCTATTGTAAAGCCTAGTACGCACTGGGAGACATTGTCTTAAGACTTGTATATAGACTGTCTCAAGACTTTGTCTCTAGACAGTCTATATACAGAAAACAGACTGTCTGTATACAATGTATAGCGTCAACACTTGCCAGTCTTTCTACTTATGTCGAATGAAGTGGTTGCCGGTGTTTGCGCATGTACTTTGATAATTTTGGCTGACAAAATCAAGCGTAAGAAAAAACGGTGGTGGCGAAGAAAACTGTTTACCAACCATGAAAGTTGTGCTAATAATCTCTTGAATGATTTAAAATTAGAGGATGGACAGGGTTTCAGAAACTTCTTGCGAATGACTCCAACCGATTTTGAGCTTGTGCTTAACAGAATTGGGAAAAAATATCATGTAAGAACACTAACTTCAGGCAAGCAATTTCTCCTGAAATTAGATTAGCAGTGACACTACGTTTTCTGGCATCGGGAAATTCCTTTACATGTCTGATGTACACATTCAAGATATCCAAACAAGTCATATCTGAAATCGTCCCCGACGTGTGTGAAGCTATTATAAGCGAGTTGAGAGAATATGTGAAGGTAAGAAATAAAAGTAATATTTTAAAGTACTTAAGAAACCTTTATTAAGCATAGTTTTGATTGTAGTAACAATACATGAATGTAGTTAATATCACGGTATGTAGAAGTACACGGGTAAGAGGTATATAGAAGTACAAGGTAATGTTACAAAAATGATATGCAATGTGAATTACATGTACAATTGCAAGTTCTGAAGAAAGTAGTCATCATTTTGTGAATTTGGTACTGGTGTTGACCGCGAAAATCTCAAATTACCAGTTCCAACATCAACCCCAGAGCTGGTACTTTCAATACTTTGAATACTAGTAACTTGAGGGTATATCTCACTAGCAGAGCTGCAGTTGCTTGGAGTACGAGCAGGAAAATCCTTATGATAATAGGTGCCAATTGCCAAATTAAATAATATATTGTCAATATGGTGCTGTGCAACCTGAACCGCATATTCACTGTTACAAGCCCATAATTTATTGGCTACATGTTCCCCATACACTGAAAAGGAATCCCGTTGTGCTACTGTGTGTTAATCTTTTCATACACTGTAAGGCATCATTAACAACATTATCATCTTTCAGCTTTTTCTTTGGGCGCCTAGTCATGGTTGGTGTTTGAAATATATCATCATTTTCAGTTCCCGGGGACATTACTTCTGTTTCATTACTGGTTCCTGCTAATTCTGTCTCATCCAGTTGGTTACCTTCACCTACATTCTGCAATAAAACAAAACCACAAAGGCTTTATAGGCCACGAAAAATACAGAACTTACATTATTATTATTGACTTACATACAGGGTTATTCAAAAAGAAAGAGCAGATTTCAATTTTTATTAATAATCTAACGAAATATAAAAATAGAATCACATACCAGACATCACTAGAAACAGGAAGATTAAAAGTTTAAATTAAATTAGATTAAATGGTGCTCATGTTGAGCGCATTACATAAAACTTTGAATCTTCCCCTTTCTAGTGATCTGTGATATGCGATTCTATTTTTTATAGTTCATTAGAAATGACAATTAGAAGCTGCTCTTTTTTTAATAACCATGAACATTACATGGACAACGCACATATAGTACAGTCATACCCCGCTTTGCGCGACCCCACATAACGCGAATTCGCTATAACGCGTTTTTCTTTTTTCTAAGAAAATATTTATTATACATATTAACAATTACATATACAGTACCAATAATATTGTATATATACGTATCATCGTAAATGTAATGAATATGTAAATTTTGAATTTAACAACTAAAGTTTGCGTATTTTATTTTGAAAATGACAAATAAACATATAATTACATTATTGTATTATTTTTTAAGGAGTACGGACACGTCAGCCTACCAACACGTTTGGTGGAAACGTAAAAACAGACAGCTGATTTGTACAGATAAATAAGAGGTTGCATTAGGTCAGACGCAGATCTGTATATAAGTGTCAGCCAAAACAGTAGTACATTTTGTAAACATACATGGCTGTGCCATTACACATTATAAATGTTATTTGACCTTGAATACTCTTGTTGGCGGGATTCTGATGAATGAGAAATCGTATCTCTGTGTTAGAGACCCGTGGTGACGCTGAATAGACACAAAACATTTTCACTACACACAGCAGTGGCTGACGTTTATTAACCATTTCTGAGTTCCCGATGCCACAACTCAGATTAAACTGTGCACAATGTTTGTAGAAAAGGCGTACATGTGTGACGTAGGCGTTAGTTTGCAAAATGCATCTTCCATTCCCACCAGAAATGTATTCACGTTTCTTGTTTATCTTGTCTCAGCCAAATAAACATTACTGTACTGTATACGTACTAATTTTCATTCTTGGAATGGTAGTTTGGGTTAATCCATCCTTTTTAGGGCTCCTTGTTGAACTTAAGTCTCGGCCAATTACCTGGAAAACCATTCACTCTTCCCCCCTGTTATTGTTTCTAAACATTAGGAATATGTTTTCCTTTCAGTTTAGTTCGAACATTCAATTAGAACGGATTAACAATGTGCGCTGATAAAATGTCAAAATTAACAGTTAAACGTAAATCATTGACTCTTGAAGTTAAAATGAAAATTTTAAATCGTATGGAGTCGGGTGTTGGTGCCACAGAAGTCGGTCGTGAGTTTGACATATCGGAGTCAACTGTACGTGCAATTGTAAAAAATAAAGAAAAAATTGTGCTATCCAGTCAGTCCGCGGGTACATCTATTGCTGCTACAAAAGTGAATCGGTCTAGATCCTCTATTATGGAAAAAATGAAACACCTACTGTCAGTTTGGGTTGAAGACATGAACCAGCGGCGAATGCCTTTAAGCCAGGCTGTTATCATGGCTAAAGCTAAGTCCCCGTTTGACGACATTAAAAAAAAGGAGGAAGAATTTTCGACCATTGAATTTAAAGCAAGTCAAGGTTGGTTTGATCGATACAAACGTCGCTCAAACCTTCACAGCCTTCGACTTCAAGGTGAATCAGCAAGTGCCGACATGGAAGCAGCAGATAAATATCCTTCCACATTTAAGGATTTGGTGAACAGTCGAAGCTATACTCCTAACCTTGTTTTCAATGCGGATGAGACAGGGCTGTTTTGGAAAAAGTTACCTTCACGCACTTTCATTTCTAAAAGTGAGCGACAGGCCCCCGGCTTCAAAGCGGCCAAGGATCGGCTTACACTTCTATTGGGGGGTAATGCAAGTGGAGATTTGAAATTAAAACCTCTTTTGATGTACCACTCAGAAAATCCACGAGCGATGAAATTTTATAAAAAAGAAAATTTGCCCGTCATATGGACATCAAACAAGAAGGCTTGGGTGACAATGGAATGGCTGTGTTTAATGATTGGTATCTTAACCATTTCATCCCCGAAGTAAAAAAATATTGTGAGGAGAACGACTTAGAACATAAAGCCCTGTTAGTTCTGGATAATGCACCCGGTCATTCTGTTACCTTGGAAAGCCTCCAAATTGATGTTGTATTTCTTCCTCCCAATACAACTTCATTATTGCAGCCTATGGATCACGGAGCAATTGTTGCTTTTAAAGCGTATTATTTGCGCCGCACATTCGGCCAATTAATTCATGAAACAAATTCAGCAGACAAGCAGTCAATGAAAGAATGGTGGAAATCGTTTAACATTATGAAAGCCATTGAAAATATTGATCTTTCATGGAAAGTAGTTACGCAACATTGCATGAATGGTTGTTGGAAAAAACTGTGGCCGGACGTGACCAAAAATGGAGAAAATAAATTTTTTTTTCAAATTTAGTGAATGACATCACACACACAGCTAGCCAACATAGGGAGGCTAAGTGAAGAATCCATAGAAAAACAAGACATTATGGAATTGATTGAATCCGACGCGCAGCCTTTGACAAACGAAGAACTTCTGGATCTTCAATCTCAAGATGAAGCGGAAAAAGAAAAGATCATTCCTGAAGAAACACCGCGAATTTTGTCATATAAAATTTTGCAGGAAGGTTTAATGTTAATTCAAACAGTATTAAACCTCATAGAGCAAAATGAAGTTGATTGGGAGAGAATCGCGAAAGTCAAAAAAGTTGTCAATGATGGAATAGATTGTTATCAACAACTATTAAATGAGAGGAAGCGAAAAGCATCACAACCAACTTTACACACATTTTTCAAAAAGGCTGCGACTGAGAAGCCACATGAGGAACCTCAACCCGGAACTTCTCAAGGATCTTCTTTGTGATCAATTGTAAGTGAATTAGGTAGATGTTTGTATAAATTATTTTTGTACATATTCGTTTGTATGTACGTATTTATATCTTTTAAATTAAAATGCCTTTTTTGAGATTTCGTATTATGAATATTGTAATAGCCGGGTTTTATCGGTGTTAATTAATTTATAGTACTTACTTTGTCGTTCATTAAATAGTAACGAGTCATTTATTACTTTTTCTAAATACTTACGAAGTCGACCGTATTCTCGCCGTTCAGTTTAAATTCTCCGCCTTGCCGTCTGATTGGTTCACACTGTTTGGCAAAGTCGAATTCGTCAACTAATGTATTTTTAGCTTTTTATTTACCTCGAACTTATATATATTACTCCTTGAATAAATCAAACATACAGTTGTTGATAGGTACGAGGATTTATTAACACTTTATATAATTTGGTCAATTACAATTCTGAAATAAAACATAACATTTCATAGTGCCGGCGTTTACTTGTTATGTAGTTGGCAGTCTGCTCAGTTCGAAGTGAAGACTCGACAATGGTGGATTGTTCTGCGTTTGTTAATTATATTAATATCTCAGGGAAAAGTTCTTTGGACTACAGAATATTGGTTTACAGACTAATAAATGCACCAAATTTTATAATATACCTTACAACTAATACACAATATGTGATATCTTTTAAATATGGAAAGTAAGTTACCGCAAATGAGAGGTTACGGCTAAGTTAATGTTTACTCAGCAAGTTTACGTTTTTTAAAACATATTAATATAAAATCAAAATTCAGTGATAATTTTGTTTTATCAGATGTGATTATTTAATAAAGTTCAGTTTGAAAAGTTATTTAAGTGACTGGTGAAGTGAAAATAAAATTGTTAAGTTACTGTTAGTTATTTAAAGTTTTAATTTTGGTGAAGTATTTAAATTATACTCAACACATCCTTAATGCTGCTTCTCTTGAGCGATCCTCTTCTTCTGGAATACTTCTAATGGTCCCTTCTTGTATGGTTGTGAGATCCAGGTTCAAATAATATTATTCCGGTGTTCAGCTTCCATCAGTCTTGCAGTTCAGATGTATCCACAGGTTTAGTTAGGTTTCTCCTGTTATTCCTTCAGTAGTTGTTCATTTAGGAAATTGGTTCGTTTCTTCCAAGTTTTTGATATAATATTTATAATATAATTGGTTGAGTTATTGTATATCTCATCAGTAGTTAATTTAGTATTGCTTCTTGTATCTTCTTAATCACCACTTAGTAAAATTTAGTGAATTTATTACTTATTTGTATTCATGGGCTACATACATCCATCCTCTATGCTGGTCAATAATGGAATAATTAATTTTCAACGGTTATTCATGTAACAAGCTTTTGTTGTCATGGCAACTCTTCAAGATACTCTAATTCTCATTGGCTAATACCTTATAACATTGTTATATTCTAACGTTTTATTTCTGTTCAAAATTTATAAAAATTCCTTAAATTATTATTACTTTCTTATACTAATTATAACATTAATTACACTAACACCATTGTTTTGCTTTTTTGTTAAAGATTATTTTGATATCACTTATAGTTACTTTTGGTTCATTTATAACATATTTCTTATTTTTCCAATTGATATTTCTTTATGCAATTATCTTTAAACTAAACATTAGGTATACATTTTTGTACTTGATATTCTTACTTGAATACCTAAACATATTATATAATTTATTTGACTTTTTGCTATGGCTTTATCTTGAAACTTACAAAATACATTTCATCCATGCTAGGCCTAATGCCTAGGTTTCATAATATTATTATTCAATATTCTTCACAATCTTTTATATTTATTAACTCTATTTATTTGTTTATTGAACATTTTCTAAAGAAACAAACTAACTTAATAAAAACATTTGTGCTTTTAAATATAACACATTTCATATAATTAACTTATTTTCCCTTCCAGGTCCATTCCTGAAACTAAGCTCTAACTATTATTGTTTCTGACTTCAACATTACTTGTCATTCAAATTTACTAATACTAATTGGTTAAATAAATAATTACCTTAATTTTATCCACCAAGTGATCTTCTTTTAACAAAATTACAACATGTTTCAGGACTTATATCCCCATCTTCAGGTAAAAACAAAATCTACCCTATTGTTAGGGTTTCGTTAAAAAGTTCACGAAGACACAAACACATAACACACTTAAATAAATTAACACAGAACATCGAGTTTGCATCAGAACGCGCTACAACCGAACCAGTGCACTGGCCGAAGTGCAACTTCCAACTGATCCGCACATGCTATTCACGGTTTATTTTCATTGCTGTGTCATATAGTTTATTTGACTTGAATGACAATTGTTCATTAAGTACCTGACTTTTATTCATTCTTAAGGCCTTGTAAATTTCAAATTCTTCTAGGGCATCTAGTAGTTGACCCTTTTTACATATATGTAAAGGTTCCAGATTCTCTTTAAATCCAGTGTATGTATGATTCTCATTTATTAGGTGTTGTGCGTAATGCGATACATTAGTATTGGGGAACTTCTTAGGCAAATGTTCTTTGAATCTCTCGGAAAATTTTCTCCCCGTCTGGCCTATATAGATTTTATCGCATTCATTACACTGGATCTTATAAACACCTGAACAATCTTCTAGTAATGCTGTGGTATGAGGCTTAAGTATATTTGTTAATTTATTCGTGGTCCTGAACGAGACAATAATCCCTATCTTTTTTAGTTCATTATGTAGTATATTAGGTAGTATGTTCGTATACCTAGCGGCAACATATTGGGTTTTATCTTTAATTTTGTCCGATCGTTTTAATTTATTAGCGTGTTTATATATTATTCTATCAATGATTTTACTATTGTAACCATTCACTATTTCTATATGTTTTATTATATTAATTTCATCGTTATAGTCTTCTATGTCCATCGGTATATTCGTCAATCTATGTGCCAGAGCGTTAAAAGTTGCCATTTTTTGTGTATAAGGATGATTGAAACTAGCATGTATGGCTATATCAGTAGTCGTTGGCTTTCTATATATTTTAAAGCTAAGGAGGTTACTACGTTTATATGTAGTTATGTTCAGGAAATTCAACATATTGTTATACTCTACTTCCATAGTGAATTTAATATTACTGTTTACGCCGTTCAAAAAAGTAAGCAATCCGTCTATCTGTCTAGGAGTGCCACCAAAAATTAAGAATGTGTCGTCTTCGTACCGTGTGTACGAGATGATTTTATTATATAACTTGTTTTTGTCAGAAAGTATGTACTTGTTCTCATAATGATTCATGTAAATTTCTGCTAAAAGTCCACTCACCGGTGAACCCATGGCCAGTCCATCTTCTTGGATAAAAAATTTGTTGTCGTGTGTAAAGTAATTCTGTTGTATAACGATTTTCAATAAAAATATAAGTTCTTCAATTTGTATCTGTTTTAAGATTTTTGTCTTGATTAAAAGTCTCTTGAGAATGTTTACCGTCTCTAACATGGGTATGTTCATATACAAATTCACTACGTCCATAGAGATCAGTTTATGGTTAGGCAGTACTTCAATGTTTTTAACTTTGTTTATAAATTCTATTGTATTTTTTACACTATGTATGTTGTCCATTACTAAGCTGTTTTTGATAATTATTTGTAGCTTTTTGGCTACATTATAGCTTGGGGCAGTTGTATAATTTATTAATGGACGTATTGGTATATTAGGTTTATGTAACTTTGGTAGTCCTCTGAAAGCAGGCGCTTTCGGATTTATATTTTTGATACGTCGTCTAGTTTGAGCATCGAATAAATTAACACATTTATTCACCGCTGAATTTATGGCTCTTGTATATTTAATGGTGGGGTCATTATTTAGGGTCTTAATTAATTTTGATTTATAAAATCATAGCATTTTTGTGTGTATTCAGTTTTATTGATGATAACTACTGTACTACCTTTATCAGCTTTAGTTATCATTGCGTCAAAATTTTCTAATTTCCGTTTGATGTTCTTCGCGATTTTAATTTCATTACTAGACCTTATGTTAAGTGTCCTACCCAACTGTAATGTACGATTTAATTTATAGTTGATTGCCACCCGTGTATCGTTCTGAATTTCCTGGTTTTTTATTTGTTTAATGACGGCTTCTGCATTTACGACTTCTCTTATTAACATGTCTTTTCCATTATCAGATAAATTATGCTGTAAACCCTTAGATAATAAGCTACATTCTTCATTAGATAGTTCAATGTTCGTGAGGTTGGCTACACGCTTATAAAATTTGTGTTTACAAATTATGTTATCTGCTTTGTTTTGCTCGCGGTCCAATTTATCATATTTCTTGTTGTGTCTTGATACAATCGATACAGCAATGTTTCTTATCAGTCTGTGAAAAACTTCTAAAACTTCGTTAATTATGATCGGGTGTATCGAGTCCAGGACCCTCAAATGCGCATTAAATAACAACTTGTTCAGATAATTTTTCTTTGTGTACAAAGCCTTAATTTCTTCCTTAAGCCACAGCTTCTGTGCTTTAATTTTAGTGTTAGAGGCTTCTATTGACGTGTTTCTTATATTTATAGTAGCGAATTTAGGTGTTACGTTATGTCTTAAACATTTCTTAATAAACCTGATATTGAGGTTTGTTTTTAATATCTTGGTTTTTAGGCTTTTATATTTATAGACCGCATTTGCTTGATCGGCTTCGAGATACATAGTTACTGTATGGTCTCCAGATCACTGTATATGATTAAATAAATAATTACCTTAATTTTATCCACTAAGTGATCTTCTTTTAACAAAATTACATGTTTCAGGGCTTATATCCCCATCTTCAGGTAAAAACAAAATCTACCCTATTGTTAGGGTTTCGTTAAAAAGTTCACGAAGACACAAACACATAACACACTTAAATAAATTAACACAGAACATCGAGTTTGCATCGGAACGCACTACAACCGAACCAGTGCACTGGCCGAAGTCCGACTTCCAACTGATCCGCACATGCTATTCACGGGTTATTTTCATTGCTGTGTCATATAGTTTATTTGACTTGAATGACAATTGTTCATTAAGTACCTGACTTTTATTCATCCTTAAGGCCTTGTAAATTTCAAATTCTTCTAGGGCATCTAGTAGTTGACCCTTTTTACATATATGTAAAGGTTCCAGATTCTCTTTAAATCTAGTGTATGTATGATTCTCATTTATTAGGTGTTGTGCGTAATGCGATACATTAGTATTGGGGAACTTCTTAGGTAAATATTCTTTGAATCTCTCGGAAAATTTTCTCCCCGTCTGGCCTATATAGATTTTATCGCATTCATTACATCGGATCTTATAAACACCTGAACAATCCTCTAGTAATGCTGTGGTATGAGGCTTAAGTATATTTGTTAATTTATTCGTGGTCCTGAACGAGACAATAATCCCTATCTTGTTTAGTTCATTATGTAGTATATTAGGTAGTATGTTCGTATACCTAGCGGCAACATATTGGGTTTTAACTTTAATTTTGTCCGATCGTTTTAATTTATTAGCGTGTTTATACAAGGTGCTATCAGAAAGTTCCCGGACTAGGTCTAATAAATTCTTTTTGCTTACCTAGGCCATTAATGGCTCCCATCTCCTTCAAAGTAGTCTCCCTGCGAATTGATACAACGAATCCAGCGTTGTTTCCATGCCTGGAAAGTGTCAAAAAAAGTCTTTTGCTGAAGGCTGTCAAGCACCTCCTGCGTTTTTTTCTTAATGTCTTCTACAGTGTCAAAACGGTGACTTTTCATGTGAATTTTTATTTTCGGGAACAGAGAAAAATCACAGGGGGCTAAATCTGGTAAATATGGAGGGTGTGGGACGGTGGCCATATTGTTTTTGGTCAAAAACTCTGTTGTTTTCAGTGAAGCGTGAGCAGGTGCATTGTCGTGATGCAACAGCCAGTTTTGGTCTTCCCACAATTTGGGCCTTTTTCGTCGCACATTTTGTCTCAGCCGCCTCAAAACGTCACAATAAAAATCTGAGTTCACTGTAACACCAGCTGGCACGAACTCGCGATGGACAATGCCTTTGATGTCGAAAAACACAATGAGCATGGTTTTTGTTGCACTTCTGACCTGCCGTGCTTTTTTTGGTCTCGGTGACTGTGGACTTTTCCACTGTGACAACTGCTGTTTTGTTTCTGGATCATAACCATAAAACCAGCTTTCATCACCGGTTATGACCCTGGAGATGAAGGTAGGGTCATTTTCAGACGTTTCTCTGAGTTCACTGCACACATCAACACGGCGCTGTTTCTGATCCACAGACAACAGCCGAGGGACGAATTTTGCAGCAACACGACGCATGCCTAAATTTTCAGTTAGAATTTCTTGACAGCTTCCATAGCTTATTCCGGTACTTGTACACAACTCATGGATTGTTTGATGACGGTCTTCATGAATGAGTTGTCGAATTTTTTCAACATTTTCATCCGTTTTGCTCGTGGAAGGTCGTCCTGAACGGTGATCATCTTCAAGTGACATTCTGCCAGCCTTGAAACGAGCGTACCACTCAAAAACCTGTGTTCTGTGTAGGGAATGTTCTTCAAAAGCTTCTCGAAGCATTGCAAAAGTTTCAGTAGGCGATTTACCAAGTTTAAAACAAAACTTAATGCACGCGCGTTGCTCGAATTTATCAGCCATCATAAAATTAGCAAATGAACGTTAACACACGATTACAAAACACAACGCGTAGACCAAACACAACCTCACAATGCAACGAAACTCGGCAGACTGACTCATTACGTATTACGGAATCGGACACTGGGACGCCAGGTTGTACAGTCACGTCCAACAGCCGTGCCAAGTACAGTCCGGGAACTTTCCGATAGCACCTCGTATATTATTCTATCAATGATTTTACTATTGTAACCATTCACTATTGCTATATGTTTTATTATATTAATTTCATCAATATAGTCTTCTATGTCCATCGGTATATTCGTCAATCTATGTGCCAGTGCATTAAAAGTTGCCATTTTTTGTGTATAAGTATGATTGGAACTAGCATGTATGGCTATATCAGTTGTCGTTGGTTTTCTATATATTTTAAAGCTAAGGAGGTTATTACGTTTATATGTAGTTATGTCCAGGAAATTCAACATATTGTTATACTCTACTTCCATAGTGAATTTAATATTACTGTTTATGCTATTCAAAAAAGTACGCAATCAGTCTATCTGTCTAGGAGTGCCACCAAAAATTAAGAATGTGTCGTCTACGTACCGTGTGTACGAGATGAATTTATTATATAACTTGTTTTTGTCAGAAAGTATGTACTTGTTCTCATAATGATTCATGTAAATTTCCGCTAAAAGTCCACTCACCGGTGAACCCATGGCCAGTCCATCTTCTTGGATAAAAAATTTGTTGTCGTGTAATTCTGTTGTATAACCCCACCATTAAATATACAAGAGCCATAAATTCAGCGGTGAATAAATGTGTTAATTTATTCGATGCTCAATCTAGATGATGTATCAAAAATATAAATCCGAAAGCGCCTGCTTTCAGAGGACTACCAAAGTTACATAAACCTAATATACCAATACGTCCATTAATAAATTATATAACTGCCCCAAGCTATAATGTAGCCAAAAAGCTACAAATAATTATCAAAAACAGCTTAGTAATGGACAACATACATAGTGTAAAAAATACAATAGAATTTATAAACAAAGTTAAAAACATTGACGTACTGCCTAACCATAAACTGATCTCTACGGACATAGTGAATTTGTATACGAACATACCCGTGTTAGAGATGGTAAACATTCTCGAGAGACTTTTAATCAAGACAAAAATCTTAAAACAGATACAAATTGAAGAACTTATATTTTTATTGAAAATCGTTATACAACAGAATTACTTTACACACAACAACAAATTTTTTATCCAAGAAGATGGACTGGCCATGGGTTCACCGGTGAGTGGACTTTTAGCGGAAATTTACATGAATCATTATGAGAACAAGTACATACTTTCTGACAAAAACAAGTTATATAATAAAATCATCTCGTACACACGGTACGTAGACGACACATTCTTAATTTTTGGTGGCACTCATAGACAGATAGACGGATTGCTTACTTTTTTGAACAGCATAAACAGTAATATTAAATTCACTATGGAAGTAGAGTATAACAATATGTTGAATTTCCTGGACATAACTACATATATATTGTAGCGTGACAGATGTATGCATAATATTGAATGGCAATTGATCATTAGAATAATGAAGTTATAATATTTAAATTTGGAAGAAAGCATTAAGTTTAATATAAATAGATTAATTCATAGCAACTGTGGAAAGAAATCATTATTATAAAGAAAATACAAGTTCAAATAAAAGGAGTTACTAGCGATAAGTCATCCAAAACCAGTCTCATAACCAAAGGTTTTCAAGGTATAACCCAGGAAGGTAAAAAAGTAAATAACCAAGCAGTACAGAATATGACCAAACCCACAACGAGGGAGAATAAATAGAATAGAAACCCTAAAATAAGCCAAGATAAAAATAAAAGTATAACGAATTGAAAACCACATGTATACAAATTTAAGAGAGAGAAGTGTATAAAGTAAAAGTTGCCTGTGAACTAAGATGAAACAGTAATATAGTACCCATGGAACAAATCTCCATTGAAAAAACGCTAACCAATTTATTATGTTGATAAGACTATACAACCATTTAGCATTAACATAATATATAAGTGCAAAGTGAACCAGTGATAATTTTGGGTATTATAAAAAATGAACCTTGTGTTTCATTCTTGGCAATCACAAACATTGAATGCAATGAAATATGCATTTTCAATGACTTGAAATGTGTACTGTGACAATATGTTGTTCATAAGACATGAATCTGTTTAAAATAACATTTTGTTTTACATGAAAAAAGAAAAACAGATTTCATAATACTTTTTGAACAATTCATACTATTTATTTATTAATGACAGGGTACAATTCCCCAAAGACAATGTATAAAAGACGGTATAAAAACTGTAGAATCCTACTAATAATAATAGTTAGAAATAAGAATATAAATATAAGGTTTTTATGTATATAGTACAATAATGTTTAAAAATGTTTTAGATATAAGGCCATTTGTTTGGGTCTGATACAACTAACATCAGAACTATAAAAATAGTTACTACTTGTAAATAGTCGAGAGTAATTAAGATGTTAGTTAGTAAAAAACCTTTTTTGTAAACCATATTTCCATGTTAGAAATAAGGATTTTGTTGTAAAATGTCTGACTTGAAGACAACCATTTATTTAAAAAAATATTCTTTATTTGTTTTAACTATTATTTGTATTGTAACCAATACTAATTGTTATTGTGTAATTTGAAAACATGTTTAATTTATAATACTATATGTAAAAGTCAGAGAGGGTATCACACATCATATATTATTTGTAAAATATTTTGTAAGAAAAATTGTTAAAAAATCATAGGCCAAAAGAATGGAAACCAAACTTCATCAAAACAGAGAAATTACTCATTTAAAAGCAAATAAACAAAAGGGGTTTAGACAAAATAAACTTGAGGTCAAGCCATATAATTGCACATACCATTTAGAAAGATTTTAATAAATTATATTCAGAATTATAAATAAAAATGAAAATGACTAAACTCAGAAATTTGGACATGGGAGTCATATATTCCTGAATAATGTTTCAGAATACAACTAATTCAATTAATTACCAGAAAATAAGGGAATATAAACCTTTTAATACAGTATAAGATTATTAATATTAAATATGATTGATAAAATGGCTGAATTTATATGATGACAGGAAGCTAGTTTTGACTTTTCAGAGAATACCAAAAATGAAAGTAAAATTACTATTTTTTGGACAGAAAACACTAGAAAACGGCATTATTTAATCTGAAAATAAGCTGAATGAACTGAAAGATTAATTTAAATAACATCTAGTGAATAAAATTGATAAATAACCCAAGTTTAGGCAATAATATAGTGAACTTTAAAGTATGCACAGGATATGAAAATATATTTGAACAATGTTAAGAATAATATTATATTGGCTAAGAGTTTAATTGAAACTGAAGGAAACAGTTAGTTAATTATTGGTATTTGAACGGTTAACATGACAAACGTTTTGTAACGTGCCTAACCTAACTTATAATAGTCATATAAAGCGAGTGTATAGTACGTTATTGTGAAATCGCGAGTGACTTGTAAAATACTTATAGAACTCTCATATTATAACAGAAACAATCAAGAAACACTCCATAACACAGAACAATAAATATCTACTCCGAAAAACACCACAAAACACTAGAAAACTGTATAATACATTAACCCAAATTAGTGACGGAATCGGGGAAAGTGTTTGAACTAATAATTACACGGATACACTAAATATAACCCAGAAACAGTACACTAGGCACTACACAACATTTAACAAGAGATTTGCAGACACCAGAACAGGAATACTACAGGAAAATCTTTTATTTGGAACGTCGAATATACGAATGACATTTTACTAACTTCACGGCAGCCATTTGCAATATTGGTCGTCATCGCCAGTGCAACGCCTCCTAGTTCAACCCAGCTGTTTGGTGAAAACAATTATTTTATTTTCAAATTATTATTCAATGTCTGTGTTTAGTAATAATTATTAATTTGTTGTAACGTTATACTTTTTAAATATTGGCCCGATTTCTCTGACTTTGATAATAATTGGCTGTTTAAAGAACCCTGTAAAATTTTTATATAATATACTTTGTAACTTTTTCGATATCCTGAGAGTCGATAATAATCGATAAGAGTCAAATTGCTATTAATTAATAAAACATTAATATTCTTCAACACTAAATAGTTCTTCATTTCATAAATATTACTAGTTATCACTAATATAATTATAATTAATAATCTATCAGGACTGTACCACCTATAAGTGAAGATAACCTAAAAAATAAAAAGGTAAACAAGTATCGATTGGTTTGAAGACAGTCTTATGAGTGGTGATAGTTTATTTAAAATATACCAAAACTTTAATAAAAATTTTCAGAAGAGCATTACACTTTTTAAAACTTCACAGCCCTATATAATTAATTATAATTAATCAATTATATTAATTATTTAATAATCATAATTAATTAATTAATTAATAAAATTAAAATTTTTTTTTAATTATTTTTTTTATAAACATAATTTTTTTTTTTTAAATTTCCTTCAAAACAATTTTTGTTTTGAAACTTTCGGTGAAGCTGAACATATATATTTCTTCATCAACTTTACGCTACTCGACCGGTCTTGCTACCATTGGGACTCGACCAGCTGGGAAACTTAAGGAAGTGTTTCAGGCCAGTAAGACGTCGAGAGCCACACCAATTAAACATATTACATTACAACTTATTTTATATTTTATTACAAATTGGCGCACAACTTTAGGGGCTTTAATTAGCGATTGGAAGGCCAATAAATTCTGCCCAATCACTAGTTGGAGCTAGGCAACAGCTACAAAGCCAGAGAATTTCAAGGGAAAATGCAACGACGTGCGACATCTAAGAAACGGGCGGCGGAGGCCGAAAAAGAAATAGAAATCGATATGGACAACAAAGAGGCAACGCCAGTAGAGGTGGAAGAGGTATTACAATCGGTGTTGTCCAAACAAACTGAACAACAAGAGGAACAACCGGAGACACCTACACAGACAGGGGATGTCAATCTCCAAGAGAAACAACCTGAGAAATCCAAAACAGCAGAAGGTCCCATTTTAGAGAAAATGATGGAAATGTTAAAGAAAATGGACGAAAACAGTAAGGGATTGAAAGAAGAATTGAGTGGGATGAACAAGAACATGGAAGAGTTGAAGGGAGACAACCAGTCTTTGAAAGAAGATTTAGGAAATAAAATCGAAACAACAAATAAGAAGATGGAAGAGAAGATGGAAGAAAACAGCAAGAAGATGGAAGAAGAGATGGGGAAGAAGTTAGAAGAATTGAAGGAAGACAACCAATTGTTCAAGGAAGAATTCAAGTCGACCAAAGAAGAATTGATTAATAAAATTGAAAATACTAATCAGAAAATCGATGAAACCAGGAAGAAGATAGAGAAGAACAACCGACAATTGAAGGAAGAGTTGAAAGAAGATAACAAGAAGTTGGAAGAGAAGATGGGGGAGAAGCTGGAAGAATTGAGAGAGGACAATCAAATTTTAAGAGAAGAGTTAAGAGAGGTCAATCAGGAGAATTTGGACAAACTGGACAAAAGAATGGAATTGTTGCGAGAAGAACTGAACAAGGAAATCAATGTTAGCAAGAAAGCGATGAATAAGAAGATGGAAGAAGAAAATATAATGGTCAATCGACAGATTCGAGAGATTGATGGAAAATGCAATCAGACCGAAAAGGAGGTGAATGAGTTTAAAGAAGTGGTGAACATCAAGTTCACGAATATCGAAGAACATAGTCGTAGGAAAGTAGAAGAACAGAGGAAGGAAAATCAAGAAGAGTTCGGAAAAGTACGCAACCAAGTCACAGAGCGATGTAATGATATACAAGAGACCATGGCCAATATCACCGGGCAGGTGCGACAAAGCCGAGAGGAGATGGAAGCAATAAGAAACAGACCGACTCATTTCACCGGATTACCCGTCAACGAAAGCCGAGAGTGGCTCAATTTCCGGCAATACAAACGCAAGCCGATGGAGTTCCTGGCCAGGGTAGAAGAATATTTGACCAAGCATAAAATTACTCAATGGAGCCATAGCAGGGAGATATTCGACGAATCTTTCCGAGACATAACAGATAATTGGTGGATGGCCAACCGGAGTGAAATTTCCGACTACCAACAATTCCGGAAAACGTTTAAGACAAAATACTGGTCTGAGACCACCCAGAACTTGATCCGTGACAATATTTGTAATGGAAGATACAGGTCACAATTAGGTAGCAGTATGACGGCATATTTCTTGGGGAAGGTGTGTATGGCAAAACACCTTGAGCCAGCAATCCCAGAAGAATGTTTAGTGAACAAGATATCATATCACTATGATGAGGA
The DNA here is from genome assembly GCA_034769895.1 of Magicicada septendecula. NCBI lineage: Eukaryota > Metazoa > Arthropoda > Insecta > Hemiptera > Cicadidae > Magicicada > Magicicada septendecula. The sequence continues at coordinate 406,523,071 of CM068375.1, forward strand.
CATTATCAGGGCCCGGAGAGGTAGCCAGATCAAGACGATCCAGGGAATGACCGAGTTATTGGAGGGATACGAGAACGAAGAGTATTATCGGCAGAGCAGAAAGAGAAATGAGAGACCAGAAGCAAGGCTGACTACCTACCCCAATAACGGCAATAACCATGCAAGTAACCGGAACCAGCCCAGTAATTACGACGGCCCTAACAACCAGCCGCGTAATAACCAGTTTAACGGTAATTTTAACGGCGTGAGGAATAACAACCCCTACCCAAATAATAGAAACAATTTTTATCAACAAAATCATAATGTCCCATACAGTCAGAGAAATCCATATCCCAACAATAATGTTGACAGACCTTACCCACCTAACCGAAATTACTATAATAATAATTTTAGCAATAACAATAATAGCAATAGTAATAACCGAGTGTCGCGTCCTAGGGTAAATTTTATAAGAGCAGAAGATCGCGGACCCAGGAGATATTATCAACCGAGGAGGAGCAGCTTCCACGGCGCCGACCGAAGATGGAGGAGTGCGGAATGAGACGGCCCAAGACACGAAGAGGGAAGACGAAGTACCAGCCTGGAAGATCTTGGCAGACAACCGAAGAGGACGTTAAACATCAACCAGGGTACAGAACGTCAGGAGACAAACCAGAGTTTCCTGAACGATGCCTCGGTCAATAATAACATAAACACTGACCAAAATACTTTAAACGAGAGGAGGCAGTAATCAACAACGATGACCCGTTACTGCTTATACTTCCTGGGTTAGAAAAGGATGATTTGCAACAAGCAAACAATAATAAGAATATCACTATCATAAGTAACCATTATCTGAAAGACATACGAACTGAACTTTTGGAAGAGAACGAGAAGAGTCTCAGCAACAGTAATAATGAGATAATTTATATAACAGCGGAGGTGGAAGGAGTTCCCGCTAAAATAATGATAGACACAGGAGCTAATATTTCAATAATAAACTCCAATGAGTTGGAGAGAATACAGAGTACATGTGGTAAAACTTTGCCAATGTTACCAGTCAACAACATTGTGTTGGTAGGTGCAACTGGCCGCCAGAATAAAACCATTAGGAAGCAAGTTTCCTTAAGTGTCGTTAGCCGTGATATAGCTTTAGACATGGAATTTTTAATCGCCACCGGATTACCATTTGACATCTTAGTCGGTTGCGATATTCTTCGTAGATATTCGGCAGTAATCGATCTTAATTTAAATAAAGTATCACTTTTCCCAGACGGAGTAACATGGACCGCAGATCTGGTAGGAAGCACAACTATACTTCCCAGCCCTATACATCAACAACTTCGTAAAATAAATGTTATTAGAAACAGCCCTCTTTCTAAACCCATAATATACAACCATGGTGGAGAGGATTTATGGTCAGTTAAGATCCAAGAAATACGGAATTTCCAGTGCGGAAGCGATAACAAGAAAATACCAACACATCTGGCTGATCGTCTAATCGCTATATATGAGAAATACAAGGCGGTGTTTTCTGATGAACCAGGGAAGGTAAAAAACTACCAGTGCCAACTTCGTTTTAAAGAAAACGTAGAGTTTAACCGGAGGTCATATCCAATAGCGCAGTCGCTCAAAGAAGCCGTGAGAACAGAGATAAACAAGATGATAGAAAACGACATAATTGAGATTAGTCAATCACCTTACACTAGTCCAATTATTGCTGTTCCGAAGAAAGACGGACAAGTCCGGCTCTGTTTAGATGCGCGTGAGTTGAACAAGACAATTGTGAATGACAGAACATCTCCCGGTGAAATAGAAGAGATTTTAAAACGTTTTCATGGTACTAGATTTATTAGCACCTGGGATACGGTCTGTGGTTATTGGCAGGTAGAGCTGCATCCACAAAGCCGCCAGTATGTAGCGTTCATTTTCGAAGGGCGCAATTACCAGTTCAAGAGACTGCTCTTCGGACTTGTCAATTCTGTCGCCATATTTGTGGCATGCATGGACCAGATTCTTAGACAAGAAGCACTCCAATTTACCACCGTCTATGTTGACGATTTACTCATCACATACGGAACCTGGGAGGAGCACTGTTACAGAGTGGAATTTGTACTAAACAAACTAGCGCAGAACAACATAACACTGAAGTTGGAGAAATCCAAGTTCATAGCGCGCGAGGTACAATTCTTAGGCTTCAACCTAGACGACCGAGGTATTACCCCATCAGCAGAAAAAGTGGAGGCAATTCAGAGGTTCCCGCAACCAAGAAACAGGAAACAATTGCAATCTTTCCTCGGACTCTGTAACTATTACAGGAAGTTTCAGAGCCGATATTCCGAGTTGACCGCCAAGTTTCAACCACAGTTATCTGCCAAAAACAAATGGACTTGGGGTGAAGATCAAGATATTACTTTCCGATTAATAAAAGAGAAGTTTCTGGAGAGTGTGATACTTCGTCACCCAGATTTTAAGAAACCGTTCTTTCTAAACTGTGACGCTAGCGACCTAAGCTTAGGAACGACATTATACCAGGAAGACGAGGAGGGACAACATCTGGTAATAAGCTTCGCTAGTCGCACACTGAACCAGTGCGAAAAGAACTACAGTGTGACAGAAAAGGAATTGTTGAGCGTGGTGTTCGCATGCAGCAAGTTCCGGACGTACATTCTCGGATATCAAGTCACGGTACGAACTGATCATAAATCCATCTCGTTCCTTCGTAGGTGCAAATTGAGTCACGGCCGATTGGCTAGGTGGGTACTCGCCCTACAAGAATATGACCTGAAATGGGAATACATTCCAGGAAAGAAGAACGTGGTAGCGGATGTGTTGTCACGTATAAATCTGGAAGATCAGACTTTCGAGGGAGAGAAGGAGAGCTTAGTAAAAATTTATAACATATTCACGACCAGAGCCGATTTACAAGCTTTGTTAATAAATATCCGAATCCATCAGCAGTCTGATCCTAAGCTGAAAAACATTGTGAGTCGTTTGGAAGCCAATGATGAAACCATTTCTAAATATTACCACCTTAACAAGGGAATTTTATTCATAAAAACCGCCTTGGACGATGAGACATGGAAGGTGATAATCCCACACCAAATCGAAAAGGAGGTCATCATCGATTACCATGTCAGGTATGGTCACATGGGAGCGTTAAAAGTGATACAGGCTCTAGAGGAAAATTGTAAGATCAAGAATATCAACCGCAAGGTGAGAACATACATCAAGTCCTGTAAGATCTGCCAATGTGCAAAAGTAAACAATGAAAAGACAGAGGGTATCATGATACCGATAACTTCCAACGCAAAACTGGAAAAAGTGTTTTTGGATATCTGCGGGCCATTTCCCCGTAGCGGTGGTCGGCACAGATATAAATACTTGGTAATCATAATGGATCACTACACCAAGTATATAAAGCTATATCCGGTTAATCGGGCAACCACAGCAAAGGTTTTGGCGGTGATTATTGATTTGTATATACCAGAGATCGGTAGACCATTTTCTATTATTACCGACCATGGTACACAGTTTACGGGGAGGAGATGGCGAGACACTTTATTAGCACTTGGGGGTCAAAACGTATAAGACATCAGTCTACCACCCAAGTAGCAATCCGGCTGAGAGAGTACTAAGAGAAGTGGGTAGTATATTGCGCACGTACTGTCACAACCAACAGAAAAAGTGGCAAGAGTACCTAGCAGCGACAGAAACATTCCTAAATTATGCCCACCATCCAGCTATAGGAATTCCGCCATACTCAGCCATGTATGAGAAGCCGACTCCCCGAGACATTGAACAAATCATTGAATTTCCAACGAACAACAATAGGAAATTCAACCAGTTGAAATTTTACAATAAGGTAGCAGAAGATCAGGAAAAACGGCAAGCCAAATACCAGAAGGCAATAGGGCGAATTGTAACATATAAAGAGGGTGAAAAAGTCCTCCTAAAAAATAGAGAGCTGCCTAGCACCTTAGAAGGCATAACCAAAAAACTACTATTACTATACACTGGCCCATATGTTGTGGTAAATGATAAGCATAACAATACATATGAGTTGAAGGAAATCGTTTCAGGAAAAATCAAAGGAGTGTACAATCAAGCTTCTATGAAGAAATATTATGAAGAATGAGTTGTGAGTTTTAGAATTTTGAATTTATTTTAAAAAAATTCTAAAATAATGTAAGTACATCTTACAACCTAATATTTTGAGAAGAACATTTTGGAGAATTATAAGAAGAAGGAATTTAGAATTTTGAATTTAATTTTAAAAAAAATCCTAAAATAATGTAAGTACATCTTACAACCTAATATTTTGAGAAGAACATTTTGGAGAATTATAAGAAGAAGGAATTTAGAATTTTTATTTTGAAAAAATTCTAAAATATGTAAGAACAACTTACAACCTAATAATTTGAAGAAAAAACTTTATGGAAGAAAGAGAAAGAGAGAGAATTTTGTACTTATTAATTATAAAAATTTAAAATTGAGTAAGTACATCTTACTACAACCTGATGATTTTGGAACAAACTTTATGGAAGAAAGAAAAAGAAAGAATTTTGAATATAACTTATTCTAAAATATGTAAGTACATCTTACTACAACCTGATGATTTTGGAACGAACTTTATGGAAGAAAGAAAAAGAAAGACTTTTGAATTGAAATATAATTACAAAAATTTAAAATTGAGTAAGTACTTCTTACTACAACCTTATAATTTAGAACAAAACTTTTTGGAAGAAAGAGAAAGAGAGAGAATTTTGAACTTAATTTAAAAAATTTAAAATTAAGCAAGCACAGCTTACTACCACTGAATTATGAGAAAAACATTTTGGAAGAATTAAAAAGAAAGGAATTTTGAAGTTAATGTACAAAAAATTTGAAAATGAAGTAAGACCAACTTACTATAACTAAGTTTATGAGAAAACTTTATGGTAAATAATTAAGAAGAATTTGAATTTGGAGAAATACCGAAACATTCAAAAATAATAGTAAGATCACAGTACTATAAACAATTCTGAATGAAACAATTCTGGGAATAAATGAATTAAACAGAATTTGAATGTTGATAGAACGTCAGAACTTTGAAACAAGATAAGATCAACATATTACAAGGATTTATGAGAAATAGTTTTCAATTAAATAAAAAGAATAGTTTGAATTTTACATTAAAAATAACCAAGTTCCAAAAAATAATTATGTGTCAATTATAATTGAATTGAGAAGAAAATAAAGTGATTAATTCAGAAAAGAAGAATTAATTTTAATCCAGAATAAATGCTAGACATTCACAATAGCATTTGAAGGAGTAGAGAAGAATAACAAAAAAGAGTGTAATATGCAAGAAAAGAAAAAATTTGGAAGCAAAGAGACTAATTACCTATGAAACGATAATGAAAACAGTTAATTAAGAGCGAAGAAGAACAACTCATACCAAACAGATGGAGAAGATGATTTCGAACAAATGATAATAATAAGACCTATATGAAATGCAAAGAGAAGAAATACCACATGAAATATAATATAAATGAATTAAGGTTAATGAATGCGAAGGCGGATTAATAACTTTCTAAGAGAAAGGAAAGAACCAAATTGTTTAAATAAAATGATCAATATAACAACCTGTATATCTAATGTAAAGATACAATGTTAAAAAAATTAAATATAATATATTAAGACCATTCAAATATTGAATACGAAAGACTATTTATAAAGACCATGCTAATACTATGAATAACCAGAAGAAAGTATAAAGAGAATTCAGATGAAGAAGAAAGAGAGTTACACTGTAAACAGTAACCAGAATTATTAAAAGCAAGGTTTTCAACCATAATTAAATTAAATATATCAGACAAGTTAAGAGTTTTGAAAAAATATATATGTAATGAGTATAATAATGATTATGAAGATTTATTAAGATAGAAAATGTGAGATAATCTGAGAGACTACGAAGTGGAGAATCCAAAGATATTTTTATTAGTCGAAAATGAGACTACTTTTTATTTATTTATTCGATGACTGACTGAAGATAATTCCAGCAGCATTATGTTTTTGAGCAGGGATGGATATGCCTCTGTACTCAATTTATAGAAGTGGTGTATGGCCAGCAGAGAAGTAGCGTACAGTGCCCCTCTGATCTGCCCCAGCCCACGTGATAGGGAATGTTAGGGAATTAATATCCCAAGGATGCAACACGAAGTTGATAAAGGAAGAAAATGTATTACAATAATAATATATCTCAGAAGACACTAACTATCCGAAAAGGATCAGTAGTAAAACAAATAATTATATATATAAAATTAATTAAACTCTAATTATAAAAAAGTCGATATAAAAATGGAGAAGAAAATGAATTATAAGAAATGATGAAATTATCATAAGAAATTATTTCATCCATAAACATGTCTGAAATAATTACTTCTGGAGGAGAGCAATCTGTAGCGTGACAGATGTATGCATAATATTGAATGGCAATTGATCATTAGAATAATGAAGTTATAATATTTAAATTTGGAAGAAAGCATTAAGTTTAATATAAATAGATTAATTCATAGCAACTGTGGAAAGAAATCATTATTATAAACAAATACAAGTTCAAATAAAAGGAGTTACTAAGCGATGAGTCATCCAAAACCAGTCTCATAACCAAAGGTTTTCAAGGTATAACACAGGAAGGTAAAAAAGTAAATAACCAAGCAGTACAGAATATGACCAAACCCACAACGAGGGAGAATAAATAGAATAGAAACCCTAAAATAAGCCAAGATCAACCACTACAGGTTGTGTATTTCTGAAATCAAGAAGAAGATGGAGAAGATCCCAAGAAACCTGATGGCATCATCAAGAAGATGGAGAAGAACCCAAGAAACCTGATGGCATCAAGAAGAAGATGGAGAAGATACCAGTCCCAGAAGGCAGGAGAAAAGAAGACTGATGAAAGAAGAAGAAGGCAGCATCCTGAAGAAGATGTCATGCTCTTATAAAAGACACCCAAATCCCTATATCCCCAAAATAAATATTTAAAAATAAAAGTATAACGAATTGAAAACCACATGTATACAAATTTAAGAGAGAGAAGTGTATAAAGTAAAAGTTGCCTGTGAACTAAGATGAAACAGTAATATAGTACCCATGGAACAAATCTCCATTGAAAAAACGCTAACCAATTTATTATGTTGATAAGACTATACGACCATTTAGCATTAACATAATATATAAGTGCAAAGTGAACCAGTGATAATTTTGGGTATTATAAAAAATGAACCTTGTGTTTCATTCTTGGCAATCACAAACATTGAATGCAATGAAATATGCATTTTTCAATGACTTGAAATGTGTACTGTGACAATATGTTGTTCATAAGACATGAATCTGTTTAAAATAACATTTTGTTTTACATGAAAAAAGAAAAACAGATTTCATAATACTTTTTGAACAATTCATACTATTTATTTATTAATGACAGGGTACAATTCCCCAAAGACAATGTATAAAAGACGGTATAAAAACTGTAGAATCCTACTTATAATAATAGTTAGAAATAAGAATATAAATATAAGGTTTTTATGTATATAGTACAATAATGTTTAAAAATGTTTTAGATATAAGGCCATTTGTTTGGGTCTGATACAACTAACATCAGAACTATAAAAATAGTTACTACTTGTAAATAGTCGAGAGTAATTAAGATGTTAGTTAGTAAAAAACCTTTTTTGTAAACCATATTTCCATGTTAGAAATAAGGATTTTGTTGTAAAATGTCTGACTTGAAGACAACCATTTATTTAAAAAAATATTCTTTATTTGTTTTAACTATTATTTGTATTGTAACCAATACTAATTGTTATTGTGTAATTTGAAAACATGTTTAATTTATAATACTATATGTAAAAGTCAGAGAGGGTATCACACATCATATATTATTTGTAAAATATTTTGTAAGAAAAATTGTTAAAAAATCATAGGCCAAAAGAATGGAAACCAAACTTCATCAAAACAGAGAAATTACTCATTTAAAAGCAAATAAACAAAAGGGGTTTAGACAAAATAAACTTGAGGTCAAGCCATATAATTGCACATACCATTTAGAAAGATTTTAATAAATTATATTCAGAATTATAAATAAAAATGAAAATGACTAAACTCAGAAATTTGGACATGGGAGTCATATATTCCTGAATAATGTTTCAGAATACAACTAATTCAATTAATTACCAGAAAATAAGGGAATATAAACCTTTTAATACAGTATAAGATTATTAATATTAAATATAACTGATAAAATGGCTGAATTTATATGATGACAGGAAGCTAGTTTTGACTTTTCAGAGAATACCAAAAATGAAAGTAAAATTACTATTTTTTGGACAGAAAACACTAGAAAACGGCATTATTTAATCTGAAAATAAGCTGAATGAACTGAAAGATTAATTTAAATAACATCTAGTGAATAAAATTGATAAATAACCCAAGTTTAGGCAATAATATAGTGAACTTTAAAGTATGCACAGGATATGAAAATATATTTGAACAATGTTAAGAATAATATTATATTGGCTAAGAGTTTAATTGAAACTGAAGGAAACAGTTAGTTAATTATTGGTATTTGAACGGTTAACATGACAAACGTTTTGTAACGTGCCTAACCTAACTTATAATAGTCATATAAAGCGAGTGTATAGTACGTTATTGTGAAATCGCGAGTGACTTGTAAAATACTTATAGAACTCTCATATTATAACAGAAACAATCAAGAAACACTCCATAACACAGAACAATAAATATCTACTCCGAAAAACACCACAAAACACTAGAAAACTGTATAATACATTAACCCAAATTAGTGACGGAATCGGGGAAAGTGTTTGAACTAATAATTACACGGATACACTAAATATAACCCAGAAACAGTACACTAGGCACTACACAACATTTAACAAGAGATTCGCAGACACCAGAACAGGAATACTACAGGAAAATCTTTTATTTGGAACGTCGAATATACGAATGACATTTTACTAACTTCACGGCAGCCATTTGCAATATTGGTCGTCATCGCCAGTGCAACGCCTCCTAGTTCAACCCAGCTGTTTGGTGAAAACAATTATTTTATTTTCAAATTATTATTCAATGTCTGTGTTTAGTAATAATTATTAATTTGTTGTAACGTTATACTTTTTAAATATTGGCCCGATTTCTCTGACTTTGATAATAATTGGCTGTTTAAAGAACCCTGTATAATTTTTATATAATATACTTTGTAACTTTTTCGATATCCTGAGAGTCGATAATAATCGATAAGAGTCAAATTGCTATTAATTAATAAAACATTAATATTCTTCAACACTAAATAGTTCTTCATTTCATAAATATTACTAGTTATCACTAATATAATTATAATTAATAATCTATCAGGACTGTACCACCTATAAGTGAAGATAACCTAAAAAATAAAAAGGTAAACAAGTATCGACTGGTTTGAAGACAGTCTTATGAGTGGTGATAGTTTATTTAAAATATACCAAAACTTTAATAAAAATTTTCAGAAGAGCATTACACTTTTTAAAACTTCACAGCCCTATATTAATTAATTGATCATAATTAATTAATTAATAAAATTAAAATTTTTTTTTTAATTATTTTTTTTTATAAACATAATTTTTTTTTTTTTTTTAATTTCCTTCAAAACAATAATTTTTGTTTTGAAACTTTCGGTGAAGCTGAACATATATATTTCTTCATCAACTTTACGCTACTCGACCGGTCTTGCTACCATTGGGACTCGACCAGCTGGGAAACTTAAGGAAGTGTTTCAGGCCAGTAAGACGTCGAGAGCCACACCAATTACACACCAATTAAACATATTACATTACAACTTATTATATATTTTATTACAATATATACGTAATAACCTCCTTAGCTTTAAAATATATAGAAAGCCAACGACAACTGATATAGCCATACATGCTAGTTCCAATCATCCTTATACACAAAAAATGGCAACTTTTAATGCACTGGCACATAGATTGACGAATATACCGATGGACATAGAAGACTATATTGATGAAATTAATATAATAAAACATATAGCAATAGTGAATGGTTACAATAGTAAAATCATTGATAGAATAATATATAAACACGCTAATAAATTAAAACGATTGGACAAAATTAAAGATAAAACCCAATATGTTGCCGCTAGGTATACGAACATACTACCTAATATACTACATAATGAACTAAAAAAGATGGGGATTATTGTCTCGTTCAGGACCACGAATAAATTAACAAATATACTTAAGCCTCATACCACAGCATTACTAGAGGATTGTTCAGGTGTTTATAAGATCCGGTGTAATGAATGCGATAAAATCTATATAGGCCAGACGGGGAGAAAATTTTCCGAGAGATTCAAAGAACATTTACCTAAGAAGTTCCCCAATACTGATGTATCGCATTACGCACAACACCTAATAAATGAGAATCATACATACACTGGATTTAAAGAGAATCTGGAACCTTTACATATATGTAAAAAGGGTCAACTACTAGATGCCCTAGAAGAATTTGAAATTTACAAGGCCTTAAGAATGAATAAAAGTAGGTACTTAATGAACAATTGTCATTCAAGTCAAATAAACTATATGACACAGCAATGAAAATAAACCGTGAATAGCATGTGCAGATCAGTTGGAAGTCGGACTTCGGCCAGTGCACTGGTTCGGTTGTAGCGCGTTCCGATGCAAACTCGATGTTCTGTGTTAATTTATTTAAGTGTGGTATGTGTTTGTGTCTTCGTGAACTTTTTAACGAAAACCTAACAATAGGGTAGATTTTGTTTTTACCTGAAGATGGGGATATAAGCCCTGAAACATGTTGTAATTTTGTTAAAAGAAGATCACTTAGTGGATAAAATTAAGGTAATTATTTATTTAATCATATACAGTGATCTGGAGACCATACAGTAACTATGTACTAATTGGTTAATTTACCAACAAAACTCTTATAACACTTTTTTAACATTATTCTAACTACTATTACTCCCATACACATTCCTTTACTAAGATATAGTGTCTCCTTCTCCCAGCTTCACTCTAATATATTACCTTTTATCTTATTTCTAAGTATTTCTTATTTTCTATTACTTAAGTTAATAACACAACAAGTCTTAGATACTTACTAGCTAACATACTACTAAATATTGGTTTGCTATATTAATATAGTTTGTTGTTTATTGTATTTCACAATATAAACACTTACACTTCACTTTTCCTTTCACATAGGGTTTATTTATTTAATATAACTATCACTTTTTATGCTATGTTATTTACATAGTTTGTGGTCGTTAGTTCTACTTATATGGTTCTACACTTCACCTTTCATTTCACATATATTGTTTATTTATTTATCATATTATCACTGGGTTGCTATCTGTCATTAACAGTTTATTTATTATTTTTTTTCATATGTCACCTTTGTATTCAATATTACAATTGCTAAGCTTGATTTTATTCTACTTGCTTTTGGCTAATTTATTACTTAATAGGGTATTTTTATTCCTATCTTCCTATCTTGGGTTTATACATTTATTTTTCTTTTCTTTTCTTTTAAATCACATAATATATCTATTTTACAATTATTTTTCATATAGTTTACATCTCAATTATGCCCTATATGATTTAGTGCCTTTATTTTACATTTTATTTTAGTTACATTTTAGACTATACTGATTGTAGTCATATTTTGGGTTGTATCATGGTTTCTTGTTCTCTCACCTTATCCAATCTATTGGGTTAAGTCATAGTCAGTGTCTTAGTCAATTGTTATTTATTAGTGTTGGGCTATCAATCTTCAGGTTATAAGTTTTTATTTTTCCTTCTACTTTCAGCTTTTCCTTCGTTAATGATTAGTGATTTTTGGTGCTATACAATATTTATTTATCAAAACCTTTGTACGTACATACATATTTTATTATGTTTATAACACATTTTGACAAGGAAAATCATATAAAAGCAATAAAAACTAAAACAATGAGGTATTGGTCGGTAAAAAATAGGAAACCCCGCTTAACACGATTTTCGTTTTACGCGAATCGCCGAGGAACGTATCACTCGTGTTAAGTGAGGTATGACTGTACTGTTTTTTACATACGATATCGATACTTCATTTCTTTCCAGATGCCACGGTCAAGCATGGACTGGACAACTGTTGCCAACGACTCCTTCAATCGATGGAACTTTCCTCATTGCTTAGGAAGTATTGATGGAAAACACATTCAAATAACAGCTCCAGATAACAGTGGAAGCATGTTTTACAACTACAAAGGCACACACAGTATTGTACTACTTGCAGTTGCTGATGCTAATTATAATGTAATGTATGCAGATGTTGGGTGCCAGGGTCGAATATCTGATGGCGGAGTATTCAAATGCACCAGTTTGTGCGATAAAATTAAAAACGGTAAACTTAATTTACCAGCTCCACAGGCATTACCAGGGAAAACCGTTAAGGTCCCGTTTGTTTTTGTTGCTGATGATGCATTTGCACTTTGGCCCAATATAATGAAACCATATCCCGGACAAAATCTTTAGAGTTCTTGTCCCAAACGAATATTTAATTATAGATTAAGCAGGGCTAGGAGAATTATTGAGAATGTGTTTGGTATTCTCACTGCCAGGTTTAGGGTTCTTTTAACTTCAATTAATCTGCATCCTGATAAAGTTGAAACTGTGGTATTGGCATGTGTGTACTTGCACAATTTTCTAAGGAGAGATAGAGCATCAAGAAATGTTGACTCTCCACCAGTAACATTTGACTCAGAGGATTCAGATAATAATGTAATAGGTGGAAGCTGGCGAACAGATGTAGGTAATGAAAGTTTGCTTTTTGGATTACAAGATATAGCTAGAAAACCTTCAACAGAAGCGCAAAAAATTCGCGACTATTTTGTGTCTGCTGAAGGAGCTGTATCTTGGTAAAATAACTTTTCATAGGAGTAGGCCTAGTCTTTGAAAGGTCTATGTAAGGTTCATTACGGGTCTTTTGTGTTATACGACCACAAAGCATTGGCATTGGCATTTTGTTCATCTTTCATTAAACTGAGTATAGTTCTCAGAATTTGCTATCTCTGTTTATTGATTAGTTAAAAGATGCGTCCAGTCTCGCCTCTGTGTGTGATTTATACGAGTTGATTATAGAAACAAAAGCGAGTAATGGTAAAGGCAATCAGCGGGTCTTTTCTGTTTTGTAACAATATCATAATAGTGAAAACTTACCAAAATAATGATGTAGATCTGCATACAAGACTTTGAAGTAGTTTTATATTTTATTCATCAAAAACACAAATTTTATACACCAAAAACACCTAACCTAATTTCACGAACTGGAAAGTTATTGTTTATAATTCAGGAGGCCAAAAGGCCTTGATGTCCTGTAAAATTTGTTCAAATAAGTCAGTGCCTGCATGTCGCTTCCGCCACATAAACTCACACAGGTAAGAGTCTAACATTTCCCTATGAGTTCCGCACTCTTTCCTATTTCGACGCTTGGCTGACGACCACATTGACTCGACCTTCTGAGTGTGAGCGCCAGTGACGGGATTGATAAAATTTTCTGAATGATTTACTGTTAAATGCGTAAAGTTGAATCCACGAATGTTTGATATGCCCTGATATGATGCCCACAATTCCGACATGAGGCCAATGCCAATGCTTTGTGGTCGTATAACGCAAAAGACCCCATTACTTTTATTAGTAACATTTTGTAAAGCTATTCCTAAAAAATATAATTTTGGCTGTTTCCAGAGAAAGAGCATATTACAGAAAAATCAACATTTTGAAAAACTATTTAAAGTTGTATTTTTTTGCCAATTTGCTTCAAAATTGAGTTGTTTAGTTTATTTGAATGTAAATTTATTTAAAATAAAAGTTGCATACGTCCTTTTTTAGTAAATGCATTTTTATTTTTGGTTTTGTTATATAATTAAGTATGTTTTCAAAGTTACATTACTAAATTTAATGAGAACAATTGTAATAAAAATATTGTAGGAAAATAAATGTTGTAAAAAATTGAAACTCAAATGATTTACAAAAACCACAAATCCCAAAAAAGGCCCATAAGTTATGCCCTTTTCCAGAATCAGCCTCTATATAAATTATAATTATTCGCTTACCTCAGTTTGTATTTCTGCTGCCTCTTGAAGTGTTATTTGGTAAAAGGAATAGAAGCGCATCGTACCAGAATCAGTTGCACTTCTTCGGTGAATCTGTCAGTTTCTTATGCTCACGACGAAACTGACATTTCAAATTATGTATTTTCTTTTCCACCAACGCGCTGGAAATGTCATATTTTTTTGATAAAGAATCAACAGCGTCTTTCTTTTTATTGCGATTCTTAAACTCACTGGACGAGATGTCCCACAAGCATGGTAGGGAATGCATGTCTTCAATAAACTTCAAAGTTACTTCGACAGACCACATTGAACGCATTAATAATTAAAATGTAAAATTTTAAACGGCAAATAAACAAAATGTACAGATTCGATAATTAAAGACGTACAAGAGATATTGAGGATTCGAATGACGAGAAGCAACTGGTGTACACTGTAGGCCGGAAGTGCGAAGCATACGTGTATTTAGTCACGTATGCACTGCAGTGAGTCTATATACAATGTCTAAAGTTTCCCGTTTCAACGGGAGACACATATACAAGGATTTTTGTCTCAATTTTGTCTAAAGACTGTCTAGAGACAATGTCTCTAGACAGTCTTTGGACTATATATATACAAATTTTCGACTGTCGCTATACAAAGTCTAGAGACAAATCTCTGTGTGTACTAGGCTTTAGAGATATGACTCAAACAGCAATGATTTGTAACAATCTTTACTTTAATGTCTGCATATAAATTTGTTTCTTTGTACAGTGGTGAAAAATTCTGAATAACTAACCATAAAATTTACCCAACCTTTCTACTTCTTGGTACCTGGACTTTTAAAGTGAACCACCTAATTATTCCAAAGTGTTGGGATGACTAGCAATTTTTCATATAACAGTAATATTATAATCCATCCATTTTATAAATGAAAATAAACTGTGATTAAAAACAAGAACAAACACGTTTTTAACTAAACAAAATGTACAGGTTGGACTATTTTTCTGAACACTCAAATGGGCAGATATATTAACAGAACAACAGTCACATGTAATAACAGAACAATAAACAGTCCAACACATGTGACTAATATAAATCCAACGTACTCCGACTGTTGACCTAACCTTAAAGTGCACAGCTGGTTTAATGTGACACAATACGGTACTTGAGCGCAGTGGTGAATGTCTGGAAAGATGTGCCTTGTTGTCTTGACTGTGCACTCATTATAACGCACATGTGGGTGCTGATTATGCTACACACATGGGAAAGCCCGTGCAGTTTGTGAAAGTTACGAACATGAAATTCTTAAATGATAGGTTGTGCATATAAGATGGGTGCGGTTCTCAGAACAGCATTTTAAGGGAAAAAAATCGTCTTATATTCGGGCCAATATATATGCCCATTTGTACAATCTATAACTCAAAAAAGTAAGGCAGGTTACTATCCTGTACTCCCAATGTGTTATGAAACCTGTTTTCAAAACAACGGTCACACTCAAACCAAGCAATTACAATTGACTTTATGTTCCATACAGATGTAAAAGCTGTAATTTCTAAAAACAACAATTTCACAGAGAAATATAAAAAGTAAGAAGTGAAAAGTTTCAAACAATAGGTAAGTACTGTTACACAATGCTCGTCCAGCAAAGTAACAGCTTTGATTGAGTTTTGTTACTAAATGTATGTTTTACTTTTTGTATGTTCACCAAACAAAATCACATTGTCAGTTTAATTTATATTTCTAAAGTTAATAATGTTTAATGCCACTAAAAAAAAAATGCATGTAATAATAATTAAATTACAGTTGGATGATGTTAAATCAAAAAACAAATATTTTCCCAGCTAAAGAACTCATGGGTTTTATGAAATCTGTTCAACTGAGAAATAGCTAGTCAGCTAAAATACAATTTCAATCTTGCAATGAAGTATCGACTCAGTGGGTTATAGTCCCTCAAAGTCCTACGGAAATCTGATGTGCTTTGTTCACAGATAAATACCATTTCTGTTCTGAATCACATATTATTTTATTCACTAATATGATGTATATTACGAATTGTATAGGTCACATCAACATTACTGTTATGTAAAATCTCGCTAATTGTCCCAACTCCTTCAAAAAACTAGCATGTCCCCAAAAAATCGGAATAATTACATGGTTCACTTACAAGTACCTACTTATTTGTACACACGTTCCACAGTTATTTATTTGTGTATTTTCGTTTTCTGAAAGTAAGAGAACACAAAATTATTACAGGAAGCCAAGATACTGAACTTATCACTCACAATTACCAAAATGTGTGTGATCCATTGCATCTAATTATGAATCACAATAACTATAAGCAACTAACCTGTCATTTAATTGACCATTAACACTATGATTATTATAACTAGTATTGGTATTTTAAACTAGTCAAAACTGAAGTTGATAAAATTTTGAATATCAACTACTGTACTGGTATGTTGGTCAGAATAATTTAGTTAGTATGTACCGGTATAATTTAGTTGGTCAAAAGTTATAAATTCAATAAATTGGTTATATCTAAGTGACCAATTATGATAATATTACTTCAATCCCGCTAATAACTTTGTACTTTTCTTAAGTTAATGAACCTAGTATTTCCAATTTTTCATATATACACCCTTTCTGCACAGAAATTTACTAAAAACATCATTAAGCACCTCAAAATTGTTTAAACATCATGTGGGCCTATAATTTCTTAGTTTAAACATTTTAATTACCACCTTCATTTTAAATACACTACAACAGGATGTTTATTATGGAAGTCTACAAGAACGTGCACATAATTTGTACCATTTTTGTTTTCCTTGGTTCTACCTATCATGTATTTAACTATAATGTATATTATTTACTTGATTTATGTATATTTAAAACAGTTGCTTTGGGGTTAAACGTCTAATAATACAAACAATTCAATTTCGATTATATAAATAACCATAACCTACACGCGACTAAAACCATGTAACACCACTTCACCAAATTAAGACTCTGCAACATGATTTAACACTACAGTTCGTTAAAAAATTTTACGCCGTTATTCACTTCTACCCCACTTCTGGCCTACTCACGTTAATTTGTTTGATTTTAAATTAATAGCATTTAACGACAATTGTAAACTGCTTGCTAGTTCAAAATATTAATAAAATAATTGAATATGTTACCCGCTTTCTTCTTCATTCATTTGAGTTTCGCTCGAAATAAGCGTATTCGGTGGTAAAATAACTTCCCTGATTTGCGATTTTATGACAAATTTCATTATAACGCATCAAATCGATGTTTTAGACAACACTCCGTCTAGAAACACGAAGGAAGCGAAAAAATGGCGGTTAATTTTTTGACAATGAACGAATAATAATTCACATGAACTTTAGAAATTCCCTGTTAACAGACTTATTTTACACAGCTTCATTGTATTCATTTGTGGAAACATTAATTTATATACGAGTTTTTAAATAATAACCTTACAACATACATAATAATGTATAATAACATATACTTCTAGTTGATGCACATTGTTTTATATCATTTAGATCTCATATTTTACAATATGTAGAAATTGATCTGCGCACTTTAAATATAATTACACAGTATATTTTTCTAAATGTTAAATAAAGTTGTTAGTTTGTAAAGCTATTTTTGTATACATGTGAGACCAACAAATGTAAACACAAGAACGCGTAATATAGTTCGCTTGAGACGATAGCAACCTAACAGCTGCTTTTGACAGAGAAATGTTAGAAGCCTAGAAGCTGTAGTTACATGAACGGGAGAAAGTTATATTTTATATTGTATTATTAGAATTTATTTTCACAGAGGAACAACATATTATGTATAATTTCGAGCATAAATAGTAACTGATTGCTAGGTAGTGTCGTTTTACTGTAATGACCTGTTCTAATAATCGTGGGTTTGTTTATGTAGGTGGTGTTGTACCAACCTAACCTCTGTATTAAGGACAGTAATATGCGTATTTAAATGTTTTGTTTCCTATGACTAATTGATTGTAGGAAATAATGGATGTGTCAACACCTGAAGAAGAAGATTTTCCAGGAAGACTTCTACATCAGGTTTGGCATATACTTTATTTGACGAGCCAGTTTCTCCAAATAAACTATGTATGTCACTTAAAAATACAGGATGGCCCATAAGTCAGTTGGCAAAATTGCAAATAGCACTTTCATTGTAGAGGTGCAGCAGGGATACAGATACAGATAACGCATACAGATAGTTAATAGCATAGTTCTCATGACCTACAAGAAATGCTCAAAGTGGCCTCCATCCTTTTCTAGTCAAGTCAGGTAACTACTATGCTAGTCAATCGAGCGTCTACATACTGCTAGTGCCAACTGATTTATGGGCCACTCGGTATATATCACCATTGACTCGGAACACAAATTTTTTATTGGTAAAAATGTAAAACTTTTACCTTGTTGCCTGAAGCAGTTTTCGCTTATTACAAGCTTGTATTAAGGCGATAGTGCTGCATAAATAAACCATAAATGATAAAAACCACCTTTGATAAAAACTGAATACTAAAAAACTTCTTGAAAAGTATGAACACAACCTTCACGTCTTCTTGGAGAAAACTGAGATGTGTTTCACTTCTGACACATGCATATTACATGTACCATTGGCACAAAAACAGTTGATTCATGTCTGGTATACTTCAGGTTTACAGCTTTGCAACAAAATCTAATATTTTTATATTCCACCAATTTGAACAACAGCTGAAGTTTACCTTTCTAAAGTGATGATGTTATAAACAATTTTTATTATTGTAGGCTGCCCTTTGGGACAATGCAGAGCTTCTTGAAGATCTTCTGCGTGGAGACCAGCTAGCACACATCAACAGTCAAGATTCATGGGGTCGTACACCATTACATGCTGCTGCTACCACAGAGAACTCACGTTGTTTACGAGTTTTGCTTCAGGCTGGCGGTAATATAGTTAAACCATTTATAATGGCTATGGTTACTTATTGCATTTATAAATAAAGGTAAACTAGGCCTATTCATGTCTCCTGTTTTACTAAATATAAGTATCACTTAAAAGTTTTACCAATAAAAAACGTGTTCTGAGTCGATAGTGATATACTTATATTTAGTTAATCAATGGACACATCATGGACAACGAAATCCAAGAATCCCCTGTTTTATTTACTAGTTGACAATAGTTTGTAGCATTTTGTATTAGACTGTGCAAATAGCATGGAGCTGGATTCTCCCATAGTGTGTAAAATATTTATTCACGTACAGTTTGACAAAGTTAACTTCACATTGTTTAGCGTGTTTACAGTCACTAATAAGAGACAAGGAATTGATTGATGGGCATGTGTTGTGGCAGGAAATTTTGTGTTGTTGTCTGTCATCATATTTTGTCTCGTGTAGATAGTATTTTCATGTATGTGCTGCTGCATTCAACTTATACAACTTGTTTACATTCTATAATTTTTGTAATTCTATAAGTTTTTTATTTTCTATTCGTTATGGCCCTACAAACAACAAGTTATAAATTTAAAAACATTTAAGTTATATTTAGTCATAACTGGCATGATTTTTAATGTAGTGTATCAGATCAGTAAAAGTTCATTATGTTAGTTATGTTTAAATTAGTCCCATTATTTGTGACAAATGCTTTTTGATATGTTAATACAAAAAGATACTTTGTACGTACTTGTTTTTTAGATTATTTTTTTAAATCTTACTTTATGCATATTGTAAGGGTACATATCTTCAACATACATTTATGAAGCAACATGATAAGAATAAAATACTAAATGATTAACACTATGAATTAAAGGGATGAGTCAGAGATAAAGGAATGGGTAGTTAACATAATTATACGATCAAACAAATAAAGGTAATAATGAAAGTAACCTCTGATAAGAGAAATGTAGCAAGCAACGAAGCAAACATTGAAAACGATAGTACAATGCGATTTAACCAAAATAACCCAATAGATATGGTAAGTGAATAAGTAGAACAAGCACCAAAACCAGTGAAAGGATATATAAAACAAATAAACTAAGTGAGTAGGTAGAACAAGCACCAAAACCAGTGAAAGGATATATAAAAGAAATAAAATAAGTGAGTAGGTAGAACAAGCCCCAACACCAGTGATAGGACATATAAAGACAAATAAAACAATCAAAGGTAGACCAACAATACCAGAACACAAGTAATACAATAAAAAGTAGTAACAAGTATTATAAGGAGTATGTAAACCAAAGTACACTACCAATAATAATTAAGAGAAAACATTTGTTAATATAATGTATGTATTATTAATAACCCATAGCGAGAGAAAAAAATAGAACATAAAATATAGAAAAATGACTATAAAACTGTGTTTTAAAACCCGATCCAAGAGTGAGAGATAGGTAGGAAGTGGTAACAAGAAACAGTGAAGTGAGTGTATTAAGATTTAAGAGTGATCAAAACCATCAGTGAGTGGTAAAAATAAGTGAGAGCTGATAATTGCTAATCACAGAAAGGTCTGTGGCAATTAATATCAATTATCCAGTGACCACAAAAGTGTACTAATAACAAACTGAAACAAAGTGTAACAGACTAGATAATAAGTAGGGTTTAGATAATAGTAGTACTTACTACTTGTCATATTTTAATTTGCAAATCTTAATGTTAGGTATTAATTTGTTAATTAGTATTATTGTTCATGTATTCAAGAACAAATGACTATCAGGGTGTTAATACACAGAATACATGATTTTTGATTCACAGAAATAAGAATCCTATATCATTAATTTAAAATGGTATATTAAAGAACATTTCATGACAAATTGATAGTAAAAAAAGATATTAATATTAGGTAGTAAACAATTGTTGAAAGTTCAGTTTTATGGCTTAATGTCAATTAGAGTTAGTCAAAGGATATATCATTGTATTAATATGTTTAGTTCATGTTTATGGTTTTATTTTTATGTCATGTAATAATTATAATTCATCAAAGGGTATGAGGAGATGAATAGTATGAACATTTTAGTTAATGACATACAAGATAATAATTGTATTTTTTAATAAGAAGGAGTTAATTTTATGTTATGAAGACTATGAAGATTTTGAATAATGACATGCAATGTAATAGTTATGTTTAATGATAAGAAACATGGCTGGACAAGATACAGTCCATCAAGTTATTTATATGTTTTGTTAATAGATTTAAGTTTAATAGATATGTGAAAAATGAGAGTAGGAGTAAAACTAATAATGATATAAAAAATAACAAACAACAAATTAATAAATATAATATAAATAGCAGGTAAAATATCAGATAGGAAATAATTTGGTAAAAGTATAATGACATGAATAAATTATAAAAACAGTTCAATGTATTACAAAAAACCAATAAGAACGAATGCAAACAAGCAAACTATATGTGCTTAGTAAATAAGGTTTAAATAGAGCAAATTAAGAAATTCTAAAATGTTACAGTTTAGGCCTATCAATGACATAGCTGTATAAGTTCAGAAAACCAATAATAAACAATTAAATACTATAATTGGATAATATGACCAAATAAATTATGTAATTACAATTAAATAACCAGAATAACATGTCAAAATAGTGATAAATAAAATAAATAAGTGAAATGTGTATTAAAATAGAATTAGCAGTTTTGTACAAAAACATTATTACAGGGCCTAGATCAGCCTTATGAGATGTCAAATTGATCATTGAAAGAAAATAAGAACATCTATATTAATATTTCAAGGATTGGAAGTATCCCCAAGGAAATATGGTCATTATAAAATACAGTGGAAATCGTTTAACGCGAAAACGGTTACCACAAAATATCGTTTAACACGAAATACCACTCGGGTACCGATCGCCGTTTGTTATGTACAGTGTATTATTTGTACGGTTAACACGAAAGGTTTACCTGAAAAATATCGGTTAACACGAAAAATTTTTGTTAAAAATAATTTTTTTTTGGCTGGCTTTTAAGTAACTGCATACAAAATAAAGCCACACAAGTACGCCCAAAAGCTTGTTTTCGATGTAACGGAATCCATTCTTCATCTCTCAAAGAGAAAGAGCAGGTAGTGATCATAGTTTGTTTTGTCTACCTGTTTTGTTTTGTCTTCAGTACCAAGTTCTATTTACAGTACGTACTGTATACAGTGTATCGTTGTTTACGAGAAACCATAGCCTCTCCTTCAGCACCAAATGTGTTGTTCATTGACCGCAAATAAACCGTTATCGCTTACATTAACTACCTACTCTATAGGGTGTGGTGAGTTCAGTTCAGTTGTATTCTGTGCGTGTAGCCTACAGCGGTGGTAAAGTTTGCGGTACGGTACCGATAACATTTTATTGTAAAAAATTTACTCAGTTGTGAGGATTAACTGTTTACTTTTTTACTGTACAAACTTCTTAGTCTTTTACAGCCAGTTAAGTGACGTTAAGCGTGTGACGTGTACGTGTTAAGTGAAGTTACGCTTTCGTAAATTACGTTTTTGCAGTCCGGAAGTAAAATGGAGAAGAAAGTGCGTAAACAAAGTGCCCTCTCTTTAGAAAAAAAAGTTGAACTCCTCCAAGCTGTTAATGAGGGTATTCGAACTAAAACAGAAATCTGTAAAACATTCGGTATACCAAACTCGACGTTATCCACGATTGACACGGAAAATGATAGTGAAAATGTTCCTACCGCTACCGATATGCTTTCGTTGCTGAGCCGTGTTCGTCGATATTTTGAAGCCAACTCGGAAGGTGAAATGTTTGAACACGTTGATAAATTAGAACAATTTGTTGAAAATAAAATAGTGCAAAATTGTGTGCAAAAGAAAATAACGGATTATTTTAAATAAAGATAAACACGAAAACTACGGTAAAGTTGAAAGACATACAGTAGTCTATAAGAAAACCTAAATCATGGGACTAAATTTAGAACAGCTAATACTGTAATAATTTTAAGAAAAATTAACAATAATAAACCATGAGGATAAATAAAAGGTTGTAGGCCTATTTGTTGCATTTTACTAGATAGTACAATAAATAATCTACAGTACACTATTTGTTCACTTCCTCATTTTGTTTCACTTTTTGTTCGCTTAACGCGAAATTCGGTTTACACGAAAAAAATAACTGGTCCCCGTCATTTCGTGTTAACCGATTTCCACTGTATTTGTATACTTTGAACAAAAAACCAGGATTTATAACAATAGTTTCAAATGTACTTAACCAACCAGAGCCAAGCCGGTTACCATAGAAACAGAACGTTATTATAATTTTGACCATTAGGTAACGGGATTCCATTATTAACAATTCAGAGTGTAGACGCTTTACTGATGCGGACCTTTTAAAAAGCAAATAAGTCAGAAGATTAAAAAGGAATGAACCCAAATTGAATACTCGAAGTAAACAAGAGTTCCAGCAACACCAGGAGGAAGAATAAACGAAGTTACAAAATTAATAAGTAACAAAAAATTGTAATAAAACAAACAGACGCTAACGAAGACGACAACCCTATCGTTTGAGATTAGATGAACGCATTAACAACAGCGAAGAAACCATTGATGATCGATAACACTAACACCGTGATTGTGTTAAGTATAAATTAAATTATAATTAATTAAAAAACAAACTGGTTCACTTTTCTCACAATAGAAAACTCTCACTATGAACTTGGAACTCCTATTTCTTTCAAAGATTAAATAAAAGATATTTATGAATACCTGAACTAACTATAAGATAACCTATGTATTAAAACGATAACACTGACACACACTTTTAACACCACAGAGTTGAATTTAATGTAAACCTCTTTCATATTTAATTACCACAATTGTAAGGTGGTGTACTTTATTTAAATATCTTGTTCTAAACTTTTTTTCGTACTCAAAAGAATCCATTGGCAAATTAACTTGTGTAAATAAATACGCATGTCAGACATAGCAGCCTATGACTGAGGCGCTGCCACCCTGCTCTCTGCTGAGTAAACAATTAATTTATTGCCGATGCTAAAAATTATTATAATACTTTCAATTGTACAATGATTATTGAAAATTAATGAGCTATCAAGTGAAATAAATAAGTGTGAATCGTTACTAGCTCTCCTGTAATTATTTCAAATGTATTATGTATGTTGTGTTCTGTAGCAGTGAATAGGATTATTCGACCAAATTTTATGTTGGCAACACATCTCCCCAGACAAGCGAAATTCGAGTTCCCACCAGTCGGCGAATAATTCGAATTGTCCATCACAGTACCGTAAACAAACTGATACAGAATCTTTTAATTGTTTTTGGGAAAACAATTTGGCGCCTACCGGGAAGAAAAAACCAGTGAGTAAGGACAGGTAACGACTGACTGACAACAACAAGATTCGGGACGGCTTATTAGCGCGATCGCGATCACCATTATCAGCGACGACCTTATCACAAATTGATGCATTCAACGTGTTACTTATTAATAAACGCACAGATATCAGAGCGGTTTATAACAATATTTAACTCTGTTCCGTTAAATAATTTTTCGTTAAATAATTTTTTAATTAATAATTAATTATTTAATTGGTTCGGTTTAAATAATTGTTGTTTATTTATACTTGATTAATTATTGTTTGTAATCCTGTGACGATTTAAATTGTAACAATAATCAAAAAAATAAAAAATTTTAAATTTAAGGTTGCGAGCTATTAAGCCATTTAAATCTCACTATAATAACATAAAAACCTGTATGTACTCAGTATGAGAGGAAGAAGTAAGTAATAAGCCCAAAGAAACTTTCGGGATATGTTTTCCCCAAGATATTTAAAATTGTTAGTGTATTTTATTTCTCCATACGTAGTGTCCAGGCACGTTTTCGGGAATTTAAATATGGTGGTCATAATTTCCGTTTTAACAAAGAAGATTTGGAGGCCTGCATAAGCCTATTTATTTAATCATAAAGATTTTTTTTTGAAATATATTTTCCATTCTTCAAAACGTACGGACGATACTAAAACTTCAGTTATTGAAGATTGAAGATCACTGCAAACAACTTCGAGTACACGGTTTTTTTTTATACTTAGTCTGTGTGATGATATTTAAATGAATTTAAAATATCTGTGAATGGATAACCTCATAAACTAGGAACAAATAGCAATCTGAGATTTGTAATTAAAAAAAGTTTAAAAATAAATACGTCAATCTGATGATACAATGTAATATAATGTAAATATTTAAAATAGTAAATTATATGAAGTACGATAAGATCTCATTGTTGGTGTTGGGTAATAGATTGTAATAAATTATCTATAATAATAATAATAATAATAATAATAATAATAATAATAATAATAATAATCATCATCATCATCATCATCAACATCATCAGAACTTGTCTGTCCACTACGAGGGGAATGTCTCCGCAGTCATTCTCTAATGATTTCTCTCCGAAGCAATTCTTACTCATTTCAATTGTGACGATTTAAATTGTAACAATAATAAAAAAATAAAAAATTTTAAAAATTAAGGTTGCGAGCTATTAAGACATTTAAATCTCACTATAATAACATAAAAACCTGTATGTACTCAGTATGAGAGGAAGAAGTAAGTAATAAGCCCAAAGAAACTTTAATAAAAAGACAAATTGTAAATAGTTATTATTGTCGTATTTAACCCTTTGGTGTTATCAGGCGCTGACCTGTTAATTCCGGACTCGACACGTCTCCCGAGTCGTCTGGAATTTAGATTAAGATAAAAAAACAAGGTTAATAATTAAAAAATCTGAAGGCACAGATAGTCGCTAAAACAACTTATTTAAATTATGTATATTTATTTAGGTATAGTTTGTGTAAATAAAAATGTTTACTTAAAGAGAGACAGGGACTATATTCTCGCGCAATAGTGCCCCTACTCCTCCCTTGTTATGTACCAGTCGAAGCGAGCAGAAAACTCTCTCACTATGTTGACTTCATGCAGTGCAGACGTACGAGCGAAAGCTCTAACACTATGTTGCCGATACTTTTGTTTTACTTTAATATTGTATAAGAGAAATTGCTGCTGAAAGCATATGTTATGTATTAATCAGTATAGTTATGTGAAAACAAGAGACTTAACTTATAACACGAAATATAAAAATGGTGTAAAACAAGATGACTGCTAACTTCGAGAACTAACAACACTTTCAACATCATACCTGGAGATGTGAACTACCAGAACTTACAAACTCTAGTAGACCCGACAGAATATGCAGATCAGGACATCCGAGAATCTACAAGTACCATCGTAGAAGGTTCAATCTACCCTGCGGACTTTTGAGCCCTTTAATGACGAAGACCAGACCGAGATGATGACGGCGCTTTTAAGGATTCCCAAGACGGACACCCCAGGACGAGGTTTCTACATACCAATTTAAAGGTGACTCGATAGCCTGTCTATCGAGGGTTACTAATATTTGTTACACAACACACTTTAAAAGAGACTTTTCAGAGACTATTAACTTTGTAAAGATTAAATCTAAGAGTTTTAATGTAACTATTCAAACATCATACGTTGTAACAGTTGATATGTTAATGTATCGTAGTATAATTCAAGTAATAATACCATTCTTCAAATGGAATAATAATAAAGAAAAAACAAAAGGTCTTGCAAGCTAATATCATGAATTGAGTATAACTAAAAGTTTTAATGACTAAATACCGAAGGTTACCCGGATCCGAGGTATAGCTAAATAGAATCAATTTTGATCCCAAAGTTTAAAGAAAGCATTCAAATAACTTTAGTTTAATTCATAATGTCATGGGATCTGTCAGTAAATGTTTTTTAAATGTTAAATAAAGAGAAGTCGTCTTGTCACACACATATAATGAGTGCGTAAATCAATAGTATACCTTCCCTTGTTTCCTTACACAGTTAGTAAGTAAATTGTTAAGTTAATTATTTGTGGATACATTTCGTTACAACGTAGGCAGCCCATCTAATTGACAGAGCTTAGTTAAGATGGGTTCCCTGGATTTGTAACGTAGCAACAAACGTTACAAAATTGCGCCATTCTGCTTTTAAAAAAAGGAAACAAAGGAGAGAGATTTATTCGTGTACAGAGTGTCACAAACAAAATTGCGCCACTCTGCTAAAGTTAAAAGGTTGTGTAAGCATCGTGACGCGCAAACAAAATTGCAGCACTATGCTGGGTTAAATTTTATATTCAGTTATTGATCTATGCACTCAGAGAATGTTATTAATGTAACTTTAAATTTTAAAACATATCTCATATTTTACAAAATATGTAAATGATAGTATGTATAAGTTGAAATATCATTACCGTCATACAATGCAAATAAGCTATATGCAGGTACCTACTTGCATACATGAATTGTGAGCAAACATTACAATTTTGCTCAGTTGACAATCTGTAACAGGTTTGTTTACGACAATCCATGACCTGTTGTTTCCTGAATCATTCTGCACAGTATATGTTGGACATGCACTAGTATGTGTCGTAGATAAATTAAATAAAAAAAAAAGGTGAAAATAAGTTTGTTAATAATAATGCTCGTGTGTAATGTAGACCCAGGTAATTAAGTAGAAGTTCGTAATTTGTAATTGTGAACAAAATAATTAATTTATTTAATTGGGAAAATATATGAATGAATGGAGTCAAAGTGTTGCAAAGCGTAATAATAATAGAGTAGTTGAATCAGATTCATCCTAGCATCTGCGCTCCCCTTCTCCTGTTTATACCGGTCGTTGGTGTTATTCAGTCGCATTGTGTAGACAATAATAAGTAAAAGCAAACCCCCCATTCTCACACATGCTCAACCTTCCTTTGTTAACTAAATACAGAGGGTGACCTACATTCCAGAAAACAGCTGATCGGCTAGTTAACTTGATAAATATGTGTGTGGAATTTCTGTCTCTCCTTTAGAAGAGAAATGGTTCTTTTCTAATTTGTGTAAATTAATTACTTAAGAATTTATCCTATATATGTGTAATAAATGTGTACAGTATAGTAGTTCAAGTATTTTCCCCGTGACGACAATTAAATACTGTAGTGACTTAATAATAATAAATTTATTAATAATAAATAAAGTGTGCTAAATAAATATGGTAGTTAGATAGACGATAGTTCTAGGTGCGTTTCTTAAATCCCCCAAAGTAATTTAATAAATAATAAAGAAAATAATAATAAAGAGAATAATATTTGTTTTAAATAATAAGGCTAAATAAATCTTAAGTTTAAACTAAATAGTGTGAAGTGTAGCAGTAAGTAAGAGAAAGAATAATAATAATACAAGTGTAGTTGCATAGTGTAAACACCCCCAGTGGTGGCCAGTTAGAGGAAATAAAGCGTGTTAGGAATTGTACTAAGCAGCCACGCACCCTCCCTATTGTGATAAACTGGTGCTGGCCTAAACAATTGAAAACCACCCCTGTGTATTACATTGCATTGTGTAAAGTGTCTCCCCTCCCGCATAGTTTGTTTAGTTATTGTTAAAGAGATAAAAGAGAATTATCTTCGTGAGATTCCGCTTCTCTCAAAACCGTAATCTAAAGTGGAGTATGGGATCCTCTTTAGATTACATTAGAAATAAGTTTATGGTATATAATCAAGAAGTGATTATACATGTAACGTAACAGGTCACAACGGCGCCGACTGAAAAGGGTAATGATAGGGCAGAAAGGTGCCAAAGATCATTAATAAATGCTGAAAGCTAACTTGAGTAGTTAGAGTAAGCTGGTGTCAGTCGGGCCGCGATGTTGTGAGTTACGGATAAGTAGGGATCTTTCCAATCTAAGGTTTGGAAATTAGTATTAAGATTAAAATATAAGTTAGTACTATAAGAAGTGAGAAAAAGGGAATTTCACGAAGGCGATCATTTAAATGAACAAGGTCATTTAAAGAGAATTAGAGAAAACAAACTGTGCACTAATAATAAATAACTTCACACACACTGACACCATTCATACTCCAAGTCCCCAGTAAAAAAAAACCGTAAAGTGCAAATTAAGCGGTGGAGTCTGTGACGATTTAAATTGTAACAATAATCAAAAAAATAAAAAATTTTAAAAATTAAGGTTGCGAGCTATTAAGCCATTTAAATCTCACTATAATAACATAAAAACCTGTATATACTCAGTATGAGAGGAAGAAGTAATTAATAAGCCCAAAGAAACTTTAATAAAAAGACAAATTGTAAATAGTTATTATTGTCGTATTTAACCCTTTGGTGTTATCAGGCGCTGACCTGTTAATTCCGGACTCGACATGTCTCCCGAGTCGTCTGGAATTTAGATTAAGATAAAAAAACATAAGGTTAATAATTAAAAAATCTGAAGGCACAGATAGTCGCTAAAACAACTTATTTAAATTATGTATATTTATTTAGGTATAGTTTGTGTAAATAAAAATGTTTACTTAAAGAGAGACAGGGACTATATTCTCGCGCAATAGTGCCCCTACTCCTCCCTTGTTATGTACCAGTCGAAGCGAGCAGAAAACTCTCTCTCGCTATGTTGACTTCATGCAGTGCAGACGTACGAGCGAAAGCTCTAACACTATGTTGCCGATACTTTTGTTTTACTTTAATATTGTATAAGAGAAATTGCTGCTGAAACCATATGTTATGTATTAATCAGTATAGTTATGTGAAAACAAGAGACTTAACTTATAACACAAAATATAAAAATGGTGTAAAACAAGATGACTGCTAACTTCGAGAACTAACAACACTTTCAACATCATACCTGGAGATGTGAACTACCAGAACTTACAAACTCTAGTAGACCCGACAGAATATGCAGATCAGGACATCCGAGAATCTACAAGTACCATCGTAGAAGGTTCAATGTACCCTGCGGACTTTTGAGCCCTTTAATGACGAAGACCAGACCGAGATGATGACGGCGCTTTTAAGGATTCCCAAGACGGACACCCCAGGACGAGGTTTCTACATACCAATTTAAAGGTGACTCGATAGCCTGTCTATCGAGGGTTACTAATATTTGTTACACAACACACTTTAAAAGAGACTTTTCAGAGACTATTAACTTTGTAAAGATTAAAAGATTAAATCTAAGAGTTTTAATGTAACTATTCAAACATCATACGTTGTAACAGTTGATATGTTAATGTATCGTAGTATAATTCAAGTAATAATACCATTCTTCAAATGGAATAATAATAAAGAAAAAACAAAAGGTCTTGCAAGCTAATATCATGAATTGAGTATAACTAAAAGTTTTAATGACTAAATACCGAAGGTTACCCGGATCCGAGGTATAGCTAAATAGAATCAATTTTGATCCCAAAGTTTAAAGAAAGCATTCAAATAACTTCATGGGATTCATAAGCATTCATAATGTCATGGGATCTGTCAGTAAATGTTTTTTAAATGTTAAATAAAGAGAAGTCGTCTTGTCACACACATATAATGAGTGCGTAAATCAATAGTATACCATCCCGTTTCCTTACACAGTTAGTAAGTAAATTGTTAAGTTAATTATTTGTGGATACATTTCGTTACAACGTAGGCAGCCCATCTAATTGACAGAGCTTAGTTAAGATGGGCTGCCTACGTTGTAACGCAGCAATACGTTACAATCCCCGTTAGTTGAATGTAAACAGCTTTGTAGACCTCTTGAAGTTCGTTCGCACTTATGTTGAATTATAGCATCTGTGTAAGTTAATGTGTAGTTTTGACAAAGATATTTATATAATTCAAACCTTCACGTACCTTTAGTGTCGTACTAGAAGTTCAGTTGGTCTCAGTTGGTTTGTAAACTGTTAAGTTTTCATAAAACAGTATGACTGCACTGTTTGTGTTTAAGTGAGCACATTTGAATTTTACCTGGGCGCCATTATGGAATTCCTGGTTAGTATTCCATAAAAATAATTTATTTGAATAATAGAATAATTAAATTTTGACTGAATTTAAATTGAGTGATTATAATAATATCTTGAATTGATTTCCTTCTTAACTATTTAATTGATTCTAACTGTTGGCGGTTCACTGGTCTGAATAGTAGCCACCTTAACTGGTTGCTTGCTTTGAAATTGCAACTCATTAATTGTTAAAAAAAATTAATTACTTGTTTAAATAATTGCTGACAATGTTTGTTAGTTCACAATTCATTTGTTTATTACTCACTATGTACTCGTTTCAATTAATACATTCAAATTACTACTGCTAACGGATTACAAATCATCCGACTTTCAACTTTTTTAACTCAGTTGGTTTTTAATGACAACTCTAACATTAATCGATTGTTTGTTTACAAATATTTGATACCTCATGGGTGACTTCTTTTAAGTTACAGGATAAAACGCCAATGCCTTGTGATACAGTGCTATTACAAGACTTTAACTTAATAGGTTAGACACCTTTAATCATTGAAATCAGTTGATGAAAAGTTCGTTTAACCTTGACGCATTTGAGGTTAGTTACGGTAATGCTAATACATGAATTCTTATGTTCGGAATATTATAATTCCTCTAAATAAAGTAAAAACAATGCTTAGTATTTATGATATTATTGTTTCTTGCGTTAGTAAACAGGTGTATTATGTGTTATTCTTCTAACAACTTATTCATAAACAATGTAAATATATGGCACAGTACCCCCTGAATTATAATCTCATGGATTATTTATTAACACACTTCACGATCTGGTACACTGATTGTGATTTCACTGCACTGTTTACGCGTATGAACGATTATACAGTACAACCTGTCATATCCGGACTAATATGGCGACTGCCCGATCCGGATATGGAAAAATCCGGATATCACAAGGTCATTTATAAATACTGTAGCTAGAGGGCCAGAAATAATGAACGCGTTTATTATTGAATGTTTTTTTTAGACGTTTTTATTGGTTTAGCATTTGTATTTGTACACTGTACTCTTTAAAATACAAAAAGTAAAATTGGTTAAAAAGTTTTACTTACAGTACGCCTACATCAGTTTTTGAAAAAGTTTGTGATTTTCGGCTGCTTCACACACGCCACACGTTTTTTGGAAGCCATGTCTCTCAACCTTCTTAAAAGCATCACTTCAGTTTCACTTGTTTCATCTTGATGTTGAACATAACTGATCAGAGATTCGATGGTCTTGAATGCCTCAGAGTGACTCATTATAGGCTTGTTGTCATCCTCTTCGGGTTCAGAGATTTTCTCATCACTATTGCACACCATTTCTATAATGTCACTGTCTGTAATTTCGTTGACTTCATCTTCACTTAACCACTTCTTGACTTCATCGTCATTGATTTATTCACATCCAGGCAGGTTTTTTTACAAGCTCTGCAATCTGACTCTCTTCTTCATTGCAAACAGTTTCATTGATTTCTTCTGGTTTCTCCCCAGTCCATTTTTCAGTTGCTTTGTGATCTAACAGCTTCCTCCATGACCTAACCAGTGTAAACGGTTTTATTTCATCCCATGCTTGGGATACCCACATCACCACATCTAACATGTCCACCTTTTGTAAGGATTCCGTAACACTTTCACCCTCGTCCATTCCAGCAATCAACACAGTCAGTAACTTACGGCGATAGGTACGTTTCAGTGATTCAAGCACACCTTGGTCCATAGGTTGACAAAGGGATGTCACATATGGGGGTAAAAACACACATTTTATGTCACCATTTTTCAGTTCATCTTCACTTGGGTGTGAGAGTGCATTGTCTAGTAGGAGCACTGCTTTTCTTGGCAAATTATTTTTCGCTAAATGTTTTTCAACTTGTGGCACAAACTGCTTGTGAAACCAATCACTAAATATTTCACAGTTCATCCATGCACTGCGTTGGTTTCTGTAGCAAACTGGCAGGGAAGACAAATCTTTAAAGTTCTTGAAAGCCCTCGGCTTTTTGGATTTTCCAATAAATCCCAGTGGAAGTTTGTGAACTCCTGTAGTATTGCTACAAGCTAAAATGGTCACTCTCTCCTTTTTCTTTTTATACCCTGGTGCATTCGCTTCGCAGATGATATTGTACTGCTGGCTGACTCAGAAAAGGATATGACCCGAATGTTAGGTACGTTTAACAAAATTCTTCACGCTTGGAGATTGAGGATAAATGTTAAGAAAACTAAAATAATGGTTGTAAGTAAAAAAAGAGAAGACATTAAATCACCCATTATGTTGAACAACACAATATTGGAGCACGTTACTGAATTTTGTTACCTGGATGGCATAGTTACAAGTGGGAATAAGTGTCTGGCAGAGATTAAGAGGAGAGTAGCTCTGGCAAAACAAGCATTCCAGAGCAAAAGGAACTTATTAACAAACAACCATATTAGTATTGAAACAAGGAAAATGTTTGTTAAGGTATTTGTATGGAGTGTTTTAACTTACGGGTGTGAATCGTGGACCTTAGGGAAGGTGGAGAGTGACAGACTTCAGGCAATGGAGATGTGGATTTGGCGGAGAATGACAAAAACTAGTTGGACAGATAGGAAGACGAATGAACAGATCTTAGAGGAAGTAAATGAGAATAGAACACTGCTTAGGAGTATAGAGGTGAGGAAGATTAAGTTGATAGGGCATGTGATCAGACATAGTGCTTTTTTAACTAACATCTTTGAGGGCAAAGTAGTGGGGAAGAAGCCCAAAGGAAGACCAAGAACTGCATACTTCCGCAGCGCAATGAGTGTCGTGAATAGTGGGTCCTATGGAGAAATGAAGAATATCGCAAGGGATAGAGTGACGTGGCTACAGCGACAAGGCATTGCCTTTAGGAGATGATGACCCTGGTGCACTATCTTCTTGTTTTGAAGCCAAAGTGTAGGTCAGCAGCATTTTATAGTTGACCCCAGTCTCGTCACAATTGTAGAGCTGTTCTCCTGAAATCCCATGTTCGTCTACAAAGCTGTGTAAAAACGTTTTGAAGTTGTCAACATCATCTTGGTTAGCAGAAAGTTTTTCACCGCTGATATGCAGTTTCCGCACACCATAACGATTTTTCCAACTTTCTAACCATCCCTCACTTGCTTTAAACTGTCCATCAGCTCTGATTTCTTTATTGAAGTGCAAAGCTTTTAGCAAAGGACCTGAGATAGGCAATTCTTGCTCTCTTCTTTGGGTAAACCAAAGATATAAAGCCTCATTAACTTGGTTGTTAGTGGCTTTCTTCATCATTTTCAGTTTTTTTACCCCACTTGTTGAAGCTTGCGATGAGCACCACTTCTCAATCTCACTCCTCGTTTTTTTCCAGTCACTCACAGTTCTCGTTCCTACTCCCATGTCAGCAGCAATCTTCTTAGCTGTTTCACCAGCATCCAACCTCTTCAGAGCACGAAACTTTTCATCCATTGTCACAACAGTTTTCTTTCTTTTCTCCGCCATTTTAGCAAAAAACAATGATAAAGAATAACAACAATAAAAAATAACAACGATAAAATACAGTAACAACAGTTAACAATAACGATAACAACGGCAATCACTTCTGACATACAGTTTAGAAACTCACTTGCAAAACAAACTGTGACTTTAAAACGCGAACACAGACTGCAGGTAGCAAGTGGCAGGCAGACGGCAGCCGAGGTTGAGAAAGGAATGGGTTTCCGGGAAAGAGCCTTGACCGAGTCAAGGCCACAGTCCTGCTCGGAATAGACTAGGCGCGCAAACAACATTCCAGCTGCAACTTTCACTTTTCCATCCCTAACCATTTCGCTAACCAAAATTGAAAAATTAGTTAGGAGATACGTCCGGATATGGGAGGATCCGGATATCACAGGTCCGGATGTGACAGGTTTTACTGTATTTTCTTCTTGAATAATAAATTTACTTGGTTAGGTTATGCACCTAACCTCGTTCTCTTAAATCGCACTTCTGGTAAAGGTATCACTACTGATTTCGATGCACTTTACTATTTTTAAACTTCTTCCTTCTTGTTAATTATTAAATTTTGATGATAATTTTGGTCTGGATTCGTAGTTGCTGGTTCAGTGGTAATTGACAAAATGTGTGTTGTTTACTGGAGCGTTCGTATATATACTTTATTTAGATCGCCGCTAGGCGGTGTTGACTGCTTTCTAAGGTAGTTCCTGATTGGTAGAAAATGATGTCATGATGACGTAATTCTATTTATACCCATTACATAATTGTATTGGAAGCATCAGTGTCGTTTTTGATATTATTTCTTGATTTTGTTCAAAATTCATAAAATTTATGATACTAACATTTATATTTTGGTTATTACAAGTACAAATTAGGTTCTACTATTAGCATTGTATAGCTTGTTTCTTTCTCTTTATTTTGACATGACTTGATGCCAGTTTGGTTATAGTTTTAATTAACAATTTCTATTATAATAATAGACTAATCTAAATAATGCATTGTTTACAGGCGTCGTCTGCTAAACATTGCAGATCCGACTTTTAACTTTTTTCTTATTATTTGTTTAACTATCCTTAATTTCTATTCTGAACATAATTATTTGGTTGAAAAGAACACATTATAATTTATAAATGCTGTATCCAGCTGAACAATATTAATTATTAGTACATATTTGTTGATTATTGATTATACACTTCCTTATTTAACTATTCTTATTTCAACATTTTTTCTTATTTCTTATACTTATACCATTACTCATAGTAGGGTGATTTACACCTTTTTTGTAATTAATATTATTATATCTCCCTCTGTTTTGTAGGGTCTTTACATGATTCTTATTTTCATGATTTATTTGTGTCATCATTGGTTTGTTATTATTTCATTACAAGGTTTTGTTCCTTGACTAACAGTACTTCTTTTTACCTATTGTAACTATATTATTTATTTATTATATTAATTTAAGTTTGAAACTTCCACCTACCTTT
This sequence comes from Magicicada septendecula, assembly GCA_034769895.1. NCBI lineage: Eukaryota > Metazoa > Arthropoda > Insecta > Hemiptera > Cicadidae > Magicicada > Magicicada septendecula. Next base: position 406,558,986 of record CM068375.1, read on the forward strand.
TAATTCTTATGTGATCTGGCCGGATCTCTAGTGTGGAACTTAACCCATTTCGTACGACGAACTTATCAGTGCACCAATGAAATAAGGTATTTGAAATGATTATTTGCACTTTTATTAAATAAAACAAAGTAATGAATTTATTATTATAATTCCAATCATAACTCCAACAATTAAATTAACTGTATTTGATATTGAGGTGAAGCCCCTTTTTTCCAGCAATAATTTTAACATATTACTTATATCTACATTATACTATTAATTAATGAATTCAAGGCGACCCAGCTTGCTATTCTCTCACATTCATTCTGTCTTACCTCCCCATTATTTTATTTCTTTAGACATCATTAAATGAAATTATTTATTATATAATTAATGGTCGAGTACTTAACTCCTGGCGTCGTCGATGGTCACGCGCCGTACCGATTATATGTCCGAAAGTTTACCACATTTTCACTTCTCTGTCTACACTTTACTCACTTTGAACTGAGAGGTTGATTTAGATTAAATTTTTAGTCGATTTAAATTACATCTTCACTCTTTGTGGATATGCTAGCAAATTTTGTAGTTTGCGAACTTTTTTATGAACCCCCTCCGGGGCGGAATTCCTTCGTCGACTGTTCAAACAACGACTAACCAAATCCCCACCTTGTCTGACTGTTTCCGGTAATACACACTGCCTTTTGGATGACAAAGTTTTTTCTCACTGTACTGGTAACATAGGTTTGCATTGTGCCCAGGTGTTGACAAGGCCAAACGGCGAAAATATTAAGGCTGTGGAAGGCGGAGTCTCTCAGCTACATCCGCCGTCACCAAACCGTATGGCACAAAACCTTCGTCGTTTCACCATTTTCAACAGCGTCGGTTCGGTCTCTGAGGCACACAAGCCGCGTGCCCGTCGGTATTGCGCGTAGTCTGTACGTGACTCCATGCTTAATTACCCTGGAATCAGACTCGTCATCGCATTCCATTGCCGCAACTACACATCATTGTTCCTTTGTTTGACGAAACTTTTCTGTAACATGGGACTGGCCACGCAGGTGGAAAATAAAATTATAATTTTTAATAAAATAAAACCCCTCTCCTTTTAGCCCCGTTACAGTACCCCCCCCCAATGAGATATCTTCTGCCGAAACAGAAGAAATCTCATTGCTAAACCCCTAAGAGGATCGGTGAGGATATGGTGCCAACAACCCCCCATTAATCCTTAACGGGTAAACTACTCCCCTAGCTCGGCGACTATGGCTGCACCTGAACGATATTACTGGACTTCTCTGTTCGAGATCCCAACACCATAATATCGAACGGACACTTACCTTAGTACACCTCACCTTCTAACATTCCACCCCCCCAAAATTCCAAACCTGGCCTTTTACCATACCAAATCCTCAACCGATATGTTCCCCCTTATCATGCACACTGGGTTGCCTTTAGCAAGTACTGGGCGCGTGCACATACTCCTATTATTCTATTATAAACAGACTCCATATTTAAAATTTATAAAAATGTTTTATCTTTTAAATTCTCATTTCTTTTCTCCAACTGACATTATGTTTTTCAAACAAAAAAAAAAAAATAAATAAATAAAGCAAACAAATCAAACTTTAATCATTTGACCTTTGTTCAAAAATGACTAAGTCTCATATCAAGGATCCATTAATTTATTTCTCTCTTTCGAGTTAATCTCAAAATCTTTTAATTGAGTTCCTCATTTTTCTTAATCGTCTACTAACAGTCACACAAACAAAATAATCTGAACTACTCATTAAATCCCAAGTTCCATTGCATTTTATCTGAATTACAACACCATATACTATGAAAAATGTAAAGTAATCAATACTTTTTTTAAATACTATTCTGATCATTAAAGAAATTTATCCAAGAAAATACAACTGGGATTTATATTGATTATTAAAAGAATATAGGAATTGGTTATATGGACCATGATACAATCCATCAGCTGATACTTCTAGGCCGGGTGAATGACCTTGCTCGGAATATGCTACACAAAATTATATAATGAAAAATACATAACACATATTTATAATTCTTACACTCTAACATAACAAGATTAATGACACAATAAAACATAATAACCAAAATATAATAAACATCTACTGTACCCATTTCTCAACTCAAAACAAAATTATTTAGTCATCTCAGTAGCGAGTCATCATCATTAAGTTACAAAATTTTAATTCGTTACTCCCCTGAGTAACCTCCTTTACCACACACACTATGACCCCCCCCCTGGACTGTGGCGTCCAGTGCGTCCACAAGGACTGAAGTTTTGGAGGAATTTTGTCATCTCCTTGTTCTTGCTTCTGCCTTACATTTTTTCAAAATGGTCAGATATCATAATATCTGATTTTACATATTTACATGCCCTTAATGCGGGTCTATCACCTGGTTTACTGTTCCCACGCGAACAGAGTGATAGCCGCTGTTCCATAGTTCTGGGGATTTCCCCCTTTAATTTCAAATCTATACCAATTTCAAGCCAACTATGGTCAGGTTTACAATTGCTGCCCATAGCTGACCGCCGTCCAGAACCATGATTAATGCTGGTAAGGCAGTAATCGCCCGAAAAGGCGGGGAAATCATCTTTCATTTCAAGCATGTTTAACTTCATTTTATAATACACTGCACGGCAACAAATCAACATATAATATAAAATTATATAAAAGTTGTGCAGTGTATTTTACGCCAGTTTGGCCTCCGATGGAGGTAACACTCTCTGTCACTCCCCAACACTTACTGCTACCAACAGTGGCATATGCCACCACTGTACTAGCCTACTTATAGCTAAACTTAATGTCCTTCTACAGTTGCAGTCTCTACATTCCATAATTATATCACTTCTATCAACACCACACAACCCCCCAAAATTACCCATATATCTCTTATGAAAACATAATACACATTTACCTTGAACATTGACATTTTTACATTACTAAACAATTCTCATTTAAATAATTTTTATAGAAAATTATAAAAATTACAATCTGAAATCTTCATCAACTCCTTTATCTCATCATTTAATTATTTATCCTTTGCTGCAATTAGATTCCTCAAAATTTTCAAATTTATTATTAACCTATTTATTTTAACAATCATGTTATTCCACAAACTAAACAATTTAACATTTATTTATTTATTAATTGTTATCAAATTGAAATCTCATAAAATAATTTAACTTCATTATCACAACTCAATTGTATAACATTTTAAATCCAACAAAAAATATTTAATCATCTCAAATTATTTACTTCAATCAATTATTAAAAACACAACATATTTTAATTACCTTACTTCAACATAATCATAATTCATTTCTCATCATCTTCAAAATTACTCTCCTCATTTATTTAATCTGTCAAAATATTATTATTATTATTATTAAATAAATTCTACTACCTTCACACATTGTTTACATTACATACTTGTTACCATACAACCACAATTAATTTCACTAAAATTTATTTACAAATCTTTGTCATTATTTGTTCAATTTTACCACACTTCATTTCCTAATTCAGCAGGTCATAACCATAAATTAAAATATTTAATATATTTAAAATGTCCATTTATTGATTTCTTATCTAACCACCATCGTTGTATAATAGTCTTATTTTTTTATAACACTTCTCATTCTTACTCACACTCAATTTATTATTATTATTTATATAATAGTTCTTTAATATTTCAAATTGTTCCGTAAAACCCACATAATAATTTACTGGATTATCCCACATTATTATCAAATCATAAAACCTGTCTACATCATTGATTTTGGTCTTGTCACCGTCTGTATTACTACCTATCACCCTTGAGTATTTTAATCTCTCAATTTCAAAATCATTTACTACTAATACTCCGCGTCTAAGCACAGGTGAGCATTCAATATAATTATCAACGTTATTATTATTTATTTGTGCACTATCTTCATAACAAGGTAAATCAACAATATTACTAATTCTCTCTCTCTTTATTTTCTCTAGTAGCTCTTCATAACTTCTGACAACATCAAATAATATTATCTCTCTTTCTCTAAATGTGAACAATTCTACCACTCTCTCACAAAACCACTCATCCTGACACCATCTCACTTTGTTTCTATCACTCCACACAAAAGGCAACATAACATTATCATAACCCATCCTGATTCTTTCAGGGAACTCATGATACAAAAAAGGGGACCTATTTATAGACACCTTGTCTCTCACATAATTCCTGGAGGAAACTCTGTCCTCATAACTCATTATTGGAGTTTTTTCTCCATTTAAATCATGGGAAAAATTTGCCCTTTGTAAACCCAACCTCTCTTTAACCACTATCTTATTACTACTCTCTAATTCCACTAAAACTGTATCTCCACTATTATCATTCACTTTACTTTCTAACACATTTTTAATAATCTCGTTATCACTTTTTAACTCAGTATTATAATTATCGGTACTCACCTTGTTATCAGTTACATTCCCACTGCACTTACCAGTATTTCTTGTAACGTTATCTACATTATCTTTTATTCGTTTTATAGCTATCTGGAAACGTTCATCAATACGTTTACATAATTCATTACTCATAGAATCAGACTTTACCTTAATCTCTTTAAAATTATTGTCATTTTTAATATTCTGTTGTTCACATTTTATTTTCTGCTCATTAATATCATTATGCATTTTGCGTAATAAATCGTCATTAGAATTAAAACGAGTTTCAAACTTATCAAACTTACTATCCATTTTTCGTAAAAAGCTCATTATATCATTGTCATCAGACTGTTTATTTTTGTTTGTTAAAACTGGAGTTAATTGAATTCCAGAATCAACAGCTGATTCGCTTAATTGCATTTGAGTAGCAACTGGGGTAGAATGAATTATTACGTTACTGCTAACAGCTGTTTCTATAACAGCGCTTGGACCAGCTGCCCGCATTTCACTTTCATTCAATGCCTGTGGTTCAAGGCCACTTTCGCTCATATCTACGTCTGTTACATTGCTTTTTTTGTGTGCTCAGACATTTTTTAAACTGGTTTATAATTTATGTTCTAAATACAATTAATTTGAAATATTATGCTATAGCATACATGAAATAACTCTTATATCATAACTACGTGACTTTTACGTAAATTAATTATTGGGCATCTTTTTATATTTACAGGTCAGTGTCAAGTCACTAGTCATAGTTTGTTATGTGTTTCACTATGTTTTAAGGTACTCCTTTGTAAACACTTTTCTTGACTTATACACTTATTGTTCTGGCACTACTGGTTCTTCTTTCTTCATTTTCTTCTATCCTCTTCTTCTGTCTTCTTAGTCCATGTGGGATCATAATAATTTAGTGTGTTTATGTCCTTGCTGGGATTATAGTATTTGGTGTTTGTATCCTCTCACTTACCATCTATTGGGTCATTGGAGTTAAATCGTATTGTACTGTGATTTTATAAGTTTTGCTCTCTAGGTCTCTTGTTCTACTTTCAACTGTTGCTTTTATTATTACTTTTCTTTAGTTGACCGGATAATCATATTAAAATACACTTTTCTTTATACCACTTTCATCCTTTCTTCTCTTCAGTGTTAGTTCTTTATTTTAAATACATCTTATGTGGGTATTTACCTGTATGGTAATTATATGTACCTTTATACACATTGCCCCATCACTAAATTAGATTATTTCAGAAAATATCGTTCCGTTGTTTGATGAAATTATCGATTATTTATTCAGTTGTTTTAACACATCACTTGTTGGGTTTGAGCTGTTGTTCTTAGTTCCTTACATGTGTAACATGACATAAGATAGTGAAAATACATTGATAATTAATTATAAAACAAAGAAGCTGAAGACAAGAAGAAAGGTCAAGAACTTATAACTCAGAGATTAATAACCAAATGACAAATGACTAATAAACTGACGATGACTTCACTCAATAGATTGGATAAACACAAGGAAAAACAATGGAACAAGGAAGAAGGAACCAGGAACCAAATGTAATCAAGAAATTGATAACGAACATTGTAATCCCCAAACCATGACCACAAAATGTATGTAAACAAATGCACTAATATAGTAAGAGCATAAACAAGATGTACCTATGTTAATAATAACAAATAAGATAGTAATATTATGCATATTATATGAATGAAGAAGTGTACTTATAAATATAAGATAGGGAGTTAAAAATAAACACACCCAAATGGATAGTGATAAACATAATCAAAACCAGTAAACCATACCCTGAGGCAAATAAAGGCCATAATTAATAACCAAAAGTGATCATTAGTGAATGGAAAATAAATTAATTACTCATAACCAATAACCACACGATGATGTTAACATAATTAGACAACATAGTGAATAATATCAAGTGAGTGGAATAAAGAGTGTATCAATACAAATAAGTGGTGACATGCAGTGATAGCATGTTATATAAAAAAGTGAAAGTGAATAAAAAAAAAAAAAGGAAAAAGTGTAGTGGGTGAACATAAATAGGTATTTTAATTAGTAGACTGTATATCACTATAATATTGACGACTCGGAACACTAAGTTTTTTATAAGTAAAAACGTAAAGTTTTACCTTACAGCCTAAACCGGCTTTCACCTATAGAAGGCTTCATCAGAGGCTGTCGTTAGTAGCGCTGCTCGTCTTGTTGTTGGCGACGAGATAGTGTTTCGAAAGATTGAAGCTGTGTGTGTGTGGTGAGATGTGTTCGAATAATGCGTGCGATTTGAATTGTGTCTGTTCGTTTAGGATGTCGTTTTTATTTGTTTTTTTGTGTTTGTATATTTCTAATTGTTCTAGATACACTCTAGAACAATTAGAAATATACAAACACAAAAAAAAACAAATAAAAACGACATCCTAAATGAACAGACACAATTCAAATCGCACGCATTATTCGAACACATCTCACCACACACACACAGCTTCAATCTTTCGAAACACTATCTCGTCGCCAACAACAAGACGAGCAGCGCTACTAACGACAGCCTCTGATGAAGCCTTCTATAGGTGAAAGCCGGTTTAGGCTGTAAGGTAAAACTTTACGTTTTTACTTATAAAAAACTTAGTGTTCCGAGTCGTCAATATTATAGTGATATTTAGTTAAGTAACGGACACGTCATGGACAACGAAATCCAAGTAGTAGACTGTATTAGAATATCTAAACAACCTGTGATAAACTTTATGCTAGCAAGTAAGACGAACTAATTGTACTGTGATTAACTTAAGCAATAGTTAGTAAGAATTATAAAATAAGATAAAAATTAAGTCATTAGAATGAATGGTAAACAAGAAAGATAGACACTGTATTCTAGTGAAGGAATGAGGGAGTAGAGTATATTGTGTAAAGTACAGTTTAACAGTAGTATAATAAGAGTTTTGTTATTGTTTAAAAAACCAATATAATGTAATAAATTATAAGTTAAAACAGATAGTAATAAGAAACAGAAAGATAGTTAGAAGTTTAATTTCAAGCTTGAACCTGGCAAGAAAATGTTTATTGTTATAAATAAGAGGTGTAGTTAGAATCACCAATGTTTATTATTTGTTTCTATTGAAAAACTGTTTTAATGTACCATATATAAAGGTAAGGAGTTACAAAGAATGTTAGATAGTAGTATAGGAAAATCTAGGCTCTAGGCCTAACAGTTAATGAAGAATTTTGTAAATTTTAAAACAAACAATAGTCCAGTATCAAATCAGAATATACCAAATGTTTAAACAAGTTAAGTAGGTATACCTAATACAAAAATGTATAAATAACATCCAGTTTTAGATAAAATATATATGAAATATAAACAAGAAAAATAACAAAAATGTGATTAACTACTCAAAAGTAACCATGAGGGGTATCAAAATGATCCTTATCAAAAATTATGAACAGTGGTATTCATGTAATAAACATAGCTACTAATATAAGAAAGAAATCTTAATTTGAAGATATTTTATAGATTTAAACTAAAATAAAACGTTAGAATATAACAATGACATAAATTAACGACCAATGAGAATTAGCATAATTTAATAGGTAACCATAGCAACCAAAATTTATTACCAAAAAACCGTTGGAATTCTAATTAATCTATTATTGACTGACGCGGAGGGCGGATGTATGCAGCTCTCAACCCAAATTTTACTATAAAAACGTAAATTTTAACCAAAACCAGAAGGAAGAAGTATAGTGAAAGCAATCTATGGAACAACTGATGAATTAATTATTATTAAATTACACACAACAAAAATATCAGTGGAAAATAAGAAGACTTTGAAGAAACTTAGCTGACGACTCATCCCGAAGGAAGAAGAGGATCGACCTACTTCAACCTGAGAATACGAACGACTGCGGAACAAGAGGAAAGCCGAACTTTATGTGAAAACCATCTGAACGAGAATTGATGAACATCCGAGGAGGAGAAGACGACTAGACCCATCCAGAAGAAGTAGACGAACATCGAGGAAGCCCCAACGAGAACCGATGAGTATAAAACAATAATCTCACTAACAAACGAATTCCCCTTTTTTATCCATAATAACGAGTCACAATTTTCACTTCACTGATCACTATTTTGAACAAGAACTGAAGGTAATTAAAGTATCACTATTAATAAAACTTAATCAATTAATAACCATTTAAACTGATCTATAATAAATTATTAATGAACATAACTTGTTGTCAAAATCCTAACCAGACACTATCCTAATTCTCATTGCTGATAACTTACTTGTATGAATTAATGTATTAAATATTGTGTACCTAGTTTTAAGAAATATTATAATTTTGTGGATTTTAGCTGTTAATCCAAAACTTCTGTAGTCAAAAGGACTTTTTAACACGCCTTGTGACAAATATTTATTGTAAACAAACATTATTCGCCAAGCGGCGTCTTCATGATACAAACGACTGAGCATACCAACTGAGCAATTGTAAAAGCCGGTACCAATATAAATTAATGTACTATTGAATAACTAAAAATTTTAAAGGGTTTAATAAATCTTATTGTTCTGCAACGCTGTATGTTTGATTCGTATAAAATAAAGTAATATATAGAGAATTATTAAAGTGAAAACAACAAAACACCAGTTAGCGAAGTCGACACTGCAAGACGGTGTGAGCCAATCAGATGACGAGGCGGCAAGATTCAAACTGAACGCCGAGAGATACGGTTTGCCCGTAAGTAGTAAGAAAAAGTACAACCCGACTCGCTATATACGAATAACATTCACAGAAGTAACTGAACTGATTAATACCCTCAATTATACACCTATACTATACTACGAACGCAACGAGCGAATTAAAAAACGTTCGTCACACACACATTTACGATACGAATACAAGAACGGGTGACAGAAACTCGATTTAAAACACACCCACGTAAAAAGTTTTATTACACATGGTATCAGTAATCTTCTGAATTCGGTATATCACATTCTCGTTTAATGTTCTTTATCCCTATAATATTTAATTCCCTAACATTTTTTCCCTAAACAATATATTGAATCGGATCGGAGGGGTACTTTTGACTCCATTGCTCCGCCGTCAACTATACATATGATTGCTGGACTTATCTGCAGTCAATCATCAACAATAATAATATGAGTAGTCTAGTGCGACTATAAATAAACATTAGTTTGGGATTCTTCACATTAATTCCATTTAGATTATACATAACTTTATATTCACTTTATCTTAATTCATTCTCTTTAGCTCTTAGTGATAACGATATTATCGATGGGTATTGTTCACATGTTGTTATTATTATTCGTATTCGATATTAACTTGTTTTTAACACTGATTGTTTATTCACTGGGTTCTTGGATGATTCTTTCATAGTTGATGGTATTTCTTCATTGAAGACTGATTGTATGTCCCCTTTTTTCTTTGTGTATTTGGGTCTGTGGTTTCATACGTATTATTATTATTGTCTTTGCTTACGACGTATGGTCCGGTGTACAATAATAGTAGCTTTTTGGCTATTCCTTCCGTCGTACTAGGTAACTCTCGGTTCTTTAATAATATTTTTTCCCCGATCTGGTATTGTAGGGGTTTTGTTTGTAATTGCTTATATCGTTGTCTTATTTTTTCTGTCCTCTCGAGTACTTTAGTATGAAATTATATATCATCGATTTGATATTCTGCACCACTGGGAAATTGTATTAATGACATAATTTCTCTGGGTGGTGGTCTCTGGAACATTGCTGTGTACGGTGTTGCTTCAATAATTTGGTGGTGTGACAAATTAATAAAGTCTTCTGCCGCTGGTATGTATTCAGTCCACTTATTGTGTTGATCGTAACAGTATGTCCGTAGGATTCTCCCTACCTCTCTCAGGACTCATTCTGCAGGATTGCTGCTCGGATGGTACACTGACGTCTTGTAAGTTTTTATGTTGTTATTTAACAAGGTGTTCTTCCGTCTATTGCCCTTGAATTGGATTCCATGGTCCGTGATGATGCACTTGGGTGTTCCCACTTCATTAATGTATTGCAACAATATGATGTTTAATATTTTTTGTGTAGTGGCACGATTGATGGGATAGAGTTTAGTGAACCTGGTGTAATGGTTAAATACTATGATGAGGTATTTGTATTGGTGTCTCCCTCCACTACGCGGGAATGGTCTGCATATGTCCACGAAAACTTTCTCCAATTTATAAGAGGTGGTAATAGGTATCATCATACCCTCCTTCTTGTCGTTACTGATCTTCACAAGCTGACAGATATGGAAATTTTTTATATACATGAAAAACTGAAGAGATACAGATTCTGCGTGGAGTAAGACAAGGCTGTATACTATCTCTGCTTTTATTCAATATTAACTCGGAAGCTATTTTTAGAGAAGCTTTAGATGAATGTGATGTGGGAATCTCTCTGAACGGTGAAAGAATAAATAACATATGTTATGCGGATGATACCATCATATTCGCAGATAGCTTAGAGGGGCTGCAACAACTAATGAATAGGCGACAGTGAGCAGGCGAAGATATGGTCTAGACATCAATGTTAATAAAACGAAGCTAATGATTGTATCTAAGAACAAGTTTACAAACTACACCCTTAATATAAACCAAAGGCAAATTTACATATCTTGTTACTAATTTACATATATAATTTTCACTGTTGCACACCACTATATAAAAAAATTATCCCGAATAGCGCTTTCAAGCTTCACAGCTCTTCGTCAGATCGGAATAGCTGTGAAACAGCAATTGTTTCACAGCAATTCTGATCTGAAGCTTGAAAGCGCTATTCGGGATAATTTTTTTATATAGTGGTGTGCAACAGTGATCATTCTGCTTGTGATTTCAACCACTAACACAAATTTCTTCATTAAATATATAATAATTATTATCTTGTTGTTGCATCCTCTTCGTTCACGTATTAATTTAATAATATATATATACTTTACTTATGAACTTACTATTGTCACTTCCCAAACGTTTCAAGATGTTGTTTCTCTTCTTCAGTGGGTTGAGTACTAACTGTCGATTACAGAATAACCGTTACGGAATGGAGTGTGTGGTGGGGGTTGATGGTGGGAAGGGGTTGGCGCTGAGGTTCGAATTATGTGTGTGGATCAGTGTGTCAAATAGTGTATGTGATTTGAAATGTATCTGTTCATTTAATATGTTGTTTGGTTGTAGTGTGTGATATCTGTATATTTCAAATTGTTCAGCTGTGTTTAGTTTTCTACTTTTTGGTAAGTAGTGTAATATTTCCACAAACTACATACATTCCACATTTGCCACACATTTACATAACGAAAACCACAGCTACACAAACATAGAACACAACATGGAAATATTACACTACTTACCAAAAAGTAGAAAACTAAACACAGCTGAACAATTTGAAATATACAGATATCACACACTACAACCAAACAACATATTAAATGAACAGATACATTTCAAATCACATACACTATTTGACACACTGATCCACACACATAATTCGAACCTCAGCGCCAACCCCTTCCCACCATCAACCCCCACCACACACTCCATTCCGTAACGGTTATTCTGTAATCGACAGTTAGTACTCAACCCACTGAAGAAGAGAAACAACATCTTGAAACGTTTGGGAAGTGACAATAGTAAGTTCATAAGTGAAAGTATATATATATATTATTAAATATATAATTTTGTCTTCATCTTAACAGTGTCAATCAGGGTGAGATACTACAAACTCTTTTCCACTTTTTTAATTAATAATAAAACACACTTTACTTACCTCTTACAGGCCAGAGTCCTTCACACGAACCATGTGGACTATAAACGTGATTTAGGGTTACGTACTTCAATAACTATGCTCATTTACTGTTAACTCGTTCAAATTTTATTAAAACATATTTCTTAGCTTTATGAATTACTTCCTTCAGAATTTAATTCCAAACTATATTGAGGCCATATCCTCATTTAACAAATACAAACAAAATTTAATATTCTCTTTTATCATACGGAACAAAAATAATTACTTAACTTAATTGATAACAAAGGCGACCCAGCATCTTGTGACGTCTCCCTTGTTAAGACATTACAAAAGTCGGGAACCAGTTCAATTTGTTACCTGTTAATTAAACTAGCTGCCGTTGTTAGTAAACCTTACTTACCAACAATTATAACACATTATTAATTAGGAAGTTAGTCAAGGATTGCATAAATTTATTCACTCACTGGGTGTTAGCAAAAACATCTCTTTATTATTATATTTATATCTCATAGTTTACTTTACTTTTAAAAGAAATACTCTAATAAATTCTGCATTTAATATTTTGAAAATCTTTTTACATCTTATTCTTTTTTATCTCAAAAGCATTCAGCTAGAAATTGTTTCAAGTACCACCGATCCGGGTCTCAACTTTGTTATGTTTTAATTTATCACAACTTCAACCAAATTATTTGAAGAATGATTTTGGGTGTAAATTTTAGAATTACCTTACATCTAAACATTGTAATGTTATTACTACTTCATTACAGAGATTACAAATATTTATATGTTAATATTTAAATTATCAAAAGCTCTTTACTGTTCTTTTATTACTTCTCTTGTTGAAACAAATTTTTACAAATGTTATGATTTGATGTCACCTGAATATAATAGGAGTTCGCTGTGGGGTCCATGATGGTCTTCTTCAGTCGTCTTCTAGGGTATGATATACTGTTCCTCTTGATGCTCCATTAGGTTGGTTGTTTCCGAAAGGTAGTATAGTTCTAGACGATTGGATTTTGGTGCTAGAAGTTCATACGGTTGTTGTCGTTGTTTTCTTCCTCTGGAGTCGGTTGTTCACATTTTACATTTAATTACAGTTCTTATTTTAGCAGCACTAAAATCTGGTAAGAAACATATCTTACCACTTACAGTTTGTTAAGAGATGTGTCGGCTAAGTTCCTTTTTTTTTTATTTTTTACATATTTCTTCACGCACTATATTCTTTTTTTTATTATTATTTCCACGCTACATTGGGTTAAATAGAAATCACTACAAACTTGATTGAATAGTTTTTAAGCGGTATACACCTATGTGTTAATTGACAACACAGTAGCGACATCCTTACATGTCGAAGTAAGTTTCTCCGGCGAATGAGGGCATGGTTTAGCGGCGAGGAGTCTGTAAGCTGGCGCGGTTTTACGCACTGAGAAAGTTCGTTCTTTTAAGTAGTATTAATTATTCATTAATTAAATCGTAATACTTTATTTTACCTTTTGGTTACGAATTTGGAATTTCCTTATTTATTTAGTACGTCTTTTATTTAATTAACGGAATTATTATTTTTAGCTAAATAACATCGTACTTTGCGTGTTGGTACTGGACAATTTGCACGTTGATGCAGGAATCTAGCTACAGGTAAGGGGTGGATAATACTCTTACTTGTTATAAAGCAAAAATTTCATTTGTGCTATTTAAACATTTTTACTTGTTATAAAGCAAAAATTTCATTTGTGCTATTTAAACATTTTTTTTAAATCGTCACATCCTCCTGCACCTAACGATGAAGACGGGGTGGTGGGGCAATAACAGAAAATCTACAGTGATATCTTTTGTCTTTTGTGAAATTCCCTTTCTCTCGTTTCTTAACTACTACCTTAATATTATTTACATATAAATAAATATTCTGTATTTATCTATTTATTACTCTTAGTTTCCGTAACTTCACAATATCGTGGCCCGACTGATTACGTTTGCATACTCTAACTATTTTGGTTAGCTTTCTGCGCTTTCTTTAACCCTTGTAAAGAACTTTTTCAGTGCGGCGCCATTGTGACTGTGTTATGTATTTATCCCTATATCTCTTAATTCTACTACAGTAATCTAAAGTTGATCCCATACTCAACCTTAGATCCTTTCTTAACTCTAATTTCTTATTCTACTGAGAAGCAGAATTTCACGAAGGGGAATCTTTATTTACTTTTAAACAATCAGCTGTTACAATGCCAGAGGGGTCAAATACTTTACACTGGACGCATTGTATTATACACTGGGGTGGTGTTCATTGTTTAGCGATGCTGCCACTTATAACAATAGGAGATGGCTTACTACAATATTTCCTGCACGAACGAGTTTGTCTCGTACTGGCAAGCGGGGGGAATTATTTTTGAACAGGCCACGACCGGGTGTTTACACGATTCAAATATACTTTTATTATTATTTTCTCTTTACTTATTTTACTACTACACTTTACACTTTTATTACACATTATTTTTATTTAAGCTATTATTAAACCTTTTTTATTTAAAGTACTTATTATTTATTTTATATCAAACACTTATAAAATTTGAATTCATTTAAACACACACATATATCTCTTATCACACATAGAATCTTATACTAATTAATCAAATTAAACTTATCTCACAACAATTCAATTTTCTGTACCGTCAGATATAATCAGTCAAAACAAACGCTAATATCATTTTATAGTGGAGAGAAATTTCACATACGAAGAGTTCATTGCTTCTACAATAGCACAAAGGGTCAGCTGTTTTGGTGAGTCTTATTGTTTGCATAGGGTGGTTTAACAAAGTAGGGTGATTCAGACAGTCCTAAACACGATTCTTTACTGTTCCGAACTGTCTGTTATGTGTACCAGGGTAGTTTTGTATGGGATGCTCTATACGCACAAAGGGTAGAGTTTACATTTCTTGACACGCATTTAACATGAAACAGCCTGTCAATACCGACAGGTTTAAAATGGAATATTTACCAGCGATGACTTGTTTATTACTGGAAGTCCTAATACTAATACTATTATTTCTTAATTAAAAGCTTACTCATTAATTTGTTCACGATTTCAGAGTGAATAAATTTATATTCGACAAAATTACTATTAATGAATTATAACAATGTACACAATTAATTATTAAAACAACAGCACAATACACAATTCTTTTGTACAAAGCAGAGAAGCAGTGGAGCAATTTTGTATGTGACACTCTGTAAACAATTAACCTTTTTTTTTTTTTAGAAAGCAGAGTGGCGCAATTTTGTATGTGACACTCTGTAAATAATTAACCTTTTTTTTTTTAAGAAAGCAGAGTGGCGCAATTTTGGTACTGTAAAAGCTTGTTAAGTAATTACAAAAGTCGGGAACCATGTGAAGCTACTTATTTATACAACTATAAATACCGATAAATAAAATTATTTTATCTTCCACCTACCTTGTTTTGTCTTCTCCCAGAATCCGTCACACGAACGTTAAGATGCAAGTATGATTATAGGTTATTGCAATAACTTACGCAACTCGCATTTTGTGAATAGAAATAAACTGGACTTTATTTTATACTTCAAAATTTTCTTTAAATTTCAAATTGTTATTTATTTGGCCTCTTAGCTCAAATGATTATTTTCCAAGATCAAAGAAAATGCATAAAACTTGTACTGTTATTTATGACATGATTGAATTACAGTATTACACTAAACATCTTACCTTAACTTGACAGCCCAGCCTGCTAACATACACACATTCACACTATTACAAAACCAAACCCCTTTTATTTAATTTACATGTTTGAAAAACCCTTTATAAAAAAAATGTTGAAATTACGGTTACGGGTTACCCAACGGCGTCACTCCTTTCGCTGCCACGTGGCTCGTGTTCTTTAAATGTCCGAAAGTTTATAATTCACATTTTGTTTTGGCCCGTTCACTTCACTGATTCTATTTTGCAATGTTATATCATTTTTAATCTTGGTTACCACTTTCTACATAATAAAATTAGACTTTTGTGTGCACACGTTTTTGTCCCGCACCCGGCCGGGCTGAGAATTTCATTCAAAATGGGCCGAGAGTTACTAACAAAGTCTCCCACCACAAGTTAGGCATAGCGGAACTTACAATGCCTTATGATCGAATTGTCCGTCACGGTTCATTCAACACATGGGTTTTTCGTGTTTTTGGCGTGTATGATATTTGGTGAGCACTGGTCGACGTCACAAAAGTAGGCTGGACTTAAACTTACATCCGCCAGCTAGGACCATGTGTAAGACAAAATTCATCGCGAAGCCATCTTGAGCGTTTTTGGTCAGCGTGGGTATGCGCGCCGCCGAGGTTACTGCGTTTGGGCGTAGATGTCACACAGCCGCAAAGTTCTAAGAATTGTGTCACCCGCACATTCCTTTGCCATTGTTTCACCACAGCTACAGCATACTGTTTCTTTGTTTGAACTATGTTTTAGATTCAACCGGGGACTGGCCACACATATGGAAATGAATTGTGAAATTTTTACAAAATAAAACCCCAAAATTAATAAAAATCCCTCATATTCACCCCATTACAACCAGTTCAATTTGTTACTTGTTAATTAAACTAGCTGCCGTTGTTAGTAAACCTTACTTACCAACAATTATAACACATTATTAATTAGGAAGTTAGTTGTTGTTGTTTTCTTCCTCTGGAGTCGGTTGTTCACATTTTATATTTAATTACAGTTCTTATTTTACCAGCACTAAAATCTGGTAAGAAACATATCTTACCACTTACAGTTTGTTAAGAGATGTGTCGGCTAAGTTCCTTTTTTTTTTATTTTTTACATATTTCTTCACGCACTACATTCTTTTTTTTTTTATTATTATTTCCACGCTACATTGGGTTAAATAGAAATCACTACAAACTTGATTGAATAGTTTTTAAGTGGTATACACCTACGTGTTAATTGACAACACAGTAGCGACATCCTTACATGTCGAAGTTTCTCCGGCGAATGAGGGCATGGTTTAGCAGCGAGGAGTCTAAGCTGGCGCGGTTTTATGCGCTGAGAAAGTAGTTCGTTCTTTTAAGTAGTATTAATTATTCATTAATTAAATTGTAATACTTTATTTTACCTTTTGGTTACGAATTAGGAATTTCCTTATTTATTTAGTACTGTAGCGGGGCATTTTTGGGCATACCTGGGGTAATAACATAATTTGTATTTTTCATAAATAAATAATAAATAACATGTTGAGTGATAGGGACAGAAATTATAGACTTGGGTAAATTTGTTATTTTGAAACGATCGCAACGTGGCTGCACTGCTGTTGACCTTATGAATGCAGATTTGTTTAATAATATTGTGTGGGCCGTTTTAAAAACTGCAACTTTGCAAAAGTCACATCAAGGACAAACACGAAACCAGTAAACAACATTGTCAACCAGTAATATAACTGACGATCAGGCGATCGTTACGTCAGCGTGTGACATAACGAGGTGTGTCACCAGTTTCGTCAGACACACAGAACAAAGAATCAGTCGGAAATCAACGTCTCAGCAGACCAGACGCAAAAAACAACTGTCGCGTCTGCCCGGCTCTCGCCGTTTTTCGGGCGAAGTTATTGTGTGTTCGCCGACGCGCCCGCATACGATAAAATGTGATTGTAAATTCGAATTAATAAATTTTAATAGCCATGAAGTGACAGTTTTTGGTGATATGTAAAACATTATAAGCAATAGAGTTGTGCGGAGTGGACAGAATTACGTAAGGAGGCTGGACTGGGTCGAATCGCTAAAGAATGGCAAGATAAGTAACCGGCATGGGGTAAAACCCAAGAAATTTTCAAAATTGTAAAACCTATGAATTTTAAAAAAAGAAATGGCAGCCTAAAATATCTATACATAAATTAAACTAAATATGAGATCTCTAAAATAACTTGGTGTGCGTGTTGCGTGTGTACGTGAGAATGTAACTATATTAAGAAGTCTGGTTTGCGTTTTTTTTAAAAGATTATTTCAATTTAATATCTTGATTCATATAAGCTTTATATAATATTTCAATGTTGTTTTATTCTTTGTTACACTAAAAATTTTTTTCTTTACATTAAAAGTTTCTTTCTTTCAAATTTATTTTATGTGCGTTTCTTTTTGTTTTGAGAAATGTTAATAAATTTTAATTAATGTGTAAACGTATAAAGTTTTCTTTGTTTGTTTAAACAACCATTCTGATCTCCTGTTCGCCGAAAAGAACCCGTGTACTAATTTTTTTTTGGTTTTGTATTATGTTTCTTGTATTTAATAAAACAAGATGGCGCCCGAAGAATTCAGTAAATACAGTGGACAGTATCTTTAATATTTTAAAATTTATAATTCAATACAATTATTAATAAAACGAAATATCACATTTGGCTTCCGAACGTAGGGACAATTTATATAATATAATTATATAAATATAGGCCTACTTAGGAGAACAGAATGGTTGTTGAGGTAGAATAAAATTTTTTTTTCGTACGTAAAATAGACGCAAGTATGGGGTTATGTTTTGATAGGGTTATGTATGTAGTGCATTATTTGTTTATGTGTTTATGAGTATTGTGAGGGTAACTAGTGTGTATGAGATGAATTATATTATATAAAGGGTATTATAATAAAATTTTTTAATATGGCTAAGATACAAGAAAATGATAGTGGTTTCGTATGGAAGGAGTGGGAAAGCGAATTTAAAGGGGTTGTAGGTAAAATGACGGACGAGGAATGGGGGAGGTTAGACGATAGTTTAACACGAATGGAAGAAATGGAAGAGGGAATATTCGCGGAAATTAAGAAGCACAGCGATGATATTGATAGTGAGGTGCCAAGTAATAAAGGTAAGATCGTTGAAGCAATAGTAGTAGTAAATGAGACAGAAAATAAGCCTAATGATAATGATGTCGACAGTGTGGGGGTAGTAAAAAAGAAGCGTTCATTGGAGGACGTGATGAACTTGTTGATAAAAATGAATGAAAATTGGGATAAACATTTTGAACTAATCACAAAGATGAATAAACATGACGAGAAGTGGGAGGGAGATAGATGTCAGGTAAAAAAGAATACAGAAGTTGAGTTAACACAGGTAAGTGGTGTCTTTGATAATAGTGAAGAAATAAGTAACCAGGTGAGTGACAATTCGAATAATGAGTTAATAGCTAACAGTGATCAAATAGTGGGAGAAATAGTGTTGACTAGTGATGATAATGGTATTAATTACAATTCCGAGGTAAGTAGGAATGATAATTATGACAATATAAGTGAAAATATAATGTTAAAAAATAATGGAGTAAATATAGAGAGTACTGATGAAGTTTTAGAATGTAATCATGAGATGTTGAGATGTATTGATGAAGGAGAAAGAGAGTTATATATTGAGACTGAAATAGAACTATATAAGTTAGAAAGAAAGTATAATGAATTGAGAAAAATACTAGAAGGGGTGATGATGAATCATGTGAAATACGTATCTGTTGAAAGAGAGATAGAGAATAATTTTGATAATATCTTACCTGACTATAATGATTTACCTGACGTAGTAGTTGAGGAATACAAAAATGAGAAAACAATTTACCTGACGTTAACAAATAACACTGATACAGAGGGGACAATCCTAACTGATGTTGACATGATGTATAATGGTATAATGGATGAAATAGAATGGATGGATTATTATGATAGTAATGATAACAAATTGTATGTTGATAAAAATGATGAATGTTACAAATACACTAGATATATATATGACGATGGTGGGTGAGCTAAAAGATCAGTGTTGGGACATTTTTAAATATTGTAAATTTTTGTTAATGACCTTGCTGATTTGGACATCTGAAGTGAGATACACTTGAACAGTTTTGACGCATATTTTGTAAATAATATTGAATTCATTTGTGTGTATTGTGAAATGTTAGAAAAGTAATGTGTATATGTTTTAGAAAATGTTATGTTAATAATAATAATATTATTAATATTTTGCATTCTAATTAAATGTTACAATAATTATGAAGACAATAATTAATGATTGGTAGAATGTTGATAATAATTGAAATATGTTATTTTAATAATCAAATGAATATTTAATTTTAATAATCAATTGAAGTAAATAATTTGAGATGTTTAGATATTGTGATTGAATGTTATGTGTTTGAATTTTTATAATGAATTTGAATTAAATGAGATTTCAATTTAATAACAATGAATAAATAAATAAATGTAAATGGCTTATTTTATGGAATATCATAATGGTTAAAAATATATGTTAATAATAAATTTGAAAATTTTGAGTAACCTAATTACAGCAAAGGATAAATAATGAAATAATGATGATCAATAAAAAGAGTTAATGAAAAATTTTGAATAATAATGTTTATAAATTTTTATATAAATTATTTAAAAGAGAATTGTTTGTTTAAATGTATGCTAATAATCCAGGTTGATTTATATTTGTGTATTATGTTATGTAATGTATTATACAGGTGTGTGTGGCTAGGAGGTTATCCAGATGGATAACGTATTAAAAATTTGCTATATTTTAATTAATAATGATGATTTGCTACTCAATAATTTTGTTTGAATTTAAAAAATAGATGCACTAAATACTTCTTATATTGTGTTTATTATGTCTTAGTGTGTTGATTGCATTTAGTATGTTAGGAATAAGAATTATAAAAATATGATAATATGTTTTCAATGTGTTTATAGATTTTAAAATAAAATGAAAAATAGTTGTGATAGGTAAAATTTTCAATGGGTTGCAAAAGATAGAAGTGGGTGATAGTAATTGTTTGAATAAAATGTTTGAGTCAGTTCAAGTTGAATTTTGTGGGACACATAGATCTGTCCAAATCGAAGTAAAAGTTAAAGAAATAGTAGAGATGAAAATAATGCAATGTTGTTTTGAGTTAATGTATGTTATAGAATTTTGAGAAGTATAAGTGGAGACACAGTAGAAATGGAGAATTTATGTAGAGTCTTGAGTGATATATTGTTGTTTATTTTGTTGATGTTAATTTGTTGTAATTGTAGTGAGGTAATGAGATTGAGATTTTTTGGGGATGGCAATTTTGTAGTAGGGGTAGTGTAATGTGGGAGTCCGCAACATAAGGGTTGGGACGGGATTTGGTATAGTTTTAGTGGGAAGGGGTTGCCTTAGGTAAAATCCAGGAACCAGAGAACGGGAATTGAGCTTTTTGGGGGGGGGAACACGTATCCTTTGTGCAAAGGGTTAGAGAGTATTTTTTTTTATATATAGAGTAGAAGGTGGCGAATTGAGCTAAAGTAGTAAGTAGTTAGAGGTAGAGAAGGGTTAGTAGATTTTGATAGAGGGGTGTCATACTAGTTAAAGATTTTGTAAGGGAGCGTTAGAGAAATAAAAGGGGAAATTTATGAGTAAATGCCAAGTTGATAAAGTAAATTATAATGAATAACGTAGAATCACCCAAAGTAATGAAATGGAATAATGATGGCCATGATTGAAAAAAAAAAAAAATTTTGTAATTTTGAGAAAGAATTAATAAGAGTAAATCAAGTTTAAAAGTAATTTTCTGATTTTATATGCCAACTTAATGATGTGAAGTGTATAAATTTTGCATACAAATTGTTTATTTTAAGATGTTTTCTTATGTTATATTATGTTATATTAGATGTTTTGATATGTTAGGAATAAGTAAATGAAAACAAAACCAGTGCTTCTTAGCGCAAACCAGCACCGCTAGGGGGAAACAGATCAGTTGGGGATATGGTGTTGTATAAGGCCACTATTTAATATTTTGATTTGTTGTTTCAGTGTTTGGTGATGCTGTGGCGGCGGACCTGAGCTGGCCTGCGCGTCAGAGCAGGGGCGTTGAGTATCTGTCTGACTCTACGGTGTTGGGATCTCGAGAAAGAAGTCCAGTATTGTCATGCAGATGCGGTCACAGTCACCGGACCAAGGGTGAGTTGATTATATTTTTTTTTTTTTGTAAACCATACAGGGGGTTGTGGCGACATATCCTGGCTGATCCCTCTAACAAGTATGAATGTGTCAATGAGATTTTTTATGCTTCGGCATAAAATATCTCATTGAGGGGGTATTGTAGCGGGGCATTTTTGGGCATACCTGGGGTAATAACATAATTTGTATTTTTCATAAATAAATAATAAATAACATGTTGAGTGATAGGGACAGAAATTATAGACTTGGGTAAATTTGTTATTTTGAAACGATCGCAACGTGGCTGCACTGCTGTTGACCTTATGAATGCAGATTTGTTTAATAATATTGTGTGGGCCGTTTTAAAAACTGCAACTTTGCAAAAGTCACATCAAGGACAAACACGAAACCAGTAAACAACATTGTCAACCAGTAATATAACTGACGATCAGGCGATCGTTACGTCAGCGTGTGACATAACGAGGTGTGTCACCAGTTTCGTCAGACACACAGAACAAAGAATCAGTCGGAAATCAACGTCTCAGCAGACCAGACGCAAAAAACAACTGTCGCGTCTGCCCGGCTCTCGCCGTTTTACGGGCGAAGTTATTGTGTGTTCGCCGACGCGCCCGCATACGATAAAATGTGATTGTAAATTCGAATTAATAAATTTTAATAGCCATGAAGTGACAGTTTTTGGTGATATGTAAAAAATTATAAGCAATAGAGTTGTGCGGAGTGGACAGAATTACGTAAGGAGGCTGGACTGGGTCGAATCGCTAAAGAATGGCAAGATAAGTAACCGACATGGGGTAAAACCCAAGAAATTTTCAAAATTGTAAAACCTATGAATTTTAAAAAAAGAAATGGCAGCCTAAAATATCTATACATAAATTAAACTAAATATGAGATCTCTAAAATAACTTGGTGTGCGTGTTGCGTGTGTACGTGAGAATGTAACTATATTAAGAAGTCTGGTTTGCGTTTTTTTTAAAAGATTATTTCAATTTAATATCTTGATTCATATAAGGTTTATATAATATTTCAATGTTGTTTTATTCTTTGTAACACTAAAAGTTTTTTTCTTTACATTAAAAGTTTCTTTCTTTCAAATTTATTTTGTGCGTTTCTTTTTGTTTTGAGAAATGTTAATAAATTTTAATTAATGTGTAAACGTATAAAGTTTTCTTTGTTTGTTTAAACAACCATTCTGATCTCCTGTTCGCCGAAAAGAACCCGTGTACTAATTTTTTTTTGGTTTTGTATTATGTTTCTTGTATTTAATAAAACAAGATGGCGCCCGAAGAATTCAGTAAATACAGTGGACAGTATCTTTAATATTTTAAAATTTATAATTCAATACAATTATTAATAAAACGAAATATCACAGTCCATCTTTTATTTAATTAACGGAATTATTATTTTTAGCTAAATAACATCGTACTTTGCGTGTTGGTACTGGGCAATTTGCACGTTGATGCAGGAATCTAGCTACAGGTAAGGGGTGGATAATACTCTTACTTGTTATAAAGCAAAAATTTCATTTGTGGTATTTAAACATTTTTTTTTGAATCGTCACAATCTTACCCATTCTCTCATTCATACACATTTAAGTTATTCCCCCATAATATAGAACTCTTTTAATTTAAATTGGTTACATATTGACTTGGTTGTTGGTTACTTAACTCACGGCGTGATTGAAAGGTCACTTGTTGATCTCCACAAGTTTTTTTTTTTCACTAATTGTCCGAATTAGTCTCTCATTGTTCAATTTCGTGTCACTGCATTATACTGTTAAATTTTTCACTGTTCTACTCGAGTTATTTCACAATTTCTACTGGTTTTATGAAATTTTCGGCTCGCGAGCCTTTATGCTGAACCGCGCAGTTCGATCGCTGTAGTGAGACAACAGACGCCAACTGTATTTTCAAGATGGCCAGGCGTTCTTCAGGCACGGCAACTTGGTCTGCCATTGGCTCCCAGAGGGACCACGTGACACGGCAAATATTTAACACTGCTTATAGTCCATCCACTGTAACTGCTCGACTAGCAGTGTATGTGATAATTCAACTGTATGGACATGCACTTCCGCACTCTCTCGCATTCCAGAGTACCTGCTAGCAGTGCTTGTTGACATGTTATCTGGACCAACATGCGGATGGGCGTTCCATACAGGAATTTCTATTGTTACAGATTGAGGCCTTGTGTGAGTAACTACACTGCGTTGTATTCACAATTAAAGTTAAACCTATCATCCCATTCTGCCCCGTTACAATACCCCCCAATGAGAGGTTTTTTGCCGAAACAGAAAAACTCTCATTGCTAAATCCTAAGAGGATCAGTGAGAATATGGTGCCAATAACCCCCCTTTAAATCCTTAATACATCATGGGTAATCTACTCCGCTAGCTCGGCGACCATGGCTGCACCTGTACGATATTACTGGACTTCTCTGTTCGAGATCCCAACACTGTAAAATCGGACAGGCACTCACCACAGTACCACCTTACCTTATAACATTCCCAATAAAATTCCAAAACTGGCCTTATACCATACCAGATACTCAACTGATATGTCTCCCCTTACATACTGTAACCCCTCTTTCAAACTTTTAGACTTTATTAAAAAAAACCCTTTTATATATATATATATATATTTTTTTTTTTTTTGAAAGAGGGGCCACTAGTTATTTCAAACTAGGCAAGAGCCTAGAGAAGCCAAACTGCGCTGGGTCCAGTATGACGGGACTTGCAATTAAACTCGTTGTTAAGCAACAATAACAATTTTATTCAGCCATTTCAAATAACATGTAAGTATCACTCCCAGTATACAATATACTTTTATAGAATTTGAAAAAACTTCGTTACAAACTTTTACTCCCCTCCCTGTCATTACAATCCTCTGAAAATATACACGTGTAATCTCATAAAATTAGAATATATGTAAACATCAGCATGATAATTTCTCCCAAATATACATAAATAGAACATCAATCAATATAGTTACATAAATACCCATAGCACACACATATATATTACACACATGTTCATCTGGCAGGCAGCCCATATACATTTCACCATGCCGCCGAAGAATACAATCCTCAGTATCAGTGACCTAGACCCCCATCCCAAACTACTGTAAAAGGGTAAAGTGCCCAGCCTCCATAAAAAACTTTTCATAACCCAATCCATTAACCCGTCCGGGTATGACTGCTTGCAACCAAAGAAATTATTACAAGTATTCAAAATTTTAGAAAGGTTCCCCCAGATAGGAATGTGCCATCGCCAGGTCAACATGGCTGCACGGCCGTACAAAATGTATAACAGAATTTATGATTGGAAGTAAGAATCAATAGTGTACTCATATTAACAACTGAACTAGTAATACACTGGCTATGGCAGTAAAAGAAAATGAATGAAATTTCACTTATACTGAATTATTACAGAGTTAAGATAATTTTTATAAAATATATATATAATGACAATTTTAATAAAAAACTTTATAACATCAGCCCCTAATAAAACACATTTGAGGTGTTCATACAGAATTTGCTTGGCCACAGGCGAGGCCATGCGCACCACCAGATCCAGCAACCTAAAACATGCTATAGACCTGTAGCTAACGGCACCAACAGGTGACGTCCACAGGTTACAGCACCTCCCCAAACCTTTAAATCTACTAAAAAAACAAAACCCATATAGCTATGAATACCCTTAATCAATGCAAGCATAATTCACCCCCCAATAAATCAGTAATCTTAAGTCACACACACTTTTACCCTAAAAGAAAATTTCGCAGCAAAATTCGGTAACGCATGACCCCGTCCGGGCTCACACTTACTCAGGGGGGGCTTAAGCCTTAGTAAAATACACTGACAAAATTTACAAGCACTAATTGTCTCGCTGGACTTGTGTACCAACAACTTTAACTGGAGATGTTCCAGGAAGAGAAGCAGATGTTCTACATTGTAGAGGCCAAAAATATATATAAATGGGTTAAATGTCACCTGGTATAATCCGGCACAAAACCTGAGGTACTCATGATGTATTGTCCATTTCTTCCTCCCGACGGCACAGACGGAGAATCACTCGTTTTAATGCCATTGGTGGCAGATGTTCGGCCACCAGCAGAAGTGAATCGGGAATCGTCTTAGGTCAGGAACCCTGAACAATTATATATATTGACAATTACTCAAATGTTACCCAATTCACGATCCCCCTAATATTCATGACTCCAGCATAATTCACACACTACCACATGCTCAGATTAAAGGAAAATTTTGAAATTTTAAGAAAGCACAGAAATTACCTTCAGTAAAAAAAATTTAGAATTAAATGACCAGTATTTATAGACAGTTCATCAACTGAATAATCCCTTATTACAATTTCGAGATGAGTTGCAAACTTAAACAGGTTCATAATACATATACAGTTTCATATACCTCTACATTTAGTTAATAAAACATTCTCTTACGCCCCCCTTTGATTATAATGAAATTATTATGATATAATTAGGAAAAATACACAGCCATAATTACTTTATAAATACTTTAACTCAGCCAGTGTTAGCTTTCAAGACATGCATACACAGAATTTAACCCGCGCTTGCCACGTGGTGTCTTTAGTATATATATTGCATTGCATCGGCATTAATTTAAGCTAAATTACAATTCTTTTATTACATAATAAGTAAGTTACCTTGAACAGACTTACCGGAGAGTCTCGTAGTCGATTATCTAATCATGATAGATTTTAGCAGACAAAAATTCAAACTGGTCGCCGCCGGAAGAGAGAATGGTTGCTGCGTCGCGTTCGGCTGCCTGGTGAGTACTGCTCAGAGCAGTGACAAGTAAAACGCTGCGTATCACTCCCCACAGAGCGCGTGCGGATCGGCAACAAAGCATGCAGATAACAGCGTATACTCCGCTCAAATAATTAATTCACAAACCCCCGCAATGACAGTCACATAATTAACTGGGAAAGGGCCGAGTATTCCAAAACTCGGCACACCCCCACTACAAAAGGGCAACATGGTTGCCCCAACTGGAACTCAGTGGTACCCTGCAGTGTACCACCCTTATAACTCGAGTTGGTATCGGCTTTCCCACCAGTCATGGCTCCCAGGAGAACAGAGAAACCTCACAACTGCGTCCATTCCCCATGCGACCCTCTCCACCCTGCCAACCCCACGGGACCGCCCCAACACGTCACCCTCTCCGGTGACCATCACCTACTCCCACCGGTCCCACTCACATACCCGTCCTAAGACCAAACAAGGTATCTCCCACCTTGGTATGTGAGTGACCGTACTACTTCTCGTCCATCTCTTGGACCGACCAGCCACATGCACTAACAAGGCATCTCCATCCTTGCCACATGGTTGGCCCACATCCCTACACAAGGGCGGACGGCCCCGCCTAGCCAGGCAGAGAAGACCGCATCAAGGGCTCGCGAACATTAATCTCAACTCTTACTTTTTCAAAAACAGCGTAACTAGCAGGGGCGGGTCACTTTTCCACCGACGTCGATACAAAATAAATACAATTCTCTCTCTCAACAAAAACACCCGGGAAATAACCGGAGAATGCGGCATGGCACGACCCTACAACGATCAACAAACAAATTCAATTACTATAAATAACGAAACAACAGCATGCTATCACTCTCCATCATAACTTTCAGAACCAAAACAGGGGAACTTACAATCTCCAGGACCACAATCTAATCACTTCCGACACATCTCTCTAACTCCTTATTGATAGGTTTTTTTTTTTTTTTTTTTTTTTTTTTTTTTTTAGGGGAGGGATAGGAAAATTGGGAAGATGAAATGGGGCAAGGATCATTTGGCGGTCAATAGTTAGGACTAAGGGTAAGGACATGGTTCCCTCCGAAAAGGAGAATGACTGGAGAAAACCAAGGCTCGCGTGGGCAGGGGCGCAACCCTGAAGTAGACAACACCACTGGGAGTGCCCGCTACCCGTTAACCGCTTCTTCTCACCTTTCTATGGCGAACTTTATGTACTCGTTCCTTTCGGACATCACTCTCTGAGAAGTTATCTCGTGTTGAGCTGTACTGGCTGGTTTCCTCTGAATCAGAATCAAGGCAACTTACCTCACTGCTTTCACCCCGTTTTGGATTATCCTCATCATCTAACTCCTCTGCTTCTGCCTTCCCTGCTCCTCTTTCTTCCACTTCTTCCTTTTCTTCCTCTCCCGCAATTTCCCCTTTTTCGTCCCCATAATCCAAATCAACCTCATGACACTGCACCTCCTCACCACCTTCCAGTTGCTCGCCTGATCCATCTTCAACAGCATCTTCTCCCAGCTCCTCACCGATTTCTGCATCACCCTCGTCACCAGCTCCTTCGCAAATTTCTTCACCCACTTCTTCTCCAATCTCATTGACATCCTCCTTTTCATCAACACGTTCATCATCAACATCATCGCCTTCATGTCCACTACCACCATTCGAACACTGCACATCTTAATCATCTAGTTGCTCATCTGTTCCACCTGGAACTTCTTTCCGTTCTTCGGAATCCTCAACACTACAGACAGAAGGCGTCTGCACATCTTCACACACTACATCATTCTCACTCACGCACTCTACGACGCTGCCGCCAAATTCCTCCTCAACTTCTACCTCATCTACTTCTACCACACTTGCAGCATGGACATCCCCTTGTCCACCCGCAACCTCAGAAACACTTGCAGCCTGGACATCCCCGAGTCCATCCGCAAACTCAGACTCTTCAGTCTCTCTAACACCCACAACTATACTTCCCTGTGCAGCATCTGCAGACCGCTCTTCTGCCTCTTCCTTCGATTCCACTCCTTCACCACTCTCAGCAACTACAACGTCCTCAACATTTTCCACCCTGGAATCCAGCTCTCCAGGTTCATGTGTGTTGACTAAATTAATTTCTACTGGTGATGGTAAAGCGACACTCTCAAGTGACTTCTCACCTCCCTGCGTAGACGATGATGATGTCACAGGATCTGGATCCCTCATGAACCGAGATGGAGATACCGGAACAAATTCCACGGCATCTGGATTCAACCATGACGTCCTCACTGACGCAGTATTAACAGATGTTTTCTTGTCGTCTTGTATTAATCCACCGAAGTTATTCCGCTTTTCTTCTTTCTCTTGACCTGCTTCACCCACAACTCTATTAGGCACTGGTACTTCCTCTGGAGCCTTTAAAGTTTCCTTACTCTCCAAATAGGAATAACTTGCTACCGGCTCCCTACTTGCCGAAGTTTGTTTACTAACATAATTTCTTCTTCCCCTGTTAATTTCATACTTCTTTGTTTTCTGCGCTGTAGCTGTTGTTACCATCTTCTCACTTGCCACCCCCCTTGTAGCCTCCATTACTTCCGGAATATTCAGTTTTTCTGACTGTCTCTTGTGTTCTCCACCGACCACCATGTTTGTCTTCTTTAGCTCTTCCTAATAAACCACTGGAGTATTGGACATCTGTAGCAGCTCTTCCCCGGGACTCGTCATTCACCTGGACAGTCCTGGCATGCGCACACCACCGGTCCAGGTCCGCAAAAGAACGTGGAGGCTCTGCGAAAACCAGCCGGGATCTCTCTTGGGGAGTCAGACCTTCTCGTATTACCTGTATGACTTCCGTCTCGGGCAACCCCAGTCTTAATATACGGGCAGCTTTCCTTACATCATGCACGAAGTCCCCCAATGCCTCTCCGTTGGCCTGTAGTTGATAGAATAACTTAAACTTCAACTGGTCTTGTCGTCGACGGGGTATGAAGAAGTCCAACACCTCCGCATGGAAAGTGTCGACACTGCAGCCCCGACGCAGAATGCTGGTGACCAGCCATGCCAATGAACCCCGGCAATACGGGTATATAAGGGACAAGACCTCCTCATCGGACACACCCGGGAAATCTGCCAACTGCAGGACTAGGTCGAAGAAGACCAACAACCTGTCCTCATCTACTCCATCCAAAACCGAAAATTTCTGGAGAACTCCGGAAAGGGGGTGGGGCAGTTTCTGGTAGCATACCCCCGCCAGAATTGCACTATTCAAAATCCACAACAACAAACATAAATTCCCACGAAACACCTAACACAAAACATGACTTACAAAAGGAAAATCTTGAGTACTCTCTCTTCCATCAAGAGGACCCCCAGGTTCCCTAGCGCTGCAAAACCCGATCCACTCCAGAACCAACTCTCCGTCAGCCGCCAGACTCAAAGAAGAAACGACATCAGACACTAACACTAACATACAATCCACACCACCGAACAACTACCACAACATATAACAATTCAACAAGACATTTATTATAACTTCCGCGACTAAGTCGGGTCAATGACAGTACCGACTTCCGGTCAGGCCATACTGCATCCAGTTAACCTCTCGCGCTATTACTTCATAACTATTTATATAAGGCAGCCCATTCCCCCCGTACTCTCCGGTAAGGTCCAATCTCAACAACAACAAAACCCCAACTGAAACGCATGCCACGTGGCGGCACCAGGTTTACAATTGAAATCCCATAGCAATAATTCATACCTAATACCTATATACATACATACAATATCAAACCTGCCCTAGCATCTACCAATTTTCATTTTCAAATATTGCTGATGTTTGATGTTCTTTCCAAACTATTTCCGAGTTTGCAAGCCCCGTCACACCAAAGGACCCAAGGGTTCAACCAAAGAATCAACCACGCTCTGCTACCATTTGTAACCCCTCTTTCAAACTTTTAGACTTTATAAAAAAAACCCTTTTATATTTTTTTTTTTAATTTTTGAAAGAGGGGCCACTAGTTATTTCAAACTAGGCAAGAGCCTAGAGAAGCCAAAACTGCACTGGGTCCAGTATGACGGGACTTGCAATTAAACTCGTTGTTAAGCAACAATAACAATTTTATTCAGCCATTTCAAATAACATGTAAGTATCACTCCCAGTATACAATATACTTTTATAGAATTTGAAAAAACTTCGTTACAAACTTTTACTCCCCTCCCTGTCATTACAATCCTCTGAAAATATACACGTGTAATCTCATAAAATTAGAATATATGTAAACATCAGCATGATAATTTCTCCCAAATATACATAAATAGAACATCAATCAATATAGTTACATAAATACACATAGCACACACATATATATTACACACATGTTCACCTGGCAGGCAGCCCATATACATTTCACCATGCCGCCGAAGAATACAATCCTCAGTATCAGTGACCTAGACCCCCATCCCAAACTACTGTAAAAGGGTAAAGTGCCCAGCCTCCATAAAAAACTTTTCATAACCCAATCCATTAACCCGTCCGGGTATGACTGCTTGCAACCAAAGAAATTATTACAAGTATTCAAAATTTTAGAAAGGTTCCCCCAGATAGGAATGTGCCATCGCCAGGTCAACATGGCTGCACGGCTGTACAAAATGTATAACAGAATTTATGATTGGAAGTAAGAATCAATAGTGTACTCATATTAACAACTGAACTAGTAATACACTGGCTATGGCAGTAAAAGAAAATGAATGAAATTTCACTTATACTGAATTATTACAGAGTTAAGATAATTTTTATAAAATGTATATATAATGACAATTTTAATAAAAAACTTTATAACATCAGCCCCTAATAAAACACATTTGAGGTGTTCATACAGAATTTGCTTGGCCACAGGCGAGGCCATGCGCACCACCAGATCCAGCAACCTAAAACATGCTATAGACCTGTAGCTAACGGCACCAACAGGTGACGTCCACAGGTTACAGCACCTCCCCAAACCTTTAAATCTACTAAAAAAACAAAACCCATATACCTATGAATACCCTTAATCAATGCAAGCATAATTCACCCCCCAATAAATCAGTAATCTTAAGTCGCACACACTTTTACCCTAAAAGAAAATTTTGCAGCAAAATTCGGTAACACATGTCCGGTAACCCCGTCCGGGCTCACACTTACTCAGGGGGGGGCTTAAGCCTTAGTAAAATACACTGACAAAATTTACAAGCACTAATTGTCTCGCTGGACTTATGTACCAACAACTTTAACTGGAGATGTTCCAGGAAGAGAATCAGATGTTCTACATTGTAGAGGCCAAAAATATATATAAATGGGTTAAATGTCACCTGGTATAATCCGGCACAAAACCTGAGGTACTCATTATGTATGTCCATTTCTTCCTCCCGACGGCACAGACGGAGAATCACTCGTTTTAATGCCATTGGTGGCAGATGTTCGGCCACCAGCAGAAGTGAATCGGGAATCGTCTTAGGTCGGGAACCCTGAACAATTATATATATTGACAATTACTCAAATGTTACCCAATTCTTGATCCCCCTAATATTCATGACTCCAATTCTTGATCCCCCTAATATTCATGACTCCAGCATAATTCACACACTACCACATGCTCAGATTAAAGGAAAATTTTGAAATTTTAAGAAAGCACAGAAATTACCTTCAGGAAAAAAATTTAGAATTAAATGACCAGTATTTATAGACAGTTAATCAACTGAATAATCCCTTATTACAATTTCTACATGAGTTGCAAACTTAAACAGGTTCATAATACATATACAGTTTCATATACCTCTACATTTAGTAAATAAAACATTCTCTTACGCCCCCCTTTGATTATAATGAAATTATTATGATATAATTAGTTAAAATACACAGCCATAATTACTTTATAAATACTTTAACTCAGCCAGTGTTAGCTTTCAAGACATGCATACACAGAATTTAACCCGCGCTTGCCACGTGGTGTCTTTCGTATATATATCGCATTGCATCGGCATTAATTTAAGCTAAATTACAATTCTTTTATTAAATAATAAGTAAGTTACCTTGAACAGACTTACCGGAGAGTCGTGTAGTCGATTATCTAATCATGATAGATTTTAGCAGACAAAAATTCAAACTGGTCGCCGCCGGAAGATAGAATGGTTGCTGCGTCGCGTTCGGCTGCCTGGTGAGTACAGCTCAGAGCAGTGACAACTAAAACGCTGCGTATCACTCCCCACAGAGCGCGCGCGGATCGGCAACAAAGCATGCAGATAACAGTGTATACTCCGCTCAAATAATTAATTCACAAACCCCCGCAATGACAGTCACATAATTAACTGGGAAAGGACCGAGTATTCCAAAACTCGGCACAATACTGTCACCGGACAAAAGGCTTGCCACATGACAAATGGCGCCAATCGTACAGTCTGTGTTTTTGGTGGCCCTAAAAAGGACCTGCTGGTGGCGAGAAAGCTGATGTTCGTGCCGCGCTAAGATGTTCGGCGGCTGCGCCCGCTGTTCATGGCGTACTGCAGTCCTCTTCTTTTAGCATCGGGTGTAGAGTCGGTTGCCGGCCCAGCGACGTCCTATTGCTGGTAGATGGGACGTCGCCTCTATTCTTTCTGGTAGAAAGAACGCCAGTTCTATTCTTCGGCCGTTCCTTCCCGCTGACTCCGCGCCGATGTCGTCCGAGAGATGAGAGGAGATGAAGTGCTTCCGATGGCGTGGAGATGAAGAGTGCTCAAAATTTTCTGCCGGCCCGGGTTTTATGCACTAACCGGAATCACTGGTTGGCTCGCTCCGAGCACATTGTTGGATTGGCTCGCTGTGTCCACCGCTGGTACCGGAGAGCAGATGTTCGGATACCGCTGCCGTCACAGTACATACTGGGTTGCCTTTAGAAAAATACTGGGTGCGAACACATATTCATTATCAAACTACACACTATCTCCACATTAATTATTAAAGTAGAATTCACAAGCATTTTACATTTGCTTCTACACAAAATTAATTCTCCTTTTTCAAACTTAAAACAATTTTTTTTTTTTACATTATTATTTCAAATAAAATTAAATTATTTAAATTTTGTTCAATAGTGAAAACAATCTAAGTCCATTATCAAAATCCACATACAAGTTAATTTACATCATCTCTTTCCATTAATTAATTTCATCGCAAATTTTAAATCTTTCCAAAAATTTCCAAAATCTTTTAAATGAATTTACTTTATCATTCTTATTAACTAAATGCTAACAATTATAATAAACAAATAAAAATAAACAACGTACTTCTATCCTAAATTCTACACTTGATTACAACAAATAACGTAAGATAAACATCATGCTCTACCTTCTAAGCTGACACCTTCTCTACCTATAGTGAACATTAAAATTTAAAATAAAATTCCTTACGGCAAAGAACAAAAAAAAAATTTTTTTTTTCAAGAAAATTAATTTCCAAAAATATCTACTCTGATAATTAATAAAAGAAACAAATTAATAAATTAAATTAATTACTCAAAGAACATATGAATTGATGACACTAAACATTCTACAGTACACACCAGTCATCAGCTGATGTCTCATGGTCAGGTGAATGACCTTACCCTAGACACACTATATAAAATTATACAATGTAAAATACATAACACATGTTTATAATTCCTACACTCTAACATAGTACAACATAATAAAACATATAAACACCTTCCTTCCTAGAATTAATCTTTCAAACCAGTAAACATTACAACTTGAACATTCCATTACCTCTTTTTATATCAACCTTTAATTAGTTATCATTTACTACAATTAGATTCCCCAAAAATTCAAATTTATTATCAACATTGTTATAGAACAGATATGCTGATATATTGTGTAAGTGTTGATTGTATGTGATTGCAGATACGCTCCGGTATCCACAACGATATGAGATAATAAAATTTCAAAATGTAATTATTATTAGCGGTTTGATTGTTATTAATAGTTGTGTGAGTATTCCCGTTTAAATCCTTCAATTTAAAAAGTATTTTCGCACTCCACTGTTCACCTCCCCACTTACCATATGTGGATGATATTACTGTTCTGTTGGGTGACTGCTTCTGCTGTAACATACACTCTATACATACATGTGGATATTCTATTTGAATATCATACGTGATAAGCATGCACAATAAAATAAAATAAAGACTGAATTATGATAAATATTCAAATTCTGCCGCCACCTTCTGATAGAACTAGTTATGATAGCTAAACTATTTTAATTTTGAAATTAAAGACTCTTTCCACTGGTAAAAAATAATTGAGATTTATTAACAGTTCTGGAATGCCATTAACTCTTAAAATCAACAATCAATCGCTAATAGTTTTACAGAAAAATAATTATTATGAACAATTTTTATAAAAAGAAACTCTTTTTAACCTCAAGGCTGGTAACACTGAAGGTTAATACAATAATTTTAGTTAGAGAGGTTATGTCCTCTTTACATAGTTAAATTACCAAGTTCGTGTGATCTTTGAAGTGGCGTGATACCAGATACAAGATGTTGTGTTTTATAACAATATTTAATAAAGAATTAATAGAAAACAAACAAACAAATATTAAAATTAAAAGTCGGTACCATATAATCGATAATTATCGTACTATCGTACGCGGGACACAGTTCACATTAGTTACTTTAAAAACACATGCATTGAGTTGCACTGCTAAAAATTACTATTATTATTTAATAGTTGGCTATAAAAATTATTTATTGACAAGAGAAAAA
Organism: Magicicada septendecula; assembly: GCA_034769895.1. NCBI lineage: Eukaryota > Metazoa > Arthropoda > Insecta > Hemiptera > Cicadidae > Magicicada > Magicicada septendecula. Next base: position 406,594,666 of record CM068375.1, read on the forward strand.
GTTTATAATAAAAAAAAAACTCTTGTGATAGCTTTCATTTGGTTTGTATTACTTGAGAACAGAATTATGAAAAAGGTGACAAGTTGTTGTTATTATTTCTAGGTTAGCTACTAACCGTAAGTAATTCTTGTGGATAAGTAAATTATCATTGATTTCTTAATAAACTAAACACATATATCTTATTCATAATACATCTGATGAGTAACTATCAGTTAATTAGAATATTTTTTCGCAAAAAAAATAAAAAATATTTATTTTCATTAGTCAAATCAAAACGACATGAGTCAATCGAGCGACTATTCGTGACACTCATATTTTGTAATATTTAAATCAATATTGACTCCTTTAATTACGATAAGTCGTAAAAACATTTATTTCTTGAGTTAATAAAATGCGAAATAATTCTTTTATTAATTCTGATAACTTTCGTCAGAATTACTACACTTCGGTACTACTGATTAGAGTAGTACCCAAACAATAATTAACAGGAATTATTAATTCTGTTTTATTTTTTAAATAATGAAAATATAGTACTCCCTGGTTTTTCTTATAAACACAAAACTCGAAAATACGACCGATATTATACACTGGCCGTATTTTATTATTATATTCACTCCGCACTGTACACTCGTTAATTGTTTGTTATGTGTAGGTTAGGTGTGTGTAGAGTGACTCATGTATATGTCGCGCACAATTCAAATAAAACTTCATACATTTCTTCATCGACCTTGCCCGTCGAATTAGCGTGTAGACTCCTTGGCGACTGAAAGATGACTGTGTCGCTTCTAAGCGTCTCTGGCTTGTCTGCTGGTTTTAATTCATTTGATTGGTTCAATTTTTCGAACTCTCCGACCCAAAACACCTTGGTTTAAGAAAACTTTTAATTTTTTATCAATTTCGTATATGGGTTTGAGATTATAGTGACGTAAACGTTGATGCACAAAATGATTAAAAAGTTTATAATCGTTATAACTTTTTTATTAGTTGTCATATCGTTGAATAGTTGGTGGCAATAGATCGCGGATATCCTGGGCTTTCAATAAAGTCCAAACAAGAATGAAATCCGTCCATTATTAACTCACTACAACGATTTCACAAATTCCTATGGTGAATCTTAAAATTAATAAGTTTATTTCACCATATCTTATCTAATTACACAATAACACTTCTTATTAAATGTTTTGAGTCCATTTCTCAATTGCTTAATACAAAATTTGGGAGTAATTATTATTCAAACGATGTTTAATAATGGCGTCTCAAGCGTCCATATTCGATTATTTATAATCGCCTATAATACTATTATTCCTTATCTAATGACATTTGTTTTGTATTCTAACAATAATATAAATATCTATTTACATCGGTTTACACTTTATTATATGAACAATGTTGTGTTTCATATACTAGTAGTCTTATCTAACTACCTTCTGACCTCTTTTCTTTTAAATTGTCACTTTGTTTTTGTTTTTCCACATAATGTATATAATGTTGAAATGCAAATAGTGTACAACTATAGTACCTAGTTTATTTAATATATTTGTTAGTCTTTTGCTATCTGAAAACCTTTCACTTCCTAGTATTGGGTTTGTTTACATCAGGTTATGACATGGCAGTCAGCTATTTTTTAATAAATCAATAACTAAATTGTTATTATTACATTTGATATATATTCTCATAGTAGTATCAGATATCCATCTGACTACTGATAACATTTTTATTTACCTTTGAACAAGTTTGGATGGTGCATTTTGCTTAAATAACTTGCTACATAGTGTTTATTTACATTCTGATTCCACCATCATAGTCATTTAGTTTTCAATAATTTGTCTATAAAATTACTATTCTTATGCTCATGATCTGTTCTCATAGTAGTATTAGATGTCCTTCTAACTACTGGTAACACTTCCATCAATCTCTGTGTAAGTTTTAATAAGGTATTTTGCTTAACTAGTTTGTCACATTGTCTTTGTTTACATCTGGCTATTCATTCATAGTCAGTTAGTTTCCAATATTTTGATCATAATACTATTATTATTACACTTATAATCTGTTCTCATAGTAGTACTATATGTTTTTCTAACTACTGGTAACACTTTCAGTGATCTTTGTACAAGTTTTAATAATGTATTTTGCTTAACTAATTTGTCATAGTGGGTTCCCTTTCATCTAGCTTTGTGCTATCATATTTAATCTGCTTTATGTGCAGTGCATTTCAGTATAAGACATTATTTATTAGCGTGCATCATTATTTATAATGACTCTTTGATTGAAACAATTGTTGATGATTGCTTGGTTTAATTAACATATATGATTTTTTTTTTTTTTATAGGTGCATTTCCTATGGGGTTATGTATCAATGTACAACGTATTCTTATGCAGTATTTACTACTACTATTATGACTTCATTATGGTATTCTATTACAATGGTTTAATTGTTGATTAATATACATGTTTACACTATTTTTTCTAAACAATAACACAAATATTCTTAAACTCATGGTAATACATTTCTTGTTGTGTTTTGTACCTAATTTCTGGTACATTGTTGTTTGATACGTAACAAACTAGTTTGTTTGGTATTATTTTTTCTGGCCTTTCTTTATATTGTATTCTGTTTTGCCATGGCATTCAGTTACATTTCATTTAAAATTTACAAAGTTTTTTATTATCAGGTTCTATGAACAATGATTTTACTGTTCTATCTTACATTTCTTGGTGGTCTTATGATTATCTATTTGGATTACAATCTTCATTAAATTAGTCACACTAACTGTCTGTGTATTTTTAACTATTTAATCTTTGATGTTTCCACTATAAAGGTAACACATTTTCTTCTGCTATAAACCTTATCACTTGAATTGTCTGTGGGGTTTATTAGGTTAAAATTGGTTAACTGGTCACAGGTTCTCACACTTGCATTAAGTATTCACTATTACTGTTTGTGATTTCTTAAATATGTTAAACACTGTTTCTTCATAGTTGACAATCGCTATTCTTCCGGCTACTAGTATTGTCCCTAGTATACTTGGTGAATGGTGATTTCTTGTATTATCTATCCATTATCTTCACTCTTCATGTCATGTTTCCTTGTCCTTCTTCTTCCTTTTTTCTTTAGGTTTAAATGTCTTCTTCAATATTTCCATTGTAGTAGTCGTTGTTCCATAGTATTTATATTTATAAATATATTGGTTTGTCTGCCATCATTGTGGTTGCTCTTGAGTTGTCTCTTCTTTTTATTTTACATAGTTATTGTTTTGTTGGTTCCCCTCACTGTTGGAATCCTGTTGTTTTCTTTTACATTTTTATATAGTCATTGTTTTGTTGGTTTCCCTCACTGTTGGAATCTATTGGGCCTGGTTTCTAACATTTGATATTGGCTCATGGTCATTTTCTTTCTCTATTTTGTGTACGATGCTGCTATGTTACACTTCCTTCTTCTTTGTTGGAATTTTACAATAATATATCTGTAGATACACACTTTTTGTTTACATAATTTTACTTACTTAGAAATATTTTCATGCTTTCCCGTCACTTGACGTAATAATTGCTTACTTTATGTAACTACCAAATTTGGTAACGTTACAACATTCATTTTACATCACATTTCATTTATTATTACATTTACACTATGAATTTCTGTTTAACATTTTCATCCCTAATTAGTTTGGGTGATTCTCCGTCATTCATAATGATCTGATGTATTGAATGGGCATTTAGATATAACCTTACCCCTTCTTACTTCTAACAACCACTAACGGGCTTACATAGGGTGACACCAATCTCTCAATAATATTTACTTCCCTTAAATTCTCTAGACTCCACTTAAATCATTCTCTACTTATAATATAATACCTGCTACCCTCTTTGTACCTAGGATGTGTGTTCCCTTCCCGTATACCCATTCCCTTATTAGTTCCTGGCCCTTTCCCAGGTAACTCTGCCAAACCCCATTTAAAACTATTCACCTCCCACCACAACGCCTGTTGTTGAGGACTCCTTACCACACCACCCTCTTTACAAAATTTCACCATCATCTATTTACTCTCCGATTACATTACTCTCCCCTTCTCTACATACATGCACTATCGCTACTGTGTCCCTACTATACCCCGTTTCTGTATTACTTTTCTTCCAAAAATTAGTATTTTGTCTAATACCCATTAAAATTAACTCTGCCTTATTAAAATAATCCTCACCCAAACTCCAACTTTTACAACATTTTACATTAAGTTAACAATTGAAAACTACACTAGAAAACTCATAACTACCTCAAATTAATTTCATCATTTAATTTAAACCTTTGAAACTCATTTAATTCCATTATTCAAACATTTTACTCTATTTCAATTGCATTATAAACTTCATACTTACATTACATCACTCAATTGAATAAACACATGATTCCTGTCATCGACACAAAATTATAAACATTCCTGACAACAAATATATAACAACCATATGACTCCAAAACTACGCACATTTTACATTTATTCATTTACTATTTATTTTAAAGTTCAAATCTCAGAAACATCATTTAAATTCATTATCAAAATTTATCTCTACCACCTTAATTAATTAATTAATCTCAAATTCTTTAATTCAATCAATTATTTAAAACACAAGTTATTTTAATTACCTTACTCCAAAACAATTACAGTTCATTTATTACAAACTCTCATTATTTATTTAGTCTGATAAAATATTATTCTTATTATTAAATCAATTTCTACTACATACACACATTGTTTACATAAAATACATTTCACAACACAACTCAATTAATCTCACTGTAAATTTATTTACAATTTTTGTCATTATTTTTCTGTTTACCACACCTCATTTCATAAGTTAGCTAGGTCATAACCATAAACTAAAATAATAAAATTTTCATTCACTGTTTCTAACCCCCATCATCGTATATTAACCTGATGTATTTATAACACAACTCATTTTTATCTACATACATTACATTATAATTATTATTGTAATGACCACTTTTGTTAATTATATTAACATAGTAATTAACAACATATTTGTCTCCCATTAATTCATAAATCCCGTGTACCTTGGTAATTTTTGTTCTGTCTCCGTCAGTATGTTTGGTTAACATAAGGTAAGTTATTTTATCATATTCTTCTACTATATCCCTCACATCATAAGGTAAGTGTTTATCATCTACAACGGTATCATCAAAATAATCATCAATATCTATTTCACAAGGTAAGTCGACAATATCATCTATTTTCTTCTGTTCTACCTCTCTATCAAGTCTTTATAACTTCTACTTAACGTGAATATCTCTATCATTCTCTCTCTCTCTCATAATCACTTTCATCACAATACCTGTTACAACACCACTGACCTACTTCACACCATACAAAGGGCACAACAAACTTACTATATTTATCTACAAATGAACTTGTTCTTGTGAAACTTACTTTTTTTGTTGGACGCATTTCGGCGTACGTATCCGCCTTCTTCAGCTTTGAGTCAGACTGCCATCATTTCGTAACGGTTGTTGTGTGGAAGGTGTAGTGGGGGTGGTGTGTGGAGGAAGGGGATTGGCGCGGGGATTCAACTTGATGTTTGTTTTTTGTAAAATTGTGTCAAAAAGTGTATGTGATTTATATTGTAATTGATCGTTAAGTATGTTGTTTGGTTGTGTTGTTTGGTGTTTATATATTTCATATTGTTCAGTTGTGTTGAGTTTTCGACCTTTAGGTAAGTAATGTAAAATTATTTCAAGATTAGTGTCTATGTTGGTGTAACTGTGGTTTTCTGTGTGTATGTGTGTGGCATTGTTGTTGGTTAGAGCTTTTAAGTGTTCAGAATAACGGGATGAAAAAGATCTTCCCGTCTGGCCGATGTAGAAACTGTTGCAGTCATTACAATTTAATTTGTAAACACCTGTTTTGTTACATTTGTCTATGTCTGTGTTTGTATTATTGATGTGTTTTTTGATGGTATTGGTTGTTCTGTATGCTATTTTGTATTTGTGTTTTCTGAATGTGTTGGCGATTTTGTGTGTGTAGGAGTTGTGGTATGTGAGTGTGATGTATTTATTGTGTTGTGTGTTGGTGGTATTTTGTGTTTTGTTGTTTTTGTTTTTGATGCGTTTGTGTAGTGTGTTTATAAATTAGGGTCTATTTAGATTACTATATTTCTTGGCTCTTCCAAGAACTCCACAAAAAATTAAGGGACTATTTGAAGACACCTTGTCTTCCACACAACTACTGGAGGAAACTCTGTCCTCATAAAACACCTCCGAAAACTCTGTTTCACCATATACTTGGGGAAAATCTGCCCTTTGCCCACCTAACCTTTCATCACACTCTCTCACTATTTCATCAACACTCGCTAACACTTCGTTATTAAATTCGACTTCAACAAAATCTTCATCGTCACTCTCAATATTAACCACCGTACTCTCTAACACCCCATTTTTACTTATATCATTGTTATCACTTGTTAACTCATTATTAGAATCATCATTATTACTCACCTTGTCTACCGTCACCTGTTTTGCATTTAAACTGACACCATTACTATTAACACATATATCTCCGTTATTTTCATTTATTTTGCACTTACCTATATCTGTTCTCCACTCTCCCATTTTCTCAATATTTCGTTCTAATTTGTTAAAGTTATTTTCAACTATCTCCTTTGTATTTTCCAAATGCTTATTAATTTCATTAATATCGTTTTTTAATTCACTATTTTGCTTTTTTAATTCATTGAAATTCCTTTCACATTTTATTTTTTGTTCATGTATTTCACTTTTTAACTCATCAAATTTGTTATTCTGTACTTCAAAACTACTCTTTACTTCTTTATTGTGTTCTTTCAATTCACTAACATCACCGCTTAATTTATCAAATTTATTATTTAACTTTTCATCATTGGCATCAAAACAACTCTTTATTTCATTAAATTGATTTAGTAAAATACTCATCATGTCATTATCGAATTGAAGTATAACGAGTTAATTAATAATTGGAATATTTCATTTTGTATTACTTACCTGTATTGAGAATTCACCAGGGTGTCGTCTGATGTACTTTGGCAGAGAAAAACAACAGGTAGTGCAATGACAAACACATACTTATAGGTCTAATTAACACATTTTATTGTTATCTTTTTTGTCAGATGATATTAAAACTCTCACATCAACAAATTATTTTACATTACATCGATAATAACTACTGGATGATAACTTTAATTTATGTATTACTTAAAAGTCTTAAAAAATTACTATTTGTTCCACATTTATTTAACTATTTACTTTTACGTTGTTAATTTCTCTTTCTTCATCTGTTTGTTATACATAAAAAGACTTGTTGTATTACTTACAGTGTAACAGTACAGACTGACCCAGTACCAGAATTATGGGAATTATGGGTATTTTCATTGTTTTATTATGTATTTTTTAAACATACAGAATGGTTAGGTACATTGTCCCTCTGGAAAACGGAACAACGTAAATTCGGCCAGAGTAAAACACCAAGGTCTCCGGTGGACGTGAAAACAGCAAAATCTACCATGGCGGTGTTTATGACGAAGTACCACAATATGCATTATGATTGGGCTATAACACTAGTCCGTCATCGCTAAGAACAATGATGCACTGAGTACAATGTGTGCAACGAGGCGTTGTCCAGCAAGACAAAGCGGGATGACGTAAGAACTACACACACACAAGCAAGAAATTACACTTGCCTCGCTCTCATTTCAACGCCATTCTTCAGAGGAGCCACAGCGATGTATCGTTGTGTGTATAACTTTTTAACAATACTTTAATTCAACTAACAAAAATGATACCAACAGTAGTGGAGCAATAAAGGCTCATCTTGTTTACAGTATAAATATATAAAGAATGTAAATTCAGTGCACACATCCATCTAATTAAACTCAGCGGAATTAAAGGCGAACACCGACCATCACCATGGGAGTCTCACACCAACAACGGATGGACACCACCACCTAACAAGCAGAGAAGTTCCTTTTGTCATTTTTATAGTTAATGAGCTCATTAATATCAAATCGATAATAAAAAAGAATGTACGGGTCTGAAGTTGAATGTGTGAGAATGAATGCGTGAATGTATGGCCATAACACATAAGCCGAAGGCATTGGTTTGTGCAGTAACTAATTAACTATTGATAAATGATTTTAAGCTGCAGCTATAAAGTGTACATTGATATTAATTCAACAGATAAAGAAATAGAGAGAATCAAAAGAGATAGGAAAAGTAGCCACCATTTTGTTTTGTGTCATATCATATGACGTCACTATTTTGACCGCATGGTTGTATGTGTACTACCTTAGATTGAATTAAATTTGATGGTTAATTTCAAGAATATCTGGTTATCATTTGTGTCGTCAACTGTGTTTCAAAATCTTCCTGTACCCGAACCCTGGTACCCCTTAGGTAGAAAACAAGTTATAAAGGAAGAAAATGAGCCCGGCAAATAATGAAATTGGTGAGTATCATTAATACCGAATTATGGTATTTGTTATCTATATCTTACAAAATATATGTGCTAATATTATTGTGAATAAGTGATTAAACTTCACAATTGACGCCCTCACTGGGACTTGATAAATTATTATTATGGGTAAGATAACATTATTTATGTATTTAAAGTTTATTGACAAAGGTAGCATAGATACATACGAATATAGATACATTTATATTTATAAAGAATAAGATATTAAACTTCACAATTGCCGCCCTCACAGTGACTATAAGTATTAAACTTCACAATTGGTCGCCCTCACAGTGGACTTTGTATAAAATTAATTTATATAAAACAGATAGATGGAGAAACACAGAAGACGATATATAATGAATGAGAGGTTATGTTGTTAAAGGTAAATAGTTAAATACGAGTTGAGTATATTGCGTAGTCAAATACAAATAGAGATAAATAACCATTTAAATACTAAAATACAAAATGGCAGAAAATAACAATAGCATAGAAATAGAAAATTCAGAAACAGAATCCATTTTATTGGAAAGACACATTAGCTCAACACCCAAAGTAGTTGAAAGTAAAATCTCATTAGAAAATATATTCACATTAATCAGTGACAAATTCAATCAAATGAATATAATATATTCTCTCATAGTTTTGAGAGTGAGTTAAAAAAGCAAAATACTTTACAGAATGTCAAATTAAACCAAGTAGAAGAGAAATTAGAAAAATTTAAAAAGAAAATACAGAGACAAAATTGTAGTATTGACAAAGTAGACAAGTTAGAGATAGACAAAAACAAGGTAAGTGGTGAGAATTATGATAATACAATTACAAATATGGTGTTAGAAAATAATTGTGTGAGTATTGAGAGTAGTGATAAAAGTATAATGGGAGTAGAATTTGATGATGAAGTGATAAAAAGTGTTGATGAATTAGAGAGAAAGTATAGAGAGAATTTACAGATAAAGGGGTTGCAGGGGGTAAATTTTTCCCTTAATGTTGTAGTAGGGGGTGAAGTAAAGACTTCACGTGTGTTTAGGAAGGACGAGAGTGCCTTCAATGCGTATTTGGAAGACAAAAGGTCTACAAATAAAGTGGTCCCTGGTTTTTTTTGTGCACTTCACAGGTGGTGCAGTGATAAAGTAGTAGAGTCCCCTGCATATATGGAGAGAGAGAGTGTAGCTTGGTATGATGGTGAGAAATGTTTTGAGAGAGGGAGAAAGAGAGAAATTGAGATATATAAAGTAAAGAAAAATTATGAAGAGTTTATGAAAAGGTTAGGTGTAGAGATGATATATAATAAAAATAATGAGTACTTACCTTGTAAGGAAGTTGATATAGTAGTAGGAGATGATAATGAAAATAATGACTTAGTAACTTATCTGATTGTGACGAATTATACTGGAGGTGACAGGACAATGACCAATCATGACAGATTAAATGAGTTTGTGGAAAATAATGAAAATTTGAATGGTATATGCATTTATGATGTTAATATAAGAGATTCAATAATAAGCAATGTATATAGATATAAGATAAGACTATTGTTCGACGATATGGGGTAGTTGTGTATTGTTTATTGTGTTATGAACATTTAATTGTGTGGACAGTGTTTTTAAAAATGGACTGATTAGGACTGATTATGGCAAATGATTTCATGATTATGTGAATTGTATATTTTGTGTATTGATGTCTGTGTATTTGTGTATTTTTACTGTTGTGTATTTTATGTATTTTTTTATGTAAACATGTATTGTACGATTTTAAATAATTGGAGGAAGTTAATAATGATTTTAAATGATATTATGGAATTTAGATTTTAAAGGGTTAGTAAATGATTAAGCAGGTAATGTATTTGGATATGAAAGGTGTTGTTAGCAGATAAGTGATGAATTTCTAATGGTATATTAATGTTGAAATGTTATAAAGAGTTTGGGGATAGTGATAAATAGAGGCATTGAAGTTAGTCAAATAGAGTTAATGGGAGTTAGGGAAAATAAAGTGTTGAGATGCTGATAAAATATAAAGAGGTGTTAGATATTTTAGGGACACAGTGGTTAGCGATTATATGTAGAGTTGAGTGATGTGCATGGTAATTTTATAGTTGTTGATGGTGATATTTTGTAATAAGGGTATTGGTGTAGGAGTCCAACGAGAGATGTTGAGACAGGAAGGGACCGTTGTGTGCCGGAAAGGGTTATCTGAAAGGGTCAGAAACCGATAAGGGAATGAGCATAGTGAGGGAATACACACATACTAGTACAAAAAAGGCGCGGTGCCAGAGGTTTTAAATGGGATTTATGAAGGGGTTTATTATAGAGATATTGGTGTCAAAATATATTAATGGTTAGAAGCGGTTAGTGTAAAAAGGGGTAGTAAGGTTAGGTTGACAGATGCCAAAATAAGACATAGAAAATAGTGAGTAATAGAGAGTCACCCAAACGAGTAAGGATGAAGGGTTAGAGAAAGGAGAATTCATGGTAGGAAGGGGAGGTAACAAAGGAAGGTAATTGTAACAGAAAGGTAAGGATAAAGTTGAAATTGTTGTATAGAATCTAATGAATGTCAAATAATTAAAAGTTAATAGAGAGTTGTTGATAGTAAAATGTGATAAAGCTTGGTACAAGTCATGTAAATGTAAATTGTTTAATGTAAGGTAAACGTAACAATGTTAATATGTAATGTACAATGTTTTATGATGTTTTATTATGTTGGGGGGCAATAGAGTGTGTGGTTAGGAGGTCGTTACAGGGGTAATGACGATAACAAGTGTTAAGAGATAGTATATTCTAAAGTTGAAAATCTAAAGTTACAAGTGAAGATTGATAAAAATATTATAGTAAGCTGCCATGTACAAAATAGAAGAAGGGAATCTAAGTTGAGCAATAGAATTTAAATAAAAGCGTCTGCCATGATAGTTGTAATCTGAATTTGTAGAATTAATTAGGTGAAGGTATTTTGGGGGTATATTAAAGAATTATTGATATATTGTGTTATGTGTGTAGTTATAGATATGTTGTTATTTTCTTACAAATAAGAAATTGATTTTGGTGGTGGTAAAAATCAAGGTATTCTAAGTCTTGTAGTTGTGAGGTTGAACCTGTTGATTCTAAGACCAAACCAATGCCCCGAACACAAACCAATGCGTCTAAAAGGGGACATATCAGTTGTAGATATGTAAGTGTATTATACCACTATTTTGAATTTTTGTATTGGATGTTTCAGAGTTTTGTGGTGTTGTGACCGCAGTCCTGGGCTGGCTGGAGCGTCAGAACAGGAGTGTATAGTGCCTCATGGCCTTATGGTGTAGGGATCTCTCAGGAGAAGTCCAGTAAGGTCAGAGGGTGCGACCAGCATCATAGGACCAAGGGTAAGTGATGATAAAATTTTTTTTGTGTAACGTTACAGGGGGTTGTGGTGACGTATCTAGACTGATCCTTTTAGGAGAGTGTGAATGAGTCAAGGAAATTTTTTTATGTTTCGACACAAAAAATTTTCCTTGAGGGGGTTTGTAACAGTACAGACTGACCCAGTACCAGAATTATGGGAATTATGGGTATTTTCATTGTTTTATTATGTATTTTTTAAACATACAGAATGGTTAGGTACATTGTCCCTCTGGAAAACGGAACAACGTAAATTCGGCCAGAGTAAAACACCAAGGTCTCCGGTGGACGTGAAAACAGCAAAATCTACCATGGCGGTGTTTATGACGAAGTACCACAATATGCATTATGATTGGGCTATAACACTAGTCCGTCATCGCTAAGAACAATGACGCACTGAGTACAATGTGTGCAACGAGGCGTTGTCCAGCAAGACAAAGCGGGATGACGTAAGAACTACACACACACAAGCAAGAAATTACACTTGCCTCGCTCTCATTTCAACGCCATTCTTCAGAGGAGCCACAGCGATGTATCGTTGTGTGTATAACTTTTTAACAATACTTTAATTCAACTAACAAAAATGATACCAACAGTAGTGGAGCAATAAAGGCTCATCTTGTTTACAGTATAAATATATAAAGAATGTAAATTCAGTGCACACATCCATCTAATTAAACTCAGCGGAATTAAAGGCGAACACCGACCATCACCATGGGAGTCTCACACCAACAACGGATGGACACCACCACCTAACAAGCAGAGAAGTTCCTTTTGTCATTTTTATAGTTAATGAGCTCATTAATATCAAATCGATAATAAAAAAGAATGTACGGGTCTGAAGTTGAATGTGTGAGAATGAATGCGTGAATGTATGGCCATAACACATAAGCCGAAGGCATTGGTTTGTGCAGTAACTAATTAACTATTGATAAATGATTTTAAGCTGCAGCTATAAAGTGTACATTGATATTAATTCAACAGATAAAGAAATAGAGAGAATCAAAAGAGATAGGAAAAGTAGCCACCATTTTGTTTTGTGTCATATCATATGACGTCACTATTTTGACCGCATGGTTGTATGTGTACTACCTTAGATTGAATTAAATTTGATGGTTAATTTCAAGAATATCTGGTTATCATTTGTGTCGTCAACTGTGTTTCAAAATCTTCCTGTACCCGAACCCTGGTACCCCTTAGGTAGAAAACAAGTTATAAAGGAAGAAAATGAGCCCGGCAAATAATGAAATTGGTGAGTATCATTAATACCGAATTATGGTATTTGTTATCTATATCTTACAAAATATATGTGCTAATATTATTGTGAATAAGTTATTAAACTTCACAACAGCTAACAATCTTAGATTCTAATCATACTTATAATAATAATAATAATAATAATAATAATAAGACATCCCAGTTTGCTACACGCTCCATTCACACAGTTTTAAAACCCCATTTTATATGGAAGAGATCTCTTTATAATTTAGTTACATTTTTAAGAAAAATATATGGTCGTTTTACTTCCCCGTCTTATATGGCAGAGCACGTGTTGGAGTCAGATCCTTTTTAAACACTGGTAGACCGGAATATTGTCACTGTTAAATTTTTTTAAAAACATTTTGTGATGTTACTCACTTTTTGTGCACTGATATTTACTACATTCCACTCTTCATAAAATAATACTTACCGCTGCCAGAATTTCACTTACCGTCATGGTCCCCGTAAAACTTATCTTTTGAAAACTGCCCAAGGTCGCCACGATATTTTTTCTAAAAGGTAAAATATCGAAAACTTATATACTCTTGCCCTTATAAAAAATCCCGCTATCTGACTGTAAAAGAATTTCAGAAAACCCCCGAATTCGTTAGACGAATTTTTAACACAGAAATGAGGAAATGGCAATGACGAAATAACTTAATGTCTAACACATGATTATATTGTAAATTAACTGATTTAATGAATTAAGTCAATGTTCATTATAATTACTACAAGAGAATTAGTTATACTCACTTATTATAATTACCCAAATGAGAGTGTTACCAAATCAAATTCGAACTACATTTTTACTATACTTACATCTAAGGCAGCCCAATCTGCTCACGCACGCTTCCATACCTTTTATACATGACCCCTTATTTGTTAAGTGTTATACATTAATATACCCGTCCACGAGCGCGATACCGACCAAACACGTGCTGAGTCCCGCACATTCAACGTCCGTATTTATCACGTTGACTTTACCACATCCCTGTACCGATTTTTTCAACTGCGATATGTCTATTAATTTCTGGGGTCCCGGTCGGTCCTACTGGATTAATTACATTTTATAACACTACCGACCGGGCCCTAAACCAAAACTGTGAGCGTCTGTTACTGGAGTTGTCGTCCTGTTGACTGTATGGCGTCTCTGCTTAAAGTCGACCGTCACGGAGAACGTAACAGGTACTTGTTGCTTCGTTGAGTCGCGGGAAATGAGCAGTCACGGCCATCAGGTTTTAGTCGCCGTATACTGTTGATTTGCTGAGGCATATTCAGTTTATGCATGGACTATAGCTGGTATATGTGTGGTACCAGAGGACAATATTGGACTTGGTTCCGCTGACGTCACCAACAGTAGGCGGAGTTTAACGCTGTTTTCCGGTAGCCGGTCACTTGGAGCTACTAACTTTTCATCCCATCGCCATGTTTGCCTCAACTTTGGTGTTTTTCACGGCGTCACTCCCGAGCCCCGCCCGGCTGGGTTGCGTACGGGCGTCCAAACACATGTACAGAGTTCTGCGAATTTTCTGGTGGCGCGAATTCTCTGCCACATTCCTCAACAACGACCTGCGTCTCGCTTTGTTTCCAACTGTTCTGTTATACTGACAAATACGTTGCACAATAATACATTTTTACATTATTTTATACAAGCCCGCCCGAAAACGAAATGAATAAAAATATATAAATGCCCCATACGGTTAAAATAAAAATACCCAAAATTTTGACCCGCTACAATACCCCCTCGATGAGAATTCTGCTGTCCACGACAGAAGAAATCTCATCGATAAACCCCGAAGAGGACCGGTGAGGAACTGGTGCCAACAACCCCCTCGTTCTTAATCTGCATGGGTACACGACCCCCCTGGCTCAGCGACTATGGACCCATCTGAACGAGATCACTGGACTTCTCCGTAAGAGATCCCAACACCGAGAAATCGAACAGCTGAGTACCACAGAGCACCTCACCTTCTAACATGCTACCCCCAAAAATCCTCAATCCCTGGCTAAAATTATCCCAGATCCTCTACCGATATGTTTCCCCTTGTATGCAAGCTGGGCTGCCTTTAGCAGATACTGGGCTCACACACACTTACATTACATATTACCATAACACATTAAAAATAAAAACATCCTTTTAAAATTTATTATAAATTTAAAAAATTCAAAATTAAAAAAAAAAATCTTTTATCAAAAAATTCTCTTCCTGGTTTTTCTAATTTTTTGTTTCAAATGACTAAACCTAGACATTTCTACTAAGCTAAACACATCCTTACTCTAACATGAGAACCATTTATAGTCTACCAATACCATGCAATACAATAACATAAACATGGTTAATGCACACATAATAAAATAATCATTACCTAAAATAGTCATTCGCTGGCAGGCGAAAAATCAAGTTTTTTTTTTTTCAAAAAAATTAAAATTTTCAAAAATTTTAAAATTCAAAAAAAATTTTAAATTTATTCATTAAAAAATTTTATTAAATTTATTTATTAAATAACATATTTATTAAAATTATTCAAATATTGGTTTGACTTAATTAAACAAACAAATTAAAATTAGCTTCCTACTATACAAGCTTAGTAGGTGTATGACCTCATCAGCTGATCGTAACTAGGTCAAGTCCAAAACCCTTGACCTACATATGTTATGTATGATTTCTGAAAATACACTGAACATCTGTAATACCCTAACTCAAAGTACAAAACATAATAAAATAAAATATTGAAAATGAACAAAATATTAATATAAATAATAAACAGATTGACATTTAAATTATTATGAAAATTAAATTATGAAAATAAACACCTTAATTTTATATTATTCTCCAATTTTATCACAATTCTGTCACTGGCTTTACAAAATGAAAATTTTATATCTTTATTATCAATCTCTCTCTTTATTCAACAATCTTACGGTAATCTACTGTGGGTGATGTAAATTATTTATTCTCATTGACTGTATTAGATTTGTGTACATATATGAACTTTCTCTTTGACTCCAACACCTACAACTTTTAGTAACATGACACCCATCTCTACCAGAATCTCTACTAATCAGGACACTCTAAACCCCAACTTATCTTCTAACACAATTCGCCGCCTTCTCCCATTATAAAATACTCTCTAACCCTTTGTACATAGGATACGTGTTTCCCCTACCCAAAACTCAATTCCCTTATTTGGCGGCCCGGATTCTACCTAAGGCGGCCCCTTCCCCACAAAAATCTATCCCTATCCCGTCCCAACCCTTGTTGCGGACTCCTACATGACACTACCCCCTAATACAAAATTGCCATCCCCAAAATTCTCAATCTCATCACATTACTACAAATACACAAAATAACCTCATTAACTATAAAAACAACAATATGTCACTCAAAATCTACATAAAGTCTCCATTACCACTGTGTCAACATTAATACTTCACCAACTCTGTTACATTACATTAACTCAAAAACAACATTACATCATATTCATCTCTATCATTTCACATTCAACTTTTAATTCAATTTGGACAGGTCTACGTGTCCCACAACATATTTATCACCCACGAATTATCTTTTATTAATTTGCATAAATTATTGTTATTTTATTTCTCATATTCTTTTTATCTTTACTTCAAAATATCTGTAGTACATTAAACATTAATTACTTGTAACATTTATAGACCAATATACCAGTGACATGGTATTGCTGATCAGCTGATATCCTAACATAATAAAAACACATCTCACTATTGAACAAATTACATGGAATATACATATTTATTTTTTTTTTTATTCTCACTTCTCACCTCATTGTTTCCCCTTTTTTCTGATTCTGATGCTTATGTTAACCTGCCAGACGATTTAATTATTGGCTTAGGAAAAAACATACACACATCATGAAATTAACTATTTTTACAATACCTATACCTAACATACAACAAGTAAACACTACATTTAAAACGCATAATGAACACCTTATTTTTAAATATCTGAGCAGCTAGTTACCTGAACAGAGCACAAGCAGTTTTATTTGAATTAAACTTTGAATAAGCAAAAACTTTTGTCATAAACTTTAAATTCGTGACTCCTTTGCGTCACCTCCCAGCCACACACACTATTTCAGATTATGTAAGACTGTCTCGCCTTTTCGCTTCCACAGAGACTGTATATTTTGGAGCAGGGTTTTTACCTCTCCGTGTCTCTGCTTCCGCTATTAAGTTTTAAAGTTAGTGAACATCATCATGTTCTTGTTCTATAATCATACACCCTTAAAACGGATCTGCCACCGGTCTTGCTACCCCCACGCGGGCAGAGTGGCAGCCGCTGTTCCATAGTTTCCGGGAGATTTCCTCTAATGTCCCCCCATTGAATTTCAAATAAATACCAATTTCAAGTCAGCTATGGTCAAGGGACTTGGTATGACCATAGCTGGCCGCTAGCCAAAACCACGGTTAGTGCTGGTAAGGCAGTAACCGCCCGAAAAGTCGAGGAAATCTGAACTTTCATTTCACTGCCTGTTTCACATCAATATTATTATGTGCGACACGTTATTTAGTATTGTGTGTAAAATTTTTACTCTACACGGATAAGGTGTGCCGCACATTTATCGCCAGTTCGGCCTCCGATGGAGGTAACACTCACTGCACAGGCCACCCCCCTCAATAGCCACTTAACAGCTAATGACAATTGAAAACTAATTAAAATTTTTGTATACATTATCATATAATATTTGCATCAACAATCATTTAACCCATTCTCACTTTTTACCATTTGACTTTCTTAAAATTTTCAAAATTTATTATTAATAATCATTATATATCATTTTTCATTTATTATTAAAAAATTTTTAATTATCATATTTATTAAACACAATAATTGCATTAAAATCTCACTATTGCATTAACACCTCAATCACACCTGTAAACATTTTTGTTATACATGATTATTGAATTTTTCTACTTACAATTCCTTTAACATGCTATACACACAAAACATAATCACCATCATCTCTGAAACATTTTACACAAAATTAGTTTAAATCCAACAACTCATCATTCATTACCAAATTTCCAAATCTCGTAAAATAAATTAAAGTCATTAAAAAATTTAGTTAATTAACATTTAAATAAGCAACATTTTTAAGCAGATCGTTTAATTTAATTAATTACTGAAAATATAAATTATATAGTTATCGAAACAATCACCATTAGTCAATTACTGTTTTCACATTCCATGTTATTCTTTCTTTAAATTGCAAAATATTAGTCTTATTGTTATAACAATTAATTACCTACATACACTGTTCACTTAACCACAACACATACCATTGGCTTTACTACATATTTATTTACAAATTTGATTCATTATTTCAGTATCGGTCGTGCATTCGTAGAGTGCGGTTATAAGTTTGTGCTCCGTTATCTCTTGTGTTATCTCTTGTGTTATTGTTTTGTTATGTTTATGAATATAGTTTATCATCTTAGTTTAACATTTATCTAATCTGTATATACTGTGTCTGTTTAGACTTCCAGTGCGTGCGTGCGCTGTGTGTGTGTGGTTGTGTGCTAGTGTGTGTCCAACTTGTCAACATACAATAATGAATTATCAGCAACCAGGCCTGTCAACTAACGTTGAACCTGTTCCTACAGTCCACTCAGGAACTTCAGTACCTCCAATGTCACAAAATGCCCCTCAATCCTATAACAGTCAACAGCCAGGCAGAAATGTTAATGTTGATTTCACACAAAACGGATCCCACAGCTGGCAGATGGTGAAAAAACGAAAAAGAAGTCGTCAATCTTCAGAAAACACATCTGAAACACACACTCAGCTTAATGACCACAATAGATTTACGGTGTTACCTATAGATGACCCTGTTGACGTCCAACCTACTCAAGTCTTAGCTCAGCCGAAAGTACCTAGACCTCCTCCTGTATACCTTCATGGTATCGTCAATTACAGTGAAATGATCAATAATCTTACAGCAATTTTGGAATCAGAACAGTACACTACTAAATCGTTCGATGACAATACGGTGAAAATCAACACTTTTGCACCTGATTCTTACAGAAAATTAATTCGTCACCTCGAGGACGAAAAAATTATTTACCATACTTATCAAATTAAAGACCAGCGAGCATACCGGGTTGTCATAAGAAACATTCATCCTAGCATCGGTGTACACTTTATTAAAGAAGCACTAAAAGAAAAAGGACACTCGGTCAGAAACATAATCAACGTTCGACACAGAGTCGAGAAAACACCCCTCCCTCTCTTCTTTGTTGATCTTGAACCTGCAGCAAACAATAAACAAATATATAGCCTAAGGTCTTTAGGTAACATGCAGATTGCTGTAGAACCACCTCGGAGAAAAAACTTTATCATACAGTGCACTCGTTGTCAGTCATACGGTCACAGTAAGACGTATTGTAGGAAACCTTTCCAGTGTGTCAAGTGCGGAGGTGAACACAACTCCGCAACTTGTTCCAAATCTAAGGATACACCAGCCACATGTGCATTATGTGATGGTCCTCATACAGCTAGTTATAAGGGCTGTGAAGTTTATCAAAACCTGCAGGCCAGAAAAAGCCCCGTACGAAACTCCACACCTAGGAGAACCCCTTCAATGTTTAGGACTATGAACACGGAACAGAACATGAATACCCGTAACGTCTCTTCTCCTACTTACGCTCAAATTGCAGGACTACCGAAACACTCAGAATCATCGCCCCCTTATGACAGCAATCTCAAACAGACAGCAAATGAGGACATCACTCTTTCACACTTCCTGACAAAATTTGAGACTATGTTCAGTCAACTCATGCAGCAAAATAGCGTCATGCTTAATCTCCTTACAACACTTGTCAATAAACTTTCTAATTAATAATGAATAACAATTACAGGATTGGATTATGGAACGCCAATGGACTCTCTCAACGCACCCTAGAACTCAAAGCTTTTCTTCTTGAAAACAGATTAGACGTAATGCTTATATCTGAGACACACTTCACAGACAGAAGCCATATTAGGATTCCAGGCTTTACTGTTTATGATACCCAACATCCGGACGGGACAGCTCGTGGCGGAACCGCTCTGTTAATCCGAAACAATATAAAACATTATCTCTTCTCTAACGTCAAAACTGCTCACCTACAGGCGACCAACGTTTTAATTGAAGATCAAAGAGGCCCTCTAATTGTTTCTGCAGTCTACTGTCCCCCAAAACACAGAATCAATGAAACTGACTTCAGCTCTTTTCTTGGAACTCTTGGTGCACGTTTTTTGGTGGGAGGTGACTTTAACGCAAAACACCCGCAATGGGGTTCGAGATTAGCTAATCCAAGAGGTAGAATTTTATATAACGTCATTAGACAAGAATCCCTGTCCTTTCTGTCCACTGGTCAACCAACCTATTGGCCTTCTGACACAAATAAAATACCTGACCTAATTGATTTCTTCTTAATACGAGGCTTGTCTCATAAATACTACAAAGTTGAATCTTGCCTTGATTTGTCCTCTGACCACACTCCAATTATTGCCACTATTAGCAATACTATAATTGAGTCTGAAAGTCTACCAACACTCACAAATCGTCTTACTGACTGGGATTACTTTAGAGAGCTTGTAAATTATAATATCTCGCTCGAACTTCCACTCCACACGCCTGCTGAATTGGATGCGGCTGTAAATTCTCTCACCAGTACTTTTCAAAAATCAGCCTGGGAAGCTACACCTTGCAATACAGCGAAGAATAAGCACTTGAACCTTCCTCTGGTTGTCCGGAAGAAATTAGCTGAGAAGCGTAAATTGCGACGAATTTGGCAGCATACTCATCATCCGGATGATAAAAGAAAGTGGAATTCCGCGGCCAGACAACTTAAACGATTGTTGGAAAATCTAAAGAATGAAGGGATTCAGGATTATCTAGAAAATCTGTCACCAAATGAAAGTACTGATTATTCTCTGTGGAAGGCTACTAAACGATTAAAAAGGCCACTATTACAAATACCACCAATACATAAACCAGATGGTAGCTGGGCGCGCAGCAATACAGAGAAATCCCAGGTTTTTGCCGAACATTTGGTCAACGTTTTTCAACCTGAAGCCAGCAAGAACGTCTCTTTCGATGAAGAGGTACAAAGATACTTACACTCCCCGCTCCAAATGACTCTACCTATTAAGCCTTTTAAAGTTAAGGAAATCAAGGAAATAATCTTGTATAATTTGAAAAGTAAAAAGGCTCCCGGCATTGATTTGCTATCGGGGAAAGTTCTAAAGGAGCTGCCTCACAAAGGCGTTGTACTAATAACATACATTTTCAATGCCATACTCAGACTCGAATACTTTCCTCTTCTCTGGAAATCGGCTCAAGTTATCATGGTCTTAAAACCTGGTAAAAACCCTCAAGAGCCCTCTTCTTATCGACCCATAAGCCTTCTACCGATACTTGGTAAGATCTTTGAAAAGCTGTTTGTAAAACGACTTATGCCAACAATTGTAGAAAACAACCTAATTCCCGATCACCAATTTGGTTTTCGAGAAAAGCACTCTACGGTAGATCAAATACACAGACTAACAAATGTTATCAATAAATCGCTGGAATCGAAGATGTTCTGCTCAGGTGTGTTTCTCGACGTTTCCCAGGCATTTGACAAAGTCTGGCATCTTGGACTCTTATATAAAATAAAGAAAAATCTGCCACATAATTGTTACCGTATCTTACATTCCTACTTAGTGGGCAGAGTGTTTCAAGTCAAGTACTCCGATGCTACTTCTCCTCTATTACCAGTGGGGTCGGGTGTTCCGCAGGGTAGTGTCCTGGGTCCTCTGCTCTACCTCCTGTTCACCTCGGACTTACCGTCAGCAAGTGAAACCACTGTTGCTACCTACGCCGATGACACAGCGATCCTAGCGACACACTCCGACCCCTCAATAGCATCTCTTATACTACAAGAATCATTAAACAGCGTTCAGTTATGGCTTGATAATTGGCGCATAAAAATCAATTCATCGAAGTCAGTCCACGTTACCTTCACCACACGTAAGGCAAACTGCCCTCCAGTCACAATTAACGGTCAACCAGTACCGCAAGCTGAAAGTGCTAAGTACCTTGGGATGCATCTGGACAGGAGATTAACATGGAAAAAACATATAACATCTAAGAAGCTTCAACTTAATCACAAGGTCAGAAACATCTATTGGCTTATAGGCAGACAATCACGGTCAAGTCTCGTCAACAAACTCTTGATCTATAAAGTCGTGCTTAAACCGGTATGGACTTATGGTATTCAACTTTGGGGTACTGCAAGTACAAGTAATATTGAGATTATCCAGCGCTTTCAGTCCAAAACACTTAGATCAATAGTCGACGCTCCTTGGTTTGTCTCAAATAACTCTATACACCGCGACCTCAAAGTTTCAACCGTGAAAGAAGAAATCATGCGCCTCTGCAGGACTCACATCTCCAAACTAGAACAGCATCCCAACCACCTGGCTATTAACTTGTTAGACAACAGTGAAGATATTTATAGACTAAAAAGACACAAACTATTAGACTTACCATTCAGGTTTAACTCATAATGTATTCTCTGTATTTTCTGTATTGTACTGTCTGTGATATCTGTTCTGTATGTTTTTGTATTCGTGTCATTCATACGTGTTAATGTCAACCTGTATATGTGCCTTATGGGCCCAGTGTTTAATGTTTGAACTTATTGTATCATGCCAGCAGGAAGTGATAGTGACTTTTGTTCATTTGTTTACATGTTTTTATCATTTAGTTTTGTATTTTGTTACCTCTTTAATCTATTATCAAAACCAGAAGAGCTGTCAATGGTCAGCTCTTCATAATCCTGTGTGTGTTGTCAGCCAATTTGTTAAATGTTCGCTCAGTCGAACAGCTTACAGATCTCCAATAAATTAAAAAAAAAAAAAAAAAAGATTCATTATTTAGTCAGTTATCACATCTCAATTTCCAAATCAGCAAAGTCAAATCCCTTAAAACAAAAATATTTAACCGTCTTTTACTGTTTCATATTTTAGCCTCCATCGTCAAAAAGGTATCTTACATATTTATAGATTAAATGATTTTTATTTACATCCAATTTATTATTATTATTTTTATCATAAACCATTACCTCTATGTCATTCATTTTCCCTTTTATTATTCCATAAGACTCGTCACTATTATTTGTTTTTATCCAGCCTCCGTGAATATTTGTTGTTACACCCAGGTAAGTTATTTTCTCATCATATTCCTCCACTACAAGTACACTAACTCTTCCTACAGGTACATATTTATCATCAATATAATCACTGTCTACTGCTACACAAGGTATGTCTACATTATTTATCATAATTCTCTTAATATCCATCTTCTCTATCAGCTCTACATAACCTCTATTTATCTTGAACCACTCTAACTCTTTCTCTCTCTCATACTCACTTTCATCACAATACCTGTCACAACACCACTGACCTACATCACTCCATGCAAAGGGCACAACAAACTTACTATACCACTTCCTGGCTTTTCCAGGTTTACAAAAAATTAGGGGACTGCTTGAAGACACCTCGTCTTCCACATAATTACCGGAGGAAACTCTGTCCTCAAAATTCACTACTAGCGGAGTCCTTACTCCACTTACATCACGGGGAAAATTTGGCCTTTGCCACCCTAACCTTTCATCACACTCTCTCTCAATTTCATCAACACTCGCTAACATTTTGTTATTAAATTCTACTTCACCACAAACTTCATCATCACTATTTGTTTTCATCACATCATTCTTAAATAGCTCGTTTTCAACTATTTTATCACTATTATTTATTAATTCATTTTTACAACTGTAACTTACCTTGTTAATTATTTCTTCGCTATTATCAAAGACATTATTACCACTTACCTGTGTTAACTCAACTTCTGTACTCTCTTTTGACTGACCTCTATTCTCCTCCCGCTCCTCGTCTGGTTTATCAAAAGCATTTTTTATTGTATTACAACCCTTACTCATTATTTCCTTTGTTTTGTTTAATTCTATATGTAACTCATCAAAACCCTTAATCATATTATCAAAATGTTTATTCCTCATTTCCTGTAATTCATCAAAACCCTTATTCATTCTTTTGTCCATCTCGTCAAAACCTTTCTTTAAAAGATCAAATATGTCATTCAATGTATACTCCTTTTCTTCCACCCCTACACTATCGTTATCATTAGGCCTATTCACTGTCTTATTTTCTACCACTTTTACTTCAGCTGTCTTACCTTTAACATTGGTCATCTCACTATGTTTATTGATTTTCGCAAATATTTCTTCCTCTTGTTCTTCCATTCGGGTTAATCTATTGTCTAAATTACCCCATTCCTCGTCTGTCATCTCACCTACAACACCTCGAAATTCATTCTCCCACTCATCCCACGCAAAATCACTATCATTACTTTGTATTATGGACATTTTTAAAGTTCGTTTGTATCACTTTTATATATGAAACTACTATCTTTCTATGCTTAAACACCTACCACATTGTGTATCACAATAACATAAACCTAACCTACTTAATTATGTACGATAAAATTTTTATACATTCGTCATTACCACATCCTATTTTCTGTGTATTAAAATAGGTCTAGTTCCTATAAAATTTATATACGAACATCCTGGCAGGGGCGTCGCTGTGATGTTACTCACTTTTTGTGCACTGATATTTACTACATTCCACTCTTCATAAAATAATACTTACCGCTGCCAGAATTTCACTTACCGTCATGGTCCCCGTAAAACTTATCTTTTGAAAACTGCCCAAGGTCACCACGATATTTTTTCTAAAAGGTAAAATATCGAAAACTTATATAGTCTTGCCCTTATAAAAAATCCCGCTATCTGACTGTAAAAGAATTTCAGAAAACCCCCGAATTCGTTAGACGAATTTTTAACACAGAAATGAGGAAATGGCAATGACGAAATAACTTAGTCTAACACATGATTATATTGTAAATTAACTGATTTAATGAATTAAGTCAATGTTCATTATAATTACTACAAGGGAATTAGTTATACTCACTTATTATAATTACCCAAATGAGAGTGTTACCAAATCAAATTCGAACTACATTTTTACTATACTTACATCTAAGACAGCCCAATCTGCTCACGCACGCTTCCATACCTTTTATACATGACCCCTTATTTGTTAAGTGTTATACATTAATATACCCGTCCACGAGCGCGATACCGACCAAACACGTGCTGAGTCCCGCACATTCAACGTCCGTATTTATCACGTTGACTTTACCACATCCCTGTACCGATTTTTTCAACTGCGATATGTCTATTAATTTCTGGGGTCCCGGTCGGTCCTACTGGATTAATTACATTTTATAACACTACCGACCGGGCCCTAAACCAAAACTGTGAGCGTCTGTTACTGGAGTTGTCGTCCTGTTGACTGTATGGCGTCTCTGCTTAAAGTCGACCGTCACGGAGAACGTAACAGGTACTTGTTGCTTCGTTGAGTCGCGGGAAATGAGCAGTCACGGCCATCAGGTTTTAGTCGCCGTATACTGTTGATTTGCTGAGGCATATTCAGTTTATGCATGGACTATAGCTGGTATATGTGTGGTACCAGAGGACAATATTGGACTTGGTTCCGCTGACGTCACCAACAGTAGGCGGAGTTTAACGCTGTTTTCCGGTAGCCGGTCACTTGGAGCTACTAACTTTTCATCCCATCGCCATGTTTGCCTCAACTTTGGTGTTTTTCACGGCGTCACTCCCGAGCCCCGCCCGGCTGGGTTGCGTACGGGCGTCCAAACACATGTACAGAGTTCTGCGAATTTTCTGGTGGCGCGAATTCTCTGCCACATTCCTCAACAACGACCTGCGTCTCGCTTTGTTTCCAACTGTTCTGTTATACTGACAAATACGTTGCACAATAATACATTTTTACATTATTTTATACAAGCCCGCCCGAAAACGAAATGAATAAAAATATATAAATGCCCCATACGGTTAAAATAAAAATACCCAAAATTTTGACCCGCTACAATTTGTCCTGATGATCTAAGATTACTTTAAATCGGCACTGTTATAGGTTGCTCTTTTTTCATATTACATTTTACACTTAATCAAGATTTCTTTCGGAACGCGCGTTCATTATTCAGCCGGCCGGCCTCAGGGATGATCAAACATAACGCAGTTTTCTTGGCATCTATATGAAGCCCCGCCTTCTTGAAACCCGGCAACTTGGTCTGTGATTCGCCAACCCGCATCACATGATATGTTAATGGGTGGTCACGTATTATTACCAGTGGAACGTTCACCTATATTTCTTGGTTGTTAGTTGCTCGCTGTAAAGTTTTTTACTTTCCCCCCAACGGAAAGTACAGGTATGCGTGTACAGGTTCGCATTCCAGCACGTTATCTTCAACGCGTACCTGCCTCTGCTTGTTACCGAGTTGCATACAGGGTGTTGCGTGAATCAAGTTTCGTGGACCTACATGGGGCCCAAACATATTAGCCCCAAAATTATTAAATTGAAAAATGAATATTTCCTTTTAAATGCCCCATTACAGAATTCACTACTACATTTTGTTGAGGTTGGAGTTAACTGAACTCCCGAATCCTCTGTACTATCTGTTTCATTTGTAACACTTACATTCATGGTTTTATCGTCTTGACCTACATTCGGAGTTGAATGAACTCCCAGGCCACTTATGACAGCTGATTCGCTCATTTCAACTTCAATCTCATTCGTATCCATTTTTTATATTCTTTATGATTTTTAATCTTACAAAAAATTTAACCTTACATGTATTCAGTATTAATTAATATTTTAAGTATTACATAACTATAGTATGTACATCACATAACCTGTACTTAATTTATACGCACTCCTAAATCACGCTTATATTCACTCGTAGGTGTGGTTTATATAAATTATTTTATAAACAGTCAAAGTTCGAGGCGCCATTGAGATACTACAAACTCTTTTCCACTTTTTTAATTAATAATAAAACACAGTTTACTTACCTTTTACAGGCCAGAGTCCTTCACACAAACCATGTGGACTATAAACATGATTTAGGGTTATGTACTTCAATAACTACTCTCATTTACTGTTAACTCATTCAAATTTTATTAAAACATATTTCTTAGCTTTCATGAATTACTTCCTTCAGAATTTAATTCCAAACAATATTGAGGCCATATCCTCATTTAACAAATACAAACAAAATTTAATATTCTCTTTTATCATACGGAACAAAAATAATTACTTAACTTAATTGATAACAAAGGCGACCCAGCATCTTACCCATTCTCTCATTCATACACATTTAAGTTATTCCCCCATAATATAGAGCTCTTTTCATTTAAATTGGTTACATATTGACTTGGTTGTCGGTTACTTAATTACTTAACTCACGGCGTGATCGGCAGGTCACTTGTTGATCTCCACAAGTTTTTTTTTTTTCACTAAATGTCCGAATTAGTCTCTCATTGTTCAATTTCGTGTCACTGCATTATACTGTTAAATTTTTCACTGTTCTACTCGAGTTATTTCACAATTTCTACCGGTTTTATGAAATTTTCGGCTCGCGAGCCTTTATGCTGAACTGCACGGTTCGATCGCTGTAGTGAGACAACAGATGCCAGCTGTGTTTTCAAGATGGCCAGGCGTTCTTCTGGCACGGCAACTTGGTCTGCCATTGGCTCCTAGAGGGACCACGTGACACGGCAAATATTTAACACTGCTTATAGTACATCCACTGTAACTGCTCGACTAGCAGTGTACGTGATAATTCAACTGTATGGATATGCACTTCCGCGCTCTCTCGCATTCCAGAGTACCTGCTAGCAGTGCTTGTTGACATGTTATCTGGACCAACATGCGGATGGGTGTTCCATACAGGAATTTCTATTGTTACAGATTGAGGCCTTGTGTGGGTAACTACACTGTGTCGTATTCACAATTAAAGTTAAACCTATCATCCCATTCTGCCCCGTTACAAGGGCTATGTCATGAGAGTTACAGAGTTTATTATAAAATTAGAACTTTTATATTTTTTAGTTAATAAAGTTGTGTTAGTGGTTATAATCACAAACAGAATTAACACTGTTGCACACCACTATAGAATGGAAATAATTTTTCTATAGTAGTGTGCAACAGTGTTAATTGTCTTTATATTTTTGATATTTACATTGCATAAAATGTCCCATTTCAAACAGTTACAAAATGAAAGGAAATAATTATAATAGGACACTTCCTGTTTATACTGTTGGTAATAACATTTTAACTTTCATTGTCTGCTGTAAAATTATGTATATTTAGTAATATGTAGAATTACTTCAATTTGTTTATATCAGTTTATAAAAATATATATCAAAAACAGTTTCTCTTCTAATATATAAAAACCTGTTTATTTAATTTTTTAATCTCTTATTAAGCTAGACTTATTTACTTATTCTTCCCTTTCCTTCTGGCATCAGTTGTGTTTAAATATTGTTTAGCAGTTGTTTTGTATTTTTTTTTTAATATAGAAACAAATTGAAAAACATTATAGTTAAAATCATCGTAATGTATGTTTTTAATATTTACGAGTTAATCCATGCAGTGTACAATTTCCAGTTGGTTACAGGATGTGAAACAGCTTTCTCTTACTGTATTACACATTACTAAACACGGAAAGAATTTTAAGTAATGTTGATTTAATAATTAACATCGCTCACCAAAACAATCCAGTGTCTTTCACTGCATATATTGTTACAGTTGTTTACACCCATGTCTAATGATATATAAAATATTTAGATGCAAGTTTATCAACAAAGTAATCAACTGTTTTTCAGTTGTTGTCACTTCATTAAAATAGTTACAGTTGTTACTATAATTATTTTCATTATTTTGTTTTGTAACTTTGTTTTGTACATAAACATGAATCATGCGATTTTAATATTCCGCGGTAATAAAATAAGTTTATGTGCATAATTGTTTGATCTGTACTGATCACTGTATTAGCACAATCTTCAAATTGTCTAATTGACAAAAACAATTTACAATTATTTATACCTATTTTTAATTTGTACATGTGCAGTTTTCAAGTTTGCCCATTGTTTCCATTGTTGCACCATTTATAGTGAAATCACATCAAGATTTATTTTGTTTGGTTAGGAAATTTTTGTATGTAATAGATGAGAAAGTGTTTCAGTTCCTAATGTATTTCTGATTTATAATTTTGTTTTATTAACGTTAGTAGCACTTAAAATTGTCTCCACACACCCACTACGACATGATAAAGTAAATGTACATACGAGGGTCAGTTGAAAAGTTCGCGGAGCGACATCTGTAGCTTAGCGGTAAAACTGAAAATTTTCATGTTCTGTAAGATTTGTATTTAATGTAAACTCCTGTTAATTTCCAAATCTATCTATCAGTTTATTCAGTGTTTAGAAGCTGTTTAAAATTTACGTGCCATGCGTGTTTTGAAAAATGGACAAAATCAAATATTGTAGCACGATTCTTTGTTAAAAATTGTTTAGAACCAACAGAAATTCAGCATGTAATTTTAAATATATTAAGAGATACTGCAACTTCAAAACCAATTGTTTGTAAGTAGGCACTTGAGTTTAAACGTGGTTGTACGAGCATTGAAGATGATCGCGCACTGGACGCCTAAAAAATTCAACAACTCCATATGTGGCAGCCATCTTGCACAACACTTCTTCACACCAAGTTCTTGAGTAAAAGTATGATGCACATGCTCATATGAGATGCCTATGATTTCAGCAATGTCATCTACTCCTCAATCTGTGGTCTTCCAACAACCTATGAAATTTTTTCAATAATGTCATTTTTTGTAGCACTTTTTGGACGTCCGCTGCTGGGATCATCTTCAGTGCTTGTACGATCATGTTTAAACTAGAGTGTGCCCCACTTACCATTGTTTCTGAAGGCGCAGCATCTCCTAATACATTTACAATTTCGTTTTGATTTTCCATTGGCACTAAAACGTTTTTAACAGACAATTCATCACAACACTATGTTTGATTTTGTGCATTTTAAAAACACGCATGACAGAAAAATTTCAAACAGCTGGTAAAAAGTGAATAAATTGACAGATGTATCTGAAAATTAACAGGTGTTCACGCGAAATATATGTCTTGGAGCACACGAAAGATTTTAATTCTACCACTGAGCTATAGATGTCACTCCGCGAACTTTTCAACTGACCCTTGTAAACCTCAAAAGTATTTAAAGTAAGATGAGGTTTTAGTATCATCCTCTTTCTGTATGTTTTCCACTTCTCTCCAAAAGCTCAATAAACTTTCATCAGCACCTGTATAAATATTTTTAAATCTTCGACACTTTGAACGTAGTCTGTGTGTAAAATGAAATCCCTACCTATTTCCCACATAGGAGTTTTGAGCTTTCAAATTTTGCAACGGTGGAGAAACACCTCCACACTTGGTATCTGTGATCATTTTGATTTTGACTGTAAACTAGCGAGCAATGTCTGAGGAAGGGCACGGAAGAGGGGGTCGCTGCCACTGTGTGTTACCAACTTCTTTCATTTGTGCTGTATCAAATATTATCAAACAGGCCCATGTCAAATAATGACATTGTGGAAATTTTTGCGAAACTACTTAGAACTGATTCTGTGACAGTCAAATTTCAAACATACAAAGCAGTCAGTACTGATTTAAAGACATATTCATGCTAAAATGTAACAAACGTGTAGATCCCCAGATGATTGATCACTTATGCCATCAGTATATAAATGTAATTTAATCACAATCTAGTCATAGTAAATATTTATTTTTGAACGATTTTTGTGCAAAAATCGTTTGTCTGAAAAGTAAAACTGCGTACAATATCATCTTTGTACAAACCTCGACAGAAGATTGTAAAAATAAATCTTGCAGTTCGATCATGATACAACTATAGTATGGATAACAATATTTTTAAAAGAGTTTTGTTCTTAAAATTATACATGTTCATCGCTAAAAAAAATCCTAATCAGTTTTATAAAAATATTTTTGGAATTTTTAAGCATATGTTTATAAAAATATCAGGTGGTTGGATAAACTCAGCTGTAAGATCATTTTAGGCCTCTTACTCTTATGACAATCAGTATTTACAGAACATGTACACAGGTGGGATATTTCTGTTTTATATCAATTTTAAGTAGTAGGGTAGATGTGCTAGTACCTGATTGACTCTCCATACTCTCCACTAAACCAACAGTATCTTAACTGTTACACACGGGCGCCGGACACTACTGGCGGCCCTCAATGGGAGTTTTTAGCAGAGAGATTATAAAGCACAATTGATTTGAATGACTGTAAGGGACAGTAGTGATGGTTTTATATAACACTGGTAAACAAAGATTTTGTCCCAGAGCAAGTAAAAGCGTTTTTATATGCATTTTTTCTCCTGAATTCATAAATGTTAACAGAATTTGTCTATCACCCTTAGTTTTTAAGTTATCTCCTTTTATGTGATATATATATATATATATTGTATAATCCCTCTGTGTACGGTTTATAGTAAGTCCCACATTATGAGCGTCAATTTATAACTTACCGGGTACGTACCTCTCTTTTCTTCCTCTCTTTGGTTATTTAATATGCCAATTTCTTATATATCTGGGTTTATTAAATATAGTAATGTAGTTAATTATGACTACCTTATCTCTCTATTTAATCTAAAAGTGTTGGTGTGAATGAGACTGTAACGGGCCTATTTTGGGGTAATAAAGCAGTTTGTATTTTTTTTTCATAAAGTAAATAACATTTTTCGATGATAGGGACAGAATTTATAAACAAAGGTAAATTCAGTGGTAGAAGAGATAGCGACGGTGGCAGCACTGCTGTTGGTATGATACGTGACAATTATTCAATATTATTTTCTAAAATGAGTAACAACCGACGGAACTGTGCCAAGGTCAGACAGTGACACACAAAACAGCAAAACAAGTTATGTAACTGACATCAGGCGAACGTTACGTCAGCGCCTTACATAACAAGGAATGTGGGTGGAGTGTGCCACTAGCTTTGTCACACTCACAGCAAACAAAGCAGTCGGACAATAACAGCTCAACACACCGGACGCAATCAGTCTGTGCGCCCGCCGGCTCGGCGTAGTTTTCGTCGCGCCCGTACATAAATAAAAATGTGAATCTTTATATTTTATAATCTAAAACAGTGTTTTATAAGCAAGGTAAATACAGTGACAAATTTAAATGAATTAACAGTTTGGCTATAAAGTAAAAGGTGAAAACGAGGAGACGGTAAGGTAGTGCGCGTCCACGATGAAACATTTCATGAGGGTATCTTCAAACATGATAAAAGGGAGGTAACTTAAACTAAAGTCAATAAAATCTTGCAATTTTAACATAAAAATGAGCTCCAAGGGGAATAAATTATGTACTGGGTGAGCGTGTGTGAGTGTATGGGCGAGTGGAAATTACGTAATTCAACAGCACTGGTTAGCGTTAAGAAAAATTTAGAATAATGTTTTTCTTTTAAAGTCTGTTTTCATCGAGTTTTAATGTATTTTTCAATTTTGGTAACTTCATAAAGAAGGGAAAATTTTAAATAAATTAGTGTTCACAGCTTAGATGTATTCACAGTTAGAGGGAGAGAAAATATTGTTCGTAATAATTACCAACTAAGTCAATTTGATGGCTTTAGTTGACTATGCAGATTTGAAATAAGGTGTTCAATAAAACAAACTTATTTAAAAATAAGTAGATTTGAAGCACTTATTTAAATAACCCATGCTGTTCTCCTGTTCGCTGATAAGAACCCGGGTGTGTAACAAGTTTTATATGTATAGTTGGCAATAACAAGATGGCGCCTGACAAAATTAGACAGTAAAAAGTAAATATAAAATCAATCATGTTTAGTTATTTTATTAATATCAATAAATTAAAACATAACAATGGCTTCTGAACAGGGACAATTTTATATAGAGAAATTTATATAAAATACGGCCTACGGGGAGAGCAGAATGGTTGTTTGGAATGGGAAATAAAATTTTTGTGTGTACGTAAAATAGACTTATAAGTAGTAAGGTTATGTCATGATTATGTGTGGTATGGGTGAGTAGAAAAATTTTTTTTAATAAGTATGTGTTACATATAATAATATTTTACAAACCAATATATCTAAAAGATTTTAAGAAAAATGGCAGATAATAACGAGGTTGCAGTTGAAATGAGCGAGTCGGCTAGTGTGGAAGAACCAGGGGTTCATTCAACCCCAGTAAATCGATTAAAAGAATTCAGCCTAACTGAATCATCTATAGACGACTCGAGTAATCCATCGACTCCAATCTCAACAAAATGTAACCAAGTAGAAAATGATATGATGAGTGTTATATTAAAGCAGTTAGAGAAAATGAACAGTAATTTTAACAATAAATTTGAGGTACAGAACAGTAAATTAGATGAACAAAAGAACCGTTTTGATGAGTTAACAAACCAAATTAAAGAAATGAATAAATGTTGTAAAAATACCCATGAAACAATAAAAAATAGTTTGTATAAATTAGAACAGAGTGTGGAGCGAATGGAAGTACATGTGATGAGTACAGAGAAAAATAAAACAAATGAAAATTGTAGTGACAAATGTAACCATACGATACTAGATAAAGAATTAATAAATAATAACAATGTTGTTGAAAATAATGAGAATAATAATATAATTGAAAATGTCATATCAGAGAGTACTGATGAGTTTGTGGAGTGTGATTATGAGATGTTAAGGTGTATTGATGAAGTAGAAAGAGAGTGGAAAAATAATATAGTAGTTGAATGTGTGCAGAGGGTAAGTTTTCCCATTAATTTTTCTGAACCAAGGTGTTCACAAATGTTGTTTTTGAAGGGCGAGAGACCCATATTAGTAGATGAATTGAAGTGTATATTGATGTTGTATAATGTTGTACCCTCTGTCTGTAATAATTATGAGAGTGTGATGTGGTGTTATGAAGAGAGAGAGTTGTGTATTGAGAGAGAGATAGAATTGTATAAGTTAAAAAGAAATTATGATGAATTGAGAGAAAGGTTAGAAGGGGTGAAGATGAACAATATAACATACTTACCTGTTGAAAGAGAGATAGAGAATTATTTTGATAATATTTTTATAAATGATAATGACTTACCTGACGTGATAATAGAGGAATATAAATATGATAAAACAACTTACCGGACATTGACCAATAATACTGATGGAGACTGGACAATAATAACTGATGTTGACAAGTTGTATGAAATATTAATAGGGAATAACCCTATGTATTATAATGGAATAAAGTTAACGGATTATTATAATAATAATAATAACAAGGTGTATGTGGATAACAATGATGCATGGTACAAATATATTAGATACCTATATGACGATGGAGGCTGAGCTAAAATATCAGTGTATAGACATTGTTGAATACTGTAAATTTTGGTAATGGCCTTGCAGACTGGGACATATGAAGTGTGAAACAATTGAACAGTTATTGACGAATAATTTGTAAATATAATGTAGTGAATTCATTTGTGTGTATTATGAAATGTTAGGTAAGTAATGTGTATATGTAGTAGGAAAATGTTGTGATAATAATAATAACATTATTATTAATATTTTGCATTGTAATTAAGTAATAAAATTAATTATGAAGACAATAATTAATGACTTGTAAAATTTTGATAGTAATTGAAATATGTTGTGTTTTAATACTAAATTGAAGTAAATAATTTGAGATGTTTAGATATTGTGATTGAATGTTATATGTTTGCATTTTTATAATGAGTTTAATTTTTTTTATGAGTTTTAAATTTGATAACAATGAATAAATAAATAAATGTTAAATGTTTTAGTTTGTGGAATAACATAATGGTTGAAAATATAGATTAATAATAAATTTGAAAATTTTGAAAATCTAATTACAGTAAAGGATAAATAATGAAATGATGATATATAAGAAAGTTAATGAAAATTTTTAAACAAGAATGTTTATAAGTTTTATACAAATTATTTAAAAGAGAATTGTGTGTTTAGTGTAAACTAATAATGTCATTTAAGTATAAGTTAGTGTTACAAAAGATATTTTACTTGTGATTCCCCAACTTTTCGGGCGGTCACGGCCTCACCAAACCCTGACCGTGGAATTGGTTTAGCTTTAACAGCTATGGTTGGGGCACATTACGATTACGCGCTGACCATACTGGCCATAGCTGTTATCGTTGTAAAGGTGTATTTAGAAATTGATGGGGGGTGAAATTAAGGGGAATCACCAAACTAGGGAACAGCGGCTGCCACTCTGTCTGAGGAGGGACAGCGGAGCCAGGTGGTAGACCCGCATTAAGGGCGCATAACTATAGACAGAGATATTATGATATCTAAATCTTTAAAATGTAATGCAGAAGCAAGGACACGGAGATGTCACATTCCTCCAAAACCTCAGTCCTTGTGGACGCAACTGGACGCCACAGTCCAGGGGGGGTCATAGTGTGTGTGGCAGGGAGGTCATCCAGGGGGATAACGAATTAGAAATTTGTTGTATTTTAATAATGATGATTCGCTACTCAATAATTTTGTTTTGATTTGAAAAATAGATGCACTACATACTTCCTATAATGTGTTTATTAAGGCTTATTGTGTTAATTGCATTTAGTATGTTAGGAATAAGGATTATAAAAATATAATAATATGTTTTCAATGTGTTTATAGATTTTAAAAATAAAATGGAATAAAGTTATGATAGTTAAAATTTTCAATGGGTTGCAAAAGATAGAAGTGGGTGATAGTAATTGTTTGAGTAAAATGTTTGAGTCAGTCCAAGTTGAATATTTGTGGGACATATAGATCTGTCCAAATTGAAATCAAAGTTAAAGAAATAGTAGAGATGAAAATAATGTAATGTTGTTTTGAGTTAATGTATGTTATAGAATTTTGAGAAGTATAAGTGGAGACACAGTAGTAATGGAGAATATATGTAGAGTTTTGATTGATATATTGATGTTATGAGTTAATGTTGTTATTTTGTTGAAGTTGTAGTGAGGTAATGAGATTGAGATTTTGAGGATGGCAATTTTGTAGTAGGGGGTAGTGTAATGTGGGAGTCCGCCACATAATGATAAGTGGGGACGGGATAGGGATAGTTTTTAGTGGAGACGGGGCCGCCTTAGGTAGAATCCAGGGGCCAGAGAACGGGAATTGAGCTTTTTTGGGGGGGGGAACATGTATCCCATGTACAAAGGGTTAGAGAGTATTTTTTTTTTATATATATTGAGAGAAGGTGGCGAATTGAGTTAAAGTAGTAAGTAGTTAGAGGTAGAGAAGGGTTAGTAGATTTTTGATAGAGGGGTGTCATACTAGTTAAAGATTTTGTAAGGGAGCATGAGAGTAATAAAAGGGGTAAGATTATGAGTAAATGTCAAGTTGATAAAGTGAATTATAATGAATAACGTAGAATCACCCAAAGTAATGAAAGGGAATAATAAATGAAATGATGTGTAAAACGAAGAGTGAAAAAAAAAAATTATTTTGAGAAACGAATTAATAAAAGTTAAATTGAGATTAAAAGGTAAATTTTATGATTTTATATGCAAATTTAATGATGTTAAGTGTGTAACGTTTTAAATACAACTTGTTTATTTTAAGATGATAATAACCATGTGAATTATGAATGTGCTATGTTTTCTTATGTTATATTGTGTTTGTTAGTGTAAGAGAATTTTATGAATTTAAATATTTTAAATGCATTTTAACTTGGGGATGAGAGAAATGTAATATGGTAATGGGAAATGTTTATTTAAATTCTGATGGGAATCAGGGCAGTAATTTTGAATTTTGGGATAAAAGTTAACAAGAGAAAGTAAATAGAATGAGATTATGGAATTTTAAAAGGGGTATCATGTTGTTGTTAGGTATTTTGATATATATGTTAGAAATAAGTAAAGAACAAAACCAGTGCTTCTTAGCACAAACCAGCACCGCTAGGGGGAAACAGATCAGTTGGGGATATGGTGTTGTGTAAGGCCACTATTTGATATTTGATTTGTTGTTTCAGTGTTTGGTGATGCTGTGGCGGCGGACCTGAGCTGGCCAGCGCGTCAGAGCAGGGGCGTTAAGTATCTGTCTGACTCTACGGTGTTGGGATCTCGAGAGAGAAGTCCAGTATTGTCATTCAGGTGCGGTCACAGTCACCAGACCAAGGGTGAGTTGATTATATTTTTTGTAAACCGTAAAGGGGGTTGTGGCGACATATCCTGGCTGATCCCTTTAGCAAGTATGAATGTGTCAATGAGATTTTTTATGCTTCGGCATAAAATATCTCATTGAGGGGGTATTGTAACGGGCCTATTTTGGGGTAATAAAGCAGTTTGTATTTTTTTTTCATAAAGTAAATAACATTTTTCGATGATAGGGACAAAATTTATAAACAAAGGTAAATTCAGTGGTAGAAGAGATAGCGACGGTGGCAGCACTGCTGTTGGTATGATACGTGACAATTATTCAATATTATTTTCTAAAATGAGTAACAACCGACGGAACTGTGCCAAGGTCAGACAGTGACACACAAAACAGCAAAACAAGTTATGTAACTGACATCAGGCGAACGTTACGTCAGCGCCTTACATAACAAGGAATGTGGGTGGAGTGTGCCACTAGCTTTGTCACACTCACAGCAAACAAAGCAGTCGGACAATAACAGCTCAACACACCGGACGCAATCAGTCTGTGCACCCGCCGGCTCGGCGTAGTTTTCGTCGCGCCCGTACATAAATAAAAATGTGAATCTTTATATTTTATAATCTAAAACAGTGTTTTATAAGCAAGGTAAATACAGTGACAAATTTAAATGAATTAACAGTTTGGCTATAAAGAAAAGGTGAAAACGAGGAGACGGTAAGGTAGTGCGCGTCCACGATGAAACATTTCATGAGGGTATCTTCAAACATGATAAAAGGGAGGTAACTTAAACTAAAGTCAATAAAATCTTGCAATTTTAACATAAAAATGAGCTCCAAGGGGAATAAATTATGTACTGGGTGAGCGTGTGTGAGTGTATGGGCGAGTGGAAATTACGTAATTCAACAGCACTGGTTAGCGTTAAGAAAAATTTAGAATAATGTTTTTCTTTTAAAGTCTGTTTTCATCGAGTTTTAATGTATTTTTCAATTTTGGTAACTTCATAAAGAAGGGAAAATTTTAAATAAATTAGTGTTCACAGCTTAGATGTATTCACAGTTAGAGGGAGAGAAAATATTGTTCGTAATAATTACCAACTAAGTCAATTTGATGGCTTTAGTTGACTATGCAGATTTGAAATAAGGTGTTCAATAAAACAAACTTATTTAAAAATAAGTAGATTTGAAGCACTTATTTAAATAACCCATGCTGTTCTCCTGTTCGCTGATAAGAACCCGGGTGTGTAACAAGTTTTATATGTATAGTTGGCAATAACAAGATGGCGCCTGACAAAATTAGACAGTAAAAAGTAAATATAAAATCAATCATGTTTAGTTATTTTATTAATATCAATAAATTAAAACATAACAAGACTTATGTATGTAGGGTGTTATTCAAAAATTCCGCTCAAGCCTATTCTGCCTTGCAGAGAATTAGAAAAATTTCGTATGTAATTCTCCTCTCTTTGGTATCTGAGAATTCCGCAACAAGCGCTGCAGTTCCAAGACAAATGAAATTTAGAGGTTAACCCACCGCGTACGGTGATTAGTTGTTGTACACTCTATCTGTTTAATTCGTATTCCCACTTCATTAAATAATACATAAAAGATAAGATCTTGAAATTATACAATGGTTCTTTATTAGTTCAAATATTTTAACATCCAATAAGATTGTTTTTACTTGATATACGAAAAGGCTATACGTCTGAGTTAATCGATTATCGATCGGTACAATATTTTATATTAAATTCAGTTATAGTTTTTTATAATTAATTTAGATTCAGGACGTGAAGGTTCTTTCAACTGCTGGGAAGATTAAAAATACATAAATAGGAATGCAAGATATTACAAGATTAAAGTGTTATTTTGTTTAATATTAT
Source organism: Magicicada septendecula (assembly GCA_034769895.1). Taxonomy (NCBI): domain Eukaryota; kingdom Metazoa; phylum Arthropoda; class Insecta; order Hemiptera; family Cicadidae; genus Magicicada; species Magicicada septendecula. The sequence continues at coordinate 406,633,851 of CM068375.1, forward strand.
TTATATAATTGAAGATTACCGTTCGATGTACCATGCGACTCGGGAAGGCTGTTGCTTCTAACCTTATTCGTTGTCGTTCCGTATCAAACGCAGATGAGATGATTTTCTTTATTCTTGTCTTCAAAGTTGTAATAAAGTGGAATCGTTGGTCAGGGTTGATGCAGAAATACCGCTCCCTTTGTTCACCAACGGCCAAACTTGTGATTACGTGCTTCGACAAACTCTGGATCCAAATACGTTTTTCTATTGTATGATATAAACTGCGATGTCCAATGTGATTTGATGGTTATTCTTTTTCGTTTGGTTTGTAGGATTAACTCTTTACACAGGTAGTTCCTTATCTGGTTTTATTACTTCATTAAATTAACATTCGTTTCATGATCTGATATTGGGCAATCCAAGTCATTCCTTTGAATTCAATTACTTATTATCGTTTTGTATTATACAATTATACAATTTGGTTAATGTTTATTTAGCCCAAATTATGGCAATTAGTCATTCATATATTGCGAATGTTACTGGATTTAATAATTTAGATTAATTTAGTTTTTATTGACCATCTCTCTTGGTTTAATCTCTTCTCGTTCATGTCATCAATTACAATAATCAAAATCAACAAATTATATTCATTTTGTCGTCCCTAGCAACAAATTTTTTTATTCTTATTCAATGTTTTGTTATATAGTGATAATTTCATATATTATTCTTCCACTCATCAAAATAATTCCTTATTAAACTTCCATTATATCAAAATATAATCTTATTTATAGCTTGTTTACTAATTTCTATATATTCTGCTGGTTTTTCACTCTTAGTCTGTTTCTTTTAATAATTATTATTTTTCCGATATCAAACATTATCTATCGATGTCATTGCACTATGGCATTATCATAATTTGTTTATATTGAGTTTGTTTATTATTTATTATTAATTATTATTGGTTTTTACTAACCCATTGAATTATATTTAGTATTTATTATTAAATTCTTTACCTAACCTTTCTGTTCTGAGTTATTATACAGTGTTATTGGCTGTTAGGCCTATTATTATACCTTGATCTACTTTTGAATTTAACTTGTTAACAACTATAGCCTTTTTATACAAGTTTACAAACATAATCAACTTTTAACTATGTACATGTACACAAATAATTATCTTTATGATATCTAACAATAACTTTATCTTGACCTATAGATCACACATAATAAAAATGAAATTAATTAATACTCAATAACTGATTTCCATCACATTTCTACAACAGTAAACAAATAATACATATTGCTTCATTATTTGATATTATATCAACAAGTAAGCTTTCATATGATAACACAAACCTTAACATCATATTTATGATAACAACGTAACATTATACAATTCATAATCATTATTTTAGATTAACTTGTAACGTACATTATTGACTCATTCGTATCTATTTTCATACCATCAATTACTTTAAAATAGTCAATATTAGTTTTCTTTCTTACAATTTTTTATCAATGTTTTTTATTTATTTACCTCTCACTGAACATTGAGATTTCTCACTATTGTCTTTATTACATGTTTATTTTTTATTACTATTACTACTGTACTTTGCATTCTTATTATTTTTATACAATGATAAATTTATTTATTTGACCCTTGTATTAGTATGGGATATAAATATTTACTTCCCTATTCTATTTTTAATATTTTTATTTATGTAACGTTGGTGACCGCATTTCTGTTGCGTTACAATATATGTATATATATATATATATATATCTATTGTTATAAAACGTTTATGGTGTTTTCTTTACTTATATGAGACTCCCGTGTATCAACGTCAAGCACCACGTTGAAGGCGGTAATTGTAACCACTAAGTTATCTTCAGATCAATAGGATTTAATTTAGGTTTCAGGGTTTAATTCAGCCACGTTGGTTTGCGCCAATTTGTAACAAATAAAATGTTGTTACCTGTTTTTAATCAATATGTTATTAATGAATATATCTATTAGGTTGTTACAGATGAAACCTCCTGAAAATATATTATTAGGCAAATGTCGTTATGATTATGTTATTTTTACTTTTAATTGTACTATAATACAGTTTCCACTAAGTATTCAATAGTTATATAATATTAACTATATACGTCATGTATTGACTGAATGTATTGCTACGACACCATAGAACAATCTACGCATTTATCGAATGCGCCAGAAAGATCTCGACGTAAGCGTGTGGTGTACGTGCTACTAAACGCATTTTGCGAGAATTTTCTTGACTGTGCCAGGCTTCGCTCGGGCGCTCGGACTGTGTCAAGGCCGTAGCAATTTACGTAGTTCGCGAGAGATAAGACGCAGTTTGGAAGCTTCTGGTGTGTGAGCGTAACTATAAATACATCGCGTCGCGGCCTTAGTTTTCAGTTCAATGCGAGATTTTTGACTGTGCGGTTCGAGAGTATTAGTGCGATATATTTACAGAGCGGTTCGGGTTATTACGGTGTACGTTCAAGTAGTTATTAGTGAAGTGTTGCGTTTTATATTCGGACGGTATAATTGTAATACAGTTGAGTTTTAATATTAGTGGACATTTTATTGCGTATGAACAATTTCATTTGATTTGTTGTAGACACTGTGTTGTTAATTACGAACTGTTTTACTATAACAATTAAAGGTGTGATTAGTGACTTAATTGGTGTCTTGTACTTATTTTGTTTCCACTGTACCTACGACGATCGAGTAGACCGTCGTAACAGTATTAAGTATTCTTGTCAACCCTAGTCCCTCTATATTAGATAATTCAGTTCAAATTTGGTGCAGAAAACACGCTAGTTCGGCAATCTCCCTTTCCACCAGCTGTTGACAATTAGCACTGTTAGTCGTGATAAACTTGCATCTAGGTTAACCGTTCATCTGATTTTATTCACCCTTTTCCTGTAAATTACTCCACCCACAACATATAATACTTATTCTGCAATAACTTAGAACATTATCTCATACAAGAAAGATTTTTTATTAATTTTATACGTTATTTCAAAGTAACAGTCCTCTCCAAAATAATAATATCCTTAAATTGATTATGTAACGGTATATCGATCATCATTTGATCAAGTTCCTTTGACTTATACAAATTAAATATAACAATAAATATTTCTTATTCCAGGGTTCGTAAGATTCTTTTAACCATTAGTAAGGCCAGGTAAAATGCAAAATTAAGGTTACTCAAGTATTACAAAAAGGTTATTAACTCTAAATATATATTAAATTTAAAAATAAGTTGTTTTTTACCGGGTTGGCGGAACTCAAACTGGCATTGGACGTCTGTAAACAGTTGAAGATGATCGGCTTAAATTACGTTCATCCAGGAAAAAGTGTTCTGGCCCTTAATAAAATTGATGGTGTAGTATCCAGGGAAGCTCTCAGGAACTCTTCTGACTGCCGTTCTTCTCCTACGATCTTGATAGTTGTCAGTCACGGTGGAATGAAAATAGTATTCTAGCTTCTTCTTGCAATTGAAGGTTAACTCTGCAAAACGAGGTCTTCGTATGTCTTCTCAATAATTCCATTAGTTTCGGTCTTTATTTCCCTCGATTAGTCTTCTGATTACATGGGAAATCGGTTTAATACCGAATCCAGCGGAATTATCCTGGTGAATGAAGTGAGGAATGCTAGACTCTTTTCGATGTATTCAGTTATAATTTGGAAGTCTAATTGGTTTTATTACTCATCAGTAGTATTATAGAATTAGGTTTCAAATAGGATTTATTAATTTAGATTCATATTTTGTTCAAATTTTATCATTCTTTCTTTTAAATGTGTCTGCCCATCTCAACTCATTAGCATGTAACAATCGAAACGAATGATTTCAAATCAACAACTCTTGTACATTTCAGTTGCCTTAACAACCACTATTTTCTGTCATTGGATGAAATTAGATATCCTAGAGCCAGAATTATAGAATATTACTACTTTTTTTTTTTAATAAAATACTCCATGCTTGGGATAATACTAAATTACCTAAAATTCTCACCTAACCTTCCTTCATAAACAGTATATGTTTTACTATAGTTTCATTGGACTGTACTTCTTAAAAAGGTATTAATTTCCTTTTACAAATATTGAATTTAGGCCTATAGGTTTTCTTACAACTGTTATAATATTGTTTGGTTTTTTAACTTAATTTTCTTTACCTGACCTACTGTACAATTAATTATTGGTTATTTACATTAATTTTAATTTCCTGGTTTTATTTTATTACCTTAATTAATTCGTCCTTGAACCCTTCATTAGTTTATAACATAATTATTAGAACTACTTGTCAAACTTTAAACACTGATTGCCATCCTGGCCAAGTTTACAAACATTAATTAAAACAACTTCATTATTCAATTTTAGTCAATACTTAAAACTTAGTATAATGCCTAACACAGGTAACTATACTTGATTGTCTAAAGACAAATTTAACATAAATACAAACATTATCACTGATTAAGTATTCCTATTAAACAACATTAGTTCACTCTTACTATACTCAAAACATAACATAAATATTCTGTGAACACTAACATACTACAGTATAAAAAATAAGTACAATTTATTATATTAACCATTAATTGGTTTAGTATTTTATACTCAATGTTATTTATTATATCTTTTGACTTGAGGTACATCTCAGATGCACTAATTACTGAGCAACCTTAATTCGGGGTATGGTCTTTGACCATAGTTAATTCAATTTTTTATGTAACGTTGGGGACCTCAATTCTGTTACGTTACATAACACCCCCCCTTCGAAAGAAATTTATTTTGTCTTAACGAAGTTTAGTAAAAAAATAAACTCATGACTCGTATCTGACCAATTGGTTCTCCTACTCATAATACTTTTTTAATTCAGACTGGTTGTATGTACCTTTCACCCTATTATTTACGTATGGAATTATCCGTTGTATTACTATTATTTCTTCTTTCCTTCTTAAAATCAATTATTTCCCAAGTTTAAATCTTACTTCTATAATCATTCTCGTGACAGTCTTTATTAATTATACATTTTGGATCTGGTTTTATTTATTTATCTATATTTATTTGTGAGTTTTCCCTCTAATATTTAATTTTCCTAAACCTCCCTAACATTATAACTGGAATCGAATCGGTGGTGCTCTATCGGCTTACCAAATACCGTCGTCCGTTACATACCTTCTGGGATCAGTGTAATATTTTTCTTTTTTATTTTTACTACTTATAATATTATTACATATATCTAGCAAGATATGTATGACAAATACCATAATTCGGTATTACTGGTACTCACCAAATTCATTATTTGCCGGGCTCATCTTCTGCTTTTATACACTGTTTTATACCTAAGGGTTCCAGGGTTTCGGGTACAGTAAGATTTCGAAACACAGTGGACGACACAATTGATAACACTGTATTGTTGAGAATAACCATCAAAATTTAATGCTCCAGAATGTATTACAGACACGACCATGCGGTCAAAACAATGACGTCATATAAAATGACCAAAACAAAATGGCTGTTATTTTATATCTCATTTTACTCTCTATACTTCTTTTGTCTGCTAAATTAATATCAGTGAAAATTGTATTGCTGCAGCTTAAAACCATTTATTAATTGAATTCGTTAATACACAAACCAATGCCCTTAGCATTTTGTGGTTATGGCCATAAGTTTACTCGTTCACTCTCACACACATTCATCTTTAACCCAGTACATTCTTTTAATTAGTAATTCTGTATTAATGAGCTCATTAAACTATAACAAATGATAAAATGGGACTTCTCTGATTATCGTTTGGTGTTGTCCATCCGATGCTGTTGTGTAACGCCCATGGTGATGTCCGGTGTTCGACGCTAATTCTGCTGAGTTTAACTGGAGAGATATATGCACTGATTTTACATTTTAATACTCATACTGCTAAACAAAATGAGCCTTCATTGCTCCACTATTACTGATAGTATTTTGCTCTAGTTATTTTGAATTATTTGTAGAAAATTGTTCACACAGCGATACATCGCTATGTCTCCTCTGAAGAATGGCGTTGAAATGAGAGCGAGGCAAATGTAAATTTTTGCTTGTGTGTGTGTAGTTCTTACGTCATCCCGCTTTGTCTTGCTGGACAACGCCTCGTTACACACATTGTACTCAGTGCGTCATTGTTCTTAGCGATGACGGACTAGTGTTATAGCCCAATCATAATGCATATTGTTGTACTTCGTCATAAACACCGCCATGGTATATTTTGATGTTTTCACGTCCACCGGAGACCTTGGTGTTTTACTCTGGCCGAATTTTACGTTGTTCCTTTTTCCAGAGGGACAATGTACCTAACCCTTCTGTCTGTTTAATAATTACATCATATAAACATTGAAAATACCCATAATTCCCATAATTCTGGTACTGAGTCAGTCTGTACTGTTACATCAGAGGAACATCATCTCTGCCCAGTTAAATGATTGCTGGAATATTCTACAGTCAATCTTCATTAATAAACCTCGCAAGGTAGTCACGTGTGACCTTCAATAAAATAATTAATAATAATAATACTCTAGGGATTATTCACTGTACTTTAACTCAGATCATATTATTTCTTCATATTAATTCTTCCTTCTATTATACACTTCTCCTCTCCAATACTTGGCTATTTTATTGACATTTATTAATTGGCTTTCTTACGGATAATTCTTAAATATTTGTTTTTTTTTTCTTTTATATGAGTTTAAAGTAATTTCTTCTGAATTATATAGTAAGGTGTTCTTACTTATATATATATATATATATATATTTTTTTTTAATGTGGTTGTTTTATTAAATCATATTGTTCCTGAATAAATTAACTAAGTTGTCCTTACGTCTTTTTTGGAATTTTGGGGTTTTTATCTTCAAAATTCTCTTTTTTATATATCTCATAAATTGTTTTCTTAAATACTTGTTTGTACACTGTTGATCTCTGCCGTTATGTAAATTATTTCGTTGTTGTTTTTTCTTGGATTTCCGTCTTCTTCTTCCAACAATTCGTCCCTTAAATTTTTTAAGTAGTTACTACAAATTACTGTGATACAATTATCATTTTTACCGTGATTTCTTATGTTGTTAAACCTGATAGAGTGGTTCAGTGAGGGTCCTGCTGGTGTTTTCACTGCCGTGTGGGGTTTAAAAGTGGCTCGGATTCTTCGTCTCCTCTGCCGGTTTGGTTCGTTTGATTTATTTCATTTCCCGTTGACCTGGGTTCCGGCCGTTGACGGTCCTCTTCGTAATTAACCCGGCGGTAGTCCTCCTGACTCCGACTCCTGCCTCCATTAGTCCTAATATCTCTTCTATCGTTATTGTTATCTTGGTTCCAGTCGGTGTCCCTATTAAAACTCCGACGTCCTTGGTAGTATGTCCTCCCGTTATAGTTATTGTACGCCCCCACATAATTAACTCTCCTGTAGTTTTGGTTTTGGTTGTTCGGGTTGCGGTTATTGTTATCATAATTTCGGTTGTTTGTGTTCTGATTCTGGTAACTTGGGTTGTACGACCAGTTATATTGGTTGTTTGGAATATTCTGTCTATTCCCGTAATTGTTTCCGTTGTTCCTTTGGCTGTTGTTGTTATTTTGCCGTTGGTACGTCTCATTACCATAATTACCTGGCCTGCCATTATAGTTCGGCCGGTTATGCGTCTCATGACTGTTATGGTTATTGTTTCTGTTGTAGTCTGGGATATCCCTGCTCCCGTACCGGTCGTTTCTCTGCTGACTCCTTCTATAATGCACCTCACGCTCGTGCTCTTCCAATAGCGTTGACATGGCCTGTATCGTTTTTATCTGTCCACCCGATCGTGCTATTGATATCCCGTTATCATAGTGGTATGCTAACCTGGTGACAAGAATTTCCTCCGGGATTTTTGGTTCAAGGTGTCTCGTCAAGCATACTTTTCCCAGGAAGTAGGCGGTGAGTGTTGTTCCCCTGCTGGCGTCATACCTTCCATAGCTGATGCTTTCCCTTACTATGTTCTGGGTGGCGTCTGACCAGTACCTGGCTTTAAAAGCTATTTTAAATTCTTCGTAACTTCGGATGTCGTGCCTGGTGGCTGTCCACCAGTTATCATAGGTTTCCTTGAAATGTTCGTCCAAGTAACGAATTATTGGCCACCTGTTTTCACCAATTCTCATTAGTTGTTCGCCGACCCGTTCCAAGAATTCCATTGGGTTTCTCTTGTATGACTTAAAGTTGATGGTCTCCCGGTCGTCTATATGTTGTGTATATGGAACAGTGATCGTTCGGTTGTCAACTGACCGTTGTAGGTTCTCGATTCTCTCCTGGTTACGATGTCCTTGCTCCTGTACTTTGTTCACGACTGTATCTAAGTTTTGATGCTGGTTTCCGCAATCTGCTCGTATTGATTCCACTTGAATCCGGTTTTCTTCTTCTATATGGCCTATCTTGACCTCTAGTTCAGCCCTATTTCGTGTAACAGCTTCATCGGTCACTCTCAGTTTTCTATTTGTTTCAGTTATCTCCTGTTTTCTTTCGCCGTCGTTCTTACCTACCTTCTGGCTGATTGCCTCACTGGCGTCCTCGATTTTCTTATTGAGAGCTTGTCTTAATACTTCATTCTGTTTATCAACAGTTTCCCTTAATTCCTTGTTAGAATGCTCAATTCTCTCATCGATTTGTATAAGATTGTCCTCATTGATTTTCTCAAGATCTTCTTTCATTCGTTTATTGTTTTCCTCAAGTTTTTCATTCATTATTTTGTTATCGTCCTGAATCTGTCTCAAACTCTCGTCATTCCTGTCAAACTTTTCATTCATTTGTTTGATTAAATTCTCGCTCAAAATTTCGTTTTGTTTCTTTGAGTTTTCATTAATACTGTCTATTTTATTTTCCAGCTTTTCATTGATTTGTCTAAAATCGGCCTTCAATTGTTCATTATTTTCATTTATGGTTTGCCTCAAAAGTTCACTAGTACTTTCCTTAATACTGTTACGACGGTCTACTCGATCGTCGTAGGTACAGTGGAAACAAAAATACAAGACACCAATTAAGTCACCAATCACACCTTTAATTGTTATAGTAAAACAGTTCGTAATTAACAACACAGTGTCTACAACAAATCAAATGAAAATTGTTCATACGCAATAAAATGTCCACTAATATTAAGACTCAACTGTATTACAATTATACCGTCCGAATATAAAACGCAACACTTCACTAATAACTACTTGAACGTACACCGTAATAACTCGAACCGCTCTGTAAATATATCGCACTAATACTCTCGAACCGCACAGTCAAAAATCTCGCATTGAACTGAACTACTAAGGCCGCTACCCGATGTATTTATAGTCACGCTCACACACCAGAAGCTTCCAAACTGCGTCTTATCTCTCGTGAACTACGTAATTACTACGGCCTTGACACAGTCCGAGCGCCCGAGCGAAGGCCGGCACAGTCGAGAAAATTCTCGCAAAATGCGTCTAGTAGCACGTACACCACACGCTTACGTCGAGACCTTTCTGGCATATTTGATAAACGCGTAGATTGTTCTGTGCTGTCGTAGCACTGTCCCCTCCGTAAGCCTGTTCGTCCCGAACTGGCAAAGCGTCTCCGAAGTAATACTCGACCAGGCGATCTAGGTGAACGTCCTTGCGAAGGATAATTTTCCCGTTCTTTGAATTCAGTCTCGTGTGATCCGAACACCACGTTCCCAGGAATGCGAGTCTTTTGCGCAATCACTAGTTTCGCTGGAAATACTCCCGTTGCATCATGTAGGCCTACTGATGACCGAAATACCACTGGCTGATCCAAATCTGTTTGGTCCTCGTCAACAACCCCTTGCGTAACCTCATCTTCAGCCACTTTACCCCCGGGCGCTTCTATCAGCTCAGGAACAAGCAAGAGTTTTGTCTCGACACCCATAGCTGGTTTTCCAATCACTTCTTTTGTCGTTATACTTATTTGTACTTCCTCTGCTAGTTCTTCCTCCATTTCCGCTTGCAACAGGGAGGTTTCCTCTTGACCAGACTTGTTGACTGTTTCTTGGACTAATGCCACTCGCTTAATCGAATGGTTGGTAGACCCTGTCATTTTAGCCATGCAAAGCTTTATCTTCTCTTGGCCAACTTTCAGGACATTCTCTCTTAAGTCCACAACGAATCCGTAGGCATTCATAATGTCCGTGCCAAGAATCACTTCATCGACAATGTCTGCAACGAGCATTTGGTGGCTAAACTCAAGAAGACCCAGGCGTACACGTACGTCTACCTTTCCTAGCACCTTGACGGGGCTTCCAGTCACAGTCTGTATTGTACAAGAGCTAATTAGAGGATGGCGGTTACAGACTAAGTCAGGGCGCACAATGTACACTGTTGCGCCCGTGTCAACTGTAAATGATGTTGGTTTACCATCCGCAAATCCACTAACAATCAAGTTTCCACTGATCTTGTGTAGCGTGGAAACTGTGTGCTGTTCTGGGCCTTTACTTCTCCAATTGGTGCGATCAGTCTCTTCTCTCTGTATCTTCTTCTCCCAACAGTCTACCTGTAGATGACCACGTTTTCCACAGTTGTAACATTTCGGTCTTCTGTATTTTTCAAATCGTTGCGACTCTCTTGAACTTTTGAATTGTTTGTCCGACAACACTGTTTTTCTGCACCCATCGTAACGGTAATGTGATACAGGGATCTTCTGACTGCAACGTGATGGCACAAACCCATTAATGTAGCGGGACGCTGACTTGGCAGCTTCAAACTCTAGGGCGTGAACAAGAACTTCTGAGCTATCTCGGTGTCTTGCCATTCGTAACACTTGCTGAAGTTCACAATCTCCGATGCCATCAATAAATGTCTGCACCGTAAACCTTATTCGGAAGTCTTCTGGTGCTTCAGGATAGGCCAATCTAATCAATCTGTCGATACTTGCTTCAAATTCTTGCAGACTTTCCCCGGAACGTTGTCGTCTTGTTCTCAACTGAGCGTAGTACACCTCTCGCAAATGTTTATCACCGTAGCGTAATTCTAGAGCTTTTATCAACTCGGCATAAATGTTCTGGCTGTCAGGTGGCACATTCTGTAGTAGTTCTGCCGCGGGTCCTTTTAATGCAAGAACAAGTGAAACAGCCTTGTCTTTTTCTGTCCAATTATTTGCGCATGCAGCAGCTTCAAATTGGCGGAGGTACGTTGCCCAGTGAGTGCTTCCGTCAAAGGTTGGAGCTTTGACATGAACTGTCCCTACTGCAGGCAAAGTCACTTTCTCTGTTAACTTATTTTCTGTGTCTTTTTCTGTCTTGATCACTGGTACAGTCTGTTCAGAAATTTGTTTTGGTTGAATCTTCATGCACTGTTCAACTTCACTTTTAATTTGTTCTCTTATGTTTGCCATTGAGTTTTCTACTCCAGATATTTTATTTGAAACAGATTCTTCTATAACAGATATTTTTGTAGACATCGATTCTTCAACAGTCAAGACAGATTTTTCTACTTCAGCTATTTTTAATGTCATTGATTCTTGTACCTCCGATATTTTAGTAACTTGTTTATTAAGCTCACCTCGTAGGATACCCAATTCTGCGGTACTGTGTTCTTGCAACTGTTTCTGCATAACTTCAAAGAGAGCTTCCGTTTTATCTGCTTCTTGCTTACGTTTTTCATCCTGTCTTTCTTCTGTTTCTAGCATTAGTGCTTTCTGACGTTCCTCAGCTTCTTCTCTTTCTTGTCTTCGTTCTTCTTTTTGTCGTCTTTCTGCTTGCAACAGCAGTGCCTGTAAATTTTCCATCATCTGACTGGCATCCATTGTTTATCGATTAATTACGAATGACACTCGTCTTGTACAAAGTGTCCGCTGTTTCCACTGTTAACCGTTCTATCCCAGTTCTGACACCACTGTTACGACGGTCTACTCGATCGTCGTAGGTACAGTGGAAACAAAAATACAAGACACCAATTAAGTCACTAATCACACCTTTAATTGTTATAGTAAAACAGTTCGTAATTAACAACACAGTGTCTACAACAAATCAAATGAAAATTGTTCATACGCAATAAAATGTCCACTAATATTAAGACTCAACTGTATTACAATTATACCGTCCGAATATAAAACGCAACACTTCACTAATAACTACTTGAACGTACACCGTAATAACTCGAACCGCTCTGTAAATATATCGCACTAATACTCTCGAACCGCACAGTCAAAAATCTCGCATTGAACTGAACTACTAAGGCCGCTACCCGATGTATTTATAGTCACGCTCACACACCAGAAGCTTCCAAACTGCGTCTTATCTCTCGCGAACTACGTAATTACTACGGCCTTGACACAGTCCGAGCGCCCGAGCGAAGGCCGGCACAGTCGAGAAAATTCTCGCAAAATGCGTCTAGTAGCACGTACACCACACGCTTACGTTGAGACCTTTCTGGCACATTCGATAAACGCGTAGATTGTTCTGTTCTGTCGTAGCAATACTGTCTATTTTTTCAGAGTTTTCTTCAAATTTTTTATTTAATTCTTCCTTCTGTTTCCTGGAATCTTCTTTGATTTGTCTAAAACTCTCCTTAGTTTCCTCCTTGGTTTGCTTTGAGTTTTCCTCCTGTTTCCTAAATTGTTCATTAGTTTGTTTATTCTGTTCTTTAAATTGTTCTGCCATAAATTTCATCATGTCTTGCCAATTTGGTACTTCTCTGGTTACCGCTTTATCTGGTTGGTCTCCTTGGGCATCCTCTTCCACTATTTCCTTCTCTGTAATAATTGCTTCAGTTTCTTCTTTATCACCCATTGTTTGTTCCATTTCACTGTCCGTAAACGTTTCTATCTCTCGTTCCTGTCCCCCTTCTTCTTTCTCCTTCTCTTCTGCCCTCTTCTTCGATCTGCCTCTGGTATTATGCATTCCTGTGCCTCTAATGGTTGCCTGCTCAAGTTAAGTAGTAATTAATACGATTTTTTACTTAACTAAAGCCCACTCGTTGAGCTCCAATTTGTTATAAAAGATGTTAGTCGGTGTTAATAGAAGATGATGATGCCCCACGTTGTGAGCGTCAATTTGTTATAACCAAATTATAACTTGTGAGTGTTCCGGGGTTTAATCTAGCTCCACGTTGAAGGCGGTAATTGTAACCACTAAGTTATCTTCAGATCAATAGGATTTAATTTAGGTTTCAGGGTTTAATTCAGCCACGTTGGTTTGCGCCAATTTGTAACAAATAAAATGTTGTTACCTGTTTTTAATCAATATGTTATTAATGAATATATCTATTAGGTTGTTACAGATGAAACCTCCTGAAAATATATTATTAGGCAAATATAGTTATGATTATGTTATTTTTACTTTTAATTGTACTATAATACAGTTTCCATTAAGTATTCAATAGTTATATAATATTAACTATATACGTCATGTATTGACTGAATGTATTAAGTATTCTTGTCAACCCTAGTCCCTCTATATTAGATAATGCAATTCAAATTTGGTGCAGAAAACACGCTAGTTCGGCAATCTCCTGTTCCACCAGCTGTTGACAATTAGCACTGTTAGTCGTGATAAACTTGCGTCTAGGTTAACCGTTCATCTGATTTTATTCACCCTTTTCCTGTAAATTACTCCACCCACAACATATAATACTTATTCTGCAATAACTTAGAACATTATCTCATACAAGAAAGATTTTTTATTAATTTTATACGTTATTTCACAGTAACAGTCCTCTCCAAAATAATAATATCCTTAAATCGATTATGTAACGGTATATCGATCGTCTATTGATCAAGTTCCTTTGACTTATACAAATTAAATATAACAATAAATATTTCTTATTCCAGGGTTCGTAAGATTCTTTTAACCATTAGTAAGGCCAGGTAAAATGCAAAATTAAGGTTACTCAAGTATTACAAAAAGGTTATTAACTCTAAATATATATTAAATTTAAAAATAAGTTGTTTTTTACCGGGTTGGCGGAACTCAAACTGGCATTGGACGTCTGTAAACAGTTGAAGATGATCGGCTTAAATTACGTTCATCCAGGAAAAAGTGTTCTGGCCCTTAATAAAATTGATGGTGTAGTATCCAGGGAAGCTCTCAGGAACTCTTCCGACTGCCGTTCTTCTCCTACTATCTTGATAGTTGTCAGTCACGGTGGAATGAAAATAGTATTCTAGCTTCTTCTTGCAATTGAAGGTTAACTCTGCAAAACGAGGTCTTCGTATGTCTTCTCAATAATTCCGTTAGTTTCGGTCTTTATTTCCCTCGATTAGTCTTCTGATTACATGGAAAATCGGTTTAATACCGAATCCAGCGGAATTATCCTGGTGAATGAAGTGAGGAATGCTAGACTCTTTTCGATGTATTCAGTTATAATTTGGAAGTCTAATTGGTTTTATTACTCATCAGTAGTATTATAGAATTAGGTTTCAAATAGGATTTATTAATTTAGATTCATATTTTGTTCAAATTTTATCATTCTTTCTTTTAAATGTGTCTGCCCATCTCAACTCATTAGCATGTAACAATCGAAACGAATGATTTCAAATCAACAACTCTTGTACATTTCAGTTGCCTTAACAACCACTATTTTCTGTCATTGGATGAAATTAGATATCCTAGAGCCAGAATTATAGAATATTACTGCTTTTTTTTTTTAATAAAATACTCCATGCTTGGGATAATACTAAATTACCTAAAATTCTCACCTAACCTTCCTTCATAAACAGTATATGTTTTACTATAGTTTCATTGGACTGTACTTTTTAAAAAGGTATTAATTTCCTTTTACAAATATTGAATTTAGGCCTATAGGTTTTCTTACAACTGTTATAATATTGTTTGGTTTTTTAACTTAATTTTCTTTACCTGACCTACTGTACAATTAATTATTGGTTATTTACATTAATTTTAATTTCCTGGTTTTATTTTATTACCTTAATTAACTCGTCCTTGAACCCTTCATTAGTTTATAACATAATTATTAGAACTACTTGTCAAACTTTAAACACTGATTGCCATCCTGGCCAAGTTTACAAACATTAATTAAAACAACTTCATTATTCAATTTTAGTCAATACTTAAAACTTAGTATAATGCCTAACACAGGTAACTATACTTGATTGTCTAAAGACAAATTTAACATAAATACAAACATTATCACTGATTAAGTATTCCTATTAAACAACATTAGTTCACTCTTACTATACTCAAAACATAACATAAATATTCTGTGAACACTAACATACTACAGTATAAAAATAAGTACAATTTATTATATTAACCATTAATTGGTTTAGTATTTTATACTCAATGTTATTTATTATATCTTTTGACTTGAGGTACATCTCAGATGCACTAATTACTGAGCAACCTTAATTCGGGGTATGGTCTTTGACCATAGTTAATTCAATTTTTTATGTAACGTTGGGGACCTCAATTCTGTTATGTTACAATATATATTGCAACGATACGTTTAGCATAAGTATATTATATGTATCAACCCCTGAGTGAGGTATGATAATGTGCTTTCGTATATAAGTATGAAATATGTAAGATGTACATAATAAAAATGATATAATAAATATACGTTAGGTATAAGAAATAATGTAATAAATATAAGTAGTATTTATATTTAAATAAATCAAATATTGTAAGTAAGCATGTATATGGAAACATATGGCTTAGTTGGTTTTAAAATGTAACGAAGGGGAGCAATTGACACATGCTAACTCGCAGAGGTGACGTCAGAACGACATGCGGTCGCCTGTGCATCAGTCTGCGTGTGTGTATGTGTATGTGTACATGTGTAAATAACAGACAGGTTAAATTATGCAAACGAAGGTGGAAGATTTCACACAGTTTTTTAAGTACTGTACGTGAACCATAAGTCACATGAATCAGCGACATATGTAAAAACATAGCTGACGCCTGGCACTTCAGTTTGGCGTTAAGTGGTCATTAATCGTGGGAACAGTTTGGACACCGTGTGAAATTTTGCCATCACTGCCATAATTTACACAGCGTAACATTCAAAATTTGCATAAATAAGGTTTAATATTATACCGAACGATTGGTGTAATAATATTTATAAAAAAATGTGCGCTTCATAGAGAGACGCGTAGGTTGAAACTAACGATTAAACTGACGATTTTGTTCAATGTTGTCAGAACAGTTTCCAACAGGAATTCCAACGAGGCAGCAGTATAAACCCTAGCGAGCGACACACTCTTTCTCAGATCAAGTTTATTTAGTATGAGGAATCCACCATCTCGACACCGTAAATTTTACAAAGTTTTAGTAATGTTTTAAACGGTAGTATATAAACTGAAGTGCGATGAAACCGGCAGTACGTCGGTGCTGTTATTAAAGAACTCGAGTGATTTGAAACAGACTATATAAATGAATCTACGAGAGTTGAAACTATATAAATGAATCTACGAGAGTTGTAACTACATAGAACTTCTAGACAGCAACGAGGGACAAGAAAGAAGAGGACGAGGAACTAGACAAGAAGACGAGAGGATGCAGGGACAGCACATGCAACTACATCCAGCCGTATATCATCACGACTAGAGGTCCACGTCAGAACTCAGCATCCAGGAGATGGAGCGAGGAATTCAACGACGCAGAGACAGAGGAGCTGATACCGAAGAGGATCAACAAACTCGAGAGTCCAGATGACGGTAACAACAAAGTTAAATGGGTGCAGAAAAATGCAGGTGAAGTAGAACATTTATTTAATATTATAAATGACCCTGAGGTCTATCGCCAAAAGCTCTAGTTTCCATATTCAAGTTTACAAGAACATTAATATATTTTTAGATTTGAATAATGAATAAATAATTGTTCAAAATATAATTGAGTATAACTGTAGTAATCTCTTAAATAAATGGTCAAGCAAGAACCATATTATTTATTATATTTTGTAATTGATTAAATGAGTAATTTTAAATATGAGAATTACATAATTAGAAGATTGTTAATTAATTGAGACATTAAAAATAGAATCAATTAACATAATAAATGTTCTCTATTAATATTTTAATAAATATTTTAAGTAATTGAAAGTTTTATTTAAGTGGTATATATTGAAAACCACGCTTGTAAAGACAAGATCAATATTTAAATGTTATACGTATTAATCACGTTCCTATAATATTTATATGTGTTATATGTATATGTCTGTGTACTATTTCAGGTCATATATAATTTGTGTATGTGTCAGTGGCGGTTGGTAATGTTTTTGACTGGGGGGGGGGGCAAAATTTTTTTGGACCCATATGTAACAAAAGTCACCAGTAGAAACTAAATTATTGCTATTATCATGAAATATAATAATAGTTGCCAGCTCTTCTTCTGCTGCCAGCTCCATCTGTAATATTTCTGCTATGGTCGTCTCTCCATGGATAGGATCTCCTTTAATTAATAGTTGTTTATTATTAAGGTCTATCACACACCCACTCTCCACCAGCATGTCAACACCCAAAATACATTCTCTCACCAGGTCCAGCACTACTATAAAATAGCGGTATGGAGAACCATACATGACTTCCATATTCTAAGATTTATATTTAAAATCATTTTTGAAATGAAATATTACTATAGAAACTACTTCTTTCTACTTACTGCTTCAGCCTTAACCACAGTACTGTGGTCACTAATGTATACCACCTCACGTTATCGCACTCGATTTTCACTGATGATGGAAGTCGATGGCATTGCCAAAACGTCTGGTTTTGTAGGAAACATTGGACTACGGCCAAATATCCCGGGAAGGAATTTTAACAAAAACTACTTCTTTGTTGCCGATAACGTTGTACACATATATATAAAAAATATGCAAAAATTAATGGCTTGTATAAGTTAATGATTGATCCCCATTAAGTAGTGCTCAAAGTTTCCAAAGTTTTAATATTATGATGTCCGTAATTAAAACATCGGAGCAGGTTTAATGTGTATGAGGGTACACCGTGGACAAAAATTTTCAACATTTCGTATTGAGCGTTGCTTAGAATAAAGCTGCGAATCTACAGTGTACGTTTCACAGAACAAACACGCGGAAAAGAAGGAGCGCTCCGAAGTCACTCATGGACCCTCAGCATCTTGCAGAGGGTTCATTCCCTAAAGACGAAAAGTCTGTCTATGAATCGTTCCTCTGTAAACACGTGCAGTTACACTGCCCAGCGATCCACAGGAAGCAAATCGCTATCCACGCTGGACACTTTTTCGGCTTGCATGCGTTATGTTGGTATGGGTTCGGCACTTTCCATTTAAAAAGCGTGCAAATGTAAGAAAATAAACATGAATGAGGCCAGAAATAATGCGAATTGTGTGTGTGTGTGTGTGTGTGTGTGTGTGTGTGTGTGTGTGTGTGTGTGTGTGTGTGTGTGTGTGTGTGTGTGTGTCTTCCCTGCCTTTTTATTGCGGTAGTCATAATAATAAAATGGAAACGTAAACAGTACATAACTGAGATATGCTTGCCTGCCACGCACGATATATTTTCTCTTATACATGATTTACATTAAAATGAAAAAATTATAATTTTATTGCCTGGCAACAAAATTATTTTATTTTTAACAATTACCATTGTCTGAAAAAGTTTAAATGAATTTTCAAGTACTTTACTCTTGTTAAAACGTAAAAGGTTGCAGGTAAACTACCCCTTCCCCTTAACCGATCTTAACCAAAATCAAAAGGCCTTGATTACTCTACAGTTCAGTGACGTATGTAAAAAATTATTTGATTCTGTTTGAATATGCGGCAGTTATCGTTCGTCATGGAAAATTACCCTTGATAAAAAACGTTGCAGGTAAACTACCCCTTTCCCTTAACCGATCTTCACCAAAAATAATAGGTCTTGAGAACTCTAACAAATCAGGGCTGTATGCAAAAAATTATTTGATTCTGTTTGAATTTGCGGCTGTTATCGTTTGCCATAGAAAATACCCTTGATAAAAAAACGCTGCAGGTAAACTACCCCTTTCCCTTAACCGATCTTCACCAAAAACAATAGATCTTGAGTACTCTACAAATCAGGGCTGTATGCAAAAAATTATTTGATTCCGTTTGAATTTGCGGCTGTTATCGTTTGCCATAGAAAATACCCTTGATAAAAAAACGCTGCAGGTAAACTACCCCTTTCCCTTAACCTATCTTCACCAAAAACAATAGATCTTGAGTACTCTACAAATCAGGGCTGTATGCAAAAAATTATTTGATTCCGTTTGAATTTGCGGCTGTTATCGTTTGCCATAGAAAATACCCTTGATAAAAAAACGCTGCAGGTAAACTACCCCTTTCCCTTAACCGATCTTCACCAAAAACAGTAGGTCTTGAGAACTCTGCAACTTAGGGCTGTATGCTTATAATCTTTTGATTCTGTTCGAATTTGCGGCTGTTATCATTTGCCATAGAAAATACCCTTGTTAAAACATAAAATGTTGCAGGTAAACTACCCCTTTCCCTTAACCGATCTTCACCAAAAACAATAGGTCTAGAGAACTCCATAATTCAGGGCTGTATGCGAAACATTATTTGATTCTGTTTGAATTTGCGGCTGGTATCGTTTGCCAAAAAAAAAATTACCCTTGATAAAAAAAACTGTTGCAGGTAAACTACCCCTTTCCATCAACCGATCTTCACCAAAAACAATAGGTCGTGAGTGCTCTACAAATCAGGACTGTATGCAAAAAATTATTTGATTCTGTTTGAATTTGCGGCTGTTATCGTTTGCCATAGAAAAAAATATCTACAGACACACAAACAGACACACACACACGACACTTTTCGAAAAACGACTTTTACTTCCATATTCCTTAAGGAATGGAAGTATGGTGATGGCAAAAAAAATCGTGTTCGAGATTATTGCAGATTCTGATTCTACTACACTCAAAACATGAAAAAAAGTCGTTTTCCGAAAAGTGTCTGTGTGTCTGTCTGTCTGTCTGTCTGTCTGTAGATTTTTTTCTATGGCAAACGATAACTGCCGCAAATTCAAACAGAATCAAATAATTTTTTGCATACAGCCCTGATTTGCAGAGTACTCGCGACCTATTGTTTTTGGTGAAGATCGGTTGAGGGAAAGGGGTAGTTTACCTGCAACGGTTTTTTTTAGCAAGGGTAATTTTGTTTGTTTGGCAAACGATAACAGCCGCAAATTCAAACAGAATCAAATAATGTTTCGCATACAGCCCTGAATTGTAGAGTTCTCAAGATCTGTTGATTTTGGTGAAGATCGGTTAAGGGAAAGGGGTAGTTTACCTGTAACGTTTTATGTTTTAACAAGGGTATTTCCTATGGCAAACGATAACAGCCGCAAATTCAAACAGAATAAAAAGATTATTTGCATCCAGCCCTAAATTATAGAGTTCTCAAGACCTATTGTTTTTGGTGAAGATCGGCTGAGGGAAAGGGGTAGTTTACCTGCAACGTTTTTTTAACAAGGGTATTTTCTATGGCAAACGATAACAGCCGCAAATTCAAACAGAATCAAATAATGTTTTGCATACAGCCCTGATTTGTAGAGTACTCAAGACCTATTGTTTTTGGTGAAGATCGGTTAAGGGGAAGGGGTAGTTTACCAGCAACGTTTTTTTATCAAGCGTATTTTCTATGGCAAATGATAACAGCCGCAAATTCAAACAGAATCAAATAATTTTTTGCATACGTCCCTGAATTGTAGAGGTCTCAATGACTTTCCATTTTGGTGAAGATCGGTTAAGGGGAAGGGGTAGTTTACCTGCAACCTTTTACGTTTTAACAAGAGTAAAGTACTTGAAAATTTATTTAAACTTTTTGAAACAATGGTAATTGTTAAAAATAAAATAATTTTGTTGCCAGGCAATAAAATTATAATTTTTTCATTTTAATGTAATATAATATTTTTCATTTAATACAGCAATAAAAAGGCAGGTAAGACACAGCCTGGCTGTTTGGCTGAAAATGATTTTAAATATAAATCTTAGAATATGGAAGTCATGTATGGTTCTCCATAGTGATATTTTTTCATGTTTTGATCTGCAATAATATCGAACACGATTTTTTTTGGCATCACCATACTCCCATTTCCTTAAGGAATATGGAAGTAAAAATTATACAAAATTATTTTATTTTTAACAATTACCATTGTTTGAAAAAGTTTAAATGAATTTTCAAGTACTTTACTGTTGTTAAACGTAAAAGGTTGCAGGTAAACTACCCCTTCCCCTTAACCGATCTTCACCAAAATCAAAAGGCCTTGAGTCCTCTACAATTCAGGGACGTATGGAAAAAATTATTTGATTCTGTTTGAATTTGCGGCTGTTATCGTTTGCCATAGAAAATTACCCTTGATAAAAAAATGTTGCAGGTAAACTACCCTTTCCCCTTAACCGATCTTCACCAAAAACAATAGGTCTTGAGAACTCTACAATTTAGGGCTGTATGCAAATAATCTTTTGATTCTGTTTGAATTTGCGGCTGTTATCGTTTGCCATAAAAAATACCCTTGTTAAAACATAAAACGTTGCAGGTAAACTACCCCTTTCCCTTAACCGATCTTCACAAAAAACAATAGGTCTTGAGAACTCCATAATTCAGGGCTGTATGCGAAACATTATTTGATTCTGTTTGAATTTGCGGCAGTTATCGTTTGCACATAGAAAAAAAATCTACAGACAGACACACAGACAGACACACACACAGACACTTTTCGAAAAACGACTTTTTTTCATGTTTTGAGTGTAGTACAATCAGAATCTGCAATAATCTCGAACATGATTTTTTTTGCCATCGCCATACTTCCATTTCCTTAAGGAATATGGAAGTAAAACACTTTCAAACTGTAAATCTTTAACCTGCACATTTAGCAATACCTGCTGTGTAATTCTTTTAGATTTACTGCCTGTGGCTCCTTTAATTATGGTATTAGATAATTTTAACATCTCTGTTTTCCCCAGATCTTTTTTATTACTGTTAAACCAACGTTCCAAAATCGCATTTATTTGGCTGCCCGTATCCACCAATGCATTAATCGGCACGCCGTTCAACATTATTTGAAGCTCCGGGCATTTATTGCTTCTCAATCTAACATATTTATTATTGTCACTTATCAAGTCATCCCTAATGTCTAAGAAAGTCGTATTTACATATTTAATATTATCATTTAAATCTAAGACATTGAAACTTTACACTTTTATTGCAAATAATAAAATTTATTAAATTTATAAAACTTCGTTTTTCTTACCTTTGGGTTTCAATCCAGGGTCGTATAGACGAAAACAGTTGCAGAGGGGTTATCTGGGTTGAGTTGTGAAATAATTATGTTAACACAGTTTATGCTGACTAAAACAAATTATTTTTCTATTATTGAATAAAATTGGTATTTCTTTTACCTTTTTAATGACAATTACTTAAATTCTTATCTTTTAAAATTAAAGGTATGAAACTAACAAATGAACCATTCTTATGTAACTATCACAAAGTAATATATATGATTACTCAGCCAGTACTTTTCCTTATTTTTTATAATTCCTTTTTTTAACCCCGTTTATAGAGCTCTTTAAATGTCTTTTAAAAGTTAATGTCTTATAGAGCTTTTAAAAGTATTTTAAAAGGTGGTTGATTAATTTATTTATAGGTTTAAATGTTTTAAATGGTATTCATCCTGGCTGTAGCCATTGTCCAATTATCTCACCACCGCTGCAGATTCGTTGTTTTCACAAGACACTCCGAAATATGTTCTGAACTGTTTAAAACTGATGTTGTTGGAGGTCGGTTCACATTACACTCTTATACTGATTTTAAAACAATTTAGGTAACATTTTTTCTTGTTGTTAGTCGGCCGGCGTAACTCACTCGAGCACTTGTTGTTTTTTAAGACTGCTATATTGTTCATACACTGATTACTAGAACTGCGCGCTCCCTTACTGCCCCATGCGGCTCTGCTGAGTATACTTTTTTGTGGTCCAACGATAACTACTGACTACTGTGACCTCCTGATGAAAACTGGCTTGGGGCGATTACGTGTTCCTCTGTAATTCACAGGGAGACTGAGTTGCCAGCGGTTACGTAATACGTCTAGCCGAGCAGGCTCCAGACAAACAATTTTCAATTACATTGTATGTGTAGTTGGTTAAAACGTGGTACACCAAAGGTGAACACTGACTGCTTTGAATTAAGTCTGATTTGAATTTTTATTTTTTAACACACAATTCTGTACCCTCCCCAATGAGAGGTTTTATGCCGAAGCATAAAAACTCTCATTGCCTATACCTAAGAGGATCAGCAAGGATATAGCGCTGCAACAACCCTTAAATTCTTACTAAACTCATGGGTACTCACCCCCCTAGCCCAGTGGCTGTGGCTGCCCCTATCCGACTTTACTGGACTTCCCTCTCGAGACCCAACACCGCAAAGCCGGACAGGCACTAGACATCTCTGCCCTGATGCACTGGCCAGAACAGGTACGCCCCACAGTATCACCTGACTCTGAAACATTCAGTAAAAATATCAACAACTGGCGTTTCACTATACCATATCCCCAACTGATTCGTTTCCTCTTAGTCATACTGGTTCATTGTTAGCTAAGTGCTGGTTGACTTTTCTCAAAGTACTGGTTGCTTATTTAATTTGCTGATATACTAATACAGTTGTTCTATATTCAGATGCAGTTACATAAGCAGGATACAACATAATAAACATTCCAAATAAACATTACCATGTTTACATTGAACTAAATCTTTCACCTTGGATTTTACATCGAATTACAAACAAAACATTACCACCTTATTCATTTCGAGTCAAAAATAAATTATTCAAATTTATTACATTTTCCATCTGTTACATTGATTAACCCAACTCCAATTATTTAAGTTCATACTCAGACACTATCACAACAATTTCAATTCATCATAAACGTTTTACATTGGTCTCAAATAACCCTGTAACTGGACTACATAAAATATAATGTCCACATGGCAATATAAACTTACTGGCTACTTACATCTAATACATAAAAATCCCATACAAGTTATATACTAGTAATTTACTCCCCTAACAAAACACTATTTCCCTCCAAAAGTATAAATTGATTACATTAAATACACGTAAATAATACTAACCTTACTGTAGAATACATATTACAGGTAACACCAACATTTCACCTTTAAATTTACATAAAAAGTTATAAACATTACAATTTTCTTCAATCAACTGTTACATAATTCAAAACAAAATGAATTTAAGTTCATTACCCAAAATTCACATTTTGAATCAATTTAATTCCAACTCCAATCAAGACAATTGAACTTTAATCAAAACACTTTTGATCTGAATAAACACTTGCAATTCATAAAATTCATTATTACCGCCTGTTAATTATTTGGTCACATAGATTAACAGATATTATTATTATTATACCATTCATCCTTACTACAAATAGGTGTTACATAAACTATTATATACATTCTAATAATATACCCTTGACACAATACCTGTATCACTAATACACATTTATTTACAAATTTTTGTCATATCATTTCATTGTTTACCCCACCTCATTACATAAGTACGCTAAGTAATTATACCATTAACTCAAATAATTAAATGTTCATTCACTGTTTATCTAACCACCGTCATCGAAAATTAGGCTTATTTTTACATATCATTTTTCATTCTTATTTACATACATCATATGGCTATCATTTATGTAGTAACCATTTAAATCTTTTTTATCCGTTTTACCATAATAATAATCCCCAGGGTTATCTCCCGTTATTATTTTATCATAAGCCATATCTATATCAGTATTTTTGGTTAAGCCTCCGTAAGTATTTTCTGTCACATTTAAATAGTTTATACTTTCATTACTATAGTTATCAGCTATTACTAGCACACTAACTCTCGCAACAGGTAAGTGTTTATTATTATCACCCTCAATATAATCATAGTTTGCTACTACACAAGGTAAGTCTCTATTATTTATAATAATTCTCTCATTATTTATCTCCTCAACTAACCCTTTATAACCTATATTCAATTTAAATATCTCTATCGCTCTATTTCTCTCGTTATTATCCCTTTCCCAACCCAATTTCACATTCTCACTCCACACAGAGGGCAATACAGCAAAATTATCTAAACACCATCTGGCCTTACCAGATACACTAAAAACCACAGGACATTTTGAAGACCTTTTATCTTCTACAAAAACTATTGAGGATCTCTCGTCCTCCAAAAACACTCGTGAAGTCTCTGCTTCACGTTCACAGGAAAATTTTACCCTCTGTACCCCCTCTACATTTAGACGATCTCTCCATTCTTCCTCCAATTCATCAATATTTATCACTACTCCATTACTAACACCAACTAACTTTCTACTTTCAATATCACTAATATTATTCACTGTATTAACCACATTACTTACCTTGTTTCCTGTCACCTGATTTGCATTTAAAGTATCAGCTTTCTGATTATCACTTGTATTAACATCACCTACCTTGTCGTTTTTTATCTCCATTATACTGGAACTAGCATTATTATTTGTAAAAGTATCATCATTACTACCTACACTATCAGAACCACTTACATGGTTTGGTTTGCTTTCTTTATTTTCTTTTAATTTACATCTATCTCTTTCCCACTTTTCATCTTGTTTTTTCATTTTATTATTTAATCCCTTGATATCGTTTCTTAGTTCATCAAATCTAACATCATTTATATCAAAGCGTTTGTTTAATTCGTTAAAACTACTTTCACTTACATTACTACTCAATTCATTCAACTTTGCATTTTGTACATCAAACTTATTGCTAACTTCATCAAATTTATGATCATTTATGTCAAAACGGCTTTTTATTTTATTAAATTTTTCGTCATTATCATTTTTCATTTCATCAAAATTATTTTTTACTTCATTGAATTTTATGTCTAACATTGTTTTTTGTTCTTCTGAACTTTCTTTCATGCTACACATCATGCTATACAAACGTGCCAACATATCATTGTCATCAGATTTCTTATTTTTACTAATTGAGGTCGGGGTTGACTGAATTCCTGAGTCATCTCTAACAGCTGACTCGTTTAATTCTCTGTTTTGGACTACAATTGGAGTTGAATGAATCTCCAACCCACTCATAACCGTTGACTCGGTCATTGCTTGAATTTCTGGCTCACTAACGCCAGTTACATCTATTTGATTCTCTATATTCTCCATTTTTATATGATTATGGCTTACATATATAATTATACACACTTTAACTTAGTTTTGCTTTACCCCTTTCTCACCATAATCTATAATCATTTACAACATCGCCCTCACTCCCAAATAAACCGTTTCTGCAACTTACATTAGGTCTAATTTGTGTGATTACAATAAATCACACAAATTGTCCCTAAATTCGGGTGCCATTGAAACTTTACACTTTTATTGCAAATAATAAAATTTATTAAATTTATAAAACTTCGTTTTTCTTACCTTTGGGTTTCAATCCAGGGTCGTATAGACAAAAACAGTTGCAGAGGGGTTATCTGGGTTGAGTTGTGAAATAATTATGTTAACACAGTTTATGCTGACTAAAACAAATTATTTTTCTATTATTGAATAAAATTGGTATTTCTTTTCCCTTTTTGATGACAATTACTTAAATTCTTATCTTTTAAAATTAAAGGTATGAAACTAACAAATGAACCATTCTTATGTAACTATCACAAAGTAATATATATGATTACTCAACCAGTACTTTTCCTTATTTTTTATAATTCCCCTTTTTAACCCCGTTTATAGAGCTCTTTAAATGTCAAGTATTTTAAAAGGTGGTTGATTAATTTATTTATAGGTTTAAATGTTTTAAATGGTACTCATCCTGGCTGTAGCCGTTGTCCAATTATCTCACCACCACTGCAAATTCGTTGTTTTCACAAGACATCCGAAATATGTTCTGAACTGTTTAAAACTGATGTTGGAGGTCGGTTCACATTACACTCTTATACTGATTTTAAAACAATTTAGGTAACATTTTTTCTTGTTTTTAGTCGGCCAGTGTAACTCGCTCGAGCACTTGTTGTTTTTTAAGACCGCTATATTGTTCATACACTGATTACTAGAACCGCGCGCTCCCTTACTGCCCCGTGCGGCTCTGCTGAGTATACTTTTTTGTGCTTTGTATTGTTTAAATTAGCAGCCATCCTTACTATTACTTTTATGAAATTGCTAACTGCTACAATTTTTATTGTTTAGACAAAGCTTTTCGTCATCACTGACATCATCAGGTCTAAAACAACGACCTTGTTGTTTTAGACCTGATGATGTCAGTGATGACGAAAAGCTTTGTCTAAACAATAAAAATTGTAGCAGTTAGCAATTTCATAAAAGTAATACTTTTTTGTGGTCCAACGATAACTACTGACTACTGTGACCTCCTGATGAAAACTGGCTTGGGGCGATTACGTGTTCCTCTGTAATTCACAGAGAGACTGAGTTGCCAACGGTTACATAATACGTCTACCGGGCAGGCTCCAGACAAACAATTTTCAATAACATTGTATGTGTAGTTGGTTAAAACGGGGTACACCAAAGGTGAACACTGACTGCTTTGAATTAAGTCTGATTTGAATTATTACTTTTTAACACACAATTCTGTACCGTTACAACATATTTACATGCTTTCTCTAGTTTGCCTCGTTGGTTCAGCCTTGCTACCTGCATTACTTGTCGACGGAACGACATTAGTTTCCGCCTTAAACTGGTTTTTCCACTTAGCCAGTCTAGGGTATTGTGTCTGCTCTTCATTAATTCTGTCTTGCTCGGTCATTTTCACTCTCTCTTCACCGCTATGCTTCCAATGGTTCCTTTCAAGCCGGCTGTCAGCTGGTCTTTGGTTCATCGACCTACTGCCGTTTCGTAAGTGATTGAATTCCAGTAACACTTGCTCAAATTCAGTAATCGTATTTACCCCACGAGTGATAATAGCTACCTCAATCTCATGCGGGTAATGTCTTGCCAATTTCCTTATCAAATGTCTATCTGAGATGGGCGGAATCAACTGCCTATTCTCCAACAATTTTCTTTCTAAGTACTGGATTGTAGACATCCCTGTCTCTGAGTGGTACAGTCCGAATTCCAATTGGTCTCGCACCCGTTCCTGGATAACGTCATTCCAATACTTATTACTAAAGGCTTCTGTAAACCCCGCAAAATTGTTAACACTATCTTTGACTAACCGCCACCAAATTGCAGCCTCTCCTTCCAGATGTCTCGATACCCATGCGATGTTGTTGTTAATGTCGTGATAATGGTCATGGTATAGCTCAGTTAGTTCCTTGATGAACTCCATCGGGAAATCGCTGGATCCATTAAATTTGATTTCTTTTATCTGCTCGTTGACAACGCTTCGGGTGACGCGTTTACCAATGCCATCTTAGTCCGAACGTCGCTTTGTAACTGCTGCAACTTGAGGTTCGTTTCGCCCAAATGGTTATCCATTTTGCTTTCTAACTCTTTAAATTTATCTGCCCCTATTTTGTAAGCAGCAATACTTTCGTCACAACGTTTATTGGTCGCTATTACTTTTTTGTTTATAATTTTTATGTCACTACTATGCTTATCGTCTATTTCCTTCAGTAATTTTTCATTATCACTAAACTTATTAATTTCATCCTTAACAGTACTAATCTCTTCATCTATCATAGTTTTGGTGTCTACTTTAAATTGTTGCAAAATTTCATTGTTTTCCTTTTTGAATTCACTGAGTTGTGTGGCTATTTTGTCTCTTAAGACCTGGTTTTGTTGTGTAATCTGTTGTGATAGTTGTTGTAACTGTTTTGAATGTTGTGATTGTCTCGATATTTGCTCTTGTAATTGTGTTGACAGTCGTTCTTGCAATTGTTTCGTCTGTTGAGATTGTTCTAACTTCTGTTCACCCATTTGTTTTTGTAATAATTCTGTTTGCTGTGTTATTGTTGTGACATCTGTTGTGACAATTGTTGTAGTAATGCATACATATCTGGTTCTTTAGGTGCTTCTGTTGTTGTTTTTAATGCTAATCTCAGTCTAACCTCGTGTTATATCTCTGGTGTTATTTGTGGTGCTTCTACTTCTTCGTGGTCCTGTCCCCGCATCCTTGACTCTTGATCCTCTACTGTTAATTGGGCGAGTGTATGTTGATCCCCTAACTGGTTGTTAATATCAAACTCCTCTTCGCTATTCTGAGTTGTCTCTGTTTCTGTATTCATGTTGTCGTTTATTTTGTTTGTGTTGTTCTGTATGTATTTCGTTTGTCTACTTTTGCTTTGTGTGATCATACAAAATTATTCTTATTCTCTACGTTTCTTATTCTACTGTTCTTATACTCTATTTGCAATTCAATTGTCTGTTTAGCTTACAAATTAAGCCATGCAATGGGCTCCAAATACTACCTAGCGTAGGATTTGGTCTTTATAAGCTCCACGGTCTTGGGCGCTAAATACCACCCTCACAGCTTAGAGCTAGAAAAAGATAGGTGTAATTCACTAATACTAAGCTCTCAGCTCTTGCTTGGATGGCGACTCTTAAAATTATCTCAGGGTATCAAAATGATTATTAACACCATTTGAATTGAATGAATCCTAAATTTAATAAACTCTTCATTAACAGAATTACAAATTTACGTACAATCTTAAAATGATTCACAATATTGAAATCTTAGCTTCTCATCAATTCTCATTTGAAAGTAGGTTCTTTGACAGATTGAATTGCCAATAGTAATAGATTTAACAAGAGATACATGAATTATTATGAGTTTTAATGTTCAAATTTGTTTACGTGTTGGTTGAATTCCGTTTGTGTTGGTGATTCCTTCTCTCGGAGTCTGCGATCCTGGAGCTTAGCGTTCAACGGTGATTCGGACACTCATTGTCGGACTGTTGTCGACACTCATTGACACTAACACTTTAATTACCTAGGTTTCACTTTCACTACACAGCTAACATCTACTTACTGATTTAGAATGTAATTAGTGTATAACTACTATTTATCCTGACACCTTAGAAAATATGTTATTAAGCTGAGTGCTCACAATATCAGTAATTCATACCGAATACACTTCAACACTTCGTAACTTCCCGATTCATGTGGTAGATTATCTTTGATGTGGATTTTGATAGTTTATCGTCAAGTTACAGTATATTTATCATAATGATTACGTTGAATTTAGTATATTTCTTCCACTGCAATAACGGTTTTAATACTATTAATGCACGACATGAATATTGTACTCATACTAACTATCACAAATTTAGTTATAAATAAAAAAAATCTTCGTTGACTTAATACGTGGTGACGAGTCTGATAGCTGTAATGTTCTCCGTAGACTCCCGACAAATTTCCAAACTACGTTTTTTATACACACACAATCCTTACCCACACTCAATATTTACAAATCGCGTCCCCATTGGTTTCAAGTACCGTGATATTTGATTTCCTCCAACCCAACTAGCTAATTTCACCTGCTAAAAAGTGACGCTTTCTTTCATTCGCCAAAAAACAGCGCATGCCAAACTTATACAAACAAGTGGGGAGGGACGCCACCTAATGCTCGCTCGCTCTAACTTCTCACTCTATTTCTAACGGACTGTATTGTCTGAACACTCAGCTTTCTCTCGATTTCACTTAAACTTTATTTTTTTTTTAGTACAATACATTTTTATGATTTTCACCCTGTACGTGACTTGTTGTACGTTTTCTCCCCGTCAGACAGTCGCCTCAACAACAAGGGTGTGTTCTTTTGAAGAATACCACTAGGCTTGCTGCTAACAGTACTTCAACTCAACGTTACTTGCATGTCTTAGTCTAATAAACAATTACTAATCATTTTTTTAGATAAAATCTCAGTAAAATTGAGTAGCATTCAATTTTAACGTTATAGAGCTCCATCGTCAGGTTAGCCGCATGACAATTGAAAACATGTCACTCATGATGGCGTCATCCTGGAGCCTCAATCAAACTCTGTAAGTGATGGTTTCAGTGGTTAAGACATTTTAAACAAGTTTCCGTACTTTCATCATTGTGTCGTCATATTGTTTGTTTCTTGACCTTTTCTTACTCTTTGTGTTCAATGCTGTATGATGGCCAGAAATAAACCCTCTCACATTCACTTGAAGATACTGCTATTAATTCAATAGCATATTTCAAGGTAGAAAGACTCACTTGAAAATTTCTGGAATGCACATATTCTCAGAAGCTCCCAATCGGTTGCCTTTCATGTAGTTTTGAAGCAAGTTTTTTTTATTTCATTCTCTCCATAGGTTATTGGGACATTTTTGGAATGATAGTAGTTAACATAAAGATTAGTGCTGATGTTTGATATTGGCAAATGTTTAGTTTTATAGTGGGGCTGATGAAGGGTACAATTTAAAAAGTAGTAGTAAGTTTTTGTAATAATTAGATTTTTCTTTTCATATACTTTTTTTGGTAATTTATTTTTGGATCCAAGAAGTTCAGGAACGCCATTCTGGCACATTCCCCGTGAAATCAAGCCCTGCTTCAATGTAGACTATATACAATAAATAATAATATAGTCGTACATTGTAATACAGAGTACAGTATATTACTTCTCTGTTGACAGTTGACAGCATCGTGTTTAAGATTTTAATATTAGTTGTTTTGTAACTAGCGTGTTGTTACATAATGTTCGACTTTTTTTGCCTATGTAAAGAAAAATAACAGTAGTGAGGACACGGTTGTTTTTCACTAAAAAGTACACAAACTGACTTATTTCAAATAAACATTATTTTGTAAAGTGTTTTGGGCAGTTGGAGTGTAGAAGTAACAAAATGTGGAACACACTATAAATAGTAATTGTTTATTGTCTGTGGTGGTGTTTTGTATTTAGCAATGTTAATTTAAATATAACAAGGTGCAGCAGGTGTTGATTATACATGTTTGATTCTGTTTGAGCCAATTACAGTATAATATTGTGTTCTTTTTTTTCAGCTGATCCAAACATTCCATGTGGGCCAAGAGGAGAAAGCAGAGTAAGTACTGCAGTTTGGCAGTCGAGTGAAATATTAATTTAATTAATTAATAATAAATCTAGAATTTCTGATAAATCCATTTTTTTACCTTTTTGTATCTTGTGCAGTGTTATGTTTTTTTATCTATGAAGTGATTGTGTTGTAAGCAACGATCTGTGAAACCTGTTTTGGCTGCATTATTTAAAATCGCTTTTTTATGTTTGGAAATGCGATTTTTCAAAGCATGGTCACGTAAGTTGGCTAGTTAAAATTATTGAACAGTTTTTTATATGAATGTTATTTCAAAATAATGGTCATTGTTGGGAGGAAATAGTTAAGTTATTCAAATCATGGAACAACTCTAAAATCAACAATTTTTAAATGGTCACATGTATCCAAATTACTTCCATATTGTAGTATATTGTTATGCGTTTTGAGTGTTATTTTCGTAAATTTCAGTTTGATTGTATTATGATTCCTACTTTGCCAAATGAATAAAATTTGCAATTCTCATTTTATGTTTCAAATATTGTAAAGTTATTTTGCAAATAGTAATACAGAAGATAATCAAAAGAAGAAACATTTTACTAGTTGTATACCTAAAATTATAATTCATGTTAAAATGTGTATTGAACTCTTATTACTAAGGTACTAATTAACATAAATATGTTTTAAATCATTAATAAATATAACAACAAATTTGTTACTGTCCAACAGACAGCATTGCATGTGTGCTCTGAGCATGGATTTGTTGGCAACGTTATGCTGTTGGTGGCACACAAAGGTGATCTGATGGCTCAGGACAGTGCAGGAATGACTCCGCTTGACATCGCAGAGAAGGGCGAGCATGCAGAGTGTATGCAAGTCCTCAAACAGGCTGCAGGTAAGTCAAATTGTATACATCACATAGCAACGATTGCTATTGTAATTCCTGTAGATCTATCAGGGACTAAATAGATGATGTGTTGAAAATGTCAGTGAATATTCCAGATGTTTTTATAAATATCTAAAAAATTGCTAATGTTTTATTCTCTAAATGGAACTCAGCATATTTTGCCAAAGAGTGTGATAAGGTGTTTTTATATCTGGAAGATATTTGTGAAGTTGTCATAATATTAAACT
Source organism: Magicicada septendecula (assembly GCA_034769895.1). Classification (NCBI taxonomy): domain Eukaryota; kingdom Metazoa; phylum Arthropoda; class Insecta; order Hemiptera; family Cicadidae; genus Magicicada; species Magicicada septendecula. The sequence goes on from CM068375.1 coordinate 406,666,899, forward strand.
GTATGAAGTTGAAGGTTATCAAATATTTATACAGTAAATTTAGTTAGTGAGGGATAATCATGTCAGTTGCTAACATCTACCAAATTAGGCTCCTTCCATGAGGAGTCTGGTTCTGAACATAATTTACTACGTAGGTTTGTAGCATTGTGCTGGGCTACCTTTGTATAGAATTTACAACCAAAAGACTCAGTCAGCCAAGAACGCAATCTTTTCATCCCAAGATTTTAACCCCAAGGGGTGACCACCAGTGTTGGGACTGTTGAGCATCCACAACCCACATTCAAAGTAATATTATGAATATTGCATAATATATTAAGTCATATTGTGATTGGTATTCTTAAAAGTATTTGTCATTAGAATAATACTTATGTTAACTGCGTAGGTTATGTTACTCACGTCTATTTACATTATCCACAATGTATGTATAACTTATGTATATTTATGACACTATTTATAGAATACAGTGGCTAGAATTTAGTCTTGTGAGGGAGGGGGGGCTTGTCAAGTTGGCTTCATACAAAAGAAACAACAAGTGAAGAGTAATCAACATTACTATGTTTAAAGTGGTTGAAATATGTGTGATAATATCGTTAAATCAACCCCATTAAAAAAAATGATAATAACACAATAAAAACAGACGTTATTCATACATTGTTTAGAAGATACTTACGTACTGAATTGATTTTCCTGTGTTTCATATTTCAAACATGTGACAGTACAAAAAAGTCCGATATAAAAAATATGGTATGCAAGGTAGCAAACTATTGTATTCCGATGTTTTAAAGTCATTTCTATGGGTGACATAATTTCCCTTGGTTTTGCCGACAACGACGCAGTTCCGAGACGACAAAATAATTTCAAGGACAGCAGTGTACGTGCAGCTAAAAAGACTTATAATGGTTACAGCTACTAATAACGGCGCTACTTGCTCACGTTTCATTGGCCAACAACGCCAAACGTCATAAAACCACCATGACGTTATAAAAATACGTAACTAACCAGGCTATTATGTAATGAGAAACAAAGAACGATGACGTTTTACTCACACACACATACGTAAAATTTGCATAATTTTCGTCCCAGTACACAGAAGTTCATCATGGCGACCACACGCTAACAATAGTGTTGGCTTGAAATAGTCAAGTTTAAAGTATTGCAAAGTGTTAACAATGTAATCAAAAGCAAATCAGTGTTAGTTACTTTCAGAGTTCGAGCAGTATAAAGCAATATTAAAAGTGTTAAATGTAAATTCAGTGTAGCCAAGAAAATGTAACCACGCCGTTTGGAATCAACATGTGACACTCTACTAGAACGTCCAGTTTACTGACAAGGGAAGTGGCAACCAAAATTTTTATTTAAAGAGCTCTTTTAATCATAAAAAATATAATCATGATGTGTATACAGTCAAAAGTAAATTCAAAAATGTTTGTATGAATGTGAGTGAGTGAGAGAGGTGTGAACGTTAAATGTCGACTTCCAAATGGGGGTTGGTTTGCGTTGACTATAATTAGATATTATCAGACGTTTAATGAAGAAATTTGTGTTAGTGGTTGAAATCACAATCAGAATGATCACAGTTGCACACCACTATATAAAAATTATCCCGATTAGCGCTTTCAAGCCTCACAGCCCATCGTCAGATCGGAATAGGCAGAAATTATTTTAAAACAAATACTTCACCCCTCTCCCCCACCCTGCTCACACACAACAAGCTATAATATAAATGACCCTTCCCCACCCCCTAAACCCTGTCCCACGCCATCTGTACAGTTACATATTTTTCTAGCAAATTCCTTGTGTTTCAGTGTTGTGTGTGTGTGTGTGTGTCCTTTTAAACTTACCCTACTTCCTCTCCACACACGTGGGTCAGTCACACACCCTTATTTTAAACCATCCAATTAGTACTATGCAATATAATTCTTAATCTTATCTATCTGTCCTCTATCATTTACTTCTTAATCATGTTATAAAATATTTCTTCATTATCAAATTTAATTTTAATATTAATTAAATTGTCTAACCCTTTTTCTCTTTCTTTTAATATTTCTAACTCCTCTCTAAGCTTCCTTTCAACTGTGTTATTTACTACTTTTACAATTTCGTATTCTTCCAAAGGATTAACAAACTTATGGTTGTCTTCTATGAAATGTCTTGCATATAACGAATTGGTTGTTCTATTACCTTCTCCACGTTTGTGGTCAGACAACCTGCATACGAATTTTCGTCCTGTCTCACCTAGGTACACTTTATTGCAGTCTTTACATATTAATTTATAAATTCCGCTTTTCTGTAATACTGGAATTTTTTCTATATTCTTATTCCTTATCTTATCAAATACCGTTTCACATTTTTTAATAGCTATATCTACTCCATATTTATTAAAACATTTTATAATTTTTCTAGTATGTGAACCTATGTATGTCAATGACCCTGCATAATTCTTTTGTTCTGGTTCTATTTTAGCTTTTTGTATGTTAACCCTTTTCATAACTTTATCCACTATGTTGGTGTTATAATTATTATTCCTTACAATTCCCTTTATCGTTTTTAACTCCCTATCTTTTGATTCGGTCTCTTTTAAACACTTCTGAGCTCTGTAACAAAATGTATTGATTGCCGCCATTTCATATCTATATGGGTGGTAAGACTCTCTTGGTATAATTATATCAGAATACGACTCTTTCCTAAATATCCCAAACTGTAGTTTCACATTATCCTTAATTTCTATGTTCAAATCTAAGTAATTTATTTTCTTACCTCCTATCTCTTCTTTAAATTGTAAGTTTTTATCCTTATTATTTACCTCATTTATAAACTCATGCACTTCTTCTATGCTTCCTTCCCAAATTACTAATACATCATCAACATATCTAGACCATAATTTTATATTGTCTTTATACTTAGTGGAAGTTATTAATTGCTTTTCAAAATCATTCATGTATATTTCAGCAAGAATAGGGGATAATGAAGACCCCATAGGTAAACCTTTTTTCTGTATATAAAACTTGTTATTAAACCTAAAATAGTTCTGATTTACACATTCTTTAATTACTTTCATCAACTGCTTTTTATACCTGTATTCTCCCATATTATTATCGTTTATTAACTTAATAACTTTATTTACTGTGATATTGGTAAACATGTCCTTAACATCCAGTGATATCAATTTTGTATTTACATTAATCCTAATATTTTCTAATTTTTCTATCAATTTTACATTATTCTCTATGTTGTATTTTGTCCCAAATTCATATTTCTCTTTCAGTACTCTGCTAACTTCCTTTGATAATTTATAAACAGGTGCATTAATAAAAGAAACAATCGGTCTAATTGGTTTTCCTTCTTTATGTATCTTAACCTGACTTTTAAAAGTTGGTGCTGTTGGATTACTTTCCAATAAATACTTTTTCTTATTTTCTTCTATAAATGTTATCTGTTTCATCATTTGTTTTATCCTTGACTGGTACTTACTTGTATAATCATACTTTATTTCCTCGTATGGTCCTTCCCTTATAAATTCTTCTGTTTTCTTTATGTATTCGTCCTTTCTCAGTAGTACCATTGTATTTCCTTTGTCCGCCTTCGTAACTATAATATCATTTTTCTTTATTTTATTCTTTAGTTTAGTTACAGTTGATTTGATTTTTTGTTCATTTTTTGAATTATACAAACTTTTCTTAAATATTTTATCTACTACATTCCCTACTTCCCACCTTATTCTTTTTTTATCATTTTCATTTCCTAGTTTTTGTATTATGCTTTCGCATTCAATAATCGTTTTTTCTTGATTTAATTCTGGTGGCGGTGCGTATTTTAAGCCTTTTGCTAACATTTCTTTTTCTTCTGTATTGAAATTCACCTCTGTAAGGTTTATTACTCTTTTTTCATAGTTATTCTTAGAGAGGTGTTCCTTTTTTACTTCGTTCTTTCTTATTAATTTATTTAACTTATCTACCATTTTTTTATTTTTCTTTTCCAATTTCTTTTCTACGTACCCCAAACCAAAATTATATAATATTTCTTCTAACTCTACATACGAGTATATTCTTAACAATTCTATGTGTCTGTCATATAATTCCCTATTATATCTATTGATTAAGCCGTAGAGTGACCTTATTTCCAGTTTTATCCACAACTTCTCGCTTTGTTCTTTTACTATTTTGGCTACACTGTTCTTATTTTTAATTTTAACTTGAGCGTACTTTGGGATGACATTATTATCCAGACATTGTTTATTAAACCATATTTTACTTAAAACCCTCTTCAATTTAACTTTTAACTTAAGATATTTAAAAACTTTACTTACCTTATTGTTGTCGTTTATTACCTCATTGTTGTTGCCCATTACCTGTAGTTGATTGCACATCTTAACAGACGTTTAATGAAGAAATTTGTGTTAGTGGTTGAAATCACAATCAGAATGATCACAGTTGCACACCACTATATAAAAATTATCCCGATTAGCGCTTTCAAGCCTCACAGCCCATCGTCAGATCGGAATAGGCAGAAATTATTTTAAAACAAATACTTCACCCCTCTCCCCCACTCTGCTCACACACAACAAGCTATAATATAAATGACCCTTCCCCACCCCCTAAACCCTGTCCCACGCCATCTGTACAGTTACATATTTTTCTAGCAAATTCCTTGTGTTTCAGTGTTGTGTGTGTGTGTGTGTGTGTCCTTTTAAACTTACCCTACTTCCTCTCCACACACGTGGGTCAGTCACACACCCTTATTTTAAACCATCCAATTAGTACTATGCAATATAATTCTTAATCTTATCTATCTGTCCTCTATCATTTACTTCTTAATCATGTTATAAAATATTTCTTCATTATCAAATTTAATTTTAATATTAATTAAATTGTCTAACCCTTTTTCTCTTTCTTTTAATATTTCTAACTCCTCTCTAAGCTTCCTTTCAACTGTGTTATTTACTACTTTTACAATTTCGTATTCTTCCAAAGGATTAACAAACTTATGGTTGTCTTCTATGAAATGTCTTGCATATAACGAATTGGTTGTTCTATTACCTTCTCCACGTTTGTGGTCAGACAACCTGCATACGAATTTTCGTCCTGTCTCACCTAGGTACACTTTATTGCAGTCTTTACATATTAATTTATAAATTCCGCTTTTCTGTAATACTGGAATTTTTTCTATATTCTTATTCCTTATCTTATCAAATACCGTTTCACATTTTTTAATAGCTATATCTACTCCATATTTATTAAAACATTTTATAATTTTTCTAGTATGTGAACCTATGTATGTCAATGACCCTGCATAATTCTTTTGTTCTGGTTCTATTTTAGCTTTTTGTATGTTAACCCTTTTCATAACTTTATCCACTATGTTGGTGTTATAATTATTATTCCTTACAATTCCCTTTATCGTTTTTAACTCCCTATCTTTTGATTCGGTCTCTTTTAAACACTTCTGAGCTCTGTAACAAAATGTATTGATTGCCGCCATTTTATATCTATATGGGTGGTAAGACTCTCTTGGTATAATTATATCAGAATACGACTCTTTCCTAAATATCCCAAACTGTAGTTTCACATTATCCTTAATTTCTATGTTCAAATCTAAGTAATTTATTTTCTTACCTCCTATCTCTTCTTTAAATTGTAAGTTTTTATCCTTATTATTTACCTCATTTATAAGCTCATGCACTTCTTCTATGCTTCCTTCCCAAATTACTAATACATCATCAACATATCTAGACCATAATTTTATATTGTCTTTATACTTAGTGGAAGTTATTAATTGCTTTTCAAAATCATTCATGTATATTTCAGCAAGAATAGGGGATAATGAAGACCCCATAGGTAAACCTTTTTTCTGTATATAAAACTTGTTATTAAACCTAAAATAGTTCTGATTTACACATTCTTTAATTACTTTCATCAACTGCTTTTTATACCTGTATTCTCCCATATTATTATCGTTTATTAACTTAATAACTTTATTTACTGTGATATTGGTAAACATGTCCTTAACATCCAGTGATATCAATTTTGTATTTACATTAATCCTAATATTTTCTAATTTTTCTATCAATTTTACATTATTCTCTATGTTGTATTTTGTCCCAAATTCATATTTCTCTTTCAGTACTCTGCTAACTTCCTTTGATAATTTATAAACAGGTGCATTAATAAAAGAAACAATCGGTCTAATTGGTTTTCCTTCTTTATGTATCTTAACCTGACTTTTAAAAGTTGGTGCTGTTGGATTACTTTCCAATAAATACTTTTTCTTATTTTCTTCTATAAATGTTATCTGTTTCATCATTTGTTTTATCCTTGACTGGTACTTACTTGTATAATCATACTTTATTTCCTCGTATGGTCCTTCCCTTATAAATTCTTCCGTTTTCTTTATGTATTCGTCCTTTCTCAGTAGTACCATTGTATTTCCTTTGTCCGCCTTCGTAACTATAATATCATTTTTCTTTATTTTATTCTTTAGTTTAGTTACAGTTGATTTGATTTTTTGTTCATTTTTTGAATTATACAAACTTTTCTTAAATATTTTATCTACTACATTCCCTACTTCCCACCTTATTCTTTTTTTATCATTTTCATTTCCTAGTTTTTGTATTATGCTTTCGCATTCAATAATCGTTTTTTCTTGATTTAATTCTGGTGGCGGTGCGTATTTTAAGCCTTTTGCTAACATTTCTTTTTCTTCTGTATTGAAATTCACCTCTGTAAGGTGTATTACTCTTTTTTCATAGTTATTCTTAGAGAGGTGTTCCTTTTTTACTTCGTTCTTTCTTATTAATTTATTTAACTTATCTACCATTTTTTTATTTTTCTTTTCCAATTTCTTTTCTACGTACCCCAAACCAAAATTATATAATATTTCTTCTAACTCTACATACGAGTATATTCTTAACAATTCTATGTGTCTGTCATATAATTCCCTATTATATCTATTGATTAAGCCGTAGAGTGACCTTATTTCCAGTTTTATCCACAACTTCTCGCTTTGTTCTTTTACTTTTTTGGCTACACTGTTCTTATTTTTAATTTTAACTTGAGCGTACTTTGGGATGACATTATTATCCAGACATTGTTTATTAAACCATATTTTACTTAAAACCCTCTTCAATTTAACTTTTAACTTAAGATATTTAAAAACTTTACTTACCTTATTGTTGTAATATTGCATAGTACTAATTGGATGGTTTAAAATAAGGGTGTGTGACTGACCCACGTGTGTGGAGAGGAAGTAGGGTAAGTTTAAAAGGACACACACACACAACACTGAAACACAAGGAATTTGCTAGAAAAATATGCAACTGTACAGATGGCGTGGGACAGGGTTTAGGGGGTGGGGAAGGGTCATTTATATTATAGCTTGTTGTGTGTGAGTAGGGTGGGGGAGTGGGGTGAAGTATTTGTTTTAAAATAATTTCTGCCTATTCCGATCTGACGATGGGCTGTGAGGCTTGAAAGCGCTAATCGGGATAATTTTTATATAGTGGTGTGCAACTGTGATCATTCTGATTAGATATTATCAAATCACATGATCATGAAACTAAGTCATAGCCAGTAAAATTAATTGTTTGAATTAGCCTTTAAAATTAAACATAAAGGAGTGGTGATAGTAAAGGGCGGAAATTAGTAATGGCCGCCGTGTCAAGTTGTTATATGGTGTACACGATTAAAGAAATTCCTGAATAAATTACGATTGATAATAGTTACCGCAATTAAATGTATTCTCATTTCAATGACCATCTCTGTCAGCATTCTCGCTGAGCAGAATCCTGGATCCTTAGGTAATAAAAATTTATATAACGAAACTGAAATAAACAGGTGCTATAATTATGGAAGATACCATAATTATGGTAAATGTGACACACGTGTTTAACTCGAACAATGTAAACAGACCCGAATATAAGTTACTAGAGATTTTATATGACAAATACATTTATATTTATTTATTTAGATAAAAGTGAAATATCACAAACATTTACTCAAATGCTGTGTAATAAACGTGTTTGTATATTTAAAAAAGAGTTATTATTAGCGTACATAGATGAAATATTGGTATGGATGTATAAAAACATATTAATTATTTTTTATTATTTATTAATAATAATATTTCATATTTCGTACTTACCACTATTCCGCTCTCCCTTGGGTCCCAGAGTTCGTTCATAAGTGAGGTCAGAAACAGTGTGGGGGTACGAAATAAATACTCTAACGACATATCTATATAGTGAAAAGAAACTTTGTTTAATTTTTTCTAAATTAGAGTTACTCACATTGAACCCCACATAGTTACATGCGCTTCGCCATGTGGCGTAGTTATGCAATCAAATTCAAATTGTTTTTTCATTTATAATTTTACAAACATACTCCCACCAAAATAAACATAATTAATCAGTTCTTTCCATTTTTTTAAAACGGGTATAAATTATTTCCTTGATTATTGACGATAATCAATTACATCGATTCAATAACATCAAAATACAATTACAAACTAACATAAAACATTTTATATTTAGGAAAGCTGCCCAGCCTGCTCTCACTCGCATTCATACTAATTTTAAAACCCCCTTTAAATAGAAATGTGCCCCATTTTAATTGCAATTAATACATATACCCCTTGCCGGCACGTGGTGTCCTCTCCACCTTGTGATGCATCACTTATAAAACTCGATCAGTATGTCCGAAAATAATTTATGCAGTCATCCTTTTGCCGGAAACAAGCAGCACTGTCACATTTTTACTAACTGGAACTCACTCTTACTTGATATTCATAAATTTTGAAAGAGCCCCTTGAGGCGGTTACCTGGCCAGGTACGCTTCGTTGAGAGAACTGCGGGTAGCGTCTCTAAGTCCCCACTACTAGATTTTTCTTGTAGAAGACGGAAAGCAATGCCTTGTACTTTTTAGTCATTGCGGTGACACATTCAACAAGTGCAATTCATGTGTGTTGGACGTCGACGATATTCAGTATGCACTGGTCGACGTCACAAATAGGCGGGACTAAGTTTTGTTTCCGCCGTCAACTCGGACCATGTGGCAAAAGAATATTGTCTCAAAGCCATATTGTGTTTGCTTCTTGGCGTGGGTCCGCGCACATGCTGGTGTAGTGCATTTGGGCGCAGGTGTCACACAGCCGCAAAGTTCTAAGAATTTTGTCACTCGCGCATTCCTTTACAATTGTTTCAACACAGTTCCTTTGTTAGAAACTACACTTTAGATTCAACCGGGGACTGGCCACACAGATGGAAATGAATTGTTGATATTCAATAAAATAAAACCCCAAATTTAATAAAATTGAAATCCCTCTTTTTGTCCCATTACAATACCCCCCCCCCAATGAGATATCTTCTGTCGAAACAGAAGAAATCTCATTGCTAAACCCCTAAGAGGATTGGTGAGGATATTGTGCCAACAACCCCCATTTGTTCTTATACATCATGGGTAAACTACCCCCCTGGCTCGGCGACTATGGCCGCATCTGAACGAGATTACTGGACTTCTCTACACGAGATCCCAACACCATAAAATCGAACAGACACGCACCACAGCGCACCTAACCTTTTAACATGCCACCCCAAAATCCACACCCTGGTCTTATATCACGCCAGATCCTCAACCGATATGTTCCCCCTTATCATGCACACTGGGCTGCCTTTAGGAGTTACTGGGCTCGTACATACTCTTATAATATCTTAGAAACAAACTCATCAATTAAAATCACAAAAAATTTATCTTTAGGTTCACTATTATTTTAAGTTCAAACTCAGATTGTTATATTATTATTGTTTTCATCAAAACCAAAAAAAAATCTTTTATCTACATTTATCAATTTTCTTCATTCCTATTACTACTCAGAAAAAACAAACAAATTGAACATTTAATTAGAACATGAACTCACTTATCCTAACATGTGATTATACATACATTCTAAACAATGTAATTCAATAAAACCCTAGTAATACACATAAACAACACTACAATCAAAATTCAAAACATCAATTAGATGGCAGGCACAAAAATCGAAAATTTTTTTTTCAAAAAAATTTTAAATTTATTAAAATATACTTTTTTCAATATTAAGAAAATTTTAAATTATTTAAATTAATTAAACAGCAAAATTGGCATCATTTCATTGCCAAAACTGGTTTAGTTTATAACATCATCCATCAGCTGATCAAACTGGGTCAAGTCCACACCCTTGACCTACACAGGTTATACAGAGGCTACATCATAAAATACATTAATCATCTTTAACATTTTTACCTTCAAACATAATAAAATAAGACATTTAAAATTAACATAGTATCATCATAATTGACAATAAAATTGACATTTAAATTACTCAAAATTACACATTTTACAACTTTACTTTATTCTCAAATTCCATTAAAATTGTCACTTGTTTCAATTAAAATTCTATATTTTTATTATGACTCTCTTCTTTAATATTATCAATTTCCATTAGTTTGGGTGATTTAATTATTTATACTAACTTGATTTACCACTTGGCATTTATACATTTATAATCTTCCTCCCTCTGACTTTAATATCACTAACAGCTTTAACTAATATGACACCCCTCTCTATCAAAACATCTATCAAACATTTCTAAACCTTGCTTACTACTCAACTTATATCGCCTCATTCTACCCTTATATAAAAAAAAAATATACTCTCTACCCCTTTGTACTCAGGATGTGTGTACCCGAACTCTACCAACTCATTCCCTTATCGATTCCTGACTCTTTCAGGTAACCCGTAACCCTCTTTAAATCTACTCCTCCCGCCATGACACCTGTCGCTTATGACTCCCTACACCACTACCTTTACTACAAAATTCCCATCAACTCTAATTACTCTCCCAATACAATACTTCAACTACAACAAAATATCTCCACTTATTTATTACATCAATATATCAACCAATACTCTACATATATTCCCCATAGCTACTGTGTCACCATTACATCTCAAATTCTACATTACATTACTTCATAACAATATTACTCTCTCTATTATCACTTTACACTCAACTTGGACTGATTTAATTGTCCTAACAAAATATTAATCACCCAAAATCTACCTTTTACTATCTTTTACAAATCATTTAGAATTCCTAAATATCAAATTATTTTCATCATTTAAAATAAAATCTTTAACACATTAAAATTACCATTCAAACATTAGTTACCTTGGAAATTAGCAAACAATTCATAAGTTACATTCTACAGCGGATCAGCTGATTTTCTTAGCGAGGTGAATGACCTTACTACAAACATATTTCAAAATTATACAGATTACACATTTTATCAACACTTACCTCTAACACAATAAACTAATACATTTATGTACAAAGTTCAATAAGTCTTTCACCATTCTCATTTCTAGTTCCTATGCCATTTCTTCCCATTATATTTTCTACTCCTTGATTATCACGGCCAACTTTCGCATTCAGGTCTCCCATCATGACCGGAATATCCCTTTTCTTTGCCTTTAACAGGGTTCGATGTAACTGACCATAAAATTGCTCTTTGTCTTCTTCATCGCCTGTCTCTGTCGGTGCATAACACTGCACCAGTGTAATAGGTCTAACCCTTGATGCAAATCGAGCTACTACAATCCTTTCTGAGACTGGGTACCATTCTATCAAACTCTTCCTTGTCTTCTGGGTAATCAGTAATCCAACACCCTCTCTATGTTCCTCCTCTCTTTCTGAGTACAACAGCGTATCCCCTTCCTGGGTCCTTATCTCACCAAACCCATTCCATCTCGTCTCGCTCAAACCCAGTTATGTCCAACCTGTATCGCTTCATTTCCCTGGATACTTCAGCCAATCTTCCTACCTGCCACATTGTCTGTACATTCCACAGTCCAATTCTCGTGTCCGATTTCATGCTAAAGGTCAAATCCATTTTATCCATCCGGCTTCTATTCATTGATGTTTCTGTAATGAGTTAATCTCGGGTGTGTAGGTTATTGGCCTTCAGCACCCAAAGCCTGGTGAAGGGACTGCCTTCTAAGTAGCCAGGCCTACTGATTTTCTGTCGGGATTTCTTCCCTTAGCCTTTGAAGTTCCCACTTCTAACTACAAGGCAGCAGTTCCTGTTCTATTTACCCTGAACAGGAGGGTTGCCTCTTCCGTCAGTTCCGCCGTTCCAAAGTCCCTCTTCTCCGCCTTCACTGTCGTTGAGATCTTCACCGTAACCCTGGCAAGGGACCTTTAATATAAAATTAAAGAGAATTTTATCCAAAAAATTTCAAGATTCCGTCACCCTAGGCCCAAACATGGGATCAAAAATCTGAAAAATTGTAAAAATCTAACCAGGTTACAGACTATAGGGAATTTTAACAAAAATCCGTTTGTTTTGAATGTGTATTGTATGAATGCCATATAATTGTTATGTTGCTAAACAAAAAATAGTATGGTAACGGGCATACTATTGTAGAAATCATATGTTTGCGAGTGTGGAGAAGTTTGTCTCAAGTGTACATTGCCAAATCTTTGCAGCTTGCTCGTTTCGCCAGTTGTGTCGCACTGACGAATTGTATCTGTTATTAAATAAATAACACGAATTTTAAAAGTCTTCAGTAATTTTAAAGTGGATTCTGTAATTGCTCAAATTGCAACAAATTCTACATAGGCCAAACAGGACGTAGCTTCAAACAGAGATACATTGAACACACAAAGGCACTCCACTCCCTACAGAATCCATCTTTGCAAACCACCTCATCGAAGCAAACCACACATACAAAAACATCGACTATAACATGAACATTCTACACATACACACACACAAAAGCCCGAAAACTAGACACTCTAGAACAACTGTAAATATACAAACACACGAAAACAAATAAAAACGACATCCTAAACGAACAGACACAATTCAAATCGCACGCATTATTCGAACACATCTCACCCCACACACACAACATCGATCTTTTGAAATTCGATTCCGTCGCCCACAACAGGACGGACAGCGCTACCAGCGGCAACCTCTGAAGAAAGTAGGTGGAAAATGGGGTTCCTGACTAAAATACCGTTATTCCCCCACCACCACCGCTGGACTTGCAGCATCCGCGAATTTCCACCAATAAAATTTCATGCCACCTTTCGCGCGCCAAGTTCAAATAGATGCCGCCGTTCCTGCGGTCCAAGATTTTTTCCCACGCTCTCCCCACCACTGCTGGACCCGCAGCATTTGCGAATTTCCGCGAATAAAATTTTTTTATTTGATTTTTTTATTTTTTTAATTAAATTGATTTGCATATCAGGGGTGGGTGGTGGGTCAATTCTCTCTTTGAATGTAAATAACTATCTCTCCCTCCCTCTCTCTCTCTCTCTCTCTCTCTGCATGTTTATGTAACGGGTCTCTCTCTCTCTACACCAATCTCGTTCTTCCAGTGTGCGGTAAAGTGTTACGCAATTATAATGTTACAAATATGAAAAAATATATATATTTAAACTAGTATTTACAAAATATGTATAAATGGTACACCTATCTATCAAGTGAAAATGGATATTTGTCCGCCAGAATCTGAGACTCGAGAGAGTATGTTTGTCGTGCATGCTTTTTTTTTTATTTTTAATAAAGCTGATTTACATATCAGGGGTGGGTGGTGGGTCAATTCTCTCTTTGAATGTAAATAACTTTCTCACTCTCTCTCTCTCTCTCTCTCTCTCTCTGCATGTTTATGTAACGGGTCTCACTCTCTCTCTCTCTCTCTCTCTCTCTACGCCATCGGTTTTACTATGCAATTCTCTCTTTGAATGTAAGTAACTCTCCCTCCCTCTCTCTCTGTCTCTAGACACAGTTATCCATCACGATATAAACTCTCTCTCTCTCTCTCTCTCTCTCTCTCTCTCTCTCTCTCTCTCTCTCTCTCTCTCTCTCTCTCTCTCTCTCTCTCTCTCTCTCTCTCTCTCTCTCTCACATTTGAATGTAAGTAAAACTATCTCTCTTCCTCCCTCTCTCTCTCTCTCTCTCTCTCTCTCTCTCTCTCTCTCTCTCTCTCTCTCGCACACACACATTTAGTAGATTACTGTTGCCTGTTGCATCTCTCTCTGTAATTCTACTGGTAATGCGTCCACCGCTCGATTAATCAAAGTAGGTACTGACGAAACGATAGCAGGCACAGTGTTTTTAAGTATTTTTCCAATTACACGTATTTTCAAAAGTTTTGTGTACACATACAAATCGCTGTCGGACAATGTACGCACTGCTCACACACACACACACACACACACACACACACACACACACACACACACACACACACACACACACACACACACACACACACATTGTGTATGTCTCTCTCTCGCTGCAAACGTTGACAAGAATTCCCTTATTCAAAGCGATTACGGTGTCACTGTACACAAACGTAAATATGGTTTACAGACCATTGTAATTTTAAAAATTCATTTTTGCATTAATTAAATATATATCGTAAACAATGAAATAATAATATTTCGTCATTGTAAGATTTTAATAAAACAATTATCAGTTTAAATAATAATTTTCGTGATTGCAAGATACAACCTGCGACTTAAAATATAGTTTTTTACCGCTGTGGTAGGAAATTCAAACTATTAAATTGTCTCTCTCTCTCTCTCTCTCTCTCTCTCTCTCTCTCTTCTCTCTCTCATCTCTCTCTCTCTCTCTCTCTCTCTCTCTCTCTCTCTCTCTCTCTCAGATTTCTGATTACTATACAAATAATTGCATGCATGTTCAGAGGTTTATAACGAAATAAATTAAAATAAACCATAATTTGTTTTAAATGATTAAATATATATTTACACCACTGTATACAAACTTAAAATATAGTTTACAAACCGTTGTAATACAATTATTCAAAAATACATTTTACATTGAATAAATATATATATCACAAACAAACATTGTTATATAAAATAAATACAATACAATAATAATAATATTGTTTTAAATGATTAAATATATATTTACAACACTGTACACAAACTTAAAATATAGTTTACAAACCGCTGTAATACAATTATTCAAAATACATTTTACATTGATTAAATATATATATATATATATATATATATATATATATCACAACACAAACATTGTTATATATAAAATAAATACAATATTAATAATAATAATATTGTTTTAAATGATTAAATATATATTTACAGCACTGTACACAAACTTAAAATATAGTTTACAAACCGTTATAATACAATTATTCAAAAATACATTTTACATTGAAAAAATATATATATATCACAAACAAACATTGTTATATAAAATAAATACAATATTAATAATAATAATAATTTTTGACATTGTAAGCTTTTTAAATAATAATTTCACGGCTGTAGATACAGTTCACAAGGAAGTTTATCTGTAACATAACAATACAGTCGATATTAGAATCACTGATACGATAAATATTCAATTATCACATGCACACACACAGTCAGTGGAAAGAAAGAATAAATGCGTTAAGTAAGTAAACTTTTTCAAGTATGTGTCATTTTTCATAAAGTTAATGTACTTTCAAATAATTTCTAATCAAACCAAATATTATTCACTGGAACTTTGTAAATACTGCTTAGAATCAATGATACATTTATCACATAAAGTTAATGTACTTTCAAATAATTTCTAATCGAACCAAATATTATTCAACGAAACTTTGTAAAAAAATACTAATAGAATCAATGATACATTTATCATGTACATACAAATTCAATTGTTAAAGTGCTAAGTACCGAGAGTTGAAACTACACACACACACACACATACACACATCAATAAATTGTTTGTTAACACGATTGCTACTTACGACGTTAGGACACAATCTCCACCTGCGTTGTTTGATTCCTCGTCCCTCGATACACTAAATGTAGTTCTTTGGGTTTGATATGCCTGAGCTCCTCATTCATGAAGACACCTGCATACCTCTTGGAAGATAGACACGATACTGGTGGTCGCCATCCTCCAACGTAGCAAGCACAGAGTTCCCATATTTTGTGTCCACATTTGTTAAGACCATGATGGGATATTTTTTATTCACTGTCAATTCTGAACATCGCTTGTACTCGATAGCACTTACAGCATTAAACTTTACAAGAAACGACATTATTAGAAGAGAGAGAGAAAGACACTAGTGAACACGTCTGTATCAAACGAGAGAGAACCAAACAATGACAGAATATTCGACACAAAAGGACAGTACAATGTGATAGTGGTGGTGGTAACATCGTCATCAGAAAAGTCTGTGTCCACTTTCATTTACAGCTTTGCATGTATGAACATGTCCCACAGACGAAATTAGAGACACCAAAAATATAACAATGTCATTAGGAAAGTCCACATTCCACTTTCATAAGGAAATAGTCACCGCTTACAGCTATGCATGTATGTACATGTCCACAAACAGAAATTAGTGATATAAATGTCATCATTCGCTGTGACCTACTTTCTAAATTTGTTACATTAAAAATGTTTGTTTAAAGCAAAAATCATAAATCATCCATTCCCGAATAGCATGCACCTTATAGTTGGCACATCAGTCAGAAGAATTGAAATGTCTAAGACATTCTGTTCCATGAAATAGATACGGTATGTTTTTAGGGCAACCAAAGTCATCGAGATTGATGATATTATTGTGTATTATCTTTGATTGTAAAAAACGTTTTTTCTCAAAACCCTTCACAAACACATTTATATATACGTGTATGTGATGTTAACAATGAAACAAGATTGTCGTACGGTGTCTCTCCTTCGCTCCATCTAAGTCTATGATAATTTGACGTTAACCAGTGGTTTGTCCTAGTGTATTTTAGATTCGTAACGGATGTAGCAAGGCGGAGTGAAAATCCAATGTCTACCAGCAAATCTCAGAACGTCCATGATTGACAGTTCCTTCACAATATATTTTCCGTTGTCATCAAAAAGCACTGGAAGTCAATTATAACTGCAGTGTTATCCATAATACTATAAGACAAAGAAACCACACATTAAAAACTCTATAATATATTATGTTTAAACACACAAATATCGTTGCGATATTAATATGTGAACTTACGTTTACAGAAGTCTGGACTGAAGCACCGAGAGACATCAACTGACAAAAGAAACAAGTGTTGGAGGGGGTACTATACATGGAGACGAATTTTTTTAGCAGGTGGGGAGGTGTCATCATCATTCTCCCATGTTGATGCGTTGTATTCGATAATGACCGTATGCAAGTGTATCACGACCATTGTCTAGTATATAGCGCTTATCATACGGTGACAACGCTTGCTTATTTACGCGCATCGTGTACAGCGTATGATGATCGCTACATAAACAAAGCGCACTGGTAGAAAACTGACAATGATCAGTGAGACACTTGCGATACATATCGTGTCGTAGACTCCTCTTAATCGCAACTCGAGGTACACCTTTACATACACGTTTTTGACACTCTTTGTAGGATCTTCGTGGGCCACATGGAACGAATAACATTTCGCTCGGAGACCCACGAATTCTCTAATAGGACGACCAAGTTTCATCCTTGAACAGTCCGACAACCTTTTTGTTTTTAAGGCTATAACAAGGATTAGACGTAGGGTAATCCGATGTGTCAAAAACGTGTAGGTCCTACTTCATGTCTGCATACAAGTCAGATGTTTGAATACTATACATCAGACTGTCTGTATCTGTCATTAGCAATCTAACGTTACGGCCGTACTTGCCGACAGCGTAACGATAATGAAAGTCGTACATTATCGTTTTGCTAACGTCAAGCACCGTGAAGCTGACATACACGGGACGGGAAAGAACAATGATTTTTTACGGAGTGAGAGCCCCACCAGATCGTTCGTATAACGAATCATACGTTTCAGCCTAGGTGTGTGAAACTAGTTTTTGAAGCCGTCGTTCATCTGAGACTAGTTCAAAGTCTATATGTTTCCGTACGTTCTCCAGCAACTTGCCGTATACGGCGTTGTTCATCAGTTTGAAAAGGTCTTTTTCAAAGCTGTTGACGGCTGCTTGCCTCTTGCGGGTGTTGAAATCGATAAACGGTTTCAACCAAGCGCTTTGCTTAAAACACAACACCCTCTGAGTCGCTTTCAGCTCTAAACCAAGACTTAAATACAATTTCAAATTTTGATAATGGAGAACGTAATTTTGTTTGTCCTCCAAAGTCGTTAACAACTTCTCTATGGATGACATTGTTGACCCTGATTCGTTATAAGATGATCTGTATATACTCTCGTGTAAACGTTTGGAAAAGGGAGAAAGGATATCGGGTGTTATGCGCTGGCGCACAGGTGCAAGCGGGTAGTCGGAATGCAGGTCGTGTAGTGTATTAGATAGTGTAGGTCGACTTCGAGGATGTACCCGATGTCGGAATCATCACTCACATTACGTACGTCCAAAGACTCGATTTCGTTATGATCGAGCCATCGGAAGTCTGCGTAAGGGAGTGGTTGCGACATGGCTGCACCGTATAGATTGTTACAGTCCGTATACAGAATGAAGGAGGTCGGTTTCGAAACATCGTGCTGATCTGGGATCAGAGGGTTGTTAGCGACGGCATGACGGTTGGATATCATCGCGACGCCTCTGCGGATCCCAGACTCTACAAACAGATGTTGATTTATCTCTATCAACAGCTCTAATTCGACCCCTGTCATTTTTAGCATCGCGTTCCAAGCGAGTCCGGAAGCGAGTAAAAATGACATGGGTCCAAGCAGTAATCACGTAAGGCCATGTCTCGAAAACTTTCAGAGACATCGGCCAGCAGCATTACGTCTGTCAACAAATACAAATCATGGTAATCTCCAAACGTACGCAGATTGAATGCACTCCACACGTTTTGTGTGTGCTCGTAATCTGCGTCCGAAATAGACGATTCCATCAACTGGTTATCAAAGTGTTCACGAGCGGGTAGACTTGTTTCATTGAACCGATCAATACTGTCAACGTACTCGTAAGGGTATACCCCCCTGTGTACGAGCAGATTGGTCTGTTCGTCGAAACCCCGTCTAAGCATTTCCTCTCTAAGCAAAGGAATTGGCTCCCGGATGTGGACAGATTGGTAACGAGTGTGTCCAGAGAGCGATTAAGAAATTGAAAAGAGTCTAAGAAACGCAAGGGACCCAGGGAGAACGACACATAACGCTCACTAGATGTTGCAATGCAGGATACGTGTTGGTCCTTATATTTTCCTAAACCCAGCATTAAATGGTGACAGTCGTAGCCACGAAGGTTGTGAAAGAAGACGGGGATATGACGAGGCATCGTGTAGCTCAGATTACAGCTATTGTGGCTGCTCCCAAGAATTTCCCCGTAAGATGACAATGATTGCGTACCTTGTCATCGTCTGTCAAAGGGCGCTCACACAAATGACAAACGGTGGCGTTAGTGAACGCAACATTGTCATCATCGGACATAATTAATTGTACGTTATGTCGTACTACCTTCATCATATCCTCGGCGTCTTTCATCAACCACGAGAAGAAAGTGTCTACGACGTTTTCACCCCGATAAACTTTAGCCTCTCTCCAGAGGCTGTGCGTGTGATCGACGATAGCATAGGAGAAACCTGACGGAATATGCATCGCTTCGTATGATGTGGACGATACAGGAGGAGAAGTTATTTTTTGACGGGCACCGCTGCTATCAACTGAGTAGAATTCACCTAACTCTTTCACTGTTGTCGGGACGTTGTTACCTGGTGAACACGATTGAAGCGGAGTGATGAGGGACTCGAAGTCGGCGTAGACGGTGAAGGGTACTTTGAGACAGTGTGCGTAATTTTTAAAGGACATAAACTTCTCCTCCTCTGTGGGCATTTTGGTTTTCTGCTCGCCGTAAGGTGTGCAGTAGGGGAGATGTTCGGACAGACCATGTTCTGTGGGGAAACGATGCAGGCAGTAGTCGTAGTAAAATGATTTTTCTTTGTGTTTTGTTAAGGAAAATAACAATTTATTAATGCTACTGATAAGACAGTAGTGTTTTCGGCTATTTGTATCGGACAGAAGTAAAAGATTAACATGATGTAATCTGTCCTTATTGGGGGTAATTCTTAACGGATAAACCTCATTTTTTGATTCGTTTCTGATATTGTCTTCTATATCATAACCGAAAACGTTTATAGAAATGTTGGGATTCTGTGTTTCAAATTTAGAAAGTGAGTTTATAGAAACAGGGTACTCGATACCGGACATATTTATTGTGTTTATGAATGAGGTGTATTTTGTAACAAATTCTTTATTCCTTTGTTGAGGGTGTATGTGGGCTAGAACAGACCATAGAAAACACATTTCATCTTGGGAGTTCTTGATGTTGACTACTGCCTTGGTGAGTGCAAGTTTTCGCGGGGTAGGAATGTAGGAGGACGCTGCTAGAGGCCGGTACTGTCCAACAACCAGTTCCAGCTTCAGTACAGCGTCCACCGACCATCCGCTCCCATCACGGGTAAAATTGGATATGCTATTCATGATTTTGTCGTATGAGTCGTCTAGTAGACAGTTCAACTCGTCGTTGTCGTCCGTGAGCAACGTACGACAACGTCCGTGGAAGACGGCGTCTTTGGTTACCTCTTTTTCTTCGCCGCTGTCACCATCTAACACAGTTTTAGTGAAACGTATCCTGCACGCAATATGCCATTTGATACTACGTAAACGTGCTTGTTCTGCCAGAATATCCTTGCACAATAAAGGTCGCACCTCAGTCATTATCGGTAATATATCTTGATCTCTCGTGTCCGTGTACACGGGCAGGTAATTAAATGTTGTGAGGGATTCTCTAATACTGGTGTTTCGTGCGAGATAAAATCGTGTCATAACTGAAACAATAGAAACATGTGTATTAGCTAATAGGAATGATGAATAACACACACACAAATTCATGTTTGTGATAAATAAATAGATAGTACACGTTAGTAGTACGTTAGTTTATTGCAAACTGTGAAGATGGCAGCTACTTCCGATTTTAGTATTGAAAGTGAAAGAAGAAAATCGTTCAAGTATTGGGAAGTGACGTTTGTCAGCCCCCAACGAGTTAGCGTTTGCCGGGTTTTACTACTATCCGCTAAATTATGATGTTTGTGGACATAGTATGTCATTCATAGACGATAGAGTTAAATGCTTTTGTTGCGGAATTGAATTAGGTCATTGGAGAGAAGGTGACATACCTATGGTGGAACATGAAAAATTTTCTCCGTCATGTCAATTTCTAAATGATGTCAAGAGACAATACATTGGGGAGAAGGTGACAAACCTATGTCAGAACATACAAAATTTTCTCCGCCATATCAATTTCTAAACAACGTCAAGAGACTATCTTGTACATGTTAGACAGAGTTGGATTATATGTTAATTCATATCAAACAAGTTTGGTTTGCTACATAATTATAGAGAGAGACAATTGGTATTTAAAATTTTTTACCTTGTTGAGGATGTTCCTGTTCCTGCTGATGTTGTTGTTCAGGATTCTGCTGAAGGTCGGACATGATGATGATGATATTCAGACGAGAGAGTGAATACTGAAAAACAAAGAAACTGTTATAACGCTGGTATTATGTTAGTGTATCTTAAACGCTTTATATGACACAAAGTAAATTAGAATATCAATTTGTAACATACAATTTGTAGCGCAGTAGTGTTCAGCAACATGAACGAGTGGTAAGTAAGACGCTGTTGCGAAGTTCACAGGTTATATATATAGTGCGAGCGTCGATGTGTGTGCAACTGTACTAAAAAAGCTGTTATGCGCATGCGCAAATAATTCAAATGCACATACGTAGATGATTGAAAAAGAGATGATATAAAAGTGGTTGCACTGTAGTAATGTAATCAGTCCTCTTGCTAACATGCGATGGTGATGAATAAGGAGGAACGACTTACATATGATATAGATACGATAAGCGACAACATAAGGAAAAAATATCATGCATTACAACACGGTATCAGAGAAAGCGACGAGAAGTTCAGAAAAAAAAATTACAGACCGATTCTGGAACCGTTAGAAGCTATTTCATGAAAGTTAAGTGGTGATATGGAGGAGGAGGAGGAGGAGGAGGAGGAGGAGGAGGAGAAGCAGCAGATAAAACAAGAAGAGCCTACACAACATGTAATAACTGAAAACGAAAGTGGCACACAGAGTCATAACGTTTCTCATTTCAGTGACGATAGCGCATGGAACCCTAACGCTTCACATTTCAGTGACGATTCATTAGCAAACAAATATATGCGTTTGTGCGAATCGGCTGCCTGTAAACAGATTATAGATCATATGTATGGTGTTCGATACGAGGCCGATAAATTTATGATAGGTGATTCAAAGGTGAAAATCGATGATAACGACAACTTTCATGTCAAAGGAAAAAAATTTACGAGGCTACACCGGTCTGTATGAACTTTTGTTTATGAAACTACCGAAAAAAATACAATAAGGACGATATGAGGAAATACAAGTCCATACTACTAGCAACCAATGGACACAAACAAAAATATAAACACAATACGCGAATAAACAGTAACAGTGGCGTCAAGTACCAACTAGTAATATCTAAATTGTTTGCATCGAGTGCACGAAAACGTACAGGGAGTGGCTATATGGAGATGAAGCCGAACACTGCAATCGATTACGTGCATTGGGATGATCCTAACGAGTTGGTTAATAGATTGAGAATGTTAATGGCTTCTCAAAGTAGTGGCCATACTGGCTATAGGAATGAAATCGTTTCAATATTGGAAGAATTATGTGAAGCCGGTATTATCATATAAAAGCAGATGCACCGTTCTATAACCACCAGTTCTTCATAAATATGACTGTAGACATGATATGTACAGCTAACGCTTG
Organism: Magicicada septendecula; assembly: GCA_034769895.1. Taxonomy (NCBI): domain Eukaryota; kingdom Metazoa; phylum Arthropoda; class Insecta; order Hemiptera; family Cicadidae; genus Magicicada; species Magicicada septendecula. The sequence goes on from CM068375.1 coordinate 406,689,742, forward strand.
AAGTATACTGTGTCAAACATGTGTTTCTCGCCGGTTACTGTTAACATATTTATAATGAAAATATATACATTCATAGTACAAATATAAACAAGTAAAACATTTGCAGATCTGTATACGAACTCTGAAAACTGACGTACATATTGTACAATAATGCAAAACGGTCTTTCTCAAGTTAGCACGTAGTATATTGCAAGCACGAAATTATTATTTAAATCCGATATCTGTTTTTGTATGGAGGTTGCTTTTAACCTAACGTGTGTGTGTGTGTGTATGTGTGTGTGTAATGTATAAAACGAATACTGTTCGGTAATAGCGGATCAGCGCTGCCTTCGTCACCTGCCAAAAAGTCCATATCTTTTATTGGCAATTTGTTTGCTTGTCGTACAATCTTCATCTTCGCGAATACCGAAAGCATACGGTTTTCAGCACATGCTGTCACCTTTTTATAAAAGATCTTTCTTATGTGGTATTGAAACTATTGTCCAACCTTGTTAGATCGAGAAAATTAAGTTTATTTTATAATTCAACCTCGTGGGTAAATTGTATGCCTTCCCGTTGTCCGTCTGTAAATATTTCATTCGGTTAGTGGTTAGTAGTGCGTGTGCGTTAATTATTTTATGCTGAGTATAACACCGGTCAATGACCCTTGGGTTAAGCTGTTGTTGTATGTTACTAAAATCATAGCAAATATTTTCATTCTAAGCATGTATTACTGTTTAGTAATAATTACAACCCAACAAAGGATATATAGTTTGATGCTTTATAAGTTTGTGTACATAGGTTGTATATTGCAAGCATGAAATTATTATTTAAATCTGTTATCTGTTTTTGTATGGTGGTCATCTATAAATATCAGGTCAGTGCGACACAACGTGTAACAAACCTAATTGGATTTGCATTGAACCTAACGTGTACAGGATTGCTTTCAACCCAATGTGTGTGTGGGCATTGTGTGTGTGTGTGTGTGTGTGCACGCGCGTGTGGGTTGCGTTGTGTGTATGTGTGTGTGTGTGTGTGTGTGTGTGCGTATGTGTATGCGAAAATAAACTTAATTTTCTCTATCTAACAAAACAAGGTTGGCCAATAGTTTTCAATACCTCATAAGAAAGATCTAATATAAAAACGTGAAACAAGAACTTATACTCCTACGCACATCTACCGACATAAACGCTATGGTTTTAACAAGCGCACAAACGACTGCTAATTGTGTTCTTGAACTAGATAAAGTTTACTGGAAAATGCCTTATGTACATGTAGCTAATGCGTACAGATTACCACTGTTACGACTCATAGAGAAAGACCACCCGATAACTATGCCTTTTAGGACCTGGGAGTTGCACGAGTATCCTGCCTTACCACAGACTAAAGGCAGAATTGGATTGTCAAGACCTCGAGTCAGCTAGAAAAACCACGCTTTGTTGTGTTAGCGTTTCAGACAGCAAGAAAGAATGTACTGACAGCACACGCCGATGAATTTGATCATTGTAACCTGATCAATGCGAGACTGTTTCTAAATGACAAGTATTATCCTTACGATAATTTAAACTTGGATATTGGGAAAGACCGTTTTGCATTATTGTACAATATGTACGCCAGTTTTCAAAGTTCGTATTACCACCGTTTAGACGTCAGCCCAGTACTGACACCAGAATTATTCAAATCAAAAGCCCCGCTGTTTGTATTCGATTGTAGCAAACAAGACGATGCGCTTAAGTCTTCAGCGGTTGATGTATGTTTAGAATTTGAATCGTCAATGAATTTTCCTACACAGACGACTGCCTACTGTATGATACTACATGATTCGCTTGTAGAATATACGCCATTGTACAACACAGTACATAGACGTGTTTAAGTCTTATTTTATACATATTTTGTAAATACTAGTTTTAAATATATATATTTTCATATTTGTAACATTATAATATTGGAGTTGTGTGTGTGTATGTATTTTAATTGTAAAACTAGTTTAGATATATTTTAATACTTGTAACAATATAATCTTGGAACTGTGTTTTTTTAAAAACTAGTTTAGATATATTTTCATACTTGTAACAATATAATAGTTTAGATATATTTTCATACTTGTAACAATATAATCTTGGAGCTGTGTATGTATTTTAATTGTAAAAACTAGTTTAATATAATCTTGGAGCTGTGTATGTATTTTTATAAATGTATATAGTACACACTTTATTATTATTTGTATAACCCACTCCATAATGTATACTTACTTGCAACAAACTAGCGAGCGTTGTCCACACACGTACCCTTAAATGACAGACGTTGTATGCACACTGAAGGCTCGCACGCTTAAAATTTAGCTATACCTAAAATATATCTTCAATTAGAAGTGTAATATAAAAAGTATAGTAAGAATATATTTCAGAAATTGTAATTTGATCACACACACACACACACACACACACACACACACACACACACACACACACACACATACACACACACACACACACACACACACACACTTATTTGAATGAGTCATGTATTAAATTCTATAAATAATGCACTTGATAATGTTTTAAAGTGAATAATTTTTATGTTTAAATAAAATCTGTACATACAATAAAATTATGTAGTGTAATATATAAATTACGTTTAAATAAAATCTATACATACAATAAAATTATGTAGTGTAATATAAAAAGCACAACAAGAATAAATTTCAGAATTTTGTAACGGACATAATAATTTGATCACACACCCATACATACTTATTTGAACGAGTCATGTATTAAATCAATAAATAATGCACTTGATAATGTTTTAATGTGAATAATTTTTTACGTTTAAATAAAATCTGTACATACAATAAAATTTTGTTGTACACTTACCAAACTAGCGTACGTTGTCTACACACCCTTAAAAATGACGAACGTTGTGTATATTGAAGCTCACACGCTTAAATTCAGCTATACCTAAATATATATCTTTAATTAGAAGTGTAATATAAAAGTACGTTAAGAATATATTTCAGAAAATTGTAACAGACATAATAATTTGATCATACACACACGCACACACACACACACACACATGTATTAAATTCAAATATATATCTTCAATTAGAAGTGTAATTTAAAAGTATGGTAAGAATATATTTCAGAAAATTGTAACAGACATAATAATTTGATCATACACACACGCACACACACACATGTATTAAACTCAATAAATAATGCGCTTGATAATGTTTTAATGCAAATAATTTTTACGTTTAAATAAAATCTGTACATAAAATAAAATTATGTAGTGTAATATATAAATTACGTTTAAATAAAATCTGTACATACAATAAAATTATGTAATGTAATATACGAGGGCTATCCAGAAAGTAACAGACGTTTTGAAATAAAAAATTTACAAAATGAAAAAACAAAATTTTATTATATACATTTGAAAGGTACACTCTTAAGCTATTTTTCTACATAATCGCCATTCAAATTAAGGCACTTATCATACCGTGGCACAAGTTTTTCAATACCGTCTCTGTAGAAATCTGCCGCCTGCGATTTCAACCACTGGTTTACACCGGCATGCAGTTCGGCGTCAGTATCAAAGCGTTGTGTAGCGAGACATGTCTTCATCGCTGGGAAGAGGTGATAGTCGCTCGGCGCCAAATCCGGGCTGTATGGTCGATGATCGAACACCTCCCATCCAAAACTATCGAAGAGCTCTCGGGTACGATTGGCCGTGTGTGGACGTGCGTTGTCGTGAAAAAACAAAACCTTCGCAAAGTTTTCCCCGACGCTTGTTTTGTATCGCGCGCCTTAACTTTCTCAGTGTTTCACAATACCTCTCTGAGTTAATTGTTGTGCCACGTTCAAGAAAATCAACGAGAATCACTCCTTCAGAGTCCCAAAACACAGTAGCCATGATCTTTCTTGCTGACAGCGTTTGCAAACACTTCCTTGGTTTCTTGGGAGAATTTGTGTGTCCCCATTCCATCGACTGCCTTTTTGTTTCACTATTGACATGCTTCACCCAAGTCTCGTCCCCAGTTACGATACGATCGATAACTTTGTTACCATTTTTGTCGTAATCTTCGAGGAAAGTTAGTGCTGCAGCCAGTCTCTGTTTTTTGTGGTCTTCCGTTAGGATTTTCGGAATCCACCTAGCACAAAATTTGTGGTAACCAAGCTTTTCCGCCACAATTTCATGCACCAAACTCCGTGAAATTTGGGGAAATTGTTTCGAAAGTTCCGTAATCGTGAAACGACGATCTTCATGAATTTTGTCGTTGATTTTCATCACCAGTTCATCAGTCACATGGCTAGGTCTACCACTGCGGTCCTCATCGTGAACATTGGTACGGCCATTTTTAAAATCAATGCACCATTGCCTCACTCGGCTTTCACTCATTATTCCTTTTCCGTACACATCACAAAGTTGGCAATAAATTTCAATTGGTTTGTGATTTTTTGCCAACAAAAACCTAATCACAGAACGCACCTCACAAGTGGCAGGATTTTCTATTGCAGCGCACATTTTAACACGTCACAGAGAGCAAAGTAAGAGGGGCACAGACCGCACGCTACCACAGCTGGTTGCGTACTGAGTGTAGGAACGTTCCGACACCAAGATGGCGGCTCTATCCCCGCCCACCGCCGCGGTCGGTCAAAACGTCTGTTACTTTCTGGATAGCCCTCGTAAAAGCACGACAAGAATAAATTTCAGAATTTTTGTAACAGACATAGTAATTTGATCACACACCCATACATACTTATTTGAACGAGTCATATATTAAATCAATAAATAATGCACTTGATAATGTTTTTAATGCGAATAATTTTTTACGTTTAAATAAAATCTGTACATACAATAAAATTATGTTGTACACTTACCAAACTAGCGTACGTTGTCTACACACACTTAAAAAAATGACGAACGTTGTGTATATTGAAGCTCACACGCTAAAATTCAGCTATACCTAAAATATATATCTTCAATTAGAAGTGTAATATAAAAGTACGGTAAGAATATATTTCAGAAAATTGTAACAGACATAATAATTTGATCATACACACACACACACACACACACACATGTATTAAATTCAATAAATAATGCGCTTGATAATGTTTTAATGCAAATAATTTTTACGTTTAAATAAAATGTTCACTTATTAACGTATTCAAAATGTTTCATGTACACTTACCAAACTAGCATGTGTTGTCTACACACTCTTAATGATGGAAGTTGTGTATACTGAAGACTCGTAAGATGTACAATAATACAAACAGTCTTTCAACTATTAAAAATGCAGTGATAGATTTCACGATGTATCAGCACACACAGGCGGTCAAATGAGAAATTGCAACCGATTTTCTTCGCGTATATATTGTACTCTGGTAGTGGGGAAAGCTTGTGTGTCCGTTTTGGAGTAAATACTTTCTAATCCATAATTAATCCTAATTACTGTCAGCGCTGCTAATGATTGTCATGTGTCAAATTAGAAAGTAGGACGCACCGATTTAGACGATGTACACACGGTTAAAGACCCCTGGTTTAAGTTAGCGAATACACAATGGTTTATTTTAATTTATTTCATTATAAACCTCTGAACATGCATGCAATTATTTGTATAGTAATCAGAAATGTGTGAGAGAGAGAGAGAGCGAGAGAGACAATTTAATAGTTTGAATTTCCTACCACAGCGGTAAAAACTATATTTTAAGTCGCAGGTTGTATCTTGCAATCACGAAAATTATTATTTAAACTGATAATTGTTTTATTAAAATCTTACAATGACGAAATATTATTATTTCATTGTTTACGATATATATTTAATTAATGCAAAAATGAATTTTTAAAATTACAATGGTCTGTAAACCATATTTAAGTTTGTGTACAGTGACACCGTAATCGCTTTGAATAACGGAATTCTTGTCAACGTTTGCAGCGAGAGAGAGACATACACAATATGTGTGTGTGTGTGTGAGCAGTGCGTACATTGTCCGACAGCGATTTGTATGTGTACACAAAACTTTTGAAAATACGTGTAATTGGAAAAATACTTAAAAACACTGTGCCTGCTATCGTTTTGTCAGTACCTACTTTGATTAATCGAGCGGTGGACGCATTACCAGTAGAATTACAGAGAGAGATGCAACAGGCAACAGTAATCTACTAAATGTGTGTGTGCGAGAGAGAGAGAGAGAGAGAGAGAGAGAGAGAGAGAGAGAGAGAGAGAGAGAGAGAGAGGGAGAGAGATAGTTTTACTTACATTCAAATGTGAGAGAGAGAGAGAGAGAGAGAGAGAGAGAGAGAGAGAGAGAGAGAGAGAGAGAGAGAGAGTTTATATCGTGATGGATAACTGTGTCTAGAGACAGAGAGAGAGGGAGGGAGAGTTACTTACATTCAAAGAGAGAATTGCATAGTAAAACCGATGGCGTAGAGAGAGAGAGAGAGAGAGAGAGAGAGAGAGAGAGAGAGAGACCCGTTACATAAACATGCAGAGAGAGAGAGGGAGGGAGAGAGATAGTTATTTACATTCAAAGAGAGAATTGACCCACCACCCACCCCTGGTATGCAAATCAGCTTTATTAAAAATAAAAAAAAAGCATGCACGACAAACATACTCTCTCGAGTCTCAGATTCTGGTGGACAAATATCCATTTTCACTTGATAGATAGGTGTACCATTTATACATATTTTGTAAATACTAGTTTAAATATATATATTTTTTCATATTTGTAACATTATAATTGCGTAACACTTTACCGCACATTGGAAGAACGAGATTGGTGTAGAGAGAGAGAGACCCGTTACATAAACATGCAGAGAGAGAGAGAGAGAGAGAGAGAGAGAGAGAGAGGGGGGGGAGGGAGAGAGATAGTTATTTACATTCAAAGAGAGAATTGACCCACCACCCACCCCTGATATGCAAATCAGCTTTATTAAAAATAAAAAAAAAACATGCACGACAAACATACTCTCTCGAGTCTCAGATTCTGGCGGACAAATATCCATTTTCACTTGATAGATAGGTGTACCATTTATACATATTTTGTAAATACTAGTTTAAATATATATATTTTTTCATATTTGTAACATTATAATTGCGTAACACTTTACCGCACGTTGGAAGAACGAGATTGGTGTAGAGAGAGAGAGACCCGTTACATAAACATGCAGAGAGAGAGAGAGAGAGGGAGGGAGAGAGATAGTTATTTACATTCAAAGAGAGAATTGACCCACCACCCACCCCTGATATGCAAATCAGCTTTATTAAAAATAAAAAAAAGCATGCACGACAAACATACTCTCTCGAGTCTCAGATTCTGGCGGACAAATATCCATTTTCACTTGATAGATAGGTGTACCATTTATACATATTTTGTAAATACTAGTTTAAATATATATATTTTTTCATATTTGTAACATTATAATTGCGTAACACTTTACCGCACGTTGGAAGAACGAGATTGGTGTAGAGAGAGAGAGACCCGTTACATAAACATGCAGAGAGAGAGAGAGAGGGAGGGAGAGAGATAGTTATTTACATTCAAAGAGAGAATTGACCCACCACCCACCCCTGATATGCAAATCAGCTTTATTAAAAAATAAAAAATTATATTCGCGGATGCGAGTGGTCCATTGAACCCCACCCCACCCACCACCCACCCCTGATATGCAAATCAATTTAATTAAAAAAATAAAAAATTATATTCGCGGATGCGAGTGGTCCATTGAACCCCACCCCACCCCCACCCACCCCTTGATATGCAAATCAATTTAATTAAAAAAATAAAATAAAAAAATTTTATTCGCCGAAATTCGCGGATGCTGCGGGTCCAGCGGTGGTGGGGAGAGCGTGGGAAAAAATCTTGGACCGCGGGAACGGCGGCATCTATTTGAACTTGACACGCGAAAGGCGGCATGAAATTTTATTGGTGGAAATTCGCGGATGCTGCAGGTCCAGCGGTGGTGGTGGGGGAATAACGGTACTTTAGTCAGGAACCCCATTTTCCCCCTACTGAAGAAGCCTTTTAAAGGTGAAAACCGGTTCAGGTTGTAAGGTAAAACTTTATGTTTTTACTTATAAAAAACTTTGTGTTCCGAGTCGTTAATATAATAGTTGTATTTAGTAAAGGTTCATTTATACGTTTTTCAGGGGACTTCGAAGAAAAAAGTATAAGTGTGAAAAACGTATAGGCCTAAGTGAAATAGAAAACAAATAGTATAATTAAATGATATAGTACTAAAAAGAAATAACGTATAATTTACAATTTGTAATAATATAGTAGGTATTTATAGAACTTAACGTATATATAGAGAAAAACACACAGATATAATTAATAATTTCCCAAAAAAGTCCGTTATCTTCCCTTGTATTTTCTTTTTCGCGGGTATAGAATAAACTGTGCCCTCAAATCTTGACAACTGCATCAAAATTTCGTCGGATACATTACGGCGGGCTACAAAGCGTTTAATTTTCTACAGGGCATTAACTACATCACTAAAACACACGGGGGTCTGCGTTGCTTCTTCATCATCATCATCATCATCTTCTTCTTCTTCGTCCATTTCCTACTGAATGCCATCAGCAATCTCCGATATGGTCATGGCTTCCGCGGTAACATTTTCGTAAATGTTGACATAGTCGTCAAACGACGCATGGTCTTCAAGTTTGCCCCATTCCACATCATCAACGGGAACATCACAGCTATCTTCATTACTACAGGTTTCGCTATTCCCGAATCCGGCTTTGTGAAAGCAGTTGCGGACAGTGAGTTGCAATACTCTGTGCCATGCAGCTGCGATGTAATAATGCATTGCCTGTTAGAAGAGAGCAAACTGTTACGAATTTGTGCAAAAATAGAATTTTAATAGATCTGTACCGTAATTTTTTTAGATAGGCCTACGCCTATAAGTAATTTTACAGGTTTATCGCATTGTCTATACCTGGTACACACAGAAATCAATTGTAAGATTGAGAGTAATGCCAGAAAATTACCGTACGGTAGAAAATATAGGCAGAAAAGAATGGCGGGATAAAAAAGAATCCTATACGCCTCCCCTAGTGTAAAAACTCTTAATCTTTCTGAACAAACTGATACTTTTTTCATTCCAATCTATTCATTATTTATGAAACAATACGTTTTTGAAATGCCGGCAAAACATCGCGTAGAATCATATGGTACAGTATTGCTTTCGCTAGTTACAAATTACAAGTTACAAAAATCACGAAGAAATCATACCTGCAAAGTGAATTTTCATTTCATCCTTCTTTCCAGCGTCTATACAGTGGATGGCATGCTGTACCAGCATCTTGCGATAATAGTTTACAATTGCGGATTATCCCCAGGTCCAGCGGTTGCAGTTCGCTTGTGCAATTTGCGGGGAAAAATTCCACTCTCACGTTCTTTAGGTACGATGTATCAGGAGGGTGTGCCGTATATCTGTCCACAATCAGAAGCACTTTTTGATCTTTTGCGCTCATTTTTGCATCGACGCCTCTCAGCCAGTCTTCAAACACTTTTGTAGTGATCCACGACTTATTGTTGCTAGCGTATTTCGTAGGGAGCGTTGTAAACATTTTTAAAACACCGCGGCCTCGCAAATTTCCCAACAGTTAAGGGAATCAGTTTTTCACTTCCATCACTGTTTGCACACAACAACACTATTACACGTTGTTTACTCCACTTACCACCATCACAGTTGTCCCCTTTGAATGCCATTGTGCGGTCAGGAAATAAATTAAACAAAAAGACCTGTTTCATCGGCATTGAACATGTCTTTGGGATCAAACTGAGATGTTAGTTCCTTGAAACGGGTTTCTTTGAATTCACTCACTGTGTTAACGTCTACACTCTTACTCTCACCGCACACGCTTTTGCTCCCGATGCCGTGCCGTACCTTAAATTTATGTAGACACCCGGTCGACGCATGATAATCTTCAACACCGAACCTGGTTGCCAGTTCATTTGCTTTTTCATAAAGGACTGGCCCGCTGATAGGAATTCCTTCCGCCCTGTGCTGCTGGAACCACTGTAACACACAGTCTTCCAAGAGTTTGTATTTTCCGTCTTGAATACGCGTTCGCTTATTATTTGTAACACCAAACACACGAGCACTTTCTTTAGTTTTGGTTGCTTTAGCCACGATTGAATTTAACGTCGACGGAGGAATCCCTAACTCCGTGGCGATGTCTACTCGCTGCTTATTCCCGCTTTCTTTCACTACTTTCAAAATGTTTAATTTCTCAGCGATCGTAACGCACTTCCTCTTCCTTCCACTCATTTTCCACTTACGATGTTACCTATAATAGAAACAGTAACAAACTGATGTCGACAAAGCGATGGAGCTTTACGAGCACTGAACAAATACCGTACGATTCTAGGAATCAAAGCTTGCTCAAAGGGTAATCAGTCAACTGCAAACTCAGCCGACCGGCACTAATTGACGATTCTCTAGAAATGTAGGCCTACAGTCTGTTCAAAACATTTGCATTCAGACATTCACATGATATGCATTTTGTGATATACGCAACGTAAATAAGGAAAAAATATTTAAACGTGTAAATGAAGTTTTGCATCTCCAGGGACTTAAAAATTTGATCGTTTAAGTGTAAAAAACGAATAAACGAAAAACGTATAACCGAAATAAAATAACACGGAAAGCTTAGGAATTTTGCCGGGACCTTAGAGAAAAAACGAGTTGAAAAACGTATAAGGGAGAAACGTATAAAAGAAGTTTTACTGTATAATGATAATTAGTATTAAGTTTCAAAGATATAAATCTCTTCTTTCAATACATTGTAGGAAACAAAAAAAATATTCACAGCTATCAGATCACCAATTAATACAAATGAATACCAAGTAAAGTGAGATACGTAAGCTACGATGAGATATAAAGACACACGCGTGCACGCATACACACACACACACACACACACACACACACACCATATACATATACAAACATGTATGTGTATATAACAATTTTTAAAGAAATTACAAAATTGGATATTACTTTTCTGAACCTGCCAAGGAAGAGTGGGCCCGTGGGGAAAGTGTGTTCCTTTGATGAAACCAATAAAACTTCCATTATAACACATTATTATTTACATTGCATCATTATCATACACTTTTCTTTCAATTTAATGTATTTGACTATATTCAAGTAAGACTCATACAGAAGAGTGAAACCTCTACTTTTGCGTCTTGGACCCTTACCTGAGCAAGACCCTGTTGGGTATTTTCACTTGTATAGAAACATGAAACATGTAGTTAACAATATTACATGGTTATGTTATTAGAAGACCGGCTTGCCGGGTTATAAGGCTGTGTTCTACGAGTTGTTGGTTGCAGATATTTTGGTCGTACTTTTGACGGCCATCTTCAGTGCATGAAATTTGAACAAAGGCTGTTACACTAAGTTAGCACACTGCATTGGTTAGGTACTGACTGCGAAAACTTAGTCAGTGTAACAGCTTTTGTTCAAACTTCAAGCACTGAAGATGACCGTCGAAAGTATGACCAAAACGTCTGCAACCAACAACTCTAGAACATGGCGTTACAACTTGGCAAGCCATTTATATTTTTTCTGTATGTTACCCTCTTTGGTTGTACTTTTAATATCTTTCTAATAATCCAGTTAATTTTGTTAGGATTGTGGACCTATTCATAGATTTCACTGTGTTTCTGTGTAAAACACAGATCATTATATTTTGACATGAAGATTTTATCTTTACTTATCATTAAATAATACAAGATAATAATACAGGCTAAAATTACAATATTATGTAAACAACATTTAGATATCAGTTCTAACTTTTAAATAATGTATTATATTAAGTGCATTTGAATTTACAAAAAAGTATCAGAAAATAAAATTAATTTTTCATATATAGGAAACAGATTAGTTATAAAAGTATGTAACACATAAACAATTGTCTTTATTTTGTAAGTAACTCTCAAGTATTTCTTGTAGGTTTGTATATTATGAACAGTTCTTCAAATATTAACTGTTTCTGCAAGTAAAATTATATTGTATTATCACCTTATGCACATTTCACCGATTAAAACTGCATCGTCAGAGGTTTATAAATGAATAAACAAACAGTTGAATTGATTTGATTTCAATGTAAAAATTATAAACAATTAAGTTACTTGTTTATTCATTTATAAACCTGTGACGATGCAGTTTTAATCAGTGAAATGTGCATAAGGTGATAATACAATAATAATTTTAATTGCAGAAATAGTTAATATTTGAAGAACTGTTCATAATATAAAAAATTGTGTATATAATAAACACATGAAAGATGAGTAAAAAACCTTGAAGGTCATTGCTGTCTGTGACACTGGACTTGGGCAGCATTCAGGAGTTGTTCACCTCAGCAAGGCTTTGTGTGTGTGTGTATGTGTGTTGTATATAGAATTACTACTACTATTACTGTTCCTGCTGCTGCAGTGACATTGATTCATATCACTGATGGTGACTTGCACTTGTTCCGCAGTGCCAGCATTTTTATTTTGCTCACAAGATAATTAATTACATCTTTTGTAATTTAATTTTAATGTAATAGATGCAGTTTGACAGCCTCTGTGTGCGTGAGTGCTGTGAATGCCCTTATATTCGAGCCAGATGATTACAAAGTAGAAACTGTACATGTATGTATGTGATGACATGTATTAGTTTTATAAAGTTCTGATGATGAGGCAAGTGCCTCGAAACATGTAAACAACCAAATAACAACATCACAGAAAGGCCATAGATGGTGAGTTACAGTATATTTGGTTAACAAACACGTGGCTTGGGACTACAATAGGAGTTATTTCATTTAAATCAAAAAGGAATCAGTTTTATGTAGTTGTACATACAGTAAAACATGTTTGTGGTGCATGTAGAATGTGTGAAATGCTTCCATATGTGTGTACAACTTTGAATATTTGTTAGATGAGACAGTAGTACCAGTAGCAGCACTGGATGGTATCAGTGGCATGGCATTCATGTAACCACTGTTGCCTACAGCAGCAGTACAAGCAATGAAAGGAAAGAAAATTTATCACATCAGAGAGTAAATACTTTAATGAGTGATTAATTTGAAATGTGAACAACATTAGTCAAGAAACGTGAAGAAAAGCACAATATTGCTTTCGAACTGCTGGGCCCTTGTACTGTCATTTTAATGTTGTGTTGCCGCCTCGGATACTGGCAATGTTCTATTTTGTATGAGCATTGACCTCATAGTAGTTGTCACTGTACATACTAGGGAAGGAGACATTCGTCCGACCAATGTATTGCCGCTGTGTAAACCCGCAAAACACTCAGTTAGCAGCTATCTTTGTTTTCATAACCAACTGTACTGGTTACTGCGTGCACCTGTTTCTGTTTTGTTCATTTAATTGTGTGCTTTTTTAAATAATTTTTAATTTGATTATTTGTGTTCTGAATTATTCTGTGTAAGTATAATGGAGTCGGATTGTGTTGAACCGAACCGGGACCATCTCCTTCTGCCAGCAAATGATATGTAGAAAATACAATAAAAAAGTATTTTGGCTCTAAAAAGAATATCTCGTACTAGAAAAATTCAAATAAATTTTTAGGCTAAGTTGTACGCCTAACACAACCGGCTACAACCGTTATCTGCCTACACCATGCCACTGGATACTGAAAGATACAGTGAAAGATACTGAATTAACTTATTTATGTCCATATATATCTAGCTTATTATAATTTTAATGTACACCTTTAACTGCCTGAATACTAGCATAATTGGTTCACATAAATGTTGGAAAACGGTGTGATCGACATTGAAGACTGAGATCACTGTGAAATGCATGTGGCTTGATAGAAAGGCTTTATTTGTTATCAGATTAAGTGTAGCCATAGGTAAGTCAATGAAAGGAATCCTATTACACTCCACTGCAGCACGTTTGTTTGTTATATTAATTGGATTAGCTTTTACAGTTAATCTATGTTTCATTATTTTTTCTTTTGTTAATCTAAGTCTGGTAAAAAAAATCGCAAGTTATTACAGTTGTTATTAACATTTTATAACTATGGCTTTCATAAACATTTTAATACTCAAACAATGAAGAAATAAAATTTGGTTTACTCTTTTTCTTGTTTTTAATGGTTCTTTACTGTTGCTGACTATCAACTTCTCTCATACTCTCTTCAATTTTAGGCCTGGCGTAAGTCCTGATTTATCATTACTTTAGTGAATTCTCTTGTTAGATCTTCAGATTTTTCAAACATTTTGTGAAGATTTCTCCATGTGTGGTATCTTCACACCTTTATTATGGCAATATTAATCTGCTGATGTTGCAGTATCCATCCAACATTTTGCTGTAGAGAGGGAGGCTGTTCAACAGTAGCGTGGAACGAGAATGGCCTTTTTTTAATTTTTTTTTTTTTTAGTTTTGTAATAGTGGGGAAAGTTGCCTTTTAGGTTCAAAAAGAAGAAAAAAAATTTGGTTGCTATACTACAACATCTTGAGGTGCCGCAAAGAGCTTAAAGTTTGTAAAAAAATTTTAAAAATTGAAAAATTATAAACTTTGATAATTTATTTTTTATGGTTTTCTTGTACATATAATGTTACAAAAGATAGTTGTAAATACATATATAAGCATTAGAATTGGAAAAAATTATTAATTACAAAATATAATAATAATAAAAAAATATTTTTTAATGTCAAAAAGTTTGTATTTTTGCTAATTTTGAAACTTTTGCGAACGTTTTGGTTGTTACAAATAGTAGTAAATAAGGTTGAAATAAAAGTTCGTCAAATCAATTATATATTTTTTTTATTAGAGCACATGTAAAAAAATATCATAATACACTTTTAAAGACATTGAAAGTTCATTTTTTATGATTTAAAAAACCCTTAATAGTTTACAAATGTTACAGCTGCAAAATGTATGTTTCTACTTCATTGACACATTAAACTGTTTTTTTGTGTCAAATTTTGGCATGTTCTCACGTGAGTCAATTTTTGCTCTTATATATCCTTCTCTTGCGATTGAACCACAGACATTTTGAGCCAAATCGGTCACCAGTTTCACAGCTCTTTCCACTGCTTGCGTGTGACAAGGAAGCCGGGGAAAGTCGATAAGCGGGTCCACTTTACTATTTGGTTGAGCTTCAGATGTCTTCCGTGTAAAGTCTTTGAGAGAGTCAATGGAAATATGTTTTACCAAGGGGGGTTCAGTTACGTCATTTTCAGCCCATGAGATCATGTCGATGTAATCCTTTGCGTCAAAGTTTATCTTTGGAACTTTAAACTTGTGATGGTACAATCATGGTACATTGTATAATTACCTAAAATATGGTAACGAGATAATAAATATTGTATTTTCCTATTTTTTGACATACCCAACCCAACCTAAAACACACGATATCGAATTTACAGTGAGGGGACTATATTACAGTATTTGCCAGGATTTGAACTAATTCATGACAAAAAACGGTGTCACATCACAAAAAAAACAGTGTGCAGTTATTGCGATAAGCAGAGCCAAGCCTTCGTTACGTCAGAGGCTGAGAATGTGTTGACAACTACAAACGGCGATGTCAACACGTTAGACAAAGAAAATGTGATGTCAGTACACCCCACTTCCGCAGATTTCAACCAGGAATTGCCGTCATTCTGTTGCAACAACTAAGCAGCGCCGGCCGGCTGCCCATTCACTTACGAGTGAATTTTAACTTTTTAGACCACTGTAGGTGGTTAATAAACAGTTATAATAAATATAACAATACAGTGCGCCAACTCCAAGATGTGACCGGGAAAAACTCGCCGAACTCGCGGTGCGCGAAGTTCGTGCAAACCGAGAACAACCAGCAACACTACATTGGTGAGAACGTTCTTTTACATCTTCAATCCTTTGATTCATTCCCAATTCCAAATTTTGAATCAATATAAAATCATTTTAAATTCAATACTAAAAAATCATTTAAATTTTTCAATATATAAAGGGAGCTCCACTATGTATAATTTGTACCATGAGTATGTGAGAGTGAGTATTTGAGTGTGTGGGTTAAAAAATATTAAGTGTTGGGTTGTGCTGAAATTTCAATAATTTACGTTTAAATAATTATAACATATATTATAACGTATATCTTTTGTGTAGAGTAATATCATGGGGACAACGCCCATGGCGCAATATATATATCCATGTAACATTTATCATGTTTAATGTTAATAAATACTTTTATATGTTATTTGCAGTTTCGTTATTTCAGGTAATGGGTTTCACTGAACTGGTACGTGTTAACCGAATTCTGACCCTAATAATAGTAAATGTCGATCATACACAGTACAGTACAGACACTTGCACAACATGGCACCCTAGATTGTTGTACAGACAAAGTACATTGTACATTGTAATCAAACAATATAAATTAATATAAGAGATTACATTTGCGCCCTTAAGACAGGGACTAATAGATTACAAACTTCCTGACTCCGCCTCTACTTTCTGTTCTTGCTTTTAAAACACGTCGTAAACCAAGTTCTCTTACATTTTTGCGCTCATCACATAGCATGGACAAAAGGAGATTTTCTGCAGCAGCAAAGTACCCATTTCTTTGAATAACCGGGTCTAGAACGTGCTTGAAATCATCAGAGAGATAGCGTGAATATGAGATAAGCTTAAACAGATGTTTGGAACCATAAGTACATGAAGGTTTTAACTTAATGTTAAACCACACAGGTGCATACACTTTCACAATGTACTCAGCCAGAGTCTTAAGGTTTTCAGTTGGATTTTCAGTTGCCACATACAATCTAAGTATACGGTTTGCTAATGTAAGCCACCTGGAGTGAGGAAGTTTTCCAGGGTTTCTTAAAGATAAATCTGGTGAGCAATTTCCACTTGATACAGCGATACACATATCCAATAAATACTTCTGATCTGCGCTTAAATCATTTATGTTCTCCAAAAGAGGAAGGTTATTTTCAATTGGCAAGAAAGTAACCACAGGAAGATTAGCACAGTTTTCCAGCTGCTGACCTATTTCGCCTTTAAACTCATTGGGTCCCTTCGTTTTACCATCTAAATGACAAAAAAGATGTCGCAAAGGTAGCTCATTTCCTGTTTTTATCTTTCTATTCATATTAAAACGCCTATTTGAAACTTTTTATTGCATAATCAAGACACGTAAAATTCTTTGAAAAAGTTACAAAAAGTGTGTTTTATAAAACTTTACCGCTCTTGCGGCACCTCAAGACATAATCCAAAAAGTTAAAAAAAAATTGTATGTCTTTTTTGATATAAAAACTGCTTTTTTGACAGTATTTGAAATAAAAAAAAAATTTTGACAACTTCTTAAAAAAACTTAAAAATATAGCAAAAATTGTAATTTTATGAAAATTTATCATCCTTGCGGCACCTTAAGACGTGCTCCAATATTTTTCATATCTTTTTTTTATCTTGTCTACACCAAAAGGCAACTTTTCCGCGCTATTACAAATTAAAAATCCAAACTTGATTTTTTCGTTCCACCCTATTCAACAGTTAGTGAGGTGTTTATCCATCAAGAATTTTCTTCATTCAGTTATTATTATCCACGTCTTTAACACATTCATATTTTTCATAGTTCTTTGATGTACTTGTTTTGCATACCTTTGAGTTTACCCATCCCAGATGTATTTTCATTAATTTTTTTTTTAATGACCTTTTCAAAAGTAATTTTCCTGCCTGTGTAACAATCTAGTAATAATCAGGTAACAATGTTTAGTAATCTAGTAACAATCAGGTAAGGCTGATCAAATAAAATATATATTGAATCAGTGGGTTGGTATCAATAATTTTGTTTTAGAAAAATTCAGTTTCTTTGGTTCCATGTCAAAATGCCAATATAAAAATGTACCATTGATGAAATGTCAATATGAATAAAATTGTTGTTCAAAATGTTGCCAGCGAACAAAATGTTGTTCTAGCGTCATTACGGAATTTTAAGAAAACAGTAAACTATAAGCCAGTTTCATTTAAGAAATTATTTGGAATAAAATGTGTAAGCATGCACACGTGTGTTAATTATTGGAATTTAAAATAGTGTTACACCATTACAGAACGTTCTACATGTTTCTCGGCTATCCCAGCAGAGTCCAGCTGTAATTTTTGTGTGCATATGTGACAATTAACATGCAAGGCAGTTTTATGTAATACGGAACATGCTCGTACATTCAATAGTGTTGTTCGACAAGCTTCTCAACTAGCCCAATGGTGTGTGTTTCTGCCAAGGTCCCACTGAACTGTCCTCTAGAATTTTCGATTGCTTGTTAAGGACGCATATTATGGAACCCTGCAGACTATAAATACCCCTGTTTAGTCTTACATCGGCGATCACTCAGTTGAGTTTATGTCGGGCGATTTATACAGTGCGTTTCAAGTGGTGTATTAGGGAAACGTGTCTTTAGTGTGGAATTCTTTATAGTTGACATTATTATTTGTGTGGACAGATTAACTTGAATTATTGTACAAGTATAATCTTGTTGAATAACTTGGTGATTACAAACTGTTAAATGTGATAATTAAAGCTGGTTTTTAGTGATTTCATTGGTGTCTTGTATTTTATTTTCCACTACACCATACGACGATCAGGGAGACCATCGTACCAACGTGTTTAATAATATTCTATAGCTGAATTCTAAAGGGATTATATTAAAGTTATTTTCTATTTTATTTTAGTTTCTATTTTATACTAAAGAAGTATATAACATTTCTGCAGTCTGACAGTTTTTATAACAAATTGTGTATATAGAGTTTACTTCTAATAGACTTTTTATATTTCTCGTGTATTAATTATGATTCCACTTAGTATGTTTCACTAAGAAGTGATATATATGTAATCATAGCTGTTATAATCTGTAAAGCAGAGCAGGTTAATGAATTTTTAGGTGATAATAATTTTCAGTAATGAAAAGAATTCTTGCAGTCATTCACTACAAAGTTTTGATAGCAGTGATAATTATACTAATAGTAAATTACCAAATTTTAAAGTTTAATTATGACAGTAATTATCAAAATAATTATAATGAAAGTAATGTAATTAAACGTAGTCTGTAAAATTGTTGCTCCTCCTGTAAAGATAAAGATCAAGTGGTGAAGCAAGTCATGCTTTAAAAGTAAAAGTTCTGAAACTTCCATGTTAGTTAGTTGACTAATTAAATTGTTCAATTATTCGGTTTAGTGATTAACTAAAGAATTTAGCAGTGTAGTCTCTCATTGGGTCATTTGCATGAATTACTGTATACACGTGATGCATAGCATAAAAACTATCTTTCGATCTTCCAACACTTCTATGTCCAAAAAGCTTATATTCTCATACTGTTTTTAGTAGTATGTTAGTATATTAGTATGATATACTGCTTTTACAAAATGTTAGTTTGTAAATAAGGCCACCCAGGTGCAGTCTCCTCTTGTATACTTACATACAAGACCCCTGTACCTACTTACGTACCTACGTAAGTATATATATATTGTAACGTAGCGGTTTTTGTAGAGGTTTTAGCGAAAACTTTGTATGTTGCTTATTGGGTGTTCGTCTTATTTAATTAAGCTCCCAATGTTGTGTACGCCAATCTGTAATGTAGCAGTTTTCTTAGAGGTGTTAGTGTACTACAGTTACAGGTATATTGTTAATTCAGCCCCACTATTGTAAGCGCCAATCTGTAACGTAACGCAGTGAGGTATAGTAGAGTTATATTATATGCCCCACGTTGTATGCGTCAATCTGTAACATACTGCCTTGAGATATTAAAGTTTCCGCCTCTCCGCAGTCGCCACTTATGAATTATAATAACTGAAGTTTAAAAAATAAAGTATTTTGTAATATTACTCAATCTAAGCAGAAATCGAGAGTGTGTGATTTGGGGTCAAGTAGGGAAGTTGTTCAGCCTTGTGAGGAAGAGAGAGTAAGTACCGATTATTTACACTCGGTTTAGGCGATTTTGGAAATTTTTCAAATTGTTCGCTGTGATTTAAATCAGCTGATTGTGAGACGAGTTTCCACACATAGTTCAACCAGCCTACACTATGGCGAAATATGACCCAATGTATCAATCTCTTCTATTTTGTGCTGAAATCTATTACAACTACCCACTACAAAAAATATAACACATTTTTATTATTCAATATCATTTTTCAATAATATTTATTAATTATATTATTGTTTTTTGTTTTCCTGCCACCAAAATACAAGTATCACAATCGATCTTTACTTAATTAAGACATAATATCGACTTCCTCGAATAAACATGGAATTTTAAAAGAAAAATTAAATGAACAAAAACAATTGATGGTAATGTGCTCAGATAAGAAGAATAAAGAATAATTTAATGACTCCAATGAAACCAAAGGAGGATGATAATTAATACAATGATTAGAATTTCTCGGAATTGAAGATTAGATAAGAAGAAATGATACGGAGAAATATGTCACAAGAAGTAAAGTCAAAAGAATTTTAACATAAGGCCTATCAATAATGTTATATGCTATTAGTTAATGGAAAAGAAGAAGGAATCAAGAAGAAGAAGAAATATATAAATTTTTCTTTTGTTTAATTTTTCTTCTGTTTGTTACCATTAAAAATATTACTTTTTCCTATTATTTCATTTTAAATCAATTCTTTATAACTCTTATTTACTAATCTGTTCTTATTTTTTGTTAAATTAAATGGTTTCGAAATATCTTAAGTAAGTTGTACTTACATAGTTTTTATTAAATCGTCTTGTTCCTGAATAAATTGTTGAGTAAGTTGTTCTTACAGTTTCTTTAGAATTTTGGGTTTTTTAGTCTCTTCATTCTAAATTATATGGTTTCAAAATAACTTGAGTAAGATGTCCTTACATGCTTTTAGAATTTTGGGGTTTTCTTCCGCTATTCAATGGGCTGCTGGGTCGGTTTTCAGAATTTCAGTCCCCTTTTCTGTGGTTGGTTATTGTTTAGTTTAACCATGGTCCATTAATTCAGGTACTCCCTTTACTCGGATTACTGGGGTATTCATAATGATTTTGGTATTTGTTATATACCTCTCTTTCACTTGGCATCGCAACTCAGCTGATATAAAGTCTTCATAGAAGTCACGGTTTTCCGTCATAGTTCGTTCTTTTTTAACTAATAAGTATTGTACCTCCTCTAACATAACATAGTTGCTCATATTTAATCTCATTTCATTCCCTTTTACCTCTGGATTATTTACCAAATATTTGAATGTTATATTCCGTCTTGAAGATATGACTGATATTGTCTGATACACTTCCATCGTCGACATATTTAATTGAGATCTAAACTTAATTAATTCCCTCTGTTCATTAATTGGGAGGTTAAATACATTAATTAATCCATCTGTAATCATCTCCCATTCTTCCCTTGTATTTATTATTTTCTTCCTACATGTTTTTCTTATTTCCTTGGTCTTCTTTTCCAGGTATTGATTATCCTCTTTGTTGTGGCTATTTTTATTTTCCGATGGCATTACACCTTGGTATTCTGTAATTTCTATCTCCTTCCTGCCCTCTTCTGTATTCGGACTTACTTTAATACCTTCTGAAGTGCTGTCTGATGTTTCATCCAAATTCTTGACACTATGGTCCATTTGTTTATTTGTCTCCTCCTTGTATGTATCTGCTTTTTGGCTAAGTGTATTAATATTTTTAAAGTTCTCCCCGAAAGTTTTCCATATCTCCTTATTGAAATTCTCCATTTTACCCTCAAATTGTTTTAAATTCTCATTATTCTCTTCAAATTTTGCATTCATCTCTTCTCTATGTCCTTCAACCGTTTCCTTCAGTTCATGGTATTGTTCATTCATGGTTTGTTTGATATTTCCATGAATGGTTTCTATTTTTTCATTTAGTTGTTTGACTAAACTTTCCTGAATGCTATCTATTTTCTCATTGGTCTGTCTATTTTGTTCCTCCTGTTTCTTAAAATTCTCCTTATTTTCCTCATTGGTTTGTCTAAAGTTTTCCTCCTGTTTCTTAAAATTCTCCTCTATTTTGTTATTGGTTTGCTTTAAAGTTTCCTCCTGTTTTCTAAATTGTTCATTAGTTTGTTTATTCTGTTCCTTAAATTGTTCTGCCATAAATTTCATCATGTCTTGCCAATTAGGTTCTTCTCTGGCTACCGCTTTGTCTGGTTGATCCCCTTGGGCATCCTCTTCCACTATTTCCTTTTCCGGTTCCCTAACTACTTCGTTTTGTTCTTTATCCCCTGTCGGTTGGTCCATTTCACTGTCCGTGACTAATTCTATTTCTTGTTCCTGTCCACCTTCTTCCTTCTCCTTTTCTTCTGCCCTCTTCTTCAATTTGCCTCGGGTATTATGCATTTCTTGTTTTCTCATAACTGCCGACGATAATTAGATTTTTTGGTATATGAATTTATTAAATATATCAAAATTCTTTTCTAATTACAGCCCTTTTACGTTGAGCGCCAATCTGTAACGTAGCGGTTTTTGTAGAGGTTTTAGCGAAAACTTTGTATGTTGCTTATTGGGTGTTCGTCTTATTTAATTAAGCTCCCAATGTTGTGTACGCCAACCTGTAATGTAGCAGTTTTCTTAGAGGTGTTAGTGTACTACAGTTACAGGTATATTGTTAATTCAGCCCCACTATTGTAAGCGCCAATCTGTAACGTAACGCAGTGAGGTATAGTAGAGTTATATTATATGCCCCACGTTGTATGCGTCAATCTGTAACTTACTGCCTTGATATTAAAGTTTCCGCCTCTCCGCAGTCGCCACTTATGAATTATAATAACTGAAGTTTAAAAAATAAAGTATTTTGTAATATTACTCAATCTAAGCAGAAATCGAGAGTGTGTGATTTGGGGTCAAGTAGGGAAGTTGTTCAGCCTTGTGAGGAAGAGAGAGTAAGTACCGATTATTTACACTCGGTTTAGGCGATTTTGGAAATTTTTCAAATTGTTCGCTGTGATTTAAATCAGCTGATTGTGAGACGAGTTTCCACACATAGTTCAACCAGCCTACACTATGGCGAAATATGACCCAATGTATCAGTCTCTTCTATTTTGTGCTGAAATCTATTACAACTACCCACTACAAAAAATATAACACATTTTTATTATTCAATATCATTTTTCAATAATATTTATTAATTATATTATTGTTTTTTGTTTTCCTGCCACCAAAATACAAGTATCACAATCGATCTTTACTTAATTAAGACATAATATCGACTTCCTCGAATAAACATGGAATTGTCAAAAGAAAAAAACATATATGGTTTTGTTTACCAAATTTTATACTATTTTTTAAAACATCAACCAATATATAATTCTTTTTATTTCCCCAGGGTTAAGGGTAAGTTCTTTTTGTTATGAGATGGTCAGAAATGGATAATTACTAAGCTTTACAAATACTGAAAAATATTAAATAAATTTGTTTATTTTTCCGTTTAGTATGTAGTTCCAGAAAAGTCCGTAAGAGAGCAGCGTGCGTTTGTTTACTTTAGAACATGTGATTAATTTTGACTAGTTTTTGTGTTCTATTTAACCATTCGGAATGTGTTTTCTTCATCAACTATTAAACTAAATGTTTATATTACCTCTCTTCTTATAGTTCTTACTGGAAGGAAGCCTTTTCTCTAGTGAGGTCCGTCTTGAGTTGTAATTTCATTACCGTCTGGCCCATATTCTATCGTCAACTTGAAACATCACGAAACTAGGCCGAATCATCAGAAGGGTTTTCTTTCACAGTTTATTATGGAGTATAATCCTTTAATTTTGATAAATAAGGTATGATTATATAGAGTTCATATTGCTTTTTAATTTTGTACTAGTTTTACACTTCTCCCAAGTTTCAGAAAGGATATTTTAATAGAATTGTGGTAGCATCATTTTGTCAACTCGCCAGGTTTTTTCCAAATTTTATTATTAACAATACTTGTTATTCTCGTCACTCTTAGTAACCCAAAATATTTTTATTATACAGGCAGTTTGTAATTATTATAAATTTATATTTTATTTACCGAAAAATAATTCTTTTTAATTCCGGTTTCTTTACCAATTTGGTTTACATAAGAGGTTTCTGTTCATTTTCTTATGACCTGGTATATAAGTATTTAATATTTTTATTATCTCTAAATGAATTTATATAGTATTTATTAGTCTCTCATAGTATTCCTACACTGCACTACTTCCTGTTGCCATTTCCCTCATATAGTATTATTTTAATTTTTTATTATCCTTTGATATTTAAACTTTTTATGTTTTTTAAAACGAACCCTGGGTTATCTTATATTATAACACAAATATTTGAAAAAATATAACATTAACTTAGGTATTACAATTGGTTGTCTACACAATATAAATATTACAATAAATTAATAAAAATACAGAATCAGTTAGTAGCATTATAGTCTACTATCATAGTTTTATAATTCCCAAACCTACAGCACAATTCTGTAATAAGTTACCTTCACTTTCACTTTTTACCTCAATGGGTACACTATAACTCACTTGTAACTGCATATCACTCGAATTGTTTACAATGTTTAGTGATACAGATTAATTTTGGAGCTAGTTATAGGTTACCCATTTCTGACCTTTATGTTTTTACATGATTTAATTTATTGGGACCGGGTTATGTAACGTTACAATATGTATATTGTAATGTGACAAACATTACATGCCCAGTCAAACAAAATAAAATGATCAATCCTACCTCTATCAAGGAAAAATAATAGAAAATGTAAAATAAAACTATAAAATAAGTAAGAGAATAAAGTTAAAAATAATGTAAAATCCAACACAGAGGTACAATACCAAGTAAGAACAATATTGTAAATAATTATAAGCTGAACACCGTGGAAAAAAAATTGATAAGTGAAGGAAGAAAAAGTGTATATAATGAGTGATCAGTAATAACGGAAAAGACTTACAATTAATGATTCACCCCAAATGTATGAACCAAAAGAAACATAGACTATAAGTAAGATTAAAGGAGACATGATTTATATCATTTTGAATGTTCAGCAACATTGTATTAATTAGGATTTAAAGACAAGTCCCATATTTGTTTCAAGAGAAAAGACTACAATTAGAAAGTTCAATTTGTTTAAATAATTGTATTAAGAGTTAGTTTATATGTTATATGTTTTGTGTGTAATAATGTTAGTAATATTGCTATTAAGAATATTATGCTATTATGAATTGTTAAAGAAGAAAAAGGTTGTAAGAAAATAGACACACTGTTATGTATAAAATACCATAGGTACGTAAATTAGGCTGACACACTAAATAGAATTAATCAGTCAACAAAATTTGGCAAACTAAGGAAAAAATTACTACTATGGAATGTAAACCAGTTTGTAATAAGTAATAATCCCATCAATGAATCCCAGCCATAAAGGCACAACTCTAAAGTAGCATGTCTATAATTCCTGTTTTAAGGTAATATTAGTGTTGGAAGGTAATAGAAGCATTAATTTCAGATAATAAAACCACTATAAAGATAATATAAACAGTAAGAAATATCCTACTCAACAAAACAAAATGTTAAATTGTTCAGTAGAAGGTAATACTAAGGAAGTCACAGTGACTTATGCTAAAAGTAAAAGAAATCAACTATTAGTAAAATAACTAGTAGTATAATAAATTAATTAATCAGAAATGGTATAACTAAGAAACCAGATGATGTCAGTATAAAGGTAATTACAATGTTTAAACACACAAGCCAAACAGAAAATATCTTCAGTAAATGTAAACCTATATGAAAATAGTGTAAAGACCAAAATTTTGTAAAGATGGTAATTCATCTATTAGGAAACGGACACCAACCAAAAGGGATATCAAAGTCTTTGTAATTTTATAATGAAAAACACTATGTAATTAGATGTAACTATAATTATATGATAATTAGGGAGTAAATTAGAGTGAATTGTAAAAATCTTATAATTTAAATAATAAAGGTCATGTGACACCTAAGTGCATTGAGATTAACCAATGAGGAATTTTCAAAATTTTCTCGAACTCGTTGAAGAGGAAGAAAAAACATGACAGTCTATTGTTAAATCTAAAGGTATCAACATCAACTCAGTGAAGTTAATGGCCAGAGTACTGGTGAGGATCAGATCCGAGTGTAACGAGAAAAAATACAAGAATATAAAAGAAAAAAAATATATAAAGTGACAGAAGATTCAATAAAAATGTAACAAAATAACAAGAAATAACCAACATGAAGTCTATTAGAAGAAGCTAATATAAAAACAATAACGGTAAAGGAGAGAAATATCAGACGGTGAGATCGAAAATATCCTTATATTAATAAACTCTTTAATAAACTACACCAACACCAAGATTAACTGCACTACACTTCATAACAGCACAAAAGTGAACATAAAAGCAATTGCGAATAGACACAGTGAACTTTATTAGGAAAAAACATTTATTTAAACAAAATAACAGCAGCATTTTCCCATATAACGTTAGCTGGTCAGCAAGCGGCCATCTTTGATTTTTGTAGCCGTTCGCTCACAGCGATGCCAGTTCGGCTTTTGGTAGAGAATTAACATTTTGTTCTAGACAAATAAAATTAGTTTAAACCAATTTAGTCAATTATTGTAAGGTATTGTACTTACAAACCGTGTTTCTTACTTTATAATAGCAGTCAGATAAGAACCTAACTACATAACATTATTAAATATTTTATAAAATTTGTAACGACCCAACTGAGTGTGAGTCGATACAGGCAGAATACATTTCGTCCCAATAGTTGTCGAATCAACTCTAAATAAAGAAACGTTTTAATAAAAACAAATTAAACTGGTACATCGAGTATTATTTTTTTGTAATTTGAATTAGGATTAAGGGTTTTCAGGCATTAAAGAAGAGAAAACTTACAGCGGCCATTGGAATTAGATTCAACCCAAGGAGCCAGCGACATAACCTAATTCTACCGAATCGATACGGAAATCGAACGGGATTTACACAAACCATTTGTTTCAAATAAATTTTACCACTCGAGAGAGAGTGAATGCAATAATAATTAGCCAGTTTTCTTACTAATAAAGATAAATTTTGGGAAGAATTATGAGAAATTAATTAAAATAAATAAAAGAAAAAAAAGAGAATAAAATTTATTTCTTTTGAATAAAAAATAAAATTTATTTTTGACCATATATTTTCGACAAGCAAACACGAATTTAAATAACGTTAACAGACCTAGATTATTTCAACCTGTACATTACAAATTGACGTAAACAACGTGTGGCTGGGTAAAACCATAAAACCCTACCAGTACGTTACAATATATGTATATATTACAACAACACATATAATTATTTAATATAGGCATGTCGAGCCCCAAGTTAACGGGCGACTAAGTTATATAACAACACAAACATATTATTTAATATAATTTAAATTGTATAGCCCCGCGTTCTTGGGATGCCAATTTTATACAACGATTCCTTTTATATATGCAGGTTGTAAATAATTATAACAATACCAGGTGTAACTATAATAAGAGGTACTAGATTTATGAGTAGTTAAAAATTCATTTTTATTGTTTTATCAAGCATTATAAATAATAAAACGTTGTTAATAATCTCCGATCAAGATATCACTCATTATTAAGTGTTTATCTCTTAAGCTATACGGTGTTACACACATTTAAAACACTCTTACATCTAGACATGTTAATAATCTTAATCTAGACATTTATTCAATTTGATTTACTAAAACAAAATAAAATTTAAATGTAATTTTAATTGAATTCATTTAAATCAGATCTGACCTCAGCTTGCTCAGTCTATACCAATGTTTAAAAAAAATAAATTTAAAATTATATTAATTACTCTCAGACTGGCATTTGTTTCATATTCAAAATTTAAATTATTCAACTCTTTTTTTTCTATATTTCTCTATATGCGATCGCTCATTCTTACGACTAAAACATTTATCTAAGACTCTATTACATTATTTCTAATTATAAACTTTTTTGTTTGAATTCACTGTCTCTTTATATAGTCTTTATGAGCTTTTTAAAAAATCATTTATAAATGCTTTATGCATGTCACCTCGAGTTTTGATGACCTTACGACTTATTGACGGGGTCCAGCGTTGTCCATAGTTGGGTTCCCGTTACTACCGGCTTGGCGTGGTCCTGGATATGTCCAGAGTCCAGCGTCGTTCTCCAGCAGTGTGTGGTCTGTCCCAGAGAATTACTATCTGCTGCGAGGTGGATCTCATTTGTCTGTTAGGCGTCTAAAAAGCATCTCCTAACGTCCAGCATATCGCGTCGCTCTTTGTAGCTTCTCTGTAGATATTCTTGCTGACTTAAATGGTCCCGGTACTTTACATTTCCCGAAATATTGTAAACATAATTACTGAATGTCTTTATTTGTTCGTAGATGAGACTTATAATAAAATAAAACGCTTCTGCCGACGGACAGCGTGTCCGACTGCAACTGTGTCTTGAAATGGAGAGAAGGGTTTCCAGTCAAACCCTTAATTTATACCCTCTTGAGATTCCGCACCTGTTGGTTCCGAAATTATCCTGTCGAGACCTGCAGATCACATGCTAGCCCCCACTCCCGAACCTTTTCATGTATTTGCAATTTTTTGCAAATGGCAATGTTTTGTACGGAATCGAGATAGCACAAATCAGCTAATTTGATTAAGTGCTCACTGTATTAATTTGAGCGTCTTAGGGTAATTTGCATATTTTTGGCACGTTTATTTCGCACTGACTTCGCGTAGTGTGTCCTATTAACGTAATATTCTTTCTGTGGATAACTATAAAATTTAAACACACTTTGGTGCCTTTTGTTTGTTTATACACTAATTAGTTTTCACACAGTGAATTAAAATAATTATTTTTGTAATTACTTGTGGAGGGTAGGTGAGATTCCTGTCTATACATGCATCACTAACACACACAAGATACACACGTAACACACATACAATCAAGGAGGTGTTCTTTGCCTGTTGGAACAGGTTAATTTCTCCCCTAGTATAACAATGAAACATTTTTACAATCCCAGACCTGTCCATTTACCCCAAACATATAATAATTTTACAAATTTATATTTATTTAAATCAATGCTCAATACAGCATATGGCTGTATCGTTGCATTATTTCTCTGCTTGAAAAAAAATTTAATAAATATTGTAATAAAACTTTAAAAATTCTGTGTTCTGATCTTCCTTTGTAATCAAGCCCCACTGTTTGGGCTAGCCAATTTGTAATAAAATAATAAATTCTGGTGTGTAATAATTGGTGTGGCTCTCGAGGTTTCCTGGTCTGAAACACTTCCTTTAGTTTCCCAGTTGATCGAGTCCCAAATGTAGCAAAACCTGTCAAATAGTGTTAAGCTGTTGAAGATATATATATGTTTAGTATCACCAAATGTTAAAAAAAAAAAATTTATAATTAAAAAAAATTTCTTTTTATCAATTAATTAATTAAAATCAATTAATTAATGGTGTTTTGTGAAGTTTTAAAACGTGTATCACTTCTCTATGAAATTTTATTGATGTTCTTGTATTTTCCAATAAACTACAACCACTCATAAGATTGTCTCCAGGACAATCGATATTTGTTTACTTTTTCGTTTTGGAGGTTATCTTCCTTTGCATGTGGTAAAATTCTGGTAGTTTATTCTTAAAATTATATTAATTGTAATTTGTTATAATAATGAAAGAAAGAACTATTTTGAGGTGAAAAGTATAAATGTTTTATTAAATAATTGAATAATGGACTCTTTTCGATTATATAATCGACTCTCAGGGTATCGAACAGTTACAAGGTTTGATATATAAAATTCAATAGGGTTCTTTAAACAGCTAGTTATGGTTAAAGTCAGAGAAATCGGGCCAATATTAAAAAAGTATAACGTTACAAACAGTTAATTACTAATACTAGGTACATACATTGAAAATAAATTGAAATAAAATAATTTGTTGTCACCATACAGCTGACGGAAACGAGGAGGCGTTGCTCACGACAATTGCAAATGGCTGCCGTCAAGTTGGTAAAAATGTCCTTCGGAAATGCGACGTTCCAAATAAGATATTTTCTGGTAGTATTCACGTCCTGGTGTCCGCAAATCTTCCTTCTGATGTTGTGTAGTGTCTGGAGTGAAGTTTCTGTGTTGTATTTTGTATATCTGTTTATGTATAAGTTAGTTCACTTTTCTGTCATTCGGCACTAATTAACGGTTATGTTGTATACTGTTTTCTTGTGTTTAATAGTTTTATTCGGTGTAGTTAGGTGCTGTTCAATGTTATTTAGTCTATAGCAATTGTTTTTGTCACTATGTAGACGTTCCAAAATCGTTTTACTCGTCACTCGCGATTTTCAAAAATGTGTCGTTCACTGACTCGCCATTACCGTACGATTAGTTAGGTTAACTGTTATATTCCGCTCGTCAAGTTCACCGTACAAATACCAATAATCAACTCTCTATTTCCTCCAGTTTCGACTAAAATCTTAGCCAATATAATATTATTCTTTACATTGTTCAAATATAATTTTGCATCCTGTGCATATTTTCAAATACATTATATAACTGCCTAAACTTTGGTTATTAATTAATTTTATTTGCTAGATGTAATTTAAATTAATCCTTCAGTTCATTCGGCGTATTTTAAGATTGAATAATGCCGTTTTATTATGTTTTTTTTGTCTAAAATTAGTAATTTTACTTTCATTTTGTATTTAGTAAATTTCCAAAATCAACTTCCTGTCATTATGCAATTTCAGCCATTTTTCAGTTATATTTATTATTAATAATCTCATATTGTATTAAAAGGTTTATATTCCCTTATTTTCTTGTAATTATTTGAATTGGTTTATTTCTAAAATATTATTTTGGAATATATGACTCCCCCCTCCAAATTTCTGAGTTTTGTCATTTTCATTTTTATTTATAATTCTGAATATAATTTTATAAAATCTTTCTAAGTGGTATGTGTAATTATATGGCTTCATCTCAGGTTTATTTTATCTAAATCCCTTTTGTTTAATTGCATTTAAATGAGTAATTTCTCTGTTTTGATGACGTTTGGTTTTCATTATTTTGCCTAGATTTTTTAACAAGTTTTGTCTTACAAAATTTTTCTACAAACAATAAATACTGTGTTGTACCCTCTCTGACTTGTAAAATATGGTATTATAAACTAAACATTTTTCCAAATAACACAACAATAATTAGTATTGGTTTCAATACAATGAACAGTTAAACAAATAAGAAATATTTTCAAAGATGGTTGTCTTCAACATTCAGACATTTTTTATACTCAATACTTATTACTAATATAGAAACATTATTCACAAAAGAGGTTTTTTACCAACTAACATCTTAATTACTTATTACTATTAACACAAGTAATAAATATATTTACAGTTATGATGTTAGTTGTGGCAAATTTAAATAAATGTCCTTATATCTAATACATTTTTAAAATCCTTATTCTATATTTACAAAACCTTATATCTATATTCTTATTTGCTAACTATTATACTAAGTTGGATTATGCAGTTTTTTAAACTGTCCTTTAAATATTGTATTGGGTAATTGTACCCTGTCACCGTATAATTAAATCTGTTTTTTCTCATTCTATAAAACAAAATGTCACTTCAAACAGATTTATATCTTGTTATTATTAACTGTAACATATTTACATGGTACAAATTTTAAGTCACTGAAAGTTGCATTTTTCATTGTACTGTATTCAATGTTTGTGATTGCCAAGAATGAAACATAAGGTTTATTTTTTATAATACCCAAAACTAGCACTGGTTCACTATACACTTTTATTTTGTTATTGCTAAATGGTTGTGTAGTCTTATTAACATCAATAAATTGGTTAGTGTGTTACAATGGAGATTTGTTCCTTGGGTACTATATTATTGTTTCATCTTGGTTCACTGGCAACTCTTACTCTACACACTTTTCTCTCTTAATTTTATGTACATGTTGTTACTGTCCAAGACTAATTCGTTATACTTTTATTTGTATTTTACTATTTATTTTGGGATATGGGGATGTGGGTGTCTTTTATAAGAGCATAATATCTTCCTCAGGATGCTGCCTTCTTCTTCTTTCTTCAAAGGTGTCTTCTTGGACTGGTATCTTCTCCATCTTCTTCTTGATGCCATCGGGTTTCTTGGGATTTCTTCGTCTTCTTTGGAATTTTAGAAATACATCACCTTTATTGGTGGATCTTGCCTTATTCAGTGTTTCTTTTCCATTTACTTATCCTCGTTGTGGGTTTAGTCATATTTTGTTGCTTCTTTATATCCTCCTTACCTTCCTGGGTTATATTTTTTAAAAAACCTTGGGTTATTAGACTGGTTTTGGATGACTCATCACTAGTAATTTATTTTATTGGAACTTATATTTTTTAAATAATAATGATTGCTTTGCACAGTTGCTATGAATTAATTCTTTATATTTAATTTAATGCTTTTCTCCGGATTTAAATGTTATAATTTTTTTATTCTAATGATCAATGCCATTCATTATTATGCATTTATCTGTCACGTTACAGATTGCTCTCCTCCAGAAGTAATTATTTCAGACATGTTTATGGATGAAATAATTTCTTATGATAATTTCATCATTTCTTATATTTCATTTTCTTCTCCATTTCTATATCGACTTTTATATTAGAGTTTAATTAATTGTATATATATAGTTACTTATTTTACTATTGATCCTTTTCGGATAGTTAGTGCCTTCTGAGATATTATTATTATTGTAATACATTTTCTTTCTTTATAAACTTCGTGTTGCATCCTTGGGATATTAATTCCCTAACATTCCCTATCACGTGGGCTGGGGCAGTTCAGAGGGGCACTGTACGCTACAAAATCTCTGCTGGCCATACACCACTTCTACAATTTGAGTCCAGAGGCATATTCATCTCTGCTCAAAAAACATAATGCTGCTGGAATTATCTTCAGTCAGTCATTGAATAAATAAATAAAAAGTAGTCTCATTTTCGACTAATAAAAATATCTTTGGATTCTTCACTTCGTAGTTTCTCAGATTATCTCACATTTTCTATCTTAATAAATCTTCATAATTATTATTATACTCATTATATATATATTTTTCTAAACTCTTAACTTGTCTGATATATTTATTTTAATTATGGGTGAAAACTTTTCTGAATAATTCTTGTTACTGGTCATAGTGTAACTCTTTTTCTTCTCCATCTGAATTCTCTTTATACTTCCTTCTGGTTACTTACAGTGTTAGCATGGTCTCTATATATAGTATTTTCTTATTCATTATTTGAATGGTCTTAATATATTATATTTAATTTTTAAATTTGTATCTTTATATTAGATATGCAGGTTGTTATTTTGATCATTTTATTTAAACATTTTTGTTCTTTCCTTTCTCTTAGAAAGTTATTAATCCGCCTTCGCATTCATTAACATTAATTCATTTATATCATATTTCATGTGGTAATTCTTCTCTTTGCATTTCATATAGGTCTTATTATTATAATTTGTTCAAAATCATCTTCTCCATATGTTTGGTATGAGTTGTTCTTCTTTGCTCTTAATTAACTGTTTTCATTATCGTTTCATAAGTAATTAGTCTCTTTGCTTCCAAATTTTTTCCTTCTCTTGCATATTACACTCTTTTTGTTTTTCTTCTCTACTCCTTCAAATGCTAATGTGAATATCTAGCATTTATTCTGGATTAAAGTTAATTCTCTTTTCTGAATTAATCATTTTATTTTCTTCTAAATTCAATTATAAATGGCACATATTTATTTTTAGAACTTTGTTAGTTTTATGCAAAATCGCAAACTATTCTTTTTATTTAATGGCATAATATTTCTCATAAATCATTGTAATAAGTTGATCTTATCTTGTTTCAAAGTTCTATCAACATTCAAATTCTGTTTGATTCATTTATTTCGAGAATTGTTTCCTTCAAAATTGTTTATAGTAAGGTGATCTTACAATTATTTCTGAATGTTTTGGTATTTCTCTAAATTCAAATTCTTCTTAATTATTTACCATAAAGTTTTCTCACAAACTTAGTTATAGTAAGTTGGTCTTACTTCATTTTTAAATTTTTTGTATATTAACTTCAAAATTCCTTTCTTCTATTTTTCCATAAAGTTTCTTCTTAAATATTTGGTAGTAAGATGTGCTTACATTTGTTTTTAAATTTTGTTGGTTATAAAAAAAATTCTAAATTCCTTTTTATTAAATTGCCATAAAATATTTTCTCCAAAATATTTGTTTGTAAGTTGTACTTACTTATTTCTGAATTTTTATGTTGTTTAAATTCAAAATTTCTTTCTTTTTACTTTTTCCATAAAGTGTTTTCTCCAAAATATTTGTTTGTAAGTTGTACTTATGTTTTTTTAGAATTTATTTGTATATTAAATTCAAAATTCTCTTCTATTTTAATTCTCCATAATGTTTTTCTCAAAATATATAGTTGTAAGATGTACTTATTTTTATTTTAGAATTTAGTGGTTTAAATACAAAATTCCTTTCTTTTTAATTCTTCCAAAAAGTTGTTTCTCATAAATCAGTGGTAGTAAGATGTACTTACATTAGTTTTAAATTTTTATGTTTTAAATTCTAAATTCCTTCTTTTATTTTTTCCAAAAGTTGTTTTTCTCAAAATATATTAGGTTGTAAGATGTTCTTACATCATTTTAGAATTTTTCTGTTATATTAAATTCAAAATTCTCTTCTCTTTTAATTCTCCATAATGTTTTTCTCAAAATATATAGTTGTAAGATGTACTTACTTAATTTTAGAATTTTGTAGTTTAATAAATTCTAAATTCCAAACTCATTCTTCATAATACTTTTTCGTAGATGCTTGATTGTATACACCTTTGATTCTTCCTGAAACGATTTCCCTCAGTTCATAGGTATTGTTATGCTTATCCTTTACCACAACATATGGTCCTGTATAAAGTAATAATAATTTTTTGGTTATACCTTCTAAGGTGCTGGGCAGCTCTCGATTTTTTAGGAGAACTTTCTCACCCTCTTTGTATGTTATTATACGCCCTATTGCCTTTTGGTATTTGGCTTGCCGTATTTCTTGGTCTTCTGCCACCTTGTTGTAAAATCTCAACTGGTTGAATTTCCGATCATTGTTTGGTGGAAATTCAATGATTTGTTCAATTTCTCGGGGAGTCGGCTTCTCATACATGGCTGAGTATGGTGTAATTCCTATAGCTGGATGGTGGGCGAAATTTAGGAATGTCTCTGTCGCTGCTAAGTACTCTTGCCACTTTTTCTGTTGGTTGTGACAGTACGTGTGCAAAATCCTACCCACTTCTCTCAGTACTCTCTCAGCCGGATTGCTACTTGGGTGGTAGACTGACGTCTTATAAGTTTTGATCCCAAGTGCTAATAAAGTGTCTCGCCACCTCCTCCCCTTAAATTGTGTACCATGGTCGGTAATAATGGAAGATGGTCTACCAATCTCTGGCACATACAAATCGATGATCACCGCCAGAACCTTTGCTGTTGTTGCCCGATTAACCGGATATAGCTTTATATATTTGGTGTAGTGGTCCATGATGATTACCAGGTATTTATACCGATGTCGACCACCGCTACGGGGAAATGGCCCGCAGATATCCAAAAACACTTTTTCCAGTTTTGCATTTGAGGTAATCGGTATCATTATACCCTCTTTCTTCTCATTGTTTATTTTGACGCATTGGCAGATATTACAGGACTTGATGTACGTTCTTACCTTTCGGTTGATATTCTTTGTCTTACAGTTTTCCTCTAGAGCCTGTATCACTTTTAGCGCTCCCATGTGACCATACCTGACATGGTAATCGATGATGACCTCCTTCTCGATTTGGTGTGGAATTATCACCTTCCATGTCTCTTCGTCCAAAGCCGTTTTTATGAATAAGATCCCTTTGTTAAGATGGTAATATTTGGAAAAGGTATCATCATTGGCTTCCAATCGACTCATGATGTTTTTCAGTTTAGGATCAGACTGCTGGTGGATTCGAATATTTATTAATAGAGCTTGTAGATCGGCTCTGGTCTTAAAGATGTTATAAATTTTGACCAAGCTCTCCTTCTTTCCCTCGAAAGTCTGATCTTCCAGATTTATTCGTGACAATACATCCGCTACCACGTTCTTTTTTCCTGGAATATATTCCCATTTCAGATCATATTCTTGTAGGGCGACTACCCACCTAGCCAATCGGCCGTGACTCAATTTGCACCTACGAAGGAACGAGATGGATTTATGATCAGTTCGTACCGTGACTTGATATCCGAGAATGTACGTCCGGAACTTGCTGCATGTGAACACCACGCTAAGCAATTCCTTTTCTGTCACACTGTAGTTCTTTTCGCACTGATTCAGCGTGCGACTAGCGAAGCTTATTACCAGATGTTGTCCCTCCTCATCTTCCTGGTATAAAGTCGTTCCTAAGCTCAGGTCGCTAGCATCACAGTTTAAAAAGAATGGTTTCTTAAAATCTGGGTGACGAAGTATAACACTCTCCAGAAACTTCTCTTTTATCAAGCGGAAAGTAAGATCTTGATCTTCACCCCAAGTCGATTTGTTCTTAGCAGATAATTGTGGTTGAAACTTGGCGGTCAACTCAGAATATCGGCTCTGAAACTTCCTGTAATAGTTACAGAGCCCGAGGAAAGATTGTAATTGCTTCCTGTTTCTTGGTTGCGGGAACCTCTGAATTGCCTCCACTTTCTCTGCTGACGGGGTAATACCTCTATCGTCTAGGTTGAAACCCAAGAATTGTACTTCGCGCACTATGAACTTGGATTTCTCCAACTTCAGAGTTATGTTGTTCTGCGCTAACTTGCTTAGTACATATTCTACTCTGTAGCAGTGTTCCTCCCAGGTTTCGGATGTAATGAGTAAGTCGTCTACATAGACGGTGGTAAATTGGAGCGCTTCTTGTCCAAGAATCTGATCCATACATGTCACAAAGATGGCGACAGAATTTACAAGTCCGAAGGGCAGTCTCTTGAACTGGTAATTGCGCCCTTCGAAAATGAACGCCACGTACTGACGGCTTTGTGGATGCAGCTCTACTTGCCAATAACCACAAACAGTGTCCCAGGTACTGATAAACTTCGTGCCATGAAAACGTTTTAATATCTCCTCTATTTCACCGGGAGAGGTTCTGTCATTCACAATCGTTTTGTTCAATTCGCGCGCATCTAAACAGAGCCGGACTTGTCCGTCTTTCTTTGGAACAGCAATAATTGGACTAGTGTAAGGTGATTGACTAATCTCAATTATGTCATTTTCTATCATCTTATTTATCTCTGTTCTCACGGCTTCTTTGAGTGACTGCGCGATTGGATATGACCTCCGGTTAAACTCTACGTTTTCTTTGAATTGAAGTTTGCACTGGTAGTTTTTAACTTTCCCTGGTTCATCTGAAAACACTGCCTTGTACTTCTCATATATTCTGATTAGGCAATCAGCTAGATGTATAGGTATTTTATTGTTATCGCTTCCGCACTGGAAGTCCCGTATTTCTTGGATTTTTACTGACCATAAATCCTCTCCTCTATGGTTGTATATAATGGGTTTATTAAGAGGGCTGTTTCTAATAATATTAATTTTACGAAGTTGTTGATGTATAGGGCTGGGAAGTATAGTTGCGCCTCCTACCAAATTTGCGGTCCATGTTATTCCGTCTGTGAAAAGTGATACTCTATCTAAATTAAGATCGATAACAGCAGAATATCTTCTCAGAATATTGCAACCGACTAGTATGTCAAATGGTAATCCGGTGGCGATTAAAAATTCCATGTCTAAAGCTATATCGCGGCTAACGACACTTAAGGAAACTTGCTTCCTGATGGTTTTATTCTGGCGGCCAGTTGCACCTATTAACACAATGTTGTTTACTGGTAACATTGGCAAAGTTTTTCCACATTCGCTTTGTATCCTCTCCAATTCATTCGCGTTTATTATTGAAATATTGGCACCTGTGTCTATCATTATTTTAGCGGGAATTCCTTCCACCTCCGCTGTTATATAGAGTATTTCATTATTATTGTTGTTGAGACTCTTCTCGTTCTCTTCCAAAAGTTCCGTTCGAATATCTTTTAGGTAGTGGTTACTTATTATAGTGATGTTTTTACGATTTGTTGCTTGTTGCAACTCATCCTTGTCTAACCCAGGAAGTATAAGCAGTAATGGGTCGTTGTTGTTAATTACTGCCTCCTCCCGTTTAAAGCATTTTGGTCATCGTTCGTAATTGGATTGACCGAGGCATCATTCGGGAAACTCTGATTCGTTTCCTGACGCTCTGTACCCTGTTCGAGGTTTAGCGCCCTGTTCTGTTGTCGGCCAAGATCCTCCAGGCTTGTACTTCTTCTTCCCTGTTCGTTTCGTGGACCGTCCCGTTCCGCACTTCTCCATCTTCTGTCGGCGCCGTGGAAGCTGTTCCTCCGTGGTTGATAATATCTCCTGGGACCGCGATCTTCCGCTCTTATAAAATTAACCCTAGGGCACGACACTCTGTTATTATTATTATTAATATAATTATTGTTGTAGTAATTTCGGTTGGGTGGGTAAGGTCTGTCGCCATTATTACTGGGGTATGGATTTCTCTGACTGTATGGGCTATTATTAGGCTGATAATAATTATTCCTATTATTAGGATATGGGTTGTTATTCCTAATACCGTTAGTATTGCTGTTAAAATTGTTATTACGCGGCGGGTTATTAGGGCCGTCGTAATTACTGGGCTGGTTTCGGTTACTGGGATGGTTATTGCCGTTATTTGGGTATTGATTCGGCCTTGCCTCTGGTCTTTCGTTTCTCCTCCTGCTCTGCCGATAATATTCCTCATTTTCATACCCCTCTAACAACTCTGTCATTGCCTGTATCGTCTTGTTCTGGCTACCTCTCCGGGCCCTGACGATGTCTTCATCATAGTGATATGATATTTTATTCACTAGGCACTCTTCTGGTATGGCCGGCTCGAGGTGTTTCGCCATGCACACCTTCCCCAAGAAGTAGGCTGTCATCCTGCTGCCTAGTTGTGCCCGGTATCGTCCGTTACATATATTATCACGGATCAGGTTCTGGGTTGTCTCAGACCAGTACTTCGACTTAAACATTCTCCGGAACTGCTGGTAGTCGGGAATTTCGCTCCGGTTGCCCATCCACCAATTATCCGTCATCTCCCGGAATGACTCATCTAAGATTTCTCTGTTATGGCTCCATTGCGTGATTTTATGTTTAGCGAAGTATTCTTCTACCCTAGCCAGGAACTCCATTGGTTTACGCTTATACTGTCGGAAGTTGAGCCACTCTCGGCTTTCGTTGATGGGCAATCCGGTGAAATGAGTCGGTCTATTTCTTATTGCTTCCATCTCTTCTCGGCTTTGTCGCACCTGACCTGTGATATTGGTCATCGTCTCTTGCATATCATCACACCGTTCCGCGACTTGGTTGCGTACTCTCCCGAATTCTTCTTGAGTTTCCTTCCTCTGTTCTTCTACTTTCCTGCGGCTATGTTCTTCGATATTTGTAAACTTGATGTTCACTACTTCTTTAAATTCTTGTACCTCCTTTTCGGTCTGGTTACACTTCCTGTCAATCTCCCGAATTTGTCGATTTACCGTTATGTTTTCTTCTTCCATCTTCTTATTCATCGCTTTCTTGTTAACATTGATTTCCTTATTCAGTTCTTCTCTTAACAATTCCATTCTTTCGTCCAGTTTGTCCAAATTCTCCTGATTGACCTCTCTTAATTCTTCTCTTAACATTTGGTTGTCCTCTCTTAATTCTTCTAATTTCTCCCCCATTTTCTCTTCCATTTTCTTGTTATTCTCTTCCAATTTGTCTTCCATCTTCTTGCTATTCTCCCTCATTTCTTCCTTCAAAGATTGGTTGTTCTTCTCTATCTTCTTTCTGGTTTCATCGATTTTCCGATTGGTGTTTTCAACTTTATTAATCAATTCTTCTTTAGTCGCCTTGAATTCTTCCTTAAAAGATTGGTTGTCTTCCTTCAATTCTTCTAACTTCTTCCCCATCTCTTCTTCCATCTTCTTGTTCATTTCACTCAATTCTTCTTTTGTGGATTGGTTATCCTTCTTCAATTCTTCTTTTGTTTTTTCTATTTTATTTCCCAAATCTTCTTTTAAAGACTGGTTATCGCTTCCCATTTTCTTACTCAAGTCTTCCTTCAATTCCCTACTATTTTCGTCCATTTTCTTACTCATCTCCATCATCATTCTCATCAATGTTTCCTGGAACTTCACATCTCCGGTTGTCGCAGTGTTCTCAGTTTGTGAAGGTTCCCCTGGTTGTTCTAACCGTTCCTTCCGGACATTGACTTCCCCTGTCTGAGTAGGCATCTCAGGTTGTTCCCCTGGTTGTTCAGGTTTTTTGGACAACACCGGTGGCAATGAACTTTCCATGTCTACTGGCGTCGCCTCTTTATTTTCCATGTCCATCTCTACTGTTTTTTCGGCCTCCACCGCCCGTTTCTTTGAAGTTGCCCGTCATTGCATTTTTCTTTCTTTCTCTGGCTTTATAGCTGCTGCCGAACTCCAATTAGTGATTGGGCAGATTGTAGTGGCCTTTCAATCGCTAATTAAAGCCCCTCAGTTGTGCGCCAATTAGTAATAAAACTTTACAAATTCTGTGTTCTGATCTTCCTTTGTAATCAAGCCCCGCTGTTTGGGCTAGCCAATTTGTAATAAAATAATAAATTCTGGTGTGTAATAATTGGTGTGGCTCTCGAGGTTTCCTGGTCTGAAACACTTCCTTTAGTTTCCCAGTTGATCGAGTCCCAAATGTAGCAAAACCTGTCAAATAGTGTTAAGCTGTTGAAGATATATATATGTGTAGTATCACCAAATGTTAAAAAAAAAAATGTTGCTTGTTGAAGAAATAAAAAAAATTGTGCTTAAAAAAATTTTATAATTTAAAAAAAAATTTCTTTTTATCAATTAATTAATTAAAATCAATTAATTAATGGTGTTTTGTGAAGTTTTAAAACGTGTATCACTTTCTCTATGAAATTTTATTGATGTTCTTGTATTTTCCAATAAACTACAACCACTCATAAGATTGTCTCCAGGACAATCGATATTTGTTTACTTTTTCGTTTTGGAGGTTATCTTCCTTTGTATGTGGTAAAATTCTGGTAGTTTATTCTTAAAATTATATTAATTGTAATTTGTTATAATAATGAAAGAAAGAACTATTTTGAGGTGAAAAGTATAAATGTTTTATTAAATAATTGAATAATGGACTCTTTTCGATTATATAATCGACTCTCAGGGTATCGAACAGTTACAAGGTTTGATATATAAAATTCAATAGGGTTCTTTAAACAGCTAGTTATGGTTAAAGTCAGAGAAATCGGGCCAATATTAAAAAAGTATAACGTTACAAACAGTTAATTACTAATACTAGGTACATACATTGAAAATAAATTGAAATAAAATAATTTGTTGTCACCATACAGCTGACGGAAACGAGGAGGCGTTGCTCACGACAATTGCAAATGGCTGCCGTCAAGTTGGTAAAAATGTCCTTCGGAAATGCGACGTTCCAAATAAGATATTTTCTGGTAGTATTCACGTCCTGGTGTCCGCAAATCTTCCTTCTGATGTTGTGTAGTGTCTGGAGTGAAGTTTCTGTGTTGTATTTTGTATA
Organism: Magicicada septendecula; assembly: GCA_034769895.1. Lineage (NCBI taxonomy): Eukaryota > Metazoa > Arthropoda > Insecta > Hemiptera > Cicadidae > Magicicada > Magicicada septendecula. The sequence goes on from CM068375.1 coordinate 406,731,365, forward strand.
TCTGTTTATGTATAAGTTAGTTCACTTTTCTGTCATTCGGCACTAATTAACGGTTATGTTGTATACTGTTTTCATGTGTTTAATAGTATTATTCGGTGTAGTTAGGTGCTGTTCAGTGTTATTTAGTCTATAGCAATTGTTTTTGTCACTATGTAGACGTTCCAAAATTGTTTTACTCGCCACTCGCGATTTTCAAAAATGTGTCGTTCACTGACTCGCCATTACCATACGATTAGTTAGGTTAACTGTTATATTCTGCTCGTCAAGTTCACCGTACAAATACCAATAATCAACTCTCTATTTCCTCCAGTTTCGACTAAAATCTTAGCCAATATAATATTATTCTTTACATTGTTCAAATATAATTTTGCATCCTGTGCATATTTTCAAATACATTATATAACTGCCTAAACTTTGGTTATTAATTAATTTTATTTGCTAGATGTAATTTAAATTAATCCTTCAGTTCATTCGGCGTATTTTAAGATTGAATAATGCCGTTTTATTATGTTTTTTTGTCTAAAATTAGTAATTTTACTTTCGTTTTGTATTTAGTAAATTTCCAAAATTAACTTCCTGTCATTATGCAATTTCAGCCATTTTTCAGTTATATTTATTATTAATAATCTCATATTGTATTAAAAGGTTTATATTCGCTTATTTTCTTGTAATTATTTGAATTGGTTTATTTCTAAAATATTATTTTGGAATATATGACTCCCCTCTCCAAATTTCTGAGTTTTGTCATTTTCATTTTTATTTATAATTCTGAATATAATTTTATAAAATCTTTCTAAGTGGTATGTGTAATTATATGGCTTCATCTCAGGTTTATTTTATCTAAATCCCTTTTGTTTAATTGCATTTAAATGAGTAATTTCTCTGTTTTGATGAAGTTTGGTTTTCATTATTTTGCCTAGATTTTTTAACAAGTTTTTTCTTACAAAATTTTTCTACAAACAATAAATACTGTGTTGTACCCTCTCTGACTTTTAAAATATGGTATTATAAACTAAACATTTTTCCAAATAACACAACAATAATTAGTATTGGTTTCAATACAATGAACAGTTAAACAAATAAGAAATATTTTCAAAGATGGTTGTCTTCAACATGCAGACATGTTTTACACTCAATACTTATTACTAATATAGAAACATTATTCACAAAAGAGGTTTTTTACCAACTAACATCTTAATTACTTATTACTATTAACACAAGTAATAAATATATTTACAGTTATGATGTTAGTTGTGGCAAATTTAAATAAATGTCCTTATATCTAATACATTTTTAAAATCCTTATTCTATATTTACAAAACCTTATATCTATATTCTTATTTGCTAACTATTATACTAAGTTGGATTATGCAGTTTTTTAAACTGTCCTTTAAATATTGTATTGGGTAATTGTACCCTGTCACCGTATAATTAAATCTGTTTTTTCTCATTCTATAAAACAAAATGTCACTTCAAACAGATTTATATCTTGTTATTATTAACTGTAACATATTTACATGGTACAAATTTTAAGTCACTGAAAGTTGCATTTTTCATTGTACTGTATTCAATGTTTGTGATTGCCAAGAATGAAACATAAGGTTTATTTTTTATAATACCCAAAACTAGCACTGGTTCACTTTACACTTTTATTTTGTTATTGCTAAATGGTTGTGTAGTCTTATTAACATCAATAAATTGGTTAGTGTGTTACAATGGAGATTTGTTCCTTGGGTACTATATTATTGTTTCATCTTGGTTCACTGGCAACTCTTACTCTACACACTTTTCTCTCTTAATTTTATGTACATGTTGTTACTGTCCAAGACTAATTCGTTATACTTTTATTTGTATTTTACTATTTATTTTGGGATATGGGGATGTGGGTGTCTTTTATAAGAGCATAATATCTTCCTCAGGATGCTGCCTTCTTCTTCTTTCTTCAAAGGTGTCTTCTTGGACTGGTATCTTCTCCGTCTTCTTCTTGATGCCATCGGGTTTCTTGGGATTTCTTCATCTTCTTCGGGTTTCTTGGGATTTCTTCATCTTCTTCGGAATTTTAGAAATACATCACCTTTATTGGTGGATCTTGCCTTATTCAGGGTTTCTTTTGCATTTACTTATCCTCGTTGTGGGTTTAGTCATATTTTGTTGCTTCTTTATATCCTCCTTACCTTCCTGGGTTATATTTTTTAAAAAACCTTGGGTTATTAGACTGGTTTTGGATGACTCATCACTAGTAACTTATTTTATTGGAACTTATATTTTTTAAATAATAATGATTGCTTTGCACAGTTGCTATGAATTAATTCTTTATATTTAATTTAATGCTTTTCTCCGGATTTAAATGTTATAATTTTTTTATTCTAATGATCAATGCCATTCATTATTATGCATTTATCTGTCACGTTACAATATTTATTTATTAAATTTTTGTCTATTTGTTCTAGACAAAGAAAATAATATTATACTAGCTTAACTTTAGTTTACATCAGTTAAACGACACATAATAATGAGTAGGTCAGTATAACGCTCGCCGGTGGAGGTATGCAATATTTTCACCCCTCTATTATAACAGCTGAGTGGTGCGTTGACCTTCTTCGTTTTATCGTATGCAGGGTTGTATTTCTGCAAGAGTATTTTCAAAACAACTTTAGTGTGGGTCGCATAATTGGATACAGATGGACAGCTTTGGAAAATACATCAATACAAACAAGTATGTGTTTCACTCCACGACTTGGTCTTGGAAGTGGTCCCAAAAAATCAACTGCAGTTAGTTTTCCCTTATTTTCTTTCTGGATGCTCTGCATTTCTACGTCTTTATGCCATCTTTCACTCTGTAATTTTACATCTCCTTAATCATAACATTCCTACCTTCGTTCCTTAACTCTTTTCTTAGCCTATTATTCCCAATCTTCATTCTTACATTTCCTTTCTGATCTCTCATAATTTTCTTCATTCTTACCCTGTGTTGTAAAATACACTTTCGTACAGAATATTCTTTTTAGCTTCGTAGTGAGTCGCATTATCGGCTACAGATGACTGCCTTAGAAACAAGTCTATATCCAGACTTTTATGTGCTTAACTCACTCGATGTTAATCGTAGTATTTGAGCTCTAAGTAATCTCTGCCCTTGACTTTCACTATCGCTTTCTTCTGTGTCCTTGCATTTCCACTAAAGTATGAAGATTTCGCTTGATCAGTTGTTCTGACAATTATAACATTTATTTCTCATCTCTAATCCTTTCTTCATATTAATAACAACAACGATACTAACATTCCTTACATTTCTTACAAACATAACATTCTTTATTTAATTTAATTCTTTAACATTTTCTTTTCAATTATAACATTTTCTTAAATATAATTTCTAACCTTTTTTTTATACATATTATTCCTTATTATTTAACTCCTTTTCTACCATTAATAATTAACAGTCATATTTTCTTTTAAAAAATATTTATTCATTCACATTCGGGTATTGAGTGTGGTTCAATTTACACCCTCCCTAGTTTAAGTTAACAATTGCATTGTCCGTCGTCTACAGGAAATTCATTGTTTCTTTGTAGCATAACGTGCCATGTAACATTTCCGTCTTGCTATTGAGCGTACTTACCGTGTGAACGTTGGTTTTGACCGTGTAATTCACCTTTTGGTACAGCAAGAATATTTCTCTAGCTGGCAGCCACAAATAACCTCTCTCTCTCTTCCTACATTCTTCTCTCTCATTTTCACTGTTGCGCCCCTCTTGTCAAACGCATTCCTTGTTAGTCTATGTGTCCCCTACATAAACAGCTGTTCGCTTCTTCACGCTCCGTCTTGTGGTATAATAATAATCACTGTAGTGTTTACCATTATAATTATTGTGATTATCATTATAATTATTGTTCAATTGATAATTGCTGTGCGTAACCTCGTCGCGTGTGATTTGTTTCAGTTGTGTTACCTTTTTAATTGTTCCACTATTCTGTGTGTAACCAACACTTTGGATATTTTTGCCAACATGGTATGATTGTTTAATTTTTATTTTGCATTCTCCCCTAGTGTTAATTATTGCATTAGAATTATTGTCAGTAATTATGAACATCTGTTCGCTCTTATTTTCAATTACAATTGTTTGTTCATATTGTTTTGTTTCAATTGTAATTTTTACTGCCGCTATACGCGTATTTATTTCTTCGAGTTTTGTAGTCAGTTGCTCTTTAAACTCTTTAAATCCGGCCCTACATTCTTCTCTATTCTTTTGTATTTGTTCATTAGTTTTAGCTAATTCAGCTTTAAATTCTTCTCTACTCTTTTACATTTGCTTCGTACTAAATTCTTTTAACTCTTCTATTTGCTTTCTATTTTCCTCTTTTTTGTTTGTACTTAATTCATCCATAAAGGCACGCATCATCGTTTAGAATGCTTCCATACTAATAATTCCTGGTGCTGCCATAGTGAATTATTATTAAAATATTTATTTATAATTTATTATTGGTAAACCATATGTGAGCTTTTATTTATTTATTGTTTAATTGTTTTTTATTTATTTTTTTTATCTACTCATGTTACAATCACACCTGTTTGTTTGGTTGGGTGCCAGTTGCGTTATTACAATACAATACACACAACAGTTTTAAAATAACTAACATACAAACATAATTAAAATATAATATTAGTTATAACATATAAATTATCAAACACTGGTAATGATAGAGCATACATTAATTATTAAATGTAGGCGTGTCGTGCTCCACGTTCATGGACAACAATTTTACAACAACACATATAATTATTTAATATAGGCGTGTCGAGCCCCAAGTTAATGGGTGACAAAATTATATAAGAACACAAACATATTATTTAATATAATTTAAATTGTATAGCCCCACGTTCTTGGGATGCCAATTTTATACAACGATTCCTTTTATATATGCAGGTTGTAAATAATTATAACAATACCAGGTGTAACTATAATAAGAGTAGTAGGTTTATGAGTAGTTAAAAATTCCTGTTTATTGTTTTATCAAGCATTATAAATAATAACACATTGTTAATAATCTCTGTTCAAGATATCACTCCTTATTAAGTGTTTATCTCTTGAGCTATATGGTGTTACACACATTTAAAACACTCTTACATCTAGACATGTTAATAATCTTAATCTAAACATTTATTCAATTTGATTTACTAAAACAAAATAAAATTTAAATGTAATTTTAATTGAATTCATTTAAATCAGATCTGACCTCAGCTTGCTCAGTCTATACCAATGTTTAAAAAAATATAAATTTTAAATTATATTAATTACTCTTAGACTGGCATTTGTGTCATATTCAAAATTTAAATTATTCTTTTCTACAAAATGCAAATATCAAATAATTTCAATTATTTACTTTGATAAACAAAAATATACTATCTCAAATTTAAACTCTTTTTTTCTATATTTCTCTATATGCGATCGCTCATTCTTACGACTAAAACATTTATCTAAGACTCTATTACATTATTTCTAATTATAAACTTTTTTGTTTTAATTCATTGTCTCTTTATGAGCCCTTTTTAAAAAATCATTTATAAATGCATTATGCATGTCACCTTGAGTTTTGATGACCTTATGACTTATTGACGGATTCCAGCGTTGTCCATAGTGGGGTTCCCGTTACTCCTGGCTTGGCGTGGTCCTGGATACGTCCAGAGTCCAGCGTCGTTCTCCAGCAGTGTGTGGTCCGTCCCAGAGAATTACTATCTGCTGCGAGGTGGAGCTCATTCATCTGTTAGGCGTTTAAAAAGCATCTCCTAACGTCCAGCATATCGCATCGCTCTTTGTAGCTTCTCTGTAGATATTCTTGCTGACTTAAATGGTCCCGGTACTTTACGTTTCCCGAAATATTGTAAACATAATTACTGAATGTCTTTATTTGTTGCAGATGAGACTTATAATAAAATAAAACTGTTCTGCCGACGGACAGCTTGTCCGACTGCAACTGTGTCTTGAAATGGAGAGATGGGTTTCCAGTCGAACCCTTAATTTATACCCTCTCGAGATTCCGCACCTGTTGGTTCCGAAATTATCCTGTCGAGACGTGCAGGTCACATGCTAGCCCCCACTCCCGAACCTTTTCATGTATTTGCAATTTTTTGCAAATGGCAATGTTTTGTACGGAATCGAGATAGCACAAATCATAGCTAATTTGATTAAGTGCTCACTGTATTAATTTGAGCGTCTTAGGGTAATTTGCGTATTTTTGGCACGTTTATTTCGCACTGACTTCGCGTAGTGTGTCCTATTAACGTAATTTTCTTTCTGTGGATAACTATAAAATTTACACACACTTTGGTGCCTTTTGTTTGTTTATACACTAATTAGTTTTCACACAGTGGATTAAAATAATTGTTTTAGTAATTACTTGGGGAGGGTAGCGAGATTCCTGTCTGTACATGCATCACTAACACACACAAGATACACACGTAACACATATACAATCAAGGAGGTGTTCTTTGCCTGTTGGAACAGGTTAATTTCTCCCCTAGTATAACAATGAAACATTTTTACAATCCCAGACCTGTTCCATTTACCCCAAACATATAATAATTTTACAAATTTATATTTATTTAAATCAATGTATTACTTAAATAATACAGCATATTGCAACATATTTTTAAATTTCAACATTTAAGTGCATTTTAAATTTGTGGAGTCCCACGTTCTGTGGGACGCCAAAAGGTGACAAATTACCCTTCTTTGTGTATTTTAATCTGTACATTAATTTAACTCATACTCTTTATATAACATTCCTATAATGGCGTGTATGTATTTGGGGTTCAGGTGTATCTGTAATAATAACTCTATGTAACTTGTAACGGTATTTCAAATTTATTTAGTAATAATGAAATTGTGCGCAAGGCACTTGATTCGACTTAAAAACATTCATTATTGCTTTGTTACTATGCCGTAAGGCTTACGCTGTATACATCCTTACTGACTAAATATTCTATTCTAATAATTACTTTATTAAAAATATCATTTCCTGACTACTCAGACAATTAGTGTGCTTCTAAATATCAATGCTTAAATATCTTTTCTTTTTTTTTAGATATTGTAACAAAATTCAACATATTAATAGCTACTGAATTTATCTTTCTTTTTTAGTACTGATTTATAAAACTCTACTTTTTTACTTAAATGCTTTGCATTCTTTTCATTTCAATACTAATTTGAGCTCTTGTTTACGTTAATCTTACTTCGATAATATCTACCATTTTAACTCTATATTTACAAGAACATTGGCTCTTAACTTTAAAATAAAACAATAATGTCTTTAATTTTCTTTGAGTTAATTGTTCGACTAAGAGATAAATAAGTTGTTTATCACCTTATTGTTGTCAATCATACTCAATCGCAATAAATCCATCTGTAATCATCCTCGTCTCGAACTCCAGCATCAATTCCTCTTGTCCAGCATCGTTTCCAGACTTCAGTAATGTTCCTCTTGTCCAGCGCAGCCGCTCTAGACTCCAGTACCATTCCTCTTGTCCAGCGTAGTCGCCTCTAGACTCCAGCGTCGTCTCGCTCTCTGGAACTAAGTCGTCAGCTCTCTCGCTCTCCGGAACTTCATGTTACTTCTTTTCGTGCTGTTTCGGACGTCAGTTGATCATCTTATATGGATTTTCTTCTCGTGTAATTCTGTTACTATTTAAAAGTGATTGTATTTACAACTCAGTTACATAGTTGTATGTAACTGGAAGGATGAAACTATTTACAAAAAAATAAATACTCCGTGCGGACGGGCAGAAGCTCCCGCTGCAACTGTGGGTGATCAAAAAAGATACAACTGTAGTGCGTGTGTCCTATTTATACCCACGTCTTGGTTAACACCTGCAGTTGTACGAAATCGACATGTCTGAAATTGTCTCTGGGTTTTGTTCCCCCACTCCTCGTCAATTTTGCTATTTCTTATTTTTCTGTGAATTGCAGAGTCCTGTAAGTATACTCTTATACCCATCTTATAACTGTTTTCACTACACATATTCACTGTACTTTTGGACATTGTAACTTAACCCTTTCGATCTGTACACAGTTATTTTGCCACTACACTCATACGGTGTGTCCCTTTCACGTGGTTTTCGTACACAGTATGTAGTTAATTTTATTACATTTTATTGTGTCTTTGGATTTTACTCCTTATTTATAGTTTATGAATAATTATGGTAAAACAGAAATTACGCAATTATTCATACTGGGGTGGCCTGCATAGACCTGTGTCACACACATGCAAAATACTGTTGTACACACTTTCAGTTACATCTGTGTGTGTGTACAAGTCGATTCAGGTCAAAACACCTGTCCATATTTTTGTCTGAGCCAAGCTTGCAATCCCTGACATGCTTGCTTCTAATACATTATTAATTATTTTACAATTTATTATGTATATTTAAATTTTTATATTAAATGCTCAGTACAGCACTTATCTATACTGTCGCAATATATGGTGTATCATATATATATATATATATATATATTGTATTATATATATTATAACAATGTATTATATATATATTGTAACGAGTAGTTCTGTATGCACTCTTTAAAAGTGTGCTTTATGTGTGTTAGCCCCACACGATGTAGTTGTTACTTTATGTTTACTTACTTTTTTTAACTTTCCACGCTGACGATGTCCGTCGCGAACTCACGAATTATCAGTACCAATATCTCTAGAGTGTAAACCTTACCTGTCCTTTAATGAGTAAATTTAATTCCCGGGTGGCGCCAAATTGTTTATGAAAACAATTAAAAATGTGAAATTGAGCGGTCGTTCTAGACGGTGTTGACTAATTCAAATTACCCTCGCAACTGGCGGGCATATGAATCTCGATAGTAGTTCGTCGTGCTGCCGACGTCTAACGCTGGCAGACAATTTCGCTCGTCGCTAAAGTACACAAACTTTATAATGCAATTTATAATGACATAAAGGATGGTTATTACTACTCAGGACTAGTTTATTAATGTGAAATAGATAATAGTTATTCATTTAAATACAAAATATATACTGTTATTAAATAATGTTGCTCCGGCCATAAATAGACAATTTTCTCAGGTTGGCTAAGATGATTGAAACGATTCTAAATTGACATGGCTGTCGGCAATGTTTATTTACTACAGTCGTTCAATCGTGGAGTTCTTTAGATTACGAAAAAATATTAATAAGATGATAATAAAGTACACTACCTTACATCAATGGTACTTATATACTATTAGAGTTAATTACAATTCGTTTTTTAGGTGTTAAAAAGTGTGCGTTAAGAATTCGTAATTTGTACCCAGGTTATTTTCTGTTTACATACAAGTTTAGTTTTTATTCTCAATTAATCCTTGAAAGAAATTTAGTTATCAGTTCGTAGTGAGAGCTATTTGCGTTGTGAGAAAAGTTAATTAGGATTTATTCCATAAATTCGGGTATTTCAGATATACTTAACAAATCTGTTGAATTCGGGTGAAGAGTCACTCAGTTCTGAGTTAGGTTGGGTCCATACGATCATCAATCTTCCATCATTTATAATTTGGATTACGTCTGGCTTCTTTTTCGAATAATGTGGATTAAATAATTAATTTAGAATATGAAAAGCTGGTCTATTGTCTCTGTTGATTCGACTAAATCAGACTTCTTGCATCCTCATTTTATAAAATTTTGACTTATTTTTGATCATTTTAATTTAAAATTGAGTCGAATATGGTTTGGCTTCTGTATGTCTTGAACATCAGTAATAAACTAATTCTTTATAACGGAATTATATTAAATAATGTTCCGTTGTTATGGCAACTGTCTGTACTCTCATTGGTTGATCATATTTCTGCCTATTGTTATAATATTTGAATTTTAATTCAAAATGAATAAATATCTTCTGATGGCTATTATTCTTCTGTCTTCTTATCTATGTATTAGATATTATCACAACTGTTTATATTTTCTTTCAAAGATCATTTTGACATCCCACAAAGCTGGGTTTGTTCATGTATTAAAGTTTTGACAGTAATGTTAATATTATGTTATTACATTTCTTTCTTATTTTATGTTTTTAATCTAATTCTGACATCTTAATATGGTTCACTAATTGTACTTAATTAGTTACTTGCCAGGGATTTTCTAATACAATAGTTAATTTCTTATAATTTGTTTATTTTGGATTTATACAGTTAGGCATTTTATAGGCCTAAGTAGTAATTGACTATATCCTCTTATTTTACACAAATTAAAGATTATTTTTCATTTACATATGTTTTGCTTACTGTACACATTAATTTGGGCTATTTTACAATAATTGTATGTTCTTATTACTTTACTAAAATCATTGTTTGTCTGTTATTCTCTTATTTATTTTTCTGTCTTTACTCTAAAGATTATTAATATGTTTGTAAAATTTTATCTCCTTACTCATATCTATTGCCATTTCTTATAACTTGTTTATCATTTAATATTACTTATAAAACATAACACAAAAATTAGGTTTATGGTCTGTTTACTTTTTTTTCAGCCATATTCCTTTTTATAAACTTAATTGAACAAATAATTATCTTGGTGACTAACATTATAACACCATTTATTTTATCTTGCTAATCATCCCTTTGAACGTTTTCATTAACATAGGATGTTTTATTTATTTTGCACTCATATTATTTAGTTTATTCTTCTTCCACCATTTACTATATATTTTTTTACTACTTAACCATTGTAACAATAACATTCTTAATCATTATAGGATTTTTATCCTGAATACCACTGTAATCCTAATCTACTATCACTTTTAACTATAATAACAATATTCTGGTTATTCTTATTTTTTGGTATTTTTCACCCTTAAACTATAGTGTTAATCACTGGTTTTGGTGTCTTTACGTATATGTTGTTGTCTATTTATTTTGGGTTGCACTGGCACTTTGCACTTTTTTACTGTACTTTAGTGTTACTAGTGGTTATTCCCTAATATTGATTTCTTTTACTCACTTAATCACTTCCACTTCCTACCTATCACTCACTTTTGGGTTTTTTATTGTTTTATTCACAATTGTTAGTTAGTATGTTAACAAATTTCATTTTCTGATTTACTTATCATCATAGAGTTATTCATAACATATAATATCTATTACTCTGGTTAGAGTACTTTAATTGAGATTATTTTATTTGATTTTTATACTTGTCATTTACATTTATTATTTGTTTGTGCCTTTTTCATCATTATTTGAGTTTATACCTTCTCATTTTATTTTATTTATTATTTGTTTGTATCTTTTTCATATACCTTCTCATTTTATTTTCTTTTATTGGGTCAATCACTTGGGTTGGGTCATAGTCATTTGTCTTGTCATAGTCATTTTATTTTCATTAGTTTAATATAGTTAATTCATCATAGTGTTTTCCCTGGTATTGGGGCGGCTTTTTGTGTTGTAACAATATATATAATAGGGTTGCTACAGCTAGTGCCGTCTCCCTTCCTTCAACCTGGCTTTCCAATTGTCCTGATGTTCCCATTGTCCTTCCTCAAGTCCTATATGTTGCATAGATTCATCCACTTCGTCCCTCCAAGAGCTTCTCGGTCTTCCCCGAGTCCATGCTTTGGACTATGGTCTGATATATCATTTTTTGGGTGCTTTTTCTAATATTTTTGTCCCATATAAGACTGTGTAATTGTCTAATCCCTGTTCTAGTCTGCCCTAATCTACTTTTTATTTCTTCTTCCGTTGTGCCTTGTTTACTCAGTGTGAATCCTAGGTACTTGAATTTGCTTGTTCCACTAATTTTAACATTTTTGTCTACTTCTACATCTGTTGTTTCTTCATCTCTAATTGCCAAGTATTCAGTCTTTTTTATGTTTATTTCCAATCCCATCTTTGTGTATTCTTTATTCAGCTTTCTGACCATGTACATTCATTTATGTACCTCTGTAGGGTAATTTAGTTGTGTATTATCAAACATGTGGCTGCATAAATACACACATTACACTTTTGTAGCATTGTGCAGGTGACTGTTACAACACCACTTTTAAAGCATATTTTTTTCATCACAATGTGTTTTTTTTTTTTTAATTATAAGTATAATACTATTGACTCAGAACACTAAGTTTTTTATTGGTAGAAATGTAAAATTTTTACCTTATATCCTGAAACAGCTTTCCCTAATTACGAGCTTCATCAGAGGGTGACACTAGGAGCGCTGTTCGTCTTGTTCTTGGTGACGGCACCGTCGTTTGTAAGATCGATGTTGTGTGTGTGCAGTGTAATATGTTTGAATAGTACGTGTGATTTGAATTGTTTTTGTTCGTTTAGGATATCATTCAATTCAGACACAATTCAAATCACACGTACTATTCAAACATATCACACCGTCACCAAGAACAAGACGGACAGTGCTCCTAGTGGGAGCCTCTGACGAAGCTTGTAATAAGCGAAAACTAGTTCAGGCTATAAGGTAAAAAGTTTACAGTTTTACCAATAAAAAACTTAATGTTCTGAGTCAGTAGTATTATACTTAGGCCTATAATTAGTTAATCAATGGACACGTCATAGACAACAAAATCCAGGTGGTTTTTTTCATTACACTTTGGATTAGAGACGTATTTAGTAGAGGCAAAATAGCACCAAAAAATACTGAAAAAGGATGTTTATCCTCCATCCAATTTTTTTGCTGGAATAGGTTAAGTAAGCAAAAGTAAGTGTACAGTTAAAATTTTTACAAAATCCTACTTGTGCGTCACGAGATCTATTTAGAAAACTATTTTAGTGCATTTTTGGTGCATCGTATAAGTGTATCGGCCATAACTTCGGTTCTATTGGACGTATCGAGACCAAAAAAAATTCAACATACTCGTTATGAATTAACAAATCAAGCTGGGTTAGTAGTGCTACCTAAAAAGGTCAATATAACCTCAAAAAAAAATTAAACTTCATTATAATGCAGTTTTCCTTTAAAATTCGATTTCTCTTGAATCAAAAAAGATAAAATCAATTTCTTTGGACCAAAATATTTTTTTTTTATTGTAGAAACTTAAAAAAAATTTTGAAAAAATAATTTAATTTTTCTGGCTAAAATCTCAAAATTTTAAAGAATTTTGATTTGCTCGCCATTTTATGAGAGATGATCCTAGTAAGGTTTTTTTGTTTTTCAAATTGTCGATTTTTTTATGTACTTAATTGCTACTATCATTAAAAAAATTTTAATTTTTTTTTTACCTATTTTATGGCAATTTATATATATAAACGTACCGGTTTTCAAGGTTATTTCTGTATGTTACAATGTAACCGGGTTATATTTACTTTATAAAGGGATACCTTTTGTAATCAATTTTATACACATAATAGCAGAACAGGTATGCACGCACGCCCGTATCAACACACACACTATGCTTGCGCGCTCATACACAGAAACACACAGAGTACTCAAACGTAAGAGTCTTTGTATAAAGAATATCCTGATATTTCCTATGTTTACTTCTAACATGTGTTTACATAAAACTCGAAGCTTTGTTGTCGGCAGCAACGCCATCTAAAGGCAAGGCCACAAACTTATGTGGCTATTAATTTTGTGAAAAACGATTTATCTTCAATTGAATATTGAATACCTTAAGTGTTTGTTATTCATCATTATTACACCGATAATTCTACGCAATCATGTAAGTTAAATATGTATAAAATATTAATATTAAGTTTTGTCGCAACAGCACGTATAATTCTGCACAACATAATATGCATCCACAAACAAATGTGCACATATGTATAAAACTATTAGAGCAATTATTCCTGTTTTTGTTATTTCACGTCCTTTTGCTATTATGGGGGCTCCAAAATGACAGGCCGTACCTAGAATGAGCGCCCTATGTAATAATTGATTTTAAATAATTAATTTTATTTTAAAACGCAAACTTAGTATTTAAAAACGTTTATGTCAGTAATAACTTTAAATTATGAATCTTAGAAAACTCAAAACTATATTTTCGACGAAGAATGCCTTTTTAACTACGCTCCTTTTACAGTTTGATGTCCTAAACTTGATTGAAATATGTCTAACTTTCTTATATGAGTAATTGTACGGGAAATTCCGCTCTTATTAATAAAAACCAAACGGAAAAAATTTATGGCACACCTTTCTAGCGTGGTTTTTCTTGTCCTTTAGACTGTTCTGATTGTCCTCATTTTCCTGAGGATGTAGATGCTTTAAAGATTTAGAAACCATTACTTAGACAATGTATATGTATTGTATTATATGTACAGTAGAAGCCCGATATAGCGCGGTCCGATATACCGCGGATTCGGATATAACGCGGTGAAGAGTATGTCGCCCGTTATTAGCGAAAATTCTTACTTGTAGAGAGTGAGTAAATTATGAATTGTTTATCGTGACTTCCGTAGCCACAACATTGGAATGCGTTGCGTTTATTGTAAACAAAGGCTTGTTGTTGGAAATGGCGTTGTAAACAACAGCCAGAATTGCCAGTTCAAGTGTACCTGTAGACGTAAACAATTGCCCGAGCTATTTACAGTCTCTACGTTTCTAAGAATTCATGCCAAGGGAAGCAGCCAACTAAATCCCTTCTCTCCCTCATATTACAGTACAGTATAAGATCATACTCTGATATTATCTTATCAAAGTGTATAGTCTTTGTCATAAATTCGCATAGTGTAGAGTTTTGTGATGTCGCAGAAAAGAAAAGCATATTCTGTGAGTGATAAACTCAAAATAATTGATCGTGTGAAGAACAGAGAGTCAAAGGCAAGTTTATCACGTGAGTGTGGCATCCCAGAAGGAACAATTAGAGGGTGGATGAAGGAAGAAGATAAACTTAAAAGTTTTGTGAACACAGTGGAAAGTGAAGTGGGGTTGCAAAGAAAAAAGACTAAAGTAGGTAAGGATAGTGAACTAGATGAGTGTCTGTACAGGTGGTTTTTAATAAAACGAAGTGAATGTGTGCCACTGTCAGGACCAGTTATTAGAGCTTAAGCTGTGAAATTCCATAGTGATTTACATGGCAACAGTGACTTTAATGCATCTGATGGGTGGTTTTCGCGATGGAAATCTCGTCATGGTATAAGCCAGATAAGCATTGAAGGGGAAGCACGATCATGTGACAGTGAAGCTGCAGCACTTTTTCCTCAGGCATTAAACAAAGTAATGATCGATAATGATTTAAATGACCATCAGGTGTATAACTGTGATGAAACTGCTCTGTATTTTCGAATGCTTCCTACCAGAACTCTGGATGTGAATAATTCAATAAATAAATCTGGATTAAAAATAAATAAGGATAGAGTTACCCTCCTGTTTGCCACAAATAAATCAGGCAGCCACAGAGTTAAACCTCTCTGTATAGGGAAAAGCCGAAATCCTAGATGCTTTCAACATGTTAACATGACGTCATTACGCATCACATATCGTAATACAAAAAATGCTTGGATGACAAGTGATATTTTCGGTAAATGGTTCCATGAAGAATTTGTTCCATCTGTGAGAAGCCACCTGCGGTCACTCAACCTCGAAGAAAAAGCTGTACTGACCCTTGACCACTGTCCAGCACATCCACCTGCTGATATGCTACAGTCAAGAGATGGGAAAATTGGAGTCATGTTCTTGCCGAAAAACACTACAGCACTGATCCAGCCATTAGATCAAGGCATCATAAAAGCATTTAAAGCGCATTACCGCCGTGAACTTCTGAGTGCTATAGTGAGTTCTGATGAGGAAATGGAAATTTACCTTAAGTCAATAAACCTGAAAACAGTTGTGTATTCAATAGGTCTTGCATGGGAAAGTATTAGTACGGCTACGATTCAGAATTGCTGGAAGAAATGTTCCTTTGAACAAAACATCGCCGATCGAAATTGATCTGTTGCCAGATTCACTAATAGTGATGTACAGTCTGCGAGTAGTGCTCTGCATTGCAACTTCACTCTAGGTGACTTGAATGACTGGGCAGAAGTTGACAACGGTGAGCCTGTTACAGAATGTATAGGAGATAAAGATATCATCGATGCAGTCCGAAATGCAAATTGCGAAGAAAAAGAAGACGATGACGATGATGGAAATGAAAATGGGGTGGAAGTGAAAGAAGTTATTCCAAAATATTAGTGAAGTGATAATACACATAAACAAAGTAATTTCGTGGATGGAGAGGCAAAGTGAATCTAATAATGTTCATCTGCTGCACCTCGCGTTTATAAAACAATACGTGGAAAAGAAACACTGTGCATTATCCCGTCAAACAACAATTACGGACTTTTTTAAGACCAACAATTAGGCCTACAGTAGGTCGAGTGAGCAATGTATAAATAGTGTATTTTATATTCCATTGGATTAAAATAGATTAAAATACGTATTGGATTAAAATACAATTTTCTTATTTTTTATTTCTACATTTGGTGAAGTAATTTACGTACAGTATATAGTAGTGCATTATGCTGTAGCCTTTTTCCCGGTCCTCCCTCCCCATCATTTGTCACTGTACAGGTCACCTTCCGATATACCGCGGTTACGCCTATAACGCAGGGGAAAGTATGTCACCCGACAACCGCGCTATATCGGGCTTCTACTGTATGTAAAAAAATAAAAACAATAAAATTTGAAAAAAATGATAGCCTACCAGGGAAAACGTCCGATATGCATGTAATCAACGTTTGGGAAAGATTCAAGGCAAAAGTGGGCAGGCATAGTCTACTGTTCAACTAAAATACAATTTAAATAATAACCCTTCCCCTATGTTAAAAAGAGAAATAATTTTTTAGCAATTTTAATAATTTTAGAAAACACTACATTTAAATGCTACAATATCCAGAGCGTCAAAAAAATCGGAAAAATTCCGTAAGTTGTATCTTATCAATACAAACACTTTCTTGTCCAAAAAGTAATAGCGTTGTTTAACAAAATGTTAGAAATTTACAAAATTTTTAAGAAATAAATTGCCTATTCCAAAAATACAGAGGAGGATATTTCTCGTAGAATTGCTCATATACCTCAATAATAGAGTCGATAAGGTGGTAATTTTTTTTATTTCATTCTAAATCTTGTAAGTGACTTCTTTTTAGTTTTTTAAGAAAAGTTATGTGCCCAAGTTATTATGAAATTACGTGCCTGCACGTATGACCTGCCATATGATGCCCGTGTTAAAGACTTTGATTTTGTTAATTATTTTCTCGTTAAAAAGGTCAATAACCTTTGTCTTTATTAAGACATTTTTAAGGTTAAAAATAATATGTCTTTACCTTATTTTACGGCAAAATACAAGTAATTTATGATGTAAACATTTTAACAATATGTGTGATGTTAAAAAATGGGCTGAAATATAAAATAAATAAGATCCACTGCCAGAACTTACCTGCACGCAATTACAACACTTACCTGTTATTGAAATTTTACCAGAAGACCAAGGTCGCCACGATTATTTTTTATAGGATAAAATATCGAAAACCTTTACACTCCACCACATTCCTCAACAACTGCGTCCTATTGCGTTGTTTCACTGTTCTGTTATGTTGCACAATAATGCAGCTTTACCATACTTTATACCAGTCTGCCCGAAAACGAAATGAATAAAAACATAAATATATGCCCCAAACGGTTAAAACAAAAACACCCAAAATTTGACCCGCTACAATACCCCCTCGATGAGAATTCTGCTGTCCATGACAGAAGAAATCTCATCGATAAACCCCGAAGAGGACCGGTGAGGAACTGGTGCCAACAACCCCCTGGTTCTTACTCTGCATGGGTACACGACCCCCCTGGCTCAGCGACCATGGACTCATCTGAACGAGATCACTGGACTTCTCCGTAAGAGATCCCAACACCGAGAAATCGATCAGACTCGCACCACAGCCCACCTTGCCTTCTAACATGCTACCCCCAAAATCCTCAATCCCGGGCTAAAATTATCCCAGCTCCTCCGCCGATATGTTTCCCCTTTTTGCAAGCTGGGCTGCCTTTAGCAGATACTGGGCTCACACACATTAACATTACATATTATCATAACACATTAAAATAAAAACTTCCTTTTAAAATTTATTATAAATTCAAAAAATTCAATATTCAAAAAAAATCTTTTACCAAAAAATTCTCTTCCTCTTTTTTCTAATTTTTGTTTCAATGACTTAACCTAAACATTCCTATTAATACAAATACATCCTTACTCTAGCATGAGAACAATTTATAGCCTACCAATATAAAGCAATACAATAAAAGAAACATCATTAATACATACACAACAAAATAATAATTATCTAACATATTCACTCGCTGGCAGGCGACAAATCAAGTTTTTTTTTTTCTTCAAAAAAATTTAAAATTTTCAAAATTTTAAAATTCAAAAAAATTATTCATTAAATATTTATTAAATTTATTTATTAAATAACATTTATTAAAATTATTCAAAGATTAGTTTGAATTAATCAAACAAACAAATTAAAATTGAATTCCTACTCTACAAGCTTAGTAGGTGTATGAACTCATCAGCTGATCAAAACTAGGTCAAGTACAAAACCCTTGACCTACATATGTTATGTATGATTTCTGAAAACACTTTAAATATCTGTAATATCCTACCTTGAAATACAAAACATAGTAACATAGAATATTTATAATAAACAAAATATTAATATAAATAATAATCAAATTGGCATTTAAATCATTTAAATTAAACACTTCTTGACTTTACATTATTTTCACTTCTATCAAAATTCTGTCACTGGTTTAAAAAACAATTGTACATTCTTTATTATAAATTCCTCTCTTTAGTTGACAGTTAATTCTACCTTACTGGGGGTGATGTAAATTATTTATTCTCGTTTTTCTGTATTAGATTTCTATACCTATATAAACTTTCTCCCTCTGACTCTAATATTCATCAACTCAATTATCATGACACCCATCTCTATCAAAAATATCTACTAATCAAAACACTCTAATCCACAACTTACCATTTAACTCAAAACGCCGCCTTCTCTACATATATAAAAAAATACTCTCTACCCCTTTGTACATATAGGATACGTGTTTCCCCTACCCAAAACTCATTTCCCTTATTTGGCGGCCCGGATTCTACCTAAGGCGGCCCCTTCCCCACTAAAATCTATTCTAATCCCGTCCCAACCCTTGTTGCGGACTCCCCAAATACACTACCCCCTAATACAAAATTGCCATCCCCAAAAATCTCAATCTCATTACCTCACTACAAATACACAAAATAACCTCATTAACTATAAACATAAATATATATCATTCAAAACTCTATATAAATTCCCCACAACTGTGTCAACCTTAATACTTCACCAACTTCTATAACATACATTAACTCAAAAACAACATTACATCATACTCATCTCTACTATTTCACACTCAACTTTTAATTCAACTTGGACAGGTCTACATGTCCCATAAAACATTTATCACCCATGAATTATCTTTTATTAATTTGCATACTCTTTTTATCTTTACTTTAAAATACCTGTAGTACACTAAACATTAATTACTTGTAACATTCATAAACCAATATACCAGTGACATGGTATTGCTGATCAGCTGATATCCTAACATAATAAAAACACCATGAATACCATTCAAAATTGGACAATTACATGTAATACATTATCAACACTTACTTCTATTATGTTGATTGCCTGCCAGGCGGCTAATTATTGGCTTCGAGAAAAAAATACACATAATAAAAATACCTTTTGTCAACAACTATATCTAACACACAACAATAAAATGATTGCACAAATAGCAATAAACCTGGATTATTAGCATCCATCAAACAAACAATTCTCTTTTAAATAATTTATAAAAAAAATTTATAAGCATTATTATTTAAAATTTTTCATTAACTCTTTTTATTTATCATCATGATGAATTTATCCTGTGTTGTAATCAGATTTTCAAAAATTCTAAATTTATTATTAATACATATTTTTAATCATTATGTTCCACAAAATAAACCATTTAACATTTATTTACTTATTAATTATTATTAAATCAGAATCTCACCAAACAATTTAATTACCTTATAAAATTCAAACACATAATATTCAATCACACTATCTACACATCTCCACTTATTTACTTCAATTTATTATTAAAATTAAATATTCATTTGATTATTAAAATAACATATTTCCATTATTATCAACATTCTACAAATCATTAACTATTGTCTTCATAATTATTTTGTTACTTAATTAGAGTGCAAAAATATTAATAATATTATTATTATTAATACAACATTTTCTAAAACATATACACATTACATTTCACAATACACACAAATGAATTCAATATTATTTACAAAATATACGTCACAATTTATTCAAGTGTATCTCACTTCAGATGTCCAAATCAGCAAGGTCATCACCAGAATTTTATAAAATTCAAACAAGGTCTATACACTGATATTCTAGTTCAGCCACCATCGTCAAAAATTAATCTTGGTTTTATATAACACTTTTGCTTTTTATTTACAAACAAATGGTTGCTTTGTGTGTCATAACCAGAACAACCAAATTCACTCATTTTACCAGAATACTCATTAAACCAGTCTACGTTAGGTATTTTTGTTAAGTCTCCGTCATTACATTCATTCACTATCGGTCTAATTATTTTTATCAAATCATTGTAATCATTATTATTCAAATATATTTCTAAGCCTTCTTTCCATTCATCATACTTTCTATTCAAATTATACAATTCTGTTACATACCATTCTCTATTTACCTCTCTCTCTTCATAACACCACATCACACTCTCACAATTATTCCGGACAGAGGGTACACAATTACTCCACAAAAATAAACACCTCAATTCATCTACCAATACGGGACTCTTGCCCTTCAACCACAACACTTGTGGACTCAATAAATCATCATAAACATCATAAATAAGAAAGGGAAAATTTGCCCTCTGTCCCCACTCTACCACAACATTATTTTTTCTCTCTCTCTCTAACTCACTGACACACATTACCATCTCATAATCACTACCTTCCACCAACTCATCAGTACTCTCATTCTTTATTTTTACCGTATCAGTCTCCGATACTAATTCTTCAAATACATTACTATTATTCTCATTATTTTCAACATTATTGTTATCATTTATTAACTCTTTCTCTGGTATCATATTTTTACATTTGTCATTACCATTTTCATTTGTTTTATTTTTCTCTGTCCTCATCACATGTACTCCCATTCGCTCCACACTCTGTTCTAACTTATTCAAATTAGTTCTTATCGTTTCATCAGTACTTTCTACACATTTATTCATTTCTTGTATTTCATTTTTTAACTCATTAAAATTATGATTTTGTATTTCAAATTTAATACTTTGTTGCTCCAAAATTAATTGCAACATATTCATGATTTTTTCATCTTTATCTATCTCTTGTTTACTTTGGACAGGTGTCACTATACTTTTTATTTTATCATCAGTGAAACCGACTTCGGTATTATTTGCCATTTTTTATCTTGTACTTAACTGTAACTCATAAAACAAACCTAACCTACGTGCGTAATTATACACGATAAATCATATTTATAAATTCGTCATTACCACATCCTATTTCCTGTGTATTAAAATAGGTCTATCTCGTATAAAATTAAAGTTAAACGAGAATCCTGGCAGCGAGAGCCAGTGTGACGTTAAAAAATGGGCCGAAATATAAAATAAATAAGATCCACTGCCAGAACTTACCTGCACGCAATTACAACACTTACCTGTTATTGAAATTTTACCAGAAGACCAAGGTCGCCACGATTATTTTTTATAGGATAAAATATCGAAAACCTTTACACGCCACCACATTCCTCAACAACTGCGTCCTATTGCGTTGTTTCACTGTTCTGTTATGTTGCACAATAATGCAGCTTTACCATACTTTATACCAGTCTGCCCGAAAACGAAATGAATAAAAACATAAATATATGCCCCAAACGGTTAAAACAAAAACACCCAAAATTTGACCCGCTACATATGGAGCCCCTTTAAATTTTAATTTTGACTTATTTTTTTTCTCTCAGTGAAGAAAACTCTAAACATGTTCACAATATAAATGAAAACGTATAACTAAGAAAACTATTAGATTAAATAACATCATTTATTATTTTAATCAAAAATATAATTTTTATAATTAATAAATAATTTTCTATGTAACAGATGTTGATTTTCATGTAAGTCGTATTTCAGTCAACTAATTGTTATTTTCAGAATAATCAAAATACAATATGTCATCAATCAATCCTTCGAATACTGGTCCTGCCAACCACTTTATAAACTGTGATCCTGCCAAGTCGGAGCCTGCCAATACAAACTGCGTAATTTGTCAGGAAACGATGAGTGCAAGTGGTGAGATAATGACGATTAAGTCTAAGGGACTAAATAAACTGCGCGACATTAGTAACAAGAGGCAAGATTCTGTACGTTTTAGCATACCGACTTCTTTATCTGATCGTACTTTCCATAAAAAGTGCTACTATCGCCAAACAGTATAAAGGCTACAATAAAAAATATTTCTTTGAACACTTCTTCACTGGCGAAGACTTTGAGATCGGTACCAACTTTCAAATTTAGAGATTTGTGTATTTATTGCGAAAAAGATGCTTCTGATAAATTTATTCAGGATCAACAAAAATTTGGTGATAGGAAAACGGTGGTTCGTAAGATTACAGAGCCAAATTTTAAAGGTAAAGTAATTAAATGCACTCAAACAAACGCTAAAGAAATAGGTCAACAAGTAATTGACCGTCTAGCGGGAATCGAAGCACTGCATGAATTAGATGCAAGATATCATAAAAAATGTTACAATCACTTCCGATTGTATTCAAGTTCTGAAATAAGAAAAAATGAACTATCGGAAGTAATGAAATTTATAATATCTTATTTAGATAATAACGCTCAGGAAGGTTTATTCAACCTCCCTCAATTGATTTTAAATTATGAAAGCAATAATCCAGAAGATCATAATAAACCATCTTTGAAATATATAAAATCTCAACTACTTAAATCATCTGATGATATTTTCATATGCAGTAATCAAAAAAATTAATCTATTATTTTTCGACAAGCTAGCCTTAAATCGATTATCAAAAAGCATTTTAGAGAAAAGAATGAAGAAGAAAGTCGTAAAAATATTATTAAACAATCGGCTCGCTTTATAATTGAGGATATACAGTCTACTTCTTACAACAAAAACGAATATCCTCCAGTCGATAAATTTTTTTCTTCGCTTGATGATTACGTCCCCACTTCTTTGCAAAATTTTGCAACAGAAATTATAATGTTTAAAAAAAGAAGTAATGAGAAAAAATTGAAGGTCAAAGTTATGGCATGTGCCACTCAATTATTATGGCAGTGAGTCCCAGAAATTTTGTATCACTTTTGCTGTTAGGTCTTGGAATATCTTTGTATCATCGCTTCAGATCGAGAGACCTAATAGATGTGTTATATAGTCTTGGATTCTCTGTTTCGTACAGTGAAATAATGTGTTTTCAGAATTCTGTTATAAGAGCTAAAGATAGTTTTAAATATAGAGAACAATTATTTTTAACACGTTCTTCTGATAATGCTGACCATAATTCTAATACCTTAACTGGACATCGTACTTTTTACAGTATGGGCTCAATAGAAATCATGTCTCCTCATTCTAAGATCGAGCATGTACTGTTTGAAACGATTTGTCATTCGCCAGGAAGTTTGTACTTTATCGAGAAAGGAACATATGCTATTAAAAAATTTTGTAAGAGTCCAGTTAAAAAAATGAGGGGCACAATTTTAAAACAATATCCGGATTTCAACATTGACGAAAAAGAATATATTTGTAATATAAAGCTCTCGACTTCTGATTTTTCATGCTGTATGAAAAGTATGTTAATAAGAGCCCTTCTGTTGGCTGGAATAATTACATGGAAAAAATAACAGAAGTTTTTCATTGTGAAAAAAACCGCGTAGTTTGCATGCCGTTTATTCTTGCCATACCAAGCAATTACGATACATTATACACTACTTTATTACAAGCAACTGCAAGAACGGAAAGTATTGGTCAAAAGTATACATATATAACTTTTAACCAACCGCTTTATATCAAAGCGAGAGACATTCTCCAATCTACTGAAGATAGTCGGTTAAAAAATGTTATTTTACGATTAGGCTGATTTCACATACTGATGTCATACCTAGGTGCTATTGGTCATATCATGGACGGCAGTGGCCTTAAAGAAGTGCTATCAACGATATTTGCAGAGCATTCTACGAAGCACATATTAAGTGGCCATGCTTACTCAAGAGCAGTAAGAGGACACATTTTAATTCACGCAGCCCTAGCACGACTTATATTTTCAAATATCATATACAGCCAACAAGAAATAAGCGTTTTAGAAAAAGTTCGACAAAGTATTGGAGAAAACTCATATTTTAACTACGTGAAAGATCCAGTATATTTAGGAACTGTAAGAAAATTTAATCAAAAATTAAAAGAGTTTTATACAGATGAACGACCAACGTCAAAATTGTGGATAATTTATTTTCAAATGATTACTCTATTAAAAAATTGTATCGAGGGCGATCGCTGTGGAGATTGGAAGTTACACTTAGAAACATTAAAACATATGCTTCCTATTTTTCATGCTGGGGGTCGAAATTTGTATGCTAAATGTTGTCACGTTTATGTGCAAGACATGGAAAAACTTAAAGAGAACGAGCACCCAGAACTTATAACAAAAGGCTTTTTTACAGTAAGACGTACTGATAAGTTTTGGTGTGGTATACCGCCCGACCAGACGATAGAATGTGGTTTAATGAAATTGTTCAAAGATCCTTCTAAGGGCCTTACACATGGTAGAGGTACTGGAGATGTAGAAGTTGCAAAATGGATTTTGTCTTTACCAATGTTCATAGATATCCTCGAAGGTTTTGAAGACTATTGCTCGTTTTCTTTTGAAACAAATGAACAACATAAAGCTCCAATTCATCAGGATGGCACCAGCACACGAATCAAACAAGATTATGAAGATTTTATGAAAATTATACAATGGTTTGAACAATATCCGCCTTTTACTGATACTAATAAAATAATGTCAATAAGTACAGGAGTACTTATAGGAGACCAGCGAGTGAATTGCTATCAAGCATTTAACAAAGGGCTCCAAGGAATAAAATCCATAACGAACGTTGAATTAGGCAAGGTCAAAATTAGTAGAAAAACTACTGTCGTCCCGTTAAGTATAATGACTTCAAAAGTGAATATTACTCGTAAAGATATCCCTGTCGATCCAACATTGCTCTTTCAGAGAATATCATTGACTGATAAAAGCGAACACTCTTTGCAACATATTTTAGGTTTTGAACTGGCACCTTACCCAATGAGTTTGTTCGATGAGAATGGAATGAGGAAAAACAAAAAGTCAGTCCTTTACGACTTCTTCCAACCAGTAACAGACAATCCTGTCTTTGTGAATCCAACATACATTATTGATGGAGGTTGCCTTCTACATAAATTTAGGTGGGGAGCCAATTTAAATTACGAACAGATATCTCGAGGTTATGTTGAATATATAATGAAGAACTATTCAGATAAATGTATAATTATATTTGATGGGTATTCTGACAAATTAAGTACAAAAAATACAGAAAGAATTCGACGTTTACAGAAAAATATTTGCACAGAATTTTCCGTAGAAAAACATTTAAAACCACAAGTTACACAGGAAAAATTTTTAGCTAACAGTAAAAATAAGGAATCACTTATTTTTCTCCTCTGTGAGGATTTAGAGAAGTGAAAAATAGAATATAAAGTATGTACAGATGATGCTGATACAGATATTGTTCGTGCAGCTGTTGGTGCCAAAAATAGTGATAATGAAGTTCTTATTATAGGAGAAGATATAGATTTATTAGTTATTCTAACAGAATTAGGTAAAACTGTACCAGGCAGTATTTACTTACAAAAAAGTACGAAAGATAATTCAACTGTATATTATACTCAGTATAGTTTTAAATATCCCGATTTTAGAGATTGTATATTATTTATTCATGCATTTTCTGGCTGTGACACCACGTCTGCATTTTATTATCGTGGTAAAAAAATATTATTGATACGATTCAGAAACGTCCAGCATTATTAAAGGATATACACTATTTTTATGAGAAAGATGCTAGTATAATTTGCCTATATGCAGCAAGCGAAGCCTTTGTTAAGGTTATGTATGGATATGAGCCATCTGACAAGTCTGGTTTAAATATTATTAGATATTTGTGTTTTAAGAAAAGGGTTCCGTCTGATATGGATATTGCTTGCAAATTATCTGGTTTACCACCTACAGCAGAAGCTTTACAATACCATTCGCTTCGAGTATATTTACAAATACAAAAATGGCTTGGTAATTTGGATAAAAGTCCTTTAGAATATGGGTGGGAACTGATAGAAGAACAAGGTCTTTTGCCCATTACAATGAAAAATGATCCGTTACCAGACTATTTAGTTCGGAACGTGAATGCGCCTGCAAGAAAGGGTGCAAGACAGGAAACTGTTCTTGTAGAGCCAAAGGCAAATTTTGCAGTTCAATGTGTCGTTTCTGTCGGGGTACTAATTGTACTAATAGTGAACAACCAGGTGACCTTGAAACTGTAGAAGAAAATGAGGAAAATAAGGAAGACAGTGAGCAAGGCGACATAAGCATTCTGGAAAGCGAAAGCGAAAGCAGCCTTCAATTTATTGAACATTTTTATAGGGATCAATACAATCAAGAAGAAGAAGAAGAAGATGCAATTTTTTCCGATGGCACGACCGATGCCTCAGTTGATGATGAAGAGGGGCCTCCAGATAAGAAAAGAATAAGGAGAAATTGATTAAATGTAAAAAATAATAATTTGTTTTACTATATGTACTGTTATGTATAAAAAATGATTATTTAAAATAAAGAACTTTTTTAAGCCATACAAATATATTTCATTGAATATAATTATTATTTAGCATGTTATAACAATGGAAACATAAAATAACTTGTAAATTGGGTAAAAAATAAGTATATATGTCATTTTTTAAGAATTAAAGGCTTAAAAAATTTTTTTAAAGTTATGTGTGTACTAATATATGTATACAATTGATATACATTACAAAAGGTATCATAAATACATGAATATAAAGTAATATAACCCGGTTACATTGTAACATACAGAAATAACCTTGGAAACCGGTACGTGTATATATATATATATATATTACATTTAATATTTACACATAAATTTACCTCAAGATGTTATTTTTCTATTTGGAACAGGTTTCGGGTACTATCTTGTACCCATCCTCAGCCTTCCGGTTTTTTTGTCTGGTGAAGTACATATGTGTTGTTGGTTGACTATTATTATTGTGGCTTCCTGTTGGCTTCTGGTATTTCAAGTTGGTTTTATTGTGTGTGATTGTGGTGTATGTGTTAGTTTTTTGTGTATTTTCAATGTTGAGTGCTTTGAATATTGTGTCATGTTTTGTATTGATTTGTATTTGTTCAGGTATTAGTTTGTTTTCTGTTTTATGTTTGTATATTTGTAAATTTTCCCATATGTTCATTATGGTGCCTTTGTGTGGTATATGTTTTATTAGTGTTACATTGGTTATGTCTGGGAATTCATGTCCTGTGTTTATTGCATGTGTGGCTAAATTGGATTTATATATTTCTGGTTTTTTGTAAGCATTTAGGTGTTCAAAATAACGTTTTTTCAGCTGTTTTTTTGTTTCTCCTATATAACATTTATTGCAATCTTGGCATTCAATTTTGTATATACCGTTAGTTGTTGTATTATCTTTGTTGTGTGAGCTATTTAGATTTTGTAATTTATTTTTATTAGTTTTGTATGCTATTTTTATATCTGTGTTTTTAAATAGTTTTGTTAGTTTTGTCATTTTATTATTTATACATGTGAATGTGGCCCATTTTTTGTTGTTGTTATTATTTATGTGTTGTTCAGTTTGATTAATTCTTAATTGTTCAGTTTTTATTTTGTATTTGATTTTATTTTCTATTTTGATCATAGTATTTTTATTGTATCCATTTTCATAACCAATTTGGTATATTATATTTCTTTCTTTGTCAGTTTCTTGTTTGAATAAATTTATGTATAAATATTAAATGTATTATATACATCAAGAAACGGACTGTAGCAGAAAGTGATTGAAATATATATACAAATAAAAACCAGACAAAACTAGACAAAACTGTCGTTCAGTTTGTTGTTTTTTTTATATACTGTATATAAATTGCCATAAAATAGGTAAAAAAAAAAAATTAAATTTTTTTTAATGATAATAGCAATTAAGTACATACAAAAATCGACAATTTGAAAAACAAAAAACCTTACTAGGATCATCTCTCATAAAATGGCGAGCAAATCAAAATTTTTAAAAATTTTGAGATTTTAGCCAGAAAAATTAAATTTTTTTCAAAATTTTTTTAAGTTTCTACAATGAAAAACAAATATTTGGTCCAAAGAAATTGATTTTATCTTTTTTAATTCAAGAGAAATCGAATTTTAAAGGAAAATTGCATTACAATGAAGTTTAATTTTTTTTTTGAGGTTACGTTGACCTTTTTAGGTAGCATTACTAACCCAGCTTGATTTGTTAATTCATAACGAGTATGTTGAATTTTTTTTGGTCTCGATACGTCCAATAGAACCGAAGTTATGGCCGATACACTTATACGATGCACCAAAAATGCACTAAAATAGTTTTCTAAATAGATCTCGTGACGCACAAGTAGGATTTTGTAAAAATTTTAACTGTACACTTACTTTTGCTTACTTAACCTATTCCAGCAAAAAAATTGGACGGAGAGAAACATCCTATTTAAATGCTATTTTGCCTCTACTAATTGCACTCTGAACCAGAAAAGTATTGTTATGTAAATATTTTATGTTATAATAGTCATAGTTATAATAGTAATAATTTTATTTTCCCAATCACATTACTACTACTCTCCAGCACTACAGCCCATGGTGAGCCTTGGCCTCAGCTACGACTGATTCCCAATCACATTACATGACTAAAATCCTAATGAAAACATTAGGATCTTATTTAAGATAAGTAAGTTTTATCTTAATAAATAATTTTTTTCTTACTTATATTAATTTGCATAAGTCATACTGGTTTTTATAACAATTAAAAATATAGACACTTCGTTTTCAGATGATATTTTGCCAAACTATAAATAAGATTACTACAATTTTACAATATTGCATGTAAATGAAATAAACCACAAATGAAATATATTTATTTAATGATTATATAAATAATGATTAAATAAAAATATTATCATTTTTTTGATTACATTAAATTTTAGATAATTCTTTAAAGTATTTATTGAAAATTAATTTTAATAAAAAATAAATTGTAGAACTTTTGCTACTAAATAATTTATTCCTCTTTTAAAAATTTATCATCTTTATGAGTTGTTTTCAGACAAATTTTGTCAAAAAATAAATAAATAAATAACCCAGAAGATATAATGTTCTAATGAAATGTGCATAAGAAAGAAAAATAAAATAAATACTTGTATATTGAAAATAATATTACAAATAAAGGGAAAGTAGGCCTACATATAATAAATACTGGTACATATTATATACCGGTATAGTAAATACAAAATTTTAAGCTTAAAGTATGGTAGATAAATCAGATCACATGTAATATATCATTAAGAAGTAATGATAACAGGAATAGCATTAACAAGCATGAAGTGCATGGTCAATCAGGCATGTAAAATATCAGCCTGGGGGAGAAAGCTTCTCACCAGACACACATACATACATCTGTGTTTAGTGAGTAGTGTAGTGGCTAGTCAGTCTGGGTGACTGTCAGCTTGTGTCAAGACCATGGCAGTTGTTTTTACTCACTGCACTGTGTTTTAAGACAAAAGTGATTTATCTTCTTGTGTTTGGTTACATATTGTGTGTATGGGTTTTGGTTTAGTATGTACATACTTATTTATGTCCATTACAATAACATTGCACATCTCTGTTTAAACTGATTATTAAATAAATTTGTTTTACAGACATATGCAATTTATATCATTGTATTTGTATATAAACAACATTACCAAAATTATTGTTTTAAATATTTTGTTATATTAAGTCAACTAAAATTATTTTGCCATAACCATAATTAAATTCATCTAATTGCAGTTAATATTATATATTTTAAATCTTGCAAAGAACAACTAACAATTATAATTATTATTGTGTGATTATTATTATAACAGGTTTGTTATATTTTGTAATTTTAATTGTTTTATACTACATATATTACAAATTTATTTAAGATTTTTTTTTTTGTTATAGAGGTTTATATTTTCTTACTACATTTTGATAATTATCATGATTGAAATAAGCAGAGAGCAGTTTAAATGAGACTTTACTCTAACAAAACACAGTATTATTCTTACATAATAACGATTATCATTTTGATCACCACAGTCGTTGGTTTTACAAAAATTAATTTTTGTACCAAATAATTTGATCAAAACAAACAGAATTACAAAGAGTACAAACAATATATCATATTGATACATCTCACATATATTATTGTTATATATTGTCAACATGAATTTTATATTATGTTTTATAATGTGTCTTAAAATTACAGGAATAGAGCTATAGTCTATACTTTATTGTCAACTCTACTGTAAGATAAAATTATTTGAAGGTGATCACAGACTGTATTGTTCAAACATGATAGTCTTAGCTTACCATCTATAGTGTGTGTTCGTTTTGTGTTCGTAAGGAGGTTTTGTTGTCGATGAGCGAGTTTTAAAAGCGGAGTCTAAAATTCATGCATCTGTATTCCAATGACAGGACACAATAAAAATGTTAGTAGTGTATTGTTATGTTGCTATTTTGCTGTTTTCAGTTCAGTATTATTTTATAAAGTGTGTGTGTATGAACACATGTGTGCAAGCACACACACACACACACACACACACACACACACACACACACACACACACACACACACACACACACACACACACACACACACACACACACACACACACACACACACACACACACTCGCCAGTGGCGTATCTAGAATTTAGCCGTGGGGGGGGGTCTAGTCAAGTCGGCGCTTCGTACAAAAGAAAAAAAAAACAAGCTAAGTCTAATCAACATTACTATCTTTAAAGAGGTTAAAAAATGTGTGATAACATCCTGAAATCAATCCCATTAAACTAAACGGTAATATGTTTAAAAGGAATAATTCCAAATACAGTATTTAGTACCAAGCCACTTGTTGTTCAATCAAATATATTGCAACTTACCGTCTGCGGCTTCCAGAAACAACGTCTTCACAAAGTTGACATGTTTCGGGACACTTGTCCCATCATCAGAACTTAAAATAATCGTGTATCATTTAAGTTGATACATTTGTCAATTAATTAAAATATTAAAATTCAACATGAAATAAATAATTTAAAACAATATAAATACATAAATGTCTAAAAGCGAGCGCGAACATTTAACGATGTACATCGTACGGAGATTGACCGTGCACTGAATTACGTTTTGCTCCCACCACGACAATAGCGCAAAGCAGTGTCGTACAATACATTTGATTTGAAAAGCAGTTTATCATTTAAAACACGCAGCTTGGTATCAGTATTGTTATATGCTTTATACATTTCATACTCTTCAAGAGCGTTCAAATATCACCCTTTCTTACATATGTGAAGGGGTATTAAATTAGTTTTTAAATTTGTGTAATTATGATTCTCGGAAATGAGGTGTTCTGCAAATTTTGACTTGATATTGTCCAAACTGTGAAGGTGTGTAGGCGGCCTATGTTCTGTAAATCTTTTTAAAAAACTACGTCCTGTCTGGCCCACATAAAAGGCGTCACAATCGTCACATATCAATTTGTAAACACCAGTTTTGTGTTCAAGGCTGGTAGTTCTGCAGACACGAAGATTATTCATAATATTATTAGTGGTTTTGTAAGTGACCTTTATATTGCTGGTTTTATTAAAAATTTACCCAAAAATCTTAGGCGTAAGGTATGTGTACGGTGTTGCAATGTATTTGCGTGTTGTATTCTCGCGTGTTTTATGTCCGTTAATGTTTCTATGTTTTTTCTTATGTTTTCGAAGGATGTTGTTCACCATATCAACATCATAACTATTAGCAACTGCAATGTGTTTAATGGTGTCTAATTCCTCACGGTATTCTTTATCTCCGAGGGGCAAAGATAAAAGTATATAAATCATACTATGGAAGGCACCCAATTTCTGGGATAAAGGATGAAAGGACTTAGCATGTATTACAATATCAGTCGTTGTGGGTTTTCTATAGATGTTAAATTGTAATTTTTTATTATTGTCCTTGGCAACAGTTAAATCTAGAAAATTCAGTTTACCATTGTTTTCACTTTCAAGTGTGAACCGCATTTTGTCATTGATATTATTCAAATAACTATGTAAATTATCAATTTGCCTTTGTGTACCTTTGTATATTAAAAAGGTATCATCAACATACCTGCCGTAAAATATTATGTTATTCTTGTGTTTGTTATTCGTGAGAATGAATGAATTTTCGAAATTATTCAGGTATATATCTGCAAGAAGACCTGAAAGTGGAGAACCCATTGCTAACCCATTTTTTTGGCTGAAATATTGATTATTGTGGGTAAAGTAATTTTGATCAAGAACTAACTCCAAAATGTGCATCAATTCATTTATACTATCAATATCCAATTTATTAGTATCAATAAGGTTAATCTTAAGTATACGCAGGGTCTCAGCTACTGGTATATTCCATAGGCGTACGCACGGGGGGTGCCACAGGTGCACAGGCACCTGCTAATAAGTTATATTTAAATAAATAAATAAAAAAATTTTTATATTGTTGGTATTTACATTCTCAATGTTTTCGTAATTTTTATTTCATTGAGTAACAAACTTGTGTGAGAAAAGTGGGCTAGAAGCCTTGAAGATACGGGGAATCTCACTAAACAAGACGAACATGAAACCTGAAACTATCAAGGTAGTGAACTCAGTCATGAGTCGGAGCGGAGTGGTGTAGGGAAGGCGTGTGTGGTGCGTTGTTCCCTTCCCTTTCTCAACCCCTCAACCGGTCTACTGGCTCGACATCTGGCCTTGGCTCGACCGACCCACTCCCACATTCCACAGCTGTTCTTAACTGACTTCACGTGTGCGCTAAAGTTTCTGTAGTCTGCACCGCACCGCATTAGTACAGAATCGTGATAATTTAGTGCAGTATAGGTACTAAATAGGGACAAATAGTGAAAGTGAAATAGTGCGTAATTAGTTAGTGTGTGAAAATGAAGAAAAATAGTTTAGATAGGTTTATTATAAGAACAGAACAGAACGGACTAACACAGAATAGTAGTAATGTCAGTTTAAAAGTGCAAATTTGTGAAAGTAGTAAAAGTGAAAGTTTAAGTAGTAACACCAATGGAACTCCGTTGCATGATGTTATTAATGAGCCATCGACATCGACTTACAAACATGAGCCAACGACTCCTCACCCTGACGATCCTATTCAAGAAATTCCTAAAAATAGATTTGAGAGAAGTGATAGATTAGTTCGAGGTCCCTATCAACCAAAACTCAATAAATACCCTTCCACTAAAGTAGGGAACAAGCTAAGAAGTTTTCAACCACAGTGGTATACAAAATATGATTGGATAGAGTACAGTCCCTCAGCTGATGCAGTTT
Source organism: Magicicada septendecula (assembly GCA_034769895.1). Taxonomy (NCBI): domain Eukaryota; kingdom Metazoa; phylum Arthropoda; class Insecta; order Hemiptera; family Cicadidae; genus Magicicada; species Magicicada septendecula. The sequence continues at coordinate 406,765,086 of CM068375.1, forward strand.
TTTGTTTATATTGTCGATTTTTTTTCTTCTAACGACTCAGGCAAAAAGGGTCATACTGACAAAGCATTTATTACGACAGGATTCAAAAGTTGGAACAAGGCGAATGAGTGTTTCAAAGCACATCAGGGGTCGACATGCCACAATCAAAATTTGAAATCATTTTCCAGCTTTACTTCCAATGAAGAAACACCAATCGATGTTTTGTTAGATAAACAAAAAGAAGACGTCATGGACAACGAAATCCAAGAAAAAGAAGAGGTTCTGGTAAAAAAACAAGTTGAAAAAAATAACAACCGAAGCGTTATGGAAAGGCTTATAGATATAGTTATTTGTTTAGCAAAATCAGGATACCCTTTCAGAGGACACAGGGAAAATGAAAGTAACGTAAACAAAGGGCTATTTTTAAGCTTAGTTGATATGTTAAGGAAGTATGACCCTGTTATGAAAAGACACTTAAAGGAATCACCTCGAAATGCCATGTACACAAGCAATCACATTCAAAATGATTTAATCAAAGCATTGCACAACAATATTCAGCGTAATATTGTAAATTCTGTGCAAGGGAAAAAAATTTCATTGATAGCTGATGAAACTTCTGATTTAGGTCATAACGAACAAATGTCTGTAGTAGTATGACATTTTTATGATGAAAAAAACTGTGCTGTTGAGCAATTTGTCTGTTTACAAAGATTAACAAAACAAAATGCAGAGTCCGTTTTTCAGAAACTAAATGATGTCCTTGTAAATACTTTAAAAATGGATTGGTCCTCTGTAATTTCTGTTTGTTTTGATGGTGCATCAACAATGTCTGGATGCTACAACGGAGTTCAAGCAAAGTGTAAGGAGATGTGTAAAGAGATCATATATGTTCATTGCTATGGGCATTGCTTGAATCTAGTTTTGGTTGATGCATGTACCTCAAGCAAAGAAAATCGCATAATTTTCAACTTCTTTGGAATTGTACAAAACTTATTTTGCTTTGTAGAAGGAAGCACATCACGCCATGCAGTGTTTGCTGCAATGGCAAAAGAAGCTAACTCTAAGTTAATGACCAGTTTCTTAAACCAAATGAGCTTGTAGGGCAGAGGCTGTTAAATCAGTGAAGACAAATTTTGTTGTTCTTGTTGAGGCCTTACAGGAAATTATATCAACTGACAAAGCTGATGTGAAAATAAAAGGTCGAGGGCTCTTACATGAACTGAAGTCATTCGATTTTGTGTTGGCTTTGGAAATCACTCACCCGATACTTTTATTGATTTTAAAAGTAAGCAAAACACTTCAGAGTGAGGACATTGACCTTTTGACTGCCATGAACGGGGTTAAAATGCTCCGGGAGTCACTTTCGTCACAGAGGAATTAAACATCTTTTAATAACAATTTTAATTGTGCAAAAGAAGTTTGTGAAGAAATTGACGTGGAGGTTCCTGTTTTGAGAAAAAGAAAAGTGTCTTCACGCATTGATGAAGCTGTCCAAAACTCTCACTATTTTGATAGTAAAGAAGATCAAGACAGGTGTTTGACATTTTACCCTTTCATAGACTCACTGGTAATGGGCATAGACGAACGATTTGAGCAAGAAACGTGTGATTTAATAGTTGCAATTGGAAAACTTCTCAAGTTGGAAGCAGAAGAGAATGATTTGAAACTAGTGTCAAAAAAACTTCAGGTTGACTTTTATGGCATCAAAGCAGAACAACAACTACTACAAAACAACAAGTGTGATAATGGAGCTCCTCCAAAAGGTGTGCTACCCGCCGAATTTACCCAGGCTAGCTAGTGGAGAAGGGGTGGGGTTCCTTGGTAGATATTAACACCACCTACGTCCGTATCAAGAAATGTGAGTGGTAACCAGAAATCCAATTCACTTATAGTTTTTTTTTTTTTTTTTAAGGGCGCCACTCCGTGCAGGGAAAACCAACGGGCGAACACGGAGATTCAATCCCGTCCCAATAAGGTTGATCACTAAACCACTTGATAAGGCAGTTTGCTCAAATTTACTATACCAATCATGTAAGGCATACAAAATATACAAAATAAGAAATCATATTCTATTTTATTAAGTTTTGCTTGTATCTCCAAATAACAATGAGAGTAAATGACTGTATATCATTAGCTGATGCCGCAATAATAATAAATGTTTAAACTGACAACAACTTAAATCTAAATAACTTATGTAATACGCTATACTAATATATACAGTATTTATGTGGCGCAGAAGTGATAATCCCTCGAAGAGTAACTCTCCGCAAGTCCGTGTCGAAACACCAGTCGTGGCACAGTTTAGGAAATTAATCAAGGAAAAGATACACTCACCACAAGTTCTCCGCGTAATGCACGCACAATCGAACAGTAAGCGTATCGGAAGTCCAGGTCGGTCGCGGAACGCGGCGGCGGAATGCGGAAATCCGCGGCGGCAGAAAGAAGTCTCCAGATGACAGCACGAAGCCCCAGGTGTGAAAATGCTCCAAAGTAACAGCAATCAGGGTCCCAGACAGTTCAGGAATCAAAATTAAAACCCTGTAAATTCATTAAATAATAGTACTGTGCATATAACATCTTCCCATGCAAACATTGAACACTAATTCATTCACTAGAATGTGTTTTACATTTTTTTCTTATTTCACGAAGTTTATCTACCAAAATACTCGAAATACAATTAAATATTCAAAGTACAAAAGCAAGTTACTAAATTTACACTCAAAACTTCAAAGATAAATTTCTAAACATGGAAAAGTTACTCCTAAATTAGTAATACATTTACAGTTAACAAAAATTTCACATTATCAACAACTTTTAATTATAATTGGTCAGGAATATGAACTGAGTAATAAATATAATAATTTATAATAATATAATTTAATTCAATAATTTATTTAGCTGCATAGATTCGCTATACGCTTGTCCACAATAAAGTATTTTGCATGAAATTCAAAACATTGTATTTAACTACTATTCACTGTTTCGAAACCCTAGCTATAATATTTGGTGACCAAGTGTTTATATCATTCAACTAATCTAATAAGATAAAATTTATGGTTTAGTTATGAAATTGCTTTAGATAAAGTGTGATATGAAATAAACAATACATTATCTGGGCAAAACAATTCGAACTACAACATTTACATTAAATTTCTGACCACAGCCCGGTAATTACATCGCTGTTAGCTTTAGTTACAACAGCTGTGGCGGCACTGCCTACTTGATCGTGCCTTTCGTTGCTACTCCTACTGAACTCGAGGTTCACAATGTAATTGTTACCTTTTGATTAACATTATTTACAACGATATTAAATTATAGGTAATACTATTTACAAAATTACTTTCTACAGATATATTACAATATTAAAAGTTTACTTTGTACAAATGAGGAATACACTTTCACGTAAAGACAAGATATTGTGCTTCTCAATTGAGGGAGCATGTGCCGTCCCACACTTACGATATTAACCATAAATTAAGCTCTTAGTTACAAATAATTTATTAATAAGTTGAAGTTAAAATGTAAATATAATAGTAATTCAATTAATTGGCTTGAGATATTCTGTGAGCACATTACACTGTGAGGCTGACAAACAGTACTGTCCATACATGATTGGCAAAGTTTAAACAAGTACATAAAGTTATAATCTGGAACAATTTACACTCGCTTTTCCCGCAATGGAAAATAGATTAAGATATTTTCGGTAAACTGCCTTACCTTTTCGCACTTGGCTAAGTGCATAGATCCTCACGTCGAGAAAAGGGTTGTACTGCAGCGCTCGAAACGTTGACTCTCAGTAGTAGGCGAACTTGACCAGCAATGACTCATTTCAAGACTGCCACAATCTTGGGTTCCTACATAGTTAGGCTTCCTACCGAGTTGGGGTCTTATCAGTTGCTGATAAGAACGGACCGGCTGGGTAGATCGTAACAGCTGTGCTCTAGATATCGACATTGTTTGCATGCACAACAATGATAACTATACTCAGGTTGATCAGGCCTGATTTCGATAAAGTATTGAGCTATTTTACTGTTACAGGTGAGCATAATAACTTAAAAAGCTTTAAACCTTCTGTATATTTAATTACACTCGGGCAGGGTTCCATTTCTGTCAATTCCAAATTGGAATTGACAGAAATGGAAACCCTGTCAAGTGTAATTAAATATACAGAAGGTTTCCAAATACATACAGTAGGCCTAATGGCACTGTGTTTATGTAATTTATATTTTTATTTGATAGGTACGACAAGGACAGCCTTGAAGAAGTGGTTGGACTGGCTAAGCATTGAAAATCGTGTTAACTTGTTCTCCGAGCTTTACGCCACATTAAAACTTTTTCTTACAATACCAGTAACAAATACTTCATCTGAGAGAAGCTTCTCCAAACTGAGTATTGTAAAATCAAAACTCAGAACAAGCATGACTCAAGATAGATTGGAATATCTGATGCTTCCTTTTATTGAGCTAGAGTTAGCAGTAAATGTGGATTATAAAGACATTATTGAAGAATTTAAAGTACTGATTCCTGGAGAAAGGCGTATGCTACTGTAAACTTACAAAATGTTTGTCTTTATTTTAAATAAATTATTTTTAGTGTATGTCTCAGAAATATTTTTGTTTTCTATAAAACAGTAGATAGAAGCAAAGTTTAAGATTCAACTTAAAAAAAAACATGTTCTATAACCTCTTCTCTTGAGTTATAACGTAGGGAACCAGTAATAATTGGATGTGCCAATTATACCGGCTGCCTTCGTTGTGAAGCACTGAAAATAATCACAACAAATAAACAATTTATATAGCAGGATATTAGGAAAGGGAGACTGTTGATTTATGCACTCATTTTACTCGTTACTTAGATGACATCTCTTTATTACATTTGGTGATTAAGTTCTCTATTGAAAGTTCTCAAACTATATAGTTTACTATATGATTAAATACATAAATTACTACTTTACAAAGGGGCCTCAAAACATGATGTACATCTTATTGATTAATTCCACGGATCCGGGATTAAATATATTAACTGAATTATGGTCACCTTGCCATGTACAATATTGAAACTCTAACCATTTGAAGAATGGTTTTTTTTATTAATCTTCTAAAACAACAAAACTTTTAGTTTAAACTTTACCTTTTTTGCTATAACTAGCGTTATTAGATTTTATACTACATGTTACCTAAAATGTCAGGTTTCTAAAGTCTTAAATGTTATTACATTTAAACATAAGTTTTAAAGTCTTTAATGTTATAATTTAAATTGTCTTTTGGGGTTTATAATTTTGTAACTCTTAACCATGGAAGACAAGCCTCCATGTCACCTGTGTTTTTCCTGAAGTTGCTGCAGAATTAGTTCTTCGGTCCTCCTGATGTTTCTTGAAGTTCAGTCGTTACCTTATCATACTGTGATGGTGAAGTTCTTGAAGTATGTGAAATCTTTCCTGGTGTGGTACATTTATCTCCGGCGACTGTAGTTACTCTTAATAATTCTTGTAGTTAGAATACATAGATAGAATGTTCGTTTCACTGTTACACACTTCACATGATGATAGATTAGTTTACTATCACCTTCTTGGTTGTAATACTGTATTATTTACATAGTCCTTTATTTTATAATATACAGAGATGTCATCACCACACAAATTTACTCATTTAAATAGTCATAGTATCAACCCTTTCACATTTTATTTATATACGTAGCGAAACAACGCTTTACGCTGCTTACGGCGTGAGCGCTCCATTACAAGTGGGTGAAAATAGTTAAGGGGAGCGTAGTAATCTCAAGACAATTACTAGGCAACATAAAAGTAGTTCCGTGTTTCTAATTTTAATTAAAGGACTACGGTTGATTAAATAATTAAATCGTGATATTCTTAGTTGCAGAAGTTATCAAAGTACATAACAATGGTCTTAATTAATTATTTAAATAATAACAAATTTACAATAATACTTAGTTTATTTAGGGGTCAGAAAACAAGTTAATTCTGGTCAGTTCTTGTTTATGCAGGATAAATTAAGCTTTACCCTTTCTGTATAATTCCATTCCCTTTTAATTTTATTATTAGACTTATATTAAATATTGTCATTATTAAATGATTGCCATAAGATTTAGTTTACAATGTGAGATTTTATTAAGAATTTAAAATTTCTTCACTTATATATTATCAACTTAATTAATTAACATATTTTTATTAATGAAATCGTCACAGTTGCTTAGAACTAACTAAAGTTCAAAAACTTCAACTAAAACTTTTTTGTAGCCCAAGAGTGTTAGATTTTTGGTTTAATTTTTAACAAAAAAATTGTTTAAAATACGTTTTAGACAGCATATTATTTAAAAAATTCCAGACCCCCCCAACCCCGGTACAATGGTTTGTGCACCCTCTAATAAAGGATGCTGCGCACGCCTATGGTATATTCGTATATAAGTCTACAATATCAAAGGAAACAAGTTTGTAAGCCGGTTCAACTATTAAGTTTATAACCTTATTCACAAAGTCAACACTATTAATTAGACTATGATCATTAATTATTTGTGTATTGTGCTTTATTATGTTAACTAATTTTTTAGCCGTTTTATACCCCGGAGCAGTGGTGAAATTTACTAATGGTCTCAAGGGGATAGCATCCTTGTGGAGTTTGGGTAATCCCGTCAAAACGGGTGCTTTTGAATTTATAGGTTTCAAAGATCTTCTTGTTTGTTCATCAAACAAATGGGTGCACCTGTTTATACACTGATTTAATCGTTTTACATAATTTTCAGTTGGGTCAGAATTTAGTAAACCAATGTTGTTGTAAATAATGAAATTTTGTATTTTATTGTTATAATCTTCTCTGTCCATAATAACCACAGTGTTACCTTTGTCAGCTTTAGTGACGAGAGCTTTATTGTCAGATAATTTTTGTTTTAATCCTATTATAACCCCACTCACTCTCTCTCTCTCTCTCACACACACACACACACACACACACACACACACACACACACACACATGTGTACATATTTTTTATCATTTATATATTTTAAATGTAGACTTGATAAAATATTAACATAGACTTTAGTAAATTAACAACAAATAGTAATTCAACAAATTTATACTTGTAGTTAAGGTTATCATTGAAATTTTACTAAAATCAAAACTAACTGTGTGTTTTAAAGTTCTTTAAAAATAATCATATTTTAAAAGAACTTGGGAGTATTAAGTGCAGCTACTTTTATCCTCATAGTAAGAAGTCATTTCAACTGACATTTCAACATTGATTAGTAAAAGCTGTTAAACCACTTTTCTAAGTGTACAAGAATGCAGTTTGTCCCTGTTATCGAGATAAACTGCTTAATTTAAATAATTATTATTCTAAGAAGGTATGAACTGACTTCACACAAAGAGATGTTGAGCTGCACTTTATAAAGTTTACATGATTAACAGTTGTTTCAAAGTTCTAGAGTAATTAAAATCGCTAATAAACTGAAACAGCTGTCAGAGTTAAATAAAAACTGTGAAACGTATCAAGTGTTTATATATTTTTAAAAACCTTTGTAAAAAATTAATAAACCACCATCATCTACAAAGTTAAACACAACTGTAGAAAACAGTATAAAAAGAACTGTTACTTACCTGACAAGTTCGCTGGACAGTACAAGGAAGCACCACCACACTGACGTATGTGTACACAACTTCAGTATGTATACTTAGTAATTAGAGTTGTTATATTCTGTTATCAGGAAATGTCTTTTTTGTTCTTATTCTCTGTGGTGTACATGTGTGAGTGTGTTTGTGTGTGCGTGTGTGAATTATATCATTTAAGACAAAATAATACTGATAACCGGAAAGTCTATAAAAGTGGGTGCATAATGGCATGTATAGTTTTAACTACAGTTATCATAATTCTATCAGTGTACACTAGAATGAGCAGTCTATCCAAAAATCACGATTTAACAATAAACACAAAGATGAGACTTTTACGCTGCTATGTATTCTCGGTCCTCTTCTACGGTGTAGAATTTTGGATTTTGATTGAAGCCATAACTAGAAAATTGGAATCTTTCGAAATGTGGCTTTACCATAGAATACTGAGCATTTCATGGACAGCACATATAACTAGTGTTGAAGTTCTTACAAAGATGAAGAAAGAAAGGGAAGTTATTAACACAGTGAAGATAAGAAAGCTTCAGTATCTGGGACATCTCATGAGAAATGAACAGAGATTGTACTTATTGCAGTCCATACTATAGGGAAAAGTACTTGGAAAGAGAGGAGTTGGGTGACCGAGAATCTCATGGCTGAGAAATCTAAGGACCTGGTTTGGCATGAATACAACTGACTTATTCCGTGCAGCAGTACAAAAAGTTAAAATAGTCTGTATGATATCCAACATCCGAAACGGATAGGAACTATCAGAAGAGACCTCAATTCACAATAATACATTTTATGAGAGAGTGGAAAGAGGATGTTGGCCGAGGTGATCAGCAGCAACTTTCAAGATTGGCAGTAGTGTATTGATTGAGAGGAACAGCAGGAAGTGTTGGGGACAATTGCTTTCAGAAACCAGAACAGGATGCAGCCGCCTAAGCCGTATTCATGCGTAAACGAACATATGTGAGTGCGCGTGTGTGTGTACAGAGTAACATTACCAGTGTGTGGAAGGCATTTCATTGTTCAGCTTTCACTGTTTGCAGTAATTTCATGGTACATTAATTGCGTACAGTCTCTAGACAGCATGATGTTATTATGTTAATTAACTAAGCACTGGGAAAAATGTAAGTGCACTTCCTTTCATTATATGGGTAATTTTTACATTATATGTGATATGATATAATTTACTGCCGTGTTTTCATGTGTGTGTGTGTGTGTGTGTGTGTGTGTGTGTTATGGTGAAGAATTATTTTCTATTTCACACACGCACATGGACATGCAATGTACATGGCGTTTTGACGATATCTATTTTTTAGTGATAGATTTATCTTTGTATTAATTTATTGTTTGCCTAAAGACAATCTCTGATTCTATAGAGGTCGAAACATTGTGCTTATTAATTTTAACTTACAATGGCTAACGTCCAAAATCTCTTATAATTTGTAAGCACACACACACACACACACACACACACACACACACACACACACACACACACACACACACACACACACACACACACACACATTGAGTACATGTGGTGTCCATGGAGAAAAGTACACAGGAGGTGAATCTCAATCTAGAAGTAAGAAAAAATGTCATATACTTAGGTGTACAATGTTTTGTTCACTAGATAGTCATAGCCAGGTGAAAATATTGCCCATATTGCCATTCTTTTCCAAAAGTGAAAATAATGCAATATGAAAATTCCTGGAACACAGGTTATGAGACAAAATTAGTTAATTATAAGTATAATACTACTGACTCAGTACACTGAAGCGAAAACTGGTTAAGGCTATAAGGTAAAAATTTTACATTTTTACCAATAAAAAACTTAGTGTTCCGAGTTAGTAGTATGATACTTATAATTAGTTAATCAACAGATACGTCATGGACAACAAAATCCAAGAACAAAATTGGTGGTTCAAAGACGGGACCTAGAAATATTTTGTCTTTAAAGAAAATTACTGAACAGGTGCAAAAAATTGGACTTGAAAAACATACTTTTTTAGATGTGGTTTACAACGATATTGCTTAATTGATAGTACACTAACACAGAAAACTTTCAAGTTTGTAGAGAATTTAATTCTGAGAAAACTGATGTGTTAATAACATTAATTTGAAAACAACATGAGTTTGAAAACTCTGCTTGAAAACAAAATGTAGTAGCAAATGTTATCATTATAAAAAAATAGCTGTTTTTTTTTTTTTTTTTTTTTTTACAAAAATGTCACTTTAAAAAACATGCTTTTTCAAAGTGGCATCAACAGAATGTGTTGAAGAAAATTATAGCTATAGGGATAGATGGCTTTTACAGGACATCCAGAATATTATAATAGGAATGCAAAGAATTAACATGGAAGAAATAAAAAGATCTATAGAGTTATGAAGGTGTTGTAATGAATTCATTATGGTAATGTGTGAATTTGCAAAAATATTTAATACAAAAAAATATTTTCAATCAAATAAGCTGGAATTGGAGCTGGAGGGGGAGTGAAAACTAGGAAAATCCAGGCTTATGAATGAAATGTATCTGACAGAATTGAAGAAATAGAAGTGAATAGAAGATGGATCATGTGTTTGGCGTCATATGGTATAACACAACCATATGTGAAAGTGTGTGTGTGTGTATGTGTGTGTGTGTGTGTGTGTGTGTGTGTGTGTGTGTGTGTGTGTGTGTGTGTGTGTGTGTGTATGGGAGGGGGGGTTGTCAGAAACAACAGGAAGTCTATACATAATTCTCTAAATTTTATAAAGTTGTACAATTTGTGAAATATTCGAGGGAGAAGTGGAAGTAACTGGAGAAATTATCAGTTTCGTTTGTGAAAGTGAAATTTTAATCCATGAAATGTAATAAACTGTAACAGATATTTGCATAATTGTTACATGTTTTTTTGTACACTCTGTTTTTATATTATTGAAACAGACCAGTGAAGTGGTTATTCCTTACAATTAAAATAAAATTTTGCATGGAAATTATAGTCTAAGTATGTGAAAGTTTCTTTTAATGTTTTGTGTTCTATCATGAAATATTATAAACGTTTATTTAGGATAGATATGCATCTCTTCATGCTTCAACTGTCTGTCTTCTGGTTCATCTTCTCCGTCCCTCATGTCAAATTTCACATATTTCCCAATTACTATTTTCTTTATTATAATAAAAAACCTTAACACATCTGTAACTACTAAGTGGCATGTCAATCTACAGAACTGGCACACTTATACTGATTTAATGATTTTTTTCTTATTGTTCCTATCAAGTATTTCAGTCCATGTAAGACCACATTCCTTCAAACTCCAGTTTCTTTTGTTTCGATCTTGGTCTGCCTTTTTTTCTTTCGTGGAACTCCTGGGTTGCTGTATATTCTTCCTTTGGCTCTCTTTCACCTTTCTTACCATATGTCCAAACCATTGTAAGTGACATCCTCCTATGGCACTACAGCCCAAGTCGGGCTCTGGCCTCCACCAATCTCCGCCTCCAATCTACTCTGTCCATTGCAGCCCTCCTCCAGTTTCTTATCCCCATGTTCTTCGCGTCCTCTGGAATTCCATCTTCCCACGTCTTCCTCAGTCTGCCTCTAGGTCTCGTTCCCTCCCATGTACCCAGCAGAGCCCTTTTGGGGTTCCTGCCATCCTCCATTCTCATAACATGTCCGGCCCAACACAATCTTTGCATTCTTATAAATTTTGAGACTAGTATCTCTTTATATATTTGAGACAGTTCATTGTTGTATCTCAGTCTCCGTGAGCCATTTTCTTGTATTGGGCCTATAATGTGTCTGAGGATTTTCCTTTCAAAGGTGTCTACTATGTCGGCTGTTTTCTGTGTGATTGTCCATGCCTCACACCCGTAGCATAACACCGGTCTGATGATAGTCCTATATATTTTCATTTTTGTTTCCCTGTGCACATCCCCAGACCTAAATGATAGCATCAATGCGAAGTATGCCTTGTTAGCCATGGTGGTCCGTCTTTGGATCTCCAGCTCCTCTGATCCAGTGTTTGGTAGGTTCACTCCGAGATATGTGAAATTGCCCACCACTTGAATTGTGTCCTCCTCTATGTCAATGTTGTTATGAACCTGGTCCCTTCTTGTTTGGGTAAGCATTTTTGTTATATCTATATTTATGGCTAGCCCAACTTCCTTGGCTTGTTTTTAAGCTCCAGAAATATTTCTTTAGCTGCCGCGATCCGTCTTGACATGATGTTAATGTCATCTGCATATGCAGCTGTCTGTACAGTTTTATTTGTCAACAGATTGGAGCTATTTATTGATAAGCCTCTAATTACATATTCCAATGCAATATTAAATAGTGTGGGGGCTAACACATCTCTTTGCTTTAGTCATCGTGTGATATTTATTGGTTCAGTTAGTTGGGCTATCCACTTTTACTTGGGCTTTAGTCTGCTGCATGGTCACTTGTGTTAATCTTACCAGCTTGTCTGGTATTCCAAACTCATGCATTATGGTGTAGAGTTTGTCTCTATTAATAGAATCATATGCTTGCCTGAAGTCCACAAAAATTTGGTACACATCAAAATCACATTCCCATCCACATCTTAATATCTGTTTTACCGAGAAGAGTTTTTAAGTGACATATGGCATTTTAATTAATCATGTGGTACTTGGAAACAATTACTAATTAAAGCTCAGTTCACAACAGACTGTGTTCCATCTTATTTCTACTGATAAGTCATACAAGTTATCTTATTTAGTGAGTTTGAAAGTGCTTACACACATGATATTAAACTTTATTATGATTCATTTCATAGAGGGAAGCAAATAAATTTTTGTCCTTTTATAAGTATTTATCTTGAAGAATTAAAAATACTGTACTGGTATGGAGAACCATACATGACTACCATTTTCTAAGATTTATATTTAAAATAATTTTAGAAATGAAATATTTCCATAGAAACTATATATTTCTTCAGCCTTAACCACAGCACTGTGGTCACTAACATATACCACCTCACATTAGCGCACTCGATTTTCACTGATAATGGCAGTCGATGGCACTGGTGAAATGTCTGTTTCTGTTTTGGAGAAAACATTGGACCACAGCCAAACGGCCCAGAAAGGAATTTTAACAACAAACTACTTCTTTGTTGCCGATAACGTAGTACACATATAAAAAGATATCCCCCTCAACTATCATTTTCATGTATAGAAAATTACCCCCTCCCCCTTCAACTACCCTTTCCATTTATAAACGTTACATCTATCTTTCTACAGTGGATTATTATGACCTTCTTGTCAGGATACTTTTTTTGTCAAAATTAAGTACTTTGATCTTGTCAAAACATAAAATGTTGCAGGTAAACTACCCCTCCCCCCCAACCAATCTTCCCAAAATCTATAGGCATTGAGTCCTCTACAACTCAAACACATATGCAAAAAATTATTTGATTGTGTTTGTTGGGGGAGTTATCGTTCATCATAGAAAAAATTCTACAGACAGACACTATTCGGAAAATGATTTTTCTTCATGTTTTGAGGGTAGTACAATCAGAATCAGCTCTTTTCATAAACACAATTTTTGTCACCGTCACCATACTTCCATTTCCTTATGGAACATGGAAGTAATACAGTCATCCAAATTTAACTTACTATCTTGAGCCCAGGGGACAGACAAGTTTTCAAGTTATAATAGTTTGTTGTTTTTGTGTGTATATGAATTAGAAGCAGGAAAATGATTATTATGAAAAACAGAGGTAATAATCAGAACTCAGGGTGTAGAGGAGGGATAAACTGGAAGATGCTTAAGATGTGCAGGATTAGAACGATGAACATGATGTAATGCTTGTAAAGGGCTTTTATCTTCATACTGATTATTATGTAACATGTTTTTGTATTATATAATAATTAATCCTATTATAGATACATGCAGGGAATGATACTGTCAGATATAGAATGACTGATTAAGAAACTAAAATGGATTTTAAATATTTTTACAAGATAATCTCTTCTTTACAAGGTACATTTTTCTTCCACAAAACATTTACCTACAAAATGTTTTGAGTACTGAAAAGTGATGCCACGTGGATATTAAATTCTTGTGTTTTTGTCAATACTATAACAAATAGAATGTGATGTCGGGTGTTACACTCCGCGCACTTATACTTACTTACTGTCTTTTCTCTTCTTCGAAGATGTAGTCCTGCAAACACAACTTATGCTAATATATGTATGTGTGTGTGTGGGCGCCACTTGGATATTTAATCCAAGAAATTATTATTATATAAAATTGATTTTGTTTTTGTTAAATTAGTTATAGAAAAAAATGTAAACAAGACAAGTTGAGTTGCAATTAACATATGTTTAATGACTTTTCTTTCATAAAAATTGTCTGAAGGGCTAACAGTAAAATGATGTAAAATTGCAGAGTTACAAGAATTATTGACAAGATTTTATTAAGTATCGGCTAATAATTATTTTATTGCTCAGTTGAATTGCATGAATTTAATCTTTGAAAAAACTGTATACTCAGGACGTGACTCCTTTGAACTATCAAGACAAATCAGTGGGATGCTTTACAAAATTCGTGTGAATTAAAAGTGTTTGATATATGTAGTACAATTGTGTGACAAAGATACCAGGTAAAAGGATTTTAATTTTGGACAACTCACGTTCCGGTGGGTAAGTATTTCCTTCACTGGACACTGTTCTTGGGGACGATTCCAATCTTGCGCCTCTTCGTATTTTTGTTTCCTCACTCACTTGTAACTATTTAAAAGTCAAATTACGGTTTGAAAACTCCGTACAATTTAAATAAAAATCGTACTGTTTCTATGCTTTAAATCGTTGCCGGCAAAAAACATCTAACTGCGTTCCGTGACCTCGCTATACTGCCGTCTCAGCGCTAGCTACGACTCAAGCTACGACTCAATGTAGGCTTGCGTCAGTAACAGGGGGGGCCATTCCGGCTTCCCGCGCTAACCTAGCGATCAGCTGTTTATGCCGCGTGACGTCGACTGGTGGAAGAAATACGCGCGAGTCTTGATTTACCATGCAATCTTACCTGCGACAATGTCCTACTTAGCATCTCTCTGCTGTTTACACGAAATATTAACAATAATTGTAATGAGCTATCCATATAGAAAAAGGATTAAACAACAAGATTAAATGGTTTGCGGCAAAAAATAATGGTAAAATTTATTTCTACATTTAATAGAAAAGTAAGCAAGTCTGTCCACATACAACATTGACAAAATGGCACAAGATGTAAAATTAAGTCGGAAAGGAGGCGATATTATATATATATATATATATATATATATATATATATATCATTTTTTATTATTCGTTAATTTTATATTAATAGAATTATTTCGATTGTTATTAATTTGCTTAGAAACCTCTGATGATACTGATATTTTTCAGTGAAACGTGCGTCAGGTGTTAAAAAGAATATACAAAATTATACTACTTGCAGAAGAAACAAATTGAAAACATCACAAATTTTATATATATATATATATATAATATGCCTGCATGGGTGGGTGCGCGTACGTGCACACGCGTGCGCGCATGAGTGCGTGTATAAACATTTCTATGTAGTATAATATATTTGAAACAAGCTTCCAATTATTATAATTATAATCAATATCATAATCATTTTCATTGTTATTTCATTGTTACTAGTTTCAGTTAAAAACTGAAGCTAGTACGTTTAGTTGTAAACATAAATACTTTTATCAACGAAATGAAAATGGTTATTTAGTTGATACATACCTTCATAGGTGACTTAAATTTTTGAAGACGAAGCTACCCAGAGCCGACTCTTTGTTGCTGCATACTTTTCAAGTGACTTGAGTTTGAGCTGTTTATTCAGATGGCGGATTCTGATGAATTAGAGGTCTGTTTGCCAAGTGGAAGCAACCCATTTATTATGATTTTGATGTGACCATGACAGATGTATTGCTTAAAAGCATTATCAGTGCCGTTGAGAGCAGTAATATTCATGTAGCGGCTGTGACGTGTGATATGGGGGGAAAGAATTCAAAAGTCTGGAAGGAATTAGATGTAAACACAGAAAAAAATTTCTTCATTAACCCGACTACAAACGATAAGGTGTGGGTTTTCTGTGATGTACCTCATCTTTTGAAGCTGCTTAGAAATCATTTTCTAGACCATGGGTTGTTACTTTGCGACGGCACTGAGCTTAAAAAAGATACAATCGAAAATCTGTTACAGCAACAGAAAGGAGAATTGATGATTTTACCCAATATTAGTCAGATACACCTTAACGTAACTGGTCGATCTCGTCAAAATGTAAGATTTGCTGCACAGTTGTTTTCTAATCGTACAGCAAAGGCGCTGAAGTATGTTGCAAATAAAGAGCGCGAAAGCAGCTTCATCGAACTGGTAAACGATGCATTTGATGTTTTAAACTCAAGACTTCCAAAAGACCAGAAAAAGCCCCTCAGAAGTGGGTACGGCATGAATTTAAGGAGCCAAGAAAATACTTTAAAAAAAGTTTACTACCTTTTCAGAAAGGTTTCGTTATATCTTTAAATTCATTGTTCGGCCTTTATGAACAAATGACAATGATTCATGGGGTGACGTACATTTTGACCGCTAGATTCAATCAAGATTGCCTTGAAAACTTTTTTCACGAATTCGGGGATTAGGCGTCTTTTATAATAATCCCACTCCCTTTAAAGTGCGCAACAGAATTCGGCTCTTGCTTTTAACGGGTAGCACGGACGATATACCGTTATCTGGAAGTGCGTCTGTGGCTGAGGATGGTAGCATTCATTCCACCGAAGTTATGGAATCAAATGACTCTGACGAGGATTTCATCCAGTTTGTTACCAATGAACTATGCATAGACATAGTTGAACATACGTTAATACCAAGTTCTCCGAATAATGACACCGACGAAGCAGAATTGTTAAAAACAGAGGACTTGGCCCCGTCTGCAAGTGACAACGATGTTCCTCAAGATGCCTTAAAATATCTGGCCGGGTACATCGCATTCAAGTGCCGCTTCATTGATGAAAGTCTAGGTGTGAGAGGCGAAACATTGTGTCTTTCCGGGGAACATAGTCATGACTGGATATCGATTATATCAAAGGGGGGGCTTACCCATCCGTCAGACGAGTGGTTACAAAAACTGATTCAGTTTGAGATAGTTTTTACTTCTTTCCACGGACGTACAGTATCAAAACAAGTGAAAGTTATCTCTTATTTGGCCACCTTACTCAAATCTAAATTTCCAGAGGTGGACGAGAAAGTCATTTGTCTGTACGTCAGGACAAGAACATTCATCAGAATCCGCCATCTGAACAAACAGCTCAAACTCAAGTCACTTGAAAAGTATGCAGCAACAAAGAGTCGGCTCTGGGTAGCTTCGTCTTCAAAAATTTAAGTCACCTATGAAGGTATGTATCAACTAAATAACCATTTTCATTTCGTTGATAAAAGTATTTATGTTTACAACTAAACGTACTAGCTTCAGTTTTTAACTGAAACTAGTAACAATGAAATAACAATGAAAATGTAGATAAAGAAAATGATTATGATATTGATTATAATTATAATAATTGGAAGCTTGTTTCAAATATATTATACTACATAGAAATGTTTATACTCGCACTCATGCACGCACCCGTGTGCACGTACGCGCACCCACCCACACAGGCATATTTTATATATATATATATATATATATATATATATATATATAAAATGTGTGATCTTTTCAATTTGTTTCTTCTGCAAGTAGTATAATTTCGTATATTCTTTTTAACACCTGACGCACGTTTCACTGAAAAATATCAGTATCATCAGAGGTTTCTAAGTAAATTAATAACAATCGAAATAATTCTATTAATATAAAATTAACGAATAATAAAAAATTATATATATATATATATATATTGTAACAGTACCAAAAATATTGGTAGTTACATAAAATAAACGAATGTAACGTCAAGGATGAGAAAAAACATGGGAATATATCTAGATAAACAAAGCTAAGTGTATATAAGTGTGTATCTACAAAAATATTAATAAAAAATCCAACAATGAAGAAGAGAATGCGAATATAGCAACATTAGTTATAAAATGAAGAAAGAAAATGCCACAAGCCCAAAACAAAATATCAGTAAATAGACCCAATAGGACCCAACAGTGAGGGGAATCGACGAAACAAGGATCAGCAAGCTCCAACAACAATGGAGATAAATAAAAACAGCAACTACGATGAAAATATGGAATAAAGAAGAAAGAGGAAGGACCAAGAAGAGAACCAAGAAGAAGAAAGAAGATGGACAGAAGATATAAAGACTCAATATGAACCACATGTACTAAAAACAGTGTAAGTGACAAAAGAAATGATTATAAGTGTGACAAGAAAACCAGTGTGAAACATTTAAGGAAACACAAACAATTACAGTGTGTACTTAATACAAATGTGAAACCGGTGAATAACTAACTATTTCAACTGAATATACCACACAAACAATTACAGTGAGGAAGTTTACAGTGTGAAACATATGTTAATTTCATGATGAAGCAACAAAAATTAAAAAATAGTCAAATAAACACAGACAATGAGTGTGACTGATTTAATAAAGTTGTAACCAACACACATAATCATAAGACCACCAGATTAGAACAAATAGAACAATGATATTATTGTTCATAAAGAACTGACAACAAATAAAAGACATTTGTTAAGTATCAAACATAACAGGATTTAAATTCCACAATTGACCAGAAAAACATTGTAAATAATACAAGAAAGATTTGTGTTAGTGTATAAGAAGGAATTGTATAAACATGTGTAACAAATTAGTTAAGGCATTATGTTAATATACCATAATGAAGTCAGTGTAGTGGTAGAAAGATACTGCACTAAAACAGATGGTACATTGTTACACAACCCACAATGAAGAGACCTATTACAACAGAAAACGATACATATTAGTATAAATATCTGATCATCAAATATGTTATCAAATGAGAATTTATTATAAGTAATAATAATAAATATTAAGAAACAATGTAATATAAGGCAAAACAATGTAAATAGAACAAGTCAAACATAATGACACAGGGAAGAACAGAAATGAGAAAAGTATACCAATTTAGTTAAGAAAAGTACAGTATCAAAACCAATGTAAATGTTTAGAAGAGTATTACCAGTAGTGAGAAAAATATATGATAATACATTGAGAACAGATTTTGAACATGATAAGAACAGTATTATAACTAAATTATTGTAAACCAATTAACCATGTACATATGACCAGATGTAAGCTAAACCATTGTATAGCAAATTAGTTAAGAAAAATACTGTATCAAATATTGAGAACAGATTGTTACAATTATTACCAGTAGCAAGAGGAAATCCCAAAGCTACTTTGAGAACAGATAATGACCACAAAAGCAATCATATTATATACAAACATTTGAAAATCAAATGACCATTATAAGAAAAACCAAAAATAAACAAACAATGACCAACCAGTTATTTATGAAAAATATAGCAAATGAACTTATGTAAAAGTAATTGGAAACATTACCAAAAGTTAGAATGATATCTAATGCTACTTTGGGAATCCAAACCAAATATGACAATAACAATTTAGCTGTTGTATTAGAAAAAATAAATGACTATTATGACATGACACAACATAGACAGAGCCATTACTGAATGATTAGAAAGTTCTGAGCTCATTAAAAGGTAACCATTATATATAATTGATTAGGTACTATGTATGTACACTAATTATAATCATTAAATGATATGATTTATATGAAGAGACTAAAAAATAAGATGAAAAATAGTATAAGAACCATATGAGAGGTTTGAACTTATGTAAATATTAAATTAACCACAGTCATACATAAATATTATAGTGGAAAATTGTGTAAATAAACATTACTAATAATATTAGATAGTAATATAATCATTTGAGATAAGAAAAATTAGTTATAAGCAGATTTATAAAAAATCTAACATGGACGCTTAGTGACGCCATGGCGAGATTTGTGTAGGAAACAGTTTTTCCCAAATTGTAAAGTAAACCGACTGAGATACAGACTCAAAGTGTTTAGATAAGAAGTGTTTTATTATATTTAAATAAAATATGGTGTAACGAACTTATAAAAATAAGATGCACCAAAAATAAATAATAAAATCGCTATTGTAATAGTAGTAATGAACGAAAAATAAGCGTTTTTGGACTTATTTTGACAAGCAAAACGCCCTGAATTCAATGATATCAACTAATTAACGATAGGACATGAGATAAGAAAGTTATAATAGTTTTAAACTTTCAAGTTAAATATTTGTACCAATGATGACGTAAAAACGCCTCAAACCCAAACTCAATTTTGGCAAAAAATTAAATATTTTAATAAAACGAAGGCTTTCTGGTTAGAGAGTATGACGAATCCAGCCAATGGAATGAATGACTTTCAGCAGACTACCGGGAGACGTCTCAGAGGTACCAGACAGTCTACGAAAAACCACCAAACGTACAGGTCACGCCGCTCTAGTCAAGGAAGATATAATTTATATTTAAAACTGTGCGCGCCATGTTACGTCAATTCACAACACACGTTTAATCTAAATACAACATTCATACATACGAGTGAAAAAGTGCGGAATAGTGTTAATTGAACAAGTAGGTCAGTGTATAATAACGACCATACTTGCGAGTGAAGTTTTAAATAGGAAACAGGGAGTACAGTTTTATTAAACAATATTTAAACGAAATTAATAATATTATGAAGATCTGACTTTCAATACTACGCAAGTCATACAATGCTTAGTATCGAAACAACAGTAATTAAATTATCAGAATTGAGAAACGATTTAAGTCGACATTATTAAAATATTTAAAAAATATTTTAAATTTAAAATGAAATGTTTGAAAATAATTGTCAATAAATACGAGAGTATTTAATCACTCGTTTGACTAAACGTATTTTTCTCGAATTTTTCTGCTTTAAAATCTATTTTACTAATTTTCATATAATCGGAATAAATGTAATTCTGATAATCATATATTAAAAATTATTATGAATAATATGTTTACATGTATAGTATAAGAAATATTAGCTAATAAGGAATACTTATCCTTTGTAACCACACTGATTAATTCTAACCTCAGAAAGTGTGGCGGTAACTTGTTAATTTCAACATTACCGATCTGTTCTCAAGTAACAATCAAATAAAATAGAATTGCTAACAAGAGTTTTTTGAGAAATTTTTCTCTTGTGAATAAATGATTTTTGAAGCTAATTATTAAACGAACGTAATACATTTTAGATACTGTAAAAGTCAGACAGCTTGACAATAACACTCGAGTATTAGAGATGCGTGCGCATACCCGCGTACGATAATTTTACAGATACCAGACATATGGTACCAAATTTTGATTTCTTATATTTGTGCAATTATTATTCACTATTGTTAATTCAATATAATTATTTGTATTACATCTTGTAACTGGTATCATGTTACCTCAAAGAACCTAACGAAATATGGTAATTCTCTGAATCAAAGTAACATAACCTATGTAGTTACATTATTGTACTAACAACAGGTCTACCAGCCTTGAGGAATTAAACAGAGTCTTGTTGAATTTTATTGTAATCAGTAATCAAAAGGTTGTTAATTATTGTTTTTAATTGTAAAAGATTTTATCTCTTCTCAAATTGTTAATAAACCTCCAATTTTATTACCACAAAAGGAGTATCATTTCTAGTCAAGGTAAATTCATTTATTTTTAATCAGTTCTGACACAGGTGGCAGAAGGTTTTAAAAAGTCTTAGAATAATCCAGAATATTTATAAAAAATTGCTTCATTTACTATTGTGTGTGATGATATATTAACCATTCAGTCTGAATATTTTATTGTTGTATTTGAAGTGCCTGTATTTCAGAAGGAACATCACAGAACTGAATTGAAGCATTCAAGTGTGGTAAGTAAGTGAGATACACAACAAAGTGCGCGGATCATATTAATATAAAAAGGAGTGAACTATTACTGCGTACCCACAAAAAACAATACATTAACAACGATAACTTCTACGATTACCATTACACCTTTAAATAAACAACATTATAGTAGACACCGGTGCGTGTCTACAACCAAACATCACTACAACCATATTATATTATATCAAACCTATACTTGTAATTTTATATTACAATATATATATATATATATATATATATATATATATATATATATATATATAATATCGCCTCCTTTCCGACTTGATTTTACATCTTGTGCCATTTTGTCAATGTTATATGTAGACAGACTTGCTTACTTTTCTATTAAATGTTGAAATAGATTTTACCATTATTTTTTGCCGCAAACCATTTAATCTTGTTGTTCAATCCTTTTTCTATATGAATAGCTCATTACAATTATTGTTAATTTTTCGTGTAAACAGCAGAGAGATGCTAAGTAGGACATTGTCTCAGGTAAGATTGCATGGTAATTCAAGACTCGCGTGTATTTCTTCCACCAGGCCACGTCACAGCGAATCAACCAATGGGAGCGTAATTGGCCGGAGTAGCCTACCTTATATTCTAGTTACATTGCGTCAGTAATTTGTTTGGGGGTTTTGTCAAAGTCTGTTTATGTCGCTAATACCAGCAAAATTTGATTTTTTGCTATGAAAATCGGTCCTTTTCAGGGCCGCTGGATATTTGGCTGTGTACATTCTATTAGAAATGGCGTGCTGTTGCTCTATTCAACATGCATGTTAGCGATTTAGCGATATACTCCTTTGCAGGTTAAGTATGTCTTTCGTCTGGTACGGGGAAAAGCCTTTTTTGAGTTTTCGGGTTGGATTCCTCTTCTTCGAGTTCGCCTTGGATTAGATGTTCGAATTCGTGTGTGAAGTGTCTCTTGTGGTTTCAAAGCATAAAGTCCTTTTGGGTCGATTTTGGTCTCGCTTATATACTCTTTGTAAGGTGCATTGTTTTAATTTGTATTCATGACTTCCGGTATTTTTTAGTAAAATTTTCTTCTGGAACGTTCGAGAATATGCAAATAGAACATCATGGAACAAATTTGACTTCCGTAGAAGCTTTAGAACAAAAACTTCTTTTTCTTCATACTAAAGAATTTTACTGAAATTATTCTGGTATTTGTCAAACAATTTTACAGAACTACTTACAATCTGTATGTCATTATTATTTTTAGATTCTCTGCTTTCAACTGATTAAAACGATACCATTCGTGATTGGTTTTAAATAAATTAAATCTAATAAATTAACATAAAATACATATCCATACCTTGTAGTATTTACACAAAATTCTAGTTTTCTTATTAATAAAATGTTATTAAGTTCCTCGGCTCTTACTATAACATTAACAAATAACATAATTAGCTGTACATAACAAAACAAACAAATATTAAAGCACATAACATATAATTAATTTCATTTTTCTGTAGGCATAACATATGGCCTACTTTTCTTGTCACTGTTATTTATAGTAATTTGTCTTTTCTGGTATTATTTCTGGGATTTTTTGGGTATTCACTTAGAGTTTGTTATATTGTTTATCTTTGAGAATACCTGGTTTTTCCTAATACATTTTAATTTTATTGTAATCTCGATTAGCATCTCACTGTCTTTGTAGAGATGAGCTATTTCATGTGTGTGACAAATTTCACTTTTATATTCAAAAATTCTCTATGAATTAAGCTTGTCTTCAATTGAGCAAGTATTTTTCCATTGTACATTATAGAATTATACCTTTTTCCTATATTCTTTCTAATATTAAACAATTAGTCTGTCAAATATGACTAATTTTGTGGCTGTTTTTTTAGCTCAGCCTAGTATGGTATAGGTAACTAGTTTTATAACTTGACTGTTAAAGTGTTTTAGGTGGTCGTATTTATAGGTATAGTTACTTTATATTGTGGTTCAACTTTAAAATACAAGTTTGTTGCATTTTGATAACTTTAAAGTCATAAATTATACAATTTTATATATTCACTATGGTACATGTTTTCAGTTTAACACTGTTTTTGGTTATTTTCATTGACTTCTAATCAATTTACAGCTTTCTCTATTTAAGTATTTTGTTTGTCTTTGTCTAGTTGATATTTACATCTAGTTTTTTATCTCTTAATTTTATAATAATTAATTTTCACATACATCTGAGTGATTGGTCTCAACTCTAAGACTTTGATTTTCTGTTACAAAATTACATCTTTTTATTTTAATTTATATCCTTTTTAATGATGTTTTTAAATCATTTGATACATCTATTTTATATATATTATAAAGTATTGGAATAGATCTTGTCTATTATTTCACAATAAATTGGTTTTTGTGCTCTATTCAGAGTTACATTTCTAACATGTCATGACCTCATTTTGGTCATTTCTGAGATTATTTGTTTCTCTTATTATACAATATCAGTTTTATTCTATTCTTCACTCAAACAGTATGTGGGATTTGAGTCTTGGTCAAAGTCTTCGTCGTTTTTACATATTGTTGATATTAACTATTGGACAATATTACTAAATTTTTTGGATTACTTGGGTTCGATACTGTTCATTTCACCTTCCTCTTATGATAACTTACTTTTGCAATTATTTTCTTTATGGAACGTTTTGTGACGTTACATATGCCTCCTCGTTAAAATTGATAATTTGGGAAAAACCTTTCTTCAGTTTTGATGAAATTATCATTTTTATATAAACCTTTTATTAGCTTCATTATTATTTCATTCTTTTATATTATAATTAGATTCCTGTACTACTACTTTAATATATTAATCCATCTCATTATCCATGTCTCAATCCTTACCATAGCTCCTGTTCCTTTCTTTTACCTTGTTGTTAATTATTTAATCTTTGATACATTATAACTCCCTAACAATTCCCTAACTTTTATAGCGGGTTCGGAGTCAGAGGGGCCCCATTGGCAATCCATTCTCCGCCGTTCCCTAACTATAACCACTGAAATCAGAGGAAACACATCTCTGTCCAGAAAATATATAAGACGTACTTATAAATTGCACCTTCGCAACAAATAATAATAATACAATATTCAGAGATCGTAGGCTCCTACACATAAATTCTCTTTCTTAATCTCTTCTGTTTATTTCTCAATTATATCAATATATTGTTCTCTGCAGGTAAAATTATCTTTTAAAATTATTCGATGTCAATAATAAATTAGTTATATTTACAAATTCATCATCACCTCCTTATGTAACACACTGTTTCACTTTTTTTTTTCAATAATCCTTTCATTTTAGTATCAATTATATGACAGTATTTCTCCTCCTTAGTAATATCAATTGTTATTTGATTGTTCAATATTTTATTTAATTAATTTGAATAACATAGTAAATTATGTCTTTTCCTCCTTTCCTTCTCTCCTTCTATAAGTACGGGTAAGTTGGTAAATTAACGTTGACTTGGCTGTTGGAAATAAATTTATATTTTATATATATATTTTTGCCTTTGGTGGAAGGTGTCCTTCTTGTGTTTAGTTTATTAATAATATTCTATTCCTTTCTCTCCTTCTCTAAGTACGGGTAAGTTGGTAAATTAACGTTGACTTGGCTGTTGGAAATAAATTTATATTTTATATATATATTTTTGCCTTTTGGTGGAAGGTGTCCTTCTCGTATTTATATTTATTAATAATATTCTATTCCTCTTTTCCTTCTATAAGTACGGGTAAGTTGGTAAATTAACGTTGACTTGTATATTATCTCTCTCTTCTAACAATTCCTCCCTAATATCTTTGAGATAATTATTTGTTCTCAATGTCACTGTCCCATCCTTGTCATGTCTATTTTTTCGTCCAGTTACCCCATAATATTGGATCAGTGAAGGGCTGTCCTCCTTTTTCACTGCCGCGTCTAGTTTAAATGAGTGTTTGTCTCATTTGCCCGGTCTCCCGGAACATTAGATTGCTGACTTGTCTGTGGTTCCTGTCTGACCTCTGGGTTACCACTAATAGGTCTGCTATTTGTTGCATTATTTTGATTACCTGTTTGTGTTTGCTGTGGGTAATACACATAAGTTGGTAAATTATGTTGGTACGGTCGTTGACTATTGGCCACCGCATAGTTTACCTGGGGTCTGTACTCCTGATTCCTTCTATCACCTCCCCCTTGATTGCATCCATTCCGATAATTATTTCCTTGGTTATAATTATTTCCTCTATAATTGTTGCCCCGATAATTATTTCCTTGATAGCTATTTCTATAATAGTTATTTTCTGGGTAATTATTTCGATTTGGTCCCGGATTGTTACGGTTATTTGGGCTCTGATTATTGTTATTGCGGTTATTTACTGGGATGTTATTGTTATGGTTGTTCGGATTGAAACTACTACCATTTCCGCTTCCATTCCGATTTGGCCCGTTGTTACTATTACAATAGTCTACCTTACGACTGGCGGGTTGGTAGTTTTAAAGTCATTGTACTGGTATCCGCGTCACAATTATTATAATTAAAATTTTTTACCTTAATCCGTCACTGTGACCGCTTGGTTTCTGTCTTCTAACGCGTTTCGGATTAGATTTAATCCATCATCAGAGTAAAAATTCGTCAGTTATGACTTCGTTAAAACATTAAAAAGACACTAAAATACATCTATGTATATGTTGTACAAACACAGCGATGTACGCGGATGTGAGTGCGCACTCGACCTCGACTCGACCTCGCACTCGACAAGGTTGGTAGTCTTGAAACTTTCCCACAGACTCGCAGTTCTCTAATAACTTCGCTAAGTCAGTGATTTTACTGAGTTGCTGGTATAATTGTGTGTCTTTAATACCATAACTATAGTGTCCAGCCAATTGTCTTACCAAGCATTCTTCTGGGATTGGCGGTATTAATTTTCGAGCTAAACATATGTTTTCCAGGAAATATGATGTTGGGGATTGTCCCTTGGATGCGTCGTATTTCCCGTAAAATATATCCATTCTTACCTTGTTTTGTGCCGTTTCTGACCAATATTTTTCCTTGAATTGGCGTTTGAATTCATTCAGGTTCGTTATTCCGGGTCGTGTTGCTATCCACCAATTATCCCTTGTATTCCGGAATGTTTCATCTAACATTTCCCGTATTCTATCCCATCTTGTTTCCCTATTTCTCTCTATGAACTCTTCCATCCTTTCTAAAAATTCCATAGGGTTCCGGCGATAATTTTGGAAATTAATTACCTCCCTATTTTCGCTATGACACGTATGGGTACTCAAGATCGGTGTGTCCCTTAGCACTTCTAATCTCTCCTGCAGGTTTTTCTCCCTTTGATCAATTTCCTGTATATTATTTTTATTGGTTCTTATTTGTTCGTCTAACCTATTAGCTATATCATACGTTCTTTGTATCCTTTCGCTAACATCTTTCCGGACTTCTCCTACCTCCTTCATAATTTCGTCCTGGTTTTGCCTGACTTTATTATCGAGAGTTTGAACATTTTGTTTCGTTTCTTCAGTTCGTTCCTCCATGGTTTCAAAACGGGTATCATTTCCTTCCTGCAATCTTTCTAATTGTTTTGCCATTGTTTCGACCCTTCTGTCACTGTCGACTTTACTATCGTCGATTTTTTTGTTTACCGTCTCATAATTTGCACTGATTTCCTTTTTCAGGGACTCTATACTTTTTTTATTTTCCTCCTGAAATACCACCAGCTTTTTTCTATGATCATTGATTTTATTAGTTATATATTCCCTTAAAGATTCTATCTTTTTATCTAATTCCTCCTTATCTTCCTGTCTATTTTTATTATTATCCTCCTTATCTTCCTGTCTATTTTTATTATTAACCTCCCTTAGGGATCCTATTAACGTCTCAAATTTTTTCTCCGTTTTTTCATTGGACGATTCTATTCTTTGGAACATCATCATTATTGCATTCATGTCGACGCTCCCTGTTGCTTTTTCCGGTTCGGGTTTCTCTGTTTCATCCCTTTTTTGTGTGGGTTTATCTGTTTGGTCTCCCATTTGTATGGGTCTTTCTCCCGCTTGTTCTTCTGGTTCATCTCCCGTTTGCATGGGTTTTTCAATTTCTAGTGTGGGTGGCTCTATTTCTATCTCCTCAACATGGACTGCCTCCCCATCTTCCACACTTGATTCGGGTTCTATGTTTTTCTTCCCCTTCTTTCCTTTTAGTTGTGGCATCTTGATTTGTTGATAGTTGCCGGGCTTGTTCCTTTCCTTTTAAGCCTCACTAGTTGGGCTGCCAATTTATAACAAAGATAATGTGATGTCGGGTGTTACACTCCGCGCACTTATACTTACTTACTGTCTTTTTCTCTTCTTCGAAGATGTAGTCCTGCAAACACAACTTATGCTAATATATGTGTGTGTGTGGGCACCACTTGGATATTTAATCCAAGAAATTATTATTATATAAAATTGATTTTGTTTTTGTTAAATTAGTTATAGAAAAAAATGTAAACAAGACAAGTTGAGTTGCAAATAACATGTTTAATGACTTTTCTTTCATAAAAATTGTCTGAAGGACTAACAGTAAAATTATGTAAAATTGCAGAGTTACAAGAATTATTGACAAGATTTTATTAAGTATCGGCTAATAATTATTTTATTGCTCAGTTGAATTGCATGAATAAACTTTGAAAAAACTTTATACTCAGGACGTGACTCCTTTGAACTATCTAGACAAATCAGTGGGATGCTTTACAAAATTCGTGTGAATTGAAAGTGTTTGATATATGTAGTACAATTGTGTGACAAAGATACCAGGTAAAAGGATTTTAATTTTGGACAACTCACATTCCGGTAGGTAAGTACTTCCTTCACTGGACACTGTTCTTGGGGACGACTCCAATCTTGCGCCTCTTCATATTTTGTTTTCCTCACTCACTTGTAACTATTTAAAAGTCAAATTACGGTTTGAAAACTCCGCACAATTTAAATAAAAATTGTACTGTTTCTATGCTTTAAATCGTTGCCGGCAAAAAACATCTAACTGCGTTCCGTGACCTCGCCAGACTGCCGTCTCAGCGCTAGCTACGACTCAATGTAGGCTTGCGTCAGTAATTTGTTTGGGGGTTTTGTCAAAGTCTGTTTATGTCGCTAATACCAGCAAAATTTGATTTTTTGCTATGAAAATCGGTCCTTTTCAGGGCCGCTGGATATTTGGCTGTGTACGTTCTATTAGAAATGGTGTGCTGTTGCTCTATTCAACATGCATGTTAGCGATTTAGCGATATACTCCTTTGCAGGTTAAGTATGTCTTTCGTCTGGTACGGGGAAAAGCCTTTTTTGAGTTTTCGGGTTGGATTCCTCTTCTTCGAGTTCGCCTTGGATTAGATGTTCGAATTCGTGTGTGAAGTGTCTCTCGTGGTTTCAAAGCATAAACTCCTTTTGGGTCGATTTTGGTCTCGCTTATATACTCTTTGTAAGGTGCATTGTTTTAATTTGTATTCATGACTTCCGGTATTTTTTAGTAAAATTTTCTTCTGGAACATTCGAGAATATGCAAATAGAACATCATGGAACAAATTTGACTTCCGTAGAAGCTTTAGAACAAAAACTTCTTTTTCTTCATACTAAAGAATTTTACTGAAATTATTCTGGTATTTGTCAAACAATTTTACAGAACTACTTACAATCTGTATGTCATTATTATTTTTAGATTCTCTGCTTTCAACTGATTAAAACGATACCATTCGTGATTGGTTTTAAATAAATTAAATCTAATAAATTAACATAAAATACATATCCATACCTTGTAGTATTTACACAAAATTCTAGTTTTCTTATTAATAAAATGTTATTAAGTTCCTCGGCTCTTACTATAACATTAACAAATAACATAATTAGCTGTACATAACAAAACAAACAAATATTAAAGCACATAACATATAATTAATTTCATTTTTCTGTAGGCATAACATATGGCCTACTTTTCTTGTCACTGTTATTTATAGTAATTTGTCTTTTCTGGTATTATTTCTGGGATTTTTTGGGTATTCACTTAGAGTTTGTTATATTGTTTATCTTTGAGAATACCTGGTTTTTCCTAATACATTTTAATTTTATTGTAATCTCGATTAGCATCTCACTGTCTTTGTAGAGATGAGCTATTTCATGTGTGTGACAAATTTCACTTTTATATTCAAAAATTCTCTATGAATTAAGCTTGTCTTCAATTGAGCAAGTATTTTTCCATTGTACATTATAGAATTATACCTTTTTTCTATATTCTTTCTAATATTAAACAATTCGTCTGTCAAATATGACTAATTTTGTGGCTGTTTTTTTAGCTCAGCCTAGTATGGTATAGGTAACTAGTTTTATAACTTGACTGTTAAAGTGTTTTAGGTGGTCGTATTTATAGGTATAGTTACTTTATATTATGGTTCAACTTTAAAATACAAGTTTGTTGCATTTTGATAACTTTAAAGTCATAAATTATACAATTTTATATATTCACTATGGTACATGTTTTCAGTTTAACACTGTTTTTGGTTATTTTCATTGACTTCTAATCAATTTACAGCTTTCTCTATTTAAGTATTTTGTTTGTCTTTGTCTAGTTGATATTTACATCTAGTTTTTTATCTCTTAATTTTAAAATAATTAATTTTCACATACATCTGAGTGATTGGTCTCAACTCTAAGACTTTGATTTTCTGTTACAAAATTACATCTTTTCATTTTAATTTATATCCTTTTTAATTATGTGTTTAAATCATTTGATACATCTATTTTATATATATTATAAAGTATTGGAATAGATCTTGTCTATTATTTCACAATAAATTGGTTTTTGTGCTCTATTCAGAGTTACATTTCTAACATGTCATGACCTCATTTTGGTCATTTCTGAGATTATTTGTTTCTCTTATTATACAATATCAGTTTTATTCTATTCTTCACTCAAACAGTATGTGGGATTTGAGTCTTGGTCAAAGTCTTCATCGTTTTTACATATTGTTGATATTAACTATTGGACAATATTACTAAATTTTTTGGATTACTTGGGTTCGATACTGTTCATTTCACCTTCCTCTTATGATAACTTACTTTTGCAATTATTTTCTTTATGGAACGTTTTGTGGCGTTACATATGCCTCCTCGTTAAAATTGATAATTTGGGAAAAACCTTTCTTCAGTTTTGATGAAATTATCATTTTTATATAAACCTTTTATTAGCTTCATTATTATTTCATTCTTTTATATTATAATTAGATTCCTGTACTACTACTTTAATATATTAATCCATCTCATTATCCATGTCTCAATCCTTACCATAGCTCCTGTTCCTTTCCTTTACCTTGTTGTTAATTATTTAATCTTTGATACATTATAACTCCCTAACAATTCCCTAACTTTTATAGCGGGTTCGGAGTCAGAGGGGCCCCATTGGCAATCCATTCTCCGCCGTTCCCTAACTATAACCACTGAAATCAGAGGAAACACATCTCTGTCCAGAAAATATATAAGACGTACTTATAAATTGCACCTTCGCAACAAATAATAATAATACAATATTCAGAGATCGTAGGCTCCTACACATAAATTCTCTTTCTTAATCTCTTCTGTTTATTTCTCAATTATATCAATATATTGTTCTCTGCAGGTAAAATTATCTTTTAAAATTATTCGATGTCAATAATAAATTAGTTATATTTACAAATTCATCATCACCTCCTTATATAACACACTGTTTCACTTTTTTTTTTCAATTATCCTTTCATTTTAGTATCAATTATATGACAGTATTTCTCCTCCTTAGTAATATCAATTGTTATTTGATTGTTCAATATTTTATTTAATTAATTTGAATAACATAGTAAATTATGTCTTTTCCTCCTTTCCTTCTCTCCTTCTATAAGTACGGGTAAGTTGGTAAATTAACGTTGACTTGGCTGTTGGAAATAAATTTATATTTTATATATATATTTTTGCCTTTTGGTGGAAGGTGTCCTTCTCGTATTTATATTTATTAATAATATTCTATTCCTCTTTTCCTTCTATAAGTACGGGTAAGTTGGTAAATTAACTTTGACTTGTATATTATCTCTCTCTTCTAACAATTCCTCCCTAATATCTTTGAAATAATTATTTGTTCTCAATGTCACTGTCCCGTCCTTGTCATGTCTATTTTTTCGTCCAGTTACCCCATAATATTGGATCAGTGAAGGGGTGTCCTCCTTTTTCACTGCCGCGTCTAGTTATATGAGTGTTTGTCTCATTTGCCCGGTCTCCCGGAACATTAGGTTGCTGACTTGTCTGTGGTTCCTGTCTGACCTCTGGGTTACCACTAATAGGTCTGCTATTTGTTGCATTATTTTGATCACCTGTTTGTGTTTCCTGTGGGTAATACACATAAGTTGGTAAATTATGTTGGTACGGTCGTTGACTATTGGCCACCGCATAGTTTACCTGGGGTCTGTACTCCTGATTCCTTCTATCACCTCCCCCTTGATTGCATCCATTCCGATAATTATTTCCTTGGTTATAATTATTTCCTCTATAATTGTTGCCCCGATAATTATTTCCTTGATAGCTATTTCTATAATAGTTATTTTCTGGGTAATTATTTCGATTTGGTCCCGGATTGTTACGGTTATTTGGGCTCTGATTATTGTTATTGCGGTTATTAACTGGGATGTTATTGTTATGGTTGTTCGGATTGAAACTACTACCATTTCCGCTTCCATTCCGATTTGGCCCGTTGTTACTATTACAATAGTCTACCTTACGACTGGCGGGTTGGTAGTTTTAAAGTCATTGTACTGGTATCCGCGTCACAATTATTATAATTAAAATTTTTTACCTTAATCCGTCACTGTGACCGCTTGGTTTCTGTCTTCTAACGCGTTTCGGATTAGATTTAATCCATCATCAGAGTAAAAATTCGTCAGTTATGACTTCGTTAAAACATTAAAAAGACACTAAAATACATCTATGTATATGTTGTACAAACACAGCGATGTACGCGGATGTGAGTGCGCACTCGACCTCGACTCGACCTCGCACTCGACAAGGTTGGTAGTCTTGAAACTTTCCCACAGACTCGCAGTTCTCTAATAACTTCGCTAAGTCAGTGATTTTACTGAGTTGCTGGTATAATTGTGTGTCTTTAATACCATAACTATAGTGTCCAGCCAATTGTCTTACCAAGCATTCTTCTGGGATTGGCGGTATTAATTTTCGAGCTAAACATATGTTTTCCAGGAAATATGATGTTGGGGATTGTCCCTTGGATGCGTCGTATTTCCCGTAAAATATATCCATTCTTACCTTGTTTTGTGCCGTTTCTGACCAATATTTTTCCTTGAATTGGCGTTTGAATTCATTCAGGTTCGTTATTCCGGGTCGTGTTGCTATCCACCAATTATCCCTTGTATTCCGGAATGTTTCATCTAACATTTCCCGTATTCTATCCCATCTTGTTTCCCTATTTCTCTCTATGAACTCTTCCATCCTTTCTAAAAATTCCATAGGGTTCCAGCGATAATTTTGGAAATTAATTACCTCCCTATTTTCGCTATGACACGTATGGGTACTCAAGATCGGTGTGTCCCTTAGCACTTCTAATCTCTCCTGCAGGTTTTTCTCCCTTTGATCAATTTCCTGTATATTATTTTTATTGGTTCTTATTTGTTCGTCTAACCTATTAGCTATATCATACGTTCTTTGTATCCTTTCGCTAACATCTTTCCGGACTTCTCCTACCTCCTTCATAATTTCGTCCTGGTTTTGCCTGACTTTATTATCGAGAGTTTGAACATTTTGTTTCGTTTCTTCAGTTCATTCCTCCATGGTTTCAAAACGGGTATCATTTCCTTCCTGCAATCTTTCTAATTGTTTTGCCATTGTTTCGACCCTTCTGTCACTGTCGACTTTACTATCGTCGATTTTTTTGTTTACCGTCTCATAATTTGCACTGATTTCCTTTTTCAGGGACTCTATACTTTTTTTATTTTCCTCCTGAAATACCACCAGCTTTTTTCCATGATCATTGATTTTATTAGTTATATATTCCCTTAAAGATTCTATCTTTTTATCTAATTCCTCCTTATCTGCCTGTCTATTTTTGTTATTATCCTCCTTATCTTCCTGTCTATTTTTATTATTATCCTCCCTTAGGGATCCTATTAACATCTCAAATTTTTTCTCCGTTTTTTCATTGGACGATTCTATTCTTTGGAACATCATCATTATTGCATTCATGTCGACGCTCCCTGTTGCTTTTTCCGGTTCGGGTTTCTCTGTTTCATCCCTTTTTTGTGTGGGTTTATCTGTTTGGTCTCCCATTTGTATGGGTCTTTCTCCCGCTTGTTCTTCTGGTTCATCTCCCGTTTGCATGGGTTTTTCAATTTCTAGTGTGGGTGGCTCTATTTCTATCTCCTCAACTTGGACTGCCTCCCCATCTTCCACACTTGATTCGGGTTCTATGTTTTTCTTCCCCTTCTTTCCTTTTGGTTGTGGCATCTTGATTTGTTGATAGTTGCCGGGCTTGTTCCTTTCCTTTTAAGCCTCACTAGTTGGGCTGCCAATTTATAACAAAGATAATGTGATGTCGGGTGTTACACTCTGCGCACTTATACTTACTTACTGTCTTTTTCTCTTCTTCGAAGATGTAGTCCTGCAAACACAACTTATGCTAATATATGTGTGTGTGTGGGCACCACTTGGATATTTAATCCAAGAAATTATTATTATATAAAATTGATTTTGTTTTTGTTAAATTAGTTATAGAAAAAAATGTAAACAAGACAAGTTGAGTTGCAAATAACATATGTTTAATGACTTTTCTTTCATAAAAATTGTCTGAAGGACTAACAGTAAAATTATGTAAAATTGCAGAGTTACAAGAATTATTGACAAGATTTTATTAAGTATCGGCTAATAATTATTTTATTGCTCAGTTGAATTGCATGAATAAACTTTGAAAAAACTGTATACTCAGGACGTGACTCCTTTGAACTATCTAGACAAATCAGTGGGATGCTTTACAAAATTCGTGTGAATTGAAAGTGTTTGATATATGTAGTACAATTGTGTGACAAAGATACCAGGTAAAAGGATTTTAATTTTGGACAACTCACATTCCGGTAGGTAAGTACTTCCTTCACTGGACACTGTTCTTGGGGACGACTCCAATCTTGCGCCTCTTCATATTTTGTTTTCCTCACTCACTTTAACTATTTAAAAGTCAAATTACGGTTTGAAAACTCCGCACAATTTAAATAAAAATTGTACTGTTTCTATGCTTTAAATCGTTGCCGGCAAAAAACATCTAACTGCGTTCCGTGACCTCGCCAGACTGCCGTCTCAGCGCTAGCTACGACTCAATGTAGGCTTGCGTCAGTAATTTGTTTGGGGGTTTTGTCAAAGTCTGTTTATGTCGCTAATACCAGCAAAATTTGATTTTTTGCTATGAAAATCGGTCCTTTTCAGGGCCGCTGGATATTTGGCTGTGTACGTTCTATTAGAAATGGCGTGCTGTTGCTCTATTCAACATGCATGTTAGCGATTTAGCGATATACTCCTTTGCAGGTTAAGTATGTCTTTCATCTGGTACGGGGAAAAGCCTTTTTTGAGTTTTCGGGTTGGATTCCTCTTCTTCGAGTTCGCCTTGGATTAGATGTTCGAATTCGTGTGTGAAGTGTCTCTCGTGGTTTCAAAGCATAAAGTCCTTTTGGGTCGATTTTGGTCTCGCTTATATACTCTTTGTAAGGTGCATTGTTTTAATTTGTATTCATGACTTCCGGTATTTTTTAGTAAAATTTTCTTCTGGAACATTCGAGAATATGCAAATAGAACATCATGGAACAAATTTGACTTCCGTAGAAGCTTTAGAACAAAAACTTCTTTTTCTTCATACTAAAGAATTTTACTGAAATTATTCTGGTATTTGTCAAACAATTTTACAGAACTACTTACAATCTGTATGTCATTATTATTTTTAGATTCTCTGCTTTCAGCTGATTAAAACGATACCATTCGTGATTGGTTTTAAATAAATTAAATCTAATAAATTAACATAAAATACATATCCATACCTTGTAGTATTTACACAAAATTCTAGTTTTCTTATTAATAAAATGTTATTAAGTTCCTCGGCTCTTACTATAACATTAACAAATAACATAATTAGCTGTACATAACAAAACAAACAAATATTAAAGCACATAACATATAATTAATTTCATTTTTCTGTAGGCATAACATATGGCCTACTTTTCTTGTCACTGTTATTTATAGTAATTTGTCTTTTCTGGTATTATTTCTGGGATTTTTTGGGTATTCACTTAGAGTTTGTTATATTGTTTATCTTTGAGAATACCTGGTTTTTCCTAATACATTTTAATTTTATTGTAATCTCGATTAGCATCTCACTGTCTTTGTAGAGATGAGCTATTTCATGTGTGTGACAAATTTCACTTTTATATTCAAAAATTCTCTATGAATTAAGCTTGTCTTCAATTGAGCAAGTATTTTTCCATTGTACATTATATAATTATACCTTTTTCCTATATTCTTTCTAATATTAAACAATTAGTCTGTCAAATATGACTAATTTTGTGGCTGTTTTTTGAGCTCAGCCTAGCATGGTATAGGTAACTAGTTTTATAACTTGACTGTTAAAGTGTTTTAGGTGGTCGTATTTATAGGTATAGTTACTTTATATTGTGGTTCAACTTTAAAATACAAGTTTGTTGCATTTTGATAACTTTAAAGTCATAAATTATACAATTTTATATATTCACTATGGTACATGTTTTCAGTTTAACACTGTTTTTGGTTATTTTCATTGACTTCTAATCAATTTACAGCTTTCTCTATTTAAGTATTTTGTTTGTCTTTGTCTAGTTGATATTTACATCTAGTTTTTTATCTCTTAATTTTATAATAATTAATTTTCACATACATCTGAGTGATTGGTCTCAACTCTAAGACTTTGATTTTCTGTTACAAAATTACATCTTTTCATTTTAATTTATATCCTTTTTAATGATGTGTTTAAATCATTTGATACATCTATTTTATATATATTATAAAGTATTGGAATAGATCTTGTCTATTATTTCACAATAAATTGGTTTTTGTGCTCTATTCAGAGTTACATTTCTAACATGTCATGACCTCATTTTGGTCATTTCTGAGATTATTTGTTTCTCTTATTATACAATATCAGTTTTATTCTATTCTTCACTCAAACAGTATGTGGGATTTGAGTCTTGGTCAAAGTCTTCGTCGTTTTTACATATTGTTGATATTAACTATTGGACAATATTACTAAATTTTTTGGATTACTAGGGTTCGATACTGTTCATTTCACCTTCCTCTTATGATAACTTACTTTTGCAATTATTTTCTTTATGGAACGTTTTGTGACGTTACATATGCCTCCTCGTTAAAATTGATAATTTGGGAAAAACCTTTCTTCAGTTTTGATGAAATTATCATTTTTATATAAACCTTTTATTAGCTTCATTATTATTTCATTCTTTTATATTATAATTAGATTCCTGTACTACTACTTTAATATATTAATCCATCTCATTATCCATGTCTCAATCCTTACCATAGCTCCTGTTCCTTTCCTTTACCTTGTTGTTAATTATTTAATCTTTGATACATTATAACTCCCTAACAATTCCCTAACTTTTATAGCGGGTTCGGAGTCAGAGGGGCCCCATTGGCAATCCATTCTCCGCCGTTCCCTAACTATAACCACTGAAATCAGAGGAAACACATCTCTGTCCAAAAAATATAAAAGACGTACTTATAAATTGCACCTTCGCAACAAATAATAATAATACAATATTCAGAGATCGTAGGCTCCTACACATAAATTCTCTTTCTTAATCTCTTCTGTTTATTTCTCAATTATATCAATATATTGTTCTCTGCAGGTAAAATTATCTTTTAAAATTATTCGATGTCAATAATAAATTAGTTATATTTACAAATTCATCATCACCTCCTTATGTAACACTCTGTTTCACTTTTTTTTTCAATTATCCTTTCATTTTAGTATCAATTATATGACAGTATTTCTCCTCCTTAGTAATATCAATTGTTATTTGATTGTTCAATATTTTATTTAATTAATTTGAATAACATAGTAAATTATGTCTTTTCCTCCTTTCCTTCTCTCCTTCTATAAGTACGGGTAAGTTGGTAAATAAACTTGACTTGGCTGTTGGAAATAAATTTATATTTTATATATATATTTTTGCCTTTGGTGGAAGGTGTCCTTCTCGTGTTTAGTTTATTAATAATATTCTATTCCTTTCTCTCCTTCTCTAAGTACGGGTAAGTTGGTAAATTAACGTTGACTTGGCTGTTGGAAATAAATTTATATTTTATATATATATATTTTTGCCTTTTGGTGGAAGGTGTCCTTCTCGTATTTATATTTATTAATAATATTCTATTCCTCTTTTCCTTCTATAAGTACGGGTAAGTTGGTAAATTAACGTTGACTTGTATATTATCTCTCTCTTCTAACAATTCCTCCCTAATATCTTTGAGATAATTATTTGTTCTCAATGTCACTGTCCCGTCCTTGTCATGTCTATTTTTCGTCCAGTTACCCCATAATATTGGATCAGTGAAGGGCTGTCCTCCTTTTTCACTGCCGCGTCTAGTTTAAATGAGTGTTTGTCTCATTTGCCCGGTCTCCCGGAACATTAGATTGCTGACTTGTCTGTGGTTCCTGTCTGACCTCTGGGTTACCACTAATAGGTCTGCTATTTGTTGCATTATTTTGATTACCTGTTTGTGTTTGCTGTGGGTAATACACATAAGTTGGTAAATTATGTTGGTACGGTCGTTGACTATTGGCCACCGCATAGTTTACCTGGGGTCTGTACTCCTGATTCCTTCTATCACCTCCCCCTTGATTGCATCCATTCCGATAATTATTTCCTTGGTTATAATTATTTCCTCTATAATTGTTGCCCCGATAATTATTTCCTTGATAGCTATTTCTATAATAGTTATTTTCTGGGTAATTATTTCGATTTGGTCCCGGATTGTTACGGTTATTTGGGCTCTGATTATTGTTATTGCGGTTATTTACTGGGATGTTATTGTTATGGTTGTTCGGATTGAAACTACTACCATTTCCGCTTCCATTCCGATTTGGCCCGTTGTTACTATTACAATAGTCTACCTTACGACTGGCGGGTTGGTAGTTTTAAAGTCATTGTACTGGTATCCGCGTCACAATTATTATAATTAAAATTTTTTACCTTAATCCGTCACTGTGACCGCTTGGTTTCTGTCTTCTAACGCGTTTCGGATAAGATTTAATCCATCATCAGAGTAAAAATTCGTCAGTTATGACTTCGTTAAAACATTAAAACATTAAAAAGACACTAAAATACATCTATGTATATGTTGTACAAACACAGCGATGTACGCGGATGTGAGTGCGCACTCGACCTCGACTCGACCTCGCACTCGACAAGGTTGGTAGTCTTGAAACTTTCCCACAGACTCGCAGTTCTCTAATAACTTTGCTAAGTCAGTGATTTTACTGAGTTGCTGGTATAATTGTGCGTCTTTAATACCATAACTATAGTGTCCAGCCAATTGTCTTACCAAGCATTCTTCTGGGATTGGCGGTATTAATTTTCGAGCTAAACATATTTTTTCCAGGAAATATGATGTTGGGGATTGTCCCTTGGATGCGTCGTATTTCCCGTAAAATATATCTATTCTTACCTTGTTTTGTGCCGTTTCTGACCAATATTTTTCCTTGAATTGGCGTTTGAATTCCTTCAAGTTCGTTATTCCGGGTCGTGTTGCTATCCACCAATTATCCCTTGTATTCCGGAATGTTTCATCTAACATTTCCCGTATTCTATCCCATCTTGTTTCCCTATTTCTCTCTATGAACTCTTCCATCCTTTCTAAAAATTCCATAGGGTTCCGGCGATAATTTTGGAAATTAATTACCTCCCTATTTTCGCTATGACACGTATGGGTACTCAAGATCGGTGTGTCCCTTAGCACTTCTAATCTCTCCTGCAGGTTTTTCTCCCTTTGATCAATTTCCTGTATATTATTTTTATTGGTTCTTATTTGTTCGTCTAACCTATTAGCTATATCATACGTTCTTTGTATCCTTTCGCTAACATCTTTCCGGACTTCTCCTACCTCCTTCATAATTTCGTCCTGGTTTTGCCTGACTTTATTATCGAGAGTTTGAACATTTTGTTTCGTTTCTTCAGTTCGTTCCTCCATGGTTTCAAAACGGGTATCATTTCCTTCCTGCAATCTTTCTAATTGTTTTGCCATTGTTTCGACCCTTCTGTCACTGTCGACTTTACTATCGTCGATTTTTTTGTTTACCGTCTCATAATTTGCACTGATTTCCTTTTTCAGGGACTCTATACTTTTTTTATTTTCCTCCTGAAATACCACCAGCTTTTTTCCATGATCATTGATTTTATTAGTTATATATTCCCTTAAAGATTCTATCTTTTTATCTAATTCCTCCTTATCTTCCTGTCTATTTTTATTATTATCCTCCTTATCTTCCTGTCTATTTTTATTATTATCCTCCCTTAGGGATCCTATTAACGTCTCAAATTTTTTCTCCGTTTTTTCATTGGACGATTCTATTCTTTGGAACATCATCATTATTGCATTCATGTCGACGCTCCCTGTTGCTTTTTCCGGTTCGGGTTTCTCTGTTTCATCCCTTTTTTGTGTGGGTTTATCTGTTTGGTCTCCCATTTGTATGAGTCTTTCTCCCGCTTGTTCTTCTGGTTCATCTCCCGTTTGCATGGGTTTTTCAATTTCTAGTGTGGGTGGCTCTATTTCTATCTCCTCAACTTGGACTGCCTCCCCATCTTCCACACTTGATTCGGGTTCTATGTTTTTCTTCCCCTTCTTTCCTTTTGGTTGTGGCATCTTGATTTGTTGATAGTTGCCGGGCTTGTTCCTTTCCTTTTAAGCCTCACTAGTTGGGCTGCCAATTTATAACAAAGACAATGTGATGTCAGGTGTTACACTCCGCGCAATTATACTTACTTACTGTCTTTTTCTCTTCTTCGAAGATGTAGTCCTGCAAACACAACTTATGCTAATATATGTTATAACCAAACTCTTATTGGGGGTTGTTATTTAATGTTAATGCCCCGCGTTGTATGCGTCAATTTATAAGGTATTGCGATCAGGGGTTTTATTATTTATTATTATTATCAAATTTACGTTACGGTTAAGTTAACTTGAAACAAAATAAAAGAGTAGTTGTTGTTTAAATTTAAATTCGTGGTTAAAATATTAAAAGTCTCATTAAAACAAAATTCATCTATGGGTGAAGTGTTCCTTTGAGATAACCCAATGTTGAGAACGGTTATTTCTACTTGAAGGTGACCAATGTAGTAAAGTATTTTCCCATACAACATTCAAGTTACTCACAGTGTTTACAATGGTTTAAATACACTTGTTTCTTTTTAAAAGAATTCCCTTGTATTAAACAAAAAATAATGAAGTTGATTATATTTAAATGTTAGATTAACTTAAATTAAAACATGAAGTATGGCAGTTGATTGCTTGATAGTAGATCTCGTCTGGTTGAAACTGGTAGTAGAAACTTCTTCTGATTACAGGTAGTCTGAGTAAGTCAAGTCCCGTAAAGTCTGGACAATATTATAAACGAACATATACTTTTACGTACCTGATTGCGTTTACTTGAAGTTCACTAAACTGTCAACTCAGCTTACATTCATCAACTCCCTTTGGTTGCAAGGTTATGTCACCTTGTTTATTAAATTAGTGGGCGCCACACGGATTTATTCAGGGAAAATCCCGTGTAAAACCCATACGTAAAAATTACTAGATGAAAAGAAAATTTAAAATAGTTGAGTACCACTTTTTGGCAATGCTATTCCAATATGTCAAACACAACAGAAGGTTGTTTAAGTTTATCAAATGAAACTATTTAATTATTCAAAAAAAATAAATCAAATCAGGTGATGCTGTTAATAATGGGTTTATTTGCACCCTTATAGTGAATTCAAAAAAATACACATAATGTAAACATACAAAGTTGTACAATAAAAGTTAGTTATTATATGCCTCTTACGGCTTGCTCAGAACATGAATTATAAATCTGGTTAAGTCCAGATATTATTTATTTTAATATAAAATTATTACAATTATTAATATTATTATTACTATTATTGTTATTATTATTATCTCAGTTGTGAATTCTTTGAGACACGAAAGAAAACAATTATGCCTACACAGTATCCAATGATACAATTGATCAACAAAGTTTTAGGTTACTTTTACCAAGTAATTGAAAAAAAAAACGATCTATTGAAAGATCGTGGGTTTCATCAACGCTTGCTTTTTTAATGACAATCTTTATCAATTGAGAGCCCTTACAACTAACATATAGCTTACTTACTAATAACAAAATTTGAATAATAAATCGAAAAGTGGTGTAATCTTAAATACTGTTTTTGTGTTTTGCGTCAGTACAGGTTATGGTAGCAAAAATACAAGTTATTGCACTCAGATCAAGATTAATAATAATTGCACTTTTACCTTCAGAGTTTTAATTATTTAATTAAAACCTTTTATCACTTAAGTAATCGGATTATAGTGATTACTTTGTTTCGGCACTAATTCGCACAAGAACAGAATAATGCGATCCTCTTCTGATTAAAATGGATCGTGAATAATGACAATAAATTATTTTCTGTTCGTCATTCCCGCACAAATTAAAATAAACTGCACTTAAACACTGTCGTTAGTTGATGATGAACTTGAAGTAAAATTTCTTGTCGTTAAACTATTGGTTCTGGAGTACAAGGTAACTGACGCTATGTGTCATAAAGAAAAACGTAGCGGATACGAGCGTACGTCTGTTCTGCTCGCTAGTTAGTAAAGGTCTCCTTCCAAAATTCGCTGGTTGGTCTT
Organism: Magicicada septendecula; assembly: GCA_034769895.1. Lineage (NCBI taxonomy): Eukaryota > Metazoa > Arthropoda > Insecta > Hemiptera > Cicadidae > Magicicada > Magicicada septendecula. The sequence continues at coordinate 406,807,588 of CM068375.1, forward strand.
TATATACCCTTCTCTTGGATCGGGCTTAGGTAAAATTATTATTTAATAACTAATTTTCTTATTGGTCCAGACAGGTGAGACGAGGATGACGTATCACTTTTTGGCGGTTGATAACGGTTTTTCTAACTGTCAAATGTTGAGATGATTGACAGGTCGCTTCTGTTGTCATTGTTATTATTATTCGTATTCAGATTCCTGATGTACATTTATAAAATGATGCTAACAGTTGTAATACGCTTAATAACGTCACGATTGAGTTGATATTATTATCAAATTAAAGATTGTTTTGTTTCCTTTAAATTGATATCACTCGATCTCGAATTACTTTCACTTTAACCGACATTGTTAGAAAATCAATGTTCGGGTACACTATTCTTACTGTCGTCTGCTCTTTATGAGTCGCCGATTTTACACTTTTGGTTAACCTTGCTCGTATCCACATAACATTTTATTAATCAAATGTTTATGTGCGGACACCATTAATACTGTACTGACGTTTTTTTCACTGAACTTTACTTGTACACCTTAATTCTATACATAGTAATAAATGATCCTACTGACTAATGACATTTCGTTCACCGTTAGTTTGTTTTAAGCTACTATTTACAATTAAAATTATGGCTAAACCTATCGTTTTAATAACATTTTTCATTATGTCAATGCATAACCATAGTTCTTGTGCATTTTAGTTTGCACTGGTGATAATTATTGATAGTCATTTTATTGACTAATGTTTGGTCTAAGTTTGTTAAGTGTATCGCCTACACTGAAATTTGGCCTTAATAATGCCTATTGGTTCTCAATTCGGTAAATTATGGAGACATCTTATTTGTATAAGATTCTCTTATATAAATAGCTCTCTTTTCTGACAGGTATATTTGATGCAGAAATACATCTTAGTTCCTACAATATAGCCATTGTTAACATCGGTTTTGGCATTCATTATCTACTGTTCATTGTCACATTTATTATCAGAAAAATGCTGATTTTGCTTTCACAGTATTTAACTGCTCATTCGTTTATTTTTTGTTTATAAATGACATTCGGTTTACATTAACCGTTTACTGAATTGACAGTTGAATTTACATTTATTCTGTCCATTAGTTCGTTTTAGTCTCAGTCTAGTTGTAGTGTCAAACAGCTATTGGGTTACTGTTTCACATGGCACTTCTGCTTTATTCTTCTCTCTTGGTTTCTTCTTTCTTGTTTATTTTGACTATTCTATACCTATTTACATGGTTATTCTGTTTTTTATGAAATCTGATAACATACACTTAGGTTAGGTGACATCTTGTGATGTTACATATACACCCTCTTTAAAATTGATCATTTGAAAAATTTATATTTTGTAAAATTATCAATTCATGTCAGTTTCTTAGTATACTTCAATAAAAATTTTCTCTTGTATTCCTAGATTTTTTAAACATATTATTGGTGTATTACTCTAGGTTGGCTTTTTATACAATAGTACAATTCTTAATTTACTAGTAATTTCCAGCTGCTTACTCTCTAAATCATTTAACTATAATGGATCTTGTTTCTCAAGTTAATTATTCCCTGTTTTCTTTACCTTCTACTTTCTCACTACATATCTTTGCATTTGTGATCATTTGGATGGTTATTATAATTTATACCTCACAGATTCTTTCATAATATTCCTTGATATAATAAAACAATATAATTCCCTAACTGTAGTAGAGGTTTTGGAATCAGGGTGGCTCACTATGGCTAACATCCTCTGCCGTTCCTCCCTACACATTCTCAGATTCAGAGGCATTACTCTTCTCTGTCTGAGTAAAAATAAACATTGCACCTGGCAATAGTTGCACTATCACAACTCAAAAAAATATCACATATCATTCATATTCAATAATATAATATATTCACTATAATATACAAGGTATCAGAGGTTTTCATTTAGATCACATTTCTATCTTTATACTTGCTAACATACTTTCTTTCTTACAGGTAATTACTTCTTTTAGATTTGATGTTTTTTAGCTATGCTTTTATCAGCTATATAGTTACTTATGTACTAGTTAACAATTTGTTGTGGTTCATTTAAATATTTTTAGGATTATACACTTGTTTTGATGCTTATAGTCCTTATGCATTTGTTTGTTCTGTCTAGAGTTTCCAATATATTTCTGTTTTCACCATGGTTCATTAAATCTTTCTTAACGAGTTATATTCCTCCTGAATTATCAGGCTTACATTGTTTGTATACTAAATGGTTTTTTCTTTTTTTCTGATGTTCTCTGACATATTCTTATGATGTATAATATTTGATAATTGACAAACATTGTTCTTTCCTTTCATTTCATTATAACAATAGTTATTCTTACAATTAATACTCTTTGTTATTTTTCTTCTCTACTCCTTCAAGTGATGGTGGTTTTCACTTATTCTGGATGATTTCATACACTATATACTATGCTGTAATTACAATTTCATTTAACAATATACTAATATCTATTTCATAGACATTCTTGGGGTTTTCATGGTTTGTTTCACAAATATTATTTTTTCTTTCCTTACATTCCATAATAATGTCCTTCTTTTTATTTTACACACTTTGTTATACTGCCTCTCTACTCCTTCAAAGGTTAGTTGGGTGAACCTTTATTCTGGACGATTTTAATTTAACATTTGAGTTTTATGAGAGGTATACTATAATCATTTTATAAACATTATGTCATATAGAATATTCATCTGGATACATATTTTTCTCTAGGTATAGTACAGTAATTGTATTTTCTTATTAAATCATTTGATTGACCTTATCTAATATTCTATCCCCTGGGGTAATAGGTCTGGTACATTTTCATCATTAACAAATGGTTTGGCTTACATCTTAAATCTACACACTTTTGTAACTCGATAAGGCGGATTAACTAGTTATAGCTAACCAGTCACCTTCAACATATTGTAGTTTAACCACAAATGGGTTTGTTTATAGTAGTGGTTTTTTCCAATATATATATATTTTACTTTTTTATAACATAAACGTATGGGTGAGGAATGTTGCTTCCTATTGCATATTATCCCTCCTTAATATTAATCATTGCTTACTCGTCGATATTCATGGGGTTATTTGTGCTCTTCCACTCTATTCCTATCATGCGGTTCTTCCACTTGGCGGCTACCAGATAGTCGTTGGCTCCCCGTTTCCTTGCTTTCTTCCTCTCATCATCCTTGGTATTCCTGTATCCATTGTACTCTGGGCCTTGGCTATTATTGATGTCTGGTCCTCCTTCTAATCCTGATTGACCTTTGTTCATTTCCTGGTTGGATTCTTCCATCGCTTGGTCCCTCTTTTTCCGCATTTCCCTTATTCTTTGGGCGTACCTTTCAATAAGCTGGTCCAGTCGTTCTTGATCATTTTCCTTCTCCCTGTGAAGCTTCTTTCTTCTAGGAGTATTTGCTTTGAATACCCCATTGTTTATGACCTTCTCCGTCATAACATAGTCAATGGCATGTAACGTTGTTTTAATCGTTCCGTCATCTGGGTCATTACTTACATGGTTTAATGATCGGTTATGCACTAAGGAATCGATTGATTTTGTTTGGTGTATTTTATTTGGTGGTACATTTAATTTAATTGGATTCTTATTTAATTTTTTACCCACGGTTTTATGGTGATTTATTTTTAATATTTTCATGAAGTCTTGTTTATACTTCTTACCATTGGTCCTTGCTCTATGACGAATAATTGGGTTGTCCACGAAGTTAATTAATCCACTCCTAGTCATTTCTAATATTTCCTTTGTAATCCTTGTTTTCTTAGAGCGTATTATTCTTTTTATCTTTGTCTCTTTCTCTCCTGTCTTCTTAATTATCTTGTTTTTTACATTTTTAATGATAGTTTCTTTATGCTGAATGTTCTCTTCATTCCAATGGTGTGTATCCTCAGGCACCAATGCTTTCGAGTCTTCTTTATCCTCAGTTTGGTTATCAGTGTCTTTGAATTGTATACTTAATTCTTCCATGGATTCATCATTTGATACTTCTCCTATCTCTGAGTTGTCATCGTCCTTTCCTTCTTCATTATTCTCCGGCTCTGGACTCATTTGTTCCATGTTGTTGTCTTCGGATACCTTCCGTTCTTCTCCCCACTTCCGGTTATTCATGTCATCCATTTTTTGGCTAATTTTCATTAAGGTGGTGTTCAATTCTTTTCTAGTGGCTCGACAGTTATCGTCAATTTTATCGTTCAGCGCGTCCATAGACTTATGAGTATTGTCTATCCTTTTATTTAGGTCTTCCTTCAGCGATTCCACATTTTTACTAAGCGATTCCAGGTTTCTATTTAAGTCCCGATGGTCCTCCCTTATTGACTCTATATTTCTATTCATTAGCTCAATATTTCTTTGGTTCTCTTCCCGGGATTTCCTACCATCTTCTTTCAGTAACTCAATATTTCTTTGGTTCTCTTCCCGGGATTTCCTACCATCTTCTTGTAATGCTTCCATATTTTTGTTCATCGAGTCATTCAGTTTTTTATGAGATTTCTTACCGTCTTCCTTTAATTCCATCATTATCTTCATCATCGCTTCCCATCTCATCTCTTCGGATGGTCTGTTTGGTTGTGGGAGTTCTTCAGGCCGTCTGGGTTGGTTGTCTACTGTCACTTCTATCTCTGGTTCCACGTGAGGTATTTCGTCGGCACTAGTCTCGATATTGTTGATTGTAATAATTCCCATCTCGTCTGTGGGTTGCTCTTCGTATGTATCTACATCCCGTTGCATCTCTCCTACCCTACTGTCCTTATATCTTGTATCGTACTGATGGGTGTGCGGCATGTTAATTTTTCATGTCTACCGGGCTAATATAAAATATAAAAAATATATTTATTTAATATTTTTTAAGCCACACTAGTTGGTGCGCCAATTTATAACCTAGCTCTTTTAATAGGGGTTGTTTTTTAATGTTAATGCCCCGCGTTGTATGCGTCAATTTATAAGGTATTGCGATCAGGGGTTTTATTATTTATTATTATTATCAAATTTACGTTACAGTTAAGTTAACTTGAAACAAAATAAAAGAGTAGTTGTTGTTTAAATTTAAATTCGTGGTTAAAATATTAAAAGTCTCATTAAAACAAAATTCATCTATGGGTGAAGTGTTCCTTTGAGATAACCCAATGTTGAGAACGGTTATTTCTACTTGAAGGTGACCAATGTAGTAAAGTATTTTCCCATACAACATTCAAGTTACTCACAGTGTTTACAATGGTTTAAATACACTTGTTTCTTTTTAAAAGAATTCCCTTGTATTAAACAAAAAATAATGAAGTTGATTATATTTAAATGTTAGATTAACTTAAATTAAAACATGAAGTATGGCAGTTGATTGCTTGATAGTAGATCTCGTCTGGTTGAAACTGGTAGTAGAAACTTCTTCTGATTACAGGTAGTCTGAGTAAGTCAAGTCCCGTAAAGTCTGGACAATATTATAAACGAACATATACTTTTACGTACCTGATTGCGTTTACTTGAAGTTCACTAAACTGTCAACTCAGCTTACATTCATCAACTCCCTTTGGTTGCAAGGTTATGTCACCTTGTTTATTAAATTAGTGGGCGCCACACGGATTTATTCAGGGAAAATCCCGTGTAAAACCCATACGTAAAAATTACTAGATGAAAAGAAAATTTAAAATAGTTGAGTACCACTTTTTGGCAATGCTATTCCAATATGTCAAACACAACAGAAGGTTGTTTAAGTTTATCAAATGAAACTATTTAATTATTCAAAAAAAATAAATCAAATCAGGTGATGCTGTTAATAATGGGTTTATTTGCACCCTTATAGTGAATTCAAAAAAATACACATAATGTAAACATACAAAGTTGTACAATAAAAGTTAGTTATTATATGCCTCTTACGGCTTGCTCAGAACATGAATTATAAATCTGGTTAAGTCCAGATATTATTTATTTTAATATAAAATTATTACAATTATTAATATTATTATTACTATTATTGTTATTATTATTATCTCAGTTGTGAATTCTTTGAGACACGAAAGAAAACAATTATGCCTACACAGTATCCAATGATACAATTGATCAACAAAGTTTTAGGTTACTTTTACCAAGTAATTGAAAAAAAAAAACGATCTATTGAAAGATCGTGCGTTTCATCAATGCTTGCTTTTTTAATGACAATCTTTATCAATTGAGAGCCCTTACAACTAACATATAGCTTACTTACTAATAACAAAATTTGAATAATAAATCGAAACGTGGTGTAATCTTAAATACTGTTTTTGTGTTTTGCGTCAGTACAGGTTATGGTAGCAAAAATACAAGTTATTGCACTCAGATCAAGATTAATAATAATTGCACTTTTACCTTCAGAGTTTTAATTATTTAATTAAAACCTTTTATCACTTAAGTAATCGGATTATAGTGATTACTTTGTTTCGGCACTAATTCGCACAAGAACAGAATAATGCGATCCTCTTCTGATTAAAATGGATCGTGAATAATGACAATAAATTATTTTCTGTTCGTCATTCCCGCACAAATTAAAATAAACTGCACTTAAACACTGTCGTTAGTTGATGATGAACTTGAAGTAAAATTTCTTGTCGTTAAACTATTGGTTCTGGAGTACAAGGTAACTGACGCTATGTGTCATAAAGAAAAACGTAGCGGAGACGAGCGTACGTCTGTTCTGCTCGCTAGTTAGTAAAGGTCTCCTTCCAAAATTCGCTGGTTGGTCTTTATATACCCTTCTCTTGGATCGGGCTTAGGTAAAATTATTATTTAATAACTAATTTTCTTATTGGTCCAGACAGGTGAGACGAGGATGACGTATCACTTTTTGGCGGTTGATAACGGTTTTTCTAACTGTCAAATGTTGAGATGATTGACAGGTCGCTTCTGTTGTCATTGTTATTATTATTCGTATTCAGATTCCTGATGTACATTTATAAAATGATGCTAACAGTTGTAATACGCTTAATACCGTCACGATTGAGTTGATATTATTATCAAATTAAAGATTGTTTTGTTTCCTTTAAATTGATATCACTCGATCTCGAATTACTTTCACTTTAACCGACATTGTTAGAAAATCAATGTTCGGGTACACTATTCTTACTGTCGTCTGCTCTTTATGAGTCGCCGATTTTACACTTTTGGTTAACCTTGCTCGTATCCACATAACATTTTATTAATCAAATGTTTATGTGCGGACACCATTAATACTGTACTGACGTTTTTTTCACTGAACTTTACTTGTACACCTTAATTCTATACATAGTAATAAAAGATCCTACTGACTAATGACATTTCGTTCACCGTTAGTTTGTTTTAAGCTACTATTTACAATTAAAATTATGGCTAAACCTATCGTTTTAATAACATTTTTCGTTATGTCAATGCATAACCATAGTTCTTGTGCATTTTAGATTGCACTGGTGATAATTATTGATAGTCATTTTATTGACTAATGTTTGGTCTAAGTTTGTTAAGTGTATCGCCTACACTGAAATTTGGCCTTAATAATGCCTATTGGTTCTCAATTCGGTAAATTATGGAGACATCTTATTTGTATAAGATTCTCTTATATAAATAGCTCTCTTTTCTGACAGGTATATGTGATGCAGAAATACATCTTAGTTCCTACAATATAGCCATTGTTAACATCGGTTTTGGCATTCATTATCTACTGTTCATTGTCACATTTATTATCAGAAAAATGCTGATTTTGCTTTCACAGTATTTAACTGCTCATTCGTTTATTTTTTGTTTATAAATGACATTCGGTTTACATTAACCGTTTACTGAATTGACAGTTGAATTTACATTTATTCTGTCCATTAGTTCGTTTTAGTCTCAGTCTAGTTGTAGTGTCAAACAGCTATTGGGTTACTGTTTCACATGGCACTTCTGCTTTATTCTTCTCTCTTGGTTTCTTCTTTCTTGTTTATTTTGACTATTCTATACCTATTTACATGGTTATTCTGTTTTTTATGAAATCTGATAACATACACTTAGGTTAGGTGACATCTTGTGATGTTACATATACACCCTCTTTAAAATTGATCATTTGAAAAATTTATATTTTGTAAAATTATCAATTCATGTCAGTTTCTTAGTATACTTCAATAAAAATTTTCTCTTGTATTCCTAGATTTTTTAAACATATTATTGGTGTATTACTCTAGGTTGGCTTTTTATACAATAGTACAATTCTTAATTTACTAGTAATTTCCAGCTGCTTACTCTCTAAATCATTTAACTATAATGGATCTTGTTTCTCAAGTTAATTATTCCCTGTTTTCTTTACCTTCTACTTTCTCACTACATATCTTTGCATTTGTGATCATTTGGATGGTTATTATAATTTATACCTCACAGATTCTTTCATAATATTCCTTGATATAATAAAACAATATAATTCCCTAACTGTAGTAGAGGTTTTGGAATCAGGGTGGCTCACTATGGCTAACATCCTCTGCCGTTCCTCCCTACACATTCTCAGATTCAGAGGCATTACTCTTCTCTGTCTGAGTAAAAATAAACATTGCACCTGGCAATAGTTGCACTATCACAACTCAAAAAAATATCACATATCATTCATATTCAATAATATAATATATTCACTATAATATACAAGGTATCAGAGGTTTTCATTTAGATCACATTTCTATCTTTATACTTGCTAACATACTTTCTTTCTTACAGGTAATTACTTCTTTTAGATTTGATGTTTTTTAGCTATGCTTTTATCAGCTATATAGTTACTTATGTACTAGTTAACAATTTGTTGTGGTTCATTTAAATATTTTTAGGATTATACACTTGTTTTGATGCTTATAGTCCTTATGCATTTGTTTGTTCTGTCTAGAGTTTCCAATATATTTCTGTTTTCACCATGGTTCATTAAATCTTTCTTAACGAGTTATATTCCTCCTGAATTATCAGGCTTACATTGTTTGTATACTAAATGGTTTTTTCTTTTTTTCTGATGTTCTCTGACATATTCTTATGATGTATAATATTTGATAATTGACAAACATTGTTCTTTCCTTTCATTTCATTATAACAATAGTTATTCTTACAATTAATACTCTTTGTTATTTTTCTTCTCTACTCCTTCAAGTGATGGTGGTTTTCACTTATTCTGGATGATTTCATACACTATATACTATGCTGTAATTACAATTTCATTTAACAATATACTAATATCTATTTCATAGACATTCTTGGGGTTTTCATGGTTTGTTTCACAAATATTATTTTTTCTTTCCTTACATTCCATAATAATGTCCTTCTTTTTATTTTACACACTTTGTTATACTGCCTCTCTACTCCTTCAAAGGTTAGTTGGGTGAACCTTTATTCTGGACGATTTTAATTTAACATTTGAGTTTTATGAGAGGTATACTATAATCATTTTATAAACATTATGTCATATAGAATATTCATCTGGATACATATTTTTCTCTAGGTATAGTACAGTAATTGTATTTTCTTATTAAATCATTTGATTGACCTTATCTAATATTCTATCCCCTGGGGTAATAGGTCTGGTACATTTTCATCATTAACAAATGGTTTGGCTTACATCTTAAATCTACACACTTTTGTAACTCGATAAGGCGGATTAACTAGTTATAGCTAACCAGTCACCTTCAACATATTGTAGTTTAACCACAAATGGGTTTGTTTATAGTAGTGGTTTTTTCCAATATATATATATTTTACTTTTTTATAACATAAACGTATGGGTGAGGAATGTTGCTTCCTATTGCATATTATCCCTCCTTAATATTAATCATTGCTTACTCGTCGATATTCATGGGGTTATTTGTGCTCTTCCACTCTATTCCTATCATGCGGTTCTTCCACTTGGCGGCTACCAGATAGTCGTTGGCTCCCCGTTTCCTTGCTTTCTTCCTCTCATCATCCTTGGTATTCCTGTATCCATTGTACTCTGGGCCTTGGCTATTATTGATGTCTGGTCCTCCTTCTAATCCTGATTGACCTTTGTTCATTTCCTGGTTGGATTCTTCCATCGCTTGGTCCCTCTTTTTCCGCATTTCCCTTATTCTTTGGGCGTACCTTTCAATAAGCTGGTCCAGTCGTTCTTGATCATTTTCCTTCTCCCTGTGAAGCTTCTTTCTTCTAGGAGTATTTGCTTTGAATACCCCATTGTTTATGACCTTCTCCGTCATAACATAGTCAATGGCATGTAACGTTGTTTTAATCGTTCCGTCATCTGGGTCATTACTTACATGGTTTAATGATCGGTTATGCACTAAGGAATCGATTGATTTTGTTTGGTGTATTTTATTTGGTGGTACATTTAATTTAATTGGATTCTTATTTAATTTTTTACCCACGGTTTTATGGTGATTTATTTTTAATATTTTCATGAAGTCTTGTTTATACTTCTTACCATTGGTCCTTGCTCTATGACGAATAATTGGGTTGTCCACGAAGTTAATTAATCCACTCCTAGTCATTTCTAATATTTCCTTTGTAATCCTTGTTTTCTTAGAGCGTATTATTCTTTTTATCTTTGTCTCTTTCTCTCCTGTCTTCTTAATTATCTTGTTTTTTACATTTTTAATGATAGTTTCTTTATGCTGAATGTTCTCTTCATTCCAATGGTGTGTATCCTCAGGCACCAATGCTTTCGAGTCTTCTTTATCCTCAGTTTGGTTATCAGTGTCTTTGAATTGTATACTTAATTCTTCCATGGATTCATCATTTGATACTTCTCCTATCTCTGAGTTGTCATCGTCCTTTCCTTCTTCATTATTCTCCGGCTCTGGACTCATTTGTTCCATGTTGTTGTCTTCGGATACCTTCCGTTCTTCTCCCCACTTCCGGTTATTCATGTCATCCATTTTTTGGCTAATTTTCATTAAGGTGGTGTTCAATTCTTTTCTAGTGGCTCGACAGTTATCGTCAATTTTATCGTTCAGCGCGTCCATAGACTTATGAGTATTGTCTATCCTTTTATTTAGGTCTTCCTTCAGCGATTCCACATTTTTACTAAGCGATTCCAGGTTTCTATTTAAGTCCCGATGGTCCTCCCTTATTGACTCTATATTTCTATTCATTAGCTCAATATTTCTTTGGTTCTCTTCCCGGGATTTCCTACCATCTTCTTTCAGTAACTCAATATTTCTTTGGTTCTCTTCCCGGGATTTCCTACCATCTTCTTGTAATGCTTCCATATTTTTGTTCATCGAGTCATTCAGTTTTTTATGAGATTTCTTACCGTCTTCCTTTAATTCCATCATTATCTTCATCATCGCTTCCCATCTCATCTCTTCGGATGGTCTGTTTGGTTGTGGGAGTTCTTCAGGCCGTCTGGGTTGGTTGTCTACTGTCACTTCTATCTCTGGTTCCACGTGAGGTATTTCGTCGGCACTAGTCTCGATATTGTTGATTGTAATAATTCCCATCTCGTCTGTGGGTTGCTCTTCGTATGTATCTACATCCCGTTGCATCTCTCCTACCCTACTGTCCTTATATCTTGTATCGTACTGATGGGTGTGCGGCATGTTAATTTTTCATGTCTACCGGGCTAATATAAAATATAAAAAATATATTTATTTAATATTTTTTAAGCCACACTAGTTGGTGCGCCAATTTATAACCTAGCTCTTTTAATAGGGGTTGTTTTTTAATGTTAATGCCCCGCGTTGTATGCGTCAATTTATAAGGTATTGCGATCAGGGGTTTTATTATTTATTATTATTATCAAATTTACGTTACAGTTAAGTTAACTTGAAACAAAATAAAAGAGTAGTTGTTGTTTAAATTTAAATTCGTGGTTAAAATATTAAAAGTCTCATTAAAACAAAATTCATCTATGGGTGAAGTGTTCCTTTGAGATAACCCAATGTTGAGAACGGTTATTTCTACTTGAAGGTGACCAATGTAGTAAAGTATTTTCCCATACAACATTCAAGTTACTCACAGTGTTTACAATGGTTTAAATACACTTGTTTCTTTTTAAAAGAATTCCCTTGTATTAAACAAAAAATAATGAAGTTGATTATATTTAAATGTTAGATTAACTTAAATTAAAACATGAAGTATGGCAGTTGATTGCTTGATAGTAGATCTCGTCTGGTTGAAACTGGTAGTAGAAACTTCTTCTGATTACAGGTAGTCTGAGTAAGTCAAGTCCCGTAAAGTCTGGACAATATTATAAACGAACATATACTTTTACGTACCTGATTGCGTTTACTTGAAGTTCACTAAACTGTCAACTCAGCTTACATTCATCAACTCCCTTTGGTTGCAAGGTTATGTCACCTTGTTTATTAAATTAGTGGGCGCCACACGGATTTATTCAGGGAAAATCCCGTGTAAAACCCATACGTAAAAATTACTAGATGAAAAGAAAATTTAAAATAGTTGAGTACCACTTTTTGGCAATGCTATTCCAATATGTCAAACACAACAGAAGGTTGTTTAAGTTTATCAAATGAAACTATTTAATTATTCAAAAAAAATAAATCAAATCAGGTGATGCTGTTAATAATGGGTTTATTTGCACCCTTATAGTGAATTCAAAAAAATACACATAATGTAAACATACAAAGTTGTACAATAAAAGTTAGTTATTATATGCCTCTTACGGCTTGCTCAGAACATGAATTATAAATCTGGTTAAGTCCAGATATTATTTATTTTAATATAAAATTATTACAATTATTAATATTATTATTACTATTATTGTTATTATTATTATCTCAGTTGTGAATTCTTTGAGACACGAAAGAAAACAATTATGCCTACACAGTATCCAATGATACAATTGATCAACAAAGTTTTAGGTTACTTTTACCAAGTAATTGAAAAAAAAAACGATCTATTGAAAGATCGTGCGTTTCATCAATGCTTGCTTTTTTAATGACAATCTTTATCAATTGAGAGCCCTTACAACTAACATATAGCTTACTTACTAATAACAAAATTTGAATAATAAATCGAAACGTGGTGTAATCTTAAATACTGTTTTTGTGTTTTGCGTCAGTACAGGTTATGGTAGCAAAAATACAAGTTATTGCACTCAGATCAAGATTAATAATAATTGCACTTTTACCTTCAGAGTTTTAATTATTTAATTAAAACCTTTTATCACTTAAGTAATCGGATTATAGTGATTACTTTGTTTCGGCACTAATTCGCACAAGAACAGAATAATGCGATCCTCTTCTGATTAAAATGGATCGTGAATAATGACAATAAATTATTTTCTGTTCGTCATTCCCGCACAAATTAAAATAAACTGCACTTAAACACTGTCGTTAGTTGATGATGAACTTGAAGTAAAATTTCTTGTCGTTAAACTATTGGTTCTGGAGTACAAGGTAACTGACGCTATGTGTCATAAAGAAAAACGTAGCGGAGACGAGCGTACGTCTGTTCTGCTCGCTAGTTAGTAAAGGTCTCCTTCCAAAATTCGCTGGTTGGTCTTTATATACCCTTCTCTTGGATCGGGCTTAGGTAAAATTATTATTTAATAACTAATTTTCTTATTGGTCCAGACAGGTGAGACGAGGATGACGTATCACTTTTTGGCGGTTGATAACGGTTTTTCTAACTGTCAAATGTTGAGATGATTGACAGGTCGCTTCTGTTGTCATTGTTATTATTATTCGTATTCAGATTCCTGATGTACATTTATAAAATGATGCTAACAGTTGTAATACGCTTAATACCGTCACGATTGAGTTGATATTATTATCAAATTAAAGATTGTTTTGTTTCCTTTAAATTGATATCACTCGATCTCGAATTACTTTCACTTTAACCGACATTGTTAGAAAATCAATGTTCGGGTACACTATTCTTACTGTCGTCTGCTCTTTATGAGTCGCCGATTTTACACTTTTGGTTAACCTTGCTCGTATCCACATAACATTTTATTAATCAAATGTTTATGTGCGGACACCATTAATACTGTACTGACGTTTTTTTCACTGAACTTTACTTGTACACCTTAATTCTATACATAGTAATAAATGATCCTACTGACTAATGACATTTCGTTCACCGTTAGTTTGTTTTAAGCTACTATTTACAATTAAAATTATGGCTAAACCTATCGTTTTAATAACATTTTTCGTTATGTCAATGCATAACCATAGTTCTTGTGCATTTTAGATTGCACTGGTGATAATTATTGATAGTCATTTTATTGACTAATGTTTGGTCTAAGTTTGTTAAGTGTATCGCCTACACTGAAATTTGGCCTTAATAATGCCTATTGGTTCTCAATTCGGTAAATTATGGAGACATCTTATTTGTATAAGATTCTCTTATATAAATAGCTCTCTTTTCTGACAGGTATATTTGATGCAGAAATACATCTTAGTTCCTACAATATAGCCATTGTTAACATCGGTTTTGGCATTCATTATCTACTGTTCATTGTCACATTTATTATCAGAAAAATGCTGATTTTGCTTTCACAGTATTTAACTGCTCATTCGTTTATTTTTTGTTTATAAATGACATTCGGTTTACATTAACCGTTTACTGAATTGACAGTTGAATTTACATTTATTCTGTCCATTAGTTCGTTTTAGTCTCAGTCTAGTTGTAGTGTCAAACAGCTATTGGGTTACTGTTTCACATGGCACTTCTGCTTTATTCTTCTCTCTTGGTTTCTTCTTTCTTGTTTATTTTGACTATTCTATACCTATTTACATGGTTATTCTGTTTTTTACTTCCATATTCCTTAAGGAATGGAAGTATGGTGATGGCAAAAAAAATCGTGTTCGAGATTATTGCAGATTCTGATTCTACTACACTCAAAACATGAAAAAAAGTCGTTTTCCGAAAAGTGTCTGTGTGTCTGTGTGTCTGTCTGTCTGTCTGTCTGTCTGTCTGTCTGTCTGTCTGTAGATTTTTTTTCTATGGCAAACGATAACTGCCGCAAATTCAAACAGAATCAAATAATTTTTTGCATACAGCCCGGTTTTGCAGAGTTCTCGCGACCTATTGTTTTTGGTGAAGATCGGTTGAGGGAAAGGGGTAGTTTACCTGCAACGGTTTTTTTTTAGCAAGGGTAATTTTGTTTGTTTGGCAAACGATAACAGCCGCAAATTCAAACAGAATCAAATAATGTTTCGCATACAGCCCTGAATTGTAGAGTTCTCAAGACCTATTGTTTTTGGTGAAGATCGGTTAAGGGAAAGGGGTAGTTTACCTGTAACGTTTTATGTTTTAACAAGGGTATTTCCTATGGCAAACGATAACAGCCGCAAATTCAAACAGAATGAAAAGATTATTTGCATACAGCCCTAAATTGTAGAGTTCTCAATACCTTTTGTTTTTAGTGAAGATCGGTTAAGGGAAAGGGGTAGTTTACCTACAACGTTTTTTTAACAAGGGTATTTTCTATGGCAAACGATAACAGCCGCAAATTCAAACAGAATCAAATAATTTTCTGCATACAGCCCTGATTTGTAGAGTACTCAAGACCTATTGTTTTTGGTGAAGATCGGTTGAGGGGAAGGGGTAGTTTACCAGCAACGTTTTTTATCATGCGTATTTTCTATGGCAAACGACAACTGCCGCAAATTCAAACAGAATCAAATAATTTTTTGCATACAGCCCTGATTTGTAGAGTACTCGCGACCTATTGTTTTTGGTGAAGATCGGTTGAGGGGAAGGGGTAGTTTACCTGCAACGGTTTTTTTTATCAAGGGAAATTTTTTTTTTTGGCAAACGATAACAGCCGCAAATTCAAACAGAATCAAATAATGTTTCGCATACAGCCCTGAATTGTAGATTTCTCAAGACCTATTGTTTTTGGTGAAGATCGGTTGAGGGAAAGGGGTAGTTTACCTGCAACGTTTTTTTAACAAGGGTATTTTCTATGGCAAACGATAACAGCCGCAAATTCAAACAGAATCAAATAATGTTTTGCATACAGTCCTGATTTGTAGAGTACTCAAGACCTATTGTTTTTGGTGAAGATCGGTTAAGGGGAAGGGGTAGTTTACCTGCAACGTTTTTTTATCAAGCGTATTTTCTATGGCAAACGATAACAGCCGCAAATTCAAACAGAATCAAATAATTTTTTGCATACGTCCCTGAATTGCAGAGGTCTCAATGACTTTCGATTTTGGTGAAGATCGGTTAAGGGGAAGGGGTAGTTTACCTGCAACCTTATACGTTTTAACAAGAGTAAAGTACTTGAAAATTTATTTAAACTTTTTGAAACAATGGTAATTGTTAAAAATAAAATAATTTTGTTGCCAGGCAATAAAATTATAATTTTTTCATTTTAATGTAATATAATATTTTTCATTTAATACAGCAATAAAAAGGCAGGTAAGGCACACCCTGGCTGTTTGGCTGAAAATGATTTTAAATATAAATCTTAGAATATGGAAGTCATGTATGGTTCTCCATACCGATATTTATGAAATCTGATAACATACACTTAGGTTAGGTGACATCTTGTGATGTTACAATGTGTGTGTGTGGGCACCACTTGGATATATCAGTGGGATGCTTTACAAAATTCGTGTGAATTGAAAGTGTTTGATATATGTAGTACAATTGTGTGACAAAGATACCAGGTAAAAGGATTTTAATTTTGGACAACTCACATTCCGGTAGGTAAGTACTTCCTTCACTGGACACTGTTCTTGGGGACGACTCCAATCTTGCGCCTCTTCATATTTTGTTTTCCTCACTCACTTGTAACTATTTAAAAGTCAAATTACGGTTTGAAGACTCCGCACAATTTAAATAAAAATTGTACTGTTTCTATGCTTTAAATCGTTGCCGGCAAAAAACATCTAACTGTGTTCCGTGACCTCGCCAGACTGCCGTCTCAGCGCTAGCTACGACTCAATGTAGGCTTGCGTCAGTAATTTGTTTGGGGGTTTTGTCAAAGTCTGTTTATGTCGCTAATACCAGCAAAATTTGATTTTTTGCTATGAAAATCGGTCCTTTTCAGGGCCGCTGGATATTTGGCTGTGTACGTTCTATTAGAAATGGCGTGCTGTTGCTCTATTCAACATGCATGTTAGCGATTTAGCGATATACTCCTTTGCAGGTTAAGTATGTCTTTCGTCTGGTACGGGGAAAAGCCTTTTTTGAGTTTTCGGGTTGGATTCCTCTTCTTCGAGTTCGCCTTGGATTAGATGTTCGAATTCGTGTGTGAAGTGTCTCTCGTGGTTTCAAAGCATAAAGTCCTTTTGGGTCGATTTTGGTCTCGCTTATATACTCTTTGTAAGGTGCATTGTTTTAATTTGTATTCATGACTTCCGGTATTTTTTAGTAAAATTTTCTTCTGGAACGTTCGAGAATATGCAAATAGAACATCATGGAACAAATTTGACTTCCGTAGAAGCTTTAGAACAAAAACTTCTTTTTCTTCATACTAAAGAATTTTACTGAAATTATTCTGGTATTTGTCAAA
Source organism: Magicicada septendecula (assembly GCA_034769895.1). NCBI lineage: Eukaryota > Metazoa > Arthropoda > Insecta > Hemiptera > Cicadidae > Magicicada > Magicicada septendecula. The sequence goes on from CM068375.1 coordinate 406,825,015, forward strand.
CAATTTTACAGAACTACTTACAATCTGTATGTCATTATTATTTTTAGATTCTCTGCTTTCAACTGATTAAAACGATACCATTCGTGATTGGTTTTAAATAAATTAAATCTAATAAATTAACATAAAATACATATCCTTACCTTGTAGTATTTACACAAAATTCTAGTTTTCTTATTAATAAAATGTTATTAAGTTCCTCGGCTCTTACTATAACATTAACAAATAACATAATTAGCTGTACATAATAAATTAACATTATCTTGTTGTTGCATCCTCTTCATTCACTTTATTAATTTAATAATATATATAATACTTTCACTAATGAACTTACTGTTGTCACTTCCCAAACATTTCGAGATGTTGTTTCTCTTCTTCAGTGGGTTTAGTACTGACTGTCGATTACAGAATAACCGTTACGGAAAAATGGTGTGTGTGGTGGGGGTTGATGGTGGGAAGGGATTGGCGTTGAGGTTCGAATTATGTGTGTGGATCAGTGTGTCAAATAATGTATGTGATTTGTAATGTATTTGTTCACTTAATATGTTGTTTGGTTGTAGTGTGTGATATCTGTATATTTCAAATTGTTCAGCTGTGTTTAGTTTTCTACTTTTAGGTAAGTAGTGTAATATTTCCATGTTGTGTTCTATGTTTGTGTAACTGTGGTTTTCGTTATGTAAATGTGTGGCAAATGTGGAATGTATGTAGTTTGTGGTTTAAAAGCCCTCACCACAAACTACATACATTCCACATTTGCCACACATTTACATAACGAAAACCACAGTTACACAAACATAGAACACAACATGGAAATATTACACTACTTAACTAAAAGTAGAAAACTAAACACAGCTGAACAATTTGAAATATACAGATATCACACACTACAACCAAACAACATATTAAATGAACAAATACATTACAAATCACATACACTATTTGACACACTGATCCACACACATAATTCGAACCTCAACGCTAATCCCTTCCCACCATCAACCCCCACCACACACACCATTTTTCCGTAACGGTTATTCTGTAATCGACAGTCAGTATTAAACCCACTGAAGAAGAGAAACAACATCTCGAAACGTTTGGGAAGTGACAACAGTAAGTTCATTAGTGAAAGTATTATATATATTATTAAATTAATAAATTAACATAAAATACATATCCTTACCTTGTAGTATTTACACAAAATTCTAGTTTTCTTATTAATAAAATGTTATTAAGTTCCTCGGCTCTTACTATAACATTAACAAATAACATAATTAGCTGTACATAACAAAACAAACAAATATTAAAGCACATAACATATAATTAATTTCATTTTTCTGTAGGCATAACATATGGCCTACTTTTCTTGTCACTGTTATTTATAGTAATTTGTCTTTTCTGGTATTATTTCTGGGATTTTTTGGGTATTCACTTAGAGTTTGTTATATTGTTTATCTTTGAGAATACCTGGTTTTTCCTAATACATTTTAATTTTATTGTAATCTCGATTAGCATCTCACTGTCTTTGTAGAGATGAGCTATTTCATGTGTGTGACAAATTTCACTTTTATATTCAAAAATTCTCTATGAATTAAGCTTGTCTTCAATTGAGCAAGTATTTTTCCATTGTACATTATAGAATTATATCTTTTTCCTATATTCTTTCTAATATTAAACAATTAGTCTGTCAAATATGACTAATTTTGTGGCTTTTTTTTTTAGCTCAGCCTAGTATGGTATAGGTAACTAGTTTTATAACTTGACTGTTAAAGTGTTTTAGGTGGTCATATTTATAGGTATAGTTACTTTATATTGTGGTTCAACTTTAAAATACAAGTTTGTTGCATTTTGATAACTTTAAAGTCATAAATTATACAATTTTACATGTTCACTATGGTACATGTTTTCAGTTTAACACTGTTTTTGGTTATTTTCATTGACTTCTAATCAATTTACAGCTTTCTCTATTTGAAGTATTTTGTTTGTCTTTGTCTAGTTGACATCTAGTTTTTTATCTCTTAATTTTATAATAATTAATTTTCACATACATCTGAGTGATTGGTCTCAACTCTAAAACTTTGATTTTCTGTTACAAAATTACATCTTTTTATTTTAATTTATATCCTTTTTAATGATGTGTTTAAATCATTTGATACTTCTATTTTATATATATTATAAAGTATTGGAATAGATCTTGTCTATTATTTCACAATAAATTGGTTTTTATGCTCTATTCAGAGTTGCATTTCTAACATGTCATGACCTCATTTTGGTCATTTCTGAGATTATTTGTTTCTCTTATTATACAATATCAGTTTTATTCTATTCTTCACTTAAACAGTATGTGGGGTTTGAGTCTTGGTCAAAGTCTTCGTCGTTTTTACATATTGTTGATATTAACTATTGGACAATATTACTAAATTTTTTGGATTACTTGGGTTCGATACTGTTCATTTCACCTTCCTCTTATGATAACTTACTTTTGCAATTATTTTCTTTATGGAACGTTTTGTGACGTTACAATACCCACATTATATTATGGGTTAAGCATATAGGAAATGTCTTCACATTTACTCAGTAGTCTTTTTCCAGTGATGCATTTATACATAACAGAAAGCACTTCATTCTCGTTGCCCTCATATCGATGTATCATCATTTCTATAATTTAAAATTTATACCACTCTAGCAAAATGTGATAAATTTGATGACTGATAAAGATTTATGAAGCTTAGAACTGAATACAGTGTTTAAGAAAAAAATTATTGATGAATACGATTTTGATTTGCGAAATATGAAATGCGTACAAACTAAAGAGTTTGTATATTTTTCAGAGAAGGGAAGTGTCCTGTGACAAAAATTTGTGAAAAAAGGTGAAACCTGTTATTTAAAAAAATTCAAATTATTTTTGTTGCCATTAATTTCTTCACTTTTAATGTAGTATTTGTTTTCTTTTACTCCATTGAACACGAAGTTGTGTTTCGTTGGTGTTTATTCATGGGTGAATCCTTTGTGTTTGTGTCAAGTCAGGGATAGTAATTCTTCTCATGACTTTGCAAAATTTCTTTTAACAGTTGTGTGCCAGTAGAATAGTTTACAAAGTGATTGTAGAGATGTCTTCATAATGTTTAATTAAATAGGAGATCTGAAACTTCTAACAAAATAATTTGTCTCTCCCTCCACACGTGTACACACACACCACACGTATATATATAAATTACCAATTACCATATATTATAACTAGGAAAATAATTGGTTTTTTGTACTAATAAACTATTATGTACTTTAATAAACAAACATATTGTTACAATGGTCTACTTAATCATGGTAGGTACAGTGGAAAACAAAATACAAGACACCAATTAAGTCACTAATCACCAGCTATAATTTTCACAGTTAAACAGTTCATAATTAACAACACAGTCTCTTACAACAAATCAAATAGAAATTGTTCACATGCAATAAAATGTCAACTAATATTAAAACACAATCGTATTACAATTATACCGCCCAATTAAAAAACGCAACACTTCACTAATAACCACTTGAACATACACAGTAATATCGCCTGATAATAACTCGGACTGCACTGTAAATATATCGCAACTATACTGAAACTGAACGTCGTTGAGTACTGGTATTTATGCCTCCCCGAATTACTAGATTATTCCATAATGCGTGTTAGTGCCAGTGTGTACGACGTTATTCATTGCGGCCTTAACACAGTCCGCGCGGCTGGCGGCTTCCAGGAAAGTCTCGCGAATGCATCGAGAGTCACATACGCTGCACGCATTACATTCCGGATCCCTCTGGAAATGTTCGATATACACGTAGATTGTTCTGTACTGTTATAACAATATATATTGTTTATTATTAATAATGATGTATTGTAATTTACTTACATAAAGAACAGTAATAAATTGTTATTTACATTAAATAGTCATATTTAGTATTTTATGTTTTATAATATCTAATTAACATATTATAAAAATATCACTACTGACTCGAGACACTAATTTTTTTTTATTGGTAAAATTGTTGAACTTTTACCTTGTAGCCTGAACTACTTTTCGCTTATTACAAGCTACATCAAAGGCTTCTAAAAACATTTTTACCAGTAAAAAAAAATAGTGATCTAAGTCAGTAGTGATATTTTTATACAGTAGACTCTCGACTATCCGGCCTATTTTTGTACCTACGTGCCGTGTCCAAAACACAAATTGTGACATGAAAAGCGCGGATTTCCCCCACTCTGCTACCCGCTCTTTGTTTCGTCAGTTGTGTATTGGATGTCAACAGGTGCGGAATACATTTCCCACTGTTCCTGATTACGTTCGTAAATTGTTTTTTGGTGTGCTTCATTGGTTTTTTATTAAAGATTATAAAAGGGTGGTAAATGAAAAAAGGTTGTAGTCATTATGGAGGAGAAACTACCCACTATAAAACGACTGGATTCTGGCGTAACAGCAAAAACTATTGCTTTGGAGTTAAGAGTTGGAAAAAGTACAGTTGGTGACTGGAAGAAAAATCGAGCAGAAATTGAAAAGTGGTGTGTTGCACAAGCTAGTGGAAGTGGAATGAAAGTAAGAAAAACCGCGCTGAAAGGTAAACATAATAAAGTTGAGGAAGCTTTATTTTTGTGGCATGAATACTTAAGAGGAAAACGCTTGCCTGTTACTGGGGTGATATTGCAGGAAAAAGCATTGCAATTTAAACAACAAATAAAAGGAGAAGATTCTGCCCATGATGGATGGTTAGATCGGTTGAAAAAACGATTCGGTATTCGCCAGATTACCATAAGTGAGGAGGCTTTATCTGCTGATAAAGAGGCTGTACCTTTGTTCAAAGACTATCTTTTTAAACTTATTGAAAAGGAGGGAATTTCTGGGGAAAAGTTGTACAAATGCGATGAGACTGGTTTAATATATAAGATGCTCCCTAGAAAAACGCTTGCATCAAAAAAAAGAAGCCGCTGCACCAGGATACAAGAAATGCAAGGAACGAGTCACCATCTTAGCTTGCAGTAATGCAACCGGCAACCACAAGCTTAGGTTGACTTTAATATAAAAATCAAAGAAACCTAGAGCTTTTAAAAAACAGGAAAATCAGGAATCACTACCCCTATATTACACACATCAAAAGAAAGGATGGATGAATTCAGAAATCTTTAAAACCTGGTTCCAAAATGAATTCGTACCGACTGTAGAAAACAAAATTTGTAAGACAACAATTTGCCGAAAAGCTGTGCTAATTCTTGACAACGCACCTTCACATCCGGCCGGCCACTGACGAACTCACAGATGGAGATATTTTTTATATATTTTTTTTTATCAGGCAATGTGACGGCTGTCTGTCAGCCAATGGACCAGGGTGTCCTTGAAATGCTTAAGAAAAAGTATCGCCAGCATCTTCTCAGTTCGTTGATATCAGCGATTGATAATAATGAAGACTACCTAACCACTTTGAAAAAGATTGACATGCTAGATGTCATAATGTGGTTGGCCGAAGCATGGGAAGAGATTCCAAACATATCACTTGTAAGGTCTTGGAAAATTCTACTGGTCCATGAAGGTGGACGTTTCAACCTTGAATCCGTGTGTGAACCGAAGTGGAAGATGAAAACGATAAACTTGTTTCATTGCTGGAAAAAGTACCGGGCTATGACGATGTCAATACAGAGGACATTAGAGAATGGATGGCAAATGACGAAGTTGATGAAATAACTGACAACCATATTGTGGAAATGGTGACACAGGGAAAAGAAATAGAAGAAGAGGAGGTTCCTTTTTCTGTAATAAATTTTTAAAACATACAGCACAGTACATAACAAACATTTATAAAGTACTGGCCTATACTAAGAGGTCAGAAAATATAAATAAGAGCATGTTTTGGTATAAAAAGTGTGTTTTAATGGATGGGTGGGGCAGGAAGTGAGTAATTATAGAACTCCGGCCTATCTGGCGTTTTTGTTATCCGGCCTGCTCTTCCGCCACATTAGGCCGGATAGTCGGGAGTCTACTGTAATTAGTTAATCAGCAGACACATCATGGACAACAAAATCCAGGAATCTAATTAAAATTAGATGAGATGTACTGGTGTGCTCAGAGGTACAAATTGCCAGTTACAGAAATAAAATGTACAGTTGATATCAGTTAATATTGACAATGCTTTTAATTACACTTGTGGTACAGGCTATATAACTATATATATTCTTAAATAAATTTACTTGTTAAAATTATTTTACCTTGCTATAATTATATACAAGCTGTTCATGTCAATATCCATTTACTAAAAATTATGCTTTGTTTTCTCTCTCTCTCACACACACACACACACACACACACACACACACACACACACACACACACACACACAGTACGGTATTACTGGTTAACAATATTGGTTTACAATGATACACATAAATTCCAGTTAAATTGAATAATATTCCCCATACAATGTTGCCCATCCAAAATAACACCTTAATTACACAAAAGGACATTAACTCCATTTATACTTAGCTACTATAAATTTTTTTTTTTTTTTTTTTTTTTTTTTTTTTTATACCCCCCTTTCTAATCCCTTAACCCCTGATACCCGTTACATTTTAATGTGGTCTGCACGAGGCTTCTTGGCCTTTTTCAGCCTCATCCTCGCCGTAACCCACATCTCCCTCGTGACCTGTAACTGGGTCACCGCCCATCCACACTCACTATTACCCCCCCTAGACTGTGGCGTCTAGTTGCTTTCACAAGGACTGATGCGGAAGGGGTGGACATTTTTTTCTTTTATTCCACCCCCATCCTTGCTTCGGCGTTACAATAAAATTCGGTATACATATAACCTACTATTCTTTTTATATTATACACCCCTAATGGACTACCACCCCTATCTGGGTGAAAATAGACCTGTTCCAAAATTTGGTAGATTCCCCAAAAAATAACCCCCCTACTAAATATAACAAACCACCGGGTTGACAAAATAAAACAAACCACAAGCCGGTTATATCAAGTAAAATTTATGATTTGCCACAATTAACTACTTTCACGGTCAGGGTCCGGTGAGGCCATGACCGCACTTAGGTGGGGAATCTACAGTTAAAATATAAAATCTAGATTAGCATTGATACAAGTTACTTGGACAGTAATATACACATCTTATTTTCCAGACACTATCTCATCCTGAACATTTTCCATCAGTTGTCAGTGTTAAATAAATGTTTTAATCATTATTGGCATCAATTAGCATTTAATTTATAATTCCAATTTGAATTTAAATGAAAATAAAGTTAAGTTCATTGTTAAAAATCATTGTTTCTATTAATTTTATTACTAAATTAGTTTAGTTGTATTTAATTTACTTTAATTAATTCAATTAATCTCAAAAGTTACAGTAATTGCCTCATTATTATTTTGTCTAAAAAAAAATTTAATTTCAATTCTTTTCTATCACAATAAGGTTTTACTCAAGATACTGGTTCAGCAGACTACAACGTTTTTTGTTATTGTCACCAAGCATGACTACAGACATTAGTCTCAACATACCACACCTGTTTATATAAACACTAGTCTGCAAGACTCACATAGTATAAACATTCTGGTTACATCATGTACTGGCATATATACTTCCTGCAAAATTTTCCTTTTATAAATCTTTTAATGTTAACATATTTATCAAAATCTATTTGTTGCAATTCGAACCAAATATAATTTTAATTCACCTTTCAATTATTATTACCTTTTAATTACAGTTTCTATTTAATACTATTATCTCAATACCATTATTATTATTATTATTACACTCTTTTCACACCTGTAAGCATTTTATTCTATCTGATTAGTATTATGAACTTTATACTTACAATACACATTCCACCTATTGACATGAATACAAAATACACACCACACACACACACCAATACCTCCGTGTAACCTCTGAAACATTTAACAACAATGTTATTTCATACAAACAATTTAACCTTTTATAATACATACAATTAATTTCACTACACATGTATTTACAATTCTCCAGCCATAATTATTCAGTTATGTCACACTTCAATATCAAAATTCAGCTAGGTCATTACCATATATTAACATATTTAAAATGTTCATTTATGAATTTCAACCTCCGTCGTCAAAAATTAATCGGGGTTTCAAATAACAATTTTGAATTTTATTTACATTCCGTATACGGTTATCTTGTGTTTTGTAACCATACAATTTCTGTTTATTCATTTTACCATAATAATCATATACTAAGTCAACATTGAGTACATCGGTTAAGTCTCCATCAGTAATATTCATTATCAAGTCAGTTATTTTTTCATCATAAGGTAAATTATTATCGTTTAAACATGTATCATCAAAATAATCTTCATTCTCTATTTTAACAGGTAAGTATTTCATCTCTAACATCTCTTTCAACTCATTATAATTTCTCATTAGTTTATATAATTCTATCTCTTTGTCAATACATAATTCTCCATTTAAATCTCTCTCATCATAATGCCATATCACGCTTTCTCTCTCATTCCATGCAGAGGGTACAAAATTATTCAACAAAAATAAACAACTCAAATCTTTCACTAATTAGGGTCTCTTGCCCTCCAATACTAACAATTTTGAACACTCTGGTTCATCACAAATAAGGGGAAAATTTACTCTCTGCCCTACACATTCATCTACTCTTTCTTTCCATTCTTTTTCCAATTCAACAACACTAATTATTACTTCATTACAACTTATCATTTTCTCACTCTCACTTACTGTTTCACTATCTATTTTCAGCATATCACTCTCTGATACCACATTCTTAATTATATCATCATTATTTCTCTCACTTATTACTTTTTTATTGTCATCATTACTATTACTCTTAATCTGTTCTCCTATTGACTCTATTATTTGTTCTTTAAATGTATTGAAACATTCATTCGTCTCATTTAAACGTTTATTAATATTGTCTTCTAACTGAACACTCTGTTGTTTCATATCATATAAACGCTCATCAAATTTTTTATTCATTTCACATAAACGCTTATCAAATTTTTGGTCAATATTATTTATATCGCCCTTTAACTCATGGAACTTACTATTCTGTATATTGAATTTAGCGTCCGAGTCACTCTTCTGTTCATCAAATTTCGCGTTAAAACTACTCAAGTTATCAGATATTGTTTTCATGAAATTACACATATCTTCCATTGACAACTGTTTAATTCGTGTTGTCGTTGGGGTAGATTGTGCTACTACATTTTTGTCAGTGAAGCTGACTTCATTATTAATTTTATTTTCCCTATTCAATTTTGGGGTTATTTGGATCCCCGAATCATCTGTATTATTTATTTCATTTGTAATATCTGGTTTTATTTTATTGTCCTGACTCCCATCTGGAGTCGAGTGGACCTCAATATTATGCATAATGGCTGATTCATCAAAATTGTCAACATTAGTTACTTCATTGGCATCGTCATTATTCGCTGCCATTTTATACAAGTTTATATAATGTTACACAAGAATATTAATCTTATCCACTATTGACTTAACCCTTTTTATATTTAATTTACCAAAGCGTCCTCCCTCTCAAATAACCCTTTCTGCAGCTTAATTAGGTCTGGCGAATATAGGTTGTAACCTATACTCGCGTCCCTGTTCGGGCGCCAAATGTAACTCTACGAATTACATTACAAAAGTATAATTATATTTATCTCTTACCTTCGGGTTTTTATTCCAAGGTCTTTCAGACGAAAACAGCTGCAAAAAGGATTATTTGGATTTGATATGGGCAAAGATCAAATACACCGTTTGTGCTAAAACAAATTGCCTCTGATTTATTATTCAAAATAACTACTTCGTCTCTCTTTCATGACATTTAGATTAAATACTTGTAGAATGAGCAACAATTTGTGAAATCAAACATAGTAACAAAATATTTCCTAATTAGCTAGCTTATGACAACTATGGTATACCACAACTATTTATTATTTGTAATGAACCAATACGTGATTTAGCTACACACTCACACACATTCGTTCTTTGATTTTGTCGTTCTATTTAAACCCCACTTCGAGATCTCTGATTTACATTTTAGATTTATAATTTATTTATGTTGAATTATACTCTGGGGAAAAAGGTAAAATAATCTTGGTTAAAACTCGGTTAATACTTAACGTCTGAAGAACTCCGCTGTTTTGCACCTCTGCTGTGAATGCACTGTTTAACACACCATGATTTAGTTTTTCACTGTTTAACCGCGGTACTGTTATTGCTTATTTCAAATTAAGTTGATGCGCCACTATTACTTTAGTTCACTTTAAAATAGCATTTAGTGTTGTTTTGTCGGCCGACATATATTTTCGAACACTTAGCTCGCTTAGGCTGGCCGCGCGTTATACAGTTTTTATATTAGTTTTAGTATTTACAAAGATAGGCCTACTCTTAACTGCGGCCTATCTTACACCCGAGGCCACTATGTAGTTTTTATCTGCACTGTATGCTGCTTATTACCACTCTCTCTGATGACACACAGCAGACTGTAGACTGTTTCACAAGGCTGCTGCTATGTGATTACGCAATGCGTCTGGCAATTGTTTTGACTGACTGTGTGTATGTTGCATTGCTGTACTGGAGGCTCCTTACAGGTGAAAGTCTGTCAATTTGGAAAGTGCTTAAAATGATGATTTGAATTAATATGAAATTAAACTGGGGTGGCTCACAAATCCGTACCGTTACAACACACACACACACACACACACACACACACACACACACACACACACACACACACACACACACACACACACACACACACACACACACACACACACACACAGCGCACTTACGCGCACATGTACATGTGCAAATTTCATATGGATAAGATTTTCTATAATTTTTAGACTATATCATACAGATCTAAAGCAGGGCTTGTTATTTTCGTATGAAATATGGAAGTAAAATGAATTCATACATTGTATAAGGACTGAGCTATAAATCTGATGTTAGATGTTGCAAACGTTTTGGCTGAACCTTCGACAACAATCTTCAGTGTGGAAGACTGAAAACACTGACAGAGATTTCAGAGTCAGTGAAGCACAGTACTATGGCTAAGGTTAGCAACCCTAATAAGGAACTCCAAAAGTTTATGTATATATTGCAACGATACAGCCATATGCTGTATTGAGCATTGATTTAAATAAATCTAAAATGTGTTTAATTAATATAAGTTTGGGGTAAATGGACAGGTCTGGGATTGTAAAAATGTTTCATTGTTATACTAGGGGAGAAATTAACCTGTTTCAGCAGGCAAAGAACACCTGCTCGATTGTATGTGTGTTACGCGTATATCTTGTGTGTGTTAGTGATGCATGTACAGACAGGAATCTCAGCTACCCCCAAGTAATTAATAAAATAATTATTTTAATTCATTGTGTGAAAACTAATTAGTGTATAAACAAACAAAAGGCACCAAAGTGTGTGTAAATTTTATAGTTATCCACGGTAAGAAAATGGCGTTAATAGGACACACTACGCGAAGTCAGTGCAAAATAAATGTGCCAAAAATACGCAAATTACCCTAAGATGCTCAAATTAATACAGTGAGTGCTTAATCAAATTAGCTATGATTTGTGCTATCTCGATTTCATGCAAAACATTGCCATGTGCAAAAAATTGCAAATATATGAAAAGGTTCGGGAGTGGGGGCTAGCATGTGATCTGCAGGTCTCGACAGGATGATTTCGGAACCAACAGGTGCAGAATCTCGAGAGGGTATAAATTAAGGGTTCGACTCAAAACCCTTCTCTCCATTTCAAGACACAGTTGCAGTCGGACACGCTGTCCGTTGGCAGAACAGTTTTATTTTATTATAAGTATCATCGATGAACGAATAAAGGCATTCAGTAATTATGTTGACAATATTTCGGGAAATGTAAAGTACCGGGACCGTTTAAGTCAGCAAGAGTAGCAACAGAGAAGCTACAAGAGCGACGCGGGATGCTGGACGTTAGGAGATGCTTTTTAGACGCCTAACCGACGACTGAGATCCACCTTACAGCAGATAGTAATTCTCTGGGACGGACCACACACTGCTGGAGAACGATGCTGGACTCTGGACATATCCAGGACCATGCCAAGCCAGGAGTAACGGAAACCCAACTATGGACAATGCTGGACCCCGTCAATAAGTCGTAAGATCATCAAAACTCAAGGTGACATGCATAATGTATTTATAAATGATTTTTTAAAGAGCTCATAAAGACTATATAAAGAGACAATAAATTAAAACAAAAAAGTTTATAATTAGAAATAATGTAATAAGAGTCTTAGATAAATGTTTTAGTCGTAAGAATGAGAGCGATCGCGTATAGAGAAATATAGAAAAAAAAGAGTTTAAATTTGAGATAGTATATTTTTGTTTATCAAAGTAAATAATTGAAATGATTTGATATTTGCAGTTTGTAGAAAAGAATAATTTAAATTTTGAATATGAAACAAATGCCAGTCTAAGAATAATTACTATAATTTAAAATTTATTTTTTTTTAACATTGGTATAGACTGAGCAAGCTGAGGTCAGATCCGAGTTAAATGAATTCAAACAAAATTACATTTAAATTTTATTTTGTTTTAGTAAATCACGTTGAATAAATGTCTAGATTAAGATTATTAACATGTCTAGATGTAAGAGTGTTTTAAATGTGTGTAACAGTTTTATTATTTATAATGCTTGATAAAACAAAAATAGACATGAATTTTTAACTACTCATAAATCTAATGCTCTTAGTTACACCTGGTATTGTTATAATTACTTACAACCTGCATATATAATTTTGTCGCCTGTTAACTTGGGGCTCGACACGATTACATTTAATAATATGTACCGTTGTATAGAATTGTCGTCCCAAAGAACGTGGGGGTACATAAATTACAGATATCAAATTTATGTTATGTATTGTTATATAAAATTGGTGCTCCAAGATCGTGGGGCTCCAAAAAATAAATTGTATTTGTTACGTTGCAATATATATATTGTAATGTAACGTTTTACGTTACCGAAAATAAAGTGTCGATTTATATTTGTTTATTTAAAGAGAATTGTGAAGAAAAGTTTATTCTGAAAGGGTAAAAACAGCCTTGTTGCGGTAATCGATTTCAGCTTCGACCGGCTAGACGTCTTGTTCACTGGTTACGCAGTCTGGCTCGTTCGTTTCTCCACCCTATTTGCTGCTGCCTGTAATTTTTCTGAAACTGATCTAATATTCCTACAAATAACAACTCTTTTCAATCAGATTGATTATATTTATTCTTATTTTATTTATTCAAAACAAATTAGTCAACCTTTTGGTTGAACAAGGTCATAGTCGGGTCGACTCGGGTGCTCAATTCGATTGTGCAAGTATACAAATTTTATTAAACATTAACTTTAAGAAAAAAATAAAAATCTCAGGGTTCTGGGTTCTTAAAGACTAGTATGGAAATCAGAAATGCAAATAACAAGTACAATACATCACAAATGTCGGTAAAATTAAAATCTTATTAAGTAGTATTACAATAAATAAAGTTTGGTTGCTAGGTAACGGCGAATATTTTTGTTCACTAGGGTTAGCCTATATATATAATATTCGTATATATAATATTCGTATATATATATATATATATAATATATATTCGTACTCTGTGGGGTTAGCGGTGAGACGGACAAAATGGCCGCTGATGTATTCAGTAGAGAACGCTATCCGAAAATGTCCTCGCTCCGTCTCTTTGCAAATAAATGATTTTTAGTGTGTTCTCAGTTTTAATTTAAGTTTATTTCTTTTGTTGTCACTTGTGTTCAGTTTGTTGAGTTAACCTGAGTGTTGTGTAGTCGTAGTTGTGGATTAATTATAAACTCGATTGATCTCACCCATACAGAAGTGTTCGAAATTTGCTTTCACTTTTGGTGATCGAAGTTTTTTCTATTTCTTGGTGTTTTCATCTGTTAATGGCAATTAGTTTATCCTCTTCATTTATATGATAATTAATACTTTGATTTGCAGTTGTTTATACTATTCTACTCGTTCAAAAACTGATTCCTTGTTTTACATTAAATTTTTTATTATACATAGCTCATCTGCCCTCTCTTGAAGTCAACAATGGAATAATTATTTTCCGTTTCTTCGTTAACAGTCTTGCCCAAGAAACTCTGGCCTGCTATTGGTTAATACCCGTGAACTCTGGTGTCACAGGACCAGTTTACAAAAATCAAATATCTTTACACCTATGCTAAAAAATACTTCTTTCCTAGCTATAGATCATATTAAATTTAATTCACTTAGTGGTTTTCCTTGTAAAATTATAGGTATTTTGATACCTCATTTTACATGAGTTGGTCATTATAAAGGACGATTTCTCACCTTGCAAAAGTTCTAATTTTGGGCCTATACTTTACTTTTACATTTGTTATATCACTTTACAATTCTTTAAATTAATCTAATATGTAATATTAGGCCTACCATTAACACAATTAAGTTCATCACATGAATTTTGTCCCTTTCCTGTTTTATCACATTGGTTTACTAATCTACTCATTTCTGACATTATTTTCTTTGTATTGAATTTGTGGCTTAGACCATCGATAGCATTTCATTAATATATTCTAAATTACATTTATCATTACCTAGGTTTTTGGTTTTGAACCCTTTTTCCTGAGTTACATCTTATTACATGAGTCTTGACCCTTAACATGTTTTAACAATAGTTACAATGAAATCTTGACATATTCTTTAAAGTAGTGTTTACATGGCCAAGTTTACAATCATAAATTAACAAATAATATAATTAGAACAAAATATTTTAACATGTTACCTTTAAGGTATTGCCTTCATGGCCAAATTCTACATTTATAAATTGACAAACAATCACAAACTACTTGGTGTACCATACTTCCATACATGAATATATATATATATATATAACACAACAAATTTGCAAAATAAATGTAAATTAATGTGTGCTGTGCCAACATGAATCTAACATTACTGTTAATATGTACCAATTACTGGGGTTTGGGTGTAATAGTAATAGTCATTGATTGTATTTTAATAAGTTTTCATAAATTTATTCAAAAAAAAAAGCATTTTTAAAAATCTCATTTACTTCGTCATAAACCTTCATTATTGTTTGCTTAATGTTCAATTGTTGCAGTACATTTATCATAAATAAATCTTATATCCTACAGTAACAAAGTTATATTCTAAGTCTTTATTTGTTAATCTTAAAATTTTGACTGCTCAGTCTGATTGTGTACTTTACTGCAGTTTTGTTTTATTTTCTTTATATAATTTTACTACGTTACTTTATGCATTGCGTACATATTACTCATTGATTAATACATTGCATGCATGTTAGTTATTGACAAAATTTAAATTGACTCAATTAATTGGTAATCATCAAAGAAAATATTTATTAAATTTAAATTTGATTCTCTGAATCTGTATATCTACATTTTAGATCTCTTATTTATTTTTCTAAATTTCAAAGTGTGTTTTAACTGTCTTTAGTCTTTCACATAAAATTTATAAATTGATTGATTGTCACCTCGATTCTGTAGCTCATACCCATGTCCTCCGTTGATCCGTAGGTCCTTTTCTGATGGAGTTCCCTGCCCGTTCCTCGGTTCCACTCGTCGTCCTCCAGTTACTCGTTCCTTATGGTCCCCTCTGGTTGCTGTAGTGTAGAGTGACATGTTGCTCTGCACTTGCTGCTGTTTTGCTAGTAGACGCCTCTATTGTTCTGCATAGCGTTCCTCTGCCTGATGTAACCTTGTTGCTTGTCTTGAGTGACGGACATTTGTGGACGTAGACATCGTAGAGTATGTTCTGTAATTGTATTAGTAACCAAACTAAGAGTTACTGTTTGGTACTTAGATGAACATATCGTCCATCCGACTTTAAAGTTCAGTTAACAAAATTTAAAAATCGTGTCATTAACGGACATAACGTCCCGCCACTTCTGAAGACTGATTGAGAGTAATTTGGCTTCATTCGTGCCCTTATTTATATTCGAGCATCTTACTGTACCTGTTGAGACAGACTTCAGCGTGTCAGTAATTGCTTGGTGGCGTCAGTTCCCCCACTATCGTCCAATTTCATACTTTCGCACATTTCTGCCAATTGCAATGTTTAATGTGGGTTTACAAGGTGCTCTAACGGTGTCTGATTTAATTACACATGTTCAATGTAATTACCATCGTAATCGCATAATTTGTGTAATTACTACGCTCTTAAAATCGCACTGAATTCGCACTGCACGTCCTATTTATGCCGTTTTCGCACTGCACATGTGTATTATTTTTATACATATTTAGAAGTCTTTGCAATTTTTCTACCATTTATGGTTTTCTTATAATTAAATAAAAACTATAATTTAACATCTATTTGGGGTGAGATTGCAAACTTTCAGGCTTGAACCGGCCTCACGCACATACATTATTTACTACTGTACACACTCTCAGCGACAATCGCGTGATCGTGCAGGTCGGTTCCTGCATCTCAACATGCAGTATTTTTAACATCAACTCAGCTTATAATCTCAGACCTGCTTTTTTATTACATATTTATTAATTTAATTTAAATATTTATATAATCTATTACATGCACAGTACAGCATATGGTTCTACTGTCGCTATATATATTGTAACGAATAGGTTGGTGCGTATCTGTAAAATGTACACCAATTTTGTATGTGTATAAAGTGTTAGTGCGTTCATCTCGCACTGGGGTCGTTACATCAATGGTTGCTGCTAACGATGTCCGTAGTGTTGCGGTAATCACCAGTATAACACGGCAGTAACCTTACCTGTTTACTTATAGGGGTGTGTTAATCCCGGGTGGTGCCAAATTGTTTATTAAAACAATTAAAATTACTTGATACAGTGTTTTCAAGTGTGATGGTCGGGGCGTTCAAATAATTCCCGCTCGTACTGCCGTCTGGATTGTATAGACAGCTGTGCAAATGACGACTTGAGCGCTGCTCACCAAACCTAGTCTTCATAAATAAACACAAGTAAAATAATGTAATGCACTCCCTATGAAATAATAACAACGGTTACTCCCTGTAATAGTTATTGTTAATGGGTGATAATTAAAATATTCAATTTGACAATTATATTATAATAAATCTGCACCGACTTTTTACATGAAACACTTCCTTCCCAAGGCTGACGAAAAATCGATTAAGGAACGATGTGCTCGCATCCGCATGGCTGCGGAAGGTTTTGTTATTACAATTAAATTCGTTCCAAAATCATGGGTTCTTGTGATTATGAGCTAAAGACTTCCTATGGTTACAATAAAAATATTTTACCTTACTCTAAATGTACATAAATAATAATGTGTGATGTTACAATCTGTTCTGTAGTGTCGTCAAATGTGTTTTGAAAGTTCGTGTTTAAGTAATAGGTTATATTTTATGTTAACAAATTTTCAGTGAGTTTTATTTTACTTAAATAATCTGTGAAAGAGAAATATTCGGTTTATAGTGAGATAAATTTACCTTTAGTAAAATTTAGAGTGATTAGGTTTTTGGAAATAGGTAATTTAATTGTACTTAACACCTCAGCATGACTTGGTGTCTTCGTTCAGTGCATCGGGTAGTATTGGGCTGCAATAAGTTCTTTTTTCATTAATTTTTTGGACTTCAATAGGTCTGGCGTCCTTTTCTTTTAAAGTCTGGTCATAATTTTCTATCAGTTCTCAGTTGTATGGTCCTGGATCTTGCGTGGACTGTGCTAATGGTTTGTCAACATCTTATACAGTCATGGTTATGAACTTCGATTACTGTTTTACATTATTTTATTAGAAAATCGGTCTTCCAAACTTTGGCTTCTGTACTGCTTGACTGACGCTTCACGAATAACGGTATTCTGTAACCCCTCTTTCCTTTTTATGCTTTTTTTTATTTTATTTTTTTGTTTTGTTTTTATTTATATTTAAATTTCTATCTCCTTATTATTTTTTTTGAAAGAGAAGCCACAAGTTAATTAGGACTAGGCCGGAGCCTAGAGAAGCCAAAATTGTGCTGGGTCCAGTATGACGGGACTTGCAATGAAACTCGGCTGTAATATAACAATAACGTTTTTTATTTGTATGCCATCATTTGGTACATGTAGACAAACTCTATCACATAGTTATCCCCCCATGAATCATAAATATCACAAATAAACAATGCCCCTGCTTTAACAGTATAAAAGACAGCATCTGTACATCGTAACGAGTGTATATACATCTATACATGTATATCGAATAATGTTCAGTAAATATATATATATATATATATATATATATATATATATAGAATTCTCCCCCACTTTATGACTAGCTCAACATGGACGAAACATAACAACACATACAGAAACATAAGGCACATATACTCATAGTCATACATCAATATTCTACACCCCAATGCCCCTGGAATGCACCCGCCTTACAGGCAGTGTTACTACCATGCCCAGAAACCAGCAGTGATAAATGCTTGCCCATTAGCAACCCGTTTATATAAAATTACATAAAAGCCAAAACCCCAGAAAGGATGATAATTGCTCATAACGCATAAGCCAGACCGGACCGCCCATATGTATAGAATTCCACTGATAAATGACCCATCATGAGCATATGAACTTTAAGTTCCTTCAACAGCATTAAATAAAAATTTAAGGAAACGACATCACCTGATTCTAAGCAACTGTTATACTGTCTAAAACGTTAATTTTTTTACCAATACAGAAGGATTCAATAAATCAGTATGTCTTTTAACAGTAGGGAAATTAAACAGTTGATGCTTTACAAATTTTTGAAACAGGAATCGAACAGTATATGTTTTACAAGTTAAAAAAAAATTAATCAGTATATGTTCTACAGTTAAAAATATTAATCAGTATGTTTTACAGTTTAAAAAAAATAAATCAGTAGATGCTACAAGTGGATAAGGTTGATCAATATATGTTTTACCAGTAAGAGAAAAACAATCAGTATAGATTGTGAGGTACAAAATCAACCAGTATATGCCCAGAAAAATGTGCAAATTATTTTCTATAAAAACCCGAATGGCTATATAAATATATATAAGATGAAATTACAATAAGAGGGTTGTGCCCTAGCAGCTGTGGGAGCGCGCCAGCATGTGGTTGACAATGTTTGACAGGAATCTAACCTGCCTCAGGCTGCACCAACATGTGGCAGAGAAAAACTGTCCCTTTTTATACCCCAGAAAACGGCCAAAAAGAAAACAAAAGAAAACCCCAGCCCTTAAATGTTAAACCCAAGGTGAATTTAATATTTACTCAATTCTGTTCCCGCCGGAACAGGATTCCTAACATGTTCTATAAATTTTGTAAAGAATAAAATGATAACTATATGCAAACTGTAAAATCTCTAAGTGTACAAATATCTCTGGCACGCTCCCCCAGTGCAGCACACAATTACAAGCAGTGCACTTAGTGTTAGGTAATTCAGTTATTAAAGTGTTCTTGAAATTAACTCATAATGTTCGGAATGATAATCAGCTGCTCCCCTTTATAGCAGACAGTCTGGACACGTGGTCACATGGATTCAAAAGATATTTGCAGTAAAACAGGTGCACTGCCGGCCCGGCCCCAAAAGTAAAATAAAAGAGTGCATATCACCTTAATAGTGCTGACCAAGTACTACATCTTGATCTGGCCACCGACTCCCTCTCCGGACAGGATCTTGTCTAATGGTCCATGGCTGATGCAGATGGAAGGCAATCAGCGAGGCCAAATCTCCGTCTTAATCAAGAACCCTGTTAATTCATATAAATTAGAAAAAAGTTCACAGAAAATGTACACCCAAGTTCAGGTAATTAACCTCAGAACGGGCCTCCAACCAACTCTCAATAAATGCACAAGTTTCAGTAATAAAGTCTGTGCAACCCGCTTAAAGAGTAGAAAGTCAGCCATGGAATAATTAATTTTTAATAAAAAAAAAGACTTTATTAAAATTGGCGTAATGTAAAAGTCAACAGCACCATGTCTACATGCCTCAACAGAAATTAACAGGTTAAGCCGCCACGTGGTGACCAATAATCACTATTTGTCCAAAAAAAATCAATTTCAAAGCACTCACAGTATTAATAATGTTTTAACATTAATAATGTTTCCTCTATGGAAGTTCTCACAAGTAAATTTTCTACAGTAAAGTAATGAATGGGCATGAATGGGCACAGTTCACTACCTAACTACGCACTAACTTTTAGCCATTAACTTTTAACTTTTTACACCTTTATCATGACAATGCCAATTACCGTAATAATCTCTAACTACTTCTCATACTATTATAGTAATAATGAAAGGAACATGGGCTATATACTGAACATTAAGTAATCTTACTGAACAATAAGTTTTCTTTTAATATAAAAACTGTCGGATCGCACTCACATAATTCGTCTTTTTATACGGTTGCATACACCTAGTTATTAATTATCTATTTAGTTTGAATTACTTTTAAACACATACAATAATAGAATCTCTTACCGGGGATCTCGTACGTTTCAGCCTGCCATGAGTATTGAAGAAAACTACGCAGTAACTATTCGGAGAGCCGAGTCGATGTATTTCGTAGCTGGGCGGTGAACTGAACTGCAGTTACAGACTGAGCAAGCCGACCCCTTTCTACGAGTTGCGCGCGCAACCGTACCCTCTCACGTACACTTACGTAGCGTGCAAGGGTCGTTCTGAATAACCGGCGATATTTTACAATTAATCTTCTAGAATTTTCAAAGGCCGTAAAATACCGGCACACCCCCACCCCGAAAGGGCAACCCGGTTGCCCCACTCTGAAACTCGGGAAAGTACCCTGCAGTGTACCCCCTTCTTAAATACTCTGGTGGACCTCGTGGATAAGGTGGCCCGGCGGCACTCGCTCCCAGGAGAACAGAGGCTCAGAAGGGAAAACGAAAGAGACGAAAGAAGACGTGTAGTGTGTAAGTGTGTATGTGCGGCATGCTGACCTGATCAGGGCCAGCCCACCGCAAAGAGGGACAGAGAAGAAAGACGAAAGAAAAGTTCGGGAGCTCCCTGAGTTCCGACCTCCTGAGGCTTGTCCACACAAGCCAGAACACGATAGCCACCTAAACAGGGCATCTGCCCCATATACCTACGGGGTAATTCTCTAACACGACCCCCCCCATTCTACACAATGCCATCACAGCACGGGGGAGAAGGGAAAAGGGGCGATGAGAGTCTCCATGATGCGGTGGTCCCCACTCTGGACCTGAGGGAAAGCCATGTCAACTGTGACTATGACCCTCATCTCACATACATACAAGTTTAACATGTGTGCTCAAAGGGCATGTAAGCAGGAAGCAGTTCTACAGAGCACACAACCGGCCCCGGGAAACTACTCCCTGCCATCCTCTCTCCAATTCCTTTTTTTTTGCTTTTCTACAGGTTTTTTTTTTTTTTTTTTTTTCCAGGTAGGTTAGGAAAATCGGAAGGCGGAAGGTCAAGGATCACTGAACGGTCACGGGATGGGACTAAAGGTAAGGACATGGCTCCCTCCGGACATAAGGACAATTGGAGAAAACCAAGGCTCGCGCAGGCAGGGGCGCATCCCTGAAGTAGACGACCCCACTGGGACTGTGGGAAACATCCACCCGCTACCATATCATTCGCGATACCGCCCCCGGAGCACACCCTCTTAAAATAGACAACCTTCCCACTCGCACAGAGACCACCATCATTCCCCCCTTCAGCCCGTTTACCCTTTTCTAAATAATTTTAATTTAGAGATATGTGTAGTAATCTCTTTAGGATTACTACCTGGCTCTTCCAACCGCGCCGTCACTGGTGACGTAAACCCTAGGATACGGTATGGTCCCGACCAACGATAGCACAATTTAGCGGCTCTTTTGTCCGCGGCTGAGCTGATCGGATGGCTCTGGCAGTAGACCCAGTCGCCGGTCTGAAAGGGGTTCGGAATTCGCCCCTGATTGTATCGTCAACGGACCCGCTCGTGCGCTCGCAGCAAATTCTTCCGAACCTCCCTCCATCTCTCCGCAGTTCCATTATCGGGCTCCCGTGGTAGAAGATCGTCAATATTCCACAAGTTAGTCAATGGGAGTGCGGGCGAGAATCCAAACATGATCTCAAAGGGCACGGCCTTATGACTGTCATGCAGGGCCGTGTTAAAAGCTAGCTGCAACCACTTCAAATTCTGGTCCCAGGTGGTCTGTTGTTCCGCATGATAGGCAATGAGTGCGGACCGGAGATTCCTATTGAACCTCTCCGCATGGGACGGCTGTGGGTAATACGGGGAAGTGGTTACATGTCTGATACCGCTGGCGAAACACATCCGCCAGAACTCACTCCAAATGAACTGTGGTCCATTGTCGGAGACAATGATGGTCGGAAGACCGAAATGCTGAAAAATATGGTTCTGAAGCGCGCTTATGGTTAAACGAGCTGTTGCCTGCCATAAGGGCAGTAGCCAGGCAAACTTCGAAAAAGCATCCACACAGACAAGTAGGTAAGCGTTACCTGACTTGCTACGCAGGAAAGGGCCCACGTAGTCGATGAATATCTTCTCCATCGGTCTGCTCGCCACGTCTGATGACAACAACCCCAACTTTGTGTTTTGGGCAGGCTTGCTTAAGCCACACAGAAGACAACTCTTAACCCTCGTCGCGATGTCCCTGTCCATGCCCTTCCAGATGAAGTGTTTCCTAATACCTGAAATGGTCTTCGAAATTCCCTTGTGGCCTCCTACTGGGGAATTGTGATAATAGCTGAAGACCATGGGCACTAACTTGCTAGGCAGCACGATCTTCGGGGCACGTCCCTTTCTTTCTTGACAACACAGGACGCCCTTGGACAAGAAGTAAGGGGCCTGCGCGTTACCCTCCTTTATATTCTGGATGATAGGACCCAGCTCTTCATCATTCAACTGATGGGGTAACACATCAGTGAAGGCTAACGGAAAGTCTAGCAGAACAGAACAGGGTTGCTCAGAACCACGCTCTGCTACCATTTGTAACCCCTCTTTCCTTTTTATGCTTTTTTTTATTTTATTTTATTTTTGTTTTTATTTATATTTAAATTTCTATCTCCTTATTATTTTTTTTTTAAAGAGAAGCCACAAGTTAATTAGGACTAGGCCGGAGCCTAGAGAAGCCAAAATTGTGCTGGGTCCAGTATGACGGGACTTGCAATGAAACTCGGCTGTAATATAACAATAACGTTTTTTATTTGTATGCCATCATTTGGTACATGTAGACAAACTCTATCACATAGTTATCCCCCCATGAATCATAAATATCACAAATAAACAATGCCCCTGCTTTAACAGTATAAAAGACAGCATCTGTACATCGTAACGAGTGTATATACATCTATACATGTATATCGAATAATGTTCAGTAAATATATATATATATATATATAGAATTCTCCCCCACTTTATGACTAGCTCAACATGGACGAAACATAACAACACATACAGAAACATAAGGCACATATACTCATAGTCATACATCAACATTCTACACCCCAATGCCCCTGGAATGCACCCGCCTTACAGGCAGTGTTACTACCATGCCCAGAAATCAGCAGTGATAAATGCTTGCCCATTAGCAACCCGTTTATATAAAATTACATAAAAGCCAAAACCCCAGAAAGGATGATAATTGCTCATAACGCATAAGCCAGACCGGACCGCCCATATGTATAGAATTCCACTGATAAATGACCCATCATGAGCATATGAACTTTAAGTTCCTTCAACAGCATTAAATAAAAATTTAAGGAAACGACATCACCTGATTCTAAGCAACTGTTATACTGTCTAAAACGTTAATTTGTTTTACCAATACAGAAGGATTCAATAAATCAGTATGTCTTTTAACAGTAGGGAAATTAAACAGTTGATGCTTTACAAATTTTTGAAACAGGAATCGAACAGTATATATTTTACAAGTTAAAAAAAAATTAATCAGTATATGTTCTACAGTTAAAAATATTAATCAGTATGTTTTACAGTTAAAAAAAAATAAATCAGTAGATGCTACAAGTGGATAAGGTTGATCAATATATGTTTTACCAGTAAGAGAAAAACAATCAGTATAGACTTTTGTGAGGTACAAAATCAACCAGTATATGCCCAGAAAAATGTGCAAATTATTTTCTATAAAAACCCGAATGGCTATATAAATATATATAAAATGAAATTACAATAAGAGGGTTGTGCCCTAGCAGCTGTGGGAGCGCGCCAGCATGTGGTTGACAATGTTTGACAGGAATCTAACCTGCCTCAGGCTGCACCAACATGTGGCAGAGAAAAACTATGTCCCTTTTTATACCCCAGAAAATGGCCAAAAAGAAAACAAAAGAAAACCCCAGCCCTTAAATGTTAAACCCAAGGTGAATTTAATATTTACTCAATTCTGTTCCCGCCGGAACAGAATTCCTAACATGTTCTATAAATTTTGTAAAGAATAAAATGATAACTATATGCAAACTGTAAAATCTCTAAGTGTACAAATATCTCTGGCACGCTCCCCCAGTGCAGCACACAATTACAAGCAGTGGACTTAGTGTTAGGTAATTCAGTTATTAAAGTGTTCTTGAAATTAACTCATAATGTTCGGAATGATAATCAGCTGCTCCCCTTTATAGCAGACAGTCTGGACACGTGGTCACATGGATTCAAAAGATATTTGCAGTAAAACAGGTGCACTGCCGGCCCGGCCCCAAAAGTAAAATAAAAGAGTGCATATCACCTTAATAGTGCTGACCAAGTACTACATCTTGATCTGGCCACCGACTTCCTCTCCGGACAGGATCTTGTCTAATGGTCCATGGCTGATGCAGATGGAAGGCAATCAGCGAGGCCAAATCTCCGTCTTAATCAAGAACCCTGTTAATTCATATAAATTAGAAAAAAGTTCACAGAAAATGTACACCCAAGTTCAGGTAATTAACCTCAGAACGGGCCTCCAACCAACTCTCAATAAATGCACAAGTTTCAGTAATAAAGTCTGTGCAACCCGCTTAAAGAGTAGAAAGTCAGCCATGGAATAATTAATTTTTAATAAAAAAAAAGACTTTATTAAAATTGGCGTAATGTAAAAGTCAACAGCACCATGTCTACATGCCTCAACAGAAATTAACAGGTTAAGCCGCCACGTGGTGACCAATAATCACTATTTGTCCAAAAAAAATCAATTTCAAAGCACTCACAGTATTAATAATGTTTTAACATTAATAATGTTTCCTCTATGGAAGTTCTCACAAGTAAATTTTCTACAGTAAAGTTAATTAAAGAGAACCCCGACAGTCTGATGCATGAATGGGCATAGTTCACTACCTAACTATGCACTAACTTTTAGCCATTAACTTTTAACTTTCTACACCTTTATCATGACAATGAATATGATTTAAGCACTGAATTTAGAATTTACATTTTCCACTTGTAATTAACTGATTTGCAAGTACAGTATTGTTGACTACTATTGAATTATTCACATTTTAACTGATTTTTACACTTTTAATGGCCATGACGGCCAGCGGAATTGTACAACTTGTTGCCCCTTGGGCTGATGTCTTCAGAGTGGGCAGACATTGTGTCGTATTATCGACAGGTGGAGGGGATCAATTGTGATCCACGATTCGTCCGCATCAGCTGACGGAATTGTTCTTCATCATCGTTATGGCGTGTGTCAATATTTGTCATATTATTTTGTGTCGATCGGAATCGCCATTAACTATGTGCGAATTTTCACGTACACCCTCGGCCTTGAGATCGAAACATACGGTGACAACTGCGTCGTGTTTTATGTTTCTCAGGAAACCAACCTTATAGTCTTTAATTAATTCAAATTACAATAAAAATTTCTATTTAGGTCAAAGAAATCCTAAGACGGGCTTTTGTCCCGTTACAGGCTATTCCTTTAAGTGTACTGGGTAGTTCCCTGTTTTCGATTAGTACTCTCTCTCCCTTGTTGTATTTTATTATTTTAGCTTGGTTTTGTGAATACCTTGCTCTTTGTTTTTCTATTTTCTCCATAATACGGTTATAACATTGGTTATCATCATATGGGTCTTCTGGGTTGACTGGGAAGTCTATTAGTTCTTGTATCTCTCTATGGGGCTTTCTCCCAAACATCATTAAGTATGGGGTGTTCTCAGTAAACTGGTGGTAACTAATATTTAGAAATACTTCGGTTGAAGCTAAATATTTTTGCCATTCTTTTTGGTTATCATGACAATAAGTTCTTAGTAGGCGTCCCACTTCTCTTAGCACTCTTTCTGCGGGGTTACTACTAGGGTGGTATTTGGATGTTTTATAGGTTTTTATGTTCTCTTTTAGTAATTCATTTCGCCACTTCTTTCCTTTGAACTGTGTCCCATGGTCAGTTATTATCATGCATGGTTTTCCAACTTCAGTGATGTATTTAGTTTTTATTATTTATAATATTTTCTTAGTAGTAGCTCGGTTTATTGCATATAATTTCGTGTACTTTGTGTAATGGTCTAATTTGATTACAATAAACTTGTATTTATGTCTCCCTCCGCTACGCAGGAATGGTCCACATATGTCGAGGAATACCTTTTCTAACTTTGTGGTTGAGATGATGGGTATCATTGTTCCCTCTTTTTTCTCGTTATTGGTTTTTACCATTTGACATATTGTGCATGTTTTAATATTCTGGTTTACTTTTCTTGCTATATTTTTGATAAAGACTTCCTCCTCCAATGCTTTTACAATTTTTACAGTTCCCATATGTCCGTATCAAACATGATAATCTTTAATTATCTTATTTTCTAATGATTTTGGAACTACTAGTTTCCATGTGCTATTATTCTTTTTTGTTCTAACAAAGAGTATATCTTGGTGGATACAATAATATTTATTTACAACTTCTTCATCTTCTAACAGTCTTTTTCTTATGTTTAATAATTTTGAATTTTGTTTCTGCTGTACCACTATTTCGTTTAGAATATCTTCCAGGTCCTTTCTATCCTTTATTATATAAAACACTTTGACGATCTTCTCCTTTTCTCCTTCAAATGTTTGGTCTTCAACATTTATTCTGGATAAAACATCTGCGGAAACATTCTTACGTCCTGGAATGTACTCCCACGTTATATGGTACTCTTGTAATGCGAGTATCCATCGTGTAAGTCTCCCATGACTTAACTTACACTGTTTCAAGAATGAAATGGACTTATGGTCGCTTCGGACGGTGATTAGATATCCCAGGATTTACGTTCTAAACTTTCCACATGCGAATACAATACTGAGTAGTTCCTTTTCCGTAACATTGTAGTTACGTTCGCAGCTGTTTAGTATTCTGCTGGCAAAGCTGATAACCAGGTGGTGTCCATCCTTATCCTCTTGATATAATTCGGCGCCTAGGCTCACATCACTGGCGTCACAATTTAGGTAGAAGGGTTGTTCAAAATTGGGGTGGTGTAGCATTACTGTTTCAAGAAATTTTAGTTTGATTAATTTTAACACTTCTTCTTGTTCATTCCCCCAAGTCCATTTTTCCTTGGCTGATAGTTGTTTAAAGAACTTTGCTGTAGGTAAGAATAATTTGTTTGAAACTTTCTATAGTAGTTACAAATACCTAAGAAGGATTGTAGCTGCTTCTTATTCTTTGGTGTGGGGAATTTCTGAATAGCTTCCACCTTCTCTTGGGATGGTGATATTCCCTGTTCTGTTAAGTTGAAACCTAAGAATTTAACTTGGTTTGCTATAAATTTGGACTTATCTAATTTCAATGTGATATTATTTTCCAATAGCTTTTGTAATACTTGTTTGACTCGTTCACAGTGCTCATCCCAGTCTGACGATGTTATTAGAAGGTCGTCCACGTACACTGTGGTGAACTGCAATGCTTCTTGATCTATGACTTGGTCCATGCACTTGACGAACACTGCGACGGAATTAATGAGGCCGAAAGGTAACCTCTTAAACTGGTAATTCCTTCTGTCGAAGATGAATGCCATGTATTTCCTACTGTGTGGGTGTAGCTCCACCTGCCAGTACCCACATACAGTATCCCAGGTACTTATATATTTGGTGCCATGAAATTTTTTAAGTATCTCTTCAATTTCTCCCGGTGACGTTCGGTCATTGATGATCATCTTATTGATCTCCCGGGCGTCTAAACATATTCTCACCTTACCATTCTTTTTAGGTATGGTGACTATAGGACTCATGTAAGGAGATTGACTGTATTCAATGATGTCCTCCTCCATCATTCTATTTATCTCCGCCCTCACTTCGTTTTTTAGAGAGTAGGCGATTGGGTAGGATTTTCTGTGAAAGTCTACGGGTTCTCGAAAGTTTATTTTGCACTGGTACCCCTTGACTTTTCCTGGAGTATTTGAGAAAACGTGCTGGTATGCTTGATATATGGCTATTAGTTTTTCAGCCTGTTCACCCGTTATCTCTTGTTGAGGTCTCTCTCTTTGGAACTTTCTGATTTCTTCTATTTTTCTTTTCCACAAATCTCCCTCTCCTTCTTCATCTCCCATAGTAATTGATGGTTTATATGTTTGACAATAATAACTTTTTAACCCCTTATTATGATTTATGGCTATTGGTGTGGGGTTACAGTTGATTATATTGGCCGACCACACTCCCTTCTCAGAAGTCAGCACTACTATTCCCTTCTGCATGTCAATGATTGCTGAGTGTTGTTTCAGTGTGTCGCATCCAATTAGCATGTTAAATGGTAGTCCATTGGCGACAAGAAAAATAATAGGTATTATTGCGTTGTGACTGGTTAGCTCTAAAGAGACTTGTTTTCTGATTGTCTTATTCTGTCTGCCTGTGGCACCAATTATTACAATATTGTTTATAGGTAGATTTGGAATAGGTATATTGGAGTTGGCTTGGATTCGCTCCAATTCGGGTTGGTTTATGAGAGATATATTCGATCCAGTATCGATCATAATTATAGTGATAACTCCATTAATGTTAGCTCTTATATGCACTATCTCACTATTCGTTGTTGGCAATTGGTTATCCTCTTCCTCCAGAAGTTCTTCCCTGATGTCTTTTAAGTAATTAGTTGATATTATTGTGATCTTCTTGTTGTCACTTTTCGTCGTTGTTCGTCGATTTAACCCAAGTGATTGGTCATGTGAAGGGTCCTGTTGGTTTCTCACTGACCTTTTTAGTTTTAAGGTTGCTGGGAACCACCGGCCAGACTATTTGCTTGGTCTGCCGTTTCATTGATCGACGTTGGTCGATCATGTATGTGATTCCTCGGCGCTTCCATTGTTCTGATTTCTGGAGATTGCTGGTTATCATAATGGGAATCGTTGTAGATAGAGTTTGTTCTTGTAATGGGACAATATCTTTGATGATTGTTTTGCCTCCTCCCACTGATAAAATTGACTTGGCGCCTCATGTCGCCTCTATTCTGGTTACCCCCGGTTCCCCTGTTATACTGGTAATTCGGGTCGTACCGGTTGCCATAATAGTTGTGATTATTTGGGTGGCCATTTGGATTTTGACTTTGTTCTGTTCCCCTGTTTTATTATTGGGTGTATTGGGGTTTTGCGCATTCCTGTTAATTGGCTGGTTCCCCTGGTTGTAATTCTGGTGATCTCTGTTGTTCGGTTGGTTGTTTGGATTGTAATTGGGTTGATTCCGATGGAATGGTTGGTCACCTGGGTAATTGTTTGGATTTCTGTTCATATTGTTCCGGTTATTGTTCTGGGTATTAGTATAGGACAAGTTGTAGTTTGGTGTACTGTGATTTTCATTCCACCGGTTGTACTTCTGATTTATCATGCAATTTTTCTTATATTGGCTGTCGTTTTCTTGGTCTTCCAGTAAATTGGCCATTCCCTGTATGGTCTTAATTTGTCCCTGTCTCCTGGCCCTCTGAATAGCGTCTTCATAATGATATCCTAGTTGTATGACTAGGGATTCTTCGGTTCGAGGTATCGAGCTAGGCAGACCTTTCCTAAGAAGTACGAAGTTAATGATGTCCAGTCTGTGGCTCATATCTTCCGTTACTGATGTCATTTCTCACCACATTTTGAGTTGATTCTGACCAGTATTTTTCGCGGAACAATGTTTTGAATTCTTGTGTACAGCTGATTTCTGGTCGAGTGGCTGTCCACCAATTGTCATTCGTATCTGGAAACATCTCATCGATAAGGCTCCTCACTGTCGTCCATCTGGTATCTCGGTTCTTCTCTATGAGCTCCTCCACCCTCTTCAGGAATTCTATGGTGTTTCTTCGGTAACTCTTAAAGTTTATTACTTCCCTATTTTCATTTGTAAAGATGTGGGTGTTACTGCATGGCTTCACCCTCAAAGCGTCTAGTTCCTCCTGCATCTGTTTCTCCCTCTGACTGATTTCTATGATTTTCTCTTTATTTTCTTGCGTCTTTTCGTCGATCTTATTGATAGTGGTATACACTCTTTCGATGCGTTCGCTGACATCAGTCTCTATTTCCTTGTGCCTCTCCTTCAATTTCTGAAGCACCTCCTGTTTATTTTTTATGCACTCTTCGGTGGTGGTTTTCTGCAGTTCTTGGATCCTGAGAATTCCTTCCTCCTTGACGTGATTTATTTTATCAGTCAGCTCTTCCTGGACGTGTATTACCATTTCGTTCGTCTCGGTTATAGTCTGTTTGATTTCATCTCTGCATTCCACCAACTGTTACCTCCATTCATCCTTTGTCTTCTCGCTTTCTTCCTTCAACTGTCTTTAGAGTGTTCCACTATTATTTTCAATCTTGTTATTTAATAATTCAAGATCCTTCTTTATCTGCCTCTTCAGCTCCTCACTCTTTTTTTCTAGCATCTCTTGGCTTCTCTTCAATGCCTCATGGTTGCTTTCCAATTTATTATTCAGAAGTTCTATGTTCTCCTTCAAGAATTCCCTGTCTTCCTTTCTTTGTTCTTTTGCTTCTTCCTTCAGCTGGTCTATTTTTTCATTCGTTTTCCTTGAAGTTTCCCTTGCTTGTCCGAATTGTTCCATCATCATTCTCATCATGCTATCCCATTTCGTCTCTTCGGTCGGTTTGTCTGGTTGTTTGTCAACTACTACTTCAATTTCTGGTTCTGGTAGGTTTGGATTTTCCGGTTGTTCCCCCTGGGGATCCTCTTCGAACAATCCTCCAATCATTTCCTCAATTTCTTCCATTTCTTCTTGGTTCATTCCTTTCTTAGTGTCGAATCTTGTAACCATGGAATGTCTCTTCATAATCGCCGCTGGTCTTCTTTTAAGGCCTCACCGGTTGGTCGCCAATCTGTAACGAATAGGTTGGTGCGTATCTGTAAAATGTACACCAATTTTGTATGTGTATAAAGTGTTAGTGCATT
Organism: Magicicada septendecula; assembly: GCA_034769895.1. Classification (NCBI taxonomy): domain Eukaryota; kingdom Metazoa; phylum Arthropoda; class Insecta; order Hemiptera; family Cicadidae; genus Magicicada; species Magicicada septendecula. The sequence continues at coordinate 406,856,346 of CM068375.1, forward strand.
CGTCTCGCACTGGGGTCGTTACATCAATGGTTGCTGCTAACGATGTCCGTAGCGATGCGGTAATCACCAGTATAACACGGCAGTAACCTTACCTGTTTACTTATAGGGGTGTGTTAATCCCGGGTGGCGCCAAATTGTTTATTAAAACAATTAAAATTACTTGATACAGTGTTTTCAAGTGTGACGGTCGGGGCTTTCAAATAATTCCCGCTCGTACTGCCGTCTGGATTGTATAGACAGCTGTGCAAATCACGACTTGAGCGCTGCTCACCAAACCTAGTCTTCGTAAATAAACACAAGTAAAATAATGTAATGCACTCCCTATGAAATAATAACAACGGTTACTCCCTGTAATAGTTATTTTTAATGGGTGATAATTAAAATATTCAATTTGACAATTATATTATAATAAATCTGCACCGACTTTTTACATGAAACACTTCCTTCCCAAGGCTGACGAAAAATCGATTAAGGAACGATGTGCTCGCATCCGCATGGCTGCGGAAGGTTTTGTTATTACAATTAAATTCGTTCCAAAATCGTGGATTCTTGTGATTATGAGCTAAAGACTTCCTATGGTTACAATAAAAATATTTTACCTTACTCTAAATGTACATAAATAATAATGTGTGATGTTACAATCTGTTCTGTAGTGTCGTCAAATGTGTTTTGAAAGTTCGTGTTTAAATAATAGGTTATATTTTATGTTAACAAATTTTCAGTGAGTTTTATTTTACTTAAATAATCTGTGAAAGAGAAATATTCGGTTTATAGTGAGATAAATTTACCTTTAGTAAAATTTAGAGTGATTAGGTTTTTGGAAATAGGTAATTTAATTGTACTTAACACCTCAGCATCACTAGGTGTCTTCGTTCAGTGGATCGGGTAGTATTGGGCTGCAATAAGTTCTTTTTTCATTAATTTTTTGGACTTCAATAGGTCTGGCGTCCTTTTCTTTTAAAGTCTGGTCATAATTTTCTATCAGTTCTCAGTTGTATGGTCCTGGATCTTGCGTGGACTGTGCTAATGGTTCGTCAACATCTTATACAGTCATGGTTATGAACTTCGATTACTGTTTTACATTATTTTATTAGAAAATCGGTCTTCCAAACTTTGGCTTCTGTACTGCTTGACTGACGCTTCACGAGTAACGGTATTCTACGGTAATTTTCGCCACCAACGTCCATTTCTATGGTAACTGAATAATTCTGATTGGCTGATTTTGATATGATATATTGTTATCAAAATTTGAATTCTTCGTATATCTTCTGACTGCTGTTATTCCTCTATCTTCCTTCCTGATTATTAAGTATTGTCACTATAGTATGTATTTCCTTTCATAGATTATTTTGATACCCCACAAGTTTGGGTTATTTTAGATTTTATGTTTTTACAATTATGTTAATACGTGTTAATTACATTTCTTTTTGTATACAAATGCTTATTATAATATTTTGTTCTATAAATGATTTACAATTTATTCTTGGTGAATCCTTCACCTCGGATTTGCTAATTTCTTTGTTAATTTGTTATAATTTGTAGTTGTTTGTTTCTGACAGTTAGGCATTTTCATAGGCCTAAGTAGCCATTATGGTATTTGATTTATTTCATTTAAATTACATTTCATTTCAGCCTAATGGGCTTTATTTTGTTATTATAATTGGTTGTGTTGTGTTTTGGGTCTGTTTATGTGTTATTATCTTGTCACTATTATTTTATACATAATTGTGTACTATTTGGGTTTCCTCGTTTTCTAGTCATACATTTCTTAACGTTTTTATTTATTTCCTTTGCCGATAATAACAAGGTGGCTATTATTTACTACTTTTTTTGATCTTATTTAAGTATAACATGTAGGCCTATGGTCTGTATGATTCTTACAGCCATATCCAATTCATAAACTTGATTGAATAATTATTTAACTATTATTTGCTAGTCTTTGTTTACAATTGATTTTATTTTATATTATTTTTTAGTGTGACAAACAACATCACTTTTATGAAACTTATAACTATCCCTTATAACATGGGTGTTTTTTGATTTGTTCCTAACTCCTTAACTTTTTAAACAATCTTTACATTCCCTCCATGTTAACACTTTCTATTTACTCTTTCCTGAGATTCTCCCTTTTAAATATGATTACATATTTTTAAACTTATTGATAACATTTTTGTTTTAATTACCATTGTGATTATCACTTTCCAGTGTTCAATACATCTTACTTTCTAGTTTATACTTAATACTATTTTTCACCACATTTTTACTCACTATTATTTTTCACTGTTAAACCTTTAGTGTTCTTTATAGATTTATTAAGTGTTTATTTTCTTTATCCTTCACCATTTTTCATAATATTAACATTCTTTATTATACATTATTTCTTATTTATACCTCACCTTCACTTTTAAATTATGTATAGTTAATTATAATTTAATTAGTGTACCTTCTTTATCACAACACTCTGGGGTTTTTACACTTTCATTTTGCACTTCACAAATGTTTTTGTTTTTTAAGTGTTTCTGAATGGGTAATCCCTCTAATTATTATCTCACTACCGTACTATCTCTTTCATTACAATATTCCCTTAATACTATTAACAATTTTATGTCCTTACATTTCTATTATTACATCTAACTCTAAATTGTGGGTTAGTTTGCTTTTTATACTTATATTTAACATTGTTTAATAGGGTTTCTTCCCTAAATTATTATTGTCCATTAATGGATAATGACATTCACTTTTTCCTTTCTCATAGGTTAATTATTGGTCTTGGTTCCAATATTACTTTTGAGTGCATTATTTCTCCTGCTCACATGCTTTATTACTTGTTTGTTTATCATTATTGGTTTTCATTTTTATCTATTTCCCTCCTTCTTCATTTTCATTGTATTTGGTTAATACCTTGGTTTTTCCACATTCTCCTTTGGGTTCATTTTAACATGTTACCTTGATTCATTCAATTCCATGAACTTGTTTCATTTTTGTTTGGGTTTTGGTTTTTTCCCTTCTTCTTTTGGTTTTGTTAACCACCTTCTTCTCTTCTTTGATTTTATTCTCGTTTGTTTTTCGTGGTTCCCTTCTTCTTTTGTTTCCTTTTGTTGGCTCAATCACGTGGGTTAGGTCATGTCGTCGTTTGTCATGTCATAGTTTTTATATTTTATTTAAATTAAGCATTTTATTTAATATGAAGTATTATTTTAGATTCAGTATCCTTTTTTATCCCTGGTACTGGGGTGGCTTATTTGTGTTGTAACAATATATATATATATATATATATATATATATATATATGGGGTTCTTATTAGGGTCATTAGCCTTAGCCACAGTACTGTGATTCACTGGCTGTTAAATCTTTGTCAGTGTTTTTAGTCTTTCACACTGATGATGGCTGTTGAAGCTGCGGTTGAAACGTTTGCAACATCTAACATCAGACCACGGCCTTATAGCCTGGCAAACCAGAATTTAACAACCATCGTATTAGGACTTTTAAATTCCCTATAATTCAGCATATAATCAGTTGAGTTACTGTGCTGCTGCGTAGTTGATTAGGGACAAGATGTAACATGAGTATGCTCTTGTCACTTTATGTGGTGCCACTGATGAAGCATTATGTTGTATTATAGGTGTGGGTAGAAATTTTAGCTTCTGCATCATGAAATGAAATACATTTTTGCCAGTAAAACTTTATGTTAAGTAATATTTTGTAATCATTGAAATAATTATGTAAATCTGTGTTCATTAGCTTACCTTTTGGTGCTTTTCTAGACTATCGGGTAATTTATATCTTCCAAAATTCGGATTACAGTTAAAGTTTTACTTCCTGGATTTGGTTGTCCATGACATGTGTTGATTAACTAATTATCAACATTTCACTACTGACTCGCAACACAAATTTCTAGTTGGTAAAAATCTAAAACTTTTTTACCTTGTAGCCTGAACTCTAGTTTTCACTTATTACAAGCTTCATCAGAGGCTGCCGCTAGGAGCGCTGTCTGTCGAACACACACACACACACACACACACACACACACACACACACACACACACACACACACACACACACACACACACATCGATCTTTCGAACGATGGCGCTATCACCAAGAACAAGACAGACAGCGCTCCTAGTGGCAACCTCTGATGAAGCTTGTAATAAGCAAAAACTAGTTCTGGCTGTAAGGTAAAAGTTTTATATTTATACCAATAAAAAATTTATGTTCCAAGTCAGCAGTGATATATTTATAATTGGTTAAAGTTTTATGTTCTGAAGTTCTACTATTGAACTTGTTTCACTGCCAATAAGGCAGTATGCATTAAGTAATAATGACCAAACAATATTAAAAAACTTTTTTTTCAGTTGTTTCAACACAGAGGTTTAATGTTTTGTCAAGTAGCCCACCAGTATCCAGATTAGACTGTTTTGGTCTTATAACTAAGCTGCTAATCCTGACACACACACATACAAACTGTGTTTAGATTCATTGTTCGTTTGTATCCAAGTTATATCCTGCCCTATGTTTGTTTCTTGTAATTAGTATGGGTTCTTTATTATAGAGTATTATGTGTGAAAGTACTTTTAATGTGTGAAATGAAGCATGGCCAGTATTACAGGGTGGGACGATATACCTATAACAGGTATTTTGGAATGATATTTTTGTGGAACGGATATAACAGTGATTGAAAAGTTGAAATACCTTTCAACGATAACTGAAAACTGAAAAGTCGAAATACCCATTCCGATTACTCGCAGCCTCGCGGTTCTGAGTCGCAGGCCCCCCCTCCTACGTAACTAACAAATAAACAAATAAATGAGTATCACGAGTACACGAGTACAAAGCCACTTTTTGGTGCTGAATACTTGATTCTGCACATGTGTCGATTGCCATACAAGTACGAAACAAAGCAAAACAGCGAGTTTCAGAATATCTCTATGCCAAAGAGACGTAACTGTTCTTAATAAATGAAAAAAATTCATACTGCTCGTGTGTTATGCAAATATATAATACAGATTATAATAACAAATTGTATATTATACTAGTCACCAACTTGGTAAATTTTGAAAAAGTGAATTATTTTGTGTTATAACCTACAGAGGGGCTGATAGGCCATATAGTACTTTTTGTTAATATGATGTCGGATATAATTTTAACTTTACTGCTCATCTCATGTACATTTTTTTGGCATTCTTTGTTGTGCCATTACATGCACTCTAAATTTCACTGCCCGAGTTTTGCAACTGATTCGTCTAACCAAAATGGAATTAATAATTTAATATTAAATCTATGTCAGTTTGTTTACTCCTAGTGAAAACCTACATTAGCATTCCTAAAGGGAGATAGGCCTATTATTTCTCTTGTTTCTTATTTTCTTTTAAACAGTGACAGCTTAATAAAGACACTGTGTAAAGTAACACTGTTAATACTTTTAGTTTCAGTTTATTTCTTATAACAAATTATATAATACAGATATTATAATGTATAATAGGTATATAATAACAGGTTTTTGTACGTATAATTTTTTTGGAATGGTTTTGTTAGTACCTGTTATTTTCAAATACTGGTTTAGCACACCTCTAGTCAGTATTAAAAAACTATTGTTGGAATTGTTTTGAATTGTTATGTAATTACTGACTGGCTGCACTTCTGCAGTAAGGTGTGTGTGTGTGTGTGGTGTCAGTTATATAACTCTCTTAAGTGGAAATGGGCAGAAGGGAATGTTTTCTACATAATTGTGTGTGAACTGGCTGGCCTTACACGTGCATTCATTGAAATTGAATAGCATCTCTTGGTCAGATTTGTATTATACTGTGATCTTGTGTAATATATTACTGTAATTAAATTACAATTCTGTATTATTTACTTCAATATTAATTATTTTTGTTGTTCATTTATAAATTAACTGTTTGTTAAGATAAAACAAATTACTAGTCTAGTGTTGTGAAGATAGTACAGGGTAAACTTTACTGTTTTATTAGTACACAGATGTATATAAGTATGTGTTGTGATTAGAGTTTATTAGAAATGTGGACAAATATCTATATTTTCATTGTATTTTTTATTTTAGTTAATAAAAATTTTGTCTACTTTGGGGTCCTGGTATTTTTACTGGCTTCATAGCTGATGTTAGTTCCATAAAACTGATTAACTAATATAAAAAGAATTAGCTATTCATTTTATATACTTTTAAATGTAAACTATTTTTATAGTTTACATCCTATTAAATAGTAATAAATAGTGTATATGCCTGTGTGAAAAATATTACTATAATCATTTCAGTTTTGAATATAAATTTTTGTTGCAAGAAGTATTTCATGCTGTTGCACTACTACAAGAACTACTGTTGTACTATTTTATGCTCAATAACTACAAAATATTATTGTTTAATATTAAGTTTGTGTTTGTTTGCTTTTTCATACATATGTTTATACATGATTTGTGCATGTATAGGGTATACAGTCGTAGCATGTGTTTGCACTTTACATAGTTTTATGCTTTTTTAATTGTAAGTACATATACAAGTTTTTTTTTACATTTATTTATCTTAATGTTTTATATTATTATTAATAATAACAAAAGTTTTTATGAGAATATATTTTTATTATTTTGAGAATTACAGTGTTACGATAGTATTATTCAACAATTCAGTTGAAACATTGTAATTTTCAAAGAATAAAAATATATTCTTGCAAAAACTTTTTTTATTATTAATAATAATAATAATAATATAATATATATATATTACATTTAATATTTATACATAAATTTACCTCAAGATGTTATTTTTCTATTTGGAACATGTTTCGGGTACTATCTTGTACCCATTCTCAGTCTTCCAGTTTTTTTTTTGTCTGGTGAAGTACATATGTGTTGTTGGTTGACTATTATTATTGTGGCTTCCTGTTGGCTTCTGGTATTTCAAGTTGGTTTTATTGTGTGTGATTGTGGTGTATGTGTTAGTTTTTTGTGTATTTTCAATGTTGAGTGCTTTGAATATTGTGTCATGTTTTGTATTGATTTGTATTTGTTCAGGTATTAGTTTGTTTTCTGTTTTATGTTTGTATATTCAAAATATACAAACATAAAACAGAAAACAAACTAATACCTGAACAAATACAAATCAATACAAAACATGACACAATATTCAAAGCACTCAACATTGAAAATACACAAAAAACTAACACATACACCACAATCACACACAATAAAACCAACTTGAAATACCAGAAGCCAACAGGAAGCCACAATAATAATAGTCAACCAACAACACATATGTACTTCACCAGACAAAAAAAAAACCGGAAGGCTGAGGATGGGTACAAGATAGTACCCGAAACATGTTCCAAATAGAAAAATAACATCTTGAGGTAAATTTATGTATAAATATTAAATGTATTATATACATCAAGAAACGGGCTGTAGCAGAAAGTGATTGAAATATATATATATATATATATATATATATATATATATATATATATATATATATATACACAAGAAAAATATGAGCATTTATGAAATTATCTTAATGTGTAAGAGATGTTATTGACTGCAAATGTTTGTTTTAAACAGCATTTAACTTTCAAGACTCAGTATTCCATAAGTCAGTATTTTAATGTTCTTAGGAATAACTTCAGTTGCTTGTACTTATGAGACACAATTTCATAACTTATCTGGACCTATATTCTTCTATTTCATATGTTTTGTCAACTAATCAGACTAATAATTATGTGAATCGTGATGCGGCATTGTAGATGAACGTATGCTAGTCTGTAATACATTTCACTTTTCATAGGTTTGGCCCTTAGCATTCAAATAGTATTACATGGTGAATTAAAGAATACCAAGTCTGTGTCTCGACTAGAATATACATCATAATTCTAAAAATGCCCCATTCATAGTGTTTGTAACCACCACACCTTATATTTCAGCACCTACAGTCACTGGATATAGATGTGAACTTTGTAGAGGTGATGGTGTTTTTTTTTAATAGCATAATCAATTTGTTTTTATAATGAGTTATAATAATTATTATATACTTTGTTAAATAATTTAGAACAGGTAGAAAGGATTCGACTTTGAGAGTGACTAGAAATTGAAATAGCTAACTTAGCTGTTTACAATCTGTTAATTGAAACTGTAATTGTAATACATATAATTGTTACGTAAACAGTCTTAATTGTGTACATAATAATTATACTGTTGTTTTAATAAATATAAATGTTATTATTATTCCGGCTGTACAAAGTTTACACATTTTCTGGAACCGAAGATTACAGAAGTGATTGAATTCTCATCTTCCACTGCTACTTGTTCATCCAAAGCTCTTCAATTTCTCGTTCCCTCAATGTAGTCTGAATTTCTTCTATCCAGGTGATTGGTGGTCTTCCTCTTTTCCTTCTTTCTGGTGGGGTCCATTCCATAATGCTCCTTGACAATCTTTCTTGTGCCATTCTTTTTGTGTGTCCCACACCATTGTAATTTGTTTGTTTGGATAAAATCAACAATTGAATTTTTCATATTCATTCTGTCCTTAATAACTTCATTTCTAATTTTCTTATGTCTGGATACTCTTGCCAGACACTCTAAAGGTCGGCAATATATAATATTATAATTGTATAATTCTGTGATATTGTTATTGATTTAAGTCGATTAGTTAACGATTGTGTTAATGTTTATTTACATAAGCAGCTGTTTTCTCGGTTATATTGGAAATATTTATGTTTATATTTTATTTATTTAAATCGATTATCCATTATTTTACATTAAAATAGAAACAAATTCTATTATTCATTAGTTTCTGTTTTAAAATAGAATTATTTCAATTGTTATTGATTTACTTACAAGTCTCTGTTGATGCTGTTCTTTTTTTAGTGAAACATGCGTAAGATATTAAATCGACAAAAATGCAATACTCTACTTGCAGAAGAAACTATATTGAACAATATCACAATATTATATAATTGCTGCAAGAAACTTTGAGTTATGTGTATAGAAAATGATGAATTGTATAATTGTAAATATAATTATAATTTATTACAATAATTATAATGAATATAATTTAATTTTCTTACAGCTTAGTCTTATAAGTTGTGACAGGAATGTGCAATGAATTGTAAATAACAGATAGTAATTGTGTTCGAATTTATGCAATAAAAATGAGTGATTGTTGTTATAAATAAAAAATATTATAAGTACAGTGACATGAAAGTGAATTATGTGATTAATAAAAAGATGATCAACCACGGGATTTGACGTTTGTTCAACTTTGTGCTGTGTGTTCGTGATTGCGTATGATGAAATGAATCAATGCTTACTGCAGATTCCAACGTATGAACATTCAGACTTTATTGTGCGTACTCGTACTCCCGATACTGATGTTGCTTTTGAAGCATGTAGTTATTTTGTCAATGACATCGTCGTCGAAGGAGGTAATAATGTGTCAATTTATTATTCACACATTCACACAGTAGTATTAAAATAGTTAAAAATATTGAGCATCACATTTTCTTTCAGCTGCTGTTTTCTTCATGTACTGTCATATGTAGTATCATAGTAAAGGCATGAATATGTTGTTTTCCATTGGCTCGCCTTTGGTACATTTAACCCATTTGGTAGCAGGCTTCCCAGTAAAGACCACTGTAAATTCTGAGTTCTTGCATTTCCCGGTTCAGAATAACACACTCCAATAGATGATTTTTGTTCATTTTTTGAGTCTTCTCTCCTGCACAGTACACATTCTTCTGTGGTAGAAAATTTTAATTTGTAGAGATGTGCTGAAGGCCCATGGCCAGTTTCCAATCTAAAGTTGGCGACTGCTTCCTTCCTGGGTTTTCTACAGTTTTTATCCCGTAATCGTTCAACCCCTGACCATGTTTTTCTTTTTGAGATGTTTCTTGCTTCTTTCGGTAAGTGACCGTTTGTTTTCCTCATTACCAGTCTTCTTAGGGTGCTGAAATCGTGGGTACGTTGTCCCTCTCTTTTGCCGAGATGTCCGCTGTCTCATTTCCCGAGGTGCCTATGTGAGATGGGATCCACTGGATAACTATGTCCTTGTTAAGTGCTGCAAGCTGCTTGGTGGTCGCCTTGTTTCCAGTGTGCTCCTGGACTGTGTGCATGAATATTACACACAGTAAAATTAGGTTGAGACCAAAGAAAACAGTGATTATCAGATTAGATTAATGGTGAGATTTCACTATCAGAATAATAAACATCATGTACTAAATATCAGCAAAATTTGATTAGTGTTCTGTAGTTTTTGTAGGTGTAATAGCTACCTTGATATACTAATATCTAAAATGTTAGTGACCCTATGATGTTCAATGTGAATGAGGAAGACTAGCAATTTCTTTATCCTCCCCTAACAGTTTAACATTTTAACTCCTTTTTCTGGGTTAACTCCTCCTCTTATCCCTTTGCTGGGCCCGTGGCATGTAAAATTCCCAACACTATATTCATATTTTGATTAAAATTCTGTTTAATTTGATACCCTCAGAAGGATTTTTGTGACTTTATAAAAATTCTGATCACTTTTTGGGCTCTGGTATCCCAGTAATTTGAAATTAAAAAAAAAGAACATCATATTCAGATTTTGGTTAAAATTCCCTTTACCCCACATATGAATTTTTATAATTTTACTTCCATGTTCTGTAAGAAAATGGAAGTATGGTGATTGCAAAAAAAAATCATGTTCGAGATAAGGGCTAAAATTCTGATTTTACTACCCTCAAAACATGAAGATAAGTCATTTTCCGAAAAGTGTCTGTATGTAGAATTTTTTCTGTGGCGAAAGATAACTGCCGCAAAATCGAACAGAATCAAATAATTTTTTGCATATGTGTCCTAGTTGTAGAGGGCTCAAGGCCTATTGATTTTGGTGAAGATCGGTTAAGGGGAAGGGGTAGTTTACCTGCAACGTTTTACGTTTTAACAAGAATAAAGTACTTGTTTTTGATAAATAAAGTATCCTGAAAAGAAGGTCATAATAATCCACTGCAGAAAGGTAGATGAAATATCTACAAATGAAAAGAGTAGTTGAAAGGGAAGGGGACAATTTTTTACATGTCTACTATGTTATCAACAACAAAGAAGTAGTTTGTATGGAAATATTTCATTTCAATGTGTAAAACATAAAATTCAATTTACAAGGGGGAATATTTTGTAATAAATTATCAAAATGAATTCAAGTAAATGATTTTAAATATAAATCTTGGAACATGGAAGTCCTGTATTGTTCTCCATAGCAATTTTTTAAATACGTTTTACCCCCTCACATTTTTGCCTTCTGCTCAGTTTTTTGTGGGAATCAGTGTCAACAACAGTAGGGGGGTGTAAGGTAAAAGTATGGACACACATGCCATGTCATGTTTTACAAAAACCTGTTGATGTATTTAAAAGTTGCCATGAGAGAGAGAGAGAGAGAGAGAGAGAGAGAGAGAGAGAGAGAGAGAGAGAGAGAGAGAGAGAGAGAGAGAGAGAGATGCCAAACAGTTAAGTTAAAACCGAGATCTGGGTTGGCTCATTCAGTAACATTGTAAGGTGGGTTAATATGGATGAAAAATAGAGTAGTTTTCTTCCAGGCTCTTTCCTATGTAGCAATTTGTTTGTGCCCTGAGAAACGCTGATCTTGTGATGTAGACTTCTCTCTGCAACTCATAGTTTCTTCTATATAGTATTGCTGATGTTTATACCATTTTTGACAGATGATCATTGTATTTGGTTTTGAAAGATTAATGTAGTATTTAGTTACTGGGATGGCTGGATTAAGGTTACGTCTTTCTACTTATTGCTTCAGCATTAACCACAGTACTGTGGTCACTAACGTATACCACCTCTTGTTTTCGCACTCGATTTTCACTGATGATGGCAGTCGATGGAACTGCCGAAAAGTCTGGTTTTACAGAAAACATTGGACTACGGCTAAACAGCCCGGGAAGCAATTTTAACAAAAAACTACTTCTTTGTTGCCGATAACGTAGTACAAGTATAAAAAATTCTCCCCTGCAACTTCAACTATAATTTTTAATAATAGAAAATTACACCCACCCCGTTCACCTAACCTCTTCATTTATAGATATTTCATCTACGTTTCTACAGTGGATTATTATGAGCTTCTTATCAGGATACTTTATTTATAAAAATTAAGTACTTTACTCTTGTTAAATCATAAAATGTTTCTGGTAAACTACCCCCTTTCTCTTAACCGATCTTCTCCAAAATCAATAGACCTTCAGTCCTCTACAATTCAGGGATGCATGCAAAAAAATATTTGATTCTGTTTGAATGTGCGGCAGTTATCGTTCGTCAAAAAAAATTACCCTTTTTAAAACATAAAGTTTGGTGATAAACTACCCCTCTCCCTTAACCGATCTTCAACAAAATCAACAGACCTTGAGTTCTCTTTAGTTAAAAAAGGTATACAAAAATGTAGTTGATTCTGTTTGAATTTACGGCAGTTATCGTTCGTCATATAAAAAAGAACCCTTCTTAAAACATAAAATGTTGCTGGTAAACTACCCCTTTCCCTTAACCGATCTTCACCAACACCAATAGGTATTGAGAGCTCTACAATACAGGGCTGTATGCAAAACATCATTTGATTCTGTTTGAATTTACGGCTGTTATCGTTTGCCATAGAAAAATATCGGTATGGAGAACCATACATGACTTCCATGTTCTAAGATTTATATTTAAAATCATATTCGAAATGAAATATTTCCATAGAAACTACTTCTTTCTACTTATTGCTTCAGCATTAACCACAGTACTGTGGTCACTAACGTATACCACCTCACGTTTTCGCACTCGATTTTCACCGATGATGGCAGTCGATGGCACTGCCGAAAACTCTGGTTTTGCAGAAAACGTTGGACTACGGCTAAAGAGCCCGGGAAGCAATTTTAACAAAAAACTACTTCTTTGTTGCCAATAACGTAATACACATATAAAAAATTCTCCCCTCCACCGTCAACTATAATTTTTAATAATAGAAAATTACCCCCACCCCGTTCACCTAACCTCTTCATTTATAGATATTTCATCTACGTTTCTATAGTGGATTACTATGAGCTTCTTATCAGGATACTTTATTTATAAAAATTAAGTACTTTACTTTGTTAAATCATAAAATGTTCCAGATAAACTACCCCTTTCTCTTAACCGATCTTCTCCAAAATCAATAGACCTTCCATCCTCTACAATTCAGGGATGCATGCAAAAAATATTTGATTCTGTTTGAATGTGCGGCAGTTATCGTTCATCATGGAAACATTTCTCTTGTTACAACATAAAATGTTGCAGGTAAACTACCCCTTTCCCTTAACCGATCTTCACCAAAATCAGTAGACCTTGAGCTCTCTGCAACTCAGGAAAGGGTGCAAAAAATTATTTGATTCTCTTTGAATTTTCAGCAGTTATCGTTCGTCATAAAAAAATTACCCTTTTTAAAACATAAAACGTTGCTGATAAACTACCCCTTCGCTTAACCCATCTTCAACAAAATCAGCAGACCTTGAGTTCTGTATAATTCAAAAAGGTATGCAGAAGAGTAGTTGATTCTGTTTTAATATATGGCAGTTATCATTCGTCATAAAAAAAATTACCCTTGATGAAACATAAAATGTTGCAGGTAAACTACCCTATTCCCTTAACCGATCTTCACCAAAACCAACAAGTCTTGAGAACTCTACATTTCAGGGCTGTATGCAAAAACTTATTTGATTCTGTTTGAATTTGCGGCTCTTATCGTTTGCCATAGAAAATACCCTTTTAAAACATAAAATGTTGCAGGTAAACTACCCCTTTCCCTTAACCGATCTTCACAAACACCAATAGGTATTGAGAACTCTACAATACAGGGCTGTATGCAAAACATCATTTGATTCTGTTTTAATTTGCAGCTGTTATCGTTTACCATAGACAAAATACCCTTGATAAAAAACCGTTGCAGGTAAACTACCCCTTTCCCTTATCCGATCTTCACCAAAAACGACAGGTCTTGAGAACTCTACAATTTAGGGCAGTATGCAAAATATTATATGATTCTGTTTGAATTTGCGGCTGTTATCGTTTGCCATACAAAATACCCTTGATAAAACAAAAAATGTGGCTGGTAAACTACCCCTTCCCCTTAAACGATATTCACCAAAAACAATAGGTCTTTAGTACTCAAGAAATCAGGGCTGTATGCATTAACCTATTTTATTCTGTTTGAATTTGCGGCTCTTATCGTTTGCCATACAAAATACCATTTTAAAACATAAAACGTTGCAGGTAAACTACCCCTTTCCCTTAACCGATCTTCACCAAAAACAATAGGTCTTGAGTACTCTACAAATCAGGGCTGTATGCAAAAAATTATTTGATTCTGTTTGAATTTGCGGCTGTTATCGTTTGCCATAGAAAAAAATTACCCTTGATAAAAAACCGTTGCAGGTAAACTACCCCTTTCCCTTAACCGATTTTCACCAAAAACAATAGGTCTTGAGTACTCTACAAATCAGGGCTGTATGCAAAAAATTATTTGATTCTGTTTGAATTTGCGGCTGTTATCATTTGCCATAGAAAATACCCTTGTTAAAACATAAAATGTTGCAGGTAAACTACACCTTTCCGTTAACCGATCTTCAACAAAATCAACATACCCTGAGAACTCTACAATTTAGGGCTGTATGGAAATAATCATTTGATTCTGTTTGAATTTGCGGCTGTTATTGTTTGCCATAGAAAATAGCCTTGTTAGAACATAAAACGTTGCAGGTAAACTACCCCTTTCCCTTAACCGATCTTCAACAAAATCAACAGACCTTGAGTTCTGTATAATTCAAAAAGGTATGCAGAAGAGTAGTAGATTCTGTTTTAACGTACGGCAGTTATCGTTCGTCATAAAAAAATTTACCCTTGTTGAAACATAAAATGTTGCAGGTAAACTACCCTATTCCCTTAACCGATCTTCACCAAAACCAACAGGTCTTGAGTACTCTACAATTCAGGGCTGTATGCGAAAACGTATTTGATTCTGTTTGAATTTGTGGCTCTTATCGTTTGCCATAGAAAATACCCTTTTCAAACATAAAACGTTGCCAGTAAACTACCCCTTCCCCTTAACCGATCTTCACCAAAAACAATAGGTCTTGAGAAATCTATAATTCAGGGCAGTATGCAAAAAATTATTTGATTCTGTTTTAATTTGTGGCTGTTATCGTTTGCCGTAGAAAATACCCTTGTTAAAACATAAAATGTTGCAGGTAAACTACCCCTTTCCCTTAACCGATCTTTACCAAAATCAGTAGGTCTTGAGAACTCTACAATTCAGGGCTGTATGCAAAATATTATTTGATTGTGTTTGAATTTGCGGCTGTTATTGTTTGCCATAGAAACAAATTACCCTTGATTTAAAAAAAATGTTGCTGGTAAACTACCCTTTTCCCTTAACCGATCTTCACCAAAAACAATAGGTCTTGAGTACTCTACAAGTCAGGAGTGTATGCAAAAAATTATTTGATTCTGTTTGAATTTGCGGCTGTTATCGTTTGCCATAGACAAAAATCTACAGACAGACACACACACAGACACTTTTCGAAAAACGACTTTTTTTCATGTTTTGAGTGTAGTACTGCAATAATCTCGAACACGATTTTTTTTTGCCATCACCATACTTCCATTTCCTTAAGGAACATGGAAGTAAAATCGGTATGGAGAACCATACATGACTTCCATGTTCTCAGATTATATATAAAATCATTTGGTAGTACTGCCTTTATGCGTACCCGCAGTCATTTCGATAATGCGATTTTTGGGCTTCGATATGTAGTGAATATCGTACATAATTTTATATAGTGAAAGAATTATACAAATTTTAATTTTGTATGTTGCAAAATAGTTGGCTGGTGATTGCAATTGATTTCGTTTGTCATTTTTTGATGGAAAATGACTGTAGTAGTAATTTATCACCGGGTCGTGGCTGTGACACCATGTCAGTGGATTATTATGACCTTCTTTTCAGAATACTTTATTTATCAAAATTAAGCACTTTACTCTTGTTAAAACGTAAAAGGTTACAGGTAAACTACCCCCTTCCCCTTAACCGATCTTCACCAAAATCAATAGGCCTCGAGTCCTCTACAATTCAGGGATGTATGCAAAAAATTATTTGATTCTGATTGAATTTGCAGCAGTTATCGTTTGCCATAGAAAAATTCTACAGATAGACAGACATACACACACACACACAGACACTTTTCAAAAAATGACTTTTTCATGTTTTGAGGGTAGTACAATCAGAATCTGCCGTTATCTCGAACACGATTTTTTTTTGCCATGACTGCACTTCCATTTCCTTATGGAACGTGGAAGTAAAATGAAAGTCAACATTTTGAAATATTATAAAAGTCTAAGTTGGGGGGGGGGGACATTTGTGTCAGTTTGCGTTATTTCGGCATACACAGGCGTATTTGCCCCGTCAGTCTGACTAATGGGATTTATTTGCATATCCATTTCACCAGTTAAAGTTATGTCAGTGGTACTGGTTTTTATGTCAACAAATTATGAGATATTTTATTCAAAAATGAAAACTTAGTATCTTTGATAATTTGACAAACTTAACATGTGTCAATACCCCTTGCAAATTCTGGACTGTCTTTAGAATGTTTGTAACCCGTGTTTGCAAAACAAAAACTATACCTAATATTATCAGTTATGTAGGCCTACATTTGTGAGAAGTATGAGATACAGATCTATAATATCTATGGAAACATACGTAAACATAAAAGCTATGACTGAATTATTTGTACTCAGTCTCTCTTTTCTACTTCTCTTCTAGGTTAGCAGCCCATAGGCTGGTTGGCAGCAGCTCTCCATTCTTTATGCTTCTCTGCTTTTCTTTTCAACTCACAATATGATGTGCAGTGCATATCGACCACAAGCTGTTTCATGTAGTCTAAACAGGGTCCTCCTCTGTGATTCTTCCCTGCAATTGTTCCTTCTATTCTCTTAACCAACCCATTGTGTCATAGTATATACCCTGTAAACTTAGCTCTTCTGCCTTTTAAATTCTGTAGAAAGCTCTTCTCCTCCTGAGCTCTTCTAAAGACTTCCTCATTCGTTATCTTCTCCATCCAGCTTATCTTAAATATTCTTCTTTAGCACCAGGTCTCAAATGATTGGAGTCTTTTCTTGTCGCTTTGTAATGTAGGAATTATAAATAAAGGAGTAGCCAGAATTTTTATTGGCTTCATAATAATACAAAAAGCAATCATGATCATCTGCTTTACATTTTGTTATTTTACTAAGAAAAAATGGAGTAATAAGGATTTTGATTATTTTTATGATAAGTGAAAAATTATCTGATATTGAAATTTATGTAATAACAAATGTGTTTGGCTCATACATAACAATTATTCATATGTGTAGGGCAGTAACTTGCAAGTACAATGTACATCATATAGGTTGGTGTCTGAGTAGGAGACATTGCCTGTCTCAGCCAACCTACACACTGTTTCTCACAACCGCTTCTTTGTTCAGTTTAGCAAACCCACCGCATAGTTCAGCTGTTACCACTCTTTCAGTACTATTTCAAGTTTATATTATTTTCTGTAATGAGTTCAACATTTAATGAAAATTGTTAAATGTTTTTATGAAGTTCGTTAAGTGAAAATGTTTTTGAATGGCCTTAATTTTATTCATATAAAAGTGAAATATGCATATCAGTTCTTCAAAAGTCCCTTAAGGTAATGACTAAGAAAACTTTCTTATAATTAATCAGATGCTTAAAACTCATGTTCTTTGTAATTAGTTTTTAAGTTACTTGTAAGTGTTCAGTCACAATAATAATGATGATTATGATAAACATAAACAAAATGTTTGTAAGTTTTCAGTCATAATAATAATGATGATAGTGATAAACATAAACAAAATGTTTGAAAACAAAAAACAAAGATTTGTTTTATGTCTATTGTTTTGTTTTAATACTTATCTCTTTTCAAGTCTATAAGTAAGACTACTGTTTTACATACTTTATATTAGTTATGATATGTTTTATGATATATTTTAGTAACCAGCAGACATCTGGCTATTCGGTTGTACCATGATGTCATGTTTCCTGTAGTTACCAGTCAGTAGCCACCACTATACCACAAAAAGCATTGTGAGCAAATGTGGTGAAGAGATAAAATTGTCTTAAAATTATGGAGTTTTACACAATATTTGATTTAGTGAAATTAAATATACCTTGTTCAAGTTCAGGGGAAATAAATAGTGCAGATTTGATATATAGTTTGCTGTAGATTCCCTTTTAGGAAGAACATAGTTGATAGTAGTGGCGGCTGGTGGTTCCAAATTTAGGTGGTTGCCGTAGTTGGTTGAGTGGATGGGAGAGGTGTTAAAAGACATTAAACTATCATAATGACAGTTATATAAAATTATGACTATAATTTTATAACCTCAAACAATGGATAACATTTATCTTGAACCAATGTAAACACTAAACCTGACATAACTTATAAATCAAGAAGGCTGTGCTGATTTCATGACACAAAGTTACGCTACAGCGCTACTAATGGAGGGTTGCAGAAGCTTTGCAACCACCAAGCTTGAATATAAACCACTGGGGTATTATGAAGAGTAGCAGACGTCTTCCCATATGTTTGTATAGTAAGCTCTGCCATATACTGTTGAAGTTGCAAGCGGCCTACAACCACCAGCCTGTGCGCCACATTTGAATTGTACGCGAACATTACTGTGTAGAATCTAGAACGCTCTCCGTTGAAATTTATGATACTTTTAGCTGCTTAATGTTTTCGTATATTATTTTGTAGTTTAGTTATTCTATATTGGTGGTTGTGCAACGCTGCAAACATAACACCAGCTGCCACTGCTTGATAGGTATGAAATTATAAGATTTCAACGCCATTCTGTTCCAGATGTTCCTTTGAAATGAACCCATGAGCCACACTACTGGTAAATACACTGAATGTCTGAGTTTAAACAAGTGAACACGAGATACAATAATTGTTCATAAATGGAAAGTGCATAAAAATAACAAAATAGAGAAACATGATTTACTAAAATGTGGTATGGGAATATGTGCCAGAGTTGTAAAGGATTCAAGACCTATTGATTTTGTTGAAGATCGGTTATGGAGAAGGGGTAGTTTACCTGCAACGTTTTACGTTTTAACAAGAATAAAGTACTTAATTTTGATACATAAAGTATCCTGAAAAGAAGGTCATAATAATCCACTGAAGAAAGGTAGATTAAATATGTATAAATGAAAATGGTATTTGAATGGGGAGGGGGTAATTTTTTGTATCGATGTTATAAATTTATTCAACCAAAAACTTAAAAAAATTTTAATGAAATATTAACAATTAATATCGTTTCATGGAAACAAAATATCGTATCCACGGATATGTAAACAAAGTAATTTTTTGTGTTCAGAAATTCACAGATTATAAACGCTGGGCGGTATTCGCTTTCTTTCGAATTCTTTAAATAAACAATAATTTAATCAACTTCTTTATTTTTAAGGTATTAACAACTATGTACAATTCGTATTTTGATTATCTTTCTCAGCGTTTTTACCAAAAGCATGCTGATATATTTAGTTTCGTTCTGAGTGTGCTTATTAAAAATAATTTTATAATTAATTAGAACATGGAAGTCATGTATGGTTCTCCACACCAATTTTTTTAGTTTGATGTGATTTGATCAAATTATTACTCAGTGTGATGCTAACTTCAGTTGGAGTAATTAAACTTTATAGATTATTTACTTGAACCTTGTGAGAGAAAGAAAAAGAAAAAGTGGATCTTGTATATTAAAAAATAATTATTTACAGGTACAGTTTGTAATTATATGTAATTATTTATAGTTTGTTAATGTAATTTGTATTACTGTTAACAGATTCTCGTGAGTTAGCCCGTCACAGTGCTCATGCTGCGTTACGAGATGCGTGTACTACAGGGGACGTGGCTGTGGTCAAGTGCCTAATAGCACAGTTAGGCCCTGAAGCAGAGTTAGTTGTTAACATGGCACCAAACGGATCCA
This sequence comes from Magicicada septendecula, assembly GCA_034769895.1. NCBI lineage: Eukaryota > Metazoa > Arthropoda > Insecta > Hemiptera > Cicadidae > Magicicada > Magicicada septendecula. Next base: position 406,876,384 of record CM068375.1, read on the forward strand.
ACACTTTGTTATATACGTAATTATTTTGATTCTCCTTATTTGTATAATTATGTGAACATACAATGAAATGTTTGTGTATGTGAGTGTACACTAGCACACAATATATTGTACAAGCCACTGTATTCCCATATTTGTGTGCATTTTAAAATAAAATGTAAATTATATACCGGTCTTTAAATTTCATGAATTTTTTAATATCTTGCACTTTATATGTCTTCCTTTATTCTTAATTACAATTTGGCTTATTCCACAAGAAAATTATTATTTTGTTGTTGTTCATGAAATCATATGTGTAATACGTTCAATTTCTACAGTGCAGTCGATTTTTTCAATCTTTTTTTTGACATTGTTGTTTGAAAATTCCATGGTCTTTTTGGTATGTATGACATATGTAACAACTTTTACTTCCACTGCAAATAGCCATCCGAAATAAGCATAAAAACGCAACATTCTGTCAGTGGCGTACCAACGCCTTTGAAGGCCCGGGGCGGGAGTTCCTGGCCGTGCCCCCCCCCATTATTAAGCACTCCCCATATTGTGCCTCTACTATCGGCACCACAAAACTGAGTCATAATCTTATATCCATAAAAACTATTGGAAAAAAATATGTGGAAAGAACTAACTATGTAAGTATTAATAGAACTTAAAGGAAAACTAAAATAAAAACACAGATTTTGCGTTTTTTATTACTTTTTCAAATATGTAGTTTTTATTTCAATTAAAATTAATGACAACATGTAGAAAAATGCTTAATTTTTCAACTTAAATCCTTACTACGTACATGTTCTGATGTATTATAAAACTAGGCAAAATATTTAATTAACTTCAGTACTGAATCCGTATATTGTGAGCATTATTTGCTGAAAAACATTTTCAACCATTGTTAGTTGTAAATGAAAGTGTTGTACTGATAATTATGTGCTACAAAATATGTATTATAAGACAGGAAAAACTTACACAAAATAAAATACTCTCAATGATTTATAGAAACTGCTTTTTACAATCTTTTGCTTCTGCAAATATTTTGATACATTCGTCAAAATTTATTGTTTTAGCTACTTTACTTTCAATAGAAAGTATGGCTAAACTATTCAGTCTTGATTGACTCATTGTTGAGCGAAGATAACTTTTTATTAGATTTAACTTTGAAAAACTTCTTTCACAAGAAGCAATGGATACACATATCGTTAAAAATATCCTAAGTGCTACACAAAAGTTGGGAATTGATTCTTGTAAGTCCATTTCGATAATAAAATCCAACATTTTCAATGATGACCATTGTTTTGCCACTTCTTTTTAGATGTCTGCAGCTTGAACGTGACGTAGCCGCTGTATTTCGGGTAACATTTCTTCCTTTTGGAGTTCATCAATTGTCTAGGTTAGGTTTGAAATGAGCTGAGGGAGTTCTTCAACATCTGTCTCCATAAGATGAGCAGACTGTACAGCAGCGAATCGTTCATTCATAGTTTCCATTGAAGCTGATCTCATTGTCAGTTCTTGATAAAATTTATCTATACATTCAAACATGCATCTTCTTAAATCTTGTTGTAGAGAGAGGCCTTCGTCTCTTGCGCTTTCTCCCGACATCATTTTCTTGAATCTTCTACGTCCACTTTTTTCAACTGGTATGTCCCAAGTCTTTACAAGTGTTTGTTGCAAAATCAAGCGCACTTCCAACCATCTCTTCTCGGTTTTCTTGTAAAAAAAGTTTCAAAGTTTTCAACTTTTGTACACTTTTGTCAACTGTTATCCCCTTTATCTAAAGATATTTTTGAGCATGGTTGACTTCTTCAAGAATGTGACACCACAAATGAAGGTAGGCAAGAAACGTGAAGTTGCAGATGTTCGTCCATAAAATTTCTGCTGAACCTCTTGTGTCAACATTTTCAGTTGGTTCGCACAACTTTTCTACAGCCTTTACCAACTTTTCATAGTATTTCATCACAGGTTTTACTCCCTCATGATGTGCACTCCATCTAGTTTGTGACAACTTTTTTACTGTTACTCCTATGGTTTCAACTAGTACATCCCATCTGTGAGTTGAACACAAAAAGAAGTTGTAAAGGCTTTCTAGTGTACCAAAAAATATAATACAAGAAGGGACACTTCCAAAAGCATGAACTCCGCACTGAGCAAATGATTGGCACATGGGACAAACATTGCTTTTGAATTCAACTGGCGAATCCTTGTTTGAACACCAGAGTGGACACCTGCCATAGTGGAAGCGTTATCGTAGCCTTGACTTTGGCATAGATTCAAGTCCAGTCCATCACTGTTAAGTGCCTTCAATATTTCTTTTGTAACATCAAGAGCCTTCTTACCAGCAAGAGGGAAAAATCCTAAGAACGACTCTCTCACCTCAACTTTTCCGCCTTCAATATGCACATACCTGATTACTTCGCTCATCTGATCTTGGTGAGATACATCAGGTGTACTGTCAAAAAGTATTCCATATTACATCGCCTTATTTACATCTTCAATGATTTTCTCTTTGACAATATTCCCCGAAAGTGAAATAAACTCATTTTTGAATTTTAGGGGACAAATATGACGTTAAAACTTCCCCTTTTGGCACAGTCTGTTGCTGGATTCTCACCAAATGTTCTTTTAGCACAGGATCATAATGTGAAAGGAGTTCGACTAATTCTAAGAAGTTTCCCCTGTTTTCAGAAAGTTGATGCTCCCTATGTCCTCGGAAAGGCAAGTTTTGTTTTGCTAAAAACATAGTGATATCAAGTAGTCTATGTAACATATTGTTCCACTTTTTTTTCTCCTTCTAGAACTTCCTGTTGTACACAATCGATAGTTTTATTGTGCAATAGCCGTGATCCTAAAGTTTTCTATTTTTCGAGATTGGACAAATGTTGGTCCGAGTTTTCATGCAGAGACACCTTAGGATTTAGATATTGTTACAACGGTCTAACTGATCATCATATGGTACAGTGGAAAACAAAATACAAGACACCAATGAGTCACTAATAACCAGCTTTAATTATCACAATTAATAATTTGTAATCAACAAGATAGTCCCATATAACAATTCAAGTAAAATTTGTCCACACACACAATAATAATGTCACTATAAAGAATTCTGGACTATACACAATACTATAATTATACTACAATACTCCTACAAACACTTAATCTCTGCTTAGGAAACTGCTCACTGTCAACTAACTGACAAGCCGGTTGCTATGGGTTTTTATAGGTAGCGCACATCTAGAAATTTTTTATGTGCACGCCTCTTAATGCGTAATTCAAGTGTTCTCCAGAGGACTCTGGAACGTACTTTGAGCATGGCCTTGACTGAGGCTACACCTGCTTGACTTGCAGGAGGGACGGGTGGAGAACGTTCTAGACAGTTCGATAGGGTTCTCGTTACAATATGCTCTCATTTTATAGTCTGTTATGCAACTTAAATCATTTTATAATCTCGTAATTTAATATTGTCAATAACATGGAATGGTTTCTACATATTTCTCAAACTAAGAAGCAAGAAATATTCTTACGGTACTTCATAAAAATGCCATTGTAACCTGTGGATTTAGAATAAAAATTTTCAATTTTTGTTAACATTTGGTTCTATAATAATGATTTATGACATTTGTTGGGAATAAATGCTTTTAAAAATAATGCTTAATAATTTTTATTAAAATAGTCTTATATGTAACTTTTGGGATAACATTTTATGTAACACATGTTAGTGATTATAAAACATATATTTTATTCATCTTGTTATTTGAATTAGTAGTCTCTGTAATCCAACTTTGTTGTGTTTACTAGAACGTGGTTTAGGACTTGAAAATGGTGGAAACATGTGATGGTACAATTCTGGTACGATAATAATTTTGTAAACCTATGGTCCTAAAAACCATAATTATTGTATTTTTATTCTATAACCATTTATTTTGTAATAATAATAAATTTTATTTCATAATCCCTATAAAGTTTTGGTGAATAAACTATAGAATATTTTAAACAACACACTTTGGAGTTAACAGGATTTCGGTCAAATTCGCTGGAAAGCTACAAATGTCGAAAAAACTGTTTGTCACAGATAAGCAGTAAACAACCAAGCCCACGATTACGTCAGACACAAGGAATGCAAGACGCATTGTATGCGACTGGGCTGGGCTGCTGAACAATGAGCCAGTGATGTAGTTTTGCCACACCTCCGCAATGTTTAACAAAGAAACTGTGTCATTTTCGCCTGGACCGTGAATTGGGCCGGTCGGCTATTCACGGCCGGCGTATTCACTAAGTGTGTTTATGTAAATTTTACACCACCAAAAGTGGGTTAATAACTGTTAATAAAATAATAATAATGTTGGTACTGTAACTAAACTTGAGTGGGTGTCATCGGCCAAGTGAAACCGACAAGAATCTGGTAACGGTCCAGACTTTTACGTGCAGCCATAAAATCTGCCAAAGTGTGATCCGAGGGGGGACACTACAATTCGAGAGTGTGTGCCCTAAGACGATGTAAATAATCAGATTTTGCACGTGCAAGGATTTGAGTAGTGCGATGTCATCAACTCAAACTCGAAGCTAAGTATCAGCTACAACTATTTGTTATCAAAGAAAATAGTAAAATGACCAATATTCAGTAAATGCATTTCAATAAAAATTATTCATAAAAATGAGCTCATAAAAAATAATAATTGTACCAGAGAGTGAGAGAGAGAGAGAGAGAGAGAGAGAGAGAGAGAGAGAGAGAGAGAGAGAGAGAGAGAATAACAAATACTATTTAAAAAGTGCTGGGTTGTGCAAGTAAATGTATATATATAAAACACATATGAAAATGTTTAATGTTTCAGAGAGTTTAAAAAATATAAATAACTGTGTAGGTATTTTGGAGGGCTTGTGAAAGGGAAATTTAACGTAATTTTGTCGCCACCTGGCGGAGAATAGATGTAATTGAATTTCATAAATAAACAGGGTAATGTCATATGGTAAACCATTTAACAAAGTATCATTATTTCAAATAACACTTTCCGCTACTAAAGCTCGCTTAAATGAATTCCTGCCCTTTAAAGGTAAGTAAAACTTCACGTTTATATTTACGTTCTTGCATATCAAGATGGCGCCCGATCTTTGAAATTAAATACAATTATTGGCTAAGTGCAAAGTGTAAAGATATTATATTTTAATAAAAAGTAATATAACATTTGGCTTTCCCGACCAGGGACACTACGTAAAATTTTATTTTATGTGGGTAAGCCTACGGAGAGAGAGGAAAAGTTATTTGAAGTAATAGACATAATTTTAAATACGTAAACATAACCTAACTTCCACGAGGTTATGTTATAAGGTTGTATGCATGCGGGTAATATTAAAATAAGCAAAATGAATACCGATAAAGGTGCTAATGTAGATGAAACAGTCGCGAGTGAGATGGACGTTAAATTGAACCCAATTAGTCAGATCAGTGAAACCAGTGTTACTGAATTAAATCCCATTCCATTAACCCCCATCTCAACTCAAGACATAAATAAACCAGATGAGACAGCTGTTTTGATGCAGTTACTATTACATAAATTCGATGAACAAAGTAACACATTTGATGAAAAGTTTACTAACTTAATGACAAATTTGATGAATTAAAGACTGAAATTAAAAAACGTAACGATAATCTTGATAAACAATGTGACAAAGTGATTAAAATGTTAGATGAGAGGTTAATTCAAATAAGTAACAATGAAAATAAGGTGAGTAACAATGACAATTTAAATAATGAGTTTACAGGTAGTAACAATGGTATAATTAAGAATATGGTGTCAGAAAATGATGGTGAGAATATTATGAGTGATAATGAGATGTTTGTGTGTGTTGAGTCAGAGAGAGAACTGAGAGACAGTATATTTGTAAAAGAGATGCAGGGGGTAGAATTTTCCGTTGATGTTGTGGTAGGGGGTGAAGTCAAGTCCTCACGTATTTTTAATAAGGATGAGAGTTCCTTAGATTTATATTTGGGAGACGATAGGTCTACAAATAGAATTCCTTGGTGTTTTTGTGTACCTCATAGGTGGTGCAGTAATTTTGAGTTAGTGACCCCTGCATATTTGGAGAGAGAGAGAGTGAGTAGTTTGGTGTTATGGTGAGAAATATATTGAGAGAGAGAATAAGAGAGTAATAGAGATTTTTAAAGTAAATAGAAAGTATAGAGAATTTGTAGAAAGGTTAGGAGTAGAGATGTGGATGAAAATAATGAATACTTAGCTTGTAGTAAAATTGAGATAACAATAATAATAGATGATGACAATAATGATAACAATTACGTACCTTGGGAAGTAACGGATGTAGCTGTAGATAATTATGATGACAATATGACTAACATGATTATGACATATGATACTGAGGTAGACCGAACCATTCCCGATCGTGACATGGTATATGATAAAAAGATACAGAATAAACATATTAATTCTGGAAATGAGATTGTGGAAGAGTATAAAATTTTAAACCAATATTATATAAATAATAATAATATCATTTATATGATAAAAAATATGTTGTACCGACCTAAGATTAGAATGTTATTCAATGATGGAGGGTAGATTGTTTTATTGTGTAATGAACATTTAATATATGTGAACAGTGATTTTGAAATGGACTGCATATGGACTGATTTTGATTAATGATAAAATAAGAAGTTGGATTGTATATTTTTAATGGTATTTATGTCAATGTATTTATGTATTTTGATGTTGTGTATTACAGGTAAATTTTATGTACACCATGTTTTAGTAATTGTTTTAATAATTAACAATTAACATGTTTTTTATTTTGCTAAACAAGTGAAAGTAATAGTGAAAATTTTAAATAATTGAATAATAATTGAAGATTAATCACTGAATTAATGTGGTACAAAAGAAATTTGTACTAAATTTATAATTGCAGTGGTAATGAAGTTAAATTATTAATTTGTAATAAATAAAAAATTTCTAATGAATAATAAATGATTAAGTATAAATATATATTTGAATATTGAGATGTACTGTTATTAGTAGGTGAGAGATAAATTTTATAATGCAATTGTCAATGATCACAGTAAGTGTTTAAAAGGGGATATAGCCTAGGTGTATTAAAATAAAGGCAGGTGAGTTATTCAGTTAAAGTTAATGGGAGTTGGATAGCTAAGAATTTTAAAGAAAATAATACAGAGAGAGTATTAGATATTTTAGTGACACAGTAGTTAGTGATTATATGTAGAGGTGAGTAAAGTAAAGGTTAAACATTTATTTGTTACTGATGATATTTTGTAGTGGGGGTGAGGTGATAAGGAGTGACCAACGTATAGCATTGTGGCAGGTAATAGCGTAGTTTAAGGGAGTGTTTGTCGATATTTTGGAAGGGCAAAATATTATGTATGTATATAGCCAGGTAGGGAACACCCATCCCTGTACAAAGACGCGCGGTGCCATAGGATTTTAAAATGGAATTAGTGAAGGTGTTTATAATTGAGAATTTGGTGTCATGGTAGGTAAATATGGTTGTTAATTAGGAAGAAAGGTGAGTAAGATTATAAATGTTAGTGCCTATATAATAAGTCAAAACATAGTGAATACAGGAGTCACCCAGACTAATCAGTGATAAAATGTGAAAGGTTAGGTAGAAAATTCAGAGTAGAGAGGTAATAAGAAATGAAATAATAATAATGTAATATGAATATTGTAATGTAGTCGTGTGTACGGCTACCGTTTTACTCTGTAAAATGTGAATAATGTACAATTTGTGTGTAATGGGTGTAACGTGTCTTCTCTATCCGTCGTTCAAATGCATGCAACTTCCGCAGATTTTGTCCGTTGCGAACGTACGAATAACCAGGTCTCGATGTTCTTACCTGTTGTTCACTAGGGGTGTGAAAATCCCGGTGGCGCCAAATTGTTTTATTAAAACAATTAAAATAAATTTTCAATGTGTATGGCCAGCGCCGCTCAGGCGATTTGAATAATTCAAATGTTTCCGCCTGCCTCGGCCATCTGTAGCAGCCAGTAGCTCATTGCGTTGGCTGTGCGGTCGCTAGTCGTCAACACTACTTGTCTGCTAAAATGTACATAAATTATTGTCTACCTCCTAATGAAATTATAACACCATGGTTACACTCAATACTTATTTATTTTTTATTAATGATTAGTTATTCATTTAATACAAATTATATTTCCCTTTTTAATACAAATGCTCCGGTTATATATGAGACAACTCTACAGGGTTTGACAAATCGATATCTGAACTGATTAACAGACTTTCAGTAATGGCGTCTGTTGGAAATTATACACAGGTTCGTTTGTCACAGGTTCTTGAGATTACGTTAAAAGGATTACTAATGTTTAAAACAATAAAAATACACACCCTTACATCAGTTAAACTTAAATACTATACGGTGTAGGTATAATTTGTTTAGTGTAGTGTAGTAAAAGTGTTTACAAGCTATTGGTAATTAATAACAGGTTATCTTTGCCAGTTTATAAATTTTCAGTGACTTAGTTTTTCTTTTTAATCTTTGAAAGTAATTATGTTCAGTTTAGTGAGATTTCGACCTTTAGTGAGAAATAATTAACGTGAGTTTATTTAGAAATTTGGGTAATTTAATAGGTACTTATCACTTCAGTAGACAGGACGAACTCATTCGATCTGGTATTAAGGAGTTATGCTGCAATCATCTTTAATTTGCTTTGGTTCGGGACTTCGGGCACCTTTTCCAAGTTAATCGGCAGGATTTTATTTTCTTTTTTCTTTAATTCGGCTTCGACATTAGTTATATGGTTCCAGCCATCGTCTTCTTTCTTGGGATTCACTTGCTAGTAACTTCTTTTGAGATTTTTGATGTTTTAATTGACAATTTTGATCATTCCAAAACTAGCGTCTATTCAACGAAAGTGTCATATAACGAGTAAAGAAATCTAACGGTAATTAGCAACCAAACGACTGTTGTCATAGTAACCAATTAATCCCGATTGGTTAATTCTGAAGTAGTCTATTGTTATCAAATTTTGAATTTTTATTCAAAATAGTTGCATATCTTCTTATTGATTAAATTCTTCAGTCCTCTTCCCTACATATTAAATATTATCACCACTGTTATTATTTCCTTTCAAAGATTAATTTGGTATCACATAATGTATGGTTTTATGAAATATCAATGTTTGTACAAATCTGTTAATATTTGGTATTTACATTTCTCCTTTAAACTAAGTTCTTATGCTAATATTTTTTCTTTAAACTGATTTATAAATTATTCTCGGCTATTTACTTGCCTTGAATTTCTTAATCTCCTGGTTTTTTTTATACAGTTTGCAATTATTTGTCGTTGACAGCTATACATTTCCCAGGCCTTAGTAGCCATTGATTATTTTTATTTAATTTATTCTAATTATATTTCATTTCATTACAATGTTTTTGTTCTGTTGTTATAATTGATTTGTTTAGTGGTTGTTGTGTCTTGAGTTTGTTTTTGTTCTGATCATATGTCAAGATTATTTTCTATGTCTTAATACTTAAAATATAACACTTAGGCCTATGGACTGTAAGTTCCCTCCAGCCATATCCTCTTCATAATTGAAACAAACAATTCTTTACAAGTTATTATTAACTGTTGGTTTTAATATTAATTTCCTTCTTTGCTACTACTCTGAGTAATAAACATCATTACTTCTTGTAAACTTATTTAACTTAATTTCCCTCATAACATAGGGTATTTACCAATTATATATTTAATTACTTAAATCTTTACTACTCCTTTTCTACATTCCATGTTAACACAAACAGTTTATTTTACCTGGGCTTTCTCCCCTAAATAATATTGTATTCTTTATCTATTTCGACTCTAAACACTATCTCTAATTACCCTTAACTATACAATTTTTTTATAATCCCACTCTTAAATCCTTCATTGGTCCATCATTGATTTATTGAGTGTTTACTTATCTATCACTATCTTTTTAATTATACTATTGTTTACAATATCCTTTTTCACACATCACTTTCACTGTTATCACTTTTTATTTTACACGTTTATTGGTGGGTAAACCCTATTATTATTTCTCCTTGTCACTTAATTATTTTTCATTATATTTCTCACTATCTCACTATCTTTACAAATTTTATTTGTATCTAATGAGTTCATGTCTTTTTGTAGATTTCTTACTTACATATACTACTAATTCGTGGGTTAGTGTATTTTTATTTAATGGGTTTTTATGAATTATGAGTTATATTTGTCACATAGATAATATTAACATTTCTTTTTTATATTGGTTATTCACCGGTTTCGTTTCCTTTATGATATTGGATGGTATCATCTCCCCCTTCCCTCTTCTACATTATTTGTCTGTGTTTTATCACCTTGGTTCATTTTATTTTCTTTGTAGTTGGTTTGTTCCATTATTTAAATTCATTTTTCTTCTCCTTCCCTTCCATCTTGTTTCGCTTTATTTTGGTTAATATCTGGCCAATCTCTGGGGTTGGGTCAAAGTCATTTGTCTGTCAGTCTAGTTTGTATTTCTTATTTAGTAATCACCTTTGGTTTACTATTCTTCCTCCTTCACTCTTAATTATATTTACTATTTTCGTTCTCTTTATTATTTATTTATTAAAATATATTATTTCTTGGCATTTTTTACATACTTATTGATATCAAATATGATCTGGGTTTGGCAATGTTATAATATTAATAATAACTTTGAAATAAATTTTATAATTATGATCAATAATTGATAGTTAATTGATAAAAGTTTAATAACTAAAAGAATTAATTAATTAATAGAAACAGTAATCTTAGTACGTAGGCTTTCACGGCCGGTGTCAATATGATTAGATAAAACTTCCGGGCTGAAAGGCCGTGGTCGATTGCTTGATGTATTGGAGCTAAACGTTTCGGCCGCACCACCGGTGGCCATCTTCAGTAGCAAAATTGTGTTCGAATAGATGACACGCCGAACACGTCCCTAATGAACTGGGAACAAGCAACAGTGAGTTACGGCTACGATGCCTCTATTTATAATTTTTTGGCCGCTTAAGGTGTATCACGCGGACCAATGAGAAGCCAGCTCGTCATTCTTGATTCTGATTGGCCATGGAAAATAAACCATGCCAGACACTATTTAAGGAGATGCTTTCACCTCGGCGGTTCATAGCGACGGACGCATTCTTATGAATATGGATGGACTCCAGATGCAGGCGAGTGAAGTAACCCCGGACAGAAGACAACACGCGGGCTTCATCAAACATCACCCGGTGATCATCGTGGGAAAGAGCGTGTTCAGCAACTGCGGACTTTTCCGGCTGGCCCAGGCGGCAGTATCTCCGATGTTCAGAGAGGCGCGTCCGGACACTACGCTTCATGGTGCCTATGTAGACCTAGCCACACGTACAAGGAATACTGTACACCCCGCACGACGAGAGTGGATCCCTGGCGTCTTTCACCGGTCGCAGGAACTGTTGGATCTTTTTGGTTGGCTTGAAGATCGTCCTGACGCCCCGCTTACTCAGCAACTTGCCGATGCGGTCAGTCACGCCACGGATGTAGGGCAAGACAGCAGAGCCAACAACCTCAGGCGACACCGACTGTCGGCGGAGTTGCGAGCCTTTGAGGGAATTAAAATGGGATGACTCCATTGTCATTGTGCCGGCGGATAAGGGGAGCGCCACTGTGGTCTTAAACACCGAAGACTACCAGCGGAAGATTGAAGGTTTATTAGATCCGGCCACTTATCGGAGGCTGAACAAAGATCCGACTACTACTGTTCTAAGAAAAACGGATTCTTTGGTTAAGCAATCTTCTCTGGCGCCTGATGTGAAGATGGCCGTCCGGTGTTCGGAGGCCCTTCCCCCTCGTCTCTATGGTTTACCGAAGATCCATAAGGAAGACCTTCTGCTGCGGCCCATCGTCAGTGCTATTGGCTCGCCTACTTACAACTTGGCAAAGCACCTCACTGGATTGCTCAAGCCGCACATCGGGCAGACAGATTCTTTCGTCCGGGACTCTTCTGATTTCCTCTGGAGGATCCGGGAGTTGGTGCTGGAGCCTGGCGATGTTCTCGTGAGTTTTGATGTGGTCTCTCTTTTCACCATGGTCCCTGTTCAGGAGGTCTTGGGGTATTTGGGTGACCTGTTCTCGGCGGACATCACTGCTTTGTTCCGGCAGGTCCTAACAACGACCTACTTCCAGTGGAATGGCGGCTTCTATGAACAGTTGGATGGCGTCGCGATGGCAAGTCCTCTCAGCCCTGTGGTTGCAAACTTCTATATGGAGAAATTTGAGGAGTTGGCAATTTCATCTGCGCCTCTCAAGCCGAAGTGTTGGTTGCGGTATGTGGACGACACTTTCGTGGTCTGGAGCCATGGGGACGAGGAGTTGGAACGCTTCCTTGGACATCTGAACGCTGTGCACCCGCGCATACAGTTTACGATGGAGCGCGAGAGTGGTGATCAATTGGCTTTTCTGGATGTGTTGGTCCTGAAAAGGACCGATGGCAGCTTGGGACATAAAGTTTATAGGAAGCCAACGCACACCGACAGATATCTGCACAAGTCCTCCAATCATCATCCTAGGCAGAAGAGGGCGGTGCTGAAGACTCTGGTAGACCGGGCAAAAAGAATCTGTGAGCCCCAGTATCTCGAAGATGAGTTTCGGCATCTCGAGGAAGCACTGCGGTCCAACGGCTATTCTGCTGCGGAGGTTAGGAGAGCTGCCCTGCCGAGAAGATCTGGTAGGCCGGACGAGTCGGTGTCGCCTGAGGTTGTTGGCTCTGCTGTCTTGCCCTACATCCGTGGTGTGACTGACCGCATCGGCAAGTTGCTGAGTAAGCGGGGCGTCAGGACGATCTTCAAGCCAACCAAAAAGATCCAACAGTTCCTGAGACCGGTGAAAGACGCCAGGGATCCACTCTCGTCGTGCGGGGTGTACAGTATTCCTTGTACGTGTGGCCAGGTCTACATAGGCACCACGAAGCGTAGTGTCCGGACGCGCCTCTCTGAACATCGGAGATACTGCCGCCTGGGCCAGCCGGAAAAGTCCGCAGTTGCTGAACACGCTCTTTCCCACGACGATCACCGGGTGATGTTTGATGAAGCCCGCGTGTTGTCTTCTGTCCGGGGTTACTTCACTCGCCTGCATCTGGAGTCCATCCATATTCATAAGAATGCGTCCGTCGCTATGAACCGCCGAGGTGAAAGCATCTCCTTAAATAGTGTCTGGCATGGTTTATTTTCCATGGCCAATCAGAATCAAGAATGACGAGCTGGCTTCTCATTGGTCTGCGTGATACACCTTAAGCGGCCAAAAAGTTATAAATAGAGGCATCGTAGCCGTAACTCACTGTTGCTTGTTCCCAGTTCATTGGGGACGTGTTCGGCGTGTCATCTATTCGAACACAATTTTGCTACTGAAGATGGCCACCGTTGGTGCGGCCAAAACGTTTAGCTCCAATACATCAAGCAATCGACCACAGCCTTTCAGCCCGGAAGTTTTATCTAATCATAGAAACAGTAATGTTTATAATTTTATACACAAATTTCAAGATGTAGAATGTGTAAATTCTTAAATGTGAATTGGTTATTTCAATGTATTAACCATATTAATGTATCAGTGTTAATTATGAGTGTATTATTATGTATTATATAATATGTATTATGTTTTTTATGTATTAACATAGGAATTTGAACATGATGTATAAGAAATAGTGTGTGTGGAGGAGAAAGAGGGGTAAATATTATTAACAGCGCCAGTTTAATTAACTGTTAATAATAATAATATTAATAATAATAAGATTTTACTTTTTTTTATAAAATGTTTTTCTCCCTGTTTGAGTAATTAATTTAAAGGGAGATTTTGGTAATTATATCCATAAATTTGGGATTTATATATATTTATTATATCCATGTATTTCATTTAGATATATTTGCTTCTTCTATAATTATATTAATTATGAAAACAGAAAGGGTTAATTATTATCGATGGGAATCGAAAAGATTTTTAAAATAAAGGATAGTCAATGAAGAGAATGGCACTTCTATATAATTCTTGTTGAGTTGAAGCAAACCCAGTGCTTCTTAACGCAAACCAGCACATAGCTAAGGGGAAACGGATCAGTTAGGGATATAGCATATACCAAGCCACTATTTTGATATTTTTGATTTATTGTTTCAGTGTTTGGTGATGTTGTGACGGCGGTCCTGAGCTGGCCAGAGCGTCAGAGCAGGAGCGTTACGCGCCTGATTGGCCTTATGGTGTTGGGATCTTGAAGGAGAAGTCCAGTAAGGTCATGCAGGTACTGTCATCATCATCGGACCACGGGTGAGTTATTGTATTTCTTTTCATATAAATTCTAAGGGGGTTGTGGCGACATATCCTGGCTGATCCCTTTAGGAAGTTCGAATGTGTCAATGAAAGTTTTTATGCTTCGGCATAAAATCTTTCATTGAGCGGGTTTTGTGACGGTACAATTCTGGTACGATAATAATTTTGTAAACCTATGGTCCTAAAAACCATAATTATTGTATTTTTATTCCATAACCATTTATTTTGTAATAATAATAATAATTTTATTTTGTTAACTCATAAACTTTTATAACTTTATTAATAGACGTAATTTGCAACTATATACCTTCGGCTAGTGCAGCCGCCATGTTGTCTAATACGAACTCAAATTTTTTGTACTCACTGTGTCCAAGTATCGTTGGACGAGCTGAAAAATTACAAGATGGTTGCTTGAAATGATTACCCCATATTTACTTGTATATTTTTAAACCTGTATTTATTCATTATCTGAGCATTATATACTTATAACAAAACCAAAATTTACTCCCTACATCATTTATAAATTCACACATGGATGCAATACATTTTCTTTACATATCAACCTTCTTTAGGGTATATTTAAACAATATAAGTAAAATTCAAATTAAACTTGCTACACATTGAAATATATGTTGAAAATTATTAAATTATTTTCCCATAACGTAAACCAGTGCTTAGGATTTTAGATTAATTTAGGTACCCTCACGCACACATTCACTCTATGTCATACACATGGTACAATATGTTTATTAATTATTGAGCTCAAATTTAAAAAAGGGGTCAGTATTTAAAAGATGTGAAAATGTCTACTTTCCTGATGTTGCGGAGAAATTCGACGTCATAGGTATCGACTCATGGCTTAGTTTGATGTTTCTTGTAGTTCTCATTTTACGGCCGAACTGTTAAAATTTTACCAATTACACACACTGTCTCTACTTTGCTGTTATACTAGACTGTTTTAAATGCAGAAATATATTAAAATTCACATTTTAACTGTTTTGCGGGCGACGAAAACTTCGCCTAGCCGGCGGATGCGCAGATAGATTGCGTCCGTTACTTGTAGTTGTTGTTTGCCGACTGCCTTTGTTTTGTCAGTGCGACGAAGCTGCTGGCGCTGACACACCTACATTCCAGCTTGGGGATCGTCACTGACGTAATATGTTGACGTCACATGGTCTGATGTTATTACATAACTTGTTTACCGTTTGTAAGTCATTGGAGCTAACCTTGACTCAATTTCGCTGGTTGTCTATTTCGTCTTTATAATATTCATGAATAATTTCACACTCACTGCCGCCAACTTCACTACCAACAAAATTTACCTTTCTGTTTACGTTTCCCCAAAATTATCGTAAAAAATGCTAATTCACTTTTATGTAAATACAAATTTATCTATTTCCTCGGGTAGGCCAAAATGTCCCGTTACAATTTCATAATCCCTATAAAGTTTTGGTGAATAAACTATAGAATATTTTAAACAACGCACTTTGGAGTTAACAGGATTTCGGTCGAATTCACTGGAAAGCTACAAATGTCGAAAAAACTGTTTGTCACAGATAAGCAGTAAACAACCAAGCCCACGATTACGTCAGACGCAAGGAATGCAAGACGCATTGTATGCGACTGGGCTGGGCTGCTGAACAATGAGCCAGTGACGTAGTTTTGCCCCACCTCCGCAATGTTTAACAAAGAAACTGTGTCATTTTCGCCTGGACCGTGAATGGGGCCGGTCGGCTATTCACGGCCGGCGTATTCACTAAGTGTGTTTATATAAATTTTACACCACCAAAAGTGGGTTAATAACTGTTAATAAAATAATAATAATGTTGGTACTGTAACTAAACTTGAGTGGGTGTCATCGGCCAAGTGAAACCGTCAAGAATCTGGTAATGGTCCAGACTTTTACGTGCAGCCATAAAATCTGCGAAAGTGTGATCCGAGGGGGGACACTACAATTCGAGAGTGTGTGCCCTAAGACGATGTAAATAATCAGATTTTGCACGTGGAAGGATCTGAGTAGTGCGATGTCATCAACTCAAACTCGAAGCTAAGTATCAGCTACAACTATTTGTTATCAAAGAAAATAGTAAAATGACCAATATTCAGTAAATGCATTTCAATAAAAATTATTCATAAAAATGAGCTCATAAAAAATAATAATTGTACCAGAGAGTGAGAGAGAGAGAGAGAGAGAGAGAGAGAGAGAGAGAGAGAGAGAGAGAGAGAGAGAGAGAGAGAGAGAGAGTGAATAACAAATACTATTTAAAAAGTGCTGGGTTGTGCAAGTAAATGTATATATATATATATAAAACACATATGAAAATGTTTAATGTTTCAGAGAGTTTAAAAAATATAAATAACTGTGTAGGTATTTTGGAGGGCTTGTGAAAGGGAAATTTAACGTAATTTTGTCGCCACCTGGAGAATAGATGTAATTGAATTTCATAAATAAACAGGGTAATGTCATATGGTAAACCATTTAACAAAGTATCATTCTTTCAAATAACACTTTCCGCTACTAAAGTTCGCTTAAACGAATTCCTGCCCTTTAAAGGTAAGTAAAACTTCACGTTTATATTTACATTCTTGCATATCAAGATGGCGCCCGATCTTTGAAATTAAATACAATTATTGGCTAAGTGCAAAGTGTAAAGATTTTATATTTTAATAAAAAGTAATATAACAAACACTGAAAGGCCTCATCCGGAACATGACAAGTAGCAGTTTGGCAAGTAAACACGACAAAGTTGGAATGTATTTATATTCCTGTAAGAGTAATTCTAATATTAATTTTTAAGCAATTTTGTATGTTATTGGGTTTACAGGGCTTGCGAAGTTGGCAGGAAGGATGTAGTAAAGATACTGCTGGACACAGAGGCAGATGGAAGGATCCATCCTGTTACTCGCTACTCTCCACTTTACATTGCTTGCTTCAAAGGACATAAGGATGTTGTTGAATTGTTGTTAAAGGTAACATTCGAGTAATATTTTACTGGTTATTGAGACATGCTGGTTACATTGCTTAAGACAGAGAGTGGCTATATATATATTTCATCTTACTTTCTTCTGTTTTCTCCACCGTTGTGAGGATATAGCCTAGTAGGCTGTGTTTCCTGTATTCCCTCACAATTCTAATGTGAGATTTGTATTTTTGTAGGACTTTAAAATGAAATGTTTCTTTATCCTTTTGCTGGTTCCTCCTTATTTTCACCCGTATGGGGTTGATTGTTGGAGTTCCCAAGCGGGTGATGTCATCGGCCACGTCAGATGGCGTGCTGTGTGATATTCAGTTAAACACAGGATTGCACAAACAAACTATATATTGTTTGCCAAAGAGTATTTCTTCCAAATAATTTTTATTTATGTTTTGAAACTTCGTAGTTTAATCACACACTCCAAAATGTCCAACGCCATGAACAATGCTTTAATACGTCATTACTTTATATTGTGAAACAGGTTTAAACCGAATTTATTGTGAAACTGAGTCTCCTTTAAATTAAACTTAAATAGTCTTTACACTCACAAAAATTATAGAAATTATAAAATGTTAAAAGTTCCAGTGTCCCTGGTTCCACAAACACACTTATAAACAACTGTGTCGTATGTAATGTGATACTTACATATTCACTTTTTGATTACTGGTTTCTTTTCATTATGAAAATTTCACTGTCTTTGTCCTGTCAAACATTGTTCCTAGTTCTCGTCTGCACTCAAGTAATAATTTTGAATTTTTACATGTTAAAATACTGTTTCATCTCCAGTGCAAATGCCAGAGGTGTTAGGTGAGTTTCTACAGGGACTAGTCAAGTGATAGTCGGAACTAAAATTAAGGTATCACTTGTCTCAATCTACAATGTGACAGCTTTTGGTATCAGCTACATTCACTTAAAACTTAATATTTACCATCATCTCCATTTATTTTGCCAAACCAATTTTTATATATGCTTTGGTGATTTCTTTCTTACATACACATATAACAAAATGTTTTCTTTAACACTTTAATAACTATATGATTACTTATAATTCAGGAGCTCGGAGGAGAAAATAGATTTTTTTCTTCAGAATCCTATTTTCTGACACATTAAGAAGACGGTAATACCACTATCATGTCTATATTTGCCCTTAGTACTTTGTAAATAGCATAAAACTGCATAAAACCAGCTGAGAGCTTAGTGTTGTAATATTGGAGGAGTAATAAGCTGTCATATACTGCACGGTGCCACACATCAGCATGATCTTTTGCTTAGGTTTGCCCTTTCTCCACCGCGCTTAATCATAGTTATACTTGGCTTGATATGTCTATGAAAAGTTTGGTCAGTATGAGTTGGTATTTCGATGTGATTAGTTCATTCTTTCTTACATTGCATACATTGTTTCTTTATTATTCTAATAGTGTCTTATTATAATAGTGCCATTACAACAGCGGGTGTGAGTGTGGGGTTTTTTTTTTTGTAAAATGGCAAGTAACAATAGGTCAAGGAAAAGGCAGAAACATACAGAAAATTGGGTTATTAATAAATGTAAGAAACTATGAAATTTAAAAAGGATAAAATAATTCACTGATTTCAGATTTTTTAATGCTAACATTCATAAATATTTTAAATTTGAACGTATGTTAATCATTAATGTTAGTTGTTTCTATTTTTACATTTTAGTTTTCTTTCATTTAAATAATTTTCTTTTTTTTTTAAATAATAAACATTTTTTCGTACTTTCAATAATGCATACTAATCACTATTTAATTTTAATTTCAAGAAATATACTAGACTTTACATTTTACACAGTAGTATGTAATTTGATATTAACACCTAGTGATAAGTTATCAACATTTCTAATTTTCTTCAAGTAATTCAAGTTTTAGAATAACATTAAAATTTTTGTGTTTTTTATATTATTATTTTACTTATCATCACTTATTTATAAATAACTATAAAATAATCAGAATCTATTTTTAATACTGAAATACATATTCGCCCTTTTTATCCTGAGAGTATTCACAAACTTTAAACACGATTTTCCAACACCATGATTTTTATATTCGCCCTTTCTACTCCCAGCTCTTGAACTACAGTCTGTCTTTTGATACCCCAACTGCACTATCGATTCATGAACTGGTGTGATTTTAAGTAGACTTCTGTACCGTTACAGTCTTCACGTGACACTCTACTACTGGTTACGAAACATGCATGTCATTAGAAGCATTCAACCTAAAGAATATTTTTTTAAACCGTCACAGAGCTTTAACAATTTTTTAGTGGCCAATTTCCTGAGGTTCACACAAAATTTTATTTAAGCACATTGTTAGAATTTTGTCAACCATCCCATTAATTACCATTCATTACCATTTGATAATTACCATTTTGTCAAACTAGTACTGACTAACTTGAGGGAATGAAGTCAAATGTGCAGACTGTATACAGTTTAATGCTACTTTGGAAAGTGACTGAACAGGCTTGGTAGTAACGATCTTCATTGTCCAGTGTGCTTCGTCGCAAGGTATAGTTACTTCAAGTATAGTTGAAGTGCTACTCGGGAATTAAATGATTAAAATTGTGTCACCTACCTTTATTTGGACGTCAATTGAACCAAACTTAAATCTTGACGTTCTTGTGCAAATTAACCAGAGTGTCGTCTAGTGTACTCGGCAGAGAAAAACAGGTCAATGCAAATAACCAATACCTATTTATAATTTCATATAAAACATTAATTATTTGTTACCATTATTTTATTTCGTTTACTCTGTCGTTCTTGCTAAACTAACACATCAACAATTTCGTCTTTCTCTACATTTTGTATTATGGAAACAGATTCTGAAATATAGTTAAAAATAATTCCTATAACCTTGTATTTACTTATATAGATTATATTTAATCTTATTTACTTAACTAGATTACATCTATTTTGTAAGGCGACCCACTTTGCTCATGCTCCCAATCATACATTATACATTTTATATCGTAAAGCGCTTTATATTTAATTTTCATAATTAATATTGGTGTGGAATTTAGTTAAAATTGAAATGTTTTTGTCTGTTAACTGCTTATATTAGGTACTCATCCTTTCATCGCCGTCTCCACGCGGTTACACCATCACTGTTAACTCTCGAGTTTGCTAACACTCTCCGAAAATAAGTTTAGACTGTTATTACTGGCAGATTACTTGTGATTGATCACTATGACATGATTTCTCATTGTTTTAAACTAAAGTCACATGATTTACTGGTCGGCCGACCCTAATTTGCTCGAGCTAAGTTTTTATTCGACCACGCAGTCCGCTCATTGTAGTAAGACAGAGACGCTAACAGTCTTTTTTCAAGATGGCCAGCCGCTTCACCCGCGGCAACTTGGTATTTCATTGGCCAGGGGTACCACGTGACACGACAAATATTTAATACCGTATATAGTCCGTCCACTGCAACTGATCAACTAGCCATGTATGTGATAATTTAACTGTACGAACGGGCAGTTCCGTGCGCTCTCGCATTCCATAATACCTGCTAGCGGTACATGTTTACAGATTTTCTGGACCAACATGCAGATGGGTGTCACCTACAGGAATTTCTATTGTTACAGATTGAGGCCTTGTGTTGGTAACTATACTTCATCGTATTCACAATTGAAATAAAGAAAAACCCCTCAAATCTGTCCCGTTACAATAACCCCCAATGAGAGGTTTTCTGCTGAAACAGAAAAACTCATTGCTAAACCCTAAGAGGATCGGTGAGGATATGGTGCCAACAACCCCCCTTTAATTTCTTAATGCATCATGGGTAATCCACCCCCGTAGCTTGGCGACTATGGCTGCATCTGCTGACATTACTGGACTTCTCTGGGCGAGATCCCAACACCATAAAGTCAGACAGGTACACACCACACTACCACTTAACCTTGTAACATTCTAAATAAAATCAACAACTAGCCTTATACCATACCAGATCCTCAACTGATATATCTCCCCTTACATACATACTGGGTTGCCTTTAGCAAGTACTGGGTGCGTACATATTCATTACTACATTAGACACACTATCTCCACATTTATTACTAACGTAAAATTCAAATTTTGTTCAAACAGTGAAATAAACCTAAGTCCACTATCAAAAATTTACATTGATGTTAATTTAGATCATCTCTCTCAATTAATTAATTTCATCACAAATTTCAAATCCTTCCAAAAATTTCCAAAATCTTTTAAATGAATTTACTTTATCATTCTTATTAACTAAATGCTAACAATTATAATAAACAAATAAAAATAAACAACTTACTGCTATCATAAATTCAAAAATAACTACACTTGGTTACAAAAGACAACATAAGATAAACATCATGAATCAGCTGACACCTTCTCTACCTATAGTGAACATTAAAATTTAAAATAAAATTCTTTACTGCAAAGAACCAAAAAATTTCCTTTTTTTCCAAAAAAACTACTTTGCCAATTAAATGAAATAAAGAAAAACCCCTCAAATCTGTCCTGTTACATAGTCCAGAAATTATTTAATACCACTTGTACATGTGATAAGTTATAATCTTAAATATAAGTTTTAGCACTGAATCTGATATTTTATTTCCACACTGTAAACAGAAATTCCCTGAACTGGTGCAGCAGTACACTGTAGAGAAATGGTTACCGATACATGCTGCCTGTATTAATAATCATGTGCACATCATGGAGCTACTGTTGAAATTTCCATACCCTCAGCACCTTCTCTCAACATACAGGTAAGCAACTCCATGACTCTATTTTGTTATATAGTGTTATCATAATATAAATTATACTGTATTATTTTTTTACTACATCAAGTTTTTGTTGATTGTAGTGCATTGTTATTATTACTGTGGGTGTTATTTTCTTTTGTAAATGATCCATTTCAAAGGTTTTTAAAAATATATAAACACGTGGTCATTTCACAGTTGTTATTTAACTCTGACAGCTGTTTCAGCTTATTAAGCTATTGTCAAAGAGATCAGTGAACAACTAAACTAAACAAAGGCTGTTAGGGTGTTTAGTTTTTGTTCTAACATCCTTTGTTTAATGAAGAAATTTGTGTTAGTGGTTGAAATCACAATCAGAATGATCACTGTTGCACACCACTATATAAAAATTATCCCGATTAGCGCTTTCAAGCTTCACAGCCCATCGTCAGATCGGAATAGACAGGAAATATGTGAAAACAAACCCTTCACCCATATCCCCCACCCTGCTCACACACAACAAGCTATAATATAAATGACCCTTCCCCACCCCCTAAACCCTGTCCCACCATCTGTACAGTTACATATTTTTCTAGCAAATTCCTTTTGTTTCAGTGTTTTGTGTGTGTGTGTGTGTGTGTGTGTGTGTCCTTTTAAACTTACCCTCTTCCTCGCCACACACGTGGGTCGGTCACACACCCTTATTTAAAACATCCAATTAGTACTATGCAATATAATTCTTAATCTTATCTATCTGTCCTCTATCATTTACTTCTTAATCATGTTATAAAATATTTCTTCATTATCAAATTTAATTTTAATATTAATTAAATTGTCTAACCCTTTTTCTCTTTCTTTCAATATTTCTAACTCCTCTCTAAGCTTCTTTTCAACTGTGTTATTTACTACTTTTACAATTTCGTATTCTTCCAAAGGATTAACAAACTTATGGTTGTCTTCTGTGAAATGTCTTGCATATAACGAATTGGTTATTCTATTACCTTCTCCACGTTTGTGGTCAGACAACCTGCATACGAATTTTCGTTCTGTCTCACCTAGGTACACTTTGTTGCAGTCTTTACATTCTAATTTATAAATTCCGCTTTTCTGTAATACTGGAATTTTTTCTATATTCTTATTCCTTATCTTATCAAATACCGTTTCACATTTTTTAATAGCTATATCTACTCCATATTTATTAAAACATTTTATAATTTTTCTAGTATGTGAACCTATGTATGTCAATGCCCTGCATAATTCTTTTGTTCTGGTTCTATTTTAGCTTTTTGTATGTTAACCCTTTTCATAACTTTATCCACTATGTTGGTGTTATAATTATTATTCCTTACAATTCCCTTTATCGTTCTTAACTCCCTATCTTTTGATTCGGTCTCTTTTATACACTTCTGAGCTCTGTAACAAAATGAATTGATTGCCGCCATTTTATATCTATATGGGTGGTAAGACTCTCTTGGTATAATTATATCAGAATACGACTCTTTCCTAAATATCCCAAACTGTAGTTTCTCATTATCTTTAATTTCTATGTTTAAATCTAAGTAATTTATTTTCTTACCTCCTATCTCTTCTTTAAATTGTAAGTTTTTATCCTTATTATTTACCTCATTTATAAACTCATGCACTTCTTCTATGCTTCCTTCCCTACTAATACATCATCAACATATCTAGACCATAATTTTATATTGTCTTTATACTTAGTGGAAGTTATTAATTGCTTTTCAAAATCATTCATGTATATTTCAGCAAGAATAGGGGATAATGAAGACCCCATACGTAAACCTTTTTTCTGTATATAAAACTTGTTATTAAACCTAAAATAGTTCTGATTTACGCATTCTTTAATTACTTTCATCAATTGCTTTTTATACCTGTATTCTCCCATATTATTATCGTTTATTAACTTAATAACTTTATTTACTGTGATACTGGTAAACATGTCCTTAATATCCAGTGATATCAATTTTGTATTTACATTAATACTAATATTATCTAATTTTTCTATCAATTTTACATTATTCTCTATGTTGTATTTTGTCCCAAATTCATATTTCTCTTTCAGTACTCTGCTAACTTCCTTTGATAATTTATAAATAGGTGCATTAATAAACTTAATAACTAATAATAATATAACTTAATAATTTATTAAGTTAATAAACGATAATAATATGGGAGAATACAGGTATAAAAAGCAGTTGATGAAAGTAATTAAAGAATGTGTACATCAGAACTATTTTAGGTTTAATAACAAGTTTTATATACAGAAAAAAGGTTTACCTATGGGGTCTTCATTATCCCCTATTCTTGCTGAAATATACATGAATGATTTTGAAAAGCAATTAATAACTTCCACTAAGTATAAAGACAATATAAAATTATGGTCTAGATATGTTGATGATGTATTAGTAATTTGGGAAGGAAGCATAGAAGAAGTGCATGAGTTTATAAATGAGGTAAATAATAAGGATAAAAACTTACAATTTAAAGAAGAGATAGGAGGTAAGAAAATAAATTACTTAGATTTAAACATAGAAATTAAAGATAATGAGAAACTACAGTTTGGGATATTTAGGAAAGAGTCGTATTCTGATATAATTATACCAAGAGAGTCTTACCACCCATATAGATATAAAATGGTGACAATCAATTCATTTTGTTACAGAGCTCAGAAGTGTTTAAAAGAGACCGAATCAAAAGATAGGGAGTTAAAAACGATAAAGGGAATTGTAAGGAATAATAATTATAACACCAACATAGTGGATAAAGTTATGAAAAGGGTTAACATACAAAAAGCTAAAATAGAACCAGAACAAAAGAATTATGCAGGGCATTGACATACATAGGTTCACATACTAGAAAAATTATAAAATGTTTTAATAAATATGGAGTAGATATAGCTATTAAAAAATGTGAAACGGTATTTGATAAGATAAGGAATAAGAATATAGAAAAAATTCCAGTATTACAGAAAAGCGGAATTTATAAATTAGAATGTAAAGACTGCAACAAAGTGTACCTAGGTGAGACAGAACGAAAATTCGTATGCAGGTTGTCTGACCACAAACGTGGAGAAGGTAATAGAATAACCAATTCGTTATATGCAAGACATTTCACAGAAGACAACCATAAGTTTGTTAATCCTTTGGAAGAATACGAAATTGTAAAAGTAGTAAATAACACAGTTGAAAAGAAGCTTAGAGAGGAGTTAGAAATATTGAAAGAAAGAGAAAAAGGGTTAGACAATTTAATTAATATTAAAATTAAATTTGATAATGAAGAAATATTTTATAACATGATTAAGAAGTAAATGATAGAGGACAGATAGATAAGATTAAGAATTATATTGCATAGTACTAATTGGATGTTTTAAATAAGGGTGTGTGACCGACCCACGTGTGTGGCGAGGAAGAGGGTAAGTTTAAAAGGATGCGCGCACACACACACACACACACAACACTGAAACACAAGGAATTTGCTAGAAAAATATGTAACTGTACAGATGGTGGGACAGGGGTTAGGGGGTGGGAAGGGTCATTTATATTATAGCTTGTTGTGTGTGAGCAGGGTGGGGGAGAGGGGTGAAGGGTTTGTTTTCACATATTTCCTGTCTATTCCGATCTGACGATGGGCTGTGAAGCTTGAAAGCGCTAATCGGGATAATTTTTATATAGTGGTGTGCAACAGTGATCATTCTGATTCTTTGTTTAGATTAGTTGTTCACTTATCTCTTTGACAATAGCTTAATAAGCTGAAACACCTGTCAGAGTTAAATAAAAACTGTGAACATACCAAGTGTTTATATATTTTTAAAAGCCTTCGTATTAATATGTTTCTCCAAGTGCCCAGTGAGTCATCAATTAATATCGTGATCCACTTCATTTTTTAAATTAACACCTAAGTTTTTTTTCGAAGACATTCTTGTATTAAGAGAAACTACAGGCTCGTAATTGAAAAGCCTGTAGGACAAAATATTTGTGTATGTACTTTTATTTTAAATAAATAGCGTATATAAAAAATTTATGATGAGAAGTGTATCATCAAAAATAAATTTTCAGAGTACTAAACAAAAGTTCATCATATCTGTTTATTAAAAACATTAATTTGCCCCCCAAAAGTAATGACCTCTGAAACCTTTTTAACACTTTAGACCGTGGCCTTAGGAAATACCTTGTATTATGGCTATTTTTAAACATTGCAAGATTTGTCCAAAACTCCATGAATTATGTACAAATTGAAAGATGAGACTTTGTATTTGCATTACTTGTGTGATATCATATACAGTTTTACTTAATATAAGCAGAGTAATGGATTTTGTTCCAAGTAGGAAAAAAAATAAAACAAGCTCACGTCTTAAATTTTTTTTTCTGTTTTCACATAATAAACATAAAACTTCAGATATTATACCCTGTGCTTCAAAAAAGTTTGTCTTGAAAGGAAGGCTATGTTGTGACAGAAGTCTAATTCTGGTCATGGGTATTTTAATACTGTTAACATAAAATGAAGGGTGTTATAATTGTGTGTGTGTGTGTGTGTGTGTGTGTGTGTGTGTGTGAGAGAGAGAGAGAGAGAGAGAGAGAGAGAGAGAGAGAGAGAGAGAGAGAGAGAGAGAGAGAGAGAGAGAGAGAGAGAGAGAGAGAGAGAGAGAGAGAGAAGGAGAGAGAGAGGGGGGCATGTAGACAAATATGTGCATGCATTTATATGTTTGTTGATCACTCATTTTAAACATTTTTAATTTATTTACTTAAATAATAATATGAATAATCGTGTAACACAAATACAAAAGAATGTATTCTTATTCTTTAAGTTTTATGCCACGAATACCCATATGAATTATACTTTTTAACTGTGATTCGTAATTGTTGGTGACCAAGAAGGCAGTGATAGATAATTGTTAGCATACAGATATATACAGTTTTATTGTATTGTTAACATTTATCATAAATTGTATATTTATTTCAAAGTATCAAATACAATATAAACAAAAATTTGCGGATAATAAACTCAAAGTAAAAACACAGTATTAATGAATTTTATAGAAATTGAAATTGTTTTCACCAAACCTCTTAATAAGTTATGAATATTTATTATGAAGTAACATTATGTCTCATAGCTTAATTATTGTATATATTGTAAGTATATAAATATTCAAAAGAAGAGTGTCAGTTGAAGTTGTGGTATGTAACCTGTAAAGAATTTTTTTCTTTTAATTTTGAGGGTTAAGGCTTATCTGCCGAGGTCGGAGTATTCATGGCTTAGTATCTGGGCAGCTATACAGGCTGACTTCGAACTTACCAGGTTTTATTATTTATTTTTGGTTTTAGTCTGCAAATGTTTAGTGAAGGGTCTTAGCTTTAGTTTTTTTTAGTGTGGGTTTGAATAGCAGCAAGTGATTTGTGCTTTTGCTGTTGGTTTGTGTTTTACATAAGGTGAACATTTTATATATTACTACTAAAACAAATTATGTAATGGATTGTCTTATAAGTGTCAAAATATTGGCTGAAATCGATTGAATTTGGTTGTGGGAAGTATACAGTTGTACCACACATTTTTTATTTGCACTAATTTCAATGGTATTTTAGAATCATCAGGTACTGTTACTTTTAATGGACCGTGGTCAGATGGGACCCAATCGTACAAACCCGGTCCGTTGCGACCAAGGTGGAAATTTGAACCTGGTCAGTTACGATCAATTGCATTTTCATGTTATTATAATAATACAGAAAGTAGCAATATAATTATATTAATTTCTAACCTAACCTAAGCTAACCTATACTGACCCAACCTAACCTAACCTAACGTAACAAAAATATTAAAGAAAGAGGTTACTCTCACAAATGAAAAGTTGCAAAATTGAAATCTCATCAAAGTTCAGTATAAGAACATTTCTAAATGACAGATTCGATCAGTAAGTGAAAGTGCAGGGTGCAGTTGACCATGTAAGAACAGGTAAAAACATTATTTCGTCACACCTGACCGAGATCCTTTTAATTCTGGCCAATAATCAATTGCATTAATATTAGCTTTGTTATCTGGATATTTAATTCACTGCTAATACAATGGTATTCACAGTATTTAATATTTATTATTACCCCTGACACACACACCTCTGTTCCACCATCATGTTACAGGAGTTGATTATGGTAAACATTGTTATGGGATCACGTTTTTTTTTTTTTAACTATGGAATAAATTAGTAAAATTAAATTATTGTTAAAATTACCTTATGTATCCAAGTTCCCTTCCTTGCAACTTTTTTTTTATATTTTAAACACAACGCGTTTTGAGACTTATAGTCCCATTGTGATAAAATATGTTCACTCACATGGAGTACATCTATTAATAAAAGTCACACACATCTCATTATTTAAGCAACTACAAACAAAACAGAACACACTCTATCAAAAAACACATACAAAGAACAAAACAAATTTGATCTACATGGTGTTTACAAACTAAACTGCTCAGACTGTAACAAATTCTACAAAGGCCAGATAGGACGTTGCTTCAAATAGAGATACATTGAACACACAAAGGTGTAACGGGACATTTAGGCCTACCTAGGGTAATATAAAAAATATTGTGTTTTAATAAAAAAACTAATGTTTTATTATGTAACATTAATTTTGGGGAAACAAAAAAAAAATATAAATATTAATTATGGGAAAGTAAACAAATTTAGAGTTCATGAATGATACAACGCAACAAGTATTGAGTGGAATTGTGTCAAGGTCAGCTCCAGTGACAAGCATATTATGTAATTTAACGGATCGTATGATGTTACGTCAGTTCATATGTCACGCTGGTATGTGAGGTGTGTCAGCCTGACCTCACATATTGGCGTAGTAATACAAAAAAGAACAATAAGATTTGGTCACGTAACCCGCGACCACTTCAGAAAATAGTCCAGTTCGCTTTGCCCCAGTTAAAATCTACTTGTGATGCCGGCCGGCTGCAAACAAAAGTTCTAGAACGAAAATCGCGGGCGCCCGCACTAAAATGTGAATCCTGTACGTGTAAAACATTTTACAACTTTCGCCCCAGTTAAAATCAGTTAAAATGTAACATTTTAAGGAAATAAGCAGTTTCATTTTATTAATATAAAACGAAGTGACAGTGAAAATGGTAAAAAAGGAAATGTGCGTAGTGAACGAGAATACGGGTGGAGCCTGGACTGTTTCGGACTAAAATGACAAGATAAGTAACACAGGATGTATAAACCAGAAAAAATTTCAAAAAGGGTTAAACAAAATAAAGAAAATAATGTATTCCAATTAAATTTTGAGATCTCAAAAGGGTATAAATGTGTGTGTGACTGAAGCGCTGGTTTGTAGTAAGTATAAAGTTAATTTGTGTAATGATGTTAACTCACATAATAAAGTCCCTTGTTCTGGGCGTCAATTGTTAACTCACGGACTCTTACACACAAATATTTATATTTATATACATATAAAATTTACTGTTATATGGTAAACATGTGTACTTACCAATTCCATGTATGTGGGAGCACGTGATTTCTTTCTACTGTAAATCTCTCTCTAAGGGGCCAGGGTTCATTCTCGGCGAGATTCAGATTCAAAAAGGTGATAGAAATAATAACACTGATAGTTAACTGAGTGTAATCACTTTAATTGTCGGAACAAAATAAACATATATATAGAGTAATGCCCCAAAATGGTGTCACATACAATTGTAAAAACAAAATGGTGGCTATTTTTATTCAAACCCTATGCAGTCATAATATTTTCATCATAGTGAATCTTGTTACTATTCTTATAAATTTTTACTTTTGGCTGCAGCTCTAATTATGTAATGAATCGTATATTAACAGATACACAAACCAATGCCCTTTGTATA
Organism: Magicicada septendecula; assembly: GCA_034769895.1. NCBI lineage: Eukaryota > Metazoa > Arthropoda > Insecta > Hemiptera > Cicadidae > Magicicada > Magicicada septendecula. Next base: position 406,906,252 of record CM068375.1, read on the forward strand.
TATAATCATGGCCATGCGTTCACTCACTCGTACTCACATTCATTCTCCCTACTGCAAATACATTGATCAAATTTAGCTAGTATCAGTTAATGAGCTCATTATTAAGAAAAAGGTGATAATGGTTTAACTTCTCTAAACGTGGACAGAGTTGATCCCTCGCTGGTGTTGGCTGTTCTCCAGGAGTATGGCCGGTGTTCGCCTCATATTTCTCGTTTTAATACGAGGGCTATCCAGAAAGTAACAGACGTTTTGAAATAAAAAATTTACAAAATGAAAAAACAAAATTTTATTATATACATTTGAAAGGTACACTCTTATGCTATTTTACTACATAATCGCCATTCAAATTAAGGCACTTACATACCGTGGCACAAGTTTTTCAATACCGTCTCTGTAGAAATCTGCCGCCTGCGATTTCAACCACTGGTTTACACCGGCATGCAGTTCGGCGTCAGTATCAAAGCGTTGTGTAGCGAGCCATGTCTTCATTGCTGGGAAGAGGTGATAGTCGCTCGGCGCCAAATCCGGGCTGTATGGTGGATGATCGAACACCTCCCATCCAAAACCATCGAAGAGCTGTCGGGTACGATTGGCCGTGTGTGGACGTGCGTTGTCATGAAAAAACAAAACCTTCGCACTGTTTTCCCCGACGCTTGTTTTGTATCGCGCGCCTTAACTTTCTCAGTGTTTCACAATACCTCTCTGAGTTAATTGTTGTGCCACGTTCAAGAAAATCAACGAGATCACTCCTTCAGAGTTCCAAAACACAGTAGCCATGATCTTTCTTGCTGACAGCGTTTGCAAACACTTCCTTGGTTTCTTGGGAGAATTTGTGTGTCCCCATTCCATCGACTGCCTTTTTGTTTCACTATTGACATGCTTCACCCAAGTCTCGTCCCCAGTTACGATACGATCGATAACTTTGTTACCATTTTTGTCGTAATCTTCGAGGAAAGTTAGTGCTGCAGCCAGTCTCTGTTTTTTGTGGTCTTCTGTTAGGATTTTCGGAATCCACCTAGCACAAAATTTGTGGTAACCAAGCTTTTCCGCCACAATTTCATGCACCAAACTCCGTGAAATTTGGGGAAAATGTTTTGAAAGTTCCATAATCGTGAAACGACGATCTTCACGAATTTTGTCGTCGATTTTCATCACCAGTTCATCAGTCACAAGGCTAGGTCTACCACTGCGGTCCTCATCGTGAACATTGGTACGGCCATTTTTAAAATCAATGCACCATTGCATCACTCGGCGTTCACTCATTATTCCTTTTCCGTACACATCACAAAGTTGGCGATAAATTTCAAGTGGTTTGTGATTTTTTGCCAACAAAAACCTAATCACAGAACGCACCTCACAAGTGGCGGGATTTTCTATTGCAGTGCACATTTTAACACATCACAGAGAGCAAAGTAAGAGGGGCACAGACTGCACGCTACCACAGCTGGATGCGTACTGAGTGTAGGAACGTTCTGACACCAAGATGGCAGCTCTATCCCCGCCCACCACCGCGGTCGGTCAAAGCGTCTGTTACTTTCTGGATAGCCCTCGTACATTGTGCACTGATTCTACATTTGATGTTTTTACTGTTAATAAAACTTGAGCCCTCTACCGCTCCACTATCACATTTTGATTTTAGATAATAGTTATTTTAAACTTTTGTTGAAAAACTGACCAGACAGCGATACATCGCTGCTGACCCTTTGGAGTGCTGTGTTGAACTGAGAAAGAGGAATATGCAAATTTGTGCTTGTGTTAGTTTATTTGACGTCATCGTCTTTTGTTTGACGGGACAACGCCTCGTTACATATGTGTGGTTCATGCGTCATTGTCTTTTGTTTATGACGAAACAGCTGTATAACCCAATCACAATTCTTATTTATAGTCCGTCATCATATACACCGCCATAACCTCTACTGGCTTTTGCTCGTCCAACGGTGACCTTGGCATTGTACTACTCTCACCGAATATGCGTTGTTCCTTTTTACAGAGGGACAATGGACCTAACCATTCTGTAGTTAACTGTTATACAATAAAACATTAAAAATAACCTCAGATCCCATAATTAAGGTATTGGGCCTTTATGTACTGTTACAAACCCCCTCAATGAAAGATTTTGTGTCGAGGCACAAAAACTTTCATTGACTCATTCATACGGTTTTAAAAGGATCAGCCTAGATATGTCGCCACAACCCCCAGTAATGTTACTATACAAAAATTGATCATCACTTACCCTTGGTCCAATGATGCTGATCGCACCCTCTGACCTTACTGGACTTCTCAGGTGAGATCCCTACACCATAAGGCCATGAGGCACTGAACGCTCCTGTTCTGACGCTCCGGCCAGCTCAGGACCGCAGTCACAACACCACAAAACTCTGAAACATCGAATACAAAAATTTACAATAGTGGTTTAATATACTCCCATATCTACAACTGATGTGTTTCCCTTTAGATGCATTGGTTTGTGTCTGGGCACTGGTTTGTTCAATTAAAATTTGCAACACAACAACAACAAGAATCCAACATAGACTGATTTTTTACCACCACCAAACTCAATCTCTTCCTTGTAAGAGAAAAATATATATTCCTACAAATAATATAATACACAAACAATTCTTTAATATTCCCCAAAACACCATCACCTATTCATTTGTATAAGATTCAACCTACAACTACTATGGCAGACAAGTTCATTATTCAAATTTTATTAGTCAACTTCATAATTCTTTCATATCTTTTGCAAATGATATCATACTATATTTTGTTCAACACCATTGCTAACTTTATACTTTTAACATCCAAAATCTACTGTCTTTTAACATTTGTTACCGTCGTTACCCCTGTAGCGACCTCCTAACCACACACACTATTGCCATCAACATAATAAAAACATCATAGAACATTGAACATTACACATTAACATTGTTACATTTATCTTACATTAAACAATTTACATTTACATGACTTGTACCAAAACTTTATCACATTATTACTATCAACAATTCTCTATTAACTTTTAATTATTTGACATTCGTTAGATTCTATACAACAATTTCAAATTTATCATTTACCTTTCAGTTACATTACCTTCCTACCATGAATTTTCCTTTTCTAACCTTTTATCCTTATTAGTTTGGGTGACTCTCGATTATTTACTATTTTCTCTATCTTATTTTGGCATTTGTCAACCTAACCTTACTACCCCTTTTTTCTACTAACAACCGCTTCTAACCATTAACATATTATGACACCAATATCTCTATAATAACCCCCTTCACTAATCCCATTTAAAACCTCTGGCACCACTCATTTTTTGTACTAGTATGTGTGTTCCCTACTCTAACCAACTCATTCCCTTATCGGTTCCTGACCCTTTCAGGTAACCCTTTCCGGCACTAAATGGTCCCTTCCTGTCCCAACACCTTTCGTTGCGGACTCCCTACACTAATACCCTTACTACAAAATATCACCATCAACAACAGATATAATTACCATTCACATTACTCACCTCTACATATAATCACTAACCACTGTGTCCCTAAAATATCTAACACCTCTTTATATATTATCAGTATCTTAACATTTATTCATCTAACTCCCATTAACTCTGCTTAACTAACTCCAATGCCTCTATTTATCACTATTACCCAAACTCTTTACAACATTTCATCTTAATATACCATTAGAAAATTCATCACTTATCTTACAATCCTAAAACAACTCAATATCCAAATATATCATATGCTTAATCATTTACTAACCATTAGACTCTGAATTCCATAATTATTTCAAAATCATTATTAAACCTCCTTCAATTATTTAAAATTCTACAATACATGTTTACATAAAAAAAATACATAAAATACACAGCAACAAAAATACACAAATACATTGACATTAATATACAAAAATATACAATCCAAAATTATCATTTAATCATTTACCATAAATCAGTCATAAACAGTCCATTTTAAAACACTGTCCCCATAATTAAATGTTTATAAACACAATAAAATGTTTACCCTCCATCGTCAAATAATAGTCGAATCTTAAAACTATATACATTGTTTATTATTAGATATCTTATACTAACATCATAAATACATATACAATTCAAATGTTCATCATTATTCTCAAACTCATTTAACCTGTCATGATTGGTCATTGTCCTGTCACCTACTGTATAATCAGTCATAATTAGGTATTTTGTCATCATTCTCATTATCTCCTACTCCTTCAGTTTTCTTACAAGGTAAGTACTTGCTATTATTTTCACTTCTCTCTCCACCTAACCTTTCTGCAAATTCTTCATAATTTCTATTTTCTCTATATAACTCCATCTCCCAATTATCACACAACTCTCTTACACAATATCTCCCATCATAACCCCAAATCACATTCTCTCTCTCAATATATGCAGGGGACACTACAACTTTATTCTCGCACCACCTATCAGGTGCACAAAAAATCCAGGGACAACTATTTGCAGACCTTTTGTCTCCCTCTACATCGAAGGCACTCTCGTCCTTCCTAAAAACATGTATATCACCCCCAAATACACCATTAAGGGAAAAATCTAACGCCTACAATTCCCCTACAATTATACTCTCTCTACACACTCTCTGTAACCCTTCAGAACACACAATCATTCCATCATTATTATATTCTATTCCCCATAAAACCTCATTATTACTACCAACATCCACACTATTAACTCCTATTACCATATTTTTATTTATTTTATCATAATTTCCAGCACTACTCACCTTGTCTTTGTTTCCATCTAATTTGTCTATTTATCTACTCTTATTTTCTAACTCTATCTCATTAATTCTCTTGTCTAATTACTCCTCTAATTGATTCAATTTTACATTTTTCAAGTTGTTTTGTTTCTTTAGTTCGTTCTCAAGACTATCAAACTTTACGTTAAATTTGCTATTCATCTGGTTAAATTTGTCATCGAATTTAAGATTCTGCTGTTCAAATTTGTCACTAATTAATGTAAATAAATCTTCCAATGATATTTTATTCTCAATTATTTTAGGTGTTGGGTTGGCATTTATTCCGTCTAATAAAATTGACTCTGTAGCTGTATTATCTATTTCTATGCTGTTATTACTTTCTGCCATTTTGATAATTTGAATATTGAAATGACTATTTAGTTACACTTGTCGCAATTACTACTTAATATGTTTTGTCAACATAACCTCTCGTCTATTAGGTTATGCACCATTCTATCACCTTCCTTGTTTCTGAATCTGGCTTATATTTTATATAAAATAGCTTTATATAAAGTCCTTTGTTCGGGGGCCAATTGTTATCTCACGCTATTAAAGTCCCTTGTTCTGGGCGTCAATTGTTAACTCACGGACTCTTACACACAAATATTTATATTTATATACATATAAAATTTACTGTTATATGGTAAACACGTGTACTTACCAATTCCATGTATGTGGGAGCACGTGATTTCTTTCTACTGTAAATCTCTCTCTAAGGGGCCAGGGTTCATTCTCGGCGAGATTCAGATTCAAAAAGGTGATAGAAATAATAACACTGATAGTTAACTGAGTGTAATCACTGGATTTTAATTGTCGGAACAAAATAAACATATATATAGAGTAATGCCCCAAAATGGCGTCACATACAATTGTAAAAACAAAATGGTAGCTATTTTTATTCAAACCCTATTCAGTCATAATATTTTCATCATAGTGAATCTTGTTACTATTCTTATAAATTTTTACTTTTGGCTGCAGCTCTAATTATGTAATGAATCGTATATTAACAGATACACAAACCAATGCCCTTTGCATATATAATCATGGCCATGCGTTCACTCACTCGTACTCACATTCATTCTCCCTACTGCAAATACATTGATCAAATTTAGCTAGTATCAGTTAATGAGCTCATTATTAAGAAAAAGATGATAATGGTTTAACTTCTCTAAACGTGGACAGAGTTGATCCCTCGCTGGTGTTGGCTGTTCTCCAGGAGTATGGCCGGTGTTCGCCTCATATTTCTCGTTTTAATATATTGTGCACTGATTCTACATTTGATGTTTTTACTGTTAATAAAATTTGAGCCCTCTACCGCTCCACTATCACATTTTGATTTTAGATAATAGTTATTTTAAACTTTTGTTGAAAAACTGACCAGACAGCGATACATCGCTGCTGACCCTTTGGAGTGCTGTGTTGAACTGAGAAAGAGGAATATGCAAATTTGCGCTTGTGTTAGTGCATTTGACGTCATCGTCTTTTGTTTGACAGGACAACGCCTCGTTACATACGTTATGGTTCATGCGTCATTGTCTTTTGTTTATTATGAAACAGCTTTATAACCCAATCACAATTCTTATTTATAGTCCGTCATCATATACACCGCCATAACCTCTACCGGCTTTTGCTCGTCCAACGGTGACCTTGGAATTGTACTACTCTCACCGAATATGCGTTGTTCCTTTTTACAGAGGGACAATGGACCTAACCATTCTGTAGTTAACTGTTATACAATAAAACATTAAAAATAACTTCAGATCCCATAATTAAGGTATTGGGCCTTTATGTACTGTTACAATGAATATCTTGTTCGGTTTTTTGTGGAAGGAAGTAAACTTATAAATAGATACATATATAAGAAAATAAAGGTTGAATTGTTTCCAGTTAATTACTAATATGAAAAAGGGGGAGAAAAATCTTTTGTGATGGAAGGTAAATGATTTTAAAAAAATTTTACATTTGAAGAAAGTACAGTAGACTCTCAACTGTCTGACCTAATGTGGCGGTCGGCCGGGTTGGATAGCAAAACAGTCGGATACACTGGAACCGTAGGCATACCAGCCTCTGTAAGGTCAATGACCGCCACCCTATTGCGTTGAATGTACTTGTTGCTATTTGGATGCGTACGTCATATCAGTTTGTCCTTATAAATGACGTACAGTAATAAATGAATTAGAAAGAAATGAAATAAGAATTCGCAACTACAGTATCTTTCACAAAACCTTTATTTGAAGTACGAAACAAAATGTGTAGTTAACAATAAGTTGAATGAGTTTTACTATGAGTTTTCATTTATACGAAAGCTTTCAACCAAATTAGTTGTTAATATAAATCAAATTATAATAACCTAAAACTACGTACTGTATAATGAAAGAACAAGTGAAACTTACATTGTCTAAGGTTTGAAAAAGTCTGTAATTGAGACCTGCTTCTTTCCTCGCATTAATTTCCTCGCCGCTATATCCTTCCACTTACGTAAACATATGATGTCTGCTGGTGTTGCTTCTTCTTGCTGGTCAATGTATTCCACTGCCGTCTCGATCGCCTTCAGGCCTTCGGAGTGGGTTATACGATCGGAGGGTTCATCACCTTGTTCCTCTTCAATCGGCTGTTCATTTAATACCGTCGCTACAATATCTTCGTCTGCAATTTCTTCGATTTCGTCCTTTGCCAACCATTCTGTGATGTCTTCCAATGAAGCTTCCTCACATCCAGGAACTTTTTCTAATTACTTATTTTTTGCGTACTGTATCACTTATTATATGATATATAATTACCTTAATATCCACTTTAGTGATACACAGTTTCGTCACTGATGACGCATTTCGGGACTAAGTCCCATCCTCAGATACATTTAATTAATAAACTAAAATATTAAAATCATGACCATGATACTGGTCAAGTCAAAAATAAATAAAATAAAATAAATTACAAATCGCATGTAATAAGCTTTGCTAACCACGGCTGGAGCTCCCGCATGCGTTCACCCGCAACCGCGATTGTCACGCGACTGGTCAAAGATTAAGACAAACTGATTGCAGTGTCGAAAAGGTAATTTGACGCAAAATTTACCTGGTCATTTAATAAACTGTTTTTGGTGTTACTATCTTTTAAAGCTTTATAAATTTCAAATTCCTCCAGACTATCCATCCGTCTACCCTTTTTACAAACATGCAACGCTGTTAAATTTTCTTCGTAACTCGTATATTTATGTCCGCTTGATATTAAATGTTGTGCAAAGTTGGACTTAGTATTACTTGGCTTAGGAATATGTTCTAAAAATCTTTTATAAAAATCTACAATAGTTGACAAAATAATAAATAGGCATAGGAAACGTTTAGAAAATAAAAATTCAAACTCTATAAAAGCAAGTAACAAAAATTATAAATATCTTTCGGCTAATTTCACAGGTATTATGCCAAATATTTTAAGACCCGTTCTCAAAGATAATAACTATATTTTATCATTTAAAACAAATAATAATTTAGGAAATTATTTCAAAAACAAAAACAAATTACCATTAAAAAAGAAATGTGGTGTATATAAAATAAAATGTGATGATTGTGATGCGTTCTATATCGGTCAATCTGGCAGATGTTTTTATAAAAGATTTTTAGAACATATTCCTAAGCCAAGTAATACTAAGTCCAACTTTGTACAACATTTAATATCAAGCGGACATAAATATACGAGTTTCGAAGAAAATTTAACAGCATTGCATGTTTGTAAAAAGGGTAGACGGATGGATAGTCTGGAGGAATTTGAAATTTATAAAGCTTTAAAAGATAGTAACACCAAAAACAGTTTATTAAATGACCAGGTAAATTTTGCGTCAAATTACCTTTTCGACACTGCAATCAGTTTGCCTTAATCTTTGACCAGTCGCGTGACAATCGCGGTTGCGGGTGAACGCATGCGGGAGCTCCAGCTGTGGTTAGCAAAGCTTATTACATGCGATTTGTAATTTATTTTATTTTATTTATTTTTGACTTGACCAGTATCATGGTCGTGATTTTAATATTTTAGTTTATTAATTAAATGTATCTGAGGATGGGACTTAGTCCCGAAACGCGTCATCAGTGACAAAACTGTGTATCACTAAAGTGGATATTAAGGTAATTATATATCAACTTTTTCTAACAGCGATACAAGCGCAGTGTTCTCAGTTGCATTTTCCACATCACATTGCTGTTCTACCTCTTCCCACTTATCACTGGCTCTGTGATCCAGCAAAATTTTCCACAATCGCACAAGTGTTAAAGATGGAATTTCATCCCATGCGTCGGACACCCATCTGATGACGTCAAACATGTCTACTGACTGTAGTGCCGTCGCAACTTCTGTATTATCAATTGTCGCGATGATATAGCTTAGTAGCCTATGTCGATATTTCTTTTTCAAAGCTTGGAGCACTCCCTGATCCATTGGCTGACATATAGATGTAACATTTGCAGGCAAGAACAAAGCTTTTATGTCTCCATCTTTTAATTGGTCATTTGCTGGATGTGAAGGAGCATTAACCAAAACTAGGATTGCTTTCCTTGTTAAATTGTTTTCAGCTAAATGTTTTTCAACTTGTGGCACAAATTCCTGTTCAAACCAATTTTTGAAAATTTCTCCATTCATCCACGCCTTTTTTTGATGGGTATAATGCAGGGGCAAAGAACTTAAATCTTTAAGATTTTTAAAAACCCTAGGCTTGCGAGATTTTCCAATCAAGGTCAGTCTCAACTTGTGGTTTCCGGTTGCGTTACTACAAGCTAAAACTGTAACGCGGTCCTTGCTCTTCTTGAACCCTGGTGTGGCCTTTTCCTGTTTAGACGCTAGTGTTTTAGACGGCAACATACGGTAATTCAAACCCGTCTCATCACAGTTGTACACTTGTTCTCCGGAAATACCTTCCTTATGAAGCAGGTCAAAAAAGTGTTTTTTAAAGTCAGGGACAGCGTCCTTATTAGCAGACAATGCTTCACCACTAATCGTCATCTGACGAACACCAAAACGTTTCTTCCAGCGATCAAGCCACCCGTCACTGGCAGTAAACTCACCATCGTCTCCTTCGATCTGTTTTTTAAACTGAATCGCTTTTTCTTGGAGCAAGGGGCCTGAAACCGTCAATCCTTTTCCCCTCACATTTTCATACCACAGATATAAAGCCTCTTCAACTTCCACATGTTTTCCTTTCTGCATAGTTTTTCTAACTTTCACGCCACTGCCACTTGCTTGCTTAGAACACCATTTTTCAATCTCTGCGCGATTTCTTCGCCAATCACCCACAGTAGTTTTTCCAACTCCTAACTCCAGTGCAATTTTGTTTACCGACTCACCAGAATCCATTCTTTTTATTGCTTGCAGTTTTTCTTCCAAAGTTACTACCACTTTCTTTCATTTGTCACCCATATTTCACTTAAAAATAAAAGCCTCCAACAATACTGTATACACACTTTATAACAAATTAACAATCCACGAACGACTGAACCGCATGGACTGACTTCTGGATACAGACTGACTGATGCACCTGTTACACACTCAAGTAGGAACACGAAACTTTCCTGTCACAACATGAATGAATTGGCGTACTGTATTGGTAACTGGTGATTCACGCGTAAGCGCCTTCACCCGCGTGGCGGGATTGCTCACATGATGTTTGAAGGCGCTAGTAATTGGATCGGAAATACTGCATACGTACCGTACCCTTTTTTTTTTTTTTTTTTTTTTGAGTAGCGGGTCGGAGGTCGGATAGGCCGGAGGTCGAATAGTCGGGAGTCGGATAGCCGAGAGTCTACTGTAATTAATAAAACATAATTCATGGGAAACAAGTAAAGTTTTCTTTATTTCGAATAACCATAATCTGTTCTCCTGTTCGCCTAATATCGAACCTGGCACAGTGGTAAGTAACAATTTTCTCATATATAGTTGGCAAATTTTAAAGATGGCGTCTGACTGAAATCGACCTTAATAAGTGATGATGTGAAAACAATTAAAGTAATAATAGAGAGTTATATCACAAAGGCACCACACTCCACCACCAAATTCACCTTTGCAAACCACCTCATTAAAGCAAACTTTCACATACACAAACATTGACAGTAACATGGATATTCTACACGTACACGTAAGAGGCCGTCACCAAGAACAAGACGGACAGTGCTCCTAGTGGCAGTGTCTGATGAAACTTATTATAAGCAAAAACTGGTTCAGGCTATAAGGTACAAATTTTACTTTTTTACCAATAAAAAACTTTGTGCTTTGAGTCAGTAGTATTATAATTATAATTATAAAAAAGAAGTTGCAAGGAAGGGAACGTGGATACACAAGGTAATTTTAACAATTTAATTGTACATGCAATTTGGAGACCACAGCAACTATGTATAAATCAGTAAAATTTCAAGATTGTTTTTTATATTTGTGTAACTATGGTTTTCTGTCTGGATGTGTGTGGCAAATGTGGATTGTATGTTGTTATTGGATAATGCTCTTGTGTGTTCAGAAAATCTGAAGGAAAAAGATCTTCCTGTCTGGCCTATATAGAATTTATTGCAATCGTTACAGTTTAATTTATATACGCCTGTTTTGTTGTATATGTCTATGTCTTTGTTTGTGCCGTTATGTGTCTTTTGATGGTATTGTTGGTTCTGTATGCTATTTTGTAATTGTGTTTTCTGAATGTGTTGGGAATTCTGTGTGTGTTAGAGTTGTAGTATGTGAGTGTGATGTATTTGTTTTGTTGTGTGTTGTTTGTATTTTTTGTTGTTTTGGTATAGGATTTGTCTATATAATTTGTTTATTAAATCAGGGTTGTACCCGTTTTTTAGTGCTATGTATTTTATTGTGTTAAGTTCTTCATTATAATCTTGCTTATTTAGCATTATTTTTGTGAGTCTTTGTAGCATATGGTTGAAGGCTGCATGTTTATGTTGTGTTGGATGATTTGATGTGTTGTGGATGACCATGTCAGTTGTGGTTGGTTTTCTGTAGATTTTATATGTGTGCGTATTGTTGATTGTTAGATCTAGAAAGTTTACACTGTTGTTTTTTCTAATACTATTTCTATGGTGAATTTGAGTTTGGGGTGTATCGTGTTTATGTATTTGTGGAAATTTTCTACTTGTCTTGTATTGCCATTGTATAATAATAATATGTCGTCTACGTATCTGTGCCAATATATGATTTTGTTGGTATATTTGTTGTTATGTGTTACATGTTCTTGTTCTATGTTGTGTATAAATATTTCAGCTAGTATACCCGATATGGGGGATCCCATGGGGAGTCCGTCTGCTTGTGTGTATATCTTTTTATTGTATGTGAAATAATTTTGATCTGTGATTATTTTAGTGAGTGTGATGATTTCTTGTATGTGTGTTTCAGGTGTGTTGTTTTGTCTGAGGAAATGTTCAAGTGTTTGTATGGTGTCTTTGACGGGTGCGTTGGTGTATAAATTTGCTATGTCAAATGATGCTAACATTGAGTTGTGTGGTACATGGATGTGTTCTAATTTTTTGACAATTTCTATGTTGTTTTAACAGAAGTGTTGTTGGTTAGATTTATGTGTTTTCTGATTAGTTTATCTAGGTGTTTGGCGATTTTGTGGGATGGTGCTTGTGTGTTATTTATCAAAGGTCTAATGGGTATATTGGGTTTGTGTATTTTCGGTAATGTGTTTAATTTTGGGGGGTTAGGTTTAATTTGTTTTAGGTATTTTATGTTTTCTTTTTGGATTATGTATTTTGCATTATTTATGAATTTGTTAATTTGTTTTTGGTATTTTATTGTGGGATCTTTGGTTATTTGTGTTATATTGTTTTCGGAGAAGAATTTCTCAGTTTTATTGTTAATTTCTTGTTTGTTCATTATGACTGTTATGTTACCTTTGTCAGCTTTTAATATCGTTAGGTTATGTTCATTTAGTTTTTGTTGTATATTTTTTAGTGTTTTATTTTCATTATTATGTTATTTTGGTTGTTGTTTAAGTATGTGTTTTAATCTTCGTTTTATGTCATGGCGTATGGGTTCTTGGTCATTGTTGTGTGTGTTTTGTATGGCTGTTTCAGTGTCTATGATTACATCAATTATGTGTTTACTGTTGTTGTTGAGGGTATTGTGTTTTAAATTATGTTTGAGTCCTTTGTTTAATAAAGTTATTTTGTTGTCATTGAATTTGATGTCTGTTGTGTTTACCGTGCGTGTGTGGAATTTGTGTGTCAGCGTGGGGATTGTTTCTATCTTGCGTGTTATAATGTTTGTTAATTTTTTGGTATGTCTATCTTTTATTCTCGTTTTGAGTTTGTCAGTATTGTTTTGCGTGTGTTGTATTATGTTTTCGAGTTCAATGTGGTGTAACATTCGTGTTAGTTTTACGTGTAAATTATAGGCTTCTTTGTTTAGTGTCTCTTTCTTGTGGTATAGATCGTTTATTATGTTACGTAAGTTTATGTTTTCGGCTCTTTATTTAGTTATAAATGATGCTTGTGTGTTTTGTTTTATTGTAATTTTTGCGTGTGGTGGTATTATGTTATGTTTTTGGCATGATTTGTTGAATGCTATTGTTAAGGAGGTTTTCATTACATTTTCCTTGACATTCCTGTATCTGTGGATGATGTACGCTCTGTTTGCGGTGTTAATATTATTTTAAATGTTCATAACTACTTTTTTCACAGCACTTTGTTACTTTCTATTACTTTACCAATTTCCACCACGTGACTTTTACTTACCTCGAGTGATCCTTTTACGTACTCATACGTATCATACTTACACGCCACCCTGACTTACCAAACAGAAGATTCCAAATTACTCATAGGTTGCCACCAATATCTTTAAAGGGCAGATATGGAGACCTTAAAACACTTTCACTTATTTACCAGGTTCGTTAGGCGAAATTTTCTATACGGGATAGGTGATGTTAATTTGGCGTAATAATTGACTTGACACATGTTTATGCCATTAATCCATTTTATTGATATTCATTTTAAAAAATTAATTATTCTCTGTTTGTAACTCTTTAACCATTCATCAAATTCTCTATAATATTAGAATTACTTCAACTAATAGGTATACATTTTATATTATTAGACAAATACCACCTTTCTTTAATATTCTTTCTTTAATATTCTTTCATTCAAAATGTTTGGTGTTTGTTTTTACTGCTCCTTTTACTTTATTTTTGAAAATACAAAATCTTGTTTATTGCATCCTTCTTAGAAAAAAAAACACATATTGAAAAAACAAACCAAAAGAACAACTTAAACTATAGTAACGCTATTTTCTAAGGCAACCCAGCTTGCTCATACACTCATTCATTCAGTTTATTTACCAACCCATTTATAGAGATCTCTTTAACTTATAATTTTCATGATTTTAAAAAGTTTATATAATATACAGTTACTTGATTGGCTGCTTGGGTCGACCTCCTGCTACACTGATTGTCCGAATGATGTTCTCACTGTTAATTTAATTTAGTTATCACTGATGATTTTAAAAGACACAGTTAGTCCATGTTAGATTATAGTTAATTTGCACTCACATTCTAATACTTTTACTAAATTTTCGGCCAGCGAGCCTTTGTGTTCGTCTGGCCGCCGCCGCGGCTGTAAGTCGACTGAGACAGTTTTCTGCACGCACAGCGCAAAAGAATGTATTAATACGTGACCAAACCATGGGAAAGTTGTCCGAGGGAGTGCACGTGTGAGGGCGCGTACGCTCCCTCATTGATAACTGCAAATTCCTTTGCCACACCGCAATGGTTTCGACTATACAGTCCACTCACCGTATTTGCTTATTCACAATTCCCAATGCGTACTTTCTGATGGTTACTGAACAGTACCAAGACTGATTTAAAATGATTAAAATTGGTTTCACCCCTTTTGCCCCGTCACAATACCCCCCCCAATGAGAGGTTTTTCTGCCGAAACAGAAAAACTCTCATTGCTAAACCCTAAGAGGATTGGTGAGGATATGACGCCAACAACCCCCCTTTAATTTCTAAACACCTCATGGGTAAACTACCCCCCTAATTAGGCGACTACGGCTACACCTGAACGAGATTACTGGACTTCTCTATTCGAGATCCCAACACCATAAAATCAGACAGGTACTCACCGTAATACCACCTAACCTTTTATCATTTCAACAAAAATCAGAAACTGGCCTTATACCGTACCAGATCCTCAACCGATATGTTCCCCCTTACATACATACTGGGTTGCCTTTAGCAAGTACTGGGTGCGTACACATATTCATTATTAATTACTCACTATCTGCTCATTAATTGTTATAATATAAAATTAATATAAAATTCAAATTTGATTCAAATAGTTAAATAAATTAACATACCCTATCCAAAATCTACTTGGGTGTTACTTTATATTACTTGTTTCAATTAATTTAAACATAATTCTCAAAACTCAACGTCTTTATGCATTTATTTTTTATACATATTGTGTTGTGGTCTCCAAGTTGCATATAACTAATTATAGTTAATATTACCTTGTATATAGTCAACCAGAACCATAATTACTCGAGTTTTCAAAGTAGCTTCAGGCCGTTGCATTTCTGTAAAAAGGGCAGGCTTATGGACGCGCTGGAAGAATTTGAAATTTATAAGGCCTTAAAAAAAAAACCCAAGGTAATCAGCTCTTGAACGACAAGCTTTCTTTTAAGTCCAACGGACTGTATGACATGGCCATACACGTGTTGGAACAATACATAGATAAAGGTAGATATAGTGCGACGCGTAACGGTTAGTCGCTTGCGAGTTCCGATACGATGCGCATCGTGTAGTGGTGTAATTGTATACATGCGGTACTATGACTTTGTGTTCTGGAATGATGTGCGAGTGAAACTTTTTATTTGTATTTTATTAAGTTGGCGTACTCCATGTGAGTGATTCTTGTTTTTTACCAACCTGATGATGGGACCATGAGTCCCGAAATGCGTAGTTTTTAAAAAAACATTGAAGTTGCAAGGAGGAGCACCAGTGTACCCGGATACACAAGGTAATATTAACTATAATTTATTTTTTCGTTATAACCCCTCTTAATTTATCTGTTAACAATCCTGTTATACAAAATAAAATAAACAATTTTTCCCCCTCCACTTATTCAAACACAATTATACATGATTACAAAATATACCATAATATAAACATCATATATCACCTGACACCTTATCTACATATAGTGAACATAAAAAATTAAAATAGATTTCTTTACGGCAAAGAACAACATTTTTTTTTTCAGAAAAATTTAATTTCCAAAAAGAATTATTTTGTCAATAAAATTATTATTCAATCATTAAATTATATTGATTAACAAAAAATCTACGAATCAATTATAAGGAACATACTACATATCTAACACCAGTCATCAGCTGGTGTCTCATGTTCAGGTGTATGACCTTACCCTAGACACACTCCAAAAAATTATACAATGTAAAAAGCATAACACATGTTTATAATTCTTACACTCTAACATAGTACAACATCATAAAACATAATACACAAAACATAATCAACACCTTCTCTCCTCGAATTAATCTTTTGCAAAATCAGTAAATTCGTCTATAAAATTATCATATGGAGAATAACATATTTAAAGCAATTACTTCTGAACAAATTATCTGCTGTAGTCATCTCTTGAATCAAAATAAAATTATTTAATTAGCTTATTAGCTCATTCAGGTTTTGTCAATTTAAGGTTTTAATTCGTTACTCCCAACCCCCCTACCACACACACTATGCCCCCCCTGGACTGTGGCGTCCAGTTGCTTCCACAAGAACCGAAGTTTTATTTAGGGTGTAGACGCTGCCTTCCCCGTTCTTGCTTCAGCGTTATATACAAATTCGGCATTACTGATGTCCGAGGACACCAGTAATCCTACTATAATGATTCATATGCCCTTATCATGGCACTATCACCACCTTCGATGATAGCTGCTGTTCCATAGTTATGTATGTAAAGGTATTGATTTTTACCATTTTTTCAAATATTACCATCAGAAGATTCCAGTATTATAATAATACTCACTGCTCACTGCTGCCAGAATTTTACTTACCGTCATACTTACCGCCATATTCCCCTTTACAAAACTTACCTTATTATTGCCCAGGTCGCCAACATATTTTTTAGATGAATATGTAAACTTAAACACTCTTGCCCTTATAAAAATCCCGCGATCTAACTACCCTTAACTCTCAGAAAATCCCAAAGAACATTAGGCGAGGTTTTCAGCACAGAATAGGAAATGGTTATGGCGTAATAACTTAATCTACCACATGTTTTATATTAAGACAAATCTTATTTTATTCACAATATCTCCCTTCTTCTCAACAACTAGAAACAAACATACTTAATCAAAATTCTTTGAACAACTACCTTTAGCTAGGAACCAGTACTTTGATTGATTAATGCTCCCCTTATCCCTCACACACACTCTCTCACTCATTACAATTACTACATATAGTTTTTATTCCCCTCTTACTAAGCGCTTTACTGTTTTAATTCAAAAACTTACTGGCCAATGTATTCACTGTGCTTCTTTTCTCGCTATTCCACTTATTTGACGCACTCACGTGACTGTTTATAATTAGTTTACGGTATTTCACTAATATCTCCACATGTTTTAATATTAAGTCGGCCGACGTACTTTTTCTCAAGCACTTAGACGGTCAGTTTTGCCGGCCGCACTATATTGCTGGTACACTTTTTACATTTTTATTAGATAGGCCATTTTTACTTTAGGCCTATCTTACACGCCCGAGGCCACTGTCTTTAATTAGCAAACTGTATGCTGCTTCCTACTACTGTCTGATGTTAACACTGGGGTGACAATCTGCATACTGTGATTCACAAAGACTGCTGCTGGGGCTATTAGTAATACGTCTGGGTTGTCTCCAGACATCAACAATTTACACTAACAATGTATGTGTTGCTGGTTACAAAGGGGCACCTCACAGGTGAATACTGACACTTAAAAATTAAAACTGGATTGAAATTGAAACTATTGTAGCCCACAATTCTGTACCGTTACATGTAGACTCCCCTGATTTATCCCCTGGTTAATTTCTAAATTGTACCAATTTCACAGGCAACCAACTGTGGCCCGTTTACAATAATTCTGTCCACAGCTGATTGTCATCCAAAACCACGGTCTGGGCTGGTAAGGCCGGGACCGCCCGAAAGTGGGGAAACTACTTAAAAAGACATACAATTCGTTTACAATTACATTGCTACTACAATTCACAAAAAGTAAAAACCATTATATGTTACAACAAATTTATCATTTAATTCTCCAAAAACACATTCAAACCTATTATCCACCTTCATGTTACATCACATTTCATCTATTATTACAATGCCACTATGAATTTTCTTTTATTTAACATTTTGATCATCAATTAGTTTGAGTGACTCTCCGTTATTCACCCTGATTTGATTTATTAAATGGGTATTTATATATCTAACCGTACTCCCTTTTTTCTAGCAACCACCATTAACAGATTTACATAGGGTGACACCAATCTCTCAAAAAATATTTACCTCCATTAACTTCTCTAACTCAACTTAAATCATTCTACTATTATAGCAAAATACCTGTTACCCTCTTTGTACCTAGGATGTGTGTTCCCTTACCGGCAATTCCATTCATACCCTCGTGCCCTCCACCAAATATCGGCAAGCACTCTTCGGCCCTTCACAATTAACTGCCCAACGATGCACGTTGATCACTCCCTACATCTTCATCCTCACTACAAAATATCACCATCATTATTTACTCTCCAATTACATTACTCTCATTACTCTACATATATACACTATCGCTACTGTGTCCCTACTATTCACCTGTTTCTGTATTACTTATACTCAAAAAATCTTATTTCGTCTAACACCCATTTAAATTACCTTTGACTAACTCAATGCCTTATTGAAACAATTATTGTCACCCAAACTCCACCTTTTTTTCCACATTGTACATTAAGTTAACCATTGAAAATTACGTTAGAAAACTCGTAACTACCCCAAATTAGTTCCATCCTTTAATTTAAACCTCTTAAACACATTTAAAATTTATTATTCAAACATTAAACATTTTACTTTATTTAAATTGCATTATAAACTTCATACTTACAGTACATCACTCAAAACACATGATTCCTGTCATTGACACAAAATTATAAACATTTATCACCACCAAATCATGTACACAACTCCCTGTATCTTCTGAAACTGTTATGATGCGGTCCAAGTGGACCTAAAAAATGTGTTGATGTCGGCACGTGTGTACTAAGAATTTTCTATCAGGAAGAATGATGTTTGGGGTGCTATTGCCAGGATGCATAATGATAACGATAGTGGACTGTATTAATACATTTATTAGGTTTCTTTATTACACTTAAATCATAGTGTTGAGATTGGCTAAGTCTGAAAGTTTTAAAATTTGAAGAAACCGATTCGTAAATGAAGCTACATTTTAGATGAGGCGCAAATGTGTGCCACTCAGCTTACATTGAAAAAACGTTGAGGCCTAAGGCCTAAATAATTGTCGCGACAACAAGAAAATGAAAAGGACAGAACAGGCAGCAAACGTAATGAGGTCCGCTGCCAGCCAAGGCTCATAGAACTGTATCGTTGTAAAAACGTGATAAGCACAATTTGAAAGCATACAGATTAGCCAACCTATGAATGCGAAAATTACCACATTACTGTCCATAACTGCCCGCAAAAAATCAAAAGATTTTTTAATACATTTTAATAACTTATTGTAGAAAAATACAGAGTTCTTAATAATAAAGGTCAATCTCAGTAAGTTGTATTGAACCTTGATTTGAAATCTTAGATAACAGTTATGACATTAACTGCTTAGCGATAAGCTTGAGTGAAGATAAGAGTTGAGCAGGCCAAGGTCGGCGTGTAACTTGATTTGTGCATGAGTATAAATGTAAAACTTAGCAATGTATTGCCAATATATATTGTATGTATACAATATTAAACGATATAAGACATGAAAATACATAATTTGACAATGTTTAATGATGAATAATCGGTGACTCATCACATGATGGGCCCGATAAATTGTAACATTTATGCAAGTCATAGTGGTTAGCTTGAACCAGTTAAGGCCAGTAGACCTATACAATAGTATTGAATGTAAAGTGAACAGACAAAGTATTATAAGATTATACATGTAAAGACATAAATTTAGCATGACGCCATATAGTTTGAACGAGGCATGCTATACCTGAAGTTTCAGGAATTTACAATAAATTATTATGTGAAAACAAGCTATACATAGTTGAATGATTGCAAGCACAAAGTGTAATGACATGTATGTCATGATTAAAGCATGAATAATAATTGTGCTATGCGTGATCACAAAATACAAAATGCAATATAAAATACAATATAAAAATAAAAATATAGGCGTGGTGTGTGGTTATAGACAGTAGATGCGAAAAAAAACAATGTGTTTTACATAGATACATAATAAATACAATAGAAATCGGTCTAGATAATTACAAATATGTGAATACAAAGCACAATAGCATAAGTGACAAATACAACAATGTGGTTATACAAATGTAATACATGTGTTGAACAATTGCGAGAAATACATAGGGTAATAAATATCACACATATTGACAAATGTGCAAGAAAATGAATACATGGTTTGTATAACTTCAGACCATGCGAATATTATGTAACAAAATTTTTATATAAAAACAATACCACCAATGACATGACACATAACCCAATACCAATATAAAAATGTAAATGTGTAGGACATCGTATGTCTCACAAATTATTAACATATAAATACAAAAATAGGAAAGTATACCACCATGAAAATATGATAAGTATAGATATAGTAGCACAGTGCATGGTTGTAAAATTACAAGTCACATGCAAATTTAGTATAAAAACATGCAATGATGCGAGTTAGCATGAAAATGTTGTGGTGATACATATCACAATTAAGTTGACCAAATTGTCAGGCAATAAGGTAATGAAAGCCAGTGGCCAAGTGAAATAGCATTGTGCTAAATAATTATAGTAACCTTTTGTCTAAGCCTCGTCCCGGGCTGGCAACAAGCATAGCTTATGAACTGGTCTCCGTAAAATGCCAGTAGGCGTGCGAATGTCTACTACTCTAATTAAGTTGTCTGGGCCGGGAAATGTGGCGGTAATTACACCAAATTTCCACGCTAATGGAGGTAAGTGATCCTCAATCAGTAAAACCAGGTCACCAATGGAAACGTTATCCTTGGTGAATTTCCATTTGTGATGTTGTTGTATTTGATGTAAGTAGTCGCGAGACCAAGCCTTCCAAATGACTTGGACAAACTTCTGGAGAAGTTGCCAACGTCCAAGATGAGAGATGGGAACGTGAGATAAGTCTGGATCAGGAATCGCCGTTAATGGTGCGCAAATCAAAAAATGGCCAGGTGTAAGTGGCACCAGATCATTTACATCCGATGAAATGGCAAATAATGGACATGAGTTTAGACATGCCTCTATCTGAGACAAAACTGTCGTAAACTCCTCGAAGGTGAGTATAAACTTGCCTACCACCCGGGACAAATGATACTTTAAACTCTTTATACCGCTCTCCCAAAGACCACCAAAATGAGGTGATGAGGGCGGAATAAATGACCATGAAATACCCTGAGAGGTCGTAAAGGATTTGATTGATGAGGTGGCATCCTTATTATGCCAAAGATTGTAAAGGTAATGTAAAACATTTCGGGCCTTCCTAAAGATCGTGCCATTATCAGAATATAACTGGCTGGGTATGCCCCTATGGGACATAAAACGACGTAAGGCAGCTATAAACGCGTTGGCAGTAAGGTCGGAAACCAATTCCAAATGAATGGCCCTGGTTGCTAAGCAGATGAACAAAGACACGTATGATTGTGACAGAGTCCTAGATTTCTGCCCGCCATGACGAATCATGAAGGGACCACCATAATCAACTGCACAGAATAGAAACGGCCGCGAAGGACTGACTCTAGGAGATGGTAAAATACCAAGCCTCTGAACCTGTTGTTTGGCACTAAACCTGAGGCACTTGACGCATCTACGAATGATGGAGCGAATGACTATCTTGGCGTTAATAATCCACCAACGTTGACGAAGTGAGTGATGCACGAGTTGAGCACCAGCGTGGAGTAGGCGAATGTGTTCGCGTTCAATAATAAGGCGAGTAATATGAACTGATGGATGCAAGACAATAGGATGCTTATTGTCATAAGGTAGTTGCGACTGCTGTAAGCGCCCGCCGACGCGTATTACGCCAGACTCATCAAGAAACGGGTCCAGAGAAGACAGCTTACTCCTAATAGAGACAGAAGACCCATTACGAAGACAATTAATCTCGGCAGCGAAATGGATCGACTGAGATTGTTTTATGAAAAAATTAAGAGTGGAATGAATTTCCACGGGGGTAAGAGCGCCCGATATTTTCTCAGCTGAGTCTAATATTTTTGATGAATCGAAAGCAGTAAGTGTATACACGAGTCAGACGGTGCAACGAAGAAAAGTCCTTTGAAAGATCAATAGCCAGGGTAGACATTAGAGAAAGTTTGAGGGTTTGTTTTTCCTCCGCAGTGAATTCACAAGACGACAGATTAGAAGGTAAAAAGGGTGGAAAAAGATTGGACTCGGAAGATTGAGACAAACAGGCGGGACCGTGCCACCAAAGCGAACAATCGCGCAAAACGTCAGGGTGACATCCCCTAGGAATAATATCATCAGGATTATGTCGAAAATTGATGTGATGTCATGTGTAGGCTTCCGTAAGACGCTGAATCTCTGCAACACGATTAGCGACGTAGGTTTTCCACCTTGAAGACTGGGCATGAATCCAGTAAAGGGACACCGTGGAGTCAGAATACAGATGAACACTATTAATAAAGGAATGAAGAGCAGGGACGACCTTGAATACGAGTTGCGATAACAACAAGCAAGGGCAGAGTTCAATGCGAGGTAATGACACCTGTCGTAGGGGGGCCACGCGAGATTTAGAACACAGAAGGTGACAAGAGGCCGATGAATCTTGATAAATGACTCTAATGTAAACACAACACCCATATCCCCTTTCAGAAGCATCCGAAAACCCATGTAATTCAACTATCTTTGCTTTAGACTTGCAGCGAATAGAACGTGGGACAATAATTTTACTGATCAGACATAATTTATCGCATAATGAATGCCAATGCAAGCATAATTGCCCAGAGATTGGCTCATCCCAACCAAGATTACACAGCCAGAGTTGCTGCATAAACTGTTTGTACAGGAAAACAATGGGACCGACGAGTCCGAGTGGATCGTATATGCCTGCGATAATCGATAGGATTTTCCTCTTGGAGATGCTTGATTCAACGGGGAATGATTTGATGTCAAACAAAAATGAATCGGTAGTGTTATTCCAGAGAATGCCCAAGGTACGCACATTACCCTGTTTGTTTAAAGGGAGTGATAAATTGTCATGATCTGCGACCACCTTGGGTTCATTTGATGCCCATTTATGCAGCGTGAGACCGTATTGACTCAACAACGTACCTAAGTCAGATTTCAACTTGGTCAGATCAGAAATGGTGTCTGCACCGGTTAGAAAATCGTCGACATAGAAATCATTGGTTATAGCTGACGCTGCGTCAGGAAAAGAAGCTTCATGATCCTTACCAATCTGATTAAGACAGCGAGTAGCCAAAAACGAAGCACTAGCAGTGCCGTATGTTACAGTTCGCAATACAAAGTGTTTAAACTGTTCGAGGGGAGAGTCACGCCACAGAATATGTTGATAATGACAATCCTTCTCAGCTACCAGAATTTGTCGATACATCTTCTCGATGTCGGCGATGAGAACATAGTTATGCGTGCAAAATTGCAAAAGAATAGAAAAAAGGTCTTGTTGGACGTTTGGGCCTACCAACAAAATGTCATTTAGAGAAAGGCCATTGGTAGTTTTGGACGAGCCGTTAAAAACGACACGAAGTTTTGTCGTAGAACTAGAATGTTTAAAGACGGCATGGTGTGGCAGATAGTACGTATTTGAAACCCCAGAATTGATAGAGCAATCGTCGACAAGCGTCATGTGGCCAAGATCCTTATACTCCTGAATAAAGTTTGCGTTGCGTATTCGCGCGCAAGCGTAGAATCACGCATGAACCGGCGTTCTAAACTCAAGAATCTTGCTTCAGCGCTAGCATAGGACTCACCCAACTGGGGATTGTCAGACTTAAATGGTAGCGAAACAATGAACCTACCCTCTTGATTGCGATGAGTAGACTTAACGAAATGCTCCTCACAAGCTGACTCGTTATTAATAGGTGCATTATCAGGGATAGTTTCGGTCTCCCAAAATTTCTCGAGAGACTCCAGAATTTGACTGTCGTTGTTCCTAGCCAGGAACGAAACAGCAGGACCCGTATAACAGCAGTGTTTGGGCAGATTGCCTGCTAGAATGTATCCTAACTTTGTTTCCTGTATAATAGGAAAATGAGAACTGCGTAGGTATTTGTTAGCTAAAATTAAATCTAGGTAGAATTGCGCTCCTAAAAGTATGTCGATGTCAGCTGATATGTTGAAATGTAGATCAGCGAGGAAAACATTATCTGGAATGTTAAATTGATTTATGTCAAAAGATTGTGCTGGCAGTTTATGGGTTAATGCAGATAAGACCGCACATTTTGCCTTGAAGCTAAATCTTTGGTAGCGGGAAATAATGCGTATAGACGCTAGATTAGTGGCACAACATGCGGTATTATTTATACCTGTAATTGGTATGTTAGATTTAGTCAAGTTAAGCCGTAATTTCTTGGCAAATGATTCCGTACAAAAATTTATTTGTGAACCCGCATCCAAAAGAACTCTTGCAAGTTGTCTATTGCCAGCCCGATCGATGACAAACACAATTGCTGTTGATAAAAGAACATTATTTGTAGATTGTAATTGAAGTGAACAATAGTTACTGCTGCTGGCAGAAACTGGGTTTGACACATTGTTTATGTGCAACAATGTATGGTGTCGTTTTGAGCAGATCTTACATGATTGTTTAATCTTACAATTAGATGAGAAATGATCTGGTCTTAAACAATTGGTACAGCATTTATGATTTAATATAAATTGTCCTCGTTCTGATGTGCTTAGTGCACGAAATTTATCACACATGTAAATGGGCTGATTAGATTTACAGCATAAGCATTAATAATTATTTGACGCTGAGTGATAACTTTTAAATGCAGTGCTGCCAGCAGCGTTTCGTGATTTATGTTTGTCAGATTTATTATTGAATCTTAAACTTAGCTTGTTGAGCTGCTGTCCGTTATCGATAGGCAGTGTATTTTCTAACAACTGTCTGCGTGCGTTTAAAAACTGAGTAAAACCTTGAAAGTTAGGCAGATTATCGGGGTCTATAGACTCCTTCCATAATTTAAACATGGTATGGTCCAGTTTTGCTGACAATAATTGTACAGTGATAAGCTTGAATGAATCCACTGACAGTTGCATGGCCGCCAGTGAATTAACGGAAGACGTTATCGTATTTATGAATTCTGCTAAACTTTGGACAGAGTCCTTAATTGTTGACTTTACTTCAAGTAAATTTTGAATATAATACTTAGCTAGTATGAAATTGTTGTCATATCTAGCGGACAGCAAACTCAACGCTATCGAATAGTTTTCGTTACAAATAGGTAATGCCTTAATTAAATCTATCGGCTCATTTTTCAGAGACAAATACAAATAGTGTAATTTCTGCACTGACGTTAGATCAGATCTGGCATGCACCAAGTCCAGAAATATTGAGTAGAAATGCTGCCGTTCTAAGATATTGCCTGTGAAGCAGGGCAAACTTATCGGTTTTAGTTGCATATTGCTTGTTAATACGGGAGATACAGTCTGAACGTTAAAGGTTTCTATCAATTGTAATATATTGGCTTCTGTTGAATATAACAGCTCTTCGACCTCAACTCGGTCTTCTTGAGCAGCGTTTATGTCTTTAGAAATGAGTTCAATTTTGGACTGTACCTCATCGTATTTTGTTGCCAAGCTTTTTAGACTTTCAAGTCTAACTGTTAAAAAATGTTTGGTGTTAGTGTTTTTGTCAAAGTTAATGATAGCCGAATTAATATGCACTATGGCAGACTTTAAGCCGCCTCTCTTTCTGACCAACACTTTGAGGCCTTCTTCAGCCATTGTACTCACCTGTTAATGATGTGGTACCTGGTATGCGATGTCCTGAAGCGTCGAGGCCGTGGAGAAGATGGCAAACACACAGACCGGAGAGATGACTGCTTAAACTGGAGTATTGACGCTAGCACATGGATGGTCTTGCAGTGATGTCATCACGAGGCTCAATGGCGACGAAAGAAATGCTGGTTAAGTCCCGACACGATCGGCTCAGCGAATATGCTGAGTCGCCCGTGATGGCCAGAAATTGGGGCAGAAAAATAATGAAAAGGTGAATGACAAATCCAGGCACGGAGCGGCCAAAAAAATGTTGAGATCCGGTCCAAATGGACCTAAAAAATGTGTTGATGTTGGCACGTGTGTACTAAGAATTTTCTATCAGGAAGAATGATGTTTGGGGTGCTATTGCCAGGATGCAGAATGATAATGATAGTGGACTGTATTAATACATTTATTAGGTTTCTTTATTACACTTAAATCATAGTGTTGAGATTGGCTAAGTCTGAAAGTTTTAAAATTTGAAGAAACCGATTCGTAAATGAAGCTACATTTTAGATGAGGCACAAATGTGTGCCACTCAGCTTACATTGAAAAAACGTTGAGGCCTAAGGCCTAAATAATTGTCGCGACAACAAGAAAATGAAAAGGACAGAACAGGCAGCAAACGTAATGACGTCCACTGCCAGCCAAGGCTCGTAGAACTGTATCGTTGTAAAAACGTGATAAGCACAATTTGAAAGCGTACAGATTAGCCAACCTATGAATGCGAAAATTACCACATTACTGTCCAGAAACATTATAACAATCATATGACTCCACAACTTAACACATTTTACATTTATTCAATTACTGTTTATTATCAAGTTCAAATCTCATAAAATCATTTAAATTCATTATCAAAATCTCTTTATCCAACATTTTAAATTAATCAATTAATTCATCTCAAATAATTTAATTCAATGAAGTATTGGAAACACAAGTTATTTTAATTACTTTACTCCAAAACAGTTACAGTTCATTTATTACAAACTCTCATTATTTATTTAGACTGCCAAAATATTATTATTATTATCAAATAAATTTCAGCTACACACACATATTGTTTACATAAAATACATTTTACAACACAAACAATTAATTTCACTATCAGTTTATTTACAATTCCTTGTCATTATTTTTCTGTTTACCACACCTCATTTCCTAATTTAGCCAGGTCATTACCATAAACTAAAATAATTAAAATGTCCATTCACTGATTTTTTATTTAACCCCCATCATCATATATTAACCTGATGTATTTATAACATAACACATTTTTATCTACATACATTACATTATAATTATTACTGTAATTACCACTTTCGTTAATTATATTAACATAGTAATTAACCGCATATTTGTCTCCCATTATTTCATAAAGCCCGTCTATATTGGTGATTTTAGTTCTGTCTCCATCAGTATTTTTGTTAAACATAAGGTACATTCTATCAGCATATTCCTCCACTTTATCCATCACAACATCAGCTAAGTTTTTATCATTTCCAACCGTATCATCAAAATAATCATCCATCTCTATTTCACAAGGTAAGCATTTTATGTCGTCTATTTCCTTCAATTCTAACCTCTCTTTCAACTTTTTATAACTCCTACTTAACGTAAATAACTCTATTTCCTCATCTACAAACAACTCTCTCTCTAAATATCTCTCATCATCATAACACCTGTCACCACCCCACTGACCTATTTCATACCACGCAAAGGGCACCACAAAATCACTAAAATACTTCCTGGCTTTACCAGGTACATCACCACAAAAAACTAGAGAGCCATTTTGAGACACCATGTCTCCCACACAACTACCGGAGGAAACCTTGTCCTCATAAAACCACAGTGAAAACCCTGTTTCACTATACATTTGGGAAAAATCTGCCCTTTGCCCACCTAACCTCTCTTCACACTCTCTCACAACCTCATCGACACTCACTAACACTTTGTTATTAAATTCTGCTCCACTTTCTAACACCACGTTTTTACTTATATCACTGCTATCACTCTTTATTTTCCTACTACTTGTTGACTCATTATTAGAATTATTGTTATTACTCACCTTGTCTACCACCACCTGTATTGCGTTTAAATTGACACCATTATTCTTATCACTTATATCTCCGTTATTCTCATTACACTTACCTATATCTGTTCTCCACTCTCCCATTTTCTCAATATTCCATTCTAATTTGTTAACGTTACTGGTAAATATCTCATTTGTATTTTCTAAACGCTTATTAATCTCATTAATATTGTTTTTTAATTCACTGAAATTATTTTCACATTTGATTTTTTGTTCATGTATTTCGCTTTTCAACTCATCAAATTTGTTATTCTGTTCATTAAATTTATCATTAAAATTGCTATTTTGAACTTCAAATTTTACATTAATATTACTACTCAGGTTATCAGACATTGTTCTCATGAAATTATATATATCGTCCAGTGACAACTCTTTTACTTTACTTATTACAGGAGTAGATTCTGCTTTTGCTTCACTCATCATTACAGATTTGTCTATCAGGCTTGGAGTGGTCTCCATTCCTGAATCATTTATATCATCTGATTCATTTACCATGCTTTCTTTTACTGTATTTGGGTCTAAATTCATTTCTACCTCCTCCGTGACAGTTAGTTCACTCATACTGACTATTTTTATTCTTATTCATTTTTATGAATTTAATTATTCTTTAATCAAATAATTAACTACTTATTTATTATCTAAACAAACTCTCATAACTTCTACTTACAGTATTTTACGTCTTAACCTCTAACCACAAATTTTGTAATTCTTACTATTACAAAAACCGCCTACTATCACCACCTATTTCGTACTTAAAATCAGGCCTAAACCCATATGAATAAATTCATCTGAGTTATACTGGCAGGGATCGCCATTTGTTACGTTCTATTACTTTACCAATTTCCACCACGTGACTTTTACTTACCTCGAGTGATCCTTTTACGTACTCATCATACTTACACGCCGCCCTGACTTACCAAACAGAAGATTCCAAATTACTCATAGGTTGCCACCAATATCTTTAAAGGGCAGATATGGAGACCTTAAAACACTTTCACTTATTTACCAGGTTCGTTAGGCGAAATTTTCTGTACGGGATAGGTGATGTTAATTTGGCGTAATAATTGACTTAACACATGTTTATGCCATTAATCCATTTTATTGATATTCATTTTAAAAAATTAATTATTCTCTGTTTGTAACTCTTTAACCGTTCATCAAATTCTCTATAATATTAGACGTTAAACATTTTGGAAAACAAAATTTATTACTTCAACTAATAGGTATACATTTTATTTTATTAGATAAATACCACCTTTCTTTAATATTCTTTCTTTCAAAATGTTTGGTGTTCGTTTTTACTGCTCCTTTTACTTTATTTTTGAAAATACAAAATCTTGTTTATTGCCTCCTTCTTAGAAAAAAAACACATATTGAAAAAACAAACCAAAAGAACAACTTAAACTATAGTAACGCTATTTTCTAAGGCAACCCAGCTTGCTCATACACTCATTCATTCAGTTTATTTACCAACCCATTTATAGAGATCTCTTTAACTTATAATTTTCATGATTTTAAAAAGTTTATATAATATACAGTTACTTGATTGGCTGCTCGGGTCGACCTCCTGCTACACTGATTGTCCGAATGATGTTCTCACTGTTAATTTAATTTAGTTATCACTGATGATTTTAAAAGACACAGTCAGTCCATGTTAGATTATAGTTAATTTGCACTCACATTCTAATACTTTTACTAAATTTTCAGCCCGCGAGCCTTTGTGTTCGTCTGGCCACCGCCGCGGCTGTAAGTCGACTGAGACAGTTTTCTGCGCGCACAGTGCGAAAGAATGTATTAATACGTGACCAAACCATGGGAAAGTTGTCCGAGGGAGTGCACGTGTGAGGGCGCGTACGCTCCCTCGTTGATAACTGCAAATTCCTTTGCCACACCGCAACGGTTTTGACTATACAGTCCACTCACCGTATTTGCTTATTCACAATTCCCAATGCATACTTTCTGACGGTTACTGAACAGTACCAAGACTGATTTAAAGTGATTAAAATTGGTTTCACCCCTTTTGCCCCGTCACAACTTAATAATTATTATTTAATGGTACTTTCACTTGTGAAACTTACTTGTTGATATTCCCTCAAACACCGCTTCGGAGTTGGAGGTATTCTCCAACCTCACTGAAGAAGGAGAATACAACTCCGAAACGGCGTTTGAGGGAATATTAACAAGTAAGTTTCACAAGTGAAAGTACCATTAAATAATAATTATTAAGTGCAGTGAAAAAAGTAGTGATGAACATTCAAAATAATAATTATAAATATAACTCTACTGACTCAGAGCACTAAGTTTTTATTGGGAAAAATGTTAAAATTTTACCTTGTAGCCTGAACTAGTTTTTGCTTATTACAAGCTTCTGAGCCTCTGACAAAGCTTGTAATAAGCAAAAACTAGTTCAGGCTTTGTCAAAAAAAAAAGCTTTGTCAGAGGCTCAGAAGCTTGTAATAAGCAAAAACTAGTTCAGGCTACAAGGCAAAAGTTTAACATTTTTGCCAATAAAAAATTAGTGATCCGAGTCAGAAGTGATATATTTATAATTATTTTTTTAAAGTTGTGAAGATCTTTTAAGGTTCTTTGTAAAGATTTTTAGCAGTATCAAGAAACGCCATGGGGAGGTGACTGTACATTAGTTAGTGGAGGTAAACAAAAGTATTATGAATACAATAAATAAAAATTCTGAACACTGCATTGATTTTTTTCAGTTAAATTTATAACCATAATACATAAATGATAAAGGATTTAGTCCAAATTTTTAAGTTTAAATGTTTCCATTGATATTTGTAGGCATATACATAATACCTTTCACAAATGTGTGTGTGTGTGTGTG
Organism: Magicicada septendecula; assembly: GCA_034769895.1. Taxonomy (NCBI): domain Eukaryota; kingdom Metazoa; phylum Arthropoda; class Insecta; order Hemiptera; family Cicadidae; genus Magicicada; species Magicicada septendecula. The sequence continues at coordinate 406,937,191 of CM068375.1, forward strand.
TGTGTGTGTGTGTGTGTGCGCGCGCGCGCGCATGTGTGTAACTGATAACACTTTTTAAAGTTTTTTGCACACTTAGCCTACAAATATTTTGAAGGTGGTCCAAAATTTGCAAGAGGTGTTGACGGATATTAATTTTGTCTTATTATTAGAGATATCTTAAATTACCATATTTACCTTATATACCTTATATTTTTAATAAATTTCTTTATAATTTGGTACCCCAATTCTTTCAAAATTTAGCTTTCCATTCTTGGCCTATGATGTTCCTAAAGTTGACAAATTTTTATTTTTACACTATATTCAGAGATGGGTTAAAATTTCCAATAGTTTGATACCTGGTGTGGATTTTTACAGTTATTTTTCAAAATTGTTATTATTTTTTTTAGCTCTCGTGTCTTAAATGTTTGAAAATTCAAAATATTGTATCCAGCTTGTGGTAAAAATTATGTTTAATTTTAATCAAGTAGACCTTAATTTTTCCCTTTTCAAAATTTGTGTGTACTTTTTGGACCCCAGTGTCCCAAAATTTTGAAATTTCCAAACCTGAACAGTATAGTGAGACTGCGATTAAAATTCTCTTCAGTTTGATACCCCACATGGATTTTTGCGATTTTTCAAAATTTTGTCCCCCTGCCACCTATTTTTGAAGGAGCTCAATGTCAGTCAATAGGGGTCCCAAATGTCAATCAATTGAGCTACAAATAATCAATAGGGGTGTAAGTGTGTTGATACACATATCAAGTCTTACAAAGATCTGTTGGTGCAATCAATCAAAAGTTATCATGAGAGACCCCAAATAGACAGTGAAATAGATAGACAAACAGTCAAATTCAAAATGATCAAGGTAAAACTAGGAACTCACTTTGCTCACTCAGTAAGCATTTCATACAATTTCATGTCTTTAACTTTTAATATTACTATACATGTGTACATATGAAATTTAAAATTTGGTATAAAGTATTAAATTATTGTAAATTAATTGCATTCAAGTAAGTAATATATTTTTACTTATAGTTTAGGTTTGATGTTGTTTTAACATTAAGCACTTTTAGTAGTAATTTATACACCATCTGTTTTTTAAGGGTACCTGTACATTTGTTAGACGTTACAATGAGATAAGTGACTGAAATATGTGTTCTCATACACTTAAAAACCAGATTCATAAATCAATACATTTAATAGTTATTTTAACACAACATGATGAAACAAAGAAAGGAAATTATGACATCTGATTTATTTAAATTATAATGGTTCTCTATTTAATAAAAAAGTTGTGTTATTGGTTATAATCACAAACAGAATTAACACTGTTGCACACCACTATAGGAAAATTATTCCGATTAGTGCTTCCAAACTTCACAGCTCATCATCGGATCAGAAAATGGATGATGAGCTGTGAAGCTTGAAAGTGCTAATCGGAATGATTTTTCTGTAGTGGTGTGCAACAGTGTTAATTCTGTTTATAATGGTTCAAATTTATCTAGCTAAATTATATCGGTTAAAACAAAGATTGTATAAGATAAAAAAAATTATTTAAACTTGGTAAAGCTAATCAACAAACCCAAGTAGAATTGTTTTTAAATATAATACCTCCCCTCCCTCCCTCTCACCATGCTAGCGTCCACCATAATGTTGCAAAGATGTATAGACCACACTACTATTCTGTAGGATAAGTATGACATCCACAGGGGGAGCATGTGATATACAAATGTATAAATTTCAGCCATAGATATAACTATATATTTATTGTTTTAGTAGTTACTTAAAATTTTCACCTAGTAATAATGAATCTATTTACATTTGTTGTGTGCGGTCTGTGGGGCTCCTCTGTAAAACAATTTGGCATATGGTTGTGTTAATCATCATCTTCCATAATACAATCATGAAATTAATGAGACATGTCTGAATCAATAATTTAACACCTTGTTTTGATCATGCTGATGATAACTCATGCACTTAACATAGTGAGGAAATGAACCATGATTGTTGCTAATTGATACCAATAACTGATTGTTTATAAGGTTTTACAATGATGTCTGTTAATTTGTTTTTAAAAACATAACCTTCTTTATTAAATGCATTAAAAAACTAAAAGCAGCTTTATTATCTTTAAATGCACTTTAGTCATTTATTAAAAACATCAGATATTTGGTGTTTTGTCTTTTTTAATTAGTACAAATAAATTTTTGGTAATTAAGTGTTTTATCAGGTTACATAATATTTTAATAATAAAATATCTGTTAATTTGTAAATAACATTTTTAATTTTGAAATACACAGTGTATGAATGTATAACATTTTGTTGAGTTTTATACCGCAAGGTTTGTGATGGATGAAATTGTGACGTTGATAGACAAAAACAGACAAATTATATAGTCGGATACAGTGTGACTGAAATGGGTAACAAAATCATTACTTATGAGTACATAACTATTATTGTCCATAAACCATTACAATGCATAGCATCAGTTAGTTAAAGTGCTTCTAAATAAGTTTAGTTTTATTGCTTTTAAAATGAAAACAGCAAACATTTCCAAAATTGCTTTAAAAAGAAAAATATACTAATTATAAGTACAATAGTACTGACTTGGAACACTAAGTTTTTTATTGGTAAACCATGATACCCTATCTATGAAACAATCACCATCCTACAAAACAAACCCAAACAGAAGAACCTCCAGCACTGTTGGCCTGGGCCAACCGTCTGTTCTTCGGTCTTCCAATCTTCCTTTTTCCTATTTCTTATTCTCACATAGTCTCCTAAATATTTCACTGTTTCTCATTCTAATCCTCCAAGAGATCCTTCACATCTCTAGACTATGTATGAGGTCTGTTCATGGCCAACAGACTATTATAATAACATGTAAAAAGTACCTGATCACAGGCTATGGAGAAAATAGCTTGTATGATGCCTTCAAATCCTTATCTCCTCTGAAGTAGTCTCTTCAAACCCACACACATTTAACCTAGCAGGGCTTGCAGTGCTAGAAATATTTTTCATACTTCCCCTTTTGTATGACTACCAGCTGTGTTGTTGTATTCATCATTATAGCTATCATATTTACCCTTTAGGGAACAGCCAGAGACCGCAAGGAGCCGTGCCTAATGAGTTAAAGAGCCTCGTAAATCTAAGGTGTTGGGTGTGCTAACCAAGAAATTTTGAATTAGATGTGATAAGTGAACGGGTGGCATTATTGTGATGAAACTGGCACTTGTGTGATTCTGACAAGTCTGGTCTTTTGGGCCAAGCCAAACTGAATCATAAAGATGGACTAGATAGTACTGGTTGTTGATAGTTTGGCTTTGTGGTTAGTATTTGTGGTGCACAATTCCCCAGTAAAAAAAACTTGTAAAGTCAGCATCACTTCACTTTGCTCTTCACTTACCATGCATCTTCAGCCTTGACAGTAATGATGATTTTCATTGTAATGACTGAGCTGAGGTTTGTGGGGGTACACATATGCCTAAGACTTGTCACCAGTTATTACAGTCTTATGGAACTCAGGCTCACCATTGGCATACTCCATCCTGCCCTGTGCAACATCAAAAAGGATCTTGTTCTCATCAGAAAAAAATCTTTGACTAACTTTTGCAGTGACTCTACATATTCAAATCATCCACCAAATTTGTGTGTGTAGAATCTGCACTGATCTAGTATCATCTGCAATTTCTCGAATGGTCAGATGATGATTTTCCATTTCCAAACTGAGCATATTGTTAATGGTAATGATTATGTTTTGGCTTGTTAATGGTCTAATAACTGGTACTATCAACTGATGTTTGGCCATTCTGAAAATGTTTATACCACTCGTCAGTTTATGTAACATCATTCCCAAAAGCTTGATCATATGAACTGGTTTGATTTCGGTATTACCAAACTTCTGGCAGAATGTGATGGAACAACGTTGTTCAATGCATTGCATTATTAAAGTGCATAAAAGAAGAATAGGGCAAGGCAGTTATTTCACTTACATATACAATGTTGGGCAACTGATGCACACTATGAGGTTTTTATAAAAAACTATGAAGTTTTTTTTTATAAAAATTATATTTTCCCACCTTGATTTTTTGCAGAGTCGAGCAGATACTGCTACTGTGCTCTGCCAACTCTTACTGTTCACATTTAGATACATTTCCAGAAAAGAAAAATGGTTGAATTCATTCTTAATGGAGCTTGTGCTGTTTGGCTGATAATCTTTTATCAAAGGAAATAAAAATATTTTATGTATTGTTTTGTGTTTTATGTGATTCACAAAATTTCTTTTTTCAAATATCACTATCATTCTTATTACTTTGCTATATTTACTTGTTATTCTGGTCCATCACATACATTTTCATTAAACTTAAAAAATAATGAAAGTGTTTTAACAACAGGTACTGTAAGTTTATGTAGTGTTTTTATGTTGTGTGTATAAAATATATGAATGTGTTCATAATTTTGTTCAGTTTTTACTATTTATTTGTAAATGGTATGTATGATTGTTTAAAAATAATTGTAAATATGCAAGTCATATGAAATGTTGTGATTATATTTTTCAAATATTATAATAAGTGTGTAATATTAAACGTTACATTGTGTTTTCCAGAGATGGTGAATGGGAATATCAGCTGGCATTTGATGTTAATATGAAAGATGTAACAGGCCAGAATGTGCTGTACCTTGCTTCCCTTCTGGGCAGTTACAAAATGGTTGATGTTCTGTTGAAATTCAAAGTTAAAGCAACACGAGTTAAGGTATGGAATAGTAACAAAGGACCGTAATGCGGAAGTTTGCTAGAATAATTTGTAATAGAAACCATTCATATTGCAAACATATATAACACTGTGCACGCCACTATAGAACAATTATTCCTATTAGTGCTTTCAAGCTTCTCAGCTCATCATCGAATCTGAAATATCTGGTATTTCCAATCTGATGATGAGCTGTAAGCTTGAAAGCGCTAATCGGAATAATTATTCTATAGTGGTGTGCAACAGTGTTATTTCTGTTTGTGATTATAACCACTAATACAACTTTGTTAATTGATTAAATCCTTAAATTCGTAGTGACCATTAATCAATGAATTTTTCGGTGAAGGGTTTGTGAGGATCGGTCAAAACTATAACACAAATTTTAACTTATTTGTGTCGACATTTCAACAATGTATATGGTGATGATGATGATGATGATGATGATGACAATAAACATTGTTGAAATGTCAACACAAATAAGTTAAAATTTGTGTTATATTTTTGACCCATCCTCACAAACCCTTCACCGAAAAATGTATTAATTAAACATCATTGATGTTGCATTTGACTGCCATAGTTAGATGACTTTTTGTAATTTTGTGAATTGATGAGTTGGCATTTTGTAGATTTTGTACTTTTGTAAGGGTAATTTATCGTAATATCTTAAATTGTAAATCGGGTTTCACTGAATTTTGAAAGCCTTCTATGAACCACACTACTTTTCTCAATGCTGATGGCAAAAATATGATAAGTGTTGTAATTGAAACAGTGTTTATTGTTAGACACTCATAAATTACTTTTGAATAAAAAACTGTTTTTCAACTAGTGAAGTAAAAACTTTTAATATATAATATGGAATGAGATTTCACTATTTTTGTGTATGGCTTATCCAAAACAAAAACCTATATTTGCATACTTTGTGATGGCAATGGATACATTTATTAAGAGCACTTTTCACCTTTTGATTTAAAAAAAGTATGTTGTAACCAGAGGGACCTTGGTCCCCCCATGTGTTTACAAAAAAAAACAAGTTCAGAAAAATTAAAAGATGAGAAGAGACAGTGAAAGAATGATGTTATTAAAAAAATACACTAATATAAAAGTACGTGTAAGAGTGATTTCAGTCTAGACGGGCGTAATGATAACCCCCGGGTGTAATAGCTGCAAACTATGTACATATTTCTCAATAAATATTATTTAAGGCTTTTGTTTATTTCTTCTTCTTATTGTTGTTGTTTAATTAACGGTTTTAATTAAACCAGTTTCTATTTTTTAATGTTAATTTTATTCTTGGATTTCGTTGACTATGACGTGTCCGTTTGTTATATTAATAATTAATCGTCTTTTTTATTTAAATTTATTATTACACTTTGTAAAACTTTTTATACTTTAGGCTGGAGTAGCAGCCATATTGTTGAGTACCAACTTAAACTCATCATGTCCAGGATCTCGTTAGACGTGTTGGAAACCACATGGTTGTCTGAAATAACTATTACTTCACATTGAATGTTATAATCACTATTACTTTATTAATTTCAAAAAAGAAAGAAAAAAAAAAAATCATCAAGTTATATTGTTGATACAAAACACCAAATTTCCTCTCTCCCTCATACTTTTTTACTTTCGCAATTTTAGTATGTTTAAGTATTCGTAAAAATGATCATTTTGCTTAAGCAGTTTCAAACTAGAATATAACATAAATATAGACCATTCTCTACAACTACGACATAACGAAAACCAGCGCTTTCACACACACACACACTCACGCTATTTCATACAGTACATTTTTATTTTATTGAGCTCAATTTTAAAAGTGTCAGTATTTAAATAATTTTGAATGTCTACTTTCCTGCTGTTGTGTAGAACTGGGGCGTCAAATCGTGGTTCATTGTTTGCTGTTTCTCGTATTTCTCACTTTTACACTTCATGGCTGAACGGTTATTTTATCGCAATTTTTCTCACTGTCTCTACTTGTTTTGTAATAATACTGTTAGATCAAAATATATGTATTAAAATTTTCACATTTTACTTGCTTTGCGGGCGCGTCGGCGAACACACAATAACTTCGCCCGAAAAACCGGCGAGAGCCGGGCAGACGCGACAGTTGTTTTTTGCGTCTGGTCCGATGAGATGTTGATTTCCGACTCCTTGTTCGGTGCGTCACACAGTTGCTGGCGTGACACACCCAGGATAGGCTCTGACGAAACCGATGACACACAGTTGTTATGTAAGCTGCTGACGCAACACATCGCCTGATGTCTGGTTGCATAATTTGTTTACTTGTTTCGTGTTCGTCATTTGTTGACCTTGGTACAGTTGTTGGCTGTTATTAAAACTGTCCACACAATATCATTAAATAATTGTCACAGTCAATGCTGCCACGTTGCGATCGTTTCAAAATAACAAATTTACCTCTCGGTCACAAAATTTATAATTTCTGTCCCTATCACTCAACAAGTTATTTATTATTTATGAAAAAATACAAATTCTGTTATTACCCCAGGTATGCCCAAAAATGCCCCGCTACAATTCCCCCTCAATGAGATATTTTATGTCGAAGCATAAAAAATCTCATTGACATATTCATACTTGCTAGAGGGATCAGCCAGGATATGTCGCCACAACCCCCTGTATGGTTTACAAAAAAAGAATAATCAACTCACCCTTGGTCCGGTGACTGTGACCGCATCTGCATGACAATACTGGACTTCTCTCTAGAGATCCCAACACCGTAGAGTCAGACAGATACTCAACGCCCCTGCTCTGACGCGCAGGCCAGCTCAGGTCCGCCGCCACAGCATCACCAAACACTGAAACAACAAATCAAAATATTAAATAGTGGCCTTATACAACACCATATCCCCAACTGATCTGTTCCCCCCTAGCGGTGCTGGTTTGCGCTAAGAAGCACTGGTTTTGTTCTTTATTTATATTTAACATATATATGAATACCTAACTACAACATGATAAGATTCTCTTACACTAACAAACACAACATAACATAAGAAAACATAGACATAAAACATAAAATAAGAAACATATTACACTTCTAATTCCCATTAAAATAAACAACTGGTATTTAAAATGTTACACACTTTACATTATTAAATTGGCATATAAAATCAAAAAATTACTTTTAAACTTGATTTACTCTTATTAATTCGTTTCTCAAAATTACAAAAATTATTATTTTTTTTTTTTTCAATTATGGCCATCATTATTCCATTTCATTACTTTGGGTGATTCTCCGTTATTCCTTATTTCATTATAATTTACTTTATCCACTTGGCATTTACTCATAATCTTACCCCTTTTATTACTCTAACGTTCCCTTACAAAATCTCTAACTAGTATGACACCCCTCTATCAAAATTTTACTAACCCTTCTCTACCTCTAACTACTTACTATTTTAACTCCAATCGCCACCTTCTACTCTTATATAAAAAAAAATACTCTCTAACCCTTTGTACATAGGATACGTGTTTCCCCCCCCCCCAAAAAAGCTCAATTCCCGTTCTCTGGCCCCTGGATTTTTACCTAAGGCGGCCCCTTCCCACTAAAACTATACCAAATCCCGTCCCAACCCTTATGTTGCGGACTCCCACATTACACTACCACTACTACAAAATTGCCATCCCCAAAAAATCTCAATCTCATAACCTCACTACAATTACAACAAATTAACATCAACAAATAAACAACAACATATCACTCAAAACTCTACATAAATTCTCCATTTCTACTGTGTCTCCACTTATACTTCTCAAAATTCTATAACATACATTAACTCAAAACAACATTGCATTATTTTCATTTCCACTATTACTTTAACTCTTACTTCGATTTGGACAAATCTATGTCCCACAAAATTCAACTTGAACTGATTCAAACATTTTATTCAAACAATTACTATCACCCACTTCTATCTTTTACAACCTATTGAAAATTTTACCTATTACAACTATTTTTCATTTTATTTTAAAATCTATAAACACATTGAAAACATATTATTATATTTTTATAATACTTATTCCTAACATACTAATGCAATCAACACAATAAGACATAATAACACAATATAAGAAGTATTTAGTGCATCTATTTTTTAAATTCAAACAAAATTATTGAGTAGCAAATCATCATTATTAATTAAAATATATCAAATTTTTAATACGTTATCCCCTTGGATAACCTCCCAGCCACACACACTATTTCAATTATGTAAGACTGTGGCGCCTTTTCGCTTCCACAGAGACTGTATATTTTGGAGCAGGTTTTTTACCTCTCCGTGTCTCTGCTTCCGCTGTTAAGTTAAAATTGGTGAACATCAACATGTTCTCGTTAATAATCATGCACCCTTAAACGGATCTACCACCTGGCTCTGCTGTTCCTCCTTGAACAGAGTGGCAGCCGCTGTTCCATAGTTTGGTGATTCCCCTTTTATTACCCCCCATCAATTTCAAAATACACCTTTACAACGATAACAGCTATGGCCAGTTATGGTCAGCGCGTAATCGTAATGTGCCCCAACCATAGCTGTTAAAGCTAAACCAATTCCACGGTCAGGGTTCGGTGAGGCCGTGACCGCCCGAAAATTTGGGGAATCACAAGTAAAATATCTTTCGTAATATTAAATTTAAGAATTTATATTTAAATGACAATATTAATTTAGATGGGGTTTAACCCACTTTATATGGAAGCTTAACCATTATTAACCTAAAATATTACATACAAAATTTACAACCTCCCCCCATAGCAGTTCCACACTACACTGTTATAATACATCACATAACACAAAAAACGAATAGACATTACCCTTGCTTATTAGTATACATCAAACAAACAATTCTCTTTTAAATAATTTATATAAAATTTATAAACATTATTATTTAAAATTTTTTCACTAACTGTTTTTATTTATCATCATTATGAATTTATCCTGTGTTGCAATCAGATTTTCAAAAATTCTAAATTTATTATTAACACATATTTTTAATCATTATGTTCCACAAAATTCTACCAAATAAACCATTTAACATTTATTTATTTATTCATGATTATTAAATTAAAATCTCCTCACACAATTTAAATTCCTTATAAAATTCAAACACATAACATTCAATCACAATATCTAAACATCTCAACTTATTTAATTCAATTTATTATTAAAATTGAATATTCATTTGATTATTAAAATAACATATTTCAATTATTATCAACATTCTACAAATCATTAATTATTGTCTTCATAATTATTTTATTATCTAATTATAATGCAAAAATATTAATAATATTATTATTATTAACACAACATTTTCTAAAACATATACACATTACTTTTCTAACATTTCACCATACACACAAATGAATTCAATATTATTTACAAAATATGCGTCAAAACTGTTCAAGTGTATCTCACTTCAGATGTCCAAATCAGCAAGGTCATTACCAAAAATTTACAATATTTAAAAATGTCCCAACACTGATCTTTTAGCTCACCCACCATCGTCATATATATATCTAGTGTATTTGTAACATTCATCATTTTTATCAACACACAAATTATGATAATCATTACTATCATAATAATCTATCAACTCTATTTCATCCATTGTACCACTATAAATCTTGTTACCATAAGTTAGGATTGTCCAGTCTATATCAGTGTTATTTGTTAATGTCAGGTAAATCGTTTTCTCGGTTTTGTATTCCTCAACTACTACGTCAGGTAAATCATTATAGTCATTATATAATCATTATAGTCAGGTAAGATATTATCAAAATTATTTTCTGTCTCTCTTTCAACAGGTACGTATTTCACATGATTCATCATCACCCCTTCTATTAATTTTCTCAATTCATCATACCTTCTTTCTAACTTATATAATTCTATTTCACTCTCAATACATAACCCTCTTTCTTCATAGCACCACATCACACTCTCACAATTATTTCGGACAGAGGGTACAACATTATACAACATTACTTCATTTAACAATAAGGGTCTCTTGCCCTGAAAAAACAACATTAAATCATCATCATCATTATAAACAATAAGGGGAAAATTTGCCCTCTGTTCCCATTCAATTACTACATTATTCTTCCACTCTCTCTCTACTTCATAAACACTCATTAACATTTCATTATCGCATTCTAAAACTTCATCAGTACTATTTGTTATTATATTTTCATCATTTGCTTCTACATTATTCGTCACCCCCACTATACTCTCAAAATGGTCTACTATTTCGTCATTTTTACATTTTGTCATATTTAAAACATTGTCACCTAATTTCTCAACATTCCGTTCTAATTTATTTAAACTGTTTCTTATTGTTTCGTTAGTGCTTTCTAAATGTTTATTCATTTCTTGTATCTCATGTTTCAACTCTTTATTCTGATTTTTTAATAACTCCTCAAAACTATTCTTTTGAATATCGAACTTTTCATTGATACTACTTTTGAACTCTTGCATATCGTTTTTCTGTTCATTAAAAAGCAATTTCATCATCTTAATCATATCATTATCTTCAGCCTTTTTATTCGCGACTGGTGTTGAGTGAACACCTTCATGCATGATTTGGGATTCAGTTACGCTTATCTGGCTTTCATCTACACTGTCAGTGACGCTGACAGTTTCATGACTGTCTGCCATTTTTTCTTACAAAATTTTTTATATATATTTCTGTATATAATCTTATTATCCGTAACATATAATTATTGAAAAATATTCTACTCACCCATATTAAACATAACCTCTTACGTCTAATTTACGTACATACGTAAATACACATTCCAAACAACCATATCATTTCTTCAACAGGTCCACCTTTGCATAATTAAATTTATGCAAACGGTCCAGCTGGTCGGGCGCCACTGTTATATTAATAATTAATCGTCTTTTTTATTTAAATTTATTATTACACTTTGTAAAACTTTTTATACTTTAGGCTGGAGTAGCAGCCATATTGTTGAGTACCAACTTAAACTCATCATGTCCAGGATCTCGTTAGACGTGTTGGAAACCACATGGTTGTCTGAAATAACTATTACTTCACATTGAATGTTATAATCACTATTACTTTATTAATTTCAAAAAAGAAAGAAAAAAAAAATCATCAAGTTATATTGTTGATACAAAACACCAAATTTCCTCTCTCCCTCATACTTTTTTACTTTCGCAATTTTAGTATGTTTAAGTATTCGTAAAAATGATCATTTTGCTTAAGCAGTTTCAAACTAGAATATAACATAAATATAGACCATTCTCTACAACTACGACATAACGAAAACCAGCGCTTTCACACACACACACTCACGCTATTTCATACAGTACATTTTTATTTTATTGAGCTCAATTTTAAAAGTGTCAGTATTTAAATAATTTTGAATGTCTACTTTCCTGCTGTTGTGTAGAACTGGGGCGTCAAATCGTGGTTCATTGTTTGCTGTTTCTCGTATTTCTCACTTTTACACTTCATGGCTGAACGGTTATTTTATCGCAATTTTTCTCACTGTCTCTACTTGTTTTGTAATAATACTGTTAGATCAAAATATATGTATTAAAATTTTCACATTTTACTTGCTTTGCGGGCGCGTCGGCGAACACACAATAACTTCGCCCGAAAAACCGGCGAGAGCCGGGCAGACGCGACAGTTGTTTTTTGCGTCTGGTCCGATGAGATGTTGATTTCCGACTCCTTGTTCGGTGCGTCACACAGTTGCTGGCGTGACACACCCAGGATAGGCTCTGACGAAACCGATGACACACAGTTGTTATGTAAGCTGCTGACGCAACACATCGCCTGATGTCTGGTTGCATAATTTGTTTACTTGTTTCGTGTTCGTCATTTGTTGACCTTGGTACAGTTGTTGGCTGTTATTAAAACTGTCCACACAATATCATTAAATAATTGTCACAGTCAATGCTGCCACGTTGCGATCGTTTCAAAATAACAAATTTACCTCTCGGTCACAAAATTTATAATTTCTGTCCCTATCACTCAACAAGTTATTTATTATTTATGAAAAAAATACAAATTCTGTTATTACCCCAGGTATGTCCAAAAATGCCCCGCTACACGTTACTTAACTAAATATAATTATTTCACTACTGACTCGGAATACAAAGTTTTTTATGGGTAAAAACTAAAGTTTTACCTTATAGTTTGAACCGGTTTTCGCTTTTAAAAAGCTTCTTTATGAGCCTCTGAAGTTAATTTAGTTAATTTTATAGACCGTTTTACTGAGGGTATTCCATATCCTTGGTATAGTGGTCCCCCATTGTAATCGCCCTGCGCACCATGCCTATGGTTGTAACATTGCTCAGACACTGTAGACAAGAAACAGCAGAACAGGCAAAAGAGAAAATTGAGAAAACATTTGCGAATAATGGAACACCCAGGAAGGAAGCCATGGTAACTTTCAGATTAAACAAACAGCCAGCCATGACTGTATGAATTCATTTTTTTCATTTTGTTTTATTTGTCTCCAAGTCACGTTTATTAACTAATTAGAATTAATATTAGGCATTACCTGTATTAACTTTCCATCTTGTGACTTATCTGTTTTAATTTCTAAAACGACGCGTTTCGAGGATAAATCCTCATCTTCAGGTTTTTAATATTATAAAAACATCAAATTCACCCGAACGGGGTCGTCAGTTACTTAAAACACATAAAAATACATTAAAACATCACACATAATTTTACACTGATATAGCACAGTCCGATGCGCATCGTCTCGTTGCCAACGATTAACTGTTGTACTTTATCTTGTATGACGGTTATCATTTCCCGTGGACACATCGTTATCGATGGCTGTGTTGTACAGTAGATTAGATCGAAACGAAACTTTATCATTAAGTAGTTGGTCCGCTTGTAACTTAGAAGCTTTGTATATCTCATATTCCTCCACAGCGTTCATGTATGCACCTTTTTTGCAATTATGAGCAGTTTAAAGTTTGTGTGGAAGTCTGAGTACTTATGATTATACAGCATTAAATGTTGAGCGTAACTAGATCTTGTTTTCGAGAAATCACTTTTGGGTAGGTGGTCCTTAAAACGTTCGGCTGATTGTCTAACCGTTTGTCCTATATAAAATTTGTTGCAGTCATCGCATTCAAGCTTGTATAATGCTTGGACTGTGCCGAGACTATATCAGTGTAAAATTATGTGTAGTGTTTTTATGTATTTTTATGTGTTTTAAGTAATTGACGACCCCGTTCGGGTGAATTTGATGTTTTTATAATATTAAAAACCTGAAGATGAGGATTTATCCTCGAAACGCGTCGTTTTAGAAATTAAAACAGATAAGTCACAAGACGGAAAGTTAATACAGTAATGCCTAATATTAATTCTAATTAGTTAACTGTATGAATTGTTTGGATGAAGACGTACCAGTTGAGAGCGAACCTTCCACCATTTGCCATGCCCTAAATTTTATAACTGATGCTGAATACCTCCTGCACTACACTGGACTCAGCATACCTATCAAGAAAAGGCCTTTTAGCTAGACTTTATTAGGCCGCCAGGGACAAGATGGAATAACTTTCAATACAGCAATAGGAACAACAACAACAACATTGCTCAGTTCAGTTGCCCCACATATTCCATGTCCAGTTAAGGCTAGTAGTCTTTCATATGTCGTGATATAATATAGACCAAATTAGTTTAGGTAGGTCAAAAAAAGAATCACATCTCTGAAACACCTCAGAGTTGTTGTTCACCTCCTACCAGACACTGCCAGTTCACTTGTATAAAATTTATTTGGCAAATTTAAAAGTGAGTATATGGTCGAACTTCTATATAACAAAGTGTCACGAGGCACCAGAAAAAGTCCGTATATGGAAAATTCTGCTCCGCTCATATTTGCCACGACCATAACAGTCACCTTCTCTTTACTACCCTTCCTGCCGAAACATTTAACTCCTTTGAAAGCAATGGTTTTATCAGGAAGACATTTAAAAAACTGGCTGGTCTCATCGGTGTTGAAAATATTGTCATTGTTGTATTCCTCCAATAATTTCGGCGAGACATTTTGTTGCCAAGAAACACAGTCGTCTTCTTTAACATCAGCACTCTCCCTGCTGACACATTTTTGGGAAATGTGACAGGACTTAAACTTATTCAACCACCCCATACTGGCTTGAAAATCAGGATATTTTAACATTTTAGCAAATTCTAAAACTTTCTCTTTAATAATGCTCCCGGTACAGGAATATTTTTTTCACAGACCACAGTAAACCATTTAAGAACCGCCTCGTCTAAATCTTCATAAACACATTTTAAAACATTTAAGATTCATATTAACTGCTCAGCATGTTTTTCGATTGATTCGCGATTATTTAAAATGGCCGATAAAGAACTTGCCGGAATACCAAAAAGGAATGCAATTAATTTTTTCTTAACTCCACTGTCCACTTCATTAAGAAAATGCAGTTTTTCATTGATACTTAAAATCTTGCGTTACTTGTGATTTAGATAACGTTTACTTTTGTCCTTCTATTAAAACTTCACATGTTTGATAACTCCATGTGTCAAACCTATTGTAATAGAAAAATGACAAATATTTTGAATGTGTTTCAACCCCTTGCTGGCTGTTATGCCATTATTTGTCTACCAAATTCTCTGTTTTTGGTACTACACAGTCTGTCACAGTCTTCTACTGGCACCAATAAAATGAAGTAATTGAAAAAACATACGCGTATTATGGTATTGTTAACTTTCACTCTCTTGTTTTTTATAATAATAATAATTATGTATTTTTGTTTGTTTTGATATCTTACCTTTCGGTACCATATTTATCGTATATGTCATACTAATTTGGCGGCCATCTTGTAGTACCAACCTCATGATTCGATAATTTTACGTAAGGATCCCAGGATTCGATTAAGCGATCATCAGAGACAGGACGGTTGTTCGGAATAATTAAATCAAACAGCGTGTTATATATGTAGTTGCTTTTTAATGACAGGGAAAATCAAGATCGACATCAAAATCAGCAAAACAAAATGGAATACTTATACTCAAATTAACAAAATGGCGGCCACAAGTTCCGCTATATTACTATTATGTTATTTTCCATTATTCATGTGTTAACTTCATTATGAAATTTATAATAAATGTAACTTTGAAAGAAATTGCAATTATTATTTTCAGATTGATAATTTCTTACCTCTAAAATGACACAGACCAACGTCTCATAAAAATATTACTTAAATGTACCGGTATGGTCTGACACACACTCACACACTCTCATTTTGCCAATAGCGATTTACTCATACATTTGAATTTTGGGTTTTTTGAGCTCAATTTAGATAAGAAAGACTGGAGTATATAATTTAACTTTCCTGGCTATGCGTTGTAGAGTTTAAGCTGTCCTCAGATGTCGATCATGGTCAGGCAGGTGTTCGGCCGAACGTCCCATGTGTCTTCTTGGTTACACTGACTTTAGCTTACATTTTGAATAGTTATGTAATTATTTCTGTCTAATGGTTACTATTTCATGTTAACACATTGATAATTTGACAAAGAAAACACTTTCGCTGGCAAATAGCTGCCGGCTATTTTCACAGCGTGTTGACGCCTTGATGGTCTGATGCTGACTGGGGGGATGCAAAGCACATTTTTTGCGTATATGTGTTAGCGCATCCACGTCATTGTCTTTTGTTTCAATATGGCTCACGCCCTGTTGTCATGTCATTGTTGTTATGTCATCTTTTTATTTTTAATGACGTCCCACCTTATGGACCAATGAAAATGGATATTGAGAGTCTGTCTTCACTTATACCGCCATTGTATATGTTCGGCTTCACACGTCTGCTCCTGACCTTGGAATCATTTCACTCTGCTGAAATCTGCGTCGTTGTCTTTTTACAAAGGGAAATAGTCCTACCCATATATGTGTGTGTAAAACAATAAAATACAATAATTTGCTACCACTCATACCATAAATCCGACATCAGGATTTTCGTACTGTTACAGTATTGATTGAATTATCCTAACATGCGTCTCTAGGAACTAACACAATTCTAACATTGTCTTTTTGTCCACTGTTGTGTGTGTGTGTGCGCGCGCACATGCGTGCGTGCGTGCGTGTGTGCAAGGGGTGAGTTGAATTGAGTGTGTTGCTTTCAGCTGTGTAACCAAGTATGTTGGGTTCTTTTACATTGCAGAGAACTGCTGAAGATAAGTCTGAAACCGACAATGAAGGTGAAATTCTGAGTCCTACACGTCGCAGAATCTCAGACGGCATTCTGGGCATAATGTCAAGGCTAAACATAGGCAACCGTGGTGGCAACAGTGACGCCACCGAGCGGACGATGTGTCCATGGGAGTTGGACACGTACTGCAACAATAGCACAGAAACGGCGCTGCACACTGCAGTGAGGGGGCGACACGGTGACATTGTCAGTGCTTTGCTATCAGCAGGTGCCAATCCCAATATACTGACTCAAAGAGGATCTTCAGAACATGTAAGCACACATTGCTACTATATGTACGTCTTCACAATATGATTGCCTGTAAAATTTAAAAAGAAAAAAGTACAGTAAGTTGTTAATTCACTATGACAAACAAACAGACATTTTAAAATCAGTCATGATTCATGATATTGATTGATGACTCATTGGGCACTTGGTGCAACGTAATAATACAAAGGTTGTAAACAATATACAAGCACTTGGTAAGTTTCACAGTTTATTATTAACTTCTTGGATTTCGTTGTCCATGACGTGTCCGTTACTTAACTAAATATCACTATAGTATTGACGACTCGGAACACTAAGTTTTTTATAAGTAAAAACGTAAAGTTTTACCTTACAGCCTAAACCGGCTTTCACCTTTAGAAGGCTTCATCAGAGGCTGCCATAGGTAGCGTTGTCCGTCTTGTTGTTGGCGACTGGATAGTTATTCGAAAGATTGAAGCTGTGTGTGTGTGGTGAGATGTGTTCGAATAATGCGTGCGATTTGAATTGTGTCTGTTCGTTTAGGATGTCGTTTTTATTTGTTTTTGTGTGTTTGTATGTTTCTAATTTATATTTCTAATTTCTAGTTTTCTAAAACGTACACACAAAAGGCCGAAAACTAGACACTCTAGAACAATTAGAAATATACAAACACACAAAAACAAATAAAAACGACATCCTAAACGAACAGACACAATTCAAATCGCACTCATTATTCGAACACATCTCACCACACACACACAGCTTCAATCTTTCGAATAACTATCCAGTCGCCAACAACAAGACGGACAACGCTACCTATGGCAGCCTCTGATGAAGCCTTCTAAAGGTGAAAGCCAGTTTAGGCTGTAAGGTAAAACTTTACGTTTTTACTTATAAAAAACTTAGTGTTCCTAGTCGTCAATACTATAGTGATATTTAGTTATTATTAACCTTTGATAGCTGTTTCAGCTTATTAAGCTATTCTCAAAGAGATCAAGGAACAACTAAACAATGAAGCTTTACGAGCTAATTAGTATTTGAAATATTTAAATTTGTCCCTTTTTAGGGCACCAAGTGAAGCTTGACTAGTTTATTCATGTTTAAAATATTGAAAGTCTAGTTACTTACCTTTACCAATAATTTACCAAGGTGTCGTCTGATGTACTCTGGCAGAGTAAAACCACAGGTGATTGCAAATTAACAAACACATATTTTTATAAACTCAAATAAAATGTTACTTTATTTATTTAGCATGACATTTTTTCTTTTTTATTTCTAGTTTGAATCTACTGATACACTCCATTCCTTTTATCATACAACATGATACATAATGAATTGTGAAACTACTTCAAATTGTGACTTTTACTGTTGAGTTATGCTTTTTCTAGGAGTAACACTCCGAGCAATATTTAATTCACATATGCATGCTATCAAAATTCATTTACTACTGACTATAACATAATGATTAACTTATTATCTACAAAAGCGACCCAGATTGCTACATTCACTCATTCATACAACACCCCCTTATTTATTTACTTTAGACCCTTTTTTAAAAATGCAATTGTTTGTGTGTTACTTAACCATCGTCGATCCTCGTCGTCTCGTGCCGCACTGAGTTTATGTCCGAATGTTTTGTCACTTTTATAAAATTTTTCACTTGTTTCACTGGATTACGTGTTTAAATTGAAGTTATACCCTGTTTTACATATTTCTTATATACTGGATCGGTCGGCCGACCTTAAAATTGCTCAAGCAGAAAATTAAAACGACCGCATACGATCTATAGGTGAAGTCGACTGGAGCTGGCACACAACGCACCGCTTTCCACTACCACACTCTGAGGCGGACGGAAACCACAGCCTTCTTGTGACCAATTTTTAGTAGTGGCACCGGGAACCTGGGCTATCAATGCTCCCAAAATGATGACGATATATCAATGCCACTAGTCACGAGACCCAACTGGGCAGGGTCTTACCTAGACTTCCGTCAGCGTCAAACACGTGGCGAGCCAAATTTCATATTTTAGCCATCTTGGTTGGCGTCATTTGAGTTTGCAGAGCGTCATCTGCGCGTGCTCTGGTGTGTGTGTGCGTACATTGTGCGTAACAAATTCTCGGAACCACTTGAGATACAAAACATACATCGCATTCCATTACAACACCTCCGTTCACAATCTCACTCCACGGTTCTTTGTTTGAATAAAACCGTTTTAGGTATGGGACATGCTGCATTGGTCACATATATATTTAATAAAAATAGAATAAAATAAAATACCCCTTTTCGCCGCGTTGCAATACCCCCCCAATGAGAGGTCTTCTGTCGAAGCAGGAGAACATAGTAAGGATGGCTGCTAATTTAAACAATACGAAGTTCCCGTGAAGAGCGGTAGCAGCTAGAACCAATAGGAGAGGCGATGACATAAGGGGAGGGGCCTAAAGTATAAAAGCCTACAACGTACAGTTGATAGACGTTGTTTAAGACCTGAAGATGTCAGTAATGACGAAAAGCTTAGTCGAACAATAAAAAATTATAGCAGTTAGCAAATTCATAAAAGAAA
Organism: Magicicada septendecula; assembly: GCA_034769895.1. NCBI lineage: Eukaryota > Metazoa > Arthropoda > Insecta > Hemiptera > Cicadidae > Magicicada > Magicicada septendecula. The sequence goes on from CM068375.1 coordinate 406,956,930, forward strand.
TAGTAAGGATGGCTGCTAATTTAAACAATACGAAAAACATTATTTTATTGTTTACCACACCTCATTTTGTAAAGCAGTCCAATCCAAAACCATTAATTACATAATTATATGCTCATGAACATTAATTGTTTTACCCTTCATCGTCATACAAAAATCTGGTTTTACGTTTACACAGTTCATTTTTTATTAAACTCATTATATCATTTTTATTAATATAAAGATTATCCAAACTTTTATATTCTTCGACAATAGCATACAGGATTATTCCATGTTATTAAATCATATAATTTATTATCATCGAGTATAGTCCAGTCACCCTTAGTATGATCTGTCATAGTCATGTCAATTACAGTTTCATTATCATTATTATCTACTGCTGTATTAGCTTTGTCATAAAGTAAGTAATCAATATCATCAATTGCTGTACTAACTATTTCACAAGGTAAGTACTTATTATCACTAACTCTTTCCATATCTAACCTCTTTATTAATTCGCCATAACCTCTACTAACCTTAAATAACTTTATTTTCTTATCAACATACCTTTCCCTATTACACCAATTCATACTTTTGCTGTCATTCCGTACAGAGGGTATTAAATCATAAAAGCGCCTACTAAAAATTAAAGACCTATTTGAAAACACGTTGTTTTCCTGTAAGGGACTCTTGCCCTTCAAAAACATTTGTAACCAGCTTGGTTTACCATAAAACTGGGGAAAATCTACCCACTGCCCTATATTCACAAAATCATTCTCTTCATACATTCTCTCTAACTTACAAATACTGATCTCTACTCTCTCACTCTCTCTCACTGTTTCCATATTATTATGATCGCTAATTATTTTCATGGTATTATTTTTATATATCTCGTTTTCAACTATCTTACTACTATTAGTTGTTAATTCATTTTCGTAACTAACACCTACCTTGTTGATAATCCCTTCGTAATTATTTGTTATTTTACTATTACCCTGGTCGTCTGTTATTTCGTCACATTCACCCGTAAATGTGTCATTTTCTACCTCCTCCTTCCGCGTTCTACTTTCGTTTACTTAACTTGTATTTTATTTATATTTATAATTATCCCACCTTTCATGCCCGCAATAGTTTTATTCAGACTTTCTAATTTATTGTCTATTTCTCTTAATTTTTTGTCTTGTTTGGTTATTTCCGTTTTCAGTTCTATGTTACTAGCATTTATCTCTGACTTGATTTCAATTTTAAATTCATTTAAATTCGCGTTTAGATTATTATTTTCTGATTTCAACTCATTTAAGCTCATATTTATGACATTTATTTCTGATTTGACTTCCGTTCTAAATTCGTTCAAATTCGTGTTTTGTTGGTCACATTTCTCATTTTGTTGGTCAAATTTCTCATTTTGTTGATCAAATTTACTACTCATCGTTTCCATAAATAATGCTAATTGACTAAGTACGTCTACATTGTCGAGTCTGCTACTCTTAGCGTCTACCGTCTCAATTGTTATTTCATCTGCCATATTGTCTACGCTCTCGTTAATATTTGTCGATATTTAATTGTCTTGTGTAACATTTAAAATTGATTCTTCTACATTTCCACATAAATTTGCACTCTTGTTTTTTCCTGCCATCTTCGATCAGGTTGTAAATTAATTCAATTTATATTGAATTAAAAATTAATTTACAACGTCCCTGTTCGGGCGCCAACTGAAGCTTTACGAGCTAATTAGTATTTGAAATATTTAAATTTGCCCCGTTTTAGGGCACCAACTGAAGCTTGACTAGTTTATTAATGTTTAAAATATTGAAATTCTAGTTACTTACCTTTACCGATAATTTACCAAGGTGTCGTCTGATGTACTCTGGCAGAGTAAAACCACAGGTGAATGCAAATTAACAAACACATATTTTTATAAACTCAAATAAAATGTTACTTTATTTATTTAGCATGACATTTTTTCTTTTTTATTTCTAGTTTGAATCTACTGATACACTCCATTCCTTTTATCGTACGACATGATACATAATGAATTGTGAAACTACTTCAAATTGTGACTTTTACTGTTGAGTTATGCTTTTTCTAGGAGTAACACTCCGAGCAATATTTAATTCACATATGCATGCTATCAAAATTCATTTACTACTGACTATAACATAATGATTAACTTATTATCTACAAAAGCGACCCAGATTGCTACATTCACTCATTCATACAACACCCCCTTATTTATTTACTTTAGACCCTTTTTTAAAAATGCAATTGTTTGTGTGTTACTTAACCATCGTCGATCCTCGTCGTCTCGTGCTGCACTGAGTTTATGTCCGAATGTTTTGTCACTTTTATAAAATTTTTCACTTGTTTCGCTGGATTACGTGTTTAAATTGAAGTTATACCCTGTTTTACATATTTCTTATATACTGGATCGGTTGGCCGACCTTAAAATTGCTCAAGCAGAAAATTAAAACGACCGCATACAATCTATAGGTGAAGTCGACTGGAGCTGGCACACAACGAACCGCTTTCCACTAACACACTCTGAGGCGGACGGAAACCACAGCCTTCTTGTGACCAATTTTTAGTAGTGGCACCGGGAACCTGGGCTATCAATGCTCCCAAAATGATGACGATATATCAATGCCACTAGTCATGAGACCCAACTGGGCGGGGTCTTACCTAGACTTCCGTCAGCATCAAACACGTGGCGAACCAAATTTCATATTTTAGCCATCTTGGTTGGCGTCATTTGAGTTTGTGGAGCGTCATCTGCGCGCGCTCTGGTGTGTGTGCGTACATTGTGCGTAACAAATTCTCGGAACCACTTGAGATACAAAACATACATCGCATTCCATTACAACACCTCCGTTCACAATCTCACTCCACGGTTCTTTGTTTGAATAAAACCGTTTTAGGTATGGGACTTTGCTGCATTGGTCACATATATATTTAACAAAAATAGAATAAAATAAAATACCCCTTTTTGCCCCGTTACAACACTCACTAACAGGGTTGTTCACCACCCTTACATTCTTTGTTTAGTTGTTCCTTGATTTCTTTGACAGTAGCTTAATAAGCTGAAACTGCTGTCAGAGGTAAATAATAAACTGTGAAACGTACCAAATGCTTGTATATTTTTTAAAAACCTTTATAAGTGATGATTGTAAATGTCTTACGTATATTTTCTACTAATGGGTGTCAGGGACATTTTACTAATAATAATTGCTTGTTGCTCAGTTAGGTTTTACAGATTTTTGTTATTACTTCCTTTCTACTTATTATTATTATTACTTTCTTATTTGTTATTACTTCCTTTCACACTTTTAACTGCAAGTTCCTTTCCGGCACAGTTTTAGAATGAAATATATTGACGATTTGTACCCCCACTTGCCCTACTGCACGTACACACACATACACACAGAATGTACTAGAGAGAAATGTAAAAGTACAGACATGGGTGACTGAACTCGCTAGTCAATAATAGCCAGAAAGGACATTTAACTCGTAGCTTGTTTGCGAAAGTATGTGTACCCGCAGTAAGGCAAGTGGTGGTATAGAGAAGTCGTGTAGTCCTATTATTGTTATTTCACAGCAATCTGACGATGAGCTGTGAAGCTTGAAAGCGTTAATCGGAATAATTTTTTTATAGTGATGTGCAACAGTGTTAATTCTGTTTGTCATTATAACCACTAAGACAACTTTTTTAATTAAATAAAATTACAGTAAAAAGTTACTTCACTATGACAAACAAACAGATATTTTAAAACCTGTTGTGATTGTAAATATCTTACACATATTTTCTATTAATGTCTGTATCGGGGACATTTTTCTATTAATTGCTTGTTGCTTGGTTAGGTTTTACACACTTTTGCTATTATTTCCTTTCTACATATTGTAATGGTACATATCATAGCCAAAATACCAACCGTCATAAGCAACAGTAATTATAATCCATAGAAGGCCATCAGAACAACTAAACTTGAATTTAAAGGAGGAAGACAGCTAAATAATAAACTAAAAGAGAAGAAGAAAGAGACCAGCATTAAGAAATAATTAACTGCGAAAGAAATGAAGACAACTGACTAGAGACAAGACCAATGTTGACCCAATATACCCAATAGATCAGACAGTGAGAGAATAACTAAAACATACGCCAAAGGAATATAAATTGAAGGAGGTTCAATCAAATATATTGGAACTTACCGTCTGCGGCTTACCAGAAACAAGGTTAATGAGGGAGGAGGTTAATGAATTAAGTTAAAATAGGGAAGGATTGAATTAACTCAACCAGGAGAACTAATAGATAAGGAAAAGAAAATGACAAATAAAGAAAATAGAGAATAATACTCATGATTGAGAAAAAGGAATCATTTTAAAACAAAAATACAAACCCTATAAAATGACTTAACAATGACATCAAACCATTAACAGCCTATTATAAGTGACTCGACTGTGACAATAACTCTAATATAAAATAAAAATATAATGACCAGGAGAGTGAAATTAAAACTTTGTACTAATATGATTTAATAAGATATAGAAGATAACAACAACATTGTATCTTATCTACTATGTATGTAGATGATATAGAAACAGAGATATCAGACAAACAGATAATCTCTAAGATTATTGTAAAAATGATATAAAAGAAGCTGGAAAATAAATACCAGACAATAAATAATAATTAATAGTATTAATACATTTAAATAAAATTGTGAAAAAAGTATAGAAACAAGCCACAAAATGGAACTCATTGTTGCAAACCAGTATAGGACACACATAACCTAGTAACTAGCATTTTTCATTTATAATGACAAGAATTGATAACAAAAATGTTACCGATCCATATTCTGTTATATTGTAATTAAACTAGATGTTATAAGGATCATACCAGTACCAAGACTAGTTTGCCAAGGAAGGATTTATATTGTGATTGGTGTAAATCAACAAACTGAAATGGACAGAATAGGATTTACCCAATAAACAATCTAAAAAACCTTTAAGAATATCAATATAAGAGAAAGAGGTTGATATCAGTAGAATCAATAATATATAATACCACTAATAGAATATAAACCAATAATTAGTAAAATAAAATTGAGTCTTAGTAATGAAAATTAAAGGGACTTGGCATGAAGGACTAGATGCAAGAACTAGTGATAAATTAATAGCAAGTGAGGACATACTGGTACAGCCCAAAACATTATCAAACTTTGTAGTTATTGTAGTGACCAATTATATAAGAAGCAATGACTTAAAAAACAATTATGTAATTTCTAATGAAAGTAATACATGTAACACACTAGAGTACAAAACTAGAAGTGATTATAAAGACTAAAAATGAACAAAAGAATAATGTAATAACTAAAACTGAGGTTATCAGAAGTTGTAATGATCATTTCAGAATCATTGTGTCTTAATAGAAATGGTTAAGAAACCACTATTAAAAGACAGTAAGTAAAACTAATTGATAGTATCATAGGCCAATATGCCTAGCCAAGTTATTTGTAAAGTTAATTAGAAATAAGTATTTTTTTATGTCATGAGTAATATTGTAAAGGTGATAAGAAGTTGTAGACAACGATTATGAGTAATGAGGTCGCAGTAAAAGTAAGGAATAATAATGGAAAAGTGTAATTAAAATATAATAACTAATATTGAATTAGGCCTAAACAGCAAAAGACAACTTTCATCAAAATACAACCTTATAAATGATTGTAAAGAGTTCTTACTCGACTATTAGCGAGGAATACTCAATGTTTATTGAAATTTAATAGTCAAAATAACTAAAACAAACATTATAGTATATAAAAAGCTAATAAGAGAGATTAGTAATTTTATTTTTGTTAATAATGATCAAACTCATATGGTGTGGAGATCCAAATTATTCGTCTCAGAGAACCCTGAGCAATGGTAATAACGAAATGTTAATTAGAGCAAAGATAAGCGAATAATGTTAATTATAAGGATTTAATAATTTGCCAGCCCTTGGGCGTCATAATGTAAACCAATTTATTATAATCTCAAAACCAGTCAAAAGACGCGTTGAAGGTGTCTGTTTTGCCAAAATATACCGAAGGGTCATGAAAATTAACCAATCAGCGATCATCAACAAGCATTAAATGCCAGATTCGTAAACCGAAGAGGACACAGTTCATCACAGTATTTCGACGGAGAGGCCACGCTGTTCCTGAAACCAAATTTTAATAAAATAACCTCAACCAGCTGACGGAAATCGATAACCTCAAAAAAGTGAAAGTTAGGTTAGGCCGAAAGTAAACAATGTTGAGTTAACCTTATATCAGTGTCTATTTGCAGAGTATGTGTGCATAGGAAGTGAACTAAATATTAATAAAAAGGAAATACAAGCAAGTATAGTGACAATTAAACTATACTTAGAGCAATTAAGACTTGCCACAATAAAAAAATTTGTATTGAGTATAATTAATAAGACTTATCGAATAAATCGAAAGATAATTAAATACAAAAGCTAAGGAATATGGGACCTTATCAATTTAATTAATTCATTAACTGCTAAAGGAGTTTGCGACAGTTGATTCTATTTATAAAAGTTATTCACTTATTTAATAGACTTCATAAAAAGTGACGAAGGAAACATTTTCATAGGAACACTAAGGTTGCAATGAACCTTATTATTTCAATTAATATATTAACAATTTATGAAGTGCGACGAAAGCTAATTATAAATTTAGTAATTGCCCACAGACATGATAAACTTTAATTATCAGAGATATATAAATAAAATAATTTATAATGAACTTTAAGAAAGAGTTAAACAGTATTGCATTAATCAGTTTGTTCCTAGTTAAAAGAATTTAATAGTAAGCCGAACATGCTTACCAGAGTCATTTGTTTACCTAATCAAATTCATCCACTATGAAGAATCAGAGAATCTTCTATGAACACTGAAGAGTTTCATAACTTTATTAAACTATGTAACAGGACAATTTGGGTATACCCGGGATAATTTGGAAAAGGGGAATCAAAAGGTATAAATAATAATTTTGGGGTAACAACATAAATAATAATTGTAAAATTTCATAAGACGTAGTAAGCCAGCGATTGAAAGGGAGTCAAGGTCAACATTCCGACGCCAGCAAAAAACAGTTAAACATTGCCAAACAAACTTTGACCGATGAAGTCACCAGTCTCGACTCATTATATAATTGCCAAGCCTTTAAATACATCACGTGGAATGCGATGCATAGTTAGCCTCACCTTGGAAATTGGTTCATCACATAAATAAGAACAGTGAGATGTGGTCACGTGACCCCCCTTCTTCTCAGATTTTGCAGCAGTATAACTCGCCCAGTTTGAAATTACTCCTTGTGCCGGCCGGTCACTAACAAAATTTATAAAACAAAAATGTGGGCCCGCAAATATAAAATATAAAATGTGAAGTAAAAAGTTGTATATTAACTAATTCGGAACAACTAGTATTTTATTTAAAAGAAAAAGAAAAACACGCCGACAGAAAATAAAATGTGCGGAGTGACGAGGAATACCGGAGGAGACCGGACAGTTTGGGACTAAAATTGCCAGATAAGTAACAAAACGGGGAGAGATTTTTAAACCATTCAAAATTAAAACCATTTAAAAAATTAAATGAGCTCATAGGGGAAATTTAAATATGTATCGTGAGAGAGTGGATGTGCGTGTGTAATAATCATGTAATAAAAGTAAGAGGCACTGGTTTGTGAAAATGGGGTATAATTATTTCTATGTTATTTTAAATATGTCTATTGTAATCAAGGTAATACCAATATATACGAATAAGGAATCATTGTACTTTTACCCTTAAAAGATAATATCAAAATTAAGAGGGAGAAGGGATATTTTATTTATGAGGGGATTGTAAAAGAATATAAGTTTTTTCTGTTGTTTTATTTAAATGAAATGGAATTGTTTTGAGGAAATAAAACAATAAGATGTGTATGCAAGTAACCAATATCTTTAATTTCAAATAACCAGTTCTGATCTTCCGGTTCGCTGATACAAAACCTGGGCCCAGTAAGTATAATTTTAAGTTGGTAGGAGACAACATGGCGGCTACAAGAGCCTAAAGATGCATAGTAAATAAATAAAGTTTATTTATTAATTTATTAAAAAGTAAGTACTAGTACAAGTCAAATCTCTCCCCGTTTTGTCCCTGTTCGGGCGCCACTTGTACTAATACTTAGTTTTTAATAAATTAATATTATCTTTTAAGGGTAAAAGTACAATGATTCCTTATTCGTATATATTGGTATTACCTTGATTACAATAGACATATTTAAAATAACATAGAAATAGTTATACCCCATTTTCACAAACCAGCGCCTCTTACTTTTATTACATGATTATTACACATGCACATCCACTCTCTCACGATACATATTTAAATTTCCCCTCTGAGCTCATTTAATTTTTTAAAAGGTTTTAATTTTGAATGGTTTAGAAATCTCTCCCCATTTTGTTACTTATCTGGCAATTATAGTCCCAAACTGTCCGGTCTCCTCCGGTATTCCTCGTCACTCCGCACATTTTATTTTCTGTCGGCGTGTTTTTCTTTTTCTTTTAAATAAAATACTAGTTTTTCCGAATTAGTTAATATACAACTTTTTACTTCACATTTTATATTTTATATTTGTGGGCCCGCATTTTTGCTTTATAAATTTTGTTAGTGACCAGCCGGCACAAGGAGTAATTTCAAACTGGGCGAGTTATACTGCTGCAAAATCTGAGAAGAGGGGGGGTCACGTGACCACATCTCATTGTTCTTATTTATGAGACGAATCAATTTCCAAGGCGAGGCTAACAACTCATCGCATTCCACGTGACGTATTTAAAGGCTTGGCAATTATATAATGGGTCGAGACTGGTGACTTCATCGGTCAAAGTTTGTTTGGCAATGTTTAACTGTTTTTTGCTGGCGTCGGAATGTTGACCTTGACTCCCTTTCAATCGCTGGCTTACTACGTCTTATAAAATTTTACAATTATTATTTATGTTGTTACCCCAAAATTATTATTTATACCTTTTGATTCCCCTTTTCCAAATTATCCTGGGTATACCCAAATTGTCCCGTTACAACTAATAATACTTTAATTATCTAGTTGATTCATCCTCTTTGTTCACTTTATAAATATTATTATATATATAAACTTTCACAATTGAACTTACTTTCATTTATCTTTCCCAAACGTTTCGAGGTGATGTTCCTCCTTCCTCAGTGGGATTAAATACTGAATGTCATTTTAACAGTATAACGGTTATGGACTGGTGTGTGTGGTGGGGGTTGATGGTGGGAGGGAATTGGCACTGAGGTTCAAATTGTGTGTTTGGATCAATGTATCAAACAGTGTATGTGATCTATAATGTAATTGTTCATTTAATATGTTGTTTGGTTGTAGTGTGTGATGTCTGTATATTTCAAATTGTTCAGCTGTGTTTAGTTTTCTACTTTTAGGTAAGTAGTGTAATATTTCCATGTTGTGTTCTATGTTTGTGTAACTGTGGTTTTCGTTTTGTAAATGTGGAATGTACGTAGTTTGTGGTGAGGGCTTTTAAATGTTCTGAAAATCTGGAAGAAAAAGATCTTCCCGTCTGGCCGATGTAGAATTGGTGACAATCATTACAATTTAATTTATAAAGTAGCCTACAGCACCAACAACACCATTAGGAAACACATAAATAATACTAACAAAAACACAGACACATACAGCAAAACAGGGGTATATAAATTAAATTGTAATGATTGTCACCAATTCTATATTGGCCAGACGGGAAGATCTTTTTCCTCCAGATTTTCAGAACATTTAAAAGCCCTCACCACAAACTACGTACATTCCACATTTACAAAACGAAAACCACAGTTACACAAACATAGAACACAACATGGAAATATTACACTACTTACCTAAAAGTAGAAAACTAAACACAGCTGAACAATTTGAAATATACAGACATCACGCACTACAACCAAACAACATATTAAATGAACAATTACATTATAGATCACATACACTGTTCGATACATTGATCCAAACACACAATTTGAACCTCAGCGCCAATTCCCTCCCACCATCAACCCCCACCACACACACCAGTCCATAACCGTTATACTGTTAAAATGACATTCAGTATTTAATCCCACTGAGGAAGGAGGAACATCACCTCGAAACGTTTGGGAAAGATAAATGAAAGTAAGTTCAATTGTGAAAGTTTATATATATAATAATAAAAATACTATTTTTGAATGTTCGTCACTTCTTTGTTTACACACATAATAATTAATAATATTGGTGTTACTTTCACTGTAAACTTACTTGTTTTATTCACTCAGACTACGTTTCGGAGTGGTGTTCTCCTTCTTCAGTGTTCTGTCTTCTTCTCCTTCCGTATCCAAACTCACTGAAGAAGGAGAACAACACTCCAAAATGTCGTCTGAGTGAATAAAACAAGTAAGTTTACAGTGAAAGTAACACCAGTATTAATAATTAAACTAATAATTTTAAATGTCGTTGAAAAAATATTAATTTTAAGGTTCACCGACCACAGTTCAGTACGCCAAATTAACCTCCAACGTGTCTGTGAATTTTTATGTTATTAGTTAAGATGTATTTATTAATGTAATCACTCTCCTACTACTCGATGATTATAGTAGTATAAAGATTCAGTTTTGTTTTTTGTATCTTGCGGTCTAAAAGGACCTACACTTTAGATAAACTTTTAACCAAAAAATAGCGTTTTATGTTATGAATACAAAGAGTCAGAATAACCAGCCCTGAGATAAAAGATTTTCATAAAGCCAATTATTATTGTAAAAATGGACAAAAATGTCAATTTTAATTATTCTTTAAAGTAAATTCGTGAGCATTATCAATCAACAAACAACTTTTTACCCAATAAAAAGAGTTAACAAAATTATTTCAGTAGACTAGACAATTACAGGTTAGGTGGAAAGTGTAACGGTACAAACTGATGAGGGTCTATAATTTGAAGCTTTTCATTTTTTATTCAACAAGAGTATATTTTTGGTCACCCACTATAGTTCCGTGACTGGCACAGCATGTTACAAAAATGCAAGTTATCAGAAAGGGAGCGTATTCCTGCGTATGAGCGCACGTGTGGGCCGACGTTCACACGTAAAAGTCACGTCTAAAAATTCCTTCTCGCCAGGTACGAGAGGACAAAAAGTCTTGAGATGCTCTCAGCCAGTGAGGAGCCAAGTAGCCAGGCACAGAGGGATGCTTGGCCATCTTGAAAGAGCAGCAGTCGGCGTCTAAACTGCGAAACCGCGCACTTGCATTGGCGCGCAGTTAGTGAAGAACTATACAGAACAATGTAGACTGACCGGCCGAAAATGTGAGAATGTGAATAAATAATAAATAAACTGCAGTCGACAAAAGCCCTCAGACCGCGCGGTCAGGAAATTTGTGCTCTCGATCAAACTATTAAGTCGGCCGACTAGTAATGAGTGAGTTCATAAATAATGAGTGAATTAATAAAACAATAATCAAAGTATGAAGGAAAGTAGTACTTCACAAATTTAAGTTTAGAAAAGTTCTCCATAAATATTTTGGACAGAAAGTATATATACAGCAGTGATACTGAAACAATATTAATTCTGTCAAATATGAAACTCTTACCTTATGGATATCTCCAAGGTTCTACAGACGAACACAGCTGCAGAAAGGATTATTTGAAGGTTATCAGTACACATATGAATACAAAATTTGTTTTAAAACCAATCACTTCTAGTTTTGTTAACCACATTAATTACTTCGTTTTACTTGGACATCAATTAAAAACTGGTATATTATTTTATATTATTAGTAAGTGTTAGTAACGCATAACATGGAATCAAACAAATTTACAAATGAAATCTTTTTTACTTCTAACCTATTACAAATTGTTTATATTTTAAATGAACCAGTACATATTTATCTCTTTTCCCCTTGCTATTTTCTTTTACCAAATCCCTTCCCTTAGAGATCTCAATTATTTAGGTTTACATGTATATCAGCTATCATCATTTGTTTTAAATTGATTTACATATATATGTAAGGTTGTTAGTTACCCGTCCACCGTGTGTGTCCATATAGTTTGTTGCACAGTCTCGTTTTAACCGCTTTCGTTTTTCGGGCGCACTCACGCAATTGCTTATTAGTTTACAGTATTTACTTAGATTTTCACTGTTTTAATTCAATGTTTTAATAAAATAAAGTCGGCCGACGTAACTTTGTTCGAACACTTGATGTTTTATAGGCTGGCCGCGCTATACTGGTAACATTTGATAACTTTTATTAGATAGGCCGATTGTAATAGTTTTGGCCTATCTTACATCTGAGGCCACCGTTTAAATTTTAGCTGCACTGTATGCTGCTGCTGGCTGTCTGTTGTTACTCCTGTGGTGACAAACTGCATACTGTTATTCACAAGGACTGCTGCTGGGGTGGTTACGTAATATGTCTAGACAGTTGTTTAGGCTAACAGTGTGTTTTGCTGGTTAAACTGGGGCACCTCACAGGTGGAAGCTGACAATTGAAAATTACAACTGAGTTGAAAATAAAACTGGGGTATCACACAATTCTGTACCGTTACAATACCCCCCCAATGAGAGGTTGGATGCCGAAGCATACAAACTCTCATTGCCTAAAACCTAAGAGGATCAGTGAGGATATGGCGCCGCAACCCCCCTGAACTCTCTACTAAAATCATGGGTACTTACCCCCCTAGTCTGGCGGCTGTGGCAGCACCCATCCGATCTTACTGGACTTCTCTTTACGAGATCCCAACACCATAAGCTCGGACAGATACCCGCCCCAGTATCACCTGACTCCAAAACATTCAATTAAAATTTAACAAAAAGGCCTTCCAATATACCGTATCCACAACTGATTGGTTTCCTCTTAGCTGTACTGGTTCATTAACGAAGTACTGGTTCATTTTTTATTATAAAATATAATATGTATTCGACTACATTGCAATATAGCTTCTAAATTGTCCAACAGTTACCTGGGTCAATTAAAATTTAACTATCAGGCCCATCGGTTCTTCTTCAACAAGTTACATGGTTCAACAATATAGCTTAACCCTAGAAAATACAGTGTTAACAAAACAATATAAGTTTACAGTGGTACATATGCGTTCCAGACAAATTAAATAATGTTCCCAGTACAATATTGCCCAGCCAAAATAACACATCAATTATACAAGTTATCCTCAACTACTTTATATATATAGAATAATTTTTTTTTTTTTTTTTTACCCCCCCTAATAGTCTCTTAACCCCTGATACCCGTTACAATCTGCTGTGTGCAGCACTAGGCTTCTTGGCCCTACAGACCTCATCCTAGCCATGATCACATCTCCCTCGGGACCTGTAACTGGGTCACCCCCTAATCCACACTCACTATTACCCCCCTGGACTGTAGCGCCCAGTTGCTTCCACAAGGACTGATGCGGAAGGGGTGGACATTTTTTTCTTTTATTCCACCCCATCCTTGCTTCGGCGTTACAATAAAAATTCAGTGTAACACTTACTAAGACTGAATGATACGCCCCTAATAGACTACCACCCCTATCTGGGTGAAAATAGCCCTGTTCCAAAATTGGGTAGATTCCCCCAAAAAATAACCCCCCTACTAAGTCTAACAAACCACCGGGTTAACAAAACAAACAAACCACAAGCCGGTTATATCAAGTAAAATTTATGATTTGTCACAATTAACTACTTGAAGTGAGGTCATTACCGGTGAGGTCATGGCCGCACTTAGGTGGGGAATCAACAGTTAACATAAAATATGGATTGACATTGATAGAAGTTTATATGAACAGTTATATACACATCTTATTTTCCAAACATTATCTTAGCCCAAACGTTTTTGATTGTATTCAGTTTTCAATTTTAAATAAGTATTGCAATCATTATATTTTTTCATCAATTATTATTTAATCTACCATTACATTTGGAATTTGAATCAAAATAAATTTAAATTTATTATTAAAATCATCTTTTCAATTAATTTAATTACCGATTTAATTTAATTTTATTTAATTCCTCATTATGTCAATCTTATTTGTTCAAAGCAAAATATTACTTATATTACAATCATTTTCTTTTGTGATTCATAAAAAGCTACCTCCATTTCAACACATCTTACATTTCTTTTGTTTCATAATAAGGTTTCACTGCTGGCAATGATTCAGCAGAATACGACAGTTATCAACTTCAGCACCTGGCTGTAAACATTAGTCAAAACATACAACACACCTGTTTACATTAACAGTTGTCTGCCAGACTGGTGTTATAAACACTCTCAGTCTCAACACTCAAAATTACATCACCCTAATACCTGTACTTCTAATTTTCAATTTCTATAAATCTTTTATTTAACCTATTTATCAACTACTATTTCTGTACCAATTCGTACCAAATTTAATTTTACTTCATTAATAAAATTTACCCTTTTAAATTACTTTAATGCCACCTTCACTCAAAACAATTTGGCGTTAGTTACTTTAGTTAAAACACTTTTACTATGAACACATAATATAAAATAAAATTCATTATTGTCCCTTATTCATTATTTTAGAAAAATCAAATATTATTATATTATTATAAACTTAGTTCTTATTACAAACATGTTTTACATATAAGTTATAATATACATTACAACAAGATAATCTTAACACAATACATTTAACATTAACACATTTATATACAAATTTCCGTCATAGTTTTATTATTTACCATACTTCATTACCTAAATCAGCAAGGTCAGAACCATATACTAAAGTATTTAAAATGTCCATTCACCGATTTTGTAATCAACCTCCATCATCGTGTAATAGTCTTACTTTTTTATAACCCTTCTCATTCTTACTCACACTCAACTTATTATTATTATTATTATTATTATTATTAAAAACCATTACCTCTATGTCATTCATCTTCCCTTTTATTATTTCATAAGCTTGTCAATATTGGTTAATTTTGTCCAGTCCCCGTCAGTATTTGTTGTTACACCCAGGTAAGTTATTTTCTCATCATATTCCTCCACTACAAGTACACTAATTCTTCCTACAGGTACATATTTATCATCAATATAATCATTGTCTACTACTGCACAAGGTATGTCTACATTATTTTTCATAATTCTCTTAATATTCATCTTCTCTATCAACTCTCCATAACCTCTATTTAGCTTGAACCACTCTAACTCTTTCTCTCTCTCATCACAACATTCCTCGCAACATTTCACATTCTCATTTCACACAGAGGGCAACACAACATTGTTACAACACATCCTGGCCTTACCAGATGCACAAAAAATCAAGGGACAATTATTTGTAGACCATACGTCTCCCAAATACACTCGTGAAGCATTTTATTCACCCACAACCACACCACGGGAAAAGTTTGCCCTCTGTACACTCTCTTCATACTCTCTCTCTAACTGATTAACATTTGTTTCACCCCATCTACAACCTATTACTCTCTCATTCTCACTCACTATCTCACTGACTATTTCTGTATCATCACTATCTGATACCACATTTTCAACATCATTACTCTCTTTACTTACCAAGCTTTCTAATTTGTCATTTACTGTAATTGTTTTACCGTCTACCACACACACACTCTCTCCTAACTCATCTGTTTTTCTTTTTGTTTCACTACATATTTCATTTATTTTGCTTAATTCGTATTTCAATTCATTAAAGTTACCTTCACAATTAATTTTTACTTCATTAATATAAATCTTAAGTTCGTTAAACTGTCTACTCTGTACATCAAATTTATTGTTACAATTACTGTTCATTTTCTCAAATTGATTTAGTATAACACTCATCATATCATTGTCTAATTTGTTACTCCCTTTTGTTGAGGTTGGAGTCAACTGGTTATTATTCATAACAGCTGACTCATCAAAATTGTCAACATTCATTATTTCATTGACATCGTCATTATTCCCTGCCATTTTTTATAAGTTTATAAAATGTTACATAGAAATTTTAATCTTATCCAGTATTAACTTAACCCTCTTAATATTTCACTATGTTTATGTAATTTACCAAAACGTCCTCCCTCTCAAATAACCCGTTCTGCAGCTTGGTTAGGTCTGGCGATTGTAATAACAAATTACACTCGCCGTCCCTGTTCGGGCGCCACTGAAATAATATTAATTCTATCAAATATGAAACTCTTACCTTATGGATATCTCCAAGGTTCTACAGACGAACACAGCTGCAGAAAGGATTATTTGAAGGTTATCAGTACACATATAAATACACAATTTGTTTTAAAACCAATCACTTCTAGTTTATTAACCACATTAATTACTTCGTTTTACTTGGACATCAATTAAAAACTGGTATATTATTTTATATTATTAGTAAGTGTTAGTAACGCATAACATGGAATCAAACAAATTTACAAATGAAATCTTTTTTACTTCTAACCTGTTACAAATTGTTTATATTTTAAATGAACCAGTACATATTTATCTCTTTCCCCTTGCTATTTTCTTTTACCAAAATCCCTTCCCTTAGAGATCTCAATTATTTAGGTTTACATGTATATCAGCTGTCATCATTTGTTTTAAATTGATTTACATATATATGTAAGGTTGTTAGTTACCCGTCCACCGTGTGTGTCCATATAGTTTGTTGCACGGTCTCGTTTTAACCGCTTTCGTTTTTCGGGCGCACTCACGCAATTGCTTATTAGTTTACAGTATTTACTGAGATTTTCACTGTTTTAATTCAGTGTTTTAATAAAATAAAGTCGGCCGACGTAACTTTGTTCGAACACTTGATGTTTTATAGGCTGGCCGCGCTATACTGGTAACATTTGATAACTTTTATTAGATAGGCCGATTGTAATAGTTTTGGCCTATCTTACACCCGAGGCCACCGTTTAACTTTTAGCTGCACTGTATGCTGCTGCTGGCTGTCTGTTGTTACTCCTGTGGTGACAAACTGCATACTGTTATTCACAAGGACTGCTGCTGGGGTGGTTACGTAATATGTCTAGACAGTTGTTTAGGCTAACAGTGTGTTTTGCTGGTTAAACTGGGGCACCTCACAGGTGGAAGCTGACAATTGAAAATTACAACTGAGTTGAAAATAAAACTGGGGTATCACACAATTCTGTACCGTTACAATACAACGCCGGAGCGACAGCCAGCAAGGATGAGTACCTTTGAACCTTTTTATATGTTGACAAAATTTCAACCTTTTATCCAGTTGTTAAATTTTGATAAAATTAAAAAAAGCACTATTAATTAAAAGGGTAATCTAAAGAAAGAATGTGTGAGTGAGTGAGAGTTAACTAAAGAGAATAAAAAGATGAGCACTGGTTTATGTTAAGCAAATTTAAGGCCTATCATATTTAAGCTGTATTTCAAATGTGTTTTTCTTTTAATATGTTAATTGATAATGTCCTATAATGTACCATAACAGTATGTTGAAACATAATTATACTGAAATACGTAGAGAAGAGAGTGAAGGATATCTTATGTAGATGGAAGTATAACAACAGATGTCATGTTAAAGAAAATAAAATAATATTTAATTTTAATTTTATGGATACGTATTTGTTCATTTGTATTTGCCTATTATTCTCTGTCAAGTACACTTAACGATAGCCTGGTTAACCTTGCAACACGTAAAGTCAATTATTACATAATAAATACAATACAGTTTTAGTTGGAGTCCGAATTAAGGAACAAATTTAAATATTTAATTACTGAACATACTTCAACAGCTCGCAACAGTTGGTACTATTGGTAGCGGCAATTGAGATAGTTTAAATTACTTAAAATTTAAATTACCATCTCAACTCTGCGTAATTAACAGGATTTCACTCCAAGTAAATACACCACTAGTAAATTAAATCTACCTTCAGTGAGAAGTCAACTTAGCCGATTCGTCTCATCAACTGAAGAACGAACCACAAGTGAACATTTTTTAATAATAACAATAATAATTATAAAGTGACGACCAACGTTAGAGGCTCGAGTTAGGTAAAAGATATCAACCTAATTAATATAAATAAACAAGAAAAATTAAATAACCGAATTTTAGCAGCAACTCGAATACAAAAAGAACACGAATCTACAAGTTTTGTTACACAAATGAGATCGATAATATGAATGAGCAGTTAGAGTTATATTATACTATGGCGCCGCAACTCGGGGCTTAAAATTATTTCAACATGATTCAATATTAACAAAAGAAAAGGAGAGGATATTCTAGTATATAACAGTATTCATAATTTAAATTTATGTATAAAATAATCTGTACAAAGTATAACAATAAATGATATGAATACTTCGGCTTGCTGGGCTGTAATATGGCTGTGGTCCATGGTTGTTTTGTGCAAACGTTTTGGCCGTGCCTTCGATGGCCATCTTCAGTGCAGAAGGCTGCAAAACACTGACAAAGATTTCATAGTCAGTGACCACTGAACTGTGAGTAAGGCTAGTGGCTGTGAGTAGGACACCTGTATTTATAAACGTTTGGTGTCTGCACTTTGTTGTCTTTGAAACCGGCCATGAAAGCCTCAGACACAATTTACAACAATAAATATTATACTTGATACAGTTTCTAAAGAAAGTAAATAAATGTTTAGGCGTATGCTTCAGTACACTTAAGCCACAAATATATAACTGATCTAACTCAGTAATAACATAACTGGGCAAGTATTGTATCGTTTTTTTAAAATTAAGTCCAAAAAAAATGTGTAAGAATATATTTTAAATCAACTAATCCAACTTTAGTTTTTCTATATAAAAGAAATATACAGTCTATATATTATTCTTTAACCTCAGTATGAAGGGGAAAACTATAGCCTTCCAGTGGGTTCCAGCCCACTGCGGAATTGTGGGTAACGAGCGAGCTGATGAAATCGCGAAAGCATCTGCGAAAATGCAGCCAAATCAAATGCCACAGATGTCTCTAAAAAACTAAAGAATGATGTGACGGGGATGATCCAGGAAGAATGGAAGGAGAGATGGAGACAAGCAAGTACGGGGAGATGGCTCTTTGAGCTACAGCCAACACCAACTGACCACAAGCTCTATGAAGGTGTCCCAAGAGAAATCGCTACCTTTGCAGCAAGGGCCAGAACAGGACACATAGTTACACAACAATATTCGTTCCAATTTAAACTGAGCACCTCCCTGAACTGTGAAAACTGCGGTGAGCAAAAGGAGGAATCACTGGCTCATATTCTCCTGGCATGTGTTATTTTTATTATTTAATGCATTTTATTAATATGGAATATTAGTAACTTTCACAAACGTTTTGTTCAGGCGCCATCTTGTTATTACAAGAACATTAAATTTGCTTACCTTTATGGGCAGAGTTCATATAAGCGAACTAGAAGTAGCGGAATTTGTTATCTGAAATAATTTACTCTTGCTTGAAATGTTTACCAATGACATTACCTTTTATTGTTATATAACGTATAAATGAATGTGACTCTACTATGCGAAACAAGCACGCTACTATACGCCACGAGGCGTAGTTCAATTATTCAAGTTAAAATTCCCCTTAAACATTTCACAAACCCTCCAAAATAACATATTCAATTATATTTTTATGATATCATTATTAAAATAACTTTACAACCCAGCACTTCTAATTAACTGTAATGAAATATTCTCTCAGTCACTCACACTCTCATTCTTATGGTACAATTTTTGTTAATTTTCCCCAAATTGAGCTCATTTTTTATTAGTTATTTAGTAGTTGAAAATTTTGTATTGACCCTTATTTAACATTTTGTGTACCCCCCATTTTTGTCACTTAGCTGAAATCAGTCCTGCAGATGTCCTATCGCTGAACTCGCACTATGGATGTTAAAATTTTACCAAACTTTGTGTTTACGTTTTACATGTTAATAACGTTGAACTGTTACTTCACTTTATACAAAATACTTCACTTTTACATTGTACGGGCGGACGTCCGAGACTTAGTTTTATAAAATTTAGATATGCAGCCAGCCGGCTTTACTGATTGTAATGGTACAGAATTGTGTGCTGTCCCAGTTTTAGTTTTATTTTATATCAAATCAGTTAAATCAATTACAATTAAAACTTTTGATTGTGGTCAAAATGAGAGTAAAGAAGTTGTTCAATAAACCATAAGAAATTCGTTTAAATATAATTTGTGTTGTTATATTTTACCGTCCTTCCTCAATAACTTTCTGCAGCTGTGTTCGTCTGTACGACTCTGGAATAGAACCCTAAGGTAAGAGTATTTTATAATATTCCATTAATTAATATTGTTTCACTGGCCCCCGATACAGGAACGGCGAGTGTAATTTGTTACTACATTCGGCAGACCTAATCAAGCTGCAGAACGGGTTATTTGAGAGGGAGGACGTTTTGTAAATTACATAAACATAATGAAATATTATAAAAAATAGATAGTAAGAGGGTCATAATTGTGTAGAGGTAATACTGAATACGTATAAGATAAAAAATTTCTATGTAACATTACACAAATAAGATAAAAATGCCAGACTTCCATAAGAAATAATAATAATGTAATGTAATAACAATTAGTATGAATAAACGTCTAAATGAGATGGATGAATGTTTCAACACATTTAGAGAACAAATGATAGGATCAGTAAACGAACAATTAAATAATCATATCATTAATGTAAACAAACAAGTGTCAGAAACAATCAAAATACAAGTTCATGAGCGAATTAACGAAATATGTAGAGAAACACAAAGAGAAACAGATGAGTTAAGAGAGAATGTGTGTGTGTGTGGTAGACAATAAAACAGACATAAATAAGGCGGATAATAAATTTGATAATGTGGTATCAGTTAGTGATGATATAGAAATAGTTAGTGAGAGAGTAATGGGTTGTAAATGGGGAGAAACAAATGTTAATCAGTTAGAGAGGGAGTATAGAGGTAGTTTAAATGAAGAGAGTGTGCAGAGGGTAGAATTTTTCCATGGTGTGGTTGTGGGTGAAGAAAATGCTTCACGAGTGTATTTGGGAGACGTATGGTCTACAAATAATTGTCCCTTGATTTTTTGTGTATCTGGTAAAGCCAGATGTTGTAGTAACAAAGTGGTACCCTCTGCATGGAGTGAGAGAGAGAATGTGAAATGTTGTGAGAAATATGGTAATGAGAGAAATAGAGAGAGAGAAATAGAAATATTTAAGGTGAATAGGGATTATGAAATATTGGTACAGAGTTTATGCATTAAGAGAGAGGAACAAATTGACTTACCTTGTAAAATAGAGATTGATAATTATTTTGAGGATACCTGTATAAATAATAATAACTTACCTGATGTTTTAATGAGTATAGTAAACGAATATGATGAGAAAATAAATTACTTGATGTTGAATAAAAACACTTACGGAGACAGAATTGAAATCACAAATGTAGACCGGTTTTATGAATCAATAGGTAATAATGGTATGAAATATTATGTTGATAAGGGTTGTTACACAAATGATAGCCATATGTTGTGTATCAATGAAATTGACATGTGTTATGTGCAGAAAAGACTAATTTTTGACGATGGAGGTTGAATATAAACTCAATGAATGGACGTTTTAAACATTGTAGTTTATGGTTATGACCTTGCTGAATTTGGAAACGAAGTGTGGTAAGATTGAACAATTAATGATGAAGATTTGTAAATACATTATAGTGAAATTCATTGTGTGTGTACTGTAAAATGTTTCATGTAATCATGTGTGTATTGATTGATTTTAATAATAATATTATTTTATTTTGTTAATTAACAATAATAATTAACAGGAGGTATTAATGAATTTAATTGTGCATTGTGTGTTTATATTCAAAGTGTTTTAAATAATATAACTAAAGCTAAACTGTTTTGAGTGGAGGTTATTAAATAATTTTCAAGTTAAACAAATAATTTAAAAAGGTAAACTTTATTAATAAAGTAAAATCAATTTTGGTACGAATTGGTAAAAAAAAAAAAATAGTAGTTGATAAATATGTTAACTAAAAGACTCATAGAAATTAAAAGTTGAAGTAAGCCCATGTGTCAGTATGTGGTAAGCAGAATGTTTAGACTGAAGGAGTGTTTATAACAGTGTTTATGAAAACAGGTCTGGCACACAACTGTTTATGTAAACAGGTATGTTGTGACCAATGTGTACAGTCATACTGTAGTTGACAACAACAAAAATGTTGTATTTCTGCTGAATCATTGCCAGCAGTGAAACCATATTATGAAAAAAAAAAAAACCAGATGTGATGGAATGTAGGTAATATTTTTTTTCGTAGGATCATTTTGAAAAATGTAATTAATTTTGAAATTGTTAATTAAAACAATTGAATTAAATTTATTGAAATTGGTAATTAAATAAATTGAAAAGATAATTTTTAGTAATGAGTTTAAATTTATTTTGATTTGGATTTTGACCGTAATTGTAAAATAAATAATGAGTAATACATGTACTGTACTTAAGGAAATTTTTTAGTAACAACAGTAATAAAAAAAAAAAAGTTTGTATAATCTATGTATTATTTTGGAAATATTGTACGGGGAATATTATTATATTTGTATGAATTAGTTGTAAGTAGACAGTTAAGTTATAGTTTATAATAAAAAACAAAATGAACCAGTACTTTGCGGATAATGAACCAGTACGGCTAAGAGGAAACAAATCAGTTGTGGGATATGGAGTGATGGAAGGCCGTTTGTTGGTTTTTATAATTGAATGTTCCAGAGTCAGGCGATACTGTGGCGGGTATCGGTCCGAGCTTATGGTGTTGGGATCTCGAGTAGAGAAGTCCAGTAAGGTCGGACGGGTGCTGTCACAGTCGCCAGACTAGGGGGGTAAGTACCCATGATTTTAGTAGAGAGTTCAGGGGGTTGCGGCGCCATATCCTCACTGATCCTCATAGGTTTTAGGCAATAAGAGTTTGTATGCTCCGGCATCCAATCTCTTATTGGGGAGGGGGTATTGTAACGGTACAGAATTGTGTGCTGTCCCAGTTTTAGTTTTATTTTATATCAAATCAGTTTCAATTTTCCATTGTCAGAATTCACCTGTGAGGTGCCTCAGTTTAACTAGCAAC
This sequence comes from Magicicada septendecula, assembly GCA_034769895.1. Taxonomy (NCBI): domain Eukaryota; kingdom Metazoa; phylum Arthropoda; class Insecta; order Hemiptera; family Cicadidae; genus Magicicada; species Magicicada septendecula. The sequence goes on from CM068375.1 coordinate 406,980,008, forward strand.
ACACAGTTAGCCTAAACAATAGTCTAGACGCATTATGTAACTCTTTGCCAGCAGCAGTCCTTGTGAATCACAGTATGCAGTTTGTCACCACAGGAGTAACAACAGACAGCCAGCAGCAGCATACAGTGCAGATAAAAGTTAAACAGTGGCCTCGGGTGTAAGATAGGCCGAAACTATTACAATCGGTCTATCTAATAAAAGTTATCAAATGTTACCAGTAGCGCGTGGCCAACCTAAAAAACATCTAAGTGCGAAAAAGTTACATCGGCCGACTTAATATTAACATACAGAGACATTAAATCAAACTAGTGAACTCATCATAAACAGTTGTAGGAGTGCGTACAGACTAAGAAAGCAGTCAACTAATAAAAAGCGATCAGTGCTCGTACCAATAAAGTTACGTGAACCGATACAATTATTAGACGTGAACAATGATTTTGATAATCAGTAACAGCAGAGATAAATTATACCGCGATTTCCGAAGTGAGGGATAAAAAACGCACATCCCCAGTTGAAGCGAAGCCGCCACCAGGATGAGTATAATAAAATTTATTTCATAAATTTTAACCACTATACGGTAATATTTATTTTTTCAGACACTTTATTAAAAGAGATCTCTTAGGGAAAGATGAAAATTAAACAAACAAAAATAAACGTACTGATTCATTATAAATATTAAATATATTGTTAAAGACGGTCTACTCGATCGTCGTAGGTACAGTGGAAACAAAATAAGTACAAGACACCAATTAAGTCATTAATCACATCTTTAATTGTTATAGTAAAACAGTTCGTAATTAACAACACAGTGTCTACAACAAATCAAATGAAATTGTTCATACGCAATAAAATGTCCACTAATATTAAAACTCAACTGTATTACAATTATACCGTCCGAATATAAAACGCAACACTTCACTAATAACTACTTGAACGTACACCGTAATAACCCGAACCGCTCTGTAAATATATCGCACTAATACTCTCGAACCGCACAGTCAAAAATCTCGCATTGAACTGAAAACTAAGGCCGCGACGCGATGTATTTATAGTTACGCTCACACACCAGAAGCTTCCAAACTGCGTCTTATCTCTCGCGAACTACGTAAATTGCTACGGCCTTGACACAGTCCGAGCGCCCGAGCGGAGCCTGGCACAGTCGAGAAAATTCTCGCAAAATGCGTTTAGTAGCACGTACACCACACGCTTACGTCGAGATCTTTCTGGCGCATTCGATAAACACGTAGATTGTTCTGTGCTGTCGTAGCACTGCCCCCTCCTTAAGCCTGTTCGTCCCGAACTGGCAAAGCGTCTTCCAAGTAATACTCGACCAGGCGATCTAGGTGGCCGTCCTTGAGAAGGATAATTTTCCCGTTCTTCGAATTCAGTCTCGTGTGATCCGAACATCACGTTCCCAGGAATGCGAATCTTTCGCGTAACCACTAGCTTCGCTGGAATCAGTCGCGTTGCGTCAGATACTAATGACCTAAATACCACTGGCTGATCCAAGTTTGTTTGGTTCTCGTCAACAACCTCTTGCGCAACCTCATCTTCAACCACTTTACCCTCGGCCGCTTCTATCAGCTCAGGAACAAGCAAGAGTTTTGTCTCGACACCCATAGTTGGCTCTCCAATCACTTCTTTTGTCGTTATACTTATTTGTACTTCCTCTGCTAGTTCTTCCTCCATTTCCGCTTGCAACAGGGAGGTTTCCTCTTGACCAGACTTGTTGAATTTTTCTTCGACTAATGCCACTCGCTTAATCGAATGGTTGGTAGACCCTGTCATTTTAGCCATGCAAAGCTTTATCTTCTCTTGGCCAACTTTCAGGACATTCTCTCTTAAGTCCACAACGAATCCGTAGGCATTCATAATGTCCGTGCCAAGAATCACTTCATCGACAATGTCTGCAACGAGCATTTGGTGGCTAAACTCAAGAAGACCCAGGCGTACACGTACGTCTACCTTTCCTAGCACCTTGACGGGGCTTCCAGTCACAGTCTGTATTGTACAAGAGCTAATTAGAGGATGGCGGTTACAGACTAAGTCAGGGCGCACAATGGACACTGTTGCGCCTGTGTCAACTGTAAATGATGTTGGTTTACCATCCGCAAATCCACTAACAATCAAGTTTCCACTGATCTTATGTAGCGTGGAAACTGTGTGCTGTTCTGGGCCTTTACTTCTCCAATTGGTGCGATCAGTCTCTTCTCTCTGTATCTTCTTCTCCCAACAGTCTACCTGTAGATGACCACGTTTTCCACAGTTGTAACATTTCGGTCTTCTGTCTTTTTCAAATCGTTGTGACTCTCTTGAACTTTTGAATTGTTTGTCCGACAACACTGTTTTTCTGCACCCATCGTAACGGTAATGTGATACAGGGATCTTCTGACTGCAACGTGATGGCACAAACCCATTAATGTAGCGGGACGCTGACTTGGCAGCTTCAAACTCTAGGGCGTGAACAAGAGCTTCTGAGCTATCTCGGTGTCTTGCCATTCGTAACACTTGCTGAAGTTCACAATCTCCGATGCCATCAATAAATGTCTGCACCGTAAACCTTATTCGGAAGTCTTCTGGTGCTTCAGCATAGGCCAATCTAATCAATCTGTCGATACTTGCTTCAAATTCTTGCAGACTTTCCCCGGAACGTTGTCGTCTTGTTCTCAACTGAGCGTAGTACACCTCTCGCAAATGTTTATCACTGTAGCGTAATTCTAGAGCTTTTATCAACTCAGCATAGATGTTCTGGCTGTCAGGTGGCACTTTCTGTAGTAGTTCTGCCGCGGGTCCTTTTAATGAGAGAACGAGTGAAACAGCCTTGTCTTTCTCTGTCCAATTATTTGCGCATGCAGCAGCTTCAAATTGGCGGAGGTACGTTGCCCAGTGAGTGCTTCCGTCAAAGGTTGGAGCTTTGACATGAACTGTCCCTACTGCAGGCAAAGTGACTTTCTCTGTTAACTTATTTTCTGTGTATTTTTCTGTCTTGATCACTGGTACAGTCTGTTCAGAAATTTGTTTTGGTTGAATCTTCATGCACTGTTCAACTTCAATTTTAATTTGTTCTCTTATGTTTGCCATTGAGTTTTCTACTGCAGATATTTTATTTGAAACAGATTCTTCTATAACAGATATTTTTGTAGACATCGATTCTTCAACAGTCAAGAGAGATTTTTCTACTTTAGCTATTTTATTTGACATGGATTCTTCTACGTCAGATATTCTGGTAATCTGATTGTTGAGCTCACCTCGTACTTCACCTACGTCACCACGTAGGAGACCCAATTCTGCGGTAGTGTGTTCTTGCAACTGTTTCTGCATAACTTCAAAGAGAGCTTCCGTTTTATCTGCTTCTTGCTTACGTTTTTCATCCTGTCTTTCTTCTGTTTCTAGCATTAGTGCTTTCTGACGTTCCTCAGCTTCTTCTATTTCTTGTCTTCGTTCCTCTTTTTGTCGTCTTTCTGCTTCTTCTGCCTCCTGTCTGTGTTTCTCATCCTGTCGTTTTTCTGCTTCTTCCTGCGTCTGCCGCAGCAGTGTTTGTAAAGTTTCCATCATCTGACTGGGATCCATGTTTACCGATTTAATTACGAATCACACTCGTCTTGTACAAAGCGTCCACTGTTAACCGTTCTATCCCAGTTCTGACACCACTGTTACGACGGTCTACTCGATCGTCGTAGGTACAGTGGAAACAAAATAAGTACAAGACACCAATTAAGTCATTAATCACACCTTTAATTGTTATAGTAAAACAGTTCGTAATTAACAACACAGTGTCTACAACAAATCAAATGAAATTGTTCATACGCAATAAAATGTCCACTAATATTAAAACTCAACTGTATTACAATTATACCGTCCGAATATAAAACGCAACACTTCACTAATAACTACTTGAACGTACACCGTAATAACCCGAACCGCTCTGTAAATATATCGCACTAATACTCTCGAACCGCACAGTCAAAAATCTCGCATTGAACTGAAAACTAAGGCCGCGACGCGATGTATTTATAGTTACGCTCACACACCAGAAGCTTCCAAACTGCGTCTTATCTCTCGCGAACTACATAAATTGCTACGGCCTTGACACAGTCCGAGCGCCCGAGCGGAGCCTGGCACAGTCGAGAAAATTCTCGCAAAATGCGTTTAGTAGCACGTACACCACACGCTTACGTCGAGATCTTTCTGGTGCATTCGATAAACGCGTAGATTGTTCTGTGCTGTCGTAGCAATATAAATAATTTGTTACAGTCCAATAGATGTCATAGTAAGAAATGTTTAGGTTAGTAATTAGTGTGATTTCATACGATCATATTCATAGGTCTGAAGACCAATTAAAACTTTTGATTGTGGTCAAAATGAGAGTAAAGAAGTTGTTCAATAAACCATAAGAAATTCGTTTAAATATAATTTGTGTTGTTATATTTTACCGTCCTTCCTCAATAACTTTCTGCAGCTGTGTTCGTCTGTACGACTCTGGAATAGAACCCTAAGGTAAGAGTATTTTATTATTTGCACAAACTAGTATATTGTTTCATGATGTTGTGCGACTGAGAACGATTTACAATGCTTCAATTCCGAGGTGGGGAGCAACTATGTCACCAGTCTCTTTGTGTCGAGTCCCATGCCTTAGCTGTTTACAGGCGCGTTTATTACATTTTTGCATACTTTTGGATGACGTATACATGGGTGCAGCTTGTTGACACATTTGTATGGCAAAATGATGTTGTTGTTTCTGCGCGTATACTCCCGACCTTGACGCAATTTCTGTCCACTCGATATTGCGTAGTTGCAAACCTTCATAAAACTTTACTAGTTTCTTATATATGACTTTGAATAAAATACAATTTAAATTGATTATTCCCTAAAACACAGTAGGGCCAGAATTGTACCGTTACAAATGCACTTCCATCAGTGGCAGGAGAGAAAGACTGAGAGCACTTATTGGTGACAATGGGAAGCTGGAGAATGTCCTCAGGACCAAGGCTTTATGGGGTCTGGGGGCTGCGGTATACTATGGACATGGGCCATCGGCATCACTTGATGCTGGATGCCTGACCCAAGAAGTAAGAAGTAAGTAACAACTCTCACTGATGTTAAAGAACATTTTATTTAATGATTTGTGTATTACCAAGTTGTTTTGCTTACAGATATAAAACTATTTTAATGATGTTACACAAGCTCAATAAAGTAAAGCTTTGTTCTGGTGAAAAAAAAATTTATTAATTATAGTGTTATGTTTCAGGGTTTGCACAGTGAACAAGAAGCGATGCCAAACATGTCGCCACTGGTAGAGGCGTGTCGTAACAGAGACATTGCCATAGTGGACTTGCTGTTGAAGCATGGTGCTCGGGACGATGATTGTCGTGCACTGGCAGTTGTTGTCAAGAACAGAGATGACATACTCACTGCCAAACTGCTGTCTATTAAGGTAAATAAGTTAAACAATGTGGTGAAGATATTCTTTTTAAAGGCACTCATAACCGGCAAATCAATTAAAAAAAACGTTTTTTGTTTATTTGTCTTAAAAAAATTTTCAGTATCATCATCATCATCATCTTCAAGGATTAAACCAAGGACGGTTTGTTTTGGTGCATCCTCGGACATCCCACACCTCTCCGTCCCCTCGGCTTATAGTTCATAGTTGTTTGGGGAGGCGGCAGTCATCCATTCGGCAAAGACGTTCCCACCAATTCAGCCGATATTGGGCGATCCTGTTGAATATACTCATAATATTCAGTTCCTGCCATATATCTGTGTTTCTTCTCTGATCATGGAGAGTATACCCTGCTACGTGCCTGAGAAAATATCTTCAGTATTTCATGAGTAATTTGATACCAAATTTATATGAAGACGACTAATAATAAATTTTTTATAATTATGAAAAATTGAGACCATAGGAAAAGTTCTGGCAAAAGTGCTGATAATATTACCATTTTTTTTTTACAAATCTTTGGGTGTACATGATGGTGTGTTGACCTTCATTGTGTAACGGTACATTTCTGTCCATATAGTGGTTTGGGGAAAAAACGAATATAAATTTTATTTTTTAATTCAAAAGCATAAATAATAATGGATGGTAAAGTTTTGTAAAGTTTTATAACGACGTAATATCAAGCAAGTGGAAATTGTATCAAGGTCAACATTGTATACGCAAAAACTACAACTCTATTTCGCCAGACGAACTTTGACCTATTAAGTCACCAAGCCAAGCCTGCAAAAACGTCACATGGAATGGAGTGCACAATTCGCCTCGCCTTGAAAATTGAGTCGTCATAGTCTGAAGACAATAAGATTGGTGACGTGAGACCCTCTCCACCTCAGAAAATAACGTAGTACATTCGTTCTCAGTCACGTATTACAGCTTGTGCCGGCCGGACATGTATAAAAGTTCCGAAACTAAATCTCGGGTGCACCCAAACAAAAATGTGAAATATTACGCAAAATCGGAACAAAATTGTAAAATAACAGTTAATTAACAGTTACTATGCAAAAATATATTATCTCAGAAAAGTGCGTGCGCCCACGAAATAGCAGGAATGTGCGCAATAAGATGGACTCACCTGTAACCAGATAAGTACTGCAACGTAACATCAAATTGTTAACTTACCACTTTAATATTTTTTAATCTCGTTAACATTTTACACTTTGTTTACACTACGGCTAGTTCAGTTCCAGGATTCTATAGACGAGTCGAGAAACACAATGGTTGCAGTGAAATAATAGACTTTAATGGCATTAGTAGTTTTAAACTCGTATTTATTAAATCTGAGCATTCTCTATATTGATAACAAAACAAAATTTTCTCCTTCCACCTTCTACAAATTCCAATATGGCTGCGATACATTCTCTTTACTTCAAACTTATTCAGGGTATATTTGCGCAATATATTTAAAATTCAAATTACCCTTGTTAAACCTTGAAATGAATACAGACAATTACTACTGTTTTAATAATTCAAATTACTTAGTTATGTAAATCACTTAACGTAAACCAATGCTTTTATGTGATATTAAGATAGGTTCCTGTCTACACTCACGCATACCCACACACATACTATTTTAAACAGTACATTTTTGTATTAATTACTGAGCTCAAATGAATAAGGGGAGGTATTTTATTGAATTTAGAGATGTCTACTTTCCTGTGTTGAGGCGTCGCAAATCGACCCAGGCATCACTCATGGTTTACACTGTTCCTCGGCCGAACTATTAAAGTTTTTCTTCTTTCAATGTTACTCACTGCCTCTATTTATTTATAAAAGACTGTTTAAATAGAGCAATATATCAAAAATTTCACATTTTGTTACTTTGCTGGCCAGCAATTTATGTAACGTGCCACTCGCACGAGCGATGTTTGTAGACTGCAGGAGACAGTACTGCGTTCATTTCTGAGGTGGAGAGGGTTGTCACGTCACCAATTTCATTGTTTTTGATGATGACGTCTCAGTTTTTGAAGGGTAGGCGATGACGTACTGCATTCTTTATGTGACGTTTTCATAGGTGCGGCTCATTGACAAGTTAGTTTGTCGAAAGTGAGTTGTTGTTTTCGCATGTACACCACTGACCTTGACGCAATTTCTGCATTGTTTACTACGTTGTTTCACACTTTATAAAACTTTACCCTCATGGATTATGATTTTGATTTACAATAAAATTTATACATGTTATTTACCCAAAACACTGTAGGGACATATTTGTACCATTACAAAATAACTTCTTCAATCAGGAATAAAATAAATTCAAACCATTCAAAATTCTATTAAAAGATATGTTTATTTAAAATGAGCTCTATAAGGGGAATATAAAACATGTACAGTATGAAAGAGTGCGTGGTTGGGTGAATGAAAAAATCTATATTTAAGAAGTGCTGGGTTGTGTTCTATTATATATATAATTTCAAGTGATGATTTATTATACTCTATTTTTTTGGGAATGTAAAATGTTAAGGGGAATAATTACTTCTAACTTGATTTGATAAATTGCGCCTCATGGCCACATAGAAGTGTTCATTTTTTCAAAGTAAGATTCAATGTACAAGCGTTATGAATAAATTAAAAGGGGAATGTCATTGGTAAACAACAAATATAAGAGTAATTTACTGAAAATAACCTGTTCTGCTATTTTCCATTCGCCTAAACGAAACTGGCCCGAAGGTAAGAAAATTTTATGTTTCATTGTTGGTATCTTTAAAGATGGCGTCCGGACAATGGATGAAATAAAGTAAACAATATTAAAATAAATTTAAAGTAATAAAAGTGAGTAGATCACAGTGACGTCCGAACTAGGGGCAAATAAATTTATTAGAAAATTGAAGAGATTACAGTGGCTTCCGGAACAGGGACTCGACATAAAAGTTTAATTTTATGTGGAGTAGGCCTACTGGAAGGAGCAGAATGGTTATTTTAAGTAACATAAACAATTTTGAGGTACGTGAAAATAGACGTACAGAGATAGAGTTAGGTTATAGTATTATTTATATACGTGTATTATAATAAGCAAAATGAATACTAATGATGATAAGAACGTAGAAGTCAGCATAACTGATGAAACATTTACGAGTGAGATGGGCGTTCACTCAACCCCAGTTAGCCAGATTGGTGAGTCTAGTGCCACCGAATCAGTTGAATTGTAACCCCTCTTTAACTTTGACTTGTAAAAAAAATTTGTTTTTTTTTTGAAAAAAATTTTTTTATGAAAAATTTTTTTTTCTTTTTTTTTCTAAAGAGGGGCCATAAGATAATTAAAACTAGGCCAAAGCCTAGTGAAGCCAAAAATGCGCTGGATCCAGTGAGACGGGACTTGCAATTAAAACTCACAAAATTAACAACCAATAAATCTTTTTATTATAACTAAACTCATTATCTCCTTCGAAATTGTTACTTACAAAAATCAATGAATATAACATTTAGATTCTCTGCTTTAAAAAAAAATATTAATTGAAATTAATAAATGTACAATCTATATTTTCTCTTTAAAAAATGTCATTTGAAAATAAATTTATATAAAACCTATGTTTTATATTCTCCTTTTAGTAATGGTATGTGAAAATAAATTTATATAAAACCTATGTTTTATATTCTCTTTTAGCCCTATATCTAACCCCCCCCCCCCAAAATACACCCGAATATACAATACACATATAACCCCCAAAAATACACACGAATATACAGTACATATACATGTTCCACAACACAGGACAATTATAACATCTATCATTAAATCTTGCCACACCCTTTTCCACGCCATGAGGTACATAATTAACAATCTATAAATATCCATATTAGGTTTTAATACCTAATATGTGTATAACATATTATATGTGTATAACTGATTATGTATGTAACACCAGTGGCCCCAGGACATACTAAATTCAAGAGTTGGCATAGTGCGTGATACTATTATAAAGTGCTGCCACATTGAGCACTTAGACTTGGAGTAATTATAATTAGAATACAGTGAACACCCCAGTGATCATAATTAATTAAAAGAATTTAAATATTGATAAATTTTGTTAAGTCTTGAACGTGTCATAAAGCCTTATAACCTTTTTAAAAGTAAGTTGGCCCAAAGGCCGACATGTTCCTAGGCAAGATGGTGCATAACTCAACCTGTCCCAAGAGCATGTTCAAGTCTGCATGAAAATGCACCTATACAGGATTAAACTGGTGACCCGACTTAACTACCAAAGAAACGTCTATCCCTATACGACCCAAACGGAATTTAAAAATGAGAAATTAAAGCATAAAATGAAAACTAAATTGAACCAGTGAAATTACATGTTGATTGAATGAATTAGTAGCACTAAGGCAACCCTTATACTGAAAATAAGAAGGAAATTTACACGCCTGAATGGGAAGCAGCCACAGATACATGCCAACCTATGGGCTCACATTTTATACAACAGATTTACAAAATGTACGAAAGATTCCCCCCCCCCCAAGGCCACACACTATTCTGTCCCGTTAACCGGGGACCCAATTAAAATGTTTACAGCTTAAAGTCATTGTTGTAGAGTGACTCTATGTCCACTGGTTCTAGTGGGTTACATCACACTGTGTAAAAAAAAATAATATGGATTGATGTCACCTTATATATTGCATGGTGTGAAGCGGTGATCTCCTGGTCTACATGATAGGGTGTTTGTGGCTTGTCCTCGCTATTCCCCTCCGGCAGATGAGGTTGAGAGAGAGTCTAGATGTTAATGGTTCAGGCTGGAGCTGTTCCCCGGCTTGCAGCGAGGGACCCTAGTCATACAACATATTATCAGCGATAAGTTCTCGAAACTAATTGCCCCAGAAACCTCACACGCACCAAAATCCATATATAGTATTAACACAGCTTTAGGGCTACTTAAAATGATAGTTTTACACACTTTGCAACGGTTATATGGCCACCTGGCCCTATCTTGAAAACATTTAGTTTTGTTAAATTTCATATTATAAACTTTACCCCTGTGGGTTAACATAATTCAATTACGGTTATATAATTATTCAGTTTGTTATACAATTAATAAAATTTACACATAGGCTTCTTTGCCGCGTGGTGTGAGAGGTTACCTGATTACAATCATTTCTGTACTTATTAAACAAATACCTTTTTGCATTTACATTATTCTCAATTCTGGTGCCTTAGTTAAGACTTCTGAAATTAATATAGTATTACTATAATTACCAATAAAAGTTACATTTAAATTACTCAGAATTACGCATTTCACTTTTCACCACGTGGCGTGAGGTTAACTGAATTTACTCAATGTGGGCTTATTAAACAATTTTTTCTTTCGTATTACTTTAAATTGATGTATATAATCATATTGCTGTAACTTACCGCAGATCTGTATTTGTTTAGCCTGCCATAGGTAGAAAATGGTGCAACAAAAGCTCCTTTCTGTCGGAGGAAGAATGCAGGCGAAGCGAACAGATGGGCGACCAGCGAGAGACAATTTTTAGAACGTAATTCCAACTATAGTTTGCCCGCAATCAGTATCGAGCACCAGAGTGCAGCACCGATCAAGCGCAGCTTGATTACCATAGCTGCAGATTGTACGGTTATAACTACCACTAAATACAGTACTGCAAAATGCCACCGCCAACTATCGTTCCTATACTTCTTTTAGCGAAAACATTAAATACCGTATACGCTCCGATTTCTCTTAGACTTGGCACAGAATTAAATACAGTCCAACTAACACCCTTCTCAACTCGGTCTGAAAACAAAACAGATGATATGTTGAAACGTTTGTATAGTATGATAAAATTTGATAAATTAATCAGTTGTTTTGATGTTAGGGATATTAAAATGGATAAACAAAAAAGTAATTTCAATGATAAATTTGATGAGTTAAAAACAGTATTAAATGAAAGGAAGGAACTGATAGATAAGGGTTTTAATAAACTAAAGGATGTTCTTGATAAACAAGACGAGAAGTGGGAAGGAGATAGATATCGATTAAAGAAGGATACAGATGAATCAAATAAGGTAAGTGGTTGTAATTATGTTAATTACAATTATGAGATAATAGTGGGGGTAGAAAATGGTAAAGAGACCAATCAATTAAATGAGAATAAAGACGATCAGTTAACACATAATACGGTAAGTAGGGGTGAGAAAAATGATAATATAATTAAAAATATGGTGTTAGAGAGTAAGGTTGTGAATATTGAGAGTGCTGATGAAGTTTTAGTGGGAGTAGAATCTAATAATGGAATGTTAGTGAGTGTTGATGAATCAGAGAGAAAGTGTAGAGAGAGTTTACAGGTAGAGGGGTTGCAGAGGGTAAAATTTTCCCGTGGTGTTGTGGTTGTGGGTGAAGAAAATGCTTCACGAGTGTATTTGGAAGACGTATGGTCTACAAATAGTTGTCCCTTGATTTTTTGTGCATCTGGTAGATGGTGCAGTAATAAAGTTGTAGTACCTTCTGCATGGGTTAGTAAAAAAAGTGTGATAGGGAGTTATGGTGGGAGATATTTTGAAAGAGAGTTGTGTGTAGATGGGGAGATAAAGTTATTTAAGGTTGATAGAAATTATAAAGAATTAGTAGAAAGGTTAGGTATTGAGAGAGGGGAAAATTATATTGAAATCTTACCTTGTGTTGAAGCTGATATAACAGCAGTAGATGATGATGTTGTTAATGATGAATTTATAACTTACCTAGTGGTGACAGATTATACTAAAGGTGACATGACTATGCTCTATGGTGACAAGTTATATGATAAAATAATATGGAATAATCCTGTTGGTATTGTGGAAGAATATGAAAAATTAAATAGCCATTTTGTTGATAGTAATAATATAATGTATTTAATAAAAAATGATTTGTGTAGACCTAAGATCAGAGTATTATTCGATGATGGTGGTTAAACAGTTATTGTTTATGAACATTTAATTATGTGAATAGTGTGGTTTCGGCATGGATTGTATTATGAAATTATTTGTGGTAAATGATAACAGATAATAATTTGGATTGTATATTTTTTTTGTGTGTTGATGTCAAATGTATTTGTGTATTACATTAGGGTGTACTCTGTATTGTATGTAAACAATGTATGTAGATAATAGGAATTGATTTAATAATAATTATAACATTTTTCAGACTAAATAAATGATGAGAGTAATTGTGAAATTTTAAAATGTAATTAAAAACTTAATGTTTTAGAAAAAAAACTGATTGAATTAAATAATTGGAGAGTAATTAATTAATTAATGTTGTATAAAAGAAATTTGATAATAAAGTTAAATGATTTTCTGAGATTTAGATGCTATAATGAATAGTAAATGATTAAACATACAATATGTTTAGGTGTTGAGTTATATGGTTATTATGAGGTAAGTGATGAATTTTCTAGTGTAATTTTCAATGATCATATTCATGTAAAATGTTGAACAAGATAGAGTTTGGGTGATGATTATTTCAATAAGGCATTAAGTCAATCAAAGTTAATTTTAAATGGGTATTAGATAAAATAAGAAATTTTGGAATAAAAGTAAGACAGAAACGGAGTATTAGTAGGGAGACAGTAGCGGGAGTGCATGTATGTAGAGAAAGTGAGAGTAATGTAAATGGAGAGTAAATAGGTGATGGTGAAATTTTGTAGTGAGGGTGGAGGTGTAAGGAGTCCTCAACGCAAGACGTTGTGGTGGGAGGTGAATAGTTTAAATGGGGTTTGGCGGAATTACCTGGGAGAGGCCAGGAACTAATAAGGGAATGAGTATACGGGAAGGGAACACACATCTTAGGTACAAAGGGGGTATCAGGTATTTTATTCTAAGAGGAAAATTATATAAGTAGAGTAGATAAAGTGTTGAAGGGGGTTATTATTGAGAGATTGGTGTCACCCTATGCAAATCTGTTAGTGGTTGTTAGAAGAAGGGAGGTGAGTAAGGTTATATATAAATGCCTATTCCATAAATCAAATCATTGTGAATGACGGAGAGTCACCCAAACTAATTAATGATGAAAATGTTAGAAAAAAATTCATAGTTGAAATGAAATGTGATGTAAAATGATTGTTGATAACAAATTAAAAAATTTTTTGGTACAATAAATGTTAAATAATTAAAGGTTGATATAAAAAGAGTTAATAGAAAGTTCAAGTTGTAATGTTTATAATTTTCTATACAAATTATTTAAATGTGAATTGTTTAGTCTAATGTAATAATCGCATTGTTAATTATGAGTGTATTATGTTTTATTATTTTATAAAGTGTGATTTTGGGGGGTTGTTAGGTGTCAATAGAAGAGAGAATAAGTTGTGGTATGTGGTGATAGTAAAGGAAGAAGGGAATAAGTTTAGTTATAAGTAGGCTATTACAGTGACGGCATGTTGTTACTGTAGATAGCGATAAGGGTTGATGGAGTAACATTGATGCATGTTACCATCAACGGAGGCTCAAATAGAGCATAATATACACTGTACACCAACCTTATATAATATTATATTATATGTAAAATTAATACGGTACAGTGTATAATAAATGATGATTTGTTACAACATGCTAATGACAGATTTCCCCACATTTCGGGCGATTACTGTGTAGGGATCAAACTAGGATCAAATATGGTTAAGGCAATGAAAAATATTGACTTGCAATGAATCCTTGAGGCAGAGACAGCAATAGATGAATTGATGAAAAAGGTTAGACAGTCAACTTGTAATGATTTCTAGTGCATTGTCTTCTACATTATTTCTCTAGAAGACCAAATGGACATACCTGAAGACTCCTAGTATGGAGCTGGACTATTTTAAATCAGATAAAACAATAAAAATCTATTTTAGAAACTTTAAATGTGTTTTTCTGAAAATCTTAGTTTGTTTAAATATACAATGACCGCCCTTTTTCTGAAACCAAGTAAACTATCTAGCTGTATTTTTTGGTGGCTACTGGGTTAATGGAGGTATAACTACATAACATAGACCTATGCAGTTTCATTGAAAAATAAAAACGCTAAAAACTATTAAGTATGGTTTTTGTATGCAAATTATTAGAGCAAAACAAAAAATTATAAAAATCAAGAAATTCATGTATCTTTATAATTGTAGTAGCATTTGAAGAGTATAATGTGCTAATCTGCATTCTAAAATTTCAGAATTCTATCTGTTACAAGTTTCAAAACTTGAGATAATGGGTCTCAAGCTTGATTAAGTTAACGTGGTGAAACATTTTATTATTGTTTCTAAATTTATAAGTAAACTTTGTTTACAACTATTCACTTTCGGCTATTATAGCCGCCATGTTGTTTGATACCAACTTTGAAAATTTACTTACCAGGTCCAGGTTCTAGTTGGACGAGCTGAAAAAACAAGATGGTTGTTTTGAAATGACTAATAATTCACTTTTTTTTCAATCAAATTTGTCTTATTTATTTTCAATCAACATTCATTTTTCTATAAAATAAAATGCTAGACATCATGAAATACAAAACAGAGCCCTTACTCTGCTCTCCTTTACACATTTATTTCTTGTGTTACTACATTCTCATTACTGGATTTACAAAAAAAAAAATAAAAAAATGGCTACTAACAAAATAAAATAGCTACAAACTTAAATTTATTGTTGTTCGCAAACCAGCGCTCCTTATTTATTATTCTTTATTCACGCGCACATTCATACATACCCCGTTCCCTTATGTGAGATCTTATTTTTAAAATATAATAATAATGTTGAAATTTTGGTTTCAGCCCTTATTTAAAGATTGTTCTGCCCCCCCCCCCCCCGTTTTGTTACTCATCTGATCATGGTACTTCCATAGTCCAGCCTCCTCGCATATTTGCCTTCGTTTCGCACAATTCGATTACTGATAACTTGTTTTATATTACGCCGAAACTGTCACTTCATGATTTTTTAATACTATAAATTTGAATAAATCACATTCTATGAGTTGCGGGTGCCCGCGATTTCGTTCTGGAACTTTGCGACTGTACAGCGCGAGTTGTTATTGCACTGGGGCGAAATTTAATGTCTCAATTTCTGAAGTAGTGAGGGAAGTCATGTGATGTTAAACTATTGTTCTTTTGAGTTTCAAAGTAGATTTTGACGAGATGATTATTTTAGATCTACATTCCAGCGACGATTTAAAGTTGGGTTTGTCTCTGACGTCGTATGGTATGACCGGTGATCTCATAGGTTACAGGTCATGCGGCTAAAAATAACTGTTCCTCATGTGTCTGGAGTTGACCTTGACACGAATTCACTCACTGCATATTCCGTCATTCTAATTTATAAATAAAATTTGTTTATTTTCCCCAAAATTATTAGGTGGGCTGAATTGTCCCGTTACAGTGGTAAGCATAGCCGGTTATGAGTGCCTTTAACTGGACAGCTTCACAGATCCTTTATACTTCCATGTTCCGTAAGGAATTGGAAGTATGGTGATCACAAAAAAAATCATGTTTGAGATAAAGGCTGATTCTGGTTGTACTACCCTCAAAACAGAAGAAAAGTCATTTTCCGAAAGTGTCCGTGTAGAATTTTTTCTATGGGGAACGATAACGTCCACAAATTCAAACAAAATCACATAATTTTTTCCATATGTCCCTGAGTTGTAGAGGACTCAAGGCCTATTGATTTTGGTGAAGATCGGTTTAGGGGAAGGGGTAGTTTACCTGCAACATTTTATGTTTTAACAAGAGTAAAGTACTTAATCTTTATAAATAAAGTATCCTGAAAAGAAGGTCATAATAATCCATTATAGAAAGATAGATGAAATATCTATAAATGAAAAGTGTAGTTGAAGGGGGAGGGGGTAATTTCTGTAAATGAAAATGTTAGTTGAAGTGGGAGGGGATAATTTTTACTTCCATGTTCCATAAGGAAATGGAAGTATGGTCATGACGAAAAAAATCGTGTTCGAGATAATGGCTGATTCTGATTGTACTACCCTCAAAACATGAAGAAAAGTCATTTTTCGAAAAGAGAGAGAGAGAGAGAGAGAGAGAGAGAGAGAGAGAGAGAGAGAGTGTGTGTGTGTGTGTGTGTGTGTGTGTGTGTGTGTGTGTGTGTGTAGAATTTTTTCTATGGCAAACGATAACAGCCGTAAATTTAAACAGAATCAAATAATTTTTTGCATACGTCCCTGAATTGTAGAGGACTCAAGGCCTATTGATTTTGGTGAAGATCGGTTAAAAGAAAGGGGTAGTTTACCTGCAACATTTTATGTTTTTAACAAGGGTAATTTTTTCTATGATGAATGATAACTGCCGCACATTCAAACAGACTCAAATAATTTTTTACATACGTTCCTGAATTGTAGAGGACTCAAGGCCTATTGATTGTGGTGAAGATCGGTTATGGGGATAGGATAGTTTACGTGCAATGTTTTATGTTTTAACAAGAGTAAAGTACTTAATTTTGATAAATAAAGTATCTTGATAAGAAGATCATAATAATCCACTATAGAAACGTAGATGAAAGATCTATAAATGAAGAGGCTATTTGAACGGGGTGGGGGTAATTTTCTATAAATGAAAATTATAGTTGAAGGGGAGGGGATAATTTTTTATATTCTATGTGTACTATGTTATTGGCAACAAAGAAGTAGTTTGTTGTTAAAATTCCTTCCCAGGCTGTTTGGCCGTGGTTCAACGTTTTCTGCAAAACCAGGGTGTTTCGGCAGTGCTATCGAGTCCCATCATCAGTGAAAATTGAGTGCGCTAACGTGAGGTGGTATATGTTAGTGACCACAGTACTGTGGTTAAGGCTGAAGAAAGAAGTAGTTTCTATAGAAATATTTCATTTCGAAAACGATTTTAAATATAAATCTTAGAACTGGAAGTCATGTGTCGTTCTCCATACTGATATTTTGTATACAGTTATCATCCAAATAAAAGTGCTTGGCATGAGTTAGTACTCACTACTCACATACACACTTAGTACTCACATAACAAAAACCAATGGTACTGAAATTAGTGTATTCTAAGTTAGTTTTTGATTGTCTATTATATGCTTCTGCAGGCGCATCCAGATCCTGAGCACAGAATTAACAAAAAGGCAATGAGTGAGAACATACCAGCCGCCAGCGCCCAGTTTGGAGGTCTACAGAGTCTTACTTACAGCAACATGTTTGCCAACACAGCAGTAATGATAAACTGGCACTGTCAGCGTTGCCAGTTGTCACAAATACGGCCACAGTGGTTGGTATGTACAAAGTCTCTGGTTTTTGAGTTTTAAAATTGTTGAATTGTTTATTGTAAATACAGAAGCGTATGATACTAATGGTTTGTTCATAACAACAGGTCGATGCTGCACTTCATGTGAACCCAAAGCTGAGACTGAATCCACGAAGCCAGGACGTTGTTCTGTACGCAATCACTCGATTAGATGTATCAAACAATGCTTTAACATGGTTACCACCTATAGTGTTTCAACTTCAGAGTCTTAGGTACATTTTCATTTTAGATTTTCTTGTACTATAAAATAATATTTTTGATTAGAATACAAAAAATTGGTATTGGTTTTCTGAACATTGATTAACCCATAGTATCAATCTAGATCAATTAACACTAGTATCTCAGTATAAGTCAAAGTTGTATTTTATAACCCATGCAAGAGAATGCAGTTATGATATTCAAAAGCCTTAGTTCTTTATAAATATTTAGGAGTATCTTGAGAAGTATTTTCAAAATTCCACTTGAAGAACGTGGATGTAACAAAGGTTGGAAGATGTTACAAGTGGGATATTGCAATAAACTTATAAAAATTGTTAATCCAGGAAAGTGATAATGAGTAAATTATTCAAACTACAGTAGTATTAAACAGACATGAATCAGCGCGCAGGTTGTAGTGGGGAGAAGACGGCAGCAGTGAAAGGCACGAGAGAGGAAAATGTCTACTAACGCAGTTGAAAATATTGGTCTACTCTCTGAATTGTTAATAAGACGCGAATGTGACAAGAGTAATCTATTTTGACACGGGTTGACTTTTTATACCTAATGTGCCGAAGTTACGCTTCTTTAATAATTAAAGATGAAAAATAATAGTCAAATTTACGTTTTCTCTGTAAAAGTAGTAAAATTTGATAACTGATATCGCTTATAATGACAGCTGAAATAAAGCAGTTACACTGCTTTGTCGATTCACAATTATTTTCGTTTTATTATATTTATAACTGTATTTATTTATAGTTGTCTTGTTTGTTCATCATCTTCTTTCACTGCACTACACTTTATATATATTGAAAACTTTCTCAAGTGAAACTTACTTGTCTGTTTTGTTATTTATTTAGTTTTCTATTGTCTATGATTCTTATAGTGTTTTCAATTGTTTATTTTTAATTTTATTACTAAATACTTTACCAAACTAAATTTTACAGCCCTACCAAAACACACACACACACACACACACACACACACATGCAAGCATATATGTAACTTACTTTTTACTAACTTACCTAACTTTTTACTAACCAATTATTCTTATAATTTGAAAATTCTTTTGTTATTCTTTTAATTGTTTTTAAGGGTTTTACCTAAAATTTGGTTACCTACAAAATTTGGTTGTAGGTAAGTTTTGATTTCGATTACGACAGTAAATGTGAACATTTTGTAAGACGAAACAAGCGTCAGACACAACAGAAAGAGACAGTGTAGGCCTAATAAAGATTTCAATTATTTTGTAAACAGTGACTTGGCGTGTTGTGTCTGTTGCAATGTTTCTCGAAAGTCGAGGCTAGACATCAACAATCGTTGTATATTTTGGAATGTGTACACTTTGTGTACATGTTACGATTCACGAAAAATGTAATAATATATGATCCACATTGCTCTGGCATCTTAATTTGTTTGAATAAGTAACATTAATAACAGCCTTGTACGTGAAATGATTGTGTGTGTGTGTGTGTGTGTGTGTGTGTGTGTGTGTGTGTGTGTGTGTGTGTGTGTGTGTGTGTGTGTTTAAAAAACAAGCAGATGTAAACTATCCGTAAAGAACCGGAGAGACAATATTAATGCAACAATTAGACTGAAACTATTTAAGTACCATAGAGCACATTTACTTACATGCAGTTACAATAATTATTTAGGTCAGTTCTTGACCCTACTAATATTTCCGTCACTGTTATCACCTATAGCCTTATAGCCTATTATCACTGTCACTCAAGTTGCCTTCACTGCTGCTATCTCGTCTTACATTATTTTCTAAACGATCTGTTACAGTATCCCTTATTTGGTTCGATCTCACATAGTCATTTTTAATTTTCATTACGTCACGTCTTGATCTCTAGTCTGCAGGAGAAATACAATAAAATTCCTTTGACACTGTCCACAGAAAAATGCATGGTTTTTCTTTCAACACGCTTCTTCACGGTTGCTCAAGTCAGTTCCATAGGATTAAAATCCGGCTGGTAGTGTAGAAGTTATAAAACAGAATGTCCTTGGTTTGCCAAAATAGCATCTATTTTAAAAGTTTTGTTAAGTTGGTTTGTTTTGTTTAATTAGTGCATACAGCTCAGGCTTTAACATAGATGGACTACAAGGAATGTTATGGTTTTTTAACCAGTTAATCATGTCTGCCTTTTTTTGTTAATGATGTTGGAGGTGGATTTATTTGTACATTGTGGTAGGAGGCATTATCTATTACTATTACGCTTTCTTATTAAAATGAAATGAAACTAAACGCTTCATATTTGATGAATACTGATGTTTTTTGAAAAGTACTCACACAATAACCTCCACAGCATCTCAGAGAAAACTAAGCTATGTTTCTCCTATGTTTCTCTGTTGATGCATGCGCATTACATAACCTGCGCAGTTAGCACGAAAACTGTTGATTCATGTCTAGTAAACTTTACTGTACTAGTACATTAACTATTGAAAATAATGTGTAGTCAGTAAATAATTGGTCTGATTATGAGAAATAGAATAAAGAATGTTTAAATGAATGGTTGAAAATTAGTGATGGTGGTTTATGTTTTGTGGTACCTATACAACACACATTAAACATACAAGATGCAATATGGCACAAGAATCAACAAATTTAAAAGTAACTTTTATTACATACAAGTTAATATGTGTACTCTTCACAAAGTATATTCATTAAAATTTGTGGTGACAGTTAAGTTCTTGTATGAAGTGCGTATAAATACAATGAGGTTATAAGTAATCATTAACATATAAAACATATGTTAAATCTGTATACCCCCGCCAGCCTTTCCTGAACAATAATTCGTGTGCCAACCCAGTGCATGAATTACCTCCACTTTCAAGTGTAGCTAAGTTATCTAGACAGGAGACAATGCTATAACGTTCACTGTCTCAATTCCATATTATTTCCTCTCTGTCACACACATGCTTCCATTGTTTTTGCCAGTCTTGTTGCAGCCGAGGTTCACACTATGAAACGCTGTACAAGACTTTTGTGTGCATGTGGGAAATAAATGAAAATTTTGTTAGCCTCGCAAGGAGGTGTTTGTACACCGCACACTGCGGTGTACACTGCACATCTCTAAGCCACTGTTCAATTTCTGTTGTCAGATTTCTAACATTAGAATATGCTCCTCCCCTCCTCCTCCCCTCCTCTTCTCACTGCTCCTCCTCTTCCTCCATGTAGGCTATCCTTCTACTCTCCTCCTTGATTTTATCCCTTTACATCCCCACTTCCCTTTTCATTGGATAAATTCAACAATCATTTTTATGTATTCATTTTTTAATATGATTACAGCCAGTAGAATAATATTATTTTTAAGACTGTATTCAAACTGGTACCTTATTTTGAATTTGTATTCTTATTTGTAGTTTAAGGAGTGTTGCCAGTCTGTATTTTTTTGGGTCTGTAGTTCATAAATAGAATACATGTGCAATTTGTTTTTTGTGGTACACAAAAATTTAAAAAATTCTTCTAGGAGTTCACTCCGCACGATTCCTGTAATTGTAATTTTATTTGTTTGAATCTTCTTGATTTCTTTGTTTGTTTAGTCTAAAACGACTTTCAAGTCAGAATAGTTGTAACGGTACGAACCCACCCAGGGATATTTTGGGGAAATATAAGTAAATGAATTGTATTTGAAAATCTTACTAGAGAAGTAATGTGCACGTATTAGTGTCAAGGTCAACGGAATAAGCTGCTGGACACAGTTATTTTTAACCGCATGAACTCTGAACTATGCACCGTTGAGATCACGCTATGTGACGTAAATGGCCAAACCTTTGTTTGCGTCACTTTGGAATTTGGGAGTGTCGGGCATCAGCAGTCTGTCAACGCTTGGCGTAAAGTCAGTCGTCATACAACACCTAACGGTAACGGACATGGGCAGTCCACCCGCTGGCTAAGTAGTTTTTCAATTCATCTCGCCCATCCAAAAAAAAGAATAAAATAATATAAAAATGTGAAAGAAGTCGGTGTAAATAGTTTAAATGAAGTAACAGTTACGTTTTTGGATTAACAGTTTCAGAAAAATTTAGTGAAAAAGAAATGTGCGAGTGAAGAAATACATAAGAGACGGGACTGTTATGGATCTCCACAATAATGAACAGATAAGTAACCGACAGGGAGAGTAACCAAGAGTTTTCAGAAATTTAAATTATTCAAAATTAAAATGAGCTGATAAGGGAATAGAGATGTATGCGAGTGTGGATGAATGAAAAGTATTAAAGGAGCGCTGGTTTGCGGAAAAATAGATCCAAGTATTAGTGCTTAAATTTTGTACGATCTTTGAAGTTATGTACAATTTTTTCTATTTCTTATTATATTTAATGAATCAAGGTATCGTTTATTCTTAAAGTCAGAACAGGTAAGGGAGGGGGAAAGAATCTTTTGATGTGAAGGGGATTTTTTTATTTGATGATAGTAAATGAACTAATAAAACTTAATTCATGGTAAACAAATGAATGATTTAGTTATTTCGAACAACCATTTTCTTTCTCAAAATACGTCTTCACGAACTCTGGGTAAGTATCTGATTTTCAGAAATTGGTAGTAATGCAAGATGGCGTCCGGAAGGTGGACATAAACAAACCAAGGTGTACAATATATAAACTTCTTAGACCTCTCCATCACAAAACTAGAACACAGGCACAAATTCAGTATATACAGAAAACCAACTACAACAGACACACTAATACACAACTCCTCCAATCACTCAATACAACACAAACTAGCTGCCTTCAGAACCATGATACATAGACTTAACAACATCCCCTTAGATGAAAAAGATTACAAAGACGAACTAAACACGGTAAAATATCTAGCAGAATCTAACGGACATGACAGAACAATAGTCAGTAAACTCCTACACAAAACACAAAACAAACAACAGACAAAGACAGAAAACAACAAATTCATAACACTAACATACATCAACAAACAAACAGAAAAAATAGCCCACAAATTCAAAAAAGCAGGATACAGAATTGCTTACAAAACTACTAACAAAACGGAACACACACTATCAAAACACACACACAAAGCATAAAACAAATTCGATCTACCCGGTGTTTACAAGCTAAATTGCTCAAATTGCAACAAATTCTACATAGGCCAGACAGGACATAGATTCAAACAGAGGTACATTGAACACACAAAGGCACTCCACTCCACTACAGAATCCACCTTTGCAAACCACCTCATTGAAGCAAACCACACATATAAAACATCGACAATAACATGAACATTCTACATGTACACGACATACACACAAAAGGCCGAAAACTAGACACTCTAGAACAATTGGAAATAAAAACGACATCCTAAACGAACAGACACAATTCAAATCGCACGCATTATTCGAACATATCTCACCCCACACACACAGCATCGATCTTTCGAAATTCGATTCCGTCGCCCACAACAGGATGGACAGCGCTACCAGCGGCAGCCTCTGAAGAAGCCTTTTAAAGGCGAAAACCAAACCGGTTCAGGCTGTAAGGTAAAACTTTATGTTTTTACTTATGAAAAACTTTGTTCCGAGTCGTTAATATAATAGTGGTATTTAGTTAAGTAACGGACATGTCATGGACAACGAAATCCAAGAGTACAATGTATGTTAAAGTAAAATAATAAAACGTTACATAGTCACCAAGTATTCCAAGTCATTCCCACGGTTGATATCTGTATTGTAACATGTCATAAAATATTTTTGTTTCTTGGATATGAAAGGAGCTTTGCCTTCATTGAAAAGCCTGTCATATGAAAGGACTGTATCCTTCATTTTTTTTGTATTGAAATATTTCATTAATAAAGTTGTGTTTGTGGTTATAATCACAAACAGAATTAACACTCTTGCACACCACTATAGAAAAATTATTCCAATTACCGCTTTCAATCTTCACAGCTCATCATCAGATCAGGAAACAATTTGCCGATGAGCTGTGAAGCTTGAAAGCGCTAATCAGAATAATTTTTCTATAGTGGTGTGCAACAGTGGTAATTCTGTTTGAAATACGGTATTTCAATACTTGTGATGTTTAACAATTTAGGGCATCACTGTACGTTTATCCTGCATGGGTTTTGGTCCATAGTGTTTTGGAGTTTTCTTGTATAACAACTGTCTGTAATGTACTATAGATTTACACTATAACATCCAGTGTATTTTTCAGTGTTGTATATTTTCTAAAATGATCTTTCCATCAGATTGTACCATCAAGGGTCATACCTCTTATATCTATTGTGTGTGCTACCTAGTAGTCAACTATATTTAAATTGTACCTGGACAGATTAGGGGGATAAATAATTTTAGTAAATGTTAATACAACCCAGGGTACAACCTTTGGGGAACCTCTGCTTTAACAAATATGCATAAATGATTGCAAAACACCTGTTTGTTTTTGCGTCTGGCGTCAATCTGACTAGGCGTGTTACACAATCACCCTACAACCCAGGACACCTGTGAATTACAGAGAATGCAAATGTAACACGTCAAATTCATCAGGCGGTAAAAAGTTGCAGTTGTCGTTGGCCCAGTTTAAACCAGCCAATCAGAGAAGGCGCTATAAAACACACATACTTTGGTGCGCAGCCGAACCAATGCCCAACACTTTGCATCAGTGGATTAGCAGTCATCAAACAGTACAGAGCAGTTCAGCACAACTCTTTATACAGTACAGTGTACTCGTACTACTTATTTAAATTATAAATTTGTCCCTAGTTCGGACGTCAATTGTACTTGTACTTACCTTTTTATAAATTAATAAATAGATTTTATTTCATCTGTAGATATTATGCATCTGTAGGCCCTTGTAGCCGCCGTGTTGTTATCTACCAACTTAAAAGTTTACTCGCCAGGGTTCGAATCAGCGAACGGGAAAATCAGAATTGGCTATTTGAATAATAATGATCATTTCTTAGTTTACTAAGCAATTAAAATTTTATTGATCGTTTCTTGTTTTTATATCCCTTTCAATTCCAATAATTCTTAAAATTTATTCTTTTTTTTACATCTCAAAATGAAAATTATTCAGACAACAACTTAATTTTTCGTATGTATAAGTTTATATGTAAAATAACAACATCTTTAAAACTACCATCAAAATTTAATTAACCCAAACCAGCGCTTCTTATTTTATCATTTTTATTATTTGTATTCACGCTCGCATTCATACATATGCCCCCTGCCCATTTGAGACCTCAATTTCTTTATTCAATGGTAAATAGAGTACTCTAAAAGAACATAATTTTGAATTTGATATACCACTCTGGTTACTGATCTGGCTTACAAAAGAGTCCAATGTTCTGTAGTACCTTCCATCACTCCGCGCATATTCGTCGCACCATCTTTTATAAAAACTGTTACTTTAATTATTTAATTACTCACTGTATAATCATGTTCCGATTTAAATTATACATTTGGTTTTAAAATCACATTTTGTTTGAGTTGCGGGCCCGCATTTTCGTTCCGGAACTTTTCTTTACAGCCGGCCGGTTTTAAGCTGTATATGCAACTTGGGCAGATTGTACTGCGTTGAGTTCTTTGTTTCCATCACATGTTCGGCTCTGAAATGTTTCGTACGTGTCTCTCATGCTGTTCACAGCGTCACACCCATGTGCGCGTACACGTGAATACGCCCCCTCGCTGATAACTTTTACATTCCCAGACTCTTTAATTGCTTTTGTGCGACACGTACGTATGGCTTGGTCCCGCAGTGACTGCAAGGTGTTAAAAAAAATGTCAAGCGTTTGTGATCAAAATGTTGTTCAGCTTGAGTGGCTACTATATTTTACAATTATTTAAGAATAAAATAAACCCCAATAGTTTGCCCCGTTACAACAGGAGTAATTTCACTGTAGCCTGGGAAAAGCTTTGGTAGACCGAAAATGTAAAAGTAGGTCTACCAAAGAGTGTGTTGTGATGTAATGCAATAGTAAACAGTTTGGTTCAACGAAAGTAACAGTTATAAAATGAGTTTGTGATAGTTTTGCGGAAAAGTGTAAATCGACATGTGGCGTAACGGTCACGGATACTGAATTCAGTTAAGTACAATATTGAAACAAATTTCTTTTGGCCAAACGTTTATGTATGATAAAACATTTGAAATAATAAAGAGCTCAATAAATAAAACGGGGGGTATTCAGCAATGTAAAAAGCATGAGAGTGTGTGTGAGGGAAAAAGGGAGCGATCAAAAGTAAAAGAGTATTGGTTTGTAAATAGAAATTAGTATAGGAAAATTGTAAATAATAGAGATTAGCTGAAGTAAGATTTAAAAATAAAGAGTTTAAAATTGAGAAAAAATAAAATAGTTTGTGTCAATAGTATAACCATGTGTTAGCGTAGTTTTTGCGCCATAACCACTTCGTAGTCGTCTGTGCTGAAAAACTCGTCTAACGTTCTGGGGAATTTTCTGAGTTTAAGGGTGGTCAGATAGCAGGATTATTTAAATTATAAGGGGAAGAGTATAAAGGTTTCGATATTGAACCATAAAATATCGTGGCGGCCCTGAAGTTTTGGAGTTTAAAAGGTAAGCGTAACGGGATTATGACGATAAGTAATATTCTGGCAGCAATGAGTTTTATTATGTTGTAAGTGTAAAAGGGTTATACCGTTACAAAATATAGTTGATGTAGTCATGATTACCGTGTTTTACTCTTGTGTCTTCATGTTGATGAATTCTCACTGATTTATTTTAGTTAGTTAAATTTCCTAAAGAACAAGTTAAAAAATAAAATGTCTGAAGCTTTTAATATATTTTATTGAATTCCAACTTTGTTGTGCTTACTTGCTAAACTGCTACCTGTCATGCTGCGGACGAACCCTTTCAGTGGCTTCACGATTATTAAATCCTAAACCACAACCTATTTTGGACTTGATAATGGTGGAGACACTGAATGGGCCTCGTCTGGAGCATGACTGGCAGCAGTTTAGCGAGAAAGCATGATGAAGTTGGAATTACGGAGACTGGAAATTCAAACAACAAGGTGAACAATGACAGTGTATCGAATTTTCTAGGTACCTGAATGTGGCACACAACAAAATAGAGAAACTGCCAACAGATAGGGATTGCCGTTGGGAAGCAGAGGCAAATAATGGTGCAAAGGGAAGAAAGTTTTTAAAGCATAAACAAGTCTTACAAGGATACTCTGCACCTCTCCTTGAAGAATTATATTTACAGGTATGTAGGCCTAATTGGTTTCATAGTTGTAAAAACCCCAATATCCATCATGCTTGAGCAGTGTCTGTTCTTCAAAGTATCATTACTATACCTCCTTTGTACTATAGGTGTGCCAATATACCTATAACAGGTATTTTGGAATGATATTTTTGTGGAACGAATATAACAGTGACTGAAAAGTTGAAATACCTGTTCCGATTCAACAATAACTGAAAACTGAAAAGTCAAAATACCCGTTCCGATTACTTGCAGCCTTGCGGTTCTGAGTCGCAGGACCCCCTACACAACTAACAAATAAACAAGTAAATGAGTACATGAGTACAAAACCACTTTTTGGTGCTGAATACTTCATTCTGCGCATGTGCTGATTGCCATACAAGTACGAAACGAAGCAAAACAGCGAGGTTGAGAATATCTCTATGCCGAAGAGACAAAGCTGTTTTTAAGAAATGAAAAAATATCGGTATGGAGAACCATACATGACTTCCATGTTCTAAGATTTATATTTAAAATAATTTACGAAATGAAATGTTTTCCATAGAAACTACTTCTATCCACTAATTGCTTCAGCCTTAACCACAGTACTGTGGTCACTAATGTATACCACCACACATTATCGCACTCGATTTTCACTGATGATGGCAGTCGACGGCACTGCTGAAACGTCTGGTTTTGCAGAAAACATTGGAGTACGGCCAAACAGCCCAGGAAGGAATTTTAACAGCAAACTACTACTTTGTTGCCGATAACGTAGTACACATAAAAATTATCCCCTCCCCCTTCAACTATAATTTTCATTTATAGAAAATTACCCCCACCCCGTTCAACTAGCCTCTTCATTTATAGATATTTCATCTACGTTTCTACAGTGGATTATTAAGATCTTCTTATCAGGATACTTTATTTATCAAAATTAAGTACTTTACTCTTGTTACAACAAAAAATGTTTCAGGTAAACTGCCCTTTCCCCGTAACCTATCTTCACCAGAATCAATAGGCCTTGAGTATTCTACAACTCAGGCACATATTATAATATGACGAGACTCTCTCATTTCTAATTATTATTCTCAGTGTTATTTATTTAATATGAGGTCTTGTAATTTGTGTATTATTATTATTCAAAAGCTCGTTCTTTATTATTAAGTTGTAGGTTAGTGATTTATTCCACCCAGTTCAACCTATTGTTGAATCCGGTAGTGAATAAATCGGTTACTTACACTTTTTATCGTCGTTTTAATTATCAGTTTATTTGGTTTAAAAAATGTTTTTAATTCACTTCTTCGAGTTGATTCGCTTGAAGTTCCGTTGGCTCTTCGAATATCAGCTGTGGTGAGATGATCAGTAATGTCCTGCCTATACACTAACATAAACATACACAAACATGATATTTACTATAATTTGTACTGTGTAATAATATATATAGGACGGTGCGGTTGGAAAAAATCATTCCTTTTGAATGTTCGCTCTGGAAGTCTGGTACCAACCGTCTTGGTTTTCTCACTAAGCTATATCTACTGATTACAATAAAAGCCAACTCTTTTAAAGGTTCATATGACAATAATGATTTGTTCAACTCTAGAACAATAAAATTTGGTACAATAATATAATTTACTTTCCTTTTGGTTAACAGTTAAATTCGAACATGGACTCTAAAACATTTAAAAATCTCAGGTTGATATGACTGCATTTGGCTAGTCGAATAATTTTTGTTGGTAAACAAATAGGTTGTAATATGTTATTAAACTTGTAATGTTAGTAATATTATTAGTAGTAGTAGTAGTAGGTTCTTTGAGTCTGCAAAATACACATATCTAATAAAATTACTACTGATATAATAAGTAGGTAAAACATAAACTCATTGATTACTAATTTGAAATAATATAAAATATGAACAACTGTTCATGGTTAATCCTTGAAATTAATATAGGTTCATGTAACCTTCTTTGTTTAAAATTTATTACTTATATTTTATTTACGCATTAATTAGTTAACAAGTGATAATAATTATTAGAATTCAGTGTCATGGATTATAATGATCTCCTAGACTGGATATACATAACACAGGTATCTGTAATTCATTTGATATATTTATGTCACCCTCTGGTGTAACTCTTAATTAATTATTGAAATAAAATATAGAACATTCTTATCTTCCTAATGGTTAGGGCATATGTTCCCTTCATTGGTTATACAATGTCCTTGCTTATACTAATACATTAGAATCATATAAATAGTTAAAATTGTCGTTAATGAAAGCGTTCAATTTTGCCATTGTTTATCTATATTACAGAGTTCCCTTCCTTTTGGAATTGGGCATTTAATCGATTAACTGATGTTAATTCAATTCGCTATTAGCGTTCTGTTACTTATATATTACTATACAATCATAATATAATAGTTGTGTGTATTTGATACTTGCGTAACTGGTCGTTCGTAGGGTTTACACTTTTTCGTAAATTTTGCAATTAATTAAAATTCTTTAATTAATTAATTAAACTTTTATAACTGCACTACACTCACTCCTATGCGCATATACTCCGAATTATTTTACTTAAAAATATACTGCACTATTTTCTTCAGTAATCATAACCTCCACTCATGGTTTGAGGTTAGCGTATGTTTACAGCTGACCGCTGCCAAACGCACGTTTTTCTGGATGAACGGCGTGCATGTAGGTCGTCCCGTTGCTGGTAAAAGACTGTTGTTGCTTCCTCTGTCGGAATGACGCATTTCGTATTTTTTATAGGATATGATTGGTCAATATATTTTAATTTGTCTATTCTCGGCGGGCTTCGTTAAAATAGACGCTTACAACCGCGTCACTCGCTGGTTTTGAGATTAAGAATTTGTGGTCTACATACCCACGCGCAAGGGCTCAGCATCACACAATTATTTTTATAAGTCCAATATCTTACTTATAACTGCACTGATGTCATTTTAATTACCCTTATCATTTCTAAATTTTAATGACCATTATTTTGAATCCCCTCATCATATATTTCGGATTCGGGGTTGCTGAAATCGCACTTGGTATACACACTTAGTGTCCATTAAGCTATTAATTATTTTTAATACATTGTTTTTATTCCATATTTGATGGTAATAATGTATTCTTATCTTACTATACACTTTTCCCTTAAAACTGTGTCTTAATATTAACACTATGTCTGTTTTCATAGGTTCAATCCTAGGTCTATGGCTATACATATTGGTTTTTACTTATATTTTAATAATATTAACATTTAACTAATTTCTAATAGGGCCTATTTACACATTATTGGTTTTAGTCACTATTGATAGCGTTCTTTTTCCCTATATTATGGGTTTATTGCCTTAATTATAGTTTGTGAAGTAGGCTTGCCATACTTCATAGAGTTACCTTATTGTATGCTTGGTATTCTATATATATTATTCTTATTGTTATTTAAATGACAATTATAATGGTTTTAATGACATTGTTATCAATGTGCTGCAGTTCATTCTGCATTTCTACCGGTTATCACCTTGGTTTAATAGTTATCAAAATTGCTTGCAGCTAGTTGTTACTATAGTTTTGTTGTCATTATTGTTATTTTGATTATTTAGATAGTTATCTTGGTTGAATTTATTCATTTGAACAGTATTCTGTCCCACTTCAAGTTGTTAGTTGAGTTACTACCTTTGTATAATAAGTTTATAACATAATTAGGTTGCATCATGCATCTTTGTTATTACAAGCATATAGTTATATTGGATTACATTAACATAGCTTTTATATTAAGTTATTATGTCATCTATTGTGTACAAAACGTTCCTTATATCATCTAGTTACTTCCCAGCTTAATACATTTTGGTTTGATATTATTTTGGCTCTGTTTTTCTTAAGTTTTAGTGAAAACTGGTTGCCCAGATGAGGTTATGTTGCATATTGAATAAGCAGTAATGTGTTGCTGCTGGCTTTGTATTTCTGCATTAATCTGGTTGATTGGCTTTCGTTCAATGTTGGTACATTGGTTGTTGGTTATTATTATTGTACTTTTGGTTTACTCTTTTATTGTCTTAATTCTTGTTAATTAGTGTGTTTTTACTAACATCAATCCCACTGTACAACTGGTCATTTATATTTTGGAACCTAGTCTTCTTTTTAGGTCTACACATCATTTAGCTAAAATAAACTTATCCTATTCTTATTCAGTTTCTTGGTGATTCTTTATTTACAATACTTAGTCCTTATTGATTACAGTTTATTTTACATGGACAAGGAATGTATTCATCAAATGAGTTGTGGTCAGTGTTGACTTTACCATACAGCTTAGGGATTTATATCATGTAATTAATTAACATTTCTTCTTTCTTCTTGGTACAATTATTCCTTCATAGGTTTATGTTAGTTTGTTATACTTCAATTCCTTTCCCTTTTTTCTTGTGTCTGGTCTGGATATCTTCCTTCTTCTTTCCTTCACTGATCTATTTCTCACTCTTATTTATTTTAAACATGATGTAGTTTTCACTTGTCTCCTTCTCATTGTTTCTCCTTTCTTCTTTCTTGAGGTCGTTATCGTTGTGTTCTTCTCACTGATTCTTCATTCTTCTTTTGTTGGGTGTTCATTGTGTTCTTCTCACTGATTCTTCATTCTTCTTTTGTTTCCGTTGCGTTCTTCTCACTGATCTATTGGGTAAGGTATGTCAGTCGTCTCGTCTTTAGTTTTCTTTTCTTCTTCATTGGTATATTTACTAGTAATTACTCCTTCATGATACTTCACTTAGTTTAACATATGATACTTTCTCCTTCTGTATCCATGGTGGTATTCTTGACCTTTTATGTATTCTTAATAGTAGTGGCTTTCAGATTAATTTTCGGTACATTGGTGGATGTAGTGTTATATGTACCGTTACAATATGTAAAAAATTATTTGATTCTGTTTGACTTTACGGCAGTTATCGTTCGTCATGAAAAACTTTCTCTTGTTACAACACAAAATGTTGCAGGTAAACTACCCCTTTCCCTTAACCGATCTTCACCAAAATCAACAGGCCTTGAGTACTCTACAATTTAGGAAGGTATGCACAAAATTATTTGATTCTGTTTGAATGTGCGGCAGTTATCGTTCGTCATAGACAAAATTACCATTGTTAAAACATCAAATGTTGCAGGTAAACTACCCCTTTCCCTTACCTGATCTTCACCAAAATCAACAGACATTGAGTTCTCTATAGCTCAGGAAGGTGTGCAAAACATTATTTAATTCTGATTGAATTTACGGCACTTATCATTCGAAACTACCCCGTTCCCTTAACCGAGCTTCACCAAAAACAATAGGTCTTGAGAACTCTAAAATTCAGGGCTGTATGCAAAAAATTATTTGTTTCTGTTTGAATTTGCGGCTGTTATCATTTGCCATAGAAAATACCCTTGTTAAAACAAAACATTGCTGGTAAACTACCCCTTTCCCTTAACCGATCTTCACCAAACACAATAGGTCTTGAGAACTCTACAATTCAGGGCTGTATGCAAAAATTTATTTTATTGTGTTTGAATTTGCAGCTGTTATCGTTTGCCATAGAAAAAAATTACCCTTGATTAAAAAAAAATGTTGCAGGTAAACTACCCCTTTCCCTTAACCGATCTTCACCAAAAACAATAGGTCTTGAGTACTCTACAAATCAGAGCTGTATGCAAAAAATTATTTGATTGTGTTTGAATTTGCGGCTGTTATCATTTGCCATAGAAAAAAATCTACAGACAGACAGACACACACACACACACACTTTTCGAAAAATGATTTTTTACTTCCATATTCCTTAAGGAATGGAAGTATGGTGATGGCAAAAAAAATCGTGTTCGAGATTATTGCAGATTCTTATTCTACTACACTCAAAACATGAAAAAAAGTCGTTTTCCGAAAAGTGTCTGTGTGTCTGTCTGTCTGTCTGTCTGTCTGTGTGTCTGTGTGTCTGTCTGTCTGTCTGTAGATTTTTTTTCTATGGCAAACGATAACTGCCGCAAATTCAAACAGAATCAAATAATTTTTTGCATACAGCCCGGTTTTGCAGAGTTCTCGCGACCTATTGTTTTTGGTGAAGATCGGTTGAGGGAAAGGGGTAGTTTACCTGCAACGGTTTTTTTTTTAGCAAGGGTAATTTTGTTTGTTTGGCAAACGATAACAGCCGCAAATTCAAACAGAATCAAATAATGTTTCGCATACAGCCCTGAATTGTAGAGTTCTCAAGACCTATTGTTTTTGGTGAAGATCGGTTAAGGGAAAGGGGTAGTTTACCTGTAACGTTTTATGTTTTAACAAGGGTATTTCCTATGGCAAACGATAACAGCCGCAAATTCAAACAGAATGAAAAGATTATTTGCATACAGCCCTAAATTGTAGAGTTCTCAATACCTTTTGTTTTTGGTGAAGATCGGTTAAGGGAAAGGGGTAGTTTACCTACAACGTTTTTTTAACAAGGGTATTTTCTATGGCAAACGATAACAGCCGCAAATTCAAACAGAATCAAATAATTTTCTGCATACAGCCCTGATTTGTAGAGTACTCAAGACCTATTGTTTTTGGTGAAGATCGGTTGAGGGGAAGGGGTAGTTTACCAGCAACGTTTTTTATCATGCGTATTTTCTATGGCAAACGACAACTGCCGCAAATTCAAACAGAATCAAATAATTTTTTGCATACAGCCCTGGTTTGTAGAGTACTCGCGACCTATTGTTTTTGGTGAAGATCGGTTGAGGGGAAGGGGTAGTTTACCTGCTACGGTTTTTTTTATCAAGGGAAATTTTTTTTTTTTGGCAAACGATAGCCGCAAATTCAAACAGAATCAAATAATGTTTCGCATACAGCCCTGAATTGTAGATTTCTCAAGACCTATTGTTTTTGGTGAAGATCGGTTGAGGGAAAGGGGTAGTTTACCTGCAACGTTTTTTTAACAAGGGTATTTTCTATGGCAAACGATAACAGCCGCAAATTCAAACAGAATCAAATAATGTTTTGCATACAGTCCTGATTTGTAGAGTACTCAAGACCTATTGTTTTTGGTGAAGATCGGTTAAGGGGAAGGGGTAGTTTACCTGCAACGTTTTTTTATCAAGCGTATTTTCTATGGCAAACGATAACAGCCGCAAATTCAAACAGAATCAAATAATTTTTTGCATACGTCCCTGAATTGTAGAGGTCTCAATGACTTTCGATTTTGGTGAAGATCGGTTAAGGGGAAGGGGTAGTTTACCTGCAACCTTATACGTTTTAACAAGAGTAAAGTACTTGAAAATTTATTTAAACTTGTTGAAACAATGGTAATTGTTAAAAATAAAATAATTTTGTTGCCAGGCAATAAAATTATAATTTTTTCATTTTAATGTAATATAATATTTTTCATTTAATACAGCAATAAAAAGGCAGGTAAGACACAGCCTGGCTGTTTGGCTGAAAATGATTTTAAATATAAATCTTAGAATATGGAAGTCATGTATGGTTCTCCATACCGATATTTTTTCATGTTTTGAGGGTAGTACAATCAGAATCTGCAATAATCTTGACCACGATTTTTTTTGCCATTACCATACTTCCATTTCCTTATGGAACATGGAAGTAAAATTAATACTTATGTTACATTTATTCTCGTGTGTTATGCAGATATATAATACAGATTATAATAACAAAATATCGGTATGGAGAACCATACATGACTTCCATATACTAAGATTTATATTTAAAATCATTTTCGAAATGAAATATTACCATAGAAACTACTTCTTTCTACTTAGTGCTTCAGCCTTAACCACAGTACTGTGGTCACTAACATATACCACCTCACGTTATCGCACTCGATTTTCACTGATGATGGAAGTCGATGGCATTGCCGAAACGTCTGGTTTTGTAGAAAACATTGGACTACGGCCAAATATCCCGGGAAGGAATTTTAACAAAAACTACTTCTTTGTTGCCGATAACGTTGTACACATATATATAAAAAATATGCATAAAATTAATGGCTTGTATAAGTTAATGATTGATCTCCATTAAGTAGTGCTCAAGTTTCCATAGTTTTAATATTATGATGTCCGTAATTAAAACATCAGAGCAGGTTTAGTGTGTATGAGGGTACACCGTGGACAAAAATATTCAACATTTCCTATTGAGCGTTGCTTAGAGTAAAGCTGCGAATCTACAGTGTACATTTCACAGAACAAACACGCGGAATAGAAGGAGCGCTCCGAAGTCACTCATGAACCCTCAGCATCTTGCAGAGGGTTCATTCCCTAAAGACGAAAAGTCTGTCTATGAATCGTTCCTCTGTAAACACGTGCAGTTACACTGCCCAGCGATCCACAGGAAGCAAATTGATGTCCATTTTTTCGGCTTGCACGCGTTATGTTGGTGTGGGTTTCGGCACTTTCCATTTAAAAAGCGTGCAAATGTAAGAAAATAAACATGAGTGAGGCCAGAAATAACGCGAATTGTGTGTGTGTGTGTGTGTGTGTGTGTGTGTGTGTGTGTCTTCCCTGCCTTTTTATTGCGGTAGTCATAATAATAAAATGGAAACGTAAACAGTACATAACCGAGATATGCTTGCCTGCCACGCACGATATATTTTCTCTTATACATGATTTACATTGAAATGAAAAAATTATAATTTTATTGCCTGGCAACAAAATTATTTTATTTTTAACAGTTACCATTGTTTGAAAAAGTTTAAATGAATTTTCAAGTACTTTACTCTTGTTAAAATATAAAAGGTTGCAGGTAAACTACCCCTTTGCCTTAACCAATCTTCACCAAAAACAATATGTCTTGATTACTCTACAAATCACGGCTGTATGCAAAAAATTATTTGATTCTGTTTGAATTTGTGGCTGTTATCGTTTGCCATATAAAATACCCTTGATAAAAAAACGTTGCTGGTAAACTACTCCTTTCCCTTAACCGATCTTCACCAAAAACAATAGGGCGTGAGAACTCTGCAATTTAGGGCTGTATGCAAATAATCTTTTGATTCTGTTTGAATTTGCGTCTGTTATCGTTTGCCATAGAAAATACCCTTGTTAAAACATAAAACGTTGCAGGTAAACTACCCCTTTCCCTTAACCGATCTTCACCATAAATAATAGGTCTTGAGAACTCCATAATTCAGGGCTGGATGCGAAACATTATTTGATTCTGTTTGAATTTGCGGCTGTTATCGTTTGCCAAAACAAAAAAATTACCCTTGATTAAAAAAAATCGTTGCAGGTAAACTACCCCTTTCCCTCAACCGATCTTCACCAAAAACAATAGGTCGTGAGTACTCTACAAATCAGGGCTGTATGCAAAAAATTATTTGATTCTGTTTGAATTTGTGGCTGTTATCGTTTGCCATAGAAAAAAAATCTACATATAGACAGATAGACACACAGACACTTTTCAAAAAACGACTTTTTTTCATGTTTTGAGTGTAGTACAATCAGAATCTGCAATAATCTCGAACACGATTTTTTTTGCCATCACCATACTTCCATTTCCTTTAGGAATATGGAAGTAATTATATATTATACTAGTCACCAATATGGTAAATTTTGAAAAAGCGAATTATATTGTGTTATAACCTACAGAGTGGCTGATAGGTCATATAGTACTTTTTGTTAATGTGATTTCGGAGATGAGTAACTTCACTGCACATCTCACATAAATTTTTTTGGCATTCTTTATGCTATTATGTGCACTCTAAATTTCATTGCCTGAGTTTTGTAACTGATTTGTCTAACCAAAATGGAGTCAATAATTTAATATTAAATCTATGTCAGTTTGTTTACTCCTAGTGAAATCTTAAATTAGTATTCCCAAAGGGAGATAGGCCTATAAATTCTCTTGTTTCTTATTTTCTGTTAAACAGTAACAGCTTAATAAAGTCACAGTGTAAAGTAACATTCAATTTTGTAAGGTACTACTTTTAGAATACAACAATCAATGGTATATACAAAATTGAATTCCAAGATTGCAAGCAATGTTAGATAGGACAAAAAAAAACTGAAAAAATGTTATTTTGAACATCTAACCACATACAAAAAACCAGAAATATATAAATCTAATTTGGCCACACAATCAATAAACACAGGACATGAATTCCGAGACATTACCAATGTGACACTAATAAAAGACATTCCACACAAAGGCACCTTAATGAACATTTGGTAAAATGTACAAATATACAAACACAGAACACAAAACAAACTAATACCTGAACAAATACAAATTAATACAAAACATGACACAACTTTCAAAGCACTTAACATTGAAAACAAACAAAATACTAATATATACACCACAACCATACACAATAATACCAGTTTAAAATGCCAAAAACCAACAGGAAACCATAACAACAACCAACCAAAACATAAGTACTCCACAAGATTCAAAATTAAGAAGGCTGAGGATGGGAACAATAAGTTTCCCAAAACATATCCCTAATAAGGGGGAAACATATTGAGGTAAAGTTATTAAAAATATTAAATATATTTTGTATACATGTGTATTAATGTAATGTTTTGCAGTACAACAGGCTAGAGTACTTGCCAGATGAGTTGTTTATGCTGCCTGGACTCGTGACATTGGACGTGTCTAACAACAAACTGTCAGCATTACCTTTCAAAATGTGGAGGGCACCAAAACTAAAAGAACTGAACGCTTCATTCAATCTGCTCAAGGATTTACCCACTCTGCAGCCTGAAGTAAGTGGATGTTACTGAATTTATTGTATTTGTAAACTTATTGTTTGACAGCTTTGGAACAGCTTGCCCTCTTGTCTACTGTCTAACTGAACGTTGTACGGTACAGTGGAAAACAAAATACAAGACACCAATAAAACCACTAATCACCAGCTTATTAATCACAAATACAGTTTATAATCAACTTGTACAATAAGCCGAGCAAAATTTGTCCATACGCAATAATAATGTTAACTAATAGAGTCCCACACAATTATAAAACCCATAACACTTTGTCACAATACTTCGAACCTCACTGGAATAAATCTCCACTTAAACTGAAACTAAGCGGCAGCTGTCGTTGTTTAAATAGATAGCACAAGTGTTCCAGAATGATCCATAATACGCGTCAACACTACTAGAAAGTAAAGTATAATTGCTTGCGGCCTTGAACACAGTGCGTCTGAACACAGTGAGTCTGGAACAGCCTCGGTTGTTGGCGTGTGATAAGTGTCACGTAATTGTCTTTCATCTCAAAGTAGCAGCAATATGCACACACACACACACACACACACACACACACACACACACACATTACAGCTGGGCTCTGCTAGGGTAACTGAGAAACATGTAGAATGTTCTGTAATGTCATAACAATGTAGGGAAGTCAATATTATTTTGAATGTTCATCACTACTTTTTTCACAGCACTTAATAATTATTATTTAATGGTACTTTCACTTGTGAAACTTATTTGTTGATATTCCCTCAAACGCCGTTTTGGAGTTGTATTCTCCTTCTTCAGTAAGGTTTGAATACGGAATGTGTCAAGTAGTCGGTAATTTGTAATGGTTTTTTAGGTGACTGGTTGTGTGTGGGGGTGTGGAGATGGAAGGGGTTGGCACGGGATTCTGAATTGTTGTATGCGTTGTGTATTATTGTGTTGAATAGTGTGTTGTTCGAATAGCAATTCATTCTTATCAAAACGACTATTTACTACATTGAAATCACGCTTTACTTCGCTGAAATTAACTTTCATAAAATTAAACAGGTCATCTAATGATAACTTTTCTACTCTACTGACCGTAGGTGTTGATTCAGCGTTTATTCCGCTCATAATCATCGACTCGGTCAGAGTGTTTTCTTGATTTATTTCATTATTTTCCATTTTTAATGGTAAAATTATAACTTTTCGTCAAAAATATTAACATATATAATACATACTTATCACATAACAAGGTATTCCATTTGCCCACACTACATATGGTCAGCATACAACCT
Organism: Magicicada septendecula; assembly: GCA_034769895.1. Taxonomy (NCBI): domain Eukaryota; kingdom Metazoa; phylum Arthropoda; class Insecta; order Hemiptera; family Cicadidae; genus Magicicada; species Magicicada septendecula. The sequence goes on from CM068375.1 coordinate 407,018,995, forward strand.
TATACTATACGTCTATTTAAACGTACATAAACTTTCCATCTATTTACCTCAAACAACCACTTTGCTCCCCAAAATAGGCCCACATTTGCATAAATAATATTTATGCAAACGTCCCCTGTTCGTGACGCCATTGTAACTATTTAATTACTTTTAATCACTTTATTATGTGTAACTTTGTTTACAAAACTCAACTTCGACTATTTTTAGCTGCCATCTTTTATTACTGCCAACTGTATAATCCCACACTTACCTCTGTCCAGGGTTCGATTGGACGAGCTGTATAGCAGAGATGGTTGTTTGAGATAAATAATAATTCATTTACTTCAATCAGATTTATCTTATTTTATTAAACCAGAATTCATCTTTTCCATAAAAGAAAACACTATACATTCATTTGCATACCATCATAAAATACCAACGAAACCATTACTCCGCCCTCCTTTACACATTTAGTTTTAGTAACATTCTCATACATTAACAAAATAAAGAATACTAGCTACAAACTTAACTTGATTTCTTCGCAAACCAGCACTTCTAGAATATTAATTATAGACATTCATACACACTCACACTTTCATACGTTACTTTTTTTTATTTTTGACCCCCTTTTTGAGTTCATATTTCCTTATATTTAATGTGCTGTAATTTTTTACTAGTATTGTATTTCTTATATGCCACACGTTGTGGATGTCATTTTATGTACTGATATTTTTGGAAGTCTTGTTGTTTGTGTCATTAAATGTACTTTTATTTTATTTATAAGTATTGTAATTAAAATATTTAATTACAGATATTACTTTTTTTTATCTGCACATGAAAAGAAAGCTCTATCTCAGGGTTAACAATTATTAAGTTGATTTGTAATATTTAATACTGTGTATGATTTATTCTTTTCTTTAATCCGTACCAAATAGCGTTAGGGTATAAATTTTTTAATAAATAACAAGGTAAGAATATCTACCATATAAATGTAAATAGCTTGAATCTGAATTCCCACAACTGCAACGGGTTCAATTCTAGTTGATGTTTATCATTTTAAAGGTAATGTTAGGATTCGTGGTCTGTTCCTTCTGTGGGATTTCTTATTAGATTAAATGTTGAATTATATTTTCTTCTATGATTACTAAATTGACACTTCTTCGGAATATCGAATTTTATTGTATTGACACTCAAACTATCTTCCATGACAGGCTTCTTTTTTTAGTTCGGCGTTCTCTAAATGATATACTCAGACGTCTTGAAATATTGTTGTTTATTAAGTTGTATAAAAATTATGATTCTTTCAATGTTACAGATTTATACTCTTGTATGTTTATTAAATTCAATATCTATATATTAATACGTGAAGAGAAAACTTTGTACCCCTTTTTAAGCATATTGTGCGCACGGAGGAGTGTGAGATTTGGCATAGTTAAAGTTTATATGGAGAAGGAGTGCAGAAAGCTAAAATTTATATATAATATGTGTTAAAAATACATTAAATTAAATAAAATAAAACATTCATTTGCACTTGAAAATTCATTTAAACTTTTTCAAACAATGGTAATTGTTAAAATAAAATAATTTTGTTGCCAGGCAACAATAGTCTGTGGAGTGTATGTCAAGGCAAAAAAGCATTTATTTTATATTTTGTATATTAGATATCTGTGTTTTATATATTAATGTGCAGTTGAAAGTGAAATACAGCTTGCTTAATACTGACAGATTGACTGAATGAGCTGTGAATTTTGTGTGATTTCAAATGTTCCTTTTTCAATAGTCTGTGGAGTGTATGTCAAGGCAAAAAAGTGTTTATTTTGTATTCTGTATATTAGATATCTGTGTTTTATATATTAATGTGCAGTTGAAAGTGAAATACAGCTTGCTTAATATACACCTGTTGCAAAAGGAAAATTTTGTAGCAGCAATTTGAATTGACTTACTCTCGCCTAATTATTATTGGTGGTTTCAAAAAAGTGAGTACATTTTATTATTTTTAAATTAAACCCTGTCTAATCTTAGTTTCAGTAATTTCATTACATGTTTTTTTACATTCAGATATTCGTACCTACTTCCATTATGCCTCGACATAGAACATTGACGGGTCGCAGTGAGAGACAAAGAAGAAGGAATATATATTCGTGTGAAAGTCAAAATGATAATAGACCAAATGCAAATTTAAATAGTGTAAATAGTATAACATTGACGGGTTGGAGTAAGAGACAAAGAAGAAGGAATATATATTCGCGTGAAAGTCAAAATGATAATAGACCAAATGCAAATTTAAATATTGTAAATAGTATACAAAATGATGAAATTATTTTGAGGGATACATTTAAATGCGCACTGAATGTCATTCCAAGAAATTTTAATACTTTTGATTGTGGATTAATGCATTTACAATGCAGGTTTTGCAATGCAAAACATTTCGAATCTGAGGTCACTTTAGGTGAAAGGACTGCATTCACTTCATGTGAAACTCTACAAGTTAGTGGAAAATTATAAACTACTCTAGTCCCTAGTTCGGGGCCACTGAAACTCTATAAGTTACTTCAAATTCAGGATTTCAACATAGGTTGTTCAAATTAAATAAACTCTTACCTTTCCAGGGTCTTACAGGCGAAAATCCACTGCAGACAAGGTTATCTGGTTTTAAGTGCGAAATGATTACGCAAACGCATTTTATACTGTCTAAACCACCTGCTTATTTTTATTGACTATTAAAACCTCACCCCCTTCTTTTACTTTCTACAAAAGGTTGTACAACTACTTTATCTCAAACCATGAACTTAATTCTTATCCCTATAAAGTTTTTTAACTACAATTATAAATGATTTTACTAACTGAATATTATAACATCGCCAAATTCAGGTCAATTTTGATAACAATAAGTATGTATAAAAAATGCTAAATAATACTATATTTGAATAAATAAATAATGTGGAGTGTAAAAAATATATATAAAAGGTAATTAACATGGAAGGAGAAGGAGCAATAAACCAAAAGTGATTAATAAAGAAACTCAAATAATAGACTGACAGACAAACGACATTGACCCAACCCCAGAGATTGGGCAGTTAAGAAACCAAAATAAAGAAAACAAGACGAACGAAGGAGAAGAAGAATGAAAACCAAGAGAGAACAAACCCACGAGGAAGAAAACAAAATTAAACACGTCAAGAAAACCAGACAAGAAAAAAAATAGAGAAGGGAGAAATAATGTAATCCAAAATAATAAATAAAATGAAACCAGTTAAGAAACCAAAATAAAGAAAACAAGACGGACAAAGGAGAAGAAGAATGAAAATCAAGAGAGAACAAACCCACGAGGGAGAAAACAAAATGAAACACGGCAAGAAAACTAGACAAGGAAAAAAATAGAGACGGGAGAAATAATGTAATCCAAAATAATAAAGAAAATGAAACCGGTTATGAACCAAAACTATTAATGAATGTTAATATTGATTGTATGACAATTATAAATAGTCAGTAATATGAAACAATAGATAAAAGTACACTAACCAAAGAGTTAGGGATATATGTAATTTGTTAACAAAGAAAGACATAATATTAATAATTTTATATAGATCGTGTGTAGAGAAAGAGAATAAAATGATGAGAAATAAATGGAAGTTGAACTAGTGAAAGTAATTTATCCTAGAGTAATATAATACAAAAGAAACACTAAGTAAATTATAATGAACACTAAATAATTTAAGAAAGTGCACGTGAATAATAAATAAAAATATTGTCTGTGATAAAAATAGTAAGAGGAGAGTAGGCTAAGATAAAGACTTAGTAAAATAACCTATGTTTAAGTTTTAAGAGTGAACAATAACATTTAACAAAGTTACAATGAATAATATTTAGAATAGAACATTGATTCAGTAAATAATGAACACTAAGTAGTGATATTCACTGTGATGACTAGGAAATAGTATTGTCATAACTTAAGAATGTATTGTAAAAATTTAAAGGTGTGAATCACAAAGAAAGGTAATAAGATGATGTTAACATGGAAGGGAGAGCAAAGAGCATTAGAAAATAAGTCTGTATTAACATTAAGTAAATACCCATGTTATAAGGGAAGTTTAATGAAAAAGTTCAATAGAGGTGAGATTGTTTAGCACCAGAACAACAAATAAGAAATAATGAATTGTATAAACTATCGTTTATGAATTGGATATGGCTGTAAGAATCATACAGACCATAGACCTAGATGTTAATATGTTATATTGGAAATGAATAGTAAATAATTAGCAAGTAATATTGAATAACACAGTTGTTACATACAAAGATCACAAAAAGACTAAATTAAAACACCTCCAGAGACATTAAACCTAATTATAAAAGCAAAATAACGATTTAGGACTAAATGAAATATATTGTGTATGAAGCCATAAAAAACCAGTAATGGCTACTTAGATGTGAAACGGGCCTAACGGTCAAACATAAACAATTACTGATTGTATAAAAATCGCCATGTAATGGACAAATCCAAGGTGACTAATTCACCAAGGATGAATGGTAGTTATTATTAAAAACCAAATATTAAATTAAGGAATTATATAAACAGAGAAATGTAATTAGTAAGTATGAAATTAATTGTAAACTTAGAAAACTTGAAAAAACCCAATATTGTGGGATACCAAAATAATCTTTGTGAGAAAATATAAATGACAGTGCAAATAGATAATAACTAAGAAGGAAGATAAGAGGAGGAAGGAAGTCAGAAGATATAGGAAGATTTGAAAGGAATTCAAATATTGATAACAATGTATTCATGTCGAGCTCGCCCAATGAGAGTAATGATGTAACCATGGAAACGACGGTTTGACGAGATAATTACCGTTGAATACAATTACTTAAAAAGTGACGCTCACGAAAACCAGAAGCGAAAATTCAGTGCGACACATCTTCATATTTAAAACATCTTAAAAGTAAAATAATATATAGAAATTGATCGTAAAGAAGTCTGATGAATACTGAACACCATTACCAGATGGAGAAGACGTTTAATTGAAGACGAAATATCTAAACAAATCCAAACAACTTTGAAAAAGATGCCGAAGCTTGAATAAAGAACAAATGAAATATATTGCTACCTCAATCCTTCCTTCCCGACCTACAGAGTAATTCCGTACTACAACGCTGTTAAGTATCAATTAAATTATTTCAACTTCCAAAAATAAACGCACTTTGAATATTTCTCAATATATGTTGAATACCACTGAATCACTTTTATTCTCTTGCAAGGATTAAATCGTAATATTAAGACACTGAAAATTTGTTAAACTATAGAACTAACCTCATATTTATGTACGACTATTAAACCACTTGTACGACACTCAAACAAACCAATTACCATTACACATTACCATACTTAAGAAAAAACATTGTAAGGTTGTGTATTTTTAATATTGGAATTGCATCTGAACCTTTTAACGTGGCCAAAAGATCTCACAACCATCGATCGAAATATTTGTTGATTGGCGTCAGAGTATGCCATGCTGTGTTTATTTGTATTCAAAATCGATTGGTTAACCCTTAAGTAGAGTCTTATAAAGAATTATCCGGTGCAGAATTGTATATAAAAAATTAATTACAACTTGTGTCTATAAAATATTAACTTCAAATTAATAATAAATCTATACTGTGTGTGTTAAATTGTGTTTTATTTTCATTAGAAAAGTGTATGTTTAAAACTATAATGTATAGCGAATGTTTGTGATGCGACGCCTAGCGCGCAAGTAGCGAATACAGTAACTGCTAACTCGATTAACAAAAATTGAGAAAAGGCGGGATGGATTGAATTCGTCGCATCGTTCGAATAAAACATTGATAAGGAGACAATTTTAATTGTTTTATACAAACAATTTGGCGCCACCCGGGGATTATCCACTACGTTTGAACCTCAGATCGGGAACCACGATACCTGGTCATCAGTACGTTCGCTACGGACCCAAACGACAGAACAGAACAATCTACGCGTTTATCGAATGTGCCAGAAAGATCTCGATGTAAGCGTGTGGTGTACGTGCTACTAGACGCATTTTGCGAGAATCTTCTCGACTGTGCCGGGCTTCGCTCGGCCGCTCGGACTGTGTCAAGGCCGTAGTAATTACGTAGTTCATGAGAGATAAGACGCAGTTTGGAAGCTTCTGGTGTGAGCGTGACTATAAATATATTGGGTAGTGGCCTTAGTTTTTAGTTCCATGCGATATATTGGATAGTGCGGTTCGAGAGTATTAGTGCGATATATTTACAGAGCGGTTCGAGTTATTACTGTGTACGTTCAAGTAGTTAGTAGTGAAGTGTTGCGTTTTATATTCGGACGGTATAATTGTAATACAATTGTTTTAATTTTAGTGAACAATTTTCATTTGATTTGCTGTAGAAACTGTGTTGTTAATTACGAACTGTTTTACTGTAACAATTAAAGGTGTGATTAGTGACTTGATTGGTGTCTTGTACTTATTTTGTTTCCACTGTACCTACGACGATCGAGTAGACCGTCGTAACAATATCTAATGAACGATTTAAAAGGTATTGGCGGCTCGAGATATTTCGCCTCGTTATACAGCTTTGTCACATACATTGTTATATTATTATGTCCTATGAAGTTACCCGCTCCCATGATACGGCTTCTTAAACTTTCCTGTTCTTCTTCCGGCCAATATTTATCTTTGAATGCCCTTTCAAAAGTTTCAAAGTGGTCCCATTCTAACCTGTGCGCCTCCGCCCATATTATTGAATTACCCTTAAAACATCTTACTGTTTTAGTTCGTTGTATTTCCCAGCTATGGTTACTGAAATGATTATACTCTCGTGTCTGATTTAAAAATCTCATAGGATGTATCGCTCTGTTTTCATGATTAAAAGTTTCTAGCTCTATTTCGTTGTATAAGTCCCTAGTTACGATTACTCTTTCAGTAACACCGGTAACTTTTTTATGAATTTCTCCCCGTAACTCGTTTTTCACTCTCATTAAATTATTTTCAATTACATCATATTTAACATGCATATCGGTGTTGTTTTGTATAGCTAAGTTATCTATTTCTTTAATCTTATTTTGTAACATGCTCATTCTATTACTAGCATTATTCTCATGTTTTGATACTGTTTGGTCTATTGTTTCAATATGTTTGGTTATGTCTATTACGTTTGATTCAAAATTCTCTAGCTTATTTTGTAAAACATTAGTTTTAATTTCTATCTGTTTATTTATTTCACATTTAGTTCTACTCTCTATCTGTTCATTAACTGTGGTTAAACATTTATTCTCTATTTCTCTATTTTGTGTTTCTATTTGGTTTTGAACTGTCTCATTGATTTGATTAATTTTATCATCTAAATTACTTATTTTAGTATGGAATAGCTCATTACTGGTTTCTGTTTGTTTTTGAATACTGTCACAATGTATTTCTACTTCATTTATTCTTTCATCAAAATTACAATTTTGTTTTTTAATTTCCTTTTTTATGTCATTAAATTTCTCATCCAATTGATTAAACTTATCATTAAAATTGTCTAATCTTGTATTATGCTCATCAAACTTAATACTCTGTTCGTTAAATTTTTCATCAAAAAGTAATCTCATCATTATCACATCATTTTCCTCAACTCTTTTTGTTGGGGCTGGTGTCGAGTGAATACTTTCACCCATTATTTCTGATTCTGTTATACTTATTTCGTTCTTGTTTGCCATTGTAATATAATATTTGGTCAATATTTGGTTTATATTTCAACTTAACAACAACATAACCTACACTTATAGTAACTTATGTTGTTCATGTGTTATGCTACTTTCGCCACCCGTTTGTTTCTGCTCCTTGGCTTATTTATATAATTTTTTATTTTACATAAAGTCCTGTTCGGTCGCCATTGTTAACTTACTCATATACCTATACATTTATAAATATATAAATATGTGAATAATACATACTTATGTTACTTACCATGTGTTGGTCACACTTCCGGTAGACACATGCCACCCACATATAAATTACTTTTATTCCCAGGGTCCATAATTCTCTAAGCGAAGGTGCAGAAACAATTGGGTGTATGAAATAATAAAACGAATTGCCATTGAGAGGTATAAAACTTGGTTTAATTACTGCATTTTGATAATCAGTCAATTTACAAATGGTGGCTTACACCATACCCAAAATGGCGGCCATTTATCTCCTCTCTTTATATATATATATATATATATATATATATATATTACTATAATACTTATAACTATTTTACCTCAAGATGTATTTTTTTTTTTTTTTTTTTTTTTATAACTAAAATAGTTATAAGTATTATAGTATTATATACATCAAGAAACGGACTGTAGCAGAAAGTGATTGAAATATATATATATATATATATATATATATATATATATATATAATTTGTTTGTCAATATTTACTTTCTCTGTATTCGGCTCATATCAAAATTAGTTTTACTGCAGTATTTAATTTTAATTTAACATTACCATACTATAAGATCCTTTTAAAAAACACAAACCAACGGCTCTTTTAAAAGACGTTTTGTTCTGCAGCCATCGAATACGTTTTGTTTTGCACGTACGCCCTTGGCCTTGAGATGAATTGTACCGATGAACTGCGTCGTTTCTTTAGACATGGGGAAAATTGACCCAACCATGCTTTATATGTATAAATACAATAAAAAATACAATGCAAAATTCTTGAACACCATAATTATGACAACAGGCTTTTGTCCTGTTACAATGTAAAGAGTAATCGGGAGTGCGTGAGACAAGAGGAGCCGTTTGGCGGATGGTCAGATAAGTAACAGACAACATGAATAAATTCCAAATTATACAAACAATGAAATTGGTCGTCTAAATCACAAGTATATATATATTATAATACGACTCTTGTACCCGTAGTATCTTAATGGTATAATAATTTGCCCGTGTTATTCCTTGTATATGTTAATTTGTAATAACTAGTTGTACATAGTGTATCAGCTGATCGTGGAATATTTATGTTGTGTGTTTACGAATGTGATTTAAATATATAAGTAAAAGAATCGAATTATTCTGCCTTGGTTGCTGAATCAGAATTATAATTATTCCAGTTCAGTAGTTAGAACCCCAAAATCAATTCAAAAAATAGCGGTCGAGTCATCCCAAAATTTTCAAGTCACCTTCGATATTAGGCTTTAACCTGTTATTTGAGGTTAATCTTGGTTTTGCAATTTGCGTACTTCCAATGACTCCCCAAATTCTTCTTATCCTGGTTAATTATAAAATAACTGCTGATAATATATTACGTTCCTGAAATAATAACGCATGGATATGATTTAATAACATAATGGTTTAATCTCTGTAACATAAATTCAAATTATTGGAAAATTCCATTCGATACATACGGTTGTCACAATCGATATTTATCTCAGGATTTAATAATTAAATAATTTTAATATATTTCGTGGGAATTCTTGTGGCTGCTACGAAAAGTTCCTTTACATGATAATTGATAATAGAGAGTACCTTTACAAACAATATATTACTTATAATCTAAAAATTTACAAAAATTATATATTAAGTAACATACAAGGACAAGGTTTGACGATATTCAATACGCTTCGTAAAAGCATGTAGGTTAGAGCGATGTCAACATCATGGCTACTATATTGTCTGTGTCAGAGAATAATGAAGTTTATTAATGTGTACAATAAATGTTTTCCTTGTAATCACTGTTTGTTTAGATATTGAATTTGTTTTCACTTTAAAATGTTTACTAGTGATTAGTGTTAGTGTAAATTGTTATATTGTCTAGTGGTTGTTCCTTGTTGGATAAAAATATTGTCAAATTATACTTTACACATCTAGATGATATTGCTGAAGATTTTCTGGTTTATTCTGGATAATTTCTTGGTTGTGTGTGTTACTTGTTCATGAAAATTGTAGTGGAGGGATTATTATCTTCGATGATGGTCATTCAGATCTTCTTTCACAAACGGGTTATCTATTTTTATATATTTATTTTAATTACATCTAGACAAGCACTATTCAACTGTTCTCCTTCACAATTAACAATTAAGTGTTATTTCTTCTTTTTTAGTCATCGAACTCATACAAACTTCTTAAATTTTGATTGGCCATTTATGTACAGGTTAAATGTTATAGGATCAACACCCATTACCTACTTTATATTTTATAAATTACCTTTAATAGATAATTTTATTATTATACTCTAATGATACATGCAATGTTTATACAATTATTAATTAGATAATTATAAACAATTTGATACTAAACATGCCTCAGTTTATAACTGTAAAACCTTATTAATTTGAATTTCTATGATATGTGGTGGAACAATTTGTTATGGTTGATTGTAATTTCTACTTTGACTCCCTGAGATAAATATATTTACATAAATTAACTGGTGACATAAAATCTTATAACATATAACAAAAACTCTTAATAATAATACTTGTTTTTTAACAACTTTAATTATTTCATACTTTTAAACTATTGTCTGTATGATAATAATAATAACACTTTTTATAAATAATAAATAACACTGTTTAACGGTAGTCTGTGTCACTTTTTATATTATGTCACTCATATCACTGTAAGGTTTGTGTCCCTTTTTCTATCCTTAATTATTTGCCTAACAATTTTTCGTTAATACAACTTTATTATATGGATAGGTACTCTTTATTGGGTTTGGTTGTTATTCAGGGTAAGTTGATTATTTAGGCTTACTAGGTTTATTTATTTAATTTTTTGTCTGTTTACTGCCCTATTCTACTGGGTTATTTCTGGGTTTCTTAATAATATTAAATAAGTCAAACCAACTAGGTTTCCTTTAATTTGCTTTCAATTATTATTTCTTGTTTCCTCTCTGGATCGGATTCCACTATTATTTATTATTCTTTTGTAACATTTTGTTTCGTTACAATATATACAGTGTATATATATATATATATATATATATATATATATATATATATTTTCAATCACTTTCTGCTACAGTCCGTTTCTTGATGTATATAATACATTTAATATTTATAATTAAATTTGAAACTACTCAAATTCTATCAATACTATAAATTACTCGAGTCCCTGTTCTCGGGCGTCACTGAAACTATATTAATTACTTCATTAATTAACTAACTCTTACCTTTGGGTTCCTCTCCAAGGTTTTACAGACGAAAACAGCTGCAGATAGGTTATTTGGGAAGGACGGTAACAATATAATAACCCAGTTTATATTTAAACAAATTTCTTCTGGTTTATTAAACAAATTAATTACTTCATCTTCCTTTGATAACAGTGAAATACTGGTATATTATTTTATTAGTAATGCATTGCATTTGATGCGCATTGGAAGCTCTTGAGAATCTTGAGTTGTTCCAAAAATGCTATGTAGAAAAGGCTGGGTTTTAAACGAAAAGAAGTGGACTGTAATTCTGTTGTATGATATGCATTTATTGAAACGTTAAATTTTACAGACCATTGTCGACACGTGCGGATGTTTTGAGGCCATAACGCCCGTAAAATTAGCTTTGAAAGAAGTCGCAGTCCATAGTAAATGGACGCAGGTTGTCTGAATAAGTTAGTGAGTACGATACATGAAAATAATTAAGAATGATCCAGAAGCCGCGGCTGGAAGAGAGATTTTTAACGAGAGTACATCTCGGAGTCTGGTTAGAAACTAAAACTAACTTGTCTATCGTCAGTAAAGCTGACTGCCGGCAGCGCTTGATAAGCAAGTGACGTCATCCGCGCGTGTCGCATTGCAGTGGTACGGCGCACAGCTGATAAATAAAGTACAAAGTTTTGATCATACTGCCCGCTCAAAATCTGGACGATTTTGTAAATTAAACATTAAATTAATAATATAATAGTTAAATTTACATGGCAAAAATAATACAACAATTGGCGTATTGGCTACAGCGCAATGACATAATAACAATAATATGATTAACATGATAAATTCAATTAATAATTATAAGGTACATAAGAAATCAACCCTTATGGAAATAGCAAGGGCAAACTGACAGTAAAATTACCCAAAACATAATAGTAACACAGTACACATAATAATACAATGATTAAGTAGATGTTGATCTTTCCCAAATAATACCCATTGACATTTGTAAAGCATTATAATAACAAGTGATAACACCATAAAAAATATAATAATTGCACCATGATATTGACACAACAAACCCCAATAAATTTCATAATATATGACCATTAGAAAATGCAATACATACATAGAATAATTGATACCATAAGTAACACTTGTAGCTCTCGTAACTTTGAATATATAAACATACGACAATACAACAACATCCATAAATAATTGATAGTACAATGAAAACACAGTCATTATTGCAATAATAGCTATCGGCACGTAATAATAATACTTACAACGTTAATGATACAATTGACTTGTATGCTCGCCCCGGGGAATGTCCCGGGCGTAGTCCAGGCAATGTGACAAGGTCACAATCCTAGTGCGTCTCGTATGGCACGCATACGACTAGTTTGTTGCCACCGGAAGGGGGCATAATTTGTGGATGGGTCGGCGTAAGATACCTAGCGCGGTGCGAACTTCTGCGACGCATGCTAAGGAATCTTGACCCGGAAAAAGATTGGTAATTACCCCATGCTTCCACTGTAGTGGGGGGGAATTATCATCCAAAATGAGGACAAGCTGTCCGACATTCAAATTCCTTAACGGGGTGCGCCATTTGTTGCGCTGCTGCAACTGGTGCAGATAATCTCTAGACCACCGTTTCCAGACGGTCTGTGTAAATTTTTGGAGCAGAAGCCATCTGCCCAAATGACTAGCATTGCTTTGCGTATAGTCGGGTTCCGGAAGTGCAGTCAGTGGGGCACCGACCAGGAAATGAGCAGGAGTTAAGGGTTCAGGGTCTCTAGCATCGTCGGATACAGCACATAAAGGGCATGAATTAAGGCAAGCCTCAATTTGAGAGAGAAGAGTAGAGTATTCCTCAAAATTCAAGATCGTACCGCCTATTACGCGACGCAAATGATATGTAACACTCCTTACACCACTTTCCCACAAACCACCGAAATGAGGGGCTGAAGGAGGGATAAAGGACCACTTGATACCACGGAGACCGCAAAACTCCTGAGAAGATTGCTCAACTTCCTTTGAGTTTAAAAATTTGTACCAATCATATAAGGTGTGGTTGGCACGACGAAAATTCATACCATTATCTGAAAATATCTGCGCGGGAATACCTCTGCGCGTGATGAACCTTTTTAAAGCCGCTATAAAGGCGTTGGAAGTGAGATCCGACACCAATTCTAAATGGATGGCCTTTGTGCACATGCATATGAATAACGCGATGTATGCCTTGGACGTGGACTTTGAGCGCTGCCCGCCATGGCGTAAAAGTACAGGACCGGCGTAGTCCACGGCCGACTGGGAAAATGGCCTAGCAGGCGTGACCCTAGAAGGGGGTAACTGACCTAATAGTTGATTCGCGCCTCTAGCCCGGAAACGAAAACAAGTGACACACTTATGTTATTACTGAGCGGATATAAGATTTGTCGTGAATGATCCAATATTTGTGCCTGAGCGAAGCTTGAGTTGATTGCACCCCAGTGTGCAACAAACGGATATGTTCATACTCAATTATTAATCTTATGAGACGAGAGTGCGGGTGCAAAATTATTTGGTGTTTACTCGCGTAGTTAATTGGGAGAATTGTAAGCGTCCACCCACTCTTAAAATGCCTGAGTCATCCAGGAAGGGGTTGAGTGCAAGAATTTTACTGCTGCGAGGAAGGCAACGATGTGCCTCAAGTTCCTTAACTTCTATGCCGAAGTGCAACTGCTGAGATTGCCGGACAAAAAACAAAAGTGTGTCATACAATTCTTGAGCAGACAAAAAGGACGTGGCCCTTCAACAACCGGGAGCCTAGAGTTGCGAATAAATCTGCGGCAATATGTGAAGACGCGAATGAGCCTAGTAAGGGATGAATAATTTTCAACATAGCTATGTGTTGAGGATGCGACAATTAGTGAGGTTTGAACCTGCTTGCGACATTCCTGCTCAAGGTCGGGGTAAGTACAGGGAGCATGAATGTCGAAGGCGCTAACGGGCCATGATGCTGACTCATGGGCTAACCAGGACGGACCATGCCACCATTGAGTATGGCAGTGCAAACTACGAGGGAGGCAACCGCGTGATAAAATGTCGGCAGGGTTGTCAGTTGATACTACATGATGCCAAGTTCCCCTGCTGCTAACAAGACGCTGTATTTCCGCGACACAGTTGGCCACAAATACCTTCCAGCGGGAAGATTGTTGATGTATCCAATGCAACGCTATCATCGAGTCCGAATAGAGATATAGTCCGTCAAAATCGTAGTTGATGGCGTTTAAAACCTTGGAAGTTAATTGCGCCAGCAATAGACAAGCACAAAGTTCAAGGCGTGGTAGCGTTATCTGTTTCAGCGGAACGACCCTAGATTTAGCACACAACAAGTTTGACGATATGGCGCCGTTCGAATAGACCGCCCGCACATAAATGCAACACGCGTAACCTTTAGCCGAAGCGTCGGCGAATCCGTGAAGCTGTAATGAACTAATTGGATAATTGTTCGAACTCTTAACCGACCTCGTAATCTTAAAATGAGCGTTGGAAACTAATTGAGAGTACAGTTCTAGCCATTGATTGGCTAATGACCCAGATAGGGGTTCGTCCCAATTTGTGCCCGCCAACCACAACTGTTGTACAAAATGTTTGCAGCAAAATGTGATGGGGGCAATAAGACCCAGCGGGTCGTAAATCCCAGCAATGACCGACAACACGCTTATTTTGTTGAACATGGTCGAATTATCTTCACCCCGAACGGTATATAAAAAATTATCCTAATCAACGTTCCATTGGATTCCCAATGTACGCACGTTTTGACCTTTGATGAAGTCATGGGATACTTGGGCGCGAAGGGCCATAATCTTATGGTGGTTAGAAAACCACTTATGTAACGTGAAACCATCCTATTTAGCAAATTCATGATCTCGAATTTCATTTTAACTAACACGTTCGGATCATCCGAACCCGTTATAAGATCATCTACGTAAAAATCATTGGCTATGGCCCTAGAAGCTATAGGGTAGTCGGATTTATTTTCGTAGGCTATCTGAGCCAGACAACGTGTAGCAAGGAAGGAAGCACTAGCAGTGCCATACGTAACCGTCCTTAAAGCGTAATGTTGTAATTCCTTATGCGGCGCGTCACGGCAAACGATGCGTTGCAAGTTTGAATCCTTTGGGTTAACTATTATTTGACGATACATCTTTTCTATGTCTGCAATAAGTACATATCGGTGGGTACGGAACCGAACCATTATCGAGAACAGATCCTGCTGGATCGTAGGACCGACCATTAGAGTATCGTTGAGGGACAGATTATTTGTGGTTTTAGCGGAGGCGTCAAATACCACGTGCAATTTAGTGGTTAGGCTGGAGTCCTTGAAGACTGCTTGATGGGGCAAATAAAAAATATCTGAGTTGTCAAGCGACAAATCGTAATCATTAAGTGGAGACAGTTTCAAATATAAAGTTTCAAGTATTCACTCATGAACTCACTATAATCCTTGTAAAGGATACGGTTCTGCTTGAACTTGAACTCTAGCGATTGGAACCTGCGGATAGCTCCGCGGAGAAAATCTCCCAAATGGAATTTATCAGACCTGCGGGGCAGGGATACCATGAATCTCCCTTTGTGGTTGCGGATAGTGTTTTTCACAAAACTTTTTTCACACGGCGAGTCCTCAGAGCAGGGTTCGCGACTAGAGACCTCCTCCAACTTCCAGAATTCTTTTAGTTACGAGGAAATCTGACTGTCATCCTTGCAGACCATAAAAGACGAAACTGTTTTAGTTATGTCGACGTTGAAGGGTAAATTACCAGCCAAAATAAATCCTAACTTAGTCTCCTGAATTATAGGAAAGTGCGGTCCGCGCATAAATGTAATGGGTTCAATTAGTTGGAGATAATATTGAGCGCCGAGTAGTACATCGACTTGCGACAAGCAGTGTAGGTGTGGATCAGCCAAGAATATGTGCTTGGGTAAATTCAAAGAGGCCAGATCGAATGACTCCGCCGGTAAATCATTAGTTATACTGGGTAGTACGGCACAATGTACGTTTAACGTAAAGGGTTAGTAGCGAGAATGTAGCTTTACCTTTGTACTAAAGTCAGCCTGGGAAAGCGAGTTGTTTATACCCGTGATGGGCAGTTGCGATTTAACCAATTGAAGGCCCATTCTGTGGGCGAAATCCATTGTGCAAAAGTTTGCTTGCGAGCCAGAATCCAGTAAAATTCTAACGGGTAATTTTCTACCGGCCTTATTAGTGGTCATACAGATGGCGGTGGATAACAATATTGATTTATTTGTTTGTAGCTTTAGTGAGCATTGGTTATTGATGGAAGATCCGTTCTTGTTGGGGACATGAATTGTGGTGTGGTGACGCTTAGCACATTTTTACAAGAAAATTTGGATGAGCATTTTGAACTTTCGTGACCTGGACGAAGGCAATTTAAACAAAGTTTGTTTTTTACTATGACGTTTCTTCTGTCAGGGACAGAAAACGATGTGAATTGTAAGCAGTCGATAATTCTATGTTCGCCGTTACATAGTCTACATAAATTGTTTCTGATATGAGAATGAAATGCCCCCCTAGGAGCGCTTATCTGTTTAACTGCCTTGCGATAAGGAGACTTATCGCTGTTATTTAACTTGCTTGTTGAGGTAGTCGCGTTATCAATATTTTGTAACAATTTTCTGCGTGAATTTAAAAAATTCATAAAATTATTAAAGTCAGGGAATTTATGTTCCGACAAACTCTCTTTCCACAACCGGAAAGTGTAACTGTCAAGCCTTTTAGCTAAGTAATGTATGACAATAATTTCGAATGTGTTAACTGGCAGGTTGAGATTGTTTAAAGCATTTATATTGGCTGAGATTTCATCAACGAATTTAGATATGCTGACTTGGGATTCTTGTTGAACCAATGGTACGTCCAGGACATTCCCGACATGGTGGGCGGAGACAATTAGCTTACTGTCATATCTATTCTTCAACAGATCGATAGCCACCGCGTAATTCTCATGAGTGATTGGTAATGACTTTATTACGTTAAGTGCCTCGCCATATAATGACGAGTGCAAATAGTGAAGTTTCTGTATGTCCGTCAGATCGGCTCTGACGTGAATTAGTTCAAGAAAAATATGGTAATAATGCTGCCACTCAATAATACTACCCGCAAACCGTGGTAATTTGATCGGTTCCAACTGAATGGGGGGTGTTTTAAGATGTTTACTTTCAGCATTAATTAATGGTTTCTGGTTCATATGCTCAACTTGCTCCAGCAGGTGTTGCAATTTACACTCTATGTTACAAAGATCGTCTTCCGTTTGTACCCTCGGAAAGATCGTCCTCGGATTCGATTTGGGATTGAATCTCATCGTATTTGGTGGATAATTCCATCAAATGTCGAAGTTTTATTTTTAGCGCATGATGATCGCTGGTTTCCAAATCAAAGTTATCCGCAAAAGTATTTATGCGGGATATTGAGGCTTTAATTGTGCCTCGTTTTTTTATTAGAGCCTTTACATCTGCCATTATTACAATTTAAGAAAAAAGAAAAATTCTTTGGAAGAATTTGAGCATAGAGCATGTGAACCATAAACCCAAGTTTCGATAAATCTGAATACATTGCGGTAGCTAGCGATCGTTATTTATATGAACATAATACTTGCTAGAATATATGCTTACTCTCTCTATTAATCAAACTTTGTTGGCAATTAAAATTATTAAAATCATGAATTTAAATGATAGTAACATATATTTTTATCTTTGATGTTTGAACTCACAATGAACTGCCAACCACTTACTAACATGTATTTGTGTAATGATGGTGTGTGTTTATACAAGGGTGTTAAAAAATAACTGCTAAATGTAAAATATTGCTTGAAATGTTAAGTATGAGTAAAAAGTTCATAGTCGCGTGGACGTTGCTCCAGACGTGATGAAGCTGGCTTCGATCCCGTTGCTCGATCCTGTTAGGAGCTGTTGCACCTCCTGTCTCTACTGGTCAGATGACGCCTTATGTTGTATCCCTCCATAATTTAAAGCTGTGGAACTTTTTTATGTGGAATCACAAATGCTGTCCTGCCGTGTCCCGTTGTCTCTGGTCTACTGCTCTGCCGAATCTTGTCGTGTTGATTGTGATGTAATTTACAAAAATGGTGTCGCTCAGGACGAAAATGGTGTCGCTTGTGGACGAAAATGTGGTCGCTCAGGACCAAGAAATGCCCGTAAGGCCAAAGTAATATGCGGTCCCTTGTGGACCAAGAAATGCTGCCCGTAGGGCGAGAATAAATCCGGTTCGGTTGGACCAAAAATGTTGCCGTTTTTGGGCCAAAAATATGATATCCGTCCCATGAGGACCAAAAATGTTGTCGCTCAGGACGAAAATGCGGTCGCTCAGGACCAAGAATGCAAAATCCGGCCTGGAGGACCAAAAATGATGCGCATTGGAAGCTCTTGAGAATCTTGAGTTGTTCCAAAAACGCTATGTAGAAAAGGCTGGGTTTTAAACGAAAAGAAGTGGACTGTAATTCTGTTGTATGATATGCATTTATTGAAACGTTAAATTTTATAGACTATTGTCGACACGTGCGGATGTTTTGAGGCCATAACGCCCGTAAAATTAGCTTTGAAAGAAGTCGCAGTCCATAGTAAATGGACGCAGGTTGTCTGAATAAATTAGTGAGTACGATACATGAAAATAATTAAGAATGATCCAGAAGCCGCGGCTGGAAGAGAGATTTTTAACGAGAGTACAGCTCGGAGTCTGGTTAGAAACTAAAACTAACTTGTCTACCGTCAGTAATGCTGACTGCCGGCAGCGCTTGATAAGCAAGTGACGTCATCCATGCGTGTCGCATTGCAGTGGTACGGCGCACAGCTGATAAATAAAGTACAAAGTTTGAACAGCATTAATGGCGAATAACATGGAATCAAACACATTTACAAATGAAATCTTTTTTACTTCTAACCTATTACAAATTGTTTATATTTTAAATGATTATTTATAATGAACCAGTACGTTTTATTTTTATTTATTGAAGTTATATCTTTCCCTTAGAGATCTCATTTAAGCTGGACATTTTTATTAAACATGATAGAAATTGATATAAAACTATAATTTGTTTTGGCCATGTAATTATGTTTTTCACTTTTACTTAACTGCACATGGTCCGATTCGTAGCCCTGCCTGTTGAGACGCTTTCTTGTTTTACGCGCACTCCGACACTAGTTCGCAGTGAGTTTAGTTGTTGTTAAATACTTTAGGCACTGTACTATATTACTTTAAACGTTATGCACTGTATGGTATGTATTTATATAGCCGGCTGTAAATTTGCTCGAGCACTTGGATGGCAAAATTTTCTGGCCGTGCTATATAGTTTGTACGCTTTTTACATGTTTTATTTGATAGGCTGTTTTTACTTTCGGCCTATCTTACACACCCGAGGCCACCGGTTAACTTATTAATGTACTGTATGCTGCTTTTGTCCGATGCTGACACTATGATGACAATCTGCCTACTGTGTTTCACACACAAAGACTGCTGCTGGGGCTATTACGTAATACGTCTGGCTGGCTGTCTCCAGACATCAACAATAACACTATGTTGCTGGTTACAAGGGGCACCTCACAGGTGAATACTGACAATTAAGAAATTTACTGATCTGACTTGAAACTAAGGTAGCACACAATTCTGTCCCGTTACAATATATATATATATATATATATTACGTTTAATATTTATAAATATTAGATGTATTATATACATCAAGAAACGGACTGTAGCAGAAAGTGATTGAATATATATTGTATATATATTCGTCGTAGTATTTTTTGATAGATGCCTGATTGTATACCCCTTTTATTTTCTTGGTGATGAAGTGAGTGATCTCGTATGTGTTGTTGCCATTGTCCCTTGTTATAATATAAGGTCCTACGTATAACAATAATAACGTTTTCGTAATTCCTTCGATTGTGCTGGGTAATTCTCTGTTTTTAATGAAGACCTTTTCTCCTATATTGTACTTGATTGTCTTGTGTTGGTTCCTGGAATATTTATCCTTTTGTTGTTCTATCTTTTCTGCTATTCTGTTATAAAATTTTCTTTTTTCGAATTGATATTCTGGGTTTATGGGAAACTCAACCATGTCATTTATTTCTCTAGGTGGTGGTCGCTCGAACATCATTGTGTATGGTGTGGCTTCAATGAAGTTGTGGTATGATAAGTTTATAAATTCCTCTGCAGATTTTATGTAATTTTGCCATTCTCTTTGTGTATCATGACTGTAGGTCCTTAGGATTCGACCCACCTCTCTTAGTACTCTCTCGGCTGGGTTACTGCTGGGGTGATAAACGGATGTTTTGTATAATTATTTAAAACTTCCGGGCTGAAAGGCCGTGGTCGAATACTTGATGTTCTGCAGCTAGACGTTTCGGCCACACCACCGGTGGCCATCTTCAGTAGCAAAAATGTTCGTAATAGGTGGTATGCCGAACAAGTCGCCCAATGAACTGGGAACAAGCAACAGTGAGAGAAGGCTACGTTGTTTCTATTTATAACTTTTTGGCCGCTTAAGGTGTATAATGCGAGCCAATCAGAAGCCAGCTCATCATTCTCCACTCTGATTGGCCACGGAAAATAAACCATGCCAGACACTATTTAAGGCGATGCTTTCACCTCGGCGGTTCATAGCGACGGACGCATTCTTATGGATATGGATGGACTCCAGATGCAGGCGAGTGAATTAACCCCGGACAGAAGACAACACCCTTAACAGAAGAAGTTATAAATAGAAACAACGTAGCCTTCTCTCACTGTTGCTGGTTCCCAGTTCATTGGGCGACTTGTTCGGCATACCACCTATTACGAACATTTTTGCCACTGAAGATGGCCACCGGTGGTGTGGCCGAAACGTCTAGCTGCAGAACATCAAGCATTCGACCACGGCCTTTCAGCCCAGAAGTTTTAAATAATTATAGTGACACCGGCCGTGAAAGCCTACGTACTAAGGATGTTTTATATGTTTTTATGCCATGTTCCCAGAATTTATTTTTCCATTATTTCCCTTAAATTGGATTCCGTGATCTCTGATTATTGCCATAGGTTTTCCTAATTCAGGTATAAATTTTGTTGTGATTATTTCAATAATTTTCTTAGTTGTCGCACGGTTAATTGAGTATAGTTTTGTGTATTTTGTGAAGTGATCGAATATGATTACTATGAATCGGAATCTGTGTCTTCCTCCGCTGCGGGGATACGGTCCACATATATCAAGGAATACCTTTTCTAATTTTTGATTTGATATAATTGGTATCATTATACCCTCTTTTTTCGCGTTGTTACACTTCACCATCTGGCAAATATTACATCTCTGGATTGTTTTACTCACTTTTCTATAAATATTTTTAATATAAACTTGTTCCTCCAATGCCTTTATCAACTTCATGGCTTCCATATGGACGTACCTGATGTGGTAGTCCAGTATTAATTGTTCTTCCACTGTAGCTGGAATCACCAGTTTCCACTCTCCGTGGTTAGGGTTATTTTTAATAAATAATATATTGTTGTGTATATTATAGAACTGTACAATCGGTTCTTCCTCATTTTGCACTCTCTGTCGGATACTCACTATTTTCGGGTCCAAATTTTGATATTTTCTAATTTCTTGTATTATGTTTTCTAAATCGATTCTGTTTTTTAGAATGTTATATACTTTAACCAATTGTTCCTTTTCTCCTTCAAAAGTTTGCTGTTGAATGTTTATACGGGATAATATGTCAGCGGCTGTGTTTTTCCTCCCTGGTATGTACTCCCAGTTAATATTGTATTCTTGTAACAACAATATCCGTCGGGTTAATCTCCCGTGACTTGAGTTTACATTGCTTGAGGAATGAAATGGATTTATGGTCATTTCTCACTGTGATTGGGTATCCCAGAATATAAGTCCTGAATTTGTTAAAGGCAAATACAACACTAAGTAATTCTTTTTCTGTAATGTGATAGTTTCGTTCACAACTATTTAATATTCTACTAGCGAAACTGATAAGCATGTGTTGTCCCTTCTCATCCTCCTGGTATAAAGCAGCCCCTAAACTAACATCACTCGAATCACAGTTCATGAAGAAAGGTTTTTTGAAGTCTGGGTGCTGGGTGATGTAGTATAACTGTATTTAAAAACTTTTCTTTTATCTGATATAATACCTCATTTTGTTCGGATCCCCATGTCCATTTATCTTTGAATGATAATTGTTTTTTGAATTTGGCAGTTAAATTAGAATAATTATCTTAGAATTTCCTATAATAATTGCAAATCCCGAGGAAAGATTGCAGCTGTTTTTTGTTCTTAGGCATTGGAAAGCGTTGTATAGCTTCAACTTTTTCTAATGATGGAGATATGCCTTCCTCCGTTAAATTAAATCCCAAAATTGCACTTCGCGGGCTATAAATTTCGATTTGTCCAGCTTAAGAGTTATGTTGTTATCTGACAATTTCTTTAATACTAGTTCCACTCTAGCACAGTGTTCATTCCAATTTGATGATGTTATCAGCAGGTCATCTACATATACGGTGGTAAAATTCAGAGCGTCTTGTCCCAATATCTGGTCCATGCATTTGACAAATACTGCGACCGAATTTATCAGTCCAAATGGTAGTCTCTTGAACTGATAGTCCCTTCCATCGAACAGAAAAGCTAGGTATTTTCTGCTATTCGGATGTAACTCTCCCTGCCAATATCCACAATCCACATACCTTATCCCACGTACTGATGTACTTTGTACCGTGGAATTTCTTCAGAATTTCTTCAATCTCTCCTGGAGACGTCCTGTCGTTCACAATCATTTTATTTATCTCTCTCGCATCAAGACATATCCTCACCTTTCCATTCTTTTTTGGTATTGCCACTATCGGACTAGTATAGGGTGATTGACTAAATTCAATAATGTCGTCTTCTATCATTCTGTTGATTTCCGCTCTAACCTCGTTCTTTTCTGAGTAGGCAATGGGATAGGACTTTTTTTTTAAATCTAACCCGTAGATTGAATTCGATCTTACATTGGTAGTCCTTTACCTTACCCGGGGCATCTGAAAAAATATGCCGGTATCGGTTGTAGATATCGATGAGATCCTCTGCTTGGGCCATACTCATCTGTTGGTCTTGTCTTTCTTGTTGGAATGTTCTAATTTCCTCCAATTTACTCGACCATAATTCTTGATCACACTCCTCGTATAGTATCATTCTGGGTGAGTCATGGCAAAAATAATTCTGAATTATTGGGCAGCTGGTTGGTATTGAGGGTGTTTTGCTGCTGTCCATTAGATCGGCTGTCCATGTTCCTTCTTCTGTTGTCAGGGATACATTTCCTCATTGTAAATTAATTATGGCAGAGTGTTGTCTCAGTACATCACAACCAATAAGTATATTCAATGGCAGTCCGCTTGCAACCAGAAATGCCATTGGTATTGTTACCCCATGGCTGGTAAGCTCCAATGATACCTGCTTTCTTATAGTTTTATTTTGTCTACCCGTAGCACCGATGATGGTAATGTTGTTTATTGGTAGAGTTGGTATTTGTATTTGGCTTCCTTGCTGTATTCTCGTTAACTCTATATTGTCGACCAAAGAGATGTTCGATCCCGTATCGATCATTATGGTTGATTGTGTTCCGTTTATTTGAGCATTTATGTATACAATTTCATTGTTACGACTTGGCATTGGATTATTCTCTTCTTCTATCAATTCTTCCCTTATGTTTTTCAAGTAATGATTTAGTATTATAGTAATCGTCTTGTCAGTCATTCGTCTTATTACCCCAGGAGATTGGTCCAGTGATGGGCTGTTTCCAGTTTTCACCGACCTTAACAGTTTAAATGAGGACTGGCCTCATCATTCCTGATTTCTGTTGGGCCTATTGTTTGGCTCGTTTGTGGCTCCTGTAGGTTACCAGAATTATTTTCCACATTTGCGGCGTTTTCTTCATACGAGTTCATTTATGGATTCGGTACCTGGTTATAGTATGTTCGGTTACTAAGTGTTCGAGGATAGTTTCTTCTCGGACTCCCTTGGTTTTGAGATCGCACATAGTTTACTTGTGGTTGATACCTGCGGTTTTGGTTATTACCGTTTCCTGGGCAATTTTGGTTGTTTTGGCAGTTTTGTGGATAATTCCCCTGGTAGTCATTATTCCTGTAGTTTCCATTAACATTACCATTTTGATTATACGTCCTTTGTATGTTATTTCCCTGTTGGTTACCCTGGTAATTAGGCGCATTATTTCCCCAGTAATTATTATGGTTATTTGCCAGTGGTCTACTCTCATTCTGCTGGTTTGGTGGTGATTGATTTTCATTATACTGTGTCTGTTAATTTTCGAGCTCGTGAAGCGGTTCTTACGATATTGTCACTCATGTTCATGGCTTTAACAGATTGGCCATGTCTTGTATAGTTTTCACTTGGCTATACATTCGTGCCTTTTGTATGGCATCATCGTAGTGGTACAACAGCTGGATCACTAGGCACTCTTCAGGAATGCGGGGTTCTAAGTTTCTAGCTATGCAGATCTTCCCCAGAAAATACGATGTTAGGGACTGTCCACTCTGGTTCTCATATCTTCCGTTGCTCAGATTGTTTCAGACCACATTCTGAGTCGATTCTGACCAGTACTTTGCTTTAAATTGCGCTTTGACTTCCTGTATACTCTGTATGTCCGGTCTCATGGCTGTCCACCAATTGTCGTATCTCACAATTGTCCAGCGATTTTCTCGATTTTTTGCTTAATTCTTCTGCCCTTTTCAGAAACTCAATGGGGTTCCGTTTATAGTTGTGGAAGTTAATGGTTTCACGATTGTCATTGTTTATTACGTGAGTGTTGTTACATGGTCGGTCATGCCAGGCGTCCACTTCTTCCTACAATATTTCTTCACATCGATGTATTTCGTCAGTTCTTTGTTTGTTTTTATCGACCATGCTATTAATTTGGTTTATGTTATTATATACGCGTTCCATTCTTTCTCCCATATCCGTTCGTATTACTGTTATTTCCTTCTGATTTTCTTCCCGGATTTGACGCATGTCCCGCTTCGCCTGTTCACATTTTTTGGTGGTTTCCTCTTGAAATTCATCAATTCTCCTTTTATTTTCGCCTTTAAGGTCATTCATTTTATTTATTACTTCCTTACGGACTTCTGCGACCGTTTCATTGGTTTTTCTATTTTCTCAAACGTCTCTTCTAATTTCTCACTGGTCTTCTCTAATTTATCGTTGGTTTCCGTGACTGTCTGTTTTATTTCTTCCTTAGTCTTCTCATTAATTTCCTTCAATTGTTGTTGGAGTGTTTCATTATTATTTTCGATCTTGTTGTTCAGTGTTTACAGATCCTCTTTGATCTGTCTCTTTAATTCCTCACTCTTTCCTTCTAATATTTCTTGGTTTTTCTTCAAGGTTTCATGGTTGCTTTCCATCTTATTATTCAACGTTTCTATGTCCTCCTTAATTTGTTTCTTCAATTCTTCACTATTTTGTCTCAAATCTGCTTTCATTTCTTCCTTCTGTTTCTGAAAATTGTCATTAGTTTCTTCCTTATTTCTGTCCAATTTTTCATTTATTTCCTCCTTGTTTCTATCGAATTTTTCGTTTATTTTTCCCCCGTTTCTTGAAATTGTCATTAGTTTCTTCCTTCATTTGGTCTATTTTTTCATTTGTTTTCTTATTATCTTCCTGGATTTTGTTATTCCCTTCCATAAGAATTCTCAACATCTCCTGCATGATCATGTCCTCTTTTTGTGTGGGTTTATTTGGTTGGTCCTCGACTATTACTTCTACTTCCAGTGCTGGTTGGGTTGGTTTCTCTGGTTGGTCCCCTTGGGCATCTTCTTCGATCATTTCCACTTCCTCAACCAATGTTGTCTCCTTTTCTTCCTTGTCGGTGTCCTCTGTCCTCTTCTTTGGTCTACCCCTTGTGATCATGTTGCTCTCCTTTTTTGTAATCGCTGCTAGAATGTTGTCCTTTCTCTACTTCTAGCCTCACTAGTTGGTCACCAATTTGTAACCAACCGAAGTCGTACATGTTCTTACTCCTCATGCTGACGATGTCTGCCGCGAACGCACGAATAACCAGTACCGAATCTTTCTATTGTTTAATCCTTACTTGCCCTTAATCGATGTATTTATTTCCCGATAGGCGCCAAATTGTTTTATTTTATTAAAACAATTAAAAGTTTCGATCTATGTCGTCTTCTGTGCGGTGATAACAAATTCAAATTACCCACACGAACTGGCGGGAAGTCGAATTTCGCGTGCCGTTTGATGTGTTGCCAACATACAATTTGTTTCTTAGTGTTAAAAAGTGCGTGTTAATCTTTTAGACTTCGTACATAGGTTAAGCTATATTTACATACAAGTTTAGTAAATATTATCGCATTAATATACAAATTGTATACTTATTTTTGTGTATTTATTTATTACGTGAATCTTACAATAATTATGGTACTTACCATAATTATTAGAGCACATGTCATCATCACTATCTTTGTTTCTTGTTGGGTCCAGAGTTCGTATTAAGCGTAAATAGAGACAGTTTGGTGATTGAAATGAAGTTATCAACATCAATATGGTAGTAAATCAACTTATTTTTTATTATTTCGAATTTGCAAAATTAAATCCTCATACATTACAATGGCTGCCTTATCGTGACCAAGACAAAATGGCGGTCATATTCTTACTATTATATTCATTAGTCATGACTTTAAATACTTCGTTATATTGTTTGATTAACTAGATAATTTTATTACTTTGCAGCTATTAACATACTTAAGTGTTTCCATTTGATTTATACTGCTATAATCTTTAACACAAACCAACGCCTCAGTTTTGTTACCGGCATTGCTTGATACACTCTTCCTCTCTCTCACTCTCTCCCTCTCATTACAATATTATTCAAGATACATTTTTGTTTTAGGTATTATTAATTTTGAGCTCAATTATTTAAAAGAAATTTTGATTGCAATTTTGACTTTCCTGCTACTTCGTGCTATCCACATTGAACGGTCATCATCGTCCGGCCAGGTGTGCAGCGTAGTTTCCGTATTTGCTGGGTGTTTCTGTCACTGACTTTACATTGTTAACTAAATGATAATTGTGAAGCACTAACTCTTGTTAATTACATTTTTGTCACTGATTTTAACACATTTTATCTGGCTGACCTTTTGCCAGCAACATTGATAGCATCTTCACTCTATGATGGTATTCAACAGACTGGGACTGGATGCTATATACATTTTGCGTAAGTGTGTGCGCATTGACGTCATTGTCTGGTGTATCGAAATAGGAGACGCCCTGATTATGCGTCATTGTTGTTACGTCCTGTATGTTTTTTATTGACGTTTCGTATTGTTGGCCAATGACAATTGTATAACGCTGTGTGTCGCCGGTCACGTAGACTTGACCTTGGAATCGTCCCGCACCGATGTAACTGCGTTGTTTTTGTTAAACACAGGGAAAATTGCCCTACCTATTTACATGTGTGCAAAATACAATAAAATAATTCCTTTTGTACCATAAATATGAAAACAGGCTTTTGTCCTGTTACAAAACCCCCTCAATGAAAGGTTTTATGCCGAAGCATAAAAACTTTCATTGACCCATTCACACTTCCTAAAGGGATCAGCCCAGATATGTTGCGACAACCCCCTGTAGTGTTAATATAAAAAGAAATACAATCACTTACCCTTGGTCCGATGATGATGATCGTACCTGTCCGACCCTACCGGACTTCTCTGACGAGATCCCAACACCATAAGGCCGGTCAGGCACTAAACGCTCCTGCTCTGACGCACCGGTCAGCTCTTACACCATCAAACTCTGAAACATGAATACAAAATTTAAAATAGTGGCCTTATCTATTCACATATCCACAACTGATATGTCTCACCTTAGATGCATTGGTTTGTGTTTTGAGGCATTGGTTTGCTTAACTCTAAAAATCCTTCAACAATCAAAACAAACAAGATTTAGGACAGAGAAATCCATTTCCACTTTTGACATTCCTACATTTATCAAAGCTTTCTGACTCCAGTCAATATTAACTTACTTCCCTCACCACAAGAAAAGATATTATTATACTAAGCATAACACATAAAACAACTTTTTAATTTTCAAAGCAACAACCACTATCTCTATCATTTTATATAAAATCAAAAAATATACCTAATATGGCAAACACTTCAAATATTTTAAAATTTCCTTTACTCAGCTTTAATGATACTCATATTTCTTTGCAACAGAATCGTAATTATATTGTATATCCAACACCAATATCAACGTTATTTCTGTACTTAATATTTGTTACCGTTGCTACCAATAACAATAAAACATAATAAAACATTGAACATCAAACATTAACATTGTTACATTTACATTACATAGTTCACATCTAAATAACTTGTACCAAAACTTTATAACATTTTTATTATCAACTCTCTATTCAACTTTTAATTACTTAACATTTATTGTATCATTAGATTCTATAAAAAATTTCAAATTTATTATTAACCTTTCTGTTACATCACCTTTCTACTATGAATTTTCTTTTTCTAACCTTTTCATCAATCCTCATCTAGTTTGGGTGACTCTCTATTACGGTATTCACTATTATCTATATCTTATTTTGGCATTTATCTATCTAACCTTACTCACCTTTCTTTTCCTTCTAACAACCACTACTAACAACCAGATTTACATATTATGACACCCATATCTCCATAACAACCCCCTTCAACATTAATTCTATTTATTACCGTTCATAACCTTTTGCTCTCCACCAAATATCGACAAACACTCTTACCCTTCTCTAATTACGGGAACTGCCACAACGCCTGTCGTTGATCACACCTTACACCACTATCTTTACTACAAAATATCACCATCAACTATTTATATTTACCATTTACTTTACTCACCTTCTCTACATATAATCACTAACTACTGTGTCCCTAAAATATCTTACACCCTCTTTGTGTATTATCTGTATCTCAACTTCTTATTCTCTCCAACTCCCAATAACTCTGTTTAACTAACTCCAATGCCTTTATTTTAATAATTATCACCCAGGCTCTATCCCCTTTTAACACTTTACATTACTGTGATCATTGACAATTGCATTAGAAAATTCATCCCTCACCTACTAATAACAATACATCTCAATATCCAAAAATATTACATGCTTAATCATTTATTATCCATTAGAATCTAAATCTCATAATTATTTAAAATCATTATCAAACTTTCTTCAATTATTTAAAATTCTACAGTACATGGTTTACATAAAAGTACACAAATACATTGACATCAACACACAAAAATATACAATCCAAAATTATCATTTAATCATTTACCATAAATCAGTTCATAAAACAGTCCCTCTTGAAATCACACTATCACATAATTAAATGTTCATAATACAATAAAATAATTATCCTCCATCATCAAACAATAATCTTATCTTAGGTCTATACAACTTATTTTTCCCTGTAAACATTATATTACCATCATTAATATAATACTTATTACATTCTTATATTCTTTTACAAAACCATCATAATTAATAGGGTTATTCTCTATCAATTTATCATACAACTTGTCACGATCGGTTATGGTCCTGTCACCTTCAGTATAATTAGTCACAATCAGATAAGTTACTAAGTCATTATTTTCATTATCCTCTCCTGCTATTGTTATATCAGCTTCCACCCAAGGTAAGTATTTACTATAATTATCAACCATCTCTACTCCTAATCTTTCCATAAACTCTTCATACATTCTATTTATCTTAAAAATCACTATTTCTCTCTTTCTCACATAATATCTCTCTCTCTCTCTCTCTCTCTCAATATATCTCTCTCTATCACACCAGGCTACATCCTCTCTTTCTATATTTGCATAGGGCACTGTTCCGTTACATACTTTTACACACATATTATATACATTAATATGTAAAAACAATATGTACTTATTGTACTTACCGCATGTTGATAATACTTTCGTAGACTAACGCTACCACACATATCTGTTTTATACCTAAGGTCCAAAATTCGTTAAGTGAAAGGGCAGAAACATTAAGGTTGTACGAAATAACAAAACTGATTACCATTGCCAGGTGTAATAAACTCTGTTTTAATTGCTACTTCATTTGCATAATTAATTTTCACAATACAAATGGCGATTTATATCGTACATACAACATGGCGGCCAGTTAAATTCCGCACCTTAACAATACCTTACATTTGCCATAATTATTTTCTCCTTATTTCTGTTACATCAAACAAAAATATTTTATACTGCAGTAGTTAATTTTTTCTTTAGTGTTATTATTGAAAGGTGTAATTGAACACAAACCAACGCCTATGTTAATTAACACGGCCGGCCCGTTTTCTCCCAATTTCACTCACTCTCTCTCTCTCTCTCACATCTTTGACAATTTTGATTTATTAAATTTTCTGTTCACATTATTTCGAGCTTGATTACTGGTAAAGAAAAAAAGGTAGTATTTAAATGTGCACTTTCCTGAAATGTTGAGGTTCCCGTGTAGTTCAGATGCTGGCCATGTCTCGCCCGGTGTTCGGCGTATTTTGGTTCTAGTCGTCTAACTTGTTGACACTGATTTTACATTGTTATATAGTTAATTAGTAGAGCTATATTTTGTTTACTTTGCCATTTTAAACTACTGATAAAACACTATTACTGGGCTATTTGGGACCAGTACACTCTGATACGTATTCACTGCATGACGACTTGTAGTTGACTGGGGGGGAGGCAAAGCACATATTTTGCATATGTCTTAGCACATCCACGTCATTGTCTTTTGTTTCATATCGGCTCACGCCCTGTTGTCATGTCATTGTTTGTTAGGTCATCACTGATTTTAATGACTTCCCGTCTTCTGGACCAATGAGAGTGGCTATTTACAATCTGTTTCCACTTGGATGGCCATTTTGTATGCTCATCTCCGCACGTCTGCTCCTGACCTTGGAATCATTTTGATCTGTTAAAATCTGCATCATTGTCTCTTTACAAAGGGAAATCGTTCTCTCCATGTATGTGTGTGTGGAACATAATAAAATACGATAATCTGTTACCACTCATACCATAATTCTGACATCAAGATTTTCGTACTGTCACAAAACCCCCTCAATGAAAGATTTTATGTCAAAACATAAAAACTTTCATTGACTCATTCACACTTTTCTAAAAGGATCAGCCCAGATATGTCGCCACAACCCCCTGTAGTGTTAACATAAAATAATTATAATCACTTACCCTTGGTCCAATGATGATGGTCGCACCCTCTGACCTTACTGGACTTCTTTTTTACTACTAACAACCGCTACTAACCATTAACATATTATGACACCAATATCTCAGTAATAACCCCCTTCACTAATCCCATTTAAATCCTCTGGCACCGCTCATTTCTGTACAAGGATGTGTGTTCCCTACATGGCCATATCCATCCCTAACCATTTGCCCTCCACCAAATATCGGCAAACACTCTAACCCAAATTTGCTCCACCTGCCACAACGCTGCACATTGATCACTCCCTACACCGGATCCTTACTACAAAATATCATCATCTACAAATATAATTACCACTCACATTACTCACCTCTACATATAATCACTAACTACTGTGTCCCTAAAATATCTAACACCTCTTTATATATTATCAGCATCTCAACATTCTTATTTTCACTAACTCCCATTAACTTTATTTAACTAACTCCAATGCCCTTATTTTAATAATTATCACCCAAATTCTATCTCCTTATTAACACTTTATATTAATATACCACTAAAAAATTCATCACTTATCTTACAATCCTAAAACAACTCAATATCCAAATATATTACCTGTTTAATCATTTATTAACCATTAGACTCTGAATCTCATAATTATTTAAAATCATTATCAAACCTAATTACTTATTCTTTAATATTTAAAATTCTACAGTATATGGTTTACATAAAAAAATACAAAAAATACACAACAGCAAAAATACACAAATACATTGACATTAATATACACAAAAATATACAATCCACATTATCATCTTATCATTTACCAAAAATCAGTTTATAAGCAGTCCATTTCAAAACACTGTCCACATAATTAAATGTTCATAAACACAAAATATTTACCCTCCATCGACGAACAATAGTCGAACCTTAAAACTATATACATTGCTTAATATTAAATATCTTATCTTATCATTATACATGTACCAACTATTCAAATTTTTATCCTTTTCCGCAAATTCATATAACTCATGATCGGGTATGGTTCTGTCACCTTCAGTATAATCAGTCATAATTAGGTAATTTATAAAGTCATTGTTTTCCTTATCTCCTACTACTTCAGTTTTATTACAAGGCAAGTATTTACTATATTTATCATATATCATCTCTACTCCTAACCTTTCCATAAATTCTTCATAATCTCTACTTATCTTAAAAATCTCTACTTCTTTCTTTCTCTCAATATATCTCTCACTATCACACCATCTCTCTCTTTCTACATTTGCAGGGGACACTAATTCACAACTATTGCACCACCTGTGAAGTGCACAAAAAAACCAAGGACAACTTTATTTGTAGACCATATGTCTCCCAAATATACATCGAAGGCACTCTTGTCCTTCCTCAACACCTGTACATCACCCCCAAATACACCATTAAGGGAAAAATCTAACCCCTACAAGTCTTTTACAATTATACTCTCTTTACACACTCTCTTTAAACCTTCAAAACACACTATCAATTCATTACCATTATATTCTATTCCCCATAAAATTTCCTTATTGCTACCTCTGTTTACGTAATCATTTTCTAATATCATACTTTTATTTATATTGTTACAATTCTCTCCCTTACTTACCTTGTCATCTTTGTTCAATTCTAATTTGTCTATTCCTCTCTTATTTTCTAATTCTATCTCGTCTAACCGTGTCTCTATTTTGTTAATTCTCTTGTTAAAATTACAACTTTGTTTCTTAATTTCTTTTTTGATATCATTAAATTGTTCATCAAATTGGTTTAATTTATCATTAAAATTATCTAATTTTATATCGAACTTAATGCTCTGCTCTTTTAACTCATTATTCTGTATCTTTATCAACTGAAAAAGGTCTTCTAGTGACACTTTATTACTTGTAATGGGCGTTGAATTAGCTTGTGGTTCATTTAATAACAGCGACTCTGTTGCTGTATTATTTATACTAATGCTTTCGTTATTGTTTGCCATTTTGCTTATAATAATAATAATAATTTTCAATAATACACTATTGTTTATTTTCAGTTGCTTTATATCCTACTCAAGTACTAACATAACCTCTTTTGCAATGTTATTTGTTGTTTTATCATTTTGGCACCTGCTTGTCTCTGCTCTTTGACTTATTTATATACTGTAAATTTTTATATAAAGTCTCATGTTCAGGGCGCCACCTATACCGTTACATACTTTTACGCACATATTATATACATTAATATGTAAAAACAATATGTACTTATTGTACTTACCGCATGTTGATAATACTTTCGTAGACTAACGCTACCACACATATCTGTTTTATACCTAAGGTCCAAAATTCGTTAAGTGAAAGGGCAGAAACATTAAGGTTGTACGAAATAACAAAACTGATTACCATTGCCAGGTGTAATAAACTCTGTTTTAATTGCTACTTCATTTGCATAATTAATTTTCACAATACAAATGGCGATTTATATCGTACATACAACATGGCGGCCAGTTAAATTCCGCACCTTAACAATACCTTACATTTGCCATAATTATTTTCTCCTTATTTCTGTTACATCAAACAAAAATATTTTATACTGCAGTAGTTAATTTTTTCTTTAG
Source organism: Magicicada septendecula (assembly GCA_034769895.1). Lineage (NCBI taxonomy): Eukaryota > Metazoa > Arthropoda > Insecta > Hemiptera > Cicadidae > Magicicada > Magicicada septendecula. The sequence continues at coordinate 407,052,992 of CM068375.1, forward strand.
TGTTATTATTGAAAGGTGTAATTGAACACAAACCAACGCCTATGTTAATTAACACGGCCGGCCTGTTTTCTCCCAATTTCACTCACTCTCTCTCTCTCTCACATCTTTGACAATTTTGATTTATTAAATTTTCTGTTCACATTATTTCGAGCTTGATTACTGGTAAAGAAAAAAAGGTAGTATTTAAATGTGCACTTTCCTGAAATGTTGAGGTTCCCGTGTAGTTCAGATGCTGGCCATGTCTCGCCCGGTGTTCGGCGTATTTTGGTTCTAGTCGTCTAACTTGTTGACACTGATTTTACATTGTTATATAGTTAATTATTAGAGCTATATTTTGTTTACTTTGCCATTTTAAACTACTGATAAAACACTATTACTGGGCTATTTGGGACCAGTACACTCTGATACGTATTCACTGCATGACGACTTGTAGTTGACTGGGGGGGAGGCAAAGCACATATTTTGCGTATGTCTTAGCACATCCACGTCATTGTCTTTTGTTTCATATCGGCTCACGCCCTGTTGTCATGTCATTGATTGTTAGGTCATCACTGATTTTAATGACGTCCCGTCTTCTGGACCAATGAGAGTGGCTATTTACAATCTGTTTCCACTTGGATGGCCATTTTGTATGCTCGTCTCCGCACGTCTGCTCCTGACCTTGGAATCGTTTTGATTTGTTAAAATCTGCGTCGTTGTCTCTTTACAAAGGGAAATCGTTCTCTCCATGTATGTGTGTGTGTAACATAATAAAATATGATAATCTATTACCACTCATACCATAATTCTGACATCAAGATTTTCGTACTGTCACAGCACTACTACTTCATAAAAACACCTCATGGCTTCACCAGGTACATCAACACAAAAAACTAAGGGTTCATTTGGAGACCACATGTCTCCCACATAAATTCTAGAGGAACCTTCGTCCTCACACAACATTTGTGAAGTCTTTACTCCACTTCTACCACTGGGAAAATTTGCCCTCTGCCCATCATACTCACTTAAACTCTCCTTACCCCCTCTTTCAATCTCATCAACAACTATCTCCTCACCATTAACCTCTACTCTCATTAAAATCTCATTATCACTACCGCTATCCACACTATTATCTCCTATTACCATATTTTTATTTATTTTATCATAATTCTTACCACTACTTACCTTGTCATCTTTGTTTGTATCTAATTTGTTTATTTCCCTCTTATTTTCTAACTCTATTTTATCTAAACTTTTTATCTATTTCACTTATTCTTTTATCAATATGACAATTTTGTCTTTGTATTTCATTTTTCATGTCACTGACTTTCTCATCAAATTGGTTAATCTTATCATTAAAATTATCAAATCTTGTATTTTGCTAATGAAATTTATCGTCAAACTTAATACTCTGTTCGTTAAATTTTTCATCAAAAAGTAATCTCATCATTTTTATCACGTCATTCTCCTCAACTCTTTTTGTTGGGACTGGTGTCGAGTGAATACCTCCACTCATTATTTCTGATTCTGTTACGCTTATTTCACTGTTTGCCATTGTTAAAAAATTTTAATTAACTCTTGCTTTCTACAGACGTCACAACATAACCTACAATTGTAATACCTCTAGCTTCAATACTCACTCTGTCTCTATATTTGGGCTTATTATATAAAAAATCTCCTTTTTTTTTTATATTTCGCCAGTTCGGGCACCATTTGTTAATATACAAATTGACAATATAAAACAATAATGTCCCTAGTTCTGGGCGACATTTGTTAATATACAAATTGTATACTTATTTTTGTGTATTTATTTATTATGTAAATCTTACAATAATTATGGTACTTACCATAATTATTAGAGCACATATCATCATCACTATCTTTGTTTCTTGTTGGGTCCAGAGTTCGTATTAAGCGTAAATAGAGACAGTTTGGTGATTGAAATGAAGTTATCAACATCAATATGGTAGTAAATCAACTTATTTTTTATTATTTCGAATTTGCAAAATTAAATCATCATACATTACAATGGCTGCCTTATCGTGACCAAGACAAAATGGCGGTCATATTCTTACTATTATATTCATTAGTCATGACTTTAAATACTTCGTTATATTGTTTGATTAACTAGATAATTTTATTACTTTGCAGCTATTAACATACTTAAGTGTTTCCATTTGATTTATACTGCTATAATCTTTAACACAAACCAACGCCTCAGTTTTGTTACCGGCATTGCTTGATACACTCTTCCTCTCTCTCTCACTCTCTCCCTCTCACTACAATATTATTCAAGATACATTTTTGTTTTAGGTATTATTAATTTTGAGCTCAATTATTTAAAAGAAATTTTGATTGCAATTTTGACTTTCCTGCTACTTCATGCTATCCACATTGAACGGTCATCATCGTCCGGCCAGGTGTGCGGCGTAGTTTCCGTATTTGCTGGGTGTTTCTGTCACTGACTTTACATTGTTAACTAAATGATAATTGTGAAGCACTAACTCTTGTTAATTACATTTTTGTCACTGATTTTAACACATTTTATCTGGCTGACCTTTTGCCAGCAACATTGATAGCATCTTCACTCTATGATGGTATTCAACAGACTGGGACTGGATGCTATATATACATCTTCCGTAAGTGTGTGCACATTGACGTCATTGTCTGGTGTATCGAAATAGGAGACGCCCTGATTATGCGTCATTGTTGTTACATCCTGTATGTTTTTTATTGACGTTTCGTATTGTTGGCCAATGACAATTATATAACGCTATGTCACCAGTCATGTAGGCTTGACCTTGGAATCGTCCCGCATCGATGTAACTGCGTTGTTTTCGTTTAACACAGGGAAAATTGCACTACCCATTTACATGTGTGCAAAATGCAATAAAATAATTCCTTTTGTACCATAAATATGAAAACAGGCTTTTGTCCTGTTACAAAACCCCCTCAATGAAAGGTTTTATGCTGAAGCATAAAAGCTTACATTGACCCATTCACACTTCCTAAAGTGATCAGCCCAGATATGTTGCGACAACCCCCTGTAGTGTTAATATAAAAAGAAATACAATCACTTACCCTTGGTCCGATGATGATGATCATACCTGTCCAACCCTACCGGACTTCTCTGACGAGATCCCAACACCATAAGGCCGGTCAGGCACTAAACGCTCCTACTCTGACGCACCGGTCAGCTCAGGACCGCCGTCACAACACCACCAAACTCTGGAACATGAATACAAAATTTAAAATAGTGGCCTTATCTATTCCCATATCCACAACTGATATGTCTCACCTTAGATGCATTGGTTTGTGTTTTGAGGCATTGGTTTGCTTAACTCTAAAAATCCTTCAACAATCAAAACAAACAAGATTTAGGACAGAGAAATCCATTTCCACTTTTGACATTCCTACATTTATCAAAGCTTTCTGACTCCAGTCAATATTAACTTACTTCCCTCACCACAAGAAAACATTATTATACTAAGCATAACACATAAAACAACTTTTTAATTTTCAAAGCAACAACCACTATCTCTATCATTTTATATAAAATCAAAAAATATACCTATTATGGCAAACACTACAAATATTTTAAAATTTTCTTTACTCAGCTTTAATGATACTCATATTTCTTTGCAACAGAATCGTAATTATATTGTATATCCAACACCAATATCTACGTTATTTCTGTACTTAATATTTGTTACCGTTGCTACCAATAACAATAAAACATAATAAAACATTGAACATCAAACATTAACATTGTTACATTTACATTACATAGTTCACATCTAAATAACTTGTACCAAAACTTTATAACATTTTTATTATCAACTCTCTATTCAACTTTTAATTACTTAACATTTATTGTATCATTAGATTCTATAAAAAATTTCAAATTTATTATTAACCTTTCTGTTACATCACCTTTCTACTATGAATTTTCTTTTTCTAACCTTTTCATCAATCCTCATCTAGTTTGGGTGACTCTCTATTACGGTATTCACTATTATCTATATCTTATTTTGGCATTTATCTATCTAACCTTACTCACCTTTCTTTTCCTTCTAACAACCACTACTAACAACCAGATTTACATATTATGACACCAATATCTCCATAACAACCCCCTTCAACATTAATTCTATTTATACCGTTCGCTTCCTTAAGTGAAATTTCTATTACCTCTTTGTACTAAGATGTGTGTACCCTACCTGGCAATATACCGTTCATAACCTTTTGCTCTCCACCAAATATCGACAAACACTCTTACCCTTCTCTAATTACGGGAACTGCCACAACGCCTGTCGTTGATCACACCTTACACCACTATCTTTACTACAAAATATCACCATCAACTATTTATATTTACCATTTACTTTACTCACCTTCTCTACATATAATCACTAACTACTGTGTCCCTAAAATATCTTACACCCTCTTTGTGTATTATCTGTATCTCAACTTCTTAGTCTCTCCAACTCCCAATAACTCTGTTTAACTAACTCCAATGCCTTTATTTTAATAATTATCACCCAGGCTCTATCCCCTTTTAACACTTTACATTACTGTGATCATTGACAATTGCATTAGAAAATTCATCCCTCACCTACTAATAACAATACATCTCAATATCCAAATATATTACATGCTTAATCATTTATTATCCATTAGAATCTAAATCTCATAATTATTTAAAATCATTATCAAACTTTCTTCAATTATTTAAAATTCTACAGTACATGGTTTACATAAAAGTACACAAATACATTGACATCAACACACAAAAATATACAATCTAAAATTATCATTTAATCATTTACCATAAATCAGTTCATAAAACACTCCCTCTTGAAATCACACTATCACATAATTAAATGTTCATAATACAATAAAATAATTATCCTCCATCATCAAACAATAATCTTATCTTAGGTCTATACAACTTATTTTTCCCTGTAAACATTATATTACCATCATTAATATAATACTTATTACATTCTTATATTCTTTTACAAAACCATCATAATTAATAGGGTTATTCTCTATCAATTTATCATACAACTTGTCACGATCGGTTATGGTCCTGTCACCTTCAGTATAATTAGTCACAATCAGATAAGTTACTAAGTCATTATTTTCATTATCCTCTCCTACTATTGTTATATCAGCTTCCACCCAAGGTAAGTATTTACTATAATTATCAACCATCTCTACTCCTAATCTTTCCATAAACTCTTCATACATTCTATTTATCTTAAAAATCACTATTTCTCTCTTTCTCTCATAATATCTCTCTCTCTCTCTCTCTCTCTCAATATATCTCTCTCTATCACACCAGGCTACATCCTCTCTTTCTATATTTGCATAGGGCACTGTTCCGTTACATACTTTTACACACATATTATATACATTAATATGTAAAAACAATATGTACTTATTGTACTTACCGCATGTTGATAATACTTTCGTAGACTAACGCTACCACACATATCTGTTTTATACCTAAGGTCCAAAATTCGTTAAGTGAAAGGGCAGAAACATTAAGGTTGTACGAAATAACAAAACTGATTACCATTGCCAGGTGTAATAAACTCTGTTTTAATTGCTACTTCATTTGCATAATTAATTTTCACAATACAAATGGCGATTTATATCGTACATACAACATGGCGGCCAGTTAAATTCCGCACCTTAACAATACCTTACATTTGCCATAATTATTTTCTCCTTATTTCTGTTACATCAAACAAAAATATTTTATACTGCAGTAGTTAATTTTTTCTTTAGTGTTATTATTGAAAGGTGTAATTGAACACAAACCAACGCCTATGTTAATTAACAAGGCCGGCCTGTTTTCTCCCAATTTCACTCACTCTCTCTCTCTCTCTCACATCTTTGACAATTTTGATTTATTAAATTTTCTGTTCACATTATTTCGAGCTTGATTACTGGTAAAGAAAAAAAGGTAGTATTTAAATGTGCACTTTCCTGAAATGTTGAGGTTCCCGTGTAGTTCAGATGCTGGCCATGTCTCGCCCGGTGTTCGGCGTATTTTGGTTCTAGTCGTCTAACTTGTTGACACTGATTTTACATTGTTATATAGTTAATTAGTAGAGCTATATTTTGTTTACTTTGCCATTTTAAACTACTGATAAAACACTATTACTGGGCTATTTGGGACCAGTACACTCTGATACGTATTCACTGCATGACGACTTGTAGTTGACTGGGGGGGAGGCAAAGCACATATTTTGCGTATGTCTTAGCACATCCACGTCATTGTCTTTTGTTTCATATCGGCTCACGCCCTGTTGTCATGTCATTGTTTGTTAGGTCATCACTGATTTTAATGACTTCCCGTCTTCTGGACCAATGAGAGTGGCTATTTACAATCTGTTTCCACTTGGATGGCCATTTTGTATGCTCATCTCCGCACGTCTGCTCCTGACCTTGGAATCGTTTTGATCTGTTAAAATCTGCATCATTGTCTCTTTACAAAGGGAAATCGTTCTCTCCATGTATGTGTGTGTTTAACATAATAAAATACGATAATCTGTTACCACTCATACCATAATTCTGACATCAAGATTTTCGTACTGTCACAAAACCCCCTCAATGAAAGATTTTATGTCATAACATAAAAACTTTCATTGACTCATTCACACTTTTCTAAAAGGATCAGCCCAGATATGTCGCCACAACCCCCTGTAGTGTTAACATAAAATAATTATAATCACTTACCCTTGGTCCAATGATGATGGTCGCACCCTCTGACCTTACTGGACTTCTTTTTTACTACTAACAACCGCTACTAACCATTAACATATTATGACACCAATATCTCAGTAATAACCCCCTTCACTAATCCCATTTAAATCCTCTGGCACCGCTCATTTCTGTACAAGGATGTGTGTTCCCTACATGGCCATATCCATCCCTAACCATTTGCCCTCCACCAAATATCGGCAAACACTCTAACCCAAATTTGCTCCACCTGCCACAACGCTGCACATTGATCACTCCCTACACCGGATCCTTACTACAAAATATCATCATCTACAAATATAATTACCACTCACATTACTCACCTCTACATATAATCACTAACTACTGTGTCCCTAAAATATCTAACACCTCTTTATATATTATCAGCATCTCAACATTCTTATTTTCACTAACTCCCATTAACTTTATTTAACTAACTCCAATGCCCTTATTTTAATAATTATCACCCAAATTCTATCTCCTTATTAACACTTTATATTAATATACCACTAAAAAATTCATCACTTATCTTACAGTCCTAAAACAACTCAATATCCAAATATATTACCTGTTTAATCATTTATTAACCATTAGACTCTGAATCTCATAATTATTTAAAATCATTATCAAACCTAATTACTTATTCTTTAATATTTAAAATTCTACAGTATATGGTTTACATAAAAAAATACAAAAAATACACAACAGCAAAAATACACAGATACATTGACATTAATATACACAAAAATATACAATCCACATTATCATCTTATCATTTACCAAAAATCAGTTTATAAGCAGTCCATTTCGAAACACTGTCCACATAATTAAATGTTCATAAACACAAAATATTTACCCTCCATCGACGAACAATAGTCGAACCTTAAAACTATATACATTGCTTAATATTAAATATCTTATCTTATCATTATACATGTACCAACTATTCAAATTTTTATCCTTTTCCGCAAATTCATATAACTCATGATCGGGTATGGTTCTGTCACCTTCAGTATAATCAGTCATAATTAGGTAATTTATAAAGTCATTGTTTTCCTTATCTCCTACTACTTCAGTTTTATTACAAGGCAAGTATTTACTATATTTATCATATATCATCTCTACTCCTAACCTTTCCATAAATTCTTCATAATCTCTACTTATCTTAAAAATCTCTACTTCTTTCTTTCTCTCAATATATCTCTCACTATCACACCATCTCTCTCTTTCTACATTTGCAGGGGACACTAATTCACAACTATTGCACCACCTGTGAAGTGCACAAAAAAACCAAGGACAACTTTATTTGTAGACCATATGTCTCCCAAATATACATCGAAGGCACTCTTGTCCTTCCTCAACACCTGTACATCACCCCCAAATACACCATTAAGGGAAAAATCTAACCCCTACAAGTCTTTTACAATTATACTCTCTTTACACACTCTCTTTAAACCTTCAAAACACACTATCAATTCATTACCATTATATTCTATTCCCCATAAAATTTCCTTATTGCTACCTCTGTTTACATAATCATTTTCTAATATCATACTTTTATTTATATTGTTACAATTCTCTCCCTTACTTACCTTGTCATCTTTGTTCAATTCTAATTTGTCTATTCCTCTCTTATTTTCTAATTCTATCTCGTCTAACCGTGTCTCTATTTTGTTAATTCTCTTGTTAAAATTACAACTTTGTTTCTTAATTTCTTTTTTGATATCATTAAATTGTTCATCAAATTGGTTTAATTTATCACTAAAATTATCTAATTTTATATCGAACTTAATGCTCTGCTCTTTTAACTCATTATTCTGTATCTTTATCAACTGAAAAAGGTCTTCTAGTGACACTTTATTACTTGTAATGGGCGTTGAATTAGCTTGTGGTTCATTTAATAACAGCGACTCTGTTGCTGTATTATTTATACTAATGCTTTCGTTATTGTTTGCCATTTTGCTTATAATAATAATAATAATTTTCAATAATACACTATTGTTTATTTTCAGTTGCTTTATATCCTACTCAAGTACTAACATAACCTCTTTTGCAATGTTATTTGTTGTTTTATCATTTCGGCACCTGCTTGTCTCTGCTCTTTGACTTATTTATATACTGTAAATTTTTATATAAAGTCTCATGTTCAGGGCGCCACCTATACCGTTACATACTTTTACACACATATTATATACATTAATATGTAAAAACAATATGTACTTATTGTACTTACCGCATGTTGATAATACTTTCGTAGACTAACGCTACCACACATATCTGTTTTATACCTAAGGTCCAAAATTCGTTAAGTGAAAGGGCAGAAACATTAGGGTTGTACGAAATAACAAAACTGATTACCATTGCCAGGTGTAATAAACTCTGTTTTAATTGCTACTTCATTTGCATAATTAATTTTCACAATACAAATGGCGATTTATATCGTACATACAACATGGCGGCCAGTTAAATTCCGCACCTTAACAATACATTACATTTGCCATAATTATTTTCTCCTTATTTCTGTTACATCAAACAAAAATATTTTATACTGCAGTAGTTAATTTTTTCTTTAGTGTTATTATTGAAAGGTGTAATTGAACACAAACCAACGCCTATGTTAATTAACACGGCCGGCCCGTTTTCTCCCAATTTCACTCACTCTCTCTCTCTCTCACATCTTTGACAATTTTGATTTATTAAATTTTCTGTTCACATTATTTCGAGCTTGATTACTGGTAAAGAAAAAAAGGTAGTATTTAAATGTGCACTTTCCTGAAATGTTGAGGTTCCCGTGTAGTTCAGATGCTGGCCATGTCTCGCCCGGTGTTCGGCGTATTTTGATTCTAGTCGTCTAACTTGTTGACACTGATTTTACATTGTTACATAGTTAATTAGTAGAGCTATATTTTGTTTACTTTGCCGTTTTAAACTACTGACAAAACACTATTACTGGCCTATTTGGGACCAGTACACTCTGATACGTATTCACTGCATGACGACTTGTAGTTGACTGGGGGGAGGCAAAGCACATATTTTGCGTATGTCTTAGCGCATCCACGTCATTGTCTTTTGTTTCATATCGGCTCACGCCCTGTTGTCATGCCATTGATTGTTAGGTCATCACTGATTTTAATGACGTCCCGTCTTCTGGACCAATGAGAGTGGCTATTTACAATCTGTTTCCACTTGGATGGCCATTTTGTATGCTCGTCTCCGCACGTCTGCTCCTGACCTTGGAATCGTTTTGATTTGTTAAAATCTGCGTCGTTGTCTCTTTACAAAGGGAAATCGTTCTCTCCATGTATGTGTGTGTGTAACATAATAAAATATGATAATCTGTTACCACTCATACCATAATTCTGACATCAAGATTTTCGTACTGTCACAGCACTACTACTTCATAAAAACACCTCATGGCTTCACCAGGTACATCAACACAAAAAACTAAGGGTTCATTTGGAGACCACATGTCTCCCACATAAATTCTAGAGGAACCTTCGTCCTCACACAACATTTGTGAAGTCTTTACTCCACTTCTACCACTGGGAAAATTTGCCCTCTGCCCATCATACTCACTTAAACTCTCCTTACCCCCTCTTTCAATCTCATCAACAACTATCTCCTCACCATTAACCTCTACTCTCATTAAAATCTCATTATCACTACCGCTATCCACACTATTATCTCCTATTACCATATTTTTATTTATTTTATCATAATTCTTACCACTACTTACCTTGTCATCTTTGTTTGTATCTAATTTGTTTATTTCCCTCTTATTTTCTAACTCTATTTTATCTAAACGTGTTTATCTATTTCACTTATTCTTTTATCAATATGACAATTTTGTCTTTGTATTTCATTTTTCATGTCACTGACTTTCTCATCAAATTGGTTAATCTTATCATTAAAATTATCAAATCTTGTATTTTGCTAATGAAATTTATCGTCAAACTTAATACTCTGTTCGTTAAATTTTTCATCAAAAAGTAATATCATCATTTTTATCACGTCATTCTCCTCAACTCTTTTTGTTGGGACTGGTGTCGAGTGAATACCTCCACTCATTATTTCTGATTCTGTTACGCTTATTTCACTGTTTGCCATTGTTAAAAATTTTAATTAACTCTTGCTTTCTACAGACGTCACAACATAACCTACAATTGTAATACCTCTAGCTTCAATACTCGCTCTGTCTCTATATTTGGGCTTATTATATAAAAAATCTCCTTTTTTTTTTATATTGTCGCCAGTTCGGGCATCATTTGTTAATATACAAATTGACAATATAAAACAATAATGTCCCTAGTTCTGGGCGACATTTGTTAATATACAAATTGTATACTTATTTTTGTGTATTTATTTATTATGTAAATCTTACAATAATTATGGTACTTACCATAATTATTAGAGCACATGTCATCATCACTATCTTTGTTTCTTGTTGGGTCCAGAGTTCGTATTAAGCGTAAATACAGACAGTTTGGTGATTGAAATGAAGTTATCAACATCAATATGGTAGTAAATCAACTTATTTTTTATTATTTCGAATTTGCAAAATTAAATTATCATACATTACAATGGCTGCCTTATCGTGACCAAGACAAAATGGCGGTCATATTCTTACTATTATATTCATTAGTCATGACTTTAAATACTTCGTTATATTGTTTGATTAACTAGATAATTTTATTACTTTGCAGCTATTAACATACTTAAGTGTTTCCATTTGATTTATACTGCTATAATCTTTAACACAAACCAACGCCTCAGTTTTGTTACCGGCATTGCTTGATACACTCTTCCTCTCTCTCTCACTCTCTCCCTCTCACTTCAATATTATTCAAGATACATTTTTGTTTTAGGTATTATTAATTTTGAGCTCAATTATTTAAAAGAAATTTTGATTGCAATTTTGACTTTCCTGCTACTTCATGCTATCCACATTGAACGGTCATCATCGTCCGGCCAGGTGTGCGGCGTAGTTTCCGTATTTGCTGGGTGTTTCTGTCACTGACTTTACATTGTTAACTAAATGATAATTGTGAAGCACTAACTCTTGTTAATTACATTTTTGTCACTGATTTTAACACATTTTATCTGGCTGACCTTTTGCCAGCAACATTGATAGCATCTTCACTCTATGATGGTATTCAACAGACTGGGACTGGATGCTATATATACATCTTGCGTAAGTGTGTGCGCATTGACGTCATTGTCTGGTGTATCGAAATAGGAGACGCCCTGATTATGCGTCATTGTTGTTACATCCTGTATGTTTTTTATTGACGTTTCGTATTGTTGGCCAATTACAATTATATAACGCTATGTCACCAGTCACATAGGCTTGACCTTGGAATCGTCCCGCATCGATGTAACTGCGTTGTTTTCGTTTAACACAGGGAAAATTGCACTACCCATTTACATGTGTGCAAAATGCAATAAAATAATTCCTTTTGTACCATAAATATGAAAACAGGCTTTTGTCCTGTTACAAAACCCCCTCAATGAAAGGTTTTATGCTGAAGCATAAAAGCTTTCATTGACCCATTCACACTTCCTAAAGGGATCAGCCCAGATATGTTGCGACAACCCCCTGTAGTGTTAATATAAAAAGAAATACAATCACTTACCCTTGGTCCGATGATGATGATCATACCTGTCCAACCCTACCGGACTTCTCTGACGAGATCCCAACACCATAAGGCTGGTCAGGCACTAAACGCTCCTGCTCTGACGCACCGGTCAGCTCAGGACCGCCGTCACAACACCACCAAACTCTGGAACATGAATACAAAATTTAAAATAGTGGCCTTATCTATTCCCATATCCACAACTGATATGTCTCACCTTAGATGCATTGGTTTGTGTTTTGAGGCATTGGTTTGCTTAACTCTAAAAATCCTTCAACAATCAAAACAAACAAGATTTAGGACAGAGAAATCCATTTCCACTTTTGACATTCCTACATTTATCAAAGCTTTCTGACTCCAGTCAATATTAACTTACTTCCCTCACCACAAGAAAACATTATTATACTAAGCATAACACATAAAACAACTTTTTAATTTTCAAAGCAACAACCACTATCTCTATCATTTTATATAAAATCAAAAAATATACCTATTATGGCAAACACTTCAAATATTTTAAAATTTTCTTTACTCAGCTTTAATGATACTCATATTTCTTTGCAACAGAATCGTAATTATATTGTATATCCAACACCAATATCTACGTTATTTCTGTACTTAATATTTGTTACCGTTGCTACCAATAACAATAAAACATAATAAAACATTGAACATCAAACATTAACATTGTTACATTTACATTACATAGTTCACATCTAAATAACTTGTACCAAAACTTTATAACATTTTTATTATCAACTCTCTATTCAACTTTTAATTACTTAACATTTATTGTATTTAGATTCTATAAAAAATTTCAAATTTATTATTAACCTTTCTGTTACATCACCTTTCTACTATGAATTTTCTTTTTCTAACCTTTTCATCAATCCTCATCTAGTTTGGGTGACTCTCTATTACGGTATTCACTATTATCTATATCTTATTTTGGCATTTATCTATCTAACCTTACTCACCTTTCTTTTCCTTCTAACAACCACTACTAACAACCAGATTTACATATTATGACCTTAATATCTCCATAACAACCCCCTTCAACATTAATTCTATTTATACCGTTCACTTCCTTAAGTGAAATTTCTATTACCTCTTTGTACTAAGGTGTGTGTACCCTACCTGGCAATATACGCGTTCATAACCTTTTGCCCTCCACCAAATATCGGCAAACGCTCTTACCCTTTTCTTATTATGGGAACTGCCACAACGCCTGTCGTTGATCACACCTTACACCACTATCTTTACTACAAAATATCACCATCAACTATTTATATTTACCATTTACTTTACTCACCTTCTCTACATATAATCACTAACTACTGTGTCCCTAAAATATCTTACACCCTCTTTGTGTATTATCTGTATCTCAACTTCTTATTCTCTCTAACTCCCAATAACTCTGTTTAACTAACTCCAATGCCTTTATTTTAATAATTATCACCCAGGCTCTCTCCCCTTTTAACTAACACTTTACATTACTGTGATCATTGACAATTGCATTAGAAAATTCATCCCTCACCTACTAATAACAATACATCTCAATATACAAATATATTACATGCTTAATCATTTATTATCCATTAGAATCTAAATCTCATAATTATTTAAAATCATTATCAAACTTTCTTCTATTATTTAAAATTCTACAGTACATGGTTTACATAAAAATACATAAAATACATAACATCAACACACAAAAATATACAATCCAAAATTATCATTTAATCATTTACCATAAATCAGTTCATAAAACAGTCCCTCTTGAAATCACACTATCACATAATTAAATGTTCATAATACAATAAAATAATTATCCTCCATCATCAAACAATAATCTTATCTTAGGTCTATACAACTTATTTTTCCCTGTAAACATTATATTACCAGCATTAATATAATACTTATTACATTCTTATATTCTTTTACAAAACCATCATAATTAATAGGATTATTCTCTATCAATTTATCATACAACTTGTCACGATCGGTTATGGTCCTGTCACCTTCAGTATAATTAGTCACAATCAGATAAGTTACTAAGTCATTATTTTCATTATCCTCTCCTACCATTGTTATATCAGCTTCCACCCAAGGTAAGTATTTACTATAATTATCAACCATCTCTACTCCTAATCTTTCCATAAACTCTTCATACTTTCTACTTGTCTTAAAAATCTCTATTTCTCTCTTTCTCTCATAATCTCTCTCTCTCTCTCTCTCTCTCTCTCTCTCTCTCTCTCTCTCTCTCTCTCTCTCTCTCTCTCTCTCTCTCTCTCTCTCTCTCTCTCTCTCTCTCTCTCTCTCTCTCTCTCTCTCTCTCTCTATCACACCAGGCTACATCCTCTCTTTCTATATTTGCATAGGGCACTACTACTTCATAAAAACACCTCCTGGCTTCACCAGGTACATCAACACAAAAAACTAAGGGATCATTTGGAGACCACATGTCTCCCACATAAATTCTAGAGGAACCTTCGACCTCACACAACATTTGTGAAGTCTTTGCTCCACTTCTACCACTGGGAAAATTTGCCCTCTGCCCACCATACTCACTTAAACTCTCCTTACCCCCTCTTTCAATCTCATCAACAACTATCTCCTCACCATTAACCTCTACTCTCATTAAAATCTCATTATCACTACCGCTATCCACACTATTATCTCCTATTACCATATTTTTATTTATTTTATCTTAATTCTTACCACTACTTACCTTGTCATCTTTGTTTGTATCTAATTTGTTTATTTCCCTCTTATTTTCTAACTCTATTTTATCTAAACGTTTTTATCTATTTCACTTATTCTTTTATCAATATGACAATTTTGTCTTTGTATTTCATTTTTCATGTCACTGACTTTCTCATCAAATTGGTTAATCTTATCATTAAAATTATCAAATCTTGTATTTTGCTCATGAAATTTATCGTCAAACTTAATACTCTGTTCATTAAATTTTTCATCAAAAAGTAATCTCATCATTTTTATCACGTCATTCTCCTCAACTCTTTTTGTTGGGACTGGTGTCGAGTGAATACCTCCACTCATTATTTCTGATTCTGTTACGCTTATTTCACTATTGTTTGCCATTGTTAAAAATTTTTAATGAACTCTTGCTTTCTACAGACGTCACAACATAACCTACAATTGTAATACCTCTAGCTTCAATACTCACTCTGTCTCTATATTTGGGCTTATTATGTAAAAAAAATCTCCTTGTTTTTTATATTGTCGCCAGTTCGGGCACCATTTGTTAATATACAAATTGACAGTATAAAACAATAATGTCCCTAGTTCTGGGTTGTGATGGTACAATCATGGTACATTGTATAATTACATAAAATATGGTAAAGAGATCATAAATATTGTATTTTCCTATTTTTTGACATACCCAACCCAACCTCAAACACCCTATATAGAATTTACGGTGAGTGGACTATATTACAGTATTTGCCAGGATTTGAACTAATTCATGACAAAAAACGGTGTCACATCACAAAAACAGTGTGCAGTTATTGAGATAAGCAGAGCCAAGCCTTCGTTACGTCAGAGACGGAGAATTTGTTGACAGCAACCAAACTGCGATGTCAACAACTTAGACAAAGGAATGTGACGTCAATACACCCCACTTCCGCAGATTTCAACCAGAAATTGCCGTCATTTCATCTGCAGCTCTGATTTGAGCCGGCCGGCCGCCCATTCACTTACGAGTGAATTTTAACTTTTTAGACCACTGTAGGTGGTTAATAAACAATATAAATATAATAAGTACAGTGCGCCAACTTCAAGATGTGACCGGGAAAAACTCGCCGAACTCGCGGTGCGCGAAGTTCGTGCAAACCGAGAACAACCAGCAACACTACATTGGTGAGAGCGTTCCTTATATATTTTGAATCCTTTATTTCCCAATATATGTTATTGTAGAAATCAATCATTTAACAAATTATTCAAAATTTCAATCAAAATTTAAGGAGCTCCAAAATTTAAATAAGTTGTACCATGATAATGAAAGGGTGAGTGGTTGTGTGCGTGCATAATTATTCTAAGTGCTGGGTTGAGCACCACTATATAAATATAAATATATACATGTTATTATTGTATAATCATTTAATCATATAATCATTAAACTTAATCAAATTTATTATTACACATTATGTTTTTGGAAGGGTTACAGTTGGTTTTAAAAAATGTTATGTAACAAAGTAAAGAATAAAAAGGGGTATTTCATTGGTAACAATTAGAACAGCTGTTTTGTTATTTCAAGCAATTTCCGTTTCCTATGACTTCGCGTAACGAACTTCTGGCCCATGACTTAGTTAATTGCATAGATGGCGTCTTAGTTTTTGTATACATAACCACATTTGTGAGATATAATATATCGTATCTATAAAATCAAAATAAACGTAAGTGTACAGGTGTCGCCTATACGAACAGGGACCTTATGTAATATTATGTATGTATATTATTACATGGGATATGCCTAGAAAGAACACGGGAAAAAATTGCTTGAGGTAACAGACAAAATTTTATAACTAGTAAACATAACCCCACAATTAGGTAATACAATTGTATGCATGCGTGCATTACACAATTGCCAAAATGAGTACTAATGACAATATTACGTTAGAAATAGGTACAACTAATGTAAATTTGACTGGCGAGATGGATGTACAAACACCTCAAACTAGTCAGATTGACGAGGTGCATACGCCTGTATCTGTAGAAATAAAGAAAGTCAATACATCCATTTCAACTAGTTTAGATAGTAAGCAGGATGAAAGCAATGCAATGATACAATTGTTATTAAAACTAGATAAAAAACTAGACGAACAGAAAATCGATTCTAATATTAAATTCAATGAATTAAAGAATGAAATAAAAGTGAGTCACAATAAACTTATTAAAAAATGTGACCAGCTGATTACAAAATTAGATAAGTTACATGTGGTAGAAAGTAAATTAGAAAGCCAGAAAGTACTAGATAGTAGTACCCAGCAAAATGCTGTACTGGATAACCTATTTAAAACTGATAATTCCAAAAATGAATGTACTCTAGATAATACAAATAATACAGGTAGTAAGATTGTGGTGGTAGAAGAGGATAAACATGATAATGAAAATATAATGCATGACAATGAAATATTTGAGTTTATGAAGTCAGAAAGAAAGTGGAGAGAAAGTATTTTAGTACAAGGAATGCAGGGGGTAGAATTTTCTTTTAATGTTGTATTAGGGGGTGAAGACAAGTCTTCATGTAGTTTGATAGACGATAGTTCTACAAATAAAGTTTCTTTTAGTTTTTGTGTACCTAAGAGGTGCAACGATTTTATGATAGGGACCCTTGCATATTTGGAGAGAGAAAGTGTATTTTGGTGTTATGGAGAGAAATGTATTAAGAGAGAAAGTATAGAGAGATATTGTGAGAGTAAGAGAGTAATAAAAATATTTAAAGTAAAAAGAAATTACAGACAACTGTTAGAAAGGTTAGGGTTATATGTGGTATATGAAAATGATGACTACTTACCTGATAATAACAATAAATTGAAAATAACAAGAAATGAGAATAAAGACATTAGGTACTTACCTGTGGTGGAATATTATGGGGATAATTATAGTATAAACCGATTAATGACATATGATACTAAGACAAACGGAACTCTACTTGATAGTAACTGGAAGTATTTGATTAATAACAATTGCATACAGGAATATAAATATAATGTTGCAAATAATAAAATCTATGTATTAAATAAGAATTTATATAGACCTAAGATTCGTTTATTGTTTAATGATGGTGGATAGACTGTTATATTGTGATATGAACATTAAATAATAATGTGCAAAGTGGTTTTGAATTGGACTGTTATGGACTGATTTCGATTAATGACACAATAATGAAGTTGGAGTGTATATTTTATTGTATTAACTGTATTTATATATCCATGTATTTTGATGTGTATTATGTATTACAGGTACCCCAGTGTGTATTATTATATATTCTATATATGTAACATGTTTAATAATAATATTTTAATTAATTACTAATGAATAATAATGATTGTTTAAATAAATAATTATATTTGAATTTTGAAAAGAGGTATTGTTATAAGTAGGTAGGAGAGGAATTTTATAAGAGAATTGTCAATGATTACAGTAAGGTAAGTGTTTAAACAGGTATAGAGCCTGGGTATAGATAAAGTGCAGGTGAGTAATGCAATTAATGTAAATGGAGTTAGAAAGATAAGAATTTTAAGAAAATACAAAGAGAATTATTAAATATTTAGGGACACAGTAGTTAGTGATTATTTGTAGAGAAGATGTTTAAGTAAAGGTACATACATATATTTGTTGTTGGTGAATTCTGTAGTGGGGGTGAGGTGATAAAGAGTAGCCAACCAATAGTGTTGTGGCAGTTAATAGAGTAGTTAAAGGGAGTGTTTGCCGAATTATTTGGAAGGGCAAAATATTAGAGATGTATATAGCCAGTTAGGGAACACCCAACCCAGTGCAAAGACGAGCGGTGCCATAAGATTTAAATGAAAGTAGTAATGGAGTTTAAGATTGAGATATTGGTGTCAATGATAGGTAAATTTGATGGTCAGTTAGAAGAAGGTGAGTAAAATTATATAATGAAGTATAGTGAATATAGGAGTTATCCAGACTAAACAGTGATAGAAGGAGAGAGGTAGTAGAAAATGAATAATGAAGTAATAATGTAATATGAATAGTAACAATAAGTTCAAAATGTATTTTATTATTATAAATAAATAAATTTGATGTTTAATTTATAACTGAAATGGTAAATTTTAATTTAAATACAACTTTTGAGTAAATTATACAAATGTTAATGCATATCTTAGATATGATTAAATATGATTGAGTGTTTAAAATGTATTATTAATATATCAGTGTTAATTATTAATGTATTATGTATTTATTTGAAAACTTTTTAACATGATGTTATAATATGTGTAGGAAGAGAAAAAAAAAAATTTTTTTAAATGGCGCTGTTAATATTATTTATCAGCTAGATGATTAACTGTTAATAATAATAATACTAATAATCATAATAAAAGTTTATTTTAAAAGTTATAAATAAATAAATCGATTTATTAAATTTCTTGATTTGTTTTCTCCAAGTTTGGGAGATATATAATTATATTTTATATTATATATATTTTATATTTTCAATTATATTTCATTCAATTTTAATCCTTTTTCATATTCTTTTTAATCCTTGAGATTTATTATTTTTATAATTTTTATACTTTCTAATTTTATTTAATATAATTTATAATTTTATAAATAGTAAGCCAACCCAGTGCTTATTGGCACAAACCAGCACTTAGCTAAGGGGAACCATATCAGTTGAGGATGGAGTGATTCAATAAGCCACTATATTAATATTTTTTATAAATTGTTTCAGTGTTTGGGATGTGACAGCGGTCCTGAGCTGGCTAACTCGTCAGAGCAGGGGCGTTAAGAGCCTAAGTGGCCTTATGGTGTTGGGATCTCGCAGGAGAAGTCCAGTAAGGTCATGAAGGTACGGTCCTCATCACCAGACCAAGGGTGAGTTATTGTTATTTTTTATATAAAATTGTAAGAGGGTTGTGGCGACTTGTCCTGACTGATCCCTTTAGGAAGTATGAAAGGGTCAATGAAAGTTTGTGTGCTTCGTCACACCATCTTTCATTGAGGGGGTTTTGTGATGGTACAATCATGGTACATTGTATAATTACATAAAATATGGTAAAGAGATCATAAATATTGTATTTTCCTATTTTTTGACATACCCAACCCAACCTCAAACACCCTATATAGAATTTACGGTGAGTGGACTATATTACAGTATTTGCCAGGATTTGAACTAATTCATGACAGAAAACGGTGTCACATCACAAAAACAGTGTGCAGTTATTGAGATAAGCAGAGCCAAGCCTTCGTTACGTCAGAGGCGGAGAATTTGTTGACAGCAACCAAACTGCGATGTCAACAACTTAGACAAAGGAATGTGACGTCAATACACCCCACTTCCGCAGATTTCAACCAGAAATTGCCGTCATTTCATCTGCAGCTCTGATTTGAGCCGGCCGGCCGCCCATTCACTTACGAGTGAATTTTAACTTTTTAGACCACTGTAGGTGGTTAATAAACAATATAAATATAATAAGTACAGTGCGCCAACTTCAAGATGTGACCGGGAAAAACTCGCCGAACTCGCGGTGCGCGAAGTTCGTGCAAACCGAGAACAACCAGCAACACTACATTGGTGAGAGCGTTCCTTATATATTTTGAATCCTTTATTTCCCAATATATGTTATTGTAGAAATCAATCATTTAACAAATTATTCAAAATTTCAATCAAAATTTAAGGAGCTCCAAAATTTAAATAAGTTGTACCATGATAATGAAAGGGTGAGTGGTTGTGTGCGTGCATAATTATTCTAAGTGCTGGGTTGAGCACCACTATATAAATATAAATATATACATGTTATTATTGTATAATCATTTAATCATATAATCATTAAACTTAATCAAATTTATTATTACACATTATGTTTTTGGAAGGGTTACAGTTGGTTTTAAAAAATGTTATGTAACAAAGTAAAGAATAAAAAGGGGTATTTCATTGGTAACAATTAGAACAGCTGTTTTGTTATTTCAAGCAATTTCCGTTTCCTATGACTTCGCGTAACGAACTTCTGGCCCATGACTTAGTTAATTGCATAGATGGCGTCTTAGTTTTTGTATACATAACCACATTTGTGAGATATAATATATCGTATCTATAAAATCAAAATAAACGTAAGTGTACAGGGTGACATTTGTTAATATACAAATTGTATACTTATTTTTGTGTATTTATTTATTATGTGAATCTTACAATAATTATGGTACTTACCATAATTATTAGAGCACATGTCATCATCACTATCTTTGTTTCTTGTTGGGTCCAGAGTTCGTATTAAGCATAAATAGAGACAGTTTGGTGATTGAAATGAAGTTATCAACATCAATATGGTAGTAAATCAACTTATTTTTTATTATTTCGAATTTGCAAAATTAAATCGTCATACATTACAATGGCTGCCTTATCGTGATCAAGACAAAATGGCGGTCATATTCTTACTATTATATTCATTAGTCATGACTTTAAATACTTCGTTATATTGTTTGATTAACTAGATAATTTTATTACTTTGCAGCTATTAACATACTTAAGTGTTTCCGTTTGATTTATACTGCTATAATCTTTAACACAAACCAACGCCTCAGTTTTGTTACCGGCATTGCTTGATACACTCTTCCTCTCTCTCACTCTCTCCCTCTCATCACAATATTATTCAAGATACATTTTTGATTGCAATTTTGACTTTCCTGCTACTTCGTGCTATCCACATTGAACGGTCATCATCGTCCGGCCAGGTGTGCAGCGTAGTTTCCGTATTTGCTGGGTGTTTCTGTCACTGACTTTACATTGTTAACTAAATGATAATTGTGAAGCACTAACTCTTGTTAATTACATTTTTGTCACTGATTTTAACACATTTTATCTGGCTGACCTTTTGCCAGCAACATTGATAGCATCTTCACTCTATGATGGTATTCAACAGACTGGGACTGGATGCTATATACATTTTGCGTAAGTGTGTGCGCATTGACGTCATTGTCTGGTGTATCGAAATAGGAGACACCCTGATTATGCGTCATTGTTGTTACGTCCTGTATGTTTTTTATTGACGTTTCGTATTGTTGGCCAATGACAATTATATAACGCTGTGTGTCGCCAGTCACGTAGGCTTGACCTTGGAATCGTGCCGCATCGATGTAACTGCGTTGTTTTCGTTAAACACAGGGAAAATTGCCCTACCCATTTACATGTGTGCAAAATACAATAAAATAATTCCATTTGTACCATAAATATGAAAACAGGCATTGTCCTGTTACAATCGATCAATCCTTGAAAGAATTTTATCTACCAAGTTCGGAGTAAGAGTTATTGTGTTGCGAAAAAAGTTAATTAGTTTATTTCACAATTACTGGTAATTCAAATATACTTAACAAAACCTTGTCATTTCTAGTGATGAGTCACAGGTATTTTTTCCTTTTTGAGTTGTTACGTACATTAATTTTTAATCGTTTGGTTTTCCTTCTTCTTACGGCTTCTATTTCAATTATTCAGAGTTTTTATTGGTTTTTACTTATTAAAATTTGATTTATATCTTCTCCTTGGTTTAATGGATCTATGTTCAACGTCTTGACTTTATATTATTTTAATTTCGATTGTATCTCTTCGTTTTTTAACTATTAATTGAGTCAAATTCAGTTCGGCATCTGTCTCTCTTGATCGTTAAGTATGGACTCTCATTTTATAACGGTTTTTTATCTAATAACGTTTCGTTGTTATGGTAACCATCTCCACTCTTATTGGTTGTATACATTTGTATCTATTGTTATAAATCTTGGGTTTTGGTTCAAAACGAATAAATATTTTATAATTGCTATTATTCCTTGGTGTTATTACTAATGTATGAAATATTAACGTATAGATCTCTATTTTCGTTCAAAGATTAATTAGATATCCCACAAAGCTGGGCTTGGTCATGTATTAATGTTTTGACAAAATTGCTAATGTTATGTTATTACATATTTCACGTATTTTTTCTGTTTATTCTATTTCTGACATACTATTATGGTTAGTTAATTGTAATTCATAAGTTACTTGTTCTTAATTTTCAAATACAATAGTTAATTGCTTACAAATTGTTTATTCTGAATTTTGACAGTTAGGCATTTTATAGGCCTAAGCTGTAACTGTCTATAACTTCTTATTTTACACAAATTAAATATTATTTATTATCTCCATATGTTCTGCTTACTGTCACTTATTACTTATTTACTTTTTGAATTACTTTGGGCTGTTTTACAATAAATGAATTTTATTATTATTTTACAAAATCATGCCTTGTCTATTATTCTTTTTTCTTCAATCTTTACAGTGATGATTAATATTAAGATTGTCAAATTTATACCATTACTTATACCTACTACTATTTCTTACACACTTTTTTAGCACTTAATACTACTATAAAAACATAACATAAAAATAGGTTTATGGTTTGTTCATTTTCCAGCCATGTTCCTTCTTATAAACACAACTCTTTTATCTAAACAAATAACAACTCTTATAAACAAAACTCTTTTAACTAAACAAATAACAACTTTGGTGAATAGTGTCTTGACACCATCTATTCTATTGTGATAATTATCCTTGTGATTATTTTAGTAATATAGGGTGAATTATTATTATTGCACTCACAACTACTCTGTTTCTTACTAGCTAACACCATGAAATTAGTTGTCTATCAACCTTTTGCTTATTGTTCTGGTTTATTATATTTGTTTATTTCTTTTCTTAAGATTATAAATTGTTTACCTTAATTTCTTCTTATCATCTCTATCATCTTCTGTTTATCACTACCACTTCCTACCTATCTCTCGCTCTTGGTTTTTATTGGTTTTTTAAAATATAATTTTATAGTCAGTCCTTCAACATTTTATGTTTTACTTTTTTATATCACTGTAAGGCTATTAAGAACACACATAATCTATTAACAATTGTTTCCCTTATTTATTATGGTTAGTGTACTTCATTTTACATAACTTTATATAATGCTTGTTTCTACTTTTGATTTACTATTTGTGTTTTTTATCGTTTACCTTTGATTATTTTATTGTCTTTATCTGGCCAATCTCTGGGGTTGGGTCATAGTCATTTGTTTGTCAGTCTAGTCTATTCACTTATTTATTATTCTTGTTTACATGTTTTCTTTTTATTTTCTCAATACCATTTTATATTTTTGTTCATTATTCTTTAAATTATTTTACTTTTTATCATATATATATATATATATATATATATATATATATATATTTCAATCACTTTCTGCTACAGTCCGTTTCTTGATGTATATAATACTATAATATTTATGACTAAATTTACCTCAAGATATACTTTTTTCCTTTAGGAACATGTTTCGGGAGATCTTGTTCTCCCATCTTCAGCCTTCACCATCTTGTTTCTGGTGAAGTATTTGTGTGCTGGCTTCTGGATGTTATTGAGGTAGTTTGTTGGTCTTTGGTCCTTTAAAGTTGCATTATTGTGTGTGGTTGTGGTATCTGTTTTTGTATTTTGTGTGTTTTCGATGTTGAGTGCTTTGAATATTGTGTCATGTTTTGTATTGATTTGTATTTGTTCTGGTATTAATTTGTTTTGTGTTTTATGTTTGTAAATCTGTAAATTTTCCCAAATGTTCATTATGGTGCCTTTGTGTGGTATATGTTTTATTAGTGTTACATTGGTTATGTCTGGGAATTCATGTCCTGTGTTTATTGCATGTGTGGCTAAATTGGATTTATATATATTTGGTTTTTTGTATGCATTTAGGTGTTCAAAATAACGTTTTTTCAGCTGTTTTTTTGTTTGTCCTATATAACATTTATTGCAATCTTGGCATTCAATTTTGTATATACCGTTGGTTGTTGTATTATCTTTGTTGTGTGAGCTATTTAGATTTTGTAATTTATTTTTATTAGTTTTGTATGCTATTTTTATATCTGTGTTTTTAAATAGTTTTGTTAGTTTTGTCATTTTATTATTTATATATGTGAATGTGGCCCATTTTTTGTTGTTGTTATTATTTATGTGTTGTTCAGTTTGATTAATTCTTAATTGTTCAGTTTTTATTTTGTATTTGATTTTATTTTCTATTTTGATCATAGTATTTTTATTATATCCATTTGCATAACCAATTTGGTATATTATATTTCTTTCTTTGTCAGTTTCTTGTTTGTTTAGGGGTATTTTGTGCATTCTGTTAAATAACGAATAAAATGCTGCCATTTTATGTTGTGATGGGTGGTCAGAATGGTTAGGTATAATGATGTTAGTGGAAGTTGGTTTTCTATATATTGCATATTGTATGTGTTTGTTGTATCTTGTGATGGTTATATCTAAATAGTTGATTTTGTTATGTTTTTCTTTTTCTTCTGTGAATTGTATTTTGGGATGTATGTTATTGATTTGTTTCAGTATGTTCTCTGCATTTGTGTTTTTGTTATTTGATACATATAGTCCATCATCTACATATCTTATCCATATGCCATCTGGGTCATGTGTTTTTATGATATTTTGTATTTTGGTGTCTATGTGTTGTAGGAATATTTCTGCTATTATGCTTGATAATGGTGATCCCATTACTAAACCTTCTTTCTGTTGATAAATTTTGCTATTAAATTCAAAGTAATTTTGTTTTAGTATTAGTTGGAGACTATTTTTTATTTCGGTTATATATTGTTCAAATGACATATGACATAACAAACATGTACACTAATATCCCAGTAGAAGAAACAATTGACATAATAATAAACAAACTTATAGAACAAAATGAAAACAAACAATATATAACCGAAATAAAAAATAGTCTCCAACTAATACTAAAACAAAATTACTTTGAATTTAATAGCAAAATTTATCAACAGAAAGAAGGTTTAGCAATGGGATCACCATTATCAAGCATAATAGCAGAAATATTCCTACAACACATAGACACCAAAATACAAAATATCATAAAAACACATGACCCAGATGGCATATGGATAAGATATGTAGATGATGGACTATATGTATCAAATAACAAAAACACAAATGCAGAGAACATACTGAAACAAATCAATAACATACATCCCAAAATACAATTCACAGAAGAAAAAGAAAAACATAACAAAATCAACTATTTAGACATAACCATCACAAGATACAACAAACACATACAATATGCAATATATAGAAAACCAACTTCCACTAACATCATTATACCTAACCATTCTGACCACCCACCACAACATAAAATAGCAGCATTTTATTCGTTATTTAACAGAATGCACAAAATACCCCTAAACAAACAAGAAACTGACAAAGAAAGAAATATAATATACCAAATTGGTTATGCAAATGGATACAATAAAAATACTATGATCAAAATAGAAAATAAAATCAAATACAAAATAAAAACTGAACAATTAAGAATTAATCAAACTGAACAACACATAAATAATAACAACAACAAAAAATGGGCCACATTCACATATATAAATAATAAAATGACAAAACTAACAAAACTATTTAAAAACACAGATATAAAAATAGCATACAAAACTAATAAAAATAAATTACAAAATCTAAATAGCTCACACAACAAAGATAATACAACAACCAACGGTATATACAAAATTGAATGCCAAGATTGCAATAAATGTTATATAGGACAAACAAAAAAACAGCTGAAAAAACGTTATTTTGAACACCTAAATGCATACAAAAAACCAAATATATATAAATCCAATTTAGCCACACATGCAATAAACACAGGACATGAATTCCCAGACATAACCAATGTAACACTAATAAAACATATACCACACAAAGGCACCATAATGAACATTTGGGAAAATTTACAGATTTACAAACATAAAACACAAAACAAATTAATACCAGAACAAATACAAATCAATACAAAACATGACACAATATTCAAAGCACTCAACATCGAAAACACACAAAATACAAAAACAGATACCACAACCACACACAATAATGCAACTTTAAAGGACCAAAGACCAACAAACTACCTCAATAACATCCAGAAGCCAACACACAAATACTTCACCAGAAACAAGATGGCGAAGGCTGAAGATGGGAGAACAAGATCTCCCGAAACATGTTCCTAAAGGAAAAAAGTATATCTTGAGGTAAATTTAGTCATAAATATTATAGTAATATATATATATATATATTATAATGTTGCAGAACTTGGACCCTATAGGGAATCCACAAATATTATATAAATGATAAAAAGTAAAATAATTTAAAGAATAATGAACAAAAATATAAAATGGTATTGAGAAAATAAAAAGAAAACTTGTAAACAAGAATAATAAATAAGTGAATAGACTACACTGACAAACAAATGACTATGACCCAACCCCAGAGATTGGCCAGATAAAGACAATAAAATAATCAAAGGTAAACTAATGATAAGAAACACAAATAGTAAATCAAATGTAGTAACGAGCATTATATAAAGTTATGTAAAATGAAGTACACTAACCATAATAAATAAGGGAAACAATTGTTAATAGATTATGTGTGTTATTAATAGCCTTACAGTGATATAAAAAAGTAAAACATAAAATGTTGAAGGACTGACTATAAAATTATATTTTAAAAAACCAATAAAAACCAAGAGTGAGAGATAGGTAGGAAGTGGTAGTGATAAACAGTGAAGATGATAGAGATGATAAGAAGAAATTAAGGTAAACAATTTATAATGTTAAGAAAAGAAATAACAAATATAATAAACCAGAACAATAAGCAAAAGGTTGATAGACAACTAATTTCATGGTGTTAGCTAGTAAGAAACAGAGTAGTTGTGAGTGCAATAATAATAATTCACCCTATATTACTAAAATAATCACAAGGATAATTATCACAATAGAATAGATGGTGTCAATTGTTTAATTCACTCGACATTCCAAAGTGATGTAAACAAAGGTTTGGCCCTTGACGTCATCTGGCGTGACTTTTACAGTGCATAGTTCAGAGTTCATGCTGTTAAAAATAACTGTTTCCAGCAGCTTGACTCACTCGACCTTGACACTAATACGTTCACGTATGTTGCTTCTTCATAACATTCTCAAATACAATTTATTTGTGTTTATATTTCCCCAAAATATCCCTGGGTGGGTTTAACCTGTACTGTTACAAAGCGCTACTTTTAATGAAGCTTCTGGTCTCAGACGAGCTCTAGAAGACCCAGAATTTTTGTTTTGGCTCACATTTTTTCACAAACATTTGCCTCATGTTGACATTCTTTATAATCAAATCCAGTCAAGAAATAAGGATAGTATCCAACTTCAAAGTGATATTCAAAATTTTGAGATTTGTGTTAAAAACATTAGAAACGAGACTGAGACTATTCAGAGCAATATTGAAAAAAATTTTCATTCAACAAAGAGGAGAAGAAAAGAAGATAATTTACCAAGAAGTGCGTTTGCTAAAGAAGTGTATGATGTAATTATTTTACAGATGAAAGACAGATTCTCATATCGTGGCCATCTGCAAGCAGCTCAGTTGTTTAATTCAGAATCAGTACCAAAATATTCAAAAGAATTCCCAGTGGGCATTTCGGATACAGTGAGTTCTTCATATCTATTTCTAGACCAGACCCATTTCAAAACAGAATTCGAAGTTATTTACTCACGACCGGACTTTAGTCAAATAAATGGAGCCACAAACTTCCTTACATTACTACTGCAACATAATCTTACTGATATTTTCCCGGAAACTATAAAAATACTAAAAATAATTTTAACAACGCCAATGACAACTGCAGAATCAGAGCGTTGTTTTTCAACTCTTAAAAAAGTCAAGACATTTTTGCGAAATACTATGGGTTAATGATCATTTAATGCGTTGGCGATAATGCCCATAAATAAAAATTTAGTGCAAGATATTGACAGTTTCATGACAAAGTATTGGAAAAGTTCATATCTATGAAAAATAGAAGGGTGGAATTTACTTTTAAAAAATCATTGGCTTCATTCAATCCACTTTCCATTTCCGGTAAGATTGTACATTGTTAAAATTTTGTATGATTGCGCCCCTCCGGCTGAAAAGTCACCAGCTGCCACTGCTATTTATAGATGTTTTTGTTATTATGAGGTAGTCATTGAATATAATGTTATTTTCGAGTCACTTTATCTATAAAAATTAGGTACTTTATTCTTATAAAGAAACTGAACTACACAGATAATTATCCCTCCTCCTCAACCAATCCCCACCATTAATGATATTTACACTTTCATAGAGTAATTGTTTATCATATGTAATTTCTAAGGTATCTTATCCTTCAAAATTAAATACTCGTACCTTACTTCATTTCAGCACAGCAATTTTTATAAAATCACCCCCTCCCCCTTCAACTACCCACTCCATTTATAATTATCTCATTTACCATTTTATAATGGATATAATGACAATACTTTTGGTGCACTTATGTATTAAAATTGAGTACTTTACTCTTGTTAAAAGTCAAAATAATGAAGGTAAACTACCCCTCCCTCCTAATTGAACAACCTGGTTGTCTGACAACAAAATTATTTTATTTTTAACAATTACCATTGTTTGAAAAAGTTTAAATAAATGAATTTTTAAGTACTTTACTCTTGTTAAAATGTAAAATGTTCCAGGTAAACTACCTCTCCGCC
The DNA here is from genome assembly GCA_034769895.1 of Magicicada septendecula. Taxonomy (NCBI): domain Eukaryota; kingdom Metazoa; phylum Arthropoda; class Insecta; order Hemiptera; family Cicadidae; genus Magicicada; species Magicicada septendecula. Next base: position 407,082,721 of record CM068375.1, read on the forward strand.
TTAACCGATCTTTACCAAAATCAGTAGGCCTTGAGTCCCCTACAACTCGGGTACATATGCAAAAAATTATTTGATTCTGTTTGAATTTGTGGCAGGTATTGTTCGCCATAGAAAAATTCTACCCACAGACACACACATAGACACTTTTCAGAAAATGACTTTCTCTTCATGCTTTGAGGGTAGTACAATCAGAATCAGCCCTTATCTTGAACACAATTTTTTTCATTATCACCATACTTCCATTTCCTTAGGGATCATGGTATTAAAAAAAAGGTTTGAAAGCAAACTGTACACCTGAAACTAGGTGGAAGTCTATAAACTATGTAGATATTTGTCCTGCTTATTCAATACTAACATAAACATTAGTATAATTTACCTCTTTCTACAGGATGCCAGTGAGACATCGAGTGTTTGTTCTCTCGAATCTTCACGCAGCGTTGACTCTCAGCTCAGTTTGGTAGCTGATAATACTTCTACTTCATACTCACCTGATGTACTCACGAATACCAAAGATAAAAATGTCCAGTAAGTATAAACAAATTAATTTAAAATTATTGTTTCTTGAAGCAAGTTATAGAAATTAGGAAGAACCCTTCCTCATAATGTAAATCTCCCTTTGTAACGTTCGCCACCAGTGTTCACCAACGTTCTACATCTCCCAATGTTCACTACCCTTACACTATTTGTTAGTTGTTCCTTGATCTCTTTGAGAACAGCTTAATAAGCTGAAACAGCTGTCAGAGGTAAACAATAAACTGTGAAACTTACCAAGTGTTTGTATAGTTTTTAAAACCTTTGTATTAAGAGGTTTCACCAAGTGCTTAACAAGTCATCAATCAATATCATAATAACTTATTTTTATTATGTGTTTAGAATATTAGATCTGTCACAACACAATGTATGGAGCCGAAGTGTACAAGTAATGGAACAAATTTCTTCATCAGATGAAGACAATTCAATGGACTGTTCCCACCTGTCTGCATTGAATCTTGCACACAACCAGTTTACAGCTGTGCCCACTGTACTGTCATGTTTGGCTGTTAACCTTACAAGGCTTAACATGGCATACAACAGGTAATGTATTGCTATGTTTCACAGTTCTGTGGAAAGTTCACATCTCTGTCCTCCGAACCTGCACACAGCCAGCTTATAGTTGTGCTGTCATATCTGGCTGTCAACTTGACAAGGCTAAACATGTTGTATGAGGTGTGTTAGAAAAAAGACCGAACCTTTTGAATAACACATCAACTCGCACAAACAACGTGCTGCACCTTTGAGCGCGCCTAGCGATAGTTGTTGATAACAAACTGCCATTTATTCTGTTCTGCTGTAAGCATTAGTCTTCGAGCTATATCAGATTGCGTGAGGGCGTGCACACTGACTGGCAGATTAGTGACAAAGCGATTGAGAAAGATCTTGAAGAACAAGGTGTGCGTATGAAACTTTGCGGCAACACTAGGTTAAAACTTTACAGACACAATCTGGTTATTCAATTAAGCATAAACGGAGGGCTGGATGAGCTGAACTATAATTTTAAGCATTTGTAAAGAGGGCAAAAACAGATCGATGGTCGATGTAAATCAAAGCGATGTTAAAAATCATGCCAAGAGAGCTAGTGATGTCATAATTCTAAATCATCTTTTAACTGCCGAGACTTTCTGAGAGAATGTTCATCCACATAAGAATGTAAACTTATATTTTGATATAAAGACTTAAATGTATCATATCGCAGAAAAATTCATGCTGCATTTGTTGACTAACGATCAGAAAGAGACCTGTTTTGAAATTGGTCAGCAACTGTGTACCAATGCAAATGATAACTTTAGAATTAAATGGAAATCACTCTATAAAGATTGACGAAGTTAGCAGCAAAATTGTATCACACACATTGTGTTAAGATCTTCATTCTTACTTTGTTATAAATCCGACGGGTGGTGTGTGCTTGTGCCCACTACAGCGTGTGTAGCTCGAAGACTAATGATCCTGACGGGATGGAGATAACGGCATTCCGGCATCTAAACGTGTCGCTAGGAACACATAATTGTGCAACTCGGTCTATGCGCTAGTTGACGTGCTACACAAATAGTTTTTTTTTTCATACATTAGCTTACTAACACTTTGAGTACCATGGTGTTTGTACATAGACCATCCCCTATGACCAGCATATTTTTTTTTTTAAAGCACTGTGTTTAAACATTCATAAATACTTAATACAATTTCATACTAAAAATATAATTATACCACACTTTTTCCCAGACTTTCCTCTCATGAAAATACTCTTAACAGTTTTATTATTGATTTTATATATTGCAACTGAAGCTGTTTACAAAAATACGTTTCGTGCAATTTTAAGCAAAGAAATTCTGTAAAATGTTGTTTTTTCATTTTGTAACAAATAACGTAGCAATAAAAACAAACACACTCACTACTATTAATAACATGCAAAATAAACATGAAATAACCTTAGAAAACTTGCAAACCTCACGTAAACAAAAACCACAACTTCCACCTTGAGCATGCTAAATGTAAACAAAGTCACGACCCTTGCCAACTGTACACATTATTTCGTAAAAACTATTTTGTTCAGTCAGTGCTGCAGTCTGATGGTAGAAACAAGAACTAAAATGTCAAATAGAACTTCTGCACTCGTTTTGTGGCATAATAGAAGGACGTGAATCATTTAAAAGCATTGAAAAGTGAGCGGCGTAAACGTACACCGTCTGTCAAAATACCAAGTCCACTGGCGGCATAATATTACACCATTGGTCCTCAAAGTGTTAATAATACATGCACTAGTTAGCAGCTATAGTGTTTTCAATAATTCTGTGGTCACATATAATTAACAAGACTGTTAAACTAATTCTGACAACTACTCTATAATATTTAGAATAGGTATAAATATAACAAGTGTTCCCTGCATACAGGGTTTGTAAATAGTGTATCATAATAATGAGTTGTTTTTCTTTCAACTCATGTTTTGTTGTGATCAACACCAGACACTTCCACAGTGTGGTGTCTTTAGAGGTTGGACTGAATCTCAGAAGTATAATAAGAAAATGGTTTGATGTTGGTCAGAAAAAATGTGTTGAACTTTCAGAATAGTAGTGTTGATTTACAGTTGTCAAAACAATACAATCAAAATATGTGAAATTTCAGCGCCAAATGCCTGGAGAAGGTTAAACTAATCACTGACATGGATCATGTCAGAAAATTATCTGTGTTGGCATACAGACCATTTTTTGTTGTTGTTCTTTCTGTTCAGCAAGATTGGCTTCACCTTTCTGGTTTGTTTGCTAGCTCTCTTCTAGTCTTCTTCAAACAAATGAATGAATAAATTTGGTCATATAAATTTAGTTTTTATGAAACTGATTTCCTGGATTTTGTTGTCCAGGACGTACCCATTGATTAACTAATTATAACTATAATACTACTGACTTGGAATACTAGTGTTCCAAGTCAGTAGTATTATATTTAAAATTAGAAACTGACTTATCACAATACAGTTGCCATAAAAGTATGATCATCATATATGTCTAAATGTAATATTTCGAAAATCCAGTAGATTATTTTGTAAGACACTGTAATTTTTCTGTTTATGTAATATTACATTGTTCTAAGTGTGAATATAATTTTATAATATTTCGAGTTCAAACATTAGTCACAGTTGCAACAATTTTAAGAGGACACTTTTACTCTAAAATAGTTAGCAGAGTTTCAGTATACAGTAAGTGTATTATGTTGCATTGCAGTCTGCGAAGTATGAGCCATATTACTTCATACCCGAGCAGTTTGAAGCAGCTTGACTTGAGTCACAACCAGGTGTGCTGTTGGCCGAGTCTTCCGCAGGTAGAGGCAGCAGATCCGATGGAACAGGCAGCCATCGCATGTTACGTGGCAGAAAGTTCTACCAGACTAGTAAAAGCTATTACAGGTATGGCTGAGATTTGCAGTAGAAAAATCTGCAAACAATCTGCAGTAGTTCAATTTGTGGTCTTCCCTTAACAATAATTATCTGCCAAAAATTATATCTAATGAGAAAGAACAATGACTGTGTGTGTGTGTGTGTGTGTGTGTGTGTGTGTGTGTGTGTGTGTGTGTGTGTGTGTGTGTGTGCGTAGGCGTAACTTAGGAGGGGCAAAGGTGGGCACTCACCCCCCAATGTTCTGAGCATTATAAAATTCTGTTTCCAGTTGTTATAAATAAAAACTAACAAATAGTTAAACAGGAGACATTTTCTATGCTTGTGAGCACAGTAAGCACTATTTATCAACATCTGTACTGTTATCAGATGACTAGTTGCCATAAATTTATTATTTTTGTAACTTGTAAGGGGAATGTTTGACAGATTTGAATGATATAGGTCAAAATAATATTTCTGTTCGAAAAAAAAACAAATGCTACAGACCTAATTAACTGGAATACAGTGCGTGCCTTTTACACAAAGACTTGTTTTGGAACACCGTAGTGAAATAATAAGCGCAGGTGTACTTCTTAGAATTTGCTCTCTTTACTTTCCTCTCTTTGCCACACATATTCTTCTGAGTCATCATCTCTGTGCTCGGATTGTTTACTGTTTGATTCGAGATTATCGCTGTTTTAGTTCAGCAGAATTTCGCAAACACTACAGGCCAGTGTAAAAGGGAGCGGTGTGTTAGGGGTAACAGACTCGGCAGTATGAACAAAGCTGGCTTACTGTGCAAGATGTTGATGGCTTTGTTCATGAATCTTAAAAAATACAACTATTATATTAACAACTTGGAACACAAAGTTTTTTATAAGTAAAAACAAAGTTTTACCTTACAACCTAAGGTCGGTAAAACTTTGTAAAGGTTGTAAGGTAAAACTTTATGTTTTTACTTATAAAAAACTTTGTGTTACGAGTCGTTAATATAATAGTTGTATTTAGTTAAGTAACGGAACGAAATCCAAGAATCTTAAAAGACGGTCGTTTGGAACTGTTATTTGTTAATGATTACCGATACAAGGGTGGTTGGTTACTCAGTCATGTCCATAGTCCGTTAAATTACACATCGCTTGTCTCTTTCTTAATTCGTTATTGTGTAGCGGGTCAATTTTTGGGTGTTTTTATTTTAACCGTTTGGGGCATTTATATATTTGTATTCATTTCGTTTCCGGTCGGGAGCCTTATAAAATAATGTAAAACTGTATTATTGTGCAACGTATTAGTCAGTGTAACAGAACAGTGAAACAAAGCAATAAGACGCAGGTTGTTGTTGAGTAATGCGGCAGAGGAATTCGCACCTCCACCAAAATTCTAAGAACTCTGTACATGTGTGTCAACGCTCAAGCGCAACTACACCTGCACGCGCTCCAAAGGACGCTCTGGACAAAAAACAAAACTAAGATGGCCAGAGCGTAAAAATATTCGTCGTCTTCTCTAAGACCTCCCGGAAGTCGCATTAAACTCCGCCTACTGTTGGTGACATCAGCAGAGCCAAGTCCAATATTAAGCTCTGGTCACACACCTATATCAGCTCCATTCCATATATAAAATGGTTACACAACAGCATATGAGCAATGAGCGACGACGAAAACATCGTGGCAGTAAAGAACACAGCTTCCCTCCAGAAAAAGGTACATGTACCTGTTACGTTCTCAGTGACGGTGGACATTAAGCAGAGACGCCATACAGAACACAGCGTACCGCTACAGACATCTAAAGTTTCGGTTTGGGCCCGGTTGGTCGAGTTTTCGTAAATGTATTTAACTCAATAAGACCGACCGGGACCCCAGAAGGTAACAAACATATCGGAGTGAGTAATACGGACAGTGATGTGTAGAGATTAAAGTGATAAAACAAATATTGAAGTTACGGGACCAAACACGTGTTCGGCCGGCATCGTGTTCGTGGACGGGCATCGCGGATAACAATCGGAATGTTGAAAATTGAATAAATAAAGGGGAAGGTATAAAAAAAAAAAGGGTGTGGAAGTGTGCATGGGCAAAATGGGCTGCCTTAGTTGTAAGTATAGTTTAAGGTAATTAAAATTTGATTGTGTAACATTCTCATTCTGGTAATTATAACAATTAATCATAACTAATTCTTTTGTACTCATAGCAGTGAAAATCGACTTAATTCAGTAAAGTGATTTAGTTTACTTTGAAAATGTGTTAGACTAAGTTATTTCGTCATTGCCATTTCCTCATTTCTGTGGAAAAAATTCGTCTAACGAAATCGGGGGTTTTCTGAATTTTATTACAGTCAGATCGCGGGATTTTTTATAAGGGCAAGAGTATATAAGTTTTCGATATTTTACCTTCTAGAAAAATATCGTGGCGACCTTGGGCAGTTTTCAAAAGGTAAGTTTTACGGGGACCATGACGGTAAGTGAAATTCTGGCAGCGGTAAGTATTATTTTATGAAGAGAGGAATGTGTTAAATATCAGGGTAAAAAGTGAGTAACATCGCAGTGGCGACCCTGCCAGGATGTTCGTATATAAATTTTATAGGAACTAGACCTATTTTAATACACAGAAAATAGGATGTGGTAATGACGAATTTATAAAAACGATTTATCGTATATAATTACGCACGTAGGTTAGGTTTGTATCATTGCGATTTACAGAGATAAAGTAAAAAATGGAAAATAATCAATTTGAGAATAGTGATGTAATGAGATATTTGTGTGGCATGAATGCAATGTTGTGTGTTAAATTCGATGAGCAGAATGTTAGATTCCATGAGTTGAAAAGCGAAATATATGAACAGACAATAAAATGCGAAAGCAATTTCAGTGAGTTAAAAAACCATATTAGTGAGATCAATCAATGTTTTGAAAATAATAACGAAATAATAAAAAATAATTTGAATAAATTAGAACAGAGTGTAGAGCGAATGGGAGTACATGTGATGAATGTAATACCAGATAAAAAGTTAACAGAGAATAACAATAATGTCCAAAATAATGAATTTAATACTGAGAATGTTAATGTGTTTGAAGAGTTAGTATCAGAGACTGATACGGAAAAAATAAATAATGAGAGTATTAATGAAAGTGTAGAATGTAGTGATTATGAGATGTTAATGTGTGTCAGTGAGTTAGAGAGAGAGAGGAAAAATAATGTTGTAGTAGAGTGGGGACAGAGGGCAAATTTTCCTTTTATTATTTATGATGATTTAATGTGGTCACAAGAGTTTTTGAAGGGCAAGAGTCCCGTATTAGTAGAAGATTGGAGTTGTTTATTTTATTTGTATGATATTATACCCTCTGTGGGGAATGATTTTATAAGTATGAGATGGTGTTATGATGAGAGAGAGTTAGAAGTATATAATTTAAAGAGAGATTATGATGAGTTGAAAGAAATATTAGAAGTGTATGTAAACAAGAATGATTTAATTGATAATACAAAAGTAACTAACCCGATATTGGAAATATTTACTGACGGAGATTTAACAGAAATACTTAACGTAGACTTGGTGAATGATTATTATGGTATAACGGATAAATTGAAATTGTTTGGTTATGACACACAAGACAACAATATGTATGTCAATATAATTGAACAGTGCTATACAAAACCAAGATTAATCTTTGACGATGGAGGCTAGACTATAAACAATCAATGGACAATTTTATATATATTGTTTTATGGTCTTGTGACCCCGCAACCTTGGAACATTGAAGTGTGATATGACTAAAGAAATAAGGATGCAGATTTGTAAATAAATGTTTAATAAGTTTATTTGTGTGTATTGTAGAATGTTAAGTAAACAATATGTGTGTAGATGATTGTTGTAATAATAATATTAATATTTGCAATTTAATTAAATAACCGTATTAATTTTGAAAACAGTAATTGGCTAATTGTACATGTTTAATTAATTTAATTAAAATAATTTGAAATGTTTTAAATGTTTTGATTAATTCAAAGATTATATAATTGAATTTTCGGATGAATTTAAATGGTTTAACGAGAAGTGAAGTTGGTAATTAAATGATGAATTGTTGATTTGAAATAACTTTTTGTTAAATGTTTCAGAGGTTACTTGGAGTAGTGGTGTATGGTGTATATAGTTGTGTATGTCAGTATATGAATTATGGACTGTAAGTATAAAATTTTTATGATACAAGTCGAATATAATAAAATGTACACAGATGTTTAACTTAATGGAACGAATTTTAACTTCAATAATGAAAATAACTTGAGATAATGATTTGAAGGGTAATAATAACTGAGGTATGATGAAAAATAAATATTAATAAGGAATTTGAAAATTTTAAGTAATCTAATTGTAGAAAGTTATGAAGGGTGATTAATGATTGATGATAAATAAATATGTATATTTCATATAATTTATTCAATTGTGAGATGTATTTTCATTGTGTTAGGAGGATCAGCTGATCAGCAATACCATGTCACTGGTATATTGGTTTGTAAATGTTACAAGTAATTAATGTTTAATGTACTACAGATATTTTGAAGTAAGGATAAAAAGAATATGAGAAATAAAATAAAAGATAATTCATGGGTGATAAATGTTTTATGGGACACATATATCTGTCCAAGTTAAATGCTAAGTTGAATTTGAAATGATAGAGATGAAGATGATGTAATGTTGTTTTGAAGTAAGGTATGTTGTAGAATTGTAAGTAGTATTAATGTTGACACGGTAGTAATGGAGAATAATTGTAGAGTTCTGAATGGTATATTGTTGTTTGTAATTAATGAGGTTATTTTGTGTATTGTAGTAATGTAATGAGATTGAGAATTTTGGGGATGGCAATTTTGTATTTGGGGGTAGTGTCATGTAGGAGTCCGCAACAAGGGTTGGGACGGGATAGGGATAGATTTTTGTGGGGAAGGGGCCGCCTTAGGTAAAGACCAGGGGCCAAATAAGGGAAATGAGTTTTTGGGTAGGGGAAACACGTATCCTATATACAAAGGGTTAGAGAGTATTTTATAATGGGAGAAGGCGGCGAATTGTGTTAAATGGTAAGTTGGGGTTTAGAGTGTCCTGATTAGTAGAGATTTTGATAGAGATGGGTGTCATGATAATTGAAGTTGATGAATATTAGAGTCAGAGGGAGAAAGTTTATATATGTACACAGATGTAATACAGTAAATGAGAATAAATAATTTATATCACCCATGGTAAAGTATAGCGAGATTGTTAAATGAAGAGTAGGATTGTTAAACAAAAGGAGAGACTTATGATAAAGATATAAAAGCTTTTATTTTAAACCAGTGACAGAATTTTGATAAAATTTGAAAATAATGTAAAGTTAAGAATTGTTTATTTTAAATAATTCAAATGTCAAGTTAATGATCATGTATATTACTATTTTGTTTATTTTAAATATTTTGTTTTGTTATGTTTGTATTTCAAGTTAGAATATTACAACTGTTCAATGTGTTTTCAGAACTTATATATAACATATGTAGGTCAAGGATCTTGGACTTGACCTAGTTACGATCAGGTGATGAGGTCATACACCTACTAAACTTGTATAGTAGGGAATTAATTTTATTTGTTTATTTAATCACTTTAAACCAGTTTTGAATAATTTCTAAATATAAATGAAACCTTTAAACAAAATGTAAATTTTTTTGAATTTTAAAATTTTTGGGGAATTTGATTTTTTTGAAAAAAAAAAAAAAAAAGATTTTTCGCCTGCCAGCGAATGGATATTTTAGATGATGATTTTTTTTTTATGTGTGCATTAACCAGGTTTATTTTATTGTATTGTATTGTATTGGTAGACTATAAGTGGTTCTCATGTTAGAGTAAGGAAATGTGTTTAGATTAGTAGAAATGTCTAGGTTAATTCATTTGAAACAACAATTTAGAAAAACAAGGAAGAGAATTTTTTGATAAAATATTATGTTTTTTTTTGAATTTCGGATTTTTTTAAATTTTTACTAAATTTTAAAAGAAATTTTTTATTTTAATGTGTTATGGTAACATGTAATGTTAGTATGTGTGAGCCCAGTATCTGCTAAAGGCAGCCCAGCTTGCAAAAAGGGGATCCATATCGGCGGAGGAGCTGGAATAATTTTAGCCAGGGATGGAGGATTTTTGGGGGTAGCATGTTAAAAGGCGAGGTGCGCTGTGGTGCGAGTCTGTTCGATTTCTCGGTGTTGGGATCTCTTACGGAGAAGTCCAGTGATCTCGTTCAGATGAGTCCATGGTCGCTAAGCCAGGGGGGTAGTGTACCCATGAGATTAAAAACCAGGGGGTTGTTGGCCCCAGTTCCTCACCGGTCCTCTTCGGGGTTATCGATGAGATTTCTTCTGTCGTGAACAGCAGAATTCTCATCGAGGGGGTATTGTAGCGGGTCAATTTTTGGGTGTTTTTATTTTAACCGTTTGGGGCATTTATATATTTGTATTCATTTCGTTTCCGGTCGGGAGCCTTATAAAATAATGTAAAACTGTATTATTGTGCAACGTATTAGTCAGTGTAACAGAACAGTGAAACAAAGCAATAAGACGCAGGTTGTTGTTGAGTAATGCGGCAGAGGAATTCGCACCTCCACCAAAATTCTAAGAACTCTGTACATGTGTGTCAACGCTCAAGCGCAACTACACCTGCACGCGCTCCAAAGGACGCTCTGGACAAAAAACAAAACTAAGATGGCCAGAGCGTAAAAATATTCGTCGTCTTCTCTAAGACCTCCCGGAAGTCGCATTAAACTCCGCCTACTGTTGGTGACATCAGCAGAGCCAAGTCCAATATTAAGCTCTGGTCACACACCTATATCAGCTCCATTCCATATATAAAGTGGTTACACAACAGCATATGAGCAATGAGCGACGACGAAAACATCGTGGCAGTAAAGAACACAGCTTCCCTCCAGAAAAAGGTACATGTACCTGTTACGTTCTCGGTGACGGTGGACATTAAGCAGAGACGCCATACAGAACACAGCGTACCGCTACAGACATCTAAAGTTTCGGTTTGGGCCCGGTTGGTCGAGTTTTCGTAAATGTATTTAACTCAATAAGACCGACCGGGACCCCAGAAGGTAACAAACATATCGGAGTGAGTAATACGGACAGTGATGTGTAGAGATTAAAGTGATAAAACAAATATTGAAGTTACGGGACCAAACACGTGTTCGGCCGGCATCGTGTTCGTGGACAGGCATCGCGGATAACAATCGGAATGTTGAAAATTGAATAAATAAAGGGGAAGGTATAAAAAAAAAAAGGGTGTGGAAGTGTGCGTGGGCAAAATGGGCTGCCTTAGTTGTAAGTATAGTTTAAGGTAATTAAAATTTGATTGTGTAACATTCTCATTCTGGTAATTATAACAATTAATCATAACTAATTCTTTTGTACTCATAGCAGTGAAAATCGACTTAATTCAGTAAAGTGATTTAGTTTACTTTGAAAATGTGTTAGACTAAGTTATTTCGTCATTGCCATTTCCTCATTTCTGTGGAAAAAATTCGTCTAACGAAATCGGGGGTTTTCTGAATTTTATTACAGTCAGATCGCGGGATTTTTTATAAGGGCAAGAGTATATAAGTTTTCGATATTTTACCTTCTAGAAAAATATCGTGGCGACCTTGGGCAGTTTTCAAAAGGTAAGTTTTACGGGGACCATGACGGTAAGTGAAAAATTCTGGCAGCGGTAAGTATTATTTTATGAAGAGAGGAATGTGTTAAATATCAGGGTAAAAAGTGAGTAACATCGCAATTGTTGTGATGGTTTTGGTTTTTTTGTGTTCCTAAGTTCTGAGAAATGAGAGATAAGAAACACAGATTAATTTCTTTGAAAACTGCCTGACTGGCAATTTGAAAATTTCTTTGTGTTGTGACTGATTCGGCTTACTGCTACTACTGCCGAGCATTTTCTGACATTGTGCGTAAGGGAGAGGATGCGTTTATGAAAACAGGGTATAATAATTGGAAGAACTGGAATTGTTTATGTTTATAGACCTATAGTATATTTGTTCTAGGTAAACATAACTGGAAGTACAACTTATGAAGAAGGGTTTGTTGATCATTAAAAAATGAAATTGTCCCTCATGTACTAACTAAGAATTATTACTAAACTTTCTAATTTTGCATATAATATATTTTATTAATTTTATTATATAGATGGTCTCACTACACACTTGAATTTATGAAGCTTTGCCCTGCCCCTCCAAAGTTAGGCCCCAAGTTATGCCTGTGTGTGTGTGTATGTGTGTGTGTGTGTGTGTGTGTGTGTGTGTGTGTGTGTGTGTGTGTGTGTGTGTGTGTGTGTGTGTGTGTGTGTGTGTGTGTGTGTGTGTGTGTGTGTGTGCACGTGCGGGGTGTTTAATTTTTTCTAAGTTTTATTTGATCACTTTATTTCATATTTTGTTTTCATGTATTCAGATGGTTGTTAATACAATATCTTATACAACACTGGCGTACTAAGGTGTTTCTCTCTGTATTTTTTTTTTGCCAGTTTAAATACAAAGTAAATCATACTTTGACTATTTTTGTAATTTAAATGTATTATAGTATTAAAAAAAATGTATATTTAAATGTATATTATATAAAATATAGTATGTATATTGTAGTAAAGTACCGGTATATTACTAATTTTTTTATAATGATAAACTTTATTCAAACAGTCTATTTAATGTTAATCTTCATACATTTCTATTAATTGCTTTCAACTGTTTTACAATATATTTTTAATTTAAAAATTTTGTTCCATGAAATTAATTAATAAGATGTACATCACCTATATGGCATTTGATCCACTTCAAATGACTTTGTACCACAATTCACTGATATTGAATCTGTTAAAATATATAATTATTAGCTACTACATAGTAAAGCTTGTTTATTGCAATGTCAGGTCGGCGACAGGCAGGAAGGTCTCTACGTACCGCCATATTGAACTCTCTCTGTATACATCGGAGACATCTTAGGCTGGATAACCTGAGAACACTAATTTTAGCTGATAACAAGATATCTCGCATTCAGCTGACCACTGATGATGATGGACTTTCCTTCCAAGAAAGTGAAGATCAAGAAAATGACTGGGTAATTAATTATACAGCAGAATTGCTGACATTAAGATAACCTTAGCATGTAACTCAATTAATCTTAACTGAAAACAGTGTTATGCATGATTAAACTCATGAAATGTTGGTGTCCCGACCATGCCAGAGATGAGTTTTGTTTTATGTCTTTTTTAATTGGTGAAGTCAGTGGCGGCTCATGACTTCAATGACTGGTGAAACAGAATTGCCTTTCCCCTTAAAAAAATTTTATGTGCACTATTCTCTCCCTGTTTCTAATCATAAATAACATATGGAGACAAAATAAACATATGTTAATAATATTTACTAATAAAGTTAGTGAGTTCTTGCATTTAGTAAGAGTTGCATTTTATTTCCTGAACACAAGGTTGTTTCTTCTCTCTTTCAAATTTGTGGCCTTGTTGATGATGTCATCATTAAATGGTCAAGTTTAAATCTTTTCTGCCACTTATGGTATTCAGTTGGAACCAGTATTTTCAAAGCAGCTAAAAAAAATATCATAAACACATCATAACATATTGTTGTTGGTTACCTGGATAACATGTATAAAATTATGACACTCATAATCATTTTCATTTTCATTTTTGTATCATTTTCATTTTTTGGTCTTATCATTCCGGTATGAGCTGAATTATTATGTTGAGAATCATTTTCAATAAGGAACATTTCAATGTTATGTAACAATATTAACGTTTACAAATCCGCCCACATGACTTCTACTTACCTCATGCGATCTTTTTACGCATTACTGAAGTATGTTCAGTAATTAATTATTAATTGAATATTGATTTTACGTGTAAAGATTGATCCAGGACGTCGTTTAGTGTACTTCGGCAGAGAACAATAGGCAAATACAAATAACAAAATGCGTATTTATCAAGTAAAATATAACATTATTTATTTTCTTTTGACAATATGAAACAGGTCATGAAAACATTTATTTCGCCTTAAGACGTAAAACTGCTCACAACTAACTATTACATTAAAATAGATTAAGTATATTAAAGGTTACGCAAACTCAGCATTTCTTATTATATGCATATTTTTCATTCACCCAAACACACACACTTTCATACTTCTACATTTCTTTTTATTGAGCTCAATTTAGTATAATGCCAGTATTTACTTTCCTTTCATTATGTGCAGAGTTCCACCACATGGGACGTCTCCTCGTGTGTGCACTGTTTTGTTGTTTTATCGTTCTCACTTTTACATTTTATGGCTGCACTGTCAATTTATTTTTTATTGATCACTTATTATTTACATTATTTATACTTTTTAAGTTCAAATACTAGTTAAAATTTCACATTTTATGATTTGCGGTTTATGCGGGCACCCGCGATTGCTGCTGCACAGCGCAGAGGATGATGGTCGACTAGCGTTCAGTGTTAAAATTTCCATTTGGCGACGTCTCAGTTCATTTCGCCCCCCGCCATACGTCTCGTCCTCAGTATTGAAAAGTTCCGTCGGGCTTAGTATCACCTTTTCAACTTGCCACTCACCAATTTCCATCAACAAAATTCTTTTAATGTTAATCACTGGCTATAAATAAACTTTCGTTATGTTTCATAACCATATATAGTCATGAAACTCTCACTGGCAATCGCCTCACCTTATGGGGGCCTCATCTTCACATGTTATAAAATTAAAAAAATAATATTTATGTAAATTTTGCCCCATTACAATGCCTAATTACAATTACAACCCCTCCCCCCAATGAGAGGTTTTATGCCGAAGCATAAAAGCTCTCATTGACACTCTCATACTTCCTAAAGGGATCAGCATGGATATGTCGGCACAACCCCCTCTACGTTTTATTCAAAATCGTGGTTAACTTACCCCTGGTCCAATGACTGTGACTGCACCTGAATGACCTTACTGGACTTCTCTCACGAGATCCCAACACCGCAAGGCCAAACAGGCACATCAAGTTAAAAGTATAAGCGATAATGAATTAAACCAAATAAGTGGGTGCAGTGGTGTCAAAACTAATGACACAGGTGAGTATAACGAAAATAAAAATGACGAAATAACAGACGACCAAGGTGTTAATAGCAAAATAACAAATAATTACGAAGGGATCATTAATGAGGTAGATGTTAGTTACGAAAATAAATTAACAAGTAATAGTAGTAAAATAGTGGAAAATGAGATATATAACAGTAATACAATGAAAATGAATAGCGATCATGATAATATAGGGACAGTGAGAGAGAGTGAGAGAGTAGAAATCAGTATTTGTAAATTAGAGAGAGAATATGAAGAGAATTATTTTGTGAATATAGGGCAGAGGGTAGATTTTCCCCATGTTTATTGCAGACCAAGTTGGTTACAAATGTTTTTGAAGGGCAACAGTCCCTTAGATGAAAATGTGTTTTCAAGTAGTCTTTTAATTTTTAGTAGGCGTTTTTATGATTTAATACCCTCTGTACGGAATGACAGAAAAAGTATGAATTGGTGTTATGGTGAAAGGTATGTTGATAAGAAGATAGAGTTATTTAGGGTTAGTAGAGGTTATGACGAATTAATAACGAGGTTAGGTACGGAAAGAGTTAGTGATAATAAGTACTTACTTTGTGAAATAGCTAGTACGGCAAATGATGGTAAGGTTGATGATATCGATTACTTACCTTGTGACGAGACTGGTACAACAGTAGATAATAATAATGATGAAATTGTAATTGACATAACTATGACAGATCATACTAAAGGTGACTGGACTATACTCGGTGATAATAAATTATATGATTTAATAACATGGAATAATCCTGCTGGTATTGTGGAAGAATATAAGAATTTGGATAATCTTTATATTAATAAAAATGATATAATGAGGTTAATAAAAAATGAACTGTGTAAACGTAAGACCAGGTTATTATACGATGATGGGGGGTAAACAATTAATGTTTATGATCGTTTAACTATGTAAGTAGGTTGGTTTTGAACTGGACTGTTTTATGAAATGAAGTGTGGTAAACAGAAAAATATGATGAAAAAATTGTAAATAAATTTATAGTGAGGTAAATTGCGTTTGTGTTGTAAAATGTGTTTGATGTAAACAATGTATGTATGCAGTAGTAAATGATTTTAATAATAATATTTTATCAAACTAAACAAATAAAACTAATTAGGAAGTTTATAAAACAACTGAATTGTAATTGTTTTGGAATAAGGTAATTAAAGTAATGTTGTGTTTAAATAACTGATTGAATTAAAATAAATTGTAGATGAATTAATGATTAATTAACTAAATGATTTTATATGATTTGAAATTGATAATAAATAATAAATGAATAAATGTAAAATGTGTTTAGTGGTGGAGTCATATGGTTATTATATAATGTATCAGAAAGTACATATGGGTATTATGTATTTGTTGTGATGATTGTTGAATTTTTGTTGTTGAATATTGTACTGCTGTTAAAATGCAACGCAGTACATAAGAGGAAAATAATAAATTTTAAAAGAAAAAAGATACAAATTTAATATTAACTGGAACATATGTTTTAAAATGTAAACAAAAACATTGGGACTATCGACTCACCCAGTCAACATAGAGGTAGATTCCTATATGAGATAAAACTGTATTAAGTTATATGTTCTGAAAAGAATATATGAAATTTGGAATGAATGTTATAATAAGAGTAAATAGTAAGAAAATTATAATTTAATAAATACCGACTAGAATTACAAATATTAGAGATAAAATAAATATACTTAATAAGAAGTAGAAAAGTTATATATGTTTTAATAGGTATATGATAAAAAGATGTAATGAAAGTACAGAATTATCAATGTGGCAAATTTGTAAATTGTTAGAGATTGTATTGTATAGAAATGAAAAGGAAATGTATTAGTCTAAATTCATATCTAAGAAAAGTAACATCATTAATCTAAATTTATATCTAATAAGAGTTACATGAGGAGTCAAAAATTATATTCAATAAGGATAACATGAAGAGTCTAAGAGAGTGATATGTAAATTAATAATTGGTAGCAGTTAAATAAATTCAATTTGTACCTCATCAAGTTTAATGTTATATGTAAACAAAGAAACAGTAAAGGAATTTAATTTGTTATACCAGAGTTTTTGATTATCAATTTAATAAAGTAAACAATCAGGAGGAGAGATTCAACATTAATATTGAGTTTAATAAAATAAAATAATAATAAATAAATAAATAATATTACAAGAAATCTAAACAAATCCTTAATAGAACGCCAATAGAAGAGGGAAATCCTGTACTGAAGAATAGTTTGAGTGGCCATAAAATATAATTAAATAAATATCACTATAATATTGACGACTCGGAACACTAAGTTTTTTATAAGTAGAAACGTAAAGTTTTACCTTACAGCCTAAACCGGCTTTCACCTATAGATGGCTTCATCAGAGGCTCAAAATTAACTACATACTGTGTACGAAAACCACGTGAAAGGAACACACCGTACGAGTGTAGTGGCGAAATAACTGTGTACAGATCGAAAGGGTTAAGTTACAATGTCCAAAAGTACAGTGAACATGTGTAGTGAAAATCCAAGAAATAATTAAATATTCTGAGGAGATATCTGTTTTGCAGTCGTCATAGAAAACAACATTCAGCTGTAAAACCAATAAGAAATTCGTGTGGAGGAACGGATCGCCAAGCCTGATATTGCTTTTGAAAATAATAAACATCAACCAGAAGTGAACCCGTGGCAGCTGGAAGAATTCAGAATCAGTCAAGTTACATTTGTTTGGTATATATTTTTTACATTGTTATTTATCAAAATATTACATACTAACTTTATTTGGTTTGGTTTAAAGAAAAGAAGATATTATATACGATCGTAAATACGATCAAACAGCTTAATAATCATTAACCCTGAGAGAGTTTCTTTTCATGTGCTGATAAAAAAAAAACATAATAACGGTAATTACATATCATAATTACATAATTAATTACAGTACTAAAAAATAATCTCAGTACAATATATGTAATTGAATTTTTGTTGAGGATTAATGGTACAACAAATGATAAATAATTAAAGGTTGATATAAAAAGAGTTAATAAAATTTGAAACAGCCTAGAATTGAAATGTTTATAACTTTTATTCAGATGCAAATTAAATGTTTATTTTAATGGAAGGAGAGAGAGCAATTTCTTTGTATTAAATTGTAAATTATGGTAATTAATGGTAAAATCATTAGTTGGTGCTAGGTTGTAAAATCATGAATAAATTAGTAAGTAAACAATTAAATATTTGGTGGTACTCACTATTTATACAAAATGAAAGATGGGCCTTGTAATAAATATCTATACAAATATTTTATTGAGAAAAAAAGGAACTTATTATTGAGCAAGATTAATGGGTGATTTTGGGGGTTTTTTTGGTGTCATTAGAAGAGAAAATCAATTGTGGAATGTAGTAATAGGAAATGAAGAAGGACATAAGCTTAGGTATAAGTTATGCTATTGCAGTGGCGGCATGTGTCACTGTTGTACTTTCTCAAACAATTTTGTTATTTAATTACACCTAAGGGATTTTGTTTTTAATTCAATTATTTACTAAATAACTCCTTCGGGCGCCATCTTGTTACCAACTGTAAGAAAAAAAATTACCAAGGTTCGGATCAGCGAACCGGGAGAACAGAATGTGGTTGCTGAAATAACAACAATCATTTATGTTCGTTAATAATTAAATTTATTAAGGCCTTGTTCCTTTTCATATTTCTAATTCTCAAGATTTATTACAAAATAAAATCGTATAGACAAAACTTGTTAGAGAATAATCATTTCTACCTTAAATCTCTTATATACTGATTTACTTATAATAACAAGTTATTAAAATACATTTTAATGGAACACAAACCAGCCTTCTTTGTTTAAATACATTCTCACATACTCACGCACGCACACACACACACCAAGTTATTTTAGAGATCTCATTTTATGTTAACAATTTTATTTCCTGCTATTAAAATATTGACTGTGTGAGTTTTCATTTAAAGTGGTGTTTTGTCCTGGTTACTTATCTGTTCATTTTGTCCAGAAGACGTCGCCTTAATTTAACCGCACATTTGCTATTTTTGACACTGATGATTAAAACCGAAACTGTCTCTACATTTTATATCTGAATTCCTACATATTGTAAAACTGTTATTACACTCTTTTTAAGAATTAAAATGCGTTACTTTCATTTTCGGTGCGGGCGCCCGCGATTTACGTTTCGAAACTTATATGTATGTTGCTCGCGCAAGCATTGAATTTAGACTGGGGAAGAGCCACCGGCGCTATTTTATGAAGTCGCCGTGGTTGTACGACCAACTCTTATTGTTTTAAAGTTTATATCACTCCGCCAGCAGACTGTTTTTGGTTTCATAACTGCATTCCTCCGTTATGTAACGCACTGACGTAATATCGCCTGACGATTCGTTACATAATTTGTTGACAGGTTTTGTATGTCATTGTCTGACCTTGGCACAGTTCCGTCGGTTGTTAAGTTCATAAAAACTCGTTTTATAAAATATTATTGAATAACAGTCACGTATCATGTCAACAGCAGTGCTGCCACTGTCACTTCCGTCGTCACCACTAAATTTACCTTTTGTTTGTAAAATTTGTCCCTATCATCGAAAAATGTTATTTACTTTATAAAAAAAATATAAACTGCTTTATTACCCAAAAATAGGCCCGTTACACTGTAGATAGCGGTGAGTGTTGATGGGTAACGTCAAAGCACTTTACCATCATCGGAGGCCTAAATAGGGTGAAAATACACTGTACACCTACTCTATATAATATTATATTATATATCAATTATTATCGTACAGTGTATAGAAATGATGACGTAAAAACATGCTAATGAAATAGTCTGGAGACTATACTATACTAAAAAATAAAAATTGCATGAAATAGTCTGGAGACTATACATAAAATGAATGCTAATGAAAGATGATTTCCCCGCCTTTTCGGGCGATTACTGTTTCACCAGCACTAATCGTGGTTTTGGACGACAACCAGCTGTGGGCAGAAATTGTAAAACTGACCATGGTTGGTTGCCCTTGAAATTGGTGTGAATTTGAAATTAATGGGGGGGGTGACTTAGGGTAAATCCCCGGAACTATGGAACAGCGGCTATCACCTTGTTCGCATAGGAACAGTAAAAAAGGTGATAGACCCGTCTTAAGGTTGTGAATATGAAATCAGATATTATATCTGAATTTTAAAAAATGTAAGGCCGAAGCAAGGACAGGAGATGCCAAAATTCCTCCATAACTTCAGTCCTTGTGGAAACAACTGGGCACTACAGTCCAGGGGGGGCCATAGTGTGTGTGGGAAGGAGGTTACTCAGGGGAGTAACGCATTAGTAAATATTAAAATGAATTATGCTGATGAGCTGACGAGCTAATTAAATGATTTTATTTTGAGTCAAGAGATATTCTGCCAAAGGCAGATGATTAATGTTGTAACGGTACAGAATTGTGTGCTACCCCAGTTTCAGTTTTATTTCATATCAATTCAGTTTTAATTTTCAATTGTTAGCTTTCACCTGTGAGGTGCCTCAGAGTAACACACTGTTAGCATCAACAACTGTCTAGACAACTAGACTAGACGTATTAAGTAACTGCCCCAGCAGCAGGCTTTGTGAATCACAGTAGGCGGATTGTCACCAGTGCATGAACATCAGTCAGTAGTAAAGAGCAGTTAAAAGTTAGTTAATTGAAAATAGTGGCCTCGGACGTAAAGGATAGGCCGTAATTAATAGTCGGCCTATCCGGTAAAAAACAACTAACAACTACAGAAATAAAACCTGTATAAAAAAGTATAAACAGTGTAGCGCGCGGCCAGCCTACAACAATATCTAAGTGCAAAAGGTTACGTCGGCCGACTTGATCACATTTTATAACTTGGGATCAGTAGATCAGTGAGAACCATGAAACAAAAAACCGTAAAATCAGTACCAACAGTGGCGTGAGTGCGAGAGAACTCAGAAATCGGTCAACTAGTGAACTTGTGTCACGGTTATTACATGTGAACAATATGGGTGTGCATTGGAGTGAAACCATTATTAGGATGAGTACCAATTTTTAAACTTTAATTACTATATTATAAAATTTACTTTTATAGACACCTCAATAAGAAACAGAGATCTCTAAGAGAGGGGAGTTTATTTAAATATTAACAAAAAAAAGAAAGAGTGTGTGTGTGGTAATATAGAGGTTATATACTGGTTCATTTTCAGTCTTCTTATATGTACTTAGTAATGTCAATAGTAGTTTAAAATAAAATTTAACAAAGATACTGTCATTTGTAGAAAGTAAAAGAAGGGTGCGAGTTTCGATAAATAAAATAAGTATGTATTTTAGACAGTAGAAAATGCGTTAGAGTAATCATTTCGCACTTCTACCCAGATAACCTTGTCTGCAGTGGATTTTCGTCTGTAAGACCCTGGAAAATGCAACTAAAGGTAAGAGTGTATTTGAAGTAACTTATAGTGTCTCAACGTTTTCCAGTAGATAACTTGTTCAGAAGTAGTTGATTTAAATATGTTATGCTCTGTATGATAATTTTATGAATGACTACTGGTTGAAAGGATTAATTCTAGGAGAGAAGGTGGTTATTATGTTTTACTATGTTAGAGTGTAGGAATTATAAACATATGTTATGTATTTTACATTGTATAATTTTGTGTAGTGTGTGAAACAATATTAATTATATCAAATATGAAACTACTCGAGTCCCTAGTTCGGGGACACTGAAACTCTATTAATTACCTCAATTTATTAAACTCTTACCTTAGGGATATCTCCAAGGTTCTACAGACGAACACAGCTGCAGAAAGGATTATTTGCACTCCGGCACTATTAACATCGAGTTTGGTTGTTGTTAATTACTTTATGCACCGGAAGATGTATACTGTATATGTTTTTTATATAGCCGGCTTTAAATTTGCTCGAACACTATATAGTTAATTGGCTGCGCTATATTGTACACTGTTTATAATTTTATGGTAATGTATTGTATAATTTATAATATTCTTACTGTTTTATTAGATAGGCCGTTTTTATTTTACGGCCTATCTTGCACGTCCGAGGCCACTGTTTTTGATTAACGAACTATGCTGCTTCCTACTACTGTCTGTTATGATTACTCTGGTGACAAACTACATACTGTGATTCACAAAGACTGCTGCTGGCAAGCTATTACGTAAGATGTCTAGACGGTTGTTTATGCTAACATTGTGTTGCTTGTTAAACTGGGGCACCCCACAGGTGGATGCTGGCAATTGAAAATTAAAACTGATTTAAATAAACTGGGGTAGCACACAATTCTGTACCGTTACAATACCCCCCCAATGAGAGGTTGAAGGTCGAAGCCTACAAACTCTCACTGCCTAAAACCTAAGAGGATCAGTGAGGATATGGCACCGCAACCCCCCCTAAACTCTTTACTAAAATCATGGGTACTTACCCCCCTGGTCTGGCGACTGTGGCAGCACCTATCCGGTCTTACTGGACTTCTCTGCACGAGATCCCAACACCATAAACTCGGACAGATACCCGCCACAGTATCACCTGACTCTAAAACATTCAATTAAAATTTAACAAAATGGCCTTCCAATATATCGTATCCACAACTGATTGGTTTCCTCTTAGCCGTACTGGTTCATTGACAAAGTACTGGTTCATTTTGTTTTTATTATAAAATATAATATGCATTTGACTACATTGTAATATAGCTTCTAAATTGTCCAACAGTTACCTGGATCAATTAAAATTTAACTACCATGTCCATCGGCTCATCTTCAACAAGTTACATGGTTCAACAATATAACTTAACCCTAGAAGATACAGTGTTAACAGAACAGTATAAGTTTACAGTAGTACATATGCATTCCAGACAAGTTAAATAATATTCCCAGTACAATATTGCCCAACCAAAATAGCACAATAATCATATGAAATTGCATTAACTCACAACAATTATAACTAAAATACAAGTTATATCCTTAACTACTATATATAGAATAAAAAATTTTTTTTTTTCTACTACCCCCCCCCCTAATAGTCCCTTAACCCCTGATACCCGTTACAATCTACTGCGTTCAGCACTAGGCTTCTTGGCCTTTGCAGACCTCAACCTAGCTGTAATCACATCTCCCTCGTGACCTGTAACTGGGTCACCCCC
This sequence comes from Magicicada septendecula, assembly GCA_034769895.1. Taxonomy (NCBI): domain Eukaryota; kingdom Metazoa; phylum Arthropoda; class Insecta; order Hemiptera; family Cicadidae; genus Magicicada; species Magicicada septendecula. Next base: position 407,105,882 of record CM068375.1, read on the forward strand.
TAATCCACACTCACTATTACCCCCCTGGACTGTAGCGCCCAGTTGCTTCCACAAGGACTGATGCGGAAGGGGTGGACATTTTTTCTTTTATTCCACCCTCCTCCTTGCTTCGGCGTTACAATGAAAATTCAGTATTGCATTTACTAATAGTGAATTATACGCCCCTAATGGACTACCACCCCTATCTGGGTGAAAATAGACCTGTTCCAAAATTTTGGTAGATTCCCCAAAAAAATAACCCCCCTACGAAGTCTAACAAACCACCAGGTTAACAAAACAAAACAAACCACAAGCCGGTTATATCAAGTGAAATTTATGATTTGTCACAATTAACTACTTTCACGGTCATGATCCGGTGAGGTCATGGCCGCACTTAGGTGAGGAATCTACAGTTAAACGTAAAATATGGATTGACATTTATAAAGGTTACATGAACAGTAATATACACATCTTAGTTTCCCAAACATTATCTTAGCCCAAATATTTTTGATTGTATTCACACAAAATTTCCTGCAGTTTTCAATTTAAATAAAGTACATCAATTATTTATTTTACAATTATGGTCAAAATTCAAATTAAAATAGTTTAAATTCATTATTCATCTTTTCAATAAATTAAGTACCGATTTAATTTACTTTTATTATATAACATCCTCTCACATAAATATTAACTGCATTGCAATCAAAACAATAAGTTATTTCATTACATTACTCAAAAAAATTTACCTTCATTTCTTCATATCTGATATGTCTTTTATTTCATAATAAGATTTTGCTCAAGGCACTGATTCATCAGAATAAAACAGTTATCAACTTCAACACCTGGCTGTAAACATCAACCTGTAAACATACCTGTTTACATCAACAATAGTCTGCCAGACTGTTATAAACACTAAATCAGTCTCAACATTCTGATTACGACACTCCTGACACATATACTTCCTACAAGTTTTTTGGGTTTCTATAAATCTTTTAATGTTAACATATTTATCAATTACTATTTATTACAATTCAAACAAAATTAATTTTACTTCATTAATAAAATTTACCCTTTTAAATTACTTTAATAGCCACCTACACTCAAAACAATTTGGCTTTAGTTGCCTTGTTTAAAACACTTTTAATATAAACACATGATACAAAATAAAATTCATTGTTTTAGTAAAATCAAATATTATTATATTATTATAAACTTCTTTCTTATTACAAACATGTTTTACATATAAGCTATTATATACATTACAACAAGATAATCTTAACACAATACATCTAACATTAAAACATTTATATACAAATTTCCGTCGTAGTTTTATATTATTTACCACACTTCATTACCTAAATCAGCCAGGTCATTACCATATACTAAAGTATTTAAAATGTCCATTCATGGAGTTTATATTCAACCTCCATCATCAAAAATTAGTCTTATCTTCACATAACATTTCTCATTTTCATTTATACACAACATATGGCTATCTTTTGTGTAATAACCATACAAACTTATATGTTCCATTATACCATGATAATAATATATAGGGTTACCCCCCATTATTTTGTCATAAATCAAGTCAACATTAGTATTTTTTATCAAGTCTCCGTCAATGTTTTTCGTTATTCCCAGGTAAGTTACATCATCACAATTATCTGCTACTACCAGTACACTGCTTCTCCCAACAGGCAAATATTTATCATCAATATACACATTGTTTATTATAGTACAAGGTAAATCCACATTGTTTACCATAATATTGATATTCAAAATCTCTATCAACTCTTTATAACTTCTATTTAACTGGAAACACTCTAACTCTTTCTCTCTCTCATAATCACTTTCATCACAATACTTGTCACAACATTTCCCATTCTCATTCTACACAGAGGGACCACTTTATTATTATTCCATCTTGACTTACCAGATGCACAAAAAATCAAGGGACAATTATTTGTAGACCATACGTCTCCCAAATACACTCGTGAAGCATTTTCTTCACCCACAACCACACCACGGGAAAATTTTACCCTCTGTACATTCTCTTCATCCTCTCTCTCTAACTGATTAACATTTGTTTCTCCCCCTTTACAACCCATTACTCTCTCACTCTCGCTCACTCTCTCACTAACTGTTTCTATATCATCACTAACTAATACCACATTTTCAACATCATTACCATTTTCAACATCACTTGTTAACACATCATTATCATCGGTATTACTCACCTTATTATTAATTTCTTTACTATTTGTGGTCATATTACCACTGTTACTTACCGTTGTGTCAACTATCTGATTTGACTTACTTTTAATTTGTTTCTCTACTGATTCTACTATTTTCTCCATATCTCATTTTAATTCATTACACTGACTCACACACTTATTTTTTACATTATTAATATCAATTTTAAGTTCATCAAATTTAGCATCAAAGTCACTGTTCAATTTATCAAATTTATTCTTTTGTTCATTCATATCCTTCGATATTGTTATTAACATATTCATTACATCATTATTAAATTGACTGTTACATTTTGTTGAGGTTGGAGTTTACTGGACTCCAGAGTCCTCTGTGACCATTGTTTCATCTATAATATTTGTCTTTCTATCTTTTTCATCTTGATCTACATTCGGAGTTGAATGTGTTTCAAGGCTATTACTAATATCTGATTTGTTAAAATCAATTACAGTACTTTCATTATTATTACCTGCCATTTTTGTCTTATTTATAAAATGTTACATAGAAATTTTAATCTTGTACGTATTCAGTGGTAATTTACTACTCTACACAATTATAACCCTCTTACTGTTTACTTTTCATAATATTTCATTATGTTTAGGTAATTTACAAAAACGTCCTCCCTCTCAAATAACCCATTCTGCAGCTTAATTAGGTCTGGCAAAAGTAATAACAAATTACACTCGCCGTCCCTGTTCGGGCGCCACTGAAACAATATTAATTATATCAAATATGAAACTACTCGAGTCCCTGTTCGGGCGCCACTGAAACAATATTAATTATATCAAATATGAAACTACTCGAGTCCCTAGTTCGGGGACACTGAAACTCTATTAATTACCTCAATTTATTAAACTCTTACCTTAGGGATATCTCCAAGGTTCTACAGATGAACACAGCTGCAGAAAGGATTATTTGAAGGTTATCAGTACACATATAAATACACAGTTTGTTTTAAAACAAATCGCTTCTAGTTTATTAGCCAAATTAATTACTTCGTCAATTAACACTAGTCTATTACTTTATATTAGTAACACATTGAATTCAAACAGATTAATAAAAGAAATCTTTCTTAACCTATAACAAATTATATATTTTTGAATAAACCAGTACGTTTTTCCCCTCTTTTCCCCTTGCTCTTATATTTAATAAAAAAACTTTTCTCTTAGAGATCTCTATTTGTTTTTTATGTTTTAAGTTTTAGTTTTGTGATGAATAATCATCATTTACTTAACATTGGTTTAAATGTTAATATGCTGTGATTTTAGTTACCCATCCATTACGTTTTCTTCTGGTTTGCTACGCCGTCTCGTGATAACCGTTTTACTCGTTTTTTCGCACTCCGGCACTATTAACATCGAGTTTGGTTGTTGTTAAATACTTTATGCACTGGAAGATGTATACTGTATATGTTTTTTATATAGCCGGCTTTAAATTTGCTCGAACACTATATAGTTAATTGGCTGCGCTATATTGTACACTGTTTATAATTTTATGGTAATGTATTGTATAATTTATAATATTCTTACTGTTTTATTAGATAGGCCGATTTTATTTTACGGCCTATCTTGCACGTCCGAGGCCACTGTTTTTGATTAACGAACTATGCTGCTTCCTACTACTGTCTGATATGATTACTCTGGTGACAAACTGCATACTGGGATTCACAAAGACTGTTGCTCGCAAGCTATTATGTAAGATGTCAAGACGGTTGTTTATGCTAACATTGTGTTGCTTGTTAAACTGGGGCACCCCACAGGTGGATGCTGGCAATTGAAAATTAAAACTGATTTAAATAAACTGGGGTAGCACACAATTCTGTACCGTTACATGTGTCTAGGATAAGGTCATTCACCTGACCATAAGGTATCAGCTGATGACTGGTGTTAGAGAAGTAGTATGTTTAATATAATTGATTCACAGATTCTTTTATTAATCAATTTAAATTAAATGATTGAATAATTATTTTTATTATTTGACAAAGTAGTTTTTTTTGGAAATTAAATTTGTTTTTGTTTTGGAAAAAAGAAAATTCTTCGACATAAAGAATTTTATTTGTAAATTTTAATGTTCACTATAGGTAGAGAAGGTGTCAGCTGGTTCATGATGTTTATCTTATGTTGTCTTTTGTAACCAAGTGTAGTTATTTTTGAATTCATGATAGCAGTAAGTTTTGTTTTTATTTGTTTATTATAATTGTTAGCCTTTAGTTAATAAGAATGATAAAGTAAATTCATTTAAAAGATTTTGGAAATTTTTGGAAAGATTTAAAATTAACATCAAAATAAATTCTTGATAGTGTAAATTCTTAGATTTATTTAACTGTTTGAACAAAATTTGAATTTTACATTAGTAATCAATGTGGAGATAGTGTGTCTAATGTAGTAATGAATATGTATGCACCCAGTACTTGCTAAAGGCAACCCAGTATGTATGAAAGGGGAGACATATCGGTTGAGGATCTGGTATGGTATAAGGCCAGTTTTGGAATTTTTTAGGCATGTTATAAGGTAAGATGGTACTGTGGTGAGTACCTGGCCGATTTTACGGTGTTGGGATCTCGAACAGAGAAGTCCAGTAATGTCGTGCTGGTGCAGCCAGAGTCGCCGAGCTAGGGGGGTAGTTTACCCATGATGTGTTTACAAATTAAAGGGGGGTTGTTGGCACCATATCCTCACTGATCCTTTTGGGGTTTAGCAATGAAAGTTTTTCTGTTTCGGCAGAAAACCTCTCATTGGGGGGGTATTGTAATTGGGAAGAATTGTGCGATAGATTTTTATTTGTGAATACAACGCAGTAGTCACCCACACGAGGCCTCAATGTATAACAATAGACATTCCTGTAGGTGACGCCCATCCGCATGTTGGTCCAGAAATTTGGTCAAGTATGGTTTTAGGTGCTATGAAATGTGCGCTATTGCGCGGATGCAGGTGCCTACAGTTAAATCATCACATACTCGGCTAGTTGAGCAATTCCAGTGGATGGACTATATGCATTGTTATGTCACGTGGTGCCGCTGTGCTCCAATCAAATACCAAGTAGCCGCGGCTGAAGCGGCTGGCCATCATGAAAAACTGAGAGCGTCCTTTTTTGTCTTACTACAGCCAGCGGACCGTGCGGTCATATAAAAACTTAGCTCGAGCAAATTAGGGTCGGTCGACCAGTGTAAAATGTGATTTAAACACGGAATCAGAAGTTATAAAACAGTACAACATGAACTATTCTCAGTGACTTCAAAATTAACGCAATATAACATTTTTTCGGACAAATGTGATGAAAATGCGGAGAGCAACACGTGGGCAGCAGTGACACCGTTAAATACGTGAATGTATCGCCTTCAATTAATTACGAATATTTAATTTAAAAGAGCTCTTTATTATGGGGAAAATAAATCTTAAATGTATAATGAATGAATGAGAGAGTGGGCAAACTGGGTCACCTTATAAAATAGATATAATCTAGTTAAGTAAATAGGATTAAGTATAATCAATATAGGTAAATACAAGGTTATAGGAATTATTTTAAATATATTTCAGAATCTATTTTCAGAATACAAAATGTAGAGAAACACGAAATTGTTGATGTGGTAGTTATTGTGGTAGTTGATGACAGAGTAAGACGAAATAAAATAATGTGTTAAGTGAACGTATAAATATGTATTTGTTATTTGCATTTACCCGTTTTTCTCTGCCGAGTACACCAGACGACACTTTGGTTCACAGGAACGTCAAGGTTTCAGTTCATTTCAATTGACGTCAAAAAGGTAGGTGACACAATTTTCAATATATTAAACATTTAATTACATTGTACCACTTCAATCTCTCTATGTCCCCCCATGGCTGGACTGTTGCGTCCAGTTGCTTCTATAAGGACTGAAGCGTTAAGGAGGAATTTTGTCATCTCCTGTCCTTGCTTCGGCGTTACAAAGAAAATTCAGACTATCTTACTACTAGGGTTTACAATATCTTACTGATCTTATATTTATGTGCCCTTAAGACGGTTCTATCACCCTTTTTATGTTCCCACACGAACGGGTGATAGCCGCTGTTCCATAGTTCCGGTTTGATTTCCCCTGAATCACCCCCCTATGTTAATTTCTATGTCACACCAATTTTCAAAAGGCAACCAACCATGGTCAGTTTGTGATGTTCTCTAAGGGATAAAATTTATTATCACAAAATACAAATTAAATTTTACCCACCGTTACGATCGCTTATACAAAGTCACAGGATCCGTTCACATGTACGCTGGATACAAACATGGTTTACAGGTTAAGCAAAACACAGACACAACTCATTTCTGGAAGAGAATTACTATTTAATAATTTAGTTTTGAATCATTTAACTTGTTTACACAGTTTACTACATATGAAATATTTTCATAAGAATGGATGCTTTGCCTGAGTTACATGATTATCACTCCTATTCTATCTTATACTACGGCTTACCTTATTTTCTATACATACACTCAAAACTGCCCAGCCTGCAATTTGGCACACACTCAGACACACATATAAATTTATTTATTGATTAACATATGTAATAAAGTCCCCCCAGCCCTTACACCGAAACTGACGGCACGTGTTTTGCGCGCGCACTCATTGATAGTTAATTCATTGTTTTATTTTTTTTTTAACCAAACTCTTCGATACTGTTCTGCTTGTTAAACTGACCGCGGTCACATACTATTTACTGTTGCTACAACTTTTTTTTTCTTTGTTAAATTAAAACTTTGGTGACGAGCCTACTTGGAACCAGCACGGTACCGTGAACTGCTGCTTGTAGACTGCCCTTGGAACTGGTAACGTAACAGTTACATCTTCCTTTCTCTGGCGGGAAGCTGTTGTTCACGGCCACTATGGTTTCGTCGCTCATTGCTCATTTGCTGAGAGGTAACCATTTTATGTGTGGAATAAAGCTGGTATGTGTGTGTGACCCAAGGCCGATATTGGACTTGGCTCCGCTGACGTCATTGGAAAGACCGGATTTAGCCATGACTTCCTGCCGCTCAAAAAGCACATTTCTGGATTTTGCTCGTCCCAGGACATCCTGTTTTGTGGCTGGCTGTGTCACTCAAGCTTGTGTTGGGGCAGTTGCGTCTGTGTGCCGCTACACAAGTACAGATTTCTGAGAAGTTTGAAGGGGGTAAATGCTTCGCTCGCCGACTTACACAATTGAAATTGCGTAACGCCTTTGTCTCAAACTGTTTCTTAACATTGGAAATAACGTTGCCATGCGTTGTTATAATGGAATGAATTTCGTTACACAATAATTTTCACAACTTCTTTTTACAAGCCCGCACCAAAATGAAAGAAATAAAAATGTACTTGCCCCATATGGTAAAAATAAAAACGCCCAAAAATTGACCCGCTACAATACCCCCTCGATGAGAATTCTGCTGTTCATAACAGAAGAAATCTCATCGACAAACCCCGAAGAGGACCGGTGAGGAACTGGTGCCAACAACCCCCTGGTTCTTAATCTCATGGGTACATGACACCCCTGGCTCAGCGACTATGGACTCATCTGAACGAGATCTCTGAACTTCTCCGTAAGAGATCCCAACACCGAAAAATCAAACAGACTCGCACCACAGCACACTTCGCCTTCTAACATGCTACCCCCCAAAATCCTCAATCCCTGGCTAAAATCATTCCAGTTCCTCCGCCGATATGTTTCCCCTTTTTGCAAGCTGGGCTGCCTTTAGCAGGTACTGGGCTCACACACTCTCACATTACATGTTGACTTACACATAATAAAACTGAAAAATTCTCTTTTAAGATTTATAAAAAATTTAAAAAATTCAAAATAATATTTTATCAAAAAAAAATTCTCTTCATTTTTTTTTTCTTTTAAAATGACTTAAATTTAGAGTTTTCTCTACTTGAACAAATCCTTAACCTAACATGTCTTAGTCTAACAATACAGTGCAGTACAAAAAATCAGTAAACTAAACATGGTAAATACACACATAATAAAAGAATCATTATCTAACATATTCATTTGCTGGCAGGCGAAAAATCACATTTTTTTTTTTCTTCAAAAAAATTAAAAGTTTCAAAATTTTCAAGTTCAAAAAAATTTAAATTTATTCATTAAAAAAAATTATTAAATTTATTTATTAAATAACATATTTATTAAAATTATTCAAATATTGGTTTGAATTAATTAAACAAACAAATTAAAATTGATTTCCTACTATACAGGCTTAGTAGGTGTATGACCTCATCAGCTGATCGAAACTAGGTCAAGTCCAAAACCCTTAACCTACATATGTTATATATAAGTTCTGAAAACACACTGAACATCTGTAATATCCTAACTTGAAATACAAAACATAATAAAATAAAACATTTAAAACAAACAAAATATTAATATAAATGATAATCAAATTGGCATTTAAATTATTTAAAACAAACAATTCTTAATTTTACATTATTTTCAAATTTTATCGAAATTCTGTCACTGGTTGAAAAAAATAAACAATTGTATATTCTTTATCATGAATCTCTTTTTGCTTAACAATCTTACGTTAATCTACTGTGGGTGATGTAAATTATTCATTCTCATTTACTGTATTAGATCTGTATGCATATATGAACTTTCTCCCCCTGACTTGAATATTCATCAACTTCAATTATCATGACACCCATCTCTACCAAAATATCTACTAATCAAGACACTCTAAACCCCAACTTATCATTGAACACAAATCGCTACCTTCTCTCTTTATATAAAAAAAATACTCTCTAACCCTTTGTACATAGGATACGTGTTTCCCCTACCCAAAACTCAATTCCCTTATTTGGCCCCTGGATTTTACCTAAGGCGGCCCCTTCCTCACTAAAATCTATTCCTATCCCGTCCCAACCCTTGTTGCGGACTCCCCAAATACACTACCCTCTAATACAAAATTGCCATCCCAAAAATCTCAATCTCATTACCTCACTACAAATACAACAAAATAGCCTCATTAACTATAAACATAAATATATCACTCAAAATCTACATAAATTCTCCACAACTACTGTGTCAACATCAATATTTCACAAAATTCTGTTATATTACATTAACTCAGAAACAACATTACATCATATTCATCTCTACTATTTCAACTTCAACTTTGATTTCAACTTGGACAGATATATGTGTCCCATAAAATTATGCATCACCCAAAAATTATCTCTTATTAGCTGGCATAAATTGTTACTTTATTTCTCCTTTTATCAAATTATCTTCCTCATTACTTTAGAATATCTGTGCTACATTAAAACATTACCTTGGACATTAATTATCTGTAACATTTACAAACCAACATACCAGTGACATGGTATTGCTGATCAGCTGATACCCTAACACAATGAAAATACATCTTTTACTTGAACCACTTGCATGAAATATACATATTTATTTATCATTATTCCTCACCTCCTTGTTTCCCCTTTCTCTGATTTTGGTCATTTATGTTAACCTGCCAGACGATTTAATTATTGGCTTAGATAAAAAAAATACACACATAATAATGAAAATACATATTTTATCAACACCTATACCTAACATACAACAATAAAATAATACACTTAAACTTATAGCATGTAATGAACACCTTATCTTTAAATATCTAAGCAGCTAGTTACCTGAACAGAGCACAAGCAGTTTTATTTAATCAGAATTTGAATAAAAAATGTTATGTTATAAAATTTACATTCGTGACTCCTTTGCGTCACCTCCCAGCCACACACACTATTTCAGATTATGGTGGACTGTGGCGCCCATTCGCTTCCACAGAGACTGTATATTTTGGAGCAGGGTTTTACCTCTCCGTGTCTCTGCTTCCGCTATTAAGTTTTAAAGTAGTGAACATCATCATGTTCTTGTTCTATAATCATACACCCTTAAAACGGTTCTACCACCGGTCTTGCTACCCCCCAGGTGGGCAGAGTGGCAGCCGCTGTTCCATAGTGCCAGAGATTTCCTCTAATGTCACCCCCCAATGAATTTCAAATATATACCAATTTCAAGTCAGCTATGGTCAAGGGACTTGATATGATCATAGCTGGCCGCTAGCCAAAACCACGGTTAGTGCTGGTAAGACAGTAACCGCCCGAAAAGTCGAGGAAATCTAAACTTCATTTCACTGCCCGTTATACATCACTATTATGTGCGACACGGTCATTTAGTAATGTGTGTAAAATTTTTTACTTTACACAGATAAGGTGTGCCGCACATTTATCGCCCTTTTGGCCTCCGATGGAGGTAACCCTCACTGTTACCCCCAACCCATTTCGCTATTAGCGAGAGCACAGGCAACCCCCACAATAGCCACTTAATAGCTAATTAATTACTTAACAATTGAAAATTAAACTTTCTACAAATACAGTTCAACACTCCATTGTTCTATCACTTCATTGAGCACCAATCTACCCCCCAAAATCATCCCCACTTCTTGTATTGACAACAAGTTTTTATTTTATTTATTTTTTTTTTTTTTACACATCTCTTCAAAATGTTCCCATACTCACTGATACTAAACTTGACAATTGTTTTTGATCACTTAATTCTAGGATTTATTGAAATTTGAAATTATATACCTTCCATTATTTTTTTTTTTCCTTAAAAAAAAATTACAATTCAAACACTTTAAGTTCATTGTTAAAAATCATTGTTTCTATTAATTTGATTAATTTAGTGATTTAATGGTTTTTTAATTTCTCAAACTCTGTGTTACAATAATTACCTCATTATTATTTTAACAAAAAATTTACTTTAATTCTTTTATGTCACAATAGGGTTTTGCTCAAGATACTGATTCAGCAGACTACAACATTCCTTGTTATGGTCACCAAGCATGACCACAGGCTTGAATCACAACATACCACTACAACACACCTGTCTATTGTTTACATGAACACAGTTATGTGTCAGACTTGTTTTCATAAACAACAGTTATAAACATTCTCATTTTCAGCATTCATAGTCTAAACATTCTAGTTACATCATATATTGCCATACCTGCTTGCTACACTTTTCAAGTTTTATAAATCTTTTAGATAACATATTTGTCTCTTAGGTTTTTTATTCCAATTCAGATCAGATATATTTTTGATTCATTAATAAAAGTGGCCCTTTTAAATTACCTGTTTATTTAAAACAATTTCCATGACTTTGATTACAGTTTCAAAATGATTCTGCGTGATTAAATTTTTTTTTTTTTTTTCACTAAATTTCCCAAACATTACATCATTGGTTCTAATCTCTCTTTGCATTCCTCCACAATCACATTCCAACTACCAATATCCCGTACTCATAACCTAACATAGCAGGTACCACAAAATAATAATTAAACCCTTTGGTTACAACTTTTACGGTGAAATATTTTCCAAAATTATTTTTTTCTTAATTACCTGTAAATAGGTTATATGTTACTTGTACAGAATCATTGTTTCTATTAAATTATACAAAAATTTATTATTTAGTTTGTCTACTCGGCCACAAAACTTCTCCACTACCCACCTAATTAAGGGATGAGTTTACAAGTCATAAATAACGCCAATTTCTTTAATTTTAAGGATTAACCTAATGTAGTATTTAGAATTAAGGCAATCAAATGGTTTCAAAAAAGTGTGCCAATTTGTGTAACTATTGTTTGTGTGTTTACTCTAAGGGGAGGGTTAGGGAAATCGGGAAAATAAAAGGGATAGGGATTATTACAAGGTCAAGAACTAGGACTAAAGGTAGGGACAAAGCTTCCTCCGAAAATAAGGGTACCAGGAGAAAACCAAGGCTCGCGTGGGCAGGGGCGCGTCCCTGAAATAGACGAACCCCACTGGGACAAGTGGGGAACATCTATCCGCTACCACTTACTGTTTTATATTATTCATAGTTATTTATAATTATTTAACTATAGGTTTATTATAGTGGTTTAGTTATATTTGATTACAGGATTTAATGTATTGTTTTGTTTTAAGATGCAAAATATTAATATTATTTTTGTCATCACAATTTCGGCTACATACATACCTTGTTTATCTAACATTTTACAACACACAAGTAAATTTACTAAACATGTATTTACAATCCTTCATCAATAATTATTCAGCTATATCACACTTCAATATCAAAATCAGCTAGGTCATTACCATATATTAACATATTTGAAATTGTTCAATTGTGAATTTAAGGCTCAGCCTCCATCGTCAAAAATTAGACGGGGTTTCACATAACATCGTTCAATTTTATTAGCACACAAATGACTGTTTTGTGTGTGGTAACCATACAAACTAAACTCATCCATCATACTCAAATACTCATAAAACAAGTCAACATTATTTGTTTCTGTCCAGTCTCCATTAGTAATATTCGTCAAGTCAGTTATTTTTTCTTCATAAAATAAATTATTATTATTTAAACATGTATTATCAAAATAATCTTCACTCTCTATTTTAACAGGTAAGTATTTCAGATCAACTAACATCTCTTTCAACTCATTGTAATCTCTCATTAGTTTATATAATTCTATTTCTTTATCTATCGACAACTCTCTCTCAAAACATCTTTCATCATCATAACACCATATCACACTTTTATCATTCCACGCAGAGGGTACAAAATTATTCAGCAAAATTAAACAACTCAAATCTTTCACTAATAAGGGTCTCTTGCCCAAAAATAACACTTTTGAACACTCTGGTTCATCACAAATAAAGGGAAATTTTACCCTCTGCTCTACACATTCGCTTAAACTCTCCTTACACATACTCTCCATCTCATCAACAACTATTACCTCCTCATTAACCTCAAATCCCATTAAACTCTCATTATCACTACTCTCTACACTTTCATTAATACTCTCATTATTTATTTTTTCCGTATCAGTCTCTGATACTAACTCTTCAAACACCTTAATATTCTCGTTATTACGTACATTATTTTCGACATTATTGTTATTATTTGTTAACTCTTTATCTGGCATTACATTTTTGTACTTGTCATTACAATTTTCATTTGTTTTATTTTTCTCGGTACTCATCACATGTACTCCCATTCGCTCAACACTCTGTTCTAACTTATTCAGACTAGTTCTTATCGTTTCATGGGTATTTTTACAACGTTTATTAATTTCTTGAATGTCATATTTCAACTTATCGAATTTGTCATTCTGGATATTAAATTTAACGTCAGAATCACTCTTTATTTCGTTAATTTGGTTCTTTAATTCATCCAAACTATTCTTTTGAATATCGAATTTACTGTTTTGAATATCAAATCTATCATTGAAATTATTATTCTGTACCTCGAATTTATTGTTAAAATTACTGTTCATTTTCTCTAACTGCTTTAGTATAACACTCATCATATCATTTCCTACTTGATTACATTTCGTTGAGATTGGAGTCGATATATTACTCGAGTCGTCTATTGCTGATTCAGTTAAGCTGAATTCTTTTACTCGATCTACTGGGGTTGAACGAACCCCTGATTCTTCCACACTAGCCGACTCGTTCATTTCAACTGCAACCTCGTTATTATCTTCCATTTTTTATAATTGGTTAAATAAAATTAAATAGATTGATTAAATAGATTAATTACGTAAATAATGTAATTAATTAAATTTTATAATGTAGCGTTATGCTATGCTAACCTAAAACATGTTTGTATCTTTGTAGATGCGGAATTTTAATTAAATGTAATTATAATTCGTGCCTGTTTCGTGGCGCCATTGCGATGTTCTCTAAATGATAAAATTTATTATCACAAAATACAAATTAAATTTTACCCACCGTTACGATCGCTTATACAAAGTCACAGGATCCGTTCACATGTACGCTGGATACAAACATGGTGTACAGGTTAAGCAAAACACAGACACAACTCATTTCTGGAAGAGAATTACTATTTAATAATTTAGTTTTGAATCATTTAACTTGTTTACACAGTTTACTACATATGAAATATTTTCATAAGAATGGATGCTTTGCCTGAGTTACATGATTATCACTCCTATTCTATCTTATACTACGGCTTACCTTATTTTCTATACATACACTCAAAACTGCCCAGCCTGCAATTTGGCACACACTCAGACACACATATAAATTTATTTATTGATTAACATATGTAATAAAGTCCCCCCAGCCCTTACACCGAAACCGACGGCACGTGTTTTGCGCGCGCACTCATTGATAGTTAATTCATTGTTTTATTTTTTTTTTAACCAAACTCTTCGATACTGTTCTGCTTGTTAAACTGACCGCGGTCACATACTATTTACTGTTGCTACAACTTTTTTTTCTTTGTTAAATTAAAACTTTGGTGACGAGCCTACTTGGAACCAGCACGGTACCGTGAACTGCTGCTTGTAGACTGCCCTTGGAACTGGTAACGTAACAGTTACATCTTCCTTTCTCTGGCGGGAAGCTGTTGTTCACGGCCACTATGGTTTCGTCGCTCATTGCTCATTTGCTGAGAGGTAACCATTTTATGTGTGGAATAAAGCTGGTATGTGTGTGTGACCCAAGGCCGATATTGGACTTGGCTCCGCTGACGTCATTGGAAAGACCGGATTTAGCCATGACTTCCTGCCGCTCAAAAAGCACATTTCTGGATTTTGCTCGTCCCAGGACATCCTGTTTTGTGGCTGGCTGCGTCACTCAAGCTTGTGTTGGGGCAGTTGCGTCTGTGTGCCGCTACACAAGTACAGATTTCTGAGAAGTTTGAAGGGGGTAAATGCTTCGCTCGCCGACTTACACAATTGAAATTGCGTAACGCCTTTGTCTCAAACTGTTTCTTAACATTGGAAATAACGTTGCCATGCGTTGTTATAATGGAATGAATTTCGTTACACAATAATTTTCACAACTTCTTTTTACAAGCCCGCACCAAAATGAAAGAAATAAAAATGTACTTACCCCATACGGTAAAAATAAAAACGCCCAAAAATTGACCCGCTACAAGTTTACAATAAGTCTGCCCATAGCTGATTGTCATCCAAAACCACGGTCAGTGCTGGTGAGGAAGCGACCGCCCGAAAGTGGGAAATCGCATTTAAAAAACATACAATTCATGTTTAAGATTCCTACACACTAACATAATACAACATAATAAAACATAGTAAACACTCATAATTAACATTGCGATTATTACATCAAAATAAATAATTCACCTTTAAATTTGCATATAAAATTATAAACATTACACTTTAATTTCAGTTGAACTTTTTACTAATCAATCATCAATTATTTAGCATTTACTATACCATTAAATTATCCAAAAAATTTTTTAATTTGTTATCAACATTCAATGTTACCAATACTTCATTTATTATCTCCTTTCAAATCAATTCAATTATTTTATCAAACACATTTCATTACTTTAACAAAATTCACAAAGTTGAGTATACTTCACCTTGCTACATCATTACATTTAACATCAACACAAGAGTATATACAATCTGCATTATTATTCGTTATCGTTTACCACAAATCATTTCATAATACAATCCATTTCAGAAACCCCTACTCACATAATTAAATGTTCATACATAATAAATGTTTAACCACCATCATCGAATAATAGTCTGGTCTTAACGTCTACACAATTCATTTTTTATTAAATACATTATATTATCTCTATCAATATAACGACTATTTAAATTCTCATATTTTTCCACAATACCATAATAATCGACAGGATTATTCCATATTATTATATCATATAACTTGTCACCATCGAGTATAGTCAAGTCGCCCTTAGTATGATTTGTCACAATAAGGTAAGTTACACTATCATCAACATTATCATCATTTGCTGCTGCACCAATTACGTCACAAGGTAAGTACTCAATATAATTATCAACTCTCTCTCTCTCTCTCTCTCTCTTCACTCTCTCTCTCTCAATTCTTTATAATTCCTACTAACCTCAAACAACTCTATTTCCCCTTCAAAATACAACTCTCTCTCAAAATACCTCTCATCATAATACCATTTCACACTTTCTCTATCATCCCATGCAGAGGGCACTAAATCATAAAAACACCTGGCTTTTCCAGGGCAACTACAAAAAATTAAGGGACAATTATTTGAAAATGCATCGTTTTCCAATAAGGGACATTCGCCCTTCAAAAACATTTGTAAACATCTTGGTTCACAATAAACCTGGGGACACTTTACCCTCTGCCCTATATTCACAAAATAATTCTCTTCATATTCTCTCTCTAACGTATAAACACTGATTTCTACTCTCTCACTATCCTCTACTCCCCATTATTCTCCCACTCTCTCTCACTGTTTCTATATTATCATCGTCACTA
The DNA here is from genome assembly GCA_034769895.1 of Magicicada septendecula. Taxonomy (NCBI): domain Eukaryota; kingdom Metazoa; phylum Arthropoda; class Insecta; order Hemiptera; family Cicadidae; genus Magicicada; species Magicicada septendecula. The sequence continues at coordinate 407,122,419 of CM068375.1, forward strand.
TTAATTTTCACTGTATTACTTTTATATATCTCATTTTCAACTATCTTACCACTATTACTTGTTAATTCATTTTTATAACTAACACTTACCTCGTTAATTATTTCTTCGTAATTTTTCGTTATTTTACCACCATTATTCTCACCTGTATTGACACCATGGTCATCTGTTACTTCGTTATTTTCATTTTTGTCACACTCACCCGTGTCGTCATTATTTTTGACACCACTACACCCACTTATCTGTTTTAATTCAACTTCTATATTCTCTAGTTTATTATTTATTTCAACAAAATTCTCACTCACTCCATTAAAACTCTCACTTATACTTTTAAATTGGTTATTCATACTTAATTTACTGATTTCTATTCGCTTCTTATATTCACAAATTCGTTATTCATGTCTCCTAATTTCTCGTCTTGTTTGTCAAGTTTATTATTTATTTCATTTATCTCTCACTTGATTTCAGTTTTAAATTCATTCAAACTCATGTTCAAATTATCATTTAACTCAACGCTACTTGCCCTCATATTCTTATCTTGTTGGTCAAATTTATTACTTTGATCGTCAAATTTATTATTCATCATTTTCATAATCAATGCTAATTGACTAAGTATATCTACATTATTATTCTTACTACTCCCAGCTCCTGCCGTTTCAATTACATTTATTGCTATTTCGCCTACATTCTCATCGAAATTTTCATTTGTGGTTACTAAATCATCTTGTTTAACGTCCAAGATGGACCCCACATCTATATTCTCACATAAATTTGCATTTGCAATCTTCTCTGCCATTTCGACTAAATTGTATTTTCAACTTTAATTTACAATATACCTGTTAACGGGCGCCAACTGAAGTATGTCAGGTAATTAATCATTAAATTTTGTCCCTTTTCGGGAGCCAACTTGGCAGAGAAAAATATGTAAATACGATTAACAAAATGCGTATATCGAGTACAATATAACATTATTTATTTTCTTTTGACAACATGAAACAGGTCATGAAAACATTTATTTCGCCTTAAGACGTAAAACTGCTCACAACTAACTATTACATTAAAATAGATTAAGTATATTAAAGGTTACGCAAACTCAGCATTTCTTATTATATGCATATTTTTCATTTACCCAAACACACACACTTTCATACTTCTACATTTCTTTTTATTGAGCTCAATTTAATATAATGCCAGAATTTACTTTCCTTTCATTATGCGCAGAGTTCCACCACATGGGACGTCTCCTCGTGCATGGACTGTTTTGTTGTTTTATCGTTCTCACTTTTACATTTTACGGCTGAACTGTCAATTTATTTTTTATTGATCACTTATTATTTACATTATTTATACTTTTTAAGTTCAAATACTAGTTAAAATTTCACATTTTATGATTTGCGGTTTATGCGGGCGCCCGCGATTGCTGCTGCACAGCGCAAAGGATGATGGTCGACTAGCGTTCAGTGTTAAAATTTCCGTTTGGCGACGTCTCTAAAACCAGTTCATTTCACCCCCCACCATACGTCTCGTCCTCAGTATTGAAATGTTCCGTCGGGCTTAGTATCACCTTTTCAACTTGCCACTCACCGATTTCCGTCAACAAAATTCTTTCAGTGTTAATCACTGGCTATAAATAAACTTTCATTATGCTTCATAACCATATATGGTCATGAAACTCTCACTGGCAATCACCTCACCTTATGGGGGCCTCATCTTCACATGTTATAAAATTTATAAAATTAAAAAAATAATATTTATGTAAATTTTGCCCCATTAGATGTTCATGATTGCTCCAACACCAGCGTTCGTGTTTTAAAACTTTTCGTTTCACCGGCACTGTAGTTAATTAACTGTTTTGCACTTTACTATTACATGGTACACTTTGCTAGATAGGCCGATTATAGTATTTTCGGTCTATCGTACACGCCTGTGGCCACCGTTGATTTATGACTGCTCTGTTTGATGACTGCTATTCAACTGGTCGGCATCGCTCGCATGGTTGCATAGATGCAAGGCGTTGGGCGTTGGTCACCCTGCCCGCCAACATGTGTCAGTTTTATAACGCCTTCTCTGATTGGCGGGTCAATCGAATGTTCAGCTCTGGAATTTCTTTTAATTCTCCACGTGGTCAATTCTACGTATTTCTAACACGCACTCCGCATTCTTGTACCATGACGTACATTGGTCGACGCTACAACCCGTTCACAAAAGTCACACACTGGGTGTTTAGAAAGTGTTGTCTAAAATGGTTGCTCCGGATTATTAATTATAAAAACCCTATCCCTTAGATATGTCTCGTTACAGAACCCCCCCCCCAATGAGAGGTTTTATGCCGAAGCATAAAAACTCATAGCCTAAACCCTAAGAGGACCAGCAAGGATATGGTGCCACAACCCTCCTTAATTCCTTACTAAAATCATGGGTAACCCCCTAGTCTGGTGACTGCGGTCGCACCTGCATGACTTTATTGGACTTCCCGCTCAGGATCCCAACACCATAAAACCACACAGGCACGCAACGCCCCTGCCCTGACGCACCGGCCAGCACAGGTACGCCCCCACAGTACCACCAGACTCTGTAACATTCAATAAAAACATCAATAACTGGCCTTTCATAATACCATATCGTCAACTGATTTGGTTTCCTCTTAGTTGTACTGGTTTGCCTTTTGCAAAGTACTGGTTTTTCTACTTAACTCCTAATACAAATACATTTGTTATACTTTTGTACACAATTACCTAATACAACATAATAAACATTCCAAACGAACATTATCATTATCAATATCATATTACAATAAACGTTTCACTTCTGAATCTGAACAAAATTTACCAACATTACTACTTTACTCTCAATTTTCTACTGCATACTCCATTTATGACCCTATAACCTCAACTCTGAACTTCTATTTAACATTTCAGTCCTTTAACTTTAATCATTTACCATTTACTATTCAATTCAAATCTCAACCATAAATTTAAATTCATTACCAAAATTCATCTTTTAGAATATTTTAAATTAATTTAATTCCAACTTTTTTCAAAACACTGTAGGTTACTTTAATTACATTATTCAAAACAATTTCATTTCATTTAATGTCATCTTGCATTTATTTAATTTCATAATAAAATCATTTATCATTTTTATAACCTTCAAATCAGAAACTTTCAAATTTATTACCCAGATTTCGGTCTTTTAAACAGTTTACATTAATTTATGTTCATTATAAAGATTCATGATTACATACTGTTAATTATTCACTTCAAACAAAGTATTATTACTGACATGACCTCAAACAAACCTGTAAATTGACTACATTAAATACAGTGTCCACATAACACCATGTATCAGCAGATATCTTATCATAACAACTTAATAAACCGTTTACCATTAAATAATAAAAATAAATGCTGCCAGAATATTACCTACCTTCATAAGACGTTAAACTCCCCAGGTTGCCAACATATTTTGTTACGGGTCTAAAAGGGAGGGGTTTTTATTTTATTAAAAATTTTGTAACAATTCATTTTCATCTGCGTGGTCCGTCCCATGGCAATATAAATTGTAGCAAACAAAGAACTGTAAGGTGAAGTCAGTACAATGGAATGTGCGTGTCGCCCACAACTGTTGAATTCTTGGAACTGCAATACTGTGTTACGCGCAACCACGACCATGAGCTCGGACGGGACGCTAAGCAGATCAACCGACACTGCCAAAAATGGCGCAAAAACGAAGTTTTGTGAAACATACGGTCCGAGCTGGAGGAAGTATGGCTAAGTCACGCCTACTCCAATGACGTAAACCAGTGGCAGTGTAATTTCGTCAACGTCCAAAACACGGGAATTGTACGTGGTACCATGAACAGTGACGATGAGTTTGACGACTAAGGCATTATAATTTCCGTCATGCCTAACTGCAAGTGGGAGAAGTTGTTTGTAGCGCTCCCCCCAGTCGACTAGTAACATAGGCCACGCGTGGTCAAACTAAATTTTCCACCCGGGCAAATAAAAAGGTCGGCCAACTATAACAGAATGTCTGAATAAAAGTGTTATCAAATTAAAATAACATGACTCGGTAAACAAGTATAGTGCACCAAATCAACAGGACAATAACAGTTTTAAAACAAGAAAGGAGTAGTGCGAGTGATACGCCATGCGGTCAACGTAGATGCCATGGTAAACTGTATGGTAATCAAATCCAATTTTATCATAATCATGTTTGCAGGGAAATGTAAAGTCAGTAATAAAAAAGGGGGTTGAAAGAAAAATCTAACACACTGGAGAAAAATGGAGTTTATGAAATACACTGTGCAGAATGTGATGCTATTTATATCGGACAATGTGGGCGTGCTCTGAAACATCGCATTTCTGAACATACGAAGGCGATTTTAACCAATACATCTAATACAGGTTTTGCAGATCATTGCTTACAACACAATCACTTCATAGACACAAAAAACATAACACTACTCCACAACATACAAAAAGGTAAAAAAATGGATTTGTTAGAAATTTTAGAAATTAAAAAAGCAATAAAAAATAACAAAAATTTAACCAATGAACAGACTGAATTTTGTGTATCCCCTTTATTAAAATCTGTTATTTAGTTTAGTTTATTTTATATTATTTTGAATGTTCATCATTATTTTAAATTTTGCATTCAGTTATATTTAGTTCAGTTAATTTTATATTTTGCATTCATGATTGTATTTAGTGTTTAAAGACACCTGACCTTCCCTTGTCTCATGCACACACTCCCCCCCTCGCCATCACAACACAGATGTTCCAGATACGCCCTAAACAGATGTTTACCACCTACACTCCTCTAACATCCTGTGTTCAGTAATTTCATTCACTTGCTCTTTGACAATGGCTTGAGTTAGTCGAAACAGCTGTCAGAGTTAATTAAAAAAAATAAAAAAAAAATTTGTGAAACTTACCAAGTGTTTTTATATATTTTACAAAACCTTTGTATTAATATGTTTCACCAAGTGCCCAACGAGTCGTCAATCAATATCGTAAAAAGGGGTTTTATAATGTAATAAATGTGTGTGTGCAGCAATCTGGGCCGCCTTAATAAAATAACAATTAAATAAGTAGAATAAGTTGGTTGCAACATTTAATTTTTGTTTTTGTATATGTATATGTCCAGAATTAGAAGGAGAAAAAATAACGCTATAAAATCATAAGTTTAAAATGAAGTAGAGTCAATGTACTTTCACTAGAATGTTTAAAAAATATATAATTTGGAGTAAAGAGCTTGTTAAAATTTATTAGTGGAGGAAAGCGTAAGTTTGATTTGAAGTTTAATAAAATGAATTAGTAGCATAACCATGTTTTAAGTTAATTATTACGCCACATTACCATCACCTATCCAGTATGGAAGATTTCGCTTAACGAACCTGGCAAAAAGTTTGATTTAAAGGATTTAAAGGTTTCGATTTTGAACCATAAAAAAAATCGTGGCGACCGAATAATAGTTGGGGATCTTCTGAGAGCGGGAAGTCAGAGTGGCGTGAGACTAAGGTAAGTAAAAAGTGTAGAAAATAACAATTTTATAGATGAACATGTAAACTTAAACACTCTTGCCCTTATAAAAACTTAGATAGTTTCGCTATCTGACCACCCTTAATTCAGAAAATTCCCCAGAACGTTAGACGAGTTTTATTGGCACAGAAGACTAGGAAATGGTTATGGCGTAATGACTACTCTAACACATATTCATGATAATTCAAATACTATTTTATTTACTATAAAAATTAACTTCTTTCTTTTCCTTGTTTACTTTTTCTATAATTTTGTTAATAATGTTACAATATCAAAATATGTAAATTCTATATATTATACAAACCAGTACTCTCTTTAACGTTTTTTTTCTCCCCTTTATTACATCACTCACTCTCTCGTTCTCTTTACATTTGTTACCCCCCGTTTATTGAGCTCATTACCACTTCTCTTTACCGACACATTTCTGGCCAAAAATAAACGAACTTGTAAATTTATCTACTCCTTATATTTAGAGGCACATGGTTCAAACTACGGTAAACTATGTCATTTTCGCATTCTTCACAGAACTATCCACACTCACTTTCTGAACATTTTTTCTGGCGGTATTATAAACTGTTTGCTGTTTGCTGTTATACGGTTTAAATTCACATTTTGGTAGACCTACTTAGAACTTTTCCGTCTACCAAAAAAATCTTCCGAGGCTACGGTTAGTTTTACGTCCGCTCTGTTTGATGACTGCTATTCAACTGTCTGCGAGCGTTGTTCGCAGTTGGATAGATGCAAGGCGTTGGGCGTTGGTCCGGCTGCCCGCCAACGTGGGTCGATTCTATAGCGCCTTCTCTGATTGGTTGGTTTAAAATGTTCTAGACGTCCAGCCAACAAATTCTGCAACTTTTGCTGCCTGACGAAATTGGCGTGTTACAATTGCACATTTGCCATAATTCACAGACGTCCTGAGTTGTAGGTGATTAGGTAACTCGTCTCTTCAGACTGACGCCAGACACAAACACAGATGGGTGTTTCACAATAAAATTGTATGCATTTTGTTAAAATAAAACAGGTTCCCCAGAGGTTGAACACTGTTGTATAAGGACTAAATTAGGGGTCCTACTGATTCTTGTTGTCTGTTTTATTATTATTATTATTAAAGTTTTGTTTTTTATTATTAATTTTTTTTATTGATTTATTCTACCCAATTCAATCTATTATTGAATCCAATATGAATAAATCGGTTCACTTACTCTTTGACGTCGTTTATTAATTTTCATTAGATTGTTTATAATGCTTTTTGTTCAGTATCTTGAGTTTGTATCTGAATAAGTTGCGTTGACTTTTCTGCCTTTTGCTGCGGTGGGTCAATCGGTACTTTCCGGTATAGACATTTACATAAACACAACATGTACATGATACTTACTGTCAGTGATAATATGTTGAAGATCTTAGATAATATTGTTGGTGAGAATCATTAAATTTGAATGTTCGCTCTGGCTTCTGGTACCAACCGTCTCTTGTTGCTTACCTAAGCTGTAATTCTATTTTTTCCAATAAAGGTCAACACTTTAAGTTGTTCATAAAACAATAGTTGTTTATTTAACTCAAGTAGAATAGTTATTGTTACAATGTTATTATTTATCTTCCTTTTTTAAAATAATTAAAATTGAACATGGACTCTTCAAATAATTAAATGCTCAGGGTGGTATGACTGCATTTGGCAAGTCGATTATTTTCTGTTTGTAAATAATTAGATTATGATGCTTTATAACATTAGTAGGTTCTTTGAGTCTGCAAGATACACTTCTACAATAAAATGCACTACTGTGATAATGAGTAAGCGGAGAATAAGAATATTAATTGTTGGTTTAACATAACAAAATATGAACGATTGTTCATTGTTTACAATTGAGGTTAGCAGCGGTTCATGTAACCTTGCTTATTTAAAATTGATTAATTGATGCTTCTTTAAGGCATTACTTATTTAGTATATCATTATAATTTATTAAATTCAGTGTTATGTTCCTGAATAATCTCCAAGATTGGATATAAATAAAACAGGTAATTCAAATTAATTCGCTACGACTAGGTTACACTCATGTGTGACTCCGAGTTCAAGTACTACAATTAAATACAATAACATCTTAAAATTATTAATTGTCAGGGTTCATTTTCCCCTCATTGATCATTCAATGTCTTTTCTTAAACTAATATAATTGATTCAATAAAAGAATTAAAATTGTCATTATTAAAATCTTTCATTTTGATTAGTGTTTAATTGATTTTTTCTAAGTCCCCTTCCTTGTGGAATTTGGGTTATTTATCAATTAATTCAGACAAATTAGATCCGCTATTAGCGTTCTTTAATTAATGAATGATTTACTATATATAATATAATGGTCATTTGCACTGATACTTGCATAATCTGTTGATTCGAAGAATTAACACTTTTTTAACTTTTTATAATTAATTAATATTTTAATTAATTTTTGTAAATGCACTTCACACACTGCCTATACGTATGAACTCCGTAATAGAACACTTAAAAATAGACTGCACTGTCTTCTCGGGTTGGCCTAACCTCAACTTGAAGTTTCGAGGTTAGACTGTGTATTAACAGCTGTTGGCTGTCAGACCCATGTTGTGATGGACGTTCCGCTAATGTGGAGTATCTCTCATTGTTGATGATAGACTGGCTATGGTTACCTGGTCGGGATTCTACACTTCGTATTTTTTAATGAGCTCTGATTGGCTAATTGTCTTTATGTCGTGTACTCTCGGTGAGGTTCATCAAAATAGATGCTTAACATAGTGTCAGTAGCTGGGTTCAAGATTATGATTTATTGGTCACACACCCAAGCGCCAAGGGCTTGTCACTTTTTAATTATTTCTTATAAGTCAAATATCTTATCTATAATTACACTGACAATATTTTTATCATTCCCATCGTTTCTATTTTTTGATTACGAGTAATTTGCATACCCTCATCTTATAGTTCTGATTTGGGATTGATAAAACCGCACTTGGTATAAATTCATAATATTTTTAAGTTATTTAATACTTTAAATACATTGTTTTTATCCCGTGTTTTTGTGGTGATAACATATTCTAACAATATTATTCACTTTTCCCTTCTAGTCATGTACAAATAATTATAAAATATCTATTTTCATAGGTTCAAATCCTAGGCTTACTGTTACATATTTTGTTTATCAATAATATTATACTAACAGCAGTTGTTAATAACATTTTATTATGGCCTATGCATAATGCATTGCTCATTATCACTTCTGATAGTGTCCTTTTTCTTTATCATTTGGTTTTATTACCTTAACTATCGTTTGTTAGGTGAGTTTACTATACTCTAGAAAGTTACATTTTTACATGAGTTGTAATCCTTTCAAATTATTCTCATTATTGTTTGAATATCTCTTATCAGTGTTTTGATAACACTGTTATTATTGTGCAGTAGTTCATTCTGCATTTATACTGATAATTGCTTTGGTTTAAATTTACCAAGATTACTTGCATCTAGCTGTCAACATGGTTTATTTATTATTATTGTTATTATTAGTATTTAGGTGGCTATAATCCTTGGATTCACTTATTTGAACGTTATTCTGCCTCATTCAATGTTATTAGTTGAATTCCTATTCTTTTATGATAAGTTTACAAGATAATTTTGTTGCATCGTGCACCCATTCTATGTCAGGCATATAGTCATATTAAATTACATCAATTCAACTTTTATATTTCCTTATTACATTATCTATTGTACAATAAATGTTCCTTATATTATCTATTTATGTCACACTATAACACATTTTAATTCAACATTGCTTTAGCCTTATTTTTCTATAGTTTTAGTGAAAACTAATTGACCAGATTAGGTTATGTTATATTCTAAATATGCAACAATGGATTACTGTCAGTTTTGTATTTCTACATTATATCTGATTTATTTAACATTATGTAGCACTGGTATATTTATTGTTTATTATTAGATTACATTTTGTTTATCTTTTACAGTCTTTATTATTGGTAATTAGTGGTTATTTACAATTTCAATTCCACTTTACAATTGGTCATTAGTGTTTTGGACATAGTCCTTTTTTCATGTCTACACATCATTTAGCTATGAATAACTCATACTGTTATTCATTCTCTTTATTACTTTTTGTGTTCAATAATTAACTCTTATTGAGTACTGTTTGTATTATATTGTCAAGGAAGGTATTCACTTAATAAGTTTAGGTCAGTGTCAATTTTATAGCTTAGGGATTTAAATCTTGTTGTTTATTCCATTTATACTTTCTTCTTTTATAATAATTCTTTTATTGGCATATGTTGATTCATTATAATTCATATTATCTCCCTTTTTGTGTTTGACCTGTATATTTTCTTCTTCTCTTCACTGATACTTTCCTCACTCTTAATAAGTTTCTTCATGGTGTTGTTTTCACTGGTTTCCTTCTCATTGTTAATAGGTTTCTTCATGATGTTGTTTTACTTGTTTCCTTCTCACTGTTTGATAAGTTTATTCATGATTTTGTTTTCATGGGTTTCCTTCCCACTGTTAATAGGTTTCTTCGTGATGTTGTTTCCCTTGTTTCCTTCTCACTGTTTGATCTATTGGGTAATTATGTATGTCGTCTCGTCGTTAGTCTTGCTTTATTTTCTTTAGTTGCACATTTACTGGTAATTCCTTCTTCATTTTATTCACTTGGTTTAGCTTATAATACTTCCTTTTTTATCCATGATCGTATGCTTGACCTTGTAGGTATTCTTATTTGTAGTGGCTTTCAACTCATTTGTGGTATGTTGGTGTTGGTAGTGTTATATGTACCATTACACTGTATGAATTAAAACTGGTTGCAATTATTAAAATTATTTACTCTCCTGATTCGTCCCGTTACAATAACCTTACTACATAAGTACATTTAACACATGTAAACCAAATACAAAATGATATACAATATACGTCATTAACTGTTCTTGTCAACCACAAATCATTACATTATTCAGGCCAGTAATTAAAACCATTAACTCAAATAATTAAATGTTCATTAACAATAACTGTCTAACCTCCATCGTCAAAAATTAATCTGATACCCACATTACACATTTCAGTTTTATTTACATACATTATATGTTTGCCATTAATATAATAACCATTTAAATTCATTCTATCCAATCTGCCACAACAATAGTCTACAGAATTACTCCTTATTGTTTCATCATAAAACTTATCTACATTAGGTATGTTACAGTCTCCCTCCGTATTATTTGTCATCATTACATATTTTATAATTTCATCATCATAGTAATCATCCACTACTAATACCCCAATTCTATCACCAGGTAAGTGTTTATTCTTAACCAGATAATCATCATTTGTTACTGTACTCATTACTACACAAGGCAAGTTTTTTATATCAACTCTCTCGATATTTAAAATCTCCATTAACTCTTTATAATCTCTATTCAACTTAAACAACTCTCTCTCTCTTTCTCTCATTATTATTATCACTCTCCCATCCCCATTTCTTTCTCTCATTCCATGCGGAGGGCAATACAACAACATTAATACACCATCTGGCCTTACCAGATACACAAAAATAACCTAGTGGACTATTTGCCGACCCATTGTCACCCAAATATCCTATTGAGGAACCCTTGATCCTTGTCCTCCCTAAACACATGTGAAGCCTTTGCTCCACATTTAACCCTGGAAAAATCTGCCCTCCACACCTTATTCTACTTAAACTACTTACTTACTTACTTACTAGCCAACGCCCACCCTTGGCTGTTGGGCCATTAGGCGGCGCGCTGACCAGTAGAGACGTGAGAGCCTTGCCGTACCATCTTCGTCTTGGACTTCCGTGTCTGAAATCAAGGCTGGACATGCAATTAGGTGATCTGCATTCATGGAAGCGTATCCACAGAGAACACATTCAGGAGACGACAACACGCCAATGCGGTGCAGGTGGGAGGCCAGGTAGTCATGACCGGTTGTAGTTCTAAAAAGAGCAACACTAGTTGCTCGGGGTAGAGTTCTGTTGATGGGGCCGTCCGTAACCAATGTTGCCCATCTTTTTCCCACACAGGCTCTTAATTGTTTTTCTTTTAGCCATAGGCTTATTGAGGAATTTATTCGTGCTTTCGCAGATGCATATGAGCTGGGGGTCTCCGGCTGAGGTAGTGCTGCGCCCATTTTGGCGAGGATGTTGGCTTTTTCATTTCCCATGATGTTGACATGGCTGGGTACCCATTGCAGTTCAATCTGCCAGCCTAATTGTACAAGGTTCAAAATGGTTCTAAAAGGTTGTAAAATGGTTGTAAAAGGTTCTACTTAAACTCTCTTCGTATTCTCTTTCTAACTCAATAACGCTCACTACTATTACCCCACTATTAACTTCTACTCTCATTAAAATTTCATCATCACCACTATTATTCAATGTTATCTCACTATTATTAAATGTATCATTCTTAGATACCCCGTTTTTATCTATATCACTATTACTCTCATTCAACATGATCTCACTATCATTATTATAGTTATCATTGTTAATTTCTCTATTACTTACCTTGTCTACTGTCACCTGTTTTGTGCTTAAACTAACACCCTTACGATTGTCCCTTATATTTCCGTTATTTCCACTTACCTTGTCAACTGTTGTTTCATTATTTGCACCTATACTAACAGCATTTTCTGTCAACCTATCATTGTTATTACTTTCACTATCAGAATCGCTTACCTCGTCAACTATAACCTTGTTATTATTATTAATTATCTCCCCATTATAATTATCACTTGTCTTGTCATCTATCGCTTCATTATTTATATTCTCGTTACACTTACCTGTATCTATTTTCCACACTTTCATTTTCTCAATGCTTTATTTTTGTGACTCGATGAACTCATCACAACGTTCATTAAACTGCTTTACTATGGTGGTATTTATTTCATTAAATTTTACATTCATATCACCCCTCAGTTCGTTCAATTTACTGTTTTGTTCATCTAATTTACTTTCTAATTTGATATTTTGTTCGTTAAATTTTACGTTCTGTTCATTGAGAGTACGCTTTACTTCATCGAATCTACTTTCACTTTTAACATCTTGTTCTTTGAATTTTTCATTGAAATTACTATTTATATTCTCAGACATTGTTTTCATCAAGTTAAATATATCATCCATCGACAACTTTCTTACTGTAGTTGTCATTGGAGTGGATTCTGCTTTCGCATGACTCATTATAATTGACTTGGTTAAATTACTTTCATTTGTTCCAGTTGGAGTTGTCTCCATACACGAATCACTCATATCAGCTGACCTGGGTAAATTAAGTTCTTTGAACTGGTTCACTGAAGGTGAATGAACTTCTGCCTCCCCCGTCAAAGTTACGTCAGTCAAACTGACCTTATTTTCATTATTTTCCATCGTATTAAATTTAATTCAACAGTTAATACAATGAAATATTTAATTCAGTGTAATTTTGTATATAAAAATTACTCTTCAATTCAATGTGTTACTATGAGCACTTTCCGTTACACTAGAACATAACCACACTTATATGTAACGTAATTATATACGGCAATTTCAAATAGGACACCGCTTACCACAACCTGTCTTGTACTTCAAAGAAGGCCTAAACCCATATGAATAAATTCATATGAGTTATCCTGGCAGGGTCACCATTTGTAACAATATTAACGTTTACAAATCCGCCCACGTGACTTCTACTTACCTCGTGCAATCTTTTTACGCATTACCCTGATTACATCTTACCCTGACTTACCAAAACAGAAGACTCCAAGATTATTTACAGGTCGCCACCAATATTTTTAAAAGGATAAATATGGAAACCTTAATACACTTTCCCCTTATTGAATTTATTTACTTACCAGGTTCGTTTTAGGCGAGATTTTCCATACAGGACAGGTTATGGTAACTTGGCGTAATAACTACTCTCTACGTATGGTTATTATAATATAAAAATCTGATTTTATTTTAAGTCAAATTACCAATTTCTTAGTTATTGTAATAATCAAACAAAATTGCTGGACACCAAATTGTCCAGTGAAGATTGATACTACAGAAATTATGAAAATAAAAAATATTCAAACACAAATTATACTATTGCAAATCAGTACTTGATAATTTTCCCCTTTCATTTCACACTTGCTCTCTCACTCTCTTTAATTACTCCCCTTTTTGAGATCTCATTCTTTATTTGTGTACACCTTCTGTTTTTTAAAAGTAAATGATGAATTGGTATTAAATTGATTGTTTTCACTGCTACTTATCTACACGTGGACCACGTTGTTGCATACTGCGTGGTAAGTCCGCTTTTTACTCCAACACCAATGTTCGTGTTTTAAAACTTTTCGTTTCACCGGCACTGTAGTTAATTAACTGTTTTGCACTTTACTATTACATGGTACACTTTGCTAGATAGGCCGATTATAGTATTTTCGGCCTATCTTACATGCCCGAGGCCACCGTTGATTTACGACTGCTCTGTTTGATGACTGCTATTCAACTGGTCGGCGTCGCTCACGTGGTTACATAGATGCAAGGCATTGGGCGTTGGTCAGCCTGCCTGCCAACGTGTGTCGGTTTTATAACGCCTTCTCTGATTGGCAGGTCCATCGAATGTTCAGCTCTGGAATTTCTTTTAATGTCCCATATGGTCAATTCTACGTATTTCTAATACGCACTCCGCATTTTTGTACTATGTCGTACCTCGGTCGACGCTACAAGCCGTTCACAAAAGTCACACTCTGATTGTGTAGAAAGTGTTGTCTAAAATGGTTGCTACGAATTATTAATTATAAAAACCCTATCCCTTAGGTGTGTCTCGTTACAGTTATTCTGTAAAATTTGTAAATATTTAAATACAAAATTATAATTAAGTAATTAGAATAATTAATTTAATTTGGAAAGTCTAATTCTCCTTTTAAGAACCTCCAAAATAATTAAATTCATTACATGTTCATGTGTTTAACAAGAGTTACATTGTTTTTATTTGCACTGTGAAGATGTAATAATTTATTATTCATTCATTTAGTGGTGTACGTGCCTGAATTGTGATAGCCTCACTGTGTATATGTGTCATCACATGCACATGTGTGTATGATGAATTCTATTATGTTATATGTTACCTACATTGCAGAAATATGGTAGCTGTGAATGGCAAAAATAGAGATTTTTACTAAGCAGAAATGATATTAATTCAGTTTATTGTGACAGTTGTATAACTGATTCTTAATAATTTATTACAGGATGTACTGGGTACACCTACAGGTGCGAATGCCACAAAGTGTCGCCTGATGTTTCCAAACCTAAGCATGTTGGATCTGAGTAACAACCAGTTGCGAGAGATACCTCTCAGCATCCATGAGCTCAACAACCTGTCAGTTTTGAATGTCAGTGGCAATCCAGGTAACAGTTTTCTTTTTTTGAACTAACGTGTGTGTGGTTAGTATAAATTGAGTCAGCATTATGCGGTATATATGTTAGCGATCGGCAGAGTGAAAGCCTGTCATTAAGTACTTTATGGCAGGCCCGTTACAAGCCTCTCATACACTTTCTTCTTTCTGATTGGCTGGTGGTTTATTTATTACATATCGTGACACTTGAGAAATTTATAAGTTGAAGTGTTCACGGGACTTTTCCAGCCTTAACCACAGTACTGTGGTCCTAATGTATATCATCTCACGTTAGCGTTACTTGTTTCCACTGAAGATGGCAGTCAGTGGAACTGCCGAAACGTTTCATTTTGTCATAAACTTTAAACCATGGCCAATTAGCCCGGTAAGTAATTTTAACCAAAATTAGCTCAACTGTTTCCACCTTGTCATAATTTTTCAGTAACAACAGTCGTCAGACCCGTTGCATGAGAAATTCATTTTCCATCACTTCAATATCTGCTATTATTGGTTAGTTTATACTTAAAGCCATCTGTGTTTGCTTAAGAAGATATAAAGGTAATAACAATTTACAAACACCCAAGAAGACTATTACTTTACTACCCTGGTTACCGCGATCTTTTTTACGCACTTACCTTTAAATACAATCAGAAGATTCCAAACAGCCCTCAAGGTCACCACCATATTTTGAAGAGTAAATATGGGAAACTATTACACTCTTCCCCAAAAGAAATAATTTAGATAGTTTTCTCCCTTAATTCAAAAACTTACACTGGTTCGTTTAGGCGGGGTTTTTCAGCACAGAAAATAAGGTTAGGTTTTGGCGTAATAAGTACTCTAACACATGGTCATGCTACTAAACAAATCTTATTTGTTTTAATTAAATATTAAATTCTTTCTGTTCTTTATAAAATAATACACAAACTATTATGCTTTAAATCATTACATATATAACTCTTCTACTACAAACCAGTACTTTTCTCTTTACACTCTTACACACTCTCTCACTCTCTTTACATATCTTTTCAACCCCCTTTTTTATAGAGCTCTTACTTACTCTTATTGATTTTAAATTTATATTAACTTTACTTCACTTTTGGCTGGTTAAATTGGTTTTTGTACTGTACTTAGCTGCACGTGTGTCCAGATGTTGCGCACTATGTGGATTAACCCATATACTTCACTGCACTGTCGGCCAACTTTAACATCCTACCAAGCACCCGAGGCTACTACGGTTAGCTTACGTCTGTTCTGTCTGAAGGTGTTCTGCCGACTGCGACCAGTTGGGCTCACTTGGGTACGCTCTTTGTGCTTATTGCCGTGTGGCTCCACCGGATGCCCACTTCATCCCTTGCCTTCACTCATAGATTATTTATTGATCATGGACGTCTCTCGAAGCCGGAAATTCGTTTTACATTAAAACACGTGGTGTGCTTATTACGCAGTATGGCCACGTGCTCGTCCTGTGACTCAAATACCCTTTGTTCTAGTTTCCCACACATCTCCCACAATAAAATTTTATAAAAGAATTATATACGTTGATAATTATTGAAAATGATTAAAACAGTGTTTCAGCCCATTTTGTCCTGTTACAAAGATTTTTCTCTTAATGACTTGAAAAATAAATAATTGTGAAATAGTAATTCAAAATAATTAAACATATCTGTCATCGTAAAACTTTTTTAATTTTTCTTTAATTACATGGTGAAAATACTATTGTTATGATGGTCTTTCATCATCGTATGGTACAGTGGAAAACAAAATACAAGACATCAATAAAGCCACTAAAAACCAGCTCTAATTATCACAATTAACAGTTTGTAATCAACAAGTTATTCAACAAGATTATTTTCGTACAACAATTCAAATTAATCTGTCCACATAAATAATGTCAATTATAATAGTGTCTGCACTATAATCACTTTTTACTAATACACTACGTGAAATGCACTATGTAAATCACCCGACAATAACTCGAACCTTACTTGAATAAATCGCCACTTAAACTGAAAACTGACCTTTGCTGAATGCCTATATTTATACCCCACTGATATGCCAGATTAATCTGTCACTTTGGATGACGTGTTAAACAGGTGCTCTCGAATCCACTAGAAACGGTGTCCTTGAACACACTGCGCTGACTGGTACGGTCTGGAATAGACTCAATAGTTGACGCGTAATTGTCTTTCATCTCAAAGTAGCAGCAATATGTACTCACACACACATTACAGCTGTGATAGCCAAGATAATTGTAGAACATTCCGTATTACATAACACTATTGTTCTTGTTTCTAGATATCTGTGAGTTACCGCCGCAAATGGGTTTGTTGTCACGGTTATGGAATCTGAACACGAGGGGTTGCAGTTTGCAGGAACCGTTGAAATCTATGATAGACTCAAAAAAATACAAAACAATGGATGTAATTGGTTACTTAAAGTCTGTTCTCGAAGATGCCAAACCATATGCCAGAATGAAGCTGATGATCGTCGGTGTTCAAGGAATTGGAAAAACGTCACTGCTGGAGCAGTTGCGACAAGAAGGCAGTGGCACGTTTAAGAAAAAACCTGTTGAGGTTAGATTTACGTAGATTTAGAAGTCGTAAATATAATTTATTTATAAACTGTAAATTTTAAGTTTTAGTTTTACTACTAATGAACTAGATACATGAAACAATATAACAAAAGAAGTTGTTTTGATTGTTCATCTTCTTTTTTCTCTTTTTTCACAGTACTAAATAATATAGAATATAGAACTTTCACTTGTGAAACTTACTTGTTTTTCTTTCCGTACGTGTTTCGGCGTGGTGTTCGCCTTCGTCAGCAGTTTGAGACAGACTGGCCAGTAACTCGTAATGGTTTTTGTTTGGAAGGTTTAGTGGGGGTGGTGTCTGGAGGAAGGGGATTGGCGCGGGGATCCAAATTATTGTTAGTTTTATGTATAATTGTGTCAAACAGTGTGTGTGATTTATAGTTTAATTGGTCGTTAAGTATGTTGTTTGGTTGTGTCTTGTAGTGTTTGTATATTTCATATTGTTGTGCTGTGTTAAGTTTTCGACTTTTGGGTAAGTAGTGTAATATCTCAAGATTAGTATCTATGTTGATGTAGCTGTGGTTTTTTGTGTGTTTGTGTGTGGCAAATGCAGAATGTATATTGTTGTTGGATAAAGCTTTTAGGTGTTCAGAGTAACGAGATGAAAAAGATCTTCCCATCTAGCCTATATAGAAACTATTGGAATCATTACAATTTAATTTGTAAACACCTGTTTTGTTGTATTTGTCTATGTCCGTGTTTGTATCATTGATGTGTTTTTTGATGGTATTGTTTGTTCTGTATGCTATTTTGTACTTGTGTTTCCTGAATGTGTTGGCGATTTTGTGTGTGTTGGAGTTATGGTATGTGAGTGTGATGTATTTAGTTTGTTGTGTGTTGTTGGTATTTAGTGTTTTGTTGTTTTTGTTTTTGATGTAGTTTGTTTATTATCCGTTTTTTATTGCTATATATTTGATTGTGTTGAGTTCATCGTTATAGTCCTGTTTACTTAATGGTATTTTAGTTAGTCTATGGAGCATATGGTTGAAGGCCGCATGTTTATGTTGTGTTGGATGGTTTGATGTGTTGTGTATAACCATGTCAGTTGTGGTTGGTTTTCTGTATATTTTATAAGTGTGTGTATTGTTTGTTTTGTTAATAGTTAGGTCCAGAAAATGTATACTATTGTTTTTTTCTATTTCCAGTGTAAATTTTAGTTTGTGGTGTATTGTGTTTATGTATTTGTGGAAGTTTCCAACCTGCCTTATATTGCCATTGAATAAAAGTAATATATCATCCACATACCTGTGCCAATAAACGATTTTGTTGGTGTATTTGTTGTTGTTTATTATGTGGTTCTGTTCTATGTTGTGTATGAATATTTCTGCCAGTATTCCTGATATGCGGGAGACCATCTGTTTGTGTGTATATCTTGTTGTTGTATGAGAAGTACTTTTGTTCTGTAATTATTTTGGTGAGTGTGATGATCTCATGTATGTGTGTTTCGGGTATGTTGTTTTGTCTGAGTAAATGTTCTAGTGTTTGTATGGTTTCTTTAATGGTGTAAAATAAATTAACAATAATTTCATAATGGAGAACACAGAGAATAAAATAAATACAGCTGACGTAACTGCTATGAATGAGTCGGGAAATCAGTCAATGACCGAATCAGCGGTAATGGACGAGGTCAGAGTTCTTTCAACTCCTGTCTCGACTAGGGATAGTGATAAAACTGATGACGAAACGAGAAATTGGTTTCGTGAGACAATGGGGGAGATTAAACAAATGTTTAATGATAATAATAAGAGATTTGATGATAATGACGATTTTTTGCGTAAAAGTGTTAGTGAATTAAGGGTTGATATTAATAGTTGTTTTGACATGAATGAAACCAATTTTAATGAACTTAAGGGCTAGATTAATGAAATAAAGGGGGATATGAACAGTAAATTAAATGCCTTTGTAATGGGGCAATTTTGAAGGGTCTATTTTTTATTTCATTTGATAATTATTTGGGGGACAATCTGTTTGGGCACCCTTTATGGCCACCAAGACCTGCTTTGTGTAACACCCTATATTCAAATCCGTGCCAGTCCGTGCCTAGAACAAGAGAGATAAAGACATTGGAATGCGGGGGTGTGCGGGCTCATGTGCCGTGGTTGATAATCTCGACGCCAAAGTCATCAACGGAACTGAACAACACGTGGGTAATTAACCTGCCATGTGAGCGCATCAACCAATCAGAGCGCAGGCTGACGGAAGTGAACATTACCGATGCTTAGCTTGGCGTCAGGCAGTTGACAAAATAGCGTACGTCTTGCCAGACGTACGCTAAGACTCGTGGGCCCTAAGTGACGAACCGACCAACCCCATTATATATCCGAAAATGTGTACAACAGTGTAAACCAGTATGGAACAGTGAACGCAAAGAAAGTTTTATTGAAAGTGAAACCATAAACTTTTGGACATCAAAAAAGAGAACTTTG
This sequence comes from Magicicada septendecula, assembly GCA_034769895.1. Taxonomy (NCBI): domain Eukaryota; kingdom Metazoa; phylum Arthropoda; class Insecta; order Hemiptera; family Cicadidae; genus Magicicada; species Magicicada septendecula. The sequence continues at coordinate 407,142,363 of CM068375.1, forward strand.
TGAGACGCACCACGCGGTCGCGGGAAGGACGCCACACATGTAACAGTATACAACCGAAACTATTATTATTATTTTTTTACATAAAAGGGGGCAATCAGGTATGAATGCGAGTGTGGGCATTGCTGGGTCGCCTTGATTAGAGTTTAAGTTAGTTCTTTAAGACTATTATATTTTTTTTCAGTAAGAAATGATCTTTGATAATATGTATACCTTGTTTATATGATTTGGAGTATAACTCCGGGAGAAAAGAAAACAACTCAAGAATGACAAAGAATATTTACCGTAGATCAGAAGAAATAAATTAATATGTTTGGTTAATATATTTTTTTTTTGGAAAGAAATTACGTAACTGTCAATGATAGTTTTTGAGTCTAAATAAATGGAAAAACAATAAAATTTAATGTCAAAGAATTGCTAAATAAATATAACTATAATGCCGAAATTGAGAGTATAATTTATTGAAGAGTGTTAACCTGAGTCACGCTTATTCTTCATGAATTCGTGCGAAGAACTGTGGACCCGAGAAAGGTAAGAGAGTAAGGATTATGTATTCTTTTTAATAATTGTTTTCTAATTAATCAGTAGCTTCTCAATGGCACCACGAACTTGGACAAGTATAAATATAATTCTAAATAAACCGCACCTAAATGTGAGTATAAGCGTGAGTTAGGCATACGTAAAAAAGTACGAAAAATGAGGTTATACGTAAGTAATAATTAGGGAATACTTAAGGTATGTAAGATAAGAATTGTTAAAATATAGTATAATAAAATAAATGTGGTAATTTTACAATTAAAAAATGGCAAGTAGTAATAACGAAAACGATATAAATGAAATTACCAATTTTGATAAATCAGCTATTATGAACAGCCTTGAAGTCCATTCGACTCCAAATGTGGGTCAACACAATAAAGTAGGCGAACTAAATGTTACAAATGAAATAAAAATCATGAATGATTCGGGAATTCAATTAACCCCGAAGTTAGATAGTAAAAATAAGAAACCAAATGAAAATATAAGTAGTGAGACGGGAGCAAAATCGACTCTCGAAGTAACAAATATAAAAGAAAAAGAGATGTCAATGAATGACCTATTTAACCTTATCAGTAAACGATTTGATGAGTTGAAAAGCGAAATACATGAACAAAAATTAAAATATGAAGGTAATTTCAATGAATTAAAAAAGCAAAATAAGGAATTAAAAAATGATATTAATGAAATTAATAAGCGTTTAGAAAATACCAATGAAATATTTGAAAATAACTTAACAAATTAGAACAGAATATTTAGAGAATGGGAGTGTGGGGAATAAATACAGGTAAGAACAACACAGACGAAAGTGACGGAAATATATGTATTAATAGTAGTGGTAGTAGTTTAGATACAAAAAAGGTGACGGTAGACAAGTTGAGTAATAACGATAATTATAATGATGGGTTAACAAGTGATAACAGTGGTGAAATTAAAAACGTGGTGTTAGAGAGTAAGGTTGTGAGCAGAGAAAGTGTTGATGAGGTTGTGAGAGTGTGTGTAGAGAGGTTAATGGGCAAAGGGAAGATTTTTCCCAAGTTTATGGTGAAACAAAGGTTTCACAGGTGTTTTATGAGGACAGAGTTTCCTCCAGTGGTGGTGTGGTCTTCGTATGGTCCTTTAGTTTTTTGTGATTTACCTGGTAAAGCCAGGAGAGGTAATAAGTATTTTGTAGTGCCCTTTGCATGGAATGAGGTAGTTCAGGGGGGTTGTGAGAAGTATTTTGAGAGAGAGAGAATAATAGAGTTATTTACGTTGAGAAGGAGTTATGATGAGATGAAGGAGAGGTTGGAATTGAAGGAAATAGACGATACAGAATACTTACCTTGTAAAATAGAGATGGACGATTATTTTGATGTTGTGATGAATGTAGTGGAGGAATATGATGATAAAATAACTTACCTTATGTTAACTAAAAATACTGACGGAGACAGAACTAAGATCACCAATGTAGACAGGTTTTATGAATTAATGGTAGACAAAGATGTAGTTAATTATTGTGTTAATGTAATTAACAAAAGTAATCATTACAATAATAATAATAGTGTAACAAGTGTGAGTAAGGACGATAATTATTATATCAAAGTAAGACTAATATACGATGACGGGGGCTAGATAAAAACTCAGTGAATGGACATTTTAAATAATTTAGTTTGTGGTAATGACCTGGCTAAATTAGGAAATGAAGTGTGGTAAACAGAAAAACAATGACGAAACTAAATAAATTTATAGTGAAATTAATTGTATCTATGTTGTAAAATGTATTTAAGTAAACAATGTGTGTATGTAGTAGAAATTGTTTTAATAATAATAATAATAATATTTTGACAGACTAAATAAATAACAAGAATAATTATGAAGGTAATAAATGAATTGTAATTGTTTTGGAGTAAGGTAATTAAAATATGTTGAGTTTTAATAATTGATGGAATAATAATAATTTGAGATGAAATAATTGATTAATTTAAAATGTTGTATAAAGAGATTTTGATAATTAATTTCAATGATTTTAGGAGATTGGGACTTGATAATAAATAATAAATGAATAAATGTAAAATGTATTTAGTTGTGGAATCATATGACTGTTAAAATGTTTCAGAAGATACATGGAGTTGTGTACATGATCTGGTGGTGACAAATGTTTATATTTTGTGTCTATGACAGTATATGTGTGATGTACTGTAAGTATGAATTTTATAATACAGTTAATTAAAGTAAAATGTTTACATATGTTTAAAAGGTTTTAAATTAAATAATGAAATTAATTTGAGGTAGTTATGAGTTTTCTAATGCAATTTTCAAAGAGCAATTTAATGTAAAAGGTTGTAAAAGTTAGAGTTTGGATGACAATAATTATTTCAATAAGGCATTTAAATTGGTCAGAGTTAAGTTTAAATGGGTGTTAAACAGAAACAAGATTTTGGGAATATAAGTAAGATAGAAAACTGAGTATTAGTAGTGACACAGTAGCGAGAGTGATTGTAGGTAGAGTAATGAGAGTGGTATATTTAGGTAATAAACAGATGGTGGAATTTTGTAAGGGGAGTGGTGTGATAAGGAGTCCTCAACGATAGGCGTTGTGGTGGGTAGTAGAGGGTTTTAGTAGAGTGCTTGCCGATATTTGGTGGAGAGGCAAACGGGTATGAATGGAATTGCGGAGGGAGGGAACACACATCCCAAGTACAAAGAGGGTAGAGGGTATTTTGTTATAAGGGTAGAATGATGTGAATGGAGTTAGAGAATTATTGGTAAATATTTTGAGAGAGTGGTGTCAGACTATGTAAATCTGTTAGTAAGTGTTAGAGGCAGAAGGGGGTTGAGGTTGTATTTAATCACCTAATTGTAAATCGAATTATTATGAATAATTAAGGGTCACCAAAAATAAGTGATAATGAAGATGTTAAAGAAAAAAATCATAGTTAAAATATAATAATAAAAAACAAGTAAGAATTTAATAGAATTTGGAAATAAAATAAAGCAGTAAGGGGTGTAAATTTTGATCAAAATTAAATGTGAAGTGTTTATTTTAATGTGGTAATCGCAATATTCCTTATGAGTGTTCTATGTTGTATTATGTTGTGTTAAACATGTGATGTATTTTACCTGGTATAATTTTTGTATGGTGTATATAGGGCAAGGTCAGTCACCTGACCCAGAGAGATCAGCTGATAACTGATGTTAGAGCCAGGATAGGTTTATAGTGATTAACTCATGAATTTTGTTACTTCAATTAAATTGAATAATTTTATTTTTTCTTGATATTGATAAAAGAAATATTTTGGGAAGTTAAAATTTTATTTGAAAAAAAAAAATTTTTAATTTTCTATTTTTTGTATTAAAGAACGTTATTGTAAATTGTAATGTTCCTTATAAGTATGGAAGGTGTCAGCTGATTTATGATGTGTATTTTATGTTCTCTTTTGTATACAAGTTGTAACGGTACAATTCTGGCCCTACTGTGTTTTGGGGAATAATCAATTTAAATTGTATTTTATTCAAAGTCATATATAAGACACTAGTAAAGTTTTATGAAGGTTTGCAACTACGCAATATCGAGTGGACAGAAATTGCGTCAAGGTCGGGAGTATACACGCAGAAACAACATCATTTTGCCATACGAATGTGTCAACAAGCTGCACCCATGTATACGTCATCCAAAAGTATGCAAAAATGTAATAAACACGCCTGTAAACAGCTAAGGTGTGGGACTCGACACAAAGAGACTGGTGACGTAGTTACTCCCCACCTCGGAATTGAAGCATTGTAAATCGTTCTCAGTCACGCAACATCAGTAAAGCCGGCCGGCTGCATATCTAAATTTTATAAAACTAAGTCTCGGACGTCTGCCCGTACAATGTAAAAGTGAAGTATTTTGTGTAAAGTGAAGTAACAGTTCAACGTTATTAACATGTAAAACGTAAACACAAAGTTTGGTAAAATTTTAACATCCATAGTGCGAGTTCAGCGATGGGACGTCTGCAGGACTGATTTCAGCTAAGTGACAAAAATGGGGGGTACACAAAATGTTAAATAAGGGTCAATACAAAATTTTCAACTACTAAATAACTAATAAAAAATGAGCTCAATTTGGGGAAAATTACAAAAGTTGTACCATAAGAATGAGAGTGTGAGTGACTGAGAGAATATTTCATTACAGTTAATTAGAAGTGCTGGGTTGTAAAGTTATTTTAATAATGATATCATAAAAATATAATTGATTATGTTATTTTGGAGGGCTTGTGAAATGTTTAAGGGGAATTTTAACTTGAATAATTGAATACGTCTCGTGGCGTATAGTAGCGTGCTTGTTTCGCACAGTAGTCACATTCATTTGTACGTTGTATAACAATAAAACGTTGTCATTGGTAAACATTTCAAGCAAGAGTAAATTATTTCAGATAACAAATTCCGCTACTTCTAGTTCGCTTATACGAACTCTGCCCATAAAGGTAAGCAAATTTAATGTTCTTGTAATAACAAGATGGCGCCTGAACAAAATGTTTGTGAAAGTTACTAATATTCCATATTAATAAAATGCATTAAATAATTAATAAAACAAAGTGCATTTATTTTGAATTTTGACTTTATAGTAGAAGTAAGTTGTGTATTTTATTGGTTCATTATGGTTGTTAGTAAATAAGTAAGAAGAGTTATAAATTCAATTAAAAGATTTAAAAATTGTTGAAAGTAAATGTAAGGAAATGATCAGATTAATGGATCTTTGATAATGAACTTAGCTAAATTCCTCTAGGCAAACAAAAATTTTAAATGATTTCAATTTGATTTGTTTAGTTTATTTTGGATTTGAACTTGATTGGATTTAAGTAAATTGAGAAAAGAAATGAAATTTGAAAGATACCTTTTATGAATTTTAAATAAGGAGTTTGTTTTTAATACGATAATGAGTATGTGTACGCACCCAGTATTTACTAAAGGCGACACAGTATGCATGTAAGGGGGAACATATCGGTTGAGGATCTTGTACGGTATAAGGCCAGTGTTTTGATTTTTTGGGTGGAATGATAGAAGGTTAGGGGTACTATGGTGAGTATCTGTCCGAGATTATGGTGTTGGGATCTTGAACAGAGAAGTCCAGTAAGTAATCTCGTTCAGGTGCAGCCACGGTCGACGAGCTAGGGGGGTAGTTTACCCATGATGTGTTTAGAAATAAATGGGGGGGTTGTTGGCACCATATCCTCACTGATCCTCTTAGGGGTAGCAATGAGAGTTCTTCTGTTTCGGCAGAAGACCTCTCATTGGGGGGGTCTTGTAATGGGGCAATTTTGAAGGGTCTATTTTTTATTTCATTTGATAATTATTTGGGGGCCAATCTGTTTGGGCACCCTTTATAGCCACTAAGACCTGCTTTGTGTAACACCCTATATTCAAATCCGTGCCTAGTACAAGAGAGATAAAGACATTGGAATGCGGGGGTGTGCGCGCTCATGTGCCGCGGTTGATAATCTCGACGCCAAAGTCATCAACGGAACTGAACAACATGTGAGTAATAAACCTGCCATGTGAGCGCATCAACCAATCAGAGCGCGGGCTGACGGAAGTGAACATTACCGACACTTAGCTTGGCGTCAGGCAGTCGACAAAATAGCGTACGTCTTCCCAGACGTACGCTAAGACTCGTGGGCCCTAAGTGACGAACCGACCAACCCCATTATATATCCGAAAATGTGTACAACAGTGTAAACCAGTATGGAACAATGAACGCAAAGAAAGTTTTATTGAAAGTGAAACCATAAACTTTTGGACATCAAAAAAGAGAACTTTGTGAGACGCGCCACGCGGTCGAGGGAAGGACGCCACACATGTAACAGTATACAACCGAAACTAATATTATTATTTTTTTACATAAAAGGGGGCAATCAGGTATGAATGCGAGTGTGGGCATTGCTGGGTCGCCTTGATTAGAGTTTAAGTTAGTTCTTTAAGACTATTATATTTTTTTTCAGTAAGAAATGATCTTTGATAATATGTATACCTTGTTTATATGATTTGGAGTATAACTCCGGGAGAAAAGAAAACAACTCAAGAATGACAAAGAATATTTACCGTAGATCAGAAGAAATAAATTAATATGTTTGGTTAATATATTTTTTTTTTTTGGAAAGAAATTATGTAACTGCCAATGATAGTTTTTGAGTCTAAATAAATGGAAAACAATAAAATTCAATGTCAAAGAATTGCTAAATAAATATAACTATAATGCTGAAATTGAGAGTATAATTTATTGAAGAGTGTTAACCTAAGTCACGCTTATTCTTCACGAATTCGTGCGAAGAACTGTGGACCCAAGAAAGGTAAGAGAGTAAGGATTATGTATTCTTTTTAATAATTGTTTTCTAATTAATCAGTAGCTTCTCACCTTAAATAATCGTTTAGATGAAAAATTTGAGACGAAATTCAATGAAATAAGTAGCGACATAAACAAATGTTTTGACACCAACGAGATTAAATTCAGTGAATTAAATAAACGTTTTGACACCAATGATGCTAAGTTTGATGAATTAACTAATTCACTGTGTAGTATTGAAGAGCGAATTAACGAAATACATAATGAAACAAAAAGAAAAACCGATGAGTTAAGAGAGCGTGCGTGCATGATAGACAATAAAACAGACATTTTAGAATCCAATCAAAAAGAACTTGGACAACAAATAATTACAGTAAATGACAAATTAGAAAGCTTTGTAAGTAAAGCGGGTAATAAATTCGAGGGTATTGAGAGTGAGATGCAGTGCATAACTAACACTATACGCGCCATAGATAACCGTAGTAGTGAATTAGAATCACAAGTAGCAATAGTTAAAAATGTTAGAGATGAGATAGGAAATATTTGTAAAACAGATATTCAATCAATCCAAGAAACAGTAAATGTTATTGAGAGTGTAAATCACAATAAGTTCGTGTCTATTGAACAGAGCATTATTAACGTAAAAGATGAATTGAATATGGCAATCGGCCAGAAAATAAACAATGTTACGGAAAGGGTAATTATGACCCATGATATAAGTAGTGAAGTTGAGCTAGAATCGTTCAATTGTGACAGTAAGGGGGTACACCCCATGCAATTTTTAAACAGAGTAAAAGAGTATAATCAGTTTTGCAATAGTAATTGGGAGGTTAAGCTATTAAAAATAATGAAATGCTTCAAAGGGAGTTCTGCAGTGTGGGCGGAAGTACACAAAGCAGAATGGGGAGATTATCCAAGTTTTGAGAGTGCCTTCCGAAGCAAATACTGGTCGGAGGAGGAGCAAGAGGGGTTACGCGGTAAGATTATGGGAAAAGGTAATTTTGGGGCCCAGGGGGATAATGTGACCCTGTACGTGATGCGGTCATACAATGAGGTGAAATATTTAGAGCCCCCGTTATCGTTCCGATCGTTTGTACAGTATATAAGTAAACACCAAGAGAAATTCAGATCAACTTAATGATGCGGGAAGTGGAAGACATAAATGAACTCGTGCAAATACTAGATATTTTCCAAAACATTAGAGACCGAGAGACGGGTCGGCGTCCAAATCCGCCCACACCATATACAAACGGAAACCATCATCAGCCCAGGGGGACATCAACCCATTATAGAGGGGAACGGGGAAATAATAATAATAATAGAAAGGAGGAAAGGAGGATTGGAGGTGTGTAGAGTGTCATTGTGAGAACTACGCCAGCAGAACGACCTGTTATAGGTGCCATAAAGAGAGGAACTGTCAACGAAATAACGAGCATAACCAAAACAATCAACCACAGAGAGGAGGGAGCAGCAACCGAGGAGCACCGGGAAGTAGTGGAATTGCTAACAGAGGCCATGGTGGGTATACTCCAGGCCGTGCAACAACTCAAACGGAAAACTAGCAAGGACAGTGGGTGAAGGGACCCCACCATTGTCGACAAAGGACTGCGGGGCCCAAGACAACAACGGCTACCTAAGTAACGTTATCCGCACCGACCTGCCCAAGGAACTGATGGAGGAGGATGACATAGAGGCAGCAAGATTAGAGACCGGACTGACCGAAGTAAGAATCCAAATTGAAGGTAAGGAAATAAAAACCTTAGTAGATACAGGTAGTGAAGTTTCTGTTATTTCCGAACATATACTAGAGGCTTTGCAAGAAACAAACAAAAATATCCCATCTTTGCCAGTTGCGGGGGTGACTATTGTAGGTATTACCGGGGTTAGGAGTAAACGTGTAACTAAACAGGTACATTTGAATATGATAATTAATGGAGTAGGGTATGATAACACATTTTTAGTAGTACGGGGGTTAAATCTGGAGGTTATCCTGGGGAATGATTTTTTGATAAAGCATAAAGCAGTAATTGATTTTCAGAGGCGGTTGTTAGTACTGAATAATGAAGTTGAATCAGTTCAGATTAGTTTTGAGCGGGTAGTAGACAAAGTGAGAATTTTGGGAGTTAAGGTGATACTAAATCGGGGTAGTAAACTACAAATGGAAGTTAATATGTATGTATGTAGAGAGAGAGAGTTAGGGGGTGCCATAAATGAAGAATGAATTTGGGAGGATAGAGCGGTGAAGTTTTGTAGTGAGGGTGGCGTCGTAGGAAGGTCTCAACGTAAAGCGTTGTGGCGGGTAGTAGAGTGTTTTAGAGAAGTGTTTGCCGATGTACCCGGGAGGGCAAGAAATTATGAATGTGAATTAAAGGTGAGGGAACACGCACCCTATGTACAAAGAAGCTATCCGGTGCCATATTCAAAGAGAAGAGCGGTTCAGGCTGAATTAGATAAGATATTAATTGGTTCACGTACTAAAAATGAACTTTTTCATGTGAAAACTTACTGATTTTATTGGACGCGTTTTGGCTTACGTATCCGCCTTCTTCAGCTTTGATACGGACTGCCAGCATTTTGTAACAGTTGTGTGGAAGGTGTAGTGGGGGTGGTGTGTGGAGGAAGGGGATTGGCGCGGGGATTCAACTTACTGTTTGTTTTCTGTATAATTGTGTCAAAAAGTGTATGTGATTTATATTGTAATTGATCGTTGAGTATGTTGTTTGGTTGTGTTGTGTGGTGTTTATATATTTTGTATTGTTCAGTTGTGTTGAGTTTTCTGAACAATACGAAATATATAAACACCACACAACACAACCAAACAACCACATACACTTTTTGACACAATTATACAGAAAACAAACAGTAAGTTGAATCCCCGCGCCAATCCCCTTCCTCCACACACCACCCCCACTACACCTTCCACACAACCGTTACAAAATGCTGGCAGTCTGTATCAAAGCTGAAGAAGGCGGATACGTAAGCCGAAACGCGTCCAATAAAATCAGTAAGTTTTCACATGAAAAAGTTCATTTTTAGTTAAGTGTTAGTGCTGTGAAAGAAGAGATGAATAATCAAGACAACTGTTAATTGGTGTATAAATTAGTTATGTCAAAAGATGCTAATGTTGAATTGTGTGGGTTGTGGATGTGTTGGGTTTTCTTGACTAGTCCTATGTTATTTTTGACAGAAGTATTGTTACTGAGATTAATGTTTTTTCGATTATTTTGTCTAGGTGTTTTGCGATTTTGTGGGAGGGAGTTTGTGTGTTGTTTATAAATGGTCTGATGGGAATGTTAGGTTTGTGTATTTTCGGTAAAGCATGTAGTTTTGGGGTGTTAGGTTAGATTTGTTTAAGGTGTTTTGTGCTTTCTGGTTGGATTATGTGTTTTGTGTTATTTATAAATTTTTTAATTTGTTTTTGAAATTTTAGTGTGGGGTTCCAACACATCCACATCCCACACAATTCAACATTAGCATCTTTTGACATAACTAATTTATACACCAATGTACCCATTAAAGAAACCATACGAACACTAGAATATTTACTCTGTATAAAAACAAACTGATTTACATTTTATTAGTTGTTCATAACTCGTACTTACCGATATTTCGATCTTCCTAAGGGTCCCCAGGTTCTTTCATAAGCGAGGTCAGAAACAGTGTGAGGTTACGAAATAAGTATTATAACACATTTTGAATGAAGAGAATTGATACTTTAATTTTTTAAAATCATTTAAATTCCAACAAATTTTACCATGCTTTCGCATCTGACATAGCTTCTTAATGATTTCTTCTTTTGTTTGTTATTCGCTACATGAGTACCACTTGTAATTACTTATTCTACTGGCTTACCTTACTCTCTACATTCAGACGGCCCAGCGTGCATTTTTACACACACACAGACACACAGAAAATTACAAAACCCTTAACATTTTTTAATACCCCTCCCTGCCGGCACGCGGTTATAGCTCGAGCACTTAATTGACTAATCGAGTTCTTTGGTTGACTATAGTTTTCACTTCACTGTTACATATTCATTGTTAACCGAAACTCACTTTTGACTGGTAATTATAACATTTTTAGAAGAGCCCACTTGGCTCTGTACCTGCAGGTACGGTCGCTAGGCTAAACTGCGCAGAACCGCTATGTGTTCGTGGCCAACTCGATTACGTCGTTTTAGGTGGAAACCACAGCCTGTGGTTTCGTCGCCACAGATATGCCCTATTTAACTCATGCTGTTGTTTGTGTGCTGATCATACAAGGTATTCGCTAGGCACTGGCCGACGTCACAAAATAGGCGTGACTTAAGTTTTACATCCGTCACCTTGGCAAGCTAAGTGAACAGAATTTAAGCATCTTGGCCATCTTTGCGGTTCCCTACGGTGTGGGTCCACGCGCCTGGTTGTGTGATGCATATGGGCGCGCTGTCACACACTTACAAAGTTCTTGGAAACTGAGGCTGAGCAAATTCCTGGTTACCGATTGCACAACTGTGGACACGTATTACTGCTTTGTTACAACACTGTTCTTTCAATACGTGGTCTGTCACAATGGGAAATAAATTTACAAATATTTTAATAAAATAAAATAACCCACGAATTTGGCCCGTTACAATACCCCCCCAATGAGAGGTCTTCTGTCAAAACAGAAGAAATCTCATTGCTAAAACCCTTAAGAGGACCGGTGAGGAACTGGTGCCAACAACCCCCTTTTGTTCTTACACTTCATGGGTAAACGACCCCCCTGGCTCGGCGACTATGGACGCATCTGAACGAGATCACTGGACTTCTCTGTATGAGATCCCAACACCGAAAAATCGAACAGATACGCACCACAGCGCACCTCACCTACTAGCATATTTCCCCAAAAATCCAAATCCCCTGGCTCATATCATGCCAGATCCTCAACCGATATGTTCCCCCTTGTATGCAAACTGGGCTGCCTTTAGCAGTTACTGGGCACACACACACACACACACACACTTATACTACATACTGTAACATTAAAATATTCTTCAAAAATTTATTTAAGTTAAAATTCATTAGCTGTTTTCCTTGAAAATCAAAACACAAATTTTGCATCTATACTGAATAATTCTCTTCATTAGTTTTTGTTCTTAAAAAATAAACCAATTGAACATTTCTTAGAATAGGAACATCCTTAACCTAACATGTGATTACACCTATATTCTAACAATACAATTCAATAAAAATACTAATAATACACAAATAATAACATCAATAAAGTTCAAAAATATCAATTAGACGGCAGGCGAAAAATCAAAAAACATTTTTTTTTCTCAAAAAATTATAAATTCGAAAAAAATTTAAATTTATTAAAATATTTTCCTTTTTTCAATACTGAATTTTTTTTTAAATTATTCAAATTAATTAAAAGCAAACTTGGCTTCCTTTCCTTTCTAAAAGTGTTTAGTATATGACCTCACCTATCAGCTGATCCAAACTGGGTCAAGTCAATAACCTTGACCTACATACGTTATACACAAGTTACATCTGAAAATACATTGTATCTCTGTAAAATTCTATCTTGAAACACAAACCACAATAAAATAAAACATTTAAAATAACAAAATATTATTATAATTAACAATCAAATTGATATTTAAATTATTCAAAATAAACACTTTATAGCTTTACATTTTCAAATTCTATCGAAATTTGTCACTGGTTTCAATCAAAATTTTACCTTTTTACTATAAATCTCTTTATTTAAACATCTTATTCTCCCTTACTTTGGGTGATTTAATCATTTATATTAGCTTGATTTGCCACTTGGCCTGTATACCTTTATAATTAACATTGCGATTATTACCTTCATGTTACATTATATCTCTGATTACCTTTCTACTATGAATTTTCTACTTAACTCTTCACATTTTAATCATTGATTAGTCTGGGTGACACCGGTATTCTCTATGCCTTCAATTGAATAGACATTTATCATCTTACTCCCTGCCTTCCTACTACCAACCACTATTAACAACTTATGACACCAATCTCTCAATTATAAACACCTTCACTAATTCCACTTACCTCTGGCACCGCTCGTCTTTGTACTAGGATGTGTGTTCCCAACCTGGCTATATACCTACCTAACCCTTTTCCCCTCCAAAATATCGGCAAACACTCCCTTAAACTACTCTATCACCTGCCACAACGCTGCACACTGGTTGATCGCCACGCCGCACGCTGCTCACTCCTTACCACCTCACCCTTACTACAAAATATTATCATCAACAAATATATTTACCATCCACATTACTCATCTCTCTACATATACTCACTACTACTGTGTCCCTAAAATATCTAATACCCTCTTTGTTTTTCACTGGTATTTCAAAATTCTTATTCTCTTTAACTCCCATTAACTTTAATTCTGCTTAACTCACCTGCCTTATTTCATTATCACCCAAAATCTATCTTTTATTATCTCTCACAAATTATTTAAAATCTCAACTTTATCAAGTTACTTTTCTCATCATTTGAAATAGCATCTTTAGCACATTAAGACATTATATTTAACATTAATTACCTTGAACATCAATAAACAATTAACAGTGACATTTTATTACTGATCAGCTGACATTGCTAGTAAGGTGAACGACCTCACTGCCCTCATTTAACAATTTACACATTATATAAAACACATATTTTTTATTAATTCTTATATCTAACATACTACAATAAAATAACGCATTGCTAAAATAGAATGAACACAGTATACTGAATGTATGAACCCCTAATTATCAAGGCAGAATACAAGCGTTTAATTAGTGCAAAATTGATTTGTCATTTTTAATTTACAAAATTTAAATTCGTTGTTCATCTGAACAACCTCCCATCCACACACACTATTGTAATTTATGTAGGACTGTAGCGCCCATTTGCTTTCACAAAGACTGCATAGTTGGAGGAATTGGACATCTCCGTGTCTTTGCTTCGGCTTTACATTTTAAAGATTGTGGATATCGACATATCCTCGTTTTATATTGATAAGCCCTTAAAACGGGTCTACCACCGGTCTATGCTGTCCCCACGCGGACAGAGTGGCAGCTGCTGTTCCATAGTTCCGGGATTTCCCCTAGTTTCACCCCCCTATTAATTTCTACTATCAACCAATTTCAAGTTGGCTATGGTCAAGGGACTTGATATGGCCATAGCTGGCCGCTCTCCAAAACCACGATTAGTGCTGGTAAGGCAGTAATCGCCCGAAAAGTCGGGGAAATCAAACTTCACTTTAATGCCTGTTCTATTCGTTATTATTATGTACGGCACGAGAGTCTATCATGGTACAATTGTACAAAAAGGTGTGTCGCACATTTTCGCCATTCGGCCTCCGATGGAGGTAACACTCACTGTTACCCCCAACCCATTCCACTATCTACTGGGGCACAGGCCACCCCAGCAATAGCGCCTTAATAACTAAATAATAAAATTAAATCTTTCTACAATTGCAGTTCCACACTCCACTGTTAAATCACTTCTATGAGCACCAATCTACCCCCCAAAATTACCCTTTAATCTTATATAATAACAAGTTCTTTTATTTATTTTTAAAAAATTTTCGCATAGACACTTCTGCAAGTCCAAGCTTTCACTTTTCACTAACCTTTTCTTTATGACAAAATAGTAAGTACCACAATGGATCATCTTATACAGTTACATCAAAATAAAATACATTTGTGTTGTTTTCTGAGGGAAAACAATTCCTTGAAAATTTAAGTATTCAAATTTCAAACTTTTGGTCGTTTCATTTCACAATTTCTAAAACAAAACTAAAATAGTTCGTGAAGAGAGAAAAAAATATATACTACCTTTCCACGAAACTATGGGTCCCCTCCCCGTTCAATGTGTTGTAAGTTTTCAAATTTTGACCAATTTTGGTGGAGCCGGACCATCGTTGCGTTCACCGCCCGAAGGAAGATCCTCCAACCATGGCCCGCCTCCGAGTTCCGAAAACCACGGCCAGGACTGGTAAGATCATGACCGCCCGAAAATGGGGGAGACTCCCTTCTGTAAACATATAGAAGCAAATTTAATTTCATTCACACAATAAAAATTAATAACAATCATGGTAAAATTCCTATGATGACCAATACAATTTCAAATTTGTTGCATTGTGTGTCCCTACTATCTCCCTTGTCTCTCTGTTCTGTAATACATATGAATTCTTCATCTTAACTTCTATTACCTCATACGGTCCTTCATAGAGTAAGAAAAACTTCTTGATCTCCTTGTCCTGAGCGCTCGACAAATCATGTCTCCTCACCAATACCAATTGTCCTACTTCGTACTTCATCCACTTACCTTTTGCATCGTGCCTACGTTTTCTTTGTTCTCCTTTACTTAATAAGCTCTCATTTGCCAACCTAATTTTTATACTCACATCCGCTTTCTCACTCTCAGGTGGGTAATCAAACAACTGTTCCAAAATTCTCGGGGGGCGTGTTCCTTTGATCAACTCGTGAGGTGTATAGCCGGTGGACTCGTGGGTGGTACTGTTCAGCCAAGTCTCTACTCTTCGGACGTACAACGGCCACTCGCTGTGTTTAGCGTGACAATAGGCTCTAAAGATCCTGCCTATCTCTCTCATTACACGCTCAGCCTGGTTGGACTGGGGATGGTACACAGCCGTATGTTTCGTGACGATTCCTTCCCATCCTAGGGTCTGACGCCATTTCCCACTGATGAACTGTGGCCCATGATCTGATAAAATTACTTTCGGCTTACCCACGTGAATCATGTAGTCCTTTGTCACCTTTTCACTCAATACCTGACTGGTAGCTCTTTCAACGCTATACAATCTCACATATTTAGAAAAAGTATCAAGCATCACAAAAATATACATCACTCCGCCTCTACCCCTCGGCAATGGCCCAAACAAATCTACCGCAACTAAATCGAAAGGTCTATTCACTTTTATAAAATTCATCTCCCCTTCTACTCTATAATTTACTACCTTCGATTTCTGACATAAATCACAACCCCTTAACAATTTTCTAACCCTTCTTTCCATATTTTTAAAAACACATGACTCTTTCAAAACATTAACACACTTTTTCGCCCCAAAATGACCATATCTTAAATGACAATCCCAAATGATTTTATCAACTAACCCCTCTGGCACAACTAATTTCCAATCACGCTCACCCCCTACTACTTTCTTAAACAATAACCCCTGATAAATCTGAAAATGCTGACTATACTCTGACTCCGCTAATTCTGTTTCTAGACTATCCATAATCTTACCTGACTTACCATCTGCTCGTTGCATGGTCCTGATGTCCTTTAACTCTTCACCAAAGATTCTGTCTTCTCTGCTAATCTGAAAAATTTCAATTTCCTTTAAATCCCTACCTGTCTTATTGTCTAACATGTCTACCCTGGAAAGAGTATCAGGTATCCTGTTGTCTGTCCCTTTGATGTACTCCCATTCGAAATTATACTCCTGTAAAACAAGTACCCACCTGGTCAGACGGCTGTGAGCGAGTTTACATGTATTTAAGAAGGATAATGCCTTGTGATCGGTGCGGATCACCGTCCTGTTTCCCAAGATGTAAGTTCAAAATTTGCCGACGGCGAACACAATACTTAACAGTTCCTTTTCGGTGGTAGTGTAGTTCTTCTCTGCCATCAACAAGGATCTGCTTGCAAATGCGATGGTTAAGTGTTCTTTCTCTTCGTCCTCTTGGTAGAGTTCCGCACCTACGGCCACATTACTAGCATCTGTCTGTAAGAAAAATATTTTATTAAAATCAGGGTGGTTCATCATTATCATTTTGCTAATTTTCTGTTTAATTTCGTTGAACGCCTCTCGTTCCACTAATCCCCATCTCCACTGCTTATTTTTCTGGAGTACTGCACTCAATCTTGCTGTTACATGTGCGTAGTTCTTCTGAAATTTTCGATAAAAATTACACAATCCCAGAAAACTCTGTAGCTGCTTGATGTTCTTTGGCTCAGGGAAGCGCATGATGGAGTCCACTTTATCCGGATTTGCTGAGATTCCTTCTGGTGTGATTATAAATCCTAAAAAATTTATATGTGTTTGTAGAAATTTTGACTTGTCCCAATTTACAGTAAGTCCTCCTTCCTTTAATTTGGCTAACACATATCCTAAATGATCTAAATGGTCCTCAAAAGTTCTCGACACAATTAAAATATCATCTACGTATTCCGTTAAAAAATCTAAATCTTTGGGTTTTAAAATTTGGTCTAAGCATTTTATGAAGCTGGCTACGCTGGTATTCAATCCAAATGGTAATCTTCAAAATTGGTAGTTCTTGCCGTTAAACAGGAAAGCTGTATATTTCCTACTCACCTCCGCCAGTGGTACCTGCCAATATCCTGCTGTTAGATCCAATGACGTCATATATCTCACCCCGCTGAATTTCTGAAATATTTCATTGATCGACTCTGGTGATTCACAGTCTGGTATTATTATCTGGTTGATTCTCCTGGCATCTAAACATAAACCTAACTCTGCCATCTTTTTTAATTACTACAACTAATGGGTTCGAATAGTGTGATACTGACCTTTCTATTATTCCTCCTTCCATCATCCTGTCCAGTTCCTCTTGCACCGCTTGTCTTTTGGAATAAGGCATGGGATAACTTCGCTGCATGAAAGGTGTGTGTTCCCGTATCTGCATTGTACATTCATAACCCTTTGCCCTTCCTGGAATATCGGCAAACACTCCCTTAAACTTCTCTATCACTTGCCACAACGCCGCACGCTGGTCACTCCTTACCACCGCACCTCCACTACGAAATTCATCCGCCCTTATCTCCCATACTGCATTATTAATATTACTCATTTCATCTTCAAAATCATCAATATACTCACCCTCTCTACATAAATTTACTCTAGTATCTATATCACTCTCGCCTACTCTCTTTTGTAGTATTTTTACCCCCGTTGTTCTAACTTTATCTATTATTTGTTCAAAATTAACCTTTACAGACCGATCACCCCCATCTAACTCTACTATTTTCTCTTTAAAGTTTACAACAGCTTTGTTTCTTTGCAGGAAATCATTACCCAATATAATGTCTAAACTTAACCCCTTGACTACCAAAAATGTGTTCTCAAATTCTATGTCATTTATTAAAAAACTTAAGTGTATCTGTTTTGTTATTCTCTTACTGCGTACGCCTGTAACTCCTACTACTGTAACCCCTGCTACTGGTAAAATTGGAATATTTTTTATACTTTCTTTTAACTCTCCTAAAATGTTTTCAGCAATAACGGAAAACTCGCTACCTGTGTCTATAAGTGTTCTATAATACTTATTGGCTACATTTACCTGTATTTCTGTGCGTCCCGCTCTCACCTCGATTGCATTGTTTTCTTCCTCCAGTAGATCGGCAACTATATCTGTTCTAATTACATTACTCTTGACATCTTCCAACGGTTGGACCTCACTTGCTTCCCTGTACAGTGGTCTGGTCTGTGCTACCACTGTATGCTCTAGTTTTCCGGTTGTTGTCTATGATTGCTTGTGGTTGGTCCCTGGTGATCCCGCAGGGATTCCTGGTGATAATTGTTTGTTCCTCTGTTTTGTTGTCTGTACTGCTTGGTTTCGTTTCTCCTCCTCTGGTCTTCTCTTGGTAAACTACATTTATAACACCGTTGTCTGCTGGCGTAATTCTCCCATTTGCACCTGGAACAACTCCACTCACCTGATTGGTTTACACTATTTCTATGCATATTATTATTATATCCACGATAATTATTATTCTTATTTTGATTATACTCAACATGATGACTGTTATTATTCTGTTGTGTTCGCCTACCCACTTCTCGATCTCTAATGCTCTGTAGTATATCTAGTATTCTCTCCAACTCGTTCATATCTTCAATTTCTTTTGTCATTAAAGTGGTTTGCACATCTCTCGGTAAGTGTTTACTTACATGTCTAACAAAAGATTTAAATGGTATCTGCGGCTCTAGATACTTCGCTTCGTTATATAACTTAGTCATGTATATCGTTAAATTATTATTATTAGGGTGTCCTAAAAAATCACCCGTTCCCATTGTACGGCTTCTTAGTATTTCTTGTTCATCTTCGGTCCAATATTTCCCTTTAAATGCTTTTTCGAATGTCTCATAACAGTCCCACTCTGACCGATGTGCTTCCGCCCACACTACTGAACTACCCCTAAAACATTTAATTATTTTGGTGATTTGCACCTCCCAATTACTATTGTTGAAACGGTTATATTCCCGGGTTTGGTTTATAAATCTCATTGGATGTATTGTTCGGCTTTCATAGCTAAACGTTTCTAACTCAATTTCGTTATGTAAATCTCTAGTTATGATAACCCTTTCAGTAACTCCGGTAAATTTTTTGTTAATTTCCCCCCGTAATTCATTCTTCACACTCATTAAATTATTCTCAATTACAGTACATTTATCATATATATTACTACTAGTTTGTAAACTGAATTCATCTATTTCTCTAAGCTTACTTTGTATGGTACTTATTTTACAGTTGGTACTATCTGCATGCTCTGAAATAGCTTTACTTACTGTTTCTATATTTTCTGCTATACTTATTACATTTGACTCAAAATTTTCTAACTGATCTTGTAAAATGGTTGTTTTAATGTCAATTTGTTTATTTATTTCAACTTTGGTTTTCATCTCTATCTGCTTATCTACTGTAGCTAAACATTTATTTTCTATCTCTTTACTCTGTGTCTCTATTTGGTTTTGAACTGTGTTAATTACTATTTCATTGATTGTATTGATTTTGTCATCTAAATCATTTATTTTAGCATCGTATTTCTCATTAACTATTTCTACTACCTGTTCTTGAATATTTGTACAACGTACATCTATTTCATTGATTTGTCTATCAAAATTAACATTCTGATTTCTGATCTCATTTTTTACTTCTTCAAATTTTACATTAAAATTATTTTGAACTTCTCTAATTTCACTTTTCTGTTCTCTGAATTTTTCATCGAACTTATTATTTTGTATATTAAAAAGCGTCTGCATCATTTTCATTATTTGATTTTCTTCAGCCCTGTTAGTCGGGACTGGCGTTGAGTGAATAATTTCTCCACTCATAATTTGTGACTCGGTTGCGCTTGTCTGGCTTTCATTTGTACTGTCAGTTAGGCTGACATTCTCGTTATCTGCCATTTTAAAAATTTGTTTAAATATTTCTTTCAAAAAAAATTATTCCGTGTAATAAATATTACACAATCTTATTATATATAAAATTATTGTACTATCTTCTATCACATTTAGTCACAATATAACCTTACTTTTACGTATTATCTACTCTTTCGATACCCTCTGTGTTTCTGAATTCTGGCTTATTTATATAAATATTTTATATAATGTCCATAGTTCGGGCAGCCATTTGTATAAAAACAAACTGATTTACATTTTATTAGTTGTTCATAACTCGTACTTACAGATATTTCGATCTTTCTAAGGGTCCCCAGGTTCTTTCATAAGCGAGATCAGAAACAGTGTGAGGTTACGAAATAAGTATTATAACACATTTTGAATGAAGAGAATTGATACTTTAATTTTTTTAAATCATTTAAATTCCAACAAATTTTACCATGCTTTCGCATCTGACATAGCTTCTTAATGATTTCTTCTTTTGTTTGTTATTCGCTACATGAGTACCACTTGTAATTACTTATTCTACTGGCTTACCTTACTCTCTACATTCAGACGGCCCAGCGTGCATTTTTACACACACACAGACGCACAGAAAATTACAAAACCCTTAACATTTTTTAATACCCCTCCCTGCCGGCACGCGGTTATAGCTCGAGCACTTAATTTTTCATTTTTGTATTTGGTAGTGTGTCCGAAATTAATTTGTTGGTGTTCTTTGGTTGACTATAGTTTTCACTTCACTGTTACATATTCATTGTTAACCGAAACTCACTTTTGACTGCTAATTATAACATTTTTTAGAAGAGCCCACTTGGCTCTGTACCTGCAGGTACGGTCGCTAGGCTAAACTGCGCAGAACCGCTATATGTTCGTGGCCAACTCGATTACGTCGTTTTAGGTGGAAACCACAGCCTGTGGTTTCGTCACCACAGATATGCCCTATTTAACTCATGCTGTTGTTTGTGTGCTGATCATACAAGGTATTCGCTAGGCACTGGCCGACGTCACAAAATAGGCGTGACTTAAGTTTTACATCCGTCACCTTGGCAAGCTAAGTGAACAGAATTTAAGCATCTTGGCCATTTTGCGGTTCCCTACGGTGTGGGTCCGCGCGCCTGGTTGTGTGATGCATATGGGCGCGCTGTCACACACTTACAAAGTTCTTGGAAACTGAGGCTGAGCAAATTCCTGGTTACCGATTGCACAACTGTGGACACGTATTACTGCTTTGTTACAACTGTTCTTTTAACACGTGGTCTGTCACAATGGGAAATAAATTTACAAATATTTTAATAAAACCCCAAATTTAATAAAATAAAATAACCCACGAATTTGGCCCGTTACAACTCAGACAAAACAACACGCCCGAAACACACATACATGAGATCATCACACTCACCAAAATAATTACAGAACAAAATTACTTCTCATACAACAACAAGATATACGCACAACAGATGGTCTCCCGATGGGATCCCCCATATCAGGAATACTGGCAGAAATATTCATACACAACATAGAACAGAACCACATAATAAACAACAACAAATACACCAACAAAATCATTTATTGGCACAGGTATTGTTAAGTTTTATTTACTTTAATTATTTATTTTCACATAATCACTTGTTGGCGTCTTTTTTGTTCAGCTGCCATCTTTAAAGTGTGCCAACTATATATAATTGTTACTTACCAGGTCCATGTTCTTTTCGGCAAACCCAGGAGAACAGAATTGGTTGTTGAAATAAAGAAAATTTTACTTGTTCCCCATGATTTAACTTTTATTGGTTACTAAAGTATTTCAATTTCATCATAAACAAATTATTATTTTCTCCCCCTTTTCTATTATAAAGTTCCCATTCTAGAATTCACATAAAAATTTAAACATGGTACAAAATTTCACATAATTAAATATAAGAAATTCAATATGACTAAATTTTTACAAACACAAACCAGCCTTCTTTATTTACCGAGTTCCACTCACGCACACACACACACACACACACACACACAATTACTTTCTGCCCTTAGAGATCTCATATTATGTTGAAAAGTTTAGAAAATTAATTACGTTATAATTATGATTTAACCCTCATTATAATTTGGTTCAAACCCCAGTTGTTTACTCATCTGAATTTTGTCCACATAGTCCAGTCTCCCTACGTAATTGGCTCCGCGCACACACTTTTATTTTCATTACTAATCTCTGAAATTGTTATTTATGTATAATTTCACTTTTGTATCACGTCAAAAAACTGTTATTTACATTTTTGTTGTTTTGCGGTAAGACGAAAATTATGCACAGCCGGCGGACGTGACGATTACATGCGTCCGTAGATGTTAGTTGTTTCTTGCCGACTGCCTTTGTTCTGTGAGTGCAACGAAGCTGCTGGCATTGACACTCCTACATTCCAGCTTGGGGATCGTCTCTGACGTAATATGGTTCGATCCGATGTTACATAATTTGTTTACAATTTGCAAGTCTTTGGAGCTGACCTTGACACATTCTCGCTTGTTGCTTACTGCGTTGTTATAATTTTATGAAGAATATTCCCAATCACTCCTGCCAACTTCACTACCAACAAAATTTACCTTTATTGTGACTTTATGTTTACGTTTCCCAAATTATTATTATTACATCGCAAAAAATGCAGTTTACTTTTATTAAAATACAATGATTTATTTATTTCCCCGGGTAGGCCAAAATGTCCCGTTACAATACCCCCTCAATGAGAGGTTTTATGCCGAAGCATAAAAACTCTCATTGACACTCTCATACTTGCTAAAGGGATCAGCCAGGATATGTCGCCACAACCCCCTTTACGGTTTACATAAAAATATCTAACTTACCCTTGGTCCAGTGACTGTGACCGCACCTGAATGACCTTACTGGACTTCTCTCTCGAGATCCCAACACCATAAAGTCAGCCAGGTACTTAACGCCCCTGCTCTGACGCGCTGGCCAGCTCAGGACCGCCGCCACAGCATCACCAAACACTGAAACAACAAATCAAATATCAACTATTGGCCTTATACGATACCATATCCCCAACTGATCTGTTTCCCCCCCTAGCGGTGCTGGTTTGTGTTAAGAAGCACTGGTTTTGTTTTCTCTTAACCTCTAACATTTCATTTATTATTCCATTTTATTAATTTGGGTGATTCTCAGTTATTCATAACAATTCACTTTATCAACTTGGCATTTACCCATAATCTTACCCCTTTTATGACTCTACCACTCACTTACACATTCTATCTATGACACCCATCTATCAAAATACTTATTTTCTCTACCTTACTACTCTAACTCCCATCTATTCATTTTACTAACATCACAAAACACCTTCTACCCTTATAACAAAATACTCTCTACCCCTTTGTACTCAGGATGTGTGTGTTTCCCTCCCATTGCTCATTCCCTCATTTAGTTCCTGGACTCCCCCTAGGTAACCCTTTCCGCCGCATAACGGTTCACCTCCCGCCACAACGCTTTTCGTTGAGGACTCCTTATCACACCACCCCCCTTACAAAATTCCTCTATCAACTAATTACTCTCCCATTACATCACTTTCATCTAAAAAATATCTCCATTTATTTATTACCTCAATATATCACTCATTATTCTACATATTTTCCCCATAGCTACTGTGTCACTATCAATATTCAAATTCTACATTACATTTATTCACCTCTTATTTTCTATAACACCCATCTAAACTTAACTTGGACTGACTCAAATGTCTTACTTAAACAATTACTATCACCCAACTTCTATTTTATACAACCCATTGAAATTTTTAACTATCTCAAATTTATATCATTATTTATTTAAAACCTTTAAACACATTGAAAACTTATTCTTTAAAATATTATTACATTTTTATAATCCTTATCCCTAACATACTACATGCAATTAATACAAGACATAATAAACACAATATAAGAAACATCTAGTGCACCCAATTCTCAAATCAAAACAAAATTATTTTGTCAGCTCAGTAGCGAGTCATCATTATTAAGTTACAACAAATTTTGTTTCGTTACTCCCCCGAGTAACCTCCTTTACCACACACACTATTATCCCCCGTTATCTGTGGCATCCAGTTGCATTCCCAAGAACTGAAGTTACATATATAAGGTATAATCGCTGACTATACCGTTCTTGGTTCAGCGTTACATAAAAATTCGGTATTACTGATGTCCGAGGACACCAGTAATCCTACTAAAATGATTCACACACCCTTATATACGGAACTATCGCCACCTTCGACGATAGCCGCTGTTCCATAGTTATGTAGTTTCCCCTGTTACCCCCCTGGTTCAACTTCAATGTTCACCAATTTTGTAACTACTTACATAATTCCACGGCCAGGGCCTGGTGAAACCGGGACCACCCGAAATGTGGGGAAACTACCAAAAGACATATAAGGTTCACACTGACACCGCTACTGCAATTCACGGAAGGTCAACTCTTATATGTTTGGGTATATTTATTGATTTTTTCCTTTTTTAACATAATACATACAATAATTAACATTGCGGCTATTCCATTAAACAAACAATTCACATTGAAGGTTGATCAGAAATTACACACCTTACATCCTTACATTTGCATATAAAATTATAAACATTATATTTTAATTTCAATTGAACTTCTATTAATTAATTATTAATTCTTTATCATTTACTATGTTAAATTTTTCTTTGTTATTAACCTTCCTTTTACCTAACATTTCATTTAAAATTTGCTCTTTAGACCTTGAACATTTTACTTTGTTTAAATTGCATTATAAAATTTATACTTACAGTACATCACTCACATACTGTCATAAACACAAAATATCAACACCAAACACCCATAACTCGATGTACCTTCTGGAACATTTTAACAACCCTGTTATTCCACAAACTAAATACAATTTAACCTTTATTTATTTATTTAGTAATTATTATCAAATTTAAGTCTCATAAAATAATTTAAATTCATCATCAAAATTCAATGATATAACATTTTAAATCAATCAAAAATATTTAAACATCTAAAATTATTTACTTCAATTAACTATTAAAAACACAAGTTATTCTAATTACTTTACTTCCAAACAATTACAATTCATTATTTATTTTGTCTGATAAAATATTATTATTATTATTATTATTATTATTATTATTATTATTATTATTATTATTAAACAAATTCTACTACATACACCTATTGTTTACATTACATACTTGTTACAATACAAACACAATTAATTTCACTAAAATTTATTTACATATCTTCATCATTACTCGTTCAATTTTACCACACTTCATTTCCAAATTCGGCAAGTTCATAACCATACATTAAAATATTTAATATATTTAAAATGTCCATTTGTTGATTTCTTATCTAACCGCCATCGTTGTATAATAGTCTTGTTTTTTTATAACACTTCTCATCTCTACTCACACTCAATTTCTTCTTATTATTATTATAATAACCCATTAACTCTATGTCCTTCATTCTACCATTATAATTTATAGGATTATTTCCTTTTATTATTTCATAAACCTTGTCAATATTACTTATTTTTGTTCAGTCTCCATCAGTATTATTGGTTAACATCAGGTAAGTTATTTTATCATTTATACAGGTATCATCAAAATGATTCTCAATCTCTATTTTACAAGATAAGTTACTTTTTTGCACTAACCTGCACTAACCTTTCATAACCTCTATTTATTTCAAAAATCTCTATCTCTCTCTTTCTCTCATCAAAACACCATATCACATTTTCTCTCTCATCCCACACAGAGGGCACTAACTCATAAAAATTCGGGGAACAACTCAAAGACCTCATGTCTTCCAATAACAAGGAACTCTTACCCTTCAACAACAACATTTGTAAACACCTTGGTTTACAATAAACCTGGGGAAAATTTACCCTCTGCCCTACATACTCATCTAATCTCTCTTGCCACTCTTTCTCTAATTCATCAACAGTAAATTACTACTCCGTTACAACCCATTACTCTCTCACTCTCACTCACTATCTCTACCTCATCACTATTCAATATTTTATTCTCTAACACTCCCTCTTCCACTATTTTGTCATTATTAATATTCGTAACATTGTCATCTAACTTCTTATTCAGTATCTGATTGAATTTACATTCTAAATCTTTATTCATTTCATCAATCTTTTTCTCGCAACTGCTACTTACTGATTCTAAGACTTGTTCTGCAAATGTATCAAGACGTGTATTAATTTCATTAACTCGCTCACTAAACTTGAAATTCTGTTGCTTAATTTCGTTTCTGATTTCATCAAATTTACAATTTATTTTATCGAATTTTTCATTAAAATCACTACTTTGTGCCTTGAAATTACTATTTACCTTGCTGAAATTGGTTTTCATAAAATCAAATATGTCATCTAATGACAATTCCTTTTCTTTTATTTTTGTTTTAGTCGTTATGGGAGTTGAATTTGCTCCCACCTCACTAATTAATACAGATCCGTGTACATTACGGTCACTTGTTGACAGTGACTCTGTTTGAATACCTGAATCGCTACTTATTTGACTTTCTGTCTGGCTGTCAGTGAAGCTGACTTCATTGTTAACATTTTCATTGTTATTCATCATTTTTATTTATGTAATTCTGACTTATTTACTATACATCTACTTCAATAACACTCTAACATAACCTTATCTGACACTCTCGTCATCTAAGTTTATTTCTACGTACCAAAATTTTATTTTTTATTTCAAACGACCATTCTGATCTCCAAGTGGCCTATATTTTATATAAATTTATTTTATATAAAATTGTCCCTACGTTCGGAAGCCATTGTTAAGTTTTATTTACGTTAATTATTTATTTTTACATAATCACTTGTTGGCGTCTTTTTTGTTCAGCCGCCATCTTTAAAGTGTGCCAACTATATATAAGTGTTACTTACCAGGTCCATGTTCTTTTCGGCAAACCTAGGAGAACAGAATTGGTTGTCGAAATAAAGAAAACTTTACTTGTTCCCCATGATTTAACTTTTATTGGTTACTAAAGTATTTCAATTTCATCATAAACAAATTATTCTTTTCTCCCCCTTTTCTATTATAAAATTCCCATTCTAGAATTCACATAAAAATTTAAACATGGTACAAAATTTCACATAATTAAATATCAAGAAATTCAATATGACTAAATTTGTGTGTATATATATACATAATACACATATACATATGTGTGTATGTGTGTGGCACAGAAAACCACAGTTACACCAACATAGACACCAATCTCGAAATTTTACATTACTTACCTAAAGGCCGAAAACTCAACACAACTGAACAATACGAAATATATAAACACCACACAACACAACCAAACAACATACTCAACGATCAATTACAATATAAATCACATACACTTTTTGACACAATTTTACAAAACAACAAACACCAAATTGAATCCCTGCACCAATCCCCTTCCTCCACACACCACCCCCACTACACCTTCCACACAAAAACCGTTACGAAATGATGGCAGTCTGACTAAAAGCTGAAGAAGGCGGATACTTAAGCCGAAACGCGTCCGACGGAAAAAGTAAGTTTTTCACAAGATAAAGTTCATTTTTAGTAAAGTGATAGTGCTGTGAAAGAAGAGATGAACAATCAAGACAACTATAATACCGCAGATAAAGCGTATTTCATCAATAAGTACAGAAACGCCAAACAACAAGTAACAAAAACTTCCTTACACATAGCATTCAATAAAACTTGTCGAAAACACAACATCATACCAACACACGCACAAGTTACAATAAAACAAAACACGCATACAGCACTTCAAGCCAAACGGAAATTAGAACAAATAAACCTAAATAACATAATCAATTATTTATACCATAAAAAAGACACACTCAACAAACAGGCATATAAATTACACATGAAACTCACACAAATATTACACCACACGGAACTTGAAAATGTAATACAACACACACAAGACAACATAGAAAAACTCAAATTGACAATACAAGCTAGACACAACAAAAAAATAACTAACCTCACAAAACGCACAATTGAATCTATCCCTGAACCGGCATACAAATTCCACGCACGCGTAGTTAATACAACAACCATTAATTTCACAAAGGATGAAATGGATTTATTAAACAAAGGACTGAAACATAATTTAAATAACAATACAACTAACAAAAATCACAATAAACACACACGTGACATAATCATAGACGCAGAAACAGCTGTACAAAACACGCACTTTAATGACCAGGACCCGATTCGCCACGAAATAAAACGAAAACTTCTAAACACACATACAAAACCAAAAATACACAACAATGAAATAAAAACACTTAACAATGTAAAACACAAGTTACTTGAACACAACACAACAATCCTAAAAGCTGACAAAGGTAACATTAGCGTCATAATGCACAAACACCAATTAAACACTAAAATCGAAAATTTCTTCAACGAAAATAATACTAGCTAGAAAAATGCTCCAAAAAGCAAAAAAGGAGAATATGTTTAAGCCATCCAAAACGTTAAGGGCTGAAAAGTAGGGGACAAGAAAAAGTTTCCCTCGCAATTTCTCACGTACAAGTTTCCCACGCCTGTTAATTTTGGTATTGAAACATATTTGCGCTTTTTCTATGTAAAAATCACGAAGCCAATGTACATGCATGATACTGTATGTATAGCTGGAGTTTAAAAATGGTGACGGACTACACGCAAAGTTTATGCATTATTAAAGTAGTTATTATCCCTGCAATTTTACTGACCCATTGCACACCATCCCGTGCAGTAATAGGTCTGGAGGTTTGGACCCCAGATTTTTTGACCGCCTATTTATTTCATACAAGGCAGTTCCCCAGATCAAGACGTACCCTCTTGTAGCCCACCAAGTATACGAATCGCACACGTATAATTTTTTTGCTGCCCACCCTCAGTATGCTCAGCACCCAAAATATTATTGTGAACCACACCCAGACGTTGTACTGTAAATACTCCTCAAACAGATTAGCAAAGTACAGACTAACTACAGTAGTATTTAGATTATACATAAGCGTATGGGGGAGGGTTTAGAGGTGGTTTTGATTCCCCCACAGACTGGCGGGTTGCCCCATCAAATTTTTTGGGCGCCTATACAGTACTTTTTATGTGGCTATCTGGTTACCCGATTAAATCCCCAGCAAGTCCTACAGGTTTACCCCACCAGAATTTTTGCCCTGCAGATGTACTACGTGCTGTAGATCCTGCTTCCTCCATTTACATAAATTGACTCGTATCAGCAGAATGGTCATACATGAAAAGCATGGGGTTTGAATGTCTGACTTACACCTTAGATTGGCCTGTACCTTCATTTGTAAGAACCCCAGAACCCAGTGGACCCCTCACATCCCACTAAATCCTATACACGTGTGCTAACAGGTTTTTCCTCTGCACCTATGTATGATCAGCACATAAGAGACATACATTTGGGTGCATTCTGAGAGAAACACTTCCCATGGGAGTTCATTGGCTTCTGGTTTTTACTCGTACATAGAAAAAGCGCAAATATGTTTCACTGCCAAAATTAACAGGCGTGGGAAACTTGTAGGTGAGAAATTGCGAGGGAAACTTTTTCTTGTCCCCTACTTTTCAGCCCTTAACGTTTTGGATGGCTTAAACATATTCTCCTTTTTTGCTTTTTGGAGCATTTTTCTAGCTAGTCTTCGATTTTTTTCATGCTTCTAAATTTATGGAAAAAGGTGAAAACATGACAATATCTCAATGAAAGTTAATTTTGGTTTTAAAATGTATGGAAAAGTATATTGTTACCTACAAAATGTGAAATCAGAACAAAGAGATTAACACTGATTTTTAACCTTTTTATTACATACGATATATAGGTACATTAATGCAAAAATAATACGATATACATACAGATATACGAAATAATAGTAAGAACAATTGAAACAACAAGAACAATTAAAACAATAAGAACACAAAGATAATAGGCGAAAATAATTGCAAAGTATAGTGAAATTTGCCACAAGGTGAACGTATTAGGTGTGGAATGGTCAATTCTTTATCATGCTGTATGTATGCAAATGAGCCTAACGGCACTAAAATACCCCTAGACTGGATTGCAGACATACATAATTTTCATCAATCTGGTATACTTCCAAATCACCTAACGGCACTAAAATACCCCTAGGTTTCATCGGAAGTATACGGTACATTAAAATGGGATCACTAAACTACCCCTAGACTGCATTGCATACATACATAATTTTCATCAATCTGGTATACTTCCAAATCACCTAACGGCACTAAAATACCCCTAGGTTTCATCGGAAGTATACGGTACATTAAAATGGGATCACTAAAATACCCCTAGACTGCATTGCATACATACATAATTTTCATCAATCTGGTATACTTCCAAATCACCTAACGGCACTAAAATACCCCTAGGTTTCATCGGAAGTATACGGTACATTAAAATGGGATCACTAAAATACCCCTAGACTGCATTGCATATATACATAGTTTTCATCAATCTGGTATACTTCCAAATCACCTAACGGCACTAAAATACCCCTAGGTTTCATCGGAAGTATACCGTACATTAAAATGGGATCTCTATGCTCACCATCATCGTATGACAAATGAAGTAAAATACGAAATATGAATAATAACACAAAAAAATAATTACAATGTATAGTGAAATTTGCCACAAGATGAACATATTAGGCGCAGAATGGTCAATTCTTTATCATGCTGTATGTATGCAAATGAGTCTAACGGCACTAAAATACCCCTAGGCTGCATCGCATACATACATAATTTTCATCAATCTGGTATACTTCCAAATCACCTAACGGCACTAAAATACCCCTAGGTTTCATCGGAAGTATACTGTACATTAAAATGGGATCTCTATGCTCACCATCATCTTATAACAAATGAAGTAAAATACGAAATATGAATAATAACACACGAAAATAATTGTAAAATGTAATCAGAAGTATAACATCGAATGCACTTAACGGCACTAAAATACCCCTAAGTGTAATCGGGCATGAAAACAACAAGATACAGTTATATCGAAATAAAACAGCATAAGCATTTGTAACATCAATTTTAGTCTTATAATTGTTTTGTTGATTCAGATTCTTTCAAGCATCAGTATGTAGACATTTTCTAAACATCTGATGAATGTTGCTTGACTTGCTATCTTTCCATAGTTTAGATCATCAATTATCATCCATCCATTTGTGGATCTTACACAGCAACGGTAATGGCCACGATGTGGGGTTGGTCCAGTATGCAATATGGCTCCAATTGTTTTGAATCGAGTACCAAAAATTGTAATGTTGCTTGCATTATACCCAACAATTTGTCTATTGAGCATGTGATCAGTTCCATTTCTGAATAAGCCAAGTTGGACAACTAAGTATTTTTGGTCATGTCCATATGTGATATTTTCCCTTTTTCGCAATTCTGTAAATCTATTGCACTGTGGATTTGTGCATGTTCCATTGACTAATGTTTCATATTTCAAAAGGCTCTGAAATGTCTGCTTTTCATCTTTCGGATGTAGTTGAAGAAAATTCATTGTATCGGGTGCTTGATTTTCAGAATGTTGGCAATCTGGACAGGTATAATTTCTTAGCATTGTATATGAAAACAACATGTGAACATTTGCTGGTTGTAAACATTCCATTAATGAGGTGTAAAACATAAATGCATCTTGCTGTGTTGGTTGAGCATATTCATTACTGACAGCTTCTCGCAGTATGTATGCCTCCATATGATTCTGGCTCCTTTGGCTGTTAGCTTCATTAAATTGCGACAATTCGGTACAAGAAATTGAACAGTGGTCATTTTGAGCATAAAATCCACTTGTAATAAATTCATTTATTCTTTCCATGAATAAAGGTAGTCGAATTAAGCACTGCACAAGCGAGTTTGCATAACATGAAACGCCATTATTTTCCAAGTAAAGCACATATGGTTCTACTTGTGCTTGAACAGGTTTTTTTCTTTTCAAAGATTCATCTTTTGCTTGATTATCTGCTTTGTTCTGTTTTATTTGTTTAGCCTGGACATCTGCTGACAAAATCATTGTCATTTTCTTCTTTTCATTTTGTTTTTCCTTGTAATACTTTAGAGGCAAAATGTTCCATCTTGGTAATTCAGGTAAACAAATTGAAACCCGAAGTCTGTTGTATTCATTTGCAGCTTTTTGTTTACATCGTATAGCGCCAGGATCGAAATCAATTAAATGGACATTTTCTAGCTTTCTAACGCGGGATAATGCTACATAAATCATGCTGTCTTCAAAACATGATTTTCCTAAGTCAAGTAAAACACTGTCCAAAGTCAGTCCTTGTGATTTATGAATGGTGATAGCATATGCCAAACAAATCGGAAATTGTTTTCTGATCATTGTGATTCCTTTGCTGATTTCATATGCAGCACTGATGCGTTCAATTTCAGTTTTTCCTGTTATTTGATCAAATTGAATTTCTAATTTATATGGAATTCCATACAGCTTCTTTATTCCAATGATGGTTCCTAATGATCCATTTACAAGGCCTTTTTTAACATCAATATTTCGCCTTAGCATAATTCTTGCACTGATTCCAATTTCCAGTTCTGTTTCGAGGCCAGCTGTATCTGAGGCTTTTTTCATTTTTTCCTTATTTGCAGCTGAAATTTGCTTTCTGTTTTTAGTAGTCTTCTGTTTTCCACCTGCATCACTATCAATTGCAGAACTTGTAACAATGACAATATTTTCTGATTCAAGCATACACTTGTTAAATGCTTCGACTTGTTCATTCATGGATAATAAGCATACAGCATTGTAATTTCCACCAAACAAATTTTTCTTGAAATAGGCTGCAGCTTCTTTCAATGAAATTCCTTTACGATTTGGATCAATTAATCGACTTTTTAACTGCTCAATGTCCTTTTCAGTTGGCGACCCAATTCTTACTCTTGATAGCAATTGAGCATAGTTAGAGTCTTCCTTTTGGCGCATATTTTCTATTAATTCACTGTATTCAAATACCTTCCATATTGGATATCTTGTTTCTGATTTAAAAATTTTCTTAGATTGTTTCAAATTTAATTCTTCAAAGCAAAAGGCTGCATTTACAGGGGCTAGTTGAAGTAGATCCCCAAACATTATGATATTTTTGTTTCCAAATGGTTCTGAATAGCCTAAGCAGTCACTTAATCGACGGTCGATTGTTGCCAAAGTTGTATTTGATATCATTGAAAACTCATCAATAATGATAAGTTTAAGCCATGACCATTGAGCTTTAAACAGTTTTCTATCGTCTGGAGGAAGCTTCCAATATTCTGCTTCACCTTTTGCACTGTGTTGGACAGGCAATTTGAAAAATCTGTGAATTGTTGATCCATTGATATTGAAAGCTGCAATTCCTGTTGGTGCCATTAATGCAACTGATAAGGAATCGTTTTCATACATTGACTGAACTTTTTCTTTTATAACATGAATGAGAAAGCTTTTGCCAGTTCCAGCTACACCACTGACCAATAATCTAATTGCACTTATATCTTGTCCATCTTTTTGTGATTGAATCTTAGCAGTTATTATGTTGAAAATCTTTCTTTGATCTTTATTTAGTTCACCAATTTTATTTGATAACTGGACCATGTCTATTGCAACTTTTTCGCTTTCACCGAGGTCAATATCATCATTTTCATCAATTGCATCTTGCTGTTGATTATTATTTACTTGATTTTCAATTTCTTGATCTTCTCTTAACTTTTTTGCAAGTTCTGCAGCATTTTCAATTTTTTGCTTCATTTCATGAAATGCTTGCATTGCTGGGCAGTCTCGAATGAAATCTTCAAATGCTTTGCGATACAATGCAAAATTTCCAAGCAATGAATCTTCATTTCTCCACGGTTTAAACAGCATTAACAGTGAACGATAATATAGTTCGATTTGTGCATCAATTTTCTGGTTAAAACTGGGCATTTTGATAACTACAGGCTTAGTAGCACGTTTTCTTAGCCAACCTAGATTATTCTTCAATTCAAATTTTATTTTTGATTTTGGTTCTTTTCTTTCATATTCATACCATTTTGATATTTCATAAAGGCATGTGTCTTCTAATTCATCTGGTCGATTTGGGTAATAATCATCAATCATATTGTGACAGCATGTTTCTACACAGTCTGGTTCTTTTTCCTTTAATTCACTCATTTTCATTACTTTTCTTTTTCTTTGGTGTGAAGGATATGTATTAACAAACTTTACTGTATCACTCGATGTAAAAAATTCATATCCAAGTAAATTGGCCACTGCTTCGTATGCACCAGTTTCTCTTTTCTGCATGTTCATTCGGGCATATTTAAACAACCTGGCTGCAAGTGATTTGTTTTCATTAATACTTTCCCAAATTTCATCACTTGCACTTTTTTCACCTTTTGTAATGTAGCTAGTGATGTATCTGTTCAATACCAAGCTATTTTCACCAACGTATTGAATGTCCATATTTGCTTCCCATAATGTCAAAATGCATGGATTATAGTCATTGACAAATCGATGTTCTGAGCTTCGTTTTAAATCATACAATTTTTTAATTCGTCTTCCGCTTGATCTTGACTTTATTGCTTCAGCAACAGGAATCAATGTTGTCTTATCACAAGCTTTGCGTGGGAAACCATGTCGACATTGTGTTATGAATCTTCCATTTCGCCTGACTGGTCTTCGACAACCTTTAGTACATTCGTGAACTTGAAACCTTTTGACTAAATTATGCAAAGTTGGACTGGTTAAATTTGGTGGAATACTGCATTGGATATGCTGTTCAATAAACTCAATTATTTCTTTATCACTGTTTTTTCCAACCATAGGCGCATCTTCAACCCAGATTTTCATGTGCACATGTGGTGCTCCTCGAGCTTGATATTCTATTCGGGCAAAATAGTGGCTAACTTTTCCAGGAGGTCCTTCTTCATCCAGTAAAACAAATTTCATAAAGGCATCGAATCTTCGTTTGAACTGTTCACTGACTGATACTGGATCAAGTGCACATAAATAACTTGTTCGCATTTTATTGACACCATCGAAAAATCTGAATTCATTTGAATCAAATAGTCTCGCATATCCGCCCAGTAAAATTCGGCACAGCTTAATGTAAGAAACCAAGTTTCTGGCCCAAATCTTTCATCCATAGCTTGTAAATCTGAGCATTTTTGACGCCAATATTCTTTACTTCCACGATTTTTAGTAAACATTGTTGACAAATTTGCTTCTAATTGTTGGATTTTTTCTTCTATTTGTTTTAACAACTGGCCACATGTTAGTCCTTTATTTGCACTAGTGTTTAGCATTGCATAAATTCCTTGTTCAATGCATCTTGTATATTTTCTTCCAAGTTCGTCAAATAAGTACTGTTGATTCCGTCTGAACTGGCCATCTGTATTTCTAAATCGATGTTTTAAAAACATGGCTGGGGTAATTTTTATTTGTCTTTTTTTATACATTCCATTTTGTCCCTTTGGATATAATTCAGGGTAGCATAAAACATCGGTTTGTTCATCCTTATTATCAAGCGGTTTTGATGAAATTTTCATTGTTCGGTAAATTTCTGTATCACTTAAAGCTGTTTCTGGATTTGAATAAATTGGTTCTACAGTAACTTCTGTATATGGTTCACATTCGGAAGTATGCTTCAACATTGACTGAACTGTTTCAGAACCCAAAAGTTTGTTTTTATCAAAATCTCCCAAACTAACTGGCAAGTTTTCTTCTCGAAATATTGCAGCATCTTTTTCATTAACTTCTACATTTTTGTATAAAACGTTAATTTTCTTCAATTTGTCAATTGCAGTGTAAACTTTTTCTAGGTTGACCAGTGACCGCCAAACAATTCCTTTTTTCATTGGGCAACTATCAACTATAATATTCAAACAATTTGTTGATGGCAATTTTGTTCCAAGATATTGGTGTGTTTCTTCAAGTGGCAGTGGTAAATGAACCGCCATCCCTTTTACTGCATTTACCCAGTCGCCAGTATTTGTAGTTACTTTTAATGGTTTTAGTTTGAAAATCGACTGGAATGATCGGGCCAGTTTGATTAAAATCAATTCGAATATGTTGAGGCAGGCTATTTCATCTGGGATGTCATCTAAACCCATTTTATTATTTTTTGACAAAGCTGGTACTATGCCTGTACTTAAATTTTTCAAACACCAGCTGCAAATATTGATTGGTAGCTTGTTTTCTGTCTTTAAATCATTTATAATTTCTTGTGTTGTTTCTTTGTCTTGACCAGGAATAGCTTCGAATGAATCGTACACTTTGATTTTGTTTTGCTTTAACCACATATGACATACAGAGCAAGGTGCGTTTGGAAAATCTTTGCAAGCTTTTTCAAATTTCCACCAGATTCGCCCAAATTTTTCTCTTACGATATCATCCAAGTTGCTGTCTTCTTGTTTTTCTTGATTTTGAACTTTTTCAACTATTTCTCGAGGAAGTTTCAGTGATTTTCCTTCAGTAATTTCTACAAATGCTTTCCAATCACCATCGAAAATTGCAGCATCTACTTCCATTAGCCAGAAATTAGCACCTCGTACTTGATAAATATATGTAAGTAAACTTCTAATTTTGACACAATGTGGTTGAATTAACTGCAGCAGCTTAATATTGTCTAAGCAGTCAGCTTCATCCAAGCATGCTGGGTATTCGTCAATACAGCATGATGGACAATCTTCAAAATTTGCAATTCGAAACTGCAATTCTGGAAAGCTGGTTCTTTCGTCCACCATATATTTCAATGCATTGTGTAATTGAGTTGCCCAGAAATCAGGTAACCTGCAATTTTCATCACAAAATCGAGCTTTGCCACGTCCAGGTTTTCCATCATTGAAAATTTCAGCTTCCTCTTGAGAAACACTAATAATGATGCAATTAAGTGTATCTTTTACTTCCTCGTACATAATTCGATCTTCCTCTTCTAAATTCTTCAGTTTTCTAATTTCATCTTTCACAATTTTTAAGCTTGTATAGTTTACTTTTGATCGATCAAACTTGAACAATTCGTGGCTTGCAACATGGTAACGTGTGCCTCCATAAATGTCAGCCAAAATTTTTTCTGTGTCTTCAGGATTTAAATCATCTTTTAAAATTAAAAATTTCTTCAGCAGCTTTATATTTCTTTCATATGCGTTCCAGATATTTTTTGAGCAAAGCAATGACACATTTTTTCAATTCTAACACTTGAATTAGCTTTTGTTTTACACTTTTTGTATCGTAAAATCTTCTTCCTTTGATTTTCAATTGTTTTCGTCTTGACAAAACAAATTTGCTGACAACAGCTCGAATCCAAAGTTCTTGACTTATTTTCTCCCATTGAACACTTTTCTTCTTCATAAAGCCTTGCTTATGTTGTTTATAGTAAATTTTATTGTAGTTTTCTTTATATTGCTTTTTATCTTTCAGTTTTTCACATTCAGCTTTTCTTTTCTTATTATAGTTTTGAAAATACTCAACTCTATTTTTATTAACACACTTAGTTGTGTTTCCTATTTCTTTTGCTTTGATCAAATTTCTCTTTCCCCTTAATCGAGCTTTGACCTGTTCTTTATGTTTTATCCGCTTGTTCTTTTTTTCAATGAAAGAACGAAAACGGTTGATTTGATCTTCTTTTCTTGTAAAATCTGTTGCGGCTTTCTTTTCTGATTGACACTTCTGAAAATATTAAATTAAAATATGACAGTTGTGAAAATAATGTGCATAAATATTAACTTATTATTCTAGCAATATTTTAAGAGTGTATACACTGCTAGAGGATTCAGAACAGAAAATAGATCTCCTGATGGGTGATCCCCAGACAAAAAATGCAAAGCAAGTCTGGGTGCCGTTTAGGGTCTGGGGGATGAAGTAAGACATAAATCTTCAAGAATTTCGCAAAAATGTATGATGTGCACCAAATTACTGTACCTGAATTTTGGCCTGTTTCTTTTGATCATCATCACATAATTTCTTATGCAATCGCCTTTTGGCTGTTCGTTGTCTTCGTTTTTCCTGCAAAAATAAAAAATGAAACAGTTTCCCCATTTAAACAAAAAATCTGCAAGGTAAATCATGTATGTATGCAAAGGCCAGGATCTGGGGTCACAATCATAGGCGGGCATGGGGTCTGGGATCCAGACCATAGGTGTTCACCAGAAAAATTCTGGGGTCTGATTTTAGTTTCTGGGGGCTGGGGGGTTCACCAATTCTGGGAGGGTCCGCCAGGGTCTGGGGAGTCCTCCCTATACAAAGTATAAGCAGCAAAAAATTTCTGGGGTCCAAAAATGTCTGTGGGGGTCCGAAAAACCCTCAGATTTCATGCTCGCCTATGGTCTGGACCCCCATACCCGAGCTGGACCCTGCAAAATTTTCGGCTGCCTATACTTTGTACAGGGCAGACCCCCAGCATTGGCGGACCCCAGAAATATTGTACATAAGCAGGTCCTAGAATTTTTCTCCTGCACACTTATCGTAACAATTTAGCACTACTAACCCCCCTCCAACATCCATGTGTACTTCAAAGACAACCTAGATTTTCCAAATAAGTAACAGCTATACAAGTTTTGTGTTAATTTACACTTCAAACACAGGCTTACATTTGATTGATCCAAATTGAAACATCGTTCCAATACAACGCCTGGAGAAAATGGCTTGTCTGGACCAAGCTGTTCACATTTATCGTCCAGCTGACTCAGTCATTTTTGATGATGAATCTGAAGCTTCTGAACACAAATAAAATTGTAAAATACAAAAAAATCACAATTTTTTAGGTGAAAGTCGAAATTTGGAAAAATACAATTTTTCAGTAAAGGGTCCAAATCCCAATGAAAGACTGAACATTTTAGGTGGAAGTTTCAAAACTTGAGGAT
The DNA here is from genome assembly GCA_034769895.1 of Magicicada septendecula. Lineage (NCBI taxonomy): Eukaryota > Metazoa > Arthropoda > Insecta > Hemiptera > Cicadidae > Magicicada > Magicicada septendecula. The sequence continues at coordinate 407,181,289 of CM068375.1, forward strand.
CCAGTTTTTTGGAAAGAGGATTCCATCAATTCCCCTAACAACATGTATGTAATCATATAATAATACTTTTCTTCTATTAGCAGCAGCTTTATTAAGTGTTCCAACCATTATATTAATACTATTTCAGTAAATCTGGGATTGCTGCAGTATTGTGTGGGAACGCAGGAAATAGTTGACGAAGTGGGAATGTAGGCAGTAAAGTGGGAGGTAACGCAGGATGCGATGACGAAACGGTAACGCGGGCGTAAGAAGTCACGTTCTAAAAAAGAAGAGAAACGAAATTATTTTTTCATCACAGAAAATGCAGTCTAGACTAAAAGCCGCGAATACAAACCACCCGCGCGCAAGCTACAGTACAATTCTAGTACAAAAGCACTACCCAACCACTCTGGTCAAAAACAAAATCACAAACTGAAATTGACACAAGCGCAATGTGAATAACAAATAGTGTAAACTGCGAAAAATTTGCATAGAACACCAAACGGATGATCAAAAACTAGAACATTTGATATAATATGCAGTTTACAACAAAATGAACACAAATGTGTATAGAATAGATTAATGTGTGCGGATAATTAATACAAAAAATATATGACACAATAGAACACATTAAAAAATGACATCACAAATCCCATTATTCAAATGCAATAAAATTGATTTTAGGTTTGTATGGATTTAACTTATTTTTGCCAATTTTTTGACTATTTTTTCTGTTCTGGGGACAGTGGCTGATCAGGGGTCCACAACCGTATTTTTCATTTTTAATCTGACCCGCAAACTTAATTTGTGGGTAAACATGAACGGGAACGGTATTTTCATGTTTAAGTCCGACCCGGAAGCGAATCCATGGGTAAAAGTAGCCCTGACATGTAGTAGTCTATTGTTTACCTACTATTTTTTCAGCTTTTGGTACAAAAGTGTTTCTCGGCACTACTCTATACTGAGCAGTGCAACTTAGCTGAAATTTTTACTGAAGAAACTAGAGGGTTTTTTCTTGGGTTGATTTTTTTTTTATTCCGATCCGATCATTACTTGAGGTACAGTATTAATTTGAATTGAAAAAACTCAGTTCATTTTCATCAAAAAATCAAGTTTTTTCTCATTTATTCCACAACCGTGCAAGATCTGGCGAAACTTTTTGCTGTGCCGATAACCCCAAAGTAAGGGGGTCATCCTTAAAAAACAACTAGCCCTCTATCTTTATTGGATAAATCTGTACACTCAGTCTTAATTTTTGAAAACCACTTTTTTCAGGAGGCCTAAAAATCCTACAGTATGCCAGCAGACTCAAAACAACTTGCTAATTTTGTAGAACCCATCATAAAGTATCTATATCCAAAAAATTTTGAAAATCGGATGAATAGCCAATTCATAGTACAACTGCAAAGTTGCATTCAAAATACTCGAGTTGAAAAAAGATTGCAGGCTATCTTTTGTACAGGCGCTTAAACATATTAAGGCAACGCGCTATCGCGCGTGCCTTGATAACGGAATCATAGTACAACTGCAAAGTTGCGTTCAAAATACTCGAGTTGAAAAAAGATTGCAGGCTATCTTTTGTACAGGCGCTTAAACATATTAAGGCAACGCGCTATCGCGCGTGCCTTGATAACGGAAATAAATAAAGACCCCACACTAAAATTTCATAAACAGATTAATAAGTTTATAAACAACACAAAACATATAATCAAACCAGAAAGCGCCAAATACCTTAAACAAATAAAACCTAACCCCCCTAAACTAAATGCATTACCAAAAATACATAAACCGAACATTCCCATCAGACCATTAATAAACAACACACAGGCACCGTCCCACAAAATCGCAAAACAACTAGACAAGATATAGCCAATTCATAGTACAACTGCAAAGTTGCGTTCAAAATACTCGAGTTGAAAAAAGATTGCAGGCTATCTTTTGTACAGGCGCTTAAACATATTAAGGCAACGCGCTATCGCGCGTGCCTTGATAACGGAAATAAATAAAGACCCCACACTAAAATTTCATAAACAGATTAATAAGTTTATAAACAACACAAAACATATAATCAAACCAGAAAGCGCCAAATACCTTAAACAAATAAAACCTAACCCCCCTAAACTAAATGCATTACCAAAAATACATAAACCGAATATTCCCATCAGACCATTAATAAACAACACACAGGCACCCTCCCACAAAATCGCAAAACAACTAGACAAGATAATCAGAGAAAATATTAATCTCAGTAACAACACATCTATCAAAAACAACATAGACCTAGTCAAGAAAACTGAACACATCCACATACCACATAACTCAACTCTGGCATCTTCTGATATAACCAATTTATACACTAATGTCCCCATCAAAGAAACCATCCAAACACTAGAACAACTACTCAGACAAAACAACACACCTGAAACACACATACAAGAAATCATCACACTGACCAAACTAATAACTGAACAAAATTACTTTACATACAATAACAAGATATACACACAAACAGAAGGTCTCCCAATGGGCTCCCCCATATCAGGAATACTAGCAGAAATATATATACACAACATAGAACAGAACCACATAATAAACAACAACAAATACACTAACAAAATTATATATTGGCACAGGTATGTAGATGATATATTACTTTTATTCAAAGGCAACACAAGACAAGTTGAAAACTTTCACAAATACATAAACACTATACACCACAAATTAAAATTTACACTGGAAATTGAACAAAACAATAGTATAAATTTTCTAGACCTAACAATTAACAAAACTAACAACACACACACATACAAAATATACAGGAAACCAACCACAACTGACATGGTTATACACAACACATCAAACCACCCAACACAACATAAACATGCGGCCTTCAACCATATGCTCCATAGACTAACTAAAATACCCTTAAATAAACAAGATTACACCGACGAACTCAACACAATAAAATACATAGCAATCAAAAACGGTTACAACCCTAATTTAATAAACACACTACACAAACGCATCAAAAACAAAAACAACAAAACACAAAATACCATCAGCACACAACACAATAAATACATCACACTCACATACCACAACTCCTACACACACAAAATCGCCAACACATTCAGAAAACACAAATACAAAATAGCATACAGAACAACCAATACCATTACAAAACACACCAATAATACAAACACAGACATAGACAAATATAACAAAACAGGTGTTTACAAATTAAAATGTAATGACTGCAATAGTTTCTACATCGGCCAGACAGGAAGATCTTTTTCATCCCGTTATTCTGAACATTTAAAAGCTCTAACCAACAACAATATACACTCCGCATTTGCCACACACATACACACAGAAAACCACAGTTACACCAACATAGACACCAATCTCAAAATTTTACATTACTTACCTAAAGGCCGAAAACTCAACACAACTGAACAATACGAAATATATAAACACCACACAACACAACCAAACAACATACTCAACGATCAACTACAATATAAATCACATACACTTTTTGACACAATTTTACAAAAAACAAACACCAAATTAAATCCCTGCACCAATCCCCTTCCTCCACACACCACCCCCACTACACCTTCCACACAAAAACCGTTACGAAATGATGGCAGTCTGACTAAAAGCTGAAGAAGGCGGATACTTAAGCCGAAACGCGTCCGACGGAAAAAGTAAGTTTTTCACAAGATAAAGTTCATTTTTAGTAAAGTGATAGTGCTGTGAAAGAAGAGATGAACAATCAAGACAACTAAATCATTAATTTGGGTACGGTCAGTTGTCTTACTAGTCAGTCTAAAATTGTTAGTCGTTCCTCTTCACTATCATCTTGGAAGATATTGTTCTCCTTGTCAGCTTCTTAACCAAAGTCTTCATTAAATCAGGTACGATATTATGTTGTTCCAAATGTAATGTTACATATTACCCTGCCACCAAATTTGATCATTTTAATAAAATATTGTTTTTTGTTGAAATTATCAATTATCTTAACTTTCACATTGTCATTTGTTATTCTTATTATGATCTGGTATACTTGTCTTTAATTATAAGTGTTCTATCCCTGGAACATGTTACTTCCCTAACAAATTAATCACCATATATTCTGGAATCAGTCGGGGGGCTCTCTTGACCTAATACCCCGCTGTCCTTACAATACATAATACATAAATAATATCGATTGCTGGAGCTATCTCGTCAGTCAATCACATTTAATAATCACTAGTCTATTCACGACTAAAATAATATAATATATTCTTGGGATTGTTCACTCAGTCTAACTTCTCAGATCTAAATATTTCTTTCCATTGATTCTTTCAGATGTTTATTTTCTTGTGGCGATATTAATAACATTTTTTATTTTCTATTGGTACTATCTTCCTTCCTTCTTTATCAGTACTGCTTAATCTTCATTTTTCATCCACTATCTTCATTTAAATTAAAACATAACAAGTATTTGCATCTTCAGTTGTTGTTGATTCTCTCACAATCATGATAGGTTATTTGCAATAAATTCGTTTCTAGTCTTGTCTCATTTTCATCGTCGACTGTCTACATTTGTCCTTTCTTATTCATTTTATAGCACTATGGTTTCTTCTAATTTATGGATGTTGCATCTTTCTTTTATATTCCAATAATAAGTTCATAACTGTGTTTAATAAGAGGTGCTTATTTTGTTTAGAATTTGGAAATTTATTCCCAGTTGTTTATCTGCTTGATTCATAATAACATTATCAAACTGTACTGTAAGTTGTCCTTACTATTTATCTAAATTCTGAGATATTCAACCTTGTTTATTGGGCTTTATTTAAAATTATATTCTGAATTATCAAAGTTTGTAAGATGAGCTTACTATATTTTTTCAGTTTCGTGGTATTGTAATAATAAATTCTTCAGTTTCATATTAATTCTCATAAATAATTAGTTGTAAGTTGATCTTACTATTTCTTTGGAATTTTGTGGTATTATAATAATAAATTCTTCAATTCCAAATTAATTCTCATAAATAATTAGTTGTAAGTTGATCTTACTATTTCTTTAGAATTTTTGTGGTATTATAATAATAAATTCTTCAATTCCAAATTAATTCTCATAAATAATTAGTTGTAAGTTGATCTTACTATTTCTTTAGAATTTTGGTGGTTTTATCACAACTTCTACACTTCTTATTATAGTGCTTATTGTCATATGTCCTTCTGTACCCAGTATAGATGATCTTTTGGCAATTTTCGTTATGTCGGTCAGTTGCTCATACCTTCATTTGTATGGTTCTGTTTCTTTATTCTTTATTCATATTATTGTTCCTCAATGAAACTTATTTCTCGTCTCCTTAAAATGGTTCTTTGGCCGTAGTTGGTTAGCGTAGCATCCGTCCCTTTTCTTGATGGTGTGTGGTATATAATTTATCCCGGGTCCATAATCTCAGTTGACCTTATTGTCCGCACTACCATTGTCTTTTTAATTATTTCTTTCCTTGCGGCATCTCTCGCTTCTTCCTTGTACTTCATTCTTCCCGATCTTATTCTTTCATTTGCTGCAAAGCTTATTCGACTCATCCTATCATATTGTTGATTAAAACAATATGTTACTGGTCCGTCAATGACTAATGATATCATTGATATTTTCCCACGTATTTCTATTTCTGGTATTTCCCATTTATCTCTGGTATTCTCTAAGTTGTAACCTATAGTTTTGTGGTAAGTCATTATTGAAATTGCTTTTAATCTCCTCCTATATTCTCTGACATTCATGATTTCTTCATTGTTGGTAATTGGGCTATTCAGTACATTAATTAACCCATTGTTTATCATCTCCCGTTCTTCCGGTGTTTTTATTAAATTCTTTAGATGCGTTCTTCTTACTTTCTTTGGTTCTCCTTCACTATCTTTAGTATTTTCTTTGTTTCCGTTAGTTTTCTTTTCAGGTAATACTACTACTGGATCCTCTGTTTTGGCGTTTGGTTTTTCTTCTGTTTCTGGTTTGCTATCATTTTTTATTTCTTCGGTTCTCTCATTTCTTAATCCTTCCCTCCACAGTTTATTATCATTTATTATTTCTTTGGTCATTTCCTCCATCTTTTCCTCCCTTTTCTTAAAGTTCTCGTCCAATTTCTTCATGATTTCCTGGTAATTTTCCTTCAATTCTTCCCTCAATGCTTTGTTATTTGCGTCAATTTTCTCCTCCATTTTCTTGCTATTCTCCTTCAATTCTCCCATTTTTTCTTCAATTTTCTTACTAGTCTCTCCCAATTTTCGGCTCAACTCCTCCGTAGATTGTTTATTGTCCTGTTTTAATTCCTCCTTCAATTTTTCTAAGTTCTTATTATTCTGTTTTAAATATTCCATAATGCTCTTCAGGTCAACGCTCTCTGTGACTTTGTCCGGTTCTTGTTTATCTCCTTGGTCCTCTCTTATTATTACTTCTACTTCTTCGACCGGTGTCGCTTCTTTATCTTCCATATTTAACTCGTCTACCTTCTCGGCTTCGACCGCTCGTTTTCGCGATGTTTCTCGCTTTCTCATCTTGTTTATTCTGGTTTATTTGTCTATTAATAATAATTTAATTTATATTAAATTACATGCCTCACACGTTGGTGCGCCAATTTGTAACGATAAGCGTTATTTATATATGATGATTGAATCTTATCGAAACGTAATGTAGCCTCACTTCGGGTTCGTCTATTTGTAATCAGATTTTTCGTTACGTACAATGTTATTGTGAATAGGTTACTTGTATTTATGTAGTGTGCACTTGAATTACACCACCCGTTGGAAGTTCAACTTGTAATATAGGTAAATAATGTAGCGACAAACTCGCACTGGAGTCGTCGATGTGTAATTATAAATGTGTTATGTTGAACGGCGAATGATTTTGTAAATTGCCGCTTACTCCCACTATGCTGCTTCTTTTCCGTGACGTCACTCAGCGATGCCAACTGTCAGGTTCACTGCAATCGGTGAATTCTATTTACTAAATGTAACAGCAATAATAACGACACACAATTATCATCAAACATATATCCTTGTGGAATCCTTTATTCGGAAAAAACACTGGTTAACTGTTTTAATAAATTTTAAACAGGATAATCACAATTGTATCGTAAGCTATATTCTTCTTTTACCAGTTGCAGCAGTAGCCAAACGTTTAGTAATTCTCGAGACCACAAAATAACCCCTTTAAACACACATTTAAAATAAAATATGTCAATCCAACCCCCCCACAACCCCCACAACCAACCCACCCTAAACCCACCTCACAACCTAACTTACACTATTAATCAAAATACAAGTTTACAATCAAAGCATATAACTACAACTTAGAGTGATACGTGCACACAGAAATTAAATAGTGTAACCCCCTTATAACAAAACACAATATAACAACAATCAATAAAATATAAATAAAACACATTATCTTGTTGTGTTTAAAGCAACCCCACCTATACACCCCCAAAAAAAAAACCAACCCACACCACACAAAACCCCCCCCCCCCCCAAAAACCAACATAATTGATTATTACTTAAATACAAAAACTATAAACCCAAAAATTAACAACACAAACAACATACATTCAGAATCACCAAATCCCTCTTCATAACTAAACAACCATACCAATTAATGAAGAAAAGGCCCAACACACACCAGACCTTCCCAACCCCTAAACAATACAAATAACTTCCTGGTTATTATATCATCCAATTCCATGTAATGGGTGTTCTTCTGTTATTGCAAAAAGTTGTGTAGGTACCTCTAACAGTAATTTATCTGGTTGTATAGTTTTTTCACACTTTATAACATATAATGTAAGACAATTTAAAAACGCGTCTATCTGCTAAGATCGTTATCAAAGAAGTCTCATTTTATTTATCCGAAATTTCTGGTTGCTAAGGGTAAACTTGGAATCTGGTTGGCCAATTCGGATATACATTGTCATACACTTTCATTATTTCGAAGTCTAAAATTTGTTCAAAATCTTTAAACTAACATAACTTTTCTATACTGAATGGGAGTTTAAAACCATTATCAGCATTATTTTGATCTTCACATTTGATATATTTAGACACCAAACGTGCCTATTTTTGCTTAAGAACTATGGATGTTACAATTTTTGTTATTTGGAATTTTCTTAAATAACTTGATATGTGTTATTTTGTTTCTATATTCCTTGTATACATTATTACCTATAAATACATCTACCCTTTCACATTTGCATTACAAAATTTCTAATATAATTGTTCAAAATTTACTAAAGTTGGTTTCACCTGGCCTATGTAATAGTATTATTTTCATCACCATGTTTTAACATCTCTAACAATTAAATCAACTTCTAACACTCATCAAAATGGTTTAACATATAACGTTATTTTAACAACACAAAAGATATATTATTCTAATAGTTAAATTCATGCCCACATGGCTATGATTATACCAAATCCTTGCACAAATAACTGTTTTCTACTCAAACTGTATAGGTGTTTGACACTTAACAAAACATCCTTGTATAGTCCATTCTGCTTGGTCAATTAATTTACCATGGTTTAACATCAGCTCTATTGTTATATTTGTTAACACAACATAAAAAAAATGGAATTAATATCATTAAATTGACATTCCTTTAAACTAACTGTATCACCTGTTACATACAAAAAAAAACACAACACAAATACTATGATATAACACTGTGCTATAACATAAAACATGCACATTTTACAAAACAAATTCTATACTAATTAGTTAGTCCTTTGTCAGCTAATTTACTCATTATCCTGACACTGTCTATGTCATATTTACTATTTATATGGGTTTCAACATCCGTATACTTACTGATGTTTGACTTACACAAATTACAATAAAGTGAACACTGTATCTCTACCTCACCACACAGTTCTAATAATCTTGTTACATTTACTGTTTATCTGGGTTTTACTCTTGTTATAAATGTTATTGTGACCATGTTATAATTTGTTGTTTACTGGACAACCCTATGAACTCTATATGTGACAATTATTTGTATGGTTCATGCATCTATAATCAGGTGTATTTATATTTTTGTTACATCAATTAACTTAATTATTTACTAATATTTCTTTTACATGATTTTACATGTTTGGGCCTATTATCCCTCACTTTGTATTTTGATTATCTGGATATAATGATACATTAACTGAAACCATTTGTTTCTTTATAGTCCTGGTTCATAAACCGTTTGTCTTTATTCTTTGTTTGGTCATTACTGAAAGTTCATTGTCATAGTTGGGGTTAAAGGTGTTTTGCATCACTTAGCCTAAATCATTAATTTGGGTACGGTCAGTTGTCTTACTAGTCAGTCTAAAATTGTTAGTCGTTCCTCTTCACTATCATCTTGGAAGATATTGTTCTCCTTGTCAGCTTCTTAACCAATGTCTTCATTAAATCAGGTACGATATTATGTTGTTCCAAATGTAATGTTACATATTATATATATTACATTTAATATTTATAAATAAATTTACTTCAAGATATATCTTTTTTTCCTTATTAGGAACATGTTTCGGGTACTATCTTGTACTCTTCCTCAGCCTTCCGGTCTTTTTGTCTGGTGAAGTACATATGTGTTGTTGGTTGACTATTATTATTGTGGCTTCCTGTTGGCTTCTGGTATTTCAAATTGGTTTTATTGTGTGTGATTGTGGTGTATGTGTTAGTTTTTTGTGTATTTTCAATGTTGAGTGCTTTGAATATTGTGTCATGTTTTGTATTGATTTGTATTTATTCAGGTATTAGTTTGTTTTCTGTTTTATGTTTGTATATTTGTAAATTTTCCCAAATGTTCATTATGGTGCCTTTGTGTGGTATATGTTTTGTTAGTGTTACATTGGTTATGTCTGGGAATTCATGTCCTGTGTTTATTGCATGTGTGGCTAAATTGGATTTATATATTTCTGGTTTTTTGTATGCATTTAGGTGTTCAAAATAACGTTTTTTCAGCTGTTTTTTTGTTTGTCCTATGTAACATTTATTGCAATCTTGGCATTCAATTTTGTGTATGCTGTTAGTTGTTGTATTATCTTTGTTGTGTGAGCTATTTAGATTTTGTAATTTATTTTTATTAGTTTTGTATGTTATTTTTATATCTGTGTTTTTAAATAGTTTTGCTAGTTTTACATTTTATTATTTATATATGTGAATGTGGCCCATTTTTTGTTGTTGTTATTATTTATGTGTTGTTCAGTTTGATTAATTCTTAAGTGTTCAGTTTTTATTTTGTATTTGATTTTATTTTCTATTTTGATCATAGTATTTTTATTGTATCCATTTTCATAACCAATTTGGTATATTATATTTCTTTCTTTGTCATTTTCTTGTTTGTTTATGGGAATTTTGTACATTCTGTTAAATAGCGAATAAAATGCTGCCATTTTATGTTGTGGTGGGTGGTCAGAATGGTTAGGTATAATGATGTTAGTGGAAGTTGGTTTTCTATATATTGCATATTGTATGTGGTTGTTGTATCTTGTGATAGTTATGTCTAAATAGTTGATTTTGTTATGTTTTTCTTTTTCTTCTGTGAATTGTATTTTGGGATGTATGTTATTGATTTGTTTCAGTATGTTCTCTGCATTTGTGTTTTTGTTATTTGATACATACAGCCCATCATCTACATATCTTATCCATATGCCATTTCGGTCATGTGATTTTATGATATTTTGTATTTTGGTGTCTATGTGTTGTAGGAATATTTCTGATATTATGCTTGATAATGTTCATCCCATTGCTAAACGTTCTTTCTGTTGATAAATTTTGCTATTAAATTTGAAGTAATTTTGTTTTAGTATTAGTTGGAGGCTATTTTTTATTTCGGTTATATATTGTTTGTTTTCATTTTGTTCTTTAAGTTTGTTTATTATTATGTCAATTGTTTCTTCTACTGGGATGTTGGTGTACATGTTTGTTATGTCATATGATGTGAAAAATGTATTTTCATTTATATTTATTATTTTTAGTTTGTCTATTAATTCGTATGTATTTTTTATGTTATGATGGTTATTTGTTAGATGGTTACTTTTTAGTTTTTGTGCTATTATTTTTGCTATTTTGTATGTAGGAGCTTTTTTGAAATTGATTAATGGACGTATTGGGTTGTTTAATTTGTGTATTTTTATTAGGCTATTCATTTTAGGTGGTTCTGGATTATTATTTATGTATATGTCTGTGTTTTTATTGTTGAAAATGTTTTTAGTTGTTTTTATTAGTTTTATTGTTTGTTTAAGATAGTTTTCTGTTGGGTTTTTATCTAGTTGTATGCATTTATTATTGTTGATGAAGTCTTCGGTTTTTTTGATGTTTGTCTGCTTTAGTTATTATTAAGTTATTGTTCTTTACTTTATTTTTAATTTCTTTTATTGTTTTATTGTTTTTCTTTTGTTTGTCTTTGTTTTTCATTTCGCTAGTGATTATTTTTTTAATTATATGTGTTGCTTCTGTTCTTTTTTCTTCTTGTATATTGTCTTTTATTAGGTTAATGGCAAATTCTGTTTCTACTATTAAATTTTCTAGATTTTTGTTTGCATTTTGAGTTATGTTAGTTTTTGACATATTGTTTAAATATTCTGTTTCTTTTTTGTTAAATTCTGTATTGCTAAGGTTAATGGTTCGAGGGTAAAATGTGTGTTTATTTTTGTTTTTTGTTCTTGATTTTTGTTTTGTTGTTTTAATGTGTTAAGTTTTTTGTTGATTGTATAAGTTTTTTTGTTTTTTTCAAATCTTATTTTATTTTCTATGTTATTGTATTTATTATTCCAAGTGATTGGATGTAATAAACTTGTTAGCTCTAAGTGTAGTTTGTATATGTCTAGTGTTATGCTATTTTTCTTACTGTATAATTGATTAATTTCGTTTTGTATCCGTAGCCTTTGTGCTTGTTTTATAGTTTTTTGTGCAGTCATATTTTTGTTGTTTGTGTTTATGTTGATGTATTTAGGTGTTAATTTATGTTTTTGGCATTGTCTATTGAAGTATATGTTCATGTTTGTGTTCATTAGTTGTTTTTTTCGTGTTTGAAGTTTGTTTAATAATTTGGTAATGTGGTTATATGGAATTGTGGTTATGTTGTTTGTGTACATGTTAATGTATATTTATGTGAGAGATGATTTGTTTTGTTTTCCGTTATTTGCTAGTTGATTTCACTTAATTTGATGTTCACTTCACTATTTTTTCACTATACACTTTTGTTTTTGCATTTGTTTTATAACCTCACTTTTCGTTTTTTTTTTCCACTGTAGGCTTATTTACCTTGTATGGTTATATTAATTCAATCACTTTCTGCTACAGTCCGTTTCTTGATGTATATAATACACTTAATATTTATAAATAAATTTACTTCAAGATATACCTTTTTTTCCTTATTAGGAACATGTTTCGGGTACTATCTTGTACCCATCCTCAGCCTTCCGGTTTTTTTATGTAATATATATATATATATTTTATGAAAGAATAGAAGGAACTTTTGATTTTATAAAATCATATGGGCTGCCATGCCACTCCGACTTTGTAGTTTCTAGTCGTTATTATCCATACTGTTTTCTTTAAAATTTTCTTTTCATTTTTTAAGGAAGTTAAGGGGTTTTGGTTTTTTATGAAATTATACCGGCTGTGCTGGACACTTAAACTTATGATGGCAGTTTTGGGTCTTTATGAAAAATACAGATTTTCCTCCTAAGTTAGTTATATATGGGTTCGCTAGAATATACAGGCTGTCTGCCAGGTCGAACATGTATCTTATCCGTGATGTATATTATATGTATATGTGTCTTTATGTTCCAGTATGTGTTGTTAGTGTTAAGTGTTATAAGAGGGAAAATAATTTATAGGATGTTGATTAAGCTGCTTATGTGATATTTTTAATATATATATGTTCTAAAAAATGTTTCAAGCTTACGAGTTTACTATATTGGTGATGTTATTTTGGGGGTGGGGTTTGGATGTTGAAGAATTGTTGAGATAATAAACATGTTATATTACTGATTAACAGAGAGTTTAATTGCAAGTCCCGTCTCACTGGACCCAGTGCATTTTTTGCTTCTCTAGGCCTTCTGCCTAGTTTTAAATATCTAGTGGCCCCTCTTAAAAAAAAATTTAAAGAGGGGTTACAAATGGTAGCAGAGCGTGGTTAGATTTAGGGTTGAACCCCTGGGTCCTTTGGTGTGACGGGGCTTGCAAACTCGGGAATAGTTCTGGCAAATTGGAACTTCAAAAATTTTTCAAATATTAACATCTATGCTTCTATCATATTGGTTATATATTGTTATTGTGTATATTATGTGAATGAATAATTGTTCGCCTGTTTGAAATTGTAAACCTGGTGCCGCCACGTGGCATGTGTTTTTAGTTGGGATTTTTTTTTTAGACTTGAACTGCCGGGGGTCTTGAGCGTTGCATGGGGAGTAGACGGTATTAGTAATTCGAGGTCGAATTATAGCGTGTGAGTTTAGCGGGATATGGTATGGCCCAATCGAAGGTCGGTACTGTTAGGCGTACCAGCAAAATTCACTGTTTGAAGTTGTAAAAAAAAATGTCTTGTGAAATGTGATGTTGTGGTGTTGTTGGTCTTATGTATGGTGTTAGTGTCTGATGTAGTTTCTCCTCTTGTGTGTCTGAAAGAGAGCTAGTACTGGAGTGGGTCAGGTTTCCACAGCGCTAGGGAGCCCGGAGGTCGCTCGAAGGAAGGATCAGTACTCGAGTTTTTTTCTGTTTTGGTAATTATGTTGGTGTTAGGTATTGTGTTAAGATTTATGTTTTATTGTTGTATATTGTGCATTATGTAATTCTGGCGGCGGTATGCTATCAGAGATTGCCCCACCCCATTTCCGGCGTTCTCCAGAAACTTCCGGTGGTGGATGGAATAGATGAGGACAAGTTGCTGGTTTTCTTAGACCTTGTCCTGCAGTTGGCAGATTTCCCAGGGGTGTCTGATGGGGACCTCTTGTCCCTTATATATCCGTATTGCTGGGGTTCATTGGCTGGGCTGGTCACCAACACTCTGCGTCGGGGCGGCAGTGTCGACGCTTTCCATGGGGAAATGTTGGACTTCTTCATACCCCATCGATGACGTGAACAGCTGAAGTTTAAGTTATTCTATCGCCTACAGGCCAACGGAGAGGCGTTAAGGGACTTCGTGCACGATATAAGGAAAGCTGCCCGGGTATTAAGGTTGGGGTTGCCCGAGACAGAAGTAATACAGGTAATACGAGAAGGGCTGACTCCCCAAGAGAGATCCCGCCTGGTCTTTGCAGATCCTCCACGTTGTTTTGCGGACCTGGACCGGTGGTGTGCGCATGCCAGAAGGGTCCAGGTGAATGACGAGTCCCGGGGAAGAGCTGCTAGGGATGTCCATGCTGCAAAAGTTTCTGAAGTTACGGATAGACACGGGGATGTCCAGGCTGCAAGGGTGGTTGAAGGAGATGAGGAGGAATTTGGTGGCAGCGTTGTGGAGTGTGCGAGTGAGAATGATGTAGTGTGTGAAGATGTGCAGCCGCCTTCTGTATGCAGTGCGGAGGATTCCGAAGAACGGAAAGAAGTTTCACGTGGACCAGATGAGCAACTAGAGGATGAAGATGTGCAGTATTATGATGGTAGTAGTGGATGTGATGGCGATGATGTTGATGATGAAGAAAATTTAAATTATAAGGATGAACGTGTTGAAGAAAAGGAGGATGAAAATGAGATTGGAGAAGAGGTTGATGAAGAAGTTTGTGAAGCAGCTGGTGACGAGGGTGATGAAGAAATTGGTGAGAAGCTGGGTGAAGATGCGGTTGAAGATGGATCAGATGAGCAACTGGAAGATGGTGAGGAGGTGCAGTGTCATGAGGTTGATTTGGATTATGGGGACGAAGAAGGGGGAATTGCAGAAGAGGAGGAAGTGGAAGAGGAAGAAGGAATAGAGGAAGAAAAGGAATGGGTGGAAGAAAGAGAAGCAGGGAAGGCAGAAGCAGAGGAGTTAGATGATGAGGATAATCCAAATCAGGGTGAAAGTAGTGATGTAGGTTGCCTTGATTCTGATTCAGAAGAAACATCAGTACAGCTCAACACGAGATAATTTCTCAGAGAGTGGTGTCCGAAAGGAACGAGTACCTAAAGTCCGTCATAGAAAGGTGAGAAGAAGCGGTTAACGGGTAGCAGGTAGATATTCCCCACAGTCCAGTAGTGTTCGTCTACTTCAGGGATGCGCCCCTGCCCACGTGAGCCTTGTTTTTCTCCAGTCATTCTCATTTTCGGAGGGAATCATGTCCTTACCCCTTAATCCTAGCTATTGATCTTTCAATGATCCTTGCCCTTTCCATCTTCCTGATTTTCCTAACCCTTCCCCTTGAAAAAACATAAAAAAAAATAAAAAGCAAAAAAAAATATTAAAATTAGAAAAAGGAATAAAAATCAAAAAAGGGAGTTAGAAAAGAAGTTGGTTGGAAATGTTGTGACTAGGTTGGTGTAGTGATGTTAGTGTTAGATTGTTGGTTGTTGTTTATGGGGATACGAGATGTTGTCGAAGGTAGTTTGTTTGGTGTATAAGAGCAAAAAATACGTTGTTTGTTGTTTTATGGGGAGTCTAGATATTGACCTAGTAGCTTATAACCAGCTGTATCGTTGTAAATTATGTTATCTGGGCGAGTTGGACTCTGAGCCGTTGATAGCCGTTTGCAGGGTGGAATGTAATTGTTGTCGTTTTCGTAATCTGATAAACCCGTCCTTGTCTCATGTAACTGTTCTATGTTTGATATGTCAATTTCACGGTCTACCTGGTTTGCTCATCAGCTGATCTATTATTGAGATTGAACTTTGTTGTCAAATGGCTATGCCGCATTCCCCGGTTGATTTCCCTGGTGTTTTTTTTTTTCCTTGAGACAGAGAGTTATGTAGACGGTGCTGTAGAGAAGTAAACCCCCCCTAGTTTGAAACAATATTAATTACTTTATATTAATTAACTCTTACCTTAGGGTTCTTCTCCAAGGTTTTACAGACGAACACAGCTGCAGAAAGGATTATCTGGATTTGAGTTATGCAATAATTACGCTAACACCAAAATTTTCAAATTATAACAAATTATCTTTCTTTTTTATTTAGCACTCATAATACAACAGGTTATTATATTTTTTTATCACTCTACCTTTTCTTGCTGTTATCAATAAATTGTAAGTAAGTATCAATCAAAACGAGTATACATCCAAAGGAACTTTCCTTAACTATTTCTAAATATTACCGTAACGTATAGTAAAGAATTAACTATAATGAACCAATATGTAATTTATCTGTTCCCTTAGAGATCTCATTTAAACTGGACATTTTTATTGAAAATAATAGATTTTTTTATTATTGAAAAATTATAATTTGTTTTGGCCATTTAATTATGTGCTTTCGCTTTTACTTAACTGCCCATGGTCCGATTCGTAGCACTGCCTGTTGAGACGCTTTCTTGGTTTCGTCGCACTCTGACACTAGTCTACATTGAGTTTAGTTGTTGTTAATTACTTTAAACTTTATGCACTGTAAGGTATGTATTTTTATAGCCGGCCGGCTTTTAAGATTTGCTCGAGCACTTGAATGGTTGATTTTCTGGCCGCGCGACCATGAGTTACAGTTGAAACTTTTTTATAAATGTTTTAACACTTTACTAGATAGGCCGAATTTGTTTTACGGCCTACCTTGCACGCCCGAGGCCACTGTTTTTAATTAACGAACTGTATGCTGCTTCCTACTACTGTCTGATGTTAATACTATGGTGACAATCTGCATACTGTGATTCACACCCACAGACTGCTGGAGAGCTATTATGTAATACGTCTGGCTTGGCTGTCTCCAGACATCAACAATAACGCTGTATGTTGCTGGTTACAAGGGGCACCTCACAGGTGAATACTGACAATTAAAAAATTTACTGATTTAACTTGAAACTATGGTAGCACACAATTCTGTACCGTTACAATACCCACCCCTCAATGAGAGGGTTTATGCCGAAGCATAAAAACTCTCATTGCCTAAAACCTAAGAGGATCAGTGAAAATATGGCGCCGCGACCCCCCTTAACTCTCTACTAAAATCATGGGTACTTACCCCCCCTAGTCTGGTGGCCGTGGCCGCACCCATCCAATCTTACTGGACTTCTCTGTTCGAGATCCCAACACCATAAAATCAGATAGATACCCGCCACAGTATCACCAGACTCTAAAACATCCAATTAAAAATTAACAAAACGACCTTCCATTATACCATATCCACCACTGATTCGTTTCCTCTTAGTCGTACTGGTTCATTAACAAAGTACTGGTTGTGTATTTTGGTTATATAAACTTCTGTCTGTATACTTACAGCTAGTACACATAAATCCCCTACAAATTATATACATATTGTTTTCTCCTACCAAGATTCCATCACCCACCAAAATATCGGTATGGAGAACCATACATGACTTCCATATTCTAAGATTTATTTTTAAAATCATTTTCGAAATGAAATATTACCATAGAAACTACTTCTTTCTACTTACTGCTTCAGCCTTAACCACAGTACTGTGGTCACTAACATATACCACCTCACGTTATCGCACTCGATTTTCACTGATGATGGAAGTCAATGGCATTGCCGAAACATCTGGTTTTGTAGAAAACATTGGACTACGGCCAAATATCCCGGGAAGGAATTTTAACAAAAACTACTTCTTTGTTGCCGATAACGTTGTACAGATATATATAAAAATATGCATAAAATTAATGGCTTGTATAAGTTAATGATTGATCTCCATTAAGTAGTGCTCAAGTTTCCAAAGTTTTAATATTATGATGTCCGTAATTAAAACATCAGAGCAGGTTTAGTGTGTATGAGGGTTCACCGTGGACAAAAATTTTCAACATTTCCTATTGAGCGTTGCTTAGAATAAATCTGCGAATCTACAGTGTACGTTTCACAGAACAAACACGCGGAAAAGAAGAAGCGCTCCGAAGTCACTCATGGACCCTCAGCATCTTGCAGAGGGTTCATTCCCTAAAGACGAAAAGTCTGTCTATGAATCGTTCCTCTGCAAACACGTGCAGTTACACTGCCCAGCGATCCACAGGAACCAAATCGCTATCCACGCTGGACACTTTTTCGGCTTGCATGCGTTATGTTGGTATGGGTTCGGCACTTTCCATTTAAAAAGCGTGCAAATGTAAGAAAATAAACATGAATGAGGCCAGAAATAACGCGAATTGTGTGTGTGTGTCTTCCCTGCCTTTTTATTGCGGTAGTGATAATAATAAAATGGAAACGTAAACAGTACATAACTGAGATATGCTTGCCTGCCACGCACGATATATTTTCTCTTATACATGACTAGCAGAATACCCGTGCTTCGCTACGGAGTTTCACGTTGTACGTAATGAAAATGTTAGTTTAATTAATAAAGTTTAATTAAAGTAGGCTTCTTAAAAATAAATAGCTGTTGCCCACAACTTCGTTCGCGTGGTCTTCAATTTAATGCGATAATATATTTAGAACAGAATCTATTCTATTGGGTTGCCATAGTAACCAGATCTAATAGTTTTTTAAGACCGCAAAGGACCCCCCAGAGGATCGTATCGAAAAAAACACTTGTCCTATGTTGTTCTCCCTTTGCGTAAAATATTTGTGCCAAGTTTGGTTGAAATCGGTCCAGTAGTTTAGGAGGCGATGTGGAAGACCCCAAAGAACCCCCAAAAGGACCCCATCGAAAAAACACCTATCCTATGTTGGTTCTCCCGTTGCGTAAAATATTTGTTCCAAGTTTGGTTGAAATTGGTACAGTGGTTTAGGAGGAGATGTGGAAGAAACCTTCGCGGACGTGCGCACAACAACTCACCGAAGTTTCATCGCAATCGGATGAATGGTATAGGAACGCATACGGGATAAACAAAGAAACATTCATTTTTATATATAAGATGTAAACTATACCACTTACTTGACATAAACCGTGATAGCTAAGCTAATGTACAACATATATGTATTAATTATAAACATAAATGTTCCTCGATATACACTCTATCTATTGGCGAAAACTTGAATAAAATCCGTTTAGTACTTCCTGAGATTAGCGATTTCAAACACAGAGAGAAAACGGACCGACTTTACTTTATACTATGTACAGATTTACATTAAAATGAAAAAATTATAATTTTATTGCCTGGCAACAAAATTATTTTATTTTTAACAATTACCATTGTTCCAAAAGTTTAAATGAATTTTCAAGTACTTTACTCTTGTTAAAACGTAAAAGGTTGCAGGTAAACTACCCCTTCCCCTTAACCGATCTTCACCAAAATCTAAAGGCCTTGAGTCCTCTACAATTCACTGACGTATGCAAAAAATTATTTGATTCTCTTTGAATTTGCGGCAGTTATCGTTTGCCATAGAAAATACCCTTGTTAAAAAACGTTGTAGGTAAACTACCCCTTTCCCTTAACCGATCTTCACCAAAATCTAAAGGCCTTGAGTCCTCTACAATTCACTGACGTATGCAAAAAATTATTTGATTCTCTTTGAATTTGCGGCAGTTATCGTTTGCCATAGAAAATACGCTTGATAAAAAACGTTGCAGGTAAACTACCCATTCCCCTCAACCGATCTTCACCAAAAACAATAGGTCTTGAGTACTCTACAAATCAGGGCTGTATGCAGAAAATTATTGGATCTGTTTGAATTTGCGGCTGTTATCGTTTGCCATAGAAAATACCCTTGTTAAAAAACGTTGTAGGTAAACTACCCCTTTCCCTTAACCGATCTTCACCAAAAACAATAGGTCTTGAGAACTCTACAATTTAGGGCTGTATGCAAATAATCTTTTGATTCTGTTTGAATTTGCGGCTGTTATCGTTTGCCATAGGAAATACCCTTGTGAAAACATAAAATGTTACAGGTAAACTACCCCTTTCCCTTAACCGATCTTCACCAAAAACAATAGGTCTTGAGAACTCTATAATTCAGGGCTGTATGCGAAACATTATTTGATTCTGTTTGAATTTTCGGCTGTTATCGTTTGCCAAAAAAAAAATTTCCCTTGATAAAAAAAACTGTTGCAGGTAAACTACCCCTTTCCCTCAACCGATCTTCACCAAAAACAATAGGTCGTGAGTACTCTACAAATCAGGGCTGTATGCAAAAAATTATTTGATTCTGTTTGAATTTGCGGCAGTTATCGTTTGCCAAAAAAAAAATCTACACACAGACAGACAGACAGAAACACAGACACACACACACAGACACTTTTTGGAAAACGACTTTTTTTCATGTTTTGAGTGTAGTACAATCAGAATCTGCAATAATCTCGAACACGATTTTTTTTGCCATCACCATACTTCCATTCCTTAAGGAATATGGAAGTAAAATCACAAATGTATTACATAAAATACAATAATAGCACCTTACTATATGATACGTACTACACACAAAATGCATTATTACCTTTGAATTTTAAATAAAATTTATGAACCTTATAATTTTAATCTCAAATTTCCAATTAAATAAAACTTTATTCGTTAATCAATTCACATTTCCTTCATCATTCCAATCAAAATTAAGTTAAATTCATTATTAAAATTCACCTTTTCAATTAATTTAATTACCAATTTAATTTAATTTAATTTCTCAGAACTCTAAGTTACGGTAATTACCTCATTATTATATTATCTGCAGAAGGTTGACTTCATTTCTTTTCTTTCGTAGTAAGATTTTGCTCATAGCACTGATTCATCAAAACACAACATTCTTGTTGTTGTTGTCAACTACAGCATGACTGTAAACATCAACCGGTAAACATACCTGTTTACATCAACAGTGGTCTCCAAGACTGGTTTTATAAACACTAACTCAGTCTCAACATTCTGATTACAACACTACTGACACATGTACTTCCTTCAATTTTTACGGTATACTAAATATATAATATATTTTGTTATATATATATATATATATTTTACTTACATAAGTATAGTAAAGTCCAAGTCAAATTTAATTTTACTTCATTAATAAAATTAACCTTTTAAATTACTTTAATTTCACCTCCGCTCAAAACAATTTGGCTTTAGTTACATTATTTAAAACACTTGTAATTTGAACACACAATACAAAACAAAATTCCTTATTACCTCTTATTCATTATTTTAGTAAAATAAAATATTATTACCATTATAACATACTACAAACATTGTTACATAAACTATTGTATACAATCTACCAATATACCCTGACACAATACATTTACATTAACACATTTATTTACAAATTTTTGTCATAATTTTCTTGTTTACCACACTTCATTACATAAATCAGCCAAGTAATTTTACCATAGACTCAAATAATTAAATGTTCATTCAGTATTTCTCAACCACCATCATCGAAAATTAGTCTTCCTACCACATAACATTTTTCATTTTTATTTATATGTCTCATATGGATATCATTTGTATAATTACCATAAAAATTTGTTTTTTCTATTGTACCAAAATAATAATACATAGGGTTACCCCCCCCCATTATTACTATATCATAAATCAAGCCTGCATTATTGTTTTTTGTCAAGTATCCGTAAGTATTTATTGTTACAATTACGTCATTGAAATTTTTATCACAATAGATGTCAGCTGTTACTAATACGCTGACCCTCACTACAGGCAAGTGTATATTATTATTATCATCAATATAATCATTGTTTATTAAACAAGGTAAGTCTGCGTTGTTTACAATATAATCATGTCTCTCAATATTTATTTCCCCTACTAAAACTTTATAATCTCTACTTAATCCGAACAACTCAATCACTCCATCTCGCTCATACTCCCTTTCAATACCACACCATTTTATATTCTCACTCCACACAGAGGGCAACACAATTTTATTATTTAAACACCATCTGGCCCTACCAGATAAGCACAGACAACTTATTTGACATTTTGAAGACCTCTTGTCTTCTACAAAAACTATCGAGGAACTCTTGTCCTCCAACAACACTGGTGAAGCTTTTTCTTCACCTATACTACAAGAAAAATTTACCCTCTGTTCATACTCTACATTTAAACTATCTCTGCACCATTCTTTCTCCAACTGATCAGTACTTATTACTACTTCATTACTAACGCCAACTAACTTTCTACTCTCATTATCACCACAACTATTATTCAACATATCACCATTAATTTTATTCAATAATATTTCACTCTTGTTTACGTCATCATAACTAACATTATTACTCACCTTGTTTTCAATATTTGTCCCAAGCTTATCTAACTGTTGTATTAGCTTAACATTTATTTCATTTATTTCCCCTTTTATTTCGTTAAATTTAACATTCTGTTCATTAAATTTATCATTAAAATGACTATTCTGTACCTCAAATTTATTACTTTGTTCATTTAGTTTGACATTCACTTTGTCAAAATTACTACTAATTTTATCGAACTTACTATTCTGAACATCGAAACGATTATTTATGTCACTACTTAATGCATCAAATTTCTGATTTTGTTCATTGAATTTTTCATCACTTCTGTCAAAACAATTTACACTCTGCTTAATATCATCGGACATTGGTCTCATAAAATTGAATATATCATTTATTGAATACTCTTTCTCTTTTGTTTTGGTTACCACGGAAGTGGATTTTGCTTCTGCATTATTTATTATTACAGATTGTGTCAAATTATTTTCATCTAAATTAATTTCGTCTATTCGGCTGTGAGTTGTCTCCAACCCCGAATCATTCACTACAGCGGATTCAGTTAGAATATTTTCTTGTACCGTAATTGGCGTTAAGCAACCTCCTGACTCACTCATAATTACCGAGTCGGTCAGATTCATTTTATTTTCCATCTTTGTCAATATAATTAATTTGAATACCACTAAACTACCTACACAATTATAGACCTCTTAAATTGACTATATAAAGCTTCATTAAACGCATTAGACGTTTATATATTTTACAAACACACCCTCACTCAAATAACCCATTCTGCAGCTTAATTAGGTCTGGCAAATGTAATAAAATATTACACTTGCCGTCCCTGTTCGGGCGCCAATGAAACTATGTAAATTACTTCATTATTAATTAACTCTTACCTTAGGGTTCTTCTCCAAGGTTTTACAGACGAACACAGCTGCAGAAAGGATTATCTGGATTTGAGTTATGCAATAATTACGCTAACACCAAAATTTTCAAATTATAACAAATTATCTTTCTTTTTTATTTAGCACTCATAATACAACAGGTTATTATATTTTTTTATCACTCTACCTTTTCTTGCTGTTATCAATAAATTGTAAGTAAGTATCAATCAAAACGAGTATACATCCAAAGAAACTTTCCTTAACTATTTTTAAATATTACCGTAATGTATAGTAAAGAATTAACTATAATGAACCAATACGTAATTTATCTGTTCCCTTAGAGATCTCATTTAAACTGGACATTTTTATTGAAAATAATAATTTTTTTATTATTGAAAAATTATAATTTGTTTTGGCCATTTAATTATGTGCTTTCGCTTTTACTTAACTGCCCATGGTCCGATTCGTAGCACTGTCTGTTGAGACGCTTTCTTGGTTTCGTCGCATTCCGACACTAGTCTACATTGAGTTTAGTTGTTGTTAATTATTTTAAACTTTATGCACTGTAATGTATTACTTTAGACTGTAACGGGGCATTTTGGCCTACCTGGGGTAATAAAGCAATTTGTATTTTTTTTTTCATAAAGTAAATAATATTTTTCAACAATAGGGACAAAATTTATAAACAAAGGTAAATTCAGTGGTAGAAAAGATAGCGACAGTGGCAGCAATGCGGGTGACATTTTTTATTCAGTTATTTTATAAAACGAGTTTTTATAACTTAACAACCGACGGAACTGTGCCAAGGTCAGACAATGACACACGAAAAACTGACAACAAATTATGTAACCACATCAGACCATCTGACATCAGTATATACATCAGAGCCTATCCTTGCTGTGGAATTCGGGTGTGTAAATTAACAACAGTCTGCTGGCGTAGTGATACAAACTAAGAACAATAAGAGTTGGTCGTACAACCACGGCGACTTCAAAAAATAGCGCCGGTGGCTTATTCCCAGTCTAACTTCATCACCACTCGCGAGTGGTATACGTAAAAGTTCCGGAACGTAATTTTGCGGGCCCGCAACAAAAAAAAAAAATGTAAAAATTTTAAGATTTGATCATCTAAAACAGTATTTTTTGAAACCGAATAGATACAGTGAGAAAATAATAAGTAAATAATCATATAACAGTTCGGCAATAAATCAGTGCGTGTATACGAGAAGACATTGTAGGAGGGTACCTTCAACGTAATAACAGGAAAGTAAATTAACAAGTTTTATTATTTTCATACAGTACAAGAACAGAGGGGGAAAATTAATTTAAAATATGAGCTCTAATGGGAATATAACTTGTCTAATGTGAAAGTGTGTGAGTGTGTATGAGTGAGTTTGAATTACATAATTACAAAGGCGCTGGTTTATGTTAAGAGAAGTTAGTTTAGTATTATTTCTTTACAGCATTTGTTTTAGTGTTCAACAGTTTAATTATCAATAATATCTTGAAAGTGGTAGTCAGAATAAAGCATGTACACTGTCAATGTTAAAATAGTAAAAGTGTAAAAGATGGGAGGAGTAATTTTGACATTGTCGTTAATATGCAACAGTAAAACTAAATCATGAATAAACACAAGTTTGTTTGAATATAGTAGATCGAAGTAGTCATTGCAAATAAACCATTCTGATCTCCTGTTCGCCGAAAAGAACCCGAGAAAATGGTAAGTATATATATATTTGTAAAATAATTCATTTCTTGCAGTACGCAAGATGGCGCCCGAAGAATTCAGTAAATAAAATGAACAGTAACTTTAGATTCAGTGCAATTTAATTTATCAATAGAATGATATATCTCAATGGCTTCTGAACAGGGACAATTTTATATAAAGAGATTTATATAAAATATAGGCCTACTTGGGAGAACAGGATGGTTGTTTGAGGTAAAATAAATTTTTTTTTTGCATACGTAAAAAAGACGTAAATATTGGTTATGTTTGGATAAAGGTAAAATATTGATGTTGATGTTTGATAAGATGATTGCATTTAAATAAAATAAAAAGGGTATTATATAAATAAATTTTGAAATGAATGAAGTATAATAAAGGTGCATAGAAAGTTACGTGAAGTAACGTAAAGCGTTATGTAAGTAGAATACATGGTTGTGTGAAAAGTAGATGTTATATATTAGTGTTTTTATTTAAAGTAATAATTTTACTATTAAAAACATGGAGAATCACGAATTAAATTTAGAAAGCACTCTTACAGAGTCGATGTTATCTGCCAATGTATCGGCACAATCTACCCCGTCGACAACACGGGTTAGAGAGTTGTTGATGGACGATATGTTCAGTCTGATAAAAACAATGTCCGAAAATATAAGTAGTGATTTAAATGAATTGAAAAAACAAAATAAAGAACAACAAATTGATTCCAATGTTAAATACAATAGAATGAATGAGAAACTCGATGTTCAAAAGAATAGTTTTGACAGTAAATTAGATGGACAAAATGTTAAATTCGATGAATTAAAAAACCAAATTAACGAAATAAAGAGCGATTCTAACGCTAAATTTAATATCCAGAATGACAAATTTGACGAGTTGAAAAGTGAGATTCAAGAATTAAATAAATGCTTAGAAAGTACTAATGAAACAATAAGAACCAGTTTAAATAAATTAGAACAGAGTGTGGAGATAATGGAAGTAGTTGTGACGAATCCAGAGAAAAATAAAACAAATGAAAATTGTAATGACAAGTGTGAAAATATGATATTGGAGAAAGAAGTAGTAAATAATAATAATGTTGTTGAAAATAGGTAGAATAATGGTGTAATTGAAAGTGTCATATCAGAGAGTACTGATGAGTTTGTGGAGTGTGATTATGAGATGTTAAGGTGTGTTGATGAAGTAGAAAGAGAGTAGAAAAATAATATAGTAGTTGAATGTGGGCAGAGGGTAAATTTTCCCATTAAGTTTCTTGAACCAAGGTGTTCACAAATGTTATTGTTTTTGAAGGGCGAGAGACCCATATTAGTAGATAAATTGAAGTGTATATTGATGTTGTATAATGTTGTACCCTCTGTCTATAATAATTGTGAGAGTGTGATGTGGTGTCATGAAGAGAGAGAGTTGTGTATTGAGAGAGAGATAAAATTGTATAAGTTAAAAAGAAATTATGATGAATTGAGAAAAATATTAGAAGGGGTGAAGATGAACCATATAAAATACTTACCTATTGAAAGAGAGATAGAGAATTATTTTGATAATAATTTTATAAACGATAATGACTTACCTGACGTAGTAGTAGAGGAACATAAGAGTGATGAAACAACTTACCTGACGTTAACCAATAATACTGATGGAGACTGGACAGTAAGAACTTATGTTGACAAGATTTCTAATGGCCTAATGAATGGAATAAAGGTAATGGGTTATTATGATAATAATAAATGGTATGTGGATAACAATGATGCATGTTACAAATATATTAGATATCTATATGACGATGGAGGCTGAACTAAAAAAAATCAGTGAGTGAACATTGTTAAATACTGTAAATTTTGGTAACGACCTTGCAGATTTGGACATATGAAGTGTGAAACAATTGAACAGTTATTGACGTATACTTTGTAAATAATGTAGTGAATTCATTTGTGTGTATTATGAAATGTTAGGTAAATAATGTGTATATGTAGTAGGAAAATATTGTGATAATAATAATAATATTATTAATATTTTGCATTCTAATTAAATAATAATAGTAATTATGAAAACAATAATTAATGGTTTGTAAAATTTTGATAATAATTGAAATATGTTGTGTTTTAAGAATCAATTGAAGTAAATAATTTGAGAGGTTAAATATTGTGATTGAAGATTATATAATTGAATTTTTATAATGTATTTAAATTCTTTTATGAGATTTTAATTTAATAACAGTTAATGAATAAATGAATGTTAAATGGTTTAGATTGTGGAATGACATAATTGTTAAAATAAATAGATTAATAATAAATTTGAAAATTTTGAGGAATGTAATTACAGTAAAGGATAAATAATGAAATAATGATATATATACAAGAGTTAATGAAAAAATTTTAAACAAGAGTGTTTATAAGTTTTTATATAAATTACTTAAAAGGAGAATTGTTTGTTTAATGTATGCTAATAATCCAGGTTGATTTCTATTTGTGTATTATGTTATGTAATGTATTATACAAGATGTGTGTATGTGAGGTTATCCAGTGGGATAACGAATTAGAAATTTGTTATATTTTAATAATGATGATTCACTACTCAATAATTTTGTTTTGATTTGAAAAATAGATGCACTAAATACTTCCTATAATGTGTTTATTAAGGCTTATTGTGTTAATTGCATTTAGTATGTTAGGAATAAGGATTATAAAAATATAATAAAATGTTTTCAATGTGTTTATAGATTTTAAAATAAAATGATATAAAGTTGTGATAGTTAAAATTTTAATGGGTTGCAAAAGATAGAAGTTGGGTGATAGTAATTATTTGAGTAAAACGTTTGAGTCAGTCCAAGTTGAAAAATATTGAGGTATTAAAGAGAATGAGAGATGAAAATAGTGTAATGTTGTTTTGAGTTAATGTATATTATAGAATTTTGAGAAGTATTGATATTGACACAGTAGTTGTGGAGAAAATATGTAGAGTTTTGAGTGATATATTGTTGTCTATAATTAATGTTGTTATTTTGTTGTATTTGTAGTGAGGTAATGAGATTGAGATTTTGGGGATGGCTATTTTGTAGTAGGGGGTAGTGTATTGTGGGAGTCCACATAATGATAAGTGGGGACGGGATAGGGATAGATTTTAGTGGAGACGGGGTTGCCTTAGGTAGAATCCAGGAACCAGAGAACGGGAATTGAGTTTTTGGGGGGGGGAACACGTATCCTATGTACAAAGGGTTAGAGAGTATTTTTTTTTATATATATTGAGAGAAGGTGGCGATTTGAGTTAAAGTAGTAAGTAGTTAGAGGTAGAGAAGGGTTAGTAGATTTTTTGGTAGAGTGGGGTGTCATACTAGTTAAAGATTTTGTAAGGGAGTGTTAGAGTAATAAAAGGGGTAAGATTATGGGTAAATGCCAAGTTGATAAAGTGAATTATAATGAATAACTGAGAATCACCCAAATTAATGAAAGGGAATAATAAATGAAATGATGTGTAAAACGAAGATTGAAAAAAAAAAAATTTTTTTTGAGAAACGAATTCATAAAAGTTAAATTGAGATTAAAAGGTAATTTTCTGATGTAAAGTGTGTAAATTTTAAATACAAATTGTTTATTTTAAGATAAGGATAACAATGTGAATTATGAGTGTACTATGTTTTCTTATGTTATATTGTGTTTGTTAGTGTAAGAGAATTTTATGAATTTAAATATTTTATGCAATTTGGAATGAGAGAAATGTAATATGGTAATGGGAAATGTTTATGAGTCAATCGTCTGTTTATTTAAATTCTGATGGGAATCAGGGCAATGATTTTGAATTTTGGGATAAAAGTTAATAAGAGAAAGTAGATAGAATGGGATGATGGAATTTCAGAATGGGTATCATGTTGTTCTTAGATATTTTGATATATATGTTAGAAATAGGTAAAAAACAAAACCAGTGCTTCGTAGTGCAAACCAGCACCGCTAGGGGGAAACAGATCAGTTGGGGATATGGTGTTGTATAAGGCCACTATTTGATATTTGATTTGTTGTTTCAGTGTTTGGTGATGCTGTGGCGGCGGTCCTGAGCTGGCCAGCGCGTCAGAGCAGGGGCGTTAAGTATCTGTCTGACTCTACGGTGTTGGGATCTCGAGAGAGAAGTCCAGTATTGTCATTCAGGTGCGGTCACAGTCACCAAACCAAGGGTGAGTTGATTATATTTTTTGTAAACCGTAAAGGGGGTTGTGGCGACATATCCTGGCTGATCCCTTTAGCAAGTATGAATGTGTCAATGAGGTTTTTTATGCTTCGGCATAAAATATCTCATTGAGGGGGTATTGTAACGGGGCATTTTGGCCTACCTGGGGTAATAAAGCAATTTGTATTTTTTTTTCATAAAGTAAATAATATTTTTCAACAATAGGGACAAAATTTATAAACAAAGGTAAATTCAGTGGTAGAAAAGATAGCGACAGTGGCAGCAATGCGGGTGACATTTTTTATTCAGTTATTTTATAAAACGAGTTTTTATGAACTTAACAACTGACGGAACTGTGCCAAGGTCAGACAATGACACACGAAAAACTGACAACAAATTATGTAACCACATCAGACCATCTGACGTCAGTATATACGTCAGAGCCTATCCTTGCTGTGGAATTCGGGTGTGTAAATGAACAACAGTCTGCTGGCGTAGTGATACAAACTAAGAACAATAAGAGTTGGTCGTACAACCACGGCGACTTCAAAAAATAGCGCCGGTGGCTTATTCCCAGTCTAACTTCATCACCACTCGCGAGTGGTATACGTAAAAGTTCCGGAACGTAATTTTGCGGGCCCGCAACAAAAAAAAAAAAATGTAAAAATTTTAAGATTTGATCATCTAAAACAGTATTTTTTGAAACCAAATAGATACAGTGAAAAAATAATAAGTAAATAATCATATAACAGTTCGGCAATAAATCAGTGCGTGTATACGAGAAGACATTGTAGGAGGGTACCTTCAACGTAATAACAGGAAAGTAAATTAACAAGTTTTATTATTTTCATACAGTACAAGAACAGAGGGGGAAAATTAATTTAAAATATGAGCTCTAATGGGAATATAACTTGTCTAATGTGAAAGTGTGTGAGTGTGTATGAGTGAGTTTGAATTACGTAATTACAAAGGCGCTGGTTTATGTTAAGAGAGGTTAGTTTAGTATTATTTCTTTACAGCATTTGTTTTAGTGTTCAACAGTTTAATTATCAATAATATCTTGAAAGTGGTAGTCAGAATAAAGCATGTACACTGTCAATGTTAAAATAGTAAAAGTGTAAAAGATGGGAGGAGTAATTTTGACATTGTCGTTAATATGCAACAGTAAAACTAAATCATGAATAAACACAAGTTTGTTTGAATATAGTAGATCGAAGTAGTCATTGCAAATAAACCATTCTGATCTCCTGTTCGCCGAAAAGAACCCGAGAAAATGGTTAGTATATATATATTTGTAAAATAATTCATTTCTTGCAGTACGAAAGATGGCGCCCGAAGAATTCAGTAAATAAAATGGACAGTAACTTTAGATTCAGTGCAATTTAATTTATCAATAGAACGATATATCTCAAGACTTTATGCACTGTAAGGTATGTATTTTTATAGCCGGCCGGCTTTTAAGATTTGCTCGAGCACTTGAATGGTTGATTTTCTGGCCGCGCGACCATAAGTTACAGTTGAAACTTTTTTATAAATGTTTTAACACTTACTAGATAGACCGAATTTGTTTTACGGCCTATCTTGCATGCCCGAGGCCACTGTTTTTAATTAACGAACTGTATGCTGCTTCCTACTACTGTCTGATGTTACTACTATGGTGACAATCTGCATACTGTGATTCACACCCACAGACTGCAGGAGAGCTATTACGTAATACGTCTGGCTTGGCTGTCTCCAGACATCAACAATAACACTGTATGTTGCTGGTTACAAGGGGCACCTCACAGGTAAATACTGACAATTAAAAAATTTACTGATTTAACTTGAAACTGTGGTAGCACACAATTCTGTACCGTTACAAGTTATGGTGTATTCGAACGAGTAAATGATGGGATTGATGTTCACGTGCCCTCGATGCGGTCTTCTCTGTCTGGCTAAGCGGGGCCGTCCGCCCTAGTGTAGGGATGTGGGCCAGTCATATGGCAAGGACTTTTCGGGCGATAACTGATTCACCAGCACTAATCGTGGTTTTGGATGACAGCCTGCTGTGGACAGAAATTGTAAAACTGACCATGGTTGGTTCCCTTGAAAATTGGTGTGAACTTGAAATTAACCGGGGGGGGACTCAGGGAAAATCTCTGGAACTATGGAACAGCGGCTATCACCTTGTTCGCGTAGGAACAGTAAAAAGGGTGATAGACCCATCTTAAGGTTGTAACTATATAATCAGGTATTATGATACCCGAATTTTAAAATGTAACACCGAAACAAGGACAGGAGCTGACAAAATTCCTCACTAATTTCAGTCCTTGTGGAAGCAACTGGGCACTACAGTCCAGGGGGGTAATAGTGTGTGTGGAAGGAGGAACTTAAAATAAATTCATTATTTCATAAATTAATAAAATATGTGATGATGGAGAAGGTGGTTACTAGGCTGTTAGTAACGAAATATTAAAGATTTAAAATGAGTTACATCAATAACGCAGAGTATGTAATTAATTTTCTGATGTAAACAAATGAAGGATGTTGTGTTGACGAGGAGTATTTTATTTGAATATAATAAAGAGTAATATAAAGATACTTGCCGATTGTTAAGTAAGTAATTCGTTCTTATGTAGTTGATTTAATGTGTTTTACTCTATAAAAGGAGTTTGTTACTTTTGAAGTGTGAATTGAATATTTATAATGGAAGGGATATATACGAGGGCTATCCAGAAAGTAACAGACGTTTTGACCGACCGCGGCGGTGGGCGGGGATAGAGCCGCCATCTTGGTGTCAGAACGTTCCTACACTCAGTACGCAACCAGCTGTGGTAGCGTGCGGTCTGTGCCCCTCTTACTTTGCTCTCTGTGACGTGTTAAAATGTGCGCTGCAATAGAAAATCCCGCCACTTGTGAGGTGCGTTCTGTGATTAGGTTTTTGTTGGCAAAAAATCACAAACCAATTGAAATTTATCGCCAACTTTGTGATGTGTACGGAAAAGGAATAATGAGTGAAAGCCGAGTGAGGCAATGGTGCATTGATTTTAAAAATGGCCGTACCAATGTTCACAATGAGGACCGCAGTGGTAGACCTAGCCATGTGACTGATGAACTGGTGATGAAAATCAACGACAAAATTCGTGAAGATCGTCGTTTCACGATTACGGAACTTTCGAAACAATTTCCCCAAATTTCACGGAGTTTGGTGCATGAAATTGTGGCGGAAAAGCTTGGTTACCACAAATTTTGTGCTAGGTGGATTCCGAAAATCCTAACGGAAGACCACAAAAAACAGAGACTGGCTGCAGCACTAACTTTCCTCGAAGATTACGACAAAAATGGTAACAAAGTTATCGATCGTATCGTAACTGGGGACGAGACTTGGGTGAAGCATGTCAATAGTGAAACAAAAAGGCAGTCGATGGAATGGGGACACACAAATTCTCCCAAGAAACCAAGGAAGTGTTTGCAAACACTGTCAGCAAGAAAGATCATGGCTACTGTGTTTTGGGACTCTGAAGGAGTGATTCTCGTTGATTTTCTTGAACGTGGCACAACAATTAACTCAGAGAGGTATTGTGAAACACTGAGAAAGTTAAGGCGCGCGATACAAAACAAGCGTCGGGGAAAACTTAGTGCGAAGGTTTTGTTTTTTCACGACAACGCACGTCCACACACTGCCAATCGTACCCGAGAGCTCTTCGATAGTTTTGGATGGGAGGTGTTCGATCATCCACCATACAGCCCGGATTTGGCGCCGAGCGACTATCACCTCTTCCCAGCGATGAAGACATGGCTCGCTACACAACGCTTTGATACTGACGCCGAACTGCATGCCGGTGTAAACCAGTGGTTGAAATCGCAGGCGGCAGATTTCTACAGAGACGGTATTGAAAAACTTGTGCCACGGTATGGTAAGTGCCTTAATTTGAATGGCGATTATGTAGAAAAATAGCTTAAGAGTGTACCTTTCAAATGTATATAATAAAATTTTGTTTTTTCATTTTGTAAATTTTTTATTTCAAAACATCTGTTACTTTCTGGATAGCCCTCGTATGTTGTAATGGAAATGTTTATTTAAATTTGATAGGAATCAGCGATCATGTTGAATTTTGGGGTAAGAGTTAACTAGAGAAGGTTATACAGAATGTTGATAGGTAATTCTTATAATGTAGTATACTTAGACTAAGTATTTATCCATATGGAAAAAAACTCAGTACTTCTTAACGCAAACCAACACAGCTAAGGGGAACCAGATCAGTTAGCGATATGTCATTATACCAGGCCACTATTTGATGTTTTCGATCTCATGTTTCAGTGTCTGGTGATGCTGTGGCAGCGGTCCTGTGCTGGCCTGCGTGTCAGAGCAGGAGTGTCAAGTGCCGGTCTGGCCTTGCGGTGTTGGGATCTCGAAAGAGACGTCCAGTAAGGTCATTCAGGTACGGTCACGGTCACTGGACCAGGGGTAAGTTAACCATAATTTTGAATAAAATGTAAGGGAGTTGTGGCGACATATCTTGGCTGATCCCTTTAGAAGTTATGAGTGTCAGTGAGAGCTTTTATGCTTCGGCATAAATCCTCTCATTAGGGGGTATTGTAATGGGTCCAAACGGAAAGTTTTAAACACTAAAAAAGTTAGTCGGCAAACAAAATCTAAACAAAGCGGACGTGGGCAGTTCCGCTCGCCGCCGGCTGCGTACCGTTTTCGCCCACATACAATAGAGAATGTGAGTTTGTATATATTTCAAAATATAACCAGTTTTTGACTCAACATTCATCCACAATAGTGACTATGTGCAAAATTGACAGTTTTGGCCGTAAAATGTGAAAGTGCAACAGTAAAATAGAACAGTAAGACAACGCACGCCATGTGGTGAAATTCGACGCAGCATAATTAAGGGAAGTAAAAGATTTCAACAATATACCATTTCAACATTTTAAATACGGGCTTTTTTATAAATTATAAAGTTGATCTCAACAGAATAAAAAATAAGTAGATGTGTATATTTGGGTGAATGAAAAATTAATATAGGCCTAAAAAGAAGTGTTGAGTTTGCGAAGTTTGATATACGTATTAATAATTTGATATATGTAGTTTATTAATAATCAGTTTTACGCTTTAAAGCGAAATAAGTGTGTTCATAATCTTTTCTATGTTTTCAAAAGAACATAACTAATGTTCTATTTTACTCAAAACACGTATTGTGTTAATCGTATTTGCATATTGTTCTTTGCAAATTTGACTCTATCACAGGGACAAATTTAATTACTCAATTACTGAGTAACATTGCGTATGGCGCATGGTTATTTGTATTTGCTATAATAAATAAATGCCGTTATATTTACTTGATTTGTTTATTGTTATTTGTATTTGCACACAGTTCTCTGCCAAAGTACACTAAACGAATTCCTGGATTATAACTTACAGATTTAAAAAACAATATTAAAATTAACAACTAATTAATACGAAACATTGCAAAACTGAACACAGCAGAACAATATGAAATATACAAACACTACAAAACACAACCAAACAACATACTTAATGACCAATTAAACTATAAATCACACACACTGTTTGACACAATTATACATAAAACTAACAATAATTTGGATCCCCGTGCCAATCCCCTTCCTCCACACACCACCCCACTAAACCTTCCAAACAAAAACCGTTATGAGTTACTGGCCAGTCTGTCTCAAACTGGTGAAGAAGGCGAACACCACGCCGAAACGCGTACGGAAAGAAAAACAAGTAAGTTTCACAAGTGAAAGTTCTATATTCTATATTATAAAAGAAGTTTATCTTCATATTAAAACTTTCATGGCAGGAGTCAACTTCAGTAAAATTATTTTCCAATCTTGTGCTGTAATCCTCTTGTTATAAATCCAGATGTTTTGACTGCAGCTGTGGCAGTCGTCTTCAGTGGGAGTTGCTGCAGGAGCAGAGTGGAAGATCCAGCAGCTGCAGTTAAAACATCTTGATTTTTAACAAGAGGACTATGGCCCAACAGCCTGAAAAATAATTTTACTGAAGAAAAGAAGTTTGTTCAGGTCATCATATATTTGAGAGTGTATGGTTTTTATACAGGGAAATTCACAGTAACATGTGTGTGTTCTGTTTCAGCACTGGGCCAAACGAATGGGCAACAAGAACATTAATGTAAAGACAGCACGTGGCACTAACATGTCGACTGTTGGTGTGGACATAGGAGACTGGGTTTACGAGAAGAAAGTAAGAGGCCATTCTTCTCATGGCCCTGTTGTGTTTAGGTTAGTGGCAGAATCAAAATGGTTACAAAATTTTTAATAAAATGTGTAATAGTTAATGCATAAAACTAAATGAAAATGTTACCTTTAAACGTTTAAGCTTTATATAAGAAGTCTGGCCAGGCCAGTTAGTGGAGTTGATCTGAATTGCATAGCATGATTTTTAAAGTCTGTTCCTATTTGATTATTCAATTCACCATATGAAATTATTGTAATTAAGCGTTAATTAACATTATTGTAATAGTGAAATATAGTTGTTGTTTATTATTATTAATACTTAAGAAAACTTTTAATAAGAATATATTTTGTAAATTACAAATGTTTTGTAATGGTCCAAATGTCCATGGTTTGGACATGTGCAAAGAATGCCGGATAATCGACTCCCCAAGCAAATTTTGGGATGGACACCATATGGTCATAGGCGAAGAGGAAGACCTAGGTTGAGTTGGAGAGAAGGCATCAATCGGGCAATGAGAGACCGGGAATTGGAAGAAGAATCTTGGTTGGATCGAGACCAATGGAGATTAGGGATCGGAAGACGTAGGATAACATTATGAACCGATTTATATATTGTTATGTTTTATTACAACCACTCTTAATCACTTTTAATTACATTGTGTTCCGTCCTTATTTCGGACGCCATCTTACATTGTTGCCAATTTTACTTACCTAAGGTAACACCAGAGTTCGGGTCAGCGAACCGGGAGAGCAGAATAGGATTATTTAGTAAATGAATTATTTGTTCACAAAAATTATTACCTTTTATTACTTTTATCAACAATCATACATTAAACTTTTCCTTAAAACACAAAGCAAACGTTATTTGTTCATTCATGAACCATCAATCTAGCATGATTATTATATTTTTTTCTTTTATTAATAAACGTAAATAGAACTGACAATTAGATTATTTATCTAATTAACCCACAAACCAGCACTTCTAGTGTTCATTAACTCGCTCGTTTACAATTAATTTTATTCATAGTAAATTGTATTTGGTACTTACCGCATGGTTCACTATACATCCGGTTTGCCACGTGGCTCTATAACCAACATTAATTTTCTTATCTGGGTCCAAGGTATCGTTAAGCGAGAAACAGAAACAGTTGGGATTGTCGAAATAAATATTCGCACACATGTATATACAGCAAACTCTAGTTTTAATATTTTTCAAGTATCATGATCAACGTTACAAAATACAAAATCAAAATGGAGTCATATACCCCAACAAGATGGCGACTTTGCAGTTCCGCTCCACTAGTTATTAATTACTTTTCAGTGTTTCTTTCTAGTATTTAATTAGACACAAAAAAAACATTTAATATACTGCAGTTGTGATTGAAATTATTTACTCAGTTTTATATTATTTAAAAACATAAACCAATGCCTCGGTTTGGTAAATGCCGGCATTCTCTCTCACTCTCTCTCTCCCCTCTCTCTCTCTCTCTCTCTCTCTCTCTCTCTCTCTCTCTCTCTCTCTCTCTCTCTCTCTCTCTCTCTCTCTCTCTCTCTCTCTCTCTCTCTCTCTCTCTCTCTCATTACGTATTTTATTATCGGTACATTTTTATGTTATTGATTATAATTTTGAGCTCGATTTTATAAAAGAATATTACTGTAAATTTCGACTTTCCTGAATTAGTAGGAGTGTTGCAGTTCAGACGTTCTCCATGGCAGCCAGGTGGTCGGCGTACTTAGGTGTTCGGTGTACTTTCCTGTTTTGTCTGTCCTCTGTGCACTGAGTTTACATTATGCTGTTTATTGCATTAGAACACTGGTTACTTGTGATTACATTTTACTTATTATTTAAAAACACTTTGGCTGGCAGAACTTCGCCAGCAAAATTTTTGCGTGTTAGCGCTTTGAAGGTATGCTGCTGACTGGGAACGAACAACTAGTTCCGTTTTCGCATGTGGAAGGGTTATCCCGTCATCGTTCTATTGTTTAAAGCGACTGACGCCATTGTTCTGCGTCACAGTTGTTACGTTTTTACATGATTAATGACGTTTCAACAGTGTTTTTTAACTGGCTTTGTCCAAATATGTGTGTCGGACACCACGTATGCCATGACCTTGAAGTCGAGTTGTACTGGCAAAACTGCGTCGTATGTAATGCATTGGGGAAAGTTAACCTAACCACTCTTAAATATATAGAAACACAATAAAATTATTTCTCCTGTACCAATGAAGTCTAAGACGGACTTTTGTACCATCACACTAGGTTTAACATACTTTTCACACACACACACATACACACACACACAGCTACCCCATACCCTTAGAGATCTCATTTTTTAAATTAGAATAATAATAATAAATTTTGGTTTTAGCCCTTATTAAAATTGTGTTCTACCCCCCATTTGTTACTTAGCTGAATCGTCCAGATGACTCCGCATTGTCCCACGCACTTTCGTTTACACCTTACATTTCACTTTCTTTCACCGTTTTTCTTCTTCTTTTAAACAAAATAACAGTTATTCCAATCGAAATAGCATTTAAACTCTGTGAATTCACATTTTTACTTTTTATAAGTGAGGACAAAAACGGTACTCAGCCGGCGGGCGAGCGAACTGCCCACGTCCGCTGTATTTAGATGTTAT
Organism: Magicicada septendecula; assembly: GCA_034769895.1. Taxonomy (NCBI): domain Eukaryota; kingdom Metazoa; phylum Arthropoda; class Insecta; order Hemiptera; family Cicadidae; genus Magicicada; species Magicicada septendecula. Next base: position 407,219,105 of record CM068375.1, read on the forward strand.
TTACCGACTGCTTTGTTCTCCAAGCATTAACGAACTGCTGGCGTTGACACACCTACATTCCCGCGTGACGTATTGGACTGGCGTAACATCGTATGACTCGTTGAATTACTTAACTTGCATGTCATGTTTCTAAAAATAACTGTTCTGCCTGCATCTGGAGAGCTGACCTTGACACAAATCCACTTGCTTGCTTGCTACGTTGTATAATTCATGAACTAAAATTTGTTTATTCTTCCCATAATTATTATTCATATTTTTATGTTTCCCAAAATTACCCCAGGTAGGCTTAAATGTCCCGTTACAATACCCCCTCAATGAGAGGTTTTATGCCGAAGCATAAAAACTCTCATTGACACTCTCATACTTTCCTAAAGGGATCAGCCAGGATATGTCGCCACAACCCCCTTTACGGTTTATTTAAAAAATTCGTGGTTCACTTACCCCTTGGCCCAGTGACTGTGACCGCACCTGAATTACCTTACTGGACTTCTCTTTCGAGATCCCAACACCGCAAGGCCAGTCAGGTACTTGACGCTCCTGCTCTGATGCGTTGGCCAGATCAGGACCGCCGCCACAGCATCACCAGACACTGAAACATCACATTAAAATCAAATAGTGGTCTTGTATAATACCATATCCTTAACTGATCTGTTTCCCCTTAGCTGTGTGTTGGTTTGCGTTAAGAAGTACTGGTCTTCTTTCTTAACTCCTAACCCATATATGAATATAATATTTATTGCCACAAAATACAAAACGTCCAGCCTCAATATCGACATTCTTTATACCCTTCTGTTGTTGCATCTTATTCCCAAAATTCAAGATATTTCTCTGATTCTATCAGAATTTAAATAAACATTTCCCATTACAACATTACAAATACCTTCCCTTATAGAATTAATATTTCAAAACAATTAAATTCCTTTATAAAATTCTTTTATAGAATAAAACACATTTAAATCAACTACATCAGAACAAATTATCTACTTAAAATTGTTAATCATCTTTAATTATCATAATAATTCAATACAAAATCATTTAGTTATCTCATCAGCTCATCAACATAATTCATTTTAATATTGATTAAAACGTTACTAATACTTTAGTAACCTCCTTCCACACACACTATGGCCCCCCCTGGACTCTAGCGTCCAGTTGCCTCCACAAGAACTGAAGTTAAGGAGGAATTTTGTCGTCTCCTGTCCTTGCTTTGGCATTACATTTACAGTTCAGATAAAAATCCTACTGATTATATAATAACAACCTTAAAACGGGTCTATCACCCTTTTGTTTGTTCCCACGTGAACAGGTGATAGCCGCTGTTCCATACTTCCGGTGATTTCCCCCTGAGTCACCTCCTGTTAATTTCAATTTGAAACCAGTTTCACAGGCAACTAACCATGGTCAGGTTTACAATATCTGCCCACAGCTGGTTGTCAGCCAAGACCACGATTAGTGTTGGTGAAACAGTAATCGCCCGAAATGTGGGGAAATCTGTCATTAGCATGTTTTAACAAATCTTTTTTTATACACTGTACCGTATTAATTTTACATATAATATAATATTATATAAGGTTGGTGTACAGTGTATATTACACTCTATTTGAGCCTCCGTTGATGGTAACATGCATCGATGGTACTCCATCAACCCTTATCGTTATCTACAGTAACAACATGCCGTCACTATAATAGCCTAATTATAACTAAACTTATTCCCTTCTTCCTTTACTATCACCACATACCACAACTTATTCTCTCTTCTATTGACACCTAACAACCCCCCAAAATCACACTTTATAAAATAATAAAACATAATACACTCATAATTAACATTGCGATTATTACATTAGACTAAACAATTCACATTTAAATAATTTGTATAGAAAGTTATAAACATTACAACTTGAACTTTCTATTAATTCTTTTTATATCAACCTTTAATTATTTAACATTTATTGTACCATTAAATTTTCCAAAACATTTTTTAATTTGTTATCAACATTCATTTTACATCACATTTCAATTCAACTATGAATTTTTTTCTAACATTTTCATCATTAATTAGTTTGGGTGACTGTCCGTCATTCACAATGATTTCATTTATTGAATGGGCATTTATATATAACCTTACTCCCTTCTTTCCTTCTAACAACCACTAACAGATTTGCATAGGGTGACACCAATCTCTCAATAATAATCCCCTTCAACACTAATTCCACTTAAATCCTTCCCCTCTTAGAATAAAATACCTGATACCCTCTTTGTACCTAGGATGTGTGTTCCCTTACCTGCAATTCCATTCATAACCTTTTGCCCTCCACATAATCTCGGTAAACACTCTTCGAAACTTCTCCATGCGAAACCTGCTACAACGACGTACGTTGATCACTCCCTACACATCACCCTCACTACAAAAATTTCACCATCACCTAGTTACTCTCTTATTACATTACTTTCACTTTCTCTACATACATGCACTCCCACTACTGTGTCCCTACTACTGACCCATTTCTGTATTATTTGTATTCCAAAATTCTTATTCTGTCTAACACCCATTTAAAATTAACTTTGATTGCCTCAAATGCCTTACTGAAATACTCATCACCCAAATTCCATCTTTTACCACCTTTTACATGATCATTGAAAATTACATTAGAAAATTCATCACTTACCTCATAATAACAATATAACTCAACACCTAAACATATTGTATGTTTAATCATTTACTATTCATTATAGAATCTAAATCTCAGAAAATCATTTAAATTCCTCATCAAAGCTCTTCTGTACAATATAAATTAATTAATTAATTACTCTCCAATTATTTAATTCAATCAGTTTTTTTTCACAATTACTCTCATCATTTATTTAGTCTGAAAAATGTTATAATTATTATTAAATCAATTCCTATTACTTACATACATTGTTTACATAGTACATAATACAGAGTACACCCTAATGCAATACACAAATACATCAACATAATAACATCAACACACAAAAGAATATACATTCTTATTATATTGCTACGACAGCATAGAACAATCTACGCGTTTATCGAATGCGCCAGAAAGATCTCCGACGTAAGCGTGTGGTGTACGTGCTACTAGACGCATTTTGCGAGAATTTTCTCGACTGTGCCAGGCCTCGCTCGGGCGCTCGGACTGTGTCAAGGCCGTAGCAATTACGTATTTCGCGAGAGATAAGACGCAGTTTGGAAGCTTCTGGTGTGTGAGCGTAACTATAAATACATCGCGTCGCGGCCTTAGTTTTTAGTTCAATGCGAGATTTTTGACTGTGCGGTTCGAGAGTATTAGTGCGATATATTTTACAGAGGGGTTCGGGTTATTACGGTGTACGTTCAAGTAGTTATTAGTGAAGTGTTGCGTTTATATTCGGACGGTATAATTGTAATACAGTTGAGTTTTAATATTAGTGGACATTTTATTGCGTATGAACAATTTCATTTGATTTGTTGTAGACACTGTGTTGTTAATTACGAACTGTTTTACTATAACAATTAAAGGTGTGATTAGTGACTTAATTGGTGTCTTGTAATTATTTTGTTTCCACTGTACCTACGACGATCGAGTAGACCGTCGTAACAATATCATATAACGGGTCGCCATCAAGTATAGTCATGTCGCCTTTAGTATAATCTGTCACCATTAGGTAAGTTATAAGTTCATCCTTAACAACATCATCATCTACTGCTGCTATATCAGCTTCAACACAAGGTAAGATTTCAATATAATTATTCACTCTCTCTATACCTAACCTTTCTGCTAATTCTGTATAATTTCTACTCACCTTAAATAATTCTATCTCCTCATCAACATACATCTCTCTTTCACAGTATCTCTCACCATAACTCCCTATCACACTTTCTCTACTAACCCATGCAGAAGGTACTACAACTTTATTACTGCACCATCTACCAGATGCACAAAAATTCAAGGGACAACTATTTGTAGACCATATGTCTCCCAAATACAATCGTGAAGCATTTTCTTCACCCACAACCACAACACCACGGGAAAATTTTACCCTCTGCAACCCCTCTACCTGTAAACTCTCTCTACACTTTCTCTCTAACTCATCAACACTTTTTATCACTTCATTATCAAATTTTACTCCCACTCTCAAATTCTTCATCAGCACTCTCAATATTCACAACCTTACTCTCTAACGCCATATTTTTAATTATATTATCATTTTTCTCACCCCTACTTACTGTATTATATGTTACCTGATTGTCTTTATTTTCGTTTACTTGGTCTGTCTCTCTACCATTTTCTACCCCCACTATAATCTTATAATTATCATCTACTTTATTCATGGTAAAGTTATTAATCATGTCATCTATTCTTGCATTTTGTTCATCCATTTTAATATCCCTAACATCAAAACGATTGATTAATTTATCAAATTTATCATTGAAATTACTTTTTATTTCTTTAATTTCGCTTTTCTGTTCATCGAACTTGCTATTCTGAACGTCAAATTTTACGTTAATATTACTATTCAGGTTATCAGACATTGTCCTCATGAAATTATATATATCGTCAGAGGGCCAGAGGGTAAATTTTCCCCTTATTTGTGAGGAACCAAGGTGTTCAAAAATGTTATTGTTGCAGGGCAAGAGTCCCTTATTAGTGGAAGATTTAAGTTGTGTCCCCTTTTTGTATGAATTAGTACCCTCTGTGTGGAATGATGTTGAAAGTGTGAGATGGTGTTATGATGAGAGAGATTTAGATAGAGAATGGTGTGTTGATAAAGAGATAGAATTATATAAATTAAAGAGAGATTATAATGAGTTGAAAGAAATGTTAGCAGTGATAGAAATAAATGATATGAAATACTTACCTGTTAAAATAGATAATGAGAATTGTTTTAATGATACATGTTTAAATAATAACAATTTGCCTTATGATGAGAAAATAAATGACCTGATAATGAATATAATCACTAATGGAGACTAGACAGAAATAAATAATGTTGACTTGGTATATGATTATTATGGTAAAATGAATGAACTAAAATTTTATGGTTATTACACACAAGATAGCCATATGTGGAATGTAAATAAAATTGAAAATTGTTATGTGAAACCCAGACTAATTTTTGGTGATGGAGGCTGAACATAAATTCATGAATGGACAATTTTAAATATTTTGTTTTATGGTTCAGACCTGGCAGACTTGGACAATGAAATGTGATATAACTGAATATTTAATGAGGAAGAATTGTAAATAAATTGATAGTGAAAGTAATTGTGTGTATTGTAGGATGTTATGTAAACAATGTGTTTATGTAGTAAAAATTGTGTGATGATAATAATAATATTTTGCAGTCTAAATAAATAACAAAAATAATTTGGAAGAGGATAACTAATGAGTTGTAATTATTGTAATTGATGAAAGTAATTAAAAATGTTGTTTTCAATAATTAATTTAATTAAAATAATTTGAAATGTTTAAATATTTTTGATTGATTTAAAGGCTGTATAATTGAGTTTTCTAATGGATTTAAATTATTTTACGATTTGTGAATTTGATAATTAATTAATAAATAAATGTTAAATTGTTTGATATGAAATAACACTGTTGTTAAATGTTTCAGAGGTTACGTGGAGGTAATATGGTGTGTATATTTTGTGTTTATGTCAGTAGGTGAATAATGTACTGTAAGTATAAATTTTATAATACAAGTCAGAAAGAATAAAATGTTTACAGGTGTTTAACTCAATAATGAAAATAATTTGAGATAATTATACTAAATAGAAACTAATTAAAAATTAATAATAACTGAAATATGATGTAAAATAAATGTTAATAATAAATTTGGAATTTTTGAGGAATATAATTGTAGTGAGAAATGATGAAGTGATATTATTTAGAAAGATTTAATTTAGCTATTAGTGTGCTATTGCTGTGGTGGCATGTGCCACAGTAGATAGCGGAAAGTGTTGGGGGTAATAGAGAGTATTACCTCCATCGGAGGCCGAAAGGGCGAAAATGCACGGCACACCCTTTTTACAATTTTATATTGTACACTGATAAATAGCCATGCCGTGCAGAGTAAGGATGATTGTAACATGCCTGAAGGTAAAGATGATTTCCCCGACTTTTCGGGCGATTACTGCCTTACCAGCACTAATCGTGGTTTTGGCTAGTGGTCAGCTATGGCCATAAATTAAGTCCCTTGACCACAGCTGGCTTGAAATTGGTTTATATTAGAAATTGATGGGGGGTGACATTAGGGGAAATCCCGGAAACTATGGAACAGCGGCTGCCACTCTGTTCGAGCAGGGACAGCAAAGCCAGGTGGTAGACCCGCATTAAGGGCGCATAATTATATAACAAAGATATGTTGATATCTAAACCTTTCAAATGTAACGCCGAAGCAACGACAAGGAGATGGTCAATTCCTCCACCTATGCTGTCCTTGTGGAGGCCAATGGGCGCCACAGTCCAACAGAAAGAACAATAGTGTGTGTGGCTAGGGGGTTGCTCAGGTGAGCAACGAATTCAAATTTTATAACTTAAAGATGATAACTCACTTTTGCACTAATTAAACGCTTGTATTACGATTTGATAAGTAGATGTTCATATGTTTATTATACTATGTTTATTCTGTCTCATAAATGTTTTATTTTATTGTGTTAGGAATATAGGGATTGAAGAAATATGTAATCTATATAATTTTGAAATATGGTTATAACAAAGTAAATACCTAGACCGACCGGCAGGTGGTTTACCTAATTGTACCAGAGTCAGAAAAGGGGGAAACAATGATGTGTAGTATGTTAGAGATAAGGATTGATAAAAATAGGTATTTCATATAATTTGTATAATTTTGAAATGTGTGTGTAGTAAGGTCATTCACCTTGCTAAGAAAATCAGCTGATCCACTGCAGAATGTCACTTATAAATTGTTTGCTAATTTCCAATGATTAATGTTTGGATAGTGGTTTCAATGTGTTAAAGAGTTTATTCTAAATGATGAGAATTTTAAATGATTTGTAAAGGATAATAAAAGGTAGATTTTGGGTGATTAATATTTTGTTGGGACATGTAGATCAGTCCAAGTTGAGTTTAAAGTGATAATAGAGAGAATAATTTTATGAATTAATGCAATGTAGAATTTGAGAAGTATTGATAGTGACACAGTAGCTATGGGGAATATATGTAGAGTATTGATTGATATATTGATGTAATAAGTAAATGATGATATTTTGTTGTAATTGAAGTGATGTAATGAGAATGGTAATTAGTTGATGGGAATTTGTAAGAGGGGATGGGGTGGTAGGAGTCCGCAACAAAAGGGTTGGGACGGGAAGGGACCGTTTAGCGCCAGAAAGGGTTGCCTTAGGTAGAATCCAGGGACCAGATTAAGGGAATGAGCTTTTTTTGGGGGGGGGCACACATCCTGAGTACAAAGGGGTACAGAGTATTTTTTTTTATATATAAGAGTAGAGTGATGCGAATTGAGTTGAGTAGTAAGTTGGGTTTAGAATGTTTGATAGATGTATTTGATAGAGATGGGTGTCATATTAGTTAAAGCTGTTAATGAGTGTTAGAGTCAGAGTGATAAAGATTATAAATGTATACATATCAAGTTGTAAATCAAGTTAGTATAAATAATTACATCACCCAAACTAATGGAGATTGAGAATAGTAAAGAAAAGAGAGTCATAGTAAACATATAGAATTTTAATTGAAACAAGTGACAATTTTAATAGAATTTGAGAATAAAGTAAAGTTGTGAAATGTGTAATTTTGAATAATTTAAATGTCAATTTTATTGTTAATTATAATAATACTATGTCAATTTCAAATGTCTTATTTTATTATGTTTTATTATGTTTGAAGGTAAAAATGTTAGAGATGTTTAATGTATTTTCTGCTGTAACTTATGTATAACTTATGTAGGTCAAGGTTCTTGACTTGACCCAGTTTGATCAGCTGATGGGTGATGTTCTATACTAGACCAGTTTTGGCAATGAAGTGATGCCTATTTTGTTTCCAAATTGATTTAAATAATTTAAAAATTTTTTTTAATGTTGAGAAAAATATATTTTAATAAATTAAAAAAAAAAATTTTTTTTTGATTTTGTGCCTGCCATCTAATTGATGTTTTGAATTTTGATTATATTATTGTTTGTGTGTATTAATAGTGTTATTGAATTGTATTGTTTAGGATATATGTATAAGCAACTGTTAGGATAAGGAAGTTCATGTTTTAAGTAAAGGTTCAATTTATTTGTTTTTCGAATTATCACTAATAATGAAGAGAATTAATCAATTCAGATAAAAGATTTTAATTTTTGATTTTGAATAAAGTAAACAGGAGATATCGCTGTTTGATTTTAACTTAAAGAAATTTTTGAATGTAAAAATGAAAATTTTGCTAGGATGTAGTTATAAGTGTGTGTACGAGCCCAGTAACTGCTAAAGGCAGCCCAGTGTGCATGATAAGGGGGAACATATCAGTTGAGGATCTGGCATGATATAAGACCAGGGATTTGGATTTTGGGGCGGCATGTTAGAAGGTGAGGTGCGCTGTGGCGCGTGTCTGTTCGATTTTATGGTGTTGGGATCTCGCATAGAGAAGTCCAATAATCTCGTTCAGATGCGGCCATAGTCGCCGAGCCAGGGGGGTTGTTTACCCATGATGTATAAGAGCTAAAGGGGGTTGTTGGCACCATATCCTCACTGGTCCTCTTAGGGGTTTTAGCAATGAGATTTCTTCTGTTTCGACAGAAGACCTCTCATTGGGGGGGATATTGTAACGGGACGAATTATGAGGGGTTTTTAATTTTATTAATTTTTGGGGTTTCATTTTATAAAATATTTTAAATTCATTTTCCATCCGTGTATATGGCCACGTGTTTGAATAAAAGCATTGTGCGAACAAAGAAACAGTACGCAATAACTGTGTTGAAACATTTGCAAGGGAATGTGCCAGTCGTCGATTCTTAGAACTTTGCGGCTGTGGGACACCTGCGCCCAAACGCACTACACCAGCATGTGCGCGGACTGACGCCGAGTTAGTAAAACAAACATGGCTTGAAGACTCTATTTGTTCGCCTCATGGTCCTAGCTGATGGAAATAAAACTAAGTACAGCCCATAATTGTGACATCAAGCAGTAAGCATCTAAATATCGTCGACGTACAGCACACGTAAATCCTATGTATCAGGTGAACAACTACCAAGACTTTGACAACTAAGGCTGTGTGCGGCGACGAAATTTGTTCGCCGGCAAGGCATTGATGTCCGTCCACATGTAATAAGTGAGTCGACTTTTAGCCGCGGCGCCGGCCAGCCGCTCGCTGAGACTCGTGGTCACCACGAAACTTTAAGTTTTACCGGAAAGTTATAACATGGTATAAGTAAGCGGAACAATATCCAGGAATGGATTAAGTGAAGTGCCGAAGGAAGAAACAATTAAAAGTGTATGGGACTAACAAACATTCGGATGTATCTGGTGCAACACGCGGCGAATAGACACCATGACCTTACGTAACTAACCAACGATTTTTCAATTATTCAATATTTAAACAATTTCACCGGTTTAAGTCTCGAGCAATATAAAAGGGGATATAAAAGAATGTATGTATGTGTGAATGGCAACTGGGTTCGTCTTGTTTAGTTTAAGGTCTAGACTAGGAATATGTAAAAAGAATATTAAGTGAAAGTTTTGTTTTAGTACAGTTTTATTTTGTTTTTCATAAAATGAGGTTTTGGTTAGAATAAATTAAGAAGTTCGTCTGTAGACAACCATGTGTTAGTATCGTTATTTCGTCATTACCACTTCCTCATGTTCTGTGCTAAAAGATTCGTCTAAACGTTCCGGGTTCTTCTGAATTATTATTGGGGGGTAGTCAGTTTGCAAAATTGTCCCATATTTTATTAAGGTAAAGTGTAAAGGTTTCGATATTATAACCAAAAAATATCGTGGCGACTCTGGGCTTCTGATTGAAAATTTAAAAAGGTATGTAAGTGGAAAGATCGCAGGTAAGTTTCTGGCAGTATTTTTTATTTATTTATTTCGATTAAGTTTGTTTATTCACAAACAAATGTTTTCCAGTATCTGAGTACAGTAGAACCTCGTTAACCCAGACCTCTTTAACCCGGACCAGTTTTGGAAAAAAAAATTACATGTATGTTGTTCAGCGTAGTAAATGAAGACTTGTTTTACAGACAATAAATCGGTATTCTCAGTAGGTACATTACTCGAATTCACTTGCCAGTGGGCGAGTTCATTGCACTCACCCCACCTGCTGTTGCTACGCAGCAAACTGGTGACTCAACCCTCTCCTTCCCCTCCCCGCGCCTCGCACTTGACATTGACCTAGAAACAACATTCCTCAGTTGCGCTGCAATCTCGGTAGTGTTCGCATGTTGTCCTAGTGTCACTGTCGAGGTACAGTATCGTTGTGCTGTTTCGTTAGCGTGTTGTTCGCGATGGCGACGAAACGTAAAAACATTGTTGTGACTATGAAAAAAAGGATGGAAGCATTGACAAGAATTGATAAGGGAGAATCGTTAAAGAACATTGCTGCTGAGTTTGGAGTAGGAACATCGACCGTATCTGATTGGAAAAAGAACAGAAAACGCATTGAAGACTTTTGTTTCAAAATGATTTCTAAGGACAGTTTGGACAATCGGTGTAAAGCAAAAACTGCTAAACTAGAAACTCTGGATGAAGCATTGTTTGTCTGGTTTTGTGCTGAAAGAGAAATCGTGGTTTGCCGATTTCTGGACCCATCATCCAACAGAAAGCATTGAGTTTGAACAAACAGTTGCCCCATGGAGACCCGAGTTTTACAGCTAGCCAGGGGTGGTTGGACAGATGGAAAAAACGGCATGGAGTGTGTCAACTTACAATCACTGGAGAAAGCTTGTCAGGTGATGTTGAAGCGGCAGAAAAATTTAAAAAAGAGTTTGAAGACTTTATTAAAAAGGAAGAACTGACTGCAGATCAAGTTTACAATGCCGATGAATCTGGTTTATTTTACCGGATGTTGCCGAGTAAAACGCTAGCCTCAAAATTAGGAGATTCAGCGAAAGGGTATAAAAAAGGGAAAGACCGCCTCACCATAATGGCTTGCAGTAATGCGTCAGGAAAGCACAAAATTCATCTCCTTATAATAGGGAAGTCTAAAAACCCCGTGCATTGAAAAATGTGAAACGAGGCTCATTGCCTGTCATTTACAGCTCACAAAAAAGTGCTTGGATGGTTAGTGACATTTTCAAACAATGGTTTTTCGAGAATTTTGTGCCGTCAGTAAAAAAATATTTGAAGAACTGTGGCCTTCCCAACAAGGCGGTTTTGCTGATTGACAATGCGCCTTTGCATCCGTCTGTCAATGAACTAGTCAAAGATGACATTTCAGTGAAGTTTTTACCACCTAATGTAACTTCTCTCGTTCAACCGATGGACCAAGGAGTTCTAGAAAAAATAAAAAAAGTGTACAAAAGGCAAATGCTAAGTCAACTGGTAGAGGACGAAGGAGAGCATGGTGTGGTAGAGGTGCTGAAATCTTTTAACGTAAAGACTGTTATTTATATGATTGCGGAAGCTTGGGACCAGGTTGGAAGAGAAACTTTGATAAAGTCATGGAAAAAGTTGTGGCCTGGTGTGTGTGACTTGCCAGAAAACAATACAATTGAAGAAGAAGAAAAAATAAGTGTGGAAGAAGATTTTATAGACATTTTTAAAAATATCGATGGCTGTTCCGATGTTGATGAAGAAGACATTGACAATTGGTTGCAAATTGACAATGACGGAGGTTATAAAGTGATCACAGAGGAAGAAATTATTGCATAATGCAGTGTTACAGAAAATGAAAATGAAGAGGATTCAGACAGTGTTGATGAACCATCTGTGGTTATGACCCATGCAGAAGCAGTAGCAAACATAGATAAATTGATGGTTTATTTCGAGAGTCAAGCCGAAACATCGCCAAATGAACTTCTAATGCTAAAGCGGATGCGAGATCGCGCTGCTCGTAAGCGATACACAAAACTGAGGCAGCAAAAGCTCACTGCCTTTTTTACTACCAACTAGTTTGTACCTACGGTATATTGTGTACAGTGTAAATACATATTATGTGTTTTTAGGTGAAAGTGTGCCGATAATAATTTTTAAACTCCATTAAAAATATTTTTGGTAAGTACAGTATATGTTCTTTTTTATCGTTTTTCCCTCATTCTCTGGATAACCCAGATTTTTGTTAACTTGGATCGGCCCCGGCCCCAGTTGATCCGGGTTAACGAGGTTCTACTGTAAATGTTTTTTAATTCATTTTCCAGTCTTTCACTATTGAAAAAAGGGTATTTATTTATAAGGCTGTTCAGTTTAGAAGAAGGAAAACTCTCTTTGTAAAAAATGAAGTGATTTGGATCCAACAACTCAACAAACTGGATACTTTCAAAATCACTGAACCGTACCTCCAGCTGCATAATCAAAGTGTCAAGAATTTCATAAGTTAACGTTTTCAGCAGTTTCCTGTTACTGTCATCTATATTTACCTCGCTGCTTATTTGGTGACATTTTTCAATACAAGACGACACAATGTTTTCTGATCTCATGACCTTGAGGATAGCAGTAGTTTTCTTAATTTCAGTGTTGCACAGAATTATATCGGAGATAGTTTTGTGTTGCAGTATAGAAAAGAGATGGTCAGTATAAACGAATATTTCCCTATAAAAACAAAGTAAGTAAATGAAATGGATCTTTTGAGTATGTTAAGCAATCCAACAGCAGAATTGTACGAATCACTATCCCATCCTTGATCATTCTCTGTAATATCCTCAAAAATTTGTCTCAAGTCACCATAGTGGGAAAAGATGGTATGAACTGCTCTGGAATGAAAGTTCCAATGGGTAGTGGATGCTTGTGGAAGTTTAAATCCTCTAGATTCTAAAAGCTGTGATCTCTTTGAGGATCTACAAAAAAATGTGTGAAATGCTGTCAGATTGTGAATGAAGAGCCTAACCGATTTTATTGTTTTAGTGCAATGAAGAAGTACGAGGTTTAACTTGTGAGCATAGCAATGTAGAAATAATGCTCTTGGGCAAGTCTGTTTTACAAAGTGCTGAACACCTCTATGCTTTCCAGCCATTACAGAGGCTCCATCATATGTTTGATAGTCTACCTTCTCAGTTATACCCCACTTTTTTAAAACATCAACAATTAATTCTGATAAGCCTGATGCAGTCTTATCTACTGAAACATCATAAAACCCAATGAACCTTTCTATTGGACCTTCTTTTGAACAAAATCTAAAAATTATGCTGACTTGAGATCTACTTGATACGTCTAAAGTTTCATCTGCCTGAATTCCAATAAAATCGCAAGAATCTAACTCCGCCTTAATCTTCTCTTGAATTATATCCGTTACAGATTCAACTAATTCATTCTGAATATCGCTTGATGTACCTTTAAATCCTGACGTAGACTGGAGATGATCTCGAATGTATTGCTCCTGCTTAGAAAGAAGATCTAACAATTCTAGATAATTACCCCGGTTGACTGAGTCTTCCCCTTTGAAATGACCTCGAAATCCAAGTTTCCCGAGAAAACACAAAATATCAACAAGTCTTTCAACAACAAGCCTATTTTGTTTCACGACTTCATTATGTTTAACAGCTTGAATTTTAGCCTCTTCAGAGAGAGTATGTTCAATCCTCACGCGTCCCAGCAAACGGTACCGCTCTTCATTTTGAATATGTTTATTTGAATTCTGGTGTTTGTCTGCCTTTCTAAGAAAGTTTTTTGTTACCGTCACTCCATATAAAATCCATTCTTTTTCACCAGAAAACAAGATACGTGTGTAACAAAAAAGTGTTGGTTTCGGAACAGCCTGTCAACCACGAATATCGCTCGTACCAAGAAAACTGAAATTTTCTAGATACTTTACCATCAAAATGTTTAATTTCTAAATTAGGCGTAAATCTCTTGTTTTTAACACAACATTTTTCTTCGTAACTCCAAGAAGAAACTGGCTTACTTTTTAATAAGTTTAAAAGACCTGACAAAGTATTAAAAGGACTGCGTTCACTCATTTCGGGCGACACACTTATATTCATACACAATAATATAACTAATTGAACTTCCAAATTTATAACTTGATTAGTTTCTATATATATGTTTAATGTCACAAATAATTTAAGTGACAGTGGTGATCGTCTGTTAGTTCACCGGAATCACAGGCACACTTTTAATAACCGCACAAAATAAACACGATTATAAACAATACAGCGTGCTTTAAAACTCGCACAACAGCAGTGAGACATGCCTCAATGCTACAGTGTGTGGAGCGCTTGTCAATCCCCCGCTCTCCGCACTCCCAGTCTCGGCCAACACATTGCTTACATACGATGTATACAAAAAACGCTGAGGCAGGTTCACGTTGCCTCATTCGCTTTAAACTAACTATGTCTGCTGTCACTTGTCACCGTCTAGCGGTCGCTGAGTAAAGCATGTAATTAGTAAATTCGACAATTACAGTAACAATGTATAATCTTTACGTTACATACTTCATACGTATTTATAATTTTTATTCTACAGAATTTTTTAGGGTAGGCATTGCCTCAATTGCCTCCATGTAGCTTCGCCACTGATTATCACTATTCAATATTTTATTCTCTAACGCTACCACTTCCACTATTTTTCTTTCACTAACCCCTTCACTTACCTCGTTAATTCGTTTCTTATTATCCTTACTAGTGTCATTAAATTTCCAAGGAGCGAATAATCCCGTCTTTTGTTCTTTCATTTGTTCAAGATCATCAATTAATCTACGCTTATCCTCATGAGTCATTCTACTCCAAATACTTATAAACTCGTTTGCGAAGTCCGTAATATTCCATACCTCCCCTGATCCACTCACTTTATTTTCTTGTGCCTCGGCCATGTTATATTAATTATATAATACCCCTTAACAGACTACAACTCTTCTATAACTCAATATTGTAGACATAAAATCAAAACACCCAACACATAAAACAGTTAGCAATACGTAAAAGTAAACACACAATAGCGCTACCAAAACATAACCTTATTCAACATACATATGCTATAATTTCACAACTTACGCTGTTACCCAAATCCTATTTTCTGTGCCTCAAAACAGGTCTACCTCGTAAAATATTTATATACTAGGATCCTGGCATATAAATTTAAAATAAAAATAATACATTCTGCCAGAACCTTACCTTCCGATCTTTTTTTGCTGACTACTTACCTTTTTGTAAATTCCAACAGAAGTTCAGGGTCGCCACCAATATCCAAGGACAGATATGGAGACCTTTATACATTACCTTAATTAAAACTGGATAATTTTGCAATCTGACTGTCCCCAATTCAGAAAATTCCACGGAACGACTAGACGAATTTTTCAGTACAGAACACTAGGAAATGGTAACGGTGAAATAACTACGCTAACACATGGTTATACAATTAACACCAAAATATTTTATTTTTGCGTAAATTTACTGTACATTATTCCGCTAATCTCTATTATTTAAGGTTTTCTTATACTAATTTCTATTTACAGACCAGTACTCTCTTTTACTTTTTATTTCTCCCCTTTTCCTACAAACGATCTAACAATGCCGTGATCACTAAAGCCGATAAGGGGAACACAATTGTCATATTAGATACACAGGTCTATAATAACAAAGTACTTGAATTTATAGATAACAATAACATTCGGACATTGAACAGTGATCCTACCAATGAATACGTCAAACAGCTAAATGGCATTATTAATCGTTGCGGTAGTTTGTTTGATGATAATGTTCGCCGTTATATAAAACCAATATATGCACGCGCCCCGCAGCTCACGGGACTACCGAAGATACATAAGGCAAATATTCCTGTCAGACCCCTCATAAATTACACATCTGCACCTGGCTATAAGACGGCAAAGAAATTATATCATATTATTAAAAATAGTATCGTTTTAAAAAATAATCACAGCATAAAAAGTAATATTGACTTTATTAAAAGGGTCCAGGATATCGAACTCTTACCTACGTACAAAATCGCTTCATTTGACATAGTTAGTTTATACACAAACGTGCCATGACACAATTTCAATTGTAAAACATCTTCTCATTGAAGGTGAGAAGCTGAATCACAAACAAATAGATGTTAATTTTATTGTTGAATGTCCTGTTGAAGCAGAATTACTTCACTTTTAATAATAATTTTTACCTCCAAGAGTTTGGTCTCGCAATGGGTTCGCCACTTTCAGGATTGCTGGTGGATATATTATACTTGTATCATTTTGAAAATACTTACATGTTCTCAGAGAATAACAAATTGTATAATAATATTAAATTCTATGCACGATATGTAGACAACACCTTTATAGTTTTTAATGGCATGCTGCGACAGATAGGGAAATTGAAACATTATTTGAACAGCCTTAGCAAGAACATACAATTTACCCTCGAAACAGGTTGACAATAAACTCAATTTTTTGGACCTGACTGTTACAAAGTATCTTAATAAATTTCAATATAAAATATATAGGAAACCCACCACCACAGATATTACAATACATGCCGATTCTCATCACCCATATAGCCAGAAAATGGCGGCTTACAACAGTTTTGTTCATAGGTTGGTAACGATTCCACTTAACCAAAAGGGCTTTCAGGATGAATTGGATATAATAAGGCACATAGCAATAGCGAATGGGTACAAGAGTTCGATGATAGATAGACTTCTTAAGCGACACCTATATAAAACTAGATCCCACCATAATACCATCGATGATAATAAAGTTAACAAAAATAAAAATAATAATAAAAAGTATATAATGACAGTGTACGGTAGCCTTTTACCTAACATTATATCCAATGTGTTTTCTAAATTGAATATAAAAGTCGCGTTTAAAACAAATAATAATATTTCTAATTTGTTACGCATAAAACAACCATTCCCGTTAGAAGAGAAAACAGGTGTTTACAGGATGTCATGTGATGATTGTGATTGTTTCTATCTGGGTCAAACTGGAGGTCTTTCTTGAAAAGATACAACGAACATCTACCAAGGAATGATTTAGACAAGATCAAATCTAATTATGCATGCCATCTAATGATGCATAACCATAATTACACAGATTTCAATACTAATTTCAAAGCAATCCATGTATGTGGTAAGGGTAGGTTAATGGACGCTCTCGAGGAGTTTGAGATTTATAAATCATTTAAAGACAAGAATATCAACAATAACAGTATATTAAACAAACAATTAAGGTTTCAATCTCACTCACTATATGATACAGCCCTAAATATAATTGCGCATGACGGTAATGACTGGTGATAAGGATTGACTTAGTTTAATTAGTGGCTTGGCAACTACACGCACAGTCGGACCGGTCCAATGGAGCCGAAGTTACATCATGTTATGTGTGTGTCATTATTGTGATTTAGTAAATATGTGCGAATGTGTTTTATGTGAATTTTAACATTTGACGAGGATTACTGATGATGTGACACATGTCACAAAACGCGTCTATATAAAAAACGCTAGAACGAAGTCATTGACGGATACAAGGTAATTAAATAACTGACCAGGATGGCCATCTTGTTTAGCAATTATTTGCCAGTGCAGACCAAGTGTCGTTGACACAGTTAGTTAAAAACATTCGTACTTGTTAACACTAATAATTAAGATTTCTTATTTTAAGGTATTTGTAATGTGTTGTACGCCTTTTTAAAACATTTCTGACTTCTTAACAGCCCAAAGAACCCAAGCCCTGAGATTATTAAATTTACATTATAATTATTTGCAACTCGTTGAAGGTCGGATTCGAATAACGAATCGATAAGAAACTGTTAAGGTCGATCCATGACCGAACCATTTACTTTTGTTTAACCAAATAAGCTGAAAAATAAAAAATCAATAATTACCAGTAGCGAGGTATCATTTCATATTTGCAAATAGGATAAGAGTTTGTTCACAGGTATTAGCGGGAGCGAGCAGGTACGTAGTCGAATATAGCCTCGCCGATGACTAGAAATAAAATAACCTACAACTGCCAGAATACGGTTAGAGCTGATCGCCGAGTTAACCAGAAGTGCGGGAAAATTCAAAAAGCGCTAGCCGACAAATATAATCTCTCTCACCCTACCATTGTATACAGATACACACTTAATATTATTACAATATCTATCTGTCTGTCTATCTATCTATCTATCTATTTACCAATCTCAATCCCAAACAGAACTATAGACTATTAAGAACTACAGAACTATAAACTAAAATTATAAAAAAATTTTAACCGCAAAATTGATACAAATAAATGTTTTATAGCATTACTTCAAAATACTGTATGCATAATCATGTACACTGAAAAAAATATAACTGATTATATTTTTTATATTATGAGTATAAGTTCATAACGTTTGGTATTACATTTATTATTTTTGACTGCCAATATGCATAGGAAATTTCTCTAGTAAATGAGATCAAAGTTACATTATCACCCGATGTCAATGCATGTGAGAAAATATTAACATGCCCGTTAATTCAGTTAGTTAATACGATGAGAAGTGGTCAATCTTTACATAATTCGAAAGGCCAGTATGCTACTTTGGCATGCTTCGTAAAACACAATAATTGTATTACCACGGTTAATAGAATTGGATAGTGAAGTTTAAAAATTTTTGATAAATATTTAGTTAAAATTATGATGTAAAGTTGGCACGTGAACAAAGGAAAAGAATAATGGTCATTCGCCTGCAGTTAGTCACTCTTTCATACAAACAAATAAGCGTCAACGTAAACTGTGCAATACCCGGTGTTGAAAAATTGGCAACGTCGCTGGAAGCAAAAACTGCGATAATTCGAAAAAAGTATACATTTCAGACGCTTAATTGTCGGGAAATTGAAAAAACGCCCTATTGTCGCAATTATGAAAAGATGCCATAATGACAGCATTTTGTACAACAAATAATTTTCTTATATTAAGAGTATATTGAAATATAAAACGCAAAACACAAAGAACATAATGTTATAATAAAATTTCAATATACTCTTCGTTTTCGAGTAGACGCCAAAATGTATACATTTTGAAAAGACGCCAAAATGATAGAAAAATGTATATACATATACAAATATATATATATATATTTGTATATATATATATTTTTATATATTTTAAATATATTTATATATTTAAATTAAATTATTTAAATTATATTTATATAATATTTATATAATATAATATTTATAATATTATAATATTTATAATATTTATAATATATATAATATTATAATATTTATATAATTTATATTTTATATATATTTTATATTTTATTATATTAAAATAATAAAATAAAATAATTTATAATAAAATAATAAAATTTATTATATTATTTTATATATATTAAATTATATTTTATAATTATTTATATATAATTTATATATTTATAATATTTATAATATTATAATATTTATAATATTTATAATATTATAATATTTATAATAAATATTATAATATAATATTTATATAATAAATAATATTTAAATTATATATTTATATTAAATAAATAAATATATTTATATATATTTTAAATATATATATATATTTGTATATATATAAATATATATATATATATATATATATATATATACAAATATAATTTGTGATGTTTTCAATTTGTTTCTTCTGCAAGTAGTCTAATTTCGTATATTCTTTTTAACACCTGACGCACGTTTCACTGAAAAATATCAGTATCATCAGAGGTTTCTAAGTAAATTAATAACAATCGAAATAATTCTATTAATATAAAATTAACAAATAATCGAATTTGTATCAATTTTAATGTAAAATAAATAACTGATAATCGATTTAGGTCAATTAGTTAACGATTGTTTTAATGTTTATTTTCTTCAGCAGCTGTTTTCTCGGTTATATTTGAAATTTTGTTGTTTATATTTTATTCATTTTTATTTTTTAGTAAATTTGTAATTTTAAATAGATAGTCTTGTTTTGTTTTTATTTGGGTTTGTTCTTTAATTAATAAATTATTGTTATTGTGTTTGTAAATGTTAAGATTTTCCCAAATATTCATTTTTTGACCTTTTTGTATGTTTTTAATTAATTTTATATTTTCAATGTCTGGAAACTGGTGGTTATTATTTAGACAATGTGTGGCTAAATTAGATTTATAAATATTTGGTTTTAAATACGCATTGCGGTGTTGAACGAATCTATCTCGTAGTTTTTTCTTCGTCTGGCCCACGTAAAATTTATTGCAATCTGGACATTCTATTTTATATATTCCATTTTTATTGTGAGTATTGGATTTAGTTTTAGATTTTATTTTATTAAAAATTATATTATCTGTATTATAAGATATTTTTAAATTAGTATCTTTAAATAGTTTATTTAGTTTTTGAGTTATATTTCCGTAATAAGTGAAGGTTGTATATTTTATATTATTATTAATAGGTGAATTTTTAAATGTAGTGTTCTTAGGAATTTTATTAGTGATTTTATGTTTAATTTTATTTTCTAATTTATTAATAGTTTTTATTTTGTATCCATTTGTAACTGCTATTTGTTGGATAATTTTTCTATCTTTGTTTCTTTCTGTGTTATTTAATGGGATCCTAAGCATTCGGTAAATCATAGAATTAAATACTGCCATTTTGTGTTGGGGAGGATGATTAGAAGTATTTGGTATTACTAAGTCAGTTTGAGAAGGTTTCCTGTATATTGAGTATTCAAAATTTGTTTCATTTTTCTTTATTGTTAAGTCTAAATAATTTAATTTATTATTAGATTCTTCTTCGAACGTGAATTTTATTTTGGAATGTATGAAACATTTTATTTTTATTTTAAAAAGAATATACGAAATTAGACTACTTGCAGAAGAAACAAATTGAAAACATCACAAATTATATAATTACTGCAAGATACATCGAGTTACTTATATAGAAAATGATATATACAAATATATATATATACTGTTAATGATTTCGAGGTTCGGTCATTAATCATGAAAACTCATTTTTGCGACGTTTCAAGATTTATTCTTCTCATAATCATGCCTACAACATTAAAATATAGTCTTACTACAATTATATTATTTGTAAGTGTGTATAGGTGTGTGTAAAGTCATACATTACTATAACTATTTACTTACATTAACTGTGAGATGAGCTACAGCAACCACATTACACTAAACACTGCTGTAGCTCATCTCACAGTTAATGTAAGTAAATAGTTATAGTAATGTATGACTTTACACACACCTATACACATTTACAAATAATATAATTGTAGTAAGACTATATTTTAATGTTGTAGGCATGGTTATGAGAAGAATAAATCTCGAAACGTCGCAAAACTGAGTTTTCATGATTAATGACCGAACCTCGAAATCATTAACAGTATAATAATACGGTCGATAATTAACATTCCTATATATATATATATATATATATATATATATATATATATATACAAATGTTTTGATAGGAATCTTCTAATCATACAAATTATAAGAACAATAAGAAGAAGGCCTTTTACTTACTACTGCTTTTACTTAGTACTACTTACTAAGAACTACTTTTACTTACCTTCAGAAGATACTAAAAAACCAAAAGCCCTTGGGTCACCACCACATTTTTATAGATGGAACGTGGAAACTGGAAACTGTCCCCATGAAAACAATTTAAAATAAAAACTTTTCCTTATCTGTTTACCCAATTCCAGTTCTCTCGTGTGCACCACGTGGCTGGTATGTAACACTTCGCACATACGTAGTATAGCTGATTCCCTGTACTTTTAACGTGCGCACACTGTCCGACGATTGTGATACTTTTAGAACTTCATTGTTTGTAATTAAATTTCACCTGAGGCATTCCTGAGACTGTTACTACTCCGCTACATTTTGTTATTGAAGGACAGCCTTCTTGAGTCACTACCACTGCTGCTGCTGCCCGTACTGCTTGGTATTAAGATTGTGACTGACCGACGCTATGCTTGTGCGTCTCTCTCCCTGCTCCTGCACTATACTGGTTTTCTCGCTCTTCTGTGAGAAAATCGGCCAATGTGAGTCGATACGCACTCTTCGAGCATGTGAAACTACCTTTCAGGCATGTACGCCTACCACATAATTACACACTTCCCAGGCCAGAGTCACGCACAAAAAATTCCACGCTCTCTGATATTTC
The DNA here is from genome assembly GCA_034769895.1 of Magicicada septendecula. Taxonomy (NCBI): domain Eukaryota; kingdom Metazoa; phylum Arthropoda; class Insecta; order Hemiptera; family Cicadidae; genus Magicicada; species Magicicada septendecula. The sequence goes on from CM068375.1 coordinate 407,241,316, forward strand.
TCCAACACAAAAATCTGTTTTAGCAGTATATTGAAAATCTGTTTTTGACATGCTTAATGAAATGTACCATTACAATCTAAATTGATTTAAAAATTTTGGATTGATTAATTTATTTATGATGATGATAGTTGGATTACTATCGAAACATTTGTAATTTACAAAATAAAAAAAATATTTTCTTATTAAAAGTTTTTTTTATTATGATTAATACTATAAAATAACATTAAAATTGAGCTTATAAGAATTGTTGTATAGTACTAAAACATATTAGTGTTCATTGGTATATTATAGTGTGTAACTGCATTAGTATGTTAATAAATTATATTTATAGTGAGTGATATCTGTGGGTTGTATCAGCTACTTTTTGAATTGCTTGTCTACATCAAGTGCTGTGATGTTAAAATAAAATTTTGAAAAATTTCAATGTTTTGTTGATGTATTTGATGGTCTTTTAATGTTTATTAAGTGAGAGTTATCCTGCCTAGTATAAACCCTCCCCAACTATGCCATTCGGACCCAGCGTTAAACTGTAGGTCCCATATACCTGCGAGAGACTCCATAACACACGCACCACGGGTATATGCGGGGAGGGTGCAAACCAGTCGAAAGACTGACGGACCCAGTAATTAATGTGTATAAAATCTGATGTTGAAGATTCATCATCAAAACATTGTTTTAAATTACAACTGAAAACCTGTAATAGTGGAGGTTAATGTATATTAGTTTAATATATATATAGGCTATATATTTATGCACAAGTGTACATTAAAATGTAATTTTTACATTGTGATGGTACAATTCTGGTACAATCTTACGCAGATTGGAATTGACAGGATTTCGATCGCATTCATTGTAAAACTGCAAACATAGCAAAAAACCGTGTGTCACATATAGCGATAACGAGCCTAGCCCTGATGACGTCAGCTGAAGGAATGTATACTTTTGTAAACAACTCGAGGCTGGGCCGTACGAACAAAAGACTGGTGACGTAATTTTGCCTCACCTACGCAATGTTGAACAAAGACTCTGTGTCATTTTCGCCTGGACAGTGAACGGAGCCGGCCGGCAGATTCACTGAGTGTGGATATTTAACTTTTACACCACCAAAAGTGGTTGAATAACTATTTTCAAAATATCGGAAATGTTGGGGCGGTAACCACTTGAGCAGGTGTCATCGGCCAAGGGATCGTCAATTACGTGCGGCTAAAATCTGCCAAAGTGTTTTCGAGGGGGGACACTAAGGTGTGGGCCCGAAGACGATGTAAAACGACCAGATTGTGCACGATGGACTGATCCAAGCAGTACGGTGAGACCTGTCCAAAAAATTGGTGAGACCGGTACAATATTTATATCATTCAAGTTCATAACTAAATTCAAATGACCAATTCAAAATTTAAAAAATTCATTCAATAAACAATTAAATTAAAATGAGCTCATAAAATAACAAATTTGTACCAGAGAATGAGAGAGAGTGTGAACTAAATAATTTAACCAGTGCTGGGTTGTGCAAATAGTATCCATTGTTTATCATGTTTAGTATACCATAGTTGTAACAAATATTTATTTTGGAGGGTCAAAAAATGTAATTATTATTAATGTTTATGTTCAGATAAATGGGACTACGCCCCGAGGCGTAAAACGTGCATGTTTGGAACACATTTTTATGAATATATGGGAATATGTCTTTTGTGAGTAGTGTTTGAATAAAGGGTAGGTAAAAATTACAAGCACGAGTGAGTTATTTCAGGTTATACATTTCGCTATTACTGGTTCGTTAACACAAATCCTGGACCGCATAGTAAGTAAATCTCATATGTTGTTGTACAGTGAGGCAACATGGCGCCCGAGTAAATATCAAAATAATTGCTTCACAAAAATAATTAATTGGCAGTAATTTGTATAATCACATTTGGCGCCCGAACAGGGACTCGACATAAAACTTAATTTTACGTTGAGTATACCTACCAGGAAAGCGGAATAATTGCCTGAAATAATTTCGTAAGTACATAAAAACGTACGTAAGATAGGGTTAAGTTACTAGGTTATAAACATATATGTGTTAGCGATATAATAACAAACATGAGTACCAATGACAATAAAACTATAGAAATCAGTACAACTGATGTAGATTTGACTAGTGAGATGGATGTTCCATTAACACAAACTAGTCAGATTGACGAGTCGAATACGCTTCCATCTGTAGAGACAGAGAAAGTCACCACATCCATCTCAACTAAATCAGAAAATAAAACAGACGAGATGTTAACACGTTTATATAACATGATGTGTAGCAATTTTAATGAACTGAGAGGGGACATGAATTTTAAATTCGATGTTCAAAAGAATGATTCTGATGTTAAATTCAATGAAATTAAAACACAAAATGTTCAAATTAAAAGTGATTTCAATGAGAAGTTTGACGAAATAAAAAGAGAAATTAAAAAACGTAACAATAATCTTAATAAGCAATGTGATATAGTAATTAAAAAGTTGGATGAGAAGTTGATCCAAATAGAGAATCAGAAGGTGGTAGTAGTGAAAATATGACAAAAAACGAAGTACTGATTAATAAAGTAAGTAACAGTGATAATTTGAATAATGAATTCACAGGTAATAATAATGATATAATTAAGAACATGGTGTTAGAAAATGATGATGAGAGTATTATGAGTGATAATGAGGTGTTTGAGTGTGTTGAGTCAGAGAGAGCGCTGAGAGAAATTACAGTTTCAAAAGGGGTGCAGGGGTTGGAATTTTCCTTTGATGTTGTGTTAGGGGGTGAAGTCAAGTCTTCACGTATTTTTAATAAGGACGAGAGTTCCTTAAATTTATATTTGGGAGACGAAAGGTCTACAAATAGAGTTCCTTGGTGTTTTTGTGTACCTCATAGGTGGTACAGTAATTTTGAGTTAGTGACCCCTGCATATTTGGAGAGAGAGAGAGAGTGTAACTTGGCGTTATGGTGAGAAATATAGTAAGAGAGAAAGTGTAGAGAGGTATTGTGAGAGATATGGTGAGAGAAAGAGAGTAATAGGAATTTTTAAAGTAATTAGAAAGTATATAGAACTTGTAGAAAGATTAGGAGTAGAGATGGTGGATGAAAATAATGAATACTTACCTTGTAGTAAGATTGAAATTAAAATAATAATAGATGATGATAATAATGGTAGCAAGCACTTACCTTGGGAAGTAACAGGTGTAGTGGTAGAAAATTATGATGATAATTATGACAATATGACTAACAAGATTATAACATATGGTCTTACTGATGTAGACAGAACCATACTCGATCGTGACTTGATATATGATATTGAAATTGTGAATGAATATGAAATGTTTGATAATTATTATGATTATAATGTTTCTAATAATAAAATTTATTCACTAAACAATAAGATAAATAGACCTAAGATTAGAATGTTATTCAACGATGGAGGATAGATTGTTTTATTGTGTAATGAACATTTAATATATGTGCAAATTGATTTTGAAATGGACTGCTATGGACTGATTTTGATTAATGACAAAATAATGAGTTTTGATTGTATATTTTTCATTGTGTTTATGTGTTAATATCAATGTATTTATGTATTTTGATGTTGTGTATTACAGGTAATTTTATGTACACCATGTATTATGTATTGTTTTAATAATAAACATGTTTTTATTTTGCTAAAAGTGAAAGTAATAGTAAAATTTTTTAAATACTTGAATAGTAATTAAAGAGTAATTACTGAATTAATATGGTACAAAAGAAAGTTGTACTAACTTTGTAACTGAAGTTGTAAATTATTAATTGTAATAGAAAGTCTCTAATGAAGTTAAATTATTATTTAATTGGTAATGAAGGTAATTCCTAATGAATAATAATAAATGATTAAGTAAGAATATATATATTTGAAGATTAAGATGTACTGTTATGAGTAGGTGAGAGATATATTTTATAATGCAATTGTTAATGAGTATAGTAATGTAGGATGTTTAAAAAGGGATAGAGCCTAGGTGTATTAACATAGAGACAGGTGAGTTATTTAATTAAAGTAAATGGAAGTTAGATTGATAAGAATTTTTAAAGAAAATAATACCAAGAGAGTATTATAAATTTAGGGACACAGTAGTTAGTGATTATTTGTAGAGGTGAGTAAAGTAAAGGTTAAACATATAATTGTTGCTGATGATATTTTGTAGTGGGGGTGAGGTGATAAGGAGTAGCCAACGTATAGCGTTGTGGCAGGTAATAGCGTAGTTTAAGGGAGTGTTTGCCGAATATTTTGGAGGGGCAAAATATTATGAATGTATATAGCCAGGTAGGGAACACCCATCTCTGTACAAAGACGCGCGATGCTATAGGATTTATCGTCGGAATGAAATTAGTGAAAGGTGTTTATAATTGAGAAATTGGTGTCATGATAGGTAAATTTGGTTGTTAGTTAGAAGAAAGGTGAGTAAGATTATAATAAGTAAAAGCATAGTGAATACAGGAGTCACCCAGACTAAACAATGATTAGAATGTGGAAGGTTAGGTAGAAAATATTCAGAGTAGAAAAGGAGTAGGAAATGAAATGAAATAATAATAACGTAATATGAATATTAATAATAATAAATGATAAATAATTGATGACTAATTAATGAAAGTTTAGAATTAATGAATTAATTAATTTAAAAAAATTGTAACTTTTATAATTTAAATGCAAATTTAAATAGGTAGAAGGTGTAAATTCTGATAAAGATTAAATATGAATTGACTATTTCAATATATTAAATGTATTAATGTATCAATGTTGATTATGATGTGTCATGTATTATGTATTAACATAGAAATTTTAACATGATGTATAGGAAATAGTGTGTGTGGAGGAGAAAGAGGGGTAAATATTATTGACAGCGCCAGTTATTAACTGTTAATAATAATAATAATAATATTAATTTCAATAAGATTTTATTAATTATTTTTTTCTATAAAATGTTTTTCTCCATGTTTGAGTAATATTTGGGATTTATATATGGATTTTTATTTAAATATTTGTTTCTTTTATAATTACATTAATTATGAAACAGAAAGAGTTAATTATTATCGATGGGAATCGAAACGATTTTTACAATTAAAGGGTAGTCCATGAAGAGAATGGCAAGTCTATATAATTTTTGTATTTGTATTTCTAGTATTTCAAGCAAACCCAGTGCTTATTAACGCAAACCAGCACATAGCTAAGGGGAAACAGATCAGTTAAGGATAGAGTAGTATACCAAGCCACTATTTTGATATTTTTATTTTATTGTTTCAGTGTTTGGTGATGTTATGACGGCGGTCCTGAGCTGGCCAGCGTGTCAGAGCAGGAACGTTACGCGCCTGATTGGCCTTATGGTGTTGGGATCTCGAAGGAGAAGTCCAGTAAGGTCATGCAGGTACTGTCATTGTCATCGGACCACGGGTGAGTTATTGTATTTCTTTTTATATAAATTGTAAGGGGGTTGTGGCGACATATCCTGGCTGATCCTTTTAGGAAGTACGAATGTGTCAATGAAAGTTTTTATGCTTCGGCACAAAATCTTTCATTGAGGGGGTTTTGTGATGGTACAATTCTGGTACAATCTTACTTTTATAAAAATATGGTCCTAAAAACCATAATTATGTATTTTATTTCCTAACAATTATTTTGTAATAAAGTTTGTAATATTTCATAATCCCTATAAAATTTTGGTGAGTGGACTATATAATATTTTATACAACGCAGATTGGAATTGACAGGATTTCGATCGCATTCATTGTAAAACTGCAAACATAGCAAAAAACCGTGTGTCACATATAGCGATAACGAGCCTAGCCCTGATGACGTCAGCTGAAGGAATGTATACTTTTGTAAACAACTCGAGGCTGGGCCGTACGAACAAAAGACTGGTGACATAATTTTGCCTCACCTATGCAATGTTGAACAAAGACTCTGCGTCATTTTCGCCTGGACAGTGAACGGAGCCGGCCGGCAGATTCACTGAGTGTGGATATTTAACTTTTACACCACCAAAAGTGGTTGAATAACTATTTTCAAAATATCGGAAATGTTGGGGCGGTAACCACTTGAGCAAGTGTCATCGGCCAAGGGATCGTCAATTACGTGCGGCTAAAATCTGCCAAAGTGTTTTCGAGGGGGGACACTAAGGTGTGGGCCCGAAGACGATGTAAAACGACCAGATTGTGCACGATGGACTGATCCAAGCAGTACGGTGAGACCTGTCCAAAAAATTGGTGAGACCGGTACAATATTTATATCATTCAAGTTCATAACTAAATTCAAATGACCAATTCAAAATTAAAAAAATTCATTCAATAAACAATTAAATTAAAATGAGCTCATAAAATAACAAATTTGTACCAGAGAATGAGAGAGAGTGTGAACTAAATAATTTAACCAGTGCTGGGTTGTGCAAATAGTATCCATTGTTTATCATGTTTAGTATACCATAGTTGTAACAAATATTTATTTTGGAGGGTCAAAAAATGTAATTATTATTAATGTTTATGTTCAGATAAATGGGACTACGCCCCGAGGCGTAAAACGTGCATGTTTGGAACACATTTTTATGAATATATGGGAATATGTCTTTTGTGAGTAGTGTTTGAATAAAGGGTAGGTAAAAATTACAAGCACGAGTGAGTTATTTCAGGTTATACATTTCGCTATTACTGGTTCGTTAACACGAATCCTGGACCGCATAGTAAGTAAATCTCATATGTTGTTGTACAGTGAGGCAACATGGCGCCCGAGTAAATATCAAAATAATTGCGTCACAAAAATAATTAATTGGCAGTAATTTGTATAATCACAACATCATCAGGAATATGTAGTATTTTCTTGTTTCTTTTCTAGAACATGGGATTTTGGTGGCCAGCGTGAGTATTATGCCACTCATCAGTACTTCTTGTCCAAAAGAAGCTTGTATCTTGTTGTTTGGAGAATTCCAGATGGACAGCGTGGCATTGCTGAAATTCTACAGTGGCTCGTCAATATTCAGGTTATTACTTCTAAAATATTGTTATGATAATTATGCCTATTGATTAGTTTAAAAATTTAATGTTGTGTTTATTTATGTACGAAGAATTACAGACAGTTTGTATGACACCATCAGCTAACACTTCTGTATACAATCTACCAAAGATGTGAAACAGTTCTTGATAGATTTTACCCTTTTTTTGTAGGACTGCAATTAATTGTGGTTTTATGTGCTTGTTCATAAATTTTATCACTGATATCACATTTACTTTGTGTTATTTGATCTTTTTCTGCGACATCATTGCTAAAATAATATTAACATTTTGTAAGTTTTAAAGACAGGGTTGCACATTATTATGATGTTTTTGTATTTCAAGTAAGTTTTAGTTGTTTCCAAGATTGTAAACACAAAGGTAATTTTGTTTTACATGATATGTTCACAGCATTGCCAAAAATCGTACAGAATCGTAAGATGTAAAAATTGCAAAATAAATAACCAATTGCAGGCTCATCTAACTTCTACATTTCTGCAGGACTACAATTTCAGGCTCCTTAATTGTTTCTACATTTTTAATTGTTACTAAAATCATACGTATACACACTGTTGAATAAAGTAAATTAGAATGAACCTAGTTATAAGTTGCAAAATGCTTGTGAAGCTCAAGTTATGGCGTGTTTAATTTTAATTTTATACAACTAAAATTAAGTTTCACAAGGCACAGTTCTGAAGGCAATAATGTCAATATTTTCGATATTGTGTGCTTTGAAGATTGTGTCAAAAAGCTAATATATACACCGCAATCACACCCACAATAATAATAACAATGACCAACCAAAACACAAGTACTCAACAAGATACAAAATTAAGAAGCTGAAGATGGGAACAATATGATTCCTGAAACATGTTCCAAATAATGGAAAACATCTTGAGGTAAAGAAATTATAAATATTAAATAAATTATGTATGCATCAAGAAATAGACTGTAGCAAAAAGTGTTTGAATATATATAGTAGTATGTTAATTAGTACAAATCAGATGACGCTAATAAGTATAAAAATGAAAAATAATTTGTATTTTTTTAGGCTTTTTTACATAACATTCACAACGTACTTTAAATACTGTGTATAAGAAACGTTATGAATAATGGATTCCCAAAATAACAATGCATACAATATATGTTTTTTTTTAGGCAAGAGCACCTAATTCTCCAGTACTAATTGTTGGCACTCACTATGATATGATGAGAGAACATTATCCGTCATCTCGTTCAGAAGATCTTCAGCAGTATATACGTGATAAGTATGTACTTTTCATTTACTTCCTGTTATTTCTTGTTAGCTATCTTTGTTTGTTTGATATGAGGATTGTTCAATAGAAACATGTCTAGAGGCTGTAAAGCATTTTTATTCAACTATTTTAAAAGATGTCTCCATTAACATTAAGGCATGAGTCCCACTGTTGCACTAATCTGTAGACTGCTTGCTGGTAAAATTCTTGCGGCTGTTTGCGGAACCATTCGGTAACAGCAAACTCTACGTCAGCGTCCGATTTGAATCACCGTCCTTTTAGTAATTTCTTTAATGGGCCAAAAATATGATAATTGCACGGGGACAAGTCGGGACTGTAAGGTGGATGTTGTAAGACTTCCCACTTCATATGACCAAGCAGATCTTGAATCGTCTGGGCTACTTGGGGTCGAGCATTATAATGCAGAAGAATGACATCATTTGTGAGCTTCCCGGGACGTTTATTCTTGATGCTGACCCGTAAGCGTTTTAAGCTGTCTATATATCGCTCAGCGTTGATGTTGACACCAGGTTCTTTAAAATCTAAGAGCAGTACAACACCCTGATAATAAAAAAATACAGTATATTACTTTTCCTTTGGACTGACATTTTTCGCCTTTGGAGATTGTGCATGCTTCCACTGCATACTCGATGTTTGGATTCAGGTTCGTAGTGAAAACACCAAAACTTATCACTGCCAACAATTTGGTGTAGAAAGGCATTACCTTGTTGTTGATAGTACATCAAATGCTGCAATGATAAGCAGGGCCGAATCAAGAAGGGTAGAGGCCCCAGGCGAATGTAAAAATAATAATAATAATAACAATAATAATAAACTCACCTATTTGATGTTAAAGCAGGGACGATTGAACGAACGAAGTTTACACATAATTACACAGTATTAACACTCCACTCTTCCCTTATTAATTATTATTAGTCTTTACTTCTTTAGAGAAGAACTTTTCTGCACTTCGAGGCAAAATCGTGAATTGTGTCTTCAAAATCAATTTCTGCCAAAATGTCATGTTCAATACTCATCAAACTTAAATTATTTAAGCATGGTTGTGGCATGCAATTTCGTAACTCATCTTTTATTAGCTTCAACTTTGAAAATGAACGTTCTCCAGATACATTGGTCACAAATAAAGTGAGAAAAATTCTCATAGCAATTTCCATATTGGGGAATGCTGATAAAATATTCTCATTATTCATGTAACTGTACAAGTTATGAATATTAATATTTTTTTCATTATCATCTCCAGCATATTCTTGGAAATATTTTATATTTACTTTTAGATATGCAGCAAAATGGTGACATTCAGATATTAGCTCTGCATTAATAAAGTCTCCACTATAAAAATTTGCAAGGTTTTCGCAATATTTTGAAATTTTTAACTCTCTAACACATGCAGACTTTCCAAAAAACCAAACCTCTCAAAAATGTCTATGTATGCTTTACTTCGGAGTTCTAGGCTAGAAACCAGGGTATATCTCTGAACTTTTCTCTTCCCAGAAGTTCCTCATTACTACATCCACCATCTGCAAATGCAAGAATGGAGCTACGTTTTGTTTGACGCCTTTGTGTATCATGATATTCTTTCACAACTGATTTTCCTTTTGATTTGGACTCATAATTGTCAAAACCATCTCTCTTCTCCCTAATAAAGACAATTAATGACTTCAGCATCTTAACTGCTACAGACAAATTCACTTTTTCACTTTGCAGTAGTTTACTTACTGCATTAAATCTACTGAGGATTTCATTCCACAGTATTGTTAGAAAAACTATTTCAAGTTTATCAAGTTTTTTCTCTAATCCTTGAGCCATAAGACGTGTCTCTAACGACTGATTTGTCACATCATTTCTTATAGACTGAAGACTTAATCTGATTTCATTATATCCCTCACATAAAGCATTTATTGCGTCCGCTTGCGCAGACCATCTAGTGTTTGAAAGTTGTTTCACCACTTTATGATGAGGTCCTAAATGTGAACGGAGTATCTCCCAGCGGTGTGTTGATGATGAAAAGAAGATGTAAAGATTTTGTACCACATCAAAGTAAATTGTCACAGTTGAAACACGCTTGACAGCATGTACCCCTACTAAGTTAAGTGAGTGTCCAGCACATGGTACATACTCAGCATACTTGTTTAGTTCTTTTATCTTTGTTTGTAATCCTGAACATCGCCCTGACATGTTTGCTGCGTTGTCATAAGACTGACCCCTACAATTCAGGATATCTATGTTATTGGTTTCTAAGAAGTGCGTCACAACCTCAGTAAGATGTTCTGCATTATGACCATTAATAGGAATAAACTGCAAAAATCGCTCTTTTGGAACAGCGTCTATCACATATCTTACTATAAAAGTAAGTTGATCAATATGAGTCACATCCGGAGTGGAATCTACAGAAATAGCATAGTATTTTGCTTTTTGAATTTCCGAGATGATTACTGAAAGAACTTTAGTCCCCATTATTTCTACGAACTCTTCACAAATGGTGGCTGACAAGTATGATGGAATCCCTTTCCCTGCATTGCCATATTTCTTTATGTGTTCGTGTAAGAATGGGTCAAACTGACTTATAAGTTCCAAAATACCCAAATAATTTCCATTTATTACTGAACCAATTCTTTGGTCAGAACCTCTTAAAGGGAGTCCTCTCGATGCTAAGAATTTAATTACCGCAGTAACTCTTTTCAACACCTCTTTCCAGTATTGTCGCTCATTATTGAATTGGGTGACCGACTGTGTATCTATTCGCCTGAGTGTTTTTGAGCATCTACAATAAGCTACCATGCAGTTTCTATGTTCGTGACTATTTTCATGTTCTGATGCAGCTTTCAGAGCATGTTTCCAGTCATTAAATCCATCTCCGCTAAATGGAAATTTGGAGTGAGAAAATAATTTACACGCAAAAGAATAAACTTTTCCCTTCGCAGGTGAATAAATGAGCCATTCTCTTTGTACGATTTCCTTGTTTGGCAATTGTCGCGAGAACATTGCTTGAAAGGCATCTTTCTTCCATATTATCCCCAGTTTTATATACACGGGCTGATATATCAAAATTATTTTCTTTTTTTTGACAAGTAGAAGGTCCCTTTTCTACCCAATAATCCCATAAGATGTCATCAGTATGTGGCCAAAGACCGGGGTCTGATGTTGTGTAGTGACTGTTTTCTGAAATAATGGTACTTGCATAGTTTCCTGAAGGACAGTCTGTCACCTGATCTTGAATATCTTCTTCACTTTACTTTATCAAATCTTTACGTTCTAGCACACGGTTTGTTGCTTCCGCTTGTTTCTATAAATCGTTTTTCTCTGAACTCGAAGTTGAGGGGCCAGGAATGTGATTTACCGGTATATTATCATATGCAGTATTATCCTTTTTGTTGACAGTATAATTGAAATAATTAATTAGTTTCCGAATTCTCTTAATATTTTCTTCTCGTTCTTTGACTTTCTTACGCTTAGCACAACCACTTTCAAAACGCCTCATTATAAATGATAGTAATTGATACGTTAACTGGGAAGAGTGTTAAATTAGAAAACTTAGGCTAATAGACTCTCACTGACACGATCACTTTGAAAGACAAATGAATACTGTCGGATATTCTGTAGCATAAACATAACATCGGTAAGTCAAACGCATTGTTATCGTTCCCCATGTTATGTTTTTATTATATTTATAAATTTATTACTAGACTTTGTTTGCATTTTACACTTACGGCTCGTGCAGCCGCCATGTTGTGTAGTACCAACTGAAATTTTTTCACTTACCGTATCCAGGGTTTCGTTGGACGAGCTGAAAGAACAATATGGATATTTTGAAATAAAGAAAACTCTACTTGTTTCCCATTAATTAAGTTTTATTTGTTATTATTTCAATTCCATCACAAACAAAATATTCTTTTCCCCTCCCTTATGTAGCGTGACAGATTATCCACATTGTTCAATTTAAAAAATGATCATATATGAAGTAAAAATAAAATGACATCAAGGAAAACTACTATAAAAATTAATCAAGGACCACAGTAAAGTGAGATCATAGTTCGAAGAGATAAAGTAAAATAAAACCAACTATGCAATATATAATAAATTATAGGAAAATAATGATAGTCCAAAATGTAAGGAAATACCCAGGTAGTATAGGAGTATGTAAGGAAATACCCAGAATAAACCGACCTCCATAATGAAAGGACAACCTTTGGAAAAAACATGTTATAAAAATAGAAACCCCCAAAAGAGTTTTAAATGTCCCTAAGAAATGTATAACACAATAAAATAAGAATCAATGTAAAGTATGTATAAGTAAAGGTTCTAGATGTATAATTAAAAGTGTACCAGTGCAAGTTATTTTTATAATGAAAAACAAATCTTAATGATCCCCTGTAAGTGAGATTCTTGATCTTATAAGACTAGTTAAAATGAATAGAGACAAGATCAGAGAATAACGGTGGACCAGTACAATTTATTTTGTTATGAAAATCTACTAATGATAATCCCATGTAAGTGCTATTCTTTATCTCACAATATTAGATAATATGACTAAAAATAAGATGAGATAATGCAATAAATAGTGAAGTGATCAAGGGGAAATCCCTAAACTAAAACAAAAACAGCAAAAGACTGCATAAAAATTAATTTTAAGGAATAATTTAAATGATGAAAAAACAGATGTGTTTTGTTTATAGTAACAGTTCATTGAACTCAAGGCTTGAATGTTTGAGATTGAGTATAATCTTTTTGTTATAAAATATTTGTTATGTTTTAATGGTATTAATCAGTAATAAACGTTAATGTAATAAAGTAAGGGAATTGTAATTAAGATTTTATAAGAATTATATGTCAGAAGGGGTATTAGCAGCTGAATTAATAATAAACATTGTATGTGAACACAGGTAAAATCTAGGCCAAATGGTAAATCTCAACAACCTTATAATTAATAAATAAGTTGAGGAAATTAATTAAATTAATGAAAATTATATAATGTAAATCAATCACTGTGTATTATAACTGTAACAATACTTTGTAAAGGTATTGAAGAAATGTATAAAATATTATTAGAAAAAATGCAAGTGTAATAACACTGGAATGTAAGGGGAAAGCCTAAATTAAAGATAATATTTAAATTAGTTAAACCAATCATAAAATTACAAAGAATTAAAGAAAAATAACCATTTTAATTCAATCAATGATCTTGTTCAATGATAATTAGAACATAATAGAAATTGTAAACCATATAATGGCAGGAAGTACAATATTAAAAGCCTACATCCAAATATACTGTAAATATGACTTTTTGAGTTAGAAAATACTAATATAGGAAAGTGATTATGTAATTAGTATTTAATTAATTAAATAATAGTAAAAATGTAATTAATCATATAATGTAAAATTCAATTATTTAGGCGGAAATGCCATCTGGTTAAAACGATGTCGATTTAATATTAAATGAGCCAGGACCTATTGTATGGAGAAGAAAGGAAGTTAGTTGATTGTTACACATTGAGACGTACACTTCAGAACGAACTCACCCAATTTAATTCATTAAAAGAGAGAAGAATAATTGTATACGAACTAAACCTAGTAAAATTAAACCTGAGAAATCTAAAAAATATGAGTCAACACTGAGTTCCAATGGAATAAACCAGATTAAACTATTTATGAAGATTGAAAAGTGCAATCCCGATAATAGAAAATATAAACGTTAATTCCTAATTTTATCGAGACGAAATTTGCCAGAGTTAACCTTATGAACTAAATGGAACAAGAACACTTTTGAACACTGATTGTCAAGCCGAATAACTGACCACTAATCCAGAATAACTACACAGTTACGAAGAGAAATTAATCACTACTGCTTGGATGAGGAACACATAGAAAAGAAACATTTATTTGAAGAAATTCCGTTGTGAAGTCGCCTACTATATACGCAGTACGGGAGCCGCCATTTTGGGATTGTTTCAAGTCGAGCACAGCTGAGATGACGTCACCTTCACACAGCACCGTTGGTTCGAGAATCTAACTTATTAACCTTTTCTATTAAATAATATTTTGTAATTTTAGATAATTAAGCATTTTTTATTGTAAGTGTTATACTTTTCAGCTTTGCCCTTTTTCTCTGACTATTTAAATAACAGCTAAAAGAACCTGTAATTTAACTTTAATAATTTATATAACCAAACCAGTTCGCCCTGAGATATGAGTTTGCGAGCTGTCGATTAGCTAATCTATTCAAAATGGATTAGTCTCAATAACGTTAATAAATTCCTTGAATATTATAATTTTGAGTTTCATTTATTAGTAAAAATATAGATAGAAGAATTTCAGATAATACTTGACACCTGGACTCCAAGAAAAGAAGAAAATAACATCATTAAAGGAGTACACTCATTGAATAACGGAAGTCCGCTAATCGATTATTACATGAGATAATCTAGTTAACGCGGAAAAACAATTATTGTTATTATAAGGTATTAAATTAATAATTAAATAATTAATAATAAATAAATAAATAATTAATTAATAATAAATAAATAAATAAATAAACATACAAATAATTAAATAAATAAATAAAATATAATTTTTTTTATTTTTTCAAACAAAATTTTTTTATTACAATTTTTTGTAACTCCGAAACCCCACATTACTTGTTTTATTACAAAATTGGCGAGCCCAACAGTGGGGCTGAAGATTAATACTGAGGAGGAAAATTTGACTTAATTAAATAAATAATCTACATTAATTGGAATAAGGCAATTTTGGTATTGTTACAAAATTGGCGTCCAACTTAAGGGGCTGAAATTAGTGATTGATAGGCCATAAGAGATAAGAATAATCTGCCCAATTTCTAATTTTAGCCGGCAGCTGTTATTAAGTCAGAAAAAGTAATAAAAATGCCGAAACGAGCAATATCAAAGAAAAGAGCAGCAGAAGCCGAAAAAGAGATCGAAGAGATCGATGTGGACGACAAAGAGGCAACTCCGGTTGAAGATATAGAAGGAAGGTTGTGAAGCTACTAAACTTGTGTCACATAAAAATTAACTCATTTACTAATGAACATTATATAATTATCGGGCGCCATCTTGCGTACTGCAAGAAATTAATTACCAAGGTTCGGATCAGCGAACCTGGAAGTGCAGAACTGGTTGTTTGAAATAAAGAACACTTTACTTGTTTCCCAATAATTATGTTTTATTAATTACTTTCTTCAAATGTAAAATTTTTAAAATCATTTACCTTCCATCACAAAAGATTTTCTCCCCTTTTACGTATTAGTAATTAACTGGAAACAATTCAACACTTATTTTCTTATATATGTATCTACTTATAAGCTTACTTCCGTCCAACACAAAACAGAACAAGATATTCATTATGCAAATTAATTTTATACTTACAACAAACCAGCGCTTCAGTCACACACACATTTATACCTTTTTGAGATCTCAAAATTTAATTGGAATACATTATTTTCTTAATTTTGTTTAACCCCTTTTGAAATTTTTCTGGTTTATACATCCTGTGTTACTTATCTTGTCATTTTAGTCCGCAACAGTCCAGGCTCCACCCGTATTCTCGTTCACTACTCACATATCCCCTTTTGCCATTTTCACTGTCACTTCGTTTTATATTAATAAAATGGAACTGCTTCTTTCTTAAAAATGTTACATTTTAAATGATTTTAACTGGGTGAAAGTTTAAAAGTTTTACACGCGTGGTATTCACATTTTTATGCGGGCGCGACGAAAACTACGCCGAGCCGGGGACGCGCAGACAGATTGCGTCCGTGTTTATTGGATGTTGTTTTCCGACTGCTTTGTTCTGTGTGTGTCACCACGCTGCTGGAGTTGACACACCCTGCATTCCTCGTTATGTAACGCTCTGACGTAAGGTGGTATGATGATTCGTTACATAACTTGTTGACTGGTTTTGTGTTTGTCATTAGCTGACCTTGGCACAATTTGTCGGTTGTTGAATCTGTTCGCTTCCATAATTATTTGATTTAATTTTGTATTCAATGTCCCAAGCAGTGCTGCCACTGTCGCTTTCGTTGCTAACAATAAATATACCTTTTGTTTATAAATTTTGTCCCTATCATCGAAAATGTTATTTGTTTTATAAAAAAAATATACAAATTGCTTTATTACCCCAAAATAGGCCCGTTACAAGGTTACTTCCTGCGGAACCGAATCAACCCACACAACAGGAGAAACAACCTGAAAACCCCACACCAACGGAGAGCATGAGCTTACAAGACCTGTTCAAACTTATAAGGGAGGAGAACCAACGGTTAAAGGAAGAATTGTGTCAGAAAATGGATGATATGACCATAGAAATAAGAAATGATAATAAATGGTGGAGAGAAGAATTAAGAAATGATAGGACCAAAGAAATAAAAAATGATAGCAAACCGGGAACAGAAGAAATACCAAACGATAAAACAAGGGAACAAGTAGCATTATTATCTGAAATTAAACCTGACAAAAACCAAGAAAATATTAAGCGCAGGGAAATGAAATCAAAGAAAATGAGAAGAATGCATCCAAGGAAATTAATAAAAACACGAGAAGAGTTGGAGATGATGCACAGTGGTTTAATTGATGTCCTTAATATCCCAATGACCAGTGAAAAAGACATCATGAATTCCATAGATTATAGAAGCAGGTCAAAACAAATTTCAGAAATAAATTACAATAAAACAGTATGTTACCACTTTAAAGGAATATGGATAAATGGAATACGAGAGAAGTAGAAATATATGGTAAAACATCAGTGTTATCATTAATCATTGATGTACCAGTGACATCCTGGTTTAATAAACCATATGATAGAATGATTCAAATAAGACTTGAAACAAGCGAAAGGATAACAGAAGAAAAAATGAAATCCAAGGAAGAAACGAGAAAATGTCACAAGAAAAGAAATAATTATGAAGACAATGGTAGTCCGGACAATAAGGGCAACTGAGTTTCTGGACCCTGGATAAACTAAATACCACACACCATCAAGAAAAGGGACAGATGTTATGATAACCGGCTATGGCAAAAAACCATTTAAAAGAGAAGGAAAATAAGTATAATTGAGAAAAACTAATATGAATAAAGAATAAAGGAACAAAACTGATATTTAAGGAAGAATATTATTCAAGAAAATGAACAATACAAATGAAGATATGAGGAACTGAGCGATAGTATGAAAATCACCAAAAGCTCATACTGGGTTTAGAAGTACATATAACAATTAAGAACTGTAATAAGGGAATTAGAATTTTAAAAAATTAAATAAATTCAAAAAGAACGTAAGATCAACTTACATAAATGATTTGCAGGAACTAATTTGGAATTAAGAGGATTAGAATTTAAATTTAAATAAATTCAAAAAGAACGTAAGATCAACTTACAACAGTTATTTACAGAATTTAATTTTGAATTATTATTATATTACTAAATTCTAAAAACCGTAAGGACAACTTACAGGAATTATTTGAATAAAGTATTATGGAAACGAATTGTGAAGAAAAATGATAATTATATTACTAAGTTCTAAAAATAAATAAGCACAACTTATACCAATAATATGAATAAACTAGTTTTGGAAAGGAAATATTAAAAAAGTTACGAAAGCCAAAAGGAAGTAAGGACCACTTAAATAATATAATGTTAATGGAAATAATTTGGATGAAAACAAGAGCGAAATAATAAATTTTGAAAAAAAAAATATATAATATGATTATGATCATGACTTTAATTTTAATTATAATAAGAACAATTGGTAGAATGACTGTCATAACATAAAACTATTAGAACAATTAATTAGAACCAAGAAAAAAAAATATATGCTATTAATATTAATAACCAGAAGAAGATTGTGCGAACAATAGAAGAATTACAGAGAATTCAGATGAAAACATTTACACCCAATAACTAGTGATAAATATATCAACAGAACTTCCAACCATGAGAAAAATAAAAATATCAACAGAGCTTCCAACCATAATAAGAATAAATATATCAGCAGAGCTAAAAAGATAGAAGAATAAATAATAAGGAGAATAAATAATAAGAAGAATAACTGAGATAGAAAATATTAGCAAATCTGAGCAACTACGAAGTGAGGTATCCAAGGATGTTTTTTATTAGTCGAAAAATAGACTATTCTTATATAATTTTTATTTAATGACTGTCTGTAGATAATTCCAGCAGTAATATATTTTGAGCAGAGATGATGTTCCTCTGATCTCAATTAGAAGTGTAGTATGGCCAGCAGAGTATATGTAGCCACAAGTGCCTCTCTGGATTGCCCCAGCTCACGTGTTAGGGAATGTTAGGGAATGAATATCCCATGAGTAAAGCACTAAGTTAAGAAAAAAATAAATATAATAATAATAATAAACCTCAGATAACAATAACTATCAAAGAAGAATCAATTAAAAAAAAAAAAAAACTAAGCTCAAGTATGAAGAAGCAGATATGGAAATGGAGAGGAAGACAAAGAATATTCTTGGATTTCGTTGTCCATGACGTGTCCGTTACTTAACTAAATATCACTATAATATTGACGACTCGGAACACTAAGTTTTTTATAAGTAAAAACGTAAAGTTTTACCTTACAGCCTAAACTGGCTTTCACCTATAGAAGGCTTCATCAGAGGCTGTCGTTAGTAGCGCTGTTCGTCTTGTTGTTGGTGACGAGATAGTTTTTCGAAAGATCGAAGCTGTGTGTGTGTGTGGTGAGATGTGTTCGAATAATGCGTGCGATTTGAATTGTGTCTGTTCGTTTAGGATGTCGTTTTTATTTGTTTTTGTGTGTTTGTATATTTCTAATTGTTTTAGAGTGTCTAGTTTTCGGCCTTTTGTGTGTACGTGTAGTATGTTCATGTTATTGTCGATGTTTTTATATGTGTGGTTTGCTTCAATGAGGTGGTTTATCGAAGGTAGATTCTGTAGTGGTGTGGAGTGCTTTTGTGTGTTCAATGTATCTCTGTTTGAAGCTACGTCCTGTCTGGCCTATGTAGAATTTATTGCAATTTGAACAATTTAGCTTATATACACCGGGTAGATCGAATTTGTTTTGTGCTTTGGGCATGCGTTTTGATAGTGTGTGTTCTGTTTCGTTAGTAGTTTTGTAAGCGATTCTGTATCCTGCTTTTTTGAATTTGTGGGCAATTTTTTCTGTTTGTTTGTTGATGTATGTTAGTGTTATGAATTTGTTGTTTTCTGTCTTTGTCTGTTGTTTGTTTTGTGTTTTGTGTAGGAGTTTACTGACTATTGTTCTGTCATAACCGTTAGATTCTGCTAGATATTTTATCGTGTTTAGTTCGTCTTAGATGAAATAGACTACAAAGACGAACTAAACACGATAAAATATCTAGCTGAATCTAATGGTTATGACAGAACAATAGTCAGTAAACTCCTACACAAAACACAAAACAAACAACAGACAAAGACAGAAAACAACAAATTCATAACACTAACATACATCAACAAACAAACAGAAAAAATTGCCCACAAATTCAAAAAAGCAGGATACAGAATCGCTTACAAAACTACTAACAAAACAGAACACACACTATCAAAACGCATGCCCAAAGCACAAAACAAATTCGATCTACCCGGTGTATATAAGCTAAATTGTTCAAATTGCAATAAATTCTACATAGGCCAGACAGGACATAGCTTCAAACAGAGATACATTGAACACACAAAAGCACTCCACACCACTACAGAATCTACCTTCGCAAACCACCTCATTGAAGCAAACCACACATATAAAAACATCGACAATAACATGAACATACTACACGTACACACAAAAGGCCGAAAACTAGACACTCTAGAACAATTAGAAATATACAAACACACAAAAACAAATAAAAACGACATCCTAAACGAACAGACACAATTCAAATCGCACGCATTATTCGAACACATCTCACCACACACACACAGCTTCGATCTTTCGAAAAACTATCTCGTCACCAACAACAAGACGAACAGCGCTACTAACGACAGCCTCTGATGAATACTTCTATAGGTGAAAGCCGGTTTAGGCTGTAAGGTAAAACTTTACGTTTTTACTTATAAAAAACTTAGTGTTCCGAGTCGTCAATATTATAGTGATATTTACAAAGAATATAATAACTAATAAATATCATAAGGAATTATTTCATACATACTCAAGGTATGATGTGAATTAATCACTTCTGGAGGAGAGCAATCTGTAGCATGACAGATTATCCACATTGTTCTAATTTAAAAAATGATCATGTATAAAGTAAAAATAAAATGACATCAAGGAAAACTACTATAAAAATTAATCAAGGACCACAGTAAAGTGAGATCATAGTTCGAAGAGATAAAATAAAATAAAACCAACTATGCAATATATAATAAATTATAGGAAAATAATGATAGTCCAAAATGTAAGGAAATACCCAGGTAGTATAGGAGTATGTAAGGAAATACCCAGAATAAACCGACCTCCATAATGAAAGGACAACTTTTGGAAAAAACATGTTATAAAAATAGAAACCCCCAAAAGAGTTTAAATGTCCCTAAGAAAGGTACAACACAATAAAATAAGAATCAATGTAAAGTATGTATAAGTAAAGGTTCTAGATGTATAATTAAAAGCGTACCAGTGCAAGTTATTTTTATAATGAAAAACAAATCTTAATGATCCCCTGTAAGTGAGATTCTTGATCTTATAAGACTAGTTAAAATGAATAGAGACAAGATCAGAGAATAACGGTGGACCAGTACAATTTATTTTGTTATGAAAATCTACTAATGATAATCCCATGTAAGTGCTATTCTTTATCTCACAATATTAGATAATATGACTAAAAATAAGATGAGATAATGCAATAAATAGTGAAGTGATCAAGGGGAAATCCCTAAACTAAAACAAAAACAGCAAAAGACTGCATAAAAATTAATTTTAAGGAATAATTTAAATGATGAAAAAACAGATGTGTTTTGTTTATAGTAACAGTTCATTGAACTCAAGGCTTGAATGTTTGAGATTGAGTATAATCTTTTTTTTATAAAATATTTGTTATGTTTTAATGGTATTAATCAGTAATAAACGTTAATGTAATAAAGTAAGGGAATTGTAATTAAGATTTTATAAGAATTATATGTCAGAAGGGGTATTAGCAGCTGAATTAATAATAAACATTGTATGTGAACACAGGTAAAATCTAGGCCAAATGGTAAATCTCAACAACCTTATAATTAATAAATAAGTTGAGGAAATTAATTAAATTAATGAAAATTATATAATGTAAATCAATCACTGTGTATTATAACTGTAACAATACTTTGTAAAGGTATTGAAGAAATGTATAAAATATTATTAGAAAAAATGCAAGTGTAATAACACTGGAATGTAAGGGGAAAGCCTAAATTAAAGATAATATTTAAATTAGTTAACCCTGTTAACTAACAAATATATAAACAATAAAGTCCCTGTTCTGGGCGGTCATTTGTTAACAAACTCTTTTTATAAATTATAATCATATTGTATAACTCAGTACTTACATGGTTCGCTTCACATCCGGTTGAGCACATGGTTCCATAACCAATATTAATTCTAACACTAAGGTCCAGGATCCCCTCTCAGCGAGATTCAGAGACAGTAAGGGTTTTCGAAATAATGACTCTAACCATGATTGTGTTGACATTAAACTTTGTTTAATTATTCAAACTGTGTATTAATTACATTTATGAAAAGCCAAAGATGGCGCCTCATACCATAAGAAAACAAAATGGCATCTGAATGTACTTCCGCCCACACTTATTATTAGTTGTTTTTTATCATTTCTTTCTTGTGTTTAATTTAATACAAAATCATTTTAAATCGGCTGCAGCTCTCGTAAATTGACGTATTAAGTTTTAGATCATTATATACACAAACCAATGCCTCAATTATTTTATAAAATGCCGGCACTTACACGCTACCATGCTCTCACCCATACATAAAATAATAAAGTTACATATTTAAATTTGTTATAATTTTGTCATAATTTTGAGCTCAAAAGTAATATTGCAATGTATTAATAATTTTGGACTTCCCTGCATGTGTAGAATCGGAGTAGTAGTCAGGCATCCCACATCGTCTGGTGGATGTTCGCCCGAGCGTTCCTTTTTGATTTTCGCTGTATCTCACTGAAGTTAATTTACCTTTTAAATTGTTATTTACTGATTTAGGTTTCTAAATTATCACTTGTTACATTTTGGCTACATTTTAGACTTCCAAAAACACTTTGCTGGCAATAGTCTGCCGGCGAATTTTACAGCGTGTTGACGCTCTGAGTTCAAGTTGATCACTGAGAATTAACCACCAGTACAATTTACGCAAGTGGTAGGGTTACGTCGTCATCGTTCTTTTGTTTTAAGGCGGATGACGCCATTGTTATGCGTCACAACTGTTACGTTTTTCATTATTTATGACGTTCAACAGTGCCTTCGACTGGTTTTGTCCAGATATATGTGTGTAGAACCGCACGTACACCATGACCTTGGAGTCGATTGGTGCAGACGAACTGCGTTGTATGTAATGCATTTGGGAAAGCTAACCTAACCACTTTTAAACATATATGGAAATACAATAAATTTATTCTCCCGTACCATAAATTCCTTAGACGGACTTTTGTACCGTCACAAACCCCCTCAATGAGAGGTTTTATGTCGAAACATAAAAACACTCATTGACTCATTCACACCTTCCAAAGGGATCAGCCCAGATATGGCGCCACAACGTAGTGTTTACTTTATGTAGTGTTTACATAAAAATACAATAACTTTAAAAAATAAAATAACATAAAATTACAAAGAATTAAAGAAAAATAACCATTTTAATTCAATCAATGATCTTGTTCAATGATAATTAGAACATAATAGAAATTGTAAACCATATAATGGCAGGAAGTACAATATTAAAATTCTACATCCAAATATACTGTTTTTGAGTTAGAAAATACTCTAAGGTATATCATGTTTGGTATTAAATAACACAGAATTAACTAAGGAAAGTGATTATGTAATTAGTATTTAATAAAATTAAATAATAGTAAAAATGTAATTAATCATATAATGTAAAAGTCAATTATTTAGGCGGAAATGCCATCTGGTTAAAACGATGTCGATTTAATATTAAATGAGCCAGGACCTATTGTATGGAGAAGAAAGGAAGTTAGTTGATTGTTACACGTTGAGACGTACATTTCAGAACGAACTCACCCAATTTAATTCATTAAAAGAGAGAAGAATAATTGTATACGAACTAAACCTAGTAAAATTAAACCTGAGAAATCTAAAAAATATGAGTCAACACTGAGTTCCAATGGAATAAACCAGATTAAACTATTTATGAAGATTGAAAAGTGCAATCCCGATAATAGAAAATATAAACGTTAATTCCTAATTTTATCGAGACGAAATTTGCCAGAGTCAACCTTATGAACTAAATGGAACAAGAACACTTTTGAACACTGATTGTCAAGCCGAATAACTGACCACTAATCCAGAATAACTACACAGTTACGAAGAGAAATTAATCACTACTGCTTGGATGAGGAACACATAGAAAAGAAACATTTATTTGAAGAAATTCCGTTGTGAAGTCGCCTACTATATACGCAGTACGGGAGCCGCCATTTTGGGATTGTTTCAAGTCGAGCACAGCTGAGATGACGTCACCTTCACACAGCACCGTTGGTTCGAGAATCTAACTTATTAACCTTTTCTATTAAATAATATTTTGTAATTTTAGATAATTAAGCATTTTTTATTGTAAGTGTTATACTTTTCAGCTTTGCCCTTTTTCTCTGACTATTTAAATAACAGCTAAAAGAACCTGTAATTTAACTTTAATAATTTATATAACCAAACCAGTTCGCCCTGAGATATGAGTTTGCGAGCTGTCGATTAGCTAATCTATTCAAAATGGATTAGTCTCAATAACGTTAATAAATTCCTTGAATATTATAATTTTGAGTTTCATTTATTAGTAAAAATATAGATAGAAGAATTTCAGATAATACTTGACACCTGGACTCCAAGAAAAGAAGAAAATAACATCATTAAAGGAGTACACTCATTGAATAACGGAAGTCCGCTAATCGATTATTACATGAGATAATCTAGTTAACGCGGAAAAACAATTATTGTTATTATAAGGTATTAAATTAATAATTAAATAATTAATAATAAATAAATAAATAAATAATTAATAATAAATAAATAAATAAATAAACATACAAATAATTAAATAAATAAATAAAATATAATTTTTTTTATTTTTTCAAACAAAATTTTTTTATTACAATTTTTTGTAACTCCGAAACCCCACATTACTTGTTTTATTACAAAATTGGCGAGCCCAACAGTGGGGCTGAAGATTAATACTGAGGAGGAAAATTTGACTTAATTAAATAAATAATCTACATTAATTGGAATAAGGCAATTTTGGTATTGTTACAAAATTGGCGTCCAACTTAAGGGGCTGAAATTAGTGATTGATAGGCCATAAGAGATAAGAATAATCTGCCCAATTTCTAATTTTAGCCGGCAGCTGTTATTAAGTCAGAAAAAGTAATAAAAATGCCGAAACGAGCAATATCAAAGAAAAGAGCAGCAGAAGCCGAAAAAGAGATCGAAGAGATCGATGTGGACGACAAAGAGGCAACTCCGGTTGAAGATATAGAAGGAAGGTTGTGAAGCTACTAAACTTGTGTCACATAAAAATTAACTCATTTACTAATGAACATTATATAATTATCGGGCGCCATCTTGCGTACTGCAAGAAATTAATTACCAAGGTTCGGATCAGCGAACCTGGAAGTGCAGAACTGGTTGTTTGAAATAAAGAACACTTTACTTGTTTCCCAATAATTATGTTTTATTAATTACTTTCTTCAAATGTAAAATTTTTAAAATCATTTACCTTCCATCACAAAAGATTTTCTCCCCTTTTACGTATTAGTAATTAACTGGAAACAATTCAACACTTATTTTCTTATATATGTATCTACTTATAAGCTTACTTCCGTCCAACACAAAACAGAACAAGATATTCATTATGCAAATTAATTTTATACTTACAACAAACCAGCGCTTCAGTCACACACACATTTATACCTTTTTGAGATCTCAAAATTTAATTGGAATACATTATTTTCTTAATTTTGTTTAACCCCTTTTGAAATTTTTCTGGTTTATACATCCTGTGTTACTTATCTTGTCATTTTAGTCCGCAACAGTCCAGGCTCCACCCGTATTCTCGTTCACTACTCACATATCCCCTTTTGCCATTTTCACTGTCACTTCGTTTTATATTAATAAAATGGAACTGCTTCTTTCTTAAAAATGTTACATTTTAAATGATTTTAACTGGGTGAAAGTTTAAAAGTTTTACACGCGCGGTATTCACATTTTTATGCGGGCGCGACGAAAACTACGCCGAGCCGGGGACGCGCAGACAGATTGCGTCCGTGTTTATTGGATGTTGTTTTCCGACTGCTTTGTTCTGTGAGTGTCACCACGCTGCTGGAGTTGACACACCCTGCATTCCTCGTTATGTAACGCTCTGACGTAAGGTGGTATGATGATTCGTTACATAACTTGTTGACTGGTTTTGTGTTTGTCATTAGCTGACCTTGGCACAATTTGTCGGTTGTTGAATCTGTTCGCTTCCATAATTATTTGATTTAATTTTGTATTCAATGTCCCAAGCAGTGCTGCCACTGTCGCTTTCGTTGCTAACAATAAATATACCTTTTGTTTATAAATTTTGTCCCTATCATCGAAAATGTTATTTGTTTTATAAAAAAAATATACAAATTGCTTTATTACCCCAAAATAGGCCCGTTACAAGGTTACTTCCTGCGGAACCGAATCAACCCACACAACAGGAGAAACAACCTGAAAACCCCACACCAACGGAGAGCATGAGCTTACAAGACCTGTTCAAACTTATAAGGGAGGAGAACCAACGGTTAAAGGAAGAATTGTGTCAGAAAATGGATGATATGACCATAGAAATAAGAAATGATAATAAATGGTGGAGAGAAGAATTAAGAAATGATAGGACCAAAGAAATAAAAAATGATAGCAAACCGGGAACAGAAGAAATACCAAACGATAAAACAAGGGAACAAGTAGCATTATTATCTGAAATTAAACCTGACAAAAACCAAGAAAATATTAAGCGCAGGGAAATGAAATCAAAGAAAATGAGAAGAATGCATCCAAGGAAATTAATAAAAACACGAGAAGAGTTGGAGATGATGCACAGTGGTTTAATTGATGTCCTTAATATCCCAATGACCAGTGAAAAAGACATCATGAATTCCATAGATTATAGAAGCAGGTCAAAACAAATTTCAGAAATAAATTACAATAAAACAGTATGTTACCACTTTAAAGGAATATGGATAAATGGAATACGAGAGAAGTAGAAATATATGGTAAAACATCAGTGTTATCATTAATCATTGATGTACCAGTGACATCCTGGTTTAATAAACCATATGATAGAATGATTCAAATAAGACTTGAAACAAGCGAAAGGATAACAGAAGAAAAAATGAAATCCAAGGAAGAAACGAGAAAATGTCACAAGAAAAGAAATAATTATGAAGACAATGGTAGTCCGGACAATAAGGGCAACTGAGTTTCTGGACCCTGGATAAACTAAATACCACACACCATCAAGAAAAGGGACAGATGTTATGATAACCGGCTATGGCAAAAAACCATTTAAAAGAGAAGGAAAATAAGTATAATTGAGAAAAACTAATATGAATAAAGAATAAAGGAACAAAACTGATATTTAAGGAAGAATATTATTCAAGAAAATGAACAATACAAATGAAGATATGAGGAACTGAGCGATAGTATGAAAATCACCAAAAGCTCATACTGGGTTTAGAAGTACATATAACAATTAAGAACTGTAATAAGGGAATTAGAATTTTAAAAAATTAAATAAATTCAAAAAGAACGTAAGATCAACTTACATAAATGATTTGCAGGAACTAATTTGGAATTAAGAGGATTAGAATTTAAATTTAAATAAATTCAAAAAGAACGTAAGATCAACTTACAACAGTTATTTACAGAATTTAATTTTGAATTATTATTATATTACTAAATTCTAAAAACCGTAAGGACAACTTACAGGAATTATTTGAATAAAGTATTATGGAAACGAATTGTGAAGAAAAATGATAATTATATTACTAAGTTCTAAAAATAAATAAGCACAACTTATACCAATAATATGAATAAACTAGTTTTGGAAAGGAAATATTAAAAAAGTTACGAAAGCCAAAAGGAAGTAAGGACCACTTAAATAATATAATGTTAATGAAATAATTTGGATGAAAACAAGAGCGAAATAATAAATTTTGAAAAAAAAAATATATAATATGATTATGATCATGACTTTAATTTTAATTATAATAAGAACAATTGGTAGAATGACTGTCATAACATAAAACTATTAGAACAATTAATTAGAACCAAGAAAAAAAAATATATGCTATTAATATTAATAACCAGAAGAAGATTGTGCGAACAATAGAAGAATTACAGAGAATTCAGATGAAAACATTTACACCCAATAACTAGTGATAAATATATCAACAGAACTTCCAACCATGAGAAAAATAAAAATAACAACAGAGCTTCCAACCATAATAAGAATAAATATATCAGCAGAGCTAAAAAGATAGAAGAATAAATAATAAGGAGAATAAATAATAAGAAGAATAACTGAGATAGAAAATATTAGCAAATCTGAGCAACTACGAAGTGAGGTATCCAAGGATGTTTTTTATTAGTCGAAAAATAGACTATTCTTATATAATTTTTATTTAATGACTGTCTGTAGATAATTCCAGCAGTAATATATTTTGAGCAGAGATGATGTTCCTCTGATCTCAATTAGAAGTGTAGTATGGCCAGCAGAGTATATGTAGCCACAAGTGCCTCTCTGGATTGCCCCAGCTCACGTGTTAGGGAATGTTAGGGAATGAATATCCCATGAGTAAAGCACTAAGTTAAGAAAAAAATAAATATAATAATAATAATAAACCTCAGATAACAATAACTATCAAAGAAGAATCAATTAAAAAAAAAAAAAAAACTAAGCTCAAGTATGAAGAAGCAGATATAGAAATGGAGAGGAAGACAAAGAATATTCTTGGATTTCGTTGTCCATGACGTGTCCGTTACTTAACTAAATATCACTATAATATTGACAACTCGGAACACTAAGTTTTTTATAAGTAAAAACGTAAAGTTTTACCTTACAGCCTAAACTGGCTTTCACCTATAGAAGGCTTCATCAGAGGCTGTCGTTAGTAGCGCTGTTCGTCTTGTTGTTGGTGACGAGATAGTTTTTTGAAAGATCGAAGCTGTGTGTGTGTGTGTGTGGTGAGATGTGTTCGAATAATGCGTGCGATTTGAATTGTGTCTGTTCGTTTAGGATGTCGTTTTTATTTGTTTTTGTGTGTTTGTATATTTCTAATTGTTTTAGAGTGTCTAGTTATCGGCCTTTTGTGTGTACGTGTAGTATGTTCATGTTATTGTCGATGTTTTTATATGTGTGGTTTGCTTCAATGAGGTGGTTTATCGAAGGTAGATTCTGTAGTGGTGTGGAGTGCTTTTGTGTGTTCAATGTATCTCTGTTTGAAGCTACGTCCTGTCTGGCCTATGTAGAATTTATTGCAATTTGAACAATTTAGCTTATATACACCGGGTAGATCGAATTTGTTTTGTGCTTTGGGCATGCGTTTTGATAGTGTGTGTTCTGGTTTGTTAGTAGTTTTGTAAGCGATTCTGTATCCTGCTTTTTTGAATTTGTGGGCAATTTTTTCTGTTTGTTTGTTGATGTATGTTAGTGTTATGAATTTGTTGTTATCTGTCTTTGTCTGTTGTTTGTTTTGTGTTTTGTGTAGGAGTTTACTGACTATTGTTCTGTCATAACCGTTAGATTCTGCTAGATATTTTATCGTGTTTAGTTCGTCTTAGATGAAATAGACTACAAAGACGAACTAAACACGATAAAATATCTAGCTGAATCTAACGGTTATGACAGAACAATAGTCAGTAAACTCCTACACAAAACACAAAACAAACAACAGACAAAGACAGAAAACAACAAATTCATAACACTAACATACATCAACAAACAAACAGAAAAAATTGCCCACAAATTCAAAAAAGCAGGATACAGAATCGCTTACAAAACTACTAACAAAACAGAACACACACAATCAAAACGCATGCCCAAAGCACAAAACAAATTCGATCTACCCGGTGTATATAAGCTAAATTGTTCAAATTGCAATAAATTCTACATAGGCCAGACAGGACGTAGCTTCAAACAGAGATACATTGAACACACAAAAGCACTCCACACCACTACAGAATCTACCTTCGCAAACCACCTCATTGAAGCAAACCACACATATAAAAACATCGACAATAACATGAACATACTACACGTGCACACAAAAGGCCGAAAACTAGACACTCTAGAACAATTAGAAATATACAAACACACAAAAACAAATAAAAACGACATCCTAAACGAACAGACACAATTCAAATCGCACGCATTATTCGAACACATCTCACCACACACACACAGCTTCGATCTTTCGAAAAACTATCTCGTCACCAACAACAAGACGAACAGCGCTACTAACGACAGCCTCTGATGAATACTTCTATAGGTGAAAGCCGGTTTAGGCTGTAAGGTAAAACTTTACGTTTTTACTTATAAAAAACTTAGTGTTCCGAGTCGTCAATATTATAGTGATATTTACAAAGAATATAATAACTAATAAATATCATAAGGAATTATTTCATACATACTCAAGGTATGATGTGAAATAATCACTTCTGGAGGAGAGCAATCTGTAGCATGACAGATTATCCACATTGTTCTAATTTAAAAAATGATCATGTATAAAGTAAAAATAAAATGACATCAAGGAAAACTACTATAAAAATTAATCAAGGACCACAGTAAAGTGAGATCATAGTTCGAAGAGATAAAATAAAATAAAACCAACTATGCAATATATAATAAATTATAGGAAAATAATGATAGTCCAAAATGTAAGGAAATACCCAGGTAGTATAGGAGTATGTAAGGAAATACCCAGAATAAACCGACCTCCATAATGAAAGGACAACTTTTGGAAAAAACATGTTATAAAAATAGAAACCCCCAAAAGAGTTTAAATGTCCCTAAGAAAGGTACAACACAATAAAATAAGAATCAATGTAAAGTATGTATAAGTAAAGGTTCTAGATGTATAATTAAAAGCGTACCAGTGCAAGTTATTTTTATAATGAAAAACAAATCTTAATGATCCCCTGTAAGTGAGATTCTTGATCTTATAAGACTAGTTAAAATGAATAGAGACAAGATCAGAGAATAACGGTGGACCAGTACAATTTATTTTGTTATGAAAATCTACTAATGATAATCCCATGTAAGTGCTATTCTTTATCTCACAATATTAGATAATATGACTAAAAATAAGATGAGATAATGCAATAAATAGTGAAGTGATCAAGGGGAAATCCCTAAACTAAAACAAAAACAGCAAAAGACTGCATAAAAATTAATTTTAAGGAATAATTTAAATGATGAAAAAACAGATGTGTTTTGTTTATAGTAACAGTTCATTGAACTCAAGGCTTGAATGTTTGAGATTGAGTATAATCTTTTTTTTATAAAATATTTGTTATGTTTTAATGGTATTAATCAGTAATAAACGTTACTGTAATAAAGTAAGGGAATTATAATTAAGATTTTATAAGAATTATATGTCAGAAGGGGTATTAGCAGCTGAATTAATAATAAACATTGTATGTGAACACAGGTAAAATCTAGGCCAAATGGTAAATCTCAACAACCTTATAATTAATAAATAAGTTGAGGAAATTAATTAAATTAATGAAAATTATATAATGTAAATCAATCACTGTGTATTATAACTGTAACAATACTTTGTAAAGGTATTGAAGAAATGTATAAAATATTATTAGAAAAAATGCAAGTGTAATAACACTGGAATGTAAGGGGAAAGCCTAAATTAAAGATAATATTTAAATTAGTTAACCCTGTTAACTAACAAATATATAAACAATAAAGTCCCTGTTCTGGGCGGTCATTTGTTAACAAACTCTTTTTATAAATTATAATCATATTGTATAACTCAGTACTTACATGGTTCGCTTCACATCCGGTTGAGCACATGGTTCCATAACCAATATTAATTCTAACACTAAGGTCCAGGATCCCCTCTCAGCGAGATTCAGAGACAGTAAGGGTTTTCGAAATAAGACTCTAACCATGATTGTGTTGACATTAAACTTTGTTTAATTATTCAAACTGTGTATTAATTACATTTATGAAAAGCCAAAGATGGCGCCTCATACCATAAGAAAACAAAATGGCATCTGAATGTACTTCCGCCCACACTTATTATTAGTTGTTTTTTATCATTTCTTTCTTGTGTTTAATTTAATACAAAATCATTTTAAATCGGCTGCAGCTCTCGTAAATTGACGTATTAAGTTTTAGATCATTATATACACAAACCAATGCCTCAATTATTTTATAAAATGCCGGCACTTACACGCTACCATGCTCTCACCCATACATAAAATAATAAAGTTACATATTTAAATTTGTTATAATTTTGTCATAATTTTGAGCTCAAAAGTAATATTGCAATGTATTAATAATTTTGGACTTCCCTGCATGTGTAGAATCGGAGTAGTAGTCAGGCATCCCACATCGTCTGGTGGATGTTCGCCCGAGCGTTCCTTTTTGATTTTCGCTGTATCTCACTGAAGTTAATTTACCTTTTAAATTGTTATTTACTGATTTAGGTTTCTAAATTATCACTTGTTACATTTTGGCTACATTTTAGACTTCCAAAAACACTTTGCTGGCAATAGTCTGCCGGCGAATTTTACAGCGTGTTGACGCTCTGAGT
Organism: Magicicada septendecula; assembly: GCA_034769895.1. Lineage (NCBI taxonomy): Eukaryota > Metazoa > Arthropoda > Insecta > Hemiptera > Cicadidae > Magicicada > Magicicada septendecula. Next base: position 407,273,624 of record CM068375.1, read on the forward strand.
TCAAGTTGATCACTGAGAATTAACCACCAGTACAATTTACGCAAGTGGTAGGGTTACGTCATCATCGTTCTTTTGTTTTAAGGCGGATGACGCCATTGTTATGCGTCACAACTGTTACGTTTTTCATTATTTATGACGTTCAACAGTGCCTTCGACTGGTTTTGTCCAGATATATGTGTGTAGAACCGCACGTACACCATGACCTTGGAGTCGATTGGTGCAGACGAACTGCGTTGTATGTAATGCATTTGGGAAAGCTAACCTAACCACTTTTAAACATATATGGAAATACAATAAATTTATTCTCCCGTACCATAAATTCCTTAGACGGACTTTTGTACCGTCACAAACCCCCTCAATGAGAGGTTTTATGTCGAAACATAAAAACACTCATTGACTCATTCACACCTTCCAAAGGGATCAGCCCAGATATGGCGCCACAACGTAGTGTTTACTTTATGTAGTGTTTACATAAAAATACAATAACTTTAAAAAATAAAATAACATAAAATTACAAAGAATTAAAGAAAAATAACCATTTTAATTCAATCAATGATCTTGTTCAATGATAATTAGAACATAATAGAAATTGTAAACCATATAATGGCAGGAAGTACAATATTAAAATTCTACATCCAAATATACTGTTTTTGAGTTAGAAAATACTCTAAGGTATATCATGTTTGGTATTAAATAACACAGAATTAACTAAGGAAAGTGATTATGTAATTAGTATTTAATAAAATTAAATAATAGTAAAAATGTAATTAATCATATAATGTAAAAGTCAATTATTTAGGCGGAAATGCCATCTGGTTAAAACGATGTCGATTTAATATTAAATGAGCCAGGACCTATTGTATGGAGAAGAAAGGAAGTTAGTTGATTGTTACACGTTGAGACGTACACTTCAGAACGAACTCACCCAATTTAATTCATTAAAAGAGAGAAGAATAATTGTATACGAACTAAACCTAGTAAAATTAAACCTGAGAAATCTAAAAAATATGAGTCAACACTGAGTTCCAATGGAATAAACCAGATTAAACTATTTATGAAGATTGAAAAGTGCAATCCCGATAATAGAAAATATAAACGTTAATTCCTAATTTTATCGAGACGAAATTTGCCAGAGTCAACCTTATGAACTAAATGGAACAAGAACACTTTTGAACACTGATTGTCAAGCCGAATAACTGACCACTAATCCAGAATAACTACACAGTTACGAAGAGAAATTAATCACTACTGCTTGGATGAGGAACACATAGAAAAGAAACATTTATTTGAAGAAATTCCGTTGTGAAGTCGCCTACTATATACGCAGTACGGGAGCCGCCATTTTGGGATTGTTTCAAGTCGAGCACAGCTGAGATGACGTCACCTTCACACAGCACCGTTGGTTCGAGAATCTAACTTATTAACCTTTTCTATTAAATAATATTTTGTAATTTTAGATAATTAAGCATTTTTTATTGTAAGTGTTATACTTTTCAGCTTTGCCCTTTTTCTCTGACTATTTAAATAACAGCTAAAAGAACCTGTAATTTAACTTTAATAATTTATATAACCAAACCAGTTCGCCCTGAGATATGAGTTTGCGAGCTGTCGATTAGCTAATCTATTCAAAATGGATTAGTCTCAATAACGTTAATAAATTCCTTGAATATTATAATTTTGAGTTTCATTTATTAGTAAAAATATAGATAGAAGAATTTCAGATAATACTTGACACCTGGACTCCAAGAAAAGAAGAAAATAACATCATTAAAGGAGTACACTCATTGAATAACGGAAGTCCGCTAATCGATTATTACATGAGATAATCTAGTTAACGCGGAAAAACAATTATTGTTATTATAAGGTATTAAATTAATAATTAAATAATTAATAATAAATAAATAAATAATTAATTAATAATAAATAAATAAATAAATAAACATACAAATAATTAAATAAATAAATAAAATATAATTTTTTTTATTTTTTCAAACAAAATTTTTTTATTACAATTTTTTGTAACTCCGAAACCCCACATTACTTGTTTTATTACAAAATTGGCGAGCCCAACAGTGGGGCTGAAGATTAATACTGAGGAGGAAAATTTGACTTAATTAAATAAATAATCTACATTAATTGGAATAAGGCAATTTTGGTATTGTTACAAAATTGGCGTCCAACTTAAGGGGCTGAAATTAGTGATTGATAGGCCATAAGAGATAAGAATAATCTGCCCAATTTCTAATTTTAGCCGGCAGCTGTTATTAAGTCAGAAAAAGTAATAAAAATGCCGAAACGAGCAATATCAAAGAAAAGAGCAGCAGAAGCCGAAAAAGAGATCGAAGAGATCGATGTGGACGACAAAGAGGCAACTCCGGTTGAAGATATAGAAGGAAGGTTGTGAAGCTACTAAACTTGTGTCACATAAAAATTAACTCATTTACTAATGAACATTATATAATTATCGGGCGCCATCTTGCGTACTGCAAGAAATTAATTACCAAGGTTCGGATCAGCGAACCTGGAAGTGCAGAACTGGTTGTTTGAAATAAAGAACACTTTACTTGTTTCCCAATAATTATGTTTTATTAATTACTTTCTTCAAATGTAAAATTTTTAAAATCATTTACCTTCCATCACAAAAGATTTTCTCCCCTTTTACGTATTAGTAATTAACTGGAAACAATTCAACACTTATTTTCTTATATATGTATCTACTTATAAGCTTACTTCCGTCCAACACAAAACAGAACAAGATATTCATTATGCAAATTAATTGTATACTTACAACAAACCAGCGCTTCAGTCACACACACATTTATACCTTTTTGAGATCTCAAAATTTAATTGGAATACATTATTTTCTTAATTTTGTTTAACCCCTTTTGAAATTTTTCTGGTTTATACATCCTGTGTTACTTATCTTGTCATTTTAGTCCGCAACAGTCCAGGCTCCACCCGTATTCTCGTTCACTACTCACATATCCCCTTTTGCCATTTTCACTGTCACTTCGTTTTATATTAATAAAATGGAACTGCTTCTTTCTTAAAAATGTTACATTTTAAATGATTTTAACTGGGTGAAAGTTTAAAAGTTTTACACGCGCGGTATTCACATTTTTATGCGGGCGCGACGAAAACTACGCCGAGCCGGGGACGCGCAGACAGATTGCGTCCGTGTTTATTGGATGTTGTTTTCCGACTGCTTTGTTCTGTGTGTGTCACCACGCTGCTGGAGTTGACACACCCTGCATTCCTCGTTATGTAACGCTCTGACGTAAGGTGGTATGATGATTCGTTACATAACTTGTTGACTGGTTTTGTGTTTGTCATTAGCTGACCTTGGCACAATTTGTCGGTTGTTGAATCTGTTCGCTTCCATAATTATTTGATTTAATTTTGTATTCAATGTCCCAAGCAGTGCTGCCACTGTCGCTTTCGTTGCTAACAATAAATATACCTTTTGTTTATAAATTTTGTCCCTATCATCGAAAATGTTATTTGTTTTATAAAAAAAATATACAAATTGCTTTATTACCCCAAAATAGGCCCGTTACAAGGTTACTTCCTGCGGAACCGAATCAACCCACACAACAGGAGAAACAACCTGAAAACCCCACACCAACGGAGAGCATGAGCTTACAAGACCTGTTCAAACTTATAAGGGAGGAGAACCAACGGTTAAAGGAAGAATTGTGTCAGAAAATGGATGATATGACCATAGAAATAAGAAATGATAATAAATGGTGGAGAGAAGAATTAAGAAATGATAGGACCAAAGCAATAAAAAATGATAGCAAACCGGGAACAGAAGAAATACCAAACGATAAAACAAGGGAACAAGTAGCATTATTATCTGAAATTAAACCTGACAAAAACCAAGAAAATATTAAGCGCAGGGAAATGAAATCAAAGAAAATGAGAAGAATGCATCCAAGGAAATTAATAAAAACACGAGAAGAGTTGGAGATGATGCACAGTGGTTTAATTGATGTCCTTAATATCCCAATGACCAGTGAAAAAGACATCATGAATTCCATAGATTATAGAAGCAGGTCAAAACAAATTTCAGAAATAAATTACAATAAAACAGTATGTTACCACTTTAAAGGAATATGGATAAATGGAATACGAGAGAAGTAGAAATATATGGTAAAACATCAGTGTTATCATTAATCATTGATGTACCAGTGACATCCTGGTTTAATAAACCATATGATAGAATGATTCAAATAAGACTTGAAACAAGCGAAAGGATAACAGAAGAAAAAATGAAATCCAAGGAAGAAACAAGAAAATGTCACAAGAAAAGAAATAATTATGAAGACAATGGTAGTCCGGACAATAAGGGCAACTGAGTTTCTGGACCCTGGATAAACTAAATACCACACACCATCAAGAAAAGGGACAGATGTTATGATAACCGGCTATGGCAAAAAACCATTTAAAAGAGAAGGAAAATAAGTATAATTGAGAAAAACTAATATGAATAAAGAATAAAGGAACAAAACTGATATTTAAGGAAGAATATTATTCAAGAAAATGAACAATACAAATGAAGATATGAGGAACTGAGCGATAGTATGAAAATCACCAAAAGCTCATACTGGGTTTAGAAGTACATATAACAATTAAGAACTGTAATAAGGGAATTAGAATTTTAAAAAATTAAATAAATTCAAAAAGAACGTAAGATCAACTTACATAAATGATTTGCAGGAACTAATTTGGAATTAAGAGGATTAGAATTTAAATTTAAATAAATTCAAAAAGAACGTAAGATCAACTTACAACAGTTATTTACAGAATTTAATTTTGAATTATTATTATATTACTAAATTCTAAAAACCGTAAGGACAACTTACAGGAATTATTTGAATAAAGTATTATGGAAACGAATTGTGAAGAAAAATGATAATTATATTACTAAGTTCTAAAAATAAATAAGCACAACTTATACCAATAATATGAATAAACTAGTTTTGGAAAGGAAATATTAAAAAAGTTACGAAAGCCAAAAGGAAGTAAGGACCACTTAAATAATATAATGTTAATGAAATAATTTGGATGAAAACAAGAGCGAAATAATAAATTTTGAAAAAAAAAATATATAATATGATTATGATCATGACTTTAATTTTAATTATAATAAGAACAATTGGTAGAATGACTGTCATAACATAAAACTATTAGAACAATTAATTAGAACCAAGAAAAAAAAATATATGCTATTAATATTAATAACCAGAAGAAGATTGTGCGAACAATAGAAGAATTACAGAGAATTCAGATGAAAACATTTACACCCAATAACTAGTGATAAATATATCAACAGAACTTCCAACCATGAGAAAAATAAAAATAACAACAGAGCTTCCAACCATAATAAGAATAAATATATCAGCAGAGCTAAAAAGATAGAAGAATAAATAATAAGGAGAATAAATAATAAGAAGAATAACTGAGATAGAAAATATTAGCAAATCTGAGCAACTACGAAGTGAGGTATCCAAGGATGTTTTTTATTAGTCGAAAAATAGACTATTCTTATATAATTTTTATTTAATGACTGTCTGTAGATAATTCCAGCAGTAATATATTTTGAGCAGAGATGATGTTCCTCTGATCTCAATTAGAAGTGTAGTATGGCCAGCAGAGTATATGTAGCCACAAGTGCCTCTCTGGATTGCCCCAGCTCACGTGTTAGGGAATGTTAGGGAATGAATATCCCATGAGTAAAGCACTAAGTTAAGAAAAAAATAAATATAATAATAATAATAAACCTCAGATAACAATAACTATCAAAGAAGAATCAATTAAAAAAAAAAAAAAAACTAAGCTCAAGTATGAAGAAGCAGATATAGAAATGGAGAGGAAGACAAAGAATATTCTTGGATTTCGTTGTCCATGACGTGTCCGTTACTTAACTAAATATCACTATAATATTGACAACTCGGAACACTAAGTTTTTTATAAGTAAAAACGTAAAGTTTTACCTTACAGCCTAAACTGGCTTTCACCTATAGAAGGCTTCATCAGAGGCTGTCGTTAGTAGCGCTGTTCGTCTTGTTGTTGGTGACGAGATAGTTTTTCGAAAGATCGAAGCTGTGTGTGTGTGGTGAGATGTGTTCGAATAATGCGTGCGATTTGAATTGTGTCTGTTCGTTTAGGATGTCGTTTTTATTTGTTTTTGTGTGTTTGTATATTTCTAATTGTTTTAGAGTGTCTAGTTATCGGCCTTTTGTGTGTACGTGTAGTATGTTCATGTTATTGTCGATGTTTTTATATGTGTGGTTTGCTTCAATGAGGTGGTTTATCGAAGGTAGATTCTGTAGTGGTGTGGAGTGCTTTTGTGTGTTCAATGTATCTCTGTTTGAAGCTACGTCCTGTCTGGCCTATGTAGAATTTATTGCAATTTGAACAATTTAGCTTATATACACCGGGTAGATCGAATTTGTTTTGTGCTTTGGGCATGCGTTTTGATAGTGTGTGTTCTGGTTTGTTAGTAGTTTTGTAAGCGATTCTGTATCCTGCTTTTTTGAATTTGTGGGCAATTTTTTCTGTTTGTTTGTTGATGTATGTTAGTGTTATGAATTTGTTGTTATCTGTCTTTGTCTGTTGTTTGTTTTGTGTTTTGTGTAGGAGTTTACTGACTATTGTTCTGTCATAACCGTTAGATTCTGCTAGATATTTTATCGTGTTTAGTTCGTCTTAGATGAAATAGACTACAAAGACGAACTAAACACGATAAAATATCTAGCTGAATCTAACGGTTATGACAGAACAATAGTCAGTAAACTCCTACACAAAACACAAAACAAACAACAGACAAAGACAGAAAACAACAAATTCATAACACTAACATACATCAACAAACAAACAGAAAAAATTGCCCACAAATTCAAAAAAGCAGGATACAGAATCGCTTACAAAACTACTAACAAAACAGAACACACACTATCAAAACGCATGCCCAAAGCACAAAACAAATTCGATCTACCCGGTGTATATAAGCTAAATTGTTCAAATTGCAATAAATTCTACATAGGCCAGACAGGACGTAGCTTCAAACAGAGATACATTGAACACACAAAAGCACTCCACACCACTACAGAATCTACCTTCGCAAACCACCTCATTGAAGCAAACCACACATATAAAAACATCGACAATAACATGAACATACTACACGTGCACACAAAAGGCCGAAAACTAGACACTCTAGAACAATTAGAAATATACAAACACACAAAAACAAATAAAAACGACATCCTAAACGAACAGACACAATTCAAATCGCACGCATTATTCGAACACATCTCACCACACACACACAGCTTCGATCTTTCGAAAAACTATCTCGTCACCAACAACAAGACGAACAGCGCTACTAACGACAGCCTCTGATAAAGCCTTCTATAGGTGAAAGCCGGTTTAGGCTGTAAGGTAAAACTTTACGTTTTTACTTATAAAAAACTTAGTGTTCCGAGTCGTCAATATTATAGTGATATTTACAAAGAATATAATAACTAATAAATATCATAAGGAATTATTTCATACATACTCAAGGTATGATGTGAAATAATCACTTCTGGAGGAGAGCAATCTGTAGCATGACAGATTATCCACATTGTTCTAATTTAAAAAATGATCATGTATAAAGTAAAAATAAAATGACATCAAGGAAAACTACTATAAAAATTAATCAAGGACCACAGTAAAGTGAGATCATAGTTCGAAGAGATAAAATAAAATAAAACCAACTATGCAATATATAATAAATTATAGGAAAATAATGATAGTCCAAAATGTAAGGAAATACCCAGGTAGTATAGGAGTATGTAAGGAAATACCCAGAATAAACCGACCTCCATAATGAAAGGACAACTTTTGGAAAAAACATGTTATAAAAATAGAAACCCCCAAAAGAGTTTAAATGTCCCTAAGAAAGGTACAACACAATAAAATAAGAATCAATGTAAAGTATGTATAAGTAAAGGTTCTAGATGTATAATTAAAAGCGTACCAGTGCAAGTTATTTTTATAATGAAAAACAAATCTTAATGATCCCCTGTAAGTGAGATTCTTGATCTTATAAGACTAGTTAAAATGAATAGAGACAAGATCAGAGAATAACGGTGGACCAGTACAATTTATTTTGTTATGAAAATCTACTAATGATAATCCCATGTAAGTGCTATTCTTTATCTCACAATATTAGATAATATGACTAAAAATAAGATGAGATAATGCAATAAATAGTGAAGTGATCAAGGGGAAATCCCTAAACTAAAACAAAAACAGCAAAAGACTGCATAAAAATTAATTTTAAGGAATAATTTAAATGATGAAAAAACAGATGTGTTTTGTTTATAGTAACAGTTCATTGAACTCAAGGCTTGAATGTTTGAGATTGAGTATAATCTTTTTGTTATAAAATATTTGTTATGTTTTAATGGTATTAATCAGTAATAAACGTTAATGTAATAAAGTAAGGGAATTGTAATTAAGATTTTATAAGAATTATATGTCAGAAGGGGTATTAGCAGCTGAATTAATAATAAACATTGTATGTGAACACAGGTAAAATCTAGGCCAAATGGTAAATCTCAACAACCTTATAATTAATAAATAAGTTGAGGAAATTAATTAAATTAATGAAAATTATATAATGTAAATCAATCACTGTGTATTATAACTGTAACAATACTTTGTAAAGGTATTGAAGAAATGTATAAAATATTATTAGAAAAAATGCAAGTGTAATAACACTGGAATGTAAGGGGAAAGCCTAAATTAAAGATAATATTTAAATTAGTTAACCCTGTTAACTAACAAATATATAAACAATAAAGTCCCTGTTCTGGGCGGTCATTTGTTAACAAACTCTTTTTATAAATTATAATCATATTGTATAACTCAGTACTTACATGGTTCGCTTCACATCCGGTTGAGCACATGGTTCCATAACCAATATTAATTCTAACACTAAGGTCCAGGATCCCCTCTCAGCGAGATTCAGAGACAGTAAGGGTTTTCGAAATAATGACTCTAACCATGATTGTGTTGACATTAAACTTTGTTTAATTATTCAAACTGTGTATTAATTACATTTATGAAAAGCCAAAGATGGCGCCTCATACCATAAGAAAACAAAATGGCATCTGAATGTACTTCCGCCCACACTTATTATTAGTTGTTTTTTATCATTTCTTTCTTGTGTTTAATTTAATACAAAATCATTTTAAATCGGCTGCAGCTCTCGTAAATTGACGTATTAAGTTTTAGATCATTATATACACAAACCAATGCCTCAATTATTTTATAAAATGCCGGCACTTACACGCTACCATGCTCTCACCCATACATAAAATAATAAAGTTACATATTTAAATTTGTTATAATTTTGTCATAATTTTGAGCTCAAAAGTAATATTGCAATGTATTAATAATTTTGGACTTCCCTGCATGTGTAGAATCGGAGTAGTAGTCAGGCATCCCACATCGTCTGGTGGATGTTCGCCCGAGCGTTCCTTTTTGATTTTCGCTGTATCTCACTGAAGTTAATTTACCTTTTAAATTGTTATTTACTGATTTAGGTTTCTAAACTATCACTCGTTACATTTTGGCTACATTTTAGACTTCCAAAAACACTTTGCTGGCAATAGTCTGCCGGCGAATTTTACAGCGTGTTGACGCTCTGAGTTCAAGTTGATCACTGAGAACGAACCACCAGTACAATTTACGCAAGTGGTAGGATTACGTCGTCATCGTTCTTTTGTTTTAAGGCGGATGACGCCATTGTTATGCGTCACAACTGTTACGTTTTTCATTATTTATGACGTTCAACAGTGCCTTCGACTGGTTTTGTCCAGATATATGTGTGTAGAACCGCACGTACACCATGACCTTGGAGTCGATTGGTGCAGACGAACTGCGTTGTATGTAATGCATTTGGGAAAGCTAACCTAACCACTTTTAAACATATATGGAAATACAATAAATTTATTCTCCCGTACCATAAATTCCTTAGACGGACTTTTGTACCGTCACAAACCCCCTCAATGAGAGGTTTTATGTCGAAACATAAAAACACTCATTGACTCATTCACACCTTCCAAAGGGATCAGCCCAGATATGGCGCCACAACGTAGTGTTTACTTTATGTAGTGTTTACATAAAAATACAATAACTTTAAAAAATAAAATAACATAAAATTACAAAGAATTAAAGAAAAATAACCATTTTAATTCAATCAATGATCTTGTTCAATGATAATTAGAACATAATAGAAATTGTAAACCATATAATGGCAGGAAGTACAATATTAAAATTCTACATCCAAATATACTGTTTTTGAGTTAGAAAATACTCTAAGGTATATCATGTTTGGTATTAAATAACACAGAATTAACTAAGGAAAGTGATTATGTAATTAGTATTTAATAAAATTAAATAATAGTAAAAATGTAATTAATCATATAATGTAAAAGTCAATTATTTAGGCGGAAATGCCATCTGGTTAAAACGATGTCGATTCAATATTAAATGAGCCAGGACCTATTGTATGGAGAAGAAAGGGAGTTAGTTGATTGTTACACGTTGAGACGTACACTTCAGAACGAACTCACCCAATTTAATTCATTAAAAGAGAGAAGAATAATTGTATACGAACTAAACCTAGTAAAATTAAACCTGAGAAATCTAAAAAATATGAGTCAACACTGAGTTCCAATGGAATAAACCAGATTAAACTATTTATGAAGATTGAAAAGTGCAATCCCGATAATAGAAAATATAAACGTTAATTCCTAATTTTATCGAGACGAAATTTGCCAGAGTCAACCTTATGAACTAAATGGAACAAGAACACTTTTGAACACTGATTGTCAAGCCGAATAACTGACCACTAATCCAGAATAACTACACAGTTACGAAGAGAAATTAATCACTACTGCTTGGATGAGGAACACATAGAAAAGAAACATTTATTTGAAGAAATTCCGTTGTGAAGTCGCCTACTATATACGCAGTACGGGAGCCGCCATTTTGGGATTGTTTCAAGTCGAGCACAGCTGAGATGACGTCACCTTCACACAGCACCGTTGGTTCGAGAATCTAACTTATTAACCTTTTCTATTAAATAATATTTTGTAATTTTAGATAATTAAGCATTTTTTATTGTAAGTGTTATACTTTTCAGCTTTGCCCTTTTCCTCTGACTATTTAAATAACAGCTAAAAGAACCTGTAATTTAACTTTAATAATTTATATAACCAAACCAGTTTGCCCTGAGATATGAGTTTGCGAGCTGTCGATTAGCTAATCTATTCAAAATGGATTAGTCTCAATAACGTTAATAAATTCCTTGAATATTATAATTTTGAGTTTCATTTATTAGTAAAAATATAGATAGAAGAATTTCAGATAATACTTGACACCTGGACTCCAAGAAAAGAAGAAAATAACATCATTAAAGGAGTACACTCATTGAATAACGGAAGTCCGCTAATCGATTATTACATGAGATAATCTAGTTAACGCGGAAAAACAATTATTTTTATTATAAGGTATTAAATTAATAATTAAATAATTAATAATAAATAAATAATTAATTAATTAAACATACAAATAATTAAATAAATAAATAAAATATAATTTTTTTATTTTTTCAAACAAAATTTTTTATTACAATTTTTTGTAACTCCGAAAATCCAACTTTTATATTTTGTTACACTTACGTGTTATGATTTGCCACTATAAATTCTCTTGTTTATTTGATTCTATAGACTTCATGAACAATAAAAAAAATTGTATATAAATTCAAAATAACAAAAAAATTTAAACGTTAACTTAAATTTAACTACCGCAAACCAGCCTTCTTTGATTAGCATACTTCTCACTCACACGCACACACAACTACCCCATACCCTTAGAGATCTCATTTTTTAAAATATAATCATAATAATGAAAATTTGGTTTTGCCCTTATTAAAATTTTGTTCTACCCCCATTTGTTACTTAGCTGTATCGTCCAGATGACTCCGCATTGTCCCACACACTTTTATCGTATTTTTCACCATATGTTATTCAATTCTATATATGTTCGTATATTTAAGCCAAAACTGTTAGTTCACTTTATACTGGTTTTAATTTTGTACTTCGCATTTTACATTTTACACGTGCGGGTGAGACGAATACTATGCCCAGCCGGCGAATGCGTGGACTGCTTGCGTCCGTTGTCGTGAGATGTTATTTGCCGACTGCTTCGTTCTCCAAGTGTTAACGAACTGCTGGCGTTGACACACCTACATTCCAGCGTGACGTATTGGACTGACGTAACATCATATGACTCGTTGAATTACTTAACTTGCATGTCATGTATCTAAAAATAACTGTTCTGCATGCATCTGGAGCTGACCTTGACACAAATCCACTCGCTTGTTTGCTACGTTGTATAATTCATGAACTAAAATTTGTTTATTCTTCCCATAATTACTATTTATATCTTTGTTTCCCAAAATTACCCCAGGTAGGCCTAAATGTCCCGTTACAATACCCCCTCAATGAGAGGTTTTTTGCTGAAGCATAAAAACTCTCATTGACACTCTCATACTTCCTAAAGGGATCAGTCGGGATATGTCGCCACAACCCCCTTTACGTTTTACTAAAAAAATCGTGGTTCACTTACCCCCTGGTGCAGTGACTGTGACCGCACCTGAATGACCTTACTGGACTTCTCTTTTGAGATCCCAACACCGCAAGGCCAGTCAGGCACTTGACGCTCCTGCTCTGATGTGCTGGCCAGCTCAGGACCGCCGCCACAGCATCACCTGACTCTGAACATCAAATAAAAAATATCAAACAGTGTGGCCTTGTATAATACCATATCCCTAACTGATCTGTTTCCCCTTAGCTGTGTGCTGGTTTGCATTAAGAAGCACTGGTTTTTTCCTTAACTCCTAACATATATGTGAATATAATATTTATTACAACAAAATACAAAACATCCAGCCTCAATATCGACATTATTTATACCCTTCTCTTGTTACATCTTATTCCCAAAATTCAAGATATTTCTCTGATTCTATCAGAATTTAAATAAAAATTTCCATTACAACATTACAAATACCTTCCCTTATAGAATTAATATTTCAAAACAATTAAATTCATTAATAAAATTCTTATATTGAATAAAACACATTTAAATCAACTACCTCAGAACAAATTATCTACTTAAAATTGTTAATTATAATACTTCCTAATTCAATGCAAAATCATTCAATTATCTCATCAACATAATTCATTTTAATATTCACTAATGCATTACTAATACTTTAGTAACCTCCTTCTCCATCACTATGGCCCCCCTGGACTGTAGCGCCCAGTTGCTTCCACAAGAACTGAAGTTAAGGAGGAATTTTTTCATCTCCTGTCCTTGCTTCGCCGTTACATTTAAAGTTCAGATATAAAATCCTACTGATTATATAATAACAACCTTAAAATGGGTCTATCACCCTTTAATTTGTTCCCATGCGAACGGGTGATAGCCGCTGTTCCATAGTTCCAGTGATTTCCCCTTGAGTCACCCCCCCCCCATTAATTTCAATTTCAAACCAATTTCACAGGCAACCAACCATGGTCAGGTTTACAATATCTGCCCACAGCTGGTTGTCAGCCAAAACCACGATTAGTGTTGGTGAAACAGTAATTGCCCGAAATGTGGGGAAATCTGTCATTAGCATGTTTTTACAAATCATCATTTTTTTTTATACACTGTACCATATTAATTTACATATAATATGACATTATATAATAGTTGGTATACAGTGTATGTTGCGCCCTATTTAGGCCTCTGTTGATGGTAACATGCTTTGATGTTACTCATCAACCCTTACCGCTATCTATAGTGACAACATGCCGTCACTGCAATAGCCTATCTTATAACTAAACTTATGTCATTCACACTAACATAATAAACATTAACATTGCTACATTTAACTAAACAATTCACCTTTAAATAATTTGTATAGAAAATTATAAACATTACAACTTGAACTTTCTATTAACTCTTTTCATATCAACCTTTAATTATCATTTATTGTTACCTTTCAACTATGAATTTCTGTTTAACATTTTCATTATCAATTGGTTTGGATGATTCTCCATCATTCACAATGATTTGATTTATTAAATGGGCATTTATATTTATAATGTTACCCGCCTTGTATTATCTTCTTTTAATACATTTAATTATTAAACTTTTATTAATAAAAAACTCACCTCTTACGCCAAGGTCCGTTGCACGAAACTGCGAAATACAAATCTGACCTTCAGGTTATCTGAATAACATACTCGACTCGCTTTTCATTTGAAACAAATCTAATTTAATTGCATTGGTTATTTTCTTTTAAACACACACTTATTCCTCCTTCTACCTCAATTCACATATTACAGCTCCTTTTTCTCCCTTTAAAAGACAGATACTACATACACATTTTGCTGAACCATTTTCTTATTCTAATATATTTAGAAATCTATTAAAGTGCGACCCAGATTGCCCATCCACTCATTCATACGAAACCCCTCTTTATATATGCAATTACTTCAAAACCCCCTTTTATACATGATCACAACAATTTTGGGTTAGATACAATTACAGTTACCATGGCGTCTCCTGCAACCTCATGGCGCGTCACACACACGATTTCTTTCCCGAGAAAAAAAAAAAATTATTGTTTCATTGATTTTTGAAAGTTACACTGAATCACTTGTATATCACTTTACTTTTGAGTTATATTTTAGTTCTTTAGGCATGCTGTTATGGTCGGATGGAATTTCGGCCCGCTAGCCGGTTGTATTTAGCCAGCTGCGGCCATGGTAATTAGTCGACTAGGCGGCAAACTTTTTGTTTGTACAATGTTAATACTTTTAATAACTGTTTTCACACGTTCTAAGATAGGCCGAATTTGTTTTAATCTTGTAAACCCGAGGCCACTGTTTTAAATTCACAACTTTATTGTCTGGTGCTGCTTACTCTCTGATACCAAACTGCAAACTGTAGACTGTGTCACAAGGCTGCTGCTGGGTGGTTACGCAATGCGTCTGGCAATTGTTTTGGCTAACAATGTGCATTGCTGTACTGGAGTCTCCTTACAGGTGAAGTCTGGCAATTTAAAAGTGATTCAATGGGTGATCTATATTAATATAAAATTAAACTGTGGTAGCTCCCATGTATGAAGTGAATTTAAAATCTTTATAAAATCAAGTCCCAAAATCAATAAAATAAAAAACCTTCTAATTCGACCCATTACAATACCCCCCCCCAATGAGAAATCTTCTGTCAAAACAGAAGAATTCTCATTGCTAAACCCCTAAGAGGACCGGTGAGGATAGGGTGCCAACAACCCCCTCTTGTTCTTACTCTCATGGGTAAACAACCCCCCTGGCTCGGCGACTGTGGATGCATCTGAACGAGATCCCTGGACTTCTCTGTGCGAGATCCCAACACCGAAAAATCGAACAGGCGCGCACCTCGCTTTCTATCATGTTTCCCCAAAAATCCAAATCCCTGGCTTATATCATGCCAGATCCTCAACCGATATGTTCCCCCTTACATGCAAACTGGGTCGCCTTTGGCAAATACTGGGCGCACACACACACCTATAATAATTTTTTAACAAACTCCTCATCTAAAATAAGTTCAAAATCAGATTGTATCAAAACAAAAAATCTCTTATCTGGATAGATTAATTCTCTTCGTTATTATTACTGATAAAAAAGAAAACAAATAAATTGAATATTTAATTAAAACATGGACTGCCTTATCCTAACATTTGATTATACATATATCCTATACCATATAATTCAATAATACTATTGATACTCATAGACAATAATACAACCCAAAATGCAAAACATCAACTTAATGGCAGGCACAAAAAGTATATACAAATATGTAGATATATATATATTTTTTTTTCTACCCCCTTTTAATCCCTTAACCCCCGATACCCGTTACATATTAATGTGTTCTGCGCGAGGCTTCTTGGCCTTTTTCAGCCTCATCCTCGCCGTAAACCACATCTCCCTCGCGACCTGTAACTATGTCACCGCCCATCCACACTCACTATTACCCCCCCTAGACTGTAGCGTCTAGTTGCTTTCACAAGGACTGATGCGGAAGGGGTGGACATTTTTTTCTTTTATCCCACCCCCATCCTTGCTTCGGCGTTACAATAAAATTCGGTATTATACCTACTAGTTTTCTATTTATACACCCCTAATGGACTACCACCCCTATCTGGGTGAAAATAGCCCTGTTCCAAAATTAGGTAGATTCCCCAAAAAATAGCCCCCCTACTAAATCTAACAAACCACCGGGTTGACAAAATAAAACAAACCACAAGCCGGTTATATCAAGTAAAATTTATGATTTGCCACAATTAACTACTTTCACGGTCATGATCCGGTGAGGTCATGACCGCACTTAGGTGGGGAATCTACAGTTAAAACATAAAATATAGATTGGCATTGATACAAGTTACTTGGATAGTAATATACACCTCTAAGTTCCCAAACATTTTTGACAGCATTTACACAAAATTTCCTTCAATTTCCCATTTAAGTAAAGTACATATTTCATTTGTTTTACAATTACATTTGAAGTTTGAATCAGAATAAATTTAAATTTGTTATTAAAATCATCTTTCCAATTAATTTAATTACCAACTTGATTTAATTTTATTTAATTTCTCAAACTCTAAGTTACAATAATTACCTCATTATTATTTTGTCTGTAAAAATTTAATTTCAATTCTTTTATGTCACAATAAGGTTTTACTCAAGATACTGATTCATCAAGCTACAACAGTTATCAGCTTCAACACATCTGGCTGTAAACATTGGTCACACAACCTACCCGTTTATATAAACACTTGTGTGCCAGACTTGTTTTCATAAACACTCTCGGTCTCAACACTCACATAGTCTAAACATTCTGGTTACATCATACTGCCACACATACTTCCTACAACTTTTCTGTTTCTATAAATCTTTTACTGTTAACATATTTGTCAAAATCTATTTATTACAGTTGAAACCAAATATAGTTTTAATTCCCCTTTCAGTTATTATTACTTTTTAATTACAATTTCTCTTTAATACCATTATCTCAATTTATTTTTATTATTGAATCAAACTCTTTTCACACCTGTAAACGTTTTATTCTATCTGATTGGTATTATAAACTGTATACTTACAGTACATTATCCACATATTGACCTGAACACAAAATACACACCACACACACACCAATATCTCCGTGTAACCTCTGAAACATTTAACAACACTATTACTTCATACCAAACAATTTAACATTTATTTGTTAATATCAAATCTCATAAAACATATAACGTTTAAGTCAAACTAAATATTTAAACATTTCAAATTATTTTAATTAGATCAATTATTGAAACAACATGTTTAATTACTTTCACTAAGTACAATCTTCCACATTATTTTATTTAAGCTGCAAAATATTAATATTATTATTATCATCCCAACAATTTCCATAACATTCATACATTGTTTATCTAACATTTTATAATACATACAAATAATTTCACTAAACATGTATTTACAATTCTTCAGCAATAATTATTCAGTTATTTCACACTTCATTGTCCAAGGTTGCGAGGTCTGAACCAATAAACAAACTATCTAAAAGTGTTCATTTGTGAATTTAAGGCTCAACCTCCATCGTCAAAATTTATTCGGGGTTTCACATAACAGTTTTCAATTTTGTTTGCATTCCGTATACGGTTATCTTGTGTATAGTAACCATAAAATTCTTGTTTATTCATTTTACCATAATAATCATATACCACGTCAACATTAAGTACATCGGTTAAGTCTCCATCAGTAATTACATTCATTATCAAGTCAGTTACGTTTTCATCATAAGGTAAATTATTATTATTTAAAACTGTATCAACAAAATAATCTTCACTCTCTATTTTAACAGGTAAGTTTTTCATCTCTTTCAACTCATTATAATTTCTCTGCCACTTATATAATTCTATTTCTTTATCAACACCCGAGTCTCTATCTAAATCTCTCCCATCATAACACCATCTCATACTTTCAACATCATTCCACACAGAGGGTACTAATTTATACAACAAAGGGATATAACTTAAATCTTCCATTAAATAGGGTCTCTTGCCCTCCAACAATAACAATTTTGAACACTCTGGTTCATCACAAATAAGGGGAAAATTTACCCTCTGTCCTACACATTCATCTACTCTCTCTCTCCATTCTTTTTCTAATTCATCAACACTAATTACTACTTCGTTACAACATATAACGCTCTCTCTCACTCACTATTTCACTATCTATTTTCAACGTATCATTCTCTGATACCACCCTTTCAATCACCTTACCATTTTCAATATTATTGTTAACATTTGTTACCTTACTCTCTAATACATTTTTAATTATATTCTCATTTTCGACATTATTGTTATCACTTGTTAATTTCTTACTGTCATTATTATTTTTACTTTTGACCCGTTCTTCTACTGACTCTACTATTTTCTCAATATCTCGTTTCAATTCGTTACAACTATTATCGCATTTTATTTTTACTTCATCAATGTCAAATTTAAGTACATCAAATTTAGTGTCAAATTTATTCAATTTTATATCGTTATTGTCAAAACGATTATTTAATTCGTTAAATTTGTTATTCTGTACTTCTAATTTACAGTTAAAGTCACTTTTCATTTCATTCAATGTTATGTCGTTACTGTCAAAACGTTTACTTATAAGGTTAAATAAGTCACTCATGGACATCTCTTTTTCTTTTGTATTTGTTTTAATTGTCACAGGAGTAGAAATCGCTCCCGGCATACTAATTACAAATTTTTCTACATTCTGCTCGTCTATTGACCCCGCTTCTGTTTGAATACCAGAGTCGGTCTGACTGTCAGAAAGGCTGATCTCATTACTATCTGCCATTTTTATATTGTCAATTTACTACTTGTCTTAATTTACATATACTGCTCTTAGACTTATTTCTACAACATCTTATATTTACTTTAATCTTACCTCATTGTCTTGCGTACTTTACGTCATTTTTTCCGTATCGTTATTCAACCTTCAACCATACTTGTATTCGCTTTTAGGTGCCGATTTATAATTATTTTACAAATCGAGTCTCTTCGCAGTGTCAATTGTATTAACTTATTTTTTGTCACTTTAAAATGTCACTGTTCGGGTCGTCAATTGTACTATCCTCTTTTAATACATTTAATTATTAAACTTTTATTAATAAAAAACTCACCTCTTACGCCAAGGTCCGTTGCACGAAACTGCGAAATACAAATCTGACCTTCAGGTTATCTGAATAACATACTCGACTCGCTTTTCATTTGAAACAAATCTAATTTAATTGCATTGGTTATTTTCTTTTAAACACACACTTATTCCTCCTTCTACCTCAATTCACATATTACAGCTCCTTTTTCTCCCTTTAAAAGACAGATACTACATACACATTTTGCTGAACCATTTTCTTATTCTAATATATTTAGAAATCTATTAAAGTGCGACCCAGATTGCCCATCCACTCATTCATACGAAACCCCTCTTTATATATGCAATTACTTCAAAACCCCCTTTTATACATGATCACAACAATTTTGGGTTAGATACAATTACAGTTACCATGGCGTCTCCTGCAACCTCATGGCGCGTCACACACACGATTTCTTTCCCGAGAAAAAAAAATATTATTGTTTCATTGATTTTTGAAAGTTACACTGAATCACTTGTATATCACTTTACTTTTGAGTTATATTTTAGTTCTTTAGGCATGCTGTTACGGTCGGATGGAATTTCGGCCCGCTAGCCGGTTGTATTTAGCCAGCTGCGGCCATGGTAATTAGTCGACTAGGCGGCAAACTTTTTGTTTGTACAATGTTAATACTTTTAATAACTGTTTTCACACGTTCTAAGATAGGCCGAATTTGTTTTAATCTTGTAAACCCGAGGCCACTGTTTTAAATTCACAACTTTATTGTCTGGTGCTGCTTACTCTCTGATACCAAACTGCAAACTGTAGACTGTGTCACAAGGCTGCTGCTGGGTGGTTACGCAATGCGTCTGGCAATTGTTTTGGCTAACAATGTGCATTGCTGTACTGGAGGCTCCTTACAGGTGAAGTCTGGCAATTTAAAAGTGATTGAATGGGTGATCTATATTAATATAAAATTAAACTGTGGTAGCTCCCATGTATGAAGTGAATTTAAAATCTTTATAAAATCAAGTCCCAAAATCAATAAAATAAAAAACCTTCTAATTCGACCCATTACAGCCTTCGTCCTTCTAACAACCACTAACAGATTTGCATAGGGTGACACCAATCTCTCAATAATAACCCCCTTCAACACTTTATCTACTCTACTTATATCACTCTCCTCTTAGAATAAAATATCTGATACCCTCTTTGTAACTAGGATGTGTGTTCCCGAACCTGCAATTCCCATTCATACCCTTTTGCCCTCCACAGAATCTCGGCAAACACTCTTCGAAACTTCTCAATGCGAAACCTGCCACTGTTAATTAAAGAGATTTGTTAGAGATAGTGTTAGTTTTGTTAGAAGGTGTGCCACTGTTATGGTAATGTGTCTGAATGCAACATAGGGCAGTTGCGAAGTTGAAGCAACTTTTCAAGCATACTTTTCCAGTTTTTAAACAAGTACCCTTGAGGAGAACACAAAGTAGATAGTTTTGAATCATGGAAGCCTAAAGTAACAAACATAATGTGACTATGCTGCTTTATCCACCTGAAAAGAACTGGAAAAACCATTAACCAAGATGCTTATTGTCAGGCTTACTGTCAGGTAAGCTGTCAGGTTTCTAGAAAACTGACATTTTGTAACGGTACAGAAGTGTGTGATCCCATAGTTTTAATTGTATTTTACATCAATTCAGTTAATTTCCAATTGTCAGACTTCACCTGTGAGGTGCCCTAGTAACCAGCAATACACACTGTTAGTCTAAACAATTGTCCAGACGCATTGCGTAACTGCCCCAGTAAGCAGCAGGCTTCTTGTGAATTACAGTAGGCGGTCTATCATCAGAGTTATCATCAGACAGCAGTGGAGAGCAGTGCATGTATAAGTAAAACTTTATACAGTGGCCTCGGAAATTTCGGTAGGCCAAAGCGAATACAGTAGCCTATGCCTACCGAATCTTATAAAAAGTGTGCAAAAGAGTAAAATGAAGAAAGAGATCGAGACAATTAATGAATACGTTAATTTGTGCAGTTAGAACAGTTTTGTGTGATGTGGCTAATGTGACAGTGAAATATTAGTGATCAGGTAACAACTGGAACACATGTCAGTTAAGTAACAACTACATACAAAAGTGACTCCATAACAATCTGATATCAGTAAAAGCTATACAAATTTAGATTTATAAAAGAATTAATGAGAATACTATAAAGGGGGTAAAAGCTATATATTCAATGGGAGAAATCATGATTAAAAGTACTGGTTCCTATAAAATAATTAGTTGATAAAATTGGTGTTTGAACAAATTCATGTTTTTCAGCTGTAGGCTACTTAATAAAATAAAATCAAGTTTGTTTAGGGATATAAAAATGTGTTAAATTAAGTTATTACGCCATAACCATTTCCTATTCTGTGCTGAAAACCTCGCCTAACGTTCTTTGGGATTTTTCTGATATTTAAGGTAGTTAGATAGCGGGATTTTTATAAGGGCAAGAGTGCAAAGGTTTCGATATTGAACCATAAAATATCGTGGCGACCTGGGTAATTTAATAAGGTAAGTTTAACGGGGACGATGACGGTAAGTAAAATTCTGGCAGCGGTGAGTACTATGATGAGTGTAGTATTTTAAAAAGGCAAGAAGTCAGTACCTTTACATTGGCAACTCGCTGCCAGGATGTTCGTATAAATATTATATGAACTAGACCTGTTTTGAGGCACAGAAAATAGGAATTGGTAACGGCGTATTTGTAGAAATAATCGTATATATATTTACGTTATAAAAGGTTATGTTTTGATAGGGTTATTGCGTTTACTTGTCCTGTTGACAATGATTGTGTTATGTGTTTTGATTTTATAGGATAATAGTGGTTTTTTATATATAAAGGGTATATTAGAAATAACATTTTTGAACATGGCCGAGGCACGTGAAAATAAAGTAAGTGGATTAGGGGAGGCATGGAATAGATGCAATACGGAATTCATGCAAGAGGTTGAAAGGGTTTTGAACAGAATGACTGAGGAGGATTGGTGTAAATTAAATGATCAGCTGATACAAATAAAAGAACACAAAACGGAATTATACTCTTACGCTATCTTGAACGAAAATAGTGATCACACTAGTAAACTAAAAACCGAGGTAAGTGAAGGGGTTAGTGAAAGTAAAATAGTGGAAGTGGTAGCGTTAGATAATAAAATATTGAATAATGACAATTGTGAGATTAAAATGGGGGTAAATGGTAAAGAAACAGACCAATTAAACGAAAAAGACGATCAAGTAACAGAGAATGAGGTAAGTACAAATAGTATGAATGGAAATAACAAAGTAACAGACAAAATGGTGCCAATACAGATGAGAGTGTAGGGGTGACAGAAAACTGTAATTATGGTGGTAAGTTATACGCCGATGAGAATATAAATAATGAAGGAATAGTAGACAAGGTAAGTGGTGGTAGTAATATAAGTAATTATAATGGTGAAATAACATTAAATAAGAATAATGATTATATAGCTGAAAATGGGGTATCTAAGAATGATACGGTAAGTAACAGTGGTGAAATTAAAAACGTGGTGTTAGAGTGTGATGTTGTGAGCAGAGAAAGTGTTGATGAGGTTATAAGTGTGTGTGTGTAGAGAGGTTCAATGGGCAAAGGGCAGATTTTCCCCAAGTTTATTGTGACATGGAATGTTCACAGGTATTTTATGAGGACAGAGTTTCCTCCAGTAGTTATGTGGGAGACATGGTGTCTCAAAATAGTCCCTTAGTTTTTTGTGATTTAACTGGTAAAGCCAGTAGAGGTAATAAGAATTTAATGGTGCCCTTTGCATGGAGTGAGAGAGAAAAGGTGATATGGTGTTGTGATGAGAGAAAGAGAGAAATAGCGATTTTTGAGGTTAATAGAGGTTATGAAAGGTTAGTGCAGGTTTTAGATATAGAGAAAGGTGAAAAAAGTTACTTGAATGGTGAAATAGAGAGAGATGAATATTTTGATAATACTGTTATAAATAATAAAATAACTTACCTGATGTTAACTAATACTACTGATGGAGACTGGACAAAAATAATTAATATTGACAAGGTTTATGAAATAATAATAGGGAATAATCCTATAAGTTATCAGGGTATAATGAAACAAATATAGTTGATGGGTTATCATAATAATGATAATAATAAATTGAGGGTAAGTAAAAATGAGAAATGTTATAAAAAGGCAAGATTATTATACGATGATGGAGGTTGAATTAAAAAAGCAGTGTACGGACATTTTAAATACTTTAGTATATGGTAATGACTTGGCTGAATCAGGTATTGAAGTGTGACAAATCATAATTGGGTATGA
The DNA here is from genome assembly GCA_034769895.1 of Magicicada septendecula. Lineage (NCBI taxonomy): Eukaryota > Metazoa > Arthropoda > Insecta > Hemiptera > Cicadidae > Magicicada > Magicicada septendecula. Next base: position 407,297,261 of record CM068375.1, read on the forward strand.
CGAAAATTTGTAAATAAATGTATTGTGTTAATATTATTTTGCTGCAATGTACAGTATAGCTTATAGGTAACGTATGTTTGTAATAAGAACAAATGGCATAATAATATTTAAGTCTATTTTGTGTGATGTGTGTATATTAAAAATGTTTTCAATAATATAATTATAGCTAAATTGTTTTGAGTGGAGGTTATTAAATAATTGTCAAGTTAAACAAATAATTTAAAAAGGTTAATTTTATTAATGAAGTAAAATTAATTTTGGTTTGAATTGTAATAAATACAAATTGATAAATATGTTAACTACAAGACTCAGAGAAATTAACAGCTGAAGTAAGCAGATGTGTCAGTATATGATGTAACCATGAATGTTGAAACTGAGAGTGTTTATAACACCAGTCTGGCAGACTATTGTTGATGTAAACAGGGGTGTTGTATGTTTTGACTAATGTTTGCAGCCAGGTGTTGAAGTTGACAACTGTTTTATTCTGCTGAATCATTGCCAGTAGGAAAATCCTATTATGAAATAAAAAGAAATACCAGATGTGAAGAAATGAAGGTAAATTTTTTGAATAATGTAGGTAATATTTTTATGTCGGATCATTTTGAAAAATGTAATTAATTTTGAAATTGTTAATTATAACAATATGAATTAAAGTTAATGAAAGGTAATTAAATAAATTGAAAAGATAATTTTTAATAATGACTTTAAATCTATTTTGATCTGAATTTTGATTGTAATGGTAAAATAAATAATTGATAAAAAACATAATGATTAAAATATTCATTTAAAACTGACAACTAATGGACATATTTGGGCTGAGATAGTGTTTGGAAAATAAGATGTGTATATTTCTGTTCATGTAAATTTTATCAATGTCAATCCATTTTTACGTTTAACTGTAGATTCCCCACCTAAGTGCGGTCATGACCTCACCGGATCATGACCGTGAAAGTAGTTAATTGTGACAAATCATAAATTTTACTTGATATAACCGGCTTGTGGTTTGTTTTATTTTGTTAACCCGGTGGTTTGTTAGACTTAGTAGGGGGTTATTTTTAGGGGAATCTACCAAATTTTGGAACAGGGCTATTTTCACCCAGATAGGGGTGGTAGTCCATTAGGGGCGTATCATTCATTATTAGTAAGTGTAACACTGAATTTTATTGTAACGCTGAAGCAAGGATGGGGTGGAATAAAAGAAAAAAATGTCCACCCCTTCCGCATCAGTCCTTGTGAAAGCAACTGGGCGCTACAGTCCAGGGGGGAAATAGTGAGTGTGGATGGGGGGTGACCCAGTTACAGGTCACGAGGGAGATGTGGTTTATGGCTAGGATGAGGTCTGCATGACCAAGAAGCCTAGCGCAGAACACAGTAATATGTAACGGGTATCAGGGGTTAAGGGATAAAAAGGGGGGTAGTAGAAAAAAAAAAATTTTTTTTATAGTAGCTAAGTATAAATAGATTTAATGCCATTCTGTATAATTAAGGTGTTATTTTGGATGGGTAATATTATACGGGGAATATTATTTAATTTATATGATTGAACTGTCGGTAGACTGTAAGTTTATATTATTATTTTTAAACCAAACCAGTACTTTGTATAAGCAGAACCAGTACTTTGCAAAGAATGAGCCTGTATGACTAAGATGAAACAGATCAGTTGTGGGATATGGAGTGATGGAAGGCCGTTTATTAAATTTTAATTGAGTGTCATAAAGTCAGGTGATACTGTGGTGGGTATCGGTCCGAGCTTATGGTGTTGGGATCTCGAGTAGAGAAGTCCAGTAAGAGCGGATGGGTGCTGTCACAGCCGCCAGACTAGGGGGGTAAGTACCCATGATTTTAGTAAAGCGTTCAGGGGGGTTGCGGCGCCATATCCTCACTGATCCTCTTAGGTTTTAGGCAATAAGAGTTTGAACGCTTCGGCCTTCAACCTCTTATTGGGGGGGTATTGTAACGGTACAGAAGTGTGTGATCCCATAGTTTTAATTGTATTTTACATCAATTTAGTTAATTTCCAATTGTCAGACTTCACCTGTGAGGTGCCCCAGTAACCAGCAATACACACTGTTAGTCTAAACAATTGTCCAGACGCATTGCGTAACTGCCCCAATAAGCAGCAGGCTTCTTGTGAATTACAGTAGGCGGTCTATCATCAGAGTTATCATCAGACAGCAGTGGAGAGCAGTGCATGTATAAGTAAAACTTTATACAGTGGCCTCGGAAATTTCGGTAGCCCAAAGCGAATACAGTAGCCTAGGCCTACCGAATCTTATAAAAAGTGTGCAAAAGAGTAAAATGAAGAAAGAGATCGAGACAATTAATGAATACGTTAATTTGTGCAGTTAGAACAGTTCTGTGTGATGTGGCTAATGTGACAGTGAAATACTAGTGATCGGGTAACAACTGGAACACATGTCAGTTAAGTAACAACTACATACAAAAGTGACTCCATAACAATCTGATATCAGTAAAAGCTATACAAATTTAGGTTTATAAAACAATTAATGAGAATACTATAAAGGGGGTAAAAGCTATATATTCAATGGGAGAAATCATGATTAAAAGTACTGGTTCCAATAAAATAATTAGTTGATAAAATTGGTGTTTGAACAAATTCATGTTTTTCAGCTGTAGGCTACTTAATAAAATAAAATCAAGTTTGTTTAGGGATATAAAAATGTGTTAAATTAAGTTATTACGCCATAACCATTTCCTATTCTGTGCTGAAAACCTCGCCTAACGTTCTTTGGGATTTTTCTGATATTTAAGGGTAGTTAGATAGCGGGATTTTTATAAGGGCAAGAGTGCAAAGGTTTCGATATTGAACCATAAAATATCGTGGCGACCTGGGTAATTTAATAAGGTAAGTTTAACGGGGACGATGACGGTAAGTAAAATTCTGGCAGCGGTGAGTACTATGATGAGTGTAGTATTTTGAAAAGGCAAGAAGTCAGTACCTTTACAATTTGATATCATTACTATTGCCAGCAATCTCAAAGGTATTCATGTGACTCTTGTTGTCCTTTATCCAGCTACTGGTATGAGAAGCAGATTGGCTTTCAGCAAAGACACTCAACTACTCTTCAGCTAGCAAGGGGTTGTTTCCCAGCTAGCAGTGAAACCAACAGGTATCATCCTACAAGTGCTGTCCTGTTGGACATGAGCAAACCTATCAACAAAGTTAGGCATAAAGACCTGCTTTTGATACTAATCCACGTACCAGTACTACAATCCACTGTGCATCTCATACCATCTTATTTAAGTTATGGAACCCTCAGGATGAGCGTCAACAGGGCATGTTCTTGGGTTCACTTCGTCTCTGCTTGCGCTCCTCTTGGACCTGTCATAACCACATTCTGTACATTGTATACTAACTGGACCTGCCAGTGTATCCTGGACTCATGTTGTCCCTTATGTTTTTGAAGTCTTCTTCCAGTATTGACCATGTCAAAAATGTCTTATATGACAACATGTTTCACTCATATTACAATGAGTATCTTCAGGTCTAAGTGACCAAGGATACTCAGACCAAGTCTACTTAGACCTCTGGATATTCATTGTAATATGAGTGAAACGTCATATAAGACATTTTTGATGCGAGCCACACCAGAAGAAGACTTCAAAAGCATAACAGACACTGGCCACGGAAGCCTACATGAGATGTTGTCCCTCTTCGCTGATGATGCGATGTTCCATTATAGCCACTGTCCATTACACTGGGAGGTGAGTGTAATGCTGCAATATCAGCTGGACTTTCCGCACTGGTTGTGGAAGTGATGAATTGTGATCAACACAGTCTACTAAGATCTAGTAGGAAGTGCTCTTCTTTATGCATAAGTTCAACTTCCTCATGTCAACCCAGTGGACCAAATCATGGGTGTCTGTCTAGACCAGCGACTCGACTTCAGTGACCATGTGATTGATACCCCCAAAAAGGCTTGAGGAGGCATCAGAGCCAGAATTTTTCCCATGCTCTTCTGCAACTGCCACTGCACAGAAATGCAATTCTACATGCTGTTCATATAGGCAACAATCACGTACCCAGTAGCCACTTGGTGGCCATCATCAGACCACCAACAACCACAGTTGGGGCATTTGTGTTCCTTCCATGGAGGATTTCATCTGATCCCTGGCAACCAGTTTATTAGCAAAGGCCAAGAATCCTCCTTCCGATACATCAGTCAAGTAAACAATATGGACAAAGCACCGACCTTGGGCACAACTTGTCAGTCCACTATAAGTGCAACTAGCCATTCTTCACATGAATCCTGAATGAATCAACCATCCTAATCTTGTATTTATTAAGTTTCCAGTACAGAGAAATATTCTATAAAAAATTATATTTGTTGTATATTAATTATTACTTTTGTGGTTTAAGTAATTATTGTTTTCTTTCAGGTTTATAAACATAGTGGATGCAGAAAAATGTGGCCTACCTCGTGTTCTTGATACCATAGAAGTTAGCTGTAAGACAAGGCATAACATCAAACTTCTTTGTAATTTAATTTATGATACAGTCTTCAGTCTGAGACCTCCAGGTATGTATTAATGTGTGTGTCATTCAAGACATGTTTTTCTTACTCAGTAAATGTTTCAGGCATCAAGCAGACTGCTCATCATCAGTCATTTTTGGTTTCAGTCTTGTTGAATAGTTGTGTCATGGCTGGTTGCTTCTATGAGTAGCAATCATTGTTTGAATTTGTACTACAGTAATGTCTATAGAAAGACATTTTGGTTACATATTGTAACTGAGCCTTCCTTAGCTGTTCTGAGAAAGCTGTACCTATCACGTGCTCTGTTTACTGACTAGGTTTGTGAATAACTGGTAAAAAGAGGTGAAGAGATGCATAGAAGTGCACAGTTAGACATATTCTATAGGGCACAGGAATAATATCTTTGGAAAGTTGAACATTTAATCATGTACAACTTGAACATGACTGAAGAGATTATAGTGTACCGATCAGAATGGAGAAGAACTATTGTACAAACCAAAAATCATAAACGGTTGAAATTTGAGAAAGGGAAGTAATATATTATTATGTTTTTATTAAGATAAAAATATATTTCTATGGTATACTTTTATATTATTATATTATATTTCTATATATACAGGAGTTATTAAAAATTAATGAACCGGTTTCATAATGCAATGTTTTATTAAGAAAAAGCAATACAAAATTTTAACCAATCAGAAGTATTCTACTCATAATCAAGTTTTATTTCCTGTCTTACAAGTATTACTTTTCCTTAATAAAATATTGCATAATGAAATCAGTTCATTCTTTTTGAATAACCGTGCATTTTTATTTCTATATTATGTTAAATAGAAATTAAGATGTACAAAATAAATTTTAAAAAGTGATTAAACAAATACAAGAAAATGATACAAATTAAATGATACAAGAAATGTATGCTTGAAACTGATAGAAATTTAGAAGAAAAGAGATAATGACTGATTAATTGCCCACCACCTTAAGTTTAATTATTCATCATCATTATCTTCAAGGATTAAACCAAGGATGGTTTGTTCTGGTCTCAAACAGGGAAAGATTAAAGCTGGTCACTCCAGCGCTTCCTCGGACGTCCCACACCTCTCCGTCCCTTCGGCTTATAGTTCCATAGTTGTTTGGGGATGTGGCAGTCATCTATTTGGGAAAGATGTTCCCACCAATTCAGCTGATACTGGGTGATCCTGTTGAGTATTCTCATAATATTTAGTTCCTGCTGTATATCTGTGTTTCTTCTATGATCATGGAGAATATACCCTGCCACATGCCTGAGAAATCTCATTTCAGCCGCTTGGATGCGACTGGTCTGGCCTTTTGTTAAAGTCTCATATAGACGTGTGGGAAGAGCCATCACCTTGTAGAATTTTAGGCGTGTTCTTTTACTTGTTGACTTAGGGTTAGCCTAATGATCCCACACATAAGGTTGAACTTATGCAACTTGTTCATACCGTTACTTGCATTATAAGACACTGTAGCACAGGTATTCAAAATTCCTAAATTTTACTCTGAAGGTAATTTTAATTATTACTCTCAAAATATTTAAGTTTGAATTACCAAGCTGTGTACTTATGTTTAATGAAACAAAATTATATAATAAGCACAGTATACAAAAATTTAAATAATAGAATTTATATAAATAAATTATTTTAAGTATTGTAACTGCAGGAAGCAAGGAACTGCTGCTGGAGCAGAGAGTGCCAGCCAGTTATTTAGCGCTGGAGGACGTTGTTGGTCATATTGCTGCCGAGCGTAAGCAAAATGGTGTTGACCCGGTGTTAAATGCCGAGGAATACAAATCTGTTGTCTGGACAGAAATGCAATACAGATATCAAAAAACATTTAGGGATGCAGCTGAGCTACATCAAGCAACACTTTTCCTTCATGAAAATGGTATGTGTTATATATTTTCAGTATTTATTTTTTTTTAAGTTTGTTGTAAATGAAACAACATTGTTAGGTTTCATTTATAGCTGCTTATAATCACTTTTTGTGGGAATATCTCTACTTTGGCTGCGTATATTCAATCCTTTCATATTTTGTTATAGATTAATTTTGATAAAGTTTGTTCTATTCGCCCCTTACATAGTATATAAAATGCTTAGTTGTAACGGGACAAGTAAATCCACCCAGGGATATTTTGGTAATAATAAAGATTTTGTGCTAACTCACTTTCTTTTAAATAAATATAAATGTATTTGTAATAGGAAATATCAAGTAACCTATATTCAGATCTGTTTACATTACTCGAATGAAGCACGTGTGTCACATACACCATAATTATGGTACTTACCATAATTTGGGAATCTGATTACTTCGATCTTGTCGTTTTTATAATTACCTAAGGTCCAAGGATTCAACTCAGCGAGATTGCTCACAGAGATGGTCACAGAAATGAGAATACGTTTATTTGAAGCAGTTACCATTAATCTTAATTTATTCAGTAATTTCGTTAAGCGTGTACACAGTATAACATTTTAACCTGGCGGCCATTACTTCTTTCGGCCCTTTACTATAAAACTCCTTTATGTTTGATTAAACGCTAATTCATACAATTCTGTTTATTGACTATGCATTAGTTTCGTGATCATTTGACTTTTATTATATTTAATTATCGTTAACGCAAACCAACCCCCATTTAGAAGTCGACATTTAACGTTCACACACCGCTCTCTCTCTCTCACATCCATACAGACAATTTTCAATTTACTTTTGAATGTGTACACATAATAATTGTAATTTTCTAATTAAAAGAGCTCTTTAAATAAAATTTGGGTTTGCCACTTCCCTTGCAAGTAGACTGGACGTTCTGGCAGCGGTTCACATGTTGATTCCGAACGGAGTGGTTACATCTTTCTGAATACACTGATTCTACTTATACTTTTGAAAAATATTACTTCACACTGTCTAGACTTTTTGTAGTTAACACTGGTTTACATTTTGATTACATTGTTAATTCTTTAAAGCACTTAAGCTGACAGTTTCAGGCCAGCACAATTGTTAGCGTGTTATCGCCATGATGAATTTCTGCAGACTGGGTCAGACGTAATTGTTATGTCTAGCTTTCGTCTGTCCTTTACACTGAATTTACATGATGGGTATTGTTATTTGTTCACTATTTACTTTTAGTTACATCTTGTTAATTGAAATAAAACACTAGCTGACTATTTTATGCCAGCACAATTTTAACGTGTTACTGCCATGGTGATGTTCTGGCGACTGGGACAGATACTATGCAAATTTTACGTATATGTGTGTGAGTAAACGTCATCGTTCTTTGTCTCTTGTTATATAATCGCCTTGTTAGTTACGTATTTTAATCACGTCATTGTTGTTTTAATGACGTTTGGCGTGTTCGACCAATGACACAGAAGTATGAAGCGCCGTTATTAGTGGCTGTAACCATTATAAGTCTTTTTATCTGCACGTACACTGCTGTCCTTGAAATTATTTTGTTGTCTCGGAACTGCGTCGTTGTAGGCAAAAACCAAGGGAAATTGTATTACCCATAGAAATGACTTTAAAAACATCGGAATACCATACTTTACTACCTTGCATACCATACTTTTTATATCAGGCTTTTTGTACTGTCACAAAACCCCCTCAATGAAAGGTTTTGTGTCGAGACACAAAAACTTTCATTGACTCATTCACACCTCTCTAAAAGGATCAGCTCAGATACGGAGCCACAACCCCCTGTAATGTTATATAAAAAAAATTCAATCACTTACCCTTGGTCCAATGATGAGGTTCGCACCTTCTGACCTTACTGGACTTCTCCAGAGAGATCCCTACACCATAAGGCCATGAGACACTTTACGCTCCTGTTCTGACACACCGGCCAGCTCAGGACCGCGGTCACCACACCATAAAACTCTGAAACATCCAATACAAAATTTTAAAATAGTGGCCTTCGCTATATCCATATCCATAACTGATATGTTTCCTCTTAGTACGTTGGTTTGCGTTTTGGGGCATTGGTTTGCTTAACTCTACAAGTTTCAAACAATGTATATCAAGAATTAAGATAGGAAATTACTTCTCTTTTTAACAATCCGGTATCCAGCACACCCTGCTGACTCCTGTCAATTATACTCACTCTCTTTATCACATGAATAAATTTGTTCTTAACCTAAACAAACAGTGCATTTTACTGCTTAAGCAACAACCATTAACTCTAATATTTTACTTCATATACTCTTACAATATCTATATCATGGCAAACAACTTTAAAGCTTTATAATTTCTTTACGATCTTTTCTTATGTTTAATTTTCTTTACAACAGAATCATTCCCACAGAACGGACAACCTTCACAAAATTTTAATATTATAATCGTTACTATCCTGGCAGTAACCTCCTATCCACACACATTATCATCAACATAATAAAACACAATAAAACATTGTACATCATAAGCATTAAACACTAACATTGAACAATTCACATTACTTAATTCATATTTACATAACTTGTAGCAGAATTTTATGACATTTTTATTATCAACTTTCGATTAACTTTTATTATTTAACATTCATTTATTAGATTCTATAAAACAATTTCCACTTTATCATTTACCTTTCCAGTTACCTTACCTTTCTACTATGAATTTTCCCTTTTCTAACCCTTTTTATCCTTATTTAGTTTGGGTGACTCTCTATTATTCATTTTTTCTATATCTTATTTTGGCATTGTCAATCCAACCTTACTCACCTCTTTTTAACTAACAACCGCTTCTAACCATTTACATATAATATGACACCAATATCTCTATGATAACCCCCTTCACAAATCCCATTTAAAACCTCTGGCACCGCTCATTTTGTTTTTTATATAAGGATGTATGTTACTTAACTGGCCATCCATTCATAACCATTTGCCCTCCACCAAATATCGGCAAACACTCTAACCCAAAATTGCTCCGCCTGCCACAACGCTGCACGCTGGTCCATTGCCACGTCGCTCGTTGATCACTCAACACCGGATCCTTATTACAAAATATCATCAACAACAACTATAAAATTACCATCCACATTACTCACCTCCACATATAATCGCTAACCACTGTGTCCCTAAAATATCTAACACCTCTTTATATATTATCAGCATCTCAACACTTTATTTTCCCTAACTCCCAGTAACTCTATTCAGCTAACTCCAATGCCTCTATATAACATTTCACCTTAATGTCCCACTAGAAAATCCATCACTTACCTACTAACACAATACTTCTCAATAGCCAAATCTATTACCTGCATAATCATTTACTAACCCTTTAGAATCTAAATCTCATAATATCCTTTCAACTTTCTTCAGTTATTTAAAATTCTACAATACATGTTTACATAAAATACACAAAATACACAACAGCAAAAATTACACAAATACACTGACATTACTATACACAAAAATATACAATCCACATAATCATTAAATCATTTACCATAAATCAATCATAATCAGTCCATCTTAGCACAATTTTAACGTGTTACTGCCATGGTGATGTTCTGGCGACTGGGACAGATACTATGCAAATTTTACGTATATGTGTGTGAGTAAACGTCATCGTTCTTTGTCTCTTGTTATATAATCGCCTTGTTAGTTACGTATTTTAATCACGTCATTGTTGTTTTAATGACGTTTGGCGTGTTCGACCAATGACACAGAAGTATGAAGCGCCATTATTAGTGGCTGTAACCATTATAAGTCTTTTTATCTGCACGTACACTGCTGTCCTTGAAATTATATTGTTGTCTCGGAACTGCGTCGTTGTAGGCAAAAACCAAGGGAAATTGTATTACCCATAGAAATGACTTTAAAAACATCGGAATACCATACTTTACTACCTTGCATACCATACTTTTTATATCAGGCTTTTTGTACTGTCACAATTTTATTTGAAAATTTGAATGGGATAGTAAAATAATGTACACAATGTGGACTCAAGGCCAACGGTTTAGCAGAGAGAGGCAGTTATTTTTAGCCATCTGACCCATGAACTTTGTATGTTGGACAAAGCAACGTAATACGTCAGAAGCCAAACCCAGCAGATGTCACACAGGAATGTAGGAGTGTCCCACTACCTCGCCAGATCGGCGTCAACAATTTGCGCCTGGCGTAGAATTTACAGTTGGCAAACAACATCTAACGATGACAGACGTGGGCAGTTCACTCGCCCGCCGGCTAAGCACAGTTTTATAGCGCCCGTACAAAAAATGTGATTTTAAAACAAAAATAATAATTTAAATAATAATGTAACTATACAGTGATTATATCAGAATAACAGTTTTGTTCAAATAAAATGAAGTAACAGTTTCGGTGTAAAGTGAAAGTAAGGAAACGTGCTGAGTGATCGGAATTGCGTGGTGAAGATGGACTCTTTAGGACAATATAATTCGCAGATAAGTAACCTTCGGGGTATTACAAAATTTTAAAATCAAATATTAAATTTTATTATTGAAATAAATGTTTTTTAATCAGAAAAATGAGATGTCATAAGGGCCTGGGATGTGTGTGTGTGTGCACGCGCGCCCGTGTGAGAGGGTGAAAATTAGGTAATAAATGTAAGAAGGGCTGGTTTGTGGTATTTTTATTTTGATGAATTAAAATTATGTTTAATTAGACAGTTCTGCTTTTATATATATATATAATGTCAACATTTGTTAACTACTATTGATGGGTTTTTATATCTTTTTTCTATAACTTGTTTCATGGTGGTATGAGTAAACGCATTAAGGGAAAGTTTAATGTAGGATTGAAGTAATTGAGAATAAAAGAGAGTAATATGTGAACACAACCAATCAATTTGTTTACTGAAATAAACTTGTTCTGTCTCCCAAATACGCCTTCACGGACCTTATTTGAACTTTAGGTAAGTAAGTAAAGTTGGCAGTATTGCAAGATGGTGTCCGGAATGCAGACGCGAACACAGCTAATTTTATATAGCAATTTAAATTAAAGTAAATAACGTTACAAGTGGCGCCCGAACAGGGACATTTACATAAAACTTATTAAAGGCCTACTATGTAAATATTATATATTATGTAAAAGCCTACTTTGGAGTACAGAAGGGGTTATTTAAGGTAACTAAATGAAATATAAATAAATGTATGTATGAAGGTTATGTAGTAATATAAAGTGCTGGGGAGGTTATTATTTGTTCATGTTTATATTATAAGTAATAATTAAGTACTGATTGATTAATAAAAATAATGAAAATGGCAAATAACGAAAACAGTTTTACCGAATCAATAATAATGAGTAATGTAGAAGTGGAGCCCATTCCAACGACAACTAGAGTAAGAGAGTTGTTGATGGATTATATATTTAACCTTATGAAAACAATGTCGGAAAATATGAATAGTAATTTCAATAAACAAGATGTTAAAAACGAAAGTAGATTCAGTGAATTGAAAGAACAGAATAATGAATAAAAGAGTAATTTTAACGAGTTAAAAGAGCAAAATAATGATTTAAAAAACAATGTCAATTTAATTAATAAACGTTTTAAGAAAACCGATGAGATGATCGAAAGTAATTTTAAAAAGCTAGGGGATAAAATAAATGAAATGGAGGAAAATTTTAATAGACGTCCGGATGAAACTATTAATAATATGAAAAAACAAACTAACGAGATAATTCTTGAGAATACAGAAGGTGAATTAAAACAGGTAAGTGGCATTAATGGTGTTAGTTATAAAAATGAGTTAACAAGTAATAGTGGTAAGATAGTTGAAAAAGTGGTATTTGAGGGTGTTACAGAAAAAATAAATAGTGATGATGAGAATATAGAGATAATAGGGGGTAATGAGAGAGTAGCAATAAGTGTTTGTAAGTTAGAGAGAGAATTCGAAGAGTTATTTTGCGGAAGTGGGGCAGAGGATAAATTTTCCCTGGTTTATTGTGAAACAAGGTGTTCACAGGTGTTTTTGAAGGGCAAGAGTCCCTTAATCGGAGACGGGAGGCCTCAAAGTAGTCCCTTAATTATTTGTAGTTGTCCTGGAAGAGCCAGGAGGTGTTTTTATGATGTAGTAGTGCCCTCTACATGGAATGAGAGAGAGAAAGTAAGATGGGGTTGTGTAAGCGATTTTGAGAGAGTGAGAGAGATAGAGTTGTTCAAGTTGAGGAGAGATTATAAAGAATTGTTAGAAAGAATAAAGATTGAGAGAGTTGATGATTTTGAGTTCTTACCTTATGATGAAAACAGCACAGCGTTTCAGTGGTGAATGATGACAGCGTCGATAATTATATTGAGTACTTACCTGTGCATAGAAGTGGGATATTAATAGCAGCTGATTCTGATAATAAGGAGATGAGAAAATACTTAATTGCGACAGATAATAATACTGACGGTGACAGGACCAGAATTACTGATGTAGACAGGTTATATGATAAAATAATATAAGCGAGCGGGAAATATTTGAACGCTCCGACCGTCACAGCTGAAAACACTTTATTAAGTAATTTTAATTGTTTTAATAAACAATTTGGCGCCACCCGGGATTAACACACCCCTATATATAAACAGGTAAGGTTACTGCCGTGTTATACTGGTAATAATAACATCGCTACGGACATCGTTAGCGCAAAATTGATGTAACGACCCCAGTACGAGACGAACGCACTAACACATATAAAACTGGTATACATTTTACAGAGACACACTAGTCCAGTCGTTACAGATTGGCTTCCATCGCGGGGCTTAAACAAAGACGGACTTCCCACAATCAGTCGTTACAACTTATGAAATGAGGTGTGGTAAACAATAAAATGATATGACAAAAATTATAGATAAATTTGTATTGATGTTAAATGTATTGTGTTAAGGTTATGTTGTTGTAATGATAAGGTAACAGAGAATACAACGTGTTGTATGAAGTATACTCAACTTTAATAATTGACAGTTGGTCATTGTGGATTTTGTTAAAGTAATTAAAAAGGTTCAATAGAAAGTCAAAGTTGTAGTGTTCGTAATTTTGATGCAAATTTAAAGGTGAGATGTTTATTTTAAATGTAATAATGTTAATGTTCAATTCGAGTGTCTATTATGTTGTATTGTGTTGATTATGAGAAGCATAAAGTGTATAATTGTGTTGATTATGTAATTGTGTAGGGATCTAAAACATGTATGGTATGTTTTAAATGTGATTCCCCACTTTCGGGCAGTCCCGGCCTTACCAGCCCAGACTGTGGTTTTGGATGACAACCAGGTATGGGCAGAATTATTGTAGACTGACCATGGTTGGTTGCCTTTGAAATTGGTGTAATTTAGAAATTAACAGGGGAGTAAATCAGGGGAATCAACATAACTTTGGAACAGCGGCTACCACTGAATGGGGTGATAGACCGTATTAAGGGCATATGAATCATCTTAGTAGGATTACTGGTGTCCTCGGATACCAGTAATGCCGAATTTTTATATAACGTCAAAGAAAGAATGGTGTAAGCAGCATTTACACCCTTATAAACTTCAGTTCTTGTGGACGCAAATGGGCGCTACAGTCCAACATCACAAAGCAATAGTGTGTGTGTGTGTGTGTGTGTGTGTGTGTGTGTGTGTGTGTGTGTGTGTGTGTGTGTGTGTGTGTGTGTGTGTGTGTGGAAAGAAGCTGGCCGTTACAAGCCAGGAACATAAATACAGTATTTATGTAAAGAGGTAAATACCAAAACCGGTGTCCCCGTGAGGTGATTTACCTAATTGTAACTGGGTTTTGGGGGATATTAGAAAATGATGTAAAGGAGGAAGTTGATGATTATTATAAACGGGATAAGATAACCCGATTAAATGGAATTATGTTGGTAATATAGAATGTGTAGTTGATCTTATCATGTAACTAAATGATTTTGTGTTGATTTGAGGAGTATTATGGAGATGATTAACGATTTTGAGAAAAAATATAAGTAGATAATTTGTGATTATGTAATTGATTTAAATGTGTTTGAGAGGAATTTTAGTAATGCATTTAAATATTTTTGAGATGTAATTTGGATAGTGAAAGATATTTGAAATGATGTAACAGAAAGTGGTTATTTAAATTATGATTGGAATCAGGGAAATATTGTGAATTTGGGATAAGAATTAACGAGAGAGGGGCATACAGAATGTTGGTGTTGAAATTTAAAATATATCATGTTTGTTTAAGTATATATATATTTTGTAACAAAATTAAAAATTTCGTTTACAAAATAATAATTTGTGGTTTTCCAAAATAAAAAATTTTGGTGTTTTTGTAAAATATTGTTTTTGTTGTCTTTGTTGTTTCAGTATTTAGTAAATAAATTTTGTAATTGATTCGTGTAAAAATTTAACTCTTTTATTTATTTTCCAGTGTACTGTATCACCTTGAATTTTAGAATTAATTTCTAAGTTAATTGTGTTATCGCCAGCACTAATCGATAGACGGTTCTTCTTCTTAACTAGGTATTCTCCTTCCACTTTGGTAAAAGCCGCCTTTCGGATAGTCCGTGATCTCAGATTTATTTTATTTTTAATTCTATTTATTAAATTTATAAATAAATAGAAACCAATTTGCAGAAATTTTAGATTTATTAACAATTTGTATAATGTATCGAGTGTTAATCGATTATTCAACAGTAGTATCGACTCGTTTCTTAGGGCCGTCGATTAATTTTTACATCTGTATTTTATATTAATTATTAGGTTCTTTGAACGGTTATTTTATATAGTCAGAGAAGGGTAAGGTCAGGAAAGTATAACACTTACATGTAAAAAGCTTAATAATTAAAAATTACAATGTTATTATTTAATATATAATGTTTATTAAAGATTAAATTTCGAACCATTGAAGTCTGGACGATCGTATAGGCAAAGCTCGCTTTGAATTGTGGGAGTCAAGATGGCGGCTTCCGTACTGCTCCTGTTTTAATGAAGTCGGCTCGACAAAAATTTCTTCCAATAATTGTTGTCCCTTCAAAGTTTCCTCGTCTCCGCAGTTGTGATTATTCCTTCTGGTGTTAGTGGATTGGTCCTGGTTAAGTGTTTTGTGGTTCACTTCGATAAAATGTGTGTGCTAATGTTTAAATTCACTTCTGTCAATTAGGTCGAAACTCGCACTACTTGTCTCGTTATTAAGAATTATTTGTTTTATCGGTTTAATTTATTATTTCACTCCTTTACTGTTACGTATTACTTTAGTTTAATTGTGGTATTAATTGTTCTCACTGAATTTAAGGTTTAAGTTCAAATTTTAGAAATTTATGATTTTTCACTGTAGACTAGGCTTACAGACCGATCGCCACATTTGTCTGCTATATAGGTTAATATAAGCACAAATCTCGTTCAAGTGTGCTTGACAAGGTCCAATAATTAACTGTTCTCATTTCCTTCGTCTCCTGAAAACGTCTTAGCCAATTTAATATTAGCAATATTTCTGGGTATCTTCCTTACTTACTCCTATCCTACCTGGGTATTTCCTTACTTTATTTTAGTTTTTTAACTTATTTTTTATTACACATATTTGTTGTATAGTTGTTTTTTCTGTATTTTTACTTCTTCAAGTTATGATTGTATTTTATTGTGATACTTATTTGTTTTCATTTGGATTTTTCTTTGATAGTTATTTTAATTGATATTTATTTATGATCATATTTCATTCATTATTAAGTGGATAATCTGTCATGCTACTATATATATATATATATATATATATATATATATATATATATATATATATATATTATTAGTAACAAATGCTCCCGTGTTATTTCGTCCCACATTGTTGGTGTCAATTTGTAATAAGACGAGATCATCTCGTTTTTAAATATTAGTCTCAGGGTTATTTATTTAATATGGGGTCTTGTAATTTGTTTATTATTATTATTCAAAGCTCGTACTTTATTATTAAGTCGTTGGTTAGTGATTTATTCCACCCAATTCAACCTATTGTTGAATCCGATAGTGAATAAATCGGTTACTTACACTTTTTATCGTCGTTTTAAATGTCAGTTTATTTGGTTTAAAAATGTTTTTTAATTCACTTCTTAGAGTTGATTCACTTGAAGTTCCGTTGGCTCTCCGTTGATCGGCGGTGGTGAGATGATCAGTAATGTCCTGCCTATACACTAACATAAACATACACAAACATGATATATACGATAATTTATACTGTGTAATAATATATATAGGTCGGTGCGGTTGGAAAAATCATTCCATTAGAATGATTCGCACTGGAAGTCTGGTACCAACCGTCTCGTTGGTACTGGTCGTTCGTAGGGTTTACACTTTTTCATAAAATTTTTTAATTAATTAAAAAATTCTTTAATTAATTAATTAAACTTTTACAACTGCACTACACCCACTCCTATGCGCATGTACTCCGAATTATTTTCACTTAAAAATATACTGCACTATTTTTCTTTAGTAGACATAACCTCCACTCATGGTTTGAGGTTAGCGTATGTTTACATCTGGGCGCTGTCAAACGCACGTTTTTTTTTTTGGATGAACGGCGTGCAGGTAGCTCGTCTCGTTGCTGGTAAAAGACTGTCCTTGCTTCCTCTGTCGGAATGATGCATTTCGTATTTTTTATAGGATCTGATTGGTCAATATATTTTAATTCGTCTATTTTCAACTGGCTTCGTCAAAACAGACGCTTACAAACGCGTCACCTGCTGGTGTTGAGATTAAGAATTTGTGGTCAACATACCCACGCGCAAGGGCTCAGCATCATACAGTTATTTTTATAAGTCCAATATCTTACTTATAACTGCACTGATGTCATTTTAATTACCCTCATTGTTTCTAATTTTTTATGACGATTATTTTGAATCCCCTCATCATATATTTCGGATTCGGGGTTGCTGAAATCGCACTTGGTATATACACTTGGTGTCCATTAAGCTATTAATTATTATTAATACATTGTTTTTATTCCATATTTGATGGTAATAACATATTCTTATCTTACTGTACAATTTTCCCTTAAAACTATGCCTTAATATTAATACTGTGTCCGTTTTCATAGATTCAATCCTATGTCTATGACTATACATATTTGTTTTTTCTTATATTTTAATAATACTAACATTTAACTAATTTCTAATAGGGCCTATTTACACATTAATGGGTTTAGTCACGATTGACAGTGTTCTTTTTCCCTACATTATGAGTTTATTGCCTTAATTATTGTTTGTTAAGTAGGCTTGTCATACTTCATGGAGATACCTTACTGTATGCTTGGTACTCTATACATATTATTCTTATTGTTATTCAAATGATAATTATAATGGTCTCCATGACATTGTTATCAATGTGCTGCAGTTCATTCTGCGTTTGTACTGGTTACCACCTTGGTTTAGCAGTTATCAAGATTGCTTGCAGCTAGTTGTTACTATAGTTTTGTTGTTATTATTGTTATTTTGATTATTTAGATAGTTATCTTGGTTGAATTTATTCATCTGAACAGTATTCTGTCCCACTTCAAGTTGTTAGTTGAGTTACTACTTTTGTATAATAAGTTTATAACATAATGCGGTTGCATCATGCATCTTTGTTAATACAAGCATATAGTTATATTGGATTACATTAATATAGCTTTTATATTTAGTTATTATATCATCTATTGTATACAAAACGTTCCTTATATCATCTAGTTACTTCCTAGCTCAATACATTCTGGTTTGATATTATTTTTGGCTTTGTTTTTCTTAAGTTTTAGTGAAAACTGGTTGCCCAGATTAGGTTATGTTGCATGTTTGGTAAGCAGTAATGTGTTGCTGCTGGCTGTGTATTTCTGCATTAATCTGGTTGATTGGCTTTCATTCAATGTTTGTATATTGGTTATTGGTTATTATTATTGTACCTTTGGTTTACTCTTTTATTGTCTTAATTATTGTTAATTAGTGGGTTTTTACTAACATCAATCCCACTGTACAACTGGTCATTTATATTTGGAACCTATTCTTCTTTTAACGTCTACACATCATTTAGCTAATATAAACTTATCCTATTCTTATTCAGTTTGTTGGTGATTCTTTATTTACAATACTTAGTCCTTATTGATTACAGTTTATTCTACATGGACAAGGAATGTATTCATCAAATGAGTTGTGGTCAGTGTTGACTTTACCATACAGCTTAGGGATTTATATCATGTAATTAATTAACATTTCTTCTTAGTACAATTATTCCTTCATAGGTTTATGTTAGGTTGTTATATTTCAATTTCTTTCCCTTTTTTCTTGTGTCTGGTCTGGATATCTTCCTTCTTCTTTCTTCACTGATCTCTTTCTCACTCTTATTTATTTTATACATGATGTTGTTTTCACTTGTCTCCTTCGCATTGTTTCTTCTTTCTTCTTTCTTGAGGTCGTTATCGTTGTGTTCTTCCCACTGATTCTTCATTCTTCTTTTGTTGGGTTTTCCTTGTGTTCTTCTCACTGATTCTTCATTCTTCTTTTGTTGGGTTTTCATTGTGTTCTTCTCACTGATTCTTCATTCTTCTTTTGTTTCCGTTGTTCTTCTCACTGATCTATTGGGTAAGATATGTCAGTCGTCTCGTCTTTAGTCTTCTTTTCTTCTTTATTGGTATATTTACTAGTAATTACTCCTTCATGATACTTCACTTATTTTAACATATGATACCTTCTCCTTCTGTATCCCTGGTAGTATTCTTGACCTTTTATGTATTCTTAACAGTAGTGGCTTTCAAATTAATTTTCTGTATGTTGGTGGATGTAGTGTTATATGTACCGTTACAATATACATGTATGTTAGAAGTTAAGAAAAACCAGTGCTTCTAAACGCAAACCAGCAGAGCTAAGGGGGACCAGATCAGTTGGGATATGGTATTATACAAGGCCATTATTTGATGTTTTTATTTAATATTTCAAGATCTGGTGATGCTGTGGCGGTGATCCTGTGCTGGCCTGCGCGTCAGAGCAGGGGCGTCAAGTGCCTGTCTGGCCTTGCGGTGTTGGAATCTCGAGAGGGAAGTCCAGTAAGGTCATTCAGGTACGGCCACAGTCACTGGACCAGGGGGGTAAGTTACACATGAGTGTTAATAAAATGTAAAGGGGGTTGTGGTGACATATCCAGGCTGATCCCTTTAGGAACTGTGTGAGTGTCAATGAGAGTTTTTATGCTTCGGCATAAAACCTCTCATTGAGGGGGTATTGTAACGGGACAAGTAAATCCACCCAGGGATATTTTGGTAATAATAAAGATTTTATTTGAAAATTTGAATGGGATAGTAAAGTAATGTACACAATGTGGACTCAAGGCCAGTGGTTTAGCAGAGAGAGGCAGTTATTTTTAGCCACCTGACCCATGAACTTTGTATGTTGGACAAAGCAACATAAGACGTCAGAAGCAAAACCCAGCAAACATCACACAGGAATGCAGGAGTGTCCCGCTACCTCACCAGATCGGCGTCAACAATTTCCGTCTGGCATAGAATTTGCAGTCGGCAAACAACATCTAACGACGACGGACATGGGCAGTTCGCTCGCCCGCCGGCTAAGCACAGTTTTATAGCGCCCGTACAAAAAATGTGATTTTAAAACAAAAATAATAATTTGAATAATAATGTAACTATACAGTGATTATATCAGAATAACAGTTTTGCTCAAATAAAATGAAGTAACAGTTTCAGTGTAAAGTGAAAGTAAGGAAACGTGCTGAGTGATCGGAATTGCGTGGTGAAGATGGACTCTTTAGGACAATATAAATTTTTAAATCAAATATTAAATTTTATTTTTGAAAGAAATGTTTTTTAATCACCAAAAATTAGATCTCAGAAGGGCGTGGGATGTGTGTGTCTGTGTGTGTGTGTGTGTGCGCGTGTGTGCTTGTGAGAGGGTGAAAATTAGGTAATAAATGTAAGAAGGGCTGGTTTGTGGTATTTTTATTTTGATGAATTAAAATAATGTTTAACTAGACAGTTCTACTTGTGATTTTTTTATATATATTGTAACGTAACGAAGTTAAGGTCCCATACGTTACACAAAAACTTTATCACTATCAAAATAAAACATTACCCTATGTGTGCAATAATTAAGGTCAGGAAGGTAAACCTTCATATAATAAACAGATTAATAATACCTAGTAAGGTTTCTAGGTAATAAAATAATAAAAATGTCTATAAATATAAAATATGGAGTGATCAGTGGAAGGTGTAAACAATAAACATAGTGTCCAATGATGTGAAATTACTATAGACAGTTTGGTGAAAATACTATAGACAGTTTGAACTGAGAGTAGACTGGTTAATTGGTATTGGTATTTAATATTTTATAATGATGTACATGTTATTATGTTTTATCATGATGTTTTGTTCTCATGGTATTTATGTTGTCTTTTGTATGTAGCAGGTGTGAAGCAATTGCTTTAAGAAAGTATCAAGTAATTGATACTAATTTCATTCATGTTAAACTTTATAAGAATTACTATTTGTGTACTTACTTTGAGTAATTAATGGAGATATCGTTAGATAATATTTGTAAACTTGGCCAGGAAGGCAATGATTGTTGATTAGATGCCAAAGGGTTATTATAATTTTGTTATAAACAGATGAAGGGTTCAATACTAAAATAAATAATCATAAAGTGAAATCAGGATGAAATAAAATTGGAATGATTGGCCATAAGCCAGTGACACAATGTACAGTAGGTCAGGTAAGAAAAACTAAATAACCAAAAAATGTAATATAATAAATTAACGGAAAGCAGTAGTATTAATTAATAAAATGATAAGTGGCTTAAAATACAAAAATTATAACACATGTAATAAAACAAATAGGCCTAAAATTAGTATTTTGTAAAGGGAAGATAATACCTGTTAGACTGGGAAAATTGAGATGAAAATGTAGCAAAATGTATTTAGTTTAATAACACAGATTATGTGAAAGTTTTATCTGATGTAATGTAATTTTAGTAAGGGAGTATTTTATTAAGTATGTGCAAGAACATTTTTTTCTAATTACGGCTCTAGGATAACAAATATTATCCAATAACAGAAAAGATTGGTTGTCATGGACGACTGAATGCAAGATATCTTGTTGATTCAGACTCAATTGTTATATGTGAATGGGTTGAGTTCAGTTGATACAAATTGAGAAAAGAAACTAAAAACCTAATGAATAAAATCAATATAAATCGAATTTCATAAATAGTAATCCATTAAAGAGGACAGTGGATCGACTTCCGAAGCTATCACTCAACAAATATAATGTAACAGGACAAAATCCTGTTTTCAGATTTATGGTACAAGAGGTATTATTTTATTGTATTTTAATGTATTTTGCACACATGTGTATGGGTAGGACAATTTTCCCTTTGTTTAACAAAAACGACGCAGTTACATCGGTGCGGGGCGATTCCAAGGCCAAGGGCGTACGTGCGAAATAACACGCATTCGATGGTTGCATGAGTCGACACAAGCTCTTAATATATTTTTCATTGGTCAACAATGCGAGGCGTCATTAAAAATATGAATGACGTGACAACAATAACGCCAAAACAAGGGCGTTTTCTACTTTGAGACAAAAGACAATGACGTCGATGCAGACTTACGCAAAATGTGCATTGCATCCACCCCAGTCTTCATACAGCAGTAAGAGCGTTAACACGTTCATTAGTGTGCTGGCAAACTAACGCCAGCAAAAGAGTGTTAAACTTATAAAAATGTAATTCAACAATGTAATTAACAAGTGAACAGTTCCAAAATAGAATAAATTAAACTCAGTGCACTAAAAAACCGACAGACTGTAAGTTAGGCCGAACATCTGCCAACAAGCATGGGAATCGCCTGAGGAGCAATAATCATTACAACATTACAGGAAAGTCAAAAAATTCAAAATTTATAATGATTATAATTGAGCTCAATTTACTTTAAATAATCAAACATGTACCGATAACCAATGTATGTCATGTAAAAGTGGGTGTGTGAATGTAAAAGGATGCCGGTACCTGAACCTTACTTATAGGTGTTGGTTTGTGTTTGTTTCTTCAAAACTAGCAAAGGTAATAAATAAATATAAAATAGATACTGGAGTAGAATAAAATGATCTCGCATAAAGGTAGTTTAAGGGATAATTGGTATTGAAATGAGATATGAGTGTACTGTGAAGGCGGAAGCAGTAGCGACGCCATTTTGTTAATTGTTACTCCAGTTGGGAGATGATTCCAATTTGTTTCACAAACAACTAATTTTACAAAATGAGAAATAATAAAATAAGTTGATTTGCAATCATATCGATGTTAGTACTTTCATTTCAAGGCCCAACTCAGTCTCTATTTGCGCTTAATGCGAACTCTGGACCCAACAAGAAACACATGTAATTACGCTGACATGTGCATGGACGATTATGGTAAGTACCAGAATTATTGTATGAATACCATAATAAATATATACACAAAAGAACTAATAAATCTGTTTGTTAACAAATGGCGCCCGAACAGGGACTATATAAATATATTTTATATAATAAGCCCAAATAGAGAGACAGAGTGGGTATTGAAGTGAGGGGTAGTACAATTATAGGTTATGTTGTGACGTATGTAGAAAGCAACAGTTCATTAACATTTTTTAACAATGGCAAACAATAGTGAAATAAGCGTAACAGAATCAGAAATAATGGGTGAAAGTATTCACTCGACACCAGCCCCAACAAAAAGAGTTGAGGAGAATGACATGATAAAAGTGATGAGATTACTTTTTGATGAACAAAATACAAAATTAGACAATTTTAGTGATAAGTTGGATGAGCAAAACACAAAATTAGATAATTTAAATGACAAGTCTAACTAATTTAATGAGAAATTAGATGAGATGAAAAACGAAATCAAAGAACGAAACGATAATTTTGATAAACATTTTGAGGAATTACACATGAAAATGAATAAAGTAGATGACAATTCTAAGAGTAAAGTAATAGACAATTTGAACATAAATAAAGACAAGGTAAGTAGTGGTAAGAATTATGATAATAAAAGAAATATGGGTATCATTAAAAAATGAGGAAAGAAAATTTAAAGTATTTGAAGTGTTTGCCATAATAGATATATTTTTTTATTTTATATAAAATTATGATACGTTTTATATTCTTGATATTTAATAAATATAATTTGAACTAATACTACTGTTACTGTATTTACTGTTTACTGTGGTGTGCCATCTCGTTACCAACTACGTATCAAAAATATATGTGTACTTACCATTTTTTCCTCGGGTTCTTTTCGACGAACCCAGGAGATCAGAACTGGTTGTTCCAAATAAAGAAAAACTTTATTTTGTTTCCCAGGAATAGAGTTTTATTGACATTTTTTACTATAATTTTTTATTATTAACAAACTACCTCCTGCCATCCTCTCTCTACTGGAAATTCACATTTACGAAAGTTATTAATTATATAATCATTCTGCTACAATGAGAATGAAAAACATGGTATACAAATTCCAAATAAATTTTAAGAAATTAAGTATGAATTAAATTAAAATACAAACAACGCAAACCAGCCTTCTTTGTCTACACGCTTACTCACGCACACACATACAATGATTTTATGATTTGAGAGCTCTCGTGTTACATGTTATTAAAATTTCTTTCCCCATTACTTAATTAATTTTAAAAGAAAACCTTTGTTGAAATTTTAATATGAATGCATGGTTACTTAGCTGTTCAGTAAGTTGGTGGCGTCACACTTTTACGCACATTGTCCGTTTTAATGAATACTTGCCGAAAACTGTTTTTAATAATGACGAAACAAAACTGTTAGTTACTTTTGTATTTTTCTAGACTTTACTTCACATTTTTTTTTTTATATGTTGCGGGCGCGTCGGCGAACACACAAAACTTCGCCGAAAAACCGGCGAACCGGTGACGCACAGTTGTTAGCATCTGTATAATTCAGATGTTGTTTTGCGACTAAGTCTTTGTTCTGTGTGTCTGACGAAACTGGTGACACACCTCGTTATGTAATTCTGTGACGCAACACATCGCCTGATCGTCTCGTTGCATAATTTGTTTACTGGTTTCGTGTTCATCATTTGTTGACCTTGGTACAGTTGCAGTTATTAAAACGGTCCACACAATATATATTAAACAAATCTGCATTCATAAGGTCAACAGCAGTGCAGCCACGTTGCGATCGTTTCAAAATAACAAATTTACCCAAGTCTATAATTTCTGTCCCTATCACTCAACCTGTTATTTATTATTTATTTATGAAAAATACAAATTATGTTATTACCCCAGGTATGCCCAAAAAATGCCCCGCTACAATGATAGAGATAGTGGTTGTTGCTTTGAAAATTAAAAGGTTGTTTTATGTGTTATGATTAGTATAAGAATATGTTTTCATGTGGTGAGGGAATTAAGTTAGTATTGACTGGAGTCAGAAAATTTTAATAAATGCAGGAAGGTTGAAAGGAGAAATGGATCTTCTATCCTAAATCTTGTTTATTTTGTTATTAGAAAATTTTAAGTTAAGCAAACCAACGCCTCAAACACAAACCAATGCATCTAAGGGGAGACATATCAGTTGTGGATATGGGAATAGACAAGGGCACTATTTTAAAATTTTGTATTTCATGTTTCAGAGTTTGATGGTGTTGTGACAGCGGTCCTGAGCTGACCGGTGCGTCAGAACAGGAGCGTTCAGTGCCTGACCGGCCTTATGGTGTTGGGATCTCGTCAGAGAAGTCCGGTAGGGTCGGACAGGTACGATCATCATCATTAGACCAAGGGTAAGTGATTGTTTTTCTTTTTATGTATACACTACAGGGGGTTGTGGCAACATATCTGGGCTGATCCCTTTAGAAAGAGTGAATGGGTCAATGAAAGTTTTTATGCTTCGGCATAAAACCTTTCATTGAGGTGGTTTTGTAACAGGACAAAATCCTGTTTTCAGATTTAGGGTACAAGAGGTATTATTTTATTGTATTTTAATGTATTTTGCACACATGTGTATGGGTAGGACAATTTTCCCTTTGTTTAACAAAAACGACACAGTTACATCGGTGCGGGGCGATTCCAAGGCCAAGGGCGTACGTGCGAAATAACACGCATTCGATGGTTGCATGTGTCGACACAAGCTCTTAATATATTTTTCATTGGTCAACAATGCAAGGCGTCATTAAAAATATGAATGACGTAACAACAATAACGCCAAAACAAGGGCGTTTCCTACTTTGAGACAAAAGACAATGACGTCGATGCACACACACTTACACAAAATGTGCATTGCATCCACCCCAGTCTTCATACAGCAGTAAGAGCGTTAACACGTTCATTAGTGTGCTGGCAAACTAACGCCAGCAAAAGAGTGTTAAACTTATAAAAATGTAATTCAACAATGTAATTAACAAGTGAACAGTTCCAAAATAGAATAAATTAAACTCAGTGCACTAAAAAACCGACAGACTGTAAGTTAGGCCGAACATCTGCCAACAAGCATGGGAATCGCCTGAGGAGCAATAATCATTACAACATTACAGGAAAGTCAAAAAATTCAAAATTTATAATGATTATAATTGAGCTCAATTTACTTTAAATAATCAAACATGTACCGATAACCAATGTATGTCATGTAAAAGTGGGTGTGTGAATGTAAAAGGATGCCGGTACCTGAACCTTACTTTGTTAACTACCAGATACTTACGTCTTTTATATGCATAAATTATGGTACTTATATCTGTATGATGTTGGTCAAAACATGGTACACATGTGTACTTACCATGATTCTTGCCGGTGAACATGTGCTTCTCCGTTTTTAACACTTTTTTACCTAAGGGGTGCCAGGATTCGTAACAGCGAGATTTGTTTAAACAGAAAAAGTGACACAATGAAAACACAAACTCTTTAGACACTGTAACTACTCGTTTTAATTTCCCACATAACAAAACATACAGACGTAAAACATACATAAAGCCTAACTCAAAATGGCTGCCAGTATTAATTCAAAACAAAATGGTGGCTATCTTTCTTCATTGTTTTCTTTTATTAATTTAATTAAATCATTACTGAGAAGCCTCATCATTAATATTAGTTCTATTCGTTTTTATTTTTATACTGCAGTTGAATTACCATATATGAACACAAACCAATGCCCTATACGTATATAGACATGGCCACGCCCTAGTGCAATCACACGCTCACTCACACGTTACTGTAATTACATTTTACACAATTTAATATTTCGTTTATTGAGCTCATGAATAAAATAATAAGAGAGATATATTGTGACTTCTCTGTGGTAAATGGATCGTCGCTCCCTCGCTGGCCTCAGATGTATCCCAGGAGTATGATCGGTGTTGACTTCATTTCTAGTTTAGATTTTCTGCACTGACTCTACATTAAAGGTGTTATGATATATACTTTGGTTTACTGTTCTCTACTTTTATATCACATTTTACAAGATTCTAATTGTTTTTTACAACTTTTGATGAAAATTACTGCCAACAGCGATACATCGCTGCGGCCTCTCTGGTGTACGGTGATGAACTGAGACCGATTAATGTACAATTTTATGCTTGTGTGCGTGACTTTGACGTCATTAAGCTCTGTTCTGCAGAACAACGCCCAGTCGTACGCATTGTTTTCAGTGCGTCATTGTTTTTACTATGACGGAATAGCGTTATTGTCCAATCACAACGTATATGTAACAGACTTCGTCACCATCTCCGCCATGGCTTTTTCCGACTCCTGCACGTTCCAACGGTGACCTTGGTATGATACACTGACTGATTCTGCTTGGTTCTCTCTTTATATTGGGACAATGGACCTAACCATTCTGTATGTTCATAATTACATAATAAAACATTGAAAATCACACTTATAACCCATAACTATGGAATGGGGTCAAGATGTACTGTTACAAACCCCCTGAAGGAAAATTTTTGTGTCGGAACACAAAAAATTTCCTTGACTCATTCACACTTTCCAAAAGGATCAGTCTAGATATGTCACCACAACCCCCTGTATTGTTATTATATAAAAATTTATCATCACTTACCCTTGGTCCTATGATGTTGGTCGCACCCTCTGACCTTACTGGACTTCTCCGGAGAGATCCCTACACCATAAGGCCATGAGGCACTCTACACTCCTGTTCTGATGCACCAGCCAGCCCAGGACTGCGGTCACAACACCACAAAGCTCTGAAACATTGCATACAAAAATTAAAATAGTGGTCTAGTACACTTCCATATCTACAACTGATATGTTCCCTTTTAGATACATTGGTTTGTGTTCGGGCCATTGGTTTGTTCTAAATTAAAAGTTTAACATAACAACAATAGAACTTCACAATATATATTCTTCTACCACCACCTAACTCAATTTCTTACTTGTAGGAAAATAAACAACATATATATAACTACACATAACACAATATATCAACAATTCTTTAATATACCCCAAAATACCTTCACCTAATTATTTCTATAAATTCAGCTTACAACTATCATGGCAGACACTTTTTCTTTAAACTTTGTTGCTCAACTTATAATCATTTATCTATTTTGCAAATGGCAGCTTATTAGAATATTTTATTTAACTTCATTTTTAACTTTAAACTTCCAACTTTAAAATATACTACATCTTAACACTGGTTATCGTCATTACCCCTGTAACGACCTCCTAACCACACACTCTATTGCCATCAACATAATAAAACATCATAAAACATTGTACATTACATATTAACATTGTTACATTTACCTTACCTTAAACAATTTACATTTACATGATTTGTACCAAACTTTATAACATCAATTCTCAATTAACTTTTAATTATTTAACACTCGTTTAGATTCTATACAACAATTTCAAATTTATCCTTACCTTTCAGTTACAATTACCTTCCTTTGTTACCTCACCTTCCTACCATGAATTCTCCTTTTCTAACCCTTCTATCCTTACTAGTTTGGGTGACTCTCTATTATTCATTATTTTCTCTGTCTTATTTTGGCATCTGTCAACCTAACCTTACTGCCCCTTTTTCACACTAACCGCTTCTAACCATTAATATATTTTGACACCAATATCTCTATAATAAACCCCTTCATAAATCCCATTTAAAACCTCTGGCACCGCACCTTTTTTGTACTAGTATGTGTGTATTCTCCCTCTAACCAACTCATTCCCTTATCGGTTTCTGACCCTTTCAGATAACCCTTTCCGGCACACAACGGTCCACTCCCGTCTCAACATCTCTCGTTGGACTCCTACACCAATACCCTTATTACAAAATATCACCATCAACAACTATAAAATTACCATGCACATTACTCACCTCTACATATAATTACTAACCACTGTGTCCCTGAAATATCTAACACCTCTTTATATATTATCAGCATCTCAGCACTTTATTTTCCCTAACTCCCAATAACTTTAACTAACTAACTCCAATGCCCTTATTTATCACTATTACCCAAACTCTTTACAACATTTCAACTTAATACACCATTACAAATTCATCACTTATCTGCTAACAATAATACCTCTCAATACCCAAATCTATTACCTGCTTAATCATTTACTAACCCTTATACCCTGAATCTCATAATATCATTTAAACTTTCTTTTGTTATTTAAAATCGTACAATACATGCTTACCTAAAAAATACATAAAATACACAACAGTAAAATACACAAATACATAGACATCAATACACAAAATATACAATTCACATAATCATGAAATCATTCACCATAATCAGTCCTAATCAGTCCATTTTTAAAAACACTGTCCACACAATTAAATGTTCATAACACAATAGAAGGTCTACCCTCCATCGTTAAACAATAGTCTTATTTTCGGTCTGTACAATTTATTTTTTATTAAATACCTTATATTAACATCATTAATATAATACACATTTAAATCCTTATATTTTATAAAACCATCATAATTAATAGGGTTATTTCCTATCAATTCAACATACAACTTGTCACGATCAGTTATGGTCCTGTCACCTTCAGTATAATTCGTCACAATCAGATAAGTTACTAAGTCATTATTTTCATTATCATCTCCTACTACTGCTATATCCTCTTCATTACAAGGTAAGTACTTATTATTTTTATTATATATCATCTCTACACCTAACCTTAACATAAACTCTTCATAATTTTTCTTTACTTTATATATCTCAATTTCTCTCTTTCTCTCTCTCTCAAAACATTTCTCACCATCATACCAAGCTACACACTCTCTCTCCATATATGCAGGGGACTCTACTGCTTTATCACTGCACCACCTGTGAAGTGCACAAAAAAAACCAGGGACCACTTTATTTGTAGACCTTTTGTCTTCCAAATACGCATTGAAGGCACTCTCGTCCTTCCTAAACACACGTGAAGTCTTTACTTCACCCCCTACTACAACATTACGGGAAAAATTTACCCCCTGCAACCCCTTTATCTGTAAATTCTCTCTATACTTTCTCTCTAATTCATCAACACTTTTTATCACTTCATTATCAAATTCTACTCCCATTATACTTTTATCACCACTCTCAATACTCACACAATTATTTTCTAACACCATATTTGTAATTCTATCATAATTCTCACCACTACTTACCTTGTCTTTATTTTCATTCAATTTATTTGATTCTCTACTATTCTCTACCCCAATTTTACTCTCGTTATTTTCATTTACTTGATTCAATTTGACACTCTGTAAAGTATTCTGCTTTTTTAGCTCACTCTCCAAACTATCTAATTTTATATTAAGTGTACTGTTCATCTGATTTATTTTGTCTTCGAACTTATTGTTTTGTTGTTCGAATTTGTCATTGATTAATGTAAATAAATTTTCTAATGAAATTTTATTTTCAACTATTTTGGATGTTGAACTAGCGTGTCTTTCCAGTAAAATGGATTCTGTCTCTGAATTTTCTATTTCTATGCTATTATTATTATCTGCCATTTTTATTTTAAATGTTGGAATTACTCTTTCGCTCTACTTGTAACAAAATTACTATTTACTGTTTACTCTGTTTGTCAACATAACCTTTTGTGTTTTTTGGTTATGTTCCGTTTTGCACCACCTTCTCTGTTTTCAAATCTGGCTGTTTATATAAATTAATATTTATATATCGTCCTCAGTAAGGGCGCCATCTGTTAACTACCAGATACGTACGTCTTTTATATGCATAAATTATGGTACTTGTATCTGTATGATGTTGGTCAAAACATGGTACACATGTGTACTTACCATGATTCTTGCCGGTGAACATGTGCTTCTCCGTTTTTAACACTTTTTTACCTAAGGGGTGCCAGGATTCGTAACAGCGAGATTTGTTTAAACAGAAAAAGTGACACAATGAAAACACAAACTCTTTAGACACTGTAACTACTCGTTTTAATTTCCCACATAACAAAACATACAGACGTAAAACATACATAAAGCCTAACTCAAAATGGCTGCCAGTATTAATTCAAAACAAAATGGTGGCTATCTTTCTTCATTGTTTTCTTTTATTAATTTAATTAAATCATTACTGAGAAGCCTCATCATTAATATTAGTTCTATTCGTTTTTATTTTTATACTGCAGTTGAATTACCATATATGAACACAAACCAATGCCCTATACGTATATAGACATGGCCACGCCCTAGTGCGATCACACGCTCACTCACACGTTACTGTAATTACATTTTACACAATTTAATATTTCGTTTATTGAGCTCATGAATAAAATAATAAGAGAGATATATTGTGACTTCTCTGTGGTAAATGGATCGTCGCTCCCTCGCTGGCCTCAGATGTATCCCAGGAGTATGATCGGTGTTGACTTCATTTCTAGTTTAGATTTTCTGCACTGACTCTACATTAAAGGTGTTATGATATATACTTTGGTTTACTGTTCTCTACTTTTATATCACATTTTACAAGATTCTAATTGTTTTTTACAACTTTTGATGAAAATTACTGCCAACAGCGATACATCGCTGCGGCCTCTCTGGTGTACGGTGATGAACTGAGACCGATTAATGTACAATTTTATGCTTGTGTGCATGACTTTGACGTCATTAAGCTCTGTTCTGCAGAACAACGCCCAGTCGTACGCATTGTTTTCAGTGCGTCATTGTTTTTACTATGACGGAATAGCGTTATTGTCCAATCACAACGTATATGTAACAGACTTCGTCACCATCTCCGCCATGGCTTTTTCCGACTCCTGCACGTTCCAACGGTGACCTTGGTATGATACACTGACTGATTCTGCTTGGTTCTCTCTTTATATTGGGACAATGGACCTAACCATTCTGTATGTTCATAATTACATAATAAAACATTGAAAATCACACTTATAACCCATAATTATGGAATGGGGGTCAAGATGTACTGTTACAACTTATAGGTGTTGGTTTGTGTTTGTTTCTTCAAAACTAGCAAAGGTAATAAATAAATATAAAATAGATACTGCAGTAGAATAAAATGATCTCGCATAAAGGTAGTTTAAGAGATAATTGGTATTAAAATGAGATATGAGTGTACTGTGAAGGCGGAAGCAGTAGCGACGCCATTTTGTTAATTGTTACTCCAGTTGGGAGATGATTCCAGTTTGTTTCACAAAGAACTAATTTTACAAAATGAGCAATAATAAAATAAGTTGATTTGCAATCATATCGATGTTAGTACTTTCATTTCAAGACCCAACTCAGTCTCTATTTGCGCTTAATGCGAACTCTGGACCCAACAAGAAACACATATAATTACGCTGACATGTGCATGGACGATTATGGTAAGTACCAGAATTATTGTATGAATACCATAATAAATATATACACAAAAGAACTAATAAATCTGTTTGTTAACAATAATTCGATCTACCAATAAATTTAACGAATTTCTAAAAAATAAATTAACCAACCTATTAATGGCAAATGAGTAATAATGAAGATTAACCATAAATAAATGAAGACAACCCATAGACTGGAGATGCCAAATTAATTAAATATATTAAAAACAAACAAAGAAATTTAAAATAACGTCCAAAACCTCACTTTTCACCACCGAACGAAGTCTTAATACTACACAAATTCCATTGGGACCAGTGACCACCAGAACCGTGAAGATTAGCGAAGATCAGAACTGAAACTTCTACCACATCCTGGGACATCAATACCAAACTTTTATTGAGAAGCTGGAGGCTGATATTTTCCAGACATTGGACCAACATTCTGCTCTCGTCTCTGTGTAGCGAAACACGGCCATATTAAGTGTCTTGTCAACATACGGTAAAAAACCAGCTCATGTTTGAACTTTATATAATAAGATTTTATAACTAAATTGTAATACCTAGTAACCTTAAATTGCATTACCTGACCTTACTAATAGTCAAAAGAACTACATGTACCCTGAGATTAAGAACAAATTAAAAAATATAATTAAATTTTAAAACATCTAAAACCCGAATTCAATGACGAATCGATTCAGTCCTGTGTAATCGATGTGTTGTATCTGTGGCATGAGGAAGCATCTGTTTTGAATTAAAAAATATATAAAATAAAGAATCCTTCTTGAATTTGATGATTTCTTGTTATTTGTAGAGTAATTAGCGCATTTCTAATAAGTTGTAAGTTACAGAGAAAGGAACGTGAGAAAAACAGCAAGCGGAACAACTTAACCTATAATAACAGGCCGATCGTAAACAACAGCGCTCGTCCGCGAACAGCTGGTGAATACAGGAGAATAGAAAACTAATTCGTTTCATCCGCTCTCTCGATAGTGTATGTAGAGTATGCTTGAAGAAATATATTGAATTACCCAATATATTAACTGGGGTAGAGCGTTATTCCTTCGTAAAGCACTTAAGAACTACCTAATATAGAGATATTATCCCTAATTGAATAATATCACCCATATAAAAAAATATTTTTCTTTATAAATAGATCAACATTGATTCGCTGGAGACCTCATCGATGATAAAAGATAACAAATTGACGTCAACAACGTGGGGCTTTTAAATATCTTCAAATTTAATTAATAACATAAGAATAAAAGATAACAAATTGGCGAACCCAACAGTGTGCTTATGGTATAATTTTATACGGTATAAGGTATATTATAAATACAGAAGGTAAAGTTTCGTAACAAATTGGCGCTCAACTGGTGGGCTTGAGTTAAGTAAAAAAATCGACTACATCGCTATTACTTAACTTGTGCAGGCGACTATTAGAGGCACAGGAATGCATACGAAAGGTGTTTCTAAAAGGATGGCGAAGGACCAAGAAATGGAAGAAGATAGACGGGAAGAAGAAGCAGAGGTAGTTACAGACACCGAAATGGAACAACAGGCGGGCAATAAAAAGGAAGCCAGAGGAGGACTAAATTGGGAAAAATTAATGGAATTATGAGTAGAATGGAGGAACAAAATAAACAAACTAATGAGAAAATGGACAGTATTAAAAGGATAATAAACAAACTAATGAGAAAATATACAGTATTAAAGAAGATTCCAAGAAACAGAAGGAAGAATTAAATAAAAAATTTGATGAAAATTCAGAAAAGCTAGAAAATAAAATAGACAGTATAAATGAAAATTCAGAAAAGCTAGAAAACAAAATAGACAGTATTAACGAAAACTCAAAGAAACAAAACGAAATTTTGAGTGAGAACTTAATCAAACTAATGAATGAGAAGTTTGACAAAAATAAAGAGGAAACTGATGAGAATAACCGGCTGATAAATGAAAGCTTAAACCAAATTAATGAAAGGTTTGACAGGAATGACGAGAGCTTAAGGCTGATTCAGAAAAATAACAAACAAATAGACGAAAGAATTGAAAACAGTAATAAGGATTTGCGGCAAATTATAAATGAACAAAACCAAGCGTTGAGGGAAGTCGTCAATGAAAAGATTGCAAATGTCAATGAAACACTTAGCAAAAGGGTGGATGATTACGAAGAGGAAGTAAGACGGCAAATAACTGAAACCAAGGTAGGTCTAGAAAAGACGGATGAAACCATCAGACAACTCGGAATAGAAGTAGAGGCCAAAAAAACCAAGTAGAAAACAATAACGAAACTAGAATAAAAGAGGTACGATTAGAAACCCAAGGAAAATTGGACGAAGTACATTAACATAGCTGGAAGAATAGAGCTAGTTAACAATGAAATAACACAAATAAAAACCCAAGTGGATCAAAATAAAGGGACCGTCGAAAATATACAAAATCAGGAGTTGATTAGTATAAAGGAGTCAATTGAAATTTTACAAAATAGACCAATGTACCTGGCACACCACATAGCCCCTGATCAAAAGGAAAACATTAATTTCAAAATTTATAGAGGACTCCCCATAGAATTTTTAGATAGGATAAATGAATGGTTTAGTAGAATTAAAGTGACCCGATGGAACATAATCAAGAATTTGTTAGATGACTGTTTTAAAAACATAAATGATAATTGGTGGTCGGCGGTTCGAAACGATACGAGTAATTATGAAGAGTTTAAGAATGTTTTTAGGTCGAAATACTGGTCGGATTCCGTACAGAACATGATTAGGGACAATATCACCAACGGAAGATTCAACGTTAATCAAGAACACTCCCCAACTACCTACTTTTTGGGAAAGTTATGTTT
This sequence comes from Magicicada septendecula, assembly GCA_034769895.1. Classification (NCBI taxonomy): domain Eukaryota; kingdom Metazoa; phylum Arthropoda; class Insecta; order Hemiptera; family Cicadidae; genus Magicicada; species Magicicada septendecula. Next base: position 407,332,328 of record CM068375.1, read on the forward strand.
GGCGCGTCATTTGGAACCACGAATACCAGAGGAGTGTTTAGTGAACAAACTATCATACCATTTTGAAGAAGAAATAGTTCGCGCTAGATGCAGTGGGCAAGTGAAGACATTAGGAGCGATGGAAACGTTGTTACCCAGCTATGAAATGGAAGACTATTATCAGAGGTCTCGGAGACAAAATGACTATTCAAACAATAGGAGAGAGGAGCAAAATAGAGAACCGCGCCAGGGAGTGAATAGGTATAACCATAATAATTATATCCGAAATGTTAATATCAATTATATGAATAACAACTACCGCCATAATAATTACCAAAACAATAACCATTATAATAACCCTAATAATAACCGGTACAGCACAGGCCGCAGGAATTTTGACAATGGAAGAGACTGTTGGAATAGTAACCGCGGGAACAATTACCGACGAAATCAAAACAGTAATAGAAGTCGAGAGGATGACCTACCTAGGAACCAAGAAATTAATAGAGAATTCAGACCAGATGATGGCAACCCAGGAAACACTGCTAGAGATGATCGTCCGCAGGATAGGGTGGAAAACTAAATTCAGCAGTGGAAGTATCAAGTAGCCCCTCACTGCTTGGATTGGAAGGGTATACAAAAACAAAAAAAGACAATAACAAAATTATAATCATTACGGAGAACAATTATTTGAAAAATATACGAGAGGACCTAACTGAAGAAGGGTTACCGTCAGAAAATAAAAATGACAATCAAATAATATATATAACGGCAGAATGCAAGGAGTTATGACAGATATGGTGATTGACACCAGAGTGAACGTGTCACTTCTAGACAAAGTAGAATATAACAGAATAAAAGAAGTGTATAAGAAAAATATACCAACATTACCAGTCAATAACATGGTAATAATAGGTGCCACTGGCAGGCCAAACAAAACGATACGGCAACAAGTAATGATGGAAGTATCCAGGGGAGGTAAAACTATTCCTGTGGTGTTTATGGTAGCACAAGGATTACCATTTAAAGCAATGCTAGGGTGTGATACGCTGCGGCGCCACTCAGCTATTATTGATATGGGCAGAGGAAAAATAACCCTGTACCATGAAAATGGGGAATGGTCAAGTGAAATAGTGGATCGTAAAAATGCCACTCACCACCGACATTCTTTTACCATAATATGTGATGACAGAATGGAATATAAAACACCTTTTGAGGAATTAGCCTGTGTCAACGATGATGAATGGAAAGAAAAATTACAAAAAATTTATTCGTTTAAAGCTACCAATACGAACGAAGTGACACCGGAACAAAAAAATCAGTTAGTAAAAATCTATAACAAATATAAAAAAGTATTTTTGGATTTGCCCGGAAAGGCTAAGAATTTCATTTGTGAATTGTCATTTAAACAACCCATTAATTTTAACAGGAAATCATATCCTATACCCCAATCCCTAAAACCAGCAGTGAGAAGGGAAATACAGAGTATGATAGAACAGGACATAATTGAGTATAGCTCATCACCATACACTATCCCTATAGTAGCCATAAAGAAAAAGGATGGTACCGTACGCCTATGTTTAGATGCTCGGGAGATTAACAAAAATATAATTAATGATAGGACTTCACCAGGGGAGATTGAGGAAGTAATGAAGAAATTTAAGGATTTTAAGTATATGAGCATTTGGGATGCCGTTTATGGATACTGGCAGGTGGAGTTGCATCCCAACAGTCGAAATTATGTCGCCTTTATATTTGAGGGTAGAAATTACCATTTTAAACGTCTTCCTTTTGGATTAGTAAACTCTGTGGCAGTTTTTATCAAATGCATGGACCAGGTCCTGGGTAGGGAAGTGTTAGACTTCACAACGGTGTATGTAGATGATATATTGGTAACTTCAACCACATGGGAAGAACATTGTCAACGTGTGGAAATGATATTAAGCAAATTAGAAAGAAGCAACATTACTCTGAAATTGAATAAATCAAAATTAATAACCAATCAATTACAATTCCTCGGTTTCATACTCTCTGAAAATGGGATATCCACATCTCCTGAAAAAGTGGAAGCCATTCAAAACTTCCCCAGACCAAAGAACATTCGACAGTTGCAATCATTTCTAGGAGTGTGCACTACTACCGCAAATTCCAAAGGAATTATTCCCAATTAACAACGAGGTTCAAACACTTACTATCATCTAAACATAAATGGAAATGGAAGGAGGAAGATGATGAGACATTCATCTTAATTAAAGAAAAATTTTTACAGAACATCATTCTGCATCATCCTGATTTTGATAAGGAATTTTTTATAAATTGCGACGCCAGTGATGTGAGTCTTGGTGCCGAACTGTACCAGGAAAACAGGGATGGAGATCACCAAGTAATAAGCTTTTCCAACAGGGTATTAAATCAATGTGAACGAAATTACAGTGTCACGGAAAAGGAATTATTGAGTGTGGTATTCGCCTGTGGTAAATTCCGCACATACATATTAGGTTACCCCTTAACAGTATGGTCCGACCATAAGTCCATATCATTCATACAAAGGTGTAAGTTAAGCCATGGGAGACTGACTCGATGGATATTGGCTCTCCAAGAGTATAATATAACATGGGAATACGTGCTGGGTAAGCAAAACACCATAGCCGATGCTCTATCTAGAGTGAACCTGGAGAGTGATACTTTTGAAATTGAAAGGGAGGATGTTATCATGTAATAACAGCCAGAGAAGAGCTAGTAGAAGTATTAAGCAAAATTCAGGAAGAACAGTAAAGAGATCAAAAATTATCCACCATACGAGAACGCCTCATCAATGACGATGCCATAATTGTCCAATATTATCAAATATATAACAGTTTAATTTTCATAAAATCCCCTGTCATGAAAAATAAGTGGAAATTGTATATTCCCAAATTAATGGAGTCATCAATAATAAATAATTACCATCAAATGTATGGACACATGGGTCCTATCAAGGTAGTGAAGGCACTGGAGGAGCATGTGTACATTAAGGGTTTAAACAAAAAGGTAAGGGAAATAGTAAAAAAGTGTGTGATATGTCAAAAAGTAAAGGTGAACAACGAGCGAAAGGAAGGGACTTTAATAACAATTACCTCGGAGAGGAAATTAGAAAAAACATTTCTTGACATTTGCAGGCCTTTCCCACGCAGTGGAGGCAGGCACCGTTATAAATATATTGTAATAATACTAGACCATTTCACACGATACGCTAAACTGTACCCTATAAGTAAAGCATCCACCAATGTTATAGTTAAGGTGATCGCAGAAAGGTACCTAATAGAAGTAGGAACTCCATATTCTATAATAACGGATCATGGAACCCAGTTTAAAGGTTGAAAATAGAAATTAGAAATGGCAAATCGAGGAATCAAAACATGCAAAACTTCTATTTACCATCCTAGCAGTAATCCGGCGGAAAGGGTACTCAGAGAGGTAGGGCGAGTCCTCCGTACTTATTGTTATGACAACCATAAAAAATGGGATGAATTCATACGTGAAACAGAAACCTTTTTAAATATTGCATATCACGAAACTATTGGTGTTACACCATACCAAATGATGTTTTCAAAACTGCCACCTCGAGAAATTACTAAAATGATACAATTCCCTGAAGGACCAGAAGAAGAACTCAACCTTACCCATGCATATAATAGATTACTCCACAAGAGGGAACTTAGAAGAAAAAAACAGAATGCAACCAGAAAAAATATCATCAAATACACAGTCGGTGAAAAAATTTTAATAAGAATCAAGCAACAACCTAGCAGTTCTGAAGGGATAGCTAAAAAATTATTGTTATTATATGTTGGACCTTTCTTAATAAGCCAGGATAACCAAAACAACACATACATGATGACTGACCCAATAAGTAACAAAGTAAGGGGTACTTATAACCAAGCTGAAATAAAAAAATACTATGATTAAGAAGAAAACATTCCCAGACACGAACTATAAGTTTATTTCAACTAAACGATATTCAGCTAAAATAAACTTGTTTTGGAGGGGGAGTATTATGTAACGTAACGAAGTTAAGGTCCCATACGTTACACAAAAACTTTATCACTATCAAAATAAAACAATACCCAATGTGTGCAATAATTAAGGTCAGGAAGGTAAACCTTCGTATAATAAACAGATTAATAATACCTAGTAAGGTTACTAGGTAATAAAATAATAAAAATGTCTATAAATATAAAATATGGAGTGATCAGTGGAAGGTGTAAACAATAAACAGAGTGTCCAATGATGTGAAATTACTATAGACAGTTTGAACTGAAAGTAGACTGGTTAATTGGTATTTAATATTTTATAATGATGTACATGTTATTATGTTTTATCATGATGTTTTGTTCTCATGGTATTTATGTTGTCTTTTGTATGTAGCAGGTGTGAAGCAATTGCTTTAAGAAAGTATCAAGTAATTGATACTAATTTCATTCATGTTAAACTTTATAAGAATTACTATTTGTGTACTTACTTTGAGTAATTAATGGAGATATCGTTAGATAATATTTGTAAACTTGGCCAGGAAGGCAATGATTGTTGATTAGATGCCAAAGGGTTATTATAATTTTGTTATAAACAGATGAAGGGTTCAATACTAAAATAAATAATCATAAAGTGAAATCAGGATGAAATAAAATCGGAATGATTGGCCATAAGCCAGTGACACAATGTACAGTAGGTCAGGTAAGAAAAACTAAATAACCAAAAAATGTAATATAATAAATTAACGGAAAGCAGTAGTATTAATTAATAAAATGATAAGTGGCTTAAAATACAAAAATTATAACACATGTAATAAAACAAATAGGCCTAAAATTAGTATTTTGTAAAGGGAAGATAATACCTGTTAGACTGGGAAAATTGAGATGAAAATGTAGCAAAATGTATTTAGTTTAATAACACAGATTATGTGAAAGTTTTATCTGATGTAATGTAATTTTAGTAAGGGAGTATTTTATTAAGTATGTGCAAGAACATTTTTTTCTAATTACGGCTCTAGGATAACAAATATTATCCAATAACAGAAAAGATTGGTTGTCATGGACGACTGAATGCAAGATATCTTGTTGATTCAGACTCAATTGTTATATATGAATGGGTTGAGTTCAGTTGATACAAATTGAGAAAAGAAACTAAAAACCTAATGAATAAAATCAATATAAATCGAATTTCATAAATAGTAATCCATTAAAGAGGACAGTGGATTGACTTCCGAAGCTATCACTCAACAAATATAATTCGATCTACCAATAAATTTAACGAATTTCTAAAAAATAAATTAACTAACCTATTAATGGCAAATGAGTAATAATGAAGATTAACCATAAATAAATGAAGACAACCCATAGACTGGAGATGCCAAATTAATTAAATATATTAAAAACAAACAAAGAAATTTAAAATAACGTCCAAAACCTTACTTTTCACCACCGAACGAAGTCTTAATACTACACAAATTCCATTGGGACCAGTGACCACCAGAACCGTGAAGATTAGCGAAGATCAGAACTGAAACTTCTACCACATCCTGGGATGTCAATACCAAACTTTTATTGAGAAGCTGGAGGCTGATATTTTCCAGACATTGGACCAACATTCTGCTCTCGTCTCTGTGTAGCGAAACACGGCCATATTAAGTGTCTTGTCAACATACGGTAAAAAACCAGCTCATGTTTGAACTTTATATAATAAGATTTTATAACTAAATTGTAATACCTAGTAACCTTAAATTGCATTACCTGACCTTCCTAATAGTCAAAAGAACTACATGTACCCTGAGATTAAGAACAAATTAAAAAATATAATTAAATTTTAAAACATCTAAAACTCGAATTCAATGACGAATCGATTCAGTCCTGTGTAATCGATGTGTTGTATCTGTGGCATGAGGAAGCATCTGTTTTGAATTAAAAAATATATAAAATAAAGAATCCTTCTTGAATTTGACGATTTCTTGTTATTTGTAGAGTAATTAGTGCATTTCGAATAAATTGTAAGTTACAGAGAAAGGAACGTGAGAAATACAGCAAGCGGAACAACTTAACCTATAATAACAGGCCGATCGTAAACAACAGCGCTCGTCCGCGAACAGCTGGTGAATACGGGAGAATAGAAAACTAATTTGTTTCATCCGCTCTCTCGATAGTGTATGTAGAGTATGCTTGAAGAAATATATTGAATTACCCAATATATTAACTGGAGTAGAGCGTTATTCCTTCGTAAAACACTTAAGAACTACCTAATATAGAGATATTATCCCTAATTGAATAATATCACCCATATAAAAAAATATTGTTCTTTATAAATAGATCAACATTGATTCGCTGGAGACCTCATCGATGATAAAAGATAACAAATTGACGTCAACAACGTGGGGCTTTTAAACATCCTCAAATTTAATTAATAACATAATAATAAAAGATAACAAATTGGCGAACCCAACAGTGTGCTTATGGTATAATTTTATACGGTATAAGGTATATTATATATACAGAAGATAAACGTTTCGTAACAATATATATAATGTCAACATGTTTACAAACATATTCTAAATGAGATTATTTTTTATAGTGACTTACCTTTATAAAAATCTCGTTGCACTCATGCTTGATTTACATGTGGATTTACCACGTGGCGTTGTTGCCAACCTAACATTTCTTGGTGAGGGTCCGGATCCTTTTAAGCGAGCACAGAGATAGAATGGTTATTGAAAATAATAACTCGGATAACATTTGGTTAAAAAGACTTGTGTTTAATGATCTGAATATTTTGAATGTTTGCAAGAACAAAACAAGATGGAGTCTTGATCAAATACAAAACAACATGGCGGCGAAGTATTTTCGCTGCATTAGCTCTAAGTACATCGCAATTACATACATATTTTTTATCTTCAATTTCCTAATTTATTATCAAATGAAGTTAGAAACATACTGCAGTCTAATATTTATTTTGTTACGTAAACTGGATCACGTAACGTGAACCAATGCTTCGTGTTCTCTCTATATGTGCCGGCACATGCACACACACTCACATGGTTCCCACAAATTATTTTAGAGGTACATTCTGTTTAATAAATTTGTTTGAGCTCAAAATTAATGGGTTGTAGTTAGAATTTCGAAAAGGTTTACTTTCCTGAGTTCGTGTGTTGGAAGATCGACTCAGACGTGCCTCATGTTCCAGTAGGTGTTCGGCCGGATTCTTTACTGGTTCCTTTTATACTGCCACTGACTCTAATTTACATTTTATTATACTGTTAGTTCTTTAACTGGTTTAACTGTTCACATTTTGTTACATTTTTACCACTTTTGAATAATTTTACTGGCAACTGCTGGCCAGCAAGTTAAGTAGCGTGCTGTTGCACAGACGGTGTTGTTTTGACTGGGCAGACAACGTGGCGTATTTTCCCCGAGTGGAAGGGTTAATGCGTCATTGAATCTATTGTTCTCTGGCGATGACGTCTATGTTTTACGGTTCAGTTATTACGTTTGGCATTATTATGATGACGTTTTTTAGGAGTGGTCGGGTCATTGTTAAGAAACTCACTGTCGTTCGTCACGTAGGCCAGTTGACCTTGAGGCAACTCTTCGTGAAGTATTGTCTGCTACTTGAACGGGTGCACACCCTACATCACGTGCACATAATATGCTTGTTTCTGCAATTTTATTTCTTGACAAATGCTGTTTTGTGTGATATGTGTGTTTTTGGTTTTTAAACGTCTGATGATGAGGCATACGCCTTGAAATGCGTAATGTAACCAAGTTTGAGAAGTCACACGGCGGACCGCATACAGGTAATCACTTACTATTATATGAAAGTGACTTGGATACCATTACGAAACATGAATGTTAACAATAATGTAGCTCCATATCCAAACATATTATCTGTTTAATCATATACTATTCATTAGATAATCTAAATCTCATAAATTATTTAAATTCATCATCATAACCTTAATTAATTAATTTATCTCCATTATTTAATTCAATCAATCATTTAAAATTTTACAATTACTTTAGTTACCTTAAACTTCACAATTATTCTCATTACATTTATTTAGTCTGAAAAAAATGTTATAACTATTATTCAATCAACTCTTATTATCTACATGGTTTAAATAAAAATAGATATAATACACAACATAATGTCATACAAAAATACCTTGACATTAACACACAAAAATATACAATCCAACTTATTATTTGTTATCATTGACCATAAATCACTCCATAAGACAATCCATTTCAAAACCACACTGTTCACATAATTAAATGTTCATAAACAATAAAAAACTTATCCACCATCATCAAATAACCATCTAATCTTAGGTCTATACAAATCATTTTTTACTGATTCTCAATGTGAAGATTATTCAAATTTTTATAATTTTCAACAATACTATTATAATCAATATGATCACTCCATATCATTATCTCATATAATTTGTCACGATTGAGTACGGTCCTGTTGCCTTTAGTATTATCTGTTACAACCAGGTAAGTTATAAAGTCATTATTATCATCATCGTAGTTATCTACTACTACACCTGTTACACCATAAGGTAAGTGCTTGTTATCATTGTTATCATCATTTTCATCTACTACTGCTGTACTTATTACTTCGCAAGGTAAGCCTTTTCTATAATCAACTCTCTCGTTATTTATTTTCTCTATTAACTCTTTATAATTTCTCCCAACCTCAAACAATTCTATTTTCCTATCACCATACCTCTCTCTCTCAAAATATCTCTCACCATAACACCAAGTCACACTCTCTCTCTCAATATATGCAGGGGACACTACAACTTTACTACTGCACCACCTATCAGATGCACAAAAAACCAAGGGACAACTATTTGCAGACCATATGTCTCCCAAATACACTCGTGAAGCCTTTTCTTCACCCCCAACTACAACATCACGGGAAAAATTTACCCCCTGCAACCCCTCTACCTGTATACTATCTCTCCACTTTCTCTCTGACTTATCAACACACGCTAACATTCCATTATTACATTTTACTCCCTCTAAAATTTCACCAGTACTCTCTATATTCACACCATCATTCTCTAACACCATATTTTTACTTATATTGTCATAATTCTCACCCCTACTTACCTCATTATTTGTCATCTGACTGTCTTTATTTATGTTTAATTTATCTGTTTCTCCACTATTCTCTACCCCCATTTTAATCTCATAATTGTCCTCTACTTTATTCATTTTCAATTTATTAATAATATCGTCTACTCTGGCAATTTGTTTATCAAACACCTGATCGATCGCTTCTATGATTTGTTCTTGAATATTTTCATAACGTGTCTGAATTTCATTAATTTGTTTATCAAAATTAAAATTTTGTCTCTTAATATCGTTTTTCACTTCATTAAACTTCTCATAAAATTTGTCAAACTTTTCATCAAACTTTACACTCTGTGCTTTAAATTTCTCATCAAAATTTTTAAACTTCTCATCAAATTTGACATTTAAGTTATTATTTTGAGCTTTCATCAACTGGAATAAATCGTCTAACGACACCTTACTAATTGTAGGTGTTGACTTTGCATTCACTCCACTCATGATCATTGATTCTGTTTCCATGTCAGTTAAGCTGACACTTTCATCATTGTCTGCCATTTTAAAATTTTAAATATATTTCCTTTCCTTTTAAAATATTACTGTATATCTAACATATAATCAAACACAACATAACCTAATTACTTACGTATTACGTTACACATTAATTCAATACCCATTCTGTCTCTGTCTGCAGGCTTATTTATATAAATATTTATTTATACAAAGTCACAGTTTGGGCAGCCATTTGTTAACAAACATATTCCAAATGAGAATATTTTTTATAGTGACTTACCTTTATAAAAATCTCGTTGCACTCATGCTTGATTTACATGTGGATTTACCATGTGGCGTTGTTGCCAACCTAACATTTCTTGGTGAGGGTTCGGGTCCTTTTAAGCGAGCACAGAGATAGAATGGTTATTGAAAATAATAACTCGGATAACATTTGGTTAAAAAGACTTGTGTTTAATGATCTGAATATTTTGAATGTTTGCAAGAACAAAACAAGATGGAATCTTGATCAAATACAAAACAAAATGGTGGCAAAGTATTTTCGCTGCATTAGCTCTAAGTACATCGCAATTACATACATATTTTTTATCTTCAATTTCCTAATTTATTATCAAATGAAGTTAGAAACATACTGCAGTCTAATATTTACTTTGTTACATAATCTGCCTTTTATACTGCCACTGACTCTAATTTACATTTTATTATACTGTTAGTTCTTTAACTGGTTTAACTGTTCACATTTTGTTACATTTTTACCACTTTTGAATAATTTTACTGGCAATTCCTGGCCAGCAAGTTAAGTAGCGTGCTGTTTCGACTGGGCAGACAACATGGCGTATTTTCCCCGAGTGGAAGGGTTAATGCGTCATCGAATCTATTGTTCTCTGGCGATGATATCTATGTTTTACGGTTCAGTTATTGCGTTTGGCATTATTATGATGACTTTTTTAGGAGTGGTCGGGTCGTTGTTAACAAACTTGCTGTCATTCGTCACGTAGGCCAGTTGACCTTGAGGCAACTCTTCCGTTACTTATTGTGTTGTAGTATATTTGGAAAATTTTACCCTCACATGTTTGATTACATTTGATTTACAATAAAATTATTGGTTATGTACCTAAATTCCTTTACGGACCTAATGTACCGTTACAAACATTTGTTAACTACTATTGATGGGTTTTTATATATTTTTTCTATAACTTGTTACATGGTGGTATGATTAAATGCATTAAGGGAAAGTTTAATGTAGGATTGAAGTAATTGAGAATAAAAGAGAGTAATATGTGAACACAACCAATCGATTTGTTTACTGAAATAACCTTGTTCTGTCTCCCAAATATGCCTTCAAGGACGTTGGTTGAACTTTAGGTAAGTAAGTAAAGTTGACAGTATTGCAAGATGGCGTCCAGAATGCGGATGCAAACACAGCTAATTTTATATAGCAATTTAAATTAAAGTAAATAACATTACATAGTTAATTTAAGAGTCTGATTCAGTTTTTTATAAGTTTGAGAAAAATACAGAATCACATACAAACCTACAAACAAAACAGAACACATACTATCAAAAGACACACACAAAGAACAAAACAAATTTGATCTACCTGGTATTTACAAACGAAACTGCTCAGACTGTAACAAATTCTACATAATCCAGACAGGACGTTGCTTCAAACAGAGATACATTGAACACACAAAGGCACTACACTCCACCACCGAATCCACCTTTGCAAACCACCTCATTGAAGCAAACCACACATACACAAACATAAAGAGCAACATGGATAATCTAAACATACACACAAAAGGTTGAAAACTAGACACTCTTAAGCAACTAGAAATTACAAACACACAAAAACGACATCCTAAATGAACAGGCACAATTCAAATCACACGTACTATTCGAACATATCACACCGCACACACACAACATTGATCTTTCAAACAACAGCGCCGTCACCAAGAACAAGATGGACAGCGCTCCAAGTGACATCCTCTGACGAAGCTTATAATAAGTGAAAACTGGTTCAGGCTATAAGATAACAATTTTATATTTTTACCAATGAAAAACTTATGTTCCGAGTCAGTAGTATTATACTTATAATTATTTATTTTAAATTCTACATATTTCTTCTTGTTCATTTCTAATACACTTCTATTTCACCTCTGTCTTCATTCTATGGTGTCTTCATCTTATAGCCTGTTTTACTTTCACAGTAACCATCTCTACAATGGTCTACCCACAAATCTTCTCCCACTTTGTTTATAGTTCTCTGTCAGCTTAACTACTCTCTGATCTTCCATTCTGTAAACATTATCCACCCATTGTTTTTTCCTTTCTTCTATTCAGACAAATCTCTTAGCCAATAACATTTACTTGGCTTACAAACTTCCAGCTGTTTGTGTTAGGCTTTTCCTTCCCTGTTATTCTCCAGCAAATAACATTTACTTGGCTTACAAACTTCCAGCTGTTTGTGTTAGGCTTTTCCTTCCCTGTTATTCTCCAGCATTTTGTTTGTTTTTCAGCATAGGTGAGAAAAAAAAATACCCGATAGGCATCAAACAGGTAGGCCCCAACCACAATAGTCCGCCTCGTGCGGCCCCGACCTCCAGTTCTCCAAATTTCCACTTGAAAAAATATATACTCTGGATATAAAGAATAATGAAAATAAAACTAAACGTGATATGAAAATAAATGTTTATAAAATGAAACGAACGCCTGTTTCATCTAGTTTACCAGCACATACCATAAGTACAGGAAATGAACTCCAAGATACTAATAACAGGACACTAATAAAAAATATACTGCACAACGGTGGGTTATTATGAAATTTGGGAAACACTATATTGTAAAAACACAAAAAACGTAAAACAAAAACAAATGACAAGCCTGAACAGAGTAAGATCAACACAAAACATGAGTCAGTTTTTAAAACACTAGGCACAGAAAACATTCACTACGCAAAATGTTCACTAAAACCAGTGGACAGCATGGCAACAATTTTGCTGACCATGGCCGGCTCTAGTAGAAGGCCAGAACATTAAATGTGGCAATGTTGCGTCTGAGGCCTATAAGCATAGTGTAATAAAATAGCTAAAGTGAACATCTTATATTTTGATTTAATTTTTATAGCAGTACTAAAATCATGAGTAGGCCCATTTATAGCTAAATCTAAATTGTAGGTTTGTGTGCACTTAGTACTAAACGTTTAAGTTGAAGAAATTAGTGAATTAGTGTTAGGCCTAATGAATTAATTTTGTTCGAATTATTGAATTCGTATCATATGAATGAGTTAATTAGTATATTTCTTAAATAATATAACAGTATTTTACATAATCAAGTTTTCATTTGAAAAAAATAAAGACTTAAATAACCGGCACTTAAAAAATGATGCGATTTGATTATTGAAATACATAAATTAGAAAATCGTCTAGTCAGCCGCAAATGTCAACTGGTTTCAGTGTTGCCACGTTTAATATTCCAGCTTTCTACTAGAGCTGGCCATGGCTGTACTGAACCACACTGTTACCAACTAACAGTATAAATTCCATCCCATTTACAATTACCTCAACAAATGGAGTGCGAATATTCCTGGCAATTAGCAAACAAATTGGTTAATTTAATGTCTAAAACATGTGTCACAAAAGGCTTCAATATATATTGACAAGTATATTATTGTATTCTCACCTAGGCTTCCATGGCCGGTGTCCATTATGTTTTTGAAGTCTTCTTCCGGTATGGACCGCATCAAAAATGTCTTGTATGAGTGAAACGTTGTCATATGAGACATTTTTGACACGGTCCATACTGGAAGAAGACTTCAAAAACATAAAGTATATTATTAATAATAACATTAATAAAATATAAACATGTATACAGTAGATCTGTGAGTATAAATATTGTATATAATTGTCTAACAGGTGTCCTGCTCCATTATGATGATGCCACTCTGAAGGATTTGTATTTCTTAGATCCACAGTGGCTGTGTGATATGTTGGCACATGTTGTCACCATTCGTGAAATCAACCCTTTTGCCAGAAGTGGTAAGGTATAAAAAACTGCAGTACAATTTATCTGATCAAAATGTTGCATAAAATTTTGTGTAGTATGTTGATATGAAGTTATGTTGTTATAACTGTGAGAAAAATAAGAAATAAATCTGTCAAATCTTTAATCTAAGCCAATAAAACACATTCACACGTACTCAGAAACAACATTGGGTTGTATTGGTTTGGTGATGTTATATTTTACAGACTTATACTCAGCATAAGGAAACTAGTGATACCAATGCAAACAAGCACACAAACATTTTCTTGTTCATGTCTGAGGCTTTCACGGCCAGCTTTATGTTATGAGAACTTTGGCTTCCCGGGCTGTAAGACTGATGTCTCAGGAGAATGTTGGCTTCGCTGTGTTGCCCTATGTCCATGGGGTGACTGATTGTATTGGCAGGTTGCTGACCAGGTGCAGCATGAGACCAATCTTCAAGCGGACCAAGACAATCCAGCAGTTTCTGAGACCAGTGAAGGACGTCAGAGACCCACGCTCGTTGTGCGGAGTGTATGGGGTTCCTTAATCGTGCAGCCAGTTGTACATCGGAACTATGAAACGCAGTGTCCATGCCCACGTTGATGAACATAGCTGCTACTATCATTTGAGGCAGCCAGAAAAGTCTGCTATAGCGGAGCACACTCTTGCCAATGCCGACCATCACATAGTCTTTGAAGAGACGAGGCTTCTGTCATCAGTGAGTGCATATTTCCCTCGCCTGCATATGGAATCTGTCCAGATTCAGAAACATGCATCTGTTACCATGAATTGGCAGGGTGAGTCCCTCTCATCGAGTGCTCTTTGGACGCAATTTTGGCAAACCAATTAGAATTTGCCTTTCTTCTGATTGGCTTGTGGTGTCAGACAACAACTTTGTGCGGACACCAAAAGTTTATAAATATTGTAACAAGTCGTTGCTGTCCATCTATTTCTGCAAGAGTGTAAACGTGTCAGAGTGTAATTTGTGTATTGTGTCTTACCAATCCGTCGTCGCTCGGTAACGTAACTTACGCTGCTTGAGTCCGTCGCGAACGTACGAATAACCAGGTATCAAAGTCCTTACCTGAGGTTCACTAGGGGTGTATAAATCCCAGGTGGCGCCAAATTGTTTATTTTAAACAATTAAAAAAATTAGTATTATCGGCGATTCCGCTCAGGCGGTGTGGAGAATTCAAACTGGTCCCGCCGCTTATCGATTTTTACAATCAAGCCAGCAGTTTGCTGTGTTTACTGCTTGAGCGCTAGCCGCCAATTCATAGCTGTTCGCTACAATGTACAACATTAATAATACACTTTCCTAATGAAAATAAAACACATTGGTTACACACAGTATTGGTTTATTAGTTAATGGTTATTACTTTTTCATTGACACAGGTTATATTTGGTTTGTTATATTAATTTGCACCGGCCATTAATCTAAGACAATTTTCTCTGGGTTTTGACGTATCGATTCTGAACGTAACAGAAACACCGTAATTGCGTTTACCGAAGTAGTATACAAATATTTTCGTTCGATCGTCTGGATTCTTGAGATTACGATAAAAGGATTAGATGCAATTACAATAATAAAAATACACAACCTTACAATATTTCTACTTAAATATTATATTTGTAGCTATAATTTGTTTTTTGGAGTATAGTAAAAGTGTTTCAAAGGTTCGTAAACTAACAATAGGTTAATTTTATAAGTTGACAAATTTTCAGTGTCTTAGTTTTTTATTTAATCTTTGAAAGAGAATAACTTCAGTTAGTGATATTTCATAGTATAGTGAGAAATATTTAAAGTGCGTTTTTTCGGAAATTTGGGTAATTTAAATGATACTTAACAACTTAGTAGACTGGGGGTAAGCAGTTGGTCTGGTAAAAAGGACTGGAGCTGCAATCGTATTTTTTTTTCAATTGTTTGGGCTTCTGGCATCTTTTTCAATTTAATTGGAGTAATTTATTCACTTCTTTTTTAATTAAATGCTCTTCGACATCAGTTAATTGGTTTCAGTCATCGTCTGCTTCCTTCTCGTTCATTTTTGGTAATTTGGTTAACTTTTATAACATTTTAAATTAAATATTTGGTTGTGCAAAATTTGGCTTCTGTTTTCCAAGAGCATCACTTTACGAGTAACGATATTCAATGGTAATTCCGTACCTAACGGCAGTTGCTATGGTTACTAATGAAATCTGATTGGTTAATTTGGCAAAATTCCATTGTTATCAAAATTTGAATTCTTTTCAAAATCCTTGTATATCTTCTGATTGCTTTCATTCCGTTATCTTCCTTCCTAAGTATTGATTATTATCACTGTTATTTGTATTTTCTTCCAAAGATTATTTTGGTATGCCACAAGATTGGGTTATTTCATGTTTTATAATTTTCCAATTATTTTAATATTATCTAATTACATTTCTCTTTTAATATTATTACATCCTTATTCTAATATTTTGCTTTTAATAAGATTTACAATTTATCCTTGGTTGATTATTCACCTCGGATTTGTTAATTACTTGGTTATTTTCATACAATTTGTATTTGTTGGTGTTTGACAGTTAGGCATTTCTTAATCCTAAGTAGCCATTACTGATTTTTACTTATTTCATATACATTACATCTCATTTTAGCCTAGAGCTTTATTTTGTTCTTATAACTGGTTTTGTTACCTATTGATGTGTTTTGGTTCTGTTTTTGTGTTATTTGTATGTTACTACTATTTTATACATCATGTATTGCTAATTATTTAATAACTGGTTTTCTCGTTTTCTAAGTCATACATTGCTTTCCTTTCTTACTTATTTACTCCGCCAATGTCAACAATATGGCTATTAATTACTATTTTTTTATCACATAAAATACAACATTTAAGTCTATGGTTGGTATAATTACCCTAGCCATATCCTATTCATAAGTTTGCTTAAACAATTATTTAACTTTACTAAAAATGAACTTTATCTTGTGAAAAACTTACTTTTTTCGTCGGACGCGTTTCGGCTTAAGTATCCGCCTTCTTCAGCTTTTAGTCAGACTGCCATCATTTCGTAACGGTTTTTGTGTGGAAGGTGTAGTGGGGGTGGTGTGTGGAGGAAGGGAATTGGTGCAGGGATTCAACTTGATGTTTGTTTTTTGTAAAATTGTGTCAAAAAGTGTATGTGATTTATATTGTAATTGATCGTTGAGTATGTTGTTTGGTTGTGTTGTGTGGTGTTTATATATTTCGTATTGTTCAGTTGTGTTGAGTTTTCGGCCTTTAGGTAAGTAATGTAAAATTTCGAGATTGGTGTCTATGTTGGTGTAACTGTGGTTTTCTGTGTGTATGTGTGTGGCAGATGCGGAGTGTATATTGTTGTTGGTTAGAGCTTTTAAATGTTCAGAATAACGGGATGAAAAAGATCTTCCTGTCTGGCCGATGTAGAAACTATTGCAGTCATTACATTTTAATTTGTAAACACCTGTTTTGTTATATTTGTCTATGTCTGTGTTTGTATTATTGATGTGTTTTGTAATGGTATTGGTTGTTCTGTATGCTATTTTGTATTTGTGTTTTCTGAATGTGTTGGCGATTTTGTGTGTGTAGGAGTTGTGGTATGTGAGTGTGATGTATTTATTGTGTTGTGTGTTGATGGTATTTTGTGTTTTGTTGTTTTTGTTTTTGATGCGTTTGTGTAGTGTGTTTATTAAATTAGGGTTGTAACCGTTTTTGATTGCTATGTATTTTATTGTGTTGAGTTCGTCGGTGTAATCTTGTTTATTTAAGGGTATTTTAGTTAGTCTATGGACCATATGGTTGAAGGCTGCATGTTTATGTTGTGTTGGGTGGTTTGATGTGTTGTGTATAACCATGTCAGTTGTGGTTGGTTTCCTGTATATTTTGTACGTGTGTGTGTTGTTAGTTTTGTTAATTGTTAGGTCTAGAAAATTTATACTATTGTTTTGTTCAATTTCCAGTGTAAATTTTAATTTGTGGTGTATAGTGTTTATGTATTTGTGGAAGTTTTCAACTTGTCTTGTGTTGCCTTTGAATAAAAGTAATATATCATCTACATACCTGTGCCAGTATATAATTTTGTTAGTGTATTTGTTGTTGTTTATTATGTGGTTCTGTTCTATGTTGTGTATATATATTTCTGCTAGTATTCCTGATATGGGGGAGCCCATTGGGAGACCTTCTGTTTGTGTGTATATCTTGTTATTGTATGTAAAGTAATTTTGTTCAGTTATTAGTTTGGTCAGTGTGATGATTTCTTGTATGTGTGTTTCAGGTGTGTTGTTTTGTCTGAGTAGTTGTTCTAGTGTTTGGATGGTTTCTTTGATGGGGACATTAGTGTATAAATTGGTTATATCAAAAGATGCCAGAGTTGAGTTATGTGGGATGTGGATGTGTTCAGTTTTCTTGACTAGGTCTATGTTGTTTTTGATAGATGTGTTGTTACTGAGATTAATATTTTCTCTGATTATCTTGTCTAGTTGTTTTGCGATTTTGTGGGAGGGTGCCTGTGTGTTTTTTATTAATGGTCTGATGGGAATGTTAGGTTTATGTATTTTTGGTAATGCATTTAGTTTAGGGGGGTTAGGTTTTATTTGTTTAAGGTATTTGGCGCTTTCTGGTTTGATTATATGTTTTGTGTTGTTTATAAACTTGTTAATCTGTTTATGAAATTTTAGTGTGGGGTCTTTATTTATTTCCGTTATATTATTTTCGTTGAAGAAATTTTCGATTTTAGTGTTTAATTGGTGTTTGTCCATTATGACGCTAATGTTACCTTTGTCAGCTTTTATTTAACACTTAATATGTAATATTGGTGTACAATTCATTACCTTTTATTTTATTTTTTGGGTGATAAACAACCTCACCTCTTTTGAACTTACTTCAATAATCATCCCTTATAACATGGGTGTTTATTGATTGTTTTAAACTTCTTATTTTATAAATACTCTTTGCCTTCACTCCATGGTAACACTATCTGATTACTCTTTCATGGGGTTCTCACCTTTAAATTCTATTATATACTTTTAAACTTTACAGTAAGATTCTTTTCTAATCAATACAGTTAACATCACTCTTCAGTGTTCATTACTACTTAATTAATGGTTTATTTTAAATACTGTTCTTAACACCTTTCTTAAATATTATTATTGTTCACTATTAAACCTTTAGTGTTTGTTACTTTTTTACTAAGTGTTTAGCTTTCACTATTTTTCCTATTGCTATCATTGACAATATTTTTATTTACTCATCACTTTCACTTTTAAATTATCTTGTGTTTATTATAATTTATTTAGTGTTTTTTCTCTATCATTTTACTTTAGCGTTTTTTCACTTTCACTATGGGCACTTCTTAAACTTTTTATTTAAGTGTTTATTAGTGGGTAATCCCTATCATTACTTTTCTTTGTCACTTAGTTAATTTCAGTTTATTTCTCACTATCTCAATATCTCTCTCTTTCTTTACACATATTATATATACTTATTAATTTCATGTCTTTCTCTATTTCTTACTTACATATACTTCTAATTCTTTGGCTAGTGTATTTTTATTTATCGGGTTTTATCAATGATTAATTACATTTGTCACTCATTCAATACTAACATTTATCTCTTATATAGGTTCTTTACCGGTTCGTTTCCTTTATTATATTTGATTGTATTATTTCTCCCTTCTCTATTCTCTACTACTTGTCTGTGTTTTCTCGCCTTGTTTCATTTTATTTCCTTTATAGTTGGTTTGTTCCCTTTTTATTTTCATTTTTCTTCTCCTTCACTTCTCATCTTGTTTCCTTTTATTTTGGATCTTATCTGGCCAATCTCTGGGGTTGGGTCAAAGTCGTTTGTCTGTCAGTCTAGTCTGTGAGTTTCTTTAATAATCACTTTTAGTTTATAATTCTTCCTCCTTCTTTCTTAATTACATTTTATATTTTTATTCTCTTCATTATTTATTTATTAAAACATATTACTTTTTAGCATTTCTTACATACTTATAGTTATCAAATATGATCTGAATTTGGCGATGTTATAATATGGATGTCGTACTTACGGCCACTAGCCTTAACCACAGTTCAGTGGTCACTGACTACGAAACCTTTGTCAGTGTTTTGTAGCCTTCTGCACTGAAGATGCCCGTTGAAGGCATGGCTGAAACATTTCCACAAAACAAACATGGACCACGGCCTTACAGCCCGGCAAGCCAAACTTCTCATATACAAGTAAACTTTATTAATTTTGTTGACAGTAATTTGATAGGGGTTTATGCTTTTTTCAGGTGTCATGAAGTTGGATGACCTAAAACATGTGTTTAAGTCATCAAATATTGGACCGGTTGATACCCGTGGTTATATAGTGAATCTCCTAAATAAATTTGAAGTAGCTCTGACATGGGACAACAGAACTTTGTTGATTCCCTCCCTGCTACCAGCTGAGGATGACATTCATGCTGCTTCTGTTAAAGTTAAGGTGAGTAGACCAGAGACTTCTGGGACTCTGTATAAAAATAAAGAGTTGAAGTTTATAAAAATTAGATTAGATAAAGCCTGCAAACTTACCAGATCCACTACTGTTTTCAATGTTTTTAATGTGTGGCACAGAAAAACTGGTAATGGTTTCTTTTTACTTCCATGTTCCATAAGGAAATGGAAGTATGGTGATCGCAAAAAAAAAATCGTGTTCGAGATAAGGGCTGAATCTGATTGTACTACCCTCAAAACATGAAGAAAAGTCATTTTTCAAAAATTTTTTTGTGTAGAATTTTTTCTATGGCGAACATTAACTGCCGCAAATTCAAACAGAATCAAATAATTTTTTACAAACAGAATTATCACTGTTGCACTGGATTTCCGATCTAACGATGAGCTGTGAAGCGTGTAAGCGCTAATCGGAACAATTTTTCTATAGTGGTGTGCAACAGTGATAATTCTGTTTATGATTAATAACCACAAACACAACTTTCTTAATTAAACTTCAAATAATGTTTTGCATATGTGCCTGAGTTGTAGAGGACTCGAAGCCTGTTGATTTTGGTGAAGATCAGTTATGGGGGAGGGGTAGTTTACCTGCAACATTTTACGTTTTAACATGAATAATGTACTTAAAAATTCATTTAAAATTTTTCAAACAATGGTAATTGTTAAAATAAAAATAATTTTGTTGCCAGACAACCAGGTTGTTCGGTTAGGAGGAAGGGGTAGTTGACCTGCATTGTTTTGTGTTTTAACAAGAGTAAAGTAATTTAATTTTAATAAATAAGTGCCCTGAAAATAAAATCCATTGTAAAGTGGTAAATGAGATAATTTTAAGCGGGATGTGTAGTTGAAGGGGGAGGGGATAATTTTTTGAAAATTGCTATGCTGAAATCAAAGTACAAATAATTAATTTTGAAGGATAAGATACCTTAGAAATTACATATGATAAAACTATTACTCTATGAATGTGTAAATATCATTATTGATGGGGATTGGTTGAAGATTAGAGATGATTATCTGCATAGTTCAGTTTCTTTATAAGAATAAAGTACCTAGTTTTTATAGATAAAGTGACTTGAAAATAACATTATGTTAATACCCCATAATAACAAAAATATCTATAAATAGTGAAATTACTTATAGAGGGTAGGCGATACTTTTATTGAGATTATCGAACCGAATTCAAGTAAATGATTTTAAATATAAATCTTAGAACATGAAAGTCGTGTATGGTTCTCCATACCGATATTTTCATTACCATTTCATAAGTGAAAAGTAATTTTTGTGTGAATAATAAGCTTCTTAAAATTACAGTACAATGCATTTCACAGAGTACAGATTAAGAAAGAATGATGAACAGAAACCATCCACCACAAATACTGTTAGGTGCTACATGATAGAACATGTAAACACGGTAAACTAATTAGTATAGTTCATATGTTATATATAAGTAAAACTAAATATTATACTCAGTCAGGTTTTTCATGTTAGCAGTCTCCATCACTCCAACTTTGTTGTTTGGCAGATCACTAAAGTGCTAGCTGCTGCATTATGCTGAATGAGGCCTTTGGTGTCACCACCATTATCAAGTTTAGAAATTTGGGTTGTTTTGAACTCGATAATGGTGGTGACACCAAAAGTCTTTGTTCAGCATGAGACAGCAGCTAGCAGTTCAGCAACAAGTAACAAAGTTGGACTAAATAATATAATTTGACATGATGCACAACAAGACTTACATTATAGATACAACCATGGGGGAATTAACATTACGTGAACATAAAGTGGAAGTAAACAATTAACATTGTTTTTACTAAACTTGTATAGCAGCCACTAAAACACATATACACTTTCCATAAGTGCTTTCAAGCCTCTCGGCTCCACTACCACTAAATTGTGTTTATCTTTTAACATTGTTTTGTTTTGTATATTTTAGTGCTAATTTGACTCATGCAGTCATGTCATTGTTAGTTGGTTGAAAATGTTTCTAGATACCAGTCAGGTCTCGAGGCTGGGCTGTGCGAAACAAGAAAATTTCATCATCATCAGCTACAACTCACGTAGGAAACTCATCGTTTTACAGTGGAAGCTCTTCAACTGGTAGGTTTAATTAGTATCATAATTCAGTTATAGTTAATTATTAAATTTCATTCTGAATATATTCTGAATTAATTATGTCATTATGAAAGTTATACAGAAAGTAAACAATCATTTTATTATAAAACGTTCAAAATAAGTTGTAATTAAACAAAATTTATTTGGCACTTAGTGGAAAACTTGCTCTACTCTTCCACATAGTCTCCAAACAAATTCAAATACTTACGTACAAGGGTACAAGCGTAGTATAAAATTATAATGAACACGTGGTATAATATTCATGAACATTTGACCTTCCTCCATTAAATATGATATGCCATTTATTTACAGATGATTCATTGATAACGTTATCACCATACAGTTCTGTTATTTGTCTATGAATTTCTATAGGACAAAACGTTTTTGCATTCAAAAAGCGTATCACACCTCAGGCCTCATACATTGTGGAATTTTCGATTTTATCAGACATTTTAAAGGCATGCAAAAAACTGACAAATATCCACAATTCCTCGCTGCTTGGTTGAGACTGAACTAGTAGAAGGAAAAGTTCAATGGCATGGTGGCTGTGTTGGTGGGGAACCTGCGTTATCTACCAAGGGCAAATGTTCGTTGCTTTTAGGATACCCTCATAAATATAAACTTCTGTTACCACAATAGATATAGTACTAACTGGAAATGTAGGTGCAGTCCATCCTACATGGTCTCTTGGGCCATCATAAAATGCTTTATGCCATCTGATAACCCAAATCTAGGATATGGCTCCATCTCCTTTAATGTGTTTTAACTCGTTAAATATTACTGTAACAGTGTCTTGAAGTATGATACTAAATGTGATTAAATGACACTGCCAATTATAACTTAACTTATTTTTGTCATGTGAGAAAAATGGGACTCATTCAAAAACTATGACCTAGTCAAATCTGGTGATGTTAAGAGTTGAAAATTCTTAAGGACATAAACATTATAATTATGCTGTTGCATTGTTGGTCTCATATTTTACCAATTTGCAGGTAAAACGTTCAGTCTCATTACTTTTTATACAAATCTTGTATATCTGTTACGACAATGAAGAAAAATTCCCTTAGAGTTATATTTTTATGGCATAAATTAAACGAAGCTACACTGCACAAAAGGTTATATCATGTTTAAAAATATGTTAAATTGGAATATGCTATAAATGTTTTTCACCAAACTGTATTAAAAATACATAGAAACAACATCAAAATGAACAGACACAATTTAAATCACACATACTGTTTGAACATATTACACCACACACACACACACACACACCCCAACGATCTTTTGAATGATGGCAGTGTGACAAAAGCAGAACAGACAGTGCTTGTAGCAGCAGCTTCTGATGTAGCTCTAACGGAGTGAAAACTAGTTTAGGTCATCAGGTAAACATTTTTAACAATAATAATTTGTGATCCAAGTCGGTAGTGTTATATATAGTTCATTTGTAAATACCTTCAATGTTAAATCAGATTCTGTCTTAGATTGGTTTTAAAACTTGTGCCAGCTCCTTATGTGGTTGAAACACTGTTTTTAATGGCCATATTTTCTCAACATACTGCTAATTTTGCCTGTGGTATCTTTTACATATGATGAGAACACTATATGGTTGTTATAATCTACTGTAGGTGTCTGTGAAGGTTTTTCAGTCTCCTTAAATGTTTTACATATAGCATTCATGTTATAGCGACATCATGGAACTTCATCATTGAGATGTTTAAATATATAGCATGTATATTTTTCTACATGTGGACTTATATCTCAAGCTAAGATAATCAATTTTTTGTATAATAATGTTTTTTTGTTATTGGTTTGTATTAAAAAAATTGTTTTTCATATTTAAGTTCTGATTTTTCTCAATATCTTCTAGATTCGGTGTCAGAGTTGGAACTAAGCCAGAGGTCTGACCCAGAAGTGTGTGTGCGACGGCTTCTACTTATGTCATACTTTCCATCCGGTTTCTGGTCCCGATTAATCACCAGGATACTCGCTGATGATTCTATTGTTGACATTGTCCGATCATTTTTTATTATGCCAAAAGAGGTATGTTTTTAATTACACCGTATGTCTGTATGTGTTAGAATAAATAAACAGATTATTTGGTATTAAATAAAATGATAAGAAATTTGCTATTAATATAATAATAATTAAAAGAAATTTAGCATTATTAATATAACTGAGTAATATGAATGCAGCTTTTAAACAATGTACAATTCTGTTTAGTTTAGGTGAAAGCAGTGATTTGGTACAATTCACATGGAATTTACATTTTTCTTTTAACAACATTTCTTTTCCATATATCTTCATTAATCTTGCGTTTTTTCCCTTTATTCTCTTTAATAACACCACTTTCCACAGTTCCATTATTACATACACTTTTCATATTTTAGGTTATAAACACTAACCTAAGCAACCAACTAACTTGATGAAAAACAACAGTCAGCTGATCAGCTGGCTGGAATACCCCTTTCCACGACACGGCGTGGCATAGCTCCTTCTCTCACCAAAGTAGTTGATGGAGTGTAACCTTATGTTTGCTATGTGTTTACAGAGAGAAGGGACTATGCCACAGCTCCAAATAGTTCATTAACATTCCGGTAGATAGTAGCAGTATGCAGAAATGCAAAAATCTCAATTTTCAATCATTTGTGGCATAGCCCCTTCTCTCACTGGATGCTTCAATTCACGTGTAATATACATTTTTCTTTTTATAATCATTGTTTTATTAATGTATGTATAGCTGTACAGCGCAGAATACGAATACACAATATGTTTAGTAGTATTCAATTCAATAAACATTCACTGATTATGTGAAAAGTTATAATTTTATTAGTTTTAATAGAACTTTTACTTGTAAACTAAACTTACTTTATTTTTCACTCAGACAGCTGTTTCAGAGTGGTGTCCTCCTTCATCAGTGAGTTGTGGATACAGAATGTGCAATCTGTCGGTAATTTCTAACCGTTTTTTGTAAACAGGTTGTGTGTGGTTGGAGGTGGAGGGGATTGGCGCAGGAGTTTTGAATTGTCGTTATGTGTTGTTTATTACTGTGTCAAGTAGTGTGTTTGATTTAAATTGTAATTGGTCATTTAGTATGTTGTTGGGTTGTGTTTTGTTGTGTTTGTATATTTCAAATTGTTCTGTGGTGTTGAGTTTGCGACTTTTGGGTAGGAAGTGTAAAATTTGTAGGTTGTTTTGTATATTGGTGTAACAACTACTACTACTTCTGCTACCACCACCGCCAATTTTTAATGAGCCACATGCGCGCACACGCCAACACATGCACAGAATTTATAGCACCTATAATTTTATAAGCACTATAATGAGAATATATTTGTTATGATAATGATGTACAGGTTACACAAGATGCCCGACTAGCAAAACTGTTGGATGTTCGGGCTGAATGGGTGTTGTGGCAGACTGGCATGGAGCTACGCTATTCAGATTCAGTATTATTCCGAATTAAAGAAGTAATTCCATCAATTAAGAACTCTGTTGACTACAGAAAACTAAGGTAAGCGTGTGTGTGTGTGTGTGATGGCGTGCACACATGCATATGTGTATGCTCTAAAACGTGTGAAATTAGTATTTGTGAAATAATATATATAAAACTTTCACAATGAACTTACTATTCGTTGTCACTTTCCCAAACGTTTCGAGGTGACAAGACGTATACTCCCACTGAAGAAGAGGAACATCACCTCGAAACGTTTGGGAAAGTGACAACGAATAGTAAGTTCATTGTGAAAGTTTTATATGTATTATTAATAAGTGAACGAAGAGAATGAATCAACAAGATAATTATTTGTGAAATGTTCATAATTTGGTTATTTTAACTTTTAACCTATTGCAGTATCATTGTAACCTTTTAAGAAATGCTTTTTAGAGAACTAATGATGTATACGTATATCATCATGACAATTAACTGTTTGTTCTTTTATTTTAAATTAGGACGAGTATATTCTAATGTATTTGTGTTAGTAAGTAAAGTAGTATTACAACATGTGCCTTTGTGTATCATAAGCATGTGACTGTTATGGTTATGTGAAGGGATACTTCCACGTTTCCAGATGTTCTTTTTTTTCAACTTTCCCTTTTACTAAACTGATTGAAATAGTCTCATGATGTGGAATCATGAAAGCTGTGTTTCTTTTATTGGAGGACATGCTGCATTTTATTGCATGCTTCACAGGTTAATACACTAATTCTTATTAATAGATTAATATCCTGTGTCAAATGAATCTTTATAAATTTAAGTATATTATATTAACAAGCATAATATACGAGGGCTGTCTAGAAAGTAAATTCCGATGGGTATTTAAGGAAACTAAGAATATATTTAAAAAACTTTTTTATTACTATTTAAAGTACACACCTTAAACTACTTTTCTGTGTAGTTACCATAATTTTTTAAACATTTCTCATAACGAGGCACCAGGCATTGTATACCTTCATCATAGAAATTTCCTGCCTGTGATTTGAACCGTGTATGAACAGCTTGTTTGAGATTTTTGGTCACCAACGAAAGATTTCTCATGCTTGAAAAAGTGATATTTGCTTGGTGTGAGGTCTGGTTTGTAAGGCAGACGATCAAATTGTTTCCAGCCAAACTTTGTGAGGAGATGTTGCATTGTAGCGGCAGTGTGTCTCCAGTTCCACGATTCATCTCAATGTCCCAGGTAAGCATCCTACGTCGGTTACTCTGGATAGAACTAAGCATAAATGTATCCATCCTGGTACCGTTGACTCGCTGACTGCTTCTTCTCTGTAAATATCGAAGATCTGAAGGTGAATTTAAATTGTTTTAATGTCTTTCGCATTCAAGAACTGAATCACATACCTACTATCGCACGCGGCGGGTGTCTCGAATTTCTTTGACATTATAAACATGTTTAACAAAGCTGACTCAGTGCGTAGTTGTTTACAAATGGCGTTGTTGGCTTGTCGACGAATCGACAAACTGGCCACGCATGTGCAACAGCATGATGGTATCGATACGGCGGCAATATTTAAAAATAGAACTTACTTTCTGATTAATCCTCGTATATTAAAGTATACTAGTGGTCGAAATTCGACCATAATTCATTAAATTTTTAAGTATGAACGTTATTGAGGTTCTTTTGTCAAAGAGTATACCTCTATAATCATTCCATATAATTTTTTTGAATTTTGTTCCATTACGTCAGCTGCGAGCGTGTACAAATACGTCATTAGCGTGTGTTGTTTGCCTTAATTCCCTGCAATACTTATGAAATTTAAAATTTAATGTTAGTAACAGTTGAAAAAAAAAACAATTACAGCTTGTATTCGTATTTATTTTTTGATATAATTCATTGTCAGTTTTAATTTTTTCATGTTATTATTGAATCAAATAAACGCTAATAAAAATGAGACTTGACATTCATAGAAGTATAAGATACATTGTTTTCAATTCCAGTGGATTACACTTCATTTTTGGTAAGGAACAAAATTCGAAAACAGTTTGAAGATTATCTGCTACAAAGCTTATATAATTTTTTAATTTTTTTCTATGCATTAATTTTCGAGTTATTTGAAAAATATGAAAGATAGGAAAATTGAGGTTTAGCTTGGCTAAGCCATATTTAAAAAGCAATAACGCGTTTTTTGATATTTCCTTGGGTTTTTTTATTGCCATACTGACCAGGTTTTGCCAAGGCTACACAGTTATTTTGCCTATCTTTTTCGAATTATATAAAATTTAAATAAAAAATTAATACAAAATAAAAAATGAAATAAAAAATACGTGCCTCGTATTTTTTCATATATTTTTCATTAAATCAAAAAAACCGTGCGGTTAAAAAAATAAATGTTGTCCATTGAACTTAAAATAGTTTAAGAGTGAATTTAATGATTCAGAACTTCTGTGTAAACGATGTTTTTTGTAAAAACTTTTTCATCATTTGCTAAATACCCTTGGCCATTATATTTGGAAATATAAAATCTCAAACCATCGAATGATCAAACTCTACTTGCTGCGACGTATAATTGACCATGTGTAAAAACTGGCTGCCTCAATAAAATTCCAATTTTTTCGAATGTTTGTCCTTGAGACTTATTTATTGTCATCGCAAATCCAGGTATAATTGGAAATTGAGTTCTTTGAAAGTTAAATGGTAAAACAGTACTGGAATATGTTAAATTTATACGTGGGATCAAAATTCTCTTATTGCGTGCATTCCAGTTAAAACTTCGCAATCAATAGCATTACAATGCATACACTTGATGCGCATTCTTTTTCCATTGACTAATGCTTCCTTAGCATTTAAGTTTCTGATCAGTAAAATGATGCAATTAACTTTCAATACTAACTTATGTGGTGGCAAACCACTAATAGTCAAAGAATTCAAAAACTCTACTGGATAGTTATTGATTTCATTGTCATCATCACAAATTATTTTATCGTAGCTATGATATGTTTTCTGTTCACCTGGTATTCGATTAAGTATATCAGTATTAATAAAAGTACAATCATCATTTTTAGGTGCTAAAATAACTGACTTCAATATGTTATCTGAGAGTATGTTTTCGGAAATATTTCCATACACCTCATTAATAATATTATTTTCATCTCCTATTAATTGCTGAGGTATTTCAATATTTTCACCAAACTGAGGGAATTGTGGGGCTTCATCATTACCAATTTTTTTCAAGAATTCGACAAATTCTATTTCACTTGGTAAGGCTCTCATATTTTGAGTAAACGTTGCTTTATGAAAATAAACAAATTTATGCCAACTCGTGACACAATTTTCAATTAAAGTTGCACGTGATCCATGTGGGACAACTGGTAAGATTTGGCGAAAATCACCGCACAGAAGTATCGTTTTCACTCCAAATGGTTTATGTTTATCATTTTCATCGCATAGATCCTGCAATAATCTATCTATGATTTTCAACACTTGCAGTGGGCACATAGAAATTTCATCAATAATTATCAATGATGATGAATTTACGTAACGTCCATAGCTACTATTTGCGGTAATATTCGCTACAGAATTTTTCAAAATGGGTATAGGCAATTTAAACACATTGTGTAAAGTTCTACCTCCAAGTAATAGAGCTATGCCACTGAACGCTGTTGCTATGCAACTAAGATTAAGCGAATTTAATTTGTGAATGATTGCTGTTTGTGTGAATGTTTTTCCACAACCTGCATGAGCGGTTAAACAAAAAACATTAGATCCAGTATCATGGTGCAAAACTTCACGAATCACACGATCAATTAGATTACGCTGTTCAATATTTGCAGTTTCATAATGCTCACAAAACAGAAACTCTTGTTCTATTGGATCAATAGCATTTGCTTCGTCTGTTCTCTGCGAATATGTGGGAACTGGTAAACCAAGTTCTTGACATGACAAATTATGAACATTCAAAATATCTTCAATTTCTAATAGAGCTGTGTTAAAGGATACTTCTTCGTTGTAATCTCTCAAAAAATCTTCACTAAGCTATACTTTAAAGTCATTCCATAATGCCGATGCATTGGCTGGCACATTTAATGCACAAATGTAACCAAATAAATTTCGCATTTGTTTTGGTGAATGTAATTCTTTGCTTCATTTAAACATTCGCGCCATTCATTATCATTTGAAGCAATGCCGCGAGCATGGCACGCTTCAACAAAAGAAGTGTGTATAATTCCAATGTATGTTCTACCATCCTCAAATGATTTTGGACCACAGACATGTAATAAAAGCAATCATAAATGGAAAAGTTCGATTCTTTTGGTGATACTACATATATGCGTGTAATGATTTTATCACCTCCACGCCTTCTCTTCTTCCATTTTTTTTTGGGAATCTTCCCACACATAATGCAAAGGAATTTCAATATACTTATATTCATGCGCTGATGGATCTGATCGATTCAATTCAAAAAATGCTAATAATTTTGTTTGTTTTGCATTTTCAATTGCTTGACGTTCTTGCCCTTCTCGAAAGTAAACATTCTGTCTACGCGGTAAATGAATGTCAAGTCTAACAATGACATGTGATTGAAAATGCATTGGTAATTCATAGATGCGCCATACAGCTTCAGTTGATCCGACATAACGGCCATTTAAAAAATTTTGAACTTCATCAATTTGTATTTCTTGACCTGGTTCATTTCTCTTTGAACCTAATTCAACAGATGCACTGTCATACCCTTTATACACGTATTTATAAATGTATTAACACTTTTAACTGTAGTGCATACTTCAACATTTATATGGCAATTAAATTTGGCAAGTAAATACGGATTGTATGGTACAACATAACGATTGTCGAGGCAACTACCGCGAACTTCAGCATTAATACCATTATCACGCCTTCTGTATAATGGATATCCATTTAATGATTCACATGTAAATTCATTAAATGGTTTTGGATAATCTTTTGTGCATTTTCCATCTCTCATACATACAGAATTTGGATTAAGTACACCGCATGGACCATGCATCATGTGTTTTACAACATATTCATGTAATGTAGGATGTGTTTGAATGTTAGGAATCTCCACAGATACAACTTTATCAATATCGGTAGCGTTAACAATTTTATCTTGCTCATTTAAAGAAAGTAAAATGTGAGCATGAGGCAATCCTCTCTTTTGAAACTCAATTGTATAAATGAGTGCTTCAACTTTACCGAAGATTTTTTTAGTGTAAGGCCCTCAATTAATGCTTTCAGTTTGGACTTGAATACACGTACAACAATATCAGGTCGAAAATTAGCTGACTCACCTACACCAATATTGCTAACTATTTCAGGCCAACTTGGATTGCAAGTCATTGTAATAAACAAAGAAGGCTTTCCGAAATGTTGTACAATTGACATTGCATCTAAATAATTCTGATACATATTTCTTGGAGATCCATTGAATGAAGATGGTAAAATTACTCTATGGCCAACGTTATTGGCATTGGGGTTCAATTCTAAATAATCTGTTAAATTGTTGTAAACTTCAGACCTAAGACTTGTTTGATCTTGTCGAATGAAATGTAACCTTGTGCCCTCTATTCTCACATACATATCAACTATCCACTGTAGAAATAATTTTTGTGAATGGTGCAACATGCTAAAATCTTCTCTAATTGCAAGTCGATAGGCTGCATACTGAAGCATGGTTAATTTATTTCTGGGCGGTCTTGAATTAGATGTAGTTGGTACATTATGAGAAATATTGATATGTCACCCAGTATCACCATTTGGAAAAAGTAATGGATACGCTAAAGGGTCCAATGATGAATCCAAAACAGAGATATTTTTAATGGTACCATTAACTTTTGAAAACGAAACCATATTTCGTTCAAAGGGTGGCTCACCATCAACTGTACTAAATATTACTGCTACATCAGTTTGAACTGCATCATTATAACGGTGTAGATCTAAATCACGATTTACTTTAATGAGCATACAAATTTCTTTATTTTGATTTTCAACTCTCTGACAATGATCTTTCATTGCAATGAATGACCGAACGAAAGGATTAATGGGTTCCAATTCAAGAGAGATTTCGCGCATTATATTGTTATTGCATGTTTGATTATAGTGTTCACGTAATCTATAATTGACAGCAGTGTCAACATCATAAAAATATAATTGCGCATAACATGGTGAGCGACCATATCCAGCAGTCATTGGACCTGATCTGTGATAAAAAACATCATGTATTTTAAAATGATACACTCCACGCGTAACTGTATCCGAAATTTTAGCTTCTGAGCTAACCATAGCAAATGATGAATTGTATTTACGAATGTTTTCAAAATAATGTTTTGACTTTGTTTTTTTTGAAGGTTCATTTGAAGTAAGTCCATCATACAATGATTTAAAGTATTCATTTTGACTTAAGGCCGGTAATATTGCTTTACCCTTATGACAACATGAAGTGAATGCAGTCCTTTCACCTAAAGTGACCTCAGATTCGAAATGTTTTGCATTGCTCCAAATGCATTAATCCACAATCAAAAGTATTAAAATTTCTTGGAATGACATTCAGTGCGCATTTAAATGTATCCCTCAAAATAATTTCATCATTTTGTATACTATTTACACTATTTAAATTTGCATTTGGTCTATTATCATTTTGACTTTCATGCGAATATATATTCCTTCTTCTTTGTCTCTCACTCCGACCCGTCAATGTTCTATGTCGAGGCATAATGGAAGTAGGTGCGAATATCTGAATGTAAAAAAAAACATGTAATGAAATTACTGAAACTAAGATTAGACAGGGTTTAATTTAAAAATAATAAAATGTACTCACTTTTTTGAAACCACCAATAATAATTAGGCGAGAGTAAGTCAATTCAAATTGCTGCTACAAAATTTTCCTTTTGCAACAGGTGTATATTAAGCAAGCTGTATTTCACTTTCAACTGCACATTAGTATATAAAACACAGATATCTAATATACAAAATATAAAATATATACGCTTTTTTGCCTTGACATACACTCCACAGACTATTGAAAAAGGAACATTTGAAATCACACAAAATTCACAGCTCATTCAGTCAATCTGTCAGTAATTATTTGTTGGCAACATTTTAAAATTCTTTGGCGACAATCTCTACTCTGTGCGACTGTTTGACCACAGACTATTATGTGTTTGACATTGGCAGTATGAACGTAAACAAACGACAGACTATTATGTGTTTGACATTGGCAGTATGAACGTGCACTAAAATGAAAAAATTATAATTTTATTGCCTGGCAACAAAATTATTTTATTTTTAACAATTACCATTGTTTGAAAAAGTTTAAATGAATTTTCAAGTGCAAATGAATGTTTTATTTTATTTTATTTAATGTATTTGTAACACATATTATATATAAATTTTAGCTTTCTGCACTCCTTCTCCATATAAACTTTAACTATGCCAAATCTTACACTCCTCCATGCGCGCAATATGCTTCAAAAGGGGTACAAAGTTTTCTCTTTGTAACACATATTATATATAAATTTTAGCTTTCTGCACTCCTTCTCCATATAAACTTTAACTATGCCAAATCTCACACTCCTCCATGCGCGCAATATGCTACAAAAGGGGTACAAAGTTTTCTCTTCGTGTATTAATATATAGATATATAAACATTAAAATTAATTAAATCCTTAAATTTTTAGTGACCGTCAATCAATGAATGTTGTAGTGGATGGTTAGTGAGGATCGGTCAATAATACAAATTTTAGCTATTTTGCGTCGACGTTTCGACAATATTTTGTGAAGCTACAAATTAGTGTCACATAAAATTTACTAATTTACTAATAAACATTGAATAATTATCAGGCGCCATGATGGAAATTTGTGCAACAACATATGATATTAGGCTTACCTTAATTAGGTCCAAAATTCGTGTTAAACGAACCAGTAATAGCAAAATGTACCTGAAATAATTCACTCGTACTTGTATTTTTTACCAATGACCCTTTATTCAAATCACATATTCCCATATATTATTACAAAAACAAATTGTGCCAAACATTTACGCCTCGGGGGTGTTCCCATTTATCTGAACATTAATAAGAAATGAACATTGTAAATATAATAAACATAATGAAATATAGTATATATAAATATTATATAGTTTAGTATAATATGCTAAACAATACCTGCACAACCCAGCACTATAAATATTTAGGTCACTCTCTCTCTCTCTCTCTCTCTCTCTCTCTCTCTCTCTCTCTCTCTCTCATTCTCTGGTACAATTTTATTTTATGAGCTCATTATTGAATGAATTTTGAGTTGGTCATTATTACACAATGATGTTGATTTACTTGAAATAATAAAAAAAATATTGGAACGATCTCACCAAAATATTGGACAGCTACTACTTAGCTGCGGTTGTTTTTCCGGTAGAACGTCGCACACCGCGAGTTCGTCGACTGTATTAATGATTACATCTTCGCTGATTACACCTTACCGAATGGTAAGGTGTCACTGTTATTAAAACACTTTTGTTGTTAACCACTTTTGGTGGTGTAAAAGCTAAAATTCACACTTAGTGAACCTCTTGCCGGCCGGCTATGTTCACAATCCAGGAGAAAATGACACAGAGTCTTTGTTTAGCATTGCGTAGGTGGGGCAAAAACTACGTCACCAGGCTTTTGTTCGTTGTTTACAGAAATGTGCATTCCTTCCACTGACATCATCAGGGCTAGTCACGTTATCACTATCTGTGACATACGATTTTTTGCTGTGTTTGCTGTTTCACAATGAAAGCGATCGAAATCCTGTCAATTCCCATCTGCGTTTTATAAAATAATTATATAGTCCACTCACCAAAACTTTACAGGGATTATGAAATATTTAAATAATTATTACCAAATAATTGTTAAAATAAATAAATACAATAATTATGGTGTTTTGTACCATGTTTTTATAAATTTAGAATTGTACCATCACAAACCCCCTCAATGAAAGATTTTGTGCCGAAGCATAAAAACTTTCATTGACACATTCGTACTTCCTAAAGGGATCAGTCAGGATAGGTCGCCACAACCCCCTTACAATTTATATAAAAAGAAAATCAATAACTCACCTGTGGTCTGATGACGATGACAGTACCTGCATGACCTTACTGGACTTCTCCTTCGAGATCCCAACACCATAAGGCCAATCAGGCGCGTAACGTTCCTGTTCTGACGCGCTGGCCAGCTCAGGATCACCGTCATAACATCACCAAACACTGAAACAATAAATTAAAATATCAAAATAGTGGCTTGGTATATTACTCTATCCTTAACTGATCTGTTTCCCCTTAGCTATGTGCTGGTTTGCGTTAATAAGCACTGGGTTTGCTTGAAGTACTAGAAATATAAATACAAAAAATGTAAAATACAAGAATTATATAGAATTGCCATTCTCTTCATGGACTACCCTTAATTGTAAAAATTGTTTCGATTCCCATCGATAATAATTAACTCTTTGTTTCATAATTAATGTAATTATAAAAGAAATAAATATTTAAATAAAACATGGAAATCCCCATTTAAATCTCCCAAATATTCAAACATGGATAAAACATTTTATAGAAAAAATAATTAATAAAACCTTATTGAAATTAATATTATTATTATTATTAACAGTTAATAATTGGCGCTGTTAACAATATTTACCCCTCTTTCTCCTCCACACACACTATTTCCTATACATCATGTTAAATTTCTATGTTAATACATAAAACATAATACATAATACATCATAATCAACATTGATACATTAATACATTTAATACATTGAAATAGTTAATTCACATTTAATCTTAATTAGAATTTACACATTCTATCTATTTAAGTTTGCATTTAAATTATAAAAATTACAATTTAGATTAATTCTAATCTTTCATTAATTAGCCATCAATTATTTATCATGATTATAAAATTTATTTCAAATTATTATTAATATTCCTATTACATTCTTATTAATTCATCATTCACTTCTTATTACCTCTATACTCTGAACTTTCTACCTAACCTTTCACCTTCTAATCATTGTTTAGTCTGGGTGACTCCTGTATTCTCTATACTTTTACTTATTATAATCTTACTCACCTTCTTCTAACTGACAACCAAATTTACCTATCATGACACCAATTTCTCAATTATAAACACCTTTCACTAATTTCATTCCGACGATAAATCCTATAGCACCGCGCGTCTTTGTACAGAGATGGGTGTTCCCTAACTGGCTATATACATTCATAATATTTTGCCCTTCCAAAAAATTCGGCAAACACTCCCTTAAACTACGCTATTACCTGCCACAACGCTATACGTTGGCTATTCCTTATCACCTCACCCCCACTACAAAATATCATCAGCAACAAATAAATGTTTAACCTTTACTTTACTCACCTCTACAAATAATCATTAACTACTGTGTCCCTAAATATCTAATACTCTCTTTGTATTATTTTCTTTAAAATTTTAACTATCTGACTACATTTTCATTAACTAAATAACTCACCTGTCTCTATGTTAATACACCTAGGCTCTATTCCTGTTTAAACACTTTACCTTACTGTAATCATTGACAATTGTATTATAAAACTTATCTCTCACCTACTCATAACAGTACATCTCACTTTTCAAATATATATATTCTTCCTTAAGCATTTATTATTATTCATTAGGATTTACCTTCATTACAAATTAAATAATAATTTAACTTCATTAGAAACTTTCTATTACAATTAATAATTTACAACTTCTGTTACAAAGTTAGTACAACTTTCTTTTGTACCATTTTAATTCAGTAATTATTCTTCAATTATTTAAAAATTTTCACTTATTTAGTTAAACAAAAACATGTTAACTGTTAATTATTGAAACAATTAAACTTGCCGTTACATACATGGTGTACATAAATATATAAAAGTTACCTGTAATACACAACATCAAAATACATAAATACATTGATATTAACACATATAAAACAATGAAATATATATATATATATATATAATCCAAACACATTATTTTGTCATTAATCCAACATCAGTCCATATGCAGTCCAATTCAAAACCACTGTTCACATATATTAAATGTTCATTACACAATAAAACAATCTATCCTCCATCATTGAATAACATTCTGATCTTAGGTCTATTTATCTTATTGTCTAATAAATAAATTTTATTATTAGAAACATTATAATCATAATAATTATCAACCATTTCATATTTATTCACAATTTCAATATCATATATCAAGTCACGATCGAGTATGGTTCTGTCTACATCAGTAAGATCATATGTTATAATCTTGTTATTATCGTAATTATCTCCTGCTACATCCATTACTACCACAGGTAAGTACTTGATATCATTATTATCATTATCTATTATTATTTCAATTTCACTGTTACTACAAGGTAAGTATTTACTATTTTCATCCACCATCTCTACTCCTAACCTTTCTACAAGTTCTCTATACTTTCTATTTACTTTAAACATTTTTATTACTCTCTTTCTCTCACCATATCTCTCACAATTCCTCTCTACACTTTCTCTCTTACTATATTTCTCACCATAACACCAAGTTACACTCTCTCTCTCCAAATATGCAGGGGTCACTAACTCATAATCACTGTACCACCTATGAGGTACACAAAAACACCAAGGAACTCTATTTGTAGACCTTTCGTCTCCCAAATATAAATTTAAGGAACTCTCGTCCTTCTTAAAAATACGTGAAGACTTGACTTCACCCCCTAACACAACATCAAAGGAAAATTGTAACCCCTGCACCCCTTTAACAAAAATACTTTCTCTCGGATCTCTCTCTAACTCAACACACTCAAACACCTCATTTTCACTCATAATACTCTCATTATCATTTTCTAATATCATATTATTCTTACTACCTGTAAACTCATTATTCAAATTATCATTGTTACTTACTTTGTTAGCACTTAGACTAATATTATTTTCTGTGAATGTATCATCATTACTACCCCCACTATTATTCTTGTAATTCTCATCTACTTTACTCTTCGGTATATCAAATATCTCGTCTACTAATGTTACTGTTTGTTTCTGTATATTATCGAAATGAGCATGCATTTCGTCTATTCTTTTATCAAAGTGAGAATTTCGGCTTTTAATTTCTCTCTTTATTTCGTCAAACTTCTCATTGAAATCACTTTGAATTTGAACATTTTGTGTTTTAATTTCATTGAATTTAACATCAGAATCATTCTTTTGAACATTGAATTTAAAATTCATGTCCCCTCTCAGTTCATTAAAATTGCTACACATCATGTTATATAAACGTGTTAACATCTCGTCTGTTTTATTTTCTGACCTAGTTGAGATGGATGTAATGACTTTCTCTGTCTCTACATATGCAAGCGTATTAGGCTCGTCAATCTGACTAGTTTGTGTTGATTGGACATCCATCTCACTAGTCAAATGTACATCAGTTGTACTGATTTCTACTGTTATATTGTCATTAGTACTCATTTTTGTTATTTTGTCTTGCTAAAACATATATGTTTATAACCTAGGAATTTAACCCTATTTTACTCACGTG
The DNA here is from genome assembly GCA_034769895.1 of Magicicada septendecula. Classification (NCBI taxonomy): domain Eukaryota; kingdom Metazoa; phylum Arthropoda; class Insecta; order Hemiptera; family Cicadidae; genus Magicicada; species Magicicada septendecula. The sequence goes on from CM068375.1 coordinate 407,370,564, forward strand.
TTTGCGTACTTTCGCAATTACTTCAGGTAATTATTTCGCTTTCCTGGTAGGTATTACTCCACATAAAATTACGTTTTATGTCGAGTCCCTGTTCGGGCACCAAATGTGAAGCTACAAATTAGTGTCACATAAAATTTACTAATTTACTAATAAACATTGAATAATCATCAGGCGCCATGATGGAAATTTGTGCAACAACATATGATATTAGGCTTACCTTTATTAGGTCCAAAATTCGTGTTAAACGAACCAGTAATAGCGAAATGTACCTGAAATAATTCACTCGTACTTGTATTTTTTACCAATGACCCTTTATTCAAATCACATATTCCCATATATTATTACAAAAACAAATTGTGCCAAACATTTACGCCTCGGGGCGTGTTCCCATTTATCTGAACATTAATAAGAAATAAACATTGTAAATATAATAAACATAATGAAATATAGTATATATAAATATTATATAGTTTAGTATAATATGCTAAACAATACCTGCACAACCCAGCACTATAAATATTTAGGTCACTCTCTCTCTCTCTCTCTCTCTCTCTCTCTCATTCTCTGGTACAATTTTATTTTATGAGCTCATTATTGAATGAATTTTGAGTTGGTCATTATTACACAATGATGTTGATTTACTTGAAATAATAAAAAAAATATTGGAACGATCTCACCAAAATATCGGACAGCTACTACTTAGCTGCGGTTGTTTTTCCGGTAGAACGTCGCACACCGCGAGTTCATCGACTGTATTAACGATTACATCTTCGCTGAGGTGTCACTGTTATTAAAACACTTTTGTTGTTAACCACTTTTGGTGGTGTAAAAGTTAAAAATCACACTTAGTGAACCTCTTGCCAGCCGGCTACGTTCACAATCCAGGAGAAAATGACACAGAGTATTTGTTTAGCATTGCGTAGGTGGGGCAAAAACTATGTCACCAGGCTTTTGTTCGTTGTTTACAGCCTCGAGTTGTTTACAGAAATGTGCATTCCTTCCACTGACGTCATCAGGGCTAGTCACGTTATCTCTATCTGTGACATACGATTTTTTGCTGTGTTTGCCGTTTCACAATGAAAGCGATCGAAATCCTGTCAATTCCCATCTGCGTTTTATAAAATAATTATATAGTCCACTCACCAAAACTTTTCAGGGAGTATGAAATATTTAAATAATTATTACCAAATAATTGTTAAAATAAATAAATACAATAATTGTGGTCTTTTGTACCATGTTTTTATAAATTTAGGATTGTACCATCACAATTTATTGTCATCTTCAGGACCTGTGTATGAAATACAGTAGAAATATCAAACATAATGAAACAATTAAATATTTGGGTGAACGTGTTGGTGATATGAGTGTGTGGGTGCGTATGTATGTATCATTTTATATGTGAAGACTTATGATAGTTTGTTTACATCTTCAAATTATCTTTAAGAAAACGAGCAAATTATAGTATGAGAGAACTTAATTTATACAGTATTACAATTTAAATTACTAACTGTAATGTTAATTAATTAAACAAACAGTAATCAACAATTGGATTTTAATAATATAAAATATTAATGCAAATAAAACAAGTAGTACCATGTGTTTTTAGGCTTCAGCTGAAGCAGGAGGGTATTTGGTCCGAAGTTAATTTGAACAATTCATCTATATTAGAAATCCTGTTACCACTAGATACACTGGTCATAAAGCGACCTATCACTGATGAAGACGAACCTATAGGCTATCAAGCCATCGTTTTAGACCCATCACCAGAGTGTTCAGCGCAGTTGTTGGCTCTGGCAGTTGACCATATTGATATTCTATTAGAAGACTGGTATCCTACATTAGGTGAGTATTAACACATATTTTAACTTTGTTCATATTTTCTCAGTGTACAGTTATGGACAAAGAGTTACCACAACAGCTTGAAAACTTATGCACACCTTATGAATAAAGAATATTGAAGGGTGAGACAGTGACATGGGTGGTTATAAGTGATGGATTTCTCCACTAATGTTTGGGTGTGCTTAGGAACATATGGTAACAATCACAACTTTCACCCATAGGTTATTATGGACCATTGGATGAGTGAATAACACGTTTTTGCTATTAAAGTGTTTACAAAATTGGTGATAATTTTATGGTAGCACAACAGTCTGTTTTGATGCCTCTTCAATATCCATTGAAATGATGTAGTATCATCAATGCATGCCATTAAAATCTGGAGGCAGAATTTTGAAGCAACCAGTTCTGCTTTCAGAAAAATCTCCAGGTAAACATGAAACTGTACATATCCTGAGTTAGAGCTGCTGTGTTATGTAGACTTCAGGCGTATTTAAAGAATAAGGTGTTAAACAGTGTGAACACCAATAAAAGGTGTTACAATTACTGTGTGCATATTATGTCTCATAATGCGACACATAAAATGTAGACTTCAGGAAACTCTGAATTAAATTGGTAGCCTCCTTCAGGACATAGCATTCAGATTTGAATAATTTTTTATGCACATTTTTAAATGCTATTATATATTGTTATGACAGTCTCACTGATTATCGTATGCTACAGTGGAAAACAAAATACAGACACCAAAACAAAATACAGACACCAATGAAATCACTAATTACCAGCTTTAATTAATCACAATTGAATAATTTGTAATCAATTCTTACAATAATTCAAGTTAAATTTGTCCACACACAATAATAATGTCAAGTAACAGAGTTCCACACTAATTATAACATAGTAAACACTTTTCACTAAGCCTCAACAATGACTTGATCCGCACTAAGGAAGTCCCTCAGGTAAATGACTGACAAAGCCAGCTGCTCTTGCTTACATAGGTCGTGTTGAGGTTCCAGAATAACTTTCCATCCTTACTGCGGCATGCCAGCATAATTTCAAGTGCTCTCCAAAACACTCTGGAACGTACTTTTGTGTGGCCTTGACTGATGCTACAACTGCTCGTCTAGGGGAGGATGCTCTTGGTTGTTCGAGAGGGTTCCATCGTTACAGTATAGTTCAGTCAGTGTAAACGTTCAAGTGAGAGTCGAAAATTGATTGAATTTTTAAAGTCCCTCCGTGTTTACTGACTCGTTCTTTTTAAATTTAATAAAAAGGCAGTCTGATCAAACGCAAAAACTAGTTTATTTTTAGGGAGTTCACTGTAAGTAGAAGACTATATCAGAAATATTCTACTGCAAAAAGTGACAAAAAAAGAAATGTATTATTGATGATAAAATTGACATGTTATTCTCTTATGTACTGTAATTCTTCCTAGCATGCTATGCCATGTCAAATAAGTTGTATCTAAAGCTATTTCTAAGGCTAAGTTGTTTCTAAGCATGTGAAGTTGTATCTAAGGCTAGCTGTGCTGAAAAATGAAACTGACTGGCTGATTTAGTTTTAGCAGTGCACAAATATAAATGTGTGTGTGTGTGTGTGTGGCGGTGTGAGAGAGACAGACAGACAGACAGACAGACAGACAGAGAGAGAGAGAGAGAGAGAGAGAGAGAGAGAGAGAGAGAGAGAGAGAGAGAGAGAGAGAGAGAGAGAGAGAGAGAGAACATTTGAGATACCAGATGAATTGAACAGCTGGATTAATTTGTTATTCCAGGGACAAGATTTGTGCACACTTCAGAAGGACGCTTCTTAGTGACTCGTCTTGTGCCTTGTCCACGATGCCTGGCCAGTACACAGGAAGCAGAAACAGATAACCCATGTGCTGGAGGTAAACATCACTTGGCCCCACCACATTTAGCTGAGGTAAAATTAAAATATATTTTATTATATGGTAATATTATGAGTGGAATTTCAAGTGTAGAGCAACTGTATTTGTGGGCAATTCAGACGCTGCTGGATTTTTACACATGTTCATTCACCTCAATTTTTAGTGATTGTGAATGCCCGCTGTTCGTGGCGTACTGCAGTCTTCCTCTTCTTTAAGCAGCGGTATGTAGAGCCCGCTGCCATCCCAGTCGATGTCCATCGCTGGTTTTTCTTTTTTCACGGACAAGAAAGCGAAGAAAGTCCATTCTTCTCTTCTTCCTTTTCCTTCCAGCTGGCTTTGCGTTATCTGATGAAAATCACGATTTTTTCCCAGCCATGCTATTCTTATTCCTAATTTTTGCTGGTTGCAGCAAACCTATTAGATGGCTGCTATCTTCTGGTCTCTTCTGATCGGCGCACTGTAAACTCATCCACATGCCCGCCAGGTGTTAGTGGCGACTTCTCAGCTGGTACCGGGAGCAGATGTTTGCCTTGCTGCCGTCACAACTTCCCCAGGTCTTGAATGCTTCGGTGGCCAGCCTACTACTCTTCTCTGGATCCTCGTACTTGAGGCCATGGTATGTAGCAGTGATCACCAATGGCAACGTGCACCTCAGAGCTGCAGCGAATTGCATCAACCCTCGCTCTACCTCGAACCCGGTGTCCTGCTGGGTGAAGCTGTTGGGCACCATGTTGGTTTGTGGGCCGGCTGGTAGCTCGCTGGCGTGGCCGTATTGAGCATCCACAAGATGATCACTGCCCCATGTTGGGCGCCACTTATCACAGGACAAATGGCTGGTACCGGGAGCAGATGTTTGCTGTGCTGCCATCACAATCTGCAGTTCACACTTTCAACACTTACCCTCTTTTTTTTTTATAATTCCCTGACAGAATCATTTTCATCAATATTTAAAAAATGTGTAACAACCTAATCTTTCAATAAAACAGTGCATATAATATATCAAATTTAAGATTGATTGAAGCAGATTTCATACAGTATTTTAAAAAAATTTTCAAAGCTAAACATTAATTTACTTAGCAGTTATATTGTGTACTCTAATAGATAATTTTTACAATATATTGTTATGTAATACGGAACATTCTACAAGTATCTCGACTATCCCAGCAGAGCCCAGCTGTAATTTGTGTGTGTACATATTGTTGCTACTTTGAAATGAAAGACAATTACATGACACTTATCATGCGTCAACAATCGAGGCTATTTCAGACCGATTGGTTGGTGCACTCTGTTCAAGGGCAGACAGTTTGCACGGTTTCTAGTGGTTTTGTGAGTGCCTGTAATACGCAGTGTGCTCAACACGTCATCCAGAAAGTGACCAATTATTCTGCCATTTCAGCGGGGTATAAATATAACCATCCAGCGATCGACAGTCAGTTTACTTCGGGCGTTTACACAGTGTGACTCAAGTGGCGATTTATTCAAGTGAGGTTCGAATTATTGTGGCGAAGCATTATTGTATTATAATTGTGTGGGACTCTATTAGTTGACATTATTATTACATGTGGACTAATTTTGTTTGAATTATTGTACAAGTATAAACTTGTTGATTACAAACTGTTATTTGTGATTAATTAAAGCTGGCAGTTAGTAACGTGATTGGTGTCTGTAATTTTGTTTTCCACTGTATGATGCGATGATCAGGGAGCCTGTCATAACAATATTTTATGTCTAACATAACATAAACCTGATGACATATAAATGTTTTTTTACACAAAGAATTAAAATTATTCTTAAGCTTGTGGGTATGAAATAGTTATAACATCTGGGTACACATAGCCCTATGAAATTCATCATCAGGCTCATGCTCAGGAGCATGTGTATACAGTAGACTCCCGACTATCTGCCCTAATGTGGCGGAAGGGCACGCCGGATAGCCCGGAGTTCTATAATTACTCACTTCCTGCCCCACCCATGCCAAAAAACAATGAAGCACACCAAAAAAACAATTTACATAAGTAACCAGGAACAGTGACAAACGTATCCCCGCACTTGAGGGGGGGATCCGCACTTTTCATGTCGCAACTTGTGTTTTGAACACGCCATCGTTCAAAAATAGGCCGGATAGTCGCAAGCCGGATAGTCGAGAGTCTACTGTATTTTGCTTTCATGCCTGAAGGCTCGACCAACCAATTCTTGTGATAAATTTGTAAAGATTTCTCTATGCCTTACTTTTACGTCCTTGTGACATGAAGCTTAGGCACTGCCCATGTCATCTATGGAGGTGAATTGGTTCTTGATGGTTTCGGGAGTGAAAAGCAGCTGTGTTTAAATTTAAAGATTTTTGTATAAATAACAAGAAAACAATCCTTCTTACAGAAATGTAATTGGAAAACAGCGGTAAATTGAAAAAATAAGTAGATATATGCTTGTTTAATACCAATAATATAAAATGGTGATTAATATATAAATAATATTAATAATATAATTTCTTGTGATTTGACTTTTTGTGTGGACATTACTGTAGATCTGAGATACTTCTCAGTGAAAAAGTACCAAGCCCTCTTTTTTTTTTTTTGCCAGGTGTGATTTTGCAGTTACTATTCTAGGAAAAGTTACAGTGGAATTGGACTTGGGAATGATGCTGACACTAAAGGGCCCATTGACAATGTAGCAAATTGATGTCAAATTTTTTCTTAACTTTAAATAAAACTAACCTCACCAATGTAATTTCTTAAGACAGTTTTTGTACTTGTTCAGATAGTTTTTAATAGTTATTTTAGTTCCAAGATTATTACCATATTAAATATTCTACGGTTTTACAAATTAACATTAAAGTTTAATAAATAAACTTTGTTAATTTAGTCTTAAATTAACATTAAATAAATGACATTAATAAATAACATTAAATTAATTAACATCTTAAATTAGCATAAATACAAAAACTGAGGAAAGAATCATTCTAATAGTTTTTTTTTTTTTTTTTAAGTTGTGTAAATTTAATATATTTCTGTTAAGGTTCTGAGTGGAGCAGAAATGGAGCATTCAGGTGGAAAGCGTGTTAGAAAATCACAAGAAAGCTATACATCAGATGGGGACAGTGGGGTTGGCCCTGACAGTGCAGGATCGAGGTATTTTTAGATGTAATAATCTTAGTAATTTAGGATAGTGTGCTGTTTGTTTTAGCCTGCTTATATATTTGATATCTTTAAGGATGATATTTTTTGGGTTTCCTTTAATGTTAGGTTATGCCTTATCAGTCTAGCCACTACTTCATTACAGGACATTTTTTTATGCAGTTCCTGTACCTTTAAGATATCAGTCTCAACCAATTAACTATTAATTATAATTTAGTTACAGGCATGTCCAGATGGCCAGGCCTTAGATTGCTTAAATCTTTATAGGTTCCTGGATTTTGTTGTCCATGACATCAACGGACGGACAGTTGATTAACTAATTATAAATATATAACTACTAACTCGGATCACTAATTTTTTATTTGTAAAAATATAAAACTTTTACCCTGTATTATATAATAAATAAAATAAATAAAAACGCCGTCATTTGGAAGATGGCCTTTCTTTCAAGGCGATGTCCCTTGATCTTTCAAACGATGTCGCTGACGCCAAGAACAAGATGGACAGCGCTCCTAGTAGCAGCCTCTGACGAAGCTTATAATAAGCGAAAACAGGTTCAGGCTATAAGGTAAAAATTTTACATTTTTACTAATAAAAAACATATTTTTCTGAGTCAGTAGTATTATACTTATAATTAGTCAATCAACAAAATCATGGATGACATGGATAACAAAATCCAAGAACTCGAAAAGTCATTTTTAGATAGATAATTAAATATAGTAATTGTCCTGTTATAAATATGTACTAACGCATTACATACATTTTTTATTTATGTAGCCGCAAGACATCAGTAGAAGGCCATCCTTCTTTAGCTGGAGTTGATCCAGAGATAACAGAAGGACCTCCACAATACTCATGGATGGTTGAAGAGTGTATCCTTGCTGCTTATGATAAGTCAAGTATCAGGTGCCCTGTCCACGGTGACATTTCCCTTGCACATATAGCCCCAGACACGGTAAGCTACATTATCTATTGTATTAGTACATCACATTATGTAGCCTACTAATTATTTAGTGTTTATATCACAATTATGAATAGTAAAAAAGACTGTATACAGTTTTATGCCAAAAATAATAGTATTATGTCCTTGAAGTCCGTAGAGACCAATTCGAAATATTTTGGTTGAAATTTTGACTTTTGGTGTCATTTTAAAAATCTTCAATTTTTGGCTAAAGGTGACAGTACTCTATCAGCTGTATAAAAATGTTCTAATTGTTTGGGTAGTTGCATGTAATTTTAGTAAAATGTGTAGGAAAAAGAAAAAAAAAATTGAACCCTTCTACAGGTAATTTAGGTAAGGTGGTGCAGAGATATTGTGTTTAGAAAATAGCCTAAAATCTACCTTTTTTGGTCCTTTAAATGGCCTTACTTGGAACTAGGGGACCTAGACGGCTAAAATTTTGGTTGTGCATAATTATCTCAGTATGAGCAAAATTGGTGACTCACACGTGCAAACTTTCTGTGAAAATTAATGGATTCACTCATTCATACGTGTGTGTGTGTGTGTGTGCATGTTTTAAATTATTTATACAGAAAATAAAGAAATACATATATCTTTTCTTTGTAAGTTAACCTTGAGTTTAGAATTTCTTGCAGTAAATGATTAAATGTCACTTGCATAAGAAAACGCACATTATTTACTAATAAATAATCATTTGTATCAATTAATTTATGTGTATATTTAAGATGTTCCTTGATCTCGGTGAACGACATCTGATACGACCAAACAGTATGTCACGAGGAAGGCTGTTAGGACGTGGTGCGTTTGGTTTTGTTTTCAAAGGGACATGTCGTGTTCGAGGATCAAATGATACGATAGACGTGGCCATGAAGATGTTACAACCAGTACCACCAGGACCTAATGCTAGTAATTCAGCAATTATTGCTTATAAGGTAATGTTATATATATGTGTATATAAATCTATGCTTGTTTTAATAGTGGTAACTCTAATTATGTACTTGAATAATTAATGGCTTTACTAGACCTAAATAATTTTTTTTTAAGATTGTACTTTGTACGCATTATCTGTTAATGATATATAACATAATTTCTTCTGATTATTTTCTTTGTAATAAAAATAATTCACTATATTAACATATTAAGTGTTACCATAAATATTGTTACAATGGTCTAACCGATCGTCATACGGTCAGCGGCGGATTATCCATTAGGCCCGGTAGGCCCGGGCCTAGGGGCCGCAGGCCTTTTTTTTTGCTTAAATTATTTTTATAGATTATTTTTCATAATGTTTAACAAAAGCGTTTTACAGTTGCAAATCGCAATTTTGATCTAATGTTAATTTATAAATTATATAAAACTAAATTAAATGTCTCAAATTCTTCCCATCATTTAAACAACGTTCTCTATTGCGTCACCAGGTGCCACTAGCTGCTAACAGTCATCGAGGATGACGCATGGCATCATTCTCCAACCCTGGTCCCAACCTGTATGTACGACCGTGTGCCTGATCAACAAAGCAGCTGTTTGTTTTGAGGTTATTGTTACTGGTTAGCCTAGAAAGTTGGGAAAGTTTTAGTTCTACAAGTCTACAAGTGACAAGTGCGTTGTATTAACTAGTGTTGAATGTTTTTGTGTGCGAAGTGCGATTCTGTGTGAGGCTAAACGCTTACAGTAGGCATCTTAATCAAACTCAAACATGAGTAAAAATTTACACACCGCAAGTGGAGCTTACAAACGTAAGTTAAAAAAAGCTAAGGACGATGCTCATTTGAAATCTTTGCAAAAAACAGTTAAGTTAGATAAGTTTTTTACAGCTTCAACGATTTTGCAAAGTATTGATTCTGAAAATACTGTTTTAAATGATAGGCCTAGTTGTAGCGTTAACGAATGTGAAGTTACAGATTCTGTAATGGTTTTGCAAAATACAAGTACTGATCCTGAAAATACTGTTTTAAATGATATTCCGTTAGATTCAGAAGCACGAGCACAGTCTAACTGTAATGTGCAAGGACAAATTCTTGAATTTGATTTAACGGACCCAAATTTTTGGGGACCATTAACAAATGAGCTAAAAGATAAAATTGTTAAAAGCCTACCACAGGACTTGTCAAAAATAACTGACTGTGATTTTTTGAAATCTAAACGCGTTTATCCAGACAAGACAAGATATGCCATGAATTAATTCCATGTTCAGCACACTCACTGAATTTGGTGGGCACGCACGCAGCTAACTGCTGGCTTCAAGCAACCAAACTATTTATGTTTATGCAAGAGTTATATGTGTTTTTCAGCGCATCAACTTCAAGATGGGCAATAATTGAAAACATGATAAAAGACAGTAACATCAAGAAAAAACTCTTGCCCAAAAGACTAAATATAACCAGATGGTCAGCCAAATGGCATGTGTCAAGAGCTTTACTACTTCATTACTGGGAGTTTTATAAAGCACTTCAAGATATTTCTGAAAACCCACAAGAAAAGCCAGAGTCCAGAGCTGCAGCAGAAGGATTATATCTTTTTTTTTTTTTGAAGAATAGAAATAGCGATATTACTTGTATTATGCAATGATATTCTGGAGTGCTTTAATGCGGCAAGTAAAACTATGCAAAGCATTAGTACTGACTTAGGAATTATTTGTAATCTATACAAATCCCTTTCAGAATATGTACAAGGATTACGAGAACGATTTGACTATTACGAGATAAAGGATATGGAATTGTGCAAAAGTGAGGCTGCTGACTACGATCTAGATTCAAAGAGGACAAAAAAGAGAAAAACATTTCATGATGAATCAAAGAATGATAATGATACCTGCAGCACCTGCAGACTTGACGGGAGACAAGACATGATTGTAAATAAATTGTATCCCATAATCGACAACATTTCCAGTGAGCTAAAAAACAGATCAAAAATTTATTTCGATCAGAATGAAGTTTTTGGTTTCATATACAAACTTTTTACCTTGGAAAATGAAGAAATTCGGGAAAAAGCTTCCGTTTTGGCCCAGAAATATCCTGCTGACCTTACCTCAGATCTTGGTGGAGAATTTGTTCATTGTAAGGTGTTTATCGAGGCTCTTAACTTAAATGTAAAGTATCACCATTTGCCTGCTGAGTTCTTGAAGTTTATACGTGAAAAACAGTTGACAACTCTTTTCCCCAACATGACACAGCTTTGAGAATTTTTTTGTGTATGATGTCAACAAATACATCTGGTGAAAGATCTTTGAGTATTTTGAAACGAGTAAAAAATTATCTTCGTAACTCAACCACAGATTCCAGACTTTCAAGCTTAACCAGTTTCACAGCAAATGCAGAAATATTGTCAGAAATGAACTTTGATGATATTATTAAGGACTTTTCTTTAATGAAAGCACGGAAAGTTGATTTGTAGTTTATTATTATTTTTTAATAAAACTGTTTTTAGCACATTAACTTCAGCTATTGCTATGTACTTTTGATTTCCTTTTTGATCTTATAATGAATTATTAATTAACTGTCTTTACATTTCAGTAAAAAATATCTTTTATTTAGCAATGATTAGGCTATTTTTTATATCCAATCCCAAAACTATGCTTCAAAGGAAAGTTTCACGATTTGTATAGCTTAAATTAATAAATAATTGATTTTTTTACATAATTTCATAATACTGATCAAATTTTATTCAATTAACACGTAAACTATTTCCTTGAAACTTAATCTGGTGTTGTAATTTTTTAAAATATTTTTTTATTTTTGTTTTCATTTCAAATTTCTATTTTTAAAGGTCAATGTAAAAACCTTGTTATACATGAGGTTGTTGGGGGGGGGGGGCAGAGCAAATCAGGCCTAGGGGCCCAAGGGCGTCTAATCCGCCACTGCATACGGTACAGTGGAAAAAAAAATACAAGACATTACTGAAGTCACTAAAAACCAGGTTTAATTATCACAGTTAACAGTTTGTAATCAACAAGTTATTCAACAAGATTATACTCTAACAATACTTCAAATTAAATGTGTCTACACACAATAACAATGTCATTTAATAGAGTCCTGCACAAAAATCACTTTTCACTAATAGTCACTTGAAATGCATTGAGTAATCACCCGAAGTAAACTGAAAACCAAGTGACAGGTGTAGGCTATTTATAGTCGGCAGTGTTCCATAATATGCATCCTTAACAAGCACTCGAAAATTCTAAAGGATACTTCAGCGCAGCCTTGGCAGAAAATACACCGGCAGGGCTAGTCGAGAAGCTTGTATCTAATGCAGGAGAATGTTCCACATTATGTTACAATATGTTAAGTGTAAATACTGGTAATTCACATGCTTTTTGTGCTAATAAAATTAGACTCATATCATGCTGAAAGATGAAATCTTTACAAGATTCCATTGTGAGAAAGAACCAAGGTAGGTCAGAGCTAAACAATGCCAGAGCATTGATCACTGTACATCATTATAGTACCCGTATCATCCATTGAATGACAGTCAAGATTACACCTGACGTTTATGGAGTTCTAAATATTAACACTTGGAATACCACCACCTTAAGTGTAATACATCCCCTGGGAAAACTGATTTTTAAAATTTTTATTTAAACACTGATATTTATTTACTAAAATTTAGTACAAAAAAATTGTCAGCATATTTTTTCCATTCAGTCCTCTTTGAATAAACTCTTTGTCATTTTATTATAATTTTTTTAAATTTGAAATTAAAGCTAAATAAAGTTAAGATGTTTTCAATAATTATAAGAAAAAATTCTAGAGAATTATATGATTTTATATAAACTAAACAAATCAGGCTATCATTTGTACACTCTGAAATTTTGGCCAAAATAAACCGTAATGAATACATGTTTTATAATAAAGTTTTGTTTTATGTAAATAATATAAATGTTGTGTGAATGCAGTGATATATGGAAATCAATTCCTAATTTTCTGAGAACTAGAACAAGTTCAATATGTTTCCTGTGGAGTTCAAGCACTCGTAGATCCTCACACATCCTTAAAGGGATGTGTCTACGGTTCCTCTTTCTAACATTTATTTTTACATTTTTTTATGCAAATTAATTATGTTCGAGTATAGATAGGTTAAAGATAAAAGTGTATATAATATTGTTACACCATGACAGAATATTCTACATGTTTCTCAGCTATGCCAGGAGAGCCCAGCTGTAATGTGTGTGTGTGTGTGTGTGTGTGTGTGTGTGTGTGTGTGTGTGTGTGTGTGTGTGTGTGTGTGTGTGTGTGTGTGTGTGTGTGTGTGTGTGTGTGTGTGTGTGTGTGTGTGTGTGTGTGTGTGTGTGTGTGTGTGTGTGTGTGTGTGTGTGTGTGTGTGTGTGTGTGTGTGTGTGTGTGTGTGTGTACATATCGCTGGTACTTTGAGATGAAGGACAATTACGTGACACTGGTCACGCATCCGTAGCCGAGACTGATCCAGATTTCGGCAGTCTGTACACACTGTGTTCAAAGCAGCAAGAAATTATGCTCTAGTGTTTTCTAGTAGCGTTCTTAACGCGTAGTATGGACTATTCCGGAATCTCAGCGGGGTACAAGTACTCAGCGACGCTTAGTTCAGTTATAGTGGTGATTTATTCCAGTGTGGTTTGTAGTATTGTGGCAAAGTGTTATGTGTTTTATAATTGTGCGAGACTATATTCGTTGACATTATTATTGTGTGTGAACAGTTTTTATTTGATTTGTTGTAAGAGACCATCTTGTCGATTACAAACTGTTTAATTGTGATAATTAAAGCTGGTGATGAGTGACTTAATTGGTGTCTTGTATTTTATTATTCACTGCACCATTCGACGATCAGTTAGACCATCATAACTATATATTGAAATGAATGGAACCACCTAGAATAGCCGAGAGAGTCCTCACCCCATCATCCTGCGTAGTGTTGCAGGTGTTGCCTCAGTCAAGTCCATGTTCAAGTTTGTTCTAGATTCTTCAAGAGACCACTTGAGATATGCATTAGCGTCAGCATTAAGTGGTGTGCACACATTGAGGATGGACAAATTTCTAGGTGTGCGCTACCTATAAAAAGCCATAGCAGCTGGCTTGTCATTTCAGTGGGGTTGAGCAATTTCTTTACCATGGATCGAGTGTTTGTAGTGAAGTGTGGAATTCTTTATAGTTGTCATTATTATTGCGTGTGGACAATTTTTACTTGAATTGTTGTAAGAGACTAACTTGTTGGTTACAAACGTTTAATTGTGATAATTAAAGCTGGTGATTACATTGGTGACTTCATTGGTGTCTTGTATTTTGTTTTCCACTGTACCATACGACGTACAGGGAGACCGTCATAACAGTATTATTAAAGTCCATATTAAAAGTTACTATTAAAAATTTAAGTGTCAGTGATCTTGTATAAAATTTTATTTACTGTATTGTTTGTTACAGGGTGCTCAAGGTAAATGGGATCGGGACCCACTACAGTATGCTAGCAAAGCGTACTGTACTGCGAGGCAAGAACTGAACATACTGTTAACGTTGCGGCACCCAAACATTGTGCCTCTTGTAGGCGTTTGTACAAGACCACTTGCTTTGGTTCTTGACTTGGCTCCAATGGGTGCTTTGGACATAACTCTTAGGCACTACCGTAGAAGTGGTGCAAAATTGGGGCCTTACACACTTCAGGCCATTATCCTGCAGGTATGTGCAAACATATGCTGTAATGTTCTTAGACGTATGGTAAAGTATTAATATTACATTGCATGTAATAGAATAAAAATTAATTATATGTATAATACTGCTGACTCGGAACACAAAGTTTTTTATTGGTAAAAATGGAAAAATTTTTACCTTGTAGCCTGAACAAGGTTTTATAAGGTTATTATAAGCTTTGTCAGAGGCTGCCATTAGGAGTGCTGTCCATCTTGTTCTTGGTGACGGCGCGATAGTTCAAAAGATCGATGTTGTGTGTGTGTGTGTCACATATTCAAATAGTAAGTGTCATTTGAATTGTATCTGTTCATTTAGGATGTCGTTTTTATGTGTTTTTGCATGTTTGTATATTTCTAGTTGTTCAAGAGTGTCTAGTTTTCAGCGTTTTGTGCATACGTGTAGAATATTCATGTTACTGTTGATGTTTGTATATGTGTGGTTTGCTTCAATGAGGTGGTTTGCAAAGGTGGATTCGGTGGTGGAGTGTAGTGCCTTTGTGTGTTCAATATATCTTTGTTTGAAGTTATGTCCTGTCAGGCATATGTAGAATTTGTTACATAACATTAACACAAACATGGATATTCTACACATACACACAGAAGGACAAAACTAGATACTTTTGAATGACTAGAAGCATACAAACACACAAAAACATATAAAAACGACATCCTAAACGAACATACACAATTCAAATCACACGTATTATTTGAACATATCATACCGCACACACACAACATTGATCTTTCGAACGACGGCACCGTCATTAAGAACAAGATGGCCAGTGCTCCTAGTGACAGCCTCTGACTAAGCTTATAATAAGCAAAAACTAGTTCAGGCTACAAGGTAAAAATTTTACATTTTTACCAATAAAGAACTTTGTGTCCCGAGTCAGTTGTATATAAGTAGTTAATCAACGGACACGTCATGGACAACCAAATCCAAGGATAAAAATAATAGATGTACATTATAAAATAGATTACATTATATTATAGAAGGAATAAAAAGTCTACATGAATGAACGGACATTATTAGAAATATCAGGAAGGAGAAAACAGAATCTATTACTGTTAACAGAGGCGTTAGACAAGGGTGCAGTTTATCACCTACTTTATTTAACATATATTTTGATAATGTTGTAAGGCAATGGAAACAACGAACTGGTCCTGGAATCTACTTACTTCCCGATAATTTCTCCATCAACACCCTACTCTTTCCTGATGATCAAGGTATCCTACAAGAAAACGAAACTGTATTACAAAAAGCAGTATATCAACTCAGTAAAATTTGCCATGAATATAATATAAAAGTTCCCATGACAAAGACTAAAATAATGGCATTTGAAGGAAAATTCCCACTACGCTCCAAAATAATAATAGACATCAAAAAATTATCGAACAAATATTCCACTACAGCTATCTAGGGTGTAATGTAAGCTATGAATATGAAAATGATATCGATAATAAAATTAACAGATTCCAGAGGATGAGTGGCACAATTCATAAGACTCTGTTAACTCTTTCTCTTTTCGAAATTATAATTGACTTACCTTTTATACTTCTCTCGTTAACATTTACTTGTTTACCTGCTGATTCGAGTAATCGCCATGTGCTGTTGTTGCCAACCAAACATATTTTCAGTTCGGGTCCAGGATTCTTTTTAAACGAGCCAGAAACGGAATGGTTATTTATAGAAATAATCGACTCTGATATCATTTGGTAAAACTTGTGTTTTAATGATCTGAATTTCTAAATGTTTGAATAACGAAAAACAAGAGTCTTCCTCCTTTGCATCCAAAATACAAAATGGCTGCGAAATATTTTCGCTACATCAGCCTTAAGTATTCTACATTTACACAACACATATTTTAACTCCAATTTATTCTGGCTACTTATTTAAATGAATCTACACCATTACTGCAGTTTTGAATAATTTCAATTATTTAGTTACATGAATCACGTAACGTTAACCAATGCTTGTGATTTTGTCTGTACCGGTACCCACGCACACATGCTCTCCCACAAACTAATTTAATGGTACATTTTTAGAAATTTTACTTGAGCTCAAAAGATTTATAAAGATCGGGATTTTAAGATGGGTGAAAGGTTTACTTCCCTGCCTTGCTGGATGACGATGCAGTCAGGCGTCCCTCATGTTCTTGTCGGTATTCTGCCGAACTATTCCACTGTTCTTTTTGGAAATGCATCCACTGTCTCTACATATTATACTTTTGATATTAAAACAATTTAAGTTCACTTTTGTTACATGTTGTTGTTGCTTTTAAAAACTGCCTGGCCAGCAATTTAGACTACGTGCAGTTCGCACGGAAGATGGTTGGAGACTGAGAACGACAATATGGCGCTTATTTCCCAAGTGGAAGGGTTGTCACATCATCAATGCTATTGTTTTATGTTAATGACGTCCTTGTTTTAAGGTGCAGCGATTGCGTCTGACATTCTTTTGATGACGTTTTACATAAAATCGTTCGTTTGTTCCGGCAGAGTAGCTGTAGTTTCTCACGTACCCCACTGACCTTGACGCTGACCCTTCATGACTTTCTGCGTTGTTTCACATATTTGGAAAACTTTACTCTCACACATACAAAATTTTAATTCACAATAAAATTATATCTGTTGTTTACCCAAAATCCCTACATGGACCTATTTGTACCGTTACAATACCCCCTCAATGAGAGGTTTTATGACAAAGCATAAAAACTCTCATTGACACATTCATACTTCCTAAAGGGATCAGCTAGGATATGTCGCCACAACCCCCTGTATTGTTTATACAAAAAGAATATCAATCACTTACCCCTTGGCTCAATGATGGTGACAGCACCTGCATGACCTTACTGGACTTCTCTTTCGATATCCCAACACTGCAAGGCCAGCCAGGCACTTGACGTTCCTGCTCTGACGCGCTGGCCAGCTCAGGACCGCCGCCACAGCATCACCAAACACTGAAACATTGAATAAAAACTCAAATAGTGGCCTTGTATAATGCCATATCCCCAACTGATCCGTTTCCCCTTAGCTACATTGGTTTACGTTAATAAGCATTGGTTTTTTCCGTAACTTTTAATCTCTAAAACATAGATGAAAACAAGATTTATGATAGATGTATCCTTCTCTAATTTCCCTCCAAATATTTATCAAAATTTTGACTCCAATTGATAATATTTTAACTCTTTTCCAATTCAACAGAAGAAATATAATATAAATCGTTACACTAATGCAATACTATTTAAAACAACTAATCAAGTTTAATAGGATCAACAAAACAATCTATTGTAATGGTACATTAAATCAGTGTAGGGATTTGGGGGCACAGGGAAATATAATTTTATTTTTATTTCAAATATAATCAAATATGTAAGAATAGAGGTTTCCCAAAAAATGATACAACGCAGTTCGCTACGACGAGTTGGCGTCAAGGTCACTGGTGTACGTGCAAATTGTCAGCAATGCATACACAGCAACAAACAGGACACTCCTAAAACGTCATCGAAACATATGAAACGTAATAATTGAAACGCATAACAATGCCGTCATCATCTGAGAACAATAGATTCGATGACGAATTATCCCTTCCACTTAGGAAGTAGAGGCCATGTTCTCGGCCCCAGTCTACTCAACACCGTCAGTGCAACAGCACGTTACAAAATCTGCTGTCCATCAATTGCCAGTAGAAGTCTTTAAAAGTGAAAAAGCAAAAATGTAATTAAAGTGAGTGTTTTGAAATCAGTTATACACTAACAGAATAAAAATGTAAATTAACGTCAGTGGTAAAAGAACAGAAACAGTTAACGTTCGGCCGAACACCTGCAGGACAATGTGGAATGTCTGACGAGAGCTTCAATCATCAAAATTCAGGGAAGTCGAAATTCAAATCAATACCTCTTTTTTCTTTTTTGAGCTCAAAATTAACATGTAATCAAATGTACCTGTAAAATAACTTGGGGCAAGCATGTGTGTGTGTGTGTGTGTGTGTGTGTGTGTGTGTGTGTGTGTGTGTGTGTGTGTGTGTGTGTGTGTGTGTGTGCGCGCCGGCATATATCTAAAGAGTCACGAGCATTGGTTTATGTTACGTGACCAGATAACGTGACAAGTTTAAACTGCAGTAAGTTTTATAACTTCATTAAATATGAAATCAGAGAAGCTGGAAATAATACAAATGTAATTGAGATGACGTACAGTTAATACGGCGGAAATACGTCGCCGCCATTTTGTTAAGTATTTGATGAAGACTCCATTTTTTTTTTTTTTTGCTAAAAATTGAAATATCAAGAGTATTAAAACACAAGTCTTTCAAATCTAATGTCATCAGAGTTCATTATTTTCAAATACCCATACTGTTTCTCCTCTGTTCGCTTAACAATGACCCTGGACCAAAATGAGAAAAAGTTATGTTGGCAACACGTGCTGTACACCAGTGTAAATAGTGTGAGGAAGGTAGTGAGTTTCAAAAGGTAAGTCACTGCTAAAATATAAATAATCACATGGTTAGTTAAATAACAAATGGTGCCCGAACAGGGACTTATATGTTAAGTAACAAATGGCAGCCCGAACTAGTGACTTATATAAAATTTTATTTATATAAACAAGCCTGCAAGAGAGACAGGATGTGTTACTTCTCACTTTACTCTTATTAATGATTATTTCTTACCTTCGGGTTTTTTCCAAGAGTCATTCAGACGAAACGGCTGCAGAAAGGATTATTTGAGATACAAGGTGTAAAGATCAATACACAGTTTGTGCTAAAACAAATTGCTTCTAGTTTATTATGCAAATTAATTACTTAGTCTCCCTTTTATGACATTTAAATTTCTTATTTCTTTTCTGTTATATTAAATACTCGTTGAATGAGAAACAATTAGTAAAAATCAAACAAAGTGACAAAATGAATATTTCTTACTTAACTAGCCTATGACAAACTATTTATATTTGTAATGAACCAATACGTAATTCCACCCCACACTCACACATTCATTCTTTTACATGGCCATTCTATTGAACCCCACTCTGAGACCTCATGATTTAGGAAAACGTCGGTAAATATAAATGTTAATGTATTTAAAAATTCTGAATAATACTCATCCTGGATGTTGCTCTATTCCAACTAACGATGCACGTGTTTTATGCCTCACTTTGAAAGTCAATTGATGCTCATTAAAGTAATTTTGTCTTTGAACTGGTACCAAGTTTTACTGGTCACTAAAACCACGTTTGTCACATTTAATAATTGTGTCGGCCGACGTAACTTTTCGAACACTTAGATGTTGTTGTAGGCTGGCCGCGCGGCCATGAGTTACAAATGGAACTGGCGTTAGTTCGCAAAAGCTGAACCTACAGAGCTGGTCACGTGATCTTGAATCTGCTCTCCCATTGGTGTTGTTGAAAGAGCGCCTTAACACTGGCACAGGGTTTAGCAATATTTTGCCGCCTGGCGCAATATGCAGTTACCTGACTTTCTTCCGTGATTCACGGCTGATGCGAAGTTAGGTGTTATTTCACAATCGGTCTACGCTGCTTGAATGCGGAGACAAAACATAGACGTTTTGTTCTGTAATAAACACAGCCTATCTGGTTGACTAACTCGGGGTTCTACAAGGGTGAACAATGACTGCATGGAGAATATAATTTTAAAACGTTATATTGGCCCTACAATTTCGTACCGTTACAGATGGGTATGGAAATAATGTACAACGTAACACGTAAGTAGTTAGGTTATGTTGTGTGTAATTGTATGTTAGATATACAATATTTTTAAAATGGCAAACAATAAAGAGATTGTAGTTGAAATGAGCGAGTCGGCTGGTGTGGGAGAACCAGGGGTTATTCAACCCCAGTAAATTGGTCCAAAGAATACAGCTTAACTGAATCAGCTATAGATGACTCGGGTGCTCAATCAACTCCAACCTCAACGAGATGTAACAGTCAATTCAACAATGATATAATGAGTTTTTTACAGAAACAATTTAATGTAATAAACAGTCGCTTTGATGTCAGCGATATTAAAATGAATGAACAAAAAAGCGAAATTAAAAATAATTTTGATGAGAAATTCAAAGCACAGAATGTAAAATTTGATAATTTTGATGAGGTGATTTGATGAAGTGAAAAACAAAATTAATAGACAAACATTTTATTTTGACGAAATGAATAAAAGGTTAGACGAGAAATTAAATCAGATAAGGAATAAGAAGGTAAGTAGCAGTGACAATATGACGAAAAATAAGGAAGAAAGAATTAATAACAAGGTGAGTAATAATGATGATTTGAATAATGAGTTCACAAGTGATAACAATGATATAATTAAAAGTGGTGCTAGAGAGTAAGGTTGTGAATATTGGGAGTACTAATGAAATTTTAGAGGGAGTAGAATATAATGAGGGAATGTTAGTGTGTGTTGATGAGTCAGAGAGAAAGTGGAGAAAGAGTATACAGGTAGAGGGGTTGCAGGGGGTAAATTTTTCCCGTGATGTTGCAGTTGGGGGTGAAGAAAAGGCTTCACGAGCGTATTTGGAAGACACATGGTCTGCAAATAGCCGTCCCTGGATTTTTAGTGCACCTGATAGGTGGTGCAATAATAAAGTAGTAGTGTCCCCTGCATATATTGAGAGAGAGAGTGTGATAGGAAGTTATGATGGGAGACATGGTGAAAGAGAGTTATATGTTAATTGGGAGATGGAGTTATTTAGAGTGAATAGAAATTATAAAGAATTGGTGGAAAGGTTAGGAGTAGAGATGATGTGAAATTATAGTGAAATTTTACCTGATGTTGAAGCGGAGGTAGTAGCAGAAGTAGATGATAAAGATGACTTTTTAACTTACCTGATTATGACAGATAATACTAAAGGTGACAGGACCATACCCGATCGTGACAAATTATATGATATGGTAATATGGAATGATCATATTAATTATAAGGATATGGTGGAAGAATATGACAATACAAATAATTATTACATTGATAATAATAATATAATGTATTCGATAATAAATGACTTGTATAGACCTAAGATTAGATGGTTATTTGATGATGGTGGATAAGTGTTTTATTGTTGATGAACATTTAATTATGTGAATAGTGTGGTTGTGAAATGGATTGTCTTATGAAATGAGTTGTGGTCAATGATAACAAAGAATAAGTTGGATTGTATATTTTTTTTGTGTTAATGTCAAGGTATTTGTGTATTACATTATGTTGTGTATTATATATATTTTTATGTAAACTATGTAGGTAATAGGTAAGAATTGATTTAATAATAAAGTATAACATTTTTTTTACTAAATAAATGATGAGAATAATTGTAAAATTGATTGAATTATATAATGGAGATTAATTAATTAATTAATTTAAAATGTTGTATAAAAAAGATTTGAATATGAAGTTAAATGATTTTATGAGATTTAGATTATCTAAAGAATAGTAAATGATTAAACATAAATATGTTCAAGTTGTTATATTATTTATTTATGGTCTTTTTTTTAATATATGTAATATCAATAAATTAAATCAACATTTTGTTCAGGCGCCATCTTGTTATAATACAAGAAATATTAGATTTGCTTACCTTTAAGGGCAGAATTCGGTTAAGCGAACCAGAAGTAGCGGAATGTGTTATCTGAAATAATTTCCTCTTGCTTGAAATGTTTACCAATGACATTACCTTTTATTGTCATATTACGTACAAAACATGTGACCCTACCGTGCACAACAAGCATGCTGCTATATGCCATGAGGCATTGCGCCATGAGACGCAGTTCCATTATTCAAATTAAAATTCCCCTTAAACATTTCAATAGCCCTCCAAAATAACATATTCAATTATATTTTTATGATATCATAATTAGACTTACTCACAACCCAGCACTTATTAAATGTAGTTAGACATTCTCTCATTCACTCACGCTCGCATCCTTGGTACAATTTTCTTTTAATTTTCCCCAAATTGAGCTCATTTTTATTAGTTATTTATGCAAATATTTGTATTGACCCTTATTTAATATTTTGTGTACCCCCATTTGTCACTTAGCTGAAATTAGTCCTCCAGACGTCCCGTCGCTGAACCCGCACTAATAGATGTTAAAACATTACTAAACTTTGTGTTTACGTTGAACTGTTATTTCATTTTTATGCAAAATACTGCACTCTTACATTGTACGAGCGGACGTCCGAGACTTAGTTTTGTAAAATTTAGATATAGAGCCGGCCGGCTATGCTGCTATTTTGTGACTGGGAACGATTTTCACTGCTTCATTTCCAAGGTGGGGATTAACTACGTCACCAGTTCCTTTGTGTAGAGATCCACACCTTAGTTGTTTACAAGCGCATATTACGTAGTTGCATACCTTCGGATGACGTATACATGGGTGCAGCTTATTGACACATTCGTCGGACAAAATAATGTTGTCGTTTCTGAGCGTATACTCCTGACCTTGACGTAATTTCTGTTCACTTGATATTGCGTAGTTGCAAACCTTCATAAAACCTTACTAGTTTCTTATATGTGACTTTGAATAAAAATACAATTTAAATTGATTATTCCCCAAAATACCGTAAGGCCAGAATTGTACTGTTACAAAACCCCCTCAATGAGAGGATTTATGACGCATAAAAACTCTCATTGACACACTCATACTTCCTAAAGGGATCAGCTAGGATATGTCGCCACAACCCCTTACTGTTTATATAAAAAAAAAAATAATAACTCACCCTTGGTCCAATGATGGTGACAGTACCTGCATGACCTTACTGGACTTCTCCGGAGAGATCCCAACACCATAAGGCCAATCAGGTGCTTTACGCTCCTGCTCTGACGCGCTGGCCAGCTCAGGACCGCCGTCACAGCATCACCAGACACTGAAACAACAAATCAAAAATATCAAAATAGTGGCCTGGTATAATACCATATCCCTAACTGATCTGTTTCCCCTTAGCTATGTGCTGGTTTGTGTTAAGAAGCACTGGGTTTTCTTTAACTCATAACACCTAGGATTATTACACCTAGTACAAGAATTATTATACAGACATTCCATTCTCTTATTTCACTACCATTTACATTTATAAATTTTTTCGACTCCAATCGATAATAACTAATCCTTTTCCATTAACAAGAAGAAATACAAGTCTTTATACTAATGCAATAATACTTTCAAAATATTCAAACACATAATCAAAATTTACTCAAATAAAATTATCTATATCTCCCCTTTCTACAATTCTGAAACATTTTCTCTTTTATAAAATATTATTATTATTATTATTATTATTAACAGAAATTCTTTTATCCGGCGCTGTTAATAATCATTCCCTTTTCTCCTCCACACACACTATTTCCTAATACATAATAAACATAATATATCATAATAAACATTGTGATCATTACATTAACATAACCAATTCTCATTTAACTTTGATCAAAATTTACACACCTTGTGGTGAAACTCACTTTTTTGCACTGATATTTAACACGTTCCACTCTTCATAAAATAATACTTACCGCTGCCAGAATTTCACTTACCGTCATGTTCCCCGTAAACTTATCTTTTGAAAACTGCCCAAGGTCGCCACAATATTTTTCTAGAAGGTAAAATATCGAAAACTTATATACTCTTGCCCTTATAAAAAATCCCGCGATCTGACTGTAATAGAATTTCAGAAAACCCCCGATTTCGTTAGACGAATTTTTAACACAGAAATCAGGAAATGGCAATGACGAAATAACTTAGACTAACACATTTTCAAAGTAAACTAAATCACTTTACTGAATTAAGTCGATTTTCACTGCTATGAGTACAAAAGAATTAGTTATGATTAATTGTTATAATTACCAGAATGAGAATGTTACACAATCAAATTTTAATTACCTTAAACTATACTTACAACTAAGGCAGCCCATTTTGCCCACGCACACTTCCACACCTTTTTTTATACCTTCCCCTTTATTTATTCAATTTTCAACATTCCGATTGTTATCCGCGATGCCCGTCCACGAACACGATGCCGGCCGAACACATGTTTGGTCCCGTAACTTCAATATTTGTTTTATCACTTTAATCTCTACACATCACTGTCCGTATTACTCACTCCGATATGTTTGTTACCTTCTGGGGTCCCGGTCGGTCTTATTGAGTTAAATACATTTACGAAAACTCGACCAACCGGGCCCAAACCGAAACTTTAGATGTCTGTAGCGGTACGCTGTGTTCTGTATGGCGTCTCTGCTTAAGATCGACTGTTCCGTCACGGTGAACGTAACAGGTACATGTACCTGTTTCTGGAGGGAAGCTGGTTCTCTACTGCCACGATGTTTTCGTCGTCGCTCATGCTTATATGCTGTTGTGTAACCATTTTATATATGGAATGGAGCTGATATATGTGTGTGACCAGAGCTTAATATTGGACTTGGCTCTGATGATGTCACCAACAGTAGGCGGAGTTTAATGCGACTTCCGGGAGGTCTTAGCGAAGACGACGAATATTTTTACGCTCTGGCCATCTTGAGTTTTAGTCGAGAGCATCCTTTGAGCGCGTGCGGGTGTAGTTGCGCTTGAGCGTTGACACACATTTACAGAGTTCTGCGAATTTTTAAGGTGGTAAATTCTTCACCGCATTACTCAACAGCAACCTGCGTCTTATTGCTTTGTTTCACTGTTCTGTTACACTGCCTGTTATACGTTGCACAATAATACCGTTATTTCGACAGATTTTATAAGGCTCCCGACCGAAAATGAAATGAATACAAATATAATTATCCCATACTGTGGAAAATAAAAACACCCAAAAATGACCCGCTACAATACCCCCTCGATGAGAATTCTGCTGTTCACGACAGAAGAAATCTCATCGATAACCCCGAAGAGGACCGGTGAGGAACTAGTGCCAACAACCCCCTTGTTCTTAATCTCATGGGTACACGACCCCCCTGGCTCAGCGACCATGGACTCATCTGAACGAGATCACTGGACTTCTCCGTAAGAGATCCCAACACCGAGAAATCGAACAGACTCGCACCACGACGCACCTCGCCTTATAACATGCTACCCCCAAAAATCCTTAATCCCTGGCCAAAATTATTCCAGCTCCTCCGCCGATATGTTTCCCCTTTTTGCAAGCTGGGCTGCCTTTAGCAAATACTGGGCTCACACATACTAACATTACATGTTACCATAACACATTAAAATAAAAAATTTCTTTTAAAATTTATTAAAAATTTAAAAAATCCGAAATTCAAAAAAAAACATAATATTTTATCAAAAAATTCTCTTCCTTGTTTTTCTAAATTTTTGTTTCAAATGAATTAACCTAGACATTTCTACTAATCTAAACACATTTCCTTACTCTAACATGAGAACCACTTATAGTCTACCAATACAATACAATACAATAAAATAAACATGGTTAATGCACACATAATAAAACAATCATTATCCAAAATATTCATTCGCTGGCAGGCGAAAATCAAGTTTTTTTTTTCTCAAAAAAATTAAATTTTTAAAAAATTTTAAAATTCAAAAAAAAATTTAATTTATTCATTAAAAAATTTTATTAAATTTATTTATTAAATAACATATTTATTAAAATTATTCAAATATTGGTTTGAATTAATCAAACAAACAAATTAAAATTGGATTCCTACTATACAAGCCTAGTAGGTGTATGACCTCATCAGCTGATCGTAACTAGGTCAAGTCCAAGATCCTTGACCTACATATGTTACGTATACTTTCTGAAAATACACTGAACATCTATAATATCCTAACTTGAAATACAAAACATAGTAACATAAAATATTTAAAATTACAAAATATTAATATTAATGATAATCAAATTGGCATTTAAATTATTTAAAACAAACAATTCTGGACTTTACATTATTTTCACATTTTATCAAAATTCTGTCACTGGTTGAAAAAAAATAAACAATTGTATATTCTTTATCATGAAACTCTCTCTTTATATTCAACAATCTTACTCTTCATTTAACAATCTCACTATACTTTACTGTGGGTGATATAAATTATTTATTCTCGTTTTTCTGTATTAGATCTGTATACATATATGATCTTTACCTCTGTCTGACTCTATTATTAATCAACTTCACTTATCATGACACCCATCTCTACCAAAATATCTACCCCAAAACACTCTAAGCCCCAACTTATCATTTAACACAAACGCCACCTTCTCTACATATAAAATACTCTCTAACCCTTTGTACATAGGATACGTGTTTTCCCTACCCAAAAAACTCAATTCCCTTATTTGGCGGCCCGGATTCTACCTAAGGCGGCCCCTTCCCCACTAAAATCTATTCCTATCCCGTCCCAACCCTTGTTGCGGACTCCCTAAATACACTACCCCCTAATACAAAATTGCCATCCCCAAAATTCTCAATCTCCTTACCTTACTACAAATACACAAAATAACATCATTAATTACAAACATAAATATATCATTCAGAATCTACATAAAGTCTCCATTACCACTGTGTCAACATCAATACTACTTACAATTCTACAACATACCTTACTTCAAAACAACATTACATCTTCATCTCTTATCATTTCAAATTCAACTTAGCATTTAACTTGGACAGATATATGTGTCCCATAAAACATTTATCACCCATGAATTATCTTTTATTAATTTGCATAAATTATTGTTATTTTATTTCTCGTATTCTTTTTATAATATATTCAAAATATCTGTAGTACATTAAACATTAATTACTTGTAACATTTACTAACCAATATACCAGTGACATGGTATTGCTGATCAGCTGATCCGATTAACATAATTAAAACACATCTCCTAATTGAACAAATTACATGGAATATACATATTTATTTATCATCATATCTCAGTTATTATTACCCTTTAAATCATTATCTCAAATTATTTTCATTATTGAAGTTAAAATTCGTTCCATTAAGTTAAACATTTGCGTACATTTTATTATCTTTGACTTGTATCATAAAAATTTTATACTTACAGTCCATAATTCATATACTGATCTACACAACTATATACACCATACACCACTACTCCAAGTAACCTCTGAAACATTTAACAAAAAGTTATTTCAAATCAACAACTTATCAATTAATTACCAACTTCACTTCTCGTTAAACCATTTAAATTCATCAGAAAATTCAATTATATAATCTTTGAATTAATCAAAACATTTAAAACCTTTCAAATTATTTTAATTAAATTAATTAACCATTTACAATTAGCCAATTGGTTTTCAAAATTAATTCGGTTATTTGTTTAAATTGCAAATATTAATATTAGTATTACAACAATCATCTACACACATATTGTTTACTTAACATTCTACAATACACACAAATAAACTTATTAAACATTTATTTACACATCTGCATCCTTATTTATTTAGTCATACCACACTTCAATGTTCAAAGGTTGCGAGGTCACAAAACCATAAAACATAATATTTAATTCTTTTATTGCTTTACAGTCTACCCTCCATCGTCAAAGATTAATCTTGGTTTTGTATAGCACTGTTCAATTATATTGACATACATATTGTTGTCTTGTGTGTCATAACCAAACAATTTCAATTTATCCGTTATACCATAATAATCATTCACCAAGTCTAAGTTAAGTCTTTCTGTTAAGTCTCTGTTAGTAAATTTCTTCAATATCGGGTCAGTTACTTTTTCATCAATTAAATTATTCTTGTTTAAATACACTTCTAATATTTCTTTCAACTCACCATAATCTCTCTTTAATTCATATAATTCTATCTCTCTCTCAACACACAATTCTCTATTTAAATCTCTCTCATCATAACACCATCTCATACCTATAAAATCATTCCACACAGAGGGTATAATATCATACAAATAAAATAAACAACTCCAATCTTCTACTAGTACGGGACCCTTGCCCTTCAAAAACTCTTGTGACCACATTAAATCATCGTAAATAATAAAAGGAAAATTTCCCCTCTGTCCCCACTCTACTACAACATTATTTTTCCTCTCTCTCTCTAATTCATTGACACACATTAACATCTCATAATCACTACATTCTACACTTTCATTAATACTCTCATTATTTATTTTTACCGTATCCCTTTCTGATACCACTTTCTCAAACACATTAATATTCTCGGTATTACGTACATTATTTGTTAACTCTTTATCTGGCATTACATTTTTGTATTTGTCATTACAAGTTTCATTTGTATTATCCTTATCTGGATTCATCACATGTACTCCCATTCGCTCCACACTCTGTTCTAATTTATTCAAACTGGATCTTATTATTTCGTTATTACTTTCTATACATTTATTCATTTCTTGTATTTCATGTTTCAACTCATTAATATCCCTACTTTGTCTATCTAATTTTATGTCAGTACTGTCAAAACGACTATCAAATTTATCTAATTTTCTGTCATTATTGTCAAAACGACTATCTAATTTATTATTCATTTTTTCAAATAATTTATTATTCATTTTTTCTAATTGATTAAGTATAATACTCATTAGATCGTCATTCACCTTATTGTATTTTGTTGAGGTCGGGGTTGCTTGAATCCCTGAATCCTCTGTATTATCTTTTTCATTTGTGTTATGCACATTCATGTTTTTATCGTCTTGACCTACATTCGGTGTTGAATGTATTTCAGGACTACTCATCACAATAATATAAACCTAACCTACTTAATTATGTACGATAAAATTTTTTATACATTCGTCATTACCACATCCTATTTTCTGTGTATTAAAATAGGTCTAGTTCCTATAAAATTTATATACGAACATCCTGGCAGGGTCGCCACTGTGGTGAAACTCACTTTTTTGCACTGATATTTAACACGTTCCACTCTTCATAAAATAATACTTACCGCTGCCAGAATTTCACTTACCGTCATGTTCCCCGTAAACTTATCTTTTGAAAACTGCCCAAGGTCGCCACGATATTTTTCTAGAAGGTAAAATGTCGAAAACTTATATACTCTTGCCCTTATAAAAAATCCCGCGATCTGACTGTAATAGAATTTCAGAAAACCCCCGATTTCGTTAGACGAATTTTTAACACAGAAATCAGGAAATGGCAATGACGAAATAACTTAGACTAACACATTTTCAAAGTAAACTAAATCACTTTACTGAATTAAGTCGATTTTCACTGCTATGAGTACAAAAGAATTAGTTATGATTAATTGTTATAATTACCAGAATGAGAATGTTACACAATCAAATTTTAATTACCTTAAACTATACTTACAACTAAGGCAGCCCATTTTGCCCACGCACACTTCCACACCTTTTTTATACCTTCCCCTTTATTTATTCAAATTTCAACATTCCGATTGTTATCCGCGATGCCCGTCCACGAACACGATGCCGGCCGAACACGTGTTTGGTCCCGTAACTTCAATATTTGTTTTATCACTTTAATCTCTACACATCACTGTCCGTATTACTCACTCCGATATGTTTGTTACCTTCTGGGGTCCCGGTCAGTCTTATTGAGTTAAATACATTTACGAAAACTCGACCAACCGGGCCCAAACCGAAACTTTAGATGTCTGTAGCGGTACGCTGTGTTCTGTATGGCGTCTCTGCTTAAGATCGACTGTTCCATCACGGTGAACGTAACAGGTACATGTACCTGTTTCTGGAGGGAAGCTGGTTCTCTACTGCCACGATGTTTTCGTCGTCGCTCATGCTTATATGCTGTTGTGTAACCATTTTATATATGGAATGGAGCTGATATATGTGTGTGACCAGAGCTTAATATTGGACTTGGCTCTGATGATGTCACCAACAGTAGGCGGAGTTTAATGCGACTTCCGGGAGGTCTTAGCGAAGACGACGAATATTTTTACGCTCTGGCCATCTTGAGTTTTAGTCGAGAGCGTCCTTTGAGCGCGTGCAGGTGTAGTTGCGCTTGAGCGTTGACACACATTTACAGAGTTCTGCGAATTTTTAAGGTGGTAAATTCTTCACCGCATTACTCAACGTAAACAAGCAACCTGCGTCTTATTGCTTTGTTTCACTGTTCTGTTACACTGCCTGTTATACGTTGCACAATAATACCGTTATTTCGACAGATTTTATAAGGCTCCCGACCGAAAATGAAATGAATACAAATATAATTATCCCATACTGTGGAAAATAAAAACACCCAAAAATGACCCGCTACAACCTTACATCTTTAAATTTGTGTATACAATTATAAACATTACATTTTAATTTCAATTGAACTTTTATTAATTAGCCATCAATTATTTATCATTTTTACTACCATTTAATTCTTCACAATTTCAAATTTATTATTAACATTCATGTTACATTATATTTCATTTCTTATTACCTTTCTACTATGAATTTTCTACTTAACCCTTCACATTTATCATTGATTATTCTGGGTGACTCCTGTATTCACTATGCTTTGACTTATCAAAATAGCATTAATATTTATAATCTTGCTCCCTTTCTTCCTACTAACAACCACTACTAACAACCAGATTTACATAGTATGACACCAATCTCTCAATTATAAACCCCTTCACTAATTCCACTTACCTCAATTCATTCTCATCTTTGTACTAGGATGTGTGTTCTCAACCTGGCCATATAAATTCCTAACCTTTTGCCCCCCACCAAATATCGGCAAACACTCCCTTAAACTACTCTATCACTTGCCACAACGCAGCACGTTGATCACTCCTTACACCACTACCCTTACTACAAAATATCACCATCAACAATTTACTCTTTAATTACATATTACTCACCTTCTCTTTATATAATCACTAACCACTGTGTCCCTAAATATCTAACACTCTCTTTGTGTATTATTTTCTTCAAAATTCTTATTTATCTAACTCCCATTAACTTTAATTTACTAACTCAAATGCCTTTATTTTAATAATTATCACCCAGGCTCTATCACTTTTTAACACTTTACATTACTGTGATCATTGACAATTGCATTAGAAAATTCATCCCTCACCTACTAATAACAATACATCTCAATATCCAAACATATTACATGCTTAATCATTTATTATTCATTAGAATCTAAATCTCATAAAGTCATTTAACTTCATTATCAAACTTTCTTTTGTACAACATTAATTAAGTAATTAATCTTCAATTATTTAATTCAATTATTTAAACTTTCATCATTACCTTCATCACTTGTTTAGTTAAAAAAAATGTTAATTGTTATTATTAAATCAATTAAACTATAATTTCCTGTTACATACACATGGTTTACATAAAATTACATGTAATACACAACATCAAGAATACACAAATACATTGACATTAATACACAAGAAAAATATACAATCCAACTTATTATTTGTTATTGTTGACCAAAATCAGTTCATAAACAATCCATTTTAAAAAACACTGTCCACATAATTAAATGTTCATAACACAATAAACACTTTATCTACCATCATCGAACAACAGTCGAATCTTAGGTCTACATACATTATTTTGTATTAAACATATGATATTATTATTATCAATATAATATTTATTTAAATTTTTATATCTTTCCCCAATGTCGTTTGAATTAATAGGCTTATTCCATATTATTTCATCATGTAACATGTCATCATAGGGTATGGTCCTGTCACCTTTAGTATTATCTGTCCTGATTAGGTAAGTTATAAAGTCATTACTATCGTCATCATAATTATCTACTAATACACCCTTTACTTCACAAGGTAAGTACTTGTTATCATTATTATCATCATCTACTATTGCTGCTATCTCAGTTTCACTATAAGGTAAGTACTCGTTATTATTATTACTTCTCTCTCCAACTAATCTCTCTATTAACTCTTCATAGTTTCTATTTACTTTAAAAACCTCTTTCTCTCACAATATCTCTCACAATACCTCTCTCTCTCAATATATCTCTCCCTCTCACTATATGCAGGGGTCACTAACTCACAATTACTGCACCACCTATGAAGTGCACAAAAAACCCAGGGAACTCTATTTGTAGACATATCGTCTCCCAAATATATACTGAAGGAACTCTCGTCCTTCCTAAACACATGTGAAGCCTTTACTTCACCCCTTACTCCACCATTAAGGGAAAACTTTACCCCCTGCATCCACTCTACAAATATACTTTCTCTCTGCTTTCTCTCTGACTCAACACACACTAACCTCTCATCATTATCATCTACTCTCTCTAAAATTTCGTTATCACTATCAATATCTACACAATTATTTTCTAACACCATATTTTTATTTATATTGTCATAATTTTCAACACCACTTACCTTATTAATTGTCATCTGACCATCTTTATTTACGTTTAGTTTACCTGTTTCTCCACTATTCTCTACCCCCATTTTTTTCTCGTAATTCTTGTCTACTTTATTCTTTGGTCTGTCGAACTTCTCATTTACTAACGCTACTATTTTTTCTTTCATTTTATCGAAATTTGCATGCATTTCATCAATTCTTTTATCGAACTTAAAATTTTGTCTTTTGATTTCATCTTTCATTTCATTGAAATTAATTTTAATTTTATCATTTTGCTCATCAAACTTCTCGTCTAATTTATTAAACTTCTCATCAAATTTGTTATTTATCTGATCGTATTTCAGGTTGGAATCGCTTTTTTGTTCATCCAACTTTGCATTTAAGTTATCATATTTAACATTGGAATCACTTTGTTGTTCATCGAACTTATTATTCATGCTACACATCATGCTATATAGACGTGTTAACATCTCATCTGTATCAGATTTTTTATTTTCATCTCGAGTTGAGATGGGTGTTAATTGAAGTGTATTTAATTCGACCGATTCGGTGACACTTGTTTCACCGATCTGACTAACTGGTGTTAATTGAACGCCCATCTCACTCGTAAATGTTTCGTCAGTGACGGTGACGTTTTTGTCATTATTTTTATTAGTACTCATTTTGCTTATTTATAATACATGCATGCACATAACCTTATAACATAACCCTATCTCTACGTCTGTATTTACGTATCTTCAAATTATATATATTACTTCAGGTAACTGTTCCGCTCTTTCCAGTAGGCTTACTCCACATAAAATCACATTTTATGTAGAGTCCCTGTTCGGGCGCCATTGTTATATTATTTATTTATGGTCTTTTTTTTTAATATATGTAATATCAATAAATTAAATCAACATTTTGTTCAGGCGCCATCTTGTTATAATACAAGAAATATTAGATTTGCTTACCTTTAAGGGCAGAATTCGGTTAAGCGAACCAGAAGTAGCGGAATGTGTTATCTGAAATAATTTCCTCTTGCTTGAAATGTTTACCAATGACATTACCTTTTATTGTCATATTACAAATTATGTAACATTTACAAAATATTACAAAACATGTGACTCTACCCTGCACAACAAGCACGCTGCTATATGGCATTTGTCATGAACAGCAGAATTCTCATCGAGGGGGTATTGTAGCGGGTCATTTTTGGATGTTTTTATTTTTAACGGTTTGGGGTATACATTTATATTTTTATTCATTTCATTTTGGTCGGGAGCCTTATAAAAAATGACGAAATAACTGTGTTATTGTGCAACGTTATTTAACAAGCAACAGCACGATGTTGAGAAATAGAGTTTGGAACAAAGGCGATGCGCAATTTCAGTGGTGTAACACGGCAGAAGAATTTACCTCCACCAAAATTCTAAGAACTCTGTACTTGTGTAAACAGCACACAGACTCAACTGTAGCACTACAAATCTGAGTGACGCAGCCAGCCACAAAACCGGATGTCCTGGGACAAACAAAATTCCGCAATGTGCTTTTTGAGCGGCAGGAAGTCATGGCTAAATCCGGTCTTTCCAATGACATCAGCAGAGCCAAGCCCAATATTAAGCTCTGGTCACCCACATACGTTAGCTCCAATCCATATATAAAATGGTTACACAACAACAAATGCAGCCGGAGCGACGAAAGCGTAGTGGCAGTGAAACACTGATTCCCGGCAAAAAGTGAAAAGTACCTGTTACATTACAGGCCAGTCTAACAGTTGTATCCACCGGCGCCGGTACAATTAAAGTAGGCTCGCCAACCAAGTTTTACTTTATCAATAGAAAAGGTGGTAATTATGGCCAAAAATTTTATGTGACCGCGGTCGAACCAACCGGGAGTAGAGAAAACAGTTTTTTTTTTTTAAAGGAACAATCGACTTTCGTGTAAACTATGAGTGTGTGTAGGAACCGCGTGGCGACGTCTACGTAATGATTGGGGGAGAGGCTTAATATAAAATGTTAAAGGGTTTGTAAATTCAGTATATATGAGTGGATGGCAAAGCTGGGCTATCTTTTGTGTGTGTGTGCTTTATAATTGTGTTGGTTTCTGTTTGTGTCATTGTTGAAAATTGTATTTAGTGTGATGTAAAAAAGAAAATGATACCTAAGGTAAGCCATATTAATAATTAAGTAAGATGGAAAAAGCAAGATAAAATCTTCATTTGTTTAAATTTATGATTAAAGTTTGTTTTATTTTGATGGTTTGACCAAAATTAAAATCGATTCTCTTCAAAATGTGTCGAGTTAGTTATTTCGATGACCTTTAACACAGGTTTGCATCTGACGTACATGTTATCGAATTCTGGACCCGAATGTAAGAAATTTTGCAGGTAGGTGTATTTCTTGTATTTTTGTATTATATATATATTTAAAAGGTATTTGAATATAACATTTTACCCATACAGATTAAGAAATACCCCCTCGATGAGAATTCTGCTGTCCACGACAGAAGAAATCTCATCGATAAACCCCGAAGAGGACCGGTGAGGAGCTGGTGCCAACAACCCCCTAGTTCTTAATCTCCTGGGTACACGACCCCCCTGGCTCAGCGACCATGGACTCATCTGAACGAGATCACTGGACTTCTCCGTAAGAGATCCCAACACCGAGAAATCGACAGACTCGCACCACAGCACACCTCGCCCTTTAACATGCTACCCCCAAAAATCCTCAATCCCTGGCTAAAATTATCCCAGCTCCTCCGCCGATATGGATCCCCTTTTTGCAAGCTGGGCTGCCTTTAGCAAATACTGGGCTCACACACACTACCATTACATATTACCATAACGTATAAAAAATAAAACCTTCTTTTAAAATTTATTATAGATTCAAAAAATTCAATATTCAAAAAAAAATCTTTTACCAAAAAATTCTCTTCCTTGTTTTTTTCTAATTTTTTGTTTCAAATGACTTAACCTAGACATTTCTAATAACATAAACTCATCCTTATTCTAACAGGAGAATCACTTATAGTCTACCAATATAATGCAATACAATAAAAGAAAAATGGTTAATACACACATAATAAAAGAATCATTACTCAAAAATATTCACTCGCTGGCAGGCGAAAAATCAAGTTTTTTTTTTCAAAAAATTTAAAATTTCCAAAAATTTTAAAATTCAAAAAAAATTTGAATTTATTCATTAAAAAATTTTATTAAATTTATTTATTAAACAACATTTATTAAAATTATTCAAACATTGGTTTGAATTAATCAAACCAACAAATTAAAATTGGCTTCCTACTATACAAGCTTAGTAGGTGTCTGACCTCATCAGCTGATCGAAAGTAGGTCAAGTCCAAAACCATTGACCTACATATGTTATATATAAGTTCTGAAAACACATTGAACATTTGCAATATCCTAACTTGAAATACAAAACATAATAAAACAAAATATTTAAAATGAACAAAATATTAATATAAATAATAAACAGATTGACATTTAAATTATTTAAAATAAACAATTCTCAATTTTACATTATTTTCAAATTTTATCAAAATTCTGTCACTGGTTTAAAATGAAAGCTTTTATATCTTTATTATCAATCTCTCTCTTTATTCAACAATCTTACTTTAATCTACTGTGGGTGATGTAAATTATTTATTCTCATTTTTCTGTATTAGATTTCTATACATATATAAACTTT
Source organism: Magicicada septendecula (assembly GCA_034769895.1). NCBI lineage: Eukaryota > Metazoa > Arthropoda > Insecta > Hemiptera > Cicadidae > Magicicada > Magicicada septendecula. The sequence goes on from CM068375.1 coordinate 407,407,006, forward strand.
CTCCCTCTGACTCTAATATTCATCAACTTCAACTCCCATGACACCCATCTCTACCAAAATATCTACTAATCAGGACACTCTAAACCCCAACTTATCATTTAACACAAAACGCCACCTTCTATACATATAAAACACTCTCTAACCCTTTGTATATATAGGATACGTGTTTCCCCGCCCCCAAAAAACTCAATTCCCTTATTTGGCCCCTGGATTTTACCTAAGGCGGCCCCTCCCCCACAAAAATCTATCCCTATCCCGTCCCAACCTTTGTTGCGGACTCCCACATTACACTACCCTCTAATACAAAATTGCCATCCCCAAAAATCTCAATCTCATAACCTCACTACAAATACACAAAATAACCTCATTAATTATGAACATAAATATATATCATTCAAAACTCTACATAAATTCTCCACAACTACTGTGTCAACATCTATATTTCTCAAGATTCTGTTACATTACATTAACTCAAAAACAACATTGCAGCATAATCATCTCTGTCATTTCACATTCAACTTAGAATTTAACTTGGACAGATATATGTGTCCCATAAAACATTTATCACCCACGAATTATCTTTTATTAATTTGCATAAATTACTGTTATTTTATTTCTCATATTCTTTTTATCTTTACTTCAAAATATCTGTAGTACACTAAACATTAATTACTTGTAACATTTACAAATCAATATATCAGTGACGTTATTGCTGATCAGCTGATCCTCCTAACACACTAAAACACATCTTAAAATTGAACAAATTACATGGAATGTACATATTTATTTTTATTTATTCTCACTTCTCACCTCATTGTTTCCCCTTTTTTCTGATTCTGATGCTTATGTTAACCTGCCAGACGATTTACTTATTGGCTTAAACAAATACACACATAATAAAATTACATATTCTTATCAATGCTTATCTAATAGACAACAATAAAATAATACACTTAAAATTATAGCATGAACACCTTATTTTTAAATATCTAAACAGCTAGTTACCTGAACAGAGCACAAGCAGTTTTATTTGAATTAAACTTTGAATAAAAAAAACTTTTATGTCATAAAATTTTAAATTCGTGACTCCTTTGCGTCACCTCCCAGCCACACACACTATTTCAGATTATGGAGGACTGTCTCGCCCTTTCGCTTCCACAGAGACTGTATATTTTGGAGCAGGGTTTTACCTCTCTGTGTCTCTGCTTCCGCTGTTAAGTTTTAAATTAGTGAACATCATAATGTTCTTGTTAATAATCATGCACCTTTAAAACGGATCTGCCACCTGGCTCTGCTGTTCCTCCTCGAACAGAGTGGCAGCCGCTGTTCCCTAGTTCCGGAGATTTCCTCTAATTGTCCCCCCATTGAATTTCAAATATATACCAATTTCAAGTCAGCTATGGTCAAGGGACTTGGTATGACCATAGCTGGCCGCTAGCCAAAACCACGGTTAGTGCTGGTAAGGCAGTAACCGCCCGAAAAGTCGAGGAAATCTAACTTTAATTTCACTGCCTGTTTCATATCAATATTTTTATGTGCGACACTGTCATTTAGTATTGTGTGTAAAAAATTTTTATTTACACGTATAAGGGGTGCCGCACATTCATCGCCAGCTTGGCCTCCGATGGAGGTAACACTCACTGCTACCCCCAACCCTTTTCGCTACTTGTGAGAGCACAGGCAACCCCCACAATAGTCACTTAATAACTAACTAATTACTTAATAAATGAAATTAATCTTTCTACAAATACAGTTCAACACCCCATTGTTATTATCACTTCATTGAGCACCAAACTACCCCCCAAAGTCATCCCCACTTCTTGTATCGACAACAAGTTTTTATTTTGTTACACATCGTTTCAAAACGTTCCCATCCTCACTGATACTAAAACTCGACAATTATATTGGGTCACTTAATGCTAAAATTTATTTAAATTTAAAATTATACATTTCCAAAAAATTTATATCTTTTTTTTTTTTTTTTTTTTTTTTATATAATCTGTGATCGCCCGAAAATGGGGTTTTGCCGAGATGGAGTTGGGGATGGACAGACACCATACGTGAATTCACGTTCCCCTAATCTACCATTAACTCACATTACCTTTTTTTCAACTACCTTAATTACAATTTATACAAATCTACTCTCCCTCTCATTCATCCATGCATGCCGTCTGTCCGGCCCCAAACCCATCTCCACAGAATCCATTTTCTTAATATACTGGAACTTCTATCATTTGCTAAATTTTTATTTTGCAAATGACAGTGGTGAAAATAATACTTGAAACATTGCCTCACTTTATTTTTGTCTTCATACTCTCCCTTAGGCAATGTTGGTATGTGGTGGTGTGCTTATTTATGCATCTTGAGTGTGTAAAATTTGTTTCCACATACCTTAGGGGTCCCCCTCCCCGTTCAATAATATAGTTAAATTTCTAATTGATACCAATTTTGTGAAGTCGGACCATAGTTGTTTTCACTGCCCGAAGGAAGATCCTGCCAACCATGGCCCGCCTCCGATTTCCGAATTCCACGGCCAGGACTGGTAAGATCGTGGCCGCCCGAAAATGGGGGAGGATCCCTTCTGAAAACATACAATAATGTTTGGAAAACTTATTTATAAACATAACAATTAAAGTGACCTATATAACTTTAAATTTGTCGCATTTTGAGTACCTACTATTTCCCGTGTCGCTGGGTTCCTCAGCACATACGCATTCTGCATTTTTATTTCAACAATTTCATAAGGTCCTTCATATAACAAGAAAAACTTCTTTATTTCCCTATCTTGAGCACTGGACAAATCATGTCTTTTTACTAACACTAACTGACCTACCTCGTATTTGGTCCATTTACCCTTAGCATCATGTTTCTGTTTTCGTCGCTCTCCTCTAGTAAGTAAATTCTCGTTCGCCAATCTAATTTTCATGTTTCTGTCCAAAATTTGACCTTCAGGTGGGTATGTGAAAAGTTGTTCTAATATCCTGGGCGGCCTTGTTCCCCTGATCAACTCATGCGGCGTAAATCCCGTGGACTCATGGGTGGTACAATTCAGCCACTCCTCTACTTTCTTCACGTAGGATGGCCATTCTGTGTGTTTGGCGTGACAGTACGCCCGGAATATCCTACCAATCTCTCTCATCACCCGTTCTGCTTGATTCGACTGAGGATGGTACACTGCCGTATGCTTGGGTATGATGCCTTCCCATCCAAGCGTCTGCCGCCACTTGCCGCTTATAAACTGTGGACCATGATCAGATAATATAATTTTCGGCTTTCCCACATTAAGCATATAATCTTTGACTATCTTCTCGCTAAGTACCTTACTCGTCGCTCTCTTAATACTATACAACTTTACAAATTTTGAAAAAGTGTCTAAAACTACAAATACATATAACACACCTCCTCTACCTCTGGGTAATGGTCCATATAAATCAACCGCGATTAGATCGAAAGGTTTATCTACTTTTATATAATTCATCTCTCCTTCCACTCTATAATTCACTACTTTCGATTTTTGACATAAATCACACACTCTCAACACTTTTCTCACTCTCCTCTCCATATTCTTAAATATACATGACTCTTTCAAAACATTTGCACACTTTCTCGCACCAAAATGACCATACCTTATATGACAATCCCAAACAATTTTATCTATTAACCCATCAGGTATAATTAACCTCCAATCACGCTCCCCACCATCTACCTTTTTAAACAAAACACCCTGATATATTTGAAATCGCTCATTATATTCAGATCCCTCTACATCTGTTTCTAAACTAACAATTATTTTACCCAGTTTGCTATCAGATCTTTGCAAGTTTTTAATGTCACTTAATTCCTCACCAAAAATTCTATCTTCCCTAGTTAGTCTGAAAATTTCTATTTCTTTGAGGTCCCTACCAGTTTTATTGTCTGTAACATCTATTCTAGAAAGTGTATCAGGTACCTTATTATCCGACCCCTTTATGTACTCCCATGAAAAGTTATATTCCTGTAAGGCTAATACCCACCTGGTTAATCGACTGTGTGTTAGCTTACATGAATTCAGAAATGACAGTGCCTTGTGGTCCGTCCGGATGATCGTGGTATTCCCTAGGATGTACGTGCGGAATTTACCCACGGCGAACACAATACTTAGTAGTTCCTTCTCAGTTGTCGTGTAATTCTTTTCCGCCGATAACAGTGATCTACTGGCGAAGGCGATCGTTAGGTGTTCCTTGTCGCCGCTCTCCTGGTATAACTCGGCACCTAGCGCTACATTGCTGGCGTCGGTCTGTAAATAAAAGGTCTTATTAAAATCGGGATGATTCATCATGATCATATGACTAAACTTTCTCTTAATTTCATTAAACGCAGCGCGTTCCGCATCGCCCCATCTCCACTGTTTATTCTTCTGCAGTACAGCACTCAGTTTGGATGTAGTGTGTGCGTAGTTCTCCTGAAATTTCCTGTAAAAATTGCATAGGCCTAAAGAACTCTGTAATTGCTTAATATTTTTAGGTTCAGGGAATCGCATTATGGCTTCGACTTTGTCAGGGTTGGCTAATATCCCCTCCTGCGTAATAATAAATCCTAAAAAGTGTATCTCTGTCTGCAGAAACTTAGACTTGTCCCAATTCACTGTTAAACCCCCTCTTTGTAGCTTATCTAATACATATTCTATGTGTTCTAAATGTTCAGTGAACGTTCTAGAAGCTATCAAGATATCATCGACATATACAGTTAAAAAATCCAAATCCTTAGGTTGTAATATATTATCTAAACATTTGATAAAACTGGCAACACTGGTGTTTAATCCAAAAGGTAAGCGTTTAAACTGGTAATTCTTACCGTTAAAAAGAAAAGCTGTGTATTTCCTGCTCTCTGTTGCTAATGGCACCTGCCAGTATCCAGCGGTCAGGTCTAAGGACGTCATGTATTTGACTCCGCTAAACTTTTGTAAAATCTCATTTATGGGTTCCGGAGATTCCCTGTCAGGTATAATAATTTGATTAATTTTCCTAGCATCTAAACATAACCTTACCTTGCCATCCTTCTTTATCACCACCACTAAAGGGTTTGAATAAGGTGATACTGAGCGTTCAATTATGCCTCCTTGCATCATACGGTCTAATTCCTCCTGTACAGCCCTCCTCTTCGAAAACGGCACTGGGTAGCTTCTCTGCATGTATGGTGCGTGGTCCCGAACTTTCAACTCGCAGATGTAGTCCTTCGCTTTCCCTGGTGATTCATGAAACACCTCTCTGTACTGCTCGACAACTGCCCACAACTCCTGTTGTTGAGTATTTCCTACAACTGTATTTTCATTGAAAAATTTATCGGCTCTATTTGCCCACACACTCTCATTACGCTCATGCATCTCTCCCTCCTCATTCTCTATGCTATCACTCTCAAGACATATATTTATTTTAGTTTCTATCTCTCTATCACTTATCTGCTTATGTAACATTTTTATTCCCGTGACTTTATTTTCATTTACTACTTTCTTAAACTCTATTCTGACTGGTTTATTCCCCTTCTCAAATTTTACTATTTGTTTATTAAAATCTATCACTGCTCCGTTTCTTTCCAAAAAGTCATTTCCCAAGATTACATCTAAACTCAACCCTTTAACTACTAGGAAAGTGTTTTCAAATTCAACTTCATTTATTAGAATATTTAATTGTACTTGTCTGGTTATTCTCTTACTTCTCACCCCAGTTACCCCCACTACTGTAACCCCTGCAACTGGTAATGACGGTATATTCTTGTTTAACTCTTTTAATTCACCCATAACATTTTCAGAAATTACTGATATCTCGCTACCGGTATCAATTAAAGTTTTATAATTCTTACCTTCAAGGTTAATTGTCACCTCAGTTAATCCTGCTCTGCATTCCGTCACCTTGTTCTCCTCTTCTTCTAACAGTTCCTTCGCCATGTCCATCTTGATGACGTTATTATGGTATCTGTTGATTATTTGGACCCTCCTGTTTTCCATAGACAATGGTTCGGCCCGCTTCTCCATTGTCCTCCCTAGTTTTCCGTGGAGGGACCCGCCACAGCTGGATGATTTCCCCCTCTCCCTCTGTTATATTGTCCTCCTCCTCTCGGCGCTCCCCTGTGAAATTCTCCTCCTCTCGACTGTTGATTGGGTGGTGGGTTTGCTCGCTCGTTCCTGGTGCACTCCCTGTTTCGATGACATCTGAAACAATTTGTTCTATTAGCATAATTGTCGGTTTCACATGTTCCACACCTCCAACTCTCGCCCCTATTATTGAAACTTCCTCCCCGCGCTCCTCTATGAAAATTCTGCATACCCCTGTTATGATGGAAAAAATTATTGTTATTATGGTGTGGTACTACTGGTGTAGTTGAACGTCGCCCTATGTCGCGTTCCCCTATATTCTGTAATACATCTAACATGTTTTCTAACTCACTTATATTTGTAATCTCCCTAGTCATTAGCGTAATTTGTACTTCTCTGGGCAGGTGTTTGCTAATATGTCTTACAAATGATCGGAAAGGCAACGGCGGTTCTAGATATTTAGCTTCGTTGTATATGGTCATCACATATATAGTTAGGTGGTTATTAATCCTACCAAAATTCCCGTTACCCATTATTTTACTTCTTAATATTTCTTGGTCTTCTTCTGACCAATATTTATTTCGAAAAGCTATCTCAAAATCCTCAAAACTATCCCACTCTGTATGGTGTACTTCCGACCATATCTCGGCACTACCTTTAAAACATTTAATAATCTTCATCAATTTAACCTCCCAGCTACTACTATTAAACCGATTAAACTCTCTAACCCTATTTAAAAATTGCATTGGGTGTATTCTACGATTGTCACAATTGAAAGTTTCTAATTCTATTTCATTATTTGTATCTCGTGTCATAAATATGCGCTCAGTAACATTGTTTACATTTTGATTCTTCACTAAACTTAATTCATCTCGCATACTACTAATATTTTGTTCAAGAGAATATAATTTTTTGTCATTACTATATTCAGACTGTACATTATTTTTTGATATGACTTCAATAGATTCATTTACTGCTTGTATTTCTGTCTTATAATTACTTTCAATTTCATATATTTTAGAGTCTATCTTATTTTGGTGTTCATCAATATTTTGACTAAATTTTTCAACTGTCATTACTACGCTACTCAACTTACATTCAGTTTCAGTATTACATTTATTAATTTTAAATTCTATGTCATTGTTATGCTCATTCATTGTATTCATTAATATTTCATTGTTTTCATTTATCTGCTTCTCAACTCTATCTATCTGACTGTCTATTTCATTAAATTTAACATCTACCTTTTGCATTGAATCATCTAACTTGGTCTCTACTTGGTTGACTCTATTGGTAAATTCTACTTTGGTATTTTCACAATGTTTGTTCATTTCTTGTATCTCACTTTTCAACTCTTTATTCTGATTTTTTAATAACTCTTGCATATCGTTTTTTTGTTCATCTAACTTTACATCAAATTTATTGAAACTGGTACAAAGAAATTGTATCATTTTCATTATATCTTGATCTTCCGATTTTTTAATCGGGACTGGTGTCGACTGACTTTCTGTTTTATTGTCAGTTAAGCTGACTCCCTTGTCATTACTTTTATTTTCATTATTTGATTTTGGGGTCGTATGGATCCCCGAATCATCTGTATTATTTGATCCATTTATACTACTTATGTTCAGAGTTTTGTCGCCTTGACCTACATTCGGTGTTGAATGTATGTCAAGACTACTCATCACAGCTGATTCGTCAAATTCAGCTGTTGTTTCACTTATCACAGTCGAGTCGGACAAATCGACTCCGTTCTCTGTATTTTCCATTATTATATTTTTAAATATGTAATTTATTTCTTATCTGTCTGAACAAATATTTTTTATTTATTTTACGTAACTTTACGTCTTTCACTTAACTCTCAATTGCGCTTGTATCTTATTTGTAGGTATGGTTTTTACATCAAATTTTAACTTATAAAACTGTCCCTTTCGGCTGCGACAACTGTGAACTTACTTATTTATCACCATTTAATTAACTTATAAAAAAATACACCATCATAAAAAACTTACACTTACTGTTTTGCGTGTTCTTGGGTCCAGGGTCTCATACGTACTTTGGGATACAAACGCAATTTTCAAGGTTACGTGAATGATTTACACAATACATTTTGGAAGAGAAATTAATTTTGTTTAATAATCAAATAGTGCGATTTTATAATTTTGTTTTCCAAATAAATTGTCTTACATGTTTTTTAAAGGTTGGGTAACTCTTGTTTATACATCGTATTTAATAGCCTTACATAATATTACTTACGTCTAAGAAGATAGCCCAGCTGCTCACACACTCTCACATTCTTAAAAACAACCCCCGTTACCCTAATTGATTAATAGAATTCATTATATAAAATCCCCGCCTGCAACACGTTCATCCGTGACCTCGTGGCCACCCCGTGTTAAGTTTGTAATCGTCCCGAAAAATAAACCAAAAAAAATAACAAATATGGATGTTGTTGTTCTGTAGTTATTCCTGCATCACTGCCACTGTTTTAAAAAGATTGATTCACTTTTACTGCCACATTTTTTTAAATTTTGAGAAGAGCTAACCCATTCGAGATGCACCGGCCGGTACTCCTTGGGACGAACTGCTGCATGTGCTTGGTTAAACTGGCGGAAGCGGCAATTAAAAGCCACCGGGTTTTAGTCGCCGTATACAGTTGACTTGCTGCGGCATATCCAGTTTATGCATAGATTATAGCTGGTATATGTGTGTGTCCAGAGGCCGATATTGGACTTGGTTCCGCTGATGTCATAGGAAAGACCGGATTTAGTCATGACTTCCTGCCGCTCAAACAGCACATTGTGGAATTTCATTCGTCCTAGGACATCCGGTTTTGTGGCTGGCTGCGTCACTCAGATGTGTAGTGATACAGTTGCGTCTGTGTGCTGTTTACACAAATACAGAGTTCTTAGAATTTTGGTGGAGGTAAATGCTTTGCTTGCCGGCTTACACAATAACACCTGCGTATCGCTTTTGTCTCACTGTTGCTCAACATCGTGCTGTTGCATGGAAAATATCTTTGCAATGCGTTCTATTATAACGGAATAAATGTGGTTACCCAATAATTTTCACAACTTCTTTTTTACAAGCCCGCACCAAAATGAAAGAAATAAAAATATAATTATCCCCTACTGTTGAAAATAAAAACACCCAAAATTTGACCCGCTACACCATGAGGCATTGCGCCATGAGACGCAGTTCCATTATTCAAATTAAAATTCCCCTTAAACATTTCAATAGCCCTCCAAAATAACATATTCAAATATTTTTATGATATCATAATTAGAATTACTCACAACCCAGCACTTATTAAATGTAGTTAGACATTCTCTCATTCACTCACGCTCGCATCCTTGGTACAATTTTCTTTTAATTTTCCCCAAATTGAGCTCATTTTTATTAGTTATTTATGCAAATATTTGTATTGCCCCTTATTTAATATTTTGTGTACCCCCCATTTGTCACTTAGCTGAAATTAGTCCTCCAGACGTCCCGTCGCTGAACCCGCACTAATAGTGTTAAAACTTTACTAAACTTTGTGTTTACGTTGAACTGTTATTTCATTTTTATGCAAAATACTGCACTTTTACATTGTACGAGCGGACGTCTGAGACTTAGTTTTGTAAAATTTAGATATAGAGCCGGCCGGCTATGCTGCTATTTTGTGACAGGGAACAATTTTCACTGCTTCATTTCCGAGGTGGGGATTAACTACGTCACCAGTTCCTTTGTGTAGAGATCCACACCTTAGTTGTTTAGAAGCGCATATTACGTAGTTGCATACCTTCGGATGACGTATACATGGGTGCAGCTTATTGACACATTCGTCGGACAAAATAATGTTGTCGTTTCTGAGCGTATACTCCTGACCTTGACGTAATTTCTGTTCACTTGATATTGTGTAGTTGCTTCTTAAAACCTTTAAGAAGGTTTTACTTTAAACCTTTTACTTCATAAAACCTTACTAGTTTCTTATATGTGACTTTGAATAAAAATACAATTTAAATTGATTATTCCCCAAAATACCGTAAGGCCAGAATTGTACTGTTACAAAGTGTTGTGAGGTATTGTTATTAGGAGGTAAGTGATGAATTTTCTAGGATCATGTTAAGATGGGGGTTTTATTTTAGAAATTGTGAAATGAAACGACCAAAATTATGTAACTTAAATAATTAACTTTTCAAGGAATTGTTTTCCGTCAGAAAACGACAGAAAAGTGTCTATGTGGGAAAAAAAGGAACTTGTTATTATACAAGATTAAAGGGTGATTTTGGGGGTTGTTTGATGTTATTAGAAGTGTAAATCAACTGTGGAAGGTAGAGACAGCAAATGTAGAAAGACAAGTTTAGATATAGGTAGGCTATTGCAGTGGCGGCATGTGCCACTGTAGATAGCGTTATGGGTTGATGAGTAACGCACCAGTACGTTGCCATCATCGGAGGCCGAAATCGGCATACATACACTGTACAACTTTGATATAATTTTATATTATATATGATTCTTAACCGTACAGTGTATAAATGATGTTAGAGTGTAAACATGCTAATGAAGATGATTTCCCCGCCTTTTCGGGCGATTACTGTCTTACCAGCACTAATCGTGGTTTTGGATGACAGCCAGCTGTGGGCAGCAATTGTAACGCTGACCATGGTTGGTTGTCCTGGAAATTGGTGAAAGTTGAAATTAACGGGGGGCCACTTAGGGGAAATCCCCGGAACTATGGAACAGTGGCTATCACCTTGTTCGAGTAGGAACAGCAAAACAGGTGATAGACCCGTCTTAAGGGTATAACTATGTAACATTCAGATATGATGATATCTGGCAATTTATAAAATGTAAAGCCGAAGCAAGGACAGGAGATGCGAAAATTCCTCCACCAATTCAGTCCTTGTGGAAGCAACTGGATGCCACAGTCCATGGGGGGGGGTCATAGTGTGTGTGGTAAGGAGGTTACTACAGGGGTAGTAACGTTAAATGAATATCCAATATTAAGTAGATGACATTGATACTGGTGTCAAGCATAAAATAATTATGATTTCGCTTTGAAGAAATATTAGTATCAGGAAAACTGATCAATGAATTTTAAATAGCTAGATTGTTTGCCGTAATGAATTTGTGTTTAGGATTCTATATAATAGATATATAGATAAATTGTGTTGATTTTGTTAAGCTTAAGGAATTATTTTATAGGTTATTGCCGTAGTATAAGAGTATATTCTCTTGTGTTGAAAAGAGTTAAAATATTATTGGCTGGAGTCAAAATTTCTGATAAAATATAGGAATGCAAAAGAGAAAGAGACCTCTATCATAATTCTTGTTTTATATAGGTATTAAAGATGTTAGGAATTAAGTAAAACCAATGCCCATTAACATAAACCAATGCAGCTAAGGGGAGACAGATCAGTTGGAGATATGGCATTATACAAGGCCACTATTTGATTTTTGTATTCGATGTTTCAGAGTTTGGTGGTGCTGTGACGGCAGTCCTGAGCTGGCCAGCGCGTCAGACCAGGAACGTCAAGTGCTTGAGTGGCCTTGCGGTGTTGGGATCTCGCAAGAGAAGTCCAGTAAGGTCATGCAGGTACTGTCACGATCACTGGACCAAGGGTAAGTTAACAATATTTCTTTTATATAAACACTACAGAGGGTTGTGGCGACATATCCGGACTGATCCCGTTAGGAAGTATGAATGAGTCAATGAGATTTTTTATGCTTCGGCATAAAACCTCTCATTGAGGGGGTTTTGTAATGGTACATTAAATAAGTATAGGGATTTGGGGGCACAGGGAAATATAATTTTATTTTTATTTCAAATTTAATCAAATATGTAAGAATAGAAGTTTCCCAAAAAATGATACAATGCAGTTCGCTACGACGAGTTGGTGTCAAGGTCACTGGTGTACGTGCAAATTGTCAGCAATGCATACGCAGCAACAAAAACAGGACACTCCTAAAAGTCATCGAAACATATGAAACGTAATAACTGAAACGCATAACAATGCCGTCATCATCTGAGAACAATAGATTCGATGACGAATTATCCCTTCCACTTAGGAAGTAGAGGCCATGTTCTTGGCCCCAGTCTACTCAACACCATCAGTGCAACAGCACGTTACAAAATCTGCTGGCCATCAATTGCCAGTAGAAGTCTTTAAAAGTGAAAAAGCAAAAATGTAATTAAAGTGAGTGTTTTGAAATCAGTTATACACTAACAGAATAAAAATGTAAATTAACGTCAGTGGTAAAAGAACAGAAACAGTTAACGTTCGGCTGAACACCTGCAGGACAATGTGGAACATCTGACAAGAGCTTCAATCATCAAAATTCAGGGAAGTCGAAATTCAAATCAATACCTCTTTTTTTTCTTTTTTGAGCTCAAAATTAACATGTAATCAAATGTACCTGTAAAATAACTTGGGGCAAGCATGTGTGTGTGTGTGTGTGTGTGTGTGTGTGTGTGTGTGTGTGTGTGTGTGTATGTGTGTGTGTGTGTGTGTGTGTGTGTGTGTGTGTGTGTGTGTGTGTGTGTGTGTGTGTGTGTGTGTGTGTGTGTGTGTGTGTGTGTGTGTGCCGGCATATATCTAAAGAGTCATGAGCATTGGTTTATGTTATGTGACCAGATAACGTGACAAGTTTAAACTGCAGTAAGTTTTCTAACTTCATTAAATATGAAATCGGAGAAGCTGGAAATAATTCAAATGTAATTGAGATGACGTACAGTTAATACAGCGGAAATACGTCGCCGCCATTTTGTTAAGTATTTGATGAAGACTCCATTTTTTTTTTTTTTTTTGCTAAAAATTGAAATATCAAGAGTATTAAAACACAAGTCTTTCAAATCTAATGTCATCAGAGTTCATTATTTTCAAATACCCATACTGTTTCTGCTCTGCTCGCTTAACAACGACCCTGGACCAAAATGAGGAAAAGTTATGTTGGCAACACGTGCTGTACACCAATGTAAATAGTGTGAAGAAGGTAGTGAGTTTCAAAAGATAAGTCACTGCTAAAATATAAATAATCACATGGTTAGTTAAGTAACACTATCTATATAATTCTTACATATAACAAAACACGAGTTCACTCCTTCAGAACACTCTATGTATTAAAATTATTGATCATCTTTCATGATCTGAATACTCTAATACAAAATCATAATTATCTTTATCCATTAAACGTTACTATCCAACTAGTAACCTCCTTCCAATAAAAAATTCACATTTAAATAATTTGTATATAAAATTATAAATATTACATCTTGAACATTCTCTTAACTCTGTTTATTTCAAACTTTAATTTATTTAACATATATTGTACCATTAAATTCTCAAAAAAAATTCAAAATTATTATTAACCTTCAATTTACATCACATTTCATTTATCATTCCATTTCTACTATGAATTTTCTATCTAACATTTCACGCTTTGATTAGTTTGGGTGATTCTCCATTATTCGCTATGATTCGATTTATATGGGCATTAATAGGTATAACCTTACTCCCTTTCTTCCTTCTAGCAACCACTAACAGATTTACATAGGGTGACACCAATCTCTCAGTAATAACCCCTTTCAACACTAATTCCATTTATACCATTCTCCTCTTAAAATAAAATATCTAATACCCTCTTTGTAACTTAGGATGTGTGTTCCCAACCTTGGCAATTCCATTCATATACTTTTGCCCTTCCCATGATCTCGGCAAACACTCTTCTACCCTTCACAATTACCTGCCCAACGATGCACGTTGATCACTCCTTACCACCTCACCCTCACTACAAAATATCACCATCATCTATTTACTCTCTAATTACATTACCCTCTCTTTCTACATATATCCACTACCACTACTGTGTCCCTACTATTGACCCGTTTCTGTCTTACTTTTACTCAAAAATTCTTATTTTATCTAACTCCCATTAGAGTTAACTTTGACTACTTACATGCCTTATTAAATAATCATCACCCAACTTAATATGATCATTGAAAACTACATTAGAAAATTCATCACTTACCTCTTAATAACCATGTAACTTAATATCCAAACACATTATGTGTTTAATCATATACTATTCATTAGAGAATCTCTTCTGTACAACAATAATTAATTAATTAATCTCCAAAAAAATTTTTAATTCAATCAGTTATTTAAACACAACATTACTTTAATTACCTTCTTTCAAAACAATTACAATTCATTTATTACAGACTCTCATTATTCATTTAGTCTGCTAAAATATTATCATTATTAAAATCAATTTCTACTACATGCACACATTGTTTACATAAAATACATTTCACAACACAAACACAATTACTCTCACTATAAATTTATTTACAATTTTTTGTCATTATTTTTCTGTTTACCACACCTCATTTCATAAGTTAGCAAGGTCATCACCATAAACTAAAATAATTAAATGTTCGTGAACAACACAATATCTACCCTCCATCATCATATAATAACCTGATCTTACAGCTACACCATTCGTTTACAATTACAGACACATTTTTATTATTATAATCATAACAATCATCATTATTACTTTGTTCCATTGTATCACTACTATTGATACTACAAATATTATCGCATACCATTATTTCAAAATTCCTGTCGACATTGGGTATAATAATTTCTCCTTTAGTGTTTTCTGTCAAAGTCAGGTAAGTTACATTATCATCAACTACTGTTGCTACATCCGTTTCAACACAAGGTAAGTACTCACTATAATTATCAACTCTCTCTCTTTTCATTCTCTCTCTTAATTCTGTATAACTTCTCCCAACCTCAAACAACTCTATCTTCCTATCACCATACCTCTCTCTCTCTCAAAATATCCCTCATCATAACACCAAGTCACACTCTCTCTCTCTCAATATATGCAGGGGGCAGTACAACTTTATTACTGCACCACCTATCAGATGCACAAAAAATCAAGGGACAACTATTTGCAGACCATATGACTCCCAAATACACTCGTGAAGCCTTTTCTTCACCCCAACTACAACATCACTGGAAAAAATTACCCCCTGCAACCCCTATACCTCTATACTCTCTCTCCACTTTCTCTTTAACTCATCAACACACACTAACATTCCATTATTATATTCTATCTCCTCTAAAACTTCCGTCACCACTATTTTTAATTATATCATCGTAATTCTCAACACCACTTACCTTATCGTCTTTATGTGTTAACTGACCGTCTTTATTTTCATTTAATTGATCGGTCTCTTTACTACCTTCTATACCCCCATTTTAATCTCACAATTGTTATCTACTTTATTCATTTTAACGTTATTAATTATGTCATCTACTCTTGCATTTTGTTTATCGTACTTCTCGCTAACTGATTCTATGATCTGTTGTTGGATATTCTCATAACGTGCATTCATTTCGTTTATTTGTTTATTAAAATTAAAATTTTGATGTTTAATCTCCCCTCTCATCATTTCTCATTATTTTGCATCTCAAATTTACCATTCATTTTAATATCACTAACGTCAAATCTAGCATTTAAGTTATCATTTTGCTCCTTCATAAGGAATTTCATCATATTTATTATGTCACTATTATCATCTTTTTTGTTTTCATGACGAGTTGAGATGGGTGTTACTTGCATTCTATCTAACTCAACAGATTCGGTGGTACTAGACTCGCCGATCTGACTTATTGGTGTTGAATAACCTCCCATCTCACTCGTAAACGTTTTGTCAGTTACGCTGACATCTATATTTTTATCTGCCATCTTGAAAAACTTTTTTAAATATATTTCTTTTCAAAATATTAGTATATATCTAACATATACTACGTATAGTTACATATCACAACATAACCTTATTATTTACGTATTAATTACATGCCCATTTCCCACAACCATTCTGTTTCTGTATTCAGGTTTATTTATATAAAATTTATTTATATAAGTCCCTCCGTAAGGGCGCCATTTGTTAACTCCTTCTCTTTTCAAAATTATAATTGATGTACCTTTTATACTTCTCTCGTTAACATTTACTTGTTTACCTGCTGATTCGAGTAATCGCCATGTGGTGTTGTTGCCAACCTAACATATTTTAAGTTCGGGTCCAGGATTCCTTTTAAACGAGCCAGAAACGGAATGGTTATTGAGAAATAATCGACTCTGATATCATTTGGTAAAATTTGTGTTTTAATGATCTGAATTTCTAAATGTTTGAATAACAAAAAACAAGATGGAGTCTTCCTCCTTTGCATCCAAAATACAAAATGGCTGCGAAATATTTTCGCTACATCAGCCGTAAGTATTCTACATTTACACAACACATATTTTAACTCCAATTTATTCTGGCTACTTATTTAAATAAATCTACACCATTACTGCAGTTTTGAATAATTTCAATTATTTAGTTACATGAATCACGTAACGTTAACCAATGCTTGTGATTTTGTCTGTACCGGTACCCACGCACACATGCTCTCCCACAAACTAATTTAACGGTACATTTTTAGAAATTTTACTTGAGCTCAAAAGATTTATAAAGATCGGGATTTTAAGATGGGTGAAAGGTTTACTTCCCTGCCTTGCTGGATGACGATGCAGTCAGGCGTCCCTCATGTTCTTGTCGGTATTCTGCCGAACTATTCCACTGTTCTTTTTGGAAATGCACCCACCGTCTCTACATATTATACTTTTGATACATGAGGCACTTTTGTTACATGTTGTTGTTGCTTTTAAAAACTGGCTGGCCAGCAATTTAGACTACGTGCAGTTCGCATGGAAGATGGTTGGAGACTGAGAACGACAATATGGCGCTTATTTCCCAAGTGGAAGGGTTGTCACATCATCAATGCTATTGTTTTATGTTAATGACGTCCTTGTTTTAAGGTGCAGCGATTGCGTCTGACATTCTTTTGATGACGTTTTACATAAAATCGTTCGTTTGTTCCGGCAGAGTAGCTGTAGTTTCTCACGTACCCCACTGACCTTGACGCTGACCCTTCATGAGTTTCTGCGTTGTTTCACATATTTGGAAAACTTTACTCTCACACATACAAAATTTTAATTCACAATAAAATTATATCTGTTGTTAACCCAAAATCCGTACATGGACCTATTTGTACCGTTACAACTCTGGGAAAGAAAGTATGGGAATAAGTCCCACACATATGGTTGAATTTGTGCAGCTTTTTCACCACATCATTGTTTGCAATGTAAGATACATTACAGGCCAGATACTCAAAATTGACCTGCCCTCAGAACAGTATCATCTACAACAATTTTTGCTAG
Source organism: Magicicada septendecula (assembly GCA_034769895.1). Taxonomy (NCBI): domain Eukaryota; kingdom Metazoa; phylum Arthropoda; class Insecta; order Hemiptera; family Cicadidae; genus Magicicada; species Magicicada septendecula. The sequence continues at coordinate 407,424,341 of CM068375.1, forward strand.
TATGGGATCAGCTCTATGGAAAGCCTTTGCCTTGGTCTTCAGTGTGGAGATGTGTAATTCAAAATCCTTTCAGGTTTGACTCAATGAGAGTATGTTAATTATAAGTAACATAATAATGCCGACTTTTTTTCAGTCGTCAAAACATTTCTGTCAGCCGTATTTATTTTATACGTTTAACGACTGTAAAACATTGCACTTCCATGTTTTTTTTATTCTTGGAAAGATTTAAAAAATCAACTGGGAACATGCTAAGCAAAACAGCAATTGTGATATTATTACAGTGTTTTTCCCTACATTATTGACCAAGCAGTTATGTTGCGCTGACAATTATGTGTATTGGGTGCAAATTCTATTTATTATCCTTCCATTAATCTGATTGTTTTCTATGCATAGCTTCATGCATAGATTATGCCTAATAGTACTTTTTGATCATAGCACATAGTGATCAAAATCCGTGGAACAAAATTCTACAATCTTCACCTTGTTATCACGATCTCCAACTTATTCCTGACTGTCTTTGAAGGAATTTGCACCATTTCTCAAGTGCTCATTCATACTTGTTAGACTCACATAAGCCAACACTTTGGCCAAGATAGATTAGTTTAACTCATTTTTTATAGAACATTTCATTCAAGCCTATCATAAAAAATCACCTAATATGCCATACATAATTTACTCAGTTAGGTGTCAGATCTAATCTATGCATCCAATCTAGTTAAAACTTGGATAATTGGTACAAACAGCAGGTGTACGAACATCACCATAAAAAGTGTTTTATAGGACATTTTTGTGTGGGAAATTCGAGAATTGTACAGACCTTTTTATAAAACCTAGTATAGTTATTTATGCAAACTTACATGCAGTAAACATGTATAAGTTTTAATTGAAGTATCATTTTTTGTGCAGGTAGCAAAAGCTATTGAATATTTGCATCAACAACATATAATATACAGGGATTTGAAATCAGAGAACGTGTTAGTTTGGACTCTGCCACAGCCTTTTGAAGACCAGTTTGCTGTTCCTGTTCACATAAAACTGGCTGATTATGGTAAACAGAGCAGTAGTGAATTACATAAATGGTGTGTGTGTGTGTGTGTGTGTGTGCGCGCGCACGTGCAAATATTGAGCATGTAAAATATTCAGAGTATACATTACACACTAAACTTGTTTAATATGTGTGTGCATGTTCATACAATTATAATATTAACAATACACCAGTTATAAATACAGCAAGTTTTTGAATGAGTAAAAGCAAATGTGATCTATTATTAAATGCAAAATATTTTTTATTTAGACACGCTTTTTAGTTTTATTTTCTGGACATTAAAATCACACTACCATGTAAGGCAAAAAAGTTTTATTTAATATTTCATATTTTAATACTGATATTGATAGTCATTAGTGAAGTATTAATTTAATATTTACAGAAATTAATGTTTAAGCTCTATTTGAAGTATTGCATGTATTACATACGCACTTGAAAAAATAAACAAACATCTGTATATGATAAAAACAAACTGAGCACAAAAGGTTAATCATCATTGTTAAGTGAAAAAATGTGACTGATTTTTGTGGTATTTAAGTAATAAAAGTATTGTTCTTCGTTAAATAAATGAAAAATGTAAAATTTTTAAACTAACTAAACCTTAACTCTTTGGCGATGTAAGGTGATGATGTTAATTATATTTTGGATATTCAGATTGTCTCCAAAACCTAAATAAGGACAGATGTCTTCCCCCAGCTTTTTCTTTTCTTTTTACTTTCATGTTCCATAAGGAAATGGAAGTATGGTCATGGCGAAAGTTTATCGGTCATCGGTTACAGGGAAAGGGTAGTTTACCTGCAATGTTTTATGTTTTAACAAGAGTAAAGTACTTAATTTTGACAAATAAAGTATCCTGATAAGAAGATCATAATAATCCACTGTAGAAACGTAGATGAATATCTATAAATGAAGAGGCTAGGTGAACGGGGTGGGGGTAATTTTCTGTAAATGAAAATTAGGCCTATAGTTGAAGGGTGGGGGGATAATTTTTTATATGTGTACTACGTTATCCGCAACAAAGAAGTAGTTTGTTGTTAAAATACCTTCCCAGGCTGTTTGGGTGTGGTCCAATGTTTTCTGCAAAACAAGACGTTTCGGCAATGCCACGACTGCCATCATCAGTGAAAATCGTGTACGCCAACGTGAGGTGGTATACGTTAGCGATTACAGTAACGTGGTTGAGGCTGAAGAAAGAAGTAGTTTCTATACAAATATTTCATTTCGAAAATGGTTTTAAATATAAATCTGAGAACATGGAAGTCATGTATGGTTCTCCAAACTGATATTTGATAATGAAACGCTATCAGATACAAATCAATAAGTGTGAGATATGAAACCGTTGCGTGGCAGGCAGATTTCTCTCAGAGCTGTTTCAAGCAAAACACTTTATAATACATGACCTTCCCATACAGAAACCTCTTTGTTCTTGTGCATCATATATCATAGCTTCTATTTAGGTTTTAACAAAACTTTTAATTGAACAATAAAACAGTATACATATTTATGAATCTTAAAATCAGTCGATTACTGGGATAAAATGTAAAAGACAACACTAGGAAGGAAACAAGCAGATTACAAACAACCACAAACTTTAGAAAGTAAAATAAGAACCAAAACTTAGCAATGAATGTGAAACCAATCTGACAAAACCTAGTGCAGCATAGCAAATCTCGCGTTAGCTTAAGGTACTTATAGACGGGGAAAGTAGAGGTAGCCAGTACTGGTCATGTGGTCACTGGCTGGTAAAATTTCTTCTACACAAGGCAAGTACTGACCGTCACTTTTGCGTCTCTTCTGGCCGTCAGTAGGTCTATATGAGTGACCGTGACAACATTTGTGTTCATATTTTTTTTAGTTTCATCAGGTTTTGACCTTGTCAGATTTTAATAAAGAGTTTGATGAGTCTTTTGATCATCATGGCAGACATTCCATAGTAATTCAAAGTTTGGAACTCTTCCAAAAATATTTTTATATCATCTGCACTCCCCTTTATAGATTTCTTTTTTCTTTTATTGCATTGAAGATATCACTGTTAACCACTAGCACTCGTCTTGAACAACTACCACAACAGCGACAAACAACAGACTAATGCAAAGCAAATCCCACCCGGCTCTACTGGCAGCCAGTGCTTGTTGTGATGGAAAGTTCTGGCGGGTAGTAGGTCACATGACCACTACTTCCATCTTTTGAGCCAGTAAAATCAAACATGTTTGAGTTTTGTGGCCGCCAGTCTCAACTGGTTATTAAAGAGGAAAGTACCCCTATAGACAGGGTAAGTAGAGGAAAGTTGCTGGCCACCAGCACTGGCCTCCTCTTTCCCCATCTATAAGCACCTTATAAGCACCTTTAGCTTTCAGTGTGAACTGGCTTTAATTGATAGAAACAATTTTTCTAAATTCAAAACAAAACAACTTGTAATATTTGAGGTTGCTTTGTGGAGCACTGACATAGTCAAGGAGACTGCAGGGGCTGTATGTGTTGTCTCTTTGGATAACACAGAAAAATGTTATCCTCCCAACATCTACATAAGAGAAAGGGAGCAAAAAACAGGGAAACTCATTCCAATTATTCAGTCAGGTTTGTTGGAAGGCAGCTATTAGACCTGTGTACATAGTTGTTGTAGATACATTAAAGAAAGTTACTTTTAAAGCGAATAACTGCATTTTATAAGCTTTGAGACCAAGATCCAGTAAACCAGTAGAAAGCTGTTCAGGGGTGTATAAAGCAGACTGCGAAGACTGTAATAGTTTTTATATTGGACAGACAGGCAGAAAATTCTTGCTAGGTAGAAGGAACATCTGCCTAAGGGTGACATTGGGAACATAAAATTGAACATTGCCTTACAAGTCATCACTCATAACCATAATTATTCCGGTTTTCAAAACAGTTTCAAACCACTGCATTTCTGCAAACAGACCAACTCATGGACACACTGGAATAGTTTGAGATTTACAGAGCCTCCAAAACTCAGAGTGCTCAGGTTCTGAATGAAAAACTTTCTTTCAAATCCAACGAGCTATGTAATCAGCTATACACATTGAAACACGCGATTTAGGTGTATCTCTCTTCTAATAAGTTATCTATAATATACAGTGGAACTTGGTTATAACGTCATTGAAGGGACCAAAAAAATAATGACGTTATGTCCGAGTGACATTATAAAAGACCCTTTTTAATCACTAGTAAGGAAGGAGAAAAAAAAGATCTTTGCATTATTAACATTATCCGTGATATGTATTCTAAAGTTTACAAACTGCATCTCATTTATACAAACAGCATGAAGAATATTTTAAAAGATCAAAAAGAAAGTACATGTAACTTACATTTAGGCTTACTGTCGAAAGTAATCCGTAATTTTCTTTTGAACGCTCCTTTCTGAAAAATAAATTCTTTCTATTGTGCTGTGGAGATGCTGCGCTGCATTGAACGTGTCGTCAGACGTCTCTCTAAAGCAGTAAAATCGTGAAAGAGTTTTGGCGGCTCTCATTGCTTCCTGTACTGTTGGACAAACGATGTCGGCATCCTCCTCTTGCTGAGCATCTTCTTCAATACTATCTTCTGCTTGCTTCTATGTTTTTTACTTCCGCGATAATTTCTGCGTCACTCAACACTTGGAATGTTTCTACTTGGTCATCCACTGATGCATAGGAATCAAGTTCATTTCCAAATTCATTTACGTCGAATTTCTTAATCCACTCCGAGAGCGGCAAGTCGTCGTCTTCGTCATCATCGGGTAAATTTTCATGTACGAGTTGTGCTTTACTAAAGCATTTTGCTATCGTCTTCTGTGTTACACTCTTCCAAGAGTCGTCTAGGAATTGTATTGCATCTAAGAGTGAAATTGTGGCAGGTTGCGCCGTCTCCATACAGAAAATAATTTTTTTTTAAAGTTGCTTGCGGTAGTGACATTTTAGACTTCTAATGATGCCTTGGTCCATAGGTTGCAGGACACTCGTACAGTTGGCCGGTAAGAAGACCAGATTAATGTGTGTATGGGCTGCACAGTTGTCAACTAGAAGTAGAATTTTTCTGTTTTTCGATGACAGTTCTTTATCCCACTTTCTTAGTTCATCTTCAAAAATACTATAAGTCATCCACGCTTTTTTGTTGGCAGTGTAACTTACAGGAAGTTTTTTGATGTTTTTAAAACATCTAGGATGCAAACTTTTCCCGATAACTAAAAGTTTCCTTTTTTCGGTTCCCGTCATGTTCGCACAAACAAAAACTGTAACTCTTTGTTTAGAGAGCTTCCCACCAACGCACTTTTCATTTTTAAATTTGAAAGTCTTATCTGGAGTTAATTTATAAAAAATTCCGGCTTCATCTCCATTAAAGATGTCTTCATCTTTATATGATCATCTAATTTCTGGCCAAGTGTTACGCACCCAATCGCCTGTAACGTTCAGTTCTACGCATTTTGCCTCACCACAAATTTTTGCAAAGGAAATCGAGTGTCGGGCCTTAAATCGATCTAGCCATCCGTTGGAGCACGTACAATCAATACCAAACAATTTTCCGAATTCTGTAGCTTTCTCTTTCAGAATTGGTCCACTCACAGGAATATCTGAACATCGACACTGTTTGAACCATTTCAGTAATGCTGCATCCACATCACCATGTTCGCATTTCCTAATTTTTTAATTTTTTCTCCATCTTCCTCAAATTTTTTTAAAATTTTGTCCTTGTTTTTTAAAATTGAACCTACAGTAGAATTCACTAAACCAAACTCACGGCATACATCAGCTATTTTACGTCCGCTTTCATATGATCTAATTACACGTACTTTCTCTTGAATAGACAGAACTTTCTTTTTGTACTAGAACTTGCCATGATTACTGTATAAAAATGTAGACATACGTATAAAATTCTATAAACAGTGGCTACCGAAACTTAAGTTATAAAACACACGAAAGAAACTGTCACAGTAAGAGCAGATACAGAAACAATAACAACCAAAAACAGAGACGAGACTACGTGTAAACAATACTGTACAGTAAATACTGTAACAGCGTGGTGTGAACAATAGCCTCGAGACGCGCAGTGCTACTGACCCGGTGAAAGTGGTGGGGAGACATGTCAGTCGCCAGACACCGGCTGGCGCCGGCAGTCCTGTTACAGAGTTTATCGCTTGCATACAATGTATGTCTGTAGCCATGGGCGTAGCGTGCGCGCGCACATATATACGTTTATATGAAATTTAGAGTAAAATATCTGAGAAATTTTTGACGCTATAACAGAGTAGTACAATATTTAGTGATGTTAAACCGGGAATTTTTATAATGTTAAAAGATATCAGTTTGACCGGACTTATGAAAAAATAACGCTACACCCGAGTTGACGTAACAGCCGAGGCCGTAATAACCAAGTTCCACTGTACTTACTAAGTCGTTATGTCTTTGTAATCGATAAAATATGTGGTTACGTCTTTGTAATGTCGAATCTGGTAATATTATTCCATGGTAATGTTTTGAGTTAATTGATTATATTGTCTTTGATATGGTCTCCACTATCGAAATTGATTTAAGAGTGGATTTAAATTAAATTGGCGCCATATGGAACCTGTGATTAGCATTCCATAAATTTATTGTTATTAAAGAAATTAATAATTTATTTGGTATTTTGAAATCATTAATTTAATATCATTATTCTTGTTTACTATGATGTTAATTCATTTGTTTTGGTTGGATAATTTAAATAATACGTATCGCCTCCAGATTCGGCACTGCCAACGTAATCGTTAAGGTTGCTTGAAAAATCCAACTTTCGTAAATAAAAATGTCAATTATGAAAATAACAAGTCGTTTGAAATTAATTTGATTAACAATTCATTTATTATTTTCTTTCAGTTATTTTTTATTGTTTCTAATCTCGTTTAAATAAAATTCTATTCGACAATAAATCGACCTGGCTTATGATAATTCTAGCTCAGTAGGTGGCAACACTACTTTAATTAAATGTACTAAATATTATTTATATTTTTTCTCAGGCATGAATTCTTTGGATCTACAACAATACTAAGGAAATTGACTGCCACCAGTTATTAAACTACTTGATTATGGTAGACACCAATAACATCTTGCATCTAACAATGATAAAATGTTCATATAGGCCGGACAGTGGCTATATTGAGGTTATCCTCCTTTGAGAGTATTAATCAGTTTCCAACATGAAACTCACTGAATAATAATTAACAAATTAAAAATTTACTAGAAAGAAAACTTCAGAGATTTGAATACATAGGGGGCATGATACATAGAACTTTGGGAAATAAAACACGTAAGGAGACAAGATTAAAGTTATATAAAACCATGGTTGTCCCAATTCTGACGTACGGCTGTGAGACCTGGGATCCTTCAAAGCTAGATAGATCAAAGATTCAGGCAGCTGAAATGCGCTTTCTGAGAAGAGTCAAGGGCTGTACGCGATTAGATAGAATACGTAATGACGACGTCCGGAATGCGCTAAACATCTACAATTTGAATCATCGAATAGATGATTACAAACGGAAATGGTGGGAACACATCGACCGCATGGACAAATGTAGACTACCACAACAAATAAGACCTTATAAACCAACGGGCAAGCGTAACGTTGGCAGACCTTTTTCAAGATGGGACCAACTATGACATTGTGGAGATGGAACAGGCATTTCTGCCTATACCATGAAGTGTAGAAGAAGAAGAAGAAGAAGAAGAAGAAGAAGAAGAAGAAGAAGAAGAAGAAGAAGAAGAAGAAGAAGAAAATTTACTAGTGTGTTATTGTTATGGTGAAGTGAAATATCGTACATAAGTGTAAATACAGTAGTGAAGTTATTTCAGTGTTATGATTTATAGTTTGGTTATAATAATTCCAAAGTATTTTACACTATACTCCCTTTATTTATCCACTGGTTAATTATTCACAGTTCACTTATTAATTCACTTGATTGCCCATATTATTTCACCACTCACTCACAACACTTTCTATTTTTCTTCGGGGTTGTGATTTGTTTACTTGGGGAACCTAACCTCTTTGAACTCGATTCGGACTATTAATTTAGGTTAATTTTGACATGAAGAACCGTAGTTACTCCTTTGGATGATGACGCATGAATTCCCTGATGTGCTGAGATTTTTTTATTTATAGTCCATCGTTCGCGTCTTGTTTTGATATCGAGACATCTGGATGTGGGGTTCACCCACCTTCAAACATAACATTTTAATTGGCTAATAATTACATCATGGTCAATGATCATTACGTCATTTTCATTAGACAGTTGAACATAGCGTCATTTTTGTTGTTGTTAGTATTCAGCTTCTATAACCTCTTCTCTAGAGTTATAACTTAGGGAACCAGTAATAATTGGATGTGCCAATTATACAGGCTGCCTTCGTTGTGAAGCACTGAAAATAATCACAACAAATAAAACAATTTATATAGCAGGATATTAGGAAGGGGAGACTGTTGATTTATGCACTCAGTTTACTCGGTACTTAGATGACATCTCTTTATTACATTTGGTGATTAAGTTCTCTATTGAAAGTTCTCAAACAATATATTTTACTATATGATTAAATATATATATTACTACTTTACAAAGGGCCCTCAAAATATGATGTACATCTTATTGATTAATTCCACGGATCCGGGATTAAATATATTAAATGAATAATGATCACCTTGCCATGTACAATACTGAAACTCTAACCATTTGAAGAATGGTTTTTTATTAATCTTCTAAAACAACAAAACTTTTAGTTTAAACTTTACCTTTTTGCTATAACTAGTGTTATTAGATTTGAGACTACATGTTACCTATAATGTCAGTTTTCTAAAGTCTTTAATGTTATTACATTTAAACATAAGTTTTAAAGTCTTTAATATGATAATTTAAATTGTCTTTTGGGGGTTATAATTTTGTAACTCTTAACCATGAAAGACAAGCCTCCATGTCACCTGTGTGTTTCCTGAAGTTGCTGCAGAATTAGTTCTTCGGTCCTCCTGATGTTTCTTGAAGTTCAGTCGTTACCTTATCATACTGTGGTGGTGAAGTTCTAGAAGTATGTCAAATCATTCCTGGTGTGGTACATTCATCTCAGGCGACTGTAGTTATTCTTAGTAATTCTTGTAGTTAGAATACATAAATAGAAAGTTTGTTTCACTGTTATACAGTTCACATGATTATAGATTAGTTGACTATCACCTTCTTGGTTGTAGTACTGTATAAATTACATAGTCCGTTATTTTATAATATAGAGAGATGTCATCACCACACAAATTTACTTATTTAAATAGTCATTGAATCAAGCTTTTCACATTTTTATATACACGTAGCGAAACAACACTTTACGCTGCTTACGGCGTGAGCGCTCCATTCCAGAATGGCAGAAAATAGTTAAGGGGAGCGTAGTAATCTCAAGACAATTACTAGGCAACATAAAAGTAGTTCCGTGTTTCTAATTTTAATTAAAGGACTACGGTTGATTAAATAATTAAATCGTGATATTCTTAGTTGCAGAAGTTATCAAAGTACGTAACAATGGTCTTATTTAATTATTTAAATAATAACAAATTTACAATAATACTTAGTTTATTTAGGGGTCAGAAAACAAGTTAATTCTGGTCAGCGCCTGTTTATGCAGGATAAATTAATGAGCTTTACCCTTTCTGTACAATTCCATTCCCATTTAATTTTATTATTCGACTTATATTAAATATTATTATTATTAAATGATTGCCATAAGATTTAGTTTACAATATGAGATTTTATTAAGAATTTAACATTTCTCCGCTTATATATTATCAACTTAATTAATTAACATATTTTTTATTAATGAAATCGTCACATACTCCGCCGCTTAAGCCACAGACTCCGGTTTATTTTTTTTTTTTATTTTTTTTTTTTTTAATATACCGGGATTATGTTTAGGGATTTCCGTGTGTAATTTCTCTCACCAGTTTCTCTCTGTATGTAATTATGAGTTACACACATCAGTCTCGAATTGTTTATTCTTACTATCTACATATCATACTTTACAGACTAATTCTAACAGTACATAAAATTCACACATTATAAAACATATAGTTAACATTCTAAATTTTCTTAACACTACTACTTATGACTACTACCGGGTTTTTCTTTAGTTGGGAGTTATTCTAGTGATAGAATTACTCATTAAGTAATTTGTTACTTAATTATTCCTCATATTTGCTGTCAGCTGACTTCTTACTTTGCTATACTTTCGAAGAATAGGATTCAAGGGTGATCAGGCCTCGTACCTATTTATACGATTAGCTAGCTAAATGTTACTCAAGTACTTCTTTGCAGTTGAGTACAAAACATATTCCTTCCTTTTTTTTTTTATTTATTTAACTTGCACTCTACCATTTCCTTCTTCGTGATAATGTTTTATCTGCGAAATATGTGTCCTTCGTACATATTTTTGAGTAGAGGGTTCATACAGTGCTACGGTTACTGGAGTTAAATATTTGTGAATTTGATAAGGACCGCATCATCGGTATGATAGCTTGGAAGTGGTCTTATCGATTGCACGACTCGTAGGATGTGTTTTACACATAACTAAGTTACCGATTTGGTACTTTACTTCATTATTATTATTTCACGTGATATTTCCTTGATTTCGCTAAGTTTGTTCGTAAATTAGCGCGCGCTTCATTCCATATTTTCCTAATATTTTTATCCCTAATTTCAAGGGGTAACAATTCATGTATTTTCCACTTTGTGGATAATGGGTGGTTAGGTTTATACTTGAACAATAATTCAAATGGAGTAGACTTGTGTCCTTCATGATATGCAGAATTAAAGGCAAACTGTATCCAGGATAAGTTCTGGTCCCAAGAAGTATGGTCGTTAGCATGGTAGGCAATTAAAGCAGATTTTAGGTTTCGCAAATACCTCTCAGCTATATTACCTTGCGGATGATACTCTGTAGTGGTAATGTGTTCTATACCTAGTTTGAAACACATGTTCCTGAATTCCTTGGACTTAAACTGTGGTCCGTTATCCGACACTAGATGGACAGGAATACCGAATTCTTTAAATAATCTATGCTGTAAAATACTTACTGTGGTTGTAGCTAAGGCTCGCCGCATGGGGTACATCCAGACGAATTTGCTAAAAGAGTCTACACAAATTAGTAACATTGTATTTCCTGATTTGGAACGCGGGTAGGGTCCTGAAAAGTCTAAATAAATTTTGGAGAACGGGGTAGCAGGAATCTCTGAAATTAATTGACTTATTTGGCAGTTTCTCGCTGGTTTGCTGAGTGCACACAACTTACACTTTTTTACAAAATTGGCGATCTCACTGTTCATATTTTCCCAGTGATATTCTTTACGAATTCGGTGTATGGTTTTATTTATTCCCATATGTGCTCCAATGGTGGAAGAGTGATAATATTCCATCAGCATAGGTTTAATAATATCAGGGGCGATTATTCGTAGATATTTACCGTTCGCTATTCTACAACATAATACTCTCCTACTTAATATGTATTTCTCTGACTTATTTCCTTTTTCAAGTTGTTCAATAATTGGGCTCAAACGTGGGTCTTGTTGTTGATACTGGGCTAAATCCGTAAATGCAAGAGGAAATTCGGTAATTAAAGTATTAATAATCGGCGTTTCTCTACTCTTGTTTTCGTAAGTATTACTACTAGGCTGGAACATACGTGACAGTGTATCGGCAACTACATTTTGGGTGCCTCTAATATGTTGTACTTTGAATTTAAAACAATTTAATCTTAATACCCATCTTCCGATACGACCTAACTGTTTTGGGTGATTTAGTAGCCAGGATAACGCTTGATTATCAGTTTCTAATAAAAACTCCTTATGTTCTAAAAATGGTTTGAACTTCTCAAAAGCGAAAACTATAGCTAAACATTCTAATTCGTATGCGGAGTATTTCTTTTCTTGCTCAGTCAGGGTGCGAGAAGCGTAACTAATAGGTAACCTTGAGTTATCTACTTCCTGATATATTACTGCACCTAGGGCGACACTAGAACTGTCTGTTTGCACTACAAATGGTTTTGTAAAGTCGGCTAATTGTAGTACGGGGGGTGATATTATGCTTTCTTTTAATTTCTCGAATGCGGTTTGGTGTTGCTCATTCCATTCAAATTTAATTCCCTTTTTTCATAAGGTATTTAGCGGTGCTGCAATTTCGGCTAGATGTGGAATGTACTTATGGAAATAATTTATCATTCCTAAAAATCGGGCTATTCCTTTCGCATCCCGCGGCGGTAAAAATTCTCTGATTGCACGGGTTCGCTCTGGGTCTATGCTTACCTTTCCGTTGGCTTTTACGATGTGACCTAAAAATGAGAATTGTGTCACAGCAAAATTTACTTTACTGGGATTTACGGTTAATCCAGCTTTCTCCAATCGGGTTAGTACTTCACGTAGATGATTAAGATGTTGCTCAATTGACTCGCTGTAGATAACAATGTCATCTAAGTAGTGATACACATATTTAAATTTTATGTCATGAAATAACTTTTCTAATAATCTGCTACATACAGAACTACCTTGGGATATACCAAAAGGTACCCTTGTAAATTGGTACAGGTTGAAAGGGACGGCAAATGCGGTAAGACGTTTTGATTCTTCCGAAAGGGGTATCTGATGAAATGCCTGGTTTAAATCCATAATGGTAAAGATTTTTGCTTTAGTAAAATAATGAAATGCACTGTGGATGTCGGGAAGTGGTATAGATTCAAATTCTATCCGTTTATTTAGTTGTCTGTAGTCCACAACTAATCTATGTTTGTCGTTACTTTTGGGTACTAAAAACGCGGGTGATGAATAAGATGACGTAGAGGGTTCGATGACTCCTTGTTCTAACAATTTATTAATTTGGTTCCTCATCACTTCCATTTTTGGTGGTGATAATTTGTATGGGGCTAAACGTATTACTTTGTTGTCGCTCAAATTTATTTTGTACTCTATCAGATCCGTCAGTCCTAACTTTGGGGTGAGGACGTTGGAGAATCGTTTTATTAAAGTCTGTATGTTCCGTCTATCTTTACTTTCTAGATGACTTAATTCAGATTCGTGATGCTTTATATGTGTAGAAGTGGTGCTAGTACTTTCTCTGTTATTTGCATTATCATGCAAGTTATATTTCCGTGAACGATCGAATCCAAAGTAAAATATCTTCTCGTGAATGTCTAAAATTATTCCTGTTTTACTGATAAAATCAGCTCCCAATATTAATTCGGGTCCTAATTCGTCGCATACCAACATTGGAAAATACCACGTTAGATTTTTAATTTTTACTTTAAAAGTGATGATAAGTTTTATCATTAAGTTTTGCTTATTAGCTGTAGTGCATCTAATATTTACTGATTGACTGCGTTTAACTAAATTGTGTTTAAATAATTGATTTGCTAGCTCTTGACTAATTAAACTTCGCGTGGATCCGGAATCAATTAATCCGAGGGTGGACGTAACACAAATGTCAACTTGTATATACGGTAATTCACACCTATTGTAATCACATTTACTAATAGAGTTACATTTATCGATAAATTTCCTAACATAGGGGTCTAATTTTCTTTTGTTATTATTATTAGTATTTTGTTTTAATTGGTAGTCTCTCAGGGGTTTACCTGTTTTCACGATGCTGCGGAAGACACAGGGTTTCGGATCTCCCTGCCTTACATGTTTTTTTGGATAATGAGTTTTCTGATGGTACTGTTTCCGTTTACAGTTTCTACTGAGGTGTCCAGGTTTTCCGCAGTTATAGCATATATATTCTTTACGCGGGGTCTCACTGGTTTCGTGTCTAGGTGGTGCCTCTTTGGACTTACCGTGGCCATGAACATAGGTTGGTCGCCGAAATGGGAGTCGTTCTCGTAGACTTCTTGTATCTGAGGATAGTGCTTGCATTTCCTTTCTATGTGGTGTTGTGGATACCGGTGCATGTCGATGCTGATCTGCATACCACACATTTGAAGAGTGCACACTACATTGTTCAAGGTCAGCGAAAGTAAGGGGTCTACTTATTAGAGCTAAACGGGAGCGTTCTTCAGGAGATAAGCCTACCAATATAGTATCGACCAATTGTTTTTCAGTCCAGTCGACTTGCAGTAGACGTGAAGATTCTCTGATGTCTGCGATATAGTGGGCCAGTCTTTCTTGAGCTCTTTGTACTCGGAGTACGGTATTTCTTTTGATCTCCTCATATATTCCAGTGGGGATAAAATATTTGATTATATTTGTATGAAGTTCTTCTACCGGAAGAGTCGCGTTTAATGATTCGAGCACACGATCTCGTAAAGGTGGTTTACATTTGGGTAAGATGACCTGCAGTATTTGCCAATCGCTCAATTGTTGTAGATCTTTTATTTGCAGTAGATATCTGATAAAAGTCAATAGAGTCGTGATGCTTAAGCCATCGGTGTAAGGAATTTCATTAATTATTTTCTCTACCGGGTGGGAAATCTTTCCGTAGAGGTCTACATTAAAACATACGTTAGGTATACTTTTCGAAGGATTGGTGTTTGCATTAGGATTTGTAATCGCATATTTACTAGTGCGAGTATGCTGAAAATTTGGCGGTGGGGGTTCTAACATAGTTTGGGTTTTTAATTCTCTACTAGGTAATTGTTCATGACTCTGTGGTATCTTCGATACGGTGGGTGATTCGGGGTTCGAGGTGGAGAGAGGGTGTTCTAAAGTAGGGGATTGAACTGGGGAGATATATAATTTTTGTAAGTAGTGCTCAATTTCCTCCATTCTCGATGAGTCTGATTTTCGTCGTAAGTCGTTGATAATTAAGGGTAATTGGCTTAATGCCTCCTCCGCAAATTTCTGCACATCGGCGGGGATTACGGTGACGTCGGGCCAGCTTAATAAATTATTTAACTGGCGGGTTAAATGTTCTATACATTGCGTAACGCGCAAAAATTCCGTAGGTGATTTCTTGTCCTCAAGGTTCTGAGATAATACTATCAGTTCCCTATATTTCGCATAACAGGTTTCTCGTTCGCCGTCATAATCGAGTTCACGCAATCTATCTAACTGCGAGGGTGTATCTGATCCGGTTTGGCGTAATGATTTTCGTAATTCCGACACGGTTACATTCACGTGTTTTAGACCTCGTAAAAGTGCTTCGTAGCATAGCTCATCTTTTAATAATAGATCAGGATTAAATTCAGCCATTTTCGTAACGTGAGTGGCTATAACTAATTATTCTACTATTTGCATTAAATGCTATACAACGCTTCCTTTTTTTTTTTTTTTACACAAGAATATAAAAATATAAATCAATCGTATTCTTACTCCTTTTTCTTTTTACAAATAAACACTTAAAATGTTATGACAACCTTTATCGTTTTACATAGAGCGAGAGAGAGAAATTTCACACAGGCATGAATATGCGTACGACAAAAGGGGGAATCTTTGGTTACTCAACACAGGAAAATACACGCTTCTTATAACAATAGACCACACAAGGAGGGTGACTTATTGTCTAACTCAACTTAGGGGGAGACCAACTATGACAATTTTAAACAAACGGCAACAGAAAACTTACATGTCCGAGATTGTCGTGAATGTGGCACGTTTATGAATGGGACTTTTAACAAGTACCTACATGGTTTGTTTACATGGGATTATATGTTAATATTACTTTTACAAATATTATATTTACAAATAAAGTTACCTATACTATATTACTATAATATTAATTATTATTTTTATCTTATTTAAAACTCTGACACATATGGAAATACATGAGTGAATAGATCAACAGCTTTTGTGCGTGGGATAACGGGACGCAATTACTTCTTTCTTTTTTCTTACGCAAAATTAGCACATTAGCAAAATAAGCAAATTACAGCAGAAAAGCAGCAGCAGCAGCAGCAGCAGCAGCAGAGTGGTGCAATTTATAACCTCTTCTCTAGAGTTATAACTTAGGGAACCAGTAATAATTGGATGTGCCAATTATACAGGCTGCCTTCGTTGTGAAGCACTGAAAATAATCACAACAAATAAAACAATTTATATAGCAGGATATTAGGAAGGGGAGACTGTTGATTTATGCACTCAGTTTACTCGGTACTTAGATGACATCTCTTTATTACATTTGGTGATTAAGTTCTCTATTGAAAGATCTCAAACAATATATTTTACTATATGATTAAATATATATATTACTACTTTACAAAGGGCCCTCAAAATATGATGTACATCTTATTGATTAATTCCACGGATCCAGGATTAAATATATTAAATGAATAATGATCACCTTGCCATGTACAATACTGAAACTCTAACCATTTGAAGAATGGTTTTTTATTAATCTTCTAAAACAACAAAATTTTAGTTTAAACTTTACCTTTTTGCTATAACTAGTGTTATTAGATTTTAGACTACATGTTACCTATAATGTCAGTTTTCTAAAGTCTTTAATGTTATTACATTTAAACATAAGTTTTAAAGTCTTTAATATGATAATTTAAATTGTCTTTTGGGGGTTATAATTTTGTAACTCTTAACCATGGAAGACAAGCCTCCATGTCACCTGTGTGTTTCCTGAAGTTGCTGCAGAATTAGTTCTTCGGTCCTCCTGATGTTTCTTGAAGTTCAGTCGTTACCTTATCATACTGTGGTGGTGAAGTTCTAGAAGTATGTCAAATCATTCCTGGTGTGGTACATTCATCTCAGGCGACTGTAGTTATTCTTAGTAATTCTTGTAGTTAGAATACAGAAATAGAAAGTTTGTTTCACTGTTATACAGTTCACATGATTATAGATTAGTTGACTATCACCTTCTTGGTTGTAGTACTGTATAAATTACATAGTCCGTTATTTTATAATATAGAGAGATGTCATCACCACACAAATTTACTTATTTAAATAGTCATTGAATCAAGCTTTTCACATTTTTATATACACGTAGCGAAACAACACTTTACGCTGCTTACGGCGTGAGCGCTCCATTCCAAAATGGCAGAAAATAGTTAAGGGGAACGTAGTAATCTCAAGACAATTACTAGGCAACATAAAAGTAGTTCCGTGTTTCTAATTTTAATTAAAGGACTACGGTTGATTAAATAATTAAATCGTGATATTCTTAGTTGCAGAAGTTATCAAAGTACGTAACAATGGTCTTATTTAATTATTTAAATAATAACAAATTTACAATAATACTTAGTTTATTTAGGGGTCAGAAAACAAGTTAATTCTGGTCAGCGCCTGTTTATGCAGGATAAATTAATGAGCTTTACCCTTTCTGTACAATTCCATTCCCATTTAATTTTATTATTCGACTTATATTAAATATTATTATTATTAAATGATTGCCATAAGATTTAGTTTACAATGTGAGATTTTATTAAGAATTTAACATTTCTCCGCTTATATATTATCAACTTAATTAATTAACATATTTTTTATTAATGAAATCGTCACACTTCCATATCCTAATTTCACAAAATTCTTAAAACAAACATTGGTTTCTGATGATAATTACAATTATTAAAATATTATTAGTACTGCATTGCTTGCTTAACATTTGAACTTTTACATGATATATTTCTATACGTTAATAAGAAACTAAACAATTTCTTAATGACTCGTCTATACTAATACATTAGTTTAAAATTGATGGTTTTTGTTACAATTTTTGTTTCTTTTCTTGTAAATATAGTTTTATGTTGTTAACAAAATGTTTTTAATAGTATTAAACATGATAAAAAATCTTAACTTGCTATAAAACTCTTAAATTCTCTAATAGGTCTAACCTTGAGTTAGGTCACTATGACTGTTTTTACATCTTACAATAAATGGCATAACTATATACTATACATAAAGATTAAGGTAACATTTTTAAAAATTTATTATATTTTACAATCTCTTTATTTGTCATACTCAGTCTAGGTAGGGTCACAATGTCGAAATACCTATCTGGTTAATGATCTTCTCCTGATTAATTTACTAACATTTTTAGTTTAATCATGTCTTAGTCTAATTACATCATTCTTTTCTTGACATATTGTACCTTGGTTATTATAGGTTATATGCATTATATGGTTCCTGTCCTTCTATAAATTAGAAGTATGTTGTTGTTAGACATTCATTTCTTACTATACAAGTCATTCTTTATTCAAAAACAATAATATTGGTTGATTTAACCTTATTAGCTAGTAACCAGTTCAATTGCCATACTTTATACTACAAGTTGAGTTATTTTACATTCTCTCTTACAATCCAATTATTCTTTAATATACAAAATTAGGCTTCATTCACCTCATACTCTACTACATTATTAGACAAAATTAACTCTATTACTACATTCTTATCATGTATTGTTATCCACTATACTTGTCATGGTATATTGTTTACTCACAGATGTTATAGTATCTATACATTGTTAATAATACTTTACATTTTATTTATTGGTTGTACAGAGTCATTTCACATTTTAATTATCATTGTTTATCAATTTTCTTTGCAATACATGTGATTATGCTCTTGAATCTCTAGTTTTTTTATTACAATTCTATTCATGTGATAGTTTACAAACTCGGTCTTAGATCTGAATTCTAAGTTAATTGTTATTCTTGTTATATGACTGATTTCTCTTATTCTCAAATATCACTTGGTTTATATACTAATCATTTATGGTTTCTACATTGTAATATTATATACTTTCTCATTCTACTACTCTCTTGGGTAACTGTTAAGGTCAAAGTTATAGTTCTAGTCTTGTCTTTTAGAGGTCTGTTTGTCTAGTTATTTCATACATTGGCTTATAAGGCTACTTGAAGGTTTCATTCTGTTCATGATTCTGTAACAATTATTTCTTTATCTATTCCTGGTTGATAGACTTAGTTAATATTATTGTTCTTTACTTAGTTATTCTTTGTTCTTCATTATTGTGGTAATATTCTTATTTAGATTATGGTATTTTCTTTATGTAGAGGGAAACATCACGTTACAACATGCTAGAATAATATGATAGATACTGTGTGGGCACAGTATGATATGGAATCATTAGTCACTCGTGAGATCCGTAGCTATGCCCATCATGAGATAACGTGGGTTGGGAGTCATTTAAATAATGGGTAGTGTGTGACTTTTTATTAATTGATGTACTCCATGTGAGTGAACATATTTTATCACCTGATCATCATCATCGACTGTAAGTCTCGAAACGCGTTGTGTACAAAATATAAAAAAAGAAGTTGCAAGGAAGGGAACTTGGATACACAAGGTAATTTTAACAATTTAATTAGACCTGGCTCTGAGGGCACACTGGTTCAGACCTAACTAAGCTGGATGGACCAGAGAAGACTGGTGAAAATTGTTCATCATTTTTTTAGTGCAGAGTGTATTTTGGCAAAGTAAATTGGAAGAATAGCGACGATGGGTAGTGCAATTCAGAATTAAAAATTGGAATTTTCAGGTTAACTTCTTATTGTAAACAGGTTTACCTAATAACTTAAGAAAGCAAAGTTGTAAATATTTATTAAAGTTTGTAATATAGGCACATTGGCCTGTTAATGATTTTATGTCCTCCTTTGATACATACGTATCTTAAGTTGTTTCGTTAAGTATGGTTTTTCCAAGCTAAAAGGCATTTAAGTATTTGTAAACTGGGCAAGAAGGAGGAATAGGTAATACTGATGTTATCTAATACATTAGCAGTCTCATATATAAAGGACAAGTTTGTAAATTCTTGCAACCTAAGAATTAGGTAACCAAATCTTGCCTTTAATTGTCAGTGCCATCAGGATTTTCGGAGCATTAAATGAATATCATCATTAATTTAAAATCCTTCACAGCAAAGCAGCCACTACAAGCAAAGTTTAGCTATCTTTTGACATTCCATGCTGGTAGACATTCCATACTGCGTCTTTCTTCTAATATTTTAATGTAAGGATCTTCTTTCATTACTATTTTAACTAATAATCAACTATTTGTTGGGAATAACAGTTGTTAATTTTCTATAGCAGAGATGATTAACCACATTTAATCCAAATTCCAAAGCAGAGAATGCAGCTTTGATACTGTCAGTTTACAATAACTGATTTTATCAGTACTATGTAAATCACTGTGCTTTTTGTGTGATCGTGTCAATTATTTTATAGGTATCAGCAGGTTGACTCTTCCATCTGGTACCAAAGGTTTTGGTGGAACTGAAGGGTTTATGGCACCTGAAATAATGAGGTACAATGGTGAAGAAGAATATACAGAAAAGGTAATTATTGTGTGTGTGTGTGTGTGTGTGTGTGTGTGTGTGTGTGTGTGTGTGTGTGTGTGTGTGTGTGTGTGTGTGTGTGTGTGTGTGTGTGTGTGTGTGTGTGTGTGTGTGTGTGATAGGATAGTGTGCAATATGTAAGTGAATTAAATCTATTAGATGTGTTAGAGATTAGACCTGTTTTACTATCTTAAAGTAGAGAAGTAAAAATCTTGGGGAGTCCTGAAGCAGGAAACGTGTATAGTAGGTTGGGTCAAAAAATATTTATATTTTTTTTACGATTTGCTATACCCTGGAAAACTTGCCCCTAGGACAGATAAGTAAAATAAAGAAGAGAAATAAAAAATCAGTTAATATCTTCTGGTCGCCCATCACCTCTGAAAATCATAAAAACTGATCAATTTTAACAATTTTTCATACAAAAAAAAAATAATAATTTTTATATAACTCAAATGCTACAGTTTGAGATAATTAAAGAATAGGACAGGGAAAATAAATAACTTAAAAAAGCATACACATTTCAACTTTTATTGGTCATGCATTGCTCCTGAAAAACTCATTTTTAACATTAAAATTTCAAATTTTACATTTTGACATAAAATAGTTACTGATAAATGTTATGAGCTACGGCATTATGTAAATAGTCTTTTACTCACTCTTTTTGGTACTTACTATTTTATACTCCGATTTGTGCGAAAAACATGGCATTATGGATCGTGAAAGAAGCGTCGTTCTGATGAACCCATCCCTGGACTTGTCACCAATGACTTTTTGTAACGCTTCTGTCACCAGCTCCATACACCGCACTGCTTGCGTATGACATGGAAACTTGTCAAAATGCCATTCAGGTGTTGTTCCTGTTTTTATTACTATCCTGAATGAGTAAAAGACTATTGATAGAATGCCATAGCTTTGTAACGTTGATCAGTTTTTATGATGTTTGGGGGTGATGCGCAACCGGAAGATATTAACCAATTGTAATGGGGCAAAAACGGGGGTTTTTATTTTATCAAATGTATTTAAATTTTTTGTTGCATGTCCCCTGCAAATTACGGTTCTATTCAAACAATGAACGCTGGAATAAATTTTTGGGCAGAATGTACTTGAAGAAAAACACTTGGTAAGTTTCACAAATTTTTTAATTAACTCTGACAGCTGTTTCGACTAACTTAAGCCATTGTCAAAGAGCGAGTAATGGCTTTCACTCGCTCTTTGACAATGGCTTAAGTTAGTCGAAACAGCTGTCAGAGTTAATTAAAAAAAATTTGTGAAACTTACCAAGTGTTTTTATATATTTTACAAAACCTTTGTATTAATATGTTTCACCAAGTGCCCAACGAGTCATCAATTAATATCGTACTTGAAGAATGCCAGATTGTTTGTTAAATCAAGTGTTTGGTCACGAACTACTACGCGCAACATGAACACGCGCGCAGAGGCGACGCACATCAGTCCAAAGGGATGCTAACAAAATGAGGCTAAGCTGTAAAATTACTTTCACCACATGTTTGAAGATGACGGAAGTCCAGTGAAGACTCCGCCCATCTGAGTCTCCTGCCTCGTCGCAGTGCAATATCATCAGCACCTGAGGCACAGGGACAAAGCCATACATTGTGAGCGTTGACGAACAATTCGTAGCATGCAGGCTGTGAGTTTCCTGTTGAGCAACCGTGGTAGTGGGGAATTTGTTGGTACACTCTGCCCCCAGTCTCCTAACTGTCTTTAGCCCGGCCGGGTCGACCACGAGACTCGTGGATCCAAATTCAATTCTTGTAAAATTTAATAGAAAGCAACAACCGACTGAAGTTAGGGAACAGTATCAAAAATGAAATAAGTGAAGTGAGTAAGTCTAATAATGTAGTGAACAACCGACAAACATCCGAAGTGCGACATGTGAAGGGAGGTGACACAGACGGACACGTAACGTTGTAAAAATCTTCTTTAAAGTCATAAAAGTAACAGAGATCTCTAAACTAGATAAATGGGGAGCTAAATTGTGCGAATGAGAGTGTAGCAAGCTGGGTTCGCCTTACTTAGATTTAATAATTAAAACAAGTTGACTACATTGAAATGAAAGTTTGAAATAATGTTTCATGTTTGTATGTTTTAACAAATGCTTTAATAGCAATTGAAAGAGATAGTAATGTACTGATTGGGAGAGAAAAGGTGAATAGTAAAGAAATTTAAAGTAGTATCAAAATGAAATAATATGAGAGTTCTATTATATAAATGAGAGTAGTGTACGTTATTGATGCAACCTTGAAATCACATTGGTATTCACAGTTCGTGTGAAGAATCCTAGGCTCAATTAAGGTAGGTGAGATATTTAAATATTATTTTATGAATTGTATTAAATCATAACATAACACAATTTTTTATTTATTTTACTTATCTGTCCTAGAGGCAAGTTTTCCACAGTGTAGTGAGTCAAAAAAGTCCTGTTGCATATGTAAAAAGCCCTGTAAGTCCTGGGCAGCTATTTTAAGGGCCCAGGATTAAAGTGTCAATAATCTACCATGATGTACATTTGACATCCATTTGTGTTTACAAATCATCTAAGTGGGCAAGCAGATTTTAAGCGTAATGTACATACTGGACACCGCATGTACAGACAGTATTAAAACACACTCAGAGAAGAGAAGGAGAAAAAGAAGTGCATATGAACAAAACATATATGTTTTTATGTGAATGGCATGTTTGAAGATAAGCATCCTAAACATTCTGTGTAAGGTGAAATGAACTATTTAAATTTACTAGGCCTACTTTTAAAATTCTCTTAAAGTAGTCTCAAAACACTCTCAGGTTGCGTCTCATAAGTAAGTTGTCAGTTTTTTTTAAATAAACATATAGTATTATTAGAATTATAGTAGTATGTCATTGTGTTCCTAGGTTGACTGTTTCTCGTTCGGAATGCTTGTGTATGAACTTTTAACATTACATCAACCATTTGAAAGTCATGAGTCAGTCAAAGAGTGCATTCTGGAAGGAGGACGTCCTCCTCTCACACACAGGGTAAGTACAGTACTTAACCAATGTAGTATTCCTAAAGTATGAGTATTGTTAACATATATCTTTCTTTAGATCCCCATTAATCACAGTGCCTAGGCAGAAACAAGATAGTGGGGTTACTGTGACATCTAAATTACTAATGACCTGAGAATATATTGTAACGGTACAAATACTACCGTCCAGAGACATATTGGGAATAGCAATATTTTATTTGTAAATTGTATTGGGGAAAAGCAGTATACAAATTAGCGTCAAGGTCGTCGATCTAGTAGTGGAAGGCAGTTATTTTTAGCAACACGAACTTTGAACTATATGCATTTTGAGTCAGGCCACACGACGTCACTAGCCCATCCCATGATGATGTAACTCTGAAATGTGTGTCGGGGTCAGCAACGCCTTAAAATCTGGCTACGTAACAGAAATCAAACAAAAGAACGAGACCACGTGATCGCCCCTCCAGCTAAGATGTTTGACCAGTTTCAATCTTCCCAGTTGAATTTAAACTCTTGTTCCGTACGGTCACAAAAGGTCCGCGGACAAAATTACGGGCGCGCCCAAAGAAACAAAATGTAAAGTGTGAAAGAAATTAGTTTTTTTTTTAAATAGCACATAATGAAGTAACAGTTGCGGGTTACCTGGTGAAAAATAAAGACGGTGAAAGTAAAATAATGTGCGGAGTGATGGAAAAATATGTCAGGAGGTTGGACTGTTCTGGATTAATTTTCAGATAAGTAACACTTGGGGGTAAAACAAAATTAACAAGAGTCAAACAAAATTCAACATCATTCTTTTTGATTTTATTATAAATTGAGATCTCATAACGGCATGGTGTGTGTGTGTGTGTGTGTGCGTGCGTGCGTGCGTACGTGCGTGTGTGTGTGTGTGTGTGTGTGTGTGTGTGTGTGTGTGTGTGTGTGTGTGTGTGTGTGTGTGTGTGTGTGTGTGTGTGTGTGTGTGTGTGTGTGTGTGTGTGTGTGTGTGTGTGTGTGTGAAAATTATGTCATAAATAATTGAAGCGCTGGTTTGCGTAAATTAGGTTTATAATTGCTTCTGTTTTATATAGCTTTTCTTAATATGTATTAATAAGATGTAAAATGTAGTCAAGGGGTGGAGATAAGTTTTTTTCATCAAGTGAAACAAAAGATTATTTGGAAACAGAATCACATATTGAAAAGAATTAATAGAAAGTATTGAATGTTAAACTAAAACTGGGCTAGACTAATTATTTATTTCGAATAACCATTCTGCTCTCCCTAGCTCGCCCAAACGAACTTTGGAACAAGGTAGGTAAGTGTGCAGTTGGTGGCTATAAAGATGGTGTCCGAAAGTAGATGCAAGCACAGTTGATTTTTGTAATCAAATAAAATAAATGTGTACAAGAGAAAAAATAGTTACAATATCATACACCTTATAGTTCGTGATGTAGTGCAGTACAGTATATACAAACATAGTTAAACTAATTCTTTTACATTTTAAGTATATTTGAAAACGTTTTTATATTTTAGTAATTAAAATTCAAGTTTATGATTAATTCAGAGTTAAATTGTTTAATTGTCACGTTTAATTATTTAAAATGACGCGTTTCGGAACGTACGTTCTATCTTCAGATTAATTCACTCAGTTTAGGTTGTTAAATATTAAAATCACATACTTTGTACTTACACACATCGTATGGGTGCGCTCCTTTTGAAGGCCGACTTTAACATTTAATGACCTCAACTGAGTGAATTAATCTGAAGACGGAACATATGTTCTGAAACGGATCATTTCAAATAAAAAACGAAGTCACACAACGGATCTAAGGTAATTTATTAATTTGTAAAATTAAAGCTGCAAATTTACAAAATAATATTGTGATTAAAAATGACTGTTAGATTTTTTATTGTAACGGGGCAAATAAGGCTGAGGGTTATTTTTTTGTTTATTTTTCATAATAATTGTAATAATCTGGGGCCAACTCGGCAGGGCAACATTTGTTGATCACAAAAGCTTGATTTTTTTGAACACCCTGTAGTCCACCTTGTACCAAGCTGTACGAGTCACAAAAGCGATTAGCGTCTGGGAATGTGTACGAGCGCGCGAGTGTGCCGCCTTTTCACAACGTGAAAGTCACGTATCGAAAATTCCATAGCCGAACATGCGATGGAAACAACGCATCACACAGAACGAGTTGAGACCGTGCAGCCAACGCCTTACGCTTGGCGGGTAGGCGACCGCGCGCACACAGTCGACAGTAGTCACCGGCCAGTTGGTCACCATTAGTCAAACAGTGTAGTCGAAAGTCCAGCACCGTCTCAGTGAAAAGTGATGGGAGGCGTGTGCATGTGAATACGCCCGGCCTACCCCAAAATTATATTGAAAGTAAAATGAATTTACTAAATACAGAAACTTAAAACAGTGATAGCCATTGTGTAGTAGGGACAGTGTAAGTGAACGGGAAGAAGGCGGAACAATTGGAATGGCAAGGAGAAAGTTAAGTACAGTGAATATGTTGGCCAACAAGTTTTGAATATTTAAATAATTAAGAATGTAAAAAATAGGGGGTGAAAGAGAAATGTAAAGAGCGTGAGTGTGTGTGTGAGGAAATTTGGGAAAAACTGTAATAATAAAAGTACAGTACTGGTTTGTTATGTATAAGAAAACTTTTATATGATAGAGGTAAGAATAAATAATATTTCATAAAGAAAAGAGAAAGAAAGAAAGTATTTGAAAAGTGATTGAAATAAAAGAGTGGGTTTAAATAGCATAAAAATGTGTTAAACTAATTATTACATCACACCCATAATCTGAGTTCTGCATCGAGAATTCGTCTAAACGAAACCTGTGAATCTTCTGATCTAAGGGCATTACATGATCAAAATTAATTAAGGGTAAGTATCATGGTTTCTATGTATATCCTTAAAACATCGTGGCAACCTTTTTAGCGAGTTTGGAATCTTCTGGGGAGTTTTTATCAAAAAGGTAAGTTTAACAGAATCAGGGTAAGTAAAATATGGGGCGTATAAAAAGGTAAAAAAGTTTGTTTCTCCACAATATACAGTAGAAATCCATTTATCTGAACTCCAGTTATCTGAATCAATATCAGGAAATTAAAAATAAAAATAAAGCAGTTTCTAAAATAAAAAAAGACTATTCAAACTGCAGTTGTCGTGCTAACAAAAAACATCATAAGTAAATGAAATATATATAAGATTGTGTTAGCTATGCATCATAGTTTACGTACTGATCACTACAATGTTTCGTTGCCTACTGCTCGCAATCTTAAAATTGAATGTTAAGATTGATGTCAAGGACGCTCCCTTGCAGTCTATTATGTGGTGTATGTCATGTGTTCTATTTATACAGCACAGTATTTTGCCAAGTTGTTTTCATTTTGTGTTCAAAATGTCTTCTAAAAGGAAGCATGTCATATTGTCGATAACGGACAAAGTAAAAACAATTGAACAATTAAAGAAAGGAGTGTGTGGTAAACAATTGGCTGAAAATGTGGTAATGTAAGTGCAGCCACTATTTCTGATGTAAAAATTAATAGTTCTTTGATTTTGAACATTCTTTCTACTTTAGAAAGTGAAGATGGAATGTCGTCCAGAAAAATGATGAGAACTGCTGAAAATAGAAACCTAGAAGATGCAGTTTTTAAATAGTTTTTGTAGCAAACGGTCACTTGAAAGTCCCCTCTCTGACCACCGTGTTTGTGAAAAAGCAAAAATGTTTACTGAAAACATGGGTGAAATATTCATATTTAAAGTGAGTAAATGGTTGACTATGTAATTTTAAGGCTAGGCAAGGTATTCGGGAGTTAGACTTGAGTGGAGAAAAACTTTCTGAAAATAATAATGCAGCTGATAACATTGGAGAATTTAAAACCATAACTAAAAACTAACGATCCTGAATCTGTGTACAATGCCGATGAAACGGGACTTAATTGGAAAGCATTGACCTGTACAACTTTGGCTTCAGAGAAAGAAACTAATGCTCCTGGTCACAAAATTAGTAAAGGACTTGTGACAGTACTTACTTGTGCCAATTCAACGAGCAGTCATTGACTCCCATTTTTTAATAGGAAAATAAAAAAATCCAAGGGTTTTCAAAAAAGTTAAGAAGCTCCCGATTGTATACAAAAAACAATGGAAAGCGTAGTTGACAGTAGCGTTTGGAGGATACGTTTATTCCGGAGGTAAAAAAATATCAAATGGACGTGGGAAAATAAGGAAACGTGTTGCTTCTTATTGATAATGCACCAACCCATCCTTCAGTGGATCCGTTAGAAAGAAGAAACGGACATTTTAAAGTGCTCTTCCTGCCGGCAAATGTAACGAGTTTGTTGCAACCGATGGATCAAGGCGTAATGGAGTGTACGAAACGACATTACAGAAGGAAACTTTTACATAAGCTGATGTTAGCAGATGAAGATGAAGAAGAGACAGTAGCATACCGTAAGAAAATTGAATTAAAGGACTGTTGTTACATTACAGCCGATTTGTAGAATCTATCGAAAACCGTAACATTAAAGAGAGCATGGAAGAAAATTAATGGAATTTCGACAAAACAAAATATCTAGGAAGAGAAAGAAGAGGCAATGAACAAGCTCACCAGGTGGACGAAGATGATAACAACTTTGCTTCAGTTGAACCAGAAAAGGAATCTGCGGTGAGTGAGGCATTCATTTGTTTTGACACTGCCCTAAAGTGGATGGAACCGCAGCCTGAATGTGACCACGTGCAGCTTCTTGCCATCAAGCGTTTGCGGGACCTGGCTGCACGCAAACGAGTTTCTACATCAAAACAATTAACTTTGTTTGACATGTTCAACTGAAAAATGATAATTATGTGTGAGTATTATTGATAATTTTTTTGTAGTAAAACTGAACTTTTTGCAAAACACGTGTGACCTGGTTCTTAATAAGATATTGTACTCATGTAATAAAAATAAACAAAAGTGGTTTTTGAGAATTATCGCGTTTTCTTTCATAACACAAACTTTTTCTTATGTTTGTCCCAATTATCCGAATTACATCTGGGACTCATTAGTTCGGGTAAATTGAGTTCTACTGTATAATATAAACTTTATTAGCTCTTTAACTTTGTGCCTAAACACAGAAAGAGAAATCTTGTAATCAAAGAAAATTATACTATTTCTTTAAAATGAAAATTAGTGTTGTAAGGAACATTGAGTATAATATATTATATTTGTCATTTCTTCAAAAAATTGTAATTGTTGTTTTCTTGATGTCTGTCTTAATTGTTACTGATTTTGTACCTTGTTGTCTAGGAGACAGCATATCCAACGTATATACTAGATTTAATGGTATTGTGTTGGTGCCAGCAACCAAGAGATAGACCGTCGGCTAGCCAGATAGTTTCTATAGCATCTGCTCCAGAATTTACACACCTGTACGACATCGTGTCACTAAATCATTCTGCGCCAGTAGTAGCGACTGTCACCGCTCCTCTACAGATTGCCGGTAATTCATTCTGTTAACACTAAGCAAGACTATGCGCTTCTTTTAATTAGTTTAGACTCCTTTCATTTTCTGCTTTTCACGTGTGGGTTTTTACTTCCATGTTCTGTATGGAAATGGAAAGTATGGTGATGGCGAAAAAAATCATGTTCGAGACAAGGGCTGATTCTGATTGTACTACCCTCAAAACATGAAGAAAAATTGTTTTCTGAAAAGTGTCTGTGTTGTAACAAGTACAAATAAATAATATAATTAAATTACCTTATTCGGTCCACCTTAGTGACACTAGCTGCTGTCGGTTAATGACGCGTTTCGGGATAAAATCCCATCTTCAGATACACAATTATCAAACTTTAAATGTATACCACAATTTGTGGTTTGTCATAATTTTAAAATATTTAAAATCTTTTAAATAAAATATATATAAACAGAAACGTAACAACGGAATCGTTCAGAGCGTCCGCATGCATGCACGCTGTATTACGACTTCCTCACGACTGGCTATACTTATCACTCAACCGTATAGCAGTGTCAAACAGGTTATTAGAACCGAAGTTCATTTGATCGTTTAATAAGTTATTTTTGGTCATTGCGTTTTTTGTAGCTTTGTATATTTCGAACTCCTCTAGACTATCCATTAATTTACCCTTCTTGCAAGTATGCAACGCCACAAAATTGTTTTCGAAACTAGTATAACTATGATCATTTTCTATTAAATGTTGTGCATAACTGGAATTATTATTATTTGTTTTTGGAATGTGCTCTAAAAATCTTGTGTAAAAATCTCTGCCGGATTGGCCAATGTAGAATGCTGCACAATTATCGCATTTAATTTTATAGACACCTGATTTATTTTTAAAGGAATATTTATTTTAGTTTTGAAAAATTTTTTTAAATTATTACAGGTTTTGAATGAAATAGTATAACCTTTACTTTTAAAAACAGATTTTAAAATATTTGGCAACAAGCCAGTATAATTAGCTGAAATGAATTTTTTATGGTTTTTATTATGTTGGTTAATAATATTGGTATTTTTATTTTCTAAACATTTTTTATGTTTCATTATCATTTTATCGACTATTACTGGCCTGTAACCATTATTTAGAGCTATTTGTTTTATAATATTTACTTCTTGATCATAGTCTTCGTTATTAAGGGGAACACTAAGTAATCTGTCAATAAAGCTGTTAAATGCAGCCATTTTTTGGGCTGGAGGATGAAATGACTTAGCATGTATAACCGTATCTGTGTAAGTGTGCTTTCTGTATATTTTGTATGTCAGTTCATTACCGTTATTCGTTATGGTTAGATCCAAGAAATTAATATTTTTGTTATTTTCAATTTCCATAGTGAATTTTATTGTCTTATGTATTTTATTTAAATAATTATTAAACGACTCGAGCTGTCTATTGTTACCATTGAAAATAACAAAGGTGTCATCCACATATCTTGAATAATATACAATTTTTTTGTCAAAATAATTGTTTTTTAAAATTTTAGTATTTTCTAGATGATTCAAATAAATATCAGCAAGGATACCTGAGAGTGGAGAACCCATTGTTAGGCCCTCGTTTTGTTTGTAGTATGAACCATCAAACGAAAAATAGTTTTGATTAAGTACTATTTCTAGTAGTAACATTAGCTGATTAATTTTCTTTATTTCTAAGGTATTATTATTTATTAAATTTTGTTTGAGTATTTTTAAAGTTTCAGCTATTGGGACATTGGTATACAGATCCACTATGTCAAATGAAGCTAGCTTGTAACTATGCTTAATATTAATGTTTTAGTGGATAGTTAGTGAGGATCGGTCAATAATACAACTTTTAGTAATTTTGCGTCGACGTTTCGACAATATTTATTGTCATCTTCAGGATCTGTGTATGAAATACAGTAGAAATATCAAACATAACGAAACAATTAAATATTTGGGTGAACGTGTTGGTGATGTGAGTGTGTGCGTGTGTATGTATGTATCATTTTTTATGTGAAGACTTATGATAGTTTGTTTACATCTTCAAATTATCTTTAAGAAAGTGAGCAAATTATAGCATGAGAGAACTTAATTTATACAGTATTACAATTTAAATTACTAAATATAATGTTATTTTAATTAATTAAACAAACAGTAACCAACAATTGGATATTAGATTGGTACAAAAATTGTTTATACCTACAACAGTCAACATATAGCAAAGTAATATATTACCTATAACTAAAACAGATTAGGGGATGTTCACTACGTAATTATTAAAAGTTATTTTTACCATGTTTCACTCCCTACTGGTGTTAGCAAACAATCATAATTTAGAAATATACAATTTACACAATATTGTAAAACATTACGACTTAAATCAGATAGTTGACAAAGGTTACAAACAAAAGTTTCTGGTAAATTTTACTAACAGGTAAACTTGGATAATACGGTAATTGTAATCATATTGTAAAATATAGTCAAGAGTACTATAGAATAATGTAATTTATGTATGTGTCCACAATCACCCTTCTCTTTCACCCATGCTCCCCCCGCCAGTCCACCCAGCCTCTCACTCTAACCTGAAATCGATCTATCACTCACTATCACCCCACTCACTCTCTCTCTCTCTCTCTCTCTCTCTCTCTCTCTCTCTCTCTCTCTCTCTCTCTCTCTCTCTCACTGTCTCCCTTCTTCTCTCTCTCACTCTTCCACCCTTCGCTCTCACACTCTCTCTCTCTCCCTCTCATTATCTCTCTTCATTCACTCTCCCCCCCTCTCTCTCTCTCTCTCTCTCTCTCTCTCTCTCTCTCTCTCTCTCTCTCTCTCTCTCTCTCTCTCTCTCCCTCTATTTGTCATTGTCCACGATTGGCACTCTAAAACACTCACCATTTTTATTACACTATCATCCTCATATAAATAGAGAATTATACACACGATAACAGAAATGATTTACCAACTTGTATTAAAGGGTTACAGATTTTAAAACACAACATTATAGATAACAGATCTATTATATGAAAAAGGTTATTACTTAATATTTACATTTTTGGTCAATGTTACTTACCTGGAACTTGGTTGGTCTATACAGAGTACCATAGTCAATGTAGTTCAAATATATGTCAGTCATAATCTCTCTCACATGATCCCTCTCTCTCTCTCTCTCTCTCTCTCTCTCTCTCTCTCTCTCTCTCTCTCTCTCTCTCTCTCTCTCTCTCACTCTATTCTAAACGGATATATACCACAAATCTAACACGTAGACGTGTACATACACACACGCTAGAATTACATATGCACATACACTTACACACACACACACACACACACACACACACACACACAACAAAACAACCTCACAAGTCAACTACACATTCGAGAATCCATACATAAATATAACACTATTTTATTGACTTATTTTTATCATCTAAGTGTAAATTATGCACAATGGAGATGCCCACTGTACTGAGTTTAAAACTGATCGACTATGTGTCTATAAGAAATGTTATACGTTTCTTTGCTAATACTAATAATATGATCAGTGAGACACTTACAATTGTTGCTGACGCCAAACACACAACTGTAAATTTTCCCTGACCAACACCTTATTATAAAGCAGAACAGACGACCCTTGTACATTTGTAGGATGTAAATATTACGAAAATAATTATTTCAAAAGGTGCGTACTGGAAATGATTCAAATTAAAAGTGACCCTCACTCCATTAATTTTCACACTGATACTCAAAACCTCTCGTCCAGTTATGCTCAACTTATACACACCGTCAAAACATGAATTTGAAGAAATATTCAGTAGTCTCCCTACAGGATGTGTTGGTCATTAGTGGCCAGCTTGTCGTTGGATATTAATTAGTGTCACACTCCCCCCTAGTGCAAATCTTTCTCAACTGTCTTCCGAACACATGTTACTTAATTTCCTACAAATGTACAAGGGTCGTCTGTTCTGCTTTATAATAAGGTGTTGGTCAGGGAAAATTTACAGTTGTGTGTTTGGCGTCAGCAACAATTGTAAGTGTCTCACTGATCATATTATTAGTATTAGCAAACAAACATATAACATTTCTTATAGACACATAGTCGATCAGTTTTAAACTCAGTACAGTGGGCATCTCCGTTGTGCATAATTTACACTTAGATGATAAAAATAAGTCAATAAAATAGTGTTATATTTATGTATGGATTCTCGAATGTGTAGTTGACTTGTGAGTGTGTGTGTGTGTGTGTGTGTGTGTGTGTGTGTGTGTGTGTGTGTGTGTGTGTGTGTGTGTGTGTGTGTGTGTGTGTGTGTGTGTGTGTGTGTGTGTGTGTGTGTGTGTGTGTGTGTGTGTGTGTGTGTGTGTGTGTGTGTGTGTGTGTGTGTGTGTGTGTGTGTGTGTGTGTGTGTGTGTGTGTAATTCTAGCGTGTGTGTATGTACACGTCTACGTGTTAGATTTGTGGTATATATCTGTTTAGAATAGAGTGAGAGAGAGAGAGAGAGAGAGATTGAGGGATCATGTGAGAGAGATTATGACTGACATATATTTGAACTACATTGACTATGGTACTCTGTATAGACCAACCAAGTTCCAGGTAAATAACATTGACCAAAAATGTAAATATTAAGTAATAACCTTTTTCATATAATAGATCTGTTATCTGTAATGTTGTGTTTTAAAGTCTGTAACCCTTTAATACAAGTTGGTAAATCATTTCTGTTATCGTGTGTATAATTCTCTATTTATATGAGGATGATAGTGTAATAAAAATGGTGAGTGTTTTAGAGTGCCAATCGTGGACAATGACAAATAGAGGGAGAGAGAGAGAGAGAGAGAGAGAGAGAGAGAGAGAGAGAGAGAGTGAGAGAGGGGGAGAGAGAGTGAATGAAGAGATATAATGAGAGAGAGAGAGAAAGTGAAAGAGAGAGAGTGAATGAAGAGAGATAATGAGAGGGAGAGAGAGAGAGTGTGAGAGCGAAGGGTGGAAGAGTGAGAGAAAGAAGAAGGGAGACAGTGAGAGAGAGAGAGAGGAGAGAGAGAGTGAGTGGGGTGATAGTGAGTGATAGATCGATTTCAGGTTAGAGTGAGAGGCTGGGTGGACTGGCGGGGGGAGCATGGGTGAAAGAGAAGGGTGATTGTGGACACATACATAAATTACATTATTCTATAGTACTCTTGACTATATTTTACAATATGATTACAATTACCGTATTATCCAAGTTTACCTGTTAGTAAAATTTACCAGAAACTTTTGTTTGTAACCTTTGTCAACTATCTGATTTAAGTCGTAATGTTTTACAATATTGTGTAAATTGTATATTTCTAAATTATGATTGTTTGCTAACACCAGTAGGGAGTGAAACATGGTAAAAATAACTTTTAATAATTACGTAGTGAACATCCCCTAATCTGTTTTAGTTATAGGTAATATATTACTTTGCTATATGTTGACTGTTGTAGGTTGTAATGGGACAATTTTGAAGGAGGTATGTTTTTTATTTCATTTAATATCAACTATTGGGAAATAATCGGTTTGGACACCCTTTGCGGCCACCGAGACCACTAACACTTGTTTGGACACCCTGTATACAATCCTGTACCGGTCCGTACCTAGCGCACAACGATAACACCGTGGAATGTCAGCTTGTGCGCACATGCGTGTATCCTCCGTTGGGGAGGAGTAACAAAAACTTGGTGAATAACGCTCAACTACAATGGAATGTGGCAGTGCGTGTGCGCACGTGTGCCGCTATCTGTACTCTCGACACCAAAGTCGATCACCGGAACCAGCCATGTAAGATGCCGCAGCCAATCACAGCACGAGCTGGCGGAAATGTTTTTTTGACCAACGCACTTGTAGCGTGGTCAGTCGACGAAATCACCCGTTCCCGGCCGGGGCAAGGTTTGCAGTTCGCGAACCTTAAATTTTGCATTTTAACATATTCTAAAGCGTAACAGTAAATTTGAAGATAAACAGTTAAATCCGACAGTTTAAACGAAGTTAGCGGAGTGAACAGCAAAAGTGAAAAATGTGACAAATAAACAGGACATTCATATACATGCGCGACGCCACACGTGGTCAGCCGAAGGACGCTGGTTAAGTAGTCGAC
Source organism: Magicicada septendecula (assembly GCA_034769895.1). NCBI lineage: Eukaryota > Metazoa > Arthropoda > Insecta > Hemiptera > Cicadidae > Magicicada > Magicicada septendecula. Next base: position 407,459,142 of record CM068375.1, read on the forward strand.
TCAAATCTAATTTCAATTATTTTTCAAATTTATAAAAAAGGGGTTATAACTAAATTATGGGGAATTTTATAGTATGAGAGAGAGAGAGAGAGAGAGAGAGAGAGAGAGAGAGAGAGAGAGAGAGAGAGAGAGAGAGAGAGAGAGAGAGAGAGAGAGAGCAATATGGGTCGCTTTCATAATTTAGATACCATGGTTAGAATGTTAAGTGTTTAGTCATAAGTATCGCAACTATTTTCATTTCATGTATAACAAGTATCAATGTTTTCAAGCAAAGTTTTTCGAATGAACCGCTAGTAAATCAAGATTGAACTGATATTCCAATAATTATTAACGATGTAATATAAAAGAAATTGATGAAGAGGGAGTTAAAATTTAATAATTAATATTAAAAAATTAAAAGTTAATAAAAAGTGTCAATTAACCACATCAATGTGTGTTTGTCATTGCATTGCCTGTTTTTCTCTGCCTAAGTACATCAGACGACACCTTGGTAAACCCTGGTAAATAATTGTAACTGGTAAGTGACAAAATTCAGTATTTAATAATTTAATTAAAGCTCGTAACGCTTTAAGGTATAAACAATTTTTGTACCAATCTAATATCCAATTGTTGGTTACTGTTTGTTTAATTAATTAAAATAACATTATATTTAGTAATTTAAATTGTAATACTGTATAAATTAAGTTCTCTCATGCTATAATTTGCTCGCTTTCTTAAAGATAATTTGAAGATGTAAACAAACTATCATAAGTCTTCACATAAAAAATGATACATACATATACACGCACACACTCACATCACCAACACGTTCACCCAAATATTTAATTGTTTCGTTATGTTTGATATTTCTACTGTATTTCATACACAGGTCCTGAAGATGACAATAAATATTGTCGAAACGTCGACGCAAAATTACTAAAAGTTGTATTATTGACCGATCCTCACTAACTATCCACTAAAACATTCACTGATTGACGGTCACTAAAAAATTTAAGGACTTAATATTAATATGACGTAATTTTTCAATAAAATCTTTATAACCTTTTATACTCTGGTTATTATCTAAGCTTATATGTTTTTTGATTATTTTAACCAAGGTTTTTGCTACTTTATAGCTTGGAGCGGTTGTATAATTTACTAAAGGTCTAATTGGTGTGTCTTTTTTGTGTACTTTGGGTAGACCTTTTAAGCATGGTGCACTAGCTTTTATTGGTTTCAGTGAATAGCATATATGTTTCTCAAATAGATCTGTACATTTTGTAACGGTACGGAATTGTGAGCCACCCCAGTTTAATTTCATATTAATTCAAATCATCATTTTAAGCACTTTCCAAATTGCCAGACTTTCACCTGTAAGGAGCCTCCAGTACAGCAATGCAACACACATACAGTCAGACAAAACAACTGCCAGACGCATTGCACAATCACATAGCAGCAGGCTTGTGTGTGAAACCCAGTATGCAGTGTGTCATTAGAGAGTGCACAACAGACAGCCAGCATCAGACAGTAAAGTGTGTAAGTTAAAACAGTGGCCTCGGGAGTACAAGATAGGCCGTAGAATAAATTCGGCCTATCTAGTTAAGTGTTAAAACATTTATAAAAAGTGCCAGTTGTGACATAGGGCCGCGCGGCCAGTCTAAAAAACTTCAAGTGACTTTCTAAGTGCGAAAAGTTACGTCGGCCGACTAAATAAATAATGTACGTATAATTCGAACAGTGGTGACTGATGGTCATAACATTGACGTGAATTAACCAGTGTACCAGAGAAAAAAAAAAAAACTAAACGCGGAGTGAACCGTAATGTTGAACAAACAGCGATTGTACGACTCACCGAGAGACACCTGGAACGGTTAAGTACCATCAGTAACTAATTGGCCAAAACTTTTAAATTTCACAGATATAATGGGTAGAATACTAACCAAATTAACTAAATGAAATAGAAGGGTGAGAGAGAGAGAGTGAGTGAGAGCGTAAGTTTGGGGTACGTACCTACAAAGTAAAATACTGGTTCATAGATTGAGTAAATTAATTAATTGTAAAATTTTTGCATTATCTTGCTGTTGTAAGGGGATGATGCAAAGACCATTGTAGTAACTTTTTTATATCACTTTCATGTAATAAGTAATTAAGCGATTTTTGTGTGTAAACTGTTGTTCTACAGAGAGTAAAGAGGGAAATTAATTAAAGAAAAATAAATAAGCGCCATTCATTACATAACATGTGTTAGCGTAATTATTCGTAACTCAAACAAATAATCCTGTCTGCAGCTGTTTTCGTCTGAAAGACTTTGGAAGAAAAACCCTAAGGTAAGAGATAAATATAATTATAATTTTGTAATTAATTCGTAGAGTTACATTTGGCCCCGAACTAGGGACCCGAGTCATATAATTTGTCCGTAATTAATTCGTAGAGTTACATTTGGCCCCCGTACAGCGACGCGAGTATAGGTTACAACCTATATTCGCCAGACCTAATTAAGCTGCAGAAAGGGTTATTTGAGAGGGAGGACGCTTTGGTAAATTAAATATAAAAAGGGTTAAGTCAATAGTGGATAAGATTAATATTCTTGTGTAACATTATATAAATTTGTATAAAATGGCAGCGAATAATGATGATGTCAATGAAGTAACTAATGTTGACAATTTTGATGAATCGGCTATTATGCATAATATTGAGGTCCACTCGACTCCAGATGGGAGTCAGGACAATAAAATAAAACCAGATATTACAAATGAAATAAATGTTACAGATGATTCGGGGATCCAAACGACCCCAAAATCAAATAGAGAAAATAAAAATAATGACAATGAAGTCGGCATCACTGACGACAAAATAGAAAATCTAGTGACACCTATCCAAAATAAAAAGTCTGACGACAATTACGAAATGTTTAAAATGATACAAACAATGTTAGAGTTAAAATTCAATGAACAGAATAGTAAATTTGACATTATAAATAGTCGGTTTGATGGAAGTGATGTTAAGTTCCATGAGTTAAAGGGCGATATAAGTAATATTGACCAAAAATTGGATAAGCGTTTATGTGAAATGAATACAAAATTTGATGAGTGTTTATATGATATGAAACAACAGACGAATGAATGTTTTAATACATTTAAAGAACAAATTGAGAAACAAATACAAAAGGTAACTGAAAATTTTGAGTATAAAACAGATGATAATTATAATGATATGTGTAAAAACGTGGTAGTAGAGAGTAAGATAAATAGTAACAATGATATTGAAAATGGTAATGTGATTGAAAGGGTGGTATCAGAAAGTGATACGTTGAAAATAGATAGTGAAACAGTAAGTGAGAGTGAGAAAATGATAAGTTGTAATGAAGTAATAATTAGTGTTGTTGAATTAGAAAAAGTAGATGAATGTGTAGGGCAGGGGGTAAATTTTCCCCTTATTTGTGATGAACCAGAGTGTTCAAAATTGTTAGTATTGGACAGCAAGAGACCCTTATTAGTGAAAGATTTGAGTTGCTTATTTTTGTTGAATAATTTTGTACCCTCTGCATGGAATGAGAGAGAAAGTATGATATGGTGTTATGATGAGAGAAGTTTAAATATAGAATGGTGTAGTGAAAGAGAGACAGAGTTATACAAAGTAAAGAGAAATTATAATGAGTTGAGAGAGATGTTAGAGACGAAATACTTACCTGTTAAAATAGAGAATGAAGATTATTTTGATGATACATGTTCAAACAATAATAATTTATCTTATGATGAAAAAATAACTGACTTGATAATGAATATTACTGATGGAGACTTAACCGATGTACTCAATGTTGACTTAGTATATGATTATTATGGTAAAAGGAATAAACAGAAATTGTATGGTTACAAAACACAAGATAACCGTATACGGAATGTAAATAAAATTGAAAATTGTTATTTGAAACCCCGATTAATTTTTGACGATGGAGGTTGAAATTCATAAACGAACAATTTAAATATGTCAATCTATGATAATGACCTAGCTGATTTTGATATTGAAGTGTGATATAACTGAATAATTATTGTTGAAGAGTTGTAAATACATGTGTAGTGAAAGTAATTGTATGTATTAGAAAATGTTGAATTGTTTGTATGAAATAACATTGTTGTTAAATGTTTCAGAGGTTACACGGAGATATTGGTGTGTGTGTGTGGTGTGTATTTTGTATTCATGTCAATAAGTGGATTGTAAGTATAAAGTCCAGAATACTAATCAGATAGAATAAAATGTTTACAGGTGTGAAAAGAGTGTAATAATAATAATAATAATAATGGTATTGAGATAATAGTATTAAATAGAAACTGTAATTGAAAGGTAATAATAATTGAAAGGTGAATTAAAAGTATATTTGGTTGAACTGTAAGAAATAGACATTGATAAATATGTTATCTAAAAAATTTATAAAGACTGAAAAGTACAGGTGTTAATATGATGTAACCAGGATGTTTATACTATGTGAGTCTTGCAGACTAGTGTTTATATAAACAGGTGTGGTATGTTGAGACTAATGTCTGGAGTCACGCTTGGTGACAATAACAAAAAATGTAGTCTGCTGAATCAGTATCTGAAGTAAAACCTTATTGTGATAGAAAGGAATTGAAGTTAAATTTTTTACAGACCAAATAATAATGAGACAATTACTGTAACTTTTGAGATTAATTGAATTAATTAAAGTAAATTAAATATAATTAAACTAATGATTAATTAAATTATTTTATTATTAATAAAATAAATAAATTAAACATAGAAACAATGATTTTAATAATGAACTTAACTTTATTTTCATTTAAATTCACATTGGAATTATAAATTAAATGCTAATTGATGTCAATAATGATTAAAACATTTATTTAACACTGACAACTAATGGAAAACGTTCAGGAGGAGATAGTGTCTGGAAAATAAGATGTGTATATTACTGTCCATATAGATTTTTCATAGGTTATGAATTTTTTATCCTACACATATATAGTAGTTAAGGATACCTTGTATAATTAATGTGTTATTCTGGATGGGCAACATTGTATGGGGAATATTATTCAATTTAACTGGAATTTATGTGTATCATTGTAAACCAATATTGTTTTATTAATATTATTCTTTAGGGTCTATAATATAAAATGAGCCAGTACATTGTCAATGAACCAGTACGGTTAAGAGGAAACAAATCAGATGTGGGATATGGAGTGATGGAAGGCCGTTTGTTGATTTTTTTTTGAATGTTTTAAAAGTCAGGCGATACTGGGACGGGTATCTGTTTGGTTTTTCGGTGTTGGGATCTCGAACAGAGAAGTCCAGTAAGATCGGATGGGTGCTGTCACAGTCGCCAGACTAGGGGGGTAAGAACCCATGATGTAGTAGAGTGTTTAGGGGGGTTGCGGCGCCATATCCTCACTGATCCTCTTAGATCTAGGCAATAAGAGTTTGAACGCTCCGGCCTTCAATCTCTTATTGGGGGGGTATTGTAACGGTACGGAATTGTGAGCCACCCCAGTTTAATTTCATATTAATTCAAATCATCATTTTAAGCACTTTCCAAATTGCCAGACTTTCACCTGTAAGGAGCCTCCAGTACAGCAATGCAACACACATACAGTCAGACAAAACAACTGCCAGACGCATTGCACAATCACATAGCAGCAGGCTTGTGTGTGAAACCCAGTATGCAGTGTGTCATTAGAGAGTGCACAACAGACAGCCAGCATCAGACAGTAAAGTGTGTAAGTTAAAACAGTGGCCTCGGGAGTACAAGATAGGCCGTAGAATAAATTCGGCCTATCTAGTTAAGTGTTAAAACATTTATAAAAAGTGCCAGTTGTGACATAGGGCCGCGCGGCCAGTCTAAAAAACTTCAAGTGACTTTCTAAGTGCGAAAAGTTACGTCGGCCGACTAAATAAATAATATACGTATAATTCGAACAGTGGTGACTGATGGTCATAACATTGACGTGAATTAACCAGTGTACCAGAGAAAAAAAAAAAAACTAAACGCGGAGTGAACCGTAATGTTGAACAAACAGCGATTGTACGACTCACCGAGAGACACCTGGAACGGTTAAGTACCATCAGTAACTAATTGGCCAAAACTTTTAAATTTCACAGATATAATGGGTAGAATACTAACCAAATTAACTAAATGAAATAGAAGGGTGAGAGAGAGAGAGTGAGTGAGAGCGTAAGTTTGGGGTACGTACCTACAAAGTAAAATACTGGTTCATAGATTGAGTAAATTAATTAATTGTAAAATTTTTGCATTATCTTGCTGTTGTAAGGGGATGATGCAAAGACCATTGTAGTAACTTTTTTATATCACTTTCATGTAATAAGTAATTAAGCGATTTTTGTGTGTAAACTGTTGTTCTACAGAGAGTAAAGAGGGAAATTAATTAAAGAAAAATAAATAAGCGCCATTCATTACATAACATGTGTTAGCGTAATTATTCGTAACTCAAACAAATAATCCTGTCTGCAGCTGTTTTCGTCTGAAAGACTTTGGAAGAAAAACCCTAAGGTAAGAGATAAATATAATTATAATTTTGTAAGTAATTCGTAGAGTTACAATTTATTTATTGTTTTATTCAAATCTAATGTGTATTTTTTGGTGGGATCATTATTTAACTTTGTTATGTTATTATTACTAATGAATTTGTATACCTTTTGTTTATATTCGTCTAAGTCTAACAATGCTATAGTATTGCCTTTATCAACCTTCGTTAAGTAAATGTTATTTTGTATGAGTTTTTTATTTAGCTGTATAGCTGTTAGTTGTTCATGTTTTGTTGTGCACAACTCATACAAAATAACATTTACTTAACGAAGGTTGATAAAGGCAATACTATAGCATTGTTAGACTTAGACGAATATAAACAAAAGGTATACAAATTCATTAGTAATAATAACATAACAAAGTTAAATAATGATCCCACCAAAAAATACACATTAGATTTGAATAAAACAATAAATAAATGTACAGATCTATTTGAGAAACATATATGCTATTCACTGAAACCAATAAAAGCTAGTGCACCATGCTTAAAAGGTCTACCCAAAGTACACAAAAAAGACACACCAATTAGACCTTTAGTAAATTATACAACCGCTCCAAGCTATAAAGTAGCAAAAACCTTGGTTAAAATAATCAAAAAACATATAAGCTTAGATAATAACCAGAGTATAAAAGGTTATAAAGATTTTATTGAAAAATTACGTCATATTAATATTAAGCATAGTTACAAGCTAGCTTCATTTGACATAGTGGATCTGTATACCAATGTCCCAATAGCTGAAACTTTAAAAATACTCAAACAAAATTTAATAAATAATAATACCTTAGAAATAAAGAAAATTAATCAGCTAATGTTACTACTAGAAATAGTACTTAATCAAAACTATTTTTCGTTTGATGGTTCATACTACAAACAAAACGAGGGCCTAACAATGGGTTCTCCACTCTCAGGTATCCTTGCTGATATTTATTTGAATCATCTAGAAAATACTAAAATTTTAAAAAACAATTATTTTGACAAAAAAATTGTATATTATTCAAGATATGTGGATGACACCTTTGTTATTTTCAATGGTAACAATAGACAGCTCGAGTCGTTTAATAATTATTTAAATAAAATACATAAGACAATAAAATTCACTATGGAAATTGAAAATAACAAAAATATTAATTTCTTGGATCTAACCATAACGAATAACGGTAATGAACTGACATACAAAATATACAGAAAGCACACTTACACAGATACGGTTATACATGCTAAGTCATTTCATCCTCCAGCCCAAAAAATGGCTGCATTTAACAGCTTTATTGACAGATTACTTAGTGTTCCCCTTAATAACGAAGACTATGATCAAGAAGTAAATGTTATAAAACAAATAGCTCTAAATAATGGTTACAGGCCAGTAATAGTCGATAAAATGATAATGAAACATAAAAAACGTTTAGAAAATAAAAATACCAATATTATTAACCAACATAATAAAAACCATAAAAAATTCATTTCTGCTAATTATACTGGCTTGTTGCCAAATATTTTAAAATCTGTTTTTAAAAGTAAAGGTTATACTATTTCATTCAAAACCTGTAATAATTTAAAAAAATTTTTCAAAACTAAAATAAATATTCCTTTAAAAATAAATCAGGTGTCTATAAAATTAAATGCGATAATTGTGCAGCATTCTACATTGGCCAATCCGGCAGAGATTTTTACACAAGATTTTTAGAGCACATTCCAAAAACAAATAATAATAATAATTCCAGTTATGCACAACATTTAATAGAAAATGATCATAGTTATACTAGTTTCGAAAACAATTTTGTGGCGTTGCATACTTGCAAGAAGGGTAAATTAATGGATAGTCTAGAGGAGTTCGAAATATACAAAGCTACAAAAAACGCAATGACCAAAAATAACTTATTAAACGATCAAATGAACTTCGGTTCTAATAACCTGTTTGACACTGCTATACGGTTGAGTGATAAGTATAGCCAGTCGTGAGGAAGTCGTAATACAGCGTGCATGCATGCGGACGCTCTGAACGATTCCGTTGTTACGTTTTTGTTTATATATATTTTATTTAAAAGATTTTAAATATTTTAAAATTATGACAAACCACAAATTGTGGTATACATTTAAAGTTTGATAATTGTGTATCTGAAGATGGGATTTTATCCCGAAACGCATCATTAACCGACAGCAGCTAGTGTCACTAAGGTGGACCGAATAAGGTAATTTAATTATATTAACCATATAGTGACTCGGTACGTTAAACATGAAAAAAAAAAAAAAAAAAAAAAAAAATAGATATTAGGTTCGTTTAAAACCTTAACGCTCTTCAACTTTTCGCTCCGCTGTGGGTAGTGTCGATCGGTAACTAGCCGCTGTTTGACTCTTTTAAGCCCCACTGTTGCGAGCGCCAATTTGTAACAAGACCTGTAAGCTGTAGTTACAAATAAAGAGAAAGAAACAAAAATTTTATTTAAAAAAAAATTTTCTGAAAAAAAAATTTTTATGTTTGTTTATAGTGTATATAATTTGTAATTAATTCTGGTTTATTGTTTTTAATCAAATTTCTTAAATTCTGAAAGGTAATTTTGTTTAATTCGCACTTATGGAAGATATTAACAAAATCCGGAGTTAAACAGATTAACTCCTGTCAGCAATCGATTAACGACTTTCCGTGTTGCTCCAGTATCTCACCTTTTGTTAATATTTTCTTCTTTCAGGAAGTCTCGTTGCTTAATTAAAACCTTAAATTACCATGTGAAATAATTTATTAATCCATACAATTGAAATGAATTGATTTATTAACATTTATAAATAATGATCGATATTAAATCGATTTTGAGCAATTGTCGACTCCGTCTCAGGGATAAATCGATATGTTAATACAGGTTAAAAAATTCATATAATTATTGTAAAAGGTTCTTGGAGCGATTATTTGATAGTAGTCAGAGAAGGGCAGGACGAGAAAGTATAACATTTACAATAAATAATGTTAAATAATTAGTATCTAACAATTTTTAAATAATATATAGGAAATGTTTAATATAGTTGAGTTGCAAACCAATCGCAGACTATGACGTCAGTCGATGTTGGTGGCATTGCATCGTTTTTCCATCATGGCCGCTCACAGAAACGAAAAGGTTAATTGCAATATTCGTCGCGAGCAAATCTCACAATAAAATCAACTTTATAATTGTTTTAAAGATCCCCGAACTTGTGTAAACTGTCTAATATGTTGTTTGGGGTAGTCTGGATGAGTGTTCAGTGTCCACTGGTGTTAATTGTTTGATATTAGAGGTGTTCACTTATATCTGTTCGTTACGCAAAAATTGGTTATTCTGTGGTATCTTGAATTATTACTAATATGTAATTTTAATGTTTTAATTCACTGGTATTATATAGTGTGGTGTTCATTTTCACTGTTGTCGTTGAAGTTTTTATATGTTTTGACTGGAAAAGTGTTTATTTAAGTAACTCTCGTTTCTCACCGAATTTTTCTCTGTAACCTTAGCACTTCATTATACGGTTTTAAAGAACACAATTTCACATAGACTGTTCAGTTTGAATGTTAACAAAGAACTAACTAACTTCCTCCACTTTAGTAAAAATCTTGCCAATTTAATATTGGAAAAGTATTGTTAAAATAATTACGACTTCCCATATACATGATTCCAAAATACATTATATATGGAATAATTTTAGTTTATTATTCGCTTTCATGAATTATTAACCATATAATTGGTTTATTTATCTCATTATATTTAATTTAATATGTCATAGTCCATATTTGTTGAGATTTTTTGTTAAAATTACCAAATTTCTTTCTTTTTGGAAATCTAGGCCCAAAACTTGGTTTCCGCCTTCCTATACTTTTACTGCCATTTTAAGTGTTATTAATATAATTATAATAAATTCCAAATGGTCACAAATCCCTTCCTTTTCTTAATTACATATAAGTTTAACATTTGAACTGGTTTTTAGTGATAATTTCTGAATTTAACATTCCTCTTTAAAAATAGTTAATTTATACATTTCAAAAATTTTCAATAATTTAAGGTATTTTTCTATATTACCCTTTTAAATCATAGGTTCATTTACAGTAGTTGTTAATTGACCTACCTTACCTAAATCTTGCCAATTTACATGATTCCTAGTGTAATGGTACAATTATGGTACAAAATTTATAATTACCGTAAATATGGTATAAAAAACCATAAATATTGTATTCCTTCATTTGGTCAAAATTAGACAAACATTTAATAACTTTTATGAATATACCGTGAGTGGACTATATAATATTTGCCAGGATTCTGACCGATTCATAGCAAAAAACGTGAAGCATCACAAAAAACAGTATGTCATTTGTTGCGATAAAAGCGACGAGCCCTGATGACGTGAGCGGCCAAGAATTTGTTTTTGTAAACAACATAATATTGTCAACAACTGAACAATGAGGCAGTGACGTACATTCACCCCACCTCGGAAATATGTAACAAAGACTCTGTGTCATTTCATCAGCAACAGTGATCGCAGCCAGCTGGCAAGTCGTTCACGAACGGCAAATCGTTCACGCATAGTGAATTTTAACTTTTAAACCACTAGAAGTGGTTAACAACAAAAGTGTTTTATTTAACAGTGACACCTTACCATTCGGTAAGGTATAATCATCTAAGATGTAATCGTTAATACAGTCGACGAACTCGCGGTGTGCAACGTTCTACAGAAAAACAACGGCAGCTAAGTATTAGCTATCCGCTATATTTTATCATTCAACATCATTAAAATGACCAACATAAAAAATTCCAAAGTAAATTCCAAACAAGATCTTTTAACTTAAACTATGAGCTCATAAAATAATAAATTGTACCGGTGTGAGAGAGAGAGAGTGAGAGAGAGGGTGTGACATAAATTATGCTGGGTTGTGCGACCAAGATATTCATATGATACTATATAATCTATAATACATGTCATGATTTTGGAGGGTAAAATTATTTTTAAAACGCCCGTGGCGTAATATGTGGGTTCGAATCATTTTTCAATATGTATTAATATTCAAGTTACATACTAATAAAAGTAATTTATATATGGTATTTTGTGTATGTTTTATTTCAGGTAATCTATTTCACAAAACTGGTTCGTGTTGCACGAACTCTGGCCCGAAACGTAAATTTATGTAATGTTGTCATATTGTACAACATGGCGCCCGGTTGAAAAGTGATAGTGATATTTACTAGTACATCCAAAAGTACAATTTTTATGGTAACTAATTAAACGATAAAAAGCCATTAGTTACAAATTAGATTACCTGAGATAAAACATACACAAAATACCATATATAAATTACTTTTATTAGTATGTAACTTGAATATTAATACATATTGAAAAATGATTCGAACCCACATATTACGCCACGGGCGTTTTAAAAATAATTTTACCCTCCAAAATCATGACATGTATTATAGATTATATAGTATCATATGAATATCTTGGTCGCACAACCCAGCATAATTTATGTCACACCCTCTCTCTCACTCTCTCTCTCTCACACTGGTACAATTTATTATTTTATGAGCTCATAGTTTAAGTTAAAAGATCTTGTTTGGAATTTACTTTGGAATTTTTTATCTTGGTCATTTTAATGATGTTGAATGAATTGTAGTTGAATGATAAAATATAGCGGGTAGCTAATACTTAGCTGCCGTTGTTTTTCTGTAGAACGTCGCACACCGCGAGTTCGTCGACTGTATTAACGATTACATCTTAGATGATTACACCTTACCGAATGGTAAGGTGTCACTGTTAATTAAAACACTTTTGTTGTTAACCACTTCTAGTGGTTTAAAAGTTAAAATTCACTATGCGTGAACGATTTGCCGTTCGTGAACGACTTGCCGGCCGGCTGCGATCACTGTTGCTGATGAAATGACACAGAGTCTTTGTTACATATTTCCGAGGTGGGGTGAATCTACGTCACTGCCTCATTGTTCAGTTGTTGACAATATTATGTTGTTTACAAAAACAAATTCTTGGCCGCTCACGTCATCAGGGCTCGTCACTTTTATCGCAACAAATGACATACTGTTTTTTGTGATGCTTCACGTTTTTTGCTATAAATCGGTCAGAATCCTGGCAAATATTATATAGTCCACTCACGGTATATTCATAAAGGTTATTAAATGTTTGTCTAATTTTGACCAAATGAAGGAATACAATATTTATGGTTTTTTATACCATATTTAGGGTAATTACAATTTGTACCATAATTGTACCATTACAAAACCCCCTCAATGAAAGATTGTGTGTCGAAGCACAAAAACTTTCATTGACCCTTTCATACGTCCTAAAGGGATCAGCCATGATAAGTCGCCACAACCCCCTTACAATTTTATATAAAAGAAAATAACAACTCACCCTTGGTCTGATGATGATGACCGTACCTACATGACCTTACTGGACTTCTCCTTCGAGATCCCAACACCATAAGGCCACTTAGGCTGTTAACGCCCCTGCTCTGACGCGCTGGCCAGCTCAGGACCGCTGTCATATCACCAAACACTGAAACAATTAACGAAAAATCTCAAAATAGTGACTTGGTAAATTACTCTACCCTTAACTGATCTGGTTCCCCTTAGCTAGGTGCTGGTTTGTGCTAATAAGCACTGGGTTTGCTTGATATATGATTAAAATCTAGTTATAAAAATTATCCTACTAAAAACGTAACTCCCAAGAATTATAAAGAATTTCCTTTCGCAATATGGACAACCCTGAATTTATAAATTGTTTCGATTTCTATCGATAATATTTACCTCTTTCCATTTTATAATTAGTGTAATTATAAAAGAAACATATTGATATAAAAAGAATTAAAGTATAATTGAAAATATGAAAATTCCACTATAAATCTCCCTAACATGGAGAAAACAAATTATAGAAAAACAAAATAATTAATAAATCTGTATTGTATTATTTAAATATATGAAAAATATATTATACTAACCGTCTGTGACTTCTCTTTTGATGTCCCTTCTTATTACGACATGTTTCAAGACTCTTGTCCCATTGTCAAGCATAAAATTTGTAGCACATATCAGATATGTTTGTCAAACGTTAAAAACCATGTCATAATGACCACAAATAACGGATTATTAAAATAACGGACTATACTAATTTGTAACTTGAATACGCGCATCGGGCGAACAGTGTACACTGCACAGCGACCCACCGCGCATTAACCGCAACTGATTCTAGTTATCTCAATATCTCAACGCGGTGTCATACAATACATTATACTTGAATAGTAATTGGTCGTTCAAAATGTGTGGCTTGGTATTAGTGTCCCTGAACGCTTTGTACACCTCAAATTCCTCGAGTGTGTTCATATAACGTCCTTTACTGCAAAAGTGGAGGTGTTTTAAATTAGTTCTGAAATCAGTATAACTATGATTTTCATTAATAAGATGTTTGGCGAAACTTGATTTGATAGTATCATAGTTACAACGGTAGTGGGTGGTTTGTGTTCATTGAATCTTTTGAGAAAACCACGGCCCGTCTGGCCCACATAGAAAGCGTCACAATCATTGCATGACAATTTTCACTATCCGTCGTAACTATGATACTATCAAATCAAGTTTCGCCAAACATCTTATTAATGAAAATCATAGTTATACTGATTTCAGAACTAATTTAAAACACCTCCACTTTTGCAGTAAAGGACGTTATATGAACACACTCGAGGAATTTGAGGTGTACAAAGCGTTCAGGGACACTAATACCAAGCCACACATTTTGAACGACCAATTACTATTCAAGTATAATGTATTGTATGACACCGCGTTGAGATATTGAGATAACTAGAATCAGTTGCGGTTAATGCGCGGTGGGTCGCTGTGCAGTGTACACTGTTCGCCCGATGCGCGTATTCAAGTTACAAATTAGTATAGTTCGTTATTTTAATAATCCGTTATTTGTGGTCATTATGACATGGTTTTTAACGTTTGACAAACATATCTGATATGTGCTACAAATTTTATGCTTGACAATGGGACAAGAGTCTTGAAACATGTCGTAATAAGAAGGGACATCAAAAGAGAAGTCACAGACGGTTAGTATAATATATTTTTCATATATTTAACGGAAACGTGGCTTGGTACTAAAAACAGATTTATTGTATTATTTATTCAAAAAAACTTAATGAATGGTTAAATTAAAATTATTATTATTCTTATTATTATTATTATTAACAGGTAATAGTTGTGGCATTAACAGCACCATTTATATTTATCCCTTCATACACATTATTTCCATATACATGTTAAAATTTCATACCATAAATACATAATTATACATTTTACATAATAATACACATTGATACATTTCATACATTGAAATAATTTATTCATTTTTTAATCTTGATTAAGATTTACACTATAAGATATGCACTAACATTTGCATAATTTATTTGAAGTTGCATTTAAGTTAAAAAATTACAATTGCAGTTAATTCATTAATTAGACATCAATTTATTTATTATAATTATTAATATTTATTATTAATATTCATATTATTATTATTACTTCATTATTCATTTTTCATTACCTCTCTGTTCTGAATTTTCTACCTACCTGACTACCTAACCTTTCACCTTCTAATCATTGTTTAGTCTGGATGACTCCTATGTTCACTAAGATTTTACTTATTTTGTTTTACTCACCTTCTTCTAACTGACCACCAAATTTACCTATCAATGACACCAATATCTCAATTATAAACACCTTTACTAATTTCATTTAAATCCTATGGCACCGCTCGTCTTTGCACAGAGATGGGTGTTCCCTATCTGGCTATATACATTCATAATATTTTGCCCTTCCAAAAAATTCGGCAAACACTCCCTAAAATTTATGCTAATACCTGCCACAACACTATTGGTTGGCTACTCCTTATCACCTCACCCCCACTACAAAATATCATTAACAACAAATATGTGTTTATACCTTGACTTTATTCACCTCTACAAATAATCACTAACTACTGTGTCCCTAAATATCTAATACATTCTTTGTATTATTTTCTTTAAAAATTCTTAACTATCTAACTCCATTTTCATTAATTAAATAACTCACCTGTATTTTATCTATCCCCAGGCTCTATTCCTGTTTAAACACTTACTGTAATCATTGACAATTGTCTTATAAAATACATCTCTCACCTACTCGTACTAGTACTTCTCACTTTTCAAATATATATATACCCTCCAAAATCATGACATGTATTATAGATTATATAGTATCATATGAATATCTTGGTCGCACAACCCAGCATAATTTATGTCACACCCTCTCTCTCACTCTCTCTCTCTCTCACACCGGTACAATTTATTATTTTATGAGCTCATAGTTTAAGTTAAAAGATCTTGTTTGGAATTTTTTATGTTGGTCATTTTAATGATGTTGAATGAATTGTAGTTGAATGATAAAATATAGCGGATAGCTAATACTTAGCTGCCGTTGTTTTTCTGTAGAACGTCGCACACCGCGAGTTCGTCGACTGTATTAACGATTACATCTTAGATGATTACACCTTACCGAATGGTAAGGTGTCACTGTTAATTAAAACACTTTTGTTGTTAACCACTTCTAGTGGTTTAAAAGTTAAAATTCACTATGCGTGAACGATTTGCCGTTCGTGAACGACTTGCCGGCCGGCTGCGATCACTGTTGCTGATGAAATGACACAGAGTCTTTGTTACATATTTCCGAGGTGGGGTGAATCTATGTCACTGCCTCATTGTTCAGTTGTTGACAATATTATGTTGTTTACAAAAACAAATTCTTGGCCGCTCACGTCATCAGGGCTCGTCACTTTTATCGCAACAAATGACATACTGTTTTTTGTGATGCTTCACGTTTTTTGCTATGAATCGGTCAGAATCCTGGCAAATATTATATAGTCCACTCACGGTATATTCATAAAGGTTATTAAATGTTTGTCTAATTTTGACCAAATGAAGGAATACAATATTTATGGTTTTTTATACCATATTTAGGGTAATTACAATTTGTACCATAATTGTACCATTACAAAACCCCCTCAATGAAAGATTGTGTGTCGAAGCACAAAACTGGTTCGTGTTGCACGAACTCTGGCCCGAAACATAAATTTATGTAATGTTGTCATATGGTACAACATGGCGCCCGGTTGAAAAGTGATAGTGATATTTACTAGTACATCCAAAAGTACAATTTTTATGGTAACTAATTAAACGATAAAAAGCCATTAGTTACACTAGGTGAATTAACTGGTTTATATTGAGTTTCTGTGAATTTATTATTTGGCCTAGAGTTTAGTATTTTACATGTATGGTTTTTTCAAATAAATTTACTTCTACTCCTCCTCTGACTCTTAATAGTTATCATGACATAAAATAAAATTGTTTACAAACTTATTGAGATGTGTAGCATCTAATTCATGCTACTGTTATAAAAATAATAATTAACATCACTCAGCATTCTGTAAAGTTGGACATGTTTGCTGAAATTGTTTTTAACATACATTTAACTCATTTTGTTAATTAATACAGCATACATACTGAAACATTTTAATTGGTATGTATGCTGTTATTTAACTAATATAACTTATTCTAAACATATAAATCTTATTGTATAAGAACTCTTTCAAAAATATGGAGTTCATGGCTTTGAACAATATTAGCCATTTAAACGTTTTAATTCTATTAACACTTAAACTATTACCAGTCCTTTCTGTTTTTATTACTATTATTTAACATCCCCTTATATAGTAAACATTTCCACCCATACTTTAGTTATTGTCATTCCTACAAATGTCTTGAGATAACAAAGTGACCTAAAATAATAAAATATTGGAAATACCTTCCATTTTATTATTTCATGATTTGTTAATTATCAAATATAAAAGTTGTTTTATAGCATATAGTTTAAGTTATAGTAACACTACAACTTTAAGTTTATTATATTTCAAAACACTTACACTAGTACACTTTCACTGGTGGTTCTGACTTATTTTGAGTCTTATTATCTCAGACCAGACCCTTAGTCATCATGGACTGTGAAGATTTGTTTATTTTTTTATCACACAATAACTTTAGTTGGTGCACCTCTTATCATACTATACAACACTTTTGTTTATTAATAATTACAATTTATAGGGTTTCGGGATGTTATACTTTCTTTAATTGTATCTATTGGTTTGGGGTCAATGGTAGTTAATAATAGGTTTTTTATGGTGTTTCTTCCATCCTATTTCTTCCTTTCTTCTCGTCTTCCTTCTTGTGTTCACCCTTGGGTAAACCAAGGTACTCAGTGTTATCTTGACTGATGGTTGGTTCGGAGTATCTTCTTTATTTTTTGATACTGACTTTACTCTTCTTTCTTGGTTTCAGGGTATTTTGTTTATTTCCTGATAATAAACCTTATTCTTCTTTCTTCTTGTGGCGGGTATTTTGTTCATCACCACTCCTAATCTAATTCTTTTTTCTTGATTTTGGGGTATCTAGTTTATTTACTGCTCCTAACCTCCTGGGTAATCTCCTGGTTGTTTAATATGAGTTTTCCTTAATTCTTTCTTTGACTTTTATGATTGTAAATTTTTTATAATTTAATGATTGTTTTTCTTTTATCGTGGTTTTTTCCTTTGAAGTAATTGAATTTCATTCGATATTCTTTTAGTATATGTAATATAATTATTTTTTATGATCTTAAATGAATTAATTATTGGTGGAATATCTGTCATGCTACAGAATGCCCTTCTCCAGAAGTGATTTTTTCAGACTATACTTGCTTTGTCTGAAACAATTGCTTATGATAATTATTATAGATTTTTATTATTCTTGACTTCCTTCCAATTCTAAAAATTTTCTTATTTATATTTGAGCTTATATCTTTCTCATTCGCACTTGATCTTCCTTGATAGTAATAGTCATCTGAGTTTCATATTTATTATTTTATTTTCATATTTCTTCTTAGTATTTTCTCCTTGGGATATTTCCTCCCTATCGTTCCCTAATTTGTGAGCTGGTTCAGTTCAGAGAGGCACAGTACGCTACTTCCTCTCCTGTCCAATACTTCACTTCTTATTTGAGTACAGAGCCAAATCATCTCTTCTCAAAAAACATATTAATACTGCTGGAATTATCTACAGACAGATTAAAAAATTATATCAGAATAGTACACTTTTGTTACTATTTAAAAAATATCTTTGGATACTTTACTTATTACTTATTATATTGCTCAGAGATTTTAATATTCCTATCTCAGTTGTTCTTCTGACTCTTTAACTTGATGGTTAATTCATTTGATATTATGGTAGGAAGCTCTTCTATTAGTACATTTTTCAATTTTTCTTATCATATAAAGTTTTTGGTTATTAATGCTTTATTCCTTTCTGGTTTTTTATTACTATCTGCATTGGTTTATAGTAGCAAATTTTTATGACATTTTTGGTTTGTTACTCTGTTTTTATTAGTTCCACTTGTTCTATGTTCTAGAACTTTCTTATAACTGTAGTTATTACAATTGACATTTAATTCATAATCATTTCATATTAATTTGTTTAATTACATCATATCTTTGATTTTATTCTCAAATTACTCCTCTCTTGGTTATTATTCTTTCGAATGAATGTTTATTTAATTTGATAATGAGGTCATCATTTCTCCTCATACCACTTCAAAGTTTTTATTATTTTATATTTCCACATAAGTTCTGTATTTTATCATAGTTAATCAATCAAATCGTATCACAGACTTTTTTATTCCCTTTTGTATCATTTTATTGAAGGTTTTTTACACTTTATATTTATTGAAATTAGACACTATCATTTCTTTCAGAATTACTTGGTTTAATTCTAAATTCCGTTTCTTTTATTTATCTCATTAAGATTTTCTTTAAATATGGTAAATATATTGTATTATTACCATAAATATGATATGATTTCTCTTCTTTTTATTTCACCATAATTTTTTCTAATAATTGGTTTGTAAGTTTTTCTTACATTGTTTTGAATTTTTATGATTTAAAAATTCTTTCCTTCTTTATTGTTATATTTCCAAAATATTTCCTTCAAATAATCTTTGGTATGTAAGGTGATCTTACATTTATTTAGAATTTTGTTGATTAATTCAAAATTCCTTTTATTATTATTTCCTTAAAGTATTTTATAAATAATTAGTTTGTAAGGTGTTCTTACATTATTTTAGAATTTATTCATTCTAAAATTCTCTCTTTATTTATTTTATTTCCAAATAAGTTTTCTCAAATAATTGGTTAGTAAAGTGTGCTTACTTTATTTTTGAATTTATTCATAATTCAAAAATTCCTTTTGTATTATTTTATTTCTCATGATACTTTTCATACATAATTGTAATAGTTTTCATAATTATGTGGTACACATATCATATTAGTTTCATAAATATTGTAACCAATTTAATATATTTGTATACGATGATTGATTGAATCGTAACGTAGCCTCACTTCAGGTTCGTCTATTGGTAACCAGATTTTTTCGCTACGTACAATGTTATTGTGAATAGGTTACTTGTATATATGTCGTGTGCACTTGGATTACACCACCCGTAGGAAGTGTGAACTTGTAATATATATAAATAATGTAGCGACAAACTCGCACTGGAGTCGTCGATGTGTAATTATAAATGTGTTATGTTGAACGGCGAATAATTTTGTAAATTGCCGCTTACTCCCACTATGCTGCTTCTTTTCCGTGACGTCACTCAACGATGCCAACTGTCGGGTCCGCTACAATCTGTGAATTCTATTTACTAAATGTAACAGCAATAATAACGACACACAAATACTATCAAACATATATCCTTGTGGAATCCTTTATTCGGAAAAACACTGGTTGACTGTTTTAATAAATTTAAACAGTATAATTACAATTGTAGCGAAAACTATAAGTCTTCTTTTACCAGTTGGCAGCAGTAGCCAAACGTTTAGTATTTCTTCGAGACCAAAACAATGCTTTTTGTTAACGTTTTTAAATAAAATATATCAATTATCTCAGGGCGTATATGGTTCGGGGGTTTATAATTATACAAAATATTACACTATTAATCAAAATACAAGCTTACAATTACAGGATATTACAACGTTAGAGTGATACGTGCACACAGAAATTGTATAGTGTTTACCAGTTTCAAAAAGGTTATGTCCAGTTCAGGCTTTGATAGTTATTATGTAAATTAAAAGTTCTTGTTGTGTTTAAAAAGGTGTTAGTCTTATATGGTGTTATTAGTGATTGTTTTTAGTGTTTGTGTTATATGGTGTCTGTAGTTTAGTTGATTATTACTGAAAATTCGTGTATACAAATGTGTGTGTTAAAGTACGATATAATGAAATGTCAGAATCACCAAATCCTCTTCTTGTACTCTTCTTGGTTGAAGATAGGGCCCACGTACACGTCAGATCTTCTTTCTCGTCCCTCGTCCACTTCAAATCTTCTTCCTGGTTATTATATCTTCTATTCCATGTAATGGGTGTTCTTCTATATGTTGCAAAAAGTTCGTGTAGTGTACCTCTAACTGTATTTATCTGGTTGTATAGTTTTTTCACACTTTATAACATATAATGTAAGACGATTTAAGAACGCGTCTATCTGCTAAGATCGTTGTCAAAGAAGTCCCATTTTATTTATCCGAAATTTCTGGTTGCTAAGGGTAAACTTGGAATCTGGTTGGCCAATTCGAATATACATTGTCATATACTTTCATTATTTCGAAGTCTAAAATTTGTTCAAAATCTTTAAATTAACATAACTTTTCTATACTGAATGGGAGTTTAAAACCATTATCAGCATTATTTTGATCTTCACATTTGATATATTTAGACACCAAACGTGCCTATTTTTGCTTAAGAACTATGGATGTTACAATTTTGTCATTTGGAATTTCCTTAAATAACTTGATATGTGTTATTTTGTTTCTATATTCCTTGTATACATTATTACCTATAAATACATCTACCCTTTCACATTTGCTTTACAAAATTTCTAATATAATTGTTCAAAATTTACTAAAGTTGGTTTCACCTGGCCTATGTAATAGTATTATTTTCATCACCATGTTTTAACATCTTTAACAATTAAATTAACTTCTAACATTCATCAAAATGGTTTAACATATAACGTTATTTTAATAACACAAAAGATATATTATTCTAATAGTTAAATTCATGCCCACATGGCTATGATTATACCAAATCCTTGCACAAATAACTGTTTTCTACTCAAACTGTATAGGTGTTTGACACTTAACAAAACATCTTTGTATAGTCCATTCTGCTTGGTCAATTAATTTACCATGGTTTAACATCAGCTCTATTGTTATATTTGTTAACACAACATAAAAAAATGGAATTAATATCATTAAATTGACATTCCTTTAAACTAACTGTATCACCTGTTACATACAAAAAATACAACACAAATACTATGATATAACACTGTGCTATAACATAAAACATGCACATTTTACAAAACAAATTCTATACTAATTAGTTAGTCCATTGTCAGCTAATTTACTCATTATTCTGACACTGTCTATGTCATATTTACTATTTATATGGGTTTCAACATCCGTATACTTACTGATGTTTGACTTACAAAAATTACTATAAAGTGAACACTGTTGCTCTACCTCACCACACAGTTCTAATAATCTTGTTATATTTACTGTTTATCTGGGTTTTACGCTTGTTATAAAAGTTATTGTGACCATGTTATAATTTGTTGTTTACTGGACAACCCTATGAACTCTATATGTGACAATTACTTGTATGGTTCATGTATCTATAATCAGGTGTATTTATATTTTCATTACATCAATTAACTTAATTATTTACTAATATTTCTCTTACATAATATTATATGTTTGGGCCTATTATCCCTCACTTTGTATTTTGATTATCTGGATATAATGATACATTAACTGAAACCATTTGTTTCTTTATAGTCCTGGTTCATAAACCGTTTGTCTTTATAACTCTTTGTTTGGTCATTACTGAAAGTTCATTGTCATAGTTGGGGTTAAAGGTGTTTTGCATCACTTAGCCTAAATCATTAATTTGGGTACGGTCAGTTGTCTTACTAGTCAGTCTAAAATTATTAGTCGTTCCTCTTCACTATCATCTTGGAAGATATTGTTCTCCTTGTCAGCTTCTTAACCAAAGTCTTCATTAAATCAGGTACGGTATTACGTTGTTCCAAATGTAATGTTACATATTACCCTGCCACCAAATTTGATCATTTTAATAAAATATTGTTTTTTGTTGAAATTATCAATTATCTTAACTTTCACATTGTCATTTGTTATTCTTATTATGATCTGGTATACTTGTCTTTAATTATAAGTGTTCTATCCCTGGAACATGTTACTTCCCTAACAAATTAATCACCATATATTCTGGAATCAGTCGGGGGGCTCTCTTGACCTAATACCCCGCTGTCCTTACAATACATAATACATAAATAATATCGATTGCTGGAGCTATCTCGTCAGTCAATCACATTTAATAATCACTAGTCTATTCACGACTAAAATAAATAAAATAATATAATATATTCATGGGATTGTTCACTCAGTCTAACTTCTCAGATCTAAATATTTCTTTCCATTGATTCTTTCAGATGTTTATTTTCTTGTGGCGATATTAATAACATTTTTTATTTTCTATTGGTACTACCTTCCTTCCTTCTTTATCAGTACTGCTTAATCTTCATTTTTCATTCACTATCTTCATCTAAATTAAAACATAACAAGTATTTGCATCTTCAGTTGTTGTTGATTCTCTCACAATCATGATAGGTTATTTGCAATAAATTCGTTTCTAGTCTTGTCTCATTTTCATCGTCGACTGTCTACATTTGTCCTTTCTTATCCATTTTATATCACTATAGTTTCTTCTAATTTATGGATGTTGCATCTTTCTTTTATATTCCAATAATAAGTTCATAACTGTGTTTAATAGTAGGTGCTTATTTTGTTTAGAATTTGGAAATTTATTCCCAGTTGTTTATCTGCTTGATTCATAATTACATTATTAAACTGTACTGTAATTGGTCCTTACTATTTATCTAAATTCTGAAATATTCAACCTTGTTTATTGGGCTTCATTTAAACTTATTTTCTGAATTATCAAAGTTGGTAAGATGAGCTTACTATATTTTTTTTTCCAATTTCGTGGTATTGTAATAATAAATTCTTCAGTTTCATATCAATTCTCATAAATAATTAGTTGTAAGTTGTTCTTACTATTTCTTTAGAATTTTGGTGGTTTTATAATAATAAATTCTTCAATTCCATGTTAATTCTCATTAATAATTAGTTGTAAGTTGTTCTTACTCTTTGTTTGGAATTTTGTTGGTTTTATAATAATAAATTTTTCAATTCCAAATTAATTCTCATAAATAATTAGTTGTAAGTTGTTCTTACTATTTCTTTAGAATTTTGTGGTATATTCAACTTTGTTTATTAGGTTCATAATACATTTTTAAGGAAACTTGGTTGTATGTTCCCTTAATCTTTTTTGTTTCCACATTACTAATGACATAAGTATTATTGTTATTGTTTTTTATAACAACATATGGTCCATTATACAGTAATAATAGCTTTTTTGCTATTCCTTCCTTAGAACTTGGCAATTCGCGGTTTTTTAACAATACCTTGTCTCCAATCTTGTACTGGATCACTTTCTGCTGAATTATTTTGTATTTTTTCCTTCTTTTCTCCACTTGTTCATTCGAAATTGATTATTTCACTAATTTCTCGGGGTGGTAGTCTTTCATGCATTATGGTATATGGAGTATCTTGTATTGCTTCATGGTAAGCTAAGTTGATAAAGCTCTCTGTTTGTGTAATGTAGTCACTCCACTTCTGGTGTTTATCAAAACAATATGTCCTGAGTATACGGCCGACCTCCCTCAGTACTCTTTCCGCTGGGTTGCTATTTGGGTGATAGACAGATGTTTTATATGTCTTGACACCTAAGTCTAACAAAGTCTCCTTCCATACCCTTCCTCGAAACTGAGTTCCGTGATCGGTAATAATTGATCGTGGAGCTCCTAACTCTGGTATGTATTGTTGGATCACTATCTGCAAAATCTTTTTTGTAGTTGCCCGATTAATGGGGTATAGTTTTGTAAACTTGGAGTAATGGTCGAACATGATTATAATGAATTTATACTGTTTTCTCCCTCCACTATGAGGTAACGGACCACACACATCTAAAAATACTCTCTCTAATTTACCAGTTGATGTAATAGGCTGCATAATTCCTTCTGTTTTTTCGTTATTGCATTTTGCCAATTGACAGATGTGACACTGCCGAATACATTCTCTAACTCTTCTGTTGATATTCTTAATGTAAGTGTGTTCCTCAAGTGCCTTCATTACTTTTAATGCACCCATATGCCCATATCGGCTATGGTAGTCCAATATTAATTCTGTTTCTAAAGCTTTAGGTATCACCACCTTCCATGAGACTTGGTTATTATTTGGTTTGTAAAATAATATGTCTTCATGTAGACAGTAATATGCAGTGATTTTTTCATCCTGTTGGATCAGTCTTTGTCTAAAATTGTTGATTTTGGTATCCTCGGTTTGTTGTTGCGCAATGGATTTCATGATGTTTTCCAAATCTGACTTGTTTTTTATTATAGTGTATACCTTGATGATTGTTTCTTTTTCCCCTTCAAAAGTTTGTTGTTCTATGTTAATCCGGGACAATATATCTGCAGCAATATTCTGTTTTCCTGGAACATACTCCCAATTTATATGGTACTCCTGTAGTGCGAGTATCCACCTTGTCAATCTCCCATGGTTGATCTTGCAATTTTTTAGGAAAGATATTGACTTATGATCACTCCTCACGGTTATTGAGTATCCAAGAATGTAGGTTCTGAATTTCCCACAAGCGAATACAACGCTTAATAACTCCTTTTCTGTTACACTATAATTGCGTTCACATCCATTAAGTATTCTGCTTGCAAAACTCACCACCTGATGTTCTCCCTCACTATCTTCTTGATATAATACAGATCCTAAACTTATATCACTGGCATCACAGTTCATGAAGAAAGGTTGATTGAAATTAGGATGTTTTAATACAACTGAATTTAGGAAATTGTGCTTGATATTTGGAGTAAATTGTCTTGTTCCTGTCCCCAGGACCATTTGTTCTTAGAGGATAATTGTGGAGAAAACTTTGCTGTCATTTCAGAATAATTTCTCTGAAACTTCCTATAATAATTGCAAAGTCCCAGAAATGATTGAAGTTGCTTTTTATTTTTAGGACTTGGGAACTTCTGGATAGCTTCAATTTTTTCATTGGATGGTGTTATTCCTTGTCTTGTTAGGTTAAAACCCAGGAATTGGACTTCACTGGCGATAAGCTTAGATTTTTGAAGTTTTAGTGTAACGTTATTGTCTGATAGTTTTTGTAATACTTGTCCTACTCTGTCACAATGGTCTTCCCAATTCACTGAAGTAATCAACAAGTCATCAACATAGACTGTGGTATATGGAATAGTATCTGGACCCAACACCTGGTCCATACATCTTACGAATACAGCTACTGAATTTACCAGTCCAAACGGTAGTCTCTTGAACTGATAGTTCCTTCCTTCGAAAATAAAGGCGACGTACTTTCGACTATCTGGGTGTAGCTCCACCTGCCAATACCCACAAACCGTATCCTAGGTGCTAATAAATTGTATGCCATTGAATTTTTTCAGTATCTCCTCAATCTCTCCAGGAGATGTTCTGTCATTAACTATGATCTTATTAATCTCTCTAGCATCCAAGCAGAGTCGTACTTTGCCATCTTTCTTTGGAACTGCTATTAACGGACTGGTATATGGGGAACAGCTATATTCAATAATGTCTTCTGCTATCATTTTGTCTAGTTCAGTCCTCACTGCTTCCTTTAATGCATAAGCAACGGGATATGATTTTTTATTAAAATTGACAGGCTCCTTGAATTGTAATGTAAATTGATAATCCTTTACTTTGCCAGGTACATCAGAGAAAACATAGCGGTATTTGTTATATATTGAAATTAACTTTTCTCTTTGTTGTGTGGTTAGATTACATTCATTTTGTTCTGACCGAAATTGTCGGATCTCTTCTAATTTTTCCAACCATAAACTATCTCCACACCCAAAGTATTCCCTTCTTACATTCCATGACTCATCTTGATTATTATTGAATTTTCTTATGCTATTGCATGAAGGTACGTTTTCGTTTTCTACCAATTTTGCTGTCCATTCTATATTATCCACCTTTAATGACACTATGGCTTGTCTCATGTCAATTATTGCTGAGTATTTTCTCAAAATATCACAGCCTATTAGTAGATTAAATGGTAGATTACTAGCTATTAGAAAAATCATAGGTACAGCTACGTTTCTGCTGGTCACTGTTAATGATACCTGTTTTCTTATTGACTTGTTTTGCCTTCCAGTGGCTCCGATTAAAATTATATTTTGAATTGGTAAAGTTGGTAAGATGGCCTTACTATATTTTTGAATTTTGATGTATTCATTGTTGTCGATTAACGACACGTTTGCGCCCGTATCTATCATACATCTTGTCTCTAGTCCATTCACTTGGGCGGTGATATAAACAATCTCATTATTTGAATTATTTTGCGTTATCGTGTCTTCGTTCAGTAGTTCTTCTCTAACATTCTTTAAGAAATGATTGTGCACTATTGTCAACGTATCGTCAGTTGTTTTGTCTCGTCCTAGTAAGTACCCAAATTGCCGGTTCAGTGATGGGACCTGGTGGATTTTCACTGCCGCAGTTCGTTTAAATCAGGGCTGGTCTCCTCAGTCCTGTTGTCTGATTGATTGGGTCTGTCTCTGTTCTGCGACTCTTGTACCTCAATGGCGTTATTATTGAACGTCACTGAGTTTCGGTTATTTCTGTTGTCATCGCAGCTTCTACTTCGCCGATGTTCATCGCGGTAGTGCTGGTTACTCTCCTCCTGAAAACTTCTTCCACGGTTTCCATTATAGTTTGCTCGTCCCTGGTACCAACGTCTTCCCACATCCCTATCGTCAACGCTTACATAATTCACTTGTCTTCTATATGTTTGATTTTGACTGTTATTATTGCCGTTATTATTATGCCTGTATCGGTTATCATAGTTGTTGTTATAACCCCGGTTGTTCTGGTACTGGTGGTCTCGTTCATTGGCACGCTGGTATCCGTTATTGTTATTATTTGTAGGAGGGCTATGGTAATAGTGGTTGTTGTTATTGTTGTTATTATTTGCGTTATTTCGTGGATAGTTATTGGTGTTATTCTGGTTTTGGTAACCGCGCTGATAGTGGTTACCGTTGTTGTTATAACTATTGTTTGGCCGTTGCCCATTGTTTTCATATGGGGCGTCGCGGCGACCATTATTTCTATTTATCTCATCGTTCCTTCGTCTATACTGGAGGAAGTTCTTCTCTTGTTCCATCTCCGCCAATAATGTTGACATCTCCTCGATGGTTTGTATGCGTCCATTTATTCGGCCTCTTGTAATTTCACCACCATAGTGGTATGCTAATAGCCGCACTAAACATTCCGTAGGAATTGCAGGCTCTAAATGTCTGGCTATATTTATTTTGCCGAGAAAATATGCGGTTGGAGTTTGCTTGCCGTGCAGGTCATATCTGCCCAATCCTATGTCACTTCTTATCATGTGTTGTGTGGCATCCGACCAATATTTAGATTTGAACTGTTTTTTAAACTCCTGGAAGTTCTGTATACTCGGCCGCATCGCCGTCCACCAGTTGTCATATACTTTTCGGAACATCTCGTCCAACATGCTCCTTATCACAAACCATCTGTCCTCTCCGGTTTTGGCTATCTTCTCTTCGACTCGTTCTAAGAATAGCATGGGGTTTCTTCTATAGTTTTGAAAATCGATCACCTCTCGATTTTCCTCGCATGTTGTATGGGCGCCGGTACACTGTCTGTTCTTTAAGGAATTGATTTCATCTCTATGAACAGTTGTTTGTTCTTGCACCCGATTGAGACTAGTACTTATACCTTCTAACCTCTCTCCCATCACTGCTTGGTTGGTCCTTATATCTTCAACTCGTCCATTCGTTTCTTCCCGGACGCTCAGTATCTCTTGGTTCATCCGCTCACACTTTTCCTTGGTCTCGGATTCTACCCTTTTAATTTCAGTCATTGGTTCTTCCAGCTTCTTGTCCCATTCTTCCTGCAATTGCCGGTTATTAATTTCCATCTTGTTATTCCAATCTTCTTTTAATGACTCTTTGTGTTCATCCAATTTTTTCATGGTCTCTTGGTAATTTTCCTTCAATTCTTCCCTCAGTGCTCTATTATTTTCGTCTATTTTCTCCTCCATTTTACTGCTATTCTCTTTCAATTCTCGGCTCAATTCCTCCTTGGTTTGCTTATTATCACTCTTTATTTCCTCCATCTTCTTACTCAAGTCTTCCTTCAACATTACTAAGTTCTTATTACTGTTCTCACTTAATTCTTCCTTCAATTTTTCTAAATTCTTAGTACTGTTCTCACTTAATTCTTCCTTCAATTTTTCTTAAGTTTTTAGTACTACTCTCACTTACTTTTTCCTTCAATTTTTCTAAGTTTTTAGTACTGTTCTCACTTAATTCTTCCTTCAATTCCTCTATAGACTGTTTATTGTCCGTTTTTAATTCCTGCATGAATTCCATCATACGTTCGAACATTTCTTGCGTCTTCTCGCCTTCTGTTTGTGTGGGTTCTTCTGGTTGTTTCTCCGGATCCTTTCTTGTTATAATTTCTATTTCCTCAACCGGTGTCGCTTCTTTGTCTTCCATATTTAACTCGTCTACCTTCTCGGTTTCGGCCGCTCGTTTTCGCGATGTTTCTCGCTTCCTCATCTTGTTTATTTTGGTTTATTTGTCTATTAATAATAATTTAATTTATATTAAATTACACGCCTCACATGTTGGTGCGCCAATTTGTAACCAATTTAATATATTTGTATACGATGATTGATTGAATCGTAACGTAGCCTCACTTCAGGTTCGTCTATTGGTAACCAGATTTTTTCGCTACGTACAATGTTATTGTGAATAGGTTACTTGTATATATGTCGTGTGCACTTGGATTACACCACCCGTAGGAAGTGTGAACTTGTAATATATATAAATAATGTAGCGACAAACTCGCACTGGAGTCGTCGATGTGTAATTATAAATGTGTTATGTTGAACGGCGAATAATTTTGTAAATTGCCGCTTACTCCCACTATGCTGCTTCTTTTCCGTGACGTCACTCAACGATGCCAACTGTCGGGTCCGCTACAATCTGTGAATTCTATTTACTAAATGTAACAGCAATAATAACGACACACAAATACTATCAAACATATATCCTTGTGGAATCCTTTATTCGGAAAAACACTGGTTGACTGTTTTAATAAATTTAAACAGTATAATTACAATTGTAGCGAAAACTATAAGTCTTCTTTTACCAGTTGGCAGCAGTAGCCAAACGTTTAGTATTTCTTCGAGACCAAAACAATGCTTTTTGTTAACGTTTTTAAATAAAATATATCAATTATCTCAGGGCGTATATGGTTCGGGGGTTTATAATTATACAAAATATTACACTATTAATCAAAATACAAGTTTACAATTACAGGATATAACAACGTTAGAGTGATACGTGCACACAGAAATTGTATAGTGTTTACCAGTTTCAAAAAGGTTATGTCCAGTTCAGGCTTTGATAGTTATTATGTAAATTAAAAGTTCTTGTTGTGTTTAAAAAGGTGTTAGTCTTATATGGTGTTATTAGTGATTGTTTTTAGTGTTTGTGTTATATGGTGTCTGTAGTTTAGTTGATTATTACTTAAAATTCGTGTATACAAATGTGTGTGTTAAAGTACGATATAATGAGATGTCAGAATCACCAAATCCTCTTCTTGTACTCTTCTTGGTTGAAGATAGGGTCCACGTACATGTCAGATCTTCTTTCTCGTCCCTCGTCCACTTCAAATCTTCTTCCTGGTTATTATATCTTCTAGTCCATGTAATGGGTGTTCTTCTATATGTTGCAAAAAGTTCGTGTAGTGTACCTCTAACTGTATTTATCTGGTTGTATAGTTTTTTCACACTTTATAACATATAATGTAAGACGATTTAAGAACGCGTCTATCTGCTAAGATCGTTGTCAAAGAAGTCCCATTTTATTTATCCGAAATTTCTGGTTGCTAAGGGTAAACTTGGAATCTGGTTGGCCAATTCGAATATACATTGTCATATACTTTCATTATTTCGAAGTCTAAAATTTGTTCAAAATCTTTAAATTAACATAACTTTTCTATACTGAATGGGAGTTTAAAACCATTATCAGCATTATTTTGATCTTCACATTTGATATATTTAGACACCAAACGTGCCTATTTTTGCTTAAGAACTATGGATGTTACAATTTTGTCATTTGGAATTTCCTTAAATAACTTGATATGTGTTATTTTGTTTCTATATTCCTTGTATACATTATTACCTATAAATACATCTACCCTTTCACATTTGCTTTACAAAATTTCTAATATAATTGTTCAAAATTTACTAAAGTTGGTTTCACCTGGCCTATGTAATAGTATTATTTTCATCACCATGTTTTAACATCTTTAACAATTAAATTAACTTCTAACATTCATCAAAATGGTTTAATATATAACGTTATTTTAATAACACAAAAGATATATTATTCTAATAGTTAAATTCATGCCCACATGGCTATGATTATACCAAATCCTTGCACAAATAACTGTTTTCTACTCAAACTGTATAGGTGTTTGACACTTAACAAAACATCTTTGTATAGTCCATTCTGCTTGGTCAATTAATTTACCATGGTTTAACATCAGCTCTATTGTTATATTTGTTAACACAACATAAAAAAATGGAATTAATATCATTAAATTGACATTCCTTTAAACTAACTGTATCACCTGTTACATACAAAAAATACAACACAAATACTATGATATAACACTGTGCTATAACATAAAACATGCACATTTTACAAAACAAATTCTATACTAATTAGTTAGTCCATTGTCAGCTAATTTACTCATTATTCTGACACTGTCTATGTCATATTTACTATTTATATGGGTTTCAACATCCGTATACTTACTGATGTTTGACTTACAAAAATTACTATAAAGTGAACACTGTTGCTCTACCTCACCACACAGTTCTAATAATCTTGTTATATTTACTGTTTATCTGGGTTTTACTCTTGTTATAAAAGTTATTGTGACCATGTTATAATTTGTTGTTTACTGGACAACCCTATGAACTCTATATGTGACAGTTACTTGTATGGTTCATGTATCTATAATCAGGTGTATTTATATTTTCATTACATCAATTAACTTAATTATTTACTAATATTTCTCTTACATAATATTATATGTTTGGGCCTATTATCCCTCACTTTGTATTTTGATTATCTGGATATAATGATACATTAACTGAAACCATTTGTTTCTTTATAGTCCTGGTTCATAAACCGTTTGTCTTTATAACTCTTTGTTTGGTCATTACTGAAAGTTCATTGTCATAGTTGGGGTTAAAGGTGTTTTGCATCACTTAGCCTAAATCATTAATTTGGGTACGGTCAGTTGTCTTACTAGTCGGTCTAAAATTATTAGTCGTTCCTCTTCACTATCATCTTGGAAGATATTGTTCTCCTTGTCAGCTTCTTAACCAAAGTCTTCATTAAATCAGGTACGATATTACGTTGTTCCAAATGTAATGTTACAATATTGTATGACTCTTTTTCTTGTCTTTATTTGAAAAGTATTTCTTATTATTATATTTTCCTTTATACCCAGGTGGATGATTTTTATTAGTTCGCACAGTTGCTCCTATTTCCTTTGTAAGGTGTAGTTCCTTAATTAATTTTCTTTCTTAAATCCCCGTTTTGGTTCTTCGTTCATTCTTCTTATTATTTCTCCTCATTGGTAATTATTTTCTTCTTCTTTGTCGTGGTTTTTGCCGTTGTCGGTTATCATGACATCAGTCCCTTTTTGTGGAGGTGTGTGGTATTTGATTTAACCATAGTCTGTCATTTCAGTTGCTCTCATTGTCCGGATGACCATAGTCTTCATAATTGTTCTGGTCCTAGTGACATCTCTGGCCTTGGCCTTGTATTTCATTCTTCTAGCCGTTATTCCTTTGTTGGCTACAAAGCTTATGTGGTTCCCTTTATCATGTTGTTTTATACACCAATACGTCTCTGGTCCATATGTTGTATTCCCTGAAAAATATCTGTGAGGATCTTCATCTGAATTATTAATTATTTGCTTATCTGAAGCCCCACAAGCTGGTTCACCATCACATATCCACCCTGAAGGAATACATTTCTGTGTAACTGTACACTGGAACTGTCCTGGATGGCCCACTAATGGAACACATTCTGGTGATTCATCTGTACCATCATCACAGTCTGGTAAGATGTCATATTTCCATTTTTCTTAAATACACGGTCCAGTCCCGCACTGAAACTGATCTGGTCCATATGTTGTATTCCGTTTACCTCTGGTCCTTTCCCATTGGTACACTACTGTTTGTTGATACATTATTTTTTAGATTACTTTTAATCTCCTTCCGTAATTTCTGGAATTCCTGATTTCTTCATGGTTGGTAATAGGGATATTACCGTCATCAAATAAACCATGGTTCATCATCTCCATTTCTTCCTTTAATTTCTTTGGATGCGTTCTTCTCCTTTCCTTTGGTTCCACTTCCATATCTTTAGTATTTTCTTTGTTTCCGTTAGTTTTCTTTTCAGGTAGTACTACTATTTGTTCCATGGTTTTTTCGTTTGGTATTTCTTCTGGTTCTGGTTGGCTATCATTTTTTATTTCTTTGGTTCTCTCATTTCTTAATTCTTCTCTTTTTAATCTGTCCTCTCTCATCTTCTCATTCCCGGATGTCATGGTTTTATTTATTTCACTCAAACCTTCCTTCAAGATTTGTCTGTACTCTTTTCTATCCTTTCTTTCCTCTTCCATGCTCTCATCCATTTTCTTACTCAACTGTAAGAACATTTTCTTCATCTCATCTAGAATCTTATCCATTTCTTCTTGTGTAAGACCTGCCATTTTGATTTATCGTTGTTGCCCTTCTTCCTGACGGTATAACCGCTGCCAGGCTTAAATTACTAAGCCCTCTAGTTGGACGCCAATTTGTAACAAGTACAAATAAATAGATATTAGGTTCGTTTAAAACCTTAACACTCTTCAACTTTTCGCTCCGCTGTGGGTAGTGTCGATCGGTAACTACCCACTGTTTGACTCTTTTAAGCCCCACTGTTGCGAGCGCCAATTTGTAACAAGACCTGTAAGCTGTAGTTACAAATAAAGAGAAAGAAAGAAAAAATTTTATTTAAAAAAAAAATTTTCTGAAAAAAAAATGTATGTTTGTTTATAGTGTATATAATTTGTAATTAATTCTGGTTTATTGTTTTTAATCAAATTTCTTAAATTCTGAAAGGTAATTTTGTTTAATTCGCACTTATGGAAGATATTAACAAAATCCGGAGTTAAACAGATTAACTCCTGTCAGCAATCGATTAACGACTTTCCGTGTTGCTCCAGTATCTCACCTTTTGTTAATATTTTCTTCTTTCAGGAAGTCTCGTTGCTTAATTAAAACCTTAAATTACCATGTGAAATAATTTATTAATTCATACAATTGAAATGAATTGATTTATTAACATTTATAAATAATGATCGATATTAAATCGATTTTGAGCAATTGTCGACTCCGTCTCAGGGATAAATCGATATGTTAATACAGGTTAAAAAATTCATATAATTATTGTAAAAGGTTCTTGGAGCGATTATTTGATAGTAGTCAGAGAAGGGCAGGACGAGAAATTATAACATTTACAATAAATAATGTTAAATAATTAGTATCTAACAATTTTTAAATAATATATAGGAAATGTTTAATATAGTTGAGTTGCAAACCAATCGCAGACTATGACGTCAGTCGATGTTGGTGGCATTGCATCGTTTTTCCATCATGGCCGCTCACAGAAACGAAAAGGTTAATTGCAATATTCGTCGCGAGCAAATCTCACAATAAAATCAACTTTATAATTGTTTTAAAGATCCCCGAACTTGTGTAAACTCTCTAATATGTTGTTTGGGGTAGTCTGGATGAGTGTTCAGTGTCCACTGGTGTTAATTGTTTGATATTAGAGGTGTTCACTTATATCTGTTCGTTACGCAAAAATTGGTTATTCTGTGGTATCTTGAATTATTACTAATATGTAATTTTAATGTTTTAATTCACTGGTATTATATAGTGTGGTGTTCATTTTCACTGTTGTCGTTGAAGTTTTTATATGTTTTGACTGGAAAAGTGTTTATTTAAGTAACTCTCGTTTCTCACAGAATTTTTCTCTGTAACCTTAGCACTTCATTATACGGTTTTAAAGAACACAATTTCACATAGACTGTTCAGTTTGAATGTTAACAAAGAACTAACTAACTTCCTCCACTTTAGTAAAAATCTTGCCAATTTAATATTGGAAAAGTATTGTTAAAATAATTACGACTTCCCATATACATGATTCCAAAATACATTATATATGGAATAATTTTAGTTTATTATTCGCTTTCATGAATTATTAACCATATAATTGGTTTATTTATCTCATTCTATTTAATTTAATATGTCATAGTCCATATTTGTTGAGATTTTTTGTTAAAATTACCAAATTTCTTTCTTTTTGGAAATCTAGGCCCAAAACTTGGTTTCCGTCTTCCTATACTTTTACTGCCATTTTAAGTGTTATTAATATAATTATAATAAATTTCAAATGGTCACAAATCCCTTCCTTTTCTTAATTACATATAAGTTTAACATTTGAACTGGTTTTTAGTGATAATTTCTGAATTTAACATTCCTCTTTAAAAATAGTTAATTTATACATTTCAAAAATTTTCAATAATTTAAGGTATTTTTCTATATTACCCTTTTAAATCATAGGTTCATTTACAGTAGTTGTTAATTGACCTACCTTACCTAAATCTTGCCAATTTACATGATTCCTAGGTGAATTAACTGGTTTATATTGAGTTTCTGTGAATTCATTATTTGGCCTAGAGTTTAGTATTTTACATGTATGGTTTTTTCAAATAAATTTACTTCTGCTCCTCCTCTGACTCTTAATAGTTATCATGACATAAAATAAAATTGTTTACAAACTTATTGAGATGTGTAGCATCTAATTCATGCTACTGTTATAAAAATAATAATTAACATCACTCAGCATTCTGTAAAGTTGGACATGTTTGCTGAAATTGTTTTTAACATACATTTAACTCATTTTGTTAATTAATACAGCATACATACTGAAACATTTTAATTGGTATGTATGCTGTTATTTAACTAATATAACTTATTCTAAACATATAAATCTTATTGTATAAGAACTCTTTCAAAAATATGGAGTTCATGGCTTTGAACAATATTAGCCATTTAAACGTTTTAATTCTATTAACACTTAAACTATTACCAGTCCTTTCTGTTTTTATTACTATTATTTAACATCCCCTTATATAGTAAACATTTCCACCCATACTTTAGTTATTGTCATTCCTACAAATGTCTTGAGATAACAAAGTGACCTAAAATAATAAAATATTGGAAATACCTTCCATTTTATTATTTCATGATTTGTTAATTATCAAATATAAAAGTTGTTTTATAGCATATAGTTTAAGTTATAGTAACACTACAACTTTAAGTTTATTATATTTCAAAACACTTACACTAGTACACTTTCACTGGTGGTTCTGACTTATTTTGAGTCTTATTATCTCAGACCAGACCCTTAGTCATCATGGACTGTGAAGATTTGTTTATTTTTTTATCACACAATAACTTTAGTTGGTGCACCTCTTATCATACTATACAACACTTTTGTTTATTAATAATTACAATTTATAGGGTTTCGGGATGTTATACTTTCTTTAATTGTATCTATTGGTTTGGGGTCAATGGTAGTTAATAATAGGTTTTTTAAGGTGTTTCTTCCATCCTATTTCTTCCTTTCTTCTCCTCTTCCTTCTTGTGTTCACCCTTGGGTAAACCAAGGTACTCAGTGTTATCTTGACTGATGGTTGGTTCGGAGTATCTTCTTTATTTTTTGATACTGACTTTACTCTTCTTTCTTGGTTTCGGGGTATTTTGTTTATTTCCTGATAATAAACCTTATTCTTCTTTCTTCTTGTGGCGGGTATTTTGTTCATCACCACTCCTAATCTGATTCTTTTTTCTTGATTTTGGGGTATCTAGTTTATTTACTGCTCCTAACCTCCTGGGTAATCTCCTGGTTGTTTAATATGAGTTTTCCTTAATTCTTTCTTTGACTTTTATGGTTGTAAATTTTTTATAATTTAATGATTGTTTTTCTTTTATTGTGGTTTTTTCCTTTGAAGTAATTGAATTTCATTCGATATTCTTTTAGTATATGTAATGTAATTATTTTTTATGATCTTAAATGAATTAATTATTGGTGGAATATGTGTCATGCTACAGTTTGTAGAATTTATTTCTATGGCGAATGGTAACTGCTGCAAATTCAAGCAGAATCGAATAATTTTTTGCATATGTGTCTGAGATATAGAGGACTCAAGGCCCGTTGATTTTGGTGAAGATCAGTTAAGGGCAAGGGGTAGTTTACTTGCAACATTTTGCATTTTACAAGAATAAAGTACTTAAAAAATTGGTATGGAGAACCATACATGACTTCCATGTTCTAATTAATTATAAAATTATTGTTATGTACACTCAGAACTAAACTAAGAACTTAGGATGGTCACGATTTAGGACTTGAAAATGGTGGAAACACTGAAAAGCCTTGTCCAGAGTATGACACTTAGCAGTTTAGCAAATAAGCACGACAAAGTTGAAGTAATGGTTTAATTAAACATTATCTTTCATTACTTTCAATTAATTTCTTTCTTTCACATCTTTGAATTAAAATCTTTCATATCTTTTAATTAATTTCATTTGATTCATATCTTTGCTTCAATTTCTCATTTGATGTTTTTCCTCAATTTGAATTTGATGTTTGCAATTTAAGGAATCAAATAAATAAAACAGTTTATACTCTGAATGCTCTTACTTTCTGAATTATCAATAAAACCCTGACCCTTACAACCCTTCAGCATTAAAATTTTAATTAACAATGTGAATTTTAAAAACCTGATCCTATTGTTAAATAAAGACTTACTACATTTGGTGTGTATTTTGTTCTTTTGCAGATGAGAATTCTTCAAGAAATAACAGTGAAGTTGGAGGTGAAGTATGGCTAGCATGTGGCAATTCACGAGCTGACCAATTAGTAGTGACTGGGCGTGCGTGTGTACAGTACTCAACACTCACTATGCCTGATTGTCCGACAGCTGCTTGTTTGGTTGACAACTGTGTCTGGCTAGGTGATACTGGAGGACAGATACATGCTTATTCGTAAGTATTAATCATACAGTATACAGTATATGGCATCTTTTTGAAAACCTACAATATCCGTTTTCTTACATAGACGTCTATAGAATAATGACTAGTATGTTAAATGTTACTTAAATTTCTAGGCTAAGTTCCAGTTATAGCCATGAGTAAACTTTCTATCCATAACATGTACATATTCCAGTACCAAAAAAAAAAATATATATATATACAAATATAAAAAATAATAATAAACACAAATGCCATAATAATCCAAGAAGAGGACAGGTGCCATGTGGACTGGCGAAAGGAGGAAGAGACATCGATCAAGAATGAAGGAGATCTGAGAGGGGAGAAGTAGGGAAGAAGCAGTTGAACCAAATATAGTCCATAGTGGCTCATACAACAAAAAAATAAAATATATCCACATTTATATAGAATGGATGGCAATAGGTCTTACATATATCTTCCCCCCAAATATCTGTGGAGGAAGAAGTCAACATCAAGTTGGATTAAGGAAGTCGAAAAGGATTTAGAAAACAATAATATAAATGCAGAAGAAGCAATTGAAAAATAAGTTTTTCAGACAAAAGTGTTAAAAATGTAAGGAGAGTCCAGGGTAGGAGAGAGAAAAACGCAGGTTCAAAGTGGACTGAAGACAGGAAGAAGAGACACAGTGGAAAGATGAACGAATATTGGAGAAAAAGAAAAGAATAAAGAATTGAAATTGGCATGTAGTCCTTAGATGGCCGATAACAAAAAAAATCCAGGAAATGTAAACTCAATGTGGACAAATGTATGGAACTGACAAATTTAAGTATCTCGGAAAAGTTATTGAACAAAATGTCTCAGAGAAAGAAGCCATTAAAGCACGCATTAATAAGATGAAAGTTGCTTACCATTTAACCAAGGATACATGTAACAAGAAATAAATAAATATCACTATAATATTGACGACTCGGAACACAAAGTTTTTTATAAGTAAAAACGTAAAGTTTTACCTTACAGCCTAAACCGGCTTTCACCTATAGAAGGCTTCATCAGAGGCTGTCGTTAGTAGCGCTGCTCGTCTTGTTGTTGGCGACGAGAAAGTGTTTCGAAAGATTGAAGCTGTGTGTGTGTGGTGAGATGTGTTCGAATAATGCGTGCGATTTGAATTGTGTCTGTTCGTTTAGGATGTCGTTTTTATTTGTTTTTGTGTGTTTGTATATTTCTAATTGTTCTAGAGTGTCTAGAATCCTAAACGAACAGACACAATTCAAATCGCACGCATTATTCGAACACATCTCACCACACACACACAGCTTCAATCTTTCGAAACACTTTCTCGTCGCCAACAACAAGACGAGCAGCGCTACTAACGACAGCCTCTGATGAAGCCTTCTATAGGTGAAAGCCGGTTTAGGCTGTAAGGTAAAACTTTACGTTTTTACTTATAAAAAACTTTGTGTTCCGAGTCGTCAATATTATAGTGATATTTAGTTAAGTAACGGACACATCATGGACAACAAAATCCAGGAAGAAATAAATTTCCATTAATGCCAGACTTAGCCATTATTCAACAGTAATTCACCCGGAAGCACTGTATGGAGCTGAGTGTCTGACTCTGAACAAGAAAATGATGGTGGAAGAACTGGAAGTCACGGAATAGAAAATATTAAGAAAATATTGGAACCAATAAAAGATGGAGAATAATACAGAAGACGGCACAATAATGAGCTGTTGAGAAATTCACAGACGTAATTAGGAAACGAATATTTACTTTCTATGGACATGTTCAAAGAATGAATCCTGACAGGCTAAGAGAGAAACTTTTTAACTATTCAGAAATCTCAAAATGTCCAATACGTAGTTTTAAGAAACAGAGAAAGACATAGAAGAATTCCAGATTACTCAAAAAGATATTGAAGAGCACGTACTATTCAAAGAGAAAATTACAAAAAATGGCAAAGGTTTTCAGCAAAACCCCAAGAAGAGGACAGGTGACATCTGGACTGACGAAAGGAGGAAGATACTTCGATCAAAAATGAAGGAGATATAGGTGAGGATGGAGAGAGGAGAAGAAGAAAGAAGAAGGGATGAACCATTTGAAGCAAACATAGTCCACAGTGGCTCATACGAAAATAATAATAATAATGAAGAAGAAAGAAATAAAGTTTTTGAAGTGAGAACTTTATAATTCTCACAGTACCTGAGATAGAAAATCATTATGTAAACATTTGAAATCCCTGTTCACTTCGTATATTTTGCATTTTTTTTTTTTAATAATTTTATATTATTGTTTTTCTCCCAAAACAGCGTAGTAAATGCAGAGGTATTGCAGTGCACAAACTGCCAACCTTATGGCCATACTACAAAATTTTGTCCCTTAAACCCCTGATTTAGTAAATGCATGGCTATCCATCAGCATGTACAGTGCCCTTGCAAGGAGGACAGGAACAATGTTGAATGTGTATTGTGTGAGTTAGCCACCCAGCAAACTACATGGGATGAAGCATCTATAAGAAAATGCAAAAAACAAATTACCTCAGCTAAGGAACAAGTGAACCTGACAAATACTGGAAGTTACATAAACCATTATACCCAATCAAGAATTTCTTGTGCTCATATAATCGATAGCGGAACCTAAATTCAAAATTCATGTCTGGTTTGGTATCCAAGTCACTTGTATCGAATTAGCAAACTAAACTTTAGTAATCCTCTGCGTGACTTCAAGTAGATTTAGTTACTACGCATTTCGGAGCATATGCTTAACCATCAGGCAACGTCAATTAAATTAAATCACCCTTTCGAGGTCGTCACTAACTAAATCCAACTCAACACATGGATTGTACGCGGCGTTAGGTGCGCACCCACTAAAGCTCAATCTACTACTGCGTACAGTATAGCACCCACTACTACTACTACTACTACTACTGCGTACAGTATATTGAGCTTGAGTGGGTGTGCACCTAACACTGCGTACAATCCATATAAGACCTCAAAAGTGTGATTGAATTTAATTGAAGTTACCTGATGATGAAGCACATGCTCCAAAATGTATAGTATCAAAATCTACTTGAAGTCACATGGTGGATTACTAAAGGTTAGTTTGCTAATTCTAAATTCAATTGACACACCAACAGTCAAAGTCCTGCCCACCCCTCTCCATCAATCAAGAAACTGTATTGTCAAAACTCCTGAAAAAATGGATATAATCCTAAGTGTAACTCACAACAGCAGTGTCTAAAATACATTAATGAATCATATTCTTCATCTGACAGTCTGGAATATCAGCAGTTTAGCCTACCATATCCAAGATATTAAAATATTCCTTGCCTAGAATAACGTAGATATTATGTTAATCTCAGAATCACATGTAATTGACAAATGTCCAAGTAAGAATCCAAATATTTGTTAACTAACAAAATCTAAATGAGATTATTTTTATAGTGACTTACCTTTATAAAAATCTCGTTCCACTCATACTTGATTTACATGTGGATTTACCACGTGGCGTTGTTGCCAACCTAACATTTCTTGGTGAGGGTCCGGGTCCTTTTAAGCGAGCACAGAGATAGAATAGTTATTTGAAAATAATAACTCAGATAACATTTGGTTAAAAAGACTTGTGTTTAATAATCTGAATATTAATAAAAGAACAAAAACAACATGGAGTCTTGATCAAATACAAACAAAATGGCGGCAAAGTATTTTCGCTGCTGGCTTTAAGTACATCACAATTACATACATATTTGTTATCTTCAATTTCCTAATTTATTCTCAAATGAAGTTAGAAACATACTGCAGTCTAATATTTATATCGTTACGTAAACTGGATCACGTAATATGAACCAATGCCTCGTGATTCTCTCTATATGTGCCGGCACATGCACACACACTCACATGCTTCCCACAAATTATTTTAATGGTACATTCTTTTTAATAAATTTGTTTGAGCTCAAAATTAATGGATTGTAGTTAAAATTTCGACAAGGTTTACTTTCCTGAGTTCGTGTGTTGGAAGATCGACTCAGACGTGCGTCATGTTCCAGCAGGTGTTTGGCTGGATTCTTTACTGGTTCCTTTTATACTGTCACTGACTCTAATTTACATTTTTTATACTGTTAGTTCTTTAACTGGTTTAACTGTTCACATTTTGTTACATTTTTACCACTTTTGAATAATTTTTACTGGCAATTGCTGGCCAGCAAGTTAAGTAGCGTGCTGTTGCACGGACGGTGTTGCTTCGACTGGAGAGACAACATGGCGTATATTTCCCGATTGGAAGGGATAATTCATCATCGAATCTATTGTTCTCTGGCGATGCCATCTATGTTTTGCGGTTCAGTTATTATGTTTTGTATTATTATGATGACGTTTTTTAGGAGTGGTCGAGTCGTTGTTAGCAAACTCGCTGTCGTTCGTCACGTAGGCCAGTTGACCTGAGGCAATTCGTCTTTACATATTGCATTGTAGTATATTGGGAAACTTTTATTCTCACTCTTCTTAATATTGGAAATATAATAAAATTATTTTTGTCATGTACCTAAATTCCTTTACGGACCTAATGTACCGTTACATATTCTGTTATACTATTCACAACATCCAGAAAACAAAACAGAGGAGGAGGAGCTTTAATAATAAAATCCAACATCAAATATCATGAATTAGTTTTCCGGTGAAGGGTTTGTGAGGATAGGTCAAAAATATAACACAAATTTTAACATATTTGTGTCAATGTTTCGACAATGTTTATTGTCATCATCAGGACCTGTCTATGAATACAAAAGAAATGTCAAACACAACAGAACAATTATTTGAGTGAACAGCACATACAGTAAGGTATAACCTAGAACACAAGAGCATTGTAGATATTACCCAGGCATTTGATAAGGTGTGATATGATGTATACAAGATCAAGCTGAATCTACCTCTTGCCTTCCTCAAAGCACTGAAATCATACCACACTGTTAGACTCTTTAAGTGATATCATGGAACTACAACTAATCTGGTCTCAATACAATCCGGAGTTCCCAGCCTGGCAATTTATGTAGCTGATTTTCTAAACTATATTTTGTTTAAAATTTTGCAATGCCTAGTTCAGTTTTTTTTTGTATAGTTCAATGCCTGTGTTTATAATATAATTCTCTGTACAGTGTTGAATGTCATGTACTTCAAGTAATGACCATCCCAAAGAGAGTGACAGGGAAAGACATGTAGACATATATTATAACACACACACACACACACACACACACCAGTAGTATATTTTTGCAAATCAGTATTTTAAATATGTACTGCGAAAGGTGTTTATGTTATCGTAAATAAATTTTGTATAAAGTATTTATTCTCAGTCTTCTGTTGTGGTGTATTCATTGCTCGTAACCTAAAGGTACCATACATATTATATGATTTATAACAAAGTTTTAATTACTCACATTCTTAATTTTGATCGATTTTGGTTATATACCATTGTCAGGACATATACACTGTGCACTCACTATCACTTTATTATCTCGTGAGTGCACAGTGTATATGTCCTGACAATGGTCTATGACCAAAATTGATCGAAATTAAGAATGTGAGTAATTAAAAATGTGTTATAAATCATATGTGTGGTACCTTTAGGTAATGAGCAGTAAATACACCACAATACAAGATTGAGATTATAGATACTATTTGTAAGCAATAAGTGTGAGTATATTATAATACATCACATTATCATAGGCGTTTATTATTTCAGGATAGGTGACTGTTGTCATGTCTTCAGTTATATGTTGGACAATGCAGACACAACAAGTGTATGCTCACTTCTGTATCTGTCACAACAGAACAGAGTTGCAGTTGGGCTAAGCAATGGCAGAATATTCTTGGTGCGAAGCGATGCTTCTCCAGCTGCACCTACAATGGGTGAAGGCAGCTTTGTTATGAGTGAACTGGGCAGCAGTACAGTTCTCCATGCGATTACTGCTGTTTTTAGAGATGAAGGAAGGTATGTCTCTCTCTCTCTCTCTCCCTCCCAGATGTCACTTTAGAAACATCAAAGTTTGTCAGCACAATGAACATTGACATAATATTGTAAAAATTGTCTACTTATAGAATGATTCTTGCAAGACATTTCATCATCTCTGTTACTCCCCGCTCTCTTTTTTTTCCTGTCTTTTTCCCCATCTTCTCGTCTTGTATACCCATGCTTCTACCCATGCATGCTCTCTCTTTCTCTCCTCTCTTGTCGTAACCCTATCTCTTTTTTCCTCCTACCTCTATTTCCCTCTAGCATATTATCTTTCAAGCAAAAAATAGTTCTTTATAGTGAAAAAATT
This sequence comes from Magicicada septendecula, assembly GCA_034769895.1. Taxonomy (NCBI): domain Eukaryota; kingdom Metazoa; phylum Arthropoda; class Insecta; order Hemiptera; family Cicadidae; genus Magicicada; species Magicicada septendecula. The sequence continues at coordinate 407,503,509 of CM068375.1, forward strand.
GTCACTTTAATTTGTACAGAGAATGTGAATTGTGGTGTGGAGAATCTCATGGTGCACTTTCCATTTACTCAATGAAAGACAACATAGTGACTGGGCATGAGGTACTCAACCATTATGAGCCAGTTATATCCTACGTTGATGTCCTACAGCTTGTATCTTCACATTCACCGGTAATGTACCCAGGAAGTCGGGTTTCTGTGTGGACATACTTATATCCAGGTAAATGAGTGTGAGTATGTGTGTGTGTGCACATGTATTTATTTTATAATATTGTAATGGTGTACTCACTTCCAAAGCAGTGCTTTTGAAGATCAAACCCATTATCGGGACTTTATGTCCATCTGTCCCATGAGGAAGTTGAAGGAGGTCAAGCCTTAATGCTAGCTAGCCATGTTTGAGTACCATATGGCTAAAATTATTCAGTCTGATGTGCAGTATGTAACGGGACAAACGGGCCTGTTATCTTAATTATGTGGTTTGAGGATGTTACATAATATTTTTTATTGTATTCATATATATAAAGAATGGTTAGGTCCATTTTCCCTATGTCTGCACAAACAACGCAGTTTCATCGATACGATTTACTTCAAGGCCGAAGGCGTACGTGTGAAGGAAAACATATACAATGGCAATTCTGATCGACACTAACAAAATGATATTACGAATATTGACACACGTCACAACAATGATGAGGAACAATGCCGTCAGCTGATGCGGACGAATCATGGATCACAATTGATCCCCTCCACCTGTCGAAAGTTCGACACAATGTCTGCCCACTCTGAAGATTCTTGTCATGGCGACAACACGTTTATTTCTTCCTGGTAAAATTTAACCAGCAAAAATGTAACAAAATTTGAAAAATGTAGCATCAGTTGAACAGTGAACAGTACCAGTTTCTAATTATGTAAATTCAGTGAGGTGACAGACCAAACAGACAGTACAAATAACATCGAAGTACGCCAGCCTATGGCTGGAACATGGAAAACATCTAAGCCACCCGACTGCAACTACTTTCAGGGAAGTCAACAATATTCTCATTCTTATTTTTTTAAAATTAGAGCTCTAATAAGATATTAAACGTTGGAAATTTATGCTTTGTAACATCAGTATGTGAGGGAGAGAGTGTGAGCAAAAATGTCAGCCAACAACAACTAGACATTGGTTTATGGGCAAAAGGGGTATTCAAATTTAATAAATGTATGAAGTATTGCAATTGCTATATAAAATGATTATCTTCCGATGGTCAGAATAAAGTATAAGATGGGGAAGATGATAACGATAAATACTAAGTAAGAGCGGAACTGCAGAGCCGCCATTTTGGTAATATGATTTCAATGTAATTTAACCCTTTCTTTGTTTTGTAACTGAATAACTATAAAGATAATTAAAAGTGTGCTGTATTCAAACCTATGTGTGAGAGACGTTATTTCTATAACCTGTACTGCTTCTACCTCTCATTTAACGACACCTTGGCACCCTTAGGTATAATTAATAGATTCAGTGTAAACGAGTTGAGCACGTGGCATGGTATTTCACCCGATAAAAATGCAAATGAACTACATAACTATGGTAAGTACTGATAGTTATAAATACTTAATTATGTAGACAGTGACAGATGGCGCCCAAACAGGGACTTTATATAACAAATTGGCTTATATAAATAAACCAGAGTACGGAAGCAGACGGGTAGAGAAATATACGTAAAACAGAAGCAACGTAGGTTAACAGTATAGGTTATGTTATTGTTTGAATGAAGTACAGAACAAATACTAAAAATAAAATTGATTACTAATATGATCAAAATGGCAGATAACGAAAACATCAGTATAAATAATACAGCAACAGAATCTCTATTATTAAATGAACCACAAGCTAATTCAACACCTATTATAAATAATAAAGTGTCATTAGAAGACCTTTTTCAGTTGATGAAGATACAGAATAATGAGTTAAAAGAGCAGAGCATTAAGCTCGATACAAAATTAGATAATTTTAATGATAAATTAAACCAGTTTGATGAACAATTTAATGATATCAAAGAAGAAATTAAAAAACAAAATTGTAATATCGACAAAAGATTAAAAATAACCGTGTATCTTTGTACATACACGGTTAGACGAGATAGAATTAGAAAATAAGAGAGGAATATACAAATTAGAATTGAACAAAGATGACAAGGTAAGTAGGGGAGAGAATTGTAACAATATAAATAAAAGTATGATATTAGAAAATGATTATGTAAACAGGGGTAGTGATAATGAGATTTTATGGGGAATAGAATATGATAATAATGGAATGATAGTGTGTGCCGAAGGTTTAAAGAGCGTGTGTAAAGAGAGTATAATTGTAAAAGAGTTGCAGGGGGTAGATTTTTCCCTTAATGATGGAGTAGGGGGTGATGTACATGTGTTGAGGAAGGACGAGAGTGCCTTCGATGTATATTTGGGAGACATATGGTCTACAAATAAAGTTGTCCCTGGTTTTTTTAGTGCACTTCACAGGTGGTGCAATAGTTGTGAATTAGTGTCCCCTGCAAATGTAGAAAGAGAGAATGTAGCTTGGTGTGGTAGAGAGAGATATACTAAAAGAGAGAGATGTTTTGAAAGTGAGAGGTATTGTGAGAGAAAAAGAGAAATAGAGATTTTTAAGATAAGTAGAACTTATGAAGAATTTATGGAAAGGTTAGGAGTAGAGATGATTGATGAATATAGTAAATACTTGCCTTGTAATGAAACTGAAGTAGTAGGAGATAATGAAAATAATGACTTTGCAAATTACCTAATTATGACTGATTATACTGAAGGTGACAGAACCATACCCGATCATGAATTATATGAGTTTGAGGATAATGATAAAAAGTTGAATGGTATATGTATTTATGATGTTAGTATAAGAGAGTCAGTATTAAGCAATGCATGTAGATATAAGATTCAACTATTGTTCGACGATGGAGGTTAATTATTTTATTGTGTTTATGAACATTTAATTATGTGGACAGTGTTTTTCAAGATGGACTGCTTTCTGACTGATTTTTGATAAATGGTTAAATGATAATTTTGGATTGTATATTTTTTGTGTGTATTAATGTCAATGTATTTGTGTAATTTTGCTGTTGTGTATTTTATGTATTTTTTTGTGTAAACCATGTACTGTAGAATTTTAAATATTAAAGATTAAGTAATTAGGAGGATGATTTTGAATAATTATGAGATTTAGATTATAATGAATAATAAATGATTACGCAGGTAATATATATGGATATTGAGAGGTATTTTTATTAGTATGTAAGTGATGAATTTTCTAGTGGTATATTAAGGTGAAATGTTGTAAAGAGGTGAAACAATATTAATTTGTTCAAATATATATATTATCTTACTCTTACCTTCCGAGATAGGGTCCAAAGTCGTTCAGACGAAACCAGCTACAGACAAGGTTACTTGGGTTGACGTTTCAAAATAATTTTTCTAACACCAAATTTTGTATTCTAAACAACTAACTTTCTTTAATTTACTATTTGCTTTCACTCTACTTTTACATTACATTTTTTTTTTTAAATAAGGCATGAATACTTGAACAATTGGTTTTAACGCATATGAAAATGACTTAGCAATAGTACAATTTACAAATAACTTCACCAGCACTTTGCAACGCTCTCTCATTCATACTTTTTTTATTTTATTCTCTTTTAAAACCCCGTAATTAAAACTCGGTATTTATATTTAATGTCTGTATTTAGGGAATAGTTCTGATAGCGTTTTGTAGAATACTTAACAACCCACGGCGTTAATCAGTTCCATTACCACCTTGTGTTGTTGGCTGTTTCCGGTCACTAAGGTTATTTCCACAGTTCATAATCTTCCGCACTACCGCTACACACTCCGTCTTATTTAATTCACTTTAGTTTGCAATTACGAATTTTACTTTTACAGACTTGTTTGTCGGCCGACTTTTATTGCTCAAGCACTTAGCTGATGACCGCGCGGTCAGAGTTACAGTTGAACTAACTCAGTTCGCTAGAATTGAGCACACAGTGTTTTTTGGTCACGTGATCGTGAATATGTGCTCCCATTGGTGCTGTTAAAAGAGCGCCTTAACGTAGGCAGAAGGTTTAGCAATATTTTTGCCGCCTGATGCAATCTGGAGTTACATTACTTTCTTCCGTGATTCACGGCTGATGAGAAGTTAGGTGTTATTTCACAATCTGTCTACGCTGCTTGAGTGTGGAGACAAAACATAGGCGTTTGGTTTTGTAATAAACACAGCCGATTTGGTTGACTAACTCGGGGTTCTACAAGGGTGAACAATGACTGCATGGAAAATATAATTTTTAAAATGTTATCTTGGCCCTACAATTTCGTATCGTTACAAGACCCCCCTAATAAGAGGTTGAAGGCCGAAGCGTTCAAACTCTTATTGCCTAAACCCTAAGAGGATCAGTGAGGATATGGCGCTGCAACCCCCCTGAACGCTCTACTAAAATTGTGGGTTCTTACCCCCCTAGTCTGGCGACTGCGGCAGCACCCATCCGATCTTACGGGACTTCTCTACTCGAGATCCCACCACCATAAGCTCGGACCGATACGCACCACCGTATCGCCTGACTCTGGAACATTCACTTAAAATTTAATAAACGGCCTTCCATCACTCCATATCCCACAACTGATTTGTTTCCTCTTAGCCATAAAGGCTCATTCTTTGCAAAGTACTGGTTCTGCTTATACAAAGTACTGGTTTGGTTTAAAATTAATAATATAAATTTACATTCTACCTACAGTTCAATCATATTTAACAAAAAAAAATTTTTTTTTTTATATACTGCCCCCCTTTTAATCCCTTAACCCCTGATACCCGTTACATTTTAATGTGTTCTGCGCTAGGCTTCTGGACCTTTTCCAGCCTCATCCTAGCTGTAAACCACATCTCCCTCATGACCTGTAACTGGGTCACCGCCCATCCACACTCACTATTTCCCCCCTGGACTGTAGTGCCCAGTTGCTTCCACAAGGACTGATGCGGAAGGGGTGGACTTTTTTTCTTTTATTCCACCACCATCCTTGCTTCGGCGTTACAATAAAAATTCGGTATTACACCTACTATTCTTTATTTATACACCCCTAATGGACTACCACCCCTATCTGGGTGAAAATAGACCTGTTCCAAAATTTAGTAGATTCCACAAAAAATAACCCCCCTACTAAGTCTAACAAACCACCGGGTTCACAAAATAAAACAAACCACAAGCCGGTTATATCAGGTAAAATTTATGATTTGCCACAATTAACTACTTTCACGGTCATGGTCCGGTGAGGCCATGGCCGCACTTAGGTGGGGAGTCTACAGTTAAAACATGAAATATAAATTGTCCATTGTAAAAGTTTACATGAATAGTTATATGAATATCTTATTTCCCAAACACTATCTCGGCCCAAATATTTCCATCAGTTGTCAGTGTTAAATGAATATTTTAACCATTATTTACATCAATTAGCATTTACTTTATAATTCCAGTTTGAATTCGAATGAAAATAAAGTTAAGTTCATTATTACAAGTTCATTATTAAAATCATCTTTTCAATTAATTTAATTACCAAATTAATTTAATTTTATTTAATTTCTCAAACTCTAAGTTACAGGAATTACCTCATTATTATTTTGTCTGTAAAAATTTAATTTCAATTCTTTTATGTCACAATAAGATTTTACTCAAGATACTGATTCATCAAGCTACAGCATTTATCAGCTTCCTCACCTGGCTACACATTAGTCAAAACATCCAACACACCTGTTTACATTAACAATAGTCTGCCAGACTGGTGTTATAAACACACTGTTTCAACATTCATAGTTACATCATATACTGACATATAGACTTCCTTCAAATTTTTTGGTTTCTATAAATCTTTTAGTTAGCATATTTATTTCTTGTACCAATTCAGATCAGAGTTAATTTTGCTTCATTAATAAAATTGACCCTTTTAAATTATTTGTTTAACTTAAAAAATGCTTTAATAATCTCCCCTCAAAACAATTTAACTTTAATTACAGTTATATGCAGTTAATGTATGACATATATAAAATTACAGTTCAGTTTAAATAAAAATGAAGTTACACATCACCAACCTTCATGTTATTAAGTTACTCCAGGGACAACTCCAATTTAACTTAGTCTCTACATACATTCAAAACAATTTCAATTGTTTTAATTACATTGATCAAAATGATTCTCATTAGTTTAATGTTTAATTTTTTCTTAGTATTTCCATAAATTTTACAAACATTCCATCATTTGTTTTGAATCTCTCTTTAAATTCCTCCACATTCTTAATACCATTATCCCCTACTCATAACCTAACATAGCAGGTACCACAAAATAATAATTAAACCTTTTGGTTACATAGCTTTTACTTTAGAATATTTTCCAAAATTATTTTTTCTTAATTACCTGTAAATAGGTTATATGTTACATGTACCGAATAATGGTGTATAGAGATGCGATTGAAGACGAACAGAACCCCACTTCTATGACAGTGAATAACTACCCTTCTTACGGTACTGAATTCTATACCTGCCTCCTTTTTCCAAAATGATAAACAAACCACAACCACTAATCTACAGCCCCATCTCTATACACAACAATTCGGTTAAACTATACAAAATTTATTATCTCGTTTGTCTACTCAGCCACAAAACTTCTCCACTACCTACCTAATTAAGGGATGAGTTTACAATTCGTAAATAACACCAGTTTATTTAATTTTGAGGATTACCCTAATGTATTGTTTAGAATTAAGGCAATCAAATGGTTCCAAAAAGTGTGCCAATTTGTGTAACTATTGCTATGTTTACTCTATGGGGAGGGTTAGGGAAATCGGGAATATAAAAAGGGTAAGGATCATTAAAAGGTCAAGAACTAGGACTAAAGGTCAAAGCTTCCTCCGAAAACAAGGACAAATGGAGAAAACCCAGGCTCGCGTCCCTGAAATAGACGAACCCCACTGGGACAAGTGGGGAACATCTACCCGCTACCACTCACTGTTTTATATTAAATTCCTAATTTTATAGTTTAGGTTATATTTAATTACAAGATTTAATGTATTATTTTGTTTATTATTATTTCATTTTGACCAATACTTTTTTAAATTGGTGGCATTATGGGTACCCACTATTTACCCAGTCATTTGGTTTCGTAAAACGTAGTGTGATATATCTTTTATTGATATTTATATTTATTGATAATAGGTTACTGTTCACTATTTATTAACGGAATTCTTCGGGCGCCATCTTGCGTACTGCAAGAAATTAATTATTGTACCAATGTAGGTGTTTACCATTTTTCTCGGGTTCTTTTTGGTGAACAGGAGATCAGAATTGGTTGTTCAAAATAAAGAAAACTTTATATGGTTTCCCATGATTTAAAGTTTATTAACAATTAGATCTTCTCAATTCTAAAAAACTCACATATAGTATAAACCTTTAATATAAAAACCTTTAGTAAATATAAGAGAAATATTATAAGAAATAAAAGAATCAAGATATTAAATAGAAATCATTTTTATGTTAAACACAAACCAGCCTTCTTTGTTTAAATATATATATTCTCACATACTCACGCACACACACACATACACACACCAAGTTACTTTAGAGATCTCATTTTAATTCCAGCTATTAAAAGGTTGAATTTTGAATTTTCAGTCAAAGTGGTGTTTCATCCTGGTTACTTATCTGTTTATGTCCTGAAGATGTACTCGTTACATGTTACTCGCACAACATAATTAACGGTTCTCACTGATTCTATTTAGTTTATTTTACGGCTTTCACATTTTTATTTAAACTGTAATACCGGTATGAACTGTAAAGTGTTTAATTATATATTTTCACATTTTATTGGTTTGCGGGCGATACAAAGAACTTCGCCCAAAACCCGGCGAGTAGGGGACGCACAATACAGCTCGCGTCCGTCACTTGTAGATGTTAGTAGCCGACTGCTTTGTTTGCTGAGAGTGTCTGACGAAACTGTTGACACACCTCGTTATGTAATGCGCTGACGCAACATATCGCCTGATGTTCTGTTATATAATTTGTTTACCGTTTTGTTGTGTCCTTGAAACTGGCCTTGGCACAGTTTGTCGGTTGTTTTCACTGGTTTTCAAAATATTATTGAATAATATTGTATTTAACGTCTCAAGCAGTGCTGCCACCATCGCGATCGCTGCAAACAGTAAATTTACCTAAGTTTTGTCCCTATTATTTGAAGAATGTTATTTATTTTATGAAAAAATACAAATTTCTTTATATTGCTTCAGGTAGGCCCAAAATGCCCCGCTACAGTAGGCATTATCCATTTTGATTTCAACTACTTCATACGGTCCTTCATACAACAAAAAGAATTTTTTAATCTCTTTATCTTGTGCACTTGATAAATCGTGTCTTCTCACTAATACCAACTGACCTATTTCATACTTAATCCACTTACCTTTGGCATCATGAAGCCGTTTTCTTCTTTCTCCCTTAGTTAATAAGTTTTCATTTGCGAGTTGAAGTTTTACTTCCAAATCTCGTGGGTTGCTCTCCGGTGGAAAGTTGAACAGCTGTTCAAGGATTCTAGGTGGACGTTTTCCTTTGACTAGTTCGTATGGTGTGAACCCCGTTGATTCATGGGTGGTGTAGTTTAACCATTCTTCAATTCTTCCCACATAGGCTGGCCACTCACTATGTTTAGCATGGCAGTATGCCCGGAAAATTCTCCCCAATTCTCGCATAACTCTTTCGGCTTGGTTCGACTGAGGATGATATACCGCCATGTGTTTAGGTATGATACCTTCCCAACCCAAAGTTTGTCGCCATATTCCGCTAATAAATTGGGGTCCATGGTCAGATAATATTATTTTAGGTTTTCTGGTTTTAATCATATAATCCTTCATTATTTTCTCACTTAGTAATTTACTAGTGGCCCTCTTTACACTGTATAATCTTACAAATTTCGTGAATGTATCTAATACCACAAAAATATACATTACGCCTCCCCTTCCCTTTGGTAGAGGGCCAAACAAATCTACCGCAACTAAATCAAAAGGCTTTTCTACTTTAATACACCTCATCTCTCCCTCTAAACGTTAATTAACTACTTTTGACTTTTGGCATAAATCGCACCCCCGGAGTAAAGTTCTAACCCTCCGTTCCATATTCTTAAATAAACATGATTCTTTTAATACATTTACACACTTCCTAGCACCGAAATGCCCATACCGAAAATGACAGTCCCATATTATCTTATCTACCAACCCTTCTGGTATAACTAACCTCCAATCACGCTCTCCCCCCTCTACTTTCTTAAACAAACTCCCTTGATAAATTTGAAAATAACGGCTATACCCTAACTCATCTAAGTCGGACTCTAAGCTAGTTATTATTTTGTTCAATTTAAAATCTGTTCTTTGCATACTATTAATATCTCTCAATTCTTCCCCAAACAATCTATCTTCCCTACTAAGTCTGAAAATTTCTATTTCTTTTAAATCCCTCCCTGTTCTCATTCCCTCTGTATCTACCCTAGATAGAGTGTCAGGTATTTTGTTTTCTACCCCTTTTATATACTCCCAACTAAAATTGTACTCTTGTAAAGCTAGCACCCACCTGGTTATCCTGCTGTGTGTCAACTTACAGGTGTTTAAAAAAGATAATGCCTTGTGGTCCGTCCGGATGATAGTGGAATTTCCCAGTAGATATGTTCAAAACTTCTTCACCGCGAAAACAATGCTTAATAGTTCCTTCTCCGTTGTTGTGTAGTTTCTTTCAGCAGCTAATAAGGTACGACTGGCGAAAGCGATGGTGTGATGCTCCTTTTCGTCGTCCTCCTGGTACAGTTCTGCACCCAATGCGATGTTACTAGCATCGGTCTGTAAATAAAATGTGCGTTCAAAATTAGGGTGATTCATCATGATCATGTTACTAAAATGGTCCTTTATTTCGATAAACACCTCTCGTTCTCTTTCCCCCCATTTCCATTGTTTATTCTTTTGTAACACTGCGCTCAATTTTTGAAGTTGTATGGGCATAATTTTTCTGAAATTTTCTATGAAAATTACATAGCCCTAAAAAACTTTGTAACTGCTTAATATTTCTAGGTTCTGGGAATTTTAAAATGGATTCTACTTTCTCTGGGTTAGCTTTTATCCCATCTGGTGTAATTATGAACCCTAAAAAATGTATTTCTTTCTGTAGGAATTTAGATTTCTCCCAATTGACAGTCAAACCCCCTGTACGCAATCTATCTAATACATATTCTAAATGTTCCACATGTTCAGAAAATGTTCGTGATGCTATCAATATATCGTCTACATAAATCGTTAACAAATCTAAATTCTGTGGCTGTAGTATTTCGTCTAGGCATTTTATAAAGCTGGCCACACTAGTATTCAGCCCAAAAGGTAATCGTTTAAATTGGTAATTCTTTCCATTAAACAAGAATGCTTTGTATTTCCTGCTTTCACATGCTAACGGGACTTGCCAGTACCCCGCGGTTAAATCTAATGAGGTCATATATTTAACTCCACTGAATTTTTGAAAGATTTCATTTATTGCTTCGGGTGACTCCCGGTCCGGGATAATTATTTGATTAATCTTCCGGGCGTCTAAACATAATCTAACGCGGCCATCTTTCTTAATGACTACTACTAACGGGTTAGAGTATGGTGCTACTGATCTTTCTATTATGTCCCCTTCTAACATTTTATCTAATTCCACCTGAACCGCCCTTCTTTTTGATAAGGTACCGGATAGCTTCTTTGTACATAGGGTGCGTGTTCCCTAACTTTTAATTCACATTCATAATCCCTTGCCCTTCCTGGTACATCGGCAAACACTTCTCGAAAACACTCTATTACCTGCCACAACGCTTTGCGTTGAGAGCTCCCTACGTCACCCCTTTCATTACAAAATTTCACCGCTCTATCCTCCCAAATTCGTTTATTTATGTTACCCCCTAACTCTCTCTCTCTACATACATACGTATTAACTTCCGTTTCTATTTTACTGGCTTGATTCAGTATCATCTTAACTCCCGAAATTCTGACTTTATCTACTACCCGCTCAATGTTAATCTCGACTGGTCTACCTTCATTATTAAGTACTAACAACCGCTTCTGGAAATCAATTACCGCATCATGTTTTATCAAAAAATCATTCCACAAAATAACCTCCAAATTTAGTCCCCGTACTACTAAAAATGTATTGTCATACTCTACTCCATTAATTACCATGTTCAAATGTACTTGTTTAGTTACCCGTTTACTCCTAACCCCGGTAATACCTACAATGGTCATCCCCGCTACTGGCAAAATTGGGATATTTTTGTTTGTTTCTTGCAAACTCTCTAATATGTGTTCGGAAATAACAGAAATTTCGCTACCTGTGTCTACTAAAATTTTTACTTCCTTACCTTCAAGTTGAATTCTTACCTCTGTCAGTCCGGTTTCTGGTCTTGCTGTCTCTAAGTCCTCCTCCTCCATCAGTTCCTTGGACATATCCGTACAGATGACGTTATTTATATAGTCATTACTATTTCTTTTATGAATTTGCTAACTGCTATAATTTTTTATTGTTCGACTAAGCTTTTCATCATTACTGACATCTTCAGGTCTTAAACAACGTCTATCAACTGTACGTTGTAAGCTTTTATACTTTAGGCCCCTCCCCTTATGTCATCGCCCCTCCTATTGGTTCAGCTGCTACCGCTCTTCACGGGAGCTTTGTCTACCTTTTTCCGTTAGGCATTTTTCTAACGTCTGTCAAATTGTTTTAAGAATCTCCCGTTAATTTCTTCATTCTTGACTTATAATTTTTTTGTAACCTTTTACATTTCGTCAATTTTTAGTGTGTTATTCTTATTATTTTAATTTATTTTTGTTTATTGTTTAATATATAATAAAATATTTCTTCATTTGTAAAATCTACTTTTATATTCATTAATTTATTTTTATCTTCTTTTTTAACTTTAAGTATTTCTAGTTCTTCTATTAATTTTCTTTTTTGCGGATTGTTTTCTATTTTGATTATTTCCATATTTTCATTGGGATTTATGAATTTATGGCCTGATTCGTTGAAATGTCTTGCATATAGTGAGTTCGTTACTCTAACCCCTTCTCCTTTTGCGTGTTCATTCATTCTAATTTTAAATTTTCTTCCAGTTTCTCCCAGATATATCTTATTACATTCCCCACATTTTAATTTATATACGCCGCTTTTTTCTGTTAATGGAATTTCTTCTGTTTTATCATTTTTTATATATTCGAATACATTTTTCGTTTTCTTTATTCCTATCTGTATTTCATATTTTTCGAAACATTTTTGTAACATTTTTGTTTGATATCCTATGTATGTTATTGCTCCTTTATATTTCTTTTCTTCATTTGTTTTTTCTTTTTTGTTATTTTCTATTTCTTTATTTTCCTCTATTTTCTTAACTATTCTATTAATTATTTTAGGGTTGTAATTATTATTTTTTGCTATTTGTTGTATTTTCTTTAATTCTTTTTGTTTGAGTTCTTCATTTTCTAGATAATTTATAGCTCTATAGCAAAATGAATTTAATGCTGCCATTTTATAATTGACTGGATGATATGATTCTTGTGGAATTATTAAATCTGAGTATGTTTCTTTCCTATATATATCGAATTTAAGTTTGTTATCTTCTCTTTTTATATTGATATCCAGGAAATTAATTTCTAATCCTCCAATTTCTTCTTGAAATTTTATTGTTTTTTCTATGTTATTTAGTTGTTCCGTAAATTTTTTAAATTCATTTACTTCACCTTCCCAAACTATTAGTATGTCATCTACATACCTGATCCATTTTTTAATTCTTCTTTCTTTATCTATATCTTTTAAAATTTTGATTTCAAAGCTATTCATGAATATCTCTGCCATTAATGGTGAAAGCGGTGATCACATTGGTAATCCATTTTCTTGTATGTAAAATTTGTTATTAAATCTGAAGTAGTTCTGGCTTAGGCATAATTCTAATCCTTCTATTATTTCGTTTTTCCATTCTACATTACTTAATTTGTTTTTCTTTATTATTTCTACTGTTTTTGCTATTGGTATGTTGGTGTACATATCTTTTATATCTAATGACATTAATTTTGTCTTATTTGTTATGGTAATTTCTTTTAATCTTTCTATTACCTTTTTACCATTTTCTATGCTGTGGATTTCTTCTTTTTCATATGCCATTTTGATTCTTTTACTTATTTCTTTTGATATTTTGTATGTTGGCGAATTTATAAATGATACTATAGGTCTTAATGGCATTTCTTTTTTATGTAACTTAATTTGACATCTAAATTTTGGAGCTTCAGGATTATGTTCTATTTTTTGTTTCTTTTGCCATTCTGTTAGATATGTTGTCTTTTTTATCAATTTCTTTGTTTGTGCTTGAAATTTACTTGTGTAATCATATTTTATTTCTTTATATGGTCCTTTTTGTATAAATTGTTCTGCTTTTTCGATATAATCTCTTTTGTTCATTACCACTGCTATGTTACCTTTATCGGCTTTTATAACTATCAAATTGTTCTCCGTGATTTTCTTTTTTAATTCTCTTATATTTCTTTTTATTTGTGTTTCGTTTTTATTTCTTACATTTTTGTTTTTCTTACATATTTTTTCTACTATTTCTTTTACTTCACTTCTTAATTGTTTTTTAGTTTCTTCATTTTTTATTTTATCGATTATTTCTTCACATTCTATTATTGTATTTTCTTTATCTATGTTTGTTTTTGTTGCATATTTTAAACTTTTCCCTAATAATTTATGTTCATTTTCTGTAAACTTTGTTTCTGTTAAATTTAATACTTTTTCAGCAAATTTTATTTCTTTATCTTTTTCTTTATTTTTATTTCTTGTTCCTTCTATTAATTCCTTGAGTTTCTTATTTAATCTCTCTTCCATTTTTCTTATTTTCTTTTCTATGTATTTTTCACCAAACTCTTTTCTCATTTCTTCTATTTCTATATAGTTGTAACTTGTATATAATTTTTGATGTAATTGATACATTTCTTTGTTATATTTACAACAAATAGCAAAAAATAATAATTACAACCCTAAAATAATTAATAGAATAGTTAAGAAAATAGAGGAAAATAAAGAAATAGAAAATAACAAAAAAGAAAAAACAAATGAAGAAAAGAAATATAAAGGAGCAATAACATACATAGGATATCAAACAAAAATGTTACAAAAATGTTTCAAAAAATATGAAATACATATAGGAATAAAGAAAACGAAAAATGTATTCGAATATATAAAAAATGATAAAACAGAAGAAATTCCATTAACAGAAAAAAGCGGCGTATATAAATTAAAATGTGGGGAATGTAATAAGATATATCTGGGAGAAACTGGAAGAAAATTTAAAATTAGAATGAATGAACACGCAAAAGGAGAAGGGGTTAGAGTAACGAACTCACTATATGCAAGACATTTCAACGAATCAGGCCATAAATTCATAAATCCCAATGAAAATATGGAAATAATCAAAATAGAAAACAATCCGCAAAAAAGAAAATTAATAGAAGAACTAGAAATACTTAAAGTTAAAAAAGAAGATAAAAATAAATTAATGAATATAAAAGTAGATTTTACAAATGAAGAAATATTTTATTATATATTAAACAATAAACAAAAATAAATTAAAATAATAAGAATAACACACTAAAAAATGACGAAATGTAAAAGGTTACAAAAAAATTATAAGTCAAGAATGAAGAAATTAACAGGAGATTCTTAAAACAATTTGACGGACGTTAGAAAAATGCCTAACGGAAAAAGGTAGACAAAGTTCCCGTGAAGAGCGGTAGCAGCTGAACCAATAGGAGGGGCGATGACATAAGGGGAGGGGCCTAAAGTATAAAAGCTTACAACGTACAGTTGATAGACGTTGTTTAAGACCTGAAGATGTCAGTAATGATGAAAAGCTTAGTTGAACAATAAAAAATTATAGCAGTTAGCAAATTCATAAAAGAAATAGTAAGGATGGCTGCTAATTTAAACAATACGAAGAATAAAACATGCGAATTGCAAGCAGATAAATATAAAAATGTAAGGGAATTTTTTAAGTATTTAAAAATTAAAGCAAAATTGAAAAAAAACGCTAGGGAAAATTTGGTTTAATAAACAGTGTTTAATTAATAAAATAACTCCAAAATACGCAAAAATTAAAATTAATAACAAAAGCAAAGTAGCAAACCAAGTGAAAAACATGGCGGAAAAAATATGGATAAAACTTGAAATTAAGAACTTATACAGTAAAATAAATAAATATAACAAAGAAATGTATCAATTACATCAAAAATTATATACAAGTTACAACTATATAGAAATAGAAGAAATGAGAAAAGAGTTTGGTGAAAAATACATAGAAAAGAAAATAAGAAAAATGGAAGAGAGATTAAATAAGAAACTCAAGGAATTAATAGAAGGAACAAGAAATAAAAATAAAGAAAAAGATAAAGAAATAAAATTTGCTGAAAAAGTATTAAATTTAACAGAAACAAAGTTTACAGAAAATGAACATAAATTATTAGGGAAAAGTTTAAAATATGCAACAAAAACAAACATAGATAAAGAAAATACAATAATAGAATGTGAAGAAATAATCGATAAAATAAAAAATGAAGAAACTAAAAAACAATTAAGAAGTGAAGTAAAAGAAATAGTAGAAAAAATATGTAAGAAAAACAAAAATGTAAGAAATAAAAACGAAACACAAATAAAAAGAAATATAAGAGAATTAAAAAAGAAAATCACGGAGAACAATTTGATAGTTATAAAAGCCGATAAAGGTAACATAGCAGTGGTAATGAACAAAAGAGATTATATCGAAAAAGCAGAACAATTTATACAAAAAGGACCATATAAAGAAATAAAATATGATTACACAAGTAAATTTCAAGCACAAACAAAGAAATTGATAAAGAAGACAACATATCTAACAGAATGGCAAAAGAAACAAAAAATAGAACATAATCCTGAAGCTCCAAAATTTAGATGTCAAATTAAGTTACATAAAAAAGAAATGCCATTAAGACCTATAGTATCATTTATAAATTCGCCAACATACAAAATATCAAAAGAAATAAGTAAAAGACTCAAAATGGCATATGAAAAAGAAGAAATCCACAGCATAGAAAATAGTAAAAAGGTAATAGAAAGATTAAAAGAAATTACCATAACAAATAAGACAAAATTAATGTCATTAGATATAAAAGATATGTACACCAACATACCAATAGCAAAAACAGTAGAAATAATAAAGAAAAACAAATTAAGTAATGTAGAATGGAAAAACGAAATAATAGAAGGATTAGAATTATGCCTAAGCCAGAACTACTTCAGATTTAATAACAAATTTTACATACAAGAAAATGGATTACCAATGGGATCACCGCTTTCACCATTAATGGCAGAGATATTCATGAATAGCTTTGAAATCAAAATTTTAAAAGATATAGATAAAGAAAGAAGAATTAAAAAATGGATCAGGTATGTAGATGACATACTAATAGTTTGGGAAGGTGAAGTAAATGAATTTAAAAAATTTACGGAACAACTAAATAACATAGAAAAAACAATAAAATTTCAAGAAGAAATTGGAGGATTAGAAATTAATTTCCTGGATATCAATATAAAAAGAGAAGATAACAAACTTAAATTCGATATATATAGGAAAGAAACATACTCAGATTTAATAATTCCACAAGAATCATATCATCCAGTCAATTATAAAATGGCAGCATTAAATTCATTTTGCTATAGAGCTATAAATTATCTAGAAAATGAAGAACTCAAACAAAAAGAATTAAAGAAAATACAACAAATAGCAAAAAATAATAATTACAACCCTAAAATAATTAATAGAATAGTTAAGAAAATAGAGGAAAATAAAGAAATAGAAAATAACAAAAAAGACAAAACAAATGAAGAAAAGAAATATAAAGGAGCAATAACATACATAGGATATCAAACAAAAATGTTACAAAAATGTTTCGAAAAATATGAAATACATATAGGAATAAAGAAAACGAAAAATGTATTCGAATATATAAAAAATGATAAAACAGAAGAAATTCCATTAACAGAAAAAAGCGGCGTATATAAATTAAAATGTGGGGAATGTAATAAGATATATCTGGGAGAAACTGGAAGAAAATTTAAAATTAGAATGAATGAACACGCAAAAGGAGAAGGGGTTAGAGTAACGAACTCACTATATGCAAGACATTTCAACGAATCAGGCCATAAATTCATAAATCCCAATGAAAATATGGAAATAATCAAAATAGAAAACAATCCGCAAAAAAGAAAATTAATAGAAGAACTAGAAATACTTAAAGTTAAAAAAGAAGATAAAAATAAATTAATGAATATAAAAGTAGATTTTACAAATGAAGAAATATTTTATTATATATTAAACAATAAACAAAAATAAATTAAAATAATAAGAATAACACACTAAAAAATGACGAAATGTAAAAGGTTACAAAAAAATTATAAGTCAAGAATGAAGAAATTAACGGGAGATTCTTAAAACAATTTGATGGACGTTAGAAAAATGCCTAACGGAAAAAGGTAGACAAAGTTCCCGTGAAGAGCGGTAGCAGCTGAACCAATAGGAGGGGCGATGACATAAGGGGAGGGGCCTAAAGTATAAAAGCTTACAACGTACAGTTGATAGACGTTGTTTAAGACCTGAAGATGTCAGTAATGACGAAAAGCTTAGTCGAACAATAAAAAATTATAGCAGTTAGCAAATTCATAAAAGAAATAGTAAGGATGGCTGCTAATTTAAACAATACGAAGTATATAGTCATTGTTGCCTTGGGTCCCGTAGTCATTTAACGACAATGGTGGGGTCCCTTCACTCACTGTCCTTGTTAGTTTTCCGTCTGAGTGTTTGCACGGCCTGGAGTGTGCCCACCACGACCTCTGTTGGACGTTCCACTGCTTCCCGGTGCTCCTCGGGTGCTGCTCCCTCCTCTCTGTGGTTGACTATTTTGGTTAGGCTCCATATTGCGTTGGCAACTCCTCTCTTTATGACAACTGTAACAAGTTGTTCTACTACCATAGTTCTCGCAATGACACTCTCCACATCGCCAGTCATCGCGTCTATAGTTATTATTGTAGCCTCCCCTTGTCCCTCTATATGTGTTTGGTGTCCCACTAGATTGATTATGATTATGATTCTCATTGTTATGTACCCCTGACGGGTTTGAGCGTCTACCAATTTCCTGGTCCCTGATATTTTGGAAAATATCTAATATTTGTTCAAGATCATTTATACCTTCCACTTCCCGCGTCATTAGGTTAATTTCCACCTCCCTTGGTAAATGTTTACTTATATGACGTACGAATGATCTAAACGGTAATGGTGGTTCAAGGTATTTTGCTTCATTGTACATTTTCATTACATAAATGGTGACATTATTACCATTAGTCCCAAAATTACCCGACCTCATTATCTTACTTCTAAGTACTTCTTGGTCCTCTTCAGACCAATATTTACTTCTAAAATCCCCTTCAAAACTTTGGAAATCTAACCAATCTCCCTTATGTACCTCCGCCCAAATTGAAGGGCTTCCCTTAAAACATTTCATAACTTTCAATAATTTCATCTCCCAGTTACTGTTACAAAATTTATTAAAGTCTCTTACTCTGTTTAGGAATTGCATAGGGTGTACCCCCCTCCTATCCCCAGTGAATGACTCTAACTCTATTTCACTATCTACGTTACGGGTAATTACTACTTGCTTGTTGACACTATCTAGTGTGTTATTTATTACCATGTTTAAGTCATCTTTAACATTAATTATTTTTTGTTCCATTAAATTAACTTATTGTTAGTTACACGTTCTGATTGAATGCTGGCGTTATTTACCATTTCTACAGCACCTTTTAGTAGCTGTATTTCTGACTTACAACTGCTATCTGTTTCACTAATCTTACCATTGACATTTTCATTGATTTCTACAAGTTTGTTTGCAAAAGTCAATTGATATTCACTTATTTTATACTCAATATCAGCACTGTATTAATTGATTTTGCTTTCACATTTGCTCTCTATTTCATTGTAAAATTAACATTAGTTTCGTATGTATTGATTTTGTCAACTACACAATTAAATTTATACTCACTCCCAACATTACATTCTTTTATTTTACATTCAAAGTTTTCATTTACCTCCTGTATTTGTTTATTGATTTTCTCTGCTATGCTACTCTCTATTTCATCAACTCTGTTATTCATATTTTTTAACGAATGACTCAACGTTTCGTTTAATTCATATTTCAATTTGTTAAAGTTACTCTCACATTTGATTTGTGTTAACAAAATAATAAAGTCACTGTGAGGGCGGCATTTGTAAACAAACCTTTATCTATATATATATATTCCCATAATATCTTTATATTTTTATTCTTACGTACAAATAGTACCATAATATGACACGTGGGTACTTACCAATTTTGATTGCTGCCGGGCTCATACTCTTCTTATGTAATATGCTTTTTTACCTAAGGGGTGCCAGGATTCGTTACAGCGAGATTCTTGAGTCAAAGAAGGTGACACAAATGATAACACTGTTTTAGAGTGAAAGTAACTATCAAATTTTAATTGCCAAAATAAATTCATTATATAAAACCATGTGCTCAAAATGGCGTCGTACAATGTTACAACGAAAAAAACAAAATGGTGGCTATTTTAACCATCCCTATTCATTCTTAATATTTTCTTTTGGTCTCTAATCAAGATCATTAAAACTGTTATTTTTATGCTGCAGCTCTAATTAATTATTAATTTGTATTTTCGGTTGTACACAAACCAATGCCCTTAGCATAGATACTCATGGTCATGTGCTCACTCACACACTCTCACATACGTTCATCCGATTACAAGTACATTGTTTAATTAGTTTGTTTTCAATTAATGAGCTCATTAAATTAATAAAGAAAATGACAAAAGGTTGACTTCTCTTAACGGTGATCTGCGCTGCTCCCTCGCTGTGGTCGGTTAAGTCTCCAAAGCATGGCTGGTGTTCTCCTCATGTTACTTTTGTTTTAATTACAACATTAGCACTGATTTTACATGTTCTGATTTTAATTGTTATTAAATCTGAGCAACTACCGCTCCACCATCACATTTGCAATTGAGAGTCTGATTATATTAAACTTTTATGGTAAAACTGAACAGACAGCGATACATCGCTGCTGCACCCTTGAAGAACTACGTTGAATTGAGATGGAGGCAAATGTAAATTTTCGCTTGTGTGTGTGTATTTTACGTCATCACGCTATGTCATACAGGACAACGCCTGGTTACCTGCGTTGTAGTCAGTGCGTCATTGTTTTTGTTATGACGGAACAGTGTTATTGTCCAATCATAATTCATATTGTAGTCTTTTCGTCACAGACACCGCCATGGTATATTTTGAGTTCAGCACGTCCATCGGCGACCTTGGTGTCTTACTCTGGCTGAATTTGCGTCGTTCCTTTTTCCAGAGGGACAATGTACCTAACCATTCTGTGTTTAAATAATTACATAATATAAACATTGCAAATACCTATATAACCCATAATCATGGTACTGGGTCATTATGTACTGTTACAAACCCCCTCAAGGAAAATTTTTGTGTCAAAACCCAAAAAATTTCCTTGACTCATTCACACTTTCCTAAAAGGATCGGTCTACATATGTCACCACAACCCCCTGTAATGTTACAAAAAAAAAATTTTTATCATCACTTACCCTTGGTCCCATGATATTGGTCGCACCCTCTGACCTTACTGGACTTCTCCTGAGAGATCCCTACACCATAAGGCCATGAGGCACTCTACACTCCTGTTCTGACGCTCCAGCCAGCCCAGGACTGCGGTCACAACACCACAAACTGAAACATCGAATACAAAATTTTAAAATAGTGGTCTAGTACACTTACATATCTACAACTGATATGTTCCCTTTTAGACGCATTGGTTTGTGTTTGGGGCATTGGTTTGGTTTTTAATTCAAAAGTTTCAACCTCATAACTACAAGACTTAAAATACATTGATTTTTTACCACCACCAAACTCAATTTCCTCCTTGTAAGAAAATAAACAACATATATATAACTACATATAACACAATACATCAACAAATTCTTTAATATACCCCCAAAATACCTTCACCTAATTATTTCTATGAATTCAGCTTACAACTATCATGGCAGACTTTTTTTTTTTATTTTATTTTATTTTTTTTTTATTTTTTTTTATTTTTTTTTTTATTACTCAACTTAGATTCACTTCTTATATTTTGTAAATGGCAGCTTACTAGAATATTTTATTCAACTTCATTTGTAACTTTAGATTTTCAAATTTAAAATCTACTATATTTCAACACTTGTTATCATCATTACCCCTGTAACGACCTCCTAACCACACACTCTATTGCCATCAACATAATAAAACATCATAAAACATTGTACATTACATATTAACATTGTTACATTTACCTTACATTAAACAATTTAAATTTACATGACTTGTACCAAACTTTATCACATTACTACTTCAGCAATTCTCTATTAACATTTGATTATTTGACATTCATCAGATTCTATACAACAATTTCAAATTTGTCCTTACCTTTCAGTTACATTACCTTCCTACCATGAATTTCCCTTTTCTAACCCTTTTATCCTTACTAGTTTGGGTGACTCTCTATTATTCATTATTTTCTCTGTCTTATTTTGGCATCTGTCAACCTAACCTTACTCACCTCTTTTTTCTACACTACCCGCTTCTAACCATTAATACATTTTGACACCAATATCTCTATAATAACCCCCTTCACAAATCCCATTTAAAACCTCTGGCACCGCTCCTTTTTTGTACTAGTATGTGTGTATTCCCTCTAACCAACTCATTCCCTTATTGGTTCCTGACCCTTTCAGATAACCCTTTCCGGCACACAACGGTCCACCTGTCTCAACATCTCTCGTTGGACTCCTACACCAATACCCTTATTACAAAATATCACCATCAACAACAAATATAATTACCACTCACATCACTCACCTCTACATATAATTATTAACCACTGTGTCCCTAAAATATCTAACACCTCTTTATATATATTATCAGCATCTCAACACTTTATTTTCCTAACTCCCAATAACTCTATTTTATCCTTACTACCCAAACTCTTTACAACATTTTAACTTAATACACCATTAGAGAATTCATCACTTAGCAACTAACAACAATACCTCTCAATACCCAAATCTATTACCTGCTTAATCATTTACTAACCCTTTAGAATCTAAATCTCATAATATCATTTAAACTTCCTTCAGTTATTTAAAATCGTACAATACATGCTTACCTAAAAAATACATAAAATACACAACAGCAAAAATACACAAATACATAGACATCAATACACAAAATATACAATTCACATAATCATGAAATCATTTACCATAATCAGTCCTAATCAGTCCATTTTTAAAAACACTGTCCACATAATTAAATGTTCATAACACAATAAACAATTAACAATTACCCCATATCGTCGAACAATAGTCTAACATATTTGTAACATAGATCATTCTTATTTATATCAAATTTATTATTATTATTATAATAATCTCTTATTTCTATGTCATTCATTATCACTTCGGTTGGTTCATATACCTGTTCAATATTGGTCAATTTTGTCCAGTCTCCGTTGGTATTATCTGTTAACATTAGGTAAGTTATATCATCATTGTTAACCTCATCTACTGCTATCTCAATGTCATTGTAAGGTAAGTACTCATTATCATTATTATTTCTCTCTATGCCTAGCCTTTCTATAAATTCTTCATAATTTTTCTTTACTTTAAATATCTCAATTTCTCTCTTTCTCTCTCTCTCAAAACATTTCTCACCATCATACCAAGCTACACACTCTCTCTCAAAACATGCAGGGGATACTAACTTATCATTACAGCACCACCTGTGAAGTGCACAAAAAACCAAGGGAAATTTATCTGTAGACCTATCGTCTTTCACATATTCACGTGAAGCCATTTCTTCACCCCCCACTACAACATTACGGGAAAAATTTACCCCCTGCAACCCCTTTATCTGTAAATTCTCTCTATACTTTCTCTCTAATTCATCAACACTTTTTATCACTTCATTATCAAATTCTACTCCCATTATACTTTTATCACCACTCTCAATACTCACACAATTATTTTCTAACACCATATTTTTAATTCTATTATCATAATTCTCACCACTACTTACCTTGTCTTTATTTTCATTCAATTTATTTGATTCTCTACTATTCTCTACCCCCATTTTACTCTCGTAATTTTCATCTACTTGATTTAATTTGACATTCTGTAAAGTATTTTGCTTCTTGAGCTCATTCTCAAAACTATCTAATTTTACATTAAGTGTATTATTCATTTGATTGAATTTGTCACTGATTAACGTGAATAAATTTTCTAATGAGATTTTATTTTTAACTACTTTAGGTGTTGAGCTAACGTGTCTTTCCAATAAAATGGATTCTGTTTCTGTATTGTCCATTTCCATGCTATTATTATTTTCTGCCATTTTGTATTTTAAATGTTGGAATTATTATTTCGTTCTATTTGTAGCAAAATTACACAATTACTCTTTACTCTATTTGTCAACATAACCTCCATAACCTCTCTTGTTAGGTTCTGGATTATTTCGTCACCCTCTATGTCTCTGAATCTGGCTTATTTATACAAAGTAATTTTTTATATAAAGTCAACTGTTCGGGGCCATTTGTTAACAAAATAATAAAGTCACTGTGAGGGCGACATTTGTAAACAAACCTTTATCTATATATATATATATATATATATATATATTCCCATAATAATATCTTTATATTTTTATTCTTACGTACAAATAGTACCATAATATGACACGTGGGTACTTACCAATTTTGATTGCTGCCGGGCTCATACTCTTCTTATGTAATATGCTTTTTTACCTAAGGGGTGCCAGGATTCGTTACAGCGAGATTCTTGAGTCAAAGAAGGTGACACAAATGATAACACTGTTTTAGAGTGAAAGTAACTATCAAATTTTAATTGCCAAAGTAAATTCATTATATAAAACCATGTGCTCAAAATGGCGTCGTACAATGTTACAACGAAAAAAACAAAATGGTGGCTATTTTAACCATCCCTATTCATTCTTAATATTTTCTTTTGGTCTCTAATCAAGATCATTAAAACTGTTATTTTTATGCTGCAGCTCTAATTAATTATTAATTTGTATTTTCGGTTGTACACAAACCTTAGCATAGATACTCATGGTCATGTGCTCACTCACACACTCTCACATACGTTCATCCGATTACAAGTACATTGTTTAATTAGTTTGTTTTCAATTAATGAGCTCATTAAATTAATAAAGAAAATGACAAAAGGTTGACTTCTCTTAACGGTGATCTGCGCTGCTCCCTCGCTGTGGTCGGTTAAGTCTCCAAGCATGGCTGGTGTTCTCCTCATGTTACTTTTGTTTTAATTACAACATTAGCACTGATTTTACATGTTCTGATTTTAATTGTTATTAAATCTGAGCAACTACCGCTCCACCATCACATTTGCAATTGAGAGTCTGATTATATTAAACTTTTATGGTAAAACTGAACAGACAGCGATACATCGCTGCTGCACCCTTGAAGAACTACGTTGAATTGAGATGGAGGCAAATGTAAATTTTCGCTTGTGTGTGTGTGTATTTTTACGTCATCACGCTTTGTCATACAGGACAACGCCTGGTTACCTGCGTTGTAGTCAGTGCGTCATTGTTTTTGTTATGACGGAACAGTGTTATTGTCCAATCATAATTCATATTGTAGTCTTTTCGTCACAGACACCGCCATGGTATATTTTGAGTTCAGCACGTCCATCGGCGACCTTGGTGTCTTACTCTGGCTGAATTTGCGTCGTTCCTTTTTCCAGAGGGACAATGTACCTAACCATTCTGTGTTTAAATAATTACATAATATAAACATTGCAAATACCTATATAACCCATAATCATGGTACTGGGTCATTATGTACTGTTACATTTGTACTTTATTAATGTCAGTTTTAAGTTCATCAAATTTTACGCTAATACTCTGCTGAAACTGAATATTCTGTTCTTCGAGTTTTTTTTATTAAAATTGCTATTTTGAACGTCAAAACGACTCTCAAATTTTTTGTCAATTGCATCAAACTTGTCATTCTGTATATCTAATTTCTCATTTACACTACTTTTAATTTCTTGAATTTCGTTTTTCTGTTCGTCAAACTTTACACTCTGTTTTTCTATCATTGCTTGTATTACTTTAAACATTTCATAGGTATCGTCAGATTTTTTACTTTGGATAGGTGTCGATTGATGTTCGACATCTTTCATTATTTTTGATTCTGTTAACTGGCTATTACTGTCAGTGAAGCTGACTTCATCATTATTTTCACTCGTTTGAATTCCTGAGTCGCCTTTATTGGCCAGCTCAGTGAACATGTTTTCATTCTCCATTCTGAAATTACTTTATTTACGCCCTCACCTCCAAACAACCCGTTCTGCAATTGGTTAGGTCTGGCGAATGTAATTAAAAATTTACTCTCGCGTCCCTGTTCGGGCGCCAGTGAAACAATATTAATTTGTTCAAATATATATATTATCTTACTCTTACCTTCCGAGATAGGGTCCAAAGTCGTTCAGACGAAACCAGCTACAGACAAGGTTACTTGGGTTGACGTTTCAAAATAATTTTTCTAACACCAAATTTTGTATTCTAAACAACTAACTTTCTTTAATTTACTATTTGCTTTCACTCTACTTTTACATTACATTTTTTATTTTAAAATAAGGCATGAATACTTGAACAATTGGTTTTAACGCATATGAAAATGACTTAGCAATAGTACAATTTACAAATAACTTGACCAGCACTTTGCAACACTCTCTCATTCATACTTTTTTTATTTTATTCTCTTTTAAAACCCCGTAATTAAAACTCGGTATTTATATTTAATGTCTGTATTTAGGGAATAGTTCTGATAGTGTTTTGTAGAATACTTAACAACCCACGGCGTTAATCAGTTCCATTACCACCTTGTGTTGTTGGCTGTTTCCGGTCACTGAGGTTATTTCCACAGTTCATAATCTTCCGCACTACCGCTACACACTCCATCTTATTTAATTCACTTTAGTTTGCAATTACGAATTTTACTTTTACAGACTTGTTTGTCGGCCGACTTTTATTGCTCAAGCACTTAGGTGATGACCGCGTGGTCAGAGTTACAGTTGAACTAACTCAGTTTGCTAGAATTGAGAACACAGTGTTTTTTGGTCACGTGATCGTGAATATGTGCTCCCATTGGTGCTGTTAAAAGAGCGCCTTAACGTAGGCGGAAGGTTTAGCAATATTTTTGCCGCCCGATGCAATCTGGAGTTACATTACTTTCTTCCGTGATTCACGGCTGATGCGAAGTTAGGTGTTATTTCACAATCTGTCTACGATGCTTGAGTGTGGAGACAAAACATAGGCGTTTGGTTTTGTAATAAACACAGCCGATTTGGTTGACTAACTCGGGGTTCTACAAGGGTGAACAATGACTGCATGGAAAATATAATTTTTAAAATGTTATCTTGGCCCTACAATTTCGTACCGTTACAGAGGTTTGGGGATAGTGATAAATAAGGGCATTGGAGTTAGTTAAATAGAGTTAATGGGAGTTAGTGAAAATAAGAATGTTGAGATACAGATAATATATAAAGAGGTGTTAGATATTTTAGGGACACAGTAGTTAGTGATTATATGTAGAGAGGTGAGTAATGTGAATGGTAATTATATTTGATGATGATGATATTTTGTAGTGAAGGATCCTGTGTAAGGAATGACCAGCGTGCGACGTGGCAAGTAACCAGCGTGCAGCGTTGTGGCAGGCGGAGCAATTTGGGTTAGAGTGTTTGCCGATATTTGGTGGAGGGCAAATGGTTAGGAATGGATATGGCCAGGTAGGGAACACACATCCTAGTACAAAAGACGAGCGGTGCCAGAGGATTTAAATGGGATTAGTGAAGGGGGTTATTATAGAGATATTGGTGTCATAATATATAAATATGGGTGTTAGTAGCAGTTGTTAGTAGAAAAAAGGGGTAGTAAGGTTAGATAGACAAATGCCAAAATAAGATATAGAAAATAGTGAATAATAGAGAGTCACCCAAACTAGATAAGGATTGAGGAAAGGTTAGAAAAAGGAAAATTCATAGTAGAAAGGTGATTTAACTGGAAGGGTAATGATAAATTTAAAATTTTTTTGTATAGAATCTGATATAAATGAATGTTAAATAATAAAAGTTAATAGAGAGCTGATAGTAATAATGTTGTAAAGTTTTGCTACAAGTTATGTAAATGTGAATTGTTCAATGTTAGTGTTTAATGTTTTATGATGTACAATGTTTTATTGTGTTTTATTATGTTGATGGTACAATAGGTCAGTAGGTTACTACAAGGGTAGTAACGATAATACAATATTAAATTTTAAAGAAATGATAGTGATATTGGTGTTGGTTATCAAGTCTATAGTAATGATTCTGGTGTAAAGAAAAATAAGTGTAAAGAAAATTGCGTAAAGAAAAAATAAAGAGTCTTGAAGTATTTGCCATAGTAGGTATATATGTTGATTTTATCTGAAATAAATTAATAGAGATAGTGGTTGTTGTTTGAGAGATTAAAATTTGTTTTATGCTTAGTATAATAATCTATTTTCTTATGGTGAGAGAAGTAAGTTGATGTTGACTGGAGTCAGAGAATTTGTTAAAAAATACAGGAGTGTTGAAAAATTGGAAGGATTTACCTGTCTTAAATCTTGTTTTTTTTTTGTTATTCGAAAACTTATTAATTAATAAAACCAATGTCTAGTAACATAAACCAATGCATCTAAGGGGAAACATATCAGTTGTGGATATGGAAATAAATAAGGCCACTATTTTAAGATTTTGTATTGCATGTTTCAGAGTTTTGTGGTGTTGTGACCGCGGTCCTGAGCTGGCCGGTGCGTCAGAACAGGAGCGTTAAGTGCCTCATGGCCTTATGGTGTTGGGATCTCTCCTGAGAAGTCCAGTAAGGTCAGACAGGTACGATCAGCATCATGGGACCAAGGGTAAGTGATTCAATTTTTTATATAAACACTACAGGGGGTTGTGGCAACCTATCTGAGCTGATCCTTTTAGAAACGTGTGAATGAGTCAATGAAAGTTTTTATGTTTCAACATAAAACCTTTCATTGAGGGGGTTTTGTAACGAGACAAATGGGCCTGTTATCTTAATTATGTGGTTTGAGGATTTTACATAATATTTTTTATTGTATTCATATATATAAAGAATGGTTAGGTCCATTTTCCCTATGTCTGCACAAACAACGCAGTTTCATCGATACGATTTACTTCAAGGCCGAAGGCGTACGTGTGAAGGAAAACATATACAATGGCGAGTCTGATCGACACTAACAAAATGATATTACGAATATTGACACACGTCACAACAATGACGAGGAACAATGCCGTCAGCTGATGCGGACGAATCGTGGATCACAATTGATCCCCTCCACCTGTTGAAAGTTCAACACAATGTCTGCCCGCTCTGAAGATTCTTGTCATGGCGACAACACGTTTATTTCTTCCTGGTAAAATTTAACCAGCAAAAATGTAACAAAATTTGAAAAATGTAGCA
The DNA here is from genome assembly GCA_034769895.1 of Magicicada septendecula. NCBI lineage: Eukaryota > Metazoa > Arthropoda > Insecta > Hemiptera > Cicadidae > Magicicada > Magicicada septendecula. The sequence goes on from CM068375.1 coordinate 407,532,310, forward strand.
TCAGTTGAACAGTGAACAGTACCAGTTTCTAATTATGTAAATTCAGTGAGGTGACAGACCAAACAGACAGTACAGATAACATCGAAGTACGCCAACCTACGGCCGGAACATGGAAAACATCTAAGCCACCCGACTGCAACTACTTTCAGGGAAGTCAACAATATTCTCATTCTTATTTTTTCAAAATTAGAGCTCTAATAAGATATTAAACGTTGGAAATTTATTCTTTGTAACATCAGTATGTGAGGGAGAGAGTGTGAGCAAAAATGTTGGCCAACAACAACTAGACATTGGTTTATGGGCAAAAGGGGTATTCAGATTTAAAAAATATATGAAGTATTGCAATTGCTATATAAAATGATTATCTTCCGATGGTCAGAATAAAGTATAAGCTGGGGAAGATGATAACGATAAATACTAAGTAAGAGCAGAACTGCAGAGCCGCCATTTTGGTAATATGATTTCAATGTAATTTAACCCTTTCTTTGTTTTGTAACTGAATAACTATAAAGATAATTAAAAGTGTGCTGTATTCAAACCTATGTGTGAGAGACATTATTTCTATAACCCGTACTGCTTCTACCTCTCGTTTAACGACACCTTGGCACCCTTAGGTATAATTAATAGATTCAGTGTAATTGAGTTGAGCACGTGGCATGGTATTTCACCCAATAAAAATGCAAATGAACTACATAACTATGGTAAGTACTGATAGTTATAAATACTTAATTGTGTAGACAGTGACAAGTAGCGTGGTGTCCATGTAACTGCTGCTGCCGGTGGCAACAGTACTGGAAATGAAAGAAAATAATTTAAATTATATATCACAGAATAAATAGTTTAGTTATTGAATAATTTGAAATCCAAACAATATTATTAGGGAAACTTGAAGAAAAGCTTTTGAACTGCTGGGGAATTGCACCATCTTGCATTGCCAGCTCAGACATCGGCATTGTTTTACTGCTTGTGATCATTGACCTCATAGCAGTTGTCACTGTACAAACTGTGAAGGGAGACACATTCGTCCACCCAATGTGTTACCGCTGTATAAACCAGCAAAACGCTCAGTTAACAGCTACGTTCATTTTCGGAACTGACGTGCAGCAGATACTACCCGCCTATTTGTGTTTTGTTCATTTAGTTGTGTTTCTCTGTTTGTCTTTATTATTATTAATTCGATTATTTGTGTTCTCATTTATTCTGTTTAAGTATAATGGAGTTGATCCCATTGAACCGGGGCCCTCTTCTTCTGTCAGCAAAAGATAGAAAATACTCTAAAAAGATATTTTAGCTTTAAAAAGAACACTTGGTATTATGAAAAATCTGAATTAATTTGTAGGCTGTTTTAGGCCTATCACAACCACAGCAACAGCTGTTATGTGCCCATGCCACAGCACTGCTGATATGCATTAATTGTAAATCCTGTCAACTGTTAAAATTGATAAATTCAACTGTTACCATTTTTCAGAACAACCAACTAGAGAACTAGGTCAACAAACTAGAAAATAAAAAATAGGTATTAACTTTAGTATATTGATTGTGTAATGGAACAAAAATTATAACATGGATGGTTGATTTTGCTAAGTGGTACTGTGGCTCAGTTGAACTATAAACTACAGATCATTTTTTTATGGGGAGAAATTTTTCAAGTCTGATTGAACAAGGATTTGCTTAAAATGGGCAGACAGGTTGATTTGCTCATAATGTGTTGATTATGTCGAACACACACACACACACACACACACACTACATACTTTTCTATAAAAAAAATACAACCAAAAATACTACAAAAACTTCAACAAAAGCTTAAAAAAAAAGGCTGTAAAGTTGGAAAAGTCTTTTTTATTGTCTTAACTCAGAAATAATAAAGACAGAATTAGGTAAAATTAGTTAATGTTAGGTAATACTTATTAGGTTAAAGAAATCATTACATACTATTACAGAGTAATTAGAGTCACTGAAGAAAAAAAAAGGTTGTATGGAAAATTAAAATAATACAATCATCAGGATGTAGAAGAAAAGTGTATATTTTAATAGTGTTTGAAGGCATTTTGAGAGATCTTCTCACATGCACACATAACACCATTTCTATACTAGTTACTTTATGTGCAATTAAGAAAACTCAATTTTATGCTTTCTCCTTCTAATACTGATTTTTTCGAATAAATTTTTCTAACATTGTTTCTAAAATTATATTGTATTCTAATACGTCCTATAGCCCAACACTTACAGATACTATAGTGCCTTACTTGATTCATAAGGGGCATTGAGTGCTTTATAAAAATAAATTTGAATTATCAGACTTGGGAAAATTAACAACAATTTTTAATTTGGGTCGTCAGACTTGAAACTAGTTGAAGGGAACGTTTCCAGAGAACCAGAAGACAATTTGCCACTTGGGAGGTCCAATTTCTCTAGGCATCAAATGGGCATGGGCCCAACCTCAATTTTTAATTTATTAAAACTCAAGTTAATACTCCCAAAAAATAAGTTGAAGTTAAAGTTAGTGCATACAAAAACTAACTGATTAAAGTTAAAGTTAAAACATTACCAATGGCTAAATTTAAATGTAGAAATTGAAAATGAAACTTTCTAATAAAGTAAGCTGTCTATAATCTAGCTAACATTAGAGCATGCGATTCATTTGAATGAAGATAAAAATTGTAGGTTGTGTTTTATTCTGACAATTTCATTTCAAATGTAAATTGTAACCTTGAAAATTCATTTATATTTGAATTTGAAGTTCAAAATTATACATTAACAGTTTTTGACAGCCAATATTCCATTAAAGATCTTGAAAAAACAATGTAGATAGTGTTTAAAGCCATACATAGGTGATGCTGCTTGCCTTATCTGTTTATAGCCGAGCAAGTCTGTGAAGTTCACCCTACTTTGTCTGAGTTCATTGGCAACAGTTATAATTGAAAAGTTTTCAAATGCAAGTCACCCATTTGTACTAGTTCCTTGCTGATTTACTCGTTTGGTTGAATTATTTTGTGTTCAACGTTATCCCTGGTTTGTCTCCAGGTTTGTCCAACGCTATCAAGTAAAACTCCAGTAGATTTAAATATATGATATAAAAATCATATAAATTTATGATAATAATTTATCATATTTATTAGTATTTGTGAATATAGATGACTTACTGATTAAAGCAAACGAAGAACACATTGGTGTATTTACCAAAATTAAGAACATTTCATGTACGTAGGTAATTGAACTACATTGGAGCTGTTGAGCCTTCAGTTAATAATCAATCAGTAGATATTCATAAACATGAAGAAACTGAAAGAGTGTATTCATTTTTTTTTTGAAAGTGCTGCTTACAGAAGTAAAATAAATCAGAAACCACATGAAGTTCATTACATTTCATTACAGTTTGAAAACACAGAATGAATTAGAGATATATCGTTAACACAATCTAAGACAGAAAATAAAGGTAACACTTATACACATACAATACAATCTCCATAACAGAGTACTTGTATCATGCAGGTTTAAGAGCATGTATCCGCAAGGTTGTGTGTGTAATCTTGCCTGCAGTCACTGGCCCATTTGTGTAACAAATTCAAGTTTGAGATGACAATAGGGATTGTAATAACACTGTTAAATTTCAGGATGTGTTGTTTACCAATGGGATCCAGACACAAGAACTATTGTCAACAAGTTGGACTGTTCAAAACTGGTCCCGTGTTCAGAAAGTCTGAAGTCCATCAGTATTGAGGAGCATCTCAGCCCAGGAAGGTGTCAGGTTAGTTAGTATTTTAGTTTACGAGGGTTATTTAGAAAGTAAGTTCTGTTTTTAAATATTGCTGCTGTATCAATACCGTCACACAGTTGCACAACAAAAAACTCACTTCACGAAAAGCTTGTTTACGTTTCACATGGCAGCAATAGACAATAAATATTAAATCTCAATATCAATCAGCTGTTTATCTAACCATCTGTGTTAATGGAAAACTTACAGTGTTGCCATATTGACTGCTACATGATTAATCTCATTACTTAATTTACAGACCTCATAAACTGTATAAATATTACAATGTGTTTTAGTTTTTTTTTAACTAATATTTTCTGAAATTTATACTACAGCTCTTCCGCTGTAGCAGAACAGACATTAACATTAATCTGTATTAATGTCTCTTCCGCTTCCTCTCAGTATATAATGTTAAGCCACAATTACAGTAAAATAAGTATTATGTTTTATTACAGGTAACAAGTCTATGCATATTAGACAATAAGCTGTATATTGGAACAACATGGGGCTGTATAGTTGTTGCAGAATGTAGTACAATGAGACCTATAACAGTGTTCCGTCCATTTCAAGAAGAGGTCGCATCGATATTGGCATTGAAGCCAGCGAGTGAAGGTGAAGCATTCCTCTTGACAATTGGTCGGGGTTACAGAAGCCTTATCAAGAGATACAAAGACGTAGTTGGTACACCAACGCTGTCAAGTCAAAGTACGCAAACACAGAACAACACGTACGCATTATTGTGGGCCGCACAGAATTGGGCTGCAACATAAGTGGAATATCCTGTGTGTAGGTTATGTTGAAAAAATATAAGAAACGTATTTTGTTTTTTATTCTTATCATGTTTTAAAATGTATGTAGCAAGTAATGTTTTATATTGTAACAAGTACAATTCGTTAGGAACAAATTTTAGGGTAACTGTTTTCGCATAATATGTCAGTGATTTTTGTATATACAGTATATGATACTTATATTTTATGACATCCTTAAACAGTATAATCACATATTATTCACACACACACACACACACACACACACACATGAAGAATAGATATCGTTATAGTACCATGTAAGGTCCCAGCAAATTCAGGTCATTATAACTGATGGTCACTATTTATCCAGTATAGAATTTTACAAAATACAGTACTACATACCTGTAGGCGTATTACTAAATTATCACTAAAAATATTGTATGTTCTTTTGTTTAAGTGTCGGAATTAAACCTGCCATTTTGAAAAAAAAATACCTCTTAATGATAAAGTGTTATAATTAAAAACTTTTATTTACAACTACACTTTATTAAAATACTAAAAAAAATACTACTGTTTAAATAATAGAAATTGTGTTTTACATTCAAGCTTTTTTTTAATTAAAAATGCGTGCCTTGTTGCCATATTTGATGAACCAGATAGTTCATTCACTTATTTGTTTTTCGCCTTGTTATTTGAATCGTGTTCCGGACAAGGCCTTTCAGTATTGCCACCATTTTCAAGTCCTAAACCATGACAAGTAGTAATTCAGCAAGTAAACATGACAAAGTTGAAATTTATTTGTTTTCTACACTTTAATTCATAGTGTAACTGGATATTTGGAAAATACGAGGGGGTACCCAAAAATAACAGGAATTTTTTTTTAAAGCTATGTATTTAATTTTTTTTTACAAAACAACCTTATCACCTTCAAAGTACTCTCCATTACACTTAATACATTTGTCCAATCTGCGATCCCATTCCTGGAAACATTTTTCAAACTCGTCTGTTGTGATGGCCGACAGCTCCTGCCTCGTTTTTTTCTTTACCGCTTCCACGTCGTCAAAACGTTGTCCTTTCATGTTCCTCTTCATTCGCAGAAACAAGAAGAAATCGCACGGAGCGAGGTCAGGTGAGTAAGGGGCATGGGGCAAGGGAGTCATGTTGTTTTTTGCTAAAAACTGGCGCACTGAAATGGACCCGAGGCACAAATTTTGCAGTGACCCTTCTCATCCCCAAATCTTCTGACAAAATTCGCTGATCCGAGCTCCAGTTATTCCAGATAACTTGCTAATCTCTTCAATGGTCCATCGTCGGTCTTCAAGCACGATTGCATGAACTTTTTCAACATTTTCGTCAATTCTGGAAGTTGACGGACGTCCAGAACGAGGTTTGTCATCAATTGACATTTCATCTTCTTTGAAACGAGAAAACCATTGGTACACTTGAGTTTTTCACATAGCCTTATCCTTGTAAGCTGTTTTCAACATCACAACAGTTTCTGCGGCGTTTTTCCCAAGCAGGAAGCAAAATTTCACAGCAGCGCGCTGTTCACTTAAATCCGCCATGACAAAAAACGAGGAGCAAGCAAAACTGCTTTTACAAAACAAATTACTGTGACCGGACACAACCTTCCCAGGCGGCAACAATGACGGCACTGAACTCGGAACGAGTTGCGCTACGCTCGCCTAGCGGGAGAAATGCGTACTACGTAAGCTCCGCCAATCGCAGCGCTATTCCGGTTATTTTTGGGTACCCCCTCGTAGTTGACTTGGCATTGGCTGAAGTAGTAGCACTAAAACTGAAAAAGTACAGATAGTGTTCATTGCCAGACAGATTTCTAGCAGTGAAAGTGGATTTACATTGTCATCACCAGAACCTTAATTTATGTTACAATCTTCATCTTGTTCTCGTCTGTCCACATCGAGTTCATCACTTATTGGTTTCTACAACTTTGTCGATTATTAATTAAATACTTCATAAGGCATTATACGATTCACAAAATTTTTCCTCATTGGTTATTAATAATTAATTTAATTTCTTATTACTCCATATTATCTGATTAATTACAAAAAGTATGCTCACTCTGTACCATTGAACACAGCGTCTGTCATCATAAACAATACTATTTTGTATAAAGTATAACTAGGCAAACATTATGTAAGTTTTTGACTGCTTTAACAAATCATTAACCTGTTAAAGTTAATTTAACAGTCACTTAACCTGTGTTACTATATGCAATTTCTACTCTGTGTGTGTGTGTGTGTGTGTGTGTGTGTGTGTGTGTGTGTGTGTGTGTGTGTGTGTGTGTGTGTGTGTGTGTGTGTGTGTGTGTGTGTGTGTGTGTGTGTGTGTGTGTGTGTGTGTGTGTGTGTGTGTGTGTTGTACACAAAATGTTATAGGGAAAGCCAACAAGTCCATTTTTCATAATGCACACATCTATAAAAAACATTATTTTGAAATATTTGTCCATCACAAACAACGTCAGTTGCCTTGGAGAAAATACAAGAAAAAGATAGGACACTTTATTTTTCTCTATCACTGATGCAGCTCTTTATTATAGTGGATATTTAAAAACAGTGTTTATTCTTCCTTTGCACATATGTGTGTGTGTGTGTGTGTGTGTGCGTGTGTTTTCTCTAATGCAACTTTATTTTCAACATGCTCCATTACAATATAATGTAATACTACATGTTATGTTATTCTTATTAGTTATGAACAAATATTAATTAATAAAAATTCAGTTATAAAACACAATGCATACATAGCCCTATAGCTAATAGTAATAACAATAATAACACAACAATGAATAACTACGGTAAAACTAAACACAATTCGTGACCAAAACAGCCAAAAATAACAACAATACTATAACAATGTAAATCACAAAAGATCAAAATTTATACTGTTGACAAATATAAGAAAAGCTTTAATATGTTTTTTCGTAATCATATCTTTTTCTTGCATTGGTCAGACTCCACCACACATTGCAATACTTCTCCTGAAGGCCGTTCTCTCTTTATGTAAAATTTTATACTCATAAAGGAGGTGACGAACTGTCTGTTCTCAACTTTTGCAGCTACACATTTGGTCATCTGAAATCTTGAAACGATAAAAATAAGATTTAAGTTTACCGTGGCCTGTCAGTATAGCTGTCATTTGTGTAACATTGGGATATTTACGAAAATTCTTTGTTTAATAGTAGGAAAAAACAATTTAGTTTGAGCTCCATTTGTTGAATTTGCTCATTCATTTTCCCATTTTTCTGTACTTCTATATCCCGCCTCAGTAATAACTGCACTTTTGGGAATCAGATCAAATGAGGATGGAATTTCAGTGTTTAAAGCTGCTTCCTTGGCCAGCTGATCAGCCAGTTCATTGCCATGATTACCTACATGAGCTTTAATCCAGCTAAAATGTACGCACCAGTTGTCACCTTTAAGAGATCTTATCATATTTCTGATCTCTTCAACTAATTTATGATGCTTGTCTGTATTCCTCAATGAGTCCAATGTTATCATGCTGTCTGTATAAAGAACTGCTTTTCTATGATCTATTTCCACATCCTTCATGTCAATAATGTTTTGCAGAGCTCTCAGGATTGCAAACTGTTCCGCTTGGTTGTTAGAGCATCTTTTATCCAATTTATACTTTAGTTCTTGTACAAGTTGCTTCTTTACATACAGTGCCACACCTGCCCCTACGCCATTTTCACTTTACTGCCATCCGTGTACGCTTCTACTAAGTAGTCGATTTTCTTATCCGTTCCGGTAATTTTTACTATATCTGCTGGGTGAGGCCATGTGTGTGTGTGTGTGTGTGTGTGTGTGTGTGTGTGTGTGTGTGTGTGTGTGTGTGTGTGTGTGTGTGTGTGTGTGTGTGTGTGTGTGTGTGTGTGTGTGTGTGTGTGTGTGTGTGTGTGTGTGTGTGTGTGCATTATTCTGAAAACAGTGAATTTGACAGTTTTGTTGGTTATCCGTACTTTGTCAGTATAACGATATCTGCTGTACATATTTTTAAATTGTATCTTTGTCTGAGGTAATATGTGCATATGTATTTAAAACAAGTTATTATATCAACTTGTATGAGGAAAACTTTACTTTTATAAAACATAAGAAAAATGTAAAAATCATTGCAAAGATATCATATAGGACTTAGTTTACAAAATGTGTATCAAGTCAAAATGTTGTTACAGTGGAACCTCACTAAATTCATCACCCACTAATTAATTTGTCTCCCTCTGTAATTCAAGCATTTTTTTTCTGTTTCTTTATTAACAAGCGAGTAACATATACGCTCTAATTATACCTGGGGTAAACCAGAAACATGGTGATTGTGGCTGGGGTTCTAATAATAGCCGCCAGGAGAACGGATTGTGGAAGGTGTTGGTTCTGAGAATGGGTATTTTGTACTTGTGTAATAAAACCTGCAATCTCTCATAAGGAGGCCATTCAATCACTGACTACAGCAATCAAGTGTTACGAAGGTCAAGATGAAGCAGAACTGCCTAAAATAATTTCACTGCACCAAATACATATTTTGGCTCTTGAAAAGTACGGTCGACACAAAAAAAAAAGAAGAAAATTACAGATTTTTTCACAACCGTTAAACAGTTTTTTTTTTGCAATTACAGTGCTTAACTTGTTTGAGTCTGAAAATTTCCACCAATTAATATGTTTGAGCATAACATTAGTACTGTACATTGCTAGTGTTGTAATAAAATATTTTATATTGTCTTTAATGGGTTTATTTCTTACTCCCTTACTATTTCGTATATTTCACAAATTCATTACTCCTTCAGTCCTGTAGGTGACGAATTAGTAAGGTTCTACTGTACGCGTACTTATCTTTTACTTAGTTTCTTCCATATGCATTTATTCTATATAACAAAGGGAGTAACTGGAAACCCAGGTAAATGGTTATTGAACAAATGATGAGACTGTAAGAGAACAGTTACACCGCCTTTGTCCCTCCTAACATGCTATTGTTCCGTACAACCCATTCCCTCAGTTCAAATCTAACCTCTGAAAATGATGTAACTGGTAAAACAATAGTCAGCATTTGAAAAATCTGACTATTTATAAAATTGAATTATTATTCCGACTGTGTACTGTTCTTGTTCTTACTTCAGTCCTGGTGTACCCAACCCACGTGGCAAATCTGAAACACTGTTGGTCAGGGGCGTTGAGACTGTTCACACAGTAATGTATTACACGCATGTGCAGAATGTCTGTGTAGTCATGTGAGAGTTATCTTGCCACTTAAATTGGGGCACTCTTTTTAAAACTTTTTGTCCTTATCACTGTATTCTGAATCCTACTGAATTAATATGAAGCCAACTGAAACGATATGTTGCCCATCACAACACAACACTAGCTGCTTGATATAAAACAGTTGATAGAGCAGGAGGTAGATGTAATAACGGTGGACAAGTGGCATCATTGTATCGAGCATATAATCAAGGAAGAAGATAAGCTCTGGGAACTGGTCCAGATTACCGACGTTGTTGTGGGCAGTCTTATCAATAATAACGCTGACTCAGGTGATAACACAAGCTCTGACACAGATATGAAAGGGATTACTCAGCTGATAAAATAAAGTACACTGGTAATTATCACAAGTTATATTTTCATTTTAAATAAACTTTACTTTTTTGCTTTGTTGCAATTTTTAAACAGTTAATAAAAAAGCCATTACTGGCGTTATAAAATATTTCTCTGTTGGTCCGACAACAGTCACACAAATTTTAATTTGGTGAGGAAAAATTATTACAATTTTCGTGTTTGTACAGTATCAATATTATATGTGTCCTGCCTGTACTTCTTCTGTCAGAGTGACACACCTCTAATTCAAGCAGCAAATAGTGTTTCAGATGTGCCACGCCTGTTTGTTTACATCAGGATTAAACTAAGAATGGAAACAGTATACAATGTTTACACATTTTCTGGAACCAAAGACTACAGAATTGATTGAATTCTCATCTTGTACTGTTGCTTCTCCATCCAAAGATCTTAAATTTCTCTTTCCCTCAATATAGTCTATGGTGTTTTAACCTCAATATAATATGGTTTTGTAAGATTCCTTTTTTTTTCAATGAATGGGGAGTTGGCCCATTGCATTAACCCCCAACCTGGAGGAGCAGGCAATTTTTAATAAAGTTTTACTTCCTTTAGCCTTCGATAAACCGATATCCAACTACAAGGCAGCAGATACTAGTTTTGGTCCGCCCCGGGTATTTTATTTCCCCAGTACCCACCATATCTGGTGAGCATTTCCCTATCCGCCACCTGGGGAGGTGCCCGATGGGAGACTAGCAACTCCACACGGGATTTATAAAATTTAAATTGATTAAAAAGTTAATTATTTTATATACCCAATATATTTGTCATATATTAACGTACAGATGTCACTTTATACACGCAGTATTATTAAACTTTTTTTTTAAATTTCTGTTTGTATTGACAACCTAATGCGTGTGATTTGATTTTGTATCATAACTTGTGTTTTTTAATGTACCTTATAAAGTATACCTGTTTAGTATTATTTTAAAAACCTATTCATTTACGTAGGATAAGTTGTGTATATTTGTAATCATTTGTAAACTGTACTCAATACAATACCATTGAATGATACCAATGTTAGATATATATATATATATATATATATTCACATTATTCTTGTTCTTCTGATTTATACAGTGAAACCTTGATATAATACTCTTCTGGAGACCGGCCAAAAGCGCTTTATATCAAGGGTCGCTTTATATAAAGGTCCCAAGTTTAACTGTTTAATTTGGCAGGACCGTGAAAAATGAGCATTACATCAAGGGTCGTGTTTTATCACAGAGGTGTTATATCAAGGTTCCACTGTATTTTGAAACGAGAATATATTTTATTGTTTTTTTTTATAAAACAAAACTATAACAGTTTATTATAAATTGTAATTCAGATTATGACAGTACATTACAAAACTGCTGAACATTGTAAATAAAAAGCAATAAAATATATTCTTGCTACAAAATGTAAAGTATTATTACTTATTATAAATGTATGAAATATACATATATTTTTTTATTTCTTACAAAAATGTATTTTTGTTAATTTGTTTTTACACTGTTTGGGGAGTCTTCTTATTGTTATCTTCAGAAATGTAAATATTGTATATATTTTCTATCTGTCTGTGTGTGTGTGCACGCGCATGTGTGTGTGTGTGAACTGAAAAAGATATTAATTTTAAATAAAACAAATTGTATTTATATTTACTCGTAGCAGCTATAATATATTTAATAGAAATAATTTGTTTAATGCAAACTACAAATGTGGCGTAGAGTTTCAGTAATATTAAGACAAATTAGCAACTCATAACAAGTACAGTCAAGTGATACAAAACAAAGTCTGCTTGAGAACTGATGTCGTAAGACACAAAACGGTTTTTTACTGGTGAGATTGAACATTAATTAATATTCCTGTACTAAAATCTATAGAGTGAAGTTGGTGGTTTATGAAAACCAACATTGAATATAACATTAAATTGGAATGTAGAGTCTTTTTCAAGATGTTTTGTTGTATCATAAACATAAAATGAATGTTTTTTCTATGAAATCTTTTGTTGTAAATTGTACTTTATTATTTCTGTAAATTTTTGTTATAGTAACCATGACACATTTCATACATTTGTCCCTGTGAAAAGAAAGTAAGTAATTTTGACTCCTTTAAACTTCATAGTCCCCTATTTAATGTAAAGTATATCTCTGTTTGTTTGTTTGTTTTCCAATGGCTTCCCAGTAAAGACCACTGTAAATTCTCTTGCATTTCCCGGTTCAGCTTCACATACTCCAATAGATGATTTTTGTTCATTTTTGAGTCTTCTCTCCTGCACAATACACTTCTTCTGTAGTGGAAATTTTTAATTTGTAGAGATGCGCTGAGAGATAATCATGGCCAATTAGGCAAAGTTTCTCACGTCCGTAGCATCCTTTAAGCTACATGCATCACCTGGGAAAGCCTAGACCATATGAAGTGACACACAAAGAAACGTAAACAAAACTGCACTTCTAAGAGCAAAATTGACTCACTCAGTATATCTCTTTCCTGACTATTTTTAATTCCAGGCACATTTCACATGTTCTGATATACAAGGAGAGTTTAATTGAGGTTATTCAATTACTTTTATATCTAGGTTAGTACTATAAAATATAGCTTAGAATCTGTTCTTAACACAATCTAAATATTCATTATTTATTTCCATCCTCTCACATGTACGTTTGTGTCATTGGTAGACCCTTGTTCTTTTAGCATGCCTGTACTGTTTCAGTCACCTCATCTGTATTTGTCCTGTGACTTTTTCCTCTACTTTCAATCTTCTTATTTATGCAGGTTTTAACAATGGATGATTTGTTTGTTTTGATAATGCAGAATAGGGTTGAATTTAATCTAAAGGTGCACTTTTTTTTTTTTTGTATCGGCCATCTAAGGACCACATGCTAATTTCAGTTCTTTACTCTCTGTTCTTTTCTTTATCTCCAATATTCTTTCATCTTTTCACTATGTCTCTTCTTCGTGTCTTCAGGCCACTTTGAACCTGCGTTTTTCTCTTTACTACCCTGGACTCCTTCCATTTTTAACACTTTTGCCCAAAAAACTTCTCTTTCAATTGCTTCTTCTGCATGTATAGAGTGCAAAAGTAGGAATTAAATTCCGAGATATGATCGGATTGTTAGTCCAAAATGATTGTTTTTCGTGGTTTACTCCACTAGGTTCTTCCGCTTTCTCTGCCATTGGCAACTGAGATGTCTCAATCCGCCTTTGCATTTTCTTTTATTTTATTTTATTTTCATTTTTTGCGTGTGAGCCACTGTGAACTAAGTTTGGTTCCTTCCTTCTTTTCCTCTCTCTTCATCCTCTCTCACATCTCCTTCATTCTTGATCAATGTTTCTCCCTCCTTTCACCAGTCCAAATGGCACCTGTCCTCTTCTTGGGGGTTTCCTGAAAACCTTGGGCATTTTTAAATTTCTTTTTTCAATGGCAAGCATTCTTCAATGTCTTCTTGAGTAATCTGGAGTTCTTCTATGTTTTTTCTGTTTTTTTGACCCACGTATTGGACATTTTGAGCTTTTTGAAATAGTTGAAAAGCTTTTCTGTTAGTCTGTCATGGTTCATTCTTTGAACATGTCTGCAGAAAGTAATTATTTTATTTATTAATTTTTTTTGTATTTTGAAAAAGATTTTGACAGTGTTGGTGTGATGGTGGAGAATATTGCTGAAAAATAGAAATAAAGCGACTGGTTCAAAATGTGCACGTGATTTACGGTGGTACCAAGGTTGTTGTGAAGAATTAACAGATGAGATACATATTAAAAATGGGTGATAGACAGAGACATAGCCTGTTTCCAGAATTGTTTAATCTTTACCTGGATGACTTAATTTGTGGGTGGAAAAATAGTGTCAGTCCTTGGTTGGGGATCAGTTGTTTGGTTCATAACAGTGCAGATGACTTTTTTTAAATGACCAGATACCTATTCAGGAATTGAAAGACCATTTGCAACAGGTAAAACAATGGAAAAAAGGGCAGGATCTCATCATGAGTACAGTAACACAACTATAAATTCAGTATATTATAGTCTCCAAGTCATGTATATAAGTATTTAATTGTAATATTTGTAAACACTTGGTTACTCACCGTCTTTTGACTTCTTTAAAACTTTCAATAACTACGCGTTTCAAGGACAAATCATTATCGTCAAGTTATATAAAAACACCAATCCTTCTGGAGAAGTCGTCAAAAAATCAAAAACTTTATATCAACCATCACAGTATCTATGTCATTTAAGAACACATTATTGTAACACTTCACGCCATGTCACAGCCTGGTGTACACCATTACATGCGATCGACTACAACACAACTAAGATCGATCACACCACACCTAGTCAATCACATATAGTGGTGTGCACCGGGTTGCAACGTGGCGTGAAGTGTTACAATAATGTGTTCTTAAATCACATAGATACTGTAATGGTTGATAAAATTTTTTTGATTTTTTGACGACTTCTCCAGAAGGATTAGTGTTTTTATATAACCTGACGATGAGGATGTATCCTTGAAACCCGTAGTTATTGAAAGTTTTAAAGAAGTCACAAAATTTCAAGATGGTGAGCAACAAAGTATTTAGAGATATTACAATTACAAACTATAAAGTTCAAATTATAAGTCACTCAACAAATCTCAATTTTTCGGTATGTGGAATGTGACACCAGTTATGAGAGGCATCATTATGTAAGAAATAAAATCAAACCGTGAAGGGGTACCCAAATGTGACTGTAGGCTTCTCTCAACATATGCCTTTTCTCTTGTATGAGTTTAGAACTGAAGCCTGTAAGGTTTAGGTTTCTTTACTATATGAAGGTATATGTATATTGTATGGGAACCAATGGAAAATTATGTGTTAAGATTTTTACATATTGTAATTTTTAATATTTATTACTACTGTGTATTGTATTTGAAATATCTACTGGGCTGTTTGGCCGTGGTCCAACGTTTACATTCAAAGCAAATGTTTCAGCAGCATCACTGGCTGCCATCTTCAGTGGATATTCAAGTGTGTGGGCCTGACGTACGATACCCTGCGTTAGATTGACTCAAATATCCACTGATGATGGCAGCCAGTGCTGCTGCTGAAATGTTTGGTTTGAATGTAAACCTTGAACCATAGCCAAACAGCCCGGTAGATATTTCAAATACAACTGACACCGGCCGTGAAAGCCTTAAAACATTATTATTATTATTGTGTATTGATAAGTGGCTTTAACAAGTAAGATTTTGGTCTTTGCTAATGTTATATTCACTTAAAGATCATTTATTATGATGGTTCAGATAGACTATATTAATTACATTAATTTTTTGTACGATCTGAACAAATTTAGAGTCCTAATGTGAAAGGTATCTTATGAACAAAAAAGGAAATGTGATAGTGTCATATTGTTTTAAAGTCTGTGGCATCTAACATGTAGATACTTTTAATGTAATTTCTCAGAATATGGCTTCAGAAACTAATCTGTGATTGAATACTTCATTAAATAATTATAAGTATAATACTATTGACTCGGAACACTAAATTTTTTATTTAGCCTAAATACATTTTTTTTTCGGAACACTAAAATTTTATGTAAAATTTTTACCTTATAGCCTGAAAAAGTTTTCACTTATTACAAGCTTCATTAGAGGCTGCCACTAGGAGTGCTGCCCGTCTTGTTCTTGGTTATAAGAACAAGATGGACAGCACTCCTAGTGGCAGCCTCTGACGAAGCTTGTAATAAGCGAAAACTGGTTCAGTCTACAAGGTAAAAATTTTACCAATAAAAAACTTAGTGTTCCGAGTCAGTAGTATTGTATTTATAATTAATTAATCAACAGACAAGTCATGGACAACAAAATCCAAGAACTTCATTAAAGAAAATACTGTTTTATTGTGAATGTTTTACAAAATTTCCGAATCAAAATTTTTTGTTAGTAGCCATAATAATTTAAAATTTCATGTGTAAACTGAATGAAAAATGATTAATTTTTTTTAATGCTTTATTCCTTTCAGTTTCTTATGTAAGCGTTTTTTAAAAGGTATAAAAAATAAGTACATTTGTTTGTTACACACTTTGTTTTGAACAATCTGTTTCTCCAAATTCTGCACTGATGCACAAATAGGCATAACAACAATTTTTACTGTTAAGAAGAAAATACTGTTAATGTAGTATTTTGTTATGAACAAGATCTGATATAATAATAATTATAGTAGTATCATTCATAGTGCAAAATCCTGCCAGTTTTCAAATTATTATGTTTGTAGTTAGGTATAAAGTTATATTTCCATATGAACAAATCTATTATCAACACACACACACACACACACACACACACACACACACACACACACACACACACACAGTCACCTCAAACACCTTTCAGATTAAAAAATTGTAGATAAACAGCAAGATATTGACATATTTGATATTTTAACATATTAATTTATCAACAGTTGTTAATAAAATACTATGAATAATTTATTAATAATAATAATTTTTAATGTGTGAAGTATGTTTTTTTGTCTATAAGTATGTACTAAAACAAAGCTAGTCAATTAGTAATATTGTTTAAAATGTATTTTTGTAGTACATATTCAATTTTTTTATTTAATTTTGTATGTAGAATATATTTTGGAGAATGTAACAGTAATAGAATCTTGATGAAATAATTTTTTAATAGTTTTATTAAGATATTAAAATTTGTTAGTTGTACTTTGCCTGTGTACAAGGAAAATTTAATAAGCTTTCGGATGTGTTTTAAGTAAGCTTATCGTTAATAAGTTCACTTCTTTCACAAGAAATAATCTTATCATTTGAAGTAACAGAATAATTGATGCAAAACAAAGAAAAATGTTGAGTTAATTGTGTAATAAAAGTATAAAACAGAATAATAAGTTCAAATTTTAACAGTGTTATAATTGTTCTGCCTCTCAAAATTTCCCTTTGTAAATTTTTCTCCTTGTGATATCATCTACTTGTAGAAACCTGACGCAAGAAATTGAACAGTGGCTTAGAGATGCGCAGTGTACAAACACCTCCTTGCGAGGCTATAAAATTTTCATTTGTTTCGTATGTGTGCACAACAGTCTTGTACAGTGTTTCATAGTGTGAACAAGACTGGTGCGAACAACGGAAGCATGTGTGTGACAGAGAGGGGGAGGTAATATGGAAGTGAGACAGTGAACGTTATAGCATCGTCTCCTCTCTCTTCTCTCTAGATAACTTAGCTATACTTGAAAGTGGAGGTAATTCATGCATTGAGTTGGCGCAGGTTACTGTTCAGGAAAGGCTGGCGGGTCTATAACCAGATGCACACACCTCTGCTTAAAAGCATTGTGTGCAAGCAAACATGGAAGGGAGCAAACTTAAACACACATGTAACTAAAAATAATCAAACTATTCAGTTTATTTTCTCAAAAAATTTATGATGGAGGATTGCAGTGTGAATATTGTAATGGTACGTTATGTAACGAATTCTATTTTTAGCCAGTGAATCACACGAAAAGCATTTTGTTTACAACAAAGTAGTGAATCGATGTTTGGGAGCGGTCGACAACGAGGCGCCGTGATGATCAACGGAAAAACAAGTGACGTCAGTCCACGGGAGAGACAGGTGGTGACCAGAAAAAACTGGTTTCAAATGCATAGTTGAACTGAATCGTGGTGCAGAAACCAAAAGCGAAGCGCCCAGCCTCAAGCCAGCCACCGAACCGTTCACACATGATTACAGTGCACGTGGACAATCAAGGTAGGGCGGGCAAGGTAGACCTACCTAGTTTTTTGTTAAAAGTTGTGGTGAAATAATAATATAAATTATAAATATAATCATATAAATCCGTCAGTGAAGGAAATGTTAATGTGAATTTGGACTTTTGGAACGTTCTTTTTGTGATTTTTCGTCGGGAAAGCAAATTGCAACAGATGGCGTAACCAACAGGAGACTCCCTGTCGAAAGAGATAAGTAAAAACTAAGGACATAACCAATTTCGCACAATTGTACAAAATTCTTTTTTTAAAGTAAAATTACCTTTTAAAAAATATGGAATAAAATAATGAGATCTCAACAGGTGGTGTGAGAGAGAGTGAGTGCGAGAACAAAGGGTGTGGTAAGCGCTAAAAATAAAAAGTACTGATTTGCAATTGAAGACTTTCTTTTGTCTTATTTTTTTGGAATTATGTTTTTTTAACATTACCAAAAGTTACAATGTGTTTTAGTAAAATAAAATCAGATTTTTCAGTATAATGAGTTAGTTTAGCTTATTACGCCAATCTACCCATAACCTATTCTCTGTGTCTGAAAGTTCGCCTAGACGGCCCTGGAATTTTTTCTGTGAGGGAGAGTTTAGTTTGACAAAATTGTTTTTGTGAATGGTTTTCACATTTCCTCCAAAAAATGTGGTGGTGACCCTGGGACTTTGGGAATCTTCTGGCTGTTTAAAAGTAAGTCGAAAAGAGTAGTAACCGAGGCTTCATTTCTTCTTTTTACTTTTTTTGAATAGTTACAATATAATGTGTGTACACTCAGTATTCCCTGCACTAAGATTTATAGAATTAAATGTAAACAGTAGAAACTGCAAATATTGCATCTGTAATATGTGTAATAAAGAATAATGCGTTATTCTCTGATCTCCCTTTCTGGCAATCTTCAGCTGCTCTGTATGCCAGACCAGTTCAGCATCATATAGAGCACGCTACTATACAGTGGAGACTGGTGTGAAGTGAGTGCGTGAAACGTGCACTTTGCGGATGTTCTTTTTCGAAGACGATGGTTACAGTGTATGCTAGTGTCATGAATGACTTTTTGTGAGTCTCTCAACTGGACAGTAGTAAGTTTGATCGACTTTCTTCCTTTAGGCACAAATTGCTTATGTACAATACCTCGAATGTTGAAAAAAGTAATGAACATTGATTTGATCTTGGGCTTGCTCTTTCTTGCTTATTTTTGGGTGTGGCACGTCTTTTGTGTGCCACTCTTCACACAGTTTTGTTTCTTTATCATATTCAAACATCCATGATTCATCACCTGTTATGACACTTTTCATAAAATCTGTCATTTTCAGTATGCTCAAGATACATATTTTTTCGGTTGTCCTGTTCTGAGTGACATTTTTTAAAATCATTTTTGCCCAGATATTGCGCATGTTCAAATCATGCATCAGAATTTCATAAACTGTCTGGTGATTTAAATTTATTTCATAAGCAAACGTTCTCATCATCAAACGACGTCAGACTTGATGAGATCTCTCACTTTCAACACATTTTCATCATTTTGAATGTTCATCACTACTTTTTTCACAGCACTTAATAATTATTATTTATTGGTACTTTCACTTGTCAAACTTAGTTGTTGATAATTCCCTCAAACGCCATTTCGGAGTTGTATTTTCCATTTTCATCAGTTCGTGCTGTGCTTGGTCATTTAGAACGGTGTTCATCCTCCGTGTTTCATGGCCATCCAAAAATGCTTTGTGCTACCTAAAGACCTGAGCCCAGGACATGGCTTCATCTCCGTAAGCTTGTTTTAACTGTTAAATGTTTCTGTTGCACTGTCTTGGAGTTTGACAAACAATTTGATTGCGTAACACTGCTCAATATTAATAAGCTCCATTTTTATGACATGAGACAACACAAACACAAAAACTATGGCACAGCCAAATCTGTTAAAGTTAAGAAGCTGAAAATTGTTATGAATGTAAACAAATGTTACAGCTATCAGCTGTTGCATTGTTGGTCTCACAATATTGCCACTTCCTGGAGAAAAAATTCAGTCTCATTACTATTTAGACAAACCATTTAGGCAAGTTTATCTTGCCTGCAGTGTGATATTTATTAAATACTTCACAGAATTGTACTAAATTGCTGATAAGATGATTTATGGTGAGAATTTACCATGGAATAGCAAGCCAACTATCCAGTAGAACAGAAGAAGCAATTTTTAAGGGAGGGGGAGTTGCAGGGTGTGCAGCATGACAGGTGGGGGAGGGGGGTCAGACTGACATCTTGGTGGGCCACACACCATAAAAAGGTTTGCATGGATACAGTCCATAAATTGAATTGAAAGTACAGCGCATGTTTCTACAACAGGAGGTAACATCCACAATGTAAATACTCAAAAAGTATATTTACCTACTCCACAAAGTTATTTCCACCACACATTATCTCTAGTTTCAGTTAATGGGGAAGCTTGACATATAATAGAGCAAAATAATTACAGTAGGCCTATATCACCCAAGGTAATAAAATCAGAACTGCGTTGTGGTGAGATATAAAACATACTGTATAACTTCAAAGACTAGAAATGAAGACAAATTACATTTCACAGTTACATTCCTTCAATTATCTGATGAATATTAAAATAGTTTGCTAAAGGTACAATACACTTTGCTTTAGGTCCTATATCCCATTTCTGGCTTCAAATGTTATCATGATTACACAGACTATGCTCTTATACAGGGTTCCCACAGACCTGGAATGTCATTGAAATTCACTATCTGTCAGGGAAGGGCTTATAAATTTGCTAAAAGTCAGGGAAATTTCATAAACCATAAAAAATACCGTAATTCTTTATAGTTTTATAATTGTGAAAATTTGTATAGAAAAAGAGTTATAAACTGAGAAACAAACTTTATTTTTTAAAGTAATATACGTACATTATGATAGTGAAGCCTGTGAAACTTTCACAAGTGAAAGTTCAATATTCTATATTAATTTAGTACTGTGAAAAAAGAACTATCAAAACAATTATGATAGTGTAAGATACATTTTATATGAAAGGTAGGTTTTAACATATTTGAATTTCCCTCTCTTTTGTCAGGTGTCGCTGCTTTATTATGTCACTAAGTTGGCACTAATGCAGTGTCCCTCCTTCCTTCACATGTTTGTGCAGAGTCCATGGCTTGAAAATGTTCCGTGTATTGATAGAGCTTTAAAGATCATCAATGATATGATTCAGTAGGCTAACAACGTAAAACCTGCCAACAGCAATCCATATAATTCAATTCAAACTCACATCAAGAATAATTTTTTTAAGTGTAAATTAGCATTTTTTCAAAGTGGTATCTTGTGAGTGCCGCCATTCTTGAGGAGATTTCAAAGTTCAATGGTCGTTGTTTCAAATCCCATTGCTTACAGTCAGAAAATACTGGCAGTAAACTTGTTTCCATTGACCTGAATGACTTTAAGAGTTTAATAGAATCCAAGAAAATTGATATAGGAATTGAAACATATTGTTACGACGGTCTACTCGATCGTCGTAGGTACAGTGGAAACAAAATAAGTACAAGACACCAATTAAGTCACTAATCCCCAGCTTTAATTTTTACAGTTAAACTTCGTAATTAACAATACAGTCTACTACAACAAATCAAATATAAATTGTTCACACACAATAAAATGTCACTAATATTAAACACAGTGTGACAGTACAAAAAGGGGACATAATTATTTCATATGGTGTAATAATCAGATCTGGGTAAAACTAAATAACATATGACTTTAGCACTTGGAAGTCGCATGAATCAGCCAGGGTGACGAAGTCATTGACGTCACAGGATGAATAAACGTAACCATATATAGACACGAATTTTAGCGAGCCGATTGACGTTAGAAAAATATCAGAAGAGGAACACGTGTTTTAATACGGAAACGAAATACTAGCTTCGATGATGGTCTAGAACATTTCGATATGACGTCGACAGCAAGGAGTGGGTACCACGTGACCAGCCTTTATAGAGTATAAACGCCGATCGCCATTGCCCATGTCCAGTCTACAGTCTATGAATAACATCTGAAAGCAGAAGTTCGATCAACAGTAAGACGCCGTACTGGGTGTTTAACCCCAGTCCGCGGACAAAATCAATTTAGGCCTTAACCCAGTAAAAATGCAGATAAAACAGTGTGAAATAAGTTCTTCAAGTATCAAAAGTAACCGTCAAAATTAACTAACAGTTTAGTGAAAGTGGAAATAAAAGTGAACTACAAGATCAATGATGCCACGTGGACAATAATTCCTTCAGATAAGTAAACTTGAATTAAATCGACCAGACAGCATCAACAAAAATGTATACCGTATTAAACAATAAATTCAAATCATAATGAGAGCTCAGATTTAAGGGGGGTTTTTAATCGAATGAATGAGAGCGTGTAAATGAAGTATTGGTTAGCCTTCAAATAAGTAAGTAGTTTTAAGATGATAAATATAACAATAATTATATGTATTCAGAGGTGAAGTGTCAATCACCGAGTAAATAGGGAACACCCTTTGCATTTCAAAATGAAAATAAAAAGTAATTTATATTGCACAATGACCACGTGTTGACTGAAATTATTGCGCAGCAACCCTAGTCTGCTTCCATCGTTAAATTCTCGCCTAACGAGCGTAGAATTCTGAGACCAGGGACGCAAATTGTTTAAATTAGTCAAGCGTTATTTCAGGGGGAAAAGTGGAATAGTTGCATATTAGCTACAAATATGCTGCCGGCCCTATGACCTACGACGTACTATTGAATCATAAGGTAGGTGAGATGAGATTGCCAAGGTAGGTGATATTTTGGGCGGGTAGATTTAAAATTGTTAAATTCCTTACAATTGGCGACGATTGGCAGGATGTTTTTAAATAAAAGTGTTAAATTCTTTTACAATTGGCGAAACCCTGCCAGGATAATTTAAATTTGTTAAATTCCTTTACAACAGTTGTATTACAATTATACCGCCCGATTATAAAATGCAACACTTCACTAATAACCACTTGAACTGTAAACAGTAATGTCGCCCGATAATAACTCTCGAACCAAACTGTAAATATATCACTGCTATACTGACTTGAGCGTCCCTGAGTAATTGTATTTATAGCCGCCGAAAATCTAGACGATTCCTAATTGCGTCTTAGCATCCGTATGAACTACGTAATTAACTGCGGCCTTGACACAGTCCGCACGGCTGGTGCCATCGGGAAGACTTGCAAATGTGTCTACAAGCACGTACACCGCACACAGTAGAGCGAGATTATTCTGGCACATTCGACAAACACGTAGATTGTTCTTGATGTCGTAACACTGCTCCCTCCTTAAGCCTGTTCGTCCCGAACTGGCAAACCGTCTCTGAAGTAATAGTCGACCAGGCGATCTAGGTGGACGTCCTTGCGAAAGATGATGTTCCCAGGAATGCGAGTCTTCCGCTCAACCAGTAGTTTTGCTGGAATCACTCCTGTTGTGTCATATTCTGATGACCTAAACACCACTGGCTGATCCAATTTTGTTTGGTTCTTGTCAACAATCTCTTGCGTAACCTCATCTTCAGCCACTCTGCCCTCGGGCGCTTCTATCAGGTCAGGAACAAGCAAGAGTTTTGTCTCGACATTCATAGTTGGCTTTCAAATCACTTTTGTTGTTACACTTATTTGTATTTCCTCTGCTAGTTCTTCATCCATTTCCACTTGCAATAGGGAGGGTTCCTCTTGCCCAGACCTGTTGACTTTTTCTTCGACTAATGCCACTCGCTTAATCGAATGGTTGGTAGACCCTGTCATTTTAGCCATGCACAGCTTTATCTTCTCTTGGCCAACCTTCAGGACATTCTCTTTTAAGTCCACAACGAATCCGTAGGCATTCATAATGTCCGTGCCAAGAATCACTTCATCGAAAATATCTGCAACGAGCATTTGGTGGCTAAACTCGAGAAGATCCAGGCGTACACTTACGTCTACCTTTCCTAGCACCTTGAATGGGGCTTCCAGTCACAGTCTGTATTGTACAAGAGCTAATTAGAGGCTGGCGGTGCTGACTAAGTCAGGGCGCACAATGGACACTGCTGCGCCCGTGTCAACTGTAAATGATGTTGGTTTACCTTCCGCAAATCCATTAACTATCAAGTTTCCACTGGTCTTATGTAGCGTGGAAACTGTGCTGTTCTGGGGCTATAATTCTCCAATTGGTGCGATCACTCTCTTCTCTCGGTATCTTCTTCTCCCATCAGTTATTTGTAGATGACCACGTTTTCCACAGTTGTAACATTTCAGTCTTCTCTCTTTTTCAAATCGTTGGGACTCTCTTGAATTTCTGAATTGTTTGTCCGAAAAACAACATTGTTTTTCTGCACGCATCGTAACACCAATGTAACACAGGGATCTTCTGACTGCAATGTGATGGCACAAACCCATTAATTTAGCGGGACGCTGATTTGGCAGCTTCAAACTCTAGGGCGTGGACAAGAGCTTCTGAGCTATTTCGGTGCCTTGCCATTTGTAACACTTGCTGAAGTTCACAATCTCCGATGCCATCAATAAATGTCTGCACCGCAAACTTTATTCGAAAGTCTTCTGGTGCTTCAGGATAGGCCAATCTAATCAATCTGTCGATACTTGCTTCAAACTCTTGAAGACTCTCCCCGGAACGCCATCGTCTAGTTCTCAACTGAGCGTAGTACACATCTCGCAAATGTTTATCACCGTAGCGTAATTCTAGAACTTTTATCAACTCGGCATAGATGTTCAGGCTGTCAGGTGGCACTTTCTGTAGTAATTCTGCCGCAGGTCCTTTTAATGCAAGAACGAGTGAAACAGCCTTGTCTTTCTCTGTCCAATTATTTGCACTTGCAGCAGCTTCGAATTGGCGTAAATACGTTGCCCAGTGTGTGCTTCCATCAAAGGTTGGGGCCTTGACATGAACTGACCCAACCGCAGGCAAGGTGACTTTCTCTATTGACTTATTTTCTGTGTCTTTCTCTGTCTTTATCATGGTACAGTCTGTTCACAAAGTTGTTTTGGTTGTAACTTCAGGCACTGCTCGACTTCATTTTTAATTGGCTCTTTTATATTTGTAATCGAGCCTTCTATTATTAGTTATTTTCTCTATGTTAGTAGTCTTCATCACAACTTTGTCAAATTTTGTTGCTTCCCTGCTACATACACTTTTTCTATATAGCAGGGAAGCAACAAAATTTGACAAAGTTCTTCTATTTTTGTTGACATAGCTTTTTCTAAACTCGTGACTGATTTTTCTACTTCAGCTATTTTATTAGACATCGATTCTTCAACACTCAAGACAGATTTTTCTACTTCAGCTATTTTTAATGTCATTGATTCTTGTACCTCTGATATTTTAGTAACTTGTTTATTAAGCTCACCTCGTAGGAGACTCAATTCTGCGGTACTATGTTGCATCTGTTTCTGCTCCTGTATTAATGCTTTGATGTCTTCTGTTTCACGTTTACATCATTCCTCTGTTTCTTCCCTTCTTGTCTTCGTTCTTCTTTTGTCTCTTCCGCCTCCTGTCTGCGTTTCTCATCCTGTCATTTTTCTGCTTCTTCCTGTGTCTGCCGCAGCAGTGTTTGTAAAGCTTCCATCATGTGACTGGGATCCATGTTTCCGATTAATCATGAATTACACTCGTCTTGTACAAAGTGTCCACTGTTAACCGTTCTATCCCAGTTCTGACACCACTGTTACGACGGTCTACTCGATCGTCGTAGGTACAGTGGAAACAAAATAAGTACAAGACGCCAATTAAGTCACTAATCACCAGCTTTAATTTTACAGTTAAACAGTTTGTAATTAACAACACAATCTACTACAACAAATCAATTATAAATTGTTCACATGTAATAAAATGTCACTAATATTAAACACAGTTGTATTACAATTATACCGCCCGATTATAAAATGCAACACTTCACTAATAACCACTTGAAAATAGACAGTAATGTCGCCCGATAACTCTCGAACCGAACTGTAAATATATCACTGCTATACTGAGTTGAGCATCCCTGAGTAATTCTATTTATAGCCGCCAAAAATCTAGACGATTCCTAATTGCGTCTTAGCATCCGTATGAACTATGTAATTAACTGCAGCCTTAACACAGTCCACACGGCTGGCAGCATCGAGAAGACTATCGCAAATGCATCTACAAGCACGTACACCACACACAGTAAAGCGAGATTCTTCTGGCACATTCGACAAACACGTAGATTGTTCTGTGATGTCGTAACTTTGTTAATTGAGGTTAAAGAAGTGACTGAGCTAGATATTATGAAATTTAAGATGGAATGCCTAACATTTCTTATTAAGACTATCGAAACAATCAAGGAAAGATGTCCATTAAAATACAAAGCTGTAGAGGTCTGGCGTCACTTGATCCTGTAATTACAAGTAATTGGTCCAGTATTGGAAAGAACAAGTCAATGTTTTACTTAAAGTTCTGTATGAGAAAAACAGGATTATTGAAGTGGTTGCTGAGAAAAACTAAACAGCAGTATTCTGTGCTCTGTATTGAGGCCAGTGGTGTATTAAAAGACACTTTTGATTCTTTTAATGACTGTATCAATGACAAAGAGAAAACTGAAATTAGATTGGACGATTTCTATTTATTTTTTTTTATACAAAAATCCAAGTATTATAAACTGTAGGAAGTTGTTAAATTGGCTCTAATTGTTTCATAATGCTTCTGTTGAGTCATGGTTTTTAGTAAACAAATGCCTATTAACAGAAAATGAAAAAGAGGTTAGTGTTGTTGCTTAGCGCATTGTATATGAAGGTTATAAGTATCGTGGTGGCTTCAAAAATATTAAAAATCATGTAATTTAACAAACTTTTTTTATTTTTTTACATACAATAATTTTACTTACCCTGATTCCGTTAAACTTACCTTTTGGATAAAAACCCCCAGAAGATTCCAAACTCGCTCAAAGGTCGCCACGATGTTTTAGGTTATACATCAAAACCATCATACTCACCCTTAATTAATTTAGATCATGTAATGCCCTTAGATCAGAAAATTCACAGGTTTCGTTTAGACGAATTCTCGATGCATAACTCATGTTATGGGTGTGACGTACTAATTAGTTTAACACATTTTTATGCTATTTAAACGAACTCTTTTATTGCAATCACTTTTAAAATACTTTATTTCTTTCTCTTTTCTTTATGAAATATTATTTACTCTTATCTCTATCATATACCAATTTTCTTATACTACTCTACATAAACAAACCAGTACTTTTACTTTTAACGTTTTTCCCTTATTTCCTCACACACTCTCACACGCTAGTTACAGATTTTCTTCTACAGTTTATTTAATGAGCTCTTTTTACCAATAGTTTTCATTTCATTTCAATCTAACATAATTACTTTCCTGTTTTACTCGTCCGCACGTGCTGTTCGCCAATTGTTCATCCATACTTTCACTTTCGCACTGTATTATCCAACTCCTTTTTATTTATTTATTTACATTCAAACAAAAACTGTTATTATTGCTGAATCACGGTTTACTGTTACTTTTAAATACTTCTAGGCAGGCCGTGCGTGCTTACATGCACGGCCTCCCGTCTCTAATTCACTGAGACTGTTGTACTATCGACTATGCTGTTTGATGAGTGGTGATGAACTGGCCGACATCACCTGCTTCCGTATACCATACGACTCTCAGGGCATCACCCGCATGGTCGTAAACTCGTTCACTGATTGGCTGTTTCTATCAAAAATGTTCTAGAAGCTTGACTATGGAAATTCTTTTACTTCACCACATGGTCGGTTCTCGATATTATGTGTCAACCATACAGTCTCTGCTCATGATTCACTTGCGACGTTGGGCTGTCTATGATCTCAGACTATTTCACAATAGATTTGCACAATTCGTACCTTGTACTGCCAGACACGGCTACAGGTTGTTACCACAAGTGTTACATAACATGGTTGGTTATAAATTAATAAAAAATATTCAATATCAAAAAACAAAATCTATCCCTTTTTTGTACTGTCACAATCACTCAAAAAATGCTTGCTGCTGTACGATCTGTCAGGAAAAAATATGTACAGTATCAAGAGAAATTAAAAGAGAATAAGAAATATCAAGAAAACAATGGCCCAGCCCTTCTAAAAATAAAAAATGAAATTAAAAAGTTACAAGATCAGAGTAAAGTTTCTCGGCAAATAGAAGAAGAAATCAGTTTGAAAATTAGGTGCTTAGAAGATTCTTTAAGTAAACAATAACTAGTGTTTCTGTAAGTAATAATTGCATATTAATTTCTTTCTCTGCATATTGAAAGTGAAGTTGTAAAGTATTAAACAATTTTGATAAATAAATCAACATGAAGAATATTACCTACCTTACCTACCTTGAACTCTCCTATGCACTTACCTCAAAAAGCCCCATCAGAAGATTCCCAAACAGCCCTCAAGATCGCCACCATATTTTTTAGAGTAAATATGGGAACTATTGCACTCTTCCCCAAATAGAAACAATTTAGATAATTTATTACCCTTAATTCAAAAGTTCGCAGATTCGTTAGACGAGTTTGATTGCACAGAAACTAGGAAATGGTTATGGCAAAATAATTATTCTAACACATGTTTAAGTTAATGAACCATCATATTTATTATAAGTCCAAAATTCTATTTTTTTTTCACTTGTTTTACTTTCTATTTCTATTACGTGATAGACAATTATACCACCAGAAATTGTAGAACCCGAAGTTTTTAACCTACCAATCTTTTCTATACAAATGGTTATGAAACATAATCTTGCTTAACTAGATTTTAGGTATACCTTTTCCTCGACAAACCAGTACTCCGCATGCACTCTCTCTCACTCTCTTTAAACCCCCTTAAATTTGAGATCTCATGTTTAATTATTTTTCAAATTTACTAAAAAGGATTTATTGACGTTAAATGTTGGCCAGTCATTATCGTTATTTATCTTGTAGTTGAAATACAATAGGTTATGCTATTACTCGCAGTTCACTTTTTTCTTATTAAACAATCGAAAAGTGTTCCACACTCGGTTCAACACAGCCGTACGGCTTTTTGATGTGAGACGACTGCGGCCAATCTGGGGCCTGCAAGTGTATACTATGCGGTCTTTTCACACCCTGGACACGTGATTCCTCCGTCTCCTCTCACCACCCCTGGTCTGGGCCCATCGAACGTTCTGGAAGTTAGAATTGCATTGTAATTATTCAAAGCACGTGTTCCGCTCATGATATCATCGTGACGTCAGACTAATTACTGACATACCTTACCGTATAAGGTAAGGTATTTTGTCCTGTGCTGTGTGGTCCAGTTAATTACAACCGTTGACTCACCTACGCGTGGTTCCAACTCCCAACGCGTACCTATCACTGGCCATCACCAAATATTACATAGATCGTGAATTATTGCATAATATTAAAATGATTAAAAATTTGTTTTACACATTTTGCCCCGTTACAAAGTGAAGCTTTCCTGTCTATGTTAAATAAGACATTTTTTGTTTTGTATAATAAAAACAATGTTTACTTTTTCATATTGTTACATGATATTTTTCCCATCATCTTGTTGTATGATTGCCTAAGTAAAGATAGATACAAACCCTAGGAAAGTACCAGAAAACATAAAGTAGCCTGCTTAAATGACTACTAATTATAGGTTTTATAATAATGATTAATAATAAGTAATGTTTTAATAATTAGGTTTTGAACTATTAAAGTTAGTGAGACTAGAAAGACAATGTTTTGTAAATACTTACCATGTTAATACTTATCCACTATGTGTGTGAAAGTTGATATTGACTCATAAGTTTAATAAGATTTGTGATATGTTTATAATGGAAGTAGTTAATAGTAAAGAATGTTAGAATAATTATGTTTTGAGATATTAAAGTTAGTAAGTAAGGAGGACAATGTTTTGGGGACTACTTACCATGTGAATACCAATTTTATTATGTTTGTAAAAACTGGAATGGATCCATAAGTTTAATAAGAATTGCAATAAGTTTCATAATAGTTGTTAGTAATTAATTGTTTGATGTTGATTGATAATATATGCTGTAATATTATTTAAACAAATGTTAATGTTAATGGAACTATGTGGAACTATGTTATTACTGATTGTATCTAATAGTTTAATAAAGTGAAGGGTTTAAAAAAGAACTAACTGTAAATAATTTTGTACAAACAGTTAAAAGTGTAAACTAGTAACTCTGGAAATATGGAATGGAAACTAATCAAAAGTGATATCAAAATAATCAGTGTTCTATCAGAAATTCAAAGATACTAGTACCTTGAAGATCAAAGATCATATAAAAAAGTTATAACAATTTTAAGAAAATTGTATGTAAGATGTTAGAAGTTTGTTTACTTTGAGGCTCAGAGAGAACCATAGTAACTCAAGATGGTACAGTTTAAACCAATGAAAACTAAGTTATAGGCCTTAGCAACAGACATGTTATATAACTAATTGAGATTTCCATTATTAGAACTGAACGAGAAAGGATGATATAAAAAAACGAGAGACCAATCTAAAATATTTCGAGTGTAATAACAGTTAATGTAATTAAAGTTAAATCATTTTAAAAGATCGAATGTTTAGAAGAAAGAAGTAAACCATTCTTCGAAAGAAGGAAGCCGATTAACATATGAAGAAATAAATTCAATGTATCCAGGAAGGGAAGTATTTTTGCTAATAACTAAACTGAAGAAGTTACCTTAGTGTCCCAAGTTTACACTTGACAAAGAAACTGTTTACACTTTTTGATTAAAATTATATATTAACTTTCACTTGGAAAATAATTAATAAACAGTAAAAATATTAAAATCAGTGTGGAACAAAAGAAAAGGTTAATGGACATATACAACAACTATCGTAAAGTATTTTCCAATTCTCCTGGAAAGGCAAAGAATTTCATATGCCAATTAAAATTCCATGACTCTGTCAACTTCAATAAGAAGTCATATCCTATTGCACAGTCATTAAAAGATGCCGTCAGAAAAGAAATATCAAGGATGATTCAAGAAGATATTATAGAGAGAAGTAGTTCACCATATACCAGCCCCACATCGTAGCAATGCCTAAGAAAGATGGACAAGTGCGTTTGCGCCTCGATGCACAGGAAATTAATAAAATGATAGTTAATGATCGTACCTCTCCAAGAGAGATAGAGGAAACCATGAAGAAATTCCATGGTTGTAAATTAATGAGTAGTTGGGACGCTGTTTGCGGATACTGGCAGATAGAGTTGCACCCGGACAGTCGCCAGTATGTCTCATTCATCTTCGAGGGAAGAAACTACCAATTTAAAAGTTTACCTTTCGGGTTGGTTAATTCTGTAGCTATCTTCATACAGTGCATGGACCAAATATTAGGAAAAGAAGCGTTAGAGTTCCCAACAGTGTATGTGGATGATATACTTATCACTTCTAAAACATGGAATGAACACTGACAGAATTGAATTAGTACTTAGGAAACTCCAGCAAAATAATATTACACTTAAGTTAAATAAATCAAAGTTCATAACTCAGGAACTACAATTTCTTGGGTTTATACTCTCTGAAACTGGGATCACGCCGTTGCCTGAGAAAGTAGAAGTCATTCAAGGTTTTCCAAGACCAGAAACATAAAACAATTACAATCACGATATTAATTGATGACTCGTTGGGCACTTGGTGAAACATATTAATACAAAGGTTTTGTAAAATATATAAAAACACTTGGTAAGTTTCACAAATTTTTTAATTAACTCTGACAGCTGTTTCGACTAACTAAGCCATTGTCAAAGAGCGAGTGAATGAAATTACTGAACACAGGATGTTAGTGGAGTGTAGGTGGTGAACAAAACATAACACTACTCCACAACATACAAAAAGGTAAAAAAATGGATTTGTTAGAAATTTTAGAAATTAAAAAAGCAATAAAAAATAACAAAAATTTAACCAATGAACAGACTGAATTGTGTGTATCCCCTTTATTAAAATCTGTTATTTAGTTTAGTTTATTTTATATTATTTTGAATGTTCATCATTATTTTAAATTTGGCATTCAGTTTATATTTAGTTCAGTTAATTTTATATTTTGCATTCATGATTGTATTTAGTTTATAAAGACACGTGACCTTTCGTTGTCTCATGCACACATTCCCCCCCTCGCCTTCACAACACAGATGTTCCAGATACGCACTAAACAGATGTTCACCACCTACACTCCACTAACATCCTGTGTTCAGTAATTTCATTCACTCGCTCTTTGACAATGGCTTAGTTAGTCGAAACAGCTGTCAGAGTTAATTAAAAAATTTGTGAAACTTACCAAGTGTTTTTATATATTTTACAAAAACTTCAATTACAATCATTTCTAGGGATTTGTAATTATTATCGAAAATTCCAGCAAAATTATTCTGAATTGACAACTAAGTTTCAACATCTACTTTCAATAAAGTACAAATGGAAATGGGATAAGGCTGAAGAAGATAACTTCAATTTAATCAAAACTCATAAATAGTGTTATGTTACACCATCCAGATTTTATCAAGAGATTCTATTTAAATTGCGATGCTAGCAATGTTAGCTTAGGTGTTGAATTATACCAAGAAGACGAAGCAGGCAACCATTTAGTGATCAGCTTTGCTAGCAGAGTTTTGAGTGCTTGTGAAATGAACTATACATTAACCGAGAAAGAACTCCTCAGTGTGGTCTTCGCATGTTTAAATTCCGTACTTATATTTTAGGATATCCGATAACAGTAAGATCGGATCATAAATCTATATCTTTTCTAAAAAGGTATAAACTCAACCATGGCCGGCTAACAAGGTGGATTCTCATACTGCAAGAATACAATATAAACTGGGACTATGTACCTGGAAAACAAAACGTGGCTGATGGGTTATCTAGAATCAATACCTTGAAAGGAACTTACGAATTAGAAAAAGAAAATATTGGAAGGGTATATCATATACTGAAATCTAGAGAAGATTTAGAAGAAGTATTAAATCAAGTCAAAGAACATCAGATCATTGACCTTAAATTGAAAGTAATTAAAGAAAGATTAGAAAATAATGATCCAACTATATTATCATTCTATTGTATCCACAATAATTTAATATTTAATAGTTATCCAACTTCCCAAAAACAGGACTGGATGTTATTTATTCCAAAGGGTGCTGAGTCATCTATAATATTAGAATATCATATAAGGTGGGACCTCTCAAGGTTGTGAAAGCTTTAAGTGAACATGTTACATAAAGGGCATCAACAAGAAGGTAAGACAAAAGGTCAGAAAATGCAGATGGTAAAAGCAAATAATGAAAGGAAGGAGGGTGCTATGATAACCATCACTTCAAATCATAATTTAGAAAAACTATTTCTGGACATATGTGGCCCATTTCCTAGGAGTGGGGGAAAAAGTAGATTCCGGTATATTGTGATATTTGATCATTTCCCAAAATTTTCTAAATTGCACCCTATAAATAAGGCTACAACCCGTAAAATCCTAGAAATAATAATAACCAAGTACATCCTGAGGTGGGGAAGCCAGAAACTATTGTGACAGACCACGGTACCCAATTCAAAAGCAAGAGGTGGAAAACTGAATTACTAAATAGGGGAATCAAAACACACAAGACGTCGGTATATCATCCCTAAAGTAACGAGTTCTCCATGAAGTAGATAGAATTTTGAGGACACATTGTCACAAAGAACATCGGGACTGGAGCAAATATGTCGAAGCAGCGGAGACATTCCTCAACCTGGCACACCATGAGACTATAGGAGCCAGTCCATACCAAGTCATGTTTAACCGACCACCACCAAGAGAAATAACATCATTAATAGAATTTCCTCTAATGGAGAAGAAGGAATTAGCCATTGTAGAGATACACAATAGAGCTTTACACAAAGTCAAATTACTGAAGACGAAGGAAAAAGAGAATAAAACTAAGATTTTAAAATACGTGTGAGAAAAGGTGTTACTGAAAAACAGGCATTTGCCTAGTTCTGCAGAAGGAATAGCTAAAAAATTATTATTGTTGTATACAGGACCGTATAGTATAACCCGAGATAAAGGGAATAATACCTATGAATTGACCATTCCAGAAACTAGTAAAGTAAAGGGTGTGTACAATCAAGCTGAAATTAAAAAATACTATGATAATTAAGAGAAGCACTTGTTATATAAATCAGCTTATTTAAGTAATCAGTTTATTACTGAAATAACCCGTTTTCAGGCAGGGTATTATGTTACATGATATTTTTCCCATCATCTTGTTGTATGATTGCCTAAGTAAAGATATTTACAAACCTTAGGGAAGTACCAGAAAACATAAAGTAGCCTGTTTAAATGACTACTAATTATAGGTTTTATAATATTGATTAACAATAAATAATGTTTTAATAATTATGTTTTGAACTATTAAAGTTAGTAAGACTAGAAGGACAATGTTTTGTAAACACTTACCACGTTAATACTTGTCCACTATGTGTGTGAAAGTTGAGATTGACTCATAAGTTTAAAAAGAGTTGTGATATGTTTATAATGGAAGTAGTAAATAGTATTACCTTTTAATTGTTCCCTGTTCTTTCCTTCTTTATTTTTTCTTACTTGAGTTACTACTGTTTTATAACTTTTACTGGTTGTTGAATTTAACACTCGCGTTCATTAAATGAATTCTTCAACTATTTGTTATTTGTTTGTTTAATTCAATTATGATGTTTTGTTTATTTATATTT
The DNA here is from genome assembly GCA_034769895.1 of Magicicada septendecula. NCBI lineage: Eukaryota > Metazoa > Arthropoda > Insecta > Hemiptera > Cicadidae > Magicicada > Magicicada septendecula. Next base: position 407,566,854 of record CM068375.1, read on the forward strand.
GAGTAATTATTTGGTTGTCGATCCGTTGTTGAATGTATACAGTTGCGTAGATCTCTTGACGTTAGTTTACCCTCCTGTTGAATAGTGTCGTCTGTGTGTGTCAGTGTATAGTCTAGACAAAGTTATTTTATATAAATTAAACCTTCACGTACCTGTGTTGTACTAGACGTTCAGTTGGTCACAGGTGGTTAATAAACTGTCAAGCTTTTGATCATACAGTATATTAATGCTGTGAAAGTTTTTTGTGAGCACTTTTAAACTTTACTTGGGCGCCATATGGGCTTTCGAGAGAAATGTCCCATAAAAAGGATTCTTCTGAATAATTTACTAGTTAATTCTGATATTTTATAAATCAATAATTGATTAAATAGTTAGATCAAGATCATGCCTTAATTTTCTGTTTATTTGTTTACTATAAAAATGCAACTCATTAATTAATAATACTGATTAATTATTTGTTGAAATATTTGTTGTTACTTTACAATTCAGTTATTTATTGCTTGTTCTAGAATAAATTCAATGAAATACATTCGGTTTATAATAACAAACGGATTACAGATCATCTGGTTTTTTACTTTTATCTAGCTCAATTCAGTTGCTATGAAAACTCTAGTTATAATTGATAGATTATTTATAATTGTTATCTGTCTCAAGGGTGACTTCTTTTAATTTACAGAATAGAACGCCACAGCCTTATTTTACCATGCTCTTATGAGGATCCACATTCCCAAAGTCCCAGGGTCACCACCACATTTTTTGGAGGAAATGTGAAAACCATTCACAAAAACAATTTTGTCAACGAGTACCTGGGATAACATCCTGGGGATAATAATGGGCGGCTGAAGCACAGTGCTGGCCACACTGGCTTCCTTGTATGCCGTATGGCTCACATTAGGCAGCCTACCCTGCCTACTCCTAAGCTACTTCGGTGGTACACATGGGAGCCATTATTATTATTAAGAAATTTGTGGTAGTGGTTATAATCACAAACAGAATTATCACTGTTGCACACCACTATAGAAAAATTATTCCAATTAGCGCTTTCAAGATTCGCAGCTCATTGTCAGATCGGAAATAACAATAATAGGACTAAACAACTTCTTCATACCACCACTTTCCCTACCGCCCTTACACATTTTTGTAAACAAATCAGATCAGAAATAACAATAATAGGACTAAACAATTTTTGTTTACGAAAACGTGTAGGGGTGGCAGGGCAAGTGGGGGTATGAAGAAGTTGTTTAGTCCTATTATTGTTATTTCTGATCTGACGATGAGCTGTGAAGCTTGAAAGTGCTAATTGGGATAATTTTTCTATAGTGGTGTGCAACAGTGATAATTCTGTTTGATTTTTAATTTGAGCTTTAACTAAGTTTGGAATCTAATAAATGAGAAATACACTATATGGGCGTTGCATAGTTTTAAGCACTTCATCTTATTTGTAGGATTCAGGACCCATTTAATATCAGAGATACCTACTAGAGGGTAATTACCTGATTTTTGTGAATTCTTATGGTTGGATACTATTTCGGAAAGTAATCTGAAATGGCATGCATTTAAAATAACCTAGTGCCAGGGAAAATTGTACACTTAGACCTACATTTCTTATTTTCATGTGTACACATTTTTTTTCTCAGTATAAAAAATGTACTGATTATCTTTAATATCAATAAAAAGTGATAAGATAGAGAGGAAATACACATACATGACATGTGTCCTGATTAGCCACAGTCGGTCATTGAAAACAATTCTTGTATAAACAATATTTCTTTGTTACTTCAATAGCTGATCGTATAGTAGCATAGACATTATCAATCAGATTATTTCAGTAGTTTTACTTTTTCATTCAGAAGAATTAATAAACCTGTTAGCAATTGGTTTGTTCACGTGCTGCTTGAACACTGGGACTGGAATCATTAAAACTAGCTGAAGAATACTGAACAAAAGTGTTTCACATCAAAACACCATTCCCTTCTCTCATGTGGAGAGTGTTATTCGTCTCTAAACAAAAAGGGATGCTTATATTTTCAATTAATGAAGACCAGCATGTAGAATTAATATATACGATGATTGTTCAATAGAAACACGTTAGATTTGCACAGCCGTAACTTCGTCACCATGGCAACGGAATTCATTTGTTTATACTGTCTGTTTAAGTACTAGTGATGCCAAAAATATTTGCAGTTTGCTCTTTCTTAAGTGTTGTGACTGGGTTGAAGCAGTTTTGAGATGCACCAAACGGAAATTTGTAATACTGAACGCCAGTCAGCAAACAAAATCTAAACAAAGCGGACGTGGGCAGTTCCGCTCGCTGCCGGCTGCGTACCGTTTTCGCCCGCATACAACAGAAAATGTGAATTTATATATATTTCAAAATACAAACAGTTCTTGGCTAAATATTCATCCATAATAGTGATTAATTACAGTAAATTGACAGTTCGGCTGTAAAATGTGAACTAATGAAACAGCAAACAGTGTAAGCCACGAGTTGACGCCCCAGGTGTCGAATTTCTACGCATCAACATTGAAGTAGACATTTCAAAATTATTTAAAATACTGGCATTTTTAAATTGAGCTCAAAAAAAAGAAATGTAGAAGTGTGAAAGTGTGCGTGATTGAGTGAATACAAAAAATATAGGCCTAACAAGAAGTGTTGAGTTGCATAATTTTGCTATACGTAGTAGTATTTTGATGTCATAGTTTGCTGATAATCAGTTTCACGCCTTAAGGCGGAATAAGTGTGTTCATGATCTTTTTTATGTTCTCAAAGAAAAATAAATAATATTATATTTTACTTGATTTGCGCATTGTTATTTGTATTTGCTCACCGTTCTCTGCCTGAGTACACTAAACGAATTCCTGGATAATACCTTACACATAATCGTATTCATTTTAATAAACAATTTAATAATTAATTAACCTATAACATCGCATACTAGTAGGCTATCTTGAAGATCAAAGATCATATAAAAAAGTTATAAAAATTTTACGAAAATTGTATGCAAGATGTTAGAAGTTTGTTTATTTTGAGGCTTAGAGAGAACCATAGTAACTCAAGATGATACAGTTTAAACCAATGAAAGCTAAATTATAGGCCTTAGCAACAGACATGTTATAAAAATAATTGAGAATTCCATTATTAGAACTGAACGAGAAAGGATGATATAAAAAAACGAGAGACCAATCTACAATATTTTGAGTGTAATAACAATTAATGTAATTAAAGTTAAATCATTTTAAAAGATCGAATGTTTAGAAGAAGAAGTAAACCATTCTTCGAAAGAAGGAAGCCGATTAACATATGAAGAAATAAATTCAATGTATCCAGGAAGGGAAGTATTTTTGCTAATAACTAAACTGAAGAAGTTACCTTAGTGTCCCAAGTTTACACTTGACAAAGAAACTGTTTACACTTTTTGATTAAAATTATATATTAACTTTCACTTGGAAAATAATTAATAAACAGTCTTATTTTCATGGTAAAAACTATTAATGTATGGTAATATGACCATTTAAAGTGTATTAAACATTGAAAATACGTAGTTCAAAATAACCTAAAGCAACTGAACATTGTAAAGTTAGTAATAAACTCTTGTTAAGACACTCTGTATTTTGGTACTTTTCCGAAGATCATTTTAGTTTATATCGTAGCCAAAAGGACCTAACGTAAAACAGTTTTAAGTGTATCTCATTTAGCAATTATTAAAACGCAAATATTGTATACTCTGGGAAGTGGGAGTAACTGCTGCCATTCTGAGCAAATTTAAAGAACAGCCAGCAAGACTTTGTTAATAATTATATCTTTCTTTTACCAACATTTAATAAGGAGAATAAAGGATTTTAGTTAAATAACACCATATAAAAGGTTTTCTTTTCTTTCCTTAGTTGATAGTTTTATGTATATGATATTACTAGCAAAATACCCATGCTTTGCTACGGAGTTTCACATTGTACGTAATTGTACAATTATTGCTCGCTTAATAGTATAGGATTAGATAGATTGTACAAATTCTCAACTCTTAGTTTGTTTATTTACATTCATAGCAACAGCTATTTATTATTTATTTCGAGAAAATCGTTAGAGCCGTTTCCGAGAAAAAAAAGGACATACATTTATTAATTAATTGAACTTCGAAATTTTCTCGACTATAAGAACCTGCAAACAACGAAGTTTTTCAATTTAAAACAATGATTAAAAACTCAGAACTAAATGTATTCGGGGTTTCCAATAAACTGAGATGTCAACCACTTCGTTTACAAAGTATGCAATTCCCGCGATAAATTTCATTATTTGGTTTTTTGCCCCTTAGGAGTGAAAGTTTTTAAAACCGTTTCTTAGTGAGCACCTAAGACCTATGATGAAGCTACGTTCAAAGTTTCATTGATATCCATTCAGTGGTTTCAGAGATATCATGATCAGTGAGTCAGTCAGTGGTATTTGGCTTATATAGATATCTATATCTAGCCGATTTACCCAGCGTTGCTCGGGTTCATAATTTATTCATAGGCTCATAGGCACCTATTCTTGTTCTAACGTTATATTACTTGTATATTGTATAATCTTCCTTATATTGTTACGTTCGCATTCTCACTGGAGGAATACTCTGTAGCGCACCTGTTTAAGAACATGTCATAAACTGTATTCTTATATCTGGAGAAGAATTCTGTTGCGCGTGATGCTCCTGCTCGATTTCTAACTCTGGGAGAGGGCGAACAGCTAAATTAGTTTTCAATAAAATGTCTACAGTACTTGCACGCACTGCATATTTACTGTCTTTTATATTTCATTGTGTTAATGTTGAAATAAGGCATTTGTTAAATTAGTGTCTCCTAAACTTACTCTAACAATACAATACCTCTATAGATTTCACCATATCAAAGGACCCCCCAAAGGATCGTATCGAAAAAACACTTGTCCTATGTTGGTTCTCCCGTTGCGTAAAATATTTGTGCCAAGTTTGGTTGAAATCGGTCCAGTGGTTTAGGAGGAGATGTGGAAGACCCCAAAGAACCCCATCGAAGAAAAAACTTATCCTATGTTGGTTCTCCCGTTGCGTAAAATATTTGTGCCAAGTTTGGTTGAAATCGGTCCAGTGGTTTAGGAGGAGATGTGGAAGACCCCAAAGGACCCCATCGAAAAAAGCACCTCACCTATGTTGGTTCTCCCGTTGCGTAAAATATTTGTGCCAAGTTTGGTTGAAATCGGTCCAGTGGTTTAGGAGGAGATGTGGAAGACCCCAAAGGACCCCATCGAAAAAAGCACCTCACCTATGTTGGTTCTCCCGTTGCGTAAAATATTTGTGCCAAGTTTGGTTGAAATCGGTCCAGTGGTTTAGGAGGAGATGTGGAACATACATACATACAATAGGGGGGGGTTTGCCCCTTAGGAGTGAAAGTTTTTAAAACCGTTTCTTAGTGAGCACCCAAGACCTATGATGAAGCTATGTTCAAAGTTTCATTGATATCCATTCAGTAGTTTTTGCTGTAAGTTGATTCTATGTGTTAGTCAGGCAAACTTCCCCCCCTTTTTCCTTCTTTAAAGGTCGAATTTCCAAAAATCCCTTCTTAGCGGATACCTACATCACATAAGGAACCTACATGCCAAATTTCAAGTTTCTAGGTGTTATAGTTTCGGAGATTTCGTGATGAATCAGTGAGCCAGTGGTATTTCTCTTTTATATATATATATATATATATATATATATATATATATATATATATATATGATATTATGTACAACATATAATCGAATGTAAATTTTTCATCAACTGGCATTGGTTGGTAACACTCCCGACAAGAAAAGTATGGCACAAGATTTGAATCTGCCTTACTGAGAATTAGTATTCATAGTATTATATTAAATACAAGATATAAAAATTACAAGGAAAGAGAAACCCTTGTGATATATGCAATATTAATTACAGATTAACCAATACATTTTATTTGCAACATACGATTGCAAATTGGCACTCAACAAACATTACCGCGACAACATAATAATCCCTAAAATTACTGAAATTTTGTAATAAAAAACTACATTTTCTTAATGTGTATGTTACAAATTGACTGAACCAACGTGTGGCTAGTAAACCATACGATAGAGATCATTATTTAGTACGTTACAATATTTAAATGTTATGTATATGTTTCCATGTTTAGTAACACTCTAATTTTGTGTTTTATGCCTTACATTTAATATAAATGTATTGTAGGCCTAGTTAACAAAAAATAATTATTTTTTAAAATGTGTGTAATCTTTCTGAACTTTTCCACATATCGGGGAAATTTCTTGAAACAGTCAGGGAAATTAATTTTGAAAATTTTGTGGGAACCCTGTTATAGGAATGGAAGAAGTAACTGAACACCACAGAAATCATTACAAATTTAATAACAGTTTCAATTAACAAATAAAAATAAAACCACTCATACACAATGATTTTCCAAGTTTACAATTGTCCATATACAATAATTAACACTTTACACTTAAGAAAATTAAAATCACAACTTATTCAGTAGGGTTATCCTTTAATATATACCAAAGAATGCTAAAGTTTTTGTTTTCTCTGTCAGTATCTTTCTTTACGGCTCATGTGAACCTGACTGTGTTTATGAATAAGAGTACTAAAGTCTGCCTTTTGAGTCATATACAAACAGCAAGTTATCAGCATTTAAAGACTCATACTCTTGTTTCTTCCCAGTTTAATTCATATTGGTTAGGAGGATACTTTCTGAACATAAATTGGACTGGAGATAGATGAGCCTGTAAGCTATGAAAAAACTGGCCGTCTCATTGGAAGATTGGGGGGGGAATCAATTTTAACAACAACAACAATAATAATCACAATTTTCATAAAATAATCAGAGTAAAGAAGTAGTTGGATGAGTTCTTTTGGAATACCTATAACTTGGCTCACTACAACTAATTAAATAGCAAGGTGTCAGTCTTTTGTGTTGTGTGCGTTGTAACCCCACGTAATACTCCCTTATCATTATCTTCTAAAGCCACCGTTGGGTTCGCCAATTTATTAACACTACAGGAATTACAGGTTCTTTATGCCTCACTCTGGATGCGTCGATTTATAATAAGACAGGTTTTAACTTAATTTATCCCTCTCTTTGTGTACATCAATTTGTAACACTTGTTAATTCTATTTCTATATAAATAAAACACATGGAATGGTATCTGGTAATAATAATAGTAATATTTTAATTTTATTCAAAAATTGATTAGTCCATTTATTGTAATTATTAATATAATTCAGAAATCTCAGGGTCGATTCTCTTCTCTTTTATGTTAATATTATTTTTAGGTCCTTTTGGCTGATATACAGGTTCAGTAATTATAAAGAAAACACAAGTACAGAAAGTACATTACATTACAAACAAGATACTAATGAAATAATATAAATTTAGTAAATATCACTATAATATTGACGACTCGGAACAACAACAATAATAATCACAATTTTCATAAAATAATCAGAGTAAAGAAGTAGTTGGATGAGTTCTTTTGGAATACCTATAACTTGGCTCACTACAACTAATTAAATAGCAAGGTGTCAGTCTTTTGTGTTGTGTGCGTTGTAACCCCACGTAATACTCCCTTATCATTATCTTCTAAAGCCACCGTTGGGTTCGCCAATTTATTAACACTACAGGAATTACAGGTTCTTTATGCCTCACTCTGGATGCGTCGATTTATAACAAGACAGGTTTTAACTTAATTTATCCCTCCCTTTGTGTACATCAATTTGTAACACTTGTTAATTCTATTTCTATATAAATAAAACACATGGAATGGTATCTGGTAATAATAATAGTAATATTGTAATTTTATTCAAAAATTGATATAGTCCATTTATTGTAATTATTAATCTCTGATGAAGCCTTCTATAGGTGAAAGCCGGTTTAGGCTGTAAGGTAAAACTTTACGTTTTTACTTATAAAAAACTTAGTGTTCCGAGTCGTCAATATTATAGTGATATTTAGTTAAGTAACGGACACGTCATGGACAACGAAATCCAAGAAATAAATTTAGTATTAATTATAATAATATACAGACATCACACAATGTTTATCAGTCCAGTTCGGTTTCACACAGCCTCCTGGTCTCAGTGATAAAAAATTCCAGTGTTTTTAGTTTGTTTATGTTGTTGAAATGAAGGAATCCACTTCTTTTGGTGATCAATAAATGTTTATCTTGTCAATTCCGTTGGCCGAAGCCTTCTGATGGAATATTGTGATTGAAGTCCAGTGTCCTGTTATTAAGTTAATCCAAGTGTAGTTGTTCTTTAATGGTAATTTGTTTTCATTTAAAGGTTAGTTTTTCCATAACTTCATTCGTTTTTATTTTATTTAATGTTCTTTCTGGTTGTTGGATCAGTAATGTTTTAAAGGTGATTTATTTATGACGTTTCTTTATTTGCTCAAAATTTATATTCTGTTATAGTTTTATATAGTGTTTTTTACCTTGTATTATATTATTTTTTAATAATATTCATATGTTTTCTGTATAAATATTTAGTTTCTTTTCCCAAAATTCAACCCAACTCCTTCTTGGTTTATTTACCATTATAATAATAATAATAATAATAATAAAATTCTTTTTCTCTCTTTTTGTTTCCTGGATACACATAAATACTCTGGTCATATATGTGCAAATTGAGATTTAGTTGTCATAGGATATTATTTTTATATAATACATTACTTTACCTTTTACATACAAGTTGCTTTTTAGTTATTACATCATAATACTTAATACAATTTACATATTATTTTATCTGACAAAACTATGAACAATTTTAATACCAAATATTATAGTTATTTGTAATTTGACAAACATTTTGGAATAATTTATTATTTACTGAACATAATCATCTAGGCCTATGTTGATTGATTATAATTTTATATTGGAAGACTCATAATCGATCCTGCTTACACTTGTTTTATATTAATTAATTTCTTTAACTATAAACAAACTATTAATTGACAATTATATTCAAATTACTATAATTCCCTTTAGGGCTTAACTGAATGCACACTTTTAAACCATTGTCTGTGTGATTAATATCTATTTAACTTATATAACACAAACACTAATAAAGAAAAAACTAAGTGTTAACGTCTGTATCATCTGCTACTATGGATTAGTAATTAATTTCTTTAAATAATTGTTTATAATTACTACCCACTCACAGTTATTCTTACTTGAATACCAATGTATCTCACATTCTCTTACCCAGTAATTACACTTGACTTATATTACATTTGTATCACATCTTAATTACATTTTACATTTATCTGTAAATCTGTATTGTACTTTATATGCCTTTCTATTTGATTCATTCATTATTCATTAAATTTATTATCATTATTTATTTGTTTATGGACTACTCCAAATTTAACTGGGTACTGTCTATATAGTATAGTAATCTGTCATAGTAATGTCTGTTGTAGGACTTTTGGTTTTTAAATAGGTTCACACTTTTATTTATTATTGTTTTTTACTTCCATATTCCTTAAGGAATGGAAGTATGGTGATGGCAAAAAAAATCATGTTCGAGATTATTGCAGATTCTGATTGTACTACACTCAAAACATGAAAAAAAGTCGTTTTCCGAAAAGTGTCTGTGTGTGTGTCTGTCTGTGTGCCTGTAGATTTTTTTTCTATGGCAAACGATAACTGCCGCAAATTCAAACAGAATCAAATAATTTTTTGCATACAGCCCTGATTTGTAGAGTACTCACGACCTATTGTTTTTGGTGAAGATCGGTTGAGGGAAAGGGGTAGTTTACCTGCAACAGTTTTTTTTTATCAAGGGAAATTTTTTTTTTTTGGCAAACGATAACAGCCGCAAATTCAAACAGAATCAAATAATGTTTCGCATACAGCCCTGAATTGTAGAGTTCTCAAGACCTATTGTTTTTGGTGAAGATCGGTTAAGGGAAAGGGGTAGTTTACCTGTATCGTTTTATGTTTTAACAAGGGTATTTCCTATGGCAAACGATAACAGCCGCAAGTTCAAACAGAATCAAAAGATTATTTGCATACAGCCCTAAATTGTAGAGTTCTCAAGACCTATTGTTTTTGGTGAAGATCGGTTAAGGGAAAGGGGTAGTTTACCTACAACGTTTTTTTAACAAGGGTATTTTCTATGGCAAACGATAACAGCCGCAAATTCAAACAGAATCAAATAATTTTCTGCATACAGCCCTGATTTGTAGAGTACTCAAGACCTATTGTTTTTGGTGAAGATCGGTTGAGGGGAAGGGGTAGTTTACCTGCAACGTTTTTTATCAAGCGTATTTTCTATGGCAAACGATAACTGCCGCAAATTCAAACAGAATCAAATAATTTTTTGCATACGTCCCTGAATTGTAGAGGTCTCAAGGCCTTTAGATTTTGGTGAAGATCGGTTAAGGGGAAGGGGTAGTTTACCTGCAACCTTTTACGTTTTAACAAGAGTAAAGTACTTGAAAATTCATTTAAACTTTTTCAAACATTGGTAATTGTTGAAAATAAAATAATTTTGTTGCCAGGCAATAAAATTATAATTTTTTCATTTTAATGTAAATCTGTACATAGTATAAAGTAAAGTCGGTCCGTTTTCTCTCTGTGTTTGAAATCGCTAATCTCAGGAAGTACTGAACGGATTTTATTCGAGTTTTCGCCAATAGATAGAGTGTCTATCGAGGAACGTTTATGTGTATAATTAATACATATATGTTGTACATTAGCTTAGCTATCACGGTTTATGTCAAGTAAGTGGTATAGTTTACATCTTATATATAAAATGAATGTTTCTTTGTTTGTCGTCCCGTATGCGTTCCTATACCATTCATCCGATTGCGATGAAACTTCGGTGAGTTGTTGTGCGCACGTCCGCGAAGGTTTCTTCCACATCTCCTCCTAAACCACTGTACCGATTTCAACCAAACTTGGCACAAATATTTTACGCAACGGGAGAACCAACATAGGATAGGTGTTTTTTCGATGGGGTCCTTTTGAGGGTTCTTTGGGGTCTTCCACATCGCCTCCTAAACCACTGGACCGATTTCAACCAAACTTGGCACAAATATTTTACGCAAAGGGAGAACCAACATAGGACAAGTGTTTTTTCGATACGATCCTTTGGGGGGTCCTTTGGGGTCTTCCACGTCTCCACCTAACCCATTGGACCGATTTCAACCAAACTTGGCACAAATATTTTACGCAACGGGAGAGCCAACATAGGACAGGTGTTTTTTTCGATACGATCCTCTGGGGGGTTCTTTGCGGTCTTAAAAAACTATTAGATCTGGTTACTATGGCAACCCAATAGAATAGATTCTGTTCTAAATATATTATCGCATTAAATTGAAGACCACGCGAACGAAGTTGTGGGCAACAGCTATTTATTTTTAAGAAGCCTACTTTAATTAAACTTTATTAATTAAACTAACATTTTCATTACGTACAACGTGAAACTCCGTAGCGAAGCACGGGTATTCTGCTAGTCATGTATAAGAGAAAATATATCGTGCGTGGCAGGCAAGCATATCTCAGTTATGTACTGTTTACGTTTCCATTTTATTATTATCACTACCGCAATAAAAAGGCAGGGAAGACACACACACACACACACACACACACACACACACACACACACACACACACAATTCGGGTTATTTCTGGCCTTTCTGGCCTCATTCATGTTTATTTTCTTACATTTGCACGGTTTTTAAATGGAAAGTGCCGAACCCATACCAACATAACGCATGCAAGCCGAAAAAGTGTCCAGCGTGGATAGCGATTTGCTTCCTGTGGATCGCTGGGCAGTGTAACTGCACGTGTTTACAGAGGAACGATTCATAGACAGACTTTTCGTCTTTAGGGAATGAACCCTCTGCAAGATGCTGAGGGTCCATGAGTGACTTCGGAGCGCTCCTTCTTTTCCGCGTGTTTGTTCTGTGAAACGTACACTGTAGATTCGCAGATTTATTCTAAGCAACGCTCAATAGGAAATGTTGAAAATTTTTGTCCACGGTGAACCCTCATACACACTAAACCTGCTCTGATGTTTTAATTACGGACATCATAATATTAAAACTTTGGAAACTTGAGCACTACTTAATGGAGATCAATCTTTAACTTATACAAGCCATTAATTTTATGCATATTTTTTATATATATATATGTGTACAACGTTATCGGCAACAAAGAAGTAGTTTTTGTTAAAATTCCTTCCCGGGATATTTGGCCGTAGTCCAATGTTTTCTACAAAACCAGACGTTTCGGCAATGCCATTGACTTCCATCATCAGTGAAAATCGAGTGCGATAACGTGAGGTGGTATATGTTAGTGACCACAGTACTGTGGTTAAGGCTGAAGCAGTAAGTAGAAAGAAGTAGTTTCTATGGTAATATTTCATTTCGAAAATGATTTTAAAAATAAATCTTAGAATATGGAAGTCATGTATGGTTCTCCATACCGATATTTACTTCCATATTCCTTAAGGAATGGAAGTATGGTGATGGCAAAAAAAATCGTGTTCGAGATTATTGCAGATTCTGATTGTACTACACTCAAAACATGAAAAAAAGTCGTTTTCCGAAAAGTGTCTGTGTGTGTGTCTGTCTGTCTGTGTGTCTGTCTGTAGATTTTTTTTCTATGGCAAACGATAACTGCCGCAAATTCAAACAAAATCAAATAATTTTTTGCATACAGCCCTGATTTGTAGAGTACCCAAGACCTATTGTTTTTGGTGAAGATCGGTTGAGGGGAAGGGGTAGTTTACCTGCAACGTTTTTTATCAAGCGTATTTTCTATGGCAAACGATATAACTGCCGCAAATTCAAACAGAATCAAATAATTTTTTGCATACAGCCCTGATTTGTAGAGTACTCGCGACCTGTTGTTTTTGGTGAAGATCGGTTGAGGGGAAGGGGTAGTTTACCTGCAACGGTTTTTTTTATCAAGGGAAATTTTTTTTTTTTTGGCAAACGATAACAGCCGCAAATTCAAACAGAATCAAATAATATTTCGCATACAGCCCTGAATTGTAGAGTTCTCAAGACCTTTTGTTTTTGGTGAAGATCGGTTAAGGGAAAGGGGTAGTTTACCTACAACGTTTTTTTAACAAGGGTATTTTCTATGGCAAACGATAACAGCCGCAAATTCAAACAGAATCAAATAATTTTCTGCATACAGCCCTGATTTGTAGAGTACTCAAGACCTTTTGTTTTTGGTGCAGATCGGTTGAGGGGAAGGGGTGGTTTACCTGCAACGTTTTTTATCAAGCGTATTTTCTATGGCAAACGATAACTGCCGCAAATTCAAACAGAATCAAATAATTTTTTGCATACTTCAGTGAATTGTAGAGGACTCAAGGCCTTTAGATTTTGGTGAAGATCAGTTAAGGGGAAGGGGTAGTTTACCTGCAACCTTTTACGTTTTAACAAGAGTAAAGTACTTGAAAATTCATTTAAACTTTTTCAAACAATGGTAATTGTTGAAAATAAAATAATTTTGTTGCCAGGCAATCTGAAAATTTCAGATTTTGTACCACAAAATCTGAAAAGATTATACGATAGTTTATGAAATGGTTAATAATACGTCAGTGGAAGGTGTAATGAGAAATTAGCAGAAATGGAAACCTGGGGAATGTTAACTGTTCTGTAGATACAATTTTGTCAGAATGTTTGGAAATGATCATCAACATTGAAGAAAAAGTAAGCATATTAAGAAACATATGTAAATACTTATTATAAAAAAATAATGTTTGTTTTTTGATAAAGTCATTTTGATTATAAAATATAAATATTTACAAAAAAAGAATTTTCAGTTTTCAAAATTTAAATATATTTTTATAAAACAATGGGTTCTTCATTGAGGTGGGGACCATGTCACTCACTCCATCTCAAGCCTCCTCTCCCATTTTGCAGAAAAAGAGGACCCTGTCAAGGCTGATACTTTGACGACAGTGACAGGGCTTTCCACCAAATTCAGCAGAGTGACAGGTAGGCCCAACTCTGATTGGCTCCTCAGATTTCCGCAGCGTTAGTAGGTTCTATGAAAATATTTTATTTCAAAAATGATTTTAAATATAAATCTTAGATATGTTTTATAAATCTCATGTTTTATGTTTTAACATGGGTAATTTTTTATATGACGAACCATAACTGCCGTAAATTCAAACAGAATCAAATAATTTTTTACATATGTGCCTGAGCTATAGAGAACTCAATGTCTGTTGATTTTGGTGAAGATCGGTTACGGGGAAAGGGCAGTTTACCTGAAACATTTTTTGTTGTAACATGAGTAAAGTACTTATTTTGATAAAGTATCCTGATAAGATCTTAATAATCCACTGTAGAAACGTAGATGAAATATCTATAAATGAAGAGGCTAGTTGAACGGGCTGGGGGTAATTTTCTATAAATCAAAATTATAGTTGAAGGGGGAGGGGATAATATTTTTTATATGTGTACTACGTTATTGGCAAGAAAGAAGTATTTTTTTGTTAAAATTCCTTCCCTGGGTGTTTGGCTGAAAATGATTTTAAATATAAATCTTAGAATACGGAAGTCATGTATGGTTCTCCATACTGATATTTTCTTTCAAATTATTGTGATTTCGATTTATTTAGATAACTTGTTGTTATTGCTTGCTGATGTATTCAACAGTTGAAGTGTATGATATTATGGTATTAATATTGCTTGGTGATAAGATTGACATTTATTAAACAAATTCTTCATTATTATAGGCAAACTGAAACCTACCTTTCTTATCGATACCAATTATTTTCTTCTTTATCTCTGGAGTTTATTTATTTGTATTGGTGGCTTTAACGAATTGTAATTCTTGAGTTTTCTCTTGGTTCATTGTATATTTTATTTATATATTCCATTCTTTTATTCACATTGATTCCATACTAATGTTAAATGATTCCCCCTATATTAATATGGTATTATGAATGAATATCGGCGTTGAGTGGCCCTTTTACATCCAATTGCTCATCCAAACATTCACATACCTGGTACAGTGCACTTTGGCTGCTGCCCATAAAATAATTCTAGAGTGGCGCCTTAGCCTTCTACACTCTATAAATAAAATAATTATAAATCTTATCATTATACCCATCATTGGAATCTTTTATCTTCTGAATATTTTTTCTTATTCTACCTTGCCTTCCAATAACTCCATTTATTTATTATATTTAATATTACTGTTGGTATATTTCTTAAGTAGATTTCTTAATCTTTTATATAACTTCACTTCAGAGTTCAATGATTTATTAGCCTTAATGTCATTCACCTTTGTTATTCAATACCTCTTGTAATATAGTAGTTTTAATTATCCTTCTATTATTCTATCTGTTTTTATACTGCAACTCTTCTTCAGCAAGTTCATTTTCTAATTAGTTTATTAAATTTCTCTTAGGCCTATTGTCATTAATATTGCGCCCCATTATTATTATTAAATTACTATATGTATTATTTATGCTTGATTTAATAAGATGTGCTTATTTCTTTTAGAATTTTGGTGTTGTTACAATGTGCATGCATAGTATCATGATTACAACATAATTATTTTTTGCTATCCCTTGTTAGTTCATGTTTTATTTCTATTCGACAAATTTTGGATAATTTTGTTGAAATCCATGGAGATCACAATCTGACTCCGTGCTCAACTTCAAAAGTGTCATTATAAAATCATAAAAGCCATACAAGAGTATGTGCAAAAGCTATGGAAAACCATCGTGTGGTCAGAGAAGAAAACTAACAATTCTGGATGCTGAGGAGAATGATACTGCCAAGTAAGATATATTCTGTGTGTCGATTCTGTTACGTTTCTGTATGACTGCATGATTTCACTACAAAAGTGTGTGGTGTACTCAGAAACATGGATTTCTTTTTTGTCTAATTGTTTGAAACAGACAGGCATAACCAATTATATTGAGAATTTTTTTATTTAATCCGACTGGAACACAGTATCACATATTCTGTGACTTGCAATCACTTTTTTATTTTACGTTTTTTATTTATTTATTAGTTCCAAAATGAAAACATTTTAGTTATCTCACACAAAACGCAATGAAATCATTAAATATTTTCAAGTGAAATGGTAATAATTGTATCTGTACAGTAAATAGATGAGTGATTGAGAACGACTCTGTCCTTTCATGACCTCAGTGAAACCATGCAAATTCATGGAGTTTACACATTTAACAAGAGATAATATAATACAATACACATATATTACAAAAATTGCTAATAATTATTTCCTTAAAAAATTAAATCATATTATGAGTTTATCACAGTAATCGCGCAGTGTTTAAAATTAGACTATTGTTATGAATCTAATAAGCTTGGGTCAAAGCCTTCCTGTTTCATCTTTAGTTTGACTGCTTCCACGGGTACTCCAAACTGAATCATCTTATAAAATCGTAACAATTCTGGGTTCTGATTTACTGCTGGAGATTCTTGTTCTACTGTACTGTTTTCTTCTGCAGAGACATCTGGTTGTGTTGGCTGTAACAGAAATAAAAATACAAATGTAGAACACAACTTCTGCATTAACAGCTCAAATGGTGGAAATACAACTCTGCCACATTGTGCTATACTACCGTGTGTTCCACCAGTAGCAGCTTGCAACAGTCTAATGATACAGACCATTGTTTACATCAGAAGTTTTAAAAGTTTGCAGTTATGAAAAATTTGTTCTCTTTTATGGTACCATTTTTAATTTGATTAAGAAACTTGTGGTGGGTCAGTAGACCAGTGAGTATGGCACCTGGCTACTAATGTAGAGGTCCCGGGTTCGATTCCCGGGCCCGCACCATAAAATCAAGGTGCGTTTTTAAGCCCCCAGGTCGACTCAGCCTGTCGAAAATGAGTACCTGGGATAACATTCTGGGGATAATAATGGGCGGTTGAAGCACAGTGCTGGCCACACTGGCTTCCTTGTATGCCGTATGGCTCACATTAGGCAGCCTACCCTGCCTACTCCTAAGCTACTTCGGTGGTACACATGGGAGCCATTATTATTATTAAGAAACTTGTGGTAGTGGTTATAATCACAAACAGAATTATCACTGTTGCACACCACTATAGAAAACTTATTCCAATTAGCGCTTTCAAGATTCCCAGCTCATTGTCAGATCGGAAATAACAATAATAGGACTAAACAAATTCTTGTAAAGGGGCAAAAGGAGGGGTAAAACAAATTTTAAAATATGATTTGAATATTCTCAATTTCATGTCGCCCATGTGTAGCATCGAGACGGGTGTGAATTGGCATTGGAATTTGCAGTTTGCAACAAGGGGGCGCACGCGCTTTCAACTGCGCACACAGTCGGCCAAGTTTCTCACGCTAATGGCACGAACTGGTACATTCTTTCTGGCCCGGCGCGCGGAAAACAAAGGCAGTCGGCAATATACACACACACTGAGCGGACGTAAGTGAAGCGTGGCCTCGGGAATACTTTGTCTGGTAGGTGTAAATGTAGTAAAAGGCCTACCAGACACTGCAAAATGCTACAACAGTTGTAAATAATGAAACAAAACCGTAACGACAGTTTAATGTGGTCGAATTGACGATAAAAGTGAAAGTGAACAGCGTGATGGTGAAACAATTTGGATAGCGAGAGAAGTTAAGTACAGTGAGAAAATACATTTAGTTGTTGGTCAACAGATTATAAATAAATCTTAAATATAAAGAGCTAAATAATTAACAAGGGTTTAACATATATATATATTATAATGATTCATAATAGCGTCCTATCTGAGCGTAAGAAAGTGTAAGAAAGTTATATGAAAGTGTAAGACTGTACGAGTATAGCAGCATAAGCAAGAGAGAGAGCGTACAATCACAGCCATCTCACTCTAATCTCGTCACAGCGACGTCCGCTACTGGTACGAACATGAAATTTTACTCAATTCAAATTATCAGTTCAACCTGCAATAACTTCCAAACTAATAAATATAGGGCAATTCTGAAAACAGCATTGTGTTCAGCAAGTAAAGCTTTATAAGTAGCCGCAATCCCAGTTAATATAATTAACAATTGAAGAAGTTATACGGAAGACGAACGCCAAAAGGAATAACAAGAGAATTATGCTACGTAGGAATTAGGTGTTCACACACACACACACACACACACACACACACACACACACACACACACACACACACACACACACACACACACACACACACACACACACACACACACACACAGACCTAAGCAACAATATTCTGTGGTCAGATCTTTGAAAACACATTTGCAAAATACCTGAAATCAATCAATTTGCAAACACAGGAAGTACGATTTTGACTAGAAATTCTCTGCCGTTTCAAACCTGTCATGGGGTGTTTGCTCGACCTGTTCGAGATTGTCGAGACTGGAAAAACGTATGATTTATTTGAACAACCAATCAGAAGCCCGTATTTAAAACAGACGCCAACTCAAACCGAGGGGTAGTGTTACTCTTCGATCGAATCTTCAATGCGCTAGTCGTGTATAAATTACGTGCAGAAATTTTTCAAACACGCAAAATTGTATTTAAGTGCAGAATTCGAGAAGTAGTCCACAGTGAAGATGAACTAGTACCGTTCAACAACTCTCGCTGTGTAAAACAACATTTATTAATTTAATTAATTAATTAATTAATATTCAGCCGTGAAGTGACCTGAGCTACAGCATCTGTAATTTCCAGAGCATCTTTCTACCGGTTTGATCAACATCTTTTCTTCTGGGCGAAACCATCGAAAGGAGGACCTCTACAGATTCCTATCTTCGGTCGACGCATCAAACAGTAAGAAATAGATTCATTGATCAATGAAATAAGCACTAAACAAATAATAAAAAGCAATAAACAATTTTTAAAAGACACTAAGAATCACACACTTTGTATTTAATGTGTAAGATTAGTCATAACATAGAATAGGAGTGTAGAATGGAAAGTGAGGTGTAGTAGTGGACGTACAAATTATTGTAGATCTGTTCTTTAGCACTGGTTTGGGAGATATCAACCTCTTAATTAAACCAGATAAGAGCAATAGGTCGTTTGAACGTCTTAATCTTTACTTTTCACACACACTCGTTAATTAAAAGTGTTAGGGTAGCAATAAGTACTACAATTAACATTTTCAAGAAGTTTAAAAATAATTAAAACGTTAATTAAACATAATCAAGCCAATTTTAAAGTGTTATTTGTAATGATTCCCCTTGAAAACCACAATCACTGAACGAATCCTGAGAAATTAGTGTCTCTATGCCCTGAGCTAAGCTGGAACCGTGTCATTGGTATCTGGGATTTGTTCTGGCGCCCAGGTAAAGTAATCTCACGGGTAAGTAACGTTTTATCTATCATTCAAAATATTAGATAAGAGTGTTAGATAAAAGATGTTGTAATATATAAATTTGGTATACCATAAATGTGTAAACAGAATGTGTGTGTGTGTGTGTGGGTAAAGTACTGGCTCGTAGAAAATAAGGTTATAGCTTATGGTAGTTTTTTTAATAGTATTTAGAGAGAGAGAGAGAGAGAGAGAGAGAGAGAGAGAGAGAGAGAGAGAGAGAGAGAGAGAGAGAGAGATTTCGAGTTTGACTAAAAAGAAAATAAAACAAGATTTGATCTGATAAATAATGTGTTAGGCTTAGTCATTTCGCCTGTTACCATTTCCTAGTGTTCTGTGCTGAAAAATTCGTCTAACGTTTCCGCGAATCTTCTGAATTGGGGGGAAGTCAGATTGCAAAATTATCCCATTTTAATTAAGGTGGAGTGTAAAGGTTTCCATATCTGTCCTGTAAAGATATTGGTGGCGACTCTGGACTTCTGGTTGGAAATTATAAAAAGGTAAGTCAGCGAAAAAAGATCGCAGGTAAGGTTCTGGCAGTTTTATTTAATTTATTTATTTCGAATTAGTTTGTTTCTTAACAATTGGCGACTCGCTGCCAGGATCCTGGTATAACTTTATACGAGGTAGACCTATTTTAAGCACAGAAAATAGGATTTGGGTAACGACGTAAGTTGTGAAATTACCGTATATTTACGTTGAACTAGGTTATGTTTTGGTAGCGTAACGCGCTTGGGAAATTATTGTGTTTACTTTTATATTTGGATAACTAGTTTATGTGTGGGTATTTTGATTTAAACTGAATAATTAGTGTGTGTTAGAAGGGTTATAGTGGGCGTTATACAAAGAGTATATTATAAATAAATTTTTTGAACATGGCCGAGGCACAAGAAAATAATGTGAGTGGATCAGGGGAGGCATAGGAATTCGTAGACAAGTTTATGAGTATTTGGAGGAGAATGACTGATGATGATAAGCGTAGATTAAATGATCAGCTGAGACAAATGGAGGAACAAAAAACGGGATTATTCGCTCCTTGGAAAGAGTGTAGTGATAACACTATTAGTGATGATAAAAAACGAGCCAAAGAGTCAACAGGACAAACGGAAGAGGGTAAACAAGAAAGTAAAATAGTAGAAAATGGTAGTCATGAGATCAAAAGTGATAACGGTGACACAATTGAAAATGTAGCGATAGAGAGTGATACGTGGAATGATAGTGGAGGTAGTAATGATGATACGTTTACAGAAAATAGTGCTAGTTTAAGTGCAGTGAAGATAACAAACGAGGTAGGTGAGGTGAATATAAGTGATAATCAGAAAGAGGTTAGTTTAAGTGCAAACAAGGCGCTAATTGACGAGGTAAGTGGAAATAATAGTGACAACTATAATTATAAGGGGGAAATAATTACGAATCATAATGGGGTCAGTTTAAATGTAAAACAGGTGGCAGTAAACAAGGTGAGTAATAATGTTAGTTATGATAACGTTAACAAGAGTGAAATATTATTGAATAAAAATATTGGAGATATCTTGAGTAATAGTGGTGGTGATAATGAGAGTAGAAAGTTAGTTGGCGTTAGTAATGGAGTAGTAATTAGTGTTGATGAATTGGAGAAAGAGTGGGAAGAGAAGTTAGGTGAGTATGGAGGGCAGAGGGCAAATTTTCCCCATGGTATAAGTGGAGTAAAGACTCCACATGTGTTTTATGAGGACGAAGGTTCCTCCAGTGGTTATGTGGGAGACATGGTGTCTCCAAAGGGTCCCTTAAGTTTTCGTGGTGATGTATCTGGTAAAGCCAGGAAGTATTTGAGTGATTTTATGTTGCCCTTTACATGGAATGAGATAGTTCGGGGGGGGGGGGTTGTGAGAGGTATTGTGATGAGAGAGAGAGAAAGAGAGAGATAGAGATTTTTGAGATTAATAGAGGTTATGAAATGTTAGTGCAGAGTTTAGATATTGAGAGAGGAGAGAAAATTGACTTACCTTGTGAAATAGAGATGGATGATTATTTTGATGATACGGTTGTAAATGATGAAAACTTACCTGATGTTGTGATGGATATAGTGGAGGAATATGCTAATAGAATGTACCTTATGTTAAACAATGATACTGACGGAGACAGAACTAAAATCACCAATGTAGACGGGCTTTATGAATTAACGGGAGACAAAAATGTAGTTAATTATTGTGGTAATATAATTAACGAAAGTAGTCATTACAATAATAATTATAATGTAATGTATGTAGATAAAAATGACATGTTATAAATACATCAGGTTAATATATGATGATGGGGGTTAAATAAAAAATTCAGTGAATGGACATTTTAAATATTTTAGTTTATGGTAATGACCTAGCTAACTTATGAAATGAGGTGTGGTAAACAGAAAAATTAATGACAAGAGATTGTAAATAAATTGATAGTGAAATTAATTGTGTCTATGTTGTAAAGTGTGCTTTATGTACACAATGTGTATGTAGTAGAAATTGATGTAATAATAATAATAATAATATTTTGGCCGATTAAATAAATAATGGGAATAATTACGAAGGTGATAATAAATGAATTGTAATTGTTTTGGAGTAAGGTAATTAAAATAATTTGTGTTTTGAACAATCGACTGAATTAAAGAATTTGAGATTAATTAATTAATTAATGTTGTATAATTGAATTTTGCTAATGAATTTAAATGATTTAAACTTGATAATAAATAATGAATGAATAAATGTAAAATGTAGTTAGTTGTGGAATCATATTCTTGTTATAATGTTTCAGAAGGTACATATGATTGTACATGATCTGGTGGTGATATTTGTTTATAATTTTGTGTCAATAACAGGAATCATCTGTTTGAGTGATGTACTGTAAGTATGAATTTTATAATACAAGTAATTAATGTAAAATGTTGTAAAATGTTTGGGTGACAATAATTATTTCAGTAAGACATTTGAGTCAGTCAAGTTAATTTTAAATGGGTGTTAGACGAAATAAGAATTTTGGGGAAGAAAAGTAATACAGCTGGGTTGATAGTAGGGACACGGTAGTGATAGTGTATACATGTAGAGCAATGAGAGTGATATAATTGGAGAGTAAATAATGATGGTGATATTTTGTAAAGAGGGTGGTGTGGTAAGGAGTCCTTAACGGCAGGCATTATGGCGGGAGGGAATAGTTTTAAATGGGGTTTGGCGGAGTTACCTGGGAAGGAACTAGGAACTAATAAGGGAATGAGTATAAGGGAGGGTACACACATCCTAGGTACAAAGAGGGTATAAGATATTTTATTATAAGAGGAGAATAAATTGAGGTAAGTGGAATTAGTGTAGAAGGGGGTTATTATGGAGAGATTGGTGTCACCCTATGTAAATCTGTTAGTGATTGTTAGAAAGGAAGAAGGGGGTAAGGTTATATTTAAATACCCATTTGTAAATCGAATTATTATGAATAACTAAGAATCACCCAAACCCACTAATGACCAAAATGTTAAATAAAAGAAAATTCATAGTAGAAAGGTAATAAGAAATGAAATGTGATTTAACATGAATGTTAATAATAAATTTGAATTTTTATAGAATTAAATGGTACAATAATGAATAATTAGAGGTTTGATATAAAAGAGTTGATGGAAATGATAATAGTAGTGTTTATAATTTTTGTACAAATTATTTAAATGTGAATTGTTTGGTTATGTTAGAGTGTAAGAATTATAAACATATGTTGTGTATTTTTCATGGTATAGATTTGTGTAGTGTATCTAGGGTAAGGTCATTCACCTGACCCAGAGAGATCAGCTGATGACTGATGTCAGAGACATGATAGGTTTTTAGTAATTGACTCATGGATTCTTTTGTCAGTTAATGTAACTGAATAATTTTGTTTTGTGAGAAATTGATAAAAGAAATATTTTTGGAAATTAAAGTTTTTTTGGAAAAAAAATTTTCTATTCTTGGCAGTAAAAAATTTTAGGTTAAATTTTACATTTCAATATAAGTAGAGAAGAGGTCAGCTGATTCATGATGTGTATTTTAGGTTATCTTTGTAATCAAGTGTAGCTGTTTTTGAATTTATGGTAGAAATAAGTGGTATATTTTTATTTGTTTATTATGATTGCGAGCATCTAATTAGTAAGAGTAGACATAAAATAAATACATTTGAAGAATTTTGGAATTTTAAAGAAAATTATAATTAAAGTGATTAATTAAAGTAAATAAAATGAATCATCTTAAAGGGGAATCTTTGATAAGGGATTTGGGTTTATTGCTTTATTGAACAAAATTTACATAATTGAGTTGATTTGAGACTGTAACATCAAACCAATTAAATTGAGAAATGAAACTGAAAATAAAATAGAAATTATTTTTGGAATTGGACACCAAGAAGTAGAATGTAAATGTGTATTTAATGTAATAATGAGTATGTATTCAACCAGTACTTTGCTAAAAGGCGAGCCAGTATGTATGTAAGGGGAGACATATCGGTTGAGGATCTGGTATGGTATAAGGACAGTTTTGATTTTTTGATGGAATGAGTTGAGGTTAGGTGGTACTACGGTGAGTATCTGTCCGATGTTATGGTGTTGGGATCTCGGACAGAGAAGTCCAGTAATGTCGTTCAGGTGCAGCCATAGTCACCGAGCTAGGGGGGTAATTTACCCATGACGTGTTTAGAAATTAACGGGGGGTTGTTGGTGCCATATCCTCACCGATCCTCTTAGGTTAGGCAATGAGAGTTTTTATGCTCTTGGGCATAAAACCTCTCATTGGGGGGGGGGGTTGTAATACACTTTTAAATATAGGCCATATATCACTACTATTTTGTTTCTACTTTGCACACTACGAGCATGTATAAAGTAAGAGTTTATCAAATTAAATTATTCAATAACAAAATTAATATTTATCACATATCAAATTTTAACAATAAGATATCACACTTACTTTCGTGTACCGACTCTTTAGAATTATCCCAGGGTGCCAGTAATAAATAAACACAATTTAGTTGTTATTAATTAAATTTTTTAATACCAGTTGTATTTAAATATTACAAATTTATCATTCAGTACTTTATTCATTTACTCTCAAATTTATTAGTGTTTATTTCTAAGCAATGGGTCCTTAGAC
The DNA here is from genome assembly GCA_034769895.1 of Magicicada septendecula. Taxonomy (NCBI): domain Eukaryota; kingdom Metazoa; phylum Arthropoda; class Insecta; order Hemiptera; family Cicadidae; genus Magicicada; species Magicicada septendecula. Next base: position 407,591,315 of record CM068375.1, read on the forward strand.
TGATTGAGTCACCAAAACAAGATTGACATATATTTGATATTAATAAGCAATATAAAATGATTGTTCATTGTTGTTAATTATGTGTCTGTTGGATTACTCTGCGATGTGGTTTCCAGGCTGGTGATCAGAAGTTATCCGTTGAATAATTATCCTAGTCAGGTCGCACAAGTTACACTGGTTTCACAAGTATTACACCATTCACTCAACTTGCTTAGTGATAATTACACAGGTGCTGTATACTAATACACTTGTAGAAAACACAGTATTTCATTACCAAAGCTAAGTGCGTCTAACACCATATTAATAACTGCTTATTGATCGACCGTCCCGCACCATGACGTTTCACACATTTAAATCGCTATGTAACTCGACTTTTTAAACGGTTGTTATATTAATTAAACTTAGATATGTTACTCGGTTTTACGTTGATCTTCTTATGAACATTTATTAAGTGTTGATGATTCTAACTTCCACACAGATTACTATCGTGTTACCGTGACTGACTTACGTGGCGATTGAAATATACTTAATAAAATTCCTGAGAACTTATTATTACAACTAATATGATTCTTAGTGTTGTAATTTTCCCGTAAACTAAAATAAATACTGTATTACGAGTCTAATATCTGTAATCTCTCCGTTGACTGCCTCAACTTCTTACACTCCGTATTTTTATATTTTGCTAAAACTACCCTCACTCAATATCGACAAACTACATGCCTATTGGTCTGACTTACCGCTAAATTCAAAACTACCCAATCTGTTTAACGGAACAGCCCGCGTAAAAAATGACGCTATCCGCTATTCGTCCACAAAATGCACGTGAACACGTGGTATGAAACTTCGCGTCACCTTCCATTTCACACATACGCCCTCTTTCTAAAATATAGCTCCTTTTGTTAGATGCACTTAACTTTTACAACCTTAGTAAATGTTTCGTACACCCTAGCAAACAATACAGTTTTATGACGGTCCGACCCGCCTGTGACAATTTGTAAGTTTTTAGCCGACTTACTGGCGTCAACGCAAGGTCGTCTTTTGAATATCTATCGCTCTTTACTACATATTTTAATGTTTTCTTACTTCTAAAGAAAACCACCGCTTTCTATAAATTTACATTTCTCCCTGTGTACCATATGACTTTGTCCCCGTAAAATTGTTGAGAATACAATTTTCCGTGATATCGTCCCCCGATAGAATCATATCAAAATTTTAATAGAATTTGGTATTGATTCTATTGATGCGTCCCTAATCCCTTGCTAAAATTTTATATTACTAACAATAATTTGTTTAACCCTTGCTATAATCTAGATTTGTTTATACATCACATTATATTAATTACTTTTAATTTATTTAACACAACATGGTAATATTAGTTAGTTTACGATCTGTTGTTATACCCTAAGTGTCAACAGCATTTCAAGGTTTGTTTACAAACAGACTCTCCGTCCCACCCTTGACAAACTGGTCAAACGACTACTTTTAAAATATTTTGCTTTACTCTCCCTTTCATCTCAACACATGTTACAATGACATTTTCCCCTAACATCTGTTTACGTTCTACTTCCCTCAACTTACTCTTACAATGTAGTACATTCATAATAACTACGCTAATATCTTTTGGAATCCTTATACAATTTAATAATTAACAATGATTATCTTATTTATTACACCAGTATTCGAATCTTACAATTATTACATATGTAGACGTTGTGTGCTATTACAATCTGTTTAGTATCTATGTAGTATCAGTGTTCATGTGTGTAGTAATGGGTCTTTGCTCATAATACGGTTTTAATTGTCGTATATTAAAATTTCCTCTGATACATCCTGGTCGTCGTGCGTCTTCTAGCTGGTAGGTTGCTGTTCCGAGTTCCTTTGTTATTTTATATGGTCCTTCAAATAAATTGCAAAATTTCCCTATTATCTACTTGTTAATATCTGAGATTGGATATGCGCATAGCAACACCTTATCTCCTATTTGGAATTTTGAAATCTGATGAGCAGCGTTGATTCGATTTGTCCTTTTTTTCTCCCTTTTCTTTTATGCGTAAGTAAATATTATGATAAGTAATTGGTTGGCTTGTCGGCATCATTTCCTTGTCAAGATATTTGGTCCAGTCCCGCTCCGGTTTTCTTCCCCACTGTGCCTCGTACGGGGTGGTTTCAATTGTCTCATGGTATGTTTGATTTATACATGCTTCAACTAGATTAAGAAATTGTGCCCACTTTGTGTGTCTTTCGGATGTCAATGCCCTAAACATGTTGCCTAATTGTCGATTGATCCTTTCGGCCAAATTAGTGCACGGATTGCGAACAGCGGTATATTTTGGTTTAATACCCATCTCCGTCAATGCTGTGAACCATCGTTGGCTGGTGAACTGGGTACCGTTGTCAGTCAGCATTGCTGATGGCCTTCCCATTTCTTCACAATACAATTTAATTTTATTTATAGTGGCGGTCGTGGTGGCTTGCCTTAATTTATATAATTTTACATATTTGGTGAAGTTGTCAATCACAGTGAGTATGTACCTGACCTTGCCCGTGGATACCGGTAATGGTCCATAGTAGTCAATACTAACTAGTTCACTCTTGTTTTGGGGTATGACAGGCTGCGTTTCGCCTACCATTCGTTTAAAATGGTCCTTGCTTTTCTGGCATATTTGACAAGTTTTCGTAATTAATTTGGTAATCTTATTAACTGAGTTCCCCGTGAAATTTTCTTTGAACAGTTGATATGTACGACGATTTCCCACATGACTGTATGCCTGATGTAGTTCAGCAATCATATTGTGGCAAAGCTCATTGGTCAACATAAGTTTCCATATCCCTTTTTCGCTTCGGTATAATTTGTCATTGTGCCAACTGTATTTTTGGGCAAGTTTATGTTGTTTATTGGCTCGTATTACGTCAATAATTTGCTTCAATTTCGTGTCGGCTAGTTGGTAACTTCTTATATTCTTGAGCTGCTCCTTAGCCTCCTTACTGATGCGGATGTTGATAAGATTGATCTCTAACTCCTCGGTTCGATCGATTGGTTGTTCCTCGTCCATGTCTTCAGGATGCCTGCTCAGGATGTCCGCCACGATGTTATCTCGCCCTTTGCAGTGAATGATGTCGAAATCATACTCCTGTATAGCGAGAATCCATCGCGTTATGTGGGAATTATTTAGGTGGCACTTTTTTATGAATATTAACGCCTTGTTGTCAGTAATGATTGTAAAAGGCTTACCCAGTACGTAGGTCCTAAATTTTTGCAAACAGTATACAACACTCATTAGCTCTAATTCTGTGGTGAAGTAATTACGCTCAGCTCCCCGTACCATGCGGCTTGTGTATGCGACTACTGCAATGTCGTTATTCTCGTCTAGCTGGTAAAGCTGGCCTCCCAGCGCATAACGTCTCACATCCGTCTGTAGGTAGAAACGCTTGTTGGGGTCAGGATGCTTAAGAACCACTGATTCGATGAATAATTCCTTGACTCTCTCAAAATGCTGATCCATTTCCTTTGTCCATTTAAACGTGGTATTCTTTTTTAATAAGTTTAACAACGGTTGCGTCGCTTCGGCGTATTTATTGGTGAATCGGTTGTAAAAATTGGTTAAGCCCAGAAATCCTTTAAGTTGTTTTTGATTCTTTGGCTTCCGAAATTCCTGAATGGCTCTAATCTTATCCAGTGCGGTGGTGATACCCTCTGTTGTTAAGCGATATCCCAGGTAATCAATCTCTTTACGAAACAGCTGCGATTTTTTAAAGTTGACAGTTAAATTAGCTTGTTTGATGTCACGTAATAATAATTTTAAGTGCCCTAGGTGCTCTTCCACGCTATCCGAGATACATAAGCAGTCATCTACATATAAGCTCGTAAATGCCTTCACTTCTTCCGACAATACTCGGTCCAAACCACGCGTTAAACTTGCTAGGCTAGTCTTCAATCCGAACGGCGTCACTGTGTACCGATAGCACTTGCCTTCGTACAAAAACCCAGTAAAATCTCTACATTCCTGACGCAATGGGATTTGCCAAAATGAGCTATGGAGGTCAATTGTGGACATGACTTTAATGTTACCACATTTTGCCAGTACCTCGTTAATTGGAATGGCTCCCTCATGGTCTGGAACTGTTACTGAATTCAGCTTACGGGCGTCCAAACATAATCTAACCGTCTGGTCTTTCTTTACGACAGTAACCATAGGGTTGACGTATGGACTCTGGGCCCTTTCAATACCACCATGCGCCTCCATTTTCTGGATTTCTGCCTTCACTGCTTCCTTGTATCTCATCGGAATCGGCTAACCTTTCTGACAGTAGGGTGTCCGATCGGTGACTTCGAATTTATGTTGATACGAGTTAATCCTACCTGGCGTATCCCGGAATACCATTTTATTATCCATCAAAATATGCTTTAGCTCGCTCCGTTCAGCTTCGGTTATTTCTGTGATAGTTTGTACCTTCTGTCCAATCAATTCTTCGATCTCTTCATCGGCAGATGCGAGTTCTACTCGTAGTATCTCCGCTGTAGTTCCTTCCTGGTTTTGGTCTCCCTGAATGATTAATCGTTTGTTGTTCAGGTCGATCACACACCCATTTTCTTCCAATAACCCTATGCCTAAGATACAATCTTTTATTAATTCTGGGACAACTACGAAGACACTATCGACTCTTAAACTTTCGATTTGGACAGTTAATAGGATTTGTTGTGTAACCCTTTTTGACTTATTGCCGGTTGCAACCTTAATTACGGTATTCGACAATTTTAACATTTCTAGATCACCCAATTCCCTTTTATTGTCTTTAAACCACTGTTCTGAGACAGCGTTTAATTGGCTCCCGGTGTCCAATAAGGCGCATGTAGACACTCCGTTCAACGAGACACTTACTTCCGGACATTTATTAACTTTACATATTATGTTGACATCGTCATTATCCATTAAATCATCTCTTAAATCTAGAAAAGTAGTGTTAATATATTTACTAATATTACTTAAGTCTACTTCATATTTACAAAACTTAGCTAGTTTTTTGGCATAACGGTATTAACTTTGTTACCGTTCGCACTGCTGGTCGATGGAATAGGTTCGTTCTCATTTTTAAACTTGTTTGTTCATTTGGGGTAGTGTGAAGTAACTGGCCTACTTTCACTTTCGTTTGCGCGCCCGTGCTCAGCTGGTCGCTCTCTCTCCTCTTCACCCCTCGTCCGTGATTTACGATCTCGCCGTCCGTCATAGTACCCTCGGCTCGCCTTTCTGGTGTCACTTCTCAGACTCATAAATTCTAACAAGACCTGCTCGAATTCATTGATTGTCACTACACCACGAGTAATTATCGCAACTCTTATTTCATGCGGATAATGTTTAGTAATTTTTCTAATTAAATACTTATCAGGTATTGGCGGAATTAATTGTCGGTTTTCTAACAGTTTACGCTCTAAGTACTGGATCATGTTCATCCCATTCTCGGCGTGATACCTTCCGAATTCCAGTTCATTGCGTACTCTCTCTTGAATGACGCCATTCCAATATTTACTTATAAATGCGTCAGTGAAGTCCACAAAATTGTTAATGTTATCTTTTACTAACCTCCACCACACTGCTGCCTCTCCTTCAAGATGTCTTGCTATCCACTTGATGTTTCCAGCATCTTGATAATGTTCTCTGAATATTTCATTCAATTCTTTAATAAATTCCATCGGGAAATCACCCGTGCCATTATATTTTATGTCATTTACCTGTTCATTTGTCATGCTCCGATTACATGGTGTATTGCTTATTGACGCTAGTTTAGTTCGTACTTCCTGTTGTATTTGTTGTAATTTAAGGTGTGTCTCGTCAGACTTGCTGTTGATTTTAGTTTCCAACTCTTTCAGTTTTTCGACCTTTATTTCATTTATAGCTGCCGTGTTATCTGCACATCTTTGATTGTTTACACTTACTGTTTCAATAATTATTTCAAATTATTATTGTATTTTTCGTCAAGTTCTTTAATTTGTTGTTTTGTATTGGCACTAATTTCGGTACTAATCTTATCACAATTTTCTTCAATCTTATTATCAATATCTACTCTAAACTCCTGGAGAACTTTTTGGTTATTTGCTCTTTCTTGATTGAGTTGCGTGAATACTTCGTTTCTTAGTTCCATATTTTGTTTGTGTACCTGCTCTGATAATCGTTGCATTTGTTGTTTGTGTTGTGTCGCTTGTTGTGTTGTTTTTTCCGCCAGTTCTTTTATTTGTTTCTTTCAATTGTTGTTCAATTCGTTGTGTTTGTTGTAATAGTTGTTGGAGTATTGTACATATATCGGTGTCTTTGTTTTTCTCTGGTAATGTCTGATATACTGGTCTCTCTCTAACCTCTACTAGTGTTTCTTGTGTAATATGTTGTGTTTCTGTATTTTCTTCGTTCAGTCCCCGCGTCCCTGACTCTTCATTCCCTATTGAAATGTGTGCGGTCGTCTGCGAATCTCCTAGCTGATTGTTTATATCAAAGTCCATTTCGTTACCGTGGGATGTTGTTTCTATATTCATGTTATTGTTTTTTTTCGTGCGTGTTGTCTGTGTGTTAATGTTTTTCCTACTCTTACTCCGCGTAATCATACAACTATATCTTATATTATTGTTATTCTTAATTCTATTTTATTCTTATTTTACTATTCTATTAGTGACTCAATAGTCCCACGTTCCAGGCGACAGAATGTAATACACTTTTAAATATAGGCCATATATCACTACTATTTTGTTTCTACTTTGCACACTACTTGGCCTACGAGCATGTATAAAGTAAGAGTTTATCAAATTAAATTATTCAATAACAAAATTAATATTTATCACATATCAAATTTTAACAATAAGATATCACACTTACTTTCGTGTACCGACTCTTTAGAATTATCCCAGGGTGCCAGTAATAAATAAACACAATTTAGTTGTTATTAATTAAATTTTTTAATACCAGTTGTATTTAAATATTACAAATTTATCATTCAGTACTTTATTCATTTACTCTCAAATTTATTAGTGTTTATTTCTAAGCAATGGGTCCTTAGACTGATTGAGTCACCAAAACAAGATTGACATATATTTGATATTAATAAGCAATATAAAATGATTGTTCATTGTTGTTAATTACGTGTCTGTTGGATTACTCTGCGATGTGGTTTCCAGGCTGGTGATCAGAAGTTATCCGTTGAATAATTATCCTAGTCAGGTCGCACTAGTGACACTGGTTTCACAAGTATTACACCATTCACTCAACTTGCTTAGTGATAATTACACAGGTGCTGTATACTAATACACTTGTAGAAAACACAGTATTTCATTACCAAAGCTAAGTGCGTCTAACACCAGATTAATAACTGCTTATTGATCGACCGTCCCGCACCATAACTTTTCACACATTTAAATCGCTATGTAACTCGACTTTTTAAACGGTTGTTATATTAATTAAACTTAGATATGTTACTCGGTTTTACGTTGATCTTCTTATGAACATTTATTAAGTGTTGATGATTCTAACTTCCGCACAGATTACTATCACGTTACCGTGACTGACTTACGTGGCGATTGAAATATACTTAATAAAATTCCTGAGAACTTATTATTACAACTAATATGATTCTTAGTGTTGTAATTTTCCCGTAAACTAAAATAAATACTGTATTACGAGTCTAATATCTGTAATCTCTCCGTTGACTGCCTCAACTTCTTACACTCCGTATTTTTATATTTCGCTAAAACTACCCTCACTCAATATCGACAAACTACATGCCTATTGGTCTGACTTACCGCTAAATTCAAAACTACCCAATCTGTTTAACGGAACAGCCCGCGTAAAAAATGACGCTATCCGCTATTCGTCCACAAAATGCACGTGAACACGTGGTATGAAACTTCGCGTCACCTTCCATTTCACACATACGCCCTCTTTCTAAAATATAGCTCCTTTTGTTAGATGCACTTAACTTTTACAACCTTAGTAAATGTTTCGTACACCCTAGCAAACAATACAGTTTTATGACGGTCCGACCCGCCTGTGACAATTTGTAAGTTTTTAGCCGACTTACTGGCGTCAACGCAAGGTCGTCTTTTGAATATCTATCGCTCTTTACTACATATTTTAATGTTTTCTTACTTCTAAAGAAAACCACCGCTTTCTATAAATTTACATTTCTCCCTGTGTACCATATGACTTTGTCCCCGTAAAATTGTTGAGAATACAATTTCCCGTGATAGGGTATTGTAACGGGGCAAAAGAGGGGTAAAACCAATTTTAAAATGTGATTTGAATATTCTCAATTTTATTTCCCCAAGTGTAGCGTCGAGACGGGTGTGAATTGGCACTGGAATGTGCAGTTTGCAACGAGGGGGCGCACGCGCTTTCAACTGTGCATACAGTCGGCCAAGTTTCTCATGCTAACGGCACGAACTGGTACATTCTTTCTGGCCCGGCGTGGAAAACAAAGGCAGTTGGCAATATACACACACACTAAGCGGACGTAAGTGAAGCGTGGCCTCGGGAATACTTTGTCTGGTAGGTGTAAATGTAGTAAAAGGCCTACCAGACACTGCAAAATGCTACAACAGTTGTAAATAATGAAACAAAACCGTAACGACAGTTTAATGTGGTCGAAGTGACGATAAAAGTGAAAGTGAACAGCGTGATGGTGAAACAATTTGGATAGCGAGAGAAGTTAAGTACAGTGAGAAAATACATTTAGTTGTCGGTCAAAAGATTATAAATAAATCTTAAATATAAAGAGCTAAATAATTAAAAAGGGTTTAACATATATATATATATATAAATTTGGTATACCATAAATTTGTAAACAGAATGTGTGTGTGTGTGTGTGGGTAAAGTACTGGCTCGTAGAAAATAAGGTTATAGCTTATGGTAGTTCTTTTTATAGTATTTAAAGAGAGAGAGAGATTTCGAGTTTGACTAAAAAGAAAATAAAACAAGATTTGATCTGATAAATAATGTGTTAGGCTTAGTCATTTCGCCTGTTACCATTTCCTAGTGTTCTGTGCTGAAAAATTCGTCTAACGTTTCCGCGAATCTTCTGAATTGGGGAAAAGTCAGATTGCAAAATTATCACATTTTAATTAAGGTGGAGTGTAAAGGTTTCCATATCTGTCTTGTAAAGATATTGGTGGCGACTCTGGACTTCTGGTTGGAAATTATAAAAAGGTAAGTCAGCGAAAAAAGATCGCAGGTAAGGTTCTGGCAGTTTTATTTAATTTATTTATTTCGAATTAGTTTGTTTTTAACATTCTTCATACCACCACTTTCCCTACCACCCTTACACATTTTTGTAAACAAATCAGATCGGCAATAACAATAATAGGACTAAACAATTTTTGTTTATGAAAACGTGTACGGGCGGCAGGGCAAGTGGGGGGTATGAAGAAGTTGTTTAGTCCTATTATTGTTATTTCCGATCTGACGATGAGCTGTGAAGCTTGAAAGCGCTAATTGGGATAATTCTTCTATAGTGGTGTGCAACAGTGATAATTCTGTTTGATTTTTAATTTGAGCTTTAACTAAGTTTGGAATCTAATAAATGAGAAATACACTATATGGGCGTTGCATAGTTTTAAGCACTTCATCTTATTTGTAGCATTCAGGACTCATTTAATATCAGAGATACCTACTAGAGGATAATTACCTGATTTTTGTGAATTCTTATGGTTGGATACTATTTCGGAAAGCAATCTGAAATGGCATGCATTTAAAATAACCTAGTGCCAGTCTTAAGAAAATTGAAAACAATTCTTGTATAAACAATATTTCTTTGTTACTTCAATAGCTGATCCTATAGTAGCATACACATTATCAATCAGATTATTTCAGTAGTTTTACTTTTTCATTTGGAAGAATTAATAAACCTGTTAGCAATTGGTTTGTTCACGTGCTGCTTGAACATTGGGACTGGAATCATAAAAACTAGCTGAAGAATACTGAACAAAAGTGTTTCACATCAAAACACCATTCCCTTCTCTCATGTGGAGAGTGTTATTCGTCTCTAAACAAAAAGGGATGCTTATATTTTCAATTAATGAAGACCAGCATGTAGAATTAATATATACGATGATTGTTCAATAAAAACACGTTAGATTTGCACAGCCGTAACTTCGTCACCATGCCAACGGAATTCATTTGTTTATACTGTCTGTTTAAGTACTAGTGATGCCAAAAATATTTGCAGTTTGCTCTTTCTTAAGTGTTGCAACTTGGTTGAAAAATGGCATCTATGATAGAAAATCCATTATACAGTTTTTGGACGTTGAGGGGCGTCAGCCAGTGGAAATTTGTACAAGAATGAAAGCTGTATATGGTGACTATAGTTATTCTCATATGGCGGTGGTTGAATGGTGCAATAAATTGTGACAAGGAAGAGAATCCGCTAAAGATTTGGCCCATCCCGGACCTGCACGTGTTGCAGCATCAGATGAAAATGTGAGACAGCTGGAAACTGCTTTACGCGCAAATAGGCACCAAAGTTAGAGCTTTCTCAAATGTTGAGCATCAGCATGGGAACTGTTTATTCCATCATTCATAGTCTTGGCTATCACAAAGTTGCTGCTTAGTGGATTCCACGACTGCTTACTGATGAGCAGAATAATTTGCATTCGGCCTTATCATTACAGCATTTGATGCGCTATCAACAACAAGGTAATTGCTTTCTACACCAAACTGCTTGGTTGTATGAAGTGGGAAGTCTTACAACATCCATCTTACAGTCTGACTTGTCCCCGTGGGATTATCATGTTTTTGGCCTATTAAAGAAATCACTAAAAGGACGGCGGTTCAAATCGGGCACTGAGGTAGAGTTTGCTGTTAGTGAATGGTTCCGCATACAGCTGTAAGAATTTTACCAGCAGGGAATCTACAGATTAGTGCAACAGTGGGACTCATGACTTAATGTTGATGGAGACTTCTTTTAAAATCGTTGAACAAAAAATGCTTTACAGCCTCTAAACGTGTTTCTATTGAACAATCCTCGTATAAATAAACACAGCTTTACATTTGCATTGTCAGTGTTAATCTGAACTCTGCAGCAGTGTCAACTATTCACTGTATGGTACATATATGGTTATCTTTTACAGCAGTCTCTAACACAACTTTCACTCATATCAAATTTACACGATGTGGTATATGGTTTCCAACTTCTTCTGTCTCTCTGACTATTTACAACCACATTTCCTTTGTACTGTCATTATATTGTCTCATTATTTAATGTGAAATGAATTTATTTCAAACTACCCCCACATTTCAATTACTTAAAATTTTTTATTTCAAAAATGTGAGTGGGATATTGTTACAACACAAATAAGCCACCCCAGTACCAGGGATAAAAAAGATGATAATAAAAATAAATATACTTCATATTAAATAAAATGATTAAATATAAATAAAATATAAAGACGGTGACACGACAAACGACGACATTACCCAACCCAAGTGATTGACCAAACAAACAGGAAAACAAACAAAGAAGGGAAAAAACCAAAACCAAAGAAGAATAAAGACAATTGAAGGAAGTGAACGAATTCCTACAACCAAATAAAATTAAACCAGACGAGAAGGAGAGAACCGAATTAAAATGAAGCCAACTGAAGATGAACAAGAAGGAGAAGAAGCAGAAAAATGAAGAGGAAACGAAGTGAAACCAAGGGATAAGAAACACCACATATAAAAGGGAGAAATGGAACACTCAAATATAAAATATTGTGAATAAAACCAATAGTTATCAAATATTAGAAATAAATATTATTGTAAATGAAATAATTAATATAACTGTTTTAAACAAAAACAGTAGAGTAATCTAATAAAGAAAAAGTACACTAACCCAAAAATTAGAGTTAGATATAGTAAAATCTGTAGAAAACTATCATTAATACTGTGTATAATTTGTAATGAAAGAAATAGTGAGAAAGTGACAAAGAGAAATAATTATAGGGATTACCCACTAAGAAACACTTAATGTAAACAGTTAAAAAGTGCAATAGTGAATGTGTAAATACCCCAAAATAGTGAGTGTACCAGTGATAAACACCAATTAATTAAAGGTGAAAGTGATAAGTGAAAAAAGATATTGTAAATGATAAAAAGATAGTAATAGATAAGAAAACACTTAGTAAATCATTGATGAACCAATAAATGATTTAAGAGTGAGCTTATAAAAAAAAATTATATAGTTAAGGATAATTAGAAATAGTATTTAAAGTAGAGATAGATAAAGGATATGATGTTATTCAGGGGAGAAAGCCCATGTAAGATAAACAGTTTGTGTTAACATGGAATGGAGAAAAGGATTAGTAAAGAATTAAGAAATTAAGTATATAATTAATAAACACCCTATGTTATAAGGGAAAATAAATTAAATAAGTTTGAAGGAAGTGGTGATATTTCTCACTCAAAATAATAGTAAAAGAATGAAATGTATGTTAAACCAACAGTAACTAATAACTTGTAAAGAATTGTTTGTTTTAATTTTATGAATAGGATATGGCTGAAGGAAGCTTACAGTCCATAGGCAAATTGTTATATTTTAAGTATTAAGATATAGAAAATAATCTTGACATGTAATCAGAACACAAACAAATTCAAGACACAACAACCACTAAACAACTCAATTGTAACAACAGGACAAAATGCTTTGTAATAACATGAAATATAATTAGAATATAATAAGTAAAAATAATCAATGGCTACTTAAGCCTACGAAATGCCTAACTGTCAAAACCAATAATAACAAATTGTATAAAATCCACCAGGAAGTTAACAAATCTAAGGCAAGTAATTAGCCCAAAATTATATATAAATCAGTTTAAAAGAAAAATGTTACTATAAGAGCTTAAACTAAAGAAAATATGTAATTATCAAATGTCAGCATAATTAGACAAAGGTTAATATCTAATAGAACATGACCTTATGAGGTATTATTTTAATCTTTGAAAGGAAATAAATACAATAGTGATAATATTTAATACCCAGGAAGGAAGACAGAAGAATAAAATCAATCAGAAAATATATAATAAATTTGAATAAAAATTTCAAATATGATACCAATGCTTTTAATCTAGGCCTTAACCAATCAAAGGGTTTCAGCTACCATAGAAACGGGCCGTTGGTTACTAATTTTCCGTTAAATTTACTTACTTGAAAAAATTATGCTTGGGTAGGAGGTACGCAAGATTTTGTATGACTGAAATTTTATTTTAAAAAGTTTAAAAAACATTCAAAAGTCAACAACATGAACCAGTGAGAAGGAGATGAAGAGATTCAACGATTAACTGATGTCCAGGAACTAAATAAAAGAAAATTAAATAGCACAAATTCCCAAGACAATTTAGAAAAAGATGCCAGCAGCAGTGGCGGCGCTAATGAAACGGGCCCCCCCCCCCCCGCAAAACTAATTAGGGGGCCCTATAAAAATGGTTAAATTTTGTATACGTAATAGGGGAAAACACTCAAATGAGTTTCTATTTACGCGTGTTTCACAACAATGGTTTGTGAATACTTTCTCGTCTATCACAAAGCGTTTGCAATTTGCAAAGGACGTTTTACACGTGTACAAACTCTTAAAATTCATTGTTGCTAAATAGACAAAGTTCTATACAAACTACAAAAAAAACCAAAATAAAAAGAATGATTTATTTTTACGTCAAAGATCTAAATTCAGACTATGAAACAGTACCGCACCCAGAGTGTTAAATATTTTTTATTTAAAAACAAATATCAAAGTAACATTCTAGCTTTTTTCAAACATTTAAATTAGTTTGTAACTGAATTTGTAAAATTCTTGAATATTGTGATGTTCTATTCACATACCAATACACAAAAGTTTATTTTATTTTCCACCTACCTGTTTCGCCTTCCACCTTCTGCCAGAGTCCGCAACACGAACGTTAAAAATGCAAGTATGATTATAGGTTATCGCAAAAACTTACGCAACTCATTTTTTGAAGAGAATTACAATTTTTTAATATGTACTTATTTCAGTTTTGTATTGTTATTCTTTTCCAATAAAAAAATCAAGACAAATTAAAATTTCCTTACATTTTTTGGCAAAACATCTTATATCGACAAAGTTAAAATCTACATCTTATGTTAACACATGTGTTAACAAATGTTAACACATTTGATACTGTCTAAAACACATATTGAGTTTTTATTTTGGCTACTATTATAAGTAATCTTGTTAAATAAATAAAACATTGAAAATGAACCAGTGTATAACCTCTATATTATGTAGCGGGGCATTTTGGGGCCTACCTGAGACAATGTAAAGAAGTTTATATTTTATTGATAATAAATAACATAATTTGTATTTTTTCATAAATAAATAATAATAACTTTATCCCTTGTCGAGTGATAGGGACAGAAATTATAGACTTGGGTAAATTTCCTGTTTGAAACGAAAATAACAGTGGCAGCATTGACTGTGAAGGTTATTCGATGATATTTTGTAAAAACAGATTCAACAGACACAGATTTTAATAACTGCAACTGTACAAAGTCAGTTCAAGGACACAACAAAATCTGTCAACAAATTATATAACCAGCATCAGGCGAGCGTTACGTCAGCGCATTACATAACATGAATGCAGGGTGTGTCACGCCAGCAACATTGTGACACAACAGAACAAAGTCGTCGGAAATCAACGTCTCAGCAGACCAGACGCAAAAAACAACTGTCGCGTCTGCCCGGCTCTCGCCGGTTTTCGGGCGAAGTTATTGTGTGTTCGCCGACGCGCCCGCATACGATAAAATGTGATCTTAAATTAAAATTAATAACTTTTAATAGCCATGAAGTAAAATGAAATAGAACTAGATTGCAACACAGGATAAATTCATCATGATGATAAATAAAAAGGGTCAATGAAAAATTTTTAAATAATAATGTTTATAAATTTTTATATAAATTATTTAAAAGAGAATTGTTTGTTTGATGTATGCTAATAATCCGAGTTAATGTATATTTGTGTATTATGTCATGTAATGTAATATACCAAGTGTGTGGCTGGGAGGTTATCCAGATGGATAACGTATTAAAATTTGCTATATTTTAATTAATAATGATGATTTGCTACTCAATAATTCTGTTTGAATTTAAAAAATAGATGCACTAAATACTTCCTATATTGTGTTTATTATGTCTTATTGTGTTGATTGCATTTAGTATGTTAGGAATAAGAATTATAAAAATATGATAGTATGTTTTCAATGTGTTTATAGATTATAAAATAAAATGAAAAATAGTTGTCATAGGTGAAATTTTCAATGGGTTGCAAAAGATAGAAATGGGTGATAGTAATTATTTGAATAAAATGTTTGAGTCAGTTCAAGTTGAATTTTGTGGGACATAGATCTGTCCAAATTGAAGTCAGAGTTAAAGAAATAGTAGAGATGAAAATAATGCAATGTTGTTTTGAGTTAATGTATGTTATAGAATTTTGAGAAGTATAAGTGGAGACACAGTAGTTATGGAGAATTTATGTAGAGTCTTGAGTGATATATTGTTTATTTTGTTGATGTTAATTTGTTGTAATTGTAGTGAGGTAATGAGATTGAGATTTTTTGGGGATGGCAATTTTGTAGTAGGGGTAGTGTAATGTGGGAGTCCGCAACATAAGGGTTGGGACGGGATTTGGTATAGTTTTAGTGGAGACGGGGTTGCCTTAGGTAGAATCCAGGGACCAGAGAACGGGAATTGAGTTTTTGGGGGGGGGGAAACACGTATCCTATGTACAAAGGGTTAGAGAGTATTTTTTTTTATATAAGAGTAGAAGGTGGCGAATTGAGTTAAAGTAGTAAGTAGTTAGAGGTAGAGAAGGGTTAGTAGATTTTTGATAGTGGGGTGTCATACTAGTTAAAGATTTTGTAAGGGAGCGTTAGAGTAATACAGGGGTAAGATTATGAGTAAATGCCAAGTTAATAAAGTGAATTATAATGAGTAACGTAGAATCACCCAAAGTAATGAAATGGAATAATGATGGCCATGATTGAAAAAAAAAAAATTAAAAAAAAAAAAAATTTTGTAATTTCGAGAAACGAATTAATAAGAGTAAATCAAGTGTAAAAGTAATTTTCTGATTTTATATGCCAACTTAATGATGTGAAGTGTATAAATTTTACATACAAATTGTTTATTTTAAGATGTTTTCTTATGTTATATTATGTTATATTAGATGTTTTGATATGTTAGGAATAAGTAAATGAAAACAAAACCAGTGCTTCTTAGCGCAAACCAGCACCGCTAGGGGGGAACAGATCAGTTGGGGATATGGTGTTGTATAAGGCCACTATTTAATATTTTGATTTGTTGTTTCAGTGTTTGGTGGTGCTGTGGCGGCGGACCTGAGCTGGCCTGCGTGTCAAAGCAGGGGCGCTGAGTATCTGTCTGACTCTACGGTGTTGGGATCTCGAGAGAGAAGTCCAGTATTGTCATGCAGATGCGGTCACAGTCACCGGACCAAGGGTGAGTTGATTATAAATTTTTTTTTGTTGTAAACCGTACAGGGGGTTGTGGCGACATATCCTGGCTGATCCCTCTAGCAAGTATGAATGTGTCAATGAGATTTTTTATGCTTCGGCATAAAATATCTCATTGAGGGGGTATTGTAGCGGGGCATTTTGGGGCCTACCTGAGACAATGTAAAGAAGTTTATATTTTATTGATAATAAATAACATAATTTGTATTTTTTCATAAATAAATAATAATAACTTTATCCCTTGTCGAGTGATAGGGACAGAAATTATAGACTTGGGTAAATTTCCTGTTTGAAACGAAAATAACAGTGGCAGCATTGACTGTGAAGGTTATTCGATGATATTTTGTAAAAACAGATTCAACAGACACAGATTTTAATAACTGCAACTGTACAAAGTCAGTTCAAGGACACAACAAAATCTGTCAACAAATTATATAACCAGCATCAGGCGAGCGTTACGTCAGCGCATTACATAACATGAATGCAGGGTGTGTCACGCCAGCAACATTGTGACACAACAGAACAAAGTCGTCGGAAATCAACGTCTCAGCAGACCAGACGGAAAAAACAACTGTCGCGTCTGCCCGGCTCTCGCCGGTTTTCGGGCGAAGTTATTGTGTGTTCGCCGACGCGCCCGCATACGATAAAATGTGATCTTAAATTAAAATTAATAACTTTTAATAGCCATGAAGTAAAATGAAGTGACAGTTTTTGGTGATATATACAAAATTATAAGCAATAGAATTGTGCGGAGTGGACGGAATTACGTAAGGAGGCTGGACTGGGTCGAATCGCTAAAGAATGGCAAGATAAGTAACCGACATGGGGTAAAACCCAAGAAATTTTCAAAATTGTAAAACCTTTTAATTTTAAAAAGAAATGGCAGCCTAAAATATCTATACATAAATTAAACTAAATATGAGATCTCTAAAATAACTTGGTATGTGTGTTGCGTGTGTACGTGAGAATGTAACTATATTAAGAAGTCTGGTTTGCGTTTTCTTTAAAAGATTATTTTAATTTAATATCTTGATTCATATAAGGTTTATATAATATTTCAATGTTGTTTTATTCTTTTTTACATTAAAAGTTTCTTTCTTTCAAATTTATTTTATGTGCGTTTCTTTTTGTTTTGAGAAATGTTAATAAATTTTAATTAATGTGTAAACGTATAAAGTTTTCTTTGTTTGTTTAAACAACCATTCTGATCTCCTGTTCGCCTATAAGAACCCTAACATGATAAACACATATTTTATTTATTTTTTCTCTATATACGTAGTTGGCCATACAAGATGGCGCTCGACGAAGTGAGAACAATTACTCAATAAGATTAATCAATCATATTTTGTTAGATATCAATAATATCAAACATATCAATTAGCACACACACACTCATTCTGTTACATTGATCTTTGAATAAACTCCGCCCCTGAGAGAACTCTATCGCACAAAGTATTGGTGTTTTATATTTTCCTTTTATGACGAACAATCACCGGTTATTTGGCATTGGTTCTAATATGCATATTAAATGTTCTAGTTACCCATGCGCAGCGTACTCCTAGGGTTGGTTGCGCGAACTGTTGTTGAATACTTGCTTCGATCTCACGCACTCCGGTACTCGTTTAATACGTTTACTGTTTGTGTTCAAAGGTTTTTACTGTTTTATTGGTTCCACATTATACAATATGATAAAGTCGGCCGAATTAATTTTATTCGCACTAATTTTTTGTAGACTGGCCGCGCGTTCGAGAGTTCCAATAGCACTTGTTTTTTAAGTGAACAGATAGGCCCATTTAATCTAGGCCTATCTTGTGCCCGAGGCCACTGGTTTTAATCCACGAACTTTACTGTCTGATGCTGACTGTCTGTTGTGCACTCTCTAATGACACACTGCAGACTGGGTTTCACACAAGCCTGCTGCTGGGTGGTTACGCAATACGTCTGGCAATTGTTTTGGCTAAATAATGTGCATTGCTGTACTGGAGGCTCCTCACAGGTGAAGTCTGGCAATCTGAAAGTGATTGAATGGGTGATTTGTATTAATATAAAATTAAACTGGGGTAGCTTACATGCATGAAGTGAATTTAAAATCAAGTCCAAAATCAATAAAATAAAAAACCTTCTAATTCGACCCATTACAATATACTCTATACAAGTTCTCCTTAAGTCTAATCCAATTCAATAACACTCGAACTCAAGTAATGTACAATATTTACAGATGAGGATCAACCAAAGTTCACTGTTTCCCTAAGCCTAGTCTTCTTTTTTTAATAGCTAAGAACTTTTCAACCACTTCGTTGATATTAGTTTTCTGTGTCTCTTCATGCTCAATGCTTAACAGTGCCAAGTCACTCAACCGAGTTTGGGCCATGGTACTTCTTAAGTATGACTTAATTAATTTAAGTTTTGAAAAGCTTCTTTCCGCTGTAGCTGTTGTGACAGGTATGGTTAAATAAAGCTGCAAAGCTGTAGTTAAGTCTGGGAGGCAACTCATAAGGCAGCTGTTTTCTTCAACCAGTAAATTCATCATTTCTCGAATGCTTTTCTTGTGTACAATTTCTTTGGCCATCAGAGCTTTGAAGGATATTACTTGGTCAGACAGTGATGTGGAAAGGTCACCAGGATACACATTTACCAGAGCCTTACTTTTCTCCACTATTGTCTCTTGTGAGAAGTTTACTAAATTCTGAGGCATCAGGAATGAAAACCTATCATTAATGCAATGCAATCCTTCGAATCTCATTTGTAGCTGAGCTATTACAATATCTAGTGTTGCATTGAAAACTTTACTTCAAATGATTTCACTGGGTCGTCAATTCTATGGTCAACTGATAATTCAACAAAGAAGCGTTTCACAACTCGCTTACGCTTATTTTTCATGTTACAAGTTATGTCCCATGCCTAGGCCAACTGTTTAGCACCAGCAAGAAAGCCGGCAAAGTCCTTTCTTAAAACTTTTAACTCATCACAAGCACGGCTTAGAAACTGCCACGCTCTGCCTAGGTCAACAGTTGGCCTCTGTAGTGCTTTTGAAGTTATATTTACATTCTCTAAAATCTTAGTTTCAAGGCAGAGCACAAGAAGAAATTCAAAGTTTTCCAGGTGGTTTCTAATTGCTAATGCTTCTTCTGCCTCACGTTTTTTTGGAGCTGTACAGAATAATTTCTGTCAAACACTTAATCACGTTTTTGAAATCATTTCTTAAAGCTAACAGACAGTCGTGTCTAGAAGACCACCTTGTTGCACATAGCTTTTTTAAAGTTAGATTTTTGGGAGAGCTGTCTTCTTTAACGGCAGTGTTAAGTTCTTGCCATCTATGTAAGCTTTCACTGAAAAACACATAAGTTTTCTGAACTATGTCATAAAATTGTCTTATTTCAGAAATATTTGATACTGAATCATTGATCACCAAGTTCAGGTTATGTGCAGCACAGTGTATGTAATCCGCGTTTGGGACTATATCCATAATTCTTTTCTGTAACCCAGAGTATTTCCCGCTCATTGTTGCTGCACCGTCATAACCTTGACCTCTACACTTACTAATGTCAATTTCATTTGTTTTCAAAAAGTCTAAAATCTTACTTTGAAACCCCTCACTGTTGGGATCCTTTATTTCTTGAAATCCCAAAAAGGACTCACTAATCACAGTTTTATAATTGCCAGGAGATTCTTCTACTATGTTAATGTATCTGATTACAACACTTATTTGGTCAATCTTAGAAATGTCTTGTGTGCTATTAACAATCATAGAAAAAAAAGGAGACGAGTGAATCTGTTTTAGTAAGGCAGTCAATACTGATTTTCCTAGTAAGTTAATGATTTTATTTTGAATGTCATGGTGGAGGTTATTTTGATCTGTTTTTTTCATTTTCTAAGTGTGCACTAAGGAGAGAATTGTAGCGAGAAACTAAAGATAGTATGTTCAAAAAATTTCCACTTTCAGGATTTATTTCATGTAATGATTCTCTATGGCCACGAAATGGCAATGAACACAGTGCCATGGTTCGAATGACATCCACAATCCACAACTCTGTCTCTAACACTCTAACTCTACACAAAATACACAAACTAAAATCAAATGTTAAGTCATTAAACTTAAACGGCATTAAATTACGAAATGAATGCAATACAGTACTATCGCGCAGGAGATGCGACGCACTACTGAGTACTGAACTACATTGTGTTGTGTTTGTTTACGTCTCCTCAGTGCCGAGTGACTCATCGCACCGGACGTACGGGCACCACAAGAGATAAGATAAGCTTCGTTTACAAACTACAAACAGTAATGTCATTTCGGAAAATGTAGTTTTTTTGCATGTCTATACAGTTAAATAAAACGTATATTTCGTATTTTAAATACAAATTTGCCGGTAGTCGAATCCCATTAAAACTTTTTTTCCTATTATAGCTCGTTTCATATTTTTTTCTAGGGGCCAGGGAGGCGGGGCCCCCAGAGGGTCAGGCCCCCCCCACGCCGCAGGGTCTGCGGGGGCCTTATCGCCACCACTGGCCAGCAGCCTAAGTCACTCCAAATTTGATGAATTTTCCATGACCCAAGAACCACGATCCATCACAACCTTCTGAACTGATAAGTATCATTTAAATACCCTATCCCAGGAGTAAAAGCACTTTATATATTTCTCACATCAATACAAAACTCTCACTATAAAGTAAAAATAATTTTCTTTCAAGGATTGAATAATATAAACTTACGTAGCAAAATTGTTAACTATAAAATAACCTCGCACTAATTTGCGAATTTTGTAACAACTATTATTACACTGCCGAACAATTTGTAACAACACTTTATACTATTTAAGTACGGATAACGTACGGTAGTGTACTTTTTTAATGTAACCATATTTTATGTTTTCTTTATAATCTCAAGAACTCCAGATTTTGGGCGAGCTGACAATTCATGTATGAACAGCAGCCAAAGATGGCGTCAGAATAACTCGTTTCAAAATTAATTTCGTCAGCCTTGAGATTTGCGTTTCATGTTTTATGCCGGAGCAATTTTATTGAAAACTACCTTATAATATTATTGTCACATTGATGAATGACCAAACCATAATTAAAGATACAGTACAGAGTATTACCATTGTTTTATTTCATAGGAAGTTGTATAATATATGTGTGTGTTAGCGATTTCACTGAGCAGACAACTAGCGCTCTTGCAATATGGGCAATACAGTAAGCTGTACAGAGGCGGGAACCATTCGAAGGCTCCAGCTGTCAACGCTGAAAACACCAATCTAACTTATTAATTCACAAATTTAATTGTTTTCATTAAACAATTTGGTGCCACCTGGGATTCACAACCCCTATGAAATTACAGGTAGGTTGTACTGATAATTGTGACAACACTACGGACTTCGGTAGCAACAACCATTAATGTAACGACAGGTGTGAGACGAACACACCACACTAACACTTTATACACATAAAAACCAGGTGTACACATTTTACAGATACGCACCAGTCTATTTATAACGTTACAGATTGGCTTCCATCATGGGGCTTAAACAAGGCGGACGTCATTAATAACGTTACAATATTCAAGAAAATATGGTATTATAAATATATAATAATGATAATTATAGACAATAACGAGATTATACTATATCTTGTCTTACGTTCTTTACGTCTTGTTCTTTGCTTGTTGCAGTAGGCGTTGTTTTATCAGGTTCATCAACTCCCACAGTTGCGGTTTGCGCAGACACATTCTCAAGACCAGGAATTGAATTCAACTGTAAATACATATAATATAAAATGCAGTATATATACTGTCAGTAACATGTCTAGATAGAAGTCAATGAGAGCCAAAATGGTCTAGTCATATAAATGTTTTAGAAAAATTAAATGGTGTTTATAACATCATTCAAATCTACATAAATTGTTACCAGTTGAGTTGAACTTATTTCTGCTGTTGTTTTCTTGTTACAAAAATTGCACACATCTATCTAGCTTATGTCTTATTACACTGCTTCATTTTTCCACGTCAATGCAAACACACAAGTCATTAGCATAAAAGTATCTCTGCATAGTTACTTCTGGTCAGTGTTTCATTCCCGCATAATGTCAGATAGTTTACAGTACTAGGCAATGTACACATGACAACATAATCTTAAGTTGCCTGAAACTGTGTAACATTTATTGTATTAACTGTATGACTTTAAAATAATTCTTGGATTTTGTTGTCCATGATTAATTAATTATAAGTGTAATACTACTGACTCGGAACACTAAGTTTTTATTGGTAAAAATGTACAATTTTTACCTTGTAGCTTGAACCAGTTTTTGCTTATTACAAGCTTCGTCAGAGGCTGCCACTAGGACCGCTGCCTGTCTTGTTCTTAGTGACGGCGCTGCCGTTCGAAAGATCGATGCTGTGTATGTGCGGTGTGATATGTTGGAATAGTATCTGTGATTTAAATTTTGTCTGTTCATTTAGAACATCGTTTTTGTGTGTTTGTATATTTATAGATGTATACGAGGCGTGATAAAAAAGTAACATACATATTGTATTGTGGTCTCCAAGTTGCATATAACTAACTATATTTAATATTACCTTGTGTATCCAGGTACACAGGTGCTCCTCCTTGCAACTTCAATGTTTCTTTAAAAACTACGCGTTTCGGGACCATGAGTTTCGGGACCTGGATACACAAGGTAATATTAAATATAGTTAAAAAAGTAACGATAATTTTTGAATTGCGCGAACTGTATCGTGTTAAGCGAGGTAATTTTTGTTTTCTAAGTTGGTAGTTCTGCCAGTGACGCACGTATCAGGCAGGAAGCAAGCTGCGACGCTCAGTTTGTGTTTGGCGAGTGAATGAGTCAGACGTACTTCAGTGTGTTCGGTGATTTTTTGTGTGGTGAAATGTCGGATCAGAAAATTTGTCTAAAATTTTGCGTTAAAAATGGAATTAAATGCAGCAAAGCTTTCAAAATGTTAAAGAAGGCCTTTGGCAACGAAACTATGTCACAACCACATGTTTATGAGTGGTACAAATGCTTTAAGGAAGGCCGAGAAGACATCGAAGACGACGCAAGTTCTGGGTGTCCTAGCTCATCAACCAATGATGAAAACGTGGAAAAAGTTAAAGCGCTTGTGCTTACCAATCGCAGAATCACCATTAGAGAGGTTGCAGAAGAAATAGGAATCTTGTATGGCTCATGCGAAGCGATTTTTACTAATGTTTTGAACATGAAACGCGTGGCAGCCAAATTTGTTCCGAAACTGGTGAATTTTCAGCAAAAACAGCATCGCGTAACCATCACTCAACAAATGCTATCTGATGTCGCTGACAACCCAGACTTACTCAAACAGGTCATAACTGGTGACGAAACGTGGGTGTATGGCTACGACGTTGAAACGAAGGCTCAATCATCCCAATGGAAGTTTTCTGAGGAGCAAAGACCAAAAAAAGCACATAAAGTTCAGTCAAATGTCAAGGTCCTTCTAACTGTGTTCTTCGACTACAAAGGAATTGTTCATCATGAATTCTTACCGTCAGGTCGTACAGTCAACAAGGAGTACTAGCTACAGGTCTTACGCAATTTACGTGAGGCAATTTGGATATAACGATCCGAATTTTGGAGAGACAACTCATGGATTTTGCACCATGACAATGCACCAGCGCATTCTGCTTTACTTATCCAAGAGTTCTTAAAGAAACACAATACCATTGTGATATATAAACACAATACCACCCTATTCTCCAGACACGGCTCCCTGTGACTTTTTCCTATTTCCCAAGGTCAAAAGGACACTAAAAGGACAAAGTTTTTCAACAATAGATGAGATAAAGGAAAAATCGCAGGCTGAGCTGAAGGCAATACCTAAAGAGGCGTTCCACCAGTGTTTCACAAACTGGAAGCTACGTTGGCATACGTGTATAATATCACAGGGAGACTACTTTGAAGGAGACTGGATAAACATTGAAGATTTAATAAATTCTTTTTGAGAAAATGACAAAATTCTCATTACTTTTTGATCACACCTCGTATGAACAACTAGAAATATACAAACACACAAAAAAAAAAAAGAAAAAAAAATTTTGTTTTGGTTTTTCTTTCTCTTTGAAGGAAAGAGGGTATTTTATTTTCATGTTCACTATATAGAGTAAAGATTGTGTATGTTGATGATGTATCAGCTGATTCATAATGTTTATATTATATTTTGTAACCGAGTGTAGTTGTATTTGATTTGATGATAGAAATACGTTGTTTATTTTACAATGACTGTTAGCATATAATTATGAGGATTTATAAGGAAAAGTAAATTCATTTAAAAGATTTTTGAATTTTGAAAGTTGTATTTAAAAGGATTATGTGAAATTTTGGTAATGAACTTTTCTGATGGTCCCGCACACATGGTTGAATTTATGTAGCTTATTCACCACATAATTGTTTGTAATGTAGCCCATTATACCCCAGTATTCAAAATTTACTGATTTGCTTCAGAACAATGACATCTACAATTTTGCTTGAATGGAAAAGCTATGACCTTGGTCTTCAATATGGAGATCTGTAATCTGAAATCCTTACAGTTTCGATCCAATGAGTGCACAGATATGAGCAAACCACTACATGAATGAAATTTAAATAATTCATTTTGATTTGAAATGATAATATCAAACAAGCAATTAAGAGCTGAGAATTGGGAATACATTTTATTTAAAGGTAAATATGAAATATTTGTGGGAACTTGACGTTAATGATGAATATTTACAGATTTTGTGTTTAAGATAGTAATGAACATGTGTACGCACCCAGTACTTTGCTAAAGGCAATCCGTATTTATAAGGGGAGATATTGTAACGGTACAATCCAGTACATATAGAGATCACAAAATCACAAAAACATTCACGCACCAGACTACCTAACGCGGCGACAGTACACACTATGCAATATGCAACTTATGGTGAAATTCGCGCGTTTATTCTCAACGGTGAAACCGCTGTTTTGTCTTAACCAATTACAAAGGCGAGATTACAAAATTTTGAACCCAGCCGTTGATTTTTTTCCAACTACCAATGATAAGTCAGCATTACATCAGCCTCTGGTAATTGGCGTTTGGCTTTTGTCCGTATTGGCATTTTTGCGGTTCGCCTTATATACAGTCCAATTTTTGCGGTTCGCCTTAATTTTTGCAAGAATTATCTGGAACAATGAACTATATCCCGCGGCCCTTGGGGCCGCCTATCCGAACCTAACCGGCAGGCATCGGCTCAACTCGCTTTTCATCCGACTCGCTTGTAAATGTTTGGAAAATGGTTCGCCTTCATTTTTGCAAGAATTATCTGGAACAATGAACTATATCCCGCGGCCCTTCGGGCCGCCTATCCGAACCTAACCGGCAGGCATCGGCTCAACTCGCTTTTCATCCAACTCGCTTGTAAATGTTTGGAAAATGGTTCGCCTTCATTTTTGCAAGAATTATATTCATCCCAAAGGCCAATTTGCAGCGACAGCTGATGTACAAGCGGTGACGTCACGCGTCGTCCTGTACCGGTGTACACATTCACAGTCTGAAAATGGCGTTCACCGGCTATTGCATGCGTTCTTATGCGAGTAATTATTTAATTTTTTTTCTCCGTAAATAGGTTCGAGCACCGTTTAAAATAATTTTTTTCGTGCTTATATAGTATAGAAGAATAGGAAAAGAAATATTTCACCGCAATTTGAGCATAGTCCGGATCGACAATAATTACCAAAAAAGCATAATATTACCTTGGCCTCTAAGGCAAGTAATAAACTTGAGAAAAACTCACATTTAATAACAAAAATATACCCTCCGATATATTTGATGGTACTGGTGTATATAGACTTAATTGTTCTGATTGCACACAGTTCTATATAGGACAAACAGGTCGTTCTTTCAAATTACGCTATAAAGAACATATCCCCAGCTCCAAATCAAATGTAGTAAGATCTACATTTGCAGAACATTTCAGCTCATATAACCATAATATAAAAATTATTAATGATAATCTGGATATCCTTCATAAATGTAAAAAGTCACTAAAGCTGGACACCCTTGAAAGGTTCGAGATATATAAAGCCATTAAGAAGGATCACAATCGTATCCTAAATGAGAAAGCAATACATATCAATAACGTTTTATTTAATAGAATCGATCTTATAGAGCGAGATATTCGATATATCAGATCGATAAAATTGAACCAGGGTCAGACCGGCATTGATTAGTCTCACCGTGGGTGCGTTCCTGTACAGGTTCGTTTGCGGCCCCGTTGTTTTATATTTTTATTATTGTAATGTTATTGTTGAGATATAGTTTATTTATTATTTATATATTGTTATGTGTTGTTTTTTAAAGTTTTTTAACTTCTGACGTGATGCATATGCATCAAAATGTTTTAACCTGATTCATATTGTGATCTGATGATGACACCAAATGGTGTCGAAACTCGAGTCGTCCTAAAAGGATTTTAAGAAACGTTTGACAGAAGGTAATTAACCTATTTTATAGTCTTAATCGTTTCTGGAGGCAAGAAAAATGTTTAAATTGAATGCCAGTCAGGTAAAAATTGCCTTTCAATATATGAATTTAAGGTTAAAACTACTAAAAACGGCACTAAATATTAGATATAACAAAACATGTTTAAGTTTGCATATCGTGCCGAGTTATGTCCAAATAAAAATAACTTCTAATTCTTATAGCGCTAAAAAAACTAAAGAGATGGCCACTAAATTATGGATTAAAAATGAAATAAAACAATTGCATAGTAAAAAGAACTTACTCAATACGATGCTCATGAAAAAACATCTCGAACTTTTACAAAACTTACACGCCTCACAAGTCCAAAATGTAACATATTTGATTGAAAGACAAATAAATAATACCATTATAAAGAAAAAGAAGACACAAAGTAATAAAATTCGTAACTTATTGAAAAAACAGAACGACACACAAGAGAACAATAGGCCTATAATAAATCACCAGTTTTACCCTCGTATTGTTAATCTTTCTGGAATACAGTTCAATAACGAAGAAACCAACTTATTGAATAAAGGCTTAAAATACAATTTTAAAAACAATAGTTCCAAACAATCACTCTGTAATGAAATACTGAACGCTGAAACCGCAATAAATTCCATTTCCGATGAAGAAACGAAAACAGTAATAAGGCATGCAATTGATAATAAAATAAAAAGGGTTTTGAACGCCGAAAACATAAAGAATACAAAAACTATTTACCACAGCGAAACAAGGGTGTTTAATAAGATAAAGACGAAATTAATTGACCATAACGCAATCGTCACCAAAGCGGACAAAGGTCAAACTCTCGTAATTTTAACTTATGATGATTATAAAAACAAGATACTGGACTTCATTAAAAATAATAACATTATTGAGATTCATAGCGATCCCACTCTTGCATTTAACAATAAAGTGAAATCAATATTGAATAAATCAAAATACGTCATAACGAACGATGAGAAAAAATACCTAAAAATGATAGATCCCAAGGCCCCTAGACTTAAGGGCCTTCCTAAAATACATAAAAATAATATGCCTGTCCGTCCTTTAGTTAATTTTATGTCTGCACCTTCATATAAAATTGCCAAAAAACTCGAAAAAATTTTTAGACAACACATAACGTTCAATAAAAATTACAGCCTGAAAAACAGTTTAGAACTGGTCGAACTTACAAAAACTTTTACAATCGAGCCGAGACATACTCTCGCCTCATTCGACATAGTAAATCCATACACGAACATACCTATTACCGAAACGTTAGAAATAGCTAAAAATTTATTACTATCTAAATCCACATTAAATCATGAAACAGTTGATGAGTTAATTAATTTGACAAAAGTAATATTAGAACAAAATTATTTTACTTTTGACAACAAATATTATTTACAACGGGATGGTTTAGCTATGGGATCCCCATTGTCAGGCATCCTGGCTGAAATTTATCTAAATCATATTGAAACAAGCGAAATTTTATCGACTAAAAACAAACATTTTACAAAAATTTTATTTTACCGACGATATGTGGATGACACAATAATGATTTACAATGGCAATTGCAGACAGTTAGAAATGCTTAAAAAACATATGAATACAATTACAAATAATTTACAATTCACATTAGAAACTGAACTGAATAATAAAATCAATTTTTTAGATTTAACTTTAACTAAAATAAATAATAAAATTAACTATAATATTTACAGAAAACCAACAATCACGGATCATGCTATTCATGCCTCATCATATCACCCTATTTCACAAAAAATGGCTTTTTTCAACTGTATGATTCATAGATTGCTGGCATTACCCTTATCCACAGATGATTATAACAATGAATTAAACATTATCAAACACATAGCATTAGCCAATGGATACAAAAGTCATATAGTAGATAGAATTATTAATAAAAAACAAAATAAACCAATAAACATTGATGTATCCAAAGAAAAAGTAAACAAATACATTGCTATAGAATATGGTGAAAATCTATACCATACTTTAAAAAATCAATTAAAAAAGCATAATATTACCTTGGCCTCTAAGGCAAGTAATAAACTTGAGAAAAAACTCACATTTAATAACAAAAATATACCCTCCGATATATTTGATGGTACTGGTGTATATAGACTTAATTGTTCTGATTGCACACAGTTCTATATAGGACAAACAGGTCGTTCTTTCAAATTACGCTATAAAGAACATATCCCCAGCTCCAAATCAAATGTAATAAGATCTACATTTGCAGAACATTTGAGCTCATATAACCATAATATAAAGAGTATTAATGATAATCTGGATATCCTTCATAAATGTAAAAAGTCACTAAAGCTGGACACCCTTGAAAGGTTCGAGATATATAAAGCCATTAAGAAGGATCACAATCATATCCTAAATGAGAAAGCAATACATATCAATAACGTTTTATTTAATATAATCGATCTTATAGAGCGAGATATTCGATATATCAGATCGATAAAATTGAACCAGGGTCAGACCGGCATTGATTAGTCTCACCGTGGGTGCGTTCCTGTACAGGTTCGTTTGCGGCCGCGTTGTTTTATATTTTTATTATTGTAATGTTATTGTTGAGATATAGTTTATTTATTATTTATATATTGTTATGTGTTGTTTTTTAAAAATTTTTAACTTCTGACGTTATGCATATGCATCAAAATGTTTTAACCTGATTCATATTGTGATCTGATGATGACACCAAATGGTGTCGAAACTCGAGTCGTCCTAAAAGGATTTTAAGAAACGTTTGACACAAGGTAATTAATCTATTTTCTAGTCATTATAAGGATCCGAAATAATTTGTTAATTTTCTTTCTGCGACACGGGTCTCACTACTACCCTTTTTGAAAAACTGTTATTGTTTCCGCATTTTTTTGGGAAAACTGCTCGCACTTTCACTGTATATTGAATTTTATAGATGAGCCCCGTTGGGCGACTACCTGGCCAGGTATGCGTCGGTGCGAGAACTGGGGAGAGCGTTCACCAAAACTCTTACACTTTTAATCCTTCCACCAGGCGGAAAGCAATGCCTGGTACTTGGTAGTCATAGTTACTGTTCAGCCAACACATGGGTTTTTCGTGTTTTAGACGTGGACGATATTTAGTGTGCACTGGTCGACGTCACAAATAGGCGGGACTTCGTCAAGACTTCCGCCGTCACAAACGCACATGTTAGAAAGAATTCACCATCAGGCCATGTTGGTTTTGTGCTTCTTGGCGTCATCTGCGCACATGCTGGTGCTAGCGCGTGTTGCTCAACTCGACAATTCTGGGAATTTTAATGCGCGGTTGCACCTTGACACATTCCATCACCCAGCTATAGCGTACAGCTTCTTTGTTTGAACAAAACTTCTACTCAAACACGTGTCTGACCCCACAGATGAAGTGAATTGTTAATATTTTAATAAAATAAACCCAAATTAAAAAAAAATAAAAAAACCCTCCCTTTTGCCCCGTTACAGTTTTATAACGGCGTAATACCAAGCGAGCAGGAATTTCATCAAGGTCAGCAGTGTACGTGCAAAACAACAACTAGATTTCGCCAGACGAACTCTGACCTATTATGTCATCAGGCCAAGCCTGCAAAACGTCACATCTAAGAATGCAATGCGCAATTGCCTAGCCTTAATATTTGATACTTCATAGTGTGAAACAATAAGACTTGGTGACGTGACACCCTCTCCACCTCGGAATTGAAGCCGTTCATCTCGCCCTCAGTCACGTAATATCATTTGTGCCGGCCGGACACGTATAAAAGTTCCGAAACTAAATCTCGGGTGCACCCAAACAAAATGTGAAGCATTACACGAATTTGGAACAAAATTATAAATTAACAGTTAATCGTCAGTTATCATGTAAAAATATTATTTAAAAAAGTGCGTGCGACCAAAAATAACAGGAATGTGCGCAATACGATTGGACTCACATGTAACCAGATAAGTACAGCAACAAAACAGCAGACAATTTCTTCAATCAGGTAAATTCAAACCACTTAAAATGCTATTAAAGAAACGTATATAAAAATTAGCTCAATTTGAAGGATCTAGAATTTGTATAGCATGAATGAGAGCGTGATCGGGTGAATGAAAAAATCTATCTTTAAGAAGTGCTGGGTTGTGTTCTAATATGATTTATTATACATTATTATGATTTATTATACTTTATTTTGGTGGGAATATGAAATGTTAATGGGAATAATTTCTTCTAACTTGATGTGATAAACTACGCCTCATGGCCGAATAGCAATGTTCACATTTTTTGTAGGATTCAATGTAGATGTATGTTCTAAGTAAAATAAAAGGTAATGTAATTGGTAAACGACAAAACTAGGAAAGTTACTGACAATGACCTTGTTCTGCTATTTTCAGTTCGCTTAACAGAAAACTGGCCCGAAGGTAAGATATAATTTTAGGTTTCATTGTTGGTATTAATAAAATGGCGTCCGGATGAAATGTTTACCATAGAAAGTAAACTATATTTAAAACAAATATAAAGTAAAATAATAATTAAAGTTACAGTGTCGCCTTGCGAACAGGGACTCGACATAAAATTTTAATTCTATGTGGAGTAAGCCTCCTGGAAAGGGCAGAACGGTTATTTGAAGTAACGTAAAATTTTGAGGTACGTGACAATAGACGTACAGAGGTAGGGTTAGGTTATAAGATTATTTACATACGTGTATTAGAAATAAGCAAAATGAATACTAATGACGATAAAAGTGTAGAAGTCAGTATAACTGACGAAACATTTACGAGTGAGATGGGCGTTCACTCAACACCAGTTAGTCAAATCGGTGAGTCTAGTACCACCGAATCAGTCGAATTAGATACAATACAGGTAACACCCATCTCAACTCGGTCTGAAAACAAAACAGATGAGATGTTAACACGGTTGTATAGTATGATGTGTAGCAATTTTAGTGAACTAAGAGGGGGCATTAATATTAAATTTGATGTTCAGAATAATAAGTCTGATGAACAAAAAAGTGATTCCAATGTCAAATATGATAAAATAAAGGCTAGATTTGATGAGTTAAACACAATATTAGATGAAAGGAAGGAACTGATAGATAAGGGTTTTAATGAAATAAAGGATGTTCTCAATAAACAAGACGAGAAGTGGGAAGGAGATAAATATCGGTTAAAGGAGGATACAGGTGAATCAAATAAGGTAAGTGGTTGTAATGACGTTAATTACAATTATGAGATAATAGTGGGGGTAGAAAATGGTAAAGAGACCGATCAAGTAAATGAGAATAAAGACGATCAGTTAACACATAATACGGTAAGTAGGGGTGAGAAAAATGATAATATAATTAAAAATATGGTGTTAGAGAGTAAGGTTGTGAATATTGAGAGTGCTGATGAAGTTATAGTGGGAGTAGAATTTGATAATGGAGTGATAAAAAGTCTTGATGAGTTAGAGAGAAAGTGTAGAGAGAGTTTACAGGTAGAGGGGTTGCAGAGGGTAAAATTTTCCCATGGTGTTGTGGTTGGGGGTGAAGAAAATGCTTCACAAGCGTTTTTGGGAGACCTATGGTCTACAAATAGTTGTCCCTTGATTTTTTGTGCATCTGGTAGATGGTGCAGTAATAAAGTTGTAGTACCTTCTGCATGGGTTAGTAGAGAAAATGGGATAGGGAGTTATGGTGAGAGATATTGTGAAAGAGAATTGTGTGTTGATGGGGAGATAGAATTATTTAAGGTAGGTAGAAATTATAAAGAATTAGTAGAAAGGTTGGGTATAGAGAGAGGGGAAAATGATATTGAAATCTTACCTTGTGTTGAAGCTGATATAGCAGCAGTAGATGATGATGCTGTTAATGATGAATTTATAACTTACCTAGTGGTGACAGATTATACTAAAGGCGACAGGACTATACTCGATCGTGACCAGTTATATGATATAATAATATGGAATAATCCTGTTAATTATAATGATATTGTGGAAAAATATGAACATTTAAATAATCATTATGTTGATAGTAATAATATAATGTATCTAATAAAAAATGATTTGTGTAGTCGTAAGATTAGATTGTTATTAGATGATGGAGGATAAATGTTTTATTGTTTATGAACATTTAATTATGTGAATAGTGTGGTTTCGATATGGACTGTACTATGAAATGATTTGTGGTAAATGATAACAGATAACAATTTGGATTGTATATTCTTTTGTATGTTGATGTCAAATGTATTTGTGTAGTACATTAGGTTGTAACTTCTATTTTATGTAAACAATGTATGTAAGTAATAGGAATTGATTTAATAATAATTATAACATTTTTACAGACTAAATAAATGATGAGAGTAATTGTGAAATTTTAAACTGATTGAATTAAATAATTGAAGAGTAATTAATTAATTAAAATGTTGTACAGAGGAATTTTGGTGATGAATTTGAATAATTTTCTGAGATTTAGATTCTATAATGAATAGTAAATGATTAAACATACAATATGTATTGAGTTGTATTGTTATTATGAGGTAAGTGATGAATTTTCTAGTGTAGTTTTCAGTGATCATATTAATGTAAAAGATAGAGTTTGAGTGATAATGATTTCAATAAGGTATTTGGGTCAGTCAGAGTTAATTTTAAATGGGTGTTTGACAAAATAGGAATTTGTGGAATAAAAGTAATACAGAAAGAGGGTAGTAGTAGGGACACAGTAGTGAGAGTGCATATATGTAGAGAAAGTGAGTGATGTAAATGGAGAGTAAATAGGTGATGGTGAAATTTTGTAGTGAGGGTGATGTGTAGGGAGTGATCAACGTATGTCGTTGTGGCAGGTTTCGCATGGAGAAGTTTCGAAGAGTGTTTGCAGAGATTATGTGGAGGGCAAAAGGGTATGAATGGAATTGCAGGTAAGGGAACACACATCCTAGGTACAAAGAGGGTATCAGGTTTATTCTAAGAGGGGAAGGATTTAAGTGGAATTAGTGTTGAAGGGGGTTATTATTGAGAGATTGGTGTCACCCTATGCAAATCTGTTAGTGGTTGTTAGAAGGAAGAAGGTGAGTAAGGTTATATATAAATGCCCATTCAATAAATCAAATCATTGTGAATGACGGAGAATCACCCAAACTAATTGATGATGAAAATGTTAAATAGAAATTCATAGTTGAAATGTAATAATTAATGAAGTGATGTAAAATGAATGTTGATATTAGATTTGAATTTGTGGAAAATTTAATGGCACAATAAATGATAAATAATTAAAGGTTGATATAAAAGGAGTTAATAGAAAGTTCAAGTTGTAATGTTTATAATTTTATATACAAATTATTTAAAGGTGAATTGTTTAGTTCAATGTAGCAATGTTAATGTTTAAGGTTAATGTTTATTATGTTATATTATGTTATTGGGCAAGATAAATGGGTGATTTTGGGGGGTTGTTAAGTGTCAACAGAGAAAGAATAAGTTGTGGTATTGTTGAGAAATAAACTTAATCGAAATAAATTAAAATAAAAATACTGCCAGAAACTTACCTGCGATCTTTTCACTTACTTACCTTTTTAAATTTTAATCAGAAGCCCAGAGTCGCCACGATATTTTTGGTTAAATATCGAAATCTTAACACTCTACCTTAATAAAAAAAATGGGACAATTTTGCAATCTGACTACCTCCCCATAATAATTCAGAAGAACCCGGAACGTTAGACGAATCTTTTAGCACAGAACATGAGGAAGTGGTAATGACGAAATAACTACGCTAACACATGGTTATATAAAACAAGGCCCTTTAATTTCTTCTATTATTTGTTATTCGTCTGAATAAAATTATTACTCTATATTTTAGTGACTATCCATCTTTAACTCAAATCTGATTGTCTTTTGTAAATAGGAATAACACAAACCATTTATTTCCTATCTTATCTCTATTTCAATATTTAGTTTTACTAACGTTAAGGCTAACCCAGTTTGCTACACTCTCGCATTCATTCTTTAAAACTCCAATTATTTCGAGCTCTTTATTATTAAACTTTCATGAAATTATAAAATGTTACGATTGTTTGTTTACTTATCCATCATTGTGTAACACTGAATGTAGGTCCAAAATTTTGAGTTTACGCTTTAATTTTCTTCACTTCACTGCACTAACTCCATTCTGATATACGTTTACTGGTTGTTACCGGTTTATTACTTTTTACATTTTTAAATAATCTACTTGGGACCACTGAGTCGAAGCGAGCGTCCGTCCGACGCCGCCACAGTATCTCGACTGACTCTACATGAGGCTGGACATCACTGCCATGCCTGCGAACAAATTTCGTCGCTCCACACAGCCTTCGTTGTCAAAGTCTCATCAGTTGCACACACGACACATGGGATTTTCGTGTGTTGGACGTCGACGATATTTAGTGTTCACTGGTCGACGTCACAAATGTGGGCAGGACTTGATCTCGTTTCCGTCATGTTGAGACCACGTGCTGGACAAAATTCATCTCCAAGCCATGTTGTTTTACTAACTTGGCGTCGTCTGCGCACCTGCTGGAGTTAGCGCGCTTGTGAGCTGGTGTTACACAGCCGCAAAGTTCCAAGAATCGTATCACCGTCAACAACACGACATTCCATTACATTGGCATCACCTCACAAGTCCTTTGTTCTAACTACGCTTCATTTGAACACGTGGCTGTCCACACAGATGAAACCGAATTCAATAATATTTTAATAAAATAAAACCCAAATTTAATAAAATAAAAAGCCCCCCTTTTGCCCCGTTACAATACCCCCCAATGAGAGATCTTCTGTCGAAACAGAAGAAATCTCATTGTTAAACCCCTAAGAGGATCGGTGAGGATATGGTGCCAACAACCCCCCTTTTATTTCTTCTACATCATGGGTAACCTACCCCCCTGGCTCGGCGACTATGGCCACATCTGAACGAGATCACTGGAATTCCCTCTCCGAGATCCCAACACCATAAAATCGAACAGACACGCACCACAGTGCACCTAACCTTCTAACATACCACCCCAAAATCCAAACCCCTGGTCTTATACCATGCCAGATCCTCAACCGATATGTTCCCCCTTTTCATGCATACTGGGTCGCCTTCAGCAGTTACTGGGCTCGTACAGACTCTTATAATACATTTTTCAAATTCAAAATATTTATCATTAAATCAAATTCATTTAAGTGACCTTCTAAAATAAAAAATCTGTTACATAATTCCTCACTCTATTAATTCATTTCACTATTATTCATAATCAGAAAAACAAATAAATTGAACATCTAACTACACATGAACTCATTTATCCTAACATTTGATTATACATACATACTAAACAATATAATTCAATAAAAACACTAGTAATACACCTAAACAATAATACACTTAAAACTCAAAACATCAATTAGATGGCAGGCACAGAAAATCAAAAAAAATTTTTTTTCCAACAAAATTTAAATTTATCAAAATATTATTCTTTATTTATTTCGAAAAAATTTAAAATTATTTAAATCCATTAAACAACAAAACTTGCATTACTTCATTGCCCAAACAGGCCTAGTTTATAACATCAACCATCAGCTGATCAAACTGGCTCAAGTCAACAACCTTGACCTACATAGGTTGTACATAGGCTACATCAGAAAATACATTAAACATCTTTAAAAATTCTATCTTCAAACACAACAACATAATAAAATATGGCCTTTAAAATTAACATAGTATTATTATAATTAACAATAAAAATCGACATTTAAATTACTCAAACTTACACAATTACAACTTTACTTTATTCTCAAGTTCTATTAAAATTGTCACTTGTTTCAATTAAAATTTTATATTTTTACTATGACTCTCTTTCTTTAATATTCTCAATCTCCATTAATCTGGGTGATTTAATTATTCATAATCACTTGATTGTATCAACTTGGCATTTATATATTCATAACCCCCTTCTGACTCTAACACTCATTAACAGCTTTAACTAATATGACACCCATCTCTATCAAAACATCTATCAAACAATCTCTAAACCCAACTTACTACTCAACTCAATTCGCATCATTCTACTCTTACATAAAAAAATACTCTCTACCCCTTTGTACTCAGGATGTGTGTTTCCCTCCCAAAGCTCATTCCCTTATGTTGGTTCCTGGACTTCATTCCTAGGCAACCCTTTCCGGCGCTAAACGGTCCCTTCCCGTCCCAACCCTTTCGTTGCGGACTCCTCATCACCACCCCCTCTTACAAAATTCCCATCAACTAATTACTCTCCCAATACATCACTTCACTACAACAAAATATATCCACTTATTTATTACATCAATATATCAATCAATACTCTACATATTTTACCCATAGCTACTGTGTCACCATTACATCTCAAATTCTACATTACATTAATTCACAACAACATTATTTCATCTCTAGTACCCCTTTACATTCAACATGGACTGATCTACATGTCCCAACTCAATATTAATCACCCAAAATCTACCTTTTACAAATCATTTACAATTCTTAACTATATCAAATTACTTTCATCATTTAAATGAAAATCTTTTAACACATTAAAATCATAATATTCAAACATCAGTTACCTTGGAAATTAGCAAACAATTCATAAGTGACATTCTACAGCGGATCAGCTGATTTTCTTAGCAAGGTGAATGACCTTACTACAAACACATTTCAAAATTATATAAACTACACATTTTATCAATCCTTACCTCTAATGCAACAAATTAATACATTTATAAGACATAATAAACATCTAAAACCCTATTTCTCATAGCAAGATACAATGATTTAATTACTTCAAGAGCAAGTCATCATCTTTAGGTTACAACATTTTAATTCGTTGCTCCCCTGAGCAACCACCCAGCCACACACACTATTACTTTTTTATGGTGGACTGTTGCGCCCATGTGCTTCCACAAGGATGGCATAGGTGGAGGAATTTAACATCTCCGTGTCCTTGCTTCAGCGTTACATTGGAAATTATTTGGATAGCATCATATCCATGTTACAAATTTATACGCCCTTAAAACGGGTCTACCACCTGGCCTTGCTGTTCCTACGCGAACAGAGTGGCAGCCGCTGTTCCATAGTTTCCAGGGATTTCCCCTAAATTCACCCCCCATCAATTTCAAATATAAACCAATTTCAAGCCAGCTATGGTCAAGGTTCTTAATTTATGGCCATAGCTGACCGCTAGCCAAAACCACGATTAGTGCTGGTAAGGCAGTAATCGCCCGAAAAGTCGGGGAAATCAACTCTAATTTCAGGCATGTTATCATCATCATTATTATACACGGCACGGCAATCTATCAGGATACAATATAAAATTGTATAAAAGGGGTGTGCCGTGCATTTTGCACCATTTTGGCCTCCGATGGAGGTAACACTCTCGGTCACCACCAACCCTTACCGCTACGTACAGTGGCACATGCCCCCACTGTACTAGCCACTTAATAACTAAATTAAATCTTCCACATAACATCATTTCATTATTTCTCACTCACTACAATCATATTCCTCAAAAATTCAATATTTATTATTAACATTTGTTTTACATCACCTTTCAGTTATTATTATTTTTTAATTATAGTTTCTATTTAGTACAATTATCTCAAATTATTTTCATTATTGAGTCAACATCTTTTCACACCTGTAAACATTTTACTCTATCTAATTGGTATTATAGATTTTATACTTACAGTACATTGCTCATACCCTGTCATAACACACAAATATAAACACCAAACACCCTGTATCTTCTGCAATATTTTAACAACAACGTTATTTCATACTCAACAATTTAACATTTATTTATTTATTAATTATCAAATTCACATCTCATAAAATAATTTAAATTTATCATTATATAACATCTTAAATCAGTCAAAAATATTTAAACATCTTCAATTATTTTAATTAAATTAATTATGGAAATACAACATTTTTAATTACTTTCACCAATTACCATAATTACAATTCATGTGTTATCCTCTTCAAAATTATTTTTGTTGTTTATTTAGACTGTAAAAATATTATTATTATTATCACAACAATTACCTTCACATACACACATTGTTTACCTAACATTTTACGATACACACAATTAATTTCACTATCAATTATTTACAATTCTTCACCATTAATTATTCAATTTTATCACACTTCATTGTCCAAAATCAGCAAGGTCAGAACCATAAACTAAAATGTTTAGAATGTCCATACACTGAGTTTATATTCAACCCCCATCGTCAAAAATTAGCCTTGGTTTCACATCACATTTTTCAATTTTATTTACCCTCCATTTATTATTATTATTATTATTATAATAAACCATTACTTCTATCTCATTCATCTTCCCTTTTATTATGTCATAAAACCTGTCACTATTATTTATCTTTATCCAGTCTCCATAAGTATTTGTTGTTACACCCAGGTAAATTATTTTCTCATCTACATTTAGACTATCACTATACTCCCTTTCTAAATCATAAGCACTAACTAGCAATCCCTGATCAACCTCAACTCCCATTCTACTCTCGTTTTCACTATTGTCTACTGTATCACTTTTTGATACCCCGTTTTCCGCTACATCGTCATTATAATTACTTGTATTACTACCACTTACCTTGTCTACTATTCCTTCGTTATTTTTCGTTATATTACTACCACCACAAGCACTTACCTGTTTTAATTCAATTTCTGTATTTTCCTTTAATTGACATCCATCTCCTCCCCACTTTTTGTCTATCTCGTTCAAATGTTTCTTCATCATATCAAAACCCTTATCCATTACTTCCTTTGTTTCATCTAATTCTGTGTGTAACTCGTCAAAACGTTTGTCCATCATTTTGTCCGTCTCGTCAAAACGTTTATTAATAACACCACTTATTTCATCATACATTGTTTTCAAAAGATTCATCACATCATTCAATGAATACTCTTTTTCTTCCACCCCTACACTATCGTCATCATTAGGCCTATTCACGGTCTTATTTTCTACCACTATCGCTTCAACTACCTTACCTTTATTATTTGTCATCTCGCTATGCTTCTTAATCTCAGCGAATATTCCCTCTTCTTGTTCTTCCATTCGTACTAAACTATCATCCAAATTACCCCACTCCTCGTCTGTCATTTCACCTACAACCCCTCTAAATTCGCTTTCCCACTCATCCCACGCGAAACCAATATTCTCTAGTACCTCGGTCATATTCAAAATTTATTTATATAACCTCTTTATATATATAAAAAAAACTATCATTAAACTACACACATAAAATCAAAACTTCTAACACAATTTACACATCATACTCCTACCAAAAATAACCTTATTTTACGTAATTATATACGATAAAATTTTACAAATACGCCGTTACCAATTCCTATTTTCTGTGCTTTAAAATAGGTCTACCTCGTACAAAATTATATCAGGATCCTGGCAGGGTCGCCAATTGTTGAGAAATAAACTTAATCGAAATAAATTAAAATAAAAATACTGCCAGAAACTTACCTGCGATCTTTTCACTTACTTACCTTTTTAAATTTTAATCAGAAGCCCAGAGTCGCCACGATATTTTTGGTTAAATATCGAAACCTTAACACTCTACCTTAATAAAAAAAAATGGGACAATTTTGCAATCTGACTACCTCCCCATAATAATTCAGAAGAACCCGGAACGTTAAGACGAATCTTTTAGCACAGAACATGAGGAAGTGGTAATGACGAAATAACTACGCTAACACATGGTTATATAAAACAAGACCCTTTAATTTCTTCTATTATTTGTTATTCGTCTGAATAAAATTATTACTCTATATTTTAGTGACTATCCATCTTTAACTCAAATCTGATTGTCTTTTGTAAATAGGAATAACACAAACCATTTATTTCCTATCTTATCTCTATTTCAATATTTAGTTTTACTAGCGTTAAGGCTAACCCAGTTTGCTACACTCTCGCATTCATTCTTTAAAACCCCAATTATTTCGAGCTCTTTATTATTAAACTTTCATGAAATTATAAAATGTTACGATTGTTTGTTTACTTATCCATCATTGTGTAACACTGAATGTAGGTCCAAAATTTTGAGTTTTACGCTTTAATTTTCTTCACTTCACTGCACTAACTCCATTCTGATATACGTTTACTGGTTGTTACCGGTTTATTACTTTTTACATTTTTAAATAATCTACTTGGGACCACTGAGTCGAAGCGAGCGTCCGTCCGACGCCGCCACAGTATCTCGACTGACTCTACATGAGGCTGGACATCACTGCCATGCCTGCGAACAAATTTCGTCGCTCCACACAGCCTTCGTTGTCAAAGTCTCATCAGTTGCACACACGACACATGGGATTTTCGTGTGTTGGACGTCGACGATATTTAGTGTTCACTGGTCGACGTCACAAATGTGGGCAGGACTTGATCTCGTTTCCGTCATGTTGAGACCACGTGCTGGACAAAATTCATCTCCAAGCCATGTTGTTTTACTAACTTGGCGTCGTCTGCGCACCTGCTGGAGTTAGCGCGCTTGTGAGCTGGTGTTACACAGCCGCAAAGTTCCAAGAATCGTATCACCGTCAACAACACGACATTCCATTACATTGGCATCACCTCACAAGTCCTTTGTTCTAACTACGCTTCATTTGAACACGTGGCTGTCCACACAGATGAAACCGAATTCAATAGTATTTTAATAAAATAAAACCCAAATTTAATAAAATAAAAAGCCCCCCTTTTGCCCCATTACAGTATGTGGCATTAGTAATGAAGAATGACATAAGTTTAGTAATAAGCTAGGCTATTGCAGTGACGGCATGTTGTTACTATAGATAGCGATAAGGGTTGATGAGTAACATCGATGCATGTTACCATCATCGGAGGCCTGAATAGGGCGTAACATACACTGTACACCAACCTTATATAATATTATATGTCAATTACTATGGTACAGTGTATAAAAATGATGAATTGTAAAACATGCTAATGACAGATTTCCCCACATTTCGGGCGATTACTGTTCACCAGCACTAATCGTGATTTTGGACGACAGCCAGCTGTGGGCAGAAATTGTACATCTGACACTGGTTGGTTGCCTGTGAAATTGGTTTGAAATTGAAATTAACGGGGGGGGTGACTTAAGGGGAAATCCCCGGAACTATGGAACAGCGGCTATCACCCGTTCGCGTGGGAACAAATAAAAGGGTGATAGACCTGTTTTAAGGTTGTTATTATATAATCAGTTATTATTATATCTGAATTTAAAATGTAATGCCGAAGCAAGGATAGGAGACGACAAAATTCCTCCCTAACTTCAGTCCTTATGGAAGCAACTGGGCGCTACAGTCCAGGGGGGAGCATAGTGTGTGTGGAAGGAGCTTACTAGTTAAATATATTATGTTGATCATAAAAGATATTAGATGATTTTGTATTGAAGTAAGAAGTATTATGATAATGAAAGATAATTAACAATTTTACGTAAATAATTTGTTTCAATGTAGTTGATTTAAATGTGTTTTGTTCTGTATAAGAATTATATTAACGAATTTAATTGTTTGGAAATATTATTGCGTTAGTGTAAGGATTTATACTTCTTCTTGTAAAATGGGAAGGGCTTAATTATTGTCGATTGGAATCGAAAATTTTATAGAATATTTGGAGTGATATAAGAGAATGAAACGTCTAAAGAATAAATATTGTATTCATATATGAGTTAGGAGTTAAGGAAAAAACCAGTGCTTCTTAACGCAAACCAGCACATAGCTAAGGGGAAGCAGATCAGTTAGGGATATGGTATTATACACGGCCACTATTTGATTTTTTAATTTGATGTTTCAGAGTCTGGTGATGCTGTGGCGGCGGTCGTGAGCTGGCCAGCGCGTCAGAGCAGGAGCGTCAAGTGCCTGACTGGCCTTGCGGTGTTGGGATCTCGAGAGAGAAGTCCAGTAAGGTAATTCAGGTGCTGTCACAGTCACTGGACCAAGGGGTGAGTTAACTACTTTTTTAAATAAACCTTAAAGGGGGTTGTGGCGACATATCCTGGCTGACCCCTTTAGGAAGTATGAATGTGTCAATGAGAGTTTTTATGCTTCGGCATAAAACCTCTCATTGAGGGGGTCTTGTAACGGTACAATCCGGTACATATAGAGATTTTGGGGAAAAACATGTATAAATTTTATTTCATTTGAAAGTATAATTAATAGCGGTGAAGTTTTGTAAGGTTCTATAATGGCGTAATACCAAGCAAGCAGGAACTGCATCAAGGTCAGCAGTGTACGTGCAAAACAACAACTAGATTTCGCCAGACGAACTCTGACCTATTGTGTCATCAGGCCAAGCCTGCAAAACGTCACATCTAAGAATGCAATGCGCAATTGCCTAGCCTTAATATTTGATACGTCATAGTCTGAAACAATAAGACTTGGTGACGTGACACCCTCTCCACCTCGGAATTGAAGCCGTTCATCTCGCCCTCAGTCACGTAATATCATTTGTGCCGGCCGGACACGTATAAAAGTTCCGAAACTAAATCTCGGGTGCACCCAAACAAAATGTGAAGTATTACATGAATCAGAACAAAATTATAAATTAACAGTTAATCGTCAGTTATCATGTAAAAATATTATTTAAAAAAGTGCGTGCGACCAACAAATAACAGGAATGTGCGCAATACGATTGGACTCACATGTAACCAGATAAGTACATCATCAAAACAGCAGACAATTTCTTCAATCAGATAAATTCAAACCACTTAAAATGCTATTAAAGAAACGTATATAAAAATTAGCTCAATTTGGAGAATCTAGAATTTGTATAGCATGAATGAGAGCGTGATCGGGTGAATGAAAAAATCTATCTTTAAGAAGTGCTGGGTTGTGTTCTAATATGATTTATTATGATTTATTATACTTTATTTTGGTGGGAATATGAAATGTTAATGGGAATAATTTCTTCTAACTTGATGTGATAAACTACGCCTCATGGCCGAATAGCAATGTTCACATTTTTTTGTAGGATTCAATGTAAATGTATGTTCTAAGTAAAATAAAAGGTAATGTCATTGGTAAATGAGAAAACTAGGAGTAAAGTTACTGACAATGACCTTGTTCTGCTATTTTCAGTTCGCTTAACAGAAAACTGGCCCGAAGGTAAGATATAATTTTAGGTTTCATTGTTGGTATTAATAAAATGGCGTCTGGACAAAATGTTTACTATAGAAAGTAAACTATATTTAAATCAAATATAAAGTAAAATAATAATTAAAGTTACAATATATCGGTTGAGGATCTGG
Organism: Magicicada septendecula; assembly: GCA_034769895.1. NCBI lineage: Eukaryota > Metazoa > Arthropoda > Insecta > Hemiptera > Cicadidae > Magicicada > Magicicada septendecula. Next base: position 407,635,598 of record CM068375.1, read on the forward strand.
TTTGGTATAAGGCTAGTTATTGAATTTTACTGAATGTTTCAAGGTTAGGCGATACTGTGGTGAGTGCCTGTCTGATTTTACGGTGTTGGGATCTCGGACAGGGAAGTCCAGTAATGTCATTCAGGTATAGCCATAGTCGCCGAACTAGGGGGGTAGATTACCCATGATTTATTAAGGAATTAAGGGGGGTTGTTGGCGCCATATCCTCGCTGGTCATCTTAGGTTTTAGCAATGAGAGTTTTTCTGTTTCGGCAGAAAACCTCTCACTGGGGGGTATTGTAATGGGACAGAATTGGGGGATTGATTTTATTAAATTGTAAATGCTATGAAAGGGAGTTACCACACAGGGCCTCAGTTTTAACAATCGACATTCACTTACGGAACGCCCAGTTGCACGTTTGTTCGGTCAGAATGGGTTCATGCTACAATTCCTGATGCTGAGGAATGTGAAAGAGTGCGCGTATGCCTGCCCGCACAGATGAATTGGCACGAACTTTTTGCGAGCCTCAGAACGCAAGTTTGTGGTATACAAACTCGCACTCAAGAAGATATCACGTGACGCATGCTCAGCCTATGAAATTGCAAGTTGCCACGGACCGTAAGACGTTTAGCCATCTTGAAAAAATTACTTAGCATCACTAGTAGAACCGCGCGGTTCCATATAGAGGCTCGCGAGCCGAAAATCTATTAAAAAGTATAATACTATAATACTTATAACTATTTTACCTCAAGATGTATTTTTTCCTTTAGGTATCTGTTTTTGTATTTTGTGTATTTTCGATGTTGAGTGCTTTGAATATTGTGTCATGTTTTGTATTGATTTGTATTTGTTCTGGTATTAATTTGTTTTGTGTTTTATGTTTGTAAATCTGTAAATTTTCCCATATGTTCATTATGGTGCCTTTGTGTGGTATATGTTTTATTAGTGTTACATTGGTTATGTCTGGGAATTCATGTCCTGTGTTTATTGCATGTGTGGCTAAATTGGATTTATATATGTTTGGTTTTTTGTATGCATTTAGGTGTTCAAAATAACGTTTTTTCAGCTGTTTTTTTGTTTGTCCTATATAACATTTATTGCAATCTTGGCATTCAATTTTGTATATACCGTTGGTTGTTGTATTATCTTTGTTGTGTGAGTTATTTAGATTTTGTAATTTATTTTTATTAGTTTTGTATGCTATTTTTATATCTGTGTTTTTAAATAGTTTTGTTAGTTTTGACATTTTATTATTTATATATGTGAATGTGGCCCATTTTTTGTTGTTGTTATTATTTATGTGTTGTTCAGTTTGATTAATTCTTAATTGTTCAGTTTTTATTTTGTATTTGATTTTATTTTCTATTTTGATCATAGTATTTTTATTGTATCCATTTGCATAACCAATTTGGTATATCATTCATGCTATACAAATTCTAGATTCTCCAAATTGAGCTAATTTTTATATACGTTTCTTTAATAGCATTTTAAGTGGTTTGAATTTATCTGATTGAAGAAATTGTCTGCTGTTTTGATGATGTACTTATCTAGTTACATGTGAGTCCAATCGTATTGCGCACATTCCTGTTATTTGTTGGTCGCACGCACTTTTTTAAATAAAAGTATAAAAATGTGACTTAAACAAAGAATCTAAAGTGGTATAAAATGTGTAACATTTATTAATCGACAGTGATATCAAAAATCAGAAAGTGAGAACTAAATTCGGAAAACCAATGACTAAAAATTGAAATCAGTGCAACATGTAGTCTGCAAGGACACTCACAACCAAGCAAACGTATAATATATATCATTTTGAAAATTGTAGAAAATTAAAAAGCGCTAAAGTAAAAGGGGAAAAGGTATGAAAGTGTGTACGTACGAGCAATTACTGGGTTGCCTTTATTTAATTTAAGTAATTATTAAGTAATATTTAATAATTTAATAAGAAATATATAGTTAAAAATTTTTTTAAAAAACAATGTTTTTCTAATGGACTAAAAATATCAAAATGATTATATTTTGGAAATACTTAAAACACCTGAGACCAAATATCAGCTACAATGAAAAACGTGGCACGCATTTCAGAAAATACGATCATTACTCATATCATAAGGTTTAAGGTTTAATGGAATTCAGTAATTGTTTCTCTAATAATATATTCAGAGGTATGAGTTTGAAAATAGAAGCCATTCATGAAAATACTTGAATACATGGTAATACTTGAAACAACTGAGACCAAATAACAGCTAATACAATGAAAAACGTGGGGCGCACTCCAGTAATTGTTTCTGGGTGCTTCTCGTATCGCTCAAAGATGTTGGGGCACACTCCCGTTGCCTGATTGCCGTCAACTTCAGGACATGATATCGTTGTTCAGGCTTACGCGTGTTCAAGAATACGCACTTTCTCGAACTTCTGCGGAATGGAAGGTGACACAACCGGAATACACATTCGCATGCAGAAATTTGACGCTCCTTCATAATTCTCATGCATATTTTAAACAACTTGCGAGGAACATTTGAATCTTCTTGACGAATTCGTCTGATCGCCTCTGCAATACCCTGATTCAGTTTACGGGCTCAGCCTTTGCGATATATTTTGCAACGTAATGGGCTATTGCCTCGTTCGTTCCACATGGCTGAATGTTAATGTTGCCATCCCACAATTGAAGGATCGCGGAGCAGTAGTTATTTTTCCATTTTTCCTCAGTTCATCGCTTCAGAATGCAGAACCGTCCGCCATTTCTTATGAACTTGTCAGAAGTTTGAGCAACAATGCGAGTGTGCTGACACGGCTTACGCGGAAAGGCGAAGCGACATGTTTGAGAGTTGTTTTTGTAACACGTATGAGTGTGGTGATGCGTTTGGTTGCGCTTAACCAAACTGTGCATATCAGGATCTTCAGATTCAGATGGGAGTCGGCATGAGATTACTGCATCGATGAGTTCAATTCCTTCTTTGGTCTCGAATGAAGGTGCATTCTCAATCCAAACAACCATGTGGATGTGCGGACTGCCTCGATTTTGAAATTCCACATGCCACCAGTAATCTCTAACTTTGCCACCTAAAATCTTCGCGTTGTTATTAATATATTTCATGAAGGCATTAAATCTCCTCATGAAATGACAGCTGACTACAACCGGGTATTGTTCAATAAGACACTGCGATTCGTCAACACTGATATTTGTTGGGTCCTCATTTGATAGTTTGTCAGCAATCAAGAGAGCTCTTCGCATGTCTGGCCAGTTGATGTCATTGCAGTTCAATGTTAAGAACCAAGTTGGTGGTCCAAGGCAACGAATTTGCGCTATCAATTTGTTATGCGCCATTCGCCAGTATGCTGCAGACCCACGTAAGTTTCGCATGTAGAGGTGAAGATCTTCGACAGATCCCTCTTGTTCTCTTACCTTCTTGCAGCAAGCAGAAATAGTGGACTGAATTTTGAGATATTCGTTCATCGAAAGTGCATAGAAGAGACAGTCATTGCACTGGAACCGTGTATCGCGACCAAGGATTCTTGATTGAAAGTAATCTAATGGCATAATAATCACTTCACGGTTCTCCTTCAAACGATTGTTTCCATATGGAAAAAGCATCCACCACGAATACTCTTCTGCTCTTAATTCACGATTTATGTTAACAATATTGTCCTTCGTCTTACGTTTAAATTTTTGCCATCAACAAATGCATCATCTAATACTTAGTCAACATCTGGCTGAGCGACATCGATAGGAGCCATGACTGATGTCTGAACATGAATATGCTTTTCGGGTGTGGGATGTGTATCAACCATAGGATGCACATCAACCACGGGATCATCATGAGTTGCTTGTGGTATATCATGCTGATGTTGTCGCAAACATTCATCCATCTGAACGACAACGCCCTTCACACGCACGTCGATGAAGTAAATCACAAAAGGTTAATTTTTCGAGTCAACGGTGCGTCGACAAATGCGATCAAATTCCTCAATCGTGTCGCATTCAATGATGCATGCTTTACCGTCACCACATTGTGCGCTTGCAGCTTTGATGCCGCAAGCATGTGAGTCGGTAAAGTAATACTTGTCATTGAAGTGCATGAGGCCTAATGACTTTGACGCAACAACAAGAACGCCAGCTTGATGTTCTGCAAACAAATGACTAATAGCATTTTGCAAAGTTCGGCCAATGATTCCATCATTCATGCGATCCATCAAGCTGCCCTGGCATAGCCAGTTGTCATCATAAACGAGCTCGAACGAATTGTCAAACATTATAATATCGTTCTTGACTACGTCCAGATTGCGTAGTTGCAGGTAGCCATCAGGAGGTATTGGAAACGCCTCCCCACCTCTTGTTTCAGTCTCAAAGTGAATTAGCGCACAAAAACCATCCGCTTCAATCATATTCTGGTTCAAGGTATTAGTGGTCCAACGACCAGGAGGAAGAATGGTGGCTCTAATAATCTTTGCTGTGACCATAGCAAAGCACTGCGAACCAGCGTAACCGGAATTGAAAATGTCACTCCGACCCTGATGCCAGGAAGCGCAAACAATCCTTGAAGCGTCACAAATTGGCATATATGCACTTTGCAACTGATCATCATTGGCAAAATTATCGTTGATATGAGCCTCATTGCAATAAGCTTGCTTCTGTTGTGGCTCAGCTGGAACAACGTGAATCATGTCTTGTCGGTCGAGTCTTGCAAATTCGTTGATTGTCACGTCCTTATAAAGCCGACTGTTTGCCAAGAGCCAGCTAAGTGCAGCATACACCCGTTCGCGTGAAATTGTGTATTCACGAGATACTTAAATTTTCGAGAGTCTCTGTGACTACAACCATTCCCGCATTATCACTGTCGCGAGGCAACATAGAAGGCAGCTTCTCGCTTACCTCGAAAATGTCAAGTGTGAACAGCATGGCCTGGCCTTTGAATCCGTATTGGCCATATCTGCCGTCGAATTTGACTATTTTAACATAAGGTATCACGCGAGACAAGAGTTATTGCTCAAACTGAGTGAGAACTTTAATTTCACTTGGAATGTCACCGGGCTCCATATTATTCCAGTACGCCTTTGATGGATGTTTAGTCTTGCGATTTTTTTTCAAATGACAATGCCATCGATGGCAAACTTCCAATACATTTTTGTTCGTGAGTTCCGGAGGTAGATATGATTTGGCAGCAATCATATGATATTTTACCACTTGATTAGCGTAACACTGCTTTGTGCAGATATCACATGTCCTATCGCAGAAGTTGTTGATTTCCTTATGGAACTCTTGCGCATCAGCAGCACGCTGAGCACGAGCATCGCGGCGACATTGCTGTATATCCTTACGCTTTTGTTCTGTCTCATAGAGTCGTGCTTGAGAGGTGTATACTCTATATCTTTCGCGTCGAGAAGCGCGTTGATTGTCATTTTCCATCGCACGAGCTTGAGAAGTGTATTCTCAATCTTTGGCAAGACGATTGGCGCCCTGGTGTCGGTTTCAATAGCACGGGCTTGAGAGGTATGTTCTCTATCTTTAGCAAGACGATAAGCGTGTTGGTCGTCAGTTTCAATAGCACGAGCTCGTGACACGCGTTTTTTACGATTTACAAGTCGCTTTGATTTAACTTCAGCTGTTTCTTGCGAACGCTTGAGCCGATAGTGTTGTCGCTTCTTCTCCAATCGTCACTGTCTCCTTCATCATTACAAAGAAGCAGCTCTTACAAAGAAGTACTTAAAGCACAACTGTCCTTTGTAACCACACAAGTGCACGAACACGCGAGTTAGGCATCTTTCAGAATACGTTAATATTACACTAGCATACACTTTTGTTTCACTTAACAAACACTTTTGTTTCACTTAACAAACATAATAATAGGAACAATCGGTCGAGTATAATAAGTCTACTGAATGTATGGCGAATAAAGGTAGCTCGCATGCGTCTATTGCCGGTACTTACATGCGGAAACAGTTATATTTAATTGCGAGCACGCTAACTCCTAGAACTCCTAGCCTGACTATCGCCTCGCCATCTGGTGGAGAACTTGGTAAGCGTGATCGACAAACACCAACAAGATTTATATGAATATTTACACACACATGCTTACACGCACGCATACATATAATATATATGAATAAGAATATTATATTAATATTGTTATACCAACATACATCATGAATACACATCATTGATAAACTTATTTATAACAAATTCCATAATTTTCAATTCATCAGAGATTGTCATCGGAGATGCACAATTGTGCATGTTTTCAAAACTGTGAAAGATGAAGTATACAATATTTTTATTTATAACATATTATTTATAACATATATTGTTTATAACAATTTTCTTAATTTTTGATAAATTATTGCATTGTCATCGGAGATGCATAAGTGTGCACAATTTCAAATTTTCATAATTTTGCAAAATTGACAATTTTCTTGATTTTTTTATTAATATTGATTTTACATTTTCATCAATGGATTATTGTATTGTTGTCATCTGAGATACATAAGTGTGCAAATTTTAAATTTTCACAATTTTGCAAAATTCACAATTTCCACAATTTTTTCAATGGATTATTGTATTGTCATCGGAGATACATAAGTGTGCCAAATTTCAAAGGTCTATGTAGTCTGGAAGGTAGTTAAAAATCAATTGCAAGATTCCACCCGGACAGACAGATAGACACCACAGCGAGTGGAGAAAAACATTTTAATAATGCTAAATTTTGTGTGTTTATGTTAAATGGGATCTCGGCCTCAAAGCTAAAATCTGTCGGATTAGAATTCTGAAGATTATAATCAAACGAAGTTCTATTATTGTTTTATGAGAATGCTTAATAAAATGTTTAATAAAAGCTGAGTTAGTTAACAAGAAATGAGAGTCGAATTCATTGATAAAGTCAACCCTAAATCACGTTTATAGGCTACGAGTTCGTGTGTAGAACCCTGGAATACGAGAAGGTAAGAATTGTCTTTTTATTAATTATTATGTGGTAATTATTTGTACAATAACAATATAAACAACATCCTAAACGAACAGACACAATTCAAATCACACATACTATTCGAACATATCACACCACACACACACACACACACACACACACACACAAAAACGATCTTTCAAATGACGCACCGTCACCAAGAACAAGACAGACAGCACTCCTAAGGCAGCCTCTGACGAAGCTTGTAATAAGCGAAAACTGGTTCAGGATGTAATTTTATATTTTTACCAATAAAAACTTATTGTTCCGAGTCAGTAGTATTATACTTATAATTATTTAAAACAACCCTCGAAAACTGTTGGCGTTTCCCACTCGCCAGATACCGTTTCCTGGGGGGGGGGGAATAAAACTTTATTATTTAATATTTAGCATGTACCGCTACATTATTCATTAGCCCAGTTTATATTCTGATAGTCCCTTATCGAGTTGAAGATGAAAAATAATTGATTAAAAATAATCAAGCTGGACTAGGCTGAGTGTTTCCTCTTGTGGCCACTAACATGGCGAAGTCCCAATGAGAAATACCATTTGTCTATTGCTACACCAGGGTTGAAATCTTCTAAGGGTGGTCCATTTACTGCCAGCTGCATTAGATCTCCTAATGAAGTGATGTCCAGGGAAAGTCTCTGTTTCACTTTTATCCTGTTAACGAAGCTAAATCCCCGTTCACAAGATGCTGTTGTTACTGCCATGCATGCAATGCCATAAAATACTTTCTTTAGCTCACCAAAACGCTCAGGAAACTTGTACAAAGTTTTTAATAGCTCACCCAGTCCTTTTGAAGTATTTGCTCTTCTTTAACCATCATTTTTAATTGAAGCCATTCCGATAGCAAAACATCCTCATTTATATCACCAGTAATAAAAACATGCGCCAATTGAAGAATCTCCTCATTGCCATATGCAGTTAGGGTGTCATCTTGAGGAAGGCACAAGAAATCCAGAACGTGGCACTTGGTGCCTACTACAGTTTCAAGTGTATCAAGATGGCACTTCAAGTAATGAACTGTGCTTTCGATCAGCTTATTACGGATTGATTTGTATTCTTCCTCCCCTTGAGACGTGTTTGTGAGAACAATTCCTTGGTCGCCTTTGTATTTTGAGCAATTCAGTTTCTCTCAGTCTGAAGTGTTAGAAAGGAATTGTTTCACACTGGATCCTTCAGATGAAAGCAAGAACTGAACCATTTCCACCGTTACCATCATTGACGATCGTACCTGTGAGACCAGTAACTGTTTCAATTGTAAAACTTTACAAAATGGCTCTAGTTTCCCATACAGGTAAACCAAAAAGTTTAATGTTTTTACAAACTTGTATGATGTAAGGATTTTAGATAGCCTTTTGCTCTAGCTGCATCCGTAGCTTCTCCTGTTGTAGCTTTCCGGTTCGTTATATCCTCAAGATGGATGACCAGAGGTACGAGATCACGCCGCAAAGCTTTCAAAGCGTCAGATTTACTACATAGCCACCGTACATTGTGAATAATTCTGAGTTTTACTATCTCACTTTCTAAAGTTTTCGCGGTGTTTTTAAGCTCATGGAGGTGTTTTGAGGATCGTTTGTAAAATTTGTATATGTTCTTCACAGTTTCGTCAAGCTTTTCTAGGTAAGGGATGGAATTGGCAGCATCAAGTATGGGCAATTGTAGACAATGCGTGGCGCAGTGAATGCTAATTAAATGCGGAGCTTTTTCTTTCAAACGAAGTACGAAACCTGACTTTGAGCCAATCATAGACGACGCCCCGTCAGTTCCCACACTAACCACGTACTTTTCTCTTCTCCAATCAAGCCCTAAGTTATCCAAGAGCCCAGTAACAGCAGTGAAATACGACTCTGCCCTACCGCTCTCGAGAGGCACAAGGCCTAAAAGGTCTTCTCTTATCTCCCCTTCACACACATAACGAGCATAAACAATCACATGTTCCTCAGCACTTCGGTCCGTGGAACCATCAATCAAAATACTGAAACACTGAGCATTTTTTTAATTTTTGAACCACATCTTGTAACTGTTTAGCAATAAAATTAATGAAAACTTGGCAGTTTTTATAGTTTAGATATTGTTTTGTCTCCACATTTACACCTAATTTAGTTGCAAGGGCAACTTGCTTAGGGAAGTCGGTAAATGGTTTTTCATTGATGCCTATAAAATAGGCTATGTTGAATAAAGTTGTTAGATGCTCAAACATAGAAGATTCTATTTTCTTAATAAATTTGGCAAGAGGAGGTTTTCCTGGTTCTGACTCTACTTCAAACCGCGTTAAATTGTCCATATGTACTAGGCTTTTACCATGAAACACAAAAGTTTCCTTTTTCATGGAACCAGAAAATCCTGCTACCCATTTTGGGTCACTATTTTGAGGGTATTTAGCGCATATAGTACATTTTGCGCGGTCGGAATCGTAAGCTAGCCAGGGGAAGATATCCAGCCAAGCTCTTTGAAATTTTCGTTTCCCAGAGGAACCGTGAGTAGGCCTAAGTCCACTAGAAATCGCGTTTTCCACAGTAGGCATTTCAGTTTCCCTACTAGGCCCGGCACTTACATCTCTAGCAGTAGACGTCGCACTCGCAGACTCACTAGGCTTCGTCGTACTGACAGCAGAACTTTTTTTAAAGAAATAATTAAGTTTAATCTGTTTCATTATGAATAAAATAACACACGAAAAATAAAATACACACTGAACACGATCTTAGAAATTGAGAATACTCTTAGTACACGAAACAATAAATCACACGCGTAACACATCCGGTCAACTCAACAATAATTAGCAGACTGTACAACTTGGAAGGAGTGACAAAGGCCGGCGGCCCGCACAGAACGGCGTGAAATTTCCGCTCCCCTCTCTCAGCAACACTATTTTGTTCGACGTGTTTTAAGATGTTTATATCCAACAGAGCAGTTTTGTTTATAAAATTCACACGGTGACAGCTAAATGACGGCCTATGACTTCAACACGCACCTTTACTAAAACAAAAACATGACGTGTTTTGGTTTAATAGACGTCCTTCTTTTTTCCATTTTTCATTCTTTCTCTCCTCTTTTTCACAGTCAAAACCCACTCGCCACTGGTGAGTGGGAGAGTGCAATTTTCGAGGGTCGTTTAAAATAATCCCTCCAGCTTATTTAAGATCACAATTTTTACAAATGACTGCTTACCTTTGCTTCGATAATACAGAGCTGAGCTTCTAGTTTTTGCATTTTTGAATCTATTTTCTGTAACCTGCTTTCACAAGCAAGGAAAAATTTATTTAAAAATCCCACTGTAGTAATTATAAAATGATTGATGAAGGTAATCATGCGTTTCTGATGAATTGGAGGTATCTGAAAAAACAAACAGTTGTTTGAAAATTCTTATATATATGTATGTGTGCTCTTCAATTAATAATTAGTAAGTAACTTTAATAATTCTTTTTTTATGACTGATTCAGCACAGTCTACAACAAGCCTACTGTTTGTAACTAACAACATTCAAGTGCCTACCAAGTCATTTTTAAGTAACTAAAAAAAATTATATACTAATATACAAAATATCACAATCAATGTGTAGATTCAATAATTATTTGAATATACAGGATCCAGCAGAGAAACCTGATGGTTTTTTAAACGAAATTATGACCAGAGTAAATGGTTTGTAAACAATATTTTATTTCAGAATTAAAGTACATCTAAAAGCATTTTACTTATATCAATTACTTTTTGAAAATCACATTCTTTAGGTTCTGTCCCTCATTTTCAACACATTCTTAGAGCCGTAACAGTAAACCGTGCATTACGTGCCGCACAATTCCGGAGAGATTGCCGCCACTTCTGTCCAAATATTCCACTTCAAATCGACCACTGTCCTCGGCCAGTCCAGGTACATCCTACGCTTGAGATACCCAGACAGAAAGTAATCGCAAGCGTTAAGGTTGGGCGATCTTGTAGGTCACTGAATGTCCTCTCCGTATGAGATCACTCAGGCTCCAAACCTCTCTCTCAATTTATTCATGGAAGCCCTTGTAGTGTGAGCAGTTCCCCCATCCTGCTGAAACCACGTGGTTTCCAATTTTCAATGCAATACCATTTGCCGTAACTCAGGTGCAAGGCATGTGAACGTAACATTGTGAATTGACAGTCATTACATTTCCCTTCTTGGTCTTCAAAGAAGTAGGGGCCAATTTTCCCGGAAGACGTTAAGCCAACCTACACAACAACCTTCTCAGTGTGTAACGGTCGTTCAAAAAGCTCTTGAGGATTCTGCAATGCCCAGTACCGGTAGTTATGCGTATTGACATAACCGCACAGATAGAAACTGGCGTCATCGTCATGAGCAGATTGTTTAGCACTTAGTCATTCACAATACTCACAAGTTCATGACAACAACGCCTGTGAATTCTCTTATCCTGGGTACTCAGTTTTTGCACTATAACAAGTTTGTAGGGATGAAAGTCAAGTTTCAAATGCAAAATTCTGCATACGGAGCAGTCAGATATCCCTAGGGCACTTACATGTTTTAATGCTAATTGCCAAGGACAGCTAAAAACAGCGTGACACACGCGTTCAACATTCTCTGGGGTTTGAACATTACGCTGTTTCTCAGGTGGTCTCTTCTTTACTGCAGAAGCTGTTTCCTGAAAATTCGCCACCCCACAACAGTATGATATTGTGGTTTGGAACAAGGGCATTTCGATGAATGTTGAAGTGACGGTGAAAAGCGCGCTGCATAAAATCACTGACTCATTGTTTTCAAAAAACGTTTCCACTGTGAACACGTGATGTTTTGCCGACCAACGCTCCATGGCGACTGAAATGCTTTGAGCTCCCGAACACATGAGCGCAAGGTCGATCAAAGCGCTCCATGCTAGACTTCAGAGAACTACTTTAAAAATCATCAGGTCTCTCCGCCAGACCCTGCACAATAATTGGGGAGGGATATGGTGCCCATACTCTCCACAGAGTATGAACTGCTACTGTAATACTGTATAGATATGTGTAAAGAAAATAATAACTAAAAACTATGAAATTTCAGGAACAAAAATATGAAAAAAATTTATGGTTTTGGGAATCAAGGTGGAATTAATATATTAAGGAGTGAAAAAGCCATTATTTTTATTTCTTTAAATGATAGACCATATGTTATACATCAATTAAAAAAAAATTGTGATTATCCCTTTTCTTTTGTAGATATCCCACTTAACGTGAAACCCTGTTTTGCGTTTTAAAAATTTCTAACTAACGGAAAACATAATTTTTTTTTTATAATACGGGTAATACCAGCACACTAAAATTACTTTTTATATTCCCTTATGTTTTCAGTGACATGTATGTAAATTTTCATCATGATTGGCCCATAAATAAGAGGTAAATAATTTATTTACTGTTAAAAAGCAGATTTTGATTCTTGACATCGGAGGGTCAAAATCACCAACTTTCCAAAACTTTGAAAGGCTGCCAAATCTAAACCGACTGAGATAAAATAAAAAACATTTGTGTGGTTACTTATTTCATTATATGCCTGCTCTTATCTTATTTTGTTTTCTTTATTCGCGTTTGTTTACGCAGTTTACTAAACTGTACCGCCTTATCACATTCTTGGATTTATAATTATTAATTATTAGATTTAAATAATTATATGTAACTAGGAGTAATAAGATATACTATTCATGTTGTATCAAGTTTTTTTATTGAGAAAACCGCAATAACTTTAAGCTCCGGTGGTACTCGAAATGAACGCGGAAGACCAAAATGGTACGCGGGTCCGGAAAGGTTGGGAACCACTGGTCTAGACGATGTGTCACCGTATATATCACATACAGAACAGCAACAATTTGTAACAGGTGTTCCAGGAGGGAAGGGCACTATTTCGGGAGGTGATTCTACAGGTAAAAATAAAAAAGTGTGTTGCAATAGGTCGGAAATACTTTGTTGACGAGTTAAGGCCAGACAGAAATATTGCCAATATGTTTCCCTGTCCATCGATAAAATAATGTAATTCGAAAAATGATTGAACACAAATTATACAGCAAAACTAATGTATTTCATACGTTCGACCTGTAATATACAATAAACATGGACCCATAGCTGTATAGTGGAATACGTTGCGCTAGTAAGACGAAAAAACTAGTCGGATTTTTTTACCACCAACCATAATTTTTTATGACCTCAGTGTGGTTGCTATAAGGAAAATGTCGGCTCTTTACTGGTCACTAACATGACATCCCATCATTGACAAATTTTATACCTCATTTAACATTTTTAAATACAAGTTTACATGAAAAACTACCTGCTGCAAATCCAGTCCAGAGGTTATGGACGACAAATTTGTCTTATTTGTCATATTAAACTTTCTCTGACGAGTAAGTTAATAGTGACAGTTTGTACCTATGTTTCAAATTTAACAAAAAAAAAAACAAATTACAAACTGTTTTAACTTTCCGTAAATGTTTAATTACAATGCATTTTAAAACATTGTACAGGTTAACTCTACACACGTATAACTTATATCGCAGTCAGGTTTACCAAATCACCAACAATTAAAATAGACACTAGGCTTAGTATTCGTCGAGGCCGACGAAAAAGATTCGTCGGCCTTGACTATTCGTACTCAGTCGTCAGAGTCTGCGAGAGTACAACATGAGCCCTATGTAATAGGGACCAAATTGTATATACTACTAGCGAGTACCCGGCATGCGTTGCAATGCCACTCAAAGAAAGAAAGTGTTTGTATATATATAATATATAAAGACTTCGTTGGCGTGGTCTTCAATTTAATGCGATAATATATTTAGAACAGAATCTATTCCATTGGGTTGCCATAGTAACCAGATCTAATAAGTTAGTTTTTTAAGACTCCAAAGGACCCCCCAGAGGATCGTATCGAAAAAAAACACCTGTCCTATGTTGGTTCTCCCGTTGCGTAAAATATTTGTGCCAAGTTTGGTTGAAATCGGTCCAGTGGTTTAGGAGGAGATGTGGAAGACCCCAAAGGACCCCCCGAAGTATCATATCGAAAAAAGACATATCCTATGTTGGTTCTCCCGTTGCGTAAAATATTTGTGCCAAGTTTGGTTGAAATCGGTCCAGTGGTTTAGGAGGAGATGTGGAAGACCCCAAAGAACCCCCAAAAGAACCCCATTGAAAAAACACCTATCCTATGTTGGTTCTCCCTTTGCGTAAAATATTTGTGCCAAGTTTGGTTGAAATCGGTCCAGTGGTTTAGGAGGAGATGTGAAAGACCCCAAAGGACCCCCCGAAGGATCATATCGAAAAACACATATCCTATGTTGGTTCTCCCGTTGCGTAAAATATTTGTGCCAAGTTTGGTTGAAATCGGTCCAATGGTTTAGGAGGAGATGTGGAAGACCCCAAAGGACCCCATCGAAAAAACACCTACCCTATGTTGGTTCTCCCGTTGCATAAAATATTTGTGCCAAGTTTGGTTGAAATCGGTCCAGTGGTTTAGGAGGAGATGTGGAAGACCCCAAGAACCCCCCAAAGGACCCCATCGAAAAAAATTCATAAACCTTCGCGGGCGTGCGCACAACTCACCGAAGTTTCATCGCAATCGGATGAATGGTATAGGAACGCATACGGGACAAAGAAAGAAACAAACATTCATTTTTATAGATATAGATAAAGCATCTGATCAGCACTTAGTTTTAAATTCTTGGATTTCGTTGTCCATGACGTGTCCGTTGCTTAACTAAATATCACTATAATATTGACGACTCGGAACACAAAGTTTTTTATAAGTAAAAACGTAAAGTTTTACCTTACAGCCTAAACCGGCTTTCACCTATAGAAGGCTTCATCAGAGGCTGTCGTTAGTAGCGCTGCTCGTCTTATTGTTGGCGACGAGGAGAAAATTCAAACCGAACGAACAGACACAATTCAAATCGCACGCATTATTCGAACACATCTCACAAGTCGTCAATATTATAGTGATATTTACTTAGTTTTAGTGAAAGTTCTAGAATAAGGAGAATATCTAAAGCAATTTAAAGATAATATTCAAAAGATACGATCTTTTTTATTATAAACAAAGATCATGTAATGTCTTTGCCGTTCACATAAGTAACTGAATACAGAAATTTAATGATAGTAACTAAGAATAAAGATTTAAACAGAGAGAATGTAATACTGAATATGTCTATGTTTTGTATTTTCTCTAAAGTTTTTGAATTAAATATTAAATGAATTAAAGACAACGACAGCCTCTGATGAAGCCTTCTATAGGTGAAAGCCGGTTTAGGCTGTAAGGTAAAACTTTACGTTTTGACTTATAAAAAACTTTGTGTTCCGAGTCGTCAATATTATAGTGATATTTAGTTAAGTAACGGACACGTCATGGACAACGAAATCCAAGTTTTTGAATTATTCACATTTTCGGTTACTAAGTAATAGGGAAATCGAATCAATGCTAAAGTTGAAATGATATATGTAAAGTATAGTACACTAATAAAATACAGGGATTGGAATGAATTTGTGAACTTTAGTATACTATCTAAAAAATACATACATATTTCTTATCAACTTGTGTCTATGCAAGTTAACTAAGCCTTTAACTGTATATTTAAGTGTAATAGCAAAGTTGTTCCATTAATTCGTATTCGAATTACGAATTTCATATATTATTTGCAATATAAAAATTCTAAAAATTAATTTTGTATGGAAACAGTGGATGCACTGGGTGTGATAGAGAGGTTGATTTTTATAGAAGTTCAGTTTTGGTTTTGGTATGTTGGGTTAAAATGTAACGAAAAAGAATGAAGCTTAAATTTAGATTGAATTGAGAGATGGAGCCGGAACATTGTTGTTCTCGGTGTCTGGACTTAGAAAAGGTATGATCACTAGTAATAACACAATAAATTCCAAGTAAACAAATCAGCCGTATATTTTGTTTATGGTTTTAGCCATGTGCATTTTGTGTACAAACTTTCCCTCCAGGACTTTTGATGATGTTACATGTGTCAGTTTTATTTTAGATATGATTATTGTATATATATTTCATTACATAGGATGGAGGAATAAGTACCTTTATCTTTGTTTACGGATGTTGTAGACCATGGGTGGAATAAACGATACCCGGCGTGAATACGTTCACAGTACGTACATGCTCAATTTACAAATATATTCGTGAAGTATAGCTATGACGATGCAGGCAAGAGACGAAGTGCTACATCATAAATTTTTAGACAATTCTAAACGCTAGGTAATAATTTTTGTAGTTGACTTTTAATTGAATCTGAAGAAAAATAGAATTACACATAACATAACCTAAACTTCATGGCTGCCATTACGCCATAATAATTGTTCACCCGGTGTTAAAACAGAATCGTCTTATTTTATAGTAAAACGGACCGGTTCGGTTTTGAACTTTGGTTTTATCAATGGAGTTTTGTGTTGAATTTACTGACATTTCTAGAGACTGTAAAGAAAATAAGCTTATTCGGTAGGTACTTTTTCATTAGTACTTAGCCCATGCCTTAGGTTTAATGAATGTGGCGTCATACCACTGTACAACGATGGGTTTGTTGTGTTTTAAGACAATTTTATTGTATTTGTTTATTTTTTATACCAGAAAACTATTTTTAATTTTTAATACATCCTGTATTGATTGTATTAATTTGAATCACTAGACTTTTATTGTGTATGTGCTGTGAATTTTTTTAAATGCTCAAAAAATGTGCTAGCGCAATGCATTAATATTTGTATTTAAAAAGAAAGAAATAACAATTTTGCTGTAACTTGGTAATTTATCATGACAGAAACAACTATGATTGTATATAGTTTACATAATAATCTAAGTTTTAGGACTTCTCAAACATGCTACTTAATTTTTCTAAACACTAATGTCACTATAGTAATACGAAAAAAATTACTGAATTATTTTTACTTACATAGGTTGTTTTCACTGCTTGTATCTATTGAATAATTTTGAGATATCACACAGTTTGGATGAAATTTGATAGGTATTCCTCGCACTTGATTTGCTTAACTGAAGTAGTGTAATCATTTGCAGTACATTGGCAAGGGGCACCCAGCATTGCTCGGAAGACTTCTTGAACGAGGTTCTTGGTCCGGGAGGTGAAAAAATGTGACAGACATCATTATGTTCTTTATTTATGTCTTGAATCTCAGCTGGGTACCATTCATTATCATACACACAAATAATGAAATCATTTTTCTTGAGTTCAGAAATAGTGCAGAGTGGTCTATTTGTGATTACAATATCTTCATAGGTTTTGGAGGCAGATGTACGGTAGCATCTCATTGTATTTCCTGTCGATGGGTACAAGGCGGTGTCTTTCTCTAGTATCAGGGATGGCACAGCGTTCGTCAAACCTCTTTTTCAAATCTATTTCATTTTGTTATACTTTTTCAGCTCCTACAAACATGTACTTAATACCTGAGAAATTTTTGTCACAAAACTCAAAAAATTGCTGAGGAGTGAGGATTTGTTCTTTATATGGCCTTTGTAAACTAGCCCTTGCTGTCTCCCTTTTTGTGGTCCATCCAACCCCATCACAAGTATTCTTTCCATGTGCAGTGGCAAAATAATTCCATTCTGCATCCACATTGAAGTCACTTTTATGGTTGCACAGATTTGAAAAGTTTTTCCTATTTTTATACTGGCTTGAGGCACCATCGCTGAAGTAAATAATCTTTTCAATATTAGGTATCTTTTCTTTAATCTGATTTATTAAATGTTTTTGAAATGTATGGACAACAACTGTATTGTGTTCAAGATAGTTACTGATTACACCAAAGCTTTTGGGTATTACTTACAACACTGCGGGGTGTTATGCTATTACGCTACTGAATTAACTAATCTGTGATTGCCGAGCCCTACGTTCTTTGAGAGCCAAATACAACAATCTGCCACGTGTTGGGCAGCCAAATACAAGATTTTCTTTGTATTGGGAGTTTTTGATAATTGTAATGCTAACAATAATGGATTAATTAATCTGTGATTAAGTAATTATTGAATATATTAATTTGCATAATGAGCTCGTGTAATCAATAAATAACACGTTAATTACTTTACGTTAGCATAACTATTGCATGGAGACTCTAGTTGTTGCATTAATAAATAAAATAAAATAAAATAAACTACCATAAATCACTCAAATGCCATTACTTTCTCGTTCTGAGGTAATTTGACAATGATGAACGCATATTGATAAAATAAACGCTTATTTATTAACATTATACCATTCATTAAATTCAATATATAAAATATGGATGATTCCCTGTAAATACATACATTCATAACCTCATGAAAAGAACATAAAAGAACACATGTTTATACATCAAATTACAAGGTAAATCCAATACGTTGTTTGCTAAAAAACATACACACATATATATATATATATATATATATATATATAATGTAATCGATATATAGAAACACAAATATTCAAACAATAAATCCTATACTAATGCGTTCATCGTATGCCTCAGATGGATGGCGTTAATTATATTTATCATGTTTAAATTAAATGCTCAAGGGGTGTTTCTTGAAAAAGAGACAGGACAGTAGAGTTCCTTATGATAAGAATAGCATAAAGATTACTTGTTTAGGTGAATTTATCCGATATTTCCATCGGCGTAACTCCTCTCTGCTGGATCATGTGTGGGAAGCTGTGCTGAGCTGTGACTGACACTTAACACACGCGAAACAGATTCACTCGCGCTGTATGTTCGTATTAAAGTTCATCGTTAACTATGGTGTATATATATATGTCTGTGTATTGTTCAACGTTTGATATGTTCATTACTGTTAGTGTTTTGATGCCGCGGTGTAATTGTTCCACATGATATTGAATCGCACCGCAACACTGTATAATGTTATTATTTCGCCGTCCGGTATTACATCAACGAAAGTTCTACGTGTCGATTATTGATGTAAGTGTGACTGGTTAGTTCAATTCTGAATTAGAGTATAATAAATAATTCTATAATTGTTAAGCACTGGCGTATGTCGCATGTTTTAGACACTGAAAGTACACTATTACCGGATACGCGCCAATATCGAAATGTCTAAGTCTCTTAGTTATATGACGCGTGGCAAAATTTCAAAGTCCCACTGCCGTCCGTATGTTAATCGAACTTTGACGACCGACTGTTGAAAATTATAAAGACTGTTCAAAGTATATGGTTGAAAAATTATGAGAGACTGTCCACCCGCGTGCTCTGCAAGCAGTTTTTATCAAACATCGTGTACCACAATGCACCGTACTGGAAAACACGCCTCAAGTTGAACATGATAGGATGGAAGATCTCCTACCCTTAAGCCAGAGTGTCGTTCTTCACTTCCCATTCGACGTTCCCGTTGCTATGCTGGCGACGGTCCTCTCCACCAGGTCTCTGGGTAGATGCTGGGTTGTGATTGGATATCCTGTCTCCCCACGGGTTCGCGTCGAAAGCCTCCGTACTCTTTTCCTAGAACAGGAGAAATTTCATGCTCGTCTATCATGCCATTGTCTAAGCGTACTCCGGGTCTCGCTGCAGTTCTCACGAAAACAATGTGTCGTCTCTTGTTATTGTTCGCTGTGTTTGACCCTTTTTTTCTGAACGCTATCCTGGCGCAGCGTGACGTCGTTTCCAAAACGGCACACCTACTGCCTGTCGTAAATATCCGTTGTCGCCAGTAAGTCGTTCCCCTGCTGTTTACAAGTTCGATTCTATTATTTTAGGTATCGATGTCCGTCCTCGTATAGGGTATATACTATTGTGTGACTTACTCTTTTATTCTTTACTAGTACTCTACAAATTAACCCGGCAGTGTGTCCGTCACAGTTTCTCCTCTAAATTGGTACTTGACACAATTTCCATTATCTGACATTTGCAGGCTGTAAATCTCGTGTTTTAGTCGAGTCTGTCACGGCCAACCCTGTGCCCTATTGTACAACTATGTGAAACGTACTTGCATTGTCTGAAGTAAACGTTCACTTGACACATCGACACACATTTCCTTATTTATTGCTCGTGGGCTGAGTAGGTGTGTCATGCTGAATGTAACGTCTTTTCAGTCATACTAAAATTTTTAAAATTTTGGTTGTTACATAGGTCCCCAAATTGGATTTGATGTTGGATTAGCGGAAGACACTCTAATCCGATTTCTGCGCTCTGAGTTTGTTGTGGGAGTCCCCTCTGATAAAGTCGCGGTCAATGACCTACTTTCCTCTGCTTGGGGTATATGGATATATATTCCCTATATTTGGTCGTAAACTACCTCTGGGAATTTATTGCCGCGCATCTGAGGAAAGATGAACGCATTTTTTTACATATTTGCATATCTAATTAGATATGGGATTATGTACAATAATAATAGCTGTGGATGGCTGTGCCGTCCGCTTATAATCTAATACATGAAATAATGATTTTCGACATGAATTACAATTATTCATGTATCGTTTAAATATCATTATGATAGCTAATGTTCTTAGTCTATCTTGACCCTTTAAAATACAATTTACGACCTGTAAATACACATTGATACATTCACTAATTATTATTGAGTATCACTCACAATATGTGTTACTATCATCTATACTAATTATATTGATTAGTAATTTATATACATTATTCAGGAACAATTAACAATTCACTTGAGATCATTATGATCATAACTAACTTTGTTTTATATCACTCAGATTTGATTAATTAATCTAATATCATCGGGTGTCTATAAAACTCGTTATAACGTCTTTTCGCAATTTATTGCTGCACATTCAATTGAACTTTTCACATCATAATTGTCTTTTCTATTTAAATTTCCACTAACACTGGCTATACACATGTAATTAATGTCGTTAGGTTGCCACATTGTGACTTAAGAACTCCTTGTACAAAATCTTTACATTATACACTAATAAGATATACATCATACCGATTAGCTAGTTGGACTGGTTTTCGCGGGACATTCACCTTATGTGTTGATCCGCCTCCTCCTAGTCCACTAGTCTAACTGATTGTCGATGCACTTTCGTTTTCCTTTGAGACTTGTGATTTCGTCTCAAAGTATCTCTTCAGCAATCGTACGTTAAAAATACCTCTCAGTTTTCCATTGCTATCGCACTCAGTGAGCTCGTATGTCGCGTTACCAAGGACGCGATTAACCTTGTATGGTCCGGTGTATAACTCGAAAAACTTGTCAATCCTCTTCATTGCGGCGTCGGATTGATGGTAGCTCCTCAACAGCACCTTATCGCCGGTAGCAAATTAGTAATATTCTTACCATCATTGATACGTTTAGCATATTTCTCTCTTTTGTCTTTTATCTTTACAAACACATTAATATTGGGATTGTGTTCATTGTTGATGACATCTTTGTCCAGCCACTTCTCCCATGCGCGGGTCGGCTTCTTTCCTAAGTGTGCCTCGTGGGGTGTTATTTCTATTGTTTCGTGGTACGTTTCATTGATACATGTTTCAATTACTCCGACGTATCTTGACCACTTGCTATGCTGGTCGTGTACCAGGATCCTGAATAGATTTCCCAATTGGCGGTTAATCCTTTCCGCTAAGTTCGCTCGAGGATTCCTTATCGCGGTATATCTTGGTTGTATTCCCAGCTCCTCGAGACCTTTAACCCATCTTTCGGCGGTAAATTGCGTGCCGTTGTCGGTTAAAATGACTCTCGGTCGTCCATACTTCGTACAGTAATCGTTGATCCGTCGTAGTGTCGTGGTGGTTGTCGCTCTTCTTAGTGTAAATAGTTTGACAAACTTTGTGAAGTTGTCCACCATGACAAGTAAGTATTTGACACCTCCTATACCTGTTGGTAAGGGTCCATAGTAATCAACACTTACTATGTCACCTTTGGCTGATGGTATCATGGCCTTTGTTCCGCCAAAGAGCATCCTGTTGTTCGTATCCTTGTACCGTTGGCAAGAGTCACAAGTTTGGGTGTATACCTTCACTTTCTTGATCAAGCTGTCGATCGTGAAGTGCTCTTGTAACATTTTTATACACCTTTTCGGGCCTAGGTGTCCGTACATTTGGTGTATCTCTGCAATTAGATCCTTCGACACGCTGTTAGGAATGTATAGTTTCCATTCGCCACGTCGTCGTCGGTACAACTTATCATTAACAATTTTATAAAATTTACTTAATTTACTATCTATAACGTTATTCTTAATCTTATCTATGAGCGTTCCGAGTTTGGCATCTTCATTTTGGTATTTGCCGATACCTCTAATTATTTTGCCTAATTGTTGACTCATTTTAATAACTAGGTGATTAATCAAATATTCGTGCGTCTCCTCGTTTGTCTCGTGTTGTTCCGTGTCAGCCGGGTATCTACTCAGTATGTCCGCAACGACATTATCCTTTCCTTTGCAGTGGATAATGTCGAAATTGTACTCCTGTATGGCGAGAATCCATCTTGTAATTCTGGAATTGTTCAAGTGACACTTGTGCATAAATGTTAATGCTTTATTGTCGGTGATTATCGTGAGTGGTTGGCCAAGTATGTACATACGAAACTTATCCAGACATCTAACGATACTCAGGAGCTCTTTCTCCGTCGTGAAGTAATTGCGTTCTGCTCCCTTAAATGTCTTGGTTGTAAAAGCGATGACGCCGATTTCTCCATCTTCATCAATCTGGTAAAGCTGGCCACCATACGCAAAATTACTAGCGTCACACTGAATATAGTATCTTTGGTTCGGCCGTGGGAACCGTAGAGTTACTGTGTCGATAAATAAATTCTTGACTCTCTGGAAACACTCGTCCACTTCCCTTGTCCATGAAAACTTTCGTCCGCCTTTCAGCAGTTCATGTAAAGGTTGCGTTGTTTCTGCGTATTTACTCGAGAATCTGTTATAAAAATTGGTAAGACCAAGAAAACCTTTGAGTTGTTTTGTATTCTTCGGTGCTGGGAAATCCATAATCGCCTTTACCTTGTCATCGTTTGCTTGTATCCCTTTTGTTGTAAGGCGATAACCAAGGAAGGAGATCTCTCGTCTGAAGAATTGTGACTTGGTGAGGTTGACAGTTATATTTGCTTTATTGAGGTTGTTTAGCAACGCTTCTAAATGATTTAAATGTGTTTGTATATTATTGGAGTAGCACAAGCAGTCGTCCACGTAGATGATCGTGTTCTTCTTGACCTCCTCCTCGAGGGCCACATCCAATCCACGTGTCAACGCTGCAGAGCTGGTGCTGAGTCCAAATGGCGTCACTGTGAATCGGTAGCACTTCCCTTCATGCATGAACGCAGTGAAATCCCTACACTCTCGTTTTAATGGGACTTGCCAGAAGCTACTGGATAAATCGACTGTCGACAAGTACTGCATATCACCACATCTAGCCAATATCTCATTTACCGGGGACACTCCTTCGTAATCGGACACGGTCACGCTGTTCACTTTTCTTGCATCAAGGCATAGGCGAACCCTCCCATCCTTCTTGATAACTGTCACGATTGGGTTGACGTACGGGCTGGCGCAACGTTCGATTACACCATATCGTAACATCCGGTTAATCTCCTCGTTCACCTTGTCTCTGTAGGCAAGCGGCACAGGCCACCCTCGTTGAAAGTAAGGTGTCCTGTCCGTGACGTGAAACTCGTGCGTGTAACCCTCTATTCTTCCCGGGCACTCCCTAAAAACATTCCGGTTCCTTACCAAAATCTCCTTCAGGCGTTGCAGTATTCCTTCATCCACGCAGTCTATGCTCCCAATCTTCTCATCGATGCATCGCAGTACTTCCTCTTCTTCTTCACTGTTTATCACGTCAATATTCATGATTGGTATAATGTGCTCCTCATCAACAGTATCGTTTTTTAAACTAACTACTTTGTTTCCGATGTCGATGCGACACCCAACTTCTTGTAAAAAACTAATTCCTAGTATACATGGTTTCACTAATTCTGGTATTACCAAAAACACACATTCATATCGGATACTATCAATCTCAATGTCACACAATATTTGTCTCTTAACTAATTTGGATTTACTTCCTACAGCACTTATTATAAATGTATTCGTTACGGGTAGTGTCTCATATGGTTCGATACTCTTCTTATGGTTATTAAACCAAGTTTCCGATAACCCGTTAACAATACAACCAGTATCAAGTAAGGCTTGGACAGTTACATCATTATTAAATTTAATAGTAATCTCGGGACATTTCAATATTTGTTTATTTACAATCTCGTCGTCCTCTTTTAGTAGGTCCTTTCGTAAATCAGGTAACAATATATTTACACTCTCACTCGGAAAGAAGTCGCTTAGAAATTCTATCTTCTCCCCTCGTTCGACGTATTTTTTTGTTTGTTATTGTTGTCGCTGTTACCGTTCGCCCTTGGGGTAGTGCCAATGACCGTGCCACTGGGTCCTGGTTCAGCTGGTGTAAACTGTACTGTATTGACGTAGTGTTTGTTGTCATACCGACCCCTTGTTGCCTGTCGGTCACTTTCATTTTTATTGTATTGCGTTTCCCTTTCTCTCGGATTGTTCCTCCCTTCGTTGTAAGGTGTATAATGTGGTCTGCGAGTGTTATCTCCACAATGTATACTTGTGAATTCCGTAATCAGCGCTTCGAAATTTGGTATACTCGTGATACCACGTGTGACCACGGCGAGCTGCAAGTCCTTACCAAAGTGGCGAGCTAGTTTTCGTATCAGCTGAGTGTCGGTTAATGCTGGTGACAGTTGCCGACTTTCCAGTAAAATCCGTTCCACATACTGGACAGCTGTGATTGGTCCATTCCACTCATATCTGCCGTACTCCAGATTGTCGCGTATATTGTCCTGGCGTTCTTGACCCCAGTACTTCAAGGTGAAAGCTTCTTTAAATTCTTCGTACGTGGAGATTTGATTCCTTATGACGCGCCACCATATTCCAGCGTCCATCTCCAAGTGTCTTCCGATCCATTTAATGTCACCGTTGCTGTAGTACTGTTCCTGGATCTCTGACAATTCCTTCAGGAACTCCATTGGGAACCTGTCAGTGCCGTTATACTTTAACTCTGTATGTGTGTGTCCGTTAATTCTACTGATTATTCCAGACTCACCTTCAATTAGCTGACGCTGTAGTCGTTCTATCTGGGATTTTAATTCGTTAATACGGGTGGTTTTCTCTCTGGTGCTCTCGTCTAGTTTTTGTTCCGCCGACTTCTGTCTTCCATCTACCTCATTGATTTTCTGTTGCATTGTATTGTTTACGTCTCCCTGTTCCTGTTGTAATTGTCTTACTGTTTGGAATAGTTCGACTCTCAATTCCTCTTGCTTCTTGTGATTTTCTTTTGCGTGTGTCTCCACTCTATTGTGGATCTTTTTGATGCTCGTTTGAGTATTCTGGGCAACACTCTTTATTTCCTGTCGGTCTAATTCTCTTGTTTCACGCACCTCTTCGAATTTCTTGTCGGTGTCGTCCCTTAACTCTTTTATGATCTCGTTCTGCTGCTTCTGTACCTCGTCTATCTTCTTATCACAATTATTTATATATTCACGCATTTCTGCGCGTATTTGTGTAAAATTTTCATTCTGCTTCTCGAACTTTTCATTGATTTCTTCTTTTTGCTTCTCAAACTTCTCTTCTAATTTCTCGAATTTTTTATTAAAATTTTCATTAATCTCTTCCTTTTGCTTTTCGAATTTTTCATTAACATCTCTTCTAATCTCTATAAAATTTTCATTAATCTCTTCCTTTTGCTTCATCATGAAGTCCATTAATGCGCGCAACGTCACCTCTTCCTGCGGTTGTTGTTGGGACTCCTGTCCCCGCGCTCTGACGTCTGACGTCTCCTCGGTCGTTTGTGAATAAGTTGGTGATTCCTCTCGTTCGACACCAGGTACTCCCTGTTGGTTATTAATGTCAAAATTCATGGAATCTGTGCTACTGGTCGTCATTTTTGCTGCTTTACTACGCGTTAACATTCAGTCCCAGTCCAACTAGCTTCACACTAATAATATTTGTTCTTACAACTACTAACATGAAATATTAATATATACGCTTATCCTATCTCTACTGCCTGCTCTTTGCCGTGCGGTGGGCGCCAAATACAACACTGCGGGGTGTTATGCTATTACGCTACTGAATTAACTAATCTGTGATTGCCGAGCCCTACGTTCTTTGAGAGCCAAATACAACAATCTGCCACGTGTTGGGCAGCCAAATACAAGATTTTCTTTGTATTGGGAGTTTTTGATAATTGTAATGCTAACAATAATGGATTAATTAATCTGTGATTAAGTAATTATTGAATATATTAATTTGCATAATGAGCTCGTGTAATCAATAAATAACACGTTAATTACTTTACGTTAGCATAACTATTGCATGGAGACTCTAGTTGTTGCATTAATAAATAAAATAAAATAAAATAAACTACCATAAATCACTCAAATGCCATTACTTTCTCGTTCTGAGGTAATTTGACAATGATGAACGCATATTGATAAAATAAACGCTTATTTATTAACATTATACCATTCATTAAATTCAATATATAAAATATGGATGATTCCCTGTAAATACATACATTCATAAACTCATGAAAAGAACATAAAAGAACACATGTTTATACATCAAATTACAAGGTAAATCCAATACGTTGTTTGCTAAAAAACATACACACATATATATATATATATATATAATGTAATCGATATATAGAAACACAAATATTCAAACAATAAATCCTATACTAATGCGTTCATCGTATGCCTCAGATGGATGGCGTTAATTATATTTATCATGTTTAAATTAAATGCTCAAGGGGTGTTTCTTGAAAAAGAGACAGGACAGTAGAGTTCCTTATGATAAGAATAGCATAAAGATTACTTGTTTAGGTGAATTTATCCGATATTTCCATCGGCGTAACTCCTCTCTGCTGGATCATGTGTGGGAAGCTGTGCTGAGCTGTGACTGACACTTAACACACGCGAAACAGATTCACTCGCGCTGTATGTTCGTATTAAAGTTCATCGTTAACTATGGTGTATATATATATGTCTGTGTATTGTTCAACGTTTGATATGTTCATTACTGTTAGTGTTTTGATGCCGCGGTGTAATTGTTCCACATGATATTGAATCGCACCGCAACACTGTATAATGTTATTATTTCGCCGTCCGGTATTACATCAACGAAAGTTCTACGTGTCGATTATTGATGTAAGTGTGACTGGTTAGTTCAATTCTGAATTAGAGTATAATAAATAATTCTATAATTGTTAAGCACTGGCGTATGTCGCATGTTTTAGACACTGAAAGTACACTATTACCGGATACGCGCCAATATCGAAATGTCTAAGTCTCTTAGTTATATGACGCGTGGCAAAATTTCAAAGTCCCACTGCCGTCCGTATGTTAATCGAACTTTGACGACCGACTGTTGAAAATTATAAAGACTGTTCAAAGTATATGGTTGAAAAATTATGAGAGACTGTCCACCCGCGTGCTCTGCAAGCAGTTTTTATCAAACATCGTGTACCACAATGCACCGTACTGGAAAACACGCCTCAAGTTGAACATGATAGGATGGAAGATCTCCTACCCTTAAGCCAGAGTGTCGTTCTTCACTTCCCATTCGACGTTCCCGTTGCTATGCTGGCGACGGTCCTCTCCACCAGGTCTCTGGGTAGATGCTGGGTTGTGATTGGGTATCCTGTCTCCCCACGGGTTCGCGTCGAAAGCCTCCGTACTCTTTTCCTAGAACAGGAGAAATTTCATGCTCGTCTATCATGCCATTGTCTAAGCGTACTCCGGGTCTCGCTGCAGTTCTCACGAAAACAATGTGTCGTCTCTTGTTATTGTTCGCTGTGTTTGACCCTTTTTTTCTGAACGCTATCCTGGCGCAGCGTGACGTCGTTTCCAAAACGGCACACCTACTGCCTGTCGTAAATATCCGTTGTCGCCAGTAAGTCGTTCCCCTGCTGTTTACAAGTTCGATTCTATTATTTTAGGTATCGATGTCCGTCCTCGTATAGGGTATATACTATTGTGTGACTTACTCTTTTATTCTTTACTAGTACTCTACAAATTAACCCGGCAGTGTGTCCGTCACAGTTTCTCCTCTAAATTGGTACTTGACACAATTTCCATTATCTGACATTTGCAGGCTGTAAATCTCGTGTTTTAGTCGAGTCTGTCACGGCCAACCCTGTGCCCTATTGTACAACTATGTGAAACGTACTTGCATTGTCTGAAGTAAACGTTCACTTGACACATCGACACACATTTCCTTATTTATTGCTCGTGGGCTGAGTAGGTGTGTCATGCTGAATGTAACGTCTTTTCAGTCATACTAAAATTTTTAAAATTTTGGTTGTTACATACTTTACCATTTTCCTTGAAATAAACCACAAATGGATGTAAAGTGGCTTGAGATTTGGTCCAATGAAATCCCTCAGACTCATCTTGGACAACAAAAGAATAATTCTCCGCAAAGTCTGTCAACACTATACATTCAGTATCTTTTAAATTTTCCTTTTGGTTTTTTAAAAACAAAGCCTTAACTTTGGCAGTGTAATGATGCTTTTTGAGTCCAACAAGTTTATCCAAAAGGGTTTAAATAAAGTCTTCAGTATTTTGCACCACATCAATAAAGTTTGACCTGTTTGTGCTGGTCCATTATTTGTATAAAAGATCTTCTTCCATGTCTTCTAATTCATCCTGTAGAAATTCTTTTAACATATCAGTATTAGAGGAATCTAGACAAACCCCCATCATAAAATCGTACTTTTGAAGATCACAAGTTATCATGTCCAATAAATCTTTATAATCTACATTCATACCAGTCCCCTCAAGCATTGATTTTATGTTCTGATGGTATAAACAAACGCACACAGTGTGCGTTCCACATGAGCCAGCAAGTATGCACCATTTAGACTGCAGAGATGAAAATGTTGAAAGTCCGACTTTCACATCAGGTTTTGCCTCTTTGAAATGTAAGTACATTTCTCTTAAGAGTAATAATATTAATAATATTTCATTTAATATTATTAATAATATTTGAATCAAAATAATTAAGTTTATATACATTTCCAAATTAGTTGATCTATTTCCTAATAATGTTATTAATAAATGACCGGCAATTATATTCGCTGTTAGGCGAACGGCCAATGATCCCGGTCGAATTAAATTTCTAATAGTTTCAATACACACCATAAAAGGTATTAAAATTGTTGAGTTCCTATTGGAACTAAATGACAAAATATGTGGTTTGTGTTGTTTAAAATCCAAATAAAATAAAAGTTAATTACAGAGGAAGAGCTAAGCTTAAAGAAAACACTAGATGTCTTGATTTAGTGAAAATATACGGAAACAGCCCAAGAAAATTATTAAGGAGAATAAAAATAAATAAAGAACAAAATAATAATGATCTACCAAGAGATCTTGAACTTATTAATAAATTTAGTTCAAAACTTATTATATTTAAAATTTTATTAAAAAAAATTATATAACGACTAGGAATATATCAAAACCCTAAAGGTATAAATAATAATAAAATTAATGAACTTAATCAATTTAATGAAAATAATCCTGTTGATGGATCAAAAGTTGAAAATAAATTTGTTATCATAATCAACTATATAAGTTACTAAAATTGGTAATTAAATTTGTTCTTGGAGTTTTTATAAAAGAAAAATAAATAAAAGTTATAATTAAAATAACAATTAATAAAAAAAAAAAATAGAAAACATCAATTTATTGGAGATATTTGTGGAATAGAAAAATACCATTCTTAGTTTTTTTGAATCTGACAGATTAATGTTTTATAATAAACTAACTTTTCACCATTAAAAGTAGTTGTTAGTTACTATGAATTGGTTTAAGAGACCATTACTTACTTTCAGTCACTTAATGAATAATTTATTAATCAGTTAATGAAGTAATTAACACTAACTCTTTCAATAACAATAGGCATAAATCTATGATTTGCCCCACAAATTTCAGAACACTGACCAAATGATATACCAGGTCGATTCAATTCCGTAAACTTATTTTAATTAATAAATATGAAAAATATGAGAATTAGGAAAAGAGCCTATAGCGTGCAAATTCACATTTTGATTGTGGATCTATTGATATAGCTTAGGACATCCCGGATGTTATAACTTTTACATAAAATGAAAAGAAAAATTAAAAATATAAACTATATAATAAGGTGCCTGAATAAAAAGGGTTATTTTGATAGAATAAATTATGTAATATTTTACTCTTATTATGTTGACAGAATCAAACTGTCTCTTAATACCAAAAATTAATGTTCTTCATAAACTACAACATAGTATAAAAGATAAGCTAAGATTAAGCTAATGGGTTCATACCTCATTTATGGAAAGTTATCCTCTTTTTAATTAAAAATAATTCCTCTTATATGATATTTGTGGCATTCTTGTTTTTTGGTATTATGTTGTCGATTTGCTCAAACAATTGGCTGGGTTGTTGAATGGGAATCGAAATAAATATGGTATCATTTTTGCCTTTTATAATGAATAAAATGAGAGTTTACTCATCTGAGTCAGTAATTAAATATTTTATTATTCAAAGAATGGGTTCAAGATTATTATTTTTATCTGTTGTTATTTTAAGAATATTATTTCAGGTAAAATATTTTATTATAATTAGTTTAATAATTAAAATTGGATCTCCTCCATTTCATTATTGATATGTTTCAGTAATTGATGGTTTATCCTGAGCGGTGTCTTGTATAATTATAACCGTTCAAAGGATTATTCCCATTATTTTGTTGGGTTATCTAGATATAAGATTGATCTTATTTATTATTTTATCATGTTTATGGGAGTCATTAGGTGGGTTATGTTATTCATCAATTCGAAAAATTTTAGCATATTCATCAATTTACAATTTAAGTTGAATTTTTAGAGGGGTTATACTAATAAATTATATATGGCTGGTATATTTTTTAATTTATTCCTTCTCTTTATTTTTAGCTTGCTATCTGTTTTGAGTAAATAATATGAATTATTTAAATCATATTTTTATTTTGTTTAATAATAAAATTAAATCGTTAATGTTGATGATTATTTTTATGTCAATAGGAGGATTACCACCATTTTTGGGATTTTTCCCAAAATTTATAATGATTTATTGTCTTTTAGCTAGTAAAATATATGTTTTATGTTTAATTTTAGTAATAACTGCTTTATTAGTGTTATTATATTATTTACGAATTGTAATAACAGGGCTGATGATAAACAATGTATCCTTAAAGTTGTCAACTATTAGGTTAAATAATACATTATTTATAATGAATTTTTTATTGATTGGACTTATAGCTGTAACCTTATTTAATATTATGAATTAATAAGGTTTTAAGTTAATAAAACTATTATCCTTCAAAGTTAAAAATATAATTTTTTGTAAGCCTTAGATTTATTTTTATCACCTTTAAATTTGCAATTTAATATTATTTATTAAATATAAGACAAGGAAAAGAAAGAAAGATTATTGAGAGGAAAAATATCCATAAATAAATTTACAGTTTATTACCTAATTCAGTCATCTCAATTGGGAATAAATCAATATTTAGTTATGAATAAGTGATTTTTCTCAACTAATCATAAAGATATTGGAACATTATATTTCATTTTTGGGATTTGATCAGAGATGGTGGGTACAACTTTAAGAGTTCTTATTCGTGTTGAACTAGGAATTCCTGGATCTTTTATTGGAGATGATCAAATTTATAATGTGATTGTTACTGCTCATGCTTTCGTTATAATTTTTTTTATAGTGATGCCAATTATGATTGGGGGATTTGGAAATTGACTAGTCCCTTTAATAATTGGTGCTCCTGATTGTTGAGAATTTACTAGAAAACTACATTCAATTTTAAGTAAGTATACCTGTTATTGTAGAGTGAAAGTTTGTATTGTGCGGTGGGAGGTCTAGCTACCTGGTCGGGGCCTCAGCCCACACACATGCTTGTTTACTGTGATAAGTCTACAAAAGTAATGTTCTGGAAGTTTTAAATAAAAGGAAAGATCTAAAAGCTTTTTTCTATATAAACAAAGATGCACTCGACCAGACCAGTTCAGTTTTAAATCTGCTTTTGTAATGTGTATTTCGTGTGTCCGTTTTATGTATACTTGCTACTAAACTGTTCTTCAATAAAGTGTGTGTTTGCTCCTGTACTTAAATTATTAATTATTTTTAACCATACCTCAACACTGATATAGCTTTTCCTCGAATAAATAATATGAGTTTCTGATTATTACCACCCTCATTAACATTATTATTATTAATTGGCAGAATAGTTGATAGAGGAGCGGGTACTGGTTGGACAGTCTATCCTCCATTGTCAAGAGGTGTCGCACATTCAGGATCTTGTGTTGATTTAACTATTTTTTCCCTGCATTTGGCTGGAGCTAGCTCGATCTTAGGTGCAGTTAATTTTATTAGAACTATTTTTAATATACGCTCAGCGGGAATATATATGGATCGGCTGCCCTTATTTGTATGGGCGGTATTAATTACTGCTTTCTTATTATTACTTTCATTACCAGTTTTAGCTGGTGCAATCACAATATTATTAACTGATCGAAACTTAAACACTTCTTTTTTTGACCCTTCAGGTGGAGGAGATCCAATTTTATATCAGCATTTATTTTGATTTTTTGGACACCCTGAAGTGTATATTTTAATTTTACCTGGGTTTGGATTAATTTCTCATATTATTACTCAGGAGAGAGGAAAAATTGAATCGTTTGGGTCATTAGGAATAATTTACGCTATAATATCAATTGGTATTTTAGGGTTTGTTGTTTGAGCACATCATATGTTTACAGTTGGTATAGATGTTGATACACGGGCTTATTTTACTTCTGCCACAATAATTATTGCTGTTCCTACTGGAATTAAGGTTTTTAGATGATTAGCAACCTTAAGAGGAACAAAGATTAAGATTAGTCCTTCAATTTTATGAGCAGTAGGGTTTGTTTTTCTTTTTACTATTGGTGGATTGACTGGAGTAATTTTAGCTAATTCATCAATTGATATTGTATTACATGATACATATTATGTTGTAGCTCATTTTCATTATGTGTTATATATAGGTGCAGTGTTTGCAATTTTGGGAAGATTTATTCACTGATATCCTTTATTTACTGGGTTGTCTTTAAATTCTAATTGGTTAAAAATTCATTTTTTGATTATATTTATTGGGGTAAATTTAACTTTTTTTTCCTCAGCATTTCTTAGGATTAAGAGATATACCTCGTCGTTATTCAGATTATCCAGATGCATTTATATCATGAAACATTTTATCTTCTATTGGAAGAAGAATTTCATTTATTGGAATTTTATTTTTATTGTTTATTATTTGGGAAAGATTTATTTCATATCGTTGATTTTGTATTCAATTAATATAAATTCTTCCATTGAATGATTACAGAAACTTCCCCCATCTGAGCACTCATATAGTGAGATTCCATTATTAGTTCAATTCTAATATGGCAGATGAAGTGCAATGAATTTAAGATTCATATATAAAATAATTTTTTGTTAGGAATTTCTAATTGGTCTTACATTAATATATAAGATGCTATATCACCATTAATAGAACAATTAATGTTTTTTCACGATCATACATTAATTATTTTAATTATTATTACTTCAGTTGTCACTTATATAATAACAGTTATTATATTTAATAATATTGTTAATCGGCTTTTATTGGAAGGACAATTAATTGAATTTTTTTGAACACTTCTTCCAGCTTTAACTTAAATCTTTATTGCATTTCCGTCCTTGTGATTATTATATTTATTGGACGAGATTAATAAACCTTTAATAACTCTGAAAATTATTGGTCATCAATGATATTGATCATATGAATATTCAGATTTTTTGAATATTGAATTTGATTCATATATGAAATCTCAAAATGAAATATCAATTAGAGAGTTTTGTTTATTAGAAGTAGATAATCAAACGATTTTACCTTTTAATACTCAAATTCGATTATTAGTTTCATCTTTTGATGTTATTCACTCATGAGCTATACCATCCATGAGAATTAGGGTAGATGCTGTACCTGGTCGATTAAACCAAGCAAGAATATTTGTTAATCGACCTGGTATATCATTTGGTCAGTGTTCTGAAATTTGTGGGGCAAATCATAGATTTTTGCCTATTGTTATTGAAAGAGTTAGTGTTAATTACTTCATTAATTGATTAATAAATTATTCATTAAGTGACTGAAAGTAAGTAATGGTCTCTTAAACCAATTCATAGTAACTAACGACTACTTTTAATGGTGAAAAGTTAGTTTATTATAAAAATTAATCTGTCAGATTCGAAAAACTAAGAATGGTATTTTTCTATTCCACAAATATCTCCAATAAATTGATGTTTTCTATTTTTTTTTTATTAATTGTTATTTTAATTATAACTTTTATTTATTTTTCTTTTATAAAAACTCCAAGAACAAATTTAATTAACAATTTTAGTAACTTATATAGTTGATTATGATAACAAATTTATTTTCAACTTTTGATCCATCAACAGGATTATTTTCATTAAATTGATTAAGTTCATTAATTTTATTATTATTTATACCTTTAGGGTTTTGATATATTCCTAGTCGTTATATAATTTGTTTTAATAAAATTTTAAATATAATAAGTTTTGAACTAAATTTATTAATAAGTTCAAGATCTTTGGTAGATCATTATTATTTTGTTCTTTATTTATTTTTATTCTCCTTAATAATTTTCTTGGGCTGTTTCCGTATATTTTCACTAAATCAAGACATCTAGTGTTTTCTTTAAGCTTAGCTCTTCCTCTGTAATTAACTTTTATTTTATTTGGATTTTTAAACAACACAAACCACATATTTTGTCATTTAGTTCCAATAGGAACTCCAACAATTTTAATACCTTTTATGATGTGAAACTATTAGAAATTTAATTCGACCGGGATCATTGGCCGTTCGCCTAACAGCGAATATGATTGCCGGTCATTTATTAATAACATTATTAGGAAATAGATCAACTAATTTGGAAATGTATATAAATTTAATTATTTTGATTCAAATATTATTAATAATATTTGAATCAGCAGTTTGCATAATTCGATCATATGTTTTCACAGTTTTAAGAACTTTATATTATAGAGAAGTGTCTTAATGAATAATCATCCATATCATTTAGTTGATTGTAGACCATGACCTTTAACAGGTTCAATTGGTGCTCTAACTTTTGTTTCTGGTATAGTAATATTTCATATACAAAATTTTGTTTTACTATTTTTTGGATTTTTAATCTTGATTTTAACTATAATTCAATGATGACGTGATATTTCCCGCGAAGGAACGTGTATGGGTCTTCACACAATAATTGTAGTGAAAGGTTTAAAATTAGGAATAATTTTATTTATTGTGTCAGAGGTTTTCTTTTTTATTTCTTTCTTTTGGGGATTTTTTCATAGAAGATTAAGACCTGTCATAGAAATCGGAATAATTTGACCCCCTTCTGGAATTATACCTTTTAACCCAATACAAATTCCTTTGTTAAATACCATAATTTTATTGTGTTCTGGAGTAACAATCACATGAGCACATCATTCCATAATAGAGAGTAAGCATAATGAGTCTATTTATGGTATTGTATTGACCTTAATATTAGGGGTATATTTTACTATTCTTCAAGTTTATGAATATTTTGAATCACCATTTTGTATTTCAGATTCAGTGTATGGGTCGACATTTTTTGTATCAACAGGATTTCATGGAATCCATGTTATTATTGGAAGAACGTTCATTATAATCTGTTTATTGCGGCAATTAAAATTTCATTTTTCTAGAACTCATCATTTTGGTTTTGAAGCAGCTGCTTGATATTGACATTTTGTTGATATTGTCTGATTTCTATATGTATCAATTTACTGATGAGGTAGATAAATATTCTATTAGTATACAAGTATATTTAACTTCCAATTAAAAGGATTAATTTTTAAATAGAATAATTTTTAATGTTATAATTTATTGTTGTTATATTATTAATTTTGATTATTTTAATAACTTTTTTATATTTTGTATCAACTAAATCAATTATTGATCGTGAAAAATCATCCCCATTCGAGTGTGGATTTGATCCTTTTGAGTCATCTCGAATTCCTTTTTCAAGACATTTTTTTATAATTGCAGTTATTTTTCTTATTTTTGATGTTGAATTAGTAATTATTATGCCTATTATTATTGTAATAGCAACTATTAGTGTAATTGAAATTTATTTAGTGATATTATTATTTTTAATATTGGGTCTGTATCATGAATGAAAAAATAATATGTTAAATTGAATTTAATAGGGATGTATTTAATTATAATTATTGAATTGCAATCAATAGGTGTTGATATCAACCATTCTTAAAAACAATGAAGTAATTAATACATTTAGTTTCGACCTAAAAAAAGAATTTTTATTCCTTTGTTTATTAATTGAAGCTAAAAATGAGGCACTTTATTGTTAATAAGGATATTGAATATAATATTTCCAATTAAAAGGAAATAAGAATAAGAGCAGCTGCTAACTAGCTTTTAAAGCGGTTAAACTCCGTTTTTTCCTTATTTATAAAGTTTACTAGCACTACTACCCGTCGCGGCTTCGCCCGCAAAAAGAGTACAGACTAATTAAATAACAACTTCCTCATCAATGCCATACATTATTTGTAGTTTAATACAATAAATTTACGTGATTACTTGCTATCTCTCTGACATAGTTTGATCTGACTGTTATTATTATTTTATACATATAACCCTGGATTCCTTTGAACATAAATAAAAATAACATAGAAATTACAATTATATTGCCTTTGTGGCCTAAACAAAACAAAATTACTACAACTTATCATTAATATTATAGTTTTATATAAAATATTGCGAATTGTATTTGTTTCACAAATTTGTGAAATGCAATGTTTTTTAACTCTTTCACATAACATACTATGTTCCACTTTGTACACTGCACTTTTATAATTACACTTAGTATTGTTTTCTATGGTTACAGTGTTTTTAGAGTTCAAAGGTTCTCATAGTTTGATACATAATCCCAATATAACATAATTTTTGATAACATAATTATAAAAAATCATTCAGTTTTCATGAAAATTATAAACATTAATGTATCTCTCGGTGTACTCGTATACTCTCTGTGTATATTAGCTATAGCTGTTGCCCGCGACTTCGTCCGCGTCGAAGAATATTTTTGTCTAAAGTACCTATGTCCTTCCGCGTATTTCAAGAAACTTAAAAAGTAAGTTAGAAGATTTTCAGTTCTTTAATTCTACTGCTATGATTTTCAGTTGCTATCTTTCCAAGCCTCTCTGTAAACAACATTCCTGGTTTTCCTTTCTGGCTGGAGGATGACCAAGCTATCAGATGAACTGACTCTCGAGCATGCCACGTACAACTGGCCATGGGAGAAACAGTCACTCCTGAGATCCACACCAGCCACTTTTAAACTCTGTCCCTGCGCCTTATTAATCGTCATAGCGTAACAAACTTTAACCGGGAATTGCAGACGTTTAAACTCAAAATGGTAATCCGATGGGATCATTGGAATTCGGGGGATGAAGACAGTTTCTCCCTGACTGACGCCTGTGAAAATCTGGGCTTCAATCACGTGCTTGTACAGATTTTTTACCTGAAGCCTAGTGCCGTTACAGAGTTTGGGTGGATTTAGATTGCGCAAAAGCATGATTGGAGCACCAACCTTAAGGTAGAGGACGTGTGGTGGGATTCCTGGTGGATCGAGTGTGTGCAAAAACTCTACAGGATAATGGACCGCATCTTGTACCTCCACTACCGAGTCAATAGATTTATACTTCATGAGTTCATAGATAGCTTCTCTAGTAGAAGATTATTGATAGAATTGGCTGAATCGTTGGTTGGAGTAAGAATAGCCCTTTCCTTGAGCCATGATATACAATCTGCACCACTCTGTTGAATATTACTTCCATAGATCTTGTCAGTCTGGCTTGTTAAATCTCGTACAACGGAGCAAAGATTATTCGGAATATTTATTTTTCGATCCTCCTCTTCTAAAATCCTTCCATCCCCAGTATCAAGTAATAATTTAGAAAACTCCTCTGCTCTCAAATCATGTTGAAGGTGGACACGCATGTTAACTCTTAAGGACAGTATTTTGACATTAGGCCATAAAGTGGATGACTTTAGACAGGCCTTAAGTTCATCCGCACGTGTCCCTCGTGGAACAAGGGTAATGTTTGTCTGAAGTCACCAGCCAAAAGCACTGTAACTCCACCCATAAGGCTTTTGCGGTCTCTAATATCCTGGAGTATTCTGTTCAGAGCCTCAACGCCTCTTTTATGAGCCATAGTGCACTCATCCCACACTATTAATTTAGCTTCACGAAGCACCTGTGCCATATCACTCTGCTTAGAAATATTGCAAAGTGCAGACTCAAAATGATTCAGGTTAAGGGGTAACTTGAATGCAGAGTGAGCAGTCTTTCCTCCTTCAATCAAGGTAGCTGCAATACCTGATGAAGCAACTGCAACTGCGATATTCCTTTTGCGCCTAACTGTGGCGAGCAACAGATTTATCAAGAACGTTTTCCCAGTACCGCCAGGAGCGTCCAGAAAGAACAATTTCCCAGAATCACAATTAATACTGTGAACGATTTCGTCATAGGCATCTTTTTGTTCATGATTTAATTTTGGAACATTTACAGCCACTGTTTCAGTCAACCGAACACAATCATAGGACAGTTCGTTCAGGTATTGATGGTTGCTGACAACTTCTTGCTGTCGTGATGGTGTTGGAAGACCGAACTCTTTGAGTGTTTTACCCGACATGGATATGACAGTATCCTCAAGAAGCTTAAGGCATTGGTTGTAAACAATGTCCTGGCCTAATTGGACGTCTCCGCGCTCTCTTTCTGTTTGCCTTCTAACATCTTCCGCAAGACTGTCTCGGTATTTCTCCCACAATTTTAGGGGGTCTGCCACGTGGCAGAATACTAACATTATGGCATATAGCTCATGAATTTTATTAGGAGAGTCAGAGATAGAAGCTTCTTCAAGAGTACGGTCACAATGGGCATCATCCTCCAGCAAGCCAAGTGCTCTACACGCCGCTTGAAATGTTGGCTGAACTACCCCTGCGATAGTTTTTAATGCAGTAAATAATACAGGACCGCGGATCTCATGTAAGAGGAGGCGTAAATAGTAGCACTCAGCATTGCCAGGATGGACAGTGTATACTCTACCCAACACCTGATCTTTTTTACCCCTGGATAGCCTGTCACAGATTTACCTTGCTTCCTCCTGCAGAATTGATTGCTTTTTCATACGTAGTAGGACGGAACTTCGCAATATAAAAGGGTCCTTGCGAAGGCATCAACTTTACACAGGTCAACAAATTCCAAAAGTGTCGTTTTTGGAGGATTATTTATCGTGTCAATGACATTGTCCTCCGTAAAATAAACTCTTTGACCGTTTTCTAGATGTACGGAAAGGTGCATAACAGGAGGAAACCTTTCATGAATAGGGAAGCAGAGGATGTGCCAGACTGCCTCAGAGCTGCTGATGTATCGTCCTGTTTCGTACTTGTCACCTCGTCCAGATCTTCAACGGTGAACGCTGCTTGATCAGACCCTTTATTCACATACTTGCAGATATATTTGATTGATTTGACAGAGTTGCAATATTCAACATTTATGTGGGCTGAGAATGTGCGAGACAGGATGGGGTTGTACAGAACTACCCAGCGATTGTCAAGAATAACCTCATTGATTTTTACTGTAAATCCGCCGTCTGCCGGTGACCGTCTGTGATACTTAGGATAGCCATCCTCTCCTGTCTGAGTCTCTTTTAAGAATGGCCGTGGGTAATTCTTTGTACAGGCGCCATCCACCATGCATGGTGAGTTCCTGTTAAGCAGTCCACATGGTCCGTGAATCATATTTGTCTTGACAATCTCATGGAGGGCTGGATCTAGGTTGGG
This sequence comes from Magicicada septendecula, assembly GCA_034769895.1. Taxonomy (NCBI): domain Eukaryota; kingdom Metazoa; phylum Arthropoda; class Insecta; order Hemiptera; family Cicadidae; genus Magicicada; species Magicicada septendecula. The sequence continues at coordinate 407,675,485 of CM068375.1, forward strand.
ATCAGGTACTTCAGCTTTGATAATTTTATCTATGGACTCTGGCCTTATCTTCTCCTCCAACCACAGAAGGATATGAACGTGAGGGAACCCACGCTTCTGCCACTCCACGGAGTACATGTGACACCTGGTAGGGCCAAAGGTGTAACCTTTAGTGAGGAGTTTCATCATATGCTTCACTTTTATGTTGAAAACCCTCGCTACTATGTCATGTCTATCGTGAGATTTTTGGCCTTGTGTCAATATCTCTGTGATTTCCGGCCATTTTGGATTGCAAGTGAACGTAATAAACAGATCCGGTCGTCCAAAATGGCACACATACGTCATCGCGTCTTGAGTTCGCTCATGCATGTATCGGGGTCCTCCAGTGAAAGTGGATGGCAGCGCAACCATCTTGCCTATTTCTGATAACTGGCCGTCCTTTCTACTCATGGCATCCTTCAGGTGGACATAATTCTCACTTCTCAGCTTTTTCTGGTTGTTACGTATCCAATTGAGTCTCTCAGTTTCAATTTTCGCATACATATCAACCAGAAATTGGTTGAGAAGGTTGCGAAACAGCAGTAGGTTGCATTGTTCACCATCACGCTCCATTATCCTGTAGCTGTAAAAGTCAGTAGCAGACACAGTTTTCTTGAGAGGAGCCTTTGTCTTTGGGTCGCGCTGTGGTATGTCTATAGAATAGCCGTCTTCTCCACGACAGAACATCAAAGGGTATTGAAGAGCATCATAGGCACGGTGCGTCTCACTGATTCGTATCAATCTATTGTCTCTGCTATGGAGAACGATATCTCTTTTATCAAAATCCTGGCGGACAATGAGAATTGCCACTTCTCTAGTTGTTGGAACGTTGAAACGACCATGGTGTTCTCCAGAAGGCTTCATATTTGCTTTAATAACTACCTGAAACTCCTTCTGGTCCTTGGGAACAGAATCAACAGCAGCCTTAAAATCCAAAATATACTTGTGCTCATGAAGTAATTTCTGCAGCTGGCTAACCAATCCTGGCTTGATGCCAGGGTATATTCCACAACGGATATCCCTCTCTTTGTCATCATCACCAACAAAGTATATTTGGAGAAATGAAGGCTGTTGCTCAGGCTCAGCCATAAGACTCCTTATCCTGTGATAGACCTGGCCCTGTACTTTAAAAGTTGGCATAAAGTTTCCTTCTTTTACCTCTTTGGCTCCAAAAGATGTCATTTGGAAGCATCCGTTGTACTTCCGGGTAGCAGGAAGAAAGTGCTCAGTCATTGCATGCTGGTGATTGAGGAGACTGTGTAAGGGTTCAGGATAGGGCTCAAGGAGAGGAAGCTGGACCTTACCATTATTGCAACACAAACCAGGAGTCTCATCCTTCTACTTCAGTGCATGGCACCAGTTACATGGTGACCGAACTCCAAGCTCAACGAACTTGTCCGTGGAATAATCTATTTCCGGTTCATATTGAAATCCGGACAAAAGTTTATCCCAAGTCAATAATCTAGTATGTGCTCTCTTTTCATTATATTTCGCAGAAGCTACTGGATTGATATAGGGGTTATTAGATGCATATTTTTTAACAGCCTCCCTATGAACTGTTGGATGACTTTTATTGTATTTTTTTACGGCCTCTGTATTAACTGTTGGATGACTTTCATTGTATTTTTTTATGGCCTCCCTATGAACTGTTGGATGACTTTCATTGTATTTTTTTATGGCCTCCCTATGAACTGTTGGATGACTTTCATTGTATTTTTTTACAGCCTCCCGGCTAACTGTCGGGTGACTATCAGTATATTTTTTGACTGCCTCCCTATGAACTTTTGGGTTGTTTTTGGCATATTTGGTAGCAGCTTCCCTTACTTGTTTTTTCCTGATTGCATTTGTAAACCTTTTTCTGCATTTTTTCCTCTTTTCCCTTTGACTGATGCTACAGTCGAAGCAACAGATTCGTCTGAACTTGGACTGGAGAGGTCAACGTAAGAACGTAAGGAGAGGATTGGGACTGGGAGACAGTGCAAGACAAATTCAGTTGACATTCCGCTGGGTTATTGGTATTCGGGGATTCAGACAAATTCAGTTGACATTCCGCTGGGTTATTGGTATTCGGGGATTCGGACAAATTCAGTTGACATTCCGCTGGGTTATTGGTATTCGGGGATTCTAAGTTAACTGTATTATGTGTTGATTCGGCCAAGGGAATTAAAACTTTTTTTTTGCCTCCAGAAACGATTAAGACTATAAAATAGGTTAATTACCTTCTGTCAACGTTTCTTAAAATCCTTTTAGGATGACTCGAGTTTCGACACCATTTGGTGTCATCATCAGATCGGAATATGAATTAAGTCAAAACATTTTGATGCATATACATCTCGTCAGATATTAAAAAATTTAAAAACAACACATAACATTATATAAATAATAAATAAACTATATCACAACAAAATAACATTACAACAATAAAATATAAAAACAACGCGGCCGCAAACGAACCTGTACAGGAACGCCCCCACGGTAAGACTAATCAATGCCGGTTTGACCTTGGTTCAATTTATTGATCTGATATAGCCAATTTCTCGTTCTATAAGATCGATTCTATTAAATAAAACATTATTGGTATGTATTGCTTTCTCATTTAGGATACGATTGTGATCCTTCTTTATGGCTTTATATATCTCGAACCTTTCAAGGGTGTCCAGCTTTAGTGACTTTTTACATTTATGTAGGATATCCAAATTATCATTAATACTCTTTATATTATGGTTATATGAGCTCAAATGTTCTGCAAATGTGGATCTTATTACATTTGACTTGGAGCTTGGGATATGTTCTTTATTGCGTAATTTGAAAGAACGACCTGTTTGTCCTATATAGAACTGTGCGCAATCAGAACAATTAAGTCTATATACACCAGTACCATCAAATATATCGGAGGGTATATTTTTGTTGGTAAATGTAAGTTTTTTCTCAAGTTTATTACTTGCCTTTGAAGCCAAAGTAATATTATGCTTTTTTAATTGGTTTTTTAAAGTATGGTATAGATTTTCACCATATTCTATAGCAATGTATTTTTTTACTTTTTCTTTGGATACATCAGTATTTATTGGTTTATTTTGTTTTTTATTAATTATTCTGTCTACTATATGACTTTTGTATCCATTGGCTAATGCTATGTGTTTGATAATGTTTAGTTCATTGTTATAATCATCTGTGGATAAGGGCAATGCCAGCAATCTATGAATCATACAGTTGAAAAAAGCCATTTTTTGTGAAATAGGGTGATACGATGAGGCGTGAATAGCATGATCCGTAATTGTTGGTTTTCTGTAAATATTATAGTTAATTTTATTATTTATTTTAGTTAAAGTTAAATCTAAAAAATTAATTTTATTATTCATTTCAGTCTCTAATGTGAATTGTAAATTATTTGTAATTGTATTCATATGTTTTTTAAGCATTTCTAATTGTCTGCAATTGCCATTGTAAATCATTATTGTGTCATCCACGTATCGTCGGTAAAATAAAATTTTTGTATAATGTTTGTTTTTAGTTGATAAAATTTCGTTTGTTTCAATATGATTTAGGTAAATTTCAGCCAGGATGCCTGACAATGGGGATCCCATAGCTAAACCATCCCATTGTAAATAATATTTGTTGTCGAAAGTAAAATAATTTTGTTCTAATATTACTTTTGTCAAATTGATTAACTCATCAACTGTTTCATGATTTAATGTGGATTTAGATAGTAATAAATTTTTAGCTATTTCTAACGTTTCGGTAATAGGTATGTTCGTGTATAGATTTACTATGTCGAATGAGGCGAGAGTGTGTCTCGGCTCGATTGTAATAGTTTTTGTAAGTTCGACCAGTTCTAAACTGTTTTTCAAGCTATAATTTTTATTGAACGTTATGTGTTGTCTAAAAATTTTTTCGAGTTTTTTGGCAATTTTATATGAAGGTGCAGACATAAAATTAACTAAAGGACGGACAGGCATATTATTTTTATGTATTTTAGGAAGGCCCTTAAGTCTAGGGGCCTTGGGATCTATCATTTTTAGGTATTTTTTCTCATCGTTCGTTATGACGTATTTTGATTTATTCAATATTGATTTCACTTTATTGTTAAATGTAAGAGTGGGATCGCTATGAATCTCAATAATGTTATTGTTTTTAATGAAGTCCAGTATCTTGTTTTTATAATCATCATAAGTTAAAATTACGAGAGTTTGACCTTTGTCCGCTGTGGTGACGATTGCGTTATGGTCTATTAATTTCGTCTTTATCTCATTAAACACCCTTGTTTCGCTATGGTAAATAGTTTTTGTATTCTTTATGTTTTCGGCGTTCATAACTTTTTTTATTTTATTATCAATTGCATGTCTTATTACTATTTTCGTTTCTTCATCGGACATGGAATTTATCGCGGTTTCAGCGTTCAGTATTTCATTACAGAGTGATTGTTTAGAACTATTGTTTTTAAGATTGTATTTTAAGCCTTTATTCAATAAGTTGGTTTCTTCGTTGTTGAACTGTATTCCAGTAAGATTAACAATACGAGGGTAAAACTGGTGATTTATTATATTGTTCTCTTGCGTGTCGTTCTGTTTTTTCAATAAGTTACGAATTTTTTTATTTTGTGTCTTCTTTTTCTTTATAATGGTATTATTTATTTGTTTTTCAATCAAATATGTTACATTTTGGACTTGTGAGGCATGTAAGTTTTGTAAAAGTTCGAGATGTTTTTTCATGAGCATCGTATTGAGTAAGTTCTTTTTACTATGCAATTGTTTTATTTCATTTTTAATCCATAATTTAGTGGCCATTTCTTTAGTTTTTTTAGCGCTATATGAATTAGATGTTATTTTTATTTGGACATAACTCGGCACGATTTGCAAACTTAAACATGTTTTGTTATATCTAATATTTAGTGCCGTTTTTAGTAGTTTTAACCTTAAATTCATATATTGAAAGGCAATTTTTACCTGACTGGCATTCAATTTAAACATTTTTTTTTTTTTTGCCTCCAGAAACGATTAAGACTATAAAATATATTAAAAAAAAAAAAAAATGTTTAAATTGAATGCCAGTCAGGTAAAAATTGCCTTTCAATATATGAATTTAAGGTTAAAACTACTAAAAACGGCACTAAATATTAGATATAACAAAACATGTTTAAGTTTGCAAATCGTGCCGAGTTATGTCCAAATAAAAATAACATCTAATTCTTATAGCGCTAAAAAAACTAAAGAAATGGCCCCTAAATTATGGATTAAAAATGAAATAAAACAATTGCATAGTAAAAAGAACTTACTCAATACGATGCTCATAAAAAAACATCTCGAACTTTTACAAAACTTACATGCCTCACAAGTCCAAAATGTAACATATTTGATTGAAAGACAAATAAATAATACCATTATAAAGAAAAAGAAGACACAAAATAAAAAAATTCGTAACTTATTGAAAAAACAGAACGACACGCAAGAGAACAATATAATAAATCACCAGTTTTACCCTCGTATTGTTAATCTTACTGGAATACAGTTCAACAACGAAGAAACCAACTTATTGAATAAGGCTTAAAATACAATCTTAAAAACAATAGTTCTAAACAATCACTCTGTAATGAAATACTGAACGCTGAAACCGCGATAAATTCCATGTCCGATGAAGAAACGAAAATAGTAATAAGACATGCAATTGATAATAAAATAAAAAAAGTTATGAACGCCGAAAACATAAAGAATACAAAAACTATTTACCATAGCAAAACAAGGGTGTTTAATGAGATAAAGACGAAATTAATAGACCATAACGCAATCGTCACCAAAGCGGACAAAGGTCAAACTCTCGTAATTTTAACTTATGATGATTATAAAAACAAGATACTGGACTTCATTAAAAACAATAACATTATTGAGATTCATAGCGATCCCACTCTTACATTTAACAATAAAGTGAAATCAATATTGAATAAATCAAAATACGTCATAACGAACGATGAGAAAAAATACCTAAAAATGATAGATCCCAAGGCCCCTAGACTTAAGGGCCTTCCTAAAATACATAAAAATAATATGCCTGTCCGTCCTTTAGTTAATTTTATGTCTGCACCTTCATATAAAATTGCCAAAAAACTCGAAAAAATTTTTAGACAACACATAACGTTCAATAAAAATTATAGCTTGAAAAACAGTTTAGAACTGGTCGAACTTACAAAAACTATTACAATCGAGCCGAGACACACTCTCGCCTCATTCGACATAGTAAATCTATACACGAACATACCTATTACCGAAACGTTAGAAATAGCTAAAAATTTATTACTATCTAAATCCACATTAAATCATGAAACAGTTGATGAGTTAATCAATTTGACAAAAGTAATATTAGAACAAAATTATTTTACTTTCGACAACAAATATTATTTACAACGGGATGGTTTAGCTATGGGATCCCCATTGTCTGGCATCCTGGCTGAAATTTACCTAAATCATATTGAAACAAACGAAATTTTATCGACTAAAAACAAACATTATACAAAAATTTTATTTTACCGACGATACGTGGATGACACAATAATGATTTACAATGGCAATTGCAGACAATTAGAAATGCTTAAAAAACATATGAATACAATTACAAATAATTTACAATTCACATTAGAGACTGAAATGAATAATAAAATTAATTTTTTAGATTTAACTTTAACTAAAATAAATAATAAAATTAACTATAATATTTACAGAAAACCAACAATTACGGATCATGCTATTCACGCCTCATCGTATCACCCTATTTCACAAAAAATGGCTTTTTTCAACTGTATGATTCATAGATTGCTGGCATTGCCCTTATCCACAGATGATTATAACAATGAACTAAACATTATCAAACACATAGCATTAGCCAATGGATACAAAAGTCATATAGTAGACAGAATAATTAATAAAAAACAAAATAAACCAATAAATATTGATGTATCCAAAGAAAAAGTAAAAAAATACATTGCTATAGAATATGGTGAAAATCTATACCATACTTTAAAAAACCAATTAAAAAAGCATAATATTACTTTGGCTTCAAAGGCAAGTAATAAACTTGAGAAAAAACTTACATTTACCAACAAAAATATACCCTCCGATATATTTGATGGTACTGGTGTATATAGACTTAATTGTTCTGATTGCGCACAGTTCTATATAGGACAAACAGGTCGTTCTTTCAAATTACGCTATAAAGAACATATCCCAAGCTCCAAGTCAAATGTAATAAGATCCACATTTGCAGAACATTTGAGCTCATATAACCATAATATAAAGAGTATTAATGATAATTTGGATATCCTACATAAATGTAAAAAGTCACTAAAGCTGGACACCCTTGAAAGGTTCGAGATATATAAAGCCATAAAGAAGGATCACAATCGTATCCTAAATGAGAAAGCAATACATACCAATAATGTTTTATTTAATAGAATCGATCTTATAGAACGAGAAATTGGCTATATCAGATCGATAAATTGAACCAAGGTCAAACCGGCATTGATTAGTTTTACCGTGGGGGCGTTCCTGTACAGGTTCGTTTGCGGCCGCGTTGTTTTTATATTTTATTGTTGTAATGTTATTTTGTTGTGATATAGTTTATTTATTATTTATATAATGTTATGTGTTGTTTTTAAATTTTTTAATATCTGACGAGATGTATATGTATCAAAATGTTTTGACTTAATTCATATTCCGATCTGATGATGACACCAAATGGTGTCGAAACTCGAGTCATCCTAAAAGGATTTTAAGAAACGTTGACAGAAGGTAATTAACCTATTTTATGGAATTAAAACATCAAAATGCCCTTCATTGAAATCTCCAGTGAACCGAATTCTTTTGACTCCCTGTAATGCCTCCCCAAAAATAGCAAGAATAGAGCCACCTTGAAACACCTGAAACTCATAAGGAAATATTTCTCCAGCAGCCTTGAGCTCGCAAGTAGTCCCGTATGTGTACGGCCTAGATATTTCGGCGAGGTACAGACGTTTGGTACCATAAGCAGCTCCAGACCGCTGGTGAATAAAGCATTTGAACCTTTGCCAGTTATTGGACACGTGATTCACTATTTCTGCACGAATTTGAGCGGCCCTTGAAACGTCGCTGTGCACCAGATAGGACAGGGAGGAGAAGAGACACGCGCCGTCACCACTTATCTTTACTATTCGGTAAGGAATCTGTAATCCGTTGATTATTATAAACTCAATTTCCTCGTCCATTTTCTACTTTCAAAATAGAACGTTTATTTAGCTAATAGGTATCAAAATTCGTAGCTGCTTACTTAGGTACTTAACTAAAAAAGCGAGAGCGCACAAACCGGTCAGACCGACTGACTTAGCGTAGTGTAGGTAATTATGTTATTTTATTATATTTAACATAATAATGTTAAATTATTATTATGTTATTATTATTATTATTATTAATGTTGTTATGTTAATGTTATTTTATTATATTTAGCATATTGGTCTGTATCAAACTTTACATTTATAAATTATGTTAAAATTTGTATAATCTGTAATATTCAGTTGATTTTTTGACCGCTAGAGTGCAGACTACGTTTCTTCACTGACAAAAAAAAACAAACACTATTTACTTAGTATGGCTATAATGTTATTAACCATGTATTATTAACCAAAATAATGAATTTACAGAGATGGTGCTGTTTCTAGTGTTTTAGATTTGTAGTTGAGGTGTAATTTAGTTAACTTGTAAACAGAAACGATCTCACCAAAAGGTTTTCAATGATGACGTCTCGATTGAGCTGATATTAGCAGAATTTATTGTATGTTCATCGATTTTCTGTTGTGGATCAGTTTATTCCAATGGACATCTCGGATGTAGTGTCTAGTGCTGACTTGTTTTCTTAATTTAGAAGTGGTTAATTCCGAATATTCTTTGAAATTTATTTAACTTTTATAGGACATTACACTTTTTCATCTCACATTGAATTGCATTTAACAATTAATATTTCTTGTTAGTCAGTTACTCCTAGTAACCAATAAATGTTTATACTTTTTTATTAGGTAACCTAGATACCTTTTTGTAAATAGGCTAATCATTATTGTTATTATTTTGTTTCTTCTTTTAGAAAAATAATTCTTTACAAATTTTGGTTTTAGTTAATTTCATTTATATACGATTTTTCTTTTTGTCTTTACTTAAACTTGTCTACTGACTTTTTCGAATTTAATTTCTTTTATTTTAGTTTATTTATGATTTAACTTTTAGTGAATGTATCACTACTCTGCCCTACTTTTACTTGCTATCTCTCTAGCAAAATACCTTTGCTTCGCTATGGAGTTTCATGTTGTACGTAATTGTACAATTATTGCTCGCTTAATAGTATAGGATTAGATAGATTGTACAAATTCTCAACTCTTAGTTTGTTTATTTACATTCATAGCAACAGATATTTATTATTTATTTCGAGAAAATCGTTAGAGCCGTTTCCAAGAAAAAAAGACATTTATTAATTAATTGAACTTCGAAATTTTCTCGACTATAAGAACCTGCAAACAACGAAGTTTTTTTTCAATTTAAAACAATGATCAAAAACTCAGGACTAAATGTATTCGGGGTTTCCAGTAAACTGAGATGTCAACCACTTACAGTGGATAAATTTCAGTATTTGGTTTTTTGCCTCTTAGGAGTGAAAGTTTGTAAAACTGTTTCTTATAGAGCACCTAAGAACTATGGTGAAGCTATGTTCAAAGTTTCATTGATATCCATTCAGTGGTTTCAGAGATATCGTGAAACCAGGTTTCAGAGGTATCGTTCCGGGGAAGGCTCGTCGGACGACTCCTGCACTATTTCCTACGCGGGAGACTTCCACCGATGCTATGGTAACCAGAATCTATTCTATTGGGTTGCCATAGTAACCAGATCTAATAGTTTTTTAAGACCCAAAGGACCCCCCAGAGGATCGTATCGAAAAAAACACCTGTCCTATGTTGGTTCTCCCGTTGCATAAAATATTTGTGCCAAGTTTGGTTGAAATTGGTCCAGTGGTTTAGGAGGAGATGTGGAAGACCCCAAAGGACCCCATAGAAGAAAACACCTATCCTATGTTGGTTCTCCCGTTGCGTAAAATATTTGTGCCAAGGTTGGTTGAAATTGGTCCAGTGGTTTAGGAGGAGATGTGGAAGGCCCCAAAGGACCCCATCGAAGAAAACACCTATCCTATGTTGGTTCTCCCGTTGCGTAAAATATTTGTGCCAAGGTTGGTTGAAATCGGTCCAGTGATTAAGGAGGAGATGTAGAAGACCCCAAAGAACCCCCCAAAGGACCCCATTGAAAAAAGCACCTCTCATATGTTGGTTCTCCTGTTGCGTAAAATATTTGTGCCAAGTTTGGTTGAAATCGGTCCAGTGGTTTAGGAGGAGATGTGGAACATACATACATAGATACATACATACAAGGGGGGGGTTTGCCCCTTAGGAGTGAAAGTTTTTTAAACCGTTTCTTAGTGAGCACCTAAGACCTATGATGAAGCTATGTTTAAAGTTTCATTGATATCCATTCAGTAGTTTTTGCTCTATGTTGATTCTATGTCAGTCAGTCAGGCAAACTCCCCCCCTTTTTCCCCCTTTAAAGGTCGAATTTCCAAAAATTCCTTCTTAGCAGATACCTACATCACATAAGGAACCTACATGCCAAATTTCAAGTTTCTAGGTGCTATAGTTTCGGAGATTTCGTGATGAATCAGTGAGTCAGTCAGTGGTATTTCCCTTTTATATATATAGATAAAACACTTCATTTTCATTGAAAAGAGAGACAAAGTCTTATAAATATTAAAAAAAAATGATTACCTTAATATCTTCAATATTATGCTCTAATGTTTAAGCTATTTAAATATAAAATAATTAAAAATCAAGCAATAAATGTTATCATCTGAATTTTAAAATTATTTTTTCTTATATTAATATTAAATATTATAATTAATTTTATTAATTCAATCATACCCTGGGGGCCAATTTTTTCTCCCCATCCTAAATCAATTGATTTTTGAAATATAAATGAATTCTTTAAAATAAAAAATTGAGTTTGAAAGGTTGATAGTTGTTTTAAAAATCATATGGAACTTATAAACTCTCCTGTAAATTTCTTTATTGTAGATGAAAATATAGATATTTCATATCCAATTAATAATCCTAAAAAAGATAAGGTTATTGCTATTATCTTTCCTTCAACAGGAAGGATGATTCTTGTGGGATTGTTAAACATAATTCATCTGAATATGGATCCTGACAAAATTGAATAAATAGATAAAATTATAATTCTTTTTAATATATTATTAAATGATTCATTTTGTGAGCTGAAATTATAGTAACTGAAGTTTATATTTATTGAAAAATATGTTAGTCGAGCAGAATAAAAAGATGTTAATCCAATTCCTATATATATTAGTAATAAAATTAATGAATTAATATTTCTGGAACATATTATTTCTATAATTAAATCTTTTGAATACAAGTCTCTCATGAAAGGTACTCCACATAGTGACAAATTAGCAATATTTATGAATGTTCTAGTTATTGGTATATTATAACTTATACAATTCATTATACAAATATCCTGATTATTACTTAATCTATGAATTAGTACTCCAGCACATACGAAAAGTGATGGCCTAAATAAAGTATGAATGATAAGATGAAAAAAATATAATATTGGATAACCAAATATTAAAATTGATATTATAATTCCTAATTGTCTCAAAGTTGATAATGCGATAATTTTTTTTAAGTCAAATTCAAAATTTGCGGCCAGTCCTGATATAATTATTGTTAATACTGATAACATTAAAAATGTTTGAACTAGATTAAATGACATAACTAATTTTCTAAATCGAATAATTAAATATACCCCCGCAGTAACTAACGTTGATGAATGGACAAGAGCCGATTCTGGAATTGGAGCAGCCATAGCTGCTGGAAGTCATGAAGAAAATGGAATTTGAGCTCTTTTTGTGAATCCTGCAATAATAATTAATGTAATTATTGGACTTGTTATTATTTTATCAATAAAAGATATAAAGTTTCAAGACCCAAAATTTATTATTCATGCAATTAATAAAAGAATTATAACATCTCCAATTCGATTCATCAGTGCTGTTAATATTCCAGCATTTTTAGAATTTAAATTTTGATAATAAATAATTAAGCAATATGATACTAACCCTAGCCCATCTCATCCAATGAGAATTCTTACTATATTAGGTCTAATAATTAATAATATTATTGATATTACAAATATTATAATAATATAAATAAATCGATTAATATTTTTATCACTTATCATATATACACCTCTATATAATATAACCATTGATGAAATAAACATAACTGTTGAAAGAAATAAAGTTGATATGAAATCAAAAATTAATGTTATATAAATATTACACGAATTAACTGTAATAATGATTCATTCTATCATAATTATGTAATCAAAAATAATTATATTGTAACGTTACCAAATATGGTAGTTACATAAAATAAGCAAATATAACGTCAAGTGACAGGAAAGCAAGAAGGTATTTCTAGATAAATAAAACTATGTGAACGAAAAGTGTGTATCTACAGATATATTAGTATAAAGTCCCAACGATGAAGGAGAAAGTGTAACATAGCAGCACCAAATACGAAATGAAGAAAGAAAATGACCATGAGCCAAAATAAAATGTTAGTAACCAGGCCCAGTAGGATCCAACAGTGAGGGGAACCAACAAAATAAGGCCCAATAAAATCCAACAGTGAGGGGAAATAACGAGAGTAATACCAATACCAACAACATAACGACAATACCAATAGATTCCAACAGTGAGAGGGATCAACAAAATAACTACAAATAAATCCCAACAGTGAGGGGAACAAATGAAGATAGCGACTACAATGAAAATATTGAAGAAGACGTTCAAACCTAAAGAAGAAGGACAAGGAAACATAACATGAAGAGAGAAGAAAATGGATAGACCATGCAAGGACTCATCATTCATCAAGTGTACTAGAGACAATAATAGTAACCAAAAGAATAGTGATTATCAACTATGAAAAAAACAGTGTTTAACATTTAAGAAATCACAAACAATTACAGTGAGTGCTTAATATAAGTGTGAAAACGTGTGACCAGTTAACTAATTTTAACCTAATAAACCACACAAACAATTCCAGTGATAAGGTTTATAGTGGAAGAAAATGTGTTACTTTCATAGTGAAAACATCAAGAATTAAATAGTCAAATATACACAGACAGTTAGTGTGACTAATTTAATAAAGATTGTGATCCGAATAGATAATCATAAGACCACCAAAATAATGTAAAATAGAACAGTTATATTATTACTCAGAGAACTGACAATAAAAAATCTTTGTAAATTTCAAAAGAAATGTAACTGAATGCCACGGCAAAACAGAATACAATACAAAGAAAGGCCAGAGAAAGAAAAATAACAAACAAAGTAGTTTGTTAAATATCAAACAAATGTGACAGGAATTAGCTACAACCAATGACAAGAAAGATACTGTCATTAGCACAAAAATATTTGTATTATTGTTCAAGAAGAAGTAGTGTAAACATGTGTATTAAAACAATTAAAATATTGTAATAGAATACCATACTGAAGTCATGTTAGTAGTAGCAAAATGCTGCATTAGAATATGTTGTACATTGTTACATAACCCCATAGGAAAGACACCTATGAAACAAAAAATCATACATGTTAGTTTAACCAAATAACCATCAACAATTATATCAATCAAGGATTTGTTATAAGTAATGATACACCCTAGTAGACAGTGTATTATATTGAATACAATACAAATAAAGCAGATCAAATATGATGGCACAAAGATAGGAGAAATGGAACCTAGTATGCCAATTTAGTTAAACAAAATACAGTATTAAAACATGTACCAAGAATAATGAAAGTATTACCAGTAGTTAGATGAACATCTGGTACTACTATGAGAATGGATTATAAGTATAATGACAATAGTTTTGTAACCAAAATATTGTAAACTAGCTAACTATGAATACATAGCCAGAAGTAAGCAGAAACAATGTAACCAACTAGTTAAGCAAGATACTTTATTAAAGCTTGAACAAAGATTGATAAGAGTGTTACCAGTAGTAAGAGGGACACCTAATGCTACTTTGAGAACAGACCATGACCATGAGAATAGTCATTTTATATATAAATTATTAAAAACTAAATGACCATGATGGTGGAATCAGAATGTAAACAAACAATAAGGAGCAAGTTATTTATGCAAACTGCAACATACAAACTTGTTTAAAAGTAGATAAAAATGTTATCAAGGATCAGAAGAATATCTGATACTACCTTGGAAATCTAGATCAAGTATAGCAATAACAATTTAAGTATTGTTTTAGCAAAAATAACTGACTACCATGCTATGACATAATGTAAACAAACCCATTACTAGAAATTGAAGGGTTCTCAGATAGCTAAAAGCTAACAAATATATGAAAGGAATTAGGTACTATAATTGTACACTAATTGCATTTATTACATAATATACCTTATATAGAAAAACCATGAATAAAGTGACAATTGTAAGAAAAGAGATAGGAGGGTACTGAAACAATGTTAATAGTATATGAAATACAGCCCTGTACATATACTAAAGTACAAATTCATGTAAATAGACGTTTATATTATTGTTAGGTTACAATATCAGTGTTATTAGATAAGAAAAATTAGTTTTAAGTACAATTGTGAATTATCAAATATGGACGCCAAAGACGCCATGACCAGATATTGTTTGGGTAACAATTATTCCCAAATATTGTATTAAACAAGTTGAGATATAGACTCAGATCGTTTAATTAAAAGTGTTTTAGTGTAAATAGTTAAGTTTGGTATAATAAACTTATTAAATATAAGATGCACCATAAAATCGATAAAATCGTTATAGTGATTTAAATAATGGACGGATTATAATCTTGTTTGGACTTTAATTAAAGCGCAGGATGTCCGCAATTTATTGACACTAACCGTTTAACGATAAGACAAATATTAAGAAAGTTATTACGATTTTAAACTTTCTAATTATTTTTTGTACCAGTGCTGACGTCATATAATATCAAACTCAAACGCCAAAATTGGTAAAAAATTAAAAATTTTAAGAAGACAAAGTACTTTGGGTCGGAGAGTTCAAACATTTCAGCCAATCGAATGAATGGAAATCGGCAGACAAGCCGCAGACGTTCCGACGGAGCGAAAGAGTCAGCTATCAACCATCAAACAGACAGGACGTGTCACTCTCCGGACGAGATATGAAGAAGTTTATTTTTGAATTGTGCGCGACATGTAAACATCAGTAATCAACACACATATAACCTATAAACAACACCAGCATTAACGAGTGCACTGTGCGGAGTGAATAATATTTAAATACGATCAGTGTACAATATCGATCGTATTTGCGAGTGTTGCGCGAAGAAATAAAAACAGGGAGTACAATCTTTTTTATTAATTAACAATAAAACAGAAATAAAAATTTCTGTAAATACTTAATGTTGATATACTACGCTAATCAGTAATAGCAAAGTATCATAATGCTGATGGAATTTATCAGAATTAACGAAAGTATTATTTCGCAATTGTTAATATGATAAATAAATATTTTAATTATTTTTCATAATTAAAAGAATCACGATTAATGTACTTATTACAAAATACGAGCATAGTAAACAGTCGCTCAATTGACTAACGTTGTTTTTTGATTTTCTATATTTGAAGATAAATATTTTAACTTTTATGCGAAAGAGTATTATATGCTACTGATAATTACGCATCAGAACTATTATAAATAATATGTATATGCTTAGATTAAGAAGAAATCAATATTCAAGATAATTAACTCTAATAACAATTCACGTTATGAGATAACCTTAAAATCATAACCGTAACTTGCCACCTTCTTTGTCACAAGTCTGTTCTCATATAATCCAAACCAGATGAAAACAATAAGAGTTTTTTTTTTAATAACTTTTTCTCTTGTAAATGAATAATTCCCACAGTGAATTATTAAAATATAGTAATACATTTTAGCAGTGCAAGCCAACGCACTTGTTGATTGTCAAGTAAATACTGTAGACTGCGTACGAATTCCCGCGTACGATAATACCATAATTATCTGTTATATGTTACTAATTTTCTATTTTAATATTTGTTTGTTTGTTTTTTATTTATTGTTCATTTAATCTCATTATAAAACGCCACATCTTGTACCTGGCATCATGCTACTTAAAAGAACCACACGAACTTGGTAATTAACTGATATAAGAGGACATAACCTCTCAAGATAAAAACTATTGTATAACCAACAGGGTTACCAGCCTTGAGGCTAAAGAGAGTCTTATTTTAAATTTTGTTCATTGTAATTATTATCAGTAAAATTATTAGTAACTGATTGTCAATTTTTAAAAGATTTTATAACACCATTAACCGTTAATAAACCTCTACATTTTGTTACCAGTGGAAAAAGAGTATTATTTCAAACTTAAAGTAATTCATTTATTAATAGTCAGTTCTACCAAAAGGTGGCGGAAGAATTCAAATACTTCTGATAACTCAGAACTTTATTTAGCTGTTATATCATTTTTATTGTGCATGCTAGTCACGTGGGATATTCAAACAGAATATCTACTTGTATATGTAGCGTGTGTGTTACAGCTGAGCCGTCACCGAACAGAACTACAATATCCACGTGTGGTAAGTGGGGGAGGTTACTAACGGAGTGCGAGAAACATTTTAAAAGAAAGAAGTTAACCATCGATACCCACATATTTGTCAATCACAATCAAACTAATAATAATAATTATAATTTGAACATTTTATCAGACAACATAATAGTAGATACCGGTGCGTATCTGCAAGCAACATACAATCACACTACACCACTATACTATATCAACATATCTACAATTATCGTTGTGTAACAACGTGACGAACCCAACGTGGGGCTCGACTTAATAAGACCCCGCTATATCTACACATCCAGCATCAAGAAAGTATACACCACCATTATCGTTGTATAACAATATTTATTGATAAAATTAATATCCTTAATCCCATAATTAGTAAAATTAAAAAAATATATATATTAAGTTTATTTTTAGTAATAATCCAATATAGATTTATATTTTTAAATCCACAATTTAATGTTTTATTTTAAACTAATTGAATTGAAATTAATAATGTTAATTTTAAAATAATTAAGTTTAAAGGAATTCAATGTATTATAATTAAGAAAAATTCACGTACATTTCCAGAATTAAATGAATAACAGCCTGAGAAAATCATTCCATGCTGAGTATGAGAGTATAAATATAAGCTATAACAAGCTGATAAAAATGAAGAAAAAGATAGAAAAATTATACATAATGAATTTCAAGACAATCTATTTAAAATTATAATCTGTCCTGCTAGACTAATTGTTGGGGGGCATGAAATGTTTCTAGCAGATATTAAAAATCATATAAGAGTTATTGAAGGTATAAATCTCAATATTCGCTTATTGATTAAGATTCTGCGTCTTCCTGAACGTTCATAGGAAATATTTGCCAAGCAAAACAAAGCAGAAGAACATAAACCATGCCCAATTATTATAAAATATGATCCTACTATACCTCACATATTTACTGTCATAATTTCTCCAATAACTAAACTTATATGAGCTACAGAAGAATATGCAATTATAGATTTTATATCAATTTGCATCATACAAGATAATCTAATTATAATTCCCCCTATTAATGAAATAGAAATTCAAATAAATCTATAATTAGTAAACATTATTGGTATAATATATAATACACGAATCAAACCATAAGTTCCTAATTTTAAAAGAATTCCAGCCAAAATCATAGAACCAGAAACAGGTGCTTCAACATGAGCTTTTGGTAATCAAAAATGAAATATAAATAATGGAACTTTAATTATAAATGCTAATGTTATTCCTAGATAAATGAATTTATTACTTGATATCATTAGAATTATAATGTTAGTTATATTATTTCTATATATATATATAATTGAAATTAATATAGGAAGAGAAGCGAATAAGGTGTAAAATAATAAATAATATCTGGCATTAACTCGTTCGAGCTGATACCCCCATCCTATAATAATAATCATAGTAGGGATTAAACTAGTTTCAAAAAAAATGTAGAATATTATAATGTTGTATGAACAAAATGACAAGATTAATAGTATTATTAGTAGTAACACTATAAATAAAAATAAATTTATATTATTATATTTATATAAAGGACTAGAATTAATTATTAAGAACGTAATTCAAATTGTAAGGATAATTAATCCATATGAAATATTATCTATATATATATGTTATATCTTAATATAGGCCTAATTAAATCTTTTCTGAAGAACAAAATGATAATTAATATTAAAAGAATTAATATATTTCTTAATAATCATATATTAAATAATAAAGGCATCAAAAATAATGAAAATAAAATTAATTTTAATATATTTTTAAAGATATTGACAAAAATTGATCATTACCATGTGATCGAATCAAATTGATTAATCTTGACAACCCTATAACTCCTTCACAAACACTAAATGTTAACAAAACTATTAGTATATATATATCATTTAGTTCGATTGATAAAAATATAGAGAATATACAGAATAATCTCAAAATTATTAGTTCTAATCTTAATAAACTCATTATGATATGCTTCCGATTTAAGCACAAGGAGATAATGCCTGATATAAATATAATTAAATATAATAAAGGTAATGATAGATTCATTTGTTTTAATAGTTTAAAAAAAATTTAGATCTTGTAAATCTAAGATAAATTAATAATTTTAAAACTTCAGAAGAGAGTAAAAGTCATTTCAAGCATCCAAAGCTTATATTTTTATTAAATTATCTTCTGTATGAAAGTTGCAATATCAATTATAATTCTATTATCAATAAATTTTATTTTTATAAAACACCCATTATCAATAGGATCAATTCTATTGATACAAACTATGCTTGCCAGTATTATTTGTATATTTTACATAAATTCATATTTTTTTTCTTATATTTTATTTCTTATTTTTATTGGAGGAATATTAGTTTTATTCATATATTGTAATATAATTACAAATTTTAAAATAAAAAATATAAAAATAAAATGGATATGGATATATGTGTTATATGTTGATTTGCCCTGACTGTAAGCCCCACTGTTTAGGCTAGTCAATTTGTAATATAATTTCAAATATAATAATAATAAATAAAATATAAAGGTATAGATAATCAGAATTGTGTATGTTGTCTGGATCTCGGTATTGAACTCGCCGATGATACAGCTCCACTTTGGATTCACCAAATACAAAGAATAGATTTAATATAAATATGTTATAACTAGGTGTGATTGATTGATAAATAACAAACAAATCAAACTTTATAAATTGTGAAAATATTTTTTCTTTTTCTTGTATTGAGTTTTGATTTAATTATTTAATTTAATTACTTAATAACTAATTAATTAATTGAGTGTGTAATTTCCTTATATATCTATTCTCTCACTGTAAATTATTTTTTTGTTAAAAAAAAATAATAGTAACATTAATTATAGAAATAAAAACAATTCTGGTAACTGAGTAATGATTTGCGTTTATTCACATTCAAAATTATGCGCCAGTCAAACTGCGCATGACCAAGGCATTGGCTATTATTCGCTCCAGTCGGTAGCGAAAAAATCAACAAATATATTTTTACAAGGTTAAATTTGTGGTTCTTTTAACGAGTCGAAATGGTCAGAGGGCAAGGAACAAGATACATTCTTAACAGGTATTCTTAAACTAAATGGTAATAGCTGAAATAGAACAAAATTATTATTGAAATTGTCAATTAAAGAAAATTGAATTGCGAACCAAGTCGATGAAATGACGTCACTCCCTTCAAGCTGGCAGTGCACTGTGCTGGTGAGTAAAACAAGTATGGCCGCCGTCTCCTCGATTTTAACCGCTATGCTGTGGGAATTGGCTGAGCTTCTCCCGCAGAAATAAAATGATATTCCCTTTTCTGCGAAGTGGTGTTGGTCCAGGAATATAGTGTAGAGTGTCCTCTCGTCTTCTGCGATGTCGTTTTCGTGATGGGTTTCTTGTGAAGTGTTCGGTGTTCAAATATGTGTATTGGTGTTCTGTGAATCTTGTCCCAAAATTGTTCAAAATGGCTGTTGATTTCTTGTGTTGAGTTTTATGGTGTTATTACTGTGTTTTGGAAGTTTGTGAAGTGTTAGAAATTGATAGTTAAGGTTATTTTCACTTTTTAGATCATCTCCGTTACACGCCGCATAACCACACTTGATTTTATACAAATTATTCTGTTTTCAGTACTCTGCTAACACATTTCCAATTATTCCGCTTTACGATTAACAATAGACTAATAGACGCAACGTCGTCGTTTTAGGGTAATTTGTGCTATGTCTTTTTCCTCTTTATATTGTTTAACTATAAAAATATCTGTCTAAGACTTGGTTCACCGCCTAAATATACATAATAAGGTTTCTTATTTTTTACTGTAATTCAAATGTTTCTTAATTTTACATAACTCTAACTACTCAGTAATATTGATTAGTTAATTTTACATCTTTTGATATATAACTGGGTTTGTTTCAAGCTCATTTAAGCCCAAAAATTACAATTTTATATAATGATTGTATGCCTCATATTTTGTACAAATTCAGTGTTTTAATGGTTTTTATTTGTTTTTTCTTATAATATTTCCATGGAATATACTTAATAACTCCGTGATTACTTTGTTGTTAATAATTTGGTTGTTAAAACATTTCAATATTGATTAATTTACTATTTAGTCTGATTTGATTACCATTATAGGCCTTTTATTATCTGTTTCCAAAAGAAGTTAATTTCCTTTCCTTTGTCATTCTATTTGCTATTAACTGTATCTGTATTAATTATATTTTCAATTTCTGTATTGTATGTATTGAATTCTATTCCTATTACATAGATTGATTCTCTGATAGATAATTTTTTGGTTTATATGCCAGTCTGTGTTTTCTAAAATGGTGTCTTAGCTGGTCTGTGTGTACATTATATATGGTTTACTGCTTTGAATAAAATTATTTTATAAAACACTTTTATTATCTAAATTATACTCAGTCATTAGACTGTCCCTTTAGTTTTTATCTAGTATTTCCTACACTAATGGTAGTCTGTTTCAATAGATTTTTTATATCACACTTTATTATAAGGTGTCCTTTATTTTGGCTACACTAATAGTAGTCTGTTTTAATAGTTTTTGGACATATTATTCTTACAACTAGTATACAATTTGGTTTTCTGGGATTGTATCTTGTAACTTGTTCTGGGTCTACATATATCAGTTTTAATTTTGTTTCATGGTATGTATTACATGACTATCATTTTTTGGAATATCTCTTCCTGGTTCTGGTCTCTTTGTGGGAATCTTGATATGTTTTGTCCCTTCTTCGATATCACATTAGTAGTTTCTGGTCTTGTGGTTTCTCTGCATCTTGACCTTATTATTTTTCCCTTATTAATATGGTTTCATCCTTTTATTTCCTTTTTTATGGTCCTTCCCTTTTTACTGCTTCCCCAATCTACTGGGTATACTGCTGGTTTAACTGGTTTTTACATAGTAAGTTATTTTAATCGATGGTTTTCTTTGTTATTTTTCATTTTTATTAACATTTTATTGACTTAATATACAGTTTCTAGTGTAATCCTTAAAACAATTTATTCTTCTCACTCACTATGGAACTTTTTCCTTTATTTACGTTGCATTAAGTCAAATGTTTAGCGTGATAATTTTGTTATGTTACATATGCTCTCCTGTAAAAGTGATTAGTTCAGATCATACTCTTAGTATGGATGAAATAATTACTACTAATTCTTTTGTATTTACTTTTTCTTCGTGATTACATGTTTTCACTTTATATACCTTCTTTTTCCACCGTTGCTTCCTCTCAGATGATGTGTATCTCCTTCATTAGTTTCTTTCTTCATTAATAAGTGATCTTCAATCTTGTGTATAACATTATCATTTTATATTCTTTCTTATTTGGTGCTTCCTCAGCAGTATGTTTACTCCCTAACATTCCCTAACAAATTAATTGGAACAGTTCAGAGTGGCACTTTTGGCTTCAATCCCTGCTGTCCAACACTTCAATTGAGTCCAGAGGTATTATCATCTCTGCTCAAAACATAAGACTGATGGCATTTTCTACATCCAGTCATAAGAATAAATAAACAGTAAAAGTAGTCATTTTAGACTAAAATAAACATCTTTAGATTCTTCACTTCATAATACGTTATATTAATTAATACTTTTATACACTTGACTCCTCTTCTCTCTTAAAGCTTATTCCATATTAGGTGGTTTAGGTATGTGGCATAATATACATTTCATCATGTTTACATAGTAAGTAGTATTTATATTTACTCTTTCTACCATCTGGTATCCATTGAGTTATTTTTATTGCTCATGGTATAACATTAATTAATTCTTTATCACTTTCACTATAACAGTGGTTATTGTAACAACATTATCATTATTAGTATCAGGGTTTTTTGGTTTCTGGTCTCACTATTTGGTCTTTACTGAGTTGGTCCTTCTTCATTGTTCCATTTTTATTAAATTATTTTCTTTGTGAGTTTGGTTAAGTTGTTTCGATTAAGTCATATGATATTCTGGTTTCCTTTCTCCTTTAGAATTTTGTATCTCTTTCTTACAAAATCTTTTTTCATATTTCAGAGTTATTTCTCATCATTTGTATGAGTAATGATATGAGCTTAATATTTTTTAATTTTAGATATTTTTATTCAACTACATTTTTTCTTATTCATAGTTGTTTTTCAAATATTTTGGTGTAAGTTGTACTTATTATTGTTTTGAATTTTGAAAATCTTTATTCATCAAAATTCTTTTCTCATTCATAATAGTCTTTGAATGTTTGGTGTAAGTGGTACTTACTAAGTTTTTGAATTTTGCAATTTATTATGTTCAAAATTCTTTTTATTTATTCACAATAATCTTTCAAATGTTTTGTGTAAGTTGTCCTTACTGATTTTTGAATTTTGAAATTTTTATTTATCAAAATTCTTTTTGCATCATTCACAATAATCTTTCAAATGTTTTGGTGTAAGTTGTACTTACTGATTTTTGAATTTTGAAATTTTTATTTATCAAAATTCTTAATTTCTTCAGAATAGTCTTTCAAATGATTTGTGTAAGTTGTACTTACTGATTTTTGAATTTTGAAATTTTTTATTCCTCCTCCAAATATTTTTTAATGGATAACTGATTATAAGTTCCTTTTACTTTATTCGAAATGATATCCTTTAGTACATACGTATTGTTATTATTGTTTTTAATAATCAGGTATGGGCCGGTATACAGCAGTAACAACTTTTTGGTAATGCCTTCCAAAGTACTGGGTAATTCCCTGTTTTTTAGTAGTACCTTTTCTCCGACTTCATAGCTTATTATTTTCTTAACAGCCTTTTGATATTTGTTCTTGCGCCTTTCCTGGTCTTCTGCCAATTTATTGTAGAATCTGATTCGATTGAATTTGTATTCTTGACTCCTGGGGAACTCTATTATGTCTTGTATTTCTCTCGGAGGCGGTTTTTCATACATTGCCGTGTATGGCGTGGTACCTATAGCGGGGTGATATGACAAATTAAGGAATTCTTCAGTCGCTAATAAATATTCTTGCCACTTCTTTTGTTGGTTATAGCAATAAGTCCGTAATATTCTTCCGACTTCTCGCAGTACCCTCTCCGCTGGATTGCTGCTGGGGTGGTAGACAGATGTCTTGTATGTCTTAATACCCAACGTATTCAGAGTGTTTCTCCACCTCCAACCCTTAAATTGCGTTCCATGGTCTGTGATTATGGATGTCGGGCTTCCTACCTCTGGAATGTAATGATTTGTTATTATTCCTAGAGTCTTCAGAGTGGTGGCTCTGTTCACAGGGTATAGTTTTTTAAATTTTGTAAAATGATCCATCATAATAATAATATATTTGTATCGATGGCGTCCGCCACTGCGGGGAAATGGACCACATATGTCCAGAAAGACCTTTTCCAGTTTGGCTTGTGAGGTAATTGGTATCATCATACCCTCCTTTCTCTCATTGTTGGTTTTCACCAATTGACATATCAGACAGGTTTTGAGGTAGTTTCTCGTTTTTCTATTGATACTTTTTATATGACAATTCTCTTCTATTGCCTTGATCACCTTCACTGGCTCCCATGTGACCGTATCGTAGATGATAGTCCAGGATGATATCCTTTTCGATTGTAGTAGGGATCATGATCTTCCATATCTCTTCATCAAGGGATGTCTTGATGAATAAAATTCCATTATGTATACAATAAAATTTGTTTATTGTGTCATCTTGGTTGGAGAGACGAAGTTTAATATGGTTTAACTTCGGATCGGACTGCTGGTGTTTGCTGATGTCCTGCACTATCTTCTCTAAATCGGATCTGTCCTTAATAATGTTATAGATTTTCAAGATGCTCTCCTTTTCGCCTTCGAACGTTTGTTCTTCCAGATTCACTCTCGACAATACGTCGGCTACTACATTTTTACTTCCAGGAACATACTCCCACTGTATATCGTATTCCTGCAGGGCGAGTACCCATCTGGTCAATCTACCATGGCTTAACTTGCATCTTCTCAGAAATGCTATTGATTTGTGATCTGTTCGAACGGTCACTGGATATCCGATATACGTCCGAAACTTCCCGCAGGCAAAGACTACACTTAGCAGTTCTTTTTCCGTCACATTATAGTTCTTTTCACACTGGTTAAGGGTTCTGCTAGCAAAGCTCACTACTAGATGGTTTCCACTTTCATCTTCTTGGTACAGTGTTGATCCCAAGCTAATGTTACTAGCGTCACAGTTTAGAAAGAAGGGTTGGTTAAAATCTGGATGGTTGAGCATTACTGCATCTAAGAACTTCTCCTTAATTGATTTGAAAGTCTCGTCTTGTTCTTGGCCCCATCGCCATTTATTCTTGGACGATAACTGGTACTGAAACTGGGCTGTCAGTTCGGAATAATTATTCTGGAACTTCCTATAATAGTTACACAGGCCCAAAAATGATTGTAGTTGCCTTCTGTTTTTTGGTGTAGGGAATCGTTGTATGGCGTCTACCTTTTCTGTTGATGGTGTTATTCCTTGACTGTTTAGCTGGAAACCCAGGAATTGTACTTCTTTAGCTATAAGCTTGGACTTGTCCAGTTTAAGGGTGACATTATTCTCAGCAAGCTTCTTCAAGACATACTCCACACGGTAACAGTGTTCTTCCCAGTTGGTTGATGTTATTAGGAGATCATCAACATAGACAGTCGTGAATTGGAGCGCTTCTGGTCCTAGTATATGATCCATACAGGCGACAAAAACAGCTACTGAATTCACCAACCCGAAGGGCAACCTCTTAAACTGATAATTGCGCCCTTCGAAGATGAACGCCATGTATTGCCGGCTTGCTGGGTGCAACTCCACTTGCCAATAGCCGCATACGGTATCCCAAGTGGTAATGAATCGTGTTCCGTGGAACCTCTTCAAAATCTCATCAATTTCGCCAGGTGAGGTACGATCGTTAATTATCATTTTATTTATCTCACGTGCGTCAAGGCAAAGCCTTACCTTCCCATTTTTCTTTTGTATGGCCACAATTGGGCTAGTGTATGGCGATTGACTGCTCTCGATGATATCTCTACTGATCATATTCTGGATCTCTGTGCGTACGGCTTCCTTCAAAGATTGTGCTATTGGATACGACTTTCGGTTAAATTCTACCGGTTCTCTGAATCGTATGGAACATTGGTAGTTCCGGATCTTTCCAGGTTCGTCCGAAAATACAGCTCGATATTTTTCATATATTTCGACCAATTGATTCAGCTGGTTTTCCTTTAATTGCTCGTTAGTATTGTGGCACTGGAAGTTACGTATCTCCTGAATCTTTTGTTGCCATAGGTCTTCCTCCGAATCCTGATGTACTGGCTTGTTGTTTGTTGAGTAGTTGGACAAGTAATTCACCTTATTTTGGTGGTCGAGAAGTTGTCTGGAGTCTAAAGTCTTGTTATTAGTTAAATTGGCTACCCAGGTCGAACCTTCAGCAAAGAGTGATACCTTTCCTCGGCACAAGTCGATAACTGCTGAGTTTCTGCGCAATATGTCACATCCTATCATGATGTTGAAAGGTAATCCGGCTGCAACAAGAAATATCATATCCACACTAATGCCCTGACTGTTGACACTTAGGGATACTTGCTTTCTTATGGTCTTGTTCTGTCGGCCGGTAGCTCCTACAAGTACAATATTATTAATAGGTAGTACCGGTAAGTTTTTGTGGCATTCCTGCTGTATCCGGTCCAACTCATTTCGATTTATTATGGAGACATTGGCTCCAGTGTCTATCATTATAGGAACAGAAATACCCTCAATTTCTGCAATTATGTATATTATTTCATTATCATTATTATTAATATTAATCTCGCTTTCTTCTAGTAGGTCCTTACGGATATCTTTCAAATAATTGCTATATATTGTGGTAAAATTTTTTCTGTTTTTCTTCGAATTCATTCCTTCTTGGTTAAACCCAGCAGATTGGAGCAGTAAAGGGTTATTGGAGTTTATTACTGCCTCCGTTCGTTTAAATGTTCCGCTTCATTACGGATTAGGCCGTTGGAAGCATCAGCTTGTAGTCCTGAGACTGCTTCGTTTGGTTCTGCTCGATCGTCCTGTTGGGCTTCTGTTACAGGTAGTCTTCGCTGATTGTCCAGGCTGGAACTACGTCTGGGCTCGTACTCTCTGTACCGATTACTTCCCTGACTTCCTTGGAAGGTCTCGTACTCGTAGTATCGGCTCCTTCGTTGCGGCTGGTACCTCCTCTGTCCACTGCCTTCCGCTCTGATGTAGTTAATATTGGGTCGATATGTCCTGTAATTATTGTTATTACCTCCATTCGGGTAATTCCGGTTATAATTACCATGATAATTGTTATTAGAAAGGTTGGGGTTCCTCTGACCATTTGGAACATAGTTACTATTATTATTATAATAACCGTTGTTATTTAGTGGACGGTTATTATTATTATTATTATTATTGTTGTGGTTGTTGTTATTATTATTAATGCGAGGAATATTACTATTATTATTATTGTTGTTAAATCTAGGCAAATTATTGTTATTTCGGGTGTTATAATTGTATTCGGCATTATTCCGATTTGCGGAATCATAATTATTATTGTTACTCACATTCTGCCGATTATTATTATTCAAATTATTGTTGTTATTTCTTGGTTCCGGCTTTTCATATCTCCTGCGACTTTGACGGTAATAGTCTTCATGCTCATACATTTCTAAAAGCTCGGTCATGGCTTGCACCGTCTTTATTTGACTGTTTCGTCTGGCTCTGATAATATCCTCCTCATAATGGTATGAGAGTTTGCTGACCAGGCATTCTTCCGGTATTCTGGGCTCTAGATGTTTGGCCACGCACACCTTTCCCAAAAAGTACGCCGTTAAAGTCTGGTTTCCATACGGGTTGTACCTTCCATGGCAGATCCCGTCTCTGGCGATATTTTGTGTTGATTCAGACCAATATTTGGCTTTGAATAGCCTTCTGAATTGTTGATAGTCGGTCACCTCGTCTCTTATCGCCATCCACCAATTATCTGCTATCTCCTTGAACGATTCGTCAAGCACTTCTTTATTCTCCCTCCAGCGATTACCTCTGTGTTTGGTGAAGTATTCTTCTATTCTGGCTAGGAACTCCATTGGTTTGTTTTTATAAAACCTGAAGTTAATTCCTTCACGATTCTCGCTGTTAGGACAGCTGGTAATGCTTGTCGGTTGACTATGGAATAGGTCTATATCTGTCTGGTTCTGTCGCACCTGACTGTTGATACTGGTTACAGTAGCTTCAATGCTGTCACATTTTTCTGTGAATCGGTCCTGCACTCGCTCCCAGTCTTCCCGTGTTTCCTTTAGTCTTTCCTCCAATGTCTTCCTAGTCGTTTCTTCAATGTTGTTAACCTTCGTATTTATTTCGGTCTTGATACTCTGTACTTCTCGTTCGGTTTGACTCCATTTTTCGTCAGCTCTGGTAACCTTTTGTTCGATTACCGTTATTTCCTCTTCTACCTTCTTGCTGATTGTCTCATTGTTTTCAGCTATCTTCTGGCTCAATTCTTCCTTCAATATTTCCATTCTTCCGTCTAACCGGTTCATATTCTCTTGGTTCGTCTCCTTCAATTCTTCTCTCAATTGCTGATTATTGCTTTCCATTTTCTGACTTGTTTCTTCCATCTTTTTGTTGGTTTCTTCCAGTTTTTGGCTTATCTGGGTTAATTCCTCTTTCGACTGTTTATTGTCAGTCTTTATTTCCTCCATTTTCTCCTCGATCTTCTGAATATTTTCCTCCATTAATAATTTATTTTCGTTTTTTAATTCGTCCATTTTCTCCTCCATCTTCTTACTGTTTTCTTCCATTTTCTCCTCCATCTTCTTACTGGTATCTCCAATTTTATTACCCAATTCTTCCTTCAATCGTTTGTTATCGTTCTTCATTTCCTTATTATTTTCTTCCATCTTCTTGCTATTTTCTTCCATCTTCTCCTCCATCTTCTTACTATTTTCTTCGATTTTCTTATTGGTATCTCCGATTTTATTACCCAACTCTTCTTTTGTCGTTTTAAATTCTCTGAGTAACATCTCCATCATTCTATCCAATTTTGTATCTTCCTTTGCGGTGGATTTCTCCGGCTGTTCCTTCTGTGGTGCAGGCTTGTTTGGTTCTGCTGGCGGTAACATTGACTCCACATCTTCCACTGGTGTCGCCTCTTTATCCTCCATGTCTACCTCCTGCTCGGCCTCCATAGCCCTTTTTCTTGATGTAGCTCTCCTGTGCATCTCGCTCCCTCTTCCGACCTATTGACCGCTGCCAAGCTAAAAATAAGAAATTGGACAATCGTCCTTATTTTACAACTCTATTACCTCCTGTTTAAAGCCCCTTAAGTTGGACGCCAATTTGTAATATAATTACAAATTTTAAAATAAAAAATATAAAAATAAAATGGATATGGATATATGTGTTATATGTTGATTTGCCCTGACTGTAAGCCCCACTGTTTAGGCTAGTCAATTTGTAATATAATTTCAAATATAATAATAATAAATAAAATATAAAGGTATAGATAATCAGAATTGTGTATGTTGTCTGGATCTCGGTATTGAACTCGCCGATGATACAGCTCCACTTTGGATTCACCAAATACAAAGAATAGATTTAATATAAATATGTTATAACTAGGTGTGATTGATTGATAAATAACAAATAAATCAAACTTTATAAATTGTGAAAATATTTTTTCTTTTTCTTGTATTGAGTTTTGATTTAATTATTTAATTTAATTAATTAATAACTAATTAATTAATTGAGTGTGTAATTTCCTTATATATCTATTCTTTCACTGTAAATTATTTTTTTGTTAAAAAAAAAATAATAGTAACATTAATTATAGAAATAAAAACAATTCTGGTAACTGAGTAATGATTTGCGTTTATTCACATTCAAAATTATGTGCCAGTCAAACTGCGCATGACCAAGGCATTGGCTATTATTCGCTCCAGTCGGTAGCGAAAAAATCAACAAATATATTTTTACAAGGTTAAATTTGTGGTTCTTTTAACGAGTCGAAATGGTCAGAGGGCAAGGAACAAGATACATTCTTAACAGGTATTCTTAAACTAAATGGTAATAGCTGAAATAGAACAAAATTATTATTGAAATTGTCAATTAAAGAAAATTGAATTGCGAACCAAGTCGATGAAATGACGTCACTCCCTTCAAGCTGGCAGTGCACTGTGCTGGTGAGTAAAACAAGTATGGCCGCCGTCTCCTCGATTTTAACCGCTATGCTGTGGGAATTGGCTGAGCTTCTCCCGCAGAAATAAAATGATATTCCCTTTTCTGCGAAGTGGTGTTGGTCCAGGAATATAGTGTGGAGTGTCCTCTCGTCTTCTGCGATGTCGTTTTCGTGATGGGTTTCTTGTGAAGTGTTCGGTGTTCAAATATGTGTATTGGTGTTCTGTGAATCTTGTCCCAAAATTGTTCAAAATGGCTGTTGATTTCTTGTGTTGAGTTTTATGGTGTTATTACTGTGTTTTGGAAGTTTGTGAAGTGTTAGAAATTGATAGTTAAGGTTATTTTCACTTTTTAGATCATCTCCGTTACACGCCGCATAACCACACTTGATTTTATACAAATTATTCTGTTTTCAGTACTCTGCTAACACATTTCCAACTATTCCGCTTTACGATTAACAATAGACTAATAGACGCAACGTCGTCGTTGTTTCTTATTTTTTACTGTAATTCAAATGTTTCTTAATTTTACATAACTCTAACTACTCAGTAATATTGATTAGTTAATTTTACATCTTTTGATATATAGCTGGGTTTGTTTCAAGCTCATTTAAGCCCAAAAATTACAATTTTATATAATGATTGTATGCCTCATATTTTGTACAAATTCAGTGTTTTAATGTTTTTTATTTGTTTTTTCTTATAATATTTCCATAGAATATACTTAATAACTCCGTGATTACTTTGTTGTTAATAATTTGGTTGTTAAAACATTTCAATATTGATTAATTTACTATTTAGTCTGATTTGATTACCATTATAGGCCTATTATTATCTGGTTCCAAAAGAAGTTAATTTCCTTTCCTTTGTCATTCTATTTGCTATTAACTGTATCTGTATTAATTATATTTTCAATTTCTGTATTGTATGTATTGAATTCTATTCCTATTACATAGATTGATTCTCTGATAGATAATTTTTTGGTTTATATGCCAGTCTGTGTTTTCTAAAATGGTGTCTTAGCTGGTCTGTTTGTACATTATATATGGTTTACTGCTTTGAATAAAATTATTACATTTTTATGTCCTACTTGCCTCTCTGACTTACACAATGGAAAATTAAATGATATGGTTTTAAAATACAATGAAATATCTTGTACCTACTGAACTTTCTTTATAATAATAACATCATTGAACCATAACATAAACATCTTATGCCTAATTTTCTCTATACTTAGAATTATAATGAGAACATATTATTATCAGTCTTTGGCTGTCCTTTGTTTTTATGTTTCGTTTTATCACAACCTTATTCTATTAAAATATCTTATTCTTAGTAACAATTTCAGTTATTCACTGTCTCTTTTTATTTACTATAACTATTTTGCTAAAATATTAACATAAAAACACCTTAGAACTACTGACACTTTCAGTGATTAACTGTCTCTTGTGTTACCTATACCTAAATGGTTCATACAATAAAAATAAAAACATCTTATACCTATCATATTGTTATTATGCCTAAACACTAAAACACTTTTATTATCTAAATTATACTCAGTCATTAGACTGTCCCTTTAGTTTTTATCTAGTATTTCCTACACTAATGGTAGTCTGTTTCAATAGATTTTTTATATCACACTTTATTATAAGGTGTCCTTTATTTTGGCTACATTAATAGTAGTCTGTTTTAATAGTTTTTTGACATATTATTCTTACAACTAGTATACAATTTGGTTTTCTGGGATTGTATCTTGTAACTTGTTCTGGGTCTACATATATCAGTTTTAATTTTGTTTCATGGTATGTATTACATGACTATCATTTTTTGGAATATCTCTTCCTGGTTCTGGTCTCTTTGTGGTAATCTTGATATGTTTTGTCCCTTCTTCGATATCACATTAGTAGTTTCTGGTCTTGTGTTTTCTCTGCATCTTGACCTTATTATTTTTCCCTTATTAATATGGTTTCATCCTTTTATTTCCTTTTTTATGGTCCTTCCCTTTTTACTGCTTCCCCAATCTACTGGGTATACTGCTGGTTTAACTGGTTTTTACATAGTAAGTTATTTTAATCGATGGTTTTCTTTGTTATTTTTCATTTTTATTAACATTTTATTGACTTAATATACAGTTTCTAGTGTAATCCTTAAAACAATTTATTCTTCTCACTCACTATGGAACTTTTTCCTTTATTTATGTTGCATTAAGTCAAATGTTTAGCGTGATAATTTTGTTATGTTACAATATATATATCAAGAATTGCCTCAAATGAGAAATTTTACTTTTCAATAAAATTATTATTGTCAAACATGATTATTTGAGCTTTAATTATAACTATAAATATTATTAGATTCAAGATAGATAGTATCAACAACTAAAAATGAACTTTTTCATGTGAAAACTTACTGATTTTATTGGACACGTTTCGGCTTACGTATCCGCCTTCTTCAGCTTTGGTAACAGACTGCCAGCATTTTGTAACGGTTGTGTGGAAGGTGTAGTGGGGGTGGTGTGTGGAGGAAGGGGATTGGCGCGGGGATTCAACTTACTGTTTGTTTTCTGTATAATTGTGTCAAAAAGTGTATGTGATTTATATTGTAATTGATCGTTGAGTATGTTGTTTGGCTGTGTTGTGTGGTGTTTATATATTTCGTATTGTTCAGTTGTGTTGAGTTTTCGACCTTTGGGTATGTAATGTAAAATTTCAAGATTAGTGTCTATGTTGGTGTAACTGTGGTTTTACACCAACATAGACACTAATCTTGAAATATTACATTACTGGCTGGCAGTCTGTTACCAAAGCTGAAGAAGGCGGATACGTAAGCCGAAACGCGTCCAATAAAATCAGTAAGTTTTCACATGAAAAAGTTCATTTTTAGTTAAGGTCAGTGCTGTGAAAGAAGAGATGAATAATCAAGACAACTAGTATCAATAAGTTTGTAGAGATTAATAATTTATATGATGGATTCATAATCAAGAAATTATATATATTCCCATCAGGAATAATAACTATCATGATGGTTATTTATCTTTTATTCACATTGATTGTCGTTGTGAATATCATTAGAATCAAATTGTCCCCTTTACGAAGAAAATTTTAATAAATGCTAAATATCACTCGGCGTACACATCCATTAATTAAAATAATAAATCATTCATTAATTGATTTACCAGCAGCCACGAATTTATCATATTGATGAAATTACGGATCACTATTGGGAATATGTTTAATTATTCAAATCTTAACTGGATTATTTTTGTCGATACATTATAATGCAGATGTAATAAGTGCATTTAACAGATTAAGACACATTTGTTGTGATATTAATTATGGGTGAATATTACGAATTTCACACGCAAATGGAGCTTCATTATTTTTTATTTGTGTATATTTACATGTTGGACGAGGATTATATTATGGCTCATACAAGAATTTTGAAACTTGAGTTGTAGGAGTAATCATTTTATTAATTTGGATAGCTACTGCTTTTTTAGGGTATGTTCTTCCCTACAAATGTTGTTCCAGGACAAATATCATTTTGGGGGGCGACAGTCATCACAAATTTATTGTCAGCAATTCCACATCTTGGAACAGTCCTAGTAAATTGAATTTGGGGAGGATTTGCTGTTGATAATGCAACATTAACTCGATTTTATTCTTTTCATTTTATTATACCGTTTATTGTTTTAGCATTAACAATTGTACATCTTATTTTCTTGCATATTACAGGATCAAATAATCCAATAGGGATTAATTCAAATAATGATAAAATTCCATTCCATCCTTATTTTTCCATTAAAGATATGTTAGGATTTTTATTAATTTTAGTTATTTTTTTTGTTATATTATACTTGAGCCATATAAATTAAGTGATCCTGATAATTTCACTCCAGCAACCCATTAGTTACTCCAAAGCATATTCAACCAGAATGATATTTCTTATTTGCATACGCAATTCTTCTGTCTATTCCTAATAAATTGGGAGGAGTAATTGCATTATTTATATCAATTTTTATTTTAATTTTTGTCCCCTTTATAAGTAATTCAAAATTTATAGGGCTATTAAATTATCCCATTAATCAAATCTTATTCTGATATTTATTCATTCTAATTTTATTAACTTGAATTGGGGCTTGTCCTGTTGAGTATCCATATATTAAAATTGGAATAATTTTAACAGTAATTTACTTTATATATTTTGTTTTAGATCCAGTAATTAAATCTTTTTGGGATAAATTAATTAATTAGTTAATTAGCTTATATACAAAGCATTTATTTTGAAAATAGAGAAAAGAAAATTAATTCTATTAACTTATAATTAAGGCACTTTTTAATGAATTAAATAATAGACTTAATCATAAGAAAAAAAATTAATAAATTTAGACTTACTGGTAAATATGATTTTCATGCTAAATATATTAATTTATCATAACGATAACGAGGTAATGTACCTCGAACTCAAATAAATAAAAATGAAATTAATGTTAACTGAATAGGAAAGATTAAGGAATCGATATTTCTTCCTAGAAATATTAAACAAAATATTATAATCATAAAGATAATTCTAGCATATTCAGCTAAAAAAATAAATGCAAACCCCACCCCTCTATATTCAACATTAAATCCAGACACTAATTCTGATTCCCCCTCAGAAAAATCAATGGTGATCGATTAGTTTCAGCTATCGCTGACGAAATTCAACAAATTCCTAAAGGAAAAAATAAAAATGTTAATCACATTAATTGTTGAAAAAAATAAAATTCAATTAAGTTAAAGCTTTCGATTATGACAACAGGGCACAAAATAATTAATACAAGTCTAACTTCATATGAGATAGTCTGGGCAATTGATCGAATACAACCTAATATAGTGTAATTAGAATTTGATGATCAGCCTGTAATTATCAAACTATAAACTCCCATTCTTGTACAACAACAACAAAAATATTATACCTATATTAAATGAAACACAATTAATCAAATATGGATAAATAGCTCATAATAATAAAGAATTAAATAAACCTAACACTGGTCTAATTATATAAATTAAATAGTTAGATAACATTGGTATGTTTCTTTCTTTCAAAAATAATTTAATAGCATCTGAAAATGGTTGTAAAATACCAACAAATCCTACTTTATTTGGACCTTTACGAATTTGAATATATCTTAAAATCTTTCGCTCCATTAAGGTTAAAAATGCAACACCAATTAGAATAAACAAAACAGTAATTAAAATAGTAATTATAAACATTTTCTACATGTAATATTATTACATAATTAAATTCTAAATTTAATGCACTTTTTTGCTAAAATAGAATAAATTAAATTATTTGATATGGTCCTTTCGTACTAATATCAAAAATATGTTAGTAGATAGAAACCAACCTGGCTCACGCCGATTTGAACTCAGATCATGTAAGAAATTAAAGGTTGAACAGACCTAGAATATTTAAATTTTGCTTTAAACTCTTTTCTTAATCCAACATCGAGGTCGCAATCTAATTTATCGATATGAACTCTCCGAATTAATTACGCTGTTATCCCTAAGGTAATTTAATCTTATAATCAAAAAATTGGATCAATTAAACATTAATTTATGAAAAATTAGTTTAAAGTTTTATTTATTATAATGTCACCCCAACAAAAAATAAAATAATCTTTCTAGTTGTTAATTCTAAGCTCTAGTAAAATAAATTTCATTTAAAACTGTATAGGGTCTTCTCGTCCCACTCATTTATTTAAGATTTTTTACTTAAACTCTAAATTCAATCTATTTTAATTAAAAAAGAAAAATTTTCATTCATTCATTCATACAAGCCTCCAATTAAAAGACTAATTATTATGCTACCTTTGCACGGTCAACTTACCGCGGCCATTAAAATATCATTGGGCAGAATAGACCTTTAGTATCCCACTAAAGGACATGTTTTTGGTAAACAGGTGAAAATTATATTTGCCTAATTCTTAAATACAATTTATTGTAATTTACTAATTTAATCATTTTAATAAAAACATTTTTATTAATTTATTTTTCTTAATATATACCTAAAATATATTAAATGTATTTAAAGAAAAAATAAAATTTAACTTACTCATATAAAGAAGCTGATTGCAAGCCTATTTAATTAACTGAAACTTAAAATATTATAGAAATTATATTTAGCTTTTCCTTAATATAATTAAATAAATATAAACTTTATATTAAAATATAAATCATAATATTTATTTTAAATTAAATTTAATTCTTAAGAAACCAGAAATATTATAGTTCGAAAAAAATTTCATTACTAAAATTATTTTATTAATATTTATATTACAATAATTAACAAACAATTTTAAATCACCATAATTCGGGAGAAATAAATTTTTACATATAATTAATTAACCCTGATACAAAAGGTACAAATTATAATTTTACTTTTTTATATTTATTGTTTATCTGCACAGTTAAATTAAAAATATTTATTCCATAAATAGTACTAAAACTAAATAATTATTTTTATTTAAAATAATTTTAATAAATTCATCATAGATTTAGATTATTATTCAAATTATATTGATAAATCAATAATTTTTATTAGTGTAAATAACATGCTTGAAGCTTTAATTTGCATTCTAGCTACACTTTCCAGTACAGCTACTTTGTTACGACTTATCCCACTTTATATTGGGAGTGACGGGCGATATGTACATAATTTAGAACCTAAATTCAAACAATTATATTTAATAAATTTTACTTTCAAATCCAATTTCATGATTTTCATAACAGAAAACAATTCATTTTTATAATAATGTAATCCATTTTTTCTTTAAAATTAACTGCACCTTGACCTGACATTTTATTAATAAAATGCATGAAATTATTCTGATAAAACATTCTTGACAGAGGTATACAAGTATATATAAAGTGAAATCTATCGTGGATTATCGATTATAAAACAGATTCCTCTGATTAGATAAATTACCGCCAAATTCTTTGAATTTAAAGATCATAACTATTAATAATGTAGCCATTTAATTCACACTTTCAATAATAGGGTATCTAATCCTAGTTTTACATAAAAGTTTCTCAGACATAAAAGTAAATATTTACTTAAATATTATTTCACCAAAATTTAAAAAACTTACTACTAACACATTTTTTTTAACTGAAACTAACACAAATTTATAGAATCGTGTAACCGCAACTGCAACTGCTGGCACGAATTTTGTCCTCTATAAATAAATTTATTACTTCTAAAATTAATAATTAATAATATTAAATACTGCGCCCCGAATATTTATCATTCAGATAGTTTTCAATCAATTTAAAGTTCTACATGTAATATAATTAAATACTTAACTTATAAGCTAGAATAAAACTGTGCCTTTTACTTATTTACTAATAACATTGATTTACAATACCCCAAACAATCCTTTAAGGTAATATTCACTCATAAATGTATTTATTTTTTTCGATGTTTCCTCACAATAAAAAAAGATTTCATGGCTGGTGAATTTTCTTCCTAGAAATAAAATTTTTTATTTTTATATCAACTTATAAGTTATGGTATCAAAACTTTGTAGTCAGAGTCTTTAAAGTAATTTTCATTTATTTGAGTATTTTCAATTTTAAAATATTTATTATTCCATATAGTATGTTTTTAGTAAAAATTAAATCTGTAGCATCGGAATGTGTACAAGTGCGCGTGTGCCGATTTTGACATCGTGAAGATCACATACAGTTTTCCTTGTCGCTGGCTACGATATGACGAGAAATAATGAGAAACTACAGCCATTAGTTCTCTACTACGATA
This sequence comes from Magicicada septendecula, assembly GCA_034769895.1. Taxonomy (NCBI): domain Eukaryota; kingdom Metazoa; phylum Arthropoda; class Insecta; order Hemiptera; family Cicadidae; genus Magicicada; species Magicicada septendecula. The sequence continues at coordinate 407,713,231 of CM068375.1, forward strand.
TGACTACGCTCAGCCAATGAGAAGGCAAGTTGCCACGCTCAGAGGGACGCCTAGCCATTTTGAAAGCGTCAGTCGGCAACCAACTTTCAAATTAGACAGACGTAGTGAAACAGTATCGGGTGGCCTAAGCGTGTAAATCCGCTAGGTCGGCCTCTGAGTGGATTGCAGAACCGATAATGAAGTATTAAGAACATTTTAGTCAGTCGACGAACACCAGCAGACCGCGTGGTCATATAAAATAGTGCACGAGCAGATATACGGTCAACCAGTAGAAAGTACTGTAAATTAAAGTGTAAAACAGTAAGTAAAAAGGAAAATAACAGAATAACGTAATAACGGACGTCACAAGTTATCAAAATTTAAACAGTTCAACTTATTTTTCGGACGACAAAGTGAACGAAGAACAAAACCCAGTAGTGTTTCAACCACGTGTCAGAGGCCATAACAGGAAAGTAACTATATCCAAATTAAATAAAATGCAAATATAAAAACAGCTCTAAATCAGGGGGGTGAAAAGTGTGAAAGGGAGAGTGTATGAGCAAAGTGCTGGATTGCCTTAGAATGTATATAATATAGTTATTTGAACAAGTAAATTAGTTAATTGTTATTTCTTTTTGTCGAAAATAATGAAGGGTCAGTAATGAGTTCATAAATAGTAAGGTAAAGAAACCAGAGAGAGAGAGAGAGAGAGAGAGAGAGAGAGAGAGAGAGAGAGAGAGAGAGAGAGAGAGAGAGATGTTAAAGATGATTTTAATAAACAAAGTTAGTTAAATACAATAAACGAGAGTAGAGATTTATTATGTAATACAACCCCTAACCACTCTAGCAGGCGAGTTCGCGTGAAAGATCCTGGACCCCGGGCAGGTAAGCATTTGGGAAATTGTGAACATTAAATATTTTATGGGTAGTAAATAAAGTTATTTGCAATTAATTAGTAACTTTACAAAATTAGGTAGAATTACGGACTTTAGCATCGCTAACAACAATACAATCAACCTAATTTTAGCAGGCACCTGTTAGAAGCACAGAAATGCACACAAGAGGCAGGTCAAAAAAGGGGACAGAGGACCCAGAGACGGAAGAAGGTACGCAGGAACACGAAATAGAAGCAGTCCAGGACAGCGAAATGGAGCAACAAGCAGGGGACTATGAAGAAGCAAGAAGAGGACTGAGTTTACAAGACCTAAGGGATTTTATGAAAGAAATAAACGAAAGCTCAAGGAAACAAAACGAGACCTTGAGAGAAGACTTACTAAAACAAATGAATGAAAAGTTAGAAAAGAACAAAGAAGAAACTAACGAAAATCTGAGGAAAATAATGAGATCCTTAGGAAACAAAATGAGGATACTAATGAGAGTCAGAAACAAATTAACGAGAAATTTGAAGAAAGTAATGAAAACATTAGAAAACAAAATGAAAAGTTTGACCGAAATGAAGAAAGTTTAAGACAGATGAATGAAAATATAGACAGCATAAAGAGAGTACTAAGGAAGATTTTAGGCAAATTAATGAGAAAATTGAGAACTCTAACAAGGAGTAAGGGAAACTATCAATGAACAAAATTAAGAGCTAAGACAAACTATCAACGAGAAGATTGAAAATGTCAGTGACACATTTAGACAGAGGGTGGATGAGTACAAGGAGGAAGTAAAACAGCAAATAGCTGAGACCAAGGAAAGGCTAGAGAAAACTGATGAAATCATTGTACAGCTCAGAGTGGAAGTAGATGCCAAAATAGACCAAGTAGAAAACAACAACCAAGTCAGAGTGACTGCGGAACGGCAAGAAACGCAGGAGAAATTGGACGGGATACAAAACAACATGTCCGAAAAAATTAGAAAAATTAATGATGAAATGGACCAAGTGAAGAACCAAGTAAGCAGTAATAAAGAAATAGAAAATAAAGAAGACTCCAGTGCATTGTTATCTGAGAATAAAAATAACAGAAACAAAAAGAATATTAAGCACCTGGAAAAGAAGACAAAGAAAATACGAAAAATATGTCGAAAAGAACTAATAAAAACATTGGAAGAATTGGAGATGATGAAGAATGGACTGATTAAGGTATTTAATCTCTCAATTACCAAGCATACAGAAATAATGAATTTTAAAAATTGTAGGAGAAGCTTGATAGAAACTTTAGAAAAGACTCACAATAAAACCGTGAGTAAAAACATAAGAAATTCTATATTTAAATGGAATATACCAAAAATAGAAATGTATAATAAAATGTCAGTGATATCATCAATAATGAATATACCATTAAAGTATTCCTTTAGTAAAATAGATGATAAAGCGATTCAAGTAGGCATTGAAACAAGTGAAGATTTAGCAACAGAAAAATCAGAACACAAGGTAGTAGCGAGAGAACTAACAAGGACAGAAATAATTTGAAATACAAGAGTAATCCGAGAAATAAGGGCAACTGAATTTATGGACCACGGTTAAACTAAGTACCAGCACCATCGAGAAAAAGGGACTGATTTTCTGGGAACCGACAAAGCAAACCGTTTAAAAAAGAAGAAAGAATATTAATTAAAACAAAAACAATATAAATGAAGATATAATGAAACACTAACAAGGACTTAAGAGAAACTATTAATGAGATAACAAACAATATAAATGAAGGTTGAAAAAAAAAAACAAAGACCTAAGAGAAACTCTAGATGAACTAAACGAAAAATATGAGAGGAATAATGAAAATTTAAAACAAATTAATGGAAAAAATAAACAATACAAATGAAGATATAAGGAACTAAGCGCTGCATTGAAAATAACCAATAGACCATCAATGGAGGGATTGCAAAAGCATATGACTGTTGAGAAGGATAAGGAGAAGATCATAATTATCAAAGAGAAAACAATTACTTAAGAAAATATCGGTATGGAGAACCATACATGACTTCCATGTTCTAAGATTTTTATTTAAAATCGTATTCGAAATTAAATATTTCCATATAAACTACGTCTTTCTACTTATTGCTTCAGCATTAACCACAGTACTGTGGTCACTAATGTATACCAGCTCACGTTTTCGCACTCGATTTTCACTGATGATGGCAGTCGATGCCACTGCCGAAAAGTCTGGTTTTGCAGAAAACATTGGACTACGGCCAAACACCCCGGGAAGGAATTTAACAACAAACTACTTCTTTGTTGCCGATAACATAGTACACATATAAAAAATTCTCCCCTCCACCTTCAACTATAATTTTTAAAAACAGAAAATTACCCCCACCCTGTTCAGCTAACCTCTTCATTTATAGATATTTCATCTACGTTTCTACAGTGGATTATTATGAGCTTCTTATCAGGATACTTTATTTACAAAAATTAAGTACTTTACTCTTGTTAAATCATAAAATGTTTCAGGTAAACTACCCCTTTCTCTTAACCGATCTTCTCCAAAATCAATAGACCTTCAGTCCTCTACAATTCAGGGATGCATGCAAAAAATATTTGATTCTGTTTGAATGTGCGGCAGTTATTGTTCGTCATTAAAAAAATTACCCTTTTTAAAACATAAAACGTTGCTGATAAACTACCCCTTTCCCTTAACCGATCTTCACCAAAATCAACAGACCTTGACCACTCTACAACTTGGGAAAGTGTGCAAAAAATTATTTGATTCTCTTTGAATTTTCGGCAGTTATCGTTCGTCATAAAATAAATTACCCTTTTTAAAACATAAAACGTTGCTGATAAACTACCCCTTTCCCTTAACCGATCTTCAACAAAATCAACAGACCTTGAGTTCTCTTTAGATCAAAAATGTATGCAAACACGTAGTTGATTCTGTTTGAATTTACGGCAGTTATCATTCGTCATATAAAAAATTACCCTTGTTAAAACATAAAATGTTGCAGGTAAACTACCCCTTTCCCTTAACTGATCTTCACCAACACCAACAGGTATTGAGACCTCTACAATTTAGGGCTGTATGCAAATAATCATTTGATTCTGTTTGAATTTGCGGCTTTTATCATTTGCCATAGAAAAAAATACCCTTGATAAAAAACCGTTGCAGGTAAACTACCCCTTTCCCTTAACCGATCTTCACCAAAAACAATAGTCTTGAGAACTCTATAATTGAGGGCTGCATGCAAATAATCATTTGATTCTGTTTGAATTTGCGGTTGTTATCGTTTGCCATAGAAAATACCTTTGTTAAAACATAAAACGTTGGAGGTAAACTACCCCTTTCCCTTAACCGATCTTCAACAACATCAACAGACCTTTAGTTCTGTATAACTCAGAAAGGAATGCAGAAAAGTAGTTGATTCTGTTTTAATGTACGGCAGTTATCGTTCGTCATAAGAAAAAATACCCTTGTTAAAACATAAAATGTTGCAGGTAAACTACCCTATTCCCTTAACCGATATTCACCAAAACCAACAGGTATTGAGACCTCTACAATTCAGGGCTGTATGCAAAACGTTATTTGATTCTGTTTGAATTTGCGGCTATTATCGTTTACCATAAAAATTACCCTTGATAAAAAACCGTTGCAGGTAAACTACCCCTTTCCCTAACCCGATCTTCACCAAAAACAATAGGTCTTGAGTACTCTACAAATCAGGGCAGCATGCATAACAGTATTTGATTCTGTTTGAATTTACGGCTGTTATCGTTTGCCATAGAAAATACCCTTGTTAAAAAATAAAACGTTGCTGGTAAACTACCCCTTTCCCTTAACCGATCTTCACCAAAAACAATAGGTCGTGAGATCTCTACAATTTAGGACTGTATGCAAATAATCATTTGATGCTGTTTGAATTTGCGGCTGTTATCGTTTATATCGTTTACCATACAAAATACCCTTGTTAAAACATAAAACGTTGCAGGTAAACTACCCCTATCCCTTAACCGATCTTCAGCAAGAACAATAGGTCTTGAGTACTCTACAAATCAGGGCTGTGTGCAAAAAATTATTTGATTCTGTTTGAATTTGCGGCTGTTATCGTTTGCTATAGAAAAAAAATCACACACACACACACACACACACACACACACACACACACACACACACACACACACACACACACACACACACACACACACACACACACACACACACACACACACACACACACACACACACACACACACACACACACACACACACACACACACACACACACACACACACACACACACACACACACACACACATTTCGAAAATTGTTGACTTTTTTTCATGTTTTGAGTGTAGTACAATCAGAATCTGCAATAATCTCGAACACGATTTTTTTTGCCATCACCATACTTCCATTTCCTTAAGGAACATGGAAGTAACAAGGGATATTGAAAGAGGTGATGATTAATACCTGGGCAAAGGTGTCATTGATCAACGAAATGGAACTAAATAGAACAAAAGAAATATATAATGAGAGTTCACCAACGCTGATAATAAATAATATAAAAATAATAGGAGTTACTGGGAGGCAAAATAAAATAATGAGAAGTGTTGAGTAGGCGACAGGATTCCGAGGGTGTTCAAGGTAATGCAAGAGTTACCATTTTAAGAAATGACAAGAGTGTAGAAAGCTACGGCGCCATTCAGAAGTCATTATTATGGGCAGTGGCCAAAGAGCACTGTACCATGCACTGTGGGAAAGGTCAGGTGAGGATAATAGGCTGCAAGTGTGCCACTCACAACCGATATGCATTCACCATGCCACATCAAGTTAAGTAGGAATTTAGAGCACCGATCGTGGAATCAACCTACGTAGGATATAAAGAACGAAAAGAAAAAAAACTCCCAAGAAATTCATTTAATTAAGGCCACCAGTACAAGTGAAGTAACTCCAGAACAAAAAAGTCAGAATTAATAAATTATTGACCTTAAATTATCCGCCGTGTGATTTCTTGTGCTTCGTCTATGACGCGTTTCAGAGCTTATGCTCCATCATCAGATATTAAAAAGGTAAAACTATTACTCTTGCGAGATTGTTAAGAAGTTAAAATGTCAAAATTTGCATGTGAACGGGTACGCGGATTTGGATGCGCACCCGTTCAAGTTCATTCTGCCACTGAGCGGTTGCTACCTTATCGTAGCCCCAGCGAGCAGACTCAAGGCGGTATCGTACAATCGGTTGGATACAAAGTTCAGGTGGTCATTTAACACGATATCGCGACTCCTTGGGTTTGCATATGCACTGTAAATTTCAAAGTCCTCCAAGGCATTCATGAAACGGCCCTTCTTACACACATGTAACGGTATTAAATTGTAACTAAAATCTGTGTAATTATGATTGTGTAAAGTCAGGTGTCGGGCATAATTTGATTTGATGTCAATGTTTCTTATTTTCTTAGGTAAATGTTCTCAAAATCGTTTAAGGAAACCTCTCCCAGTCTGTCCAATGTATAAGCACTCGCAATCATTGCATGTTAACTTATATATGCCAGTTTTTTCTTCTGGAGGCGTGTGTTTTTTCGGTTTGAGAATATCCAGTAACTTATTATTAGTCCTGAATGAAATAGTGAAACTATTATTATTCAATATAGAAGACAAAACCTTAGGCATAAAGCTAGTGTAATTAGTAGATATAAAAATATTTTACGTGTTGTTGTTTATTCGGGGTTTAAGCATTCTTTTTTCATGTTTTCTCAACAGTTTGTCAATGGTTAAACTATTGTAACCATTGGCAACCGCAAATTTATTTTATGACATTTAACTCATCACGAAAGTCATTATCATCCAAAGGAATTGTCAGTAATCTATGAATGAAACTATTGTACGCTGCCATTTTATGTGAAAGAGGATGATGAGAGTCTGCGTGTATTGTGGTGTCAGTGGTAGTCGGTTTCCTATAAATGTTGAACTTTAGTTTATTCATCTGTCGAGAAATGGTTAAATCTAGAAAGTTTATCTTGTTATCAACCTCTGTTTCAAGAGTAAACTGGATGTTTCTATTTATTTTATTTAAACAGTTTTTAAATAATTCGATTTGTCTTATAGTACCATAAAAAATTAAAAATGTATCGTCTACACACCGTGCATAAAATATTATTTTATTTGCATATATATTATTGTTCAACAAGTGAGTATTCTCATAATAATTCAAATAAATATCGGCCAGTAGGCCGGAGAGGGGTGAGCCCATAGTTAGGCCATCATCTTGAATGTAAAACGAGCCATTAAAAGTGAAATAGTTTTGTTTCAAAACAACCTCGAATAAATTAATTAACTCATTTATCGTCTGTGTGTTCATGCAACTATTGTCAGATAAATTGTTTCTCAAAATCTGTAATGTATCTATGACTGGGATGTTCGTGTATAAATTAGTTATGTCGAACGACGCCAATTTGTGGTTAGGTTGTAGTTCAACAGATTTAATATCATTAATAACATTATTGTTGTTCTTAATACTATGATTATTACGTAATTGTAAAATATCTTTTATCAAACGAACTAGTGCTTTTGCAGTTTTGAAGCCAGGAGCAGTGGTAAAGTTCACGAGCGGTCTGATAGATATGTTATGTTTATGAATTTTAGGCAGTCCTGTGAATATCGGGGCTTTAGCGTTGATGGGCTTTAAGTAACGTCGTGTACTTTCATTGAATAAATTGATACATTTATTAATACAATTGTTAAGTTCCCTGACGTACAATTCAGTGGGGTCAGAGTTTAATATTTTAATGTTGTTGTTAGAAATAAAATCATGAAGTTTATCACTGTATGAATCAGTGTCCATGATGACTAGCGTATTTCCTTTGTCTGCCTTAACGATACGGCCATTGTTGTCGATTAATTTTGTTTTCATGTGTTTTAAAGTTTTATATTCACTAGAGTACCTAGACTGACCACGTGAAACGAGAGGTAAATTATTGTTTAATTTAATGGCTCTATTGAATTTATTATTTATAAGTACACGTGCTTCATTTTGTAAATGTGGGTCTGAAATAGATTTGATGGCTGCCTCCGCTTCAACGACTTCATAGATAAGTTTGTTTTTACCGACGGGTGGGAAATTATAATTTATCCCTTTATTTAAAAGCTTCATTTCGTTATCATCAAAGACTATTGTAGTTAAGTTCATGACTTTACGGTAAATGTGTGTTTACAAACAATGGCAGACTCTTGGCGATGTTTATGTTCTAGCCTAAGAAGTTTGCGTGATTGACTAAAATGTGTACGACGTACAATATTATGTATGTATCTGTGTACGGAATCTAAAACTTTATCGATAATGACAGGATGAATATTGTTAAGAATCTGCAAATGCTGTTTAAGCAAACGAGTATTGAGGAGAGATTTTTTAATGTATAACGCTTTAATTTCTTCCTTGACGCGAAATCGTTCAGCGTATTGTTGTGTTATTTTCGCGGCCTTGGAAGAGCAATTAATATTCACAGTAGCATACTTCGGAGTTATGTTCTTTTCTAAACAAATTTTATTGAACTTGATATGCAAGTTAGTTTTGAATAACTGGATTTTGACATTTTGGAATTTAAATACCATGCTTGCTTGGCTAGGCTCTAATTTAATATTCATGTTTAATATGGTAACCAAATCACTTGTACGAATTAATAAATTATTTACCTTAAATTATCCGCTGTGTGATTTCTTGTGCTTCGTCTATGACGCGTTTCAGAGCTTATGCTCCATCATCAGATATTAAAAAGGTAAAACTATCACTCTTGCGAGAATGTTAAGAAGTTAAAATGTCAAAATTTGCATGTGAACTGTACACGGATTTGGGTGCGCACCCGTTCAAGTTCATTCTGCCACTGAGCGGTTGCTACCTTATCGTAGCCCCATCGAGCAGACTCAATGTGGTATCGTACAATCGGTTGGATACAAAGTTCAGGTGGTCATTTAACATGATATCGCGACTCCTTGGGTTTGCATATGCACTATAAAAATTTCAAATTCCTCCAAGGCATTCATAAAACGGCCCTTCTTACACACATGTAACGGTATTAAATTGTAACTAAAATCTTTGTAATTATGATTGTGTAAAATCAGGTGTCGGGCGTAATTTGATTTGATGTTGTCAATGTTTCTTATTTTCGTAGGTAAATGTTCTCAGAATCGTTTAAGGAAACCTCTCCCAGTCTGTCCAATGTATAAGCACTCGCAATCATTGCATGTTAACTTATATATGCCAGTTTTTTCTTCTGGAGGCGTGTGTTTTTTCGGTTTGAGAATATCCAGTAACTTATTATTAGTCCTGAATGAAATAGTGAAACTATTATTATTCAATATAGAAGACAAAACCTTAGGCATAAAGCTAGTGTAATTAGTAGATATAAAAATATTTTGCGTGTTGTTGTTTATTCGGGGTTTAAGCATTCTTTTTTCATGTTTTCTCAACAATTTGTCTATGGTTAAACTATTGTAACCATTGGCAACCGCGATACATTTTATGACATTTAGCTCATCACAAAAGTCATTATCATCCAAAGGAATTGTCGGTAATCTATGAATGAAACTATTGTACGCTGCCATTTTATGTGAAAGAGGATGATGAGAGTCTGCGTGTATTGTGGTGTCAGTGGTAGTCGGTTTCCTATAAATGTTGAACTTTAGTTTATTCATCTGTCGAGAAATGGTTAAATCTAGAAAGTTTATCTTGTTATCAACCTCTGTTTCAAGAGTAAACTGGATGTTTCTATTTATTTTATTTAAACAGTTTTTAAATAATTCGATTTGTCTTATAGTACCATAAAAAATTAAAAATGGTATCGTCTACATACCGTGCATAAAATATTATTTTATTTGCATATATATTATTGTTCAACAAGTGAGTATTCTCATAATAATTCAAATAAATATTGGCCAGTAGGCCGGAGAGGGGTGAGCCCATAGAAGACAAAACCTTAGGCATAAAGGTTTACAGCACTCACGACCTATTGTTTTTGGTGAAGATCGGTTAAGGGAAAGGGGTAGTTTACCTGCAACGGTTTTTTATCAAGGGTAATTTTTTCTATGGCAAACGATAACAGCCGCAAGTTCAAACAGAATCAAATGATTATTTGCATACAGCCCTAAATTGTAGAGTTCTCAATACCTGTTGGTGTTGTTGAAGACCGGTTAAGGGAAAGGGGTAGTTTACCCGCAACATTTTATGTTTTAACAAGGGTAATTTTTTATATGACGAACGATAACTGCCGTAAATTCAAACAGAATCAACTACGTGGTTGCATACATTTTTGATCTAAAGAGAACTCAAGGTCTGTTGATTTTGTTGAAGATCGGTTAAGGGAAAGGGGTAGTTTATCAGCAACGTTTTATGTTTTAAAAAGGGCAATTTATTTTATGACGAACGATAACTGCCGAAAATTCAAAGAGAATCAAATAATTTTTTGCACACTTTCCCAAGTTGTAGAGTGGTCAAGGTCTGTTGATTTTGGTGAAGATCGGTTAAGGGAAAGGGGTAGTTTATCAGCAACATTTTATGTTTTAAAAAGGGTAATTTTTTTATGACAAACAATAACTGCCGCACATTCAAACAGAATCAAATATTTTTTGCATGCATCCCTGAATTGTAGAGGACTGAAGGTCTATTGATTTTGGAGAAGATCGGTTAAGAGAAAGGGGTAGTTTACCTGAAACATTTTATGATTTAACAAGAGTAAAGTACTTAATTTTTGTAAATAAAGTATCCTGATAAGAAGCTCATAATAATCCACTGTAGAAACGTAGATGAAATATCTATAAATGAAGAGGTTAGGTGAACGGGGTGGGGGTAATTTTCTATTTTTAAAAATTATAGTTGAAGGTGGAGGGGAGAATTTTTTATATGTGTACTACGTTATCGGCAACAAAGAAGTAGTTTGTTGTTAAATTCCTTCCTGGGGTGTTTGGCCGTAGTCCAATGTTTTCTGCAAAACCAGACTTTTCTGCAGTGGCATCGACTGCCATCATCATTGAAAATCGAGTGCGAAAACGTGAGCTGGTGTACGTTAGTGACCACAGTACTGTGGTTAATGCTGAAGCAATAAGTAGAAAGACGTAGTTTCTATGGAAATATTTAATTTCGAATACGATTTTAAATAAAAATCTTAGAACATGGAAGTCATGTATGGTTCTCCATACCGATATTTTCTTAAGTAATTGTTTTCTCTTTGATAATTATGATCTTCTCCTTATCCTTCTCAACAGTCATATGCTTTTGCAATCCCTCCATTGATGGTCTATTGGTTATTTTCACTGCAGCGCTTAGTTCCTTATATCTTCATTTGTATTGTTTATTTTTACCATTAATTTGTTTTAAATTTTCATTATTCCTCTCATATTTTTCGTTTAGTTCATCTAGAGTTTCTCTTAGGTCTTTGTTTTTTTTTTTCAACTTTCATTTATATTGTTTGTTATCTCATTAATAGTTTCTCTTAAGTCCTTGTTAGTGTTTCATTATATCTTCATTTATATTGTTTTTGTTTTAATTAATATTCTTTCTTCTTTTTTAAACGGTTTGCTTTGTCGGTTCCCAGAAAATCAGTCCCTTTTTCTCGATGGTGCTGGTACTTAGTTTAACCGTGGTCCATAAATTCAGTTGCCCTTATTTCTCGGATTACTCTTGTATTTCAAATTATTTCTGTCCTTGTTAGTTCTCTCGCTACTACCTTGTGTTCTGATTTTTCTGTTGCTAAATCTTCACTTGTTTCAATGCCTACTTGAATCGCTTTATCATCTATTTTACTAAAGGAATACTTTAATGGTATATTCATTATTGATGATCTCACTGACATTTTATTATACATTTCTATTTTTGGTATATTCCATTTAAATATAGAATTTCTTATGTTTTTACTCACGGTTTTATTGTGAGTCTTTTCTAAAGTTTCTATCAAGCTTCTCCTACAATTTTTAAAATTCATTATTTCTGTATGGTTGGTAATTGAGAGATTAAATATCTTAATCAGTCCATTCTTCATCATCTCCAATTCTTCCCATGTTTTTATTAGTTCTTTTCGACATATTTTTCATACTTCCACTCTGAGCTGTACAATGATTTCATCAGTTTTCTCTAGCCTTTCCTTGGTCTCAGCTATTTGCTGTTTTACTTCCTCCTTGTACTCATCCACCCTCTGTCTAAATGTGTCACTGACATTTTCAATCTTCTCGTTGATAGTTTGTCTTAGCTCTTAATTTTGTTCATTGATAGTTTCCCTTAACTCCTTGTTAGAGTTCTCAATTTTCTCATTAATTTGCCTAAAATCTTCCTTAGTACTCTCTTTAATGCTGTCTATATTTTCATTCATCTGTCTTAAACTTTCTTCATTTCGGTCAAACTTTTCGTTTTGTTTTCTAATGTTTTCATTACTTTCTTCAAATTTCTCGTTAATTTGTTTCCGACTCTCATTAGTATCCTCATTTTGTTTCCTAAGGATCTCATTATTTTCCTCAGATTTTCGTTAGTTTCTTCTTTGTTCTTTTCTAACTTTTCATTCATTTGTTTTAGTAAGTCTTCTCTCAAGGTCTCGTTTTGTTTCCTTGAGCTTTCGTTTATTTCTTTCATAAAATCCCTTAGGTCTTGTAAACTCAGTCCTCTTCTTGCTTCTTCATAGTCCCCTGCTTGTTGCTCCATTTCGCTGTCCTGGACTGCTTCTATTTCGTGTTCCTGCGTACCTTCTTCCGTCTCTGGGTCCTCTGTCCCCTTTTTTGACCTGCCTCTTGTGTGCATTTCTGTGCTTCTAACAGGTGCCTGCTAAAATTAGGTTGATTGTATTGTTGTTAGCGATGCTAAAGTCCGTAATTCTACCTAATTTTGTAAAGTTACTAATTAATTGCAAATAACTTTATTTACTACCCATAAAATATTTAATGTTCACAATTTCCCAAATGCTTACCTGCCCGGGGTCCAGGATCTTTCACGCGAACTCGCCTGCTAGAGTGGTTAGGGGTTGTATTACATAATAAATCTCTACTCTCGTTTATTGTATTTAACTAACTTTGTTTATTAAAATCATCTTTAACATCTCTCTCTCTCTCTCTCTCTCTCTCTCTCTCTCTCTCTCTCTCTCTCTCTCTCTCTCTGGTTTCTTTACCTTACTATTTATGAACTCATTACTGACCCTTCATTATTTTCCACAAAAAGAAATAACAATTAACTAATTTACTTGTTCAAATAACTATATTATATACATTCTAAGGCAATCCAGCACTTTGCTCATACACTCTCCCTTTCACACTTTTCACCCCCCTGATTTAGAGCTGTTTTTATATTTGCATTTTATTTAATTTGGATATAGTTACTTTCCTGTTATGGCCTCTGACACGTGGTTGAAACACTACTGGTTTTTGTTCTTCATTCACTTTGTCATCCGAAAAATAAGTTGAACTGTTTAAATTTTGATAACTTGTGACGTCCGTTATTACGTTATTCCGTTATTTTCCTTTTTATTTACTGTTTTACACTTTAATTTACAGTACTTTCTACTGGTTGACCGTCTATCTGCTCGTGCACTATTTTATATGACCACGCGGTCTGCTGGTGTTTGTCGACTGACTAAAATGTTCTTAATACTTCATTATCGGTTCTGCACTCCACTCCGAGGCCGCCCGATACTGTTTCACTACGTCTGTCTAATTTGAAAGTTGGTTGCCGACTGACGCTATTAAAATGGCTAGGCGTCTCTCTGAGTGTGGCAACTTGCCTTCTCATTGGCTGAGCGCACGTCTTGTAGTTTCTCGTTATTTCTCGTCATATCATAGCCAGCGACAAGGAAAACTGTACGTGATCTTCACAATGTCAAAATCGGCACACGCGCGCTTGTATACATTCCGATGCTACAGATATCGTCGCACCTCGCCTGGCTGATTGCACAAACTGACAGCTGGGTGTTTCAAAAAGTAAGCTTTGATTTTTTAAATCCGGGGCTCAGTGTGAGTGACTCCACATTATTACAATTTATGAAAGAATAAAATAAATCCCAATAGTTTGTCCCGTTACAATTTCAGCCCTACTGGTTGGGCGTCACCTTTGTAATCTGACGTGTTATTATACGAAAAGAGATGAGAGAATTTATAGTTTAGAGTTAATGAGTTCACCCATTTTAATAATAAAGATCTTTTATTTAATTTATTTGATGTATTTATTATATTTATTATGCTTGGCTCCTTTTTATTTTTAAACTGTCAATGTTCAGTTATTATTATTATTATTATTATTATGTAGAGTTGTGTAAAATCAATGGTAGTTGATCCTATTACGAGATTTATTTCAATATTTTCCGCAGTTTTTGTTACGCTGGCGATCGATTCTGACGTAAACAGGCTCCTAGGTTAGTTGTCCTCGTTGTTTACGAAGCTTGGTTTCCCTGCGTATTCTCCCACTCTCCACTATTTCGTGTAAAAAATTCCTTAATCTATTCTTAATTCTCAAATAACAACTCCTTTGGCTGTAATTAATGGTCCTTATTATCCGTCAATTTATTCAGGGTTCAATAAGTTGGTCATGGGTCGACCTAACAATATTCATATCGACTCTAGGGTTAAATTCGATTTTTTCGAAAAGTTCAATTATTCATAATACAACATTTTTTTCTCAGGGCTCGGGTTCTTTGAGGCTGTTAGGAAGGTCAGAAATGCTTAAAGAGAGTACAACACATTACAATTATCTAAAAACAAAATCTTACGCACTAAAAAAAAATAATTAACAATTATGTTTTGTTTAACTTGGAACGACGAATGATTTCGCCAGCAATGCAAATACCCGCCAAGACAAAAAAATGGCCGTCTATCAGTCAGACGTTGTGTACACCATATGAACTTCCCAAGTTTCGTTAAAATAAAATGTTTTATATTGTTTTTTTCACTGTATTTATATTTAGTGGTCTTTTTAATTTATCACTGGTGGTGGTTTTAATAGTGTCTGTGAAGTTAATCTGAGTGTTGTGTAGAGATAATTATGATTTGTAGAATATAGTTACTTTCCTCGATGCAGATGTACTCTTCACACTCTCAGTTTTTAATATTTTGTTTTCTTATTTATTCTTCCGTCTTCTGGTTGTAATTGGTTTGTATGATCTCCAATTTTGGTTACGTTTTATATTTCCTTTAATTATGATTTTGTCTCTTCTTCTAACTTAGATCTGATTCTTTATTATACTTCAGGCTTCTTAGCTTCACAGAGCTGATCTGTTCTCTCTTGGATCTAACAATCGAATAATTCAACTTTCTCGTCTATGTCAACGGTCTTGACCAGCAATATCTGGCTTGCTATTGGTTAATTCCCATGAACCCTGGGTCACGCGGCACTTAGTACTGAACATAATATTCTTACATCTTAAGTCAAAAAATACTGCCTTGTTAACTTTTGATTATGTTAAAATTAAGTTACATGAGCTTTAATATTTTAAAATACCTTAACACTATCTATAAATTACAACAAAATATCTTAATATACTAACTTACAATGTTGCCTTCATGGCCCAGATTGTATTTATTGATTAACAAACAGTAACCCAAACTATTTAGTGTACCACAGTCCCATCCCATTAATTCTATCAAACTTTATTAGCTGATTATTATAGTATTGTCTGTATGGGCCCTTTACAGGTATTATATAGTGGTAACACAAAATTCCTGTTTTGTCTACAGGCTTATTACAATTAACAACATGGTTTACTAATAATGATAAACATAGGCCTTTATATTAGAACAAACACAATGAACTACTGTTTAGGCCTTCAGTGATATCTCATTTTAAGGTGAGACCTTTTAACATACTTTATTGTCAATACTATTTCTGGCCTTAACTAATAGTAGTTGACACTGGCAAAATAACTAATAGGAGTTAACACTGTTAAATTCCAATTGATAAATATTGTTTTTATACAATTGTTTGTTTTGCACTGGCATACAGTTTGCCTAGTGCTCGTTTTTTCTTTCACTTTGGGTAATTGGAAGGATCATTAATTTATACAGTCCTCTCTGTTTAATTAATGATTGGCAATGCTTTTCACTTTCTTATAATTTATTCACTTTTACATGTTTATTACTTATCAACTATAGTAGGCCCTACATGGTTCTTATTTATACCACCTGACTGTATTGTACTTCTTTTTACATTTTACAAATCTATTTACTTAGTCTTTTCTTGTTTATTTATATATTTGATTTCATTTATTTCGGTCATATTGTTAGTTATTTGGGGCTCCCATTATGTCACATTAGCCTAATATATATATATATTGCAATGATACAGATTATTATTTTCGCATAGGATATAGTGTGTGTGAAGAAATTACAAACAAGTCTATAATGGAGGTAATGAAAAATTATTTATTACACAAGAAATAATAGTTTTTATGATGTATATTAAATTACATAATTGTCATGCATTTTATATTTGAATAAAGTTTATGTAGTTCGATTTTAGATCAATTTTACTTGTTAGATGATATCCATTCACTTGCTGATTTGTCCTCCGGATGTGCATTCCTCCTCTTCTTAGCGTCACTCCCATCCTGGCGTCCTCTTCGTCTGGCGTCCTCTTTGTCGGCGGGTTGCTCCAGCGACGATGCCTCTGTACGTCATGCTGACGATTCCATCGTACTGCTAACACCAAATAGACTTTTCACATAATTGTCACTCTCACAATAATTAGCGTTCTCACTCGCAAAAGTTATTATTAATTTACACGTTAATTTTTATTATATCTCTGGGTGAATATGGGTATTTATTATAAAAGCGGTGTATTTAGCTTACACCTTCCATGGAAGTTTGAAGTGTTCAATAATTCCCTATACGGACTATCTTGACTACCGCGAAAAGCACTTAAATATAATAATAATTTTCTAGTGGTTGTCAACCTGCTTGGCTCTTTACGCAAAGCTCGCAAAGAGTTCCAAGTTTTATGATAATTTTGTATTTCTATAATTCCGTACGAGGAAAAGTCTCGTCGACGGACACAACTTCACTTGGCAAATGCTATCGACCAACTGTGTCGATCAGTACCTCACAGAGTACGAATATTAATGAAATTAGTGTCTTCTGATTGGTCCATCCGATGTCACATGGTTGATATTAGCAAAAGATATAAGAGTTACATGCAAAACTTTGTATAAATCCGCAAGAGCTTGCATTGATTTTATCTATGAATTTTATTACTCTATCATTGATAAAAGTTAAAAGCTGAGTTTTTTCCTATACAAAGAACCATACATATAAAAAAATAGTTGGAAACCTCAGAATATATAAAAACTGTAGCTACTTACAGTACATAAACAATCCACTGTCAAAGTTTCACGTCGATTGGTTGATTACCGCGGAGGATATAGCGAATAAGGTTTATCACATACGCACCCGCGCACAATTTCACACACAAAGTACATGACATAAAAGAACACATTTTATAAAGAATTTGATATAACCTACGTCCTTATCCATTGCTAAATACAAAACTTACAGCTAAAAGACAAAAAATTGAATAAAACCATTTTAAACATGTCAATGTTCGTCATCCATGTTCATATACGATTAATAGAGCTTATCATCCTGTTTTGTTGCAATATATATATTGTAATGCGACACAATAGTAGCCCTATCCCAAAACTTATAACCGCTCAATTCAGTAGGTAGAATCACCAATACTATCCTAATAAACCAAATAAAAATGAACAACCTGTAGTTACAGAAAAAAAGACTGTCCAATATAAATGATAAGAAAAAAAATGAAAATACAATGCAAATAATAAAATAAATAATTAAAATGTATTATAGTAAGTATATAATATGCATACAAACCTTTGTGTAGTTACGTAAACGTGAAGGAGTGGGGAATAAAGTTAGTGATCCCTGATATTATATAGTGATGCACAAGTGATATTCCCAAACTAAAAGTGTCAGTGAGGGGGGAATGGAAAAGGTGCGGGTTAAGAACTTTTATGTAAAAAGAAAACACAAGAACCATATTAATAGAGTTGTGATGGGAGTTTATAATAGAGTTAAGATGTTTATATTTTATGAAAAGGCTTATGGTAACACCCATAAACAATGTTCTTAGCAAATACTATTCTTATTAAGTCATTATTCTTATTAAATTATCGTTTTAACATTAAGTATATTATTTATCATTGTATAATTGTAAACTTGGCCATGAAGGCAATACCTCGAAAGTAACATGTCAAAAGATTTTGTTCTAGTTATATTATTTGTTAATTTATGATTGTAAACTTGTCCATGTAAACACTACTTTAAGTAATAAGTCAAAAGATTTCATTTTTAACTATTGTGAAAACATGTTAAGGGTCAAGACTCATGTAATGAGATGTAACTCAGGAAAAAGGGTTCAAAACCAAAAATCTAGGTAAATAAAAAAAGTAATTTAGAATATATTAATGAAATGCTATTGATGGCCTAGGCCACAAGTCCCATACAAAGGAAATAATGTCAGAAATGAGTAGATTAGTAAACCAATGTGATAAAACAGGAAAGGGACAAAATTTATATGATGAAGCTAATTGTTTCAACAGTACTATTACATATTAGATTAATTTAAGGAATTGTAAAGTGATATAACAAATGTATAATTAAAGTATAGGCCCAACATTAGAATTTTTGTAAGGTGAAAAACCACCCTTTATAATTAACCAATGTAAGTAAATGAGGTAGCAAAATGTTCATATTGACATTATAACGTCTCACCTACGTTATAACATTGGGAACCTGTGCATACTTACCTCAGATCAATTGCACGGGCTGCCATACTCGTAATTAACTTTTAATTATTAATTAAACCAGCTGTAGTTATAACTAAAGGAACTTTTACATGGGGGTCTGATGATTTATTCACTCAGTATTTTTGTGTAAAGTAATGACATCTCTTTATTAAACAATTGCTACAACAGCTCTACATAAATATTCCCACATAAGGTTTTCTTAATAAAAAGTTTACAATTTACAAAATATTTTGTGAAAAAAGGGGGGGGCACAACGTAAGGATTTATATGTGCTAGCATTATCCACGGATCCGGGACCTTAAACTTGTTTGTGAGTTAAGCTCACTTATTCGTATTCTATCATACTATTTGGGGGGCCATTTGAAGAATGGACTTAATCTAAAATTTTTGTATCAGTGAAGCTTTATATATATACATAAGCACTACTTGCTACTACAAATATTTTTGAATCGTAAGACATACTACATGTTATAAAGTGATTATCATTTAATTCTTTATATATTTATTTAAACTGTCTTTAACAATTCATTTGTTAGAATTTTAATTAATCCGGAGGACAAGTCTCCGTGTCACCTGTGATATCCAGAAGTTTACTCGATGTCCGGGTCCTTGGTCCTTGTGGTGTTCGTCAACGGTTGATCTGTAGTGGAGGTTACTTTCCTGCTGAAGTTCCTGAAGTGATTAGTTCATAATGAAATAGCGGTCCTCAGAAGTCTAGTAGTTAGGCATCGTTAGTAGTATAAGTGCCGTAAATGTTCTTGTTTGTCGCAGAAAGGCACGTCACATTATTGTTTATAAAAGTTCTTACTTTAGGTACCTCGTACCTTATTATTTTAAAACAACATTGAGATCTTACGAATTAGACAAATGAGATGTCATCCCTCACACAGTTATTTATTCCTTTTGGTTTTATAGATTACATTTAAACTTATTAGCACACTAATTTGCCACTACTTTCCGCTGCACATTGTTATAGCTGTACTCTAAATAAAAAAACATATTGTCGTTCTTTGGGACATGGTTCAAGTGTGTGTTTACTACGAGAGCGCTCCATCTCGATTGAATTACTATGTTAGAACGGGTAAGTTAACTGCGCGGAGTTTATGCATCGCAACAAAATAGTTCCTCCTTTCTTTTCTATTTAAGGGATTAAAGTTTGACCTTTTAATTATCCAAATATATTTTTATTACAGACTTTATTATAGTACACTACTGTGTTCTTGTTTATTTATTTATTTAATATCAATTTACAAGGATTATTAGTTTGTTTATGGGTCGGTAATCAGGTTAATTCCGGTTAGCGCATGTCTATGCAGGGTAAAATTGATAAAGGGTTTCCCTATCTTTACACTCGCATTACTTTTTTACCATTTAAACTCTTTATTAAATATTATTATGATTTATAGTAGTGATATAAAATTAGTTTAAACGTGCAATTTATTAAAATTTAAATTTCTCAGCTTTTACATTCCCTATTTTATTATTTATTTTATTTTTAATTAATGAAATCGTCACAACATAAAGAAAAGCATGATGTAATTTAAATTTAAGAAAACTTAAAGCTGAAAAAGGAGTATTTTTCTTATAGGCAGATGAACATTTAAATCTTGTAAACTGACCACGTGACCTTATGAACTCTCTGTTTTGACCAATCACATGCCAGTATTGTGAGGGCACGAAACCGTTGATGGAAAGGCAGGAATATAGAATTGTATTATTGTATTGTTAACTATTGCAGAGAGCAGATGAGCTCTAATGAAGAAGTTTTTAATTAAATAATAGTAATGTTTTTGGGACCGTTGGCGATAAAAAATTATAACTAATAGAAGCTATAAATACTGTGGAAGATTAGAAGACTAAAATATTTAAATTAAAACAACAAATAAATGCAGAACCTTTGAAAATCCTGATTGCCTACCATGAACACACTTTCATAACGCCTGCGAGTGACGCCAACTTTAACTATTAACCACACTACAGGTATGATTACACAACACTACCGTAGACACTATCTACACTTACAGAAAAACACCAGGGATCATTTATTGAAGAAAAATCTTAAAAACTAAAACAGTGAACACTGAAACATCTATTTTAAAATAACTTGTAGCAGCACGTGGCCAAACGTTTTCAGCGGCCATCTTGTGAATGGAGTCTGGTTGCCATAGCAACTAATAATAACGAAATATAGTATTAAGATTTTGAAATTTTGCTTTCCTTGTAATGTATTGTATTTTTGAATGTATGCTCTGAATTCAATGACAGTCTAAAAGAACCCTTAAACCCTGAGAATTAATATATTGTTTTTAATAATTTGTTTATTAAAATTTGTTAGTGTAAAAGTCGAATTGAGCGCTAGAGTCGACCCGACCAATGTTTGTTTCGACATAAGTCGACTGTTCATTTTCTCTAAATAACTTAAACTAAAATAAACATTGTTATTTGGAATCAAAGGAGTTGTCATTGTAGATAATTTGAAAGTTTACAGGAAAATTACAGGTAATTCAACAGGAGAGTGAGCAGCCAATGGACCGAAGCATTTGAAAAAGAACGGGGTGCTCGAGGACACTATAGATTGCGGCAATAAGTCCGTATTTGACATAAGTGGAGTCAATTTGCACTAATAAAACTCTTCAAAAATAAACAAACAAAAACAAAAAAACCCACAAAAACACTGTTATATTACAGATGGCGTCCAACCAGTGAGGCTGAAGTTAGGGAACACTACCGATCCTAACGTAATTCTTAATGATACAGGAAACCCGATTTCAGCTGGCGACTGTCAGAAAAAACAGAAATGCATACAAGAGGAGTGATGAAAAGGTTGGCAAAGGACCAAGAAACGGAAGAAGATAGACGGGAAGAAGAGACAGAAACAGTACCGGACACCGAAATGCAACAGCAGGCGGGTGATAAAGAAGAAGCCAAAGGATGACCGGATTGGAATAAATTCATGGAAATGATGAGCAGTATAAATGAAAAATTAGACAAGAATAAAGAAGAAACTAATGAAAACTTTAGGAGACAGGAGGAAAAAATAAACAGTACTCATGAAGGCTTAAAAAAATCGAGGAAACAAATGAAAAAATAGACAGTATTAAAGAGAATAACAAACAGACAAATGAGAATTTTAAACGAATGGAGGAAAAATTTGACCGAAATGAAGAAAGTTTAAGACGAATAAACGAGAAAATAGATAGTACAAATGAGAGTACTAAGGAAGACTTTCGGAAAATAAACGAGAAAATTGATAGCTCTAACAAAGAGTTGAAGAGACATTATTGATGGACAAAAGGGAGATTTAAAACGAATTGATGAAAAAATTGAAAATATCAATGAAACACTTGGCAAAAGGGTAGAGGAATACAATGAAGAAAGAAAGCAACAAACAGCCGAAATAGTCGAACAAGTGGAACAAAACAAAGAAACAATTGTACAGGTCAGGGCAGAGTTAGACGCCAAGAATAGACCAAGCAGACAACATCAACCAAGTTAGGATAGCAGAGGTATACAGCAAGGAACACAAGAAAGATTGGAAGAACTACAAACTAACACCTCAGAAAAAATCGAAAGAGTTAATGAGGAAATGAACAGAGTAAAACACCAAATGAATGATAGTACAGGAAGAATTGATAACATCCAGGAAGTGCAATTGAAGAACCTGAGAGAAGACCTCGACAGAGTGAGCTATAGACCAGCCTGCAGTGTTCAACATAATATGCTGGACAACAGAGAGAATATAAATTTTAAAAATTATTGCAGGAACCCAGTGGAATTCCTAGAGCGGGTGGACGAATGTCTACAGGGAACCAAAGAGAACCGCTGGACAATGATCAAGAATTTACTGGATGACAGTTTCAAGGAGATAACTGACAACTGGTGGTCGGCTGTCAGAAATGAGATAACGACGTATGAGGGGTTTAAACAAACGTTCAGGATAAAATACTGGTCAGAGTCAGTACAAAATATAATCAGAGATAATCTCTGCCATGGAAGGTACAACGCCACCCATTACCAGTCACCAACAGCCTACTTTCTCGGGAAGGTGTGTGTAGCACGCAACTTGGAACCGAAAATTCCCGAAGAATGCTTAATTAGCAAAATGGCACACCACTTTGATGAAGGGATTGTACAAGCCACCCTATGCAGCCAGATCAAGACAATAGCTGACATGGAAAGACTGCTTGGAAGCTATGAACACCAAGACTATTATAGGAAATCAAGGAGGCAGTATGACCAATCACAGATGGACAGGGGAGATAACGGTAGAGACCAACAACCAAGGTCAAACCAACCCCGAAATGGGAATCATGACAATAACCATAATAATAACAATTATAGAAATAACCGAGGTAATTATAACAGCCGCAACCAAAATAACGGCCGCAGCCAAAATAATAATAACAATAGTGGCGGAAACTGAGAGTGGAGACGCAATATAAACTATGACCGGAGGTATCCAAATAATAACAATAGGAGAGATGAAGAGGAAGGAAACCAACCCAGGAGGGGAAGCTCTCGAGATCGTTCTCCAAGAAACCTTGGAGAAACCACAACAAGTAATCAGCAAGTAGACCGGGCGGAAAACTAGACACAGCAGTGAGAACTATGACCGCAGATGTGTCTCCCAGAACATTTTATGATTTGTCACTCTACAATTGACACTTTGTTGTTTGCCGATGATCAGGCTATTCTGTTGAACTCTGAAAACAGATTGCAGATGGGTATACATTTGTTAAATCGAATCTGCAAAGATTTTGGATTGCAAGTATCCACACTTAAGACCAAGGTGATGGCTTTTCTTGGAACTGATCCTGTATGGGTAAAGACTGTTATAGATGGTACTGACCTGGAACAAGTCAGCAATTTTGAATACCTGGGCTACAGTGTGTCTTATAATGCAAGCAATGGCGTTGCATAAGTTCAACCTTATGTGCGGGACCATTAGGCGAACCCTTAAGTCAGCAAGTAAAGGAACACGCCTAAAATTCTACAAGGTGATGGCTCTTCCCACACTTCTTTATGGGTCTGAGAATTGGACTTTAACAAAAGGTTGGCCTGGGCCAGTCGCATCCAAGGAGATGAAATGAGATTTCTCAGGCATGTTAGCAGGGTATACTCTCTATGATCGCCCAGTATCGACTGCATTGGTGGGAACATCTTTGCTGAATGGATGACTGCTATGGAACTATAAACCGAGGGGACAGAGAGGTGTGGGACATCCGAGAAAGCGCTGGAGTGACCAGCTCTAATCTTTGCCTATTTGAGACCAGAATAAACATCATATTTCATGATGATGATGACAGATATATAATTGAAACAAAGTGGAAAACCACTGTCACTAACAAAATCTATCAGTTTTTTTTTTTAAGAATGGCCTAATAATTTAGGCAGATACTGTACATACAAGCAATCTTTTACACGCTCAATCAGTTCACTCGCCACTCGACACTGAAGTTCTTGCTTCTGGCATCTGTCCCACAACACACATTTTTTTCAACAACCACATCCAGTTCCAATATAATTTGCTTGTGCTACCAATATTGTGGAACCCAATCTGATCCTTTGTGAGATTTATACATGTCTGTTGTTTTGTATTTGTTATGTCATATTTAATTATTATTACAAGTTAAAAATCCTGATTTAATGCAATTAAGATAGAGTCTACATTCCTGTAGTGTGTATTTTCATAATTAGTGTAATTTCTGTGTAATTTGTAGGAATTCCGACTTTTACTCGCTAACAGAAATTACTGAATTAGTCAAAAATTTGGTAAGTTGGTAACAAAAGTCATAAACAAATAACTAGTCAGAACTTATGTTTTATTCATTTAGGCTTTCTTTCTTACAGCTGACAGATTAATGTTTAATCCAATTAAAATTTTAATGTTTCAGAAATTAAAGCTTGCTGAAGAAGACAATAAAGAGTTACGGACATTTAATTATAAATACAGAGAGTACTTTAATAAACAGTAAGTATCAGGACATAGAAAACTTTATTAATAAACAAAGTTTCAGAAGTTGATAATAATGCAATTTATTTGTATCAGGCAATAATTAGACACTATGTACTAATTAATTTTTTAAATTATTTTGTGTTCAAATTATTTTACATTGCATTATTGTTTGATATCATCTTTCGTGTAGAGAGGTTGCTATTATTTTCAAATCTTTTCTCCTTGCTTTCCAAAGAGCTGAGGTAGAAAAATGCTGCTTGCACATGGTTGAAGCTGCTTGTAAATTTAAATCGAATGACTTGTAAAATACAGTTGGTAATTAAGAGGGTTTTCCAATATGTTCTCAAATAGTCTCTTTATATGTTTTTAAAGTAAGCGAGTTTTATGTAAAAAAAAAAAAAATTTTCAGAGGTAAATTTGTAAAAGTCAATATTTGTTTGTTTGTTAGATATGGCTTATTACTAAAAGAAATTTATCTTAAATTACTAAAAGTTCAAGGGGATTCTTCTCATTAATTAAAACCGTAAAAAATTAGGACACTGAATTTAAGTGCGGGTTTGAAAGTTTGCTTTGTGTTTGGACATCCTAAAACAACAAATGAAAGAGCTGTAGTAATAAGTGTGAAAGCTGTAGGTAGCTCACAAGGGTTGGTATGTTAACTGAAGTTTTAGGTATGTAGAACAAGCAGTGTGCATGATTAAAGCAGGTCAATTCTTTAGTAATTAAAATATTTAAAAATTCGCCCCTGTTTCGGGCGTCGACTAAAGCTGTACGAGTTTAAAATAAATATTTAAATCTAGAAAACTGTGTATACAACTGAAACTCTACCTGCTTTTTAAATCAAAATATTCGAATTTGTCCCACTTACCTTCATTGCGAATAAACCAGGGTGTCGTCTGATGTACTTAGGCAGAGAAAAACAACAGGTAATGCAATGACACACAAACATAAATAAAATGATATTTTATTTATATAGCATGACAATTTTTCTGTTTACCTTCTGGTTTAGATTTACGAAAATACGCCTTATGGCTGAATTGTGAAACTACGTCAAATTATGATTTCTACTGTAGTTATGCTTTTTCTACCAATAACCCTCCGAACAATATTTGATTCACCTAGCCATGCTATCAAGATTTATTTATTACTGACTATATATATACTTACGACTGACTTATTTTCTACTCAAAAAACGACCCAGTATATGCTCGCTCTCTCCCTCTCATACTGTAAAATTCCCCATAATTTAGATTTAGCGCTTTTTATTGAATTTTCATCATTAATATTGGTGAATTGAAACTAATTAAAATTGAAGTATTTTGTCTGTTCAAACTGCTTAAATTAGGTACTCATCCCTTCATCCACGTGGTTACGCCATCACTGTTAACACTTGATTCTGCTGACACACTCCGAATATAAGTTTAGAATGTTATTATTTGTCGGTTACTTCTGTTCGATCACTATAACATGATTGACTGTTATTTTATATTAAAATAGCAAGATTTACTGGTCGGCCGACCCTAACTAGCTCGAGCAATGTTTTATGTGACCTCGCGAGGCCTGGAGTTCTAAGTCGACTGCCTTACGCTACTCTTAGCGTCACTCCCGCCACAGTTCACCAGCTTGCGCTCTGATTCGTGGATAAAATCACATGACATGGTCATTAGTGAACTTACAGCTTACGCCATTGGTAGCGAGTTTGGGTATTTTTGTTCTGTCCTGGGGCTCGCCACAAAGTTTGTGCTTTTTGCCAACGGAAAACGCAATCATCCGCGCACCGGTTCGCATTCCAACACCTCAAAGAGCAGTGCTTATTGCAGGGCTCTGACAAAATGTGCGTCTGGGTGCCCCGACAAAGTAAAACAAGGAATGTTAATTGTTCAAAACTGAGGCCCTGTTTGGGTAGACCTTATGTTACACTTATAATTGCAATAAAAAATAAAGCCCCTCAAAATTGTCCCATTACATGATGGACAACTCCTTTGCTAACAATACAAATAAAATTGCTTTTTTCAATTGATATCTAACTGTACATGAAAGTTGGGTTAGTCAATCATCATCATCATTATCATCAGCGGTGTGACAACCCATTATGGAGTCAAGGTCTCCTTTAACAGCCTCCACCAGTTGTCCTGGTCAATTGCAGCTGCGGGTCCCAAGGATATGGTGCGGATCATAATTCACACCGTCTTCACAACATAGTTTGGGTCTACCAACTCTCCTGGTGCCATAGATCTATTCTGTGAGCGCATTTTTGAGTATTTCATTCTCCCCCATTATGATCACATGTCCAGCCCGCCTGAGTCTACCAAGTTTTATAATTTTCACAATATCTGGTTCAGTTCTTGGTTGGTCATTTTCCTTCATTCACCTCCCACTCGTATTGGACCAAAAGTACTGCGGAGAATTTTGCGTTCATGAACCACAGGCTTGACTCAGACTTTCTAGAATGGTCCAGGTCTCAGAACCATAGGTGAGAATTAGGCAGATCAGTGTTTTATCCAGCAGCAGCTTGATGCTCCTGGCAGTTATTCTGTTCTGGAACAGGGGTGTGAGACCAAAGAAGCACCTATTAGATAAGGTGATTCTTCGCTTTATTTCTTCTGTTGTTTCCCCATTGGAGTTAACTTGGCATCCTAAATAAACAAAGTTGTTGACTTTTTCAAAGGAATAAATGCAAATTTGAAAGCCGTGAAACTGACTTTCAAGCACGTACACCTGGCAAATAATTACGCACTAAACAGACCGAAGCCAACACTTCCCAAGCCAAAGTCACATACAAAAAGTTCCACTCGGTCTCATATAGTTTCACAACCACAAAAATGTGTTTTCGCGTCAAGCTTAATAAAATGTACAATACAGTGTATTACAGTGGCAGTTATTGTACATGTTACCGGCAAAGTACAAAATCAGGCATTTTATAGAATGCCTAGGAATTTCATATACAATGCCTGAATCCAGCCGGCAAAGTTTGAAATAAAACACGTTTCATACATTACCTAGGCATTGTATAGAATGCTTAACGTCTTCTAGGTAATGTATAGAAGACAATGTGTGACTATGGTTTCATTTTTGAACACTAGTGGCAACAGTGGAGATAACTGTGTCGATGGCAAGAAGCTGTGTACTCTCACCTTCAAAGCAAAAAATGCAACTGAAGAAAGAAAAAGGTCAAAATCATTTCTAGAACTTCAGGCAAATAAGATGAAATCTGATTCTGACAAAAAATTACCTCCATCGTCTGATTGCGTCTGGAGCACCTGATCATGTTCCAATTCCTGAAGTAGACAAGGGGCGAGGGGATCTTCGAAACATCCTAGCAAACGTTGTGAGTGTGACAGAAGACGGATTTTACAAACTGCGAACCACTAATGAATTGTTAAAGCAGCTGTACACAAGATCGCAGGAATGGGGGTTGAAGATGTTCCTGAACCAGAAACCACACTTCGTTCTGCTGCTGATCCGGACAAGGGTTCGTAAAATGTGTGTGCAAGACTAAATGTCAAAAAAATGTAATTGTGTAAAAAATGAAAGAAAGTTTACTTCAAAATGTCACAGCTCCCCGTTTTGTTGTAATAAGTAGAGTATATTCCATATATTTAGAATTAATAAACACCAATAATATCTAATATATTGTTTTAACCAGATAGGTTAAAAAAGTTCATATGCAGTATAATTTTAATAAAATAATATCTTAACATAATTAAGTAGAGAATAGATAATCTCGAAATGTCATACAAAGTCCTCTTCTGTGTAAAATTAAACAGTTATGTGTGATTTGTAATAAAATGTTTTTATTTTGAACCTATTAAGCTTATTTTACAATTTTCCTAAAAAATCACTGGCATTATATAGAATGCCAAGGCAATGTACAGAATACCTGGGGAAAGTATAAAAATTGTTTGAAAAGTATTCTATTCTATACTTTGCCAAAAAACTCCAGGCATTGTATGAAATGCCTAGGTATTCTATAAAATGCCTGGATTACATACTTTGCCGGTAACATATACATCACTTCTGTATTAATAAATGTCACAAGCTAGTTCTTTTAATGATGTCTTAAGATTTAAGTACAGACATTTCTTGTTTTTCATAGTTATGTGTTCCTCCTCTGTGAGAATGTATTGGATATTCCTGTCAATATAAAAATTAAACAGTAGCAATAGTAGCCTCTCCTCCAGAGATACCCTCAATCTTTATTTTGATGCTTTAGAATTCCACACTTTTACACTTCCACATAAGGCAATACGTTCGATTCCACAGTCTACAGAAGCGCTACACTTTCTCGCTTACAAAATTGTATGGACATATTAAGATCTGATTTCTAATTCATACTTTCGCCTACACAGTCAGCAAGATAACTATTATAACAACACAATGATTGATATATAATTTAATTTGTGTAGCCCCAAGTTCAGGGCCAATTTATATAACATAAATTATATAATGTATTGAATTCATGGGTGTAATCGTAATAAGAAGATGATACGTTATTTAAGTTTGAAATTGTTCCATTATTTATTTTTTTTATTAAACAAAATTTTCCATTTCGCATATAGAAATACTACTCATTATTATATCGTTTGTACGACTCCTTCGTACACAACTTATAGCTAACAATTTACATACACAGGTTATACATAAATCTTATTATCTAATGTTAATTAATTGAATATTTATTTTTGCTCTCGGCTTACTCATTGTGTGATCACTTTTTGCAATTTCTGATTAATTTACTTTAATAATGGAGTTATTAAATATTTCTTTAATATTAATTAGTTTTAAAACTTTCTACTGCATATGCATTCTCCTTTATCAACCAAGACTTTATTCATTACATTAACTCAAAAATCAAATATTTCTCTTGTCATTTATGTTACTCTCAATTACAAAATTATTTTATACAAGAGATATTATTCTAAATTTTACTCTGATTTTACATTTATGTAAAATTAGTTATTTTAATACAGGTTGAATGTCTTGCATTCTAACTTGAATTAGTGTCTTTCAAATGTCTGTAATTACATAGGTTTTTCATCACCTCATTTGACGTGGTTAATCATCCGTACGTCCTCCTTTGGTCCTGAGTCTGGGTACTCCGTGTCCTCTTGGTACTCTGGTCAGATTCTACTGCATGTACGGTTTACGAGTCGTCACACCTCACATCATATGCTGCGGGTGTGTCCATAGACCTCCTCGAATGTTCGGCTGCTCTGGTTGGACTTCAGTTTGTCCTGTGCCTCTTACTATAAATTTAAATTAGCGTCGTCGACTGACGTAACCTCCTGTGGCAACGGTTGAATCGAGAAGAAGATGTTAACTTACCTTTTTCTGTTTTTTATATTTTCGTTAACATTTACACTTTGTTTACTATAGCCAGTTCAGCCACCATGTTGTATTGTACCAACATGGAAAATTTACTTACGGGTCCAGGTTTCTATAAACGAGCGAAGAAACACAATGGTTGTAGAGAAATAATAGACTTTGATTGCATTAGAGAAAACTTGTGTTTATTAATTATCTGAATGTTTCATATTTTAATAACAAAATGGAGTCATTCTCCTTTTATATAAAATCCAATATGGCTGCGATACATTTCCTGTACATCAGCCTTTATGCATGATACATTTACGCAATATATATATATTGACTTCAAGTTACTCTTGTTACATATTGAAGTAAATACAAGCAATTACTGCTGTTTTAATAATTCAAATTATTTAGTTATGGAAATAACATAACATAAACCAATGCTTTGTGATTTATTAGGTACCTGTACACACTCATGCATACCCCCACACATACTATTTTAAACGGTACATTTTCTGTATTAATTACTGAGCTCAAGAATTAGGGTGTTATTTAAAAACCGGTATGAAAATGTCTACTTCCCTGTTTTGCTGTGTCGCAGAGCGATTCAGGCGTCACTCATGTTTAAGCTGTTACTCTGCCGAACTATTAAAATTTTCTTTTCCCAACTGCACTCACTGTCTCTACTTTACATTTTTATACTTTTAGGTGTCAAAATAGATTGAAATTCACATTTTTGGTTACATCGCTGGCCAGCAATTTATGTAGCGTGCAACTCGCACGAAAGATGGTAGTCGACTGGGAATGACAGTATGGCGCTCATTTCTGATGTGGAGAGGGGTTTTACGTCATCAATTCCGTTGTCTTTGCTGATGACGTCTTAGTTTTTTAAGGCGCAGCTATCTCGTACCGCATTCTTGAGGTGACGTTTTCATAGGATCGGCCAGTTGTTTCGGCAAAATAGCTGTCGTTTTGGATGTACGCCACTGACCTTGACACAAACTCTGCACTGCTTACTGCGTTGTTTCACACTTCAGAAAACTTTACACTCACGGATTATGATTTAAATTTAATTTACAATAAAATTTATACCTGTTATTTCCCCAAAACACTATAGGGACCTATTTGTACCGTTACAAGACCCCCTCAATGAGAGGTTTTATGCCGAAGCATAAAAACTCTCATTGACACATTCATACTTCCTAAAGGGATCAGCTAGGATATGTCGCCACAACCCCCTGTATTGTTTATATAAAAATAATATCGATCACTTACCCCTTGGTCCAGTGATTGTGACAGCACCTGCATGACCTTACTGGACTTCTCTTTCGAGATCCCAACACCGCAAGGCCAGTCAGGCACTTAACGCTCCTGCTCTGACGCGCTGGCCAGCTCAGGATGCTGGCCACAGCATCACCAAACTCTGAAACATCGAATAAAAAATCAAATAATGGCCTTGTATAATACCATATCCCTATTCTGATTTGTTTCCCCTTAGCGTACTGGTTTACGTTAATAAGCATTGGTTTTTTACTTAACGCCTAACACATATAATACATATATGAACACAAGGTTTTTTTATATAGATGTATCCTTCTCTTATTTCACTCCAAAATATTTGTGAAAATTTCGATTCCAATCGATAATAATCAACTCTTTTCCATTTAACAAGAAGAAATATAAATCTTTACACTAATGCAATAATATTTAAAACAATTAATTAAGTTTAAGAGAATCAACAAAACAACTCATTAATATAATTCGTACATAGAACAAAACACAAGTTCACTACTTCAGAACAATCTATCTATTTAAAAATTGTTAATCATCTTTCATGATCCTAATACTTTAATACAAAATCATAATTATCTTTTATGATCAACATCATCAACATTATATGTTTAATATTCATTAAAACGTTACTACCAATCTAGTAACCTCCTTCCACACACACTATGGCCCCCCCCTGGACTGTAGCGCCCAGTTGCTTCCACAAGGACTGAAATTAGTGAGGAATTTTATCATCTCCTGTCCTTGCTTCAGCCTTACATTTTAAAACTCCAGACATAATAATGCCTGACTACATAATTATAACCTTAAGACGGGTCTATCACCTTTTTTACTGTTCCTACGCTAACAAGGTGATAGCCTCTGTTCCATAGTTCCGGGGATTTCGCCTAAGTCACCCCCTGTTAATTTCAATTTTCACCAATTTCAATGGCAACCAACCATGGTCAGTTTTACAATTTCTGTCCACAGCTGGTTGTCGTCCAAAGCCACGATTAGTGCTGGTAAAACAGTAATCGCCCGAAAAGGCGGGGAAATCTTCTTTCATTAGCATGTTTACACTTCGTCATTTTAATACACTGTACGATAATAATTGATATATAATGTGATATTATATAAAGTAGTTGTACAGTGTATATATTACGCCCAGTTTAGGCCTCCGATGATGGTAACATGCTTTGACGTTACTCATCAACACTTACCGCTATCTACAGTGACACATGCCGCCACTGCAATAGCCTACGTATATCTAAATTTATGTCCTTCTTCATATACTGTCACTACATTCCACCATTGATTTTCTCTTCTATTGGCACCAAACAACCCCCCAAAATCACCCATTAATCTTGCATAATAACATAATAAACATTAACCTGGAAGAATATCATTGCTACATTTAACTAAACAATTCATCTTTAAATAATTTGTATAGAAAATTATAAACATTACAACTTGAACTTTCTATTAGCTCTTTTTATATCAGCGTTTAATTATTTAACATTTATTGTGCCATTAAATTCTCCACAAAAAATTCCAATCTATTATCAGCCTTCATGTTACATCACATTTCATTTATTATTACATTTCCACTATGAATTTTCTTTTATTTAACATTTTGATCATCAATTAGTTTGGGTGATTCCCCGTCATTCACAATGATTTGATTTATTGAATGGGCATTAATATGTATAACCTTACTCACCTTCTTCCTTCTAACAACCACTAACAGATTTGCATAGGGTGACACCAATCTTTCAATAATAACCCCCTTCAACACTAATTCCACTTAAATCCTTCCACTCTTATAATAAAATACCTAATACCCTCGATGTGTGTTCCCTAACCAGCAATTCCATTCATATCCTTTTGCCCTTCCCATAATCTCGGCAAACACTCTTCGAAACTGCTCAATTACCTGCCCAACGACACACGTTGATCACGTCCTACACCACTACCCTTACCTACAAAATATCACCATCTACTATTTACTCACTTTCTCTACATACAGTAGACTCTCGGCTATCCGACCCGCTACTAAAAAAAAAAAAAAAAAAAAAAAAAAAAAAAAGGATTTTGAGTACGGTACATATGCAGTATTTCCAATCCGATTACTAGCGCCTTCAAACGTCATAGTCCAGTCGCCAGAGATTTTGACTTGAGAAAAAATTGGGGCAAAGCAATATTTGGTGCACGTGTTAAATAAACGTTAATAATTAATATAAAAAAATCTTTGCATGTTTACCTTTCTAGGGTTTTCTGAAAATGGTCTGGAAAAATCGTAAAGACAGATTTTCTTAAAGCACTCCGTAAATATGTACAGTTGGAAGAAATAAAAGTTGTATATTTAAGAGCAAACAATTTCCTTCAGAAAGTCTCCTTACATATTTTTACGTTAATGGAACTGTTTTCCTGAAAATTGGTAATGATGAGCGCTGCGTTTTAAAAAGAGCGTTTGCCCCCGATCCTGCGTAATTCGCTAAATTAGCCAGGCGCGTCTATTCAAAAATATCATAACTTTCTTTAATCTAAGCGTAGCCAGTTAACTAAAGGCTAGTTTTGAAGGGGAACAGTATAGCTTTCAAAATTTGTTGATTTTTACATAAATATTTTATTTGAACATAAAGAATATAGTGTATAAATATTTACTGTAGATACAAAAAGAAGTGAAACCACAAAATTACAAGTACTATACAATAAAATTTAAAAAAAATAGTAGTTCTGTACTAATTTACCTTTAAAAGAGATAAACGTTTTATTTTATAATAATGAAAACTACTTTTAAGTTGTTATTTAAAAAAAAAAACCTTTTCAAAAGTGAGTATTTCGACGTATTTTAAATTTACTCTAAAATTCAGAGTTTATCTGCCTTTATTAATCTTCAAAATAGAGATATCGAAATACAAAAAATTGTATTTGAAAGCTGCAAGTGTTCTACATCAAAAACTACACTCATGAAAATTATAATCATTTTCAAAATTAAAAAAATAAATAAAAATTTTATATACTAAAAAAAGGTGCCTCCTTTGCGTTACATACATGTATCTTTTAAGTGGGTTTATTTGAGTACTTGAAATTAACGTTATAGCTACTACAATGCTAAATCTATCTATTCATGTTATTTCTCTTACCGGATTATACCTATACTCTAAAAACAAGACCCTAGAAAACAGGTAAAATTTTTAAACGGCGCGGCGTTCTATTCCCCTCGAGTGTGCAACTGTAAATGTAGCTGCGCGCGCAACACCCATTGTTGTGGTATGCCATACAAACATCTGCTATACAAGAACGGAGCAGTAACGCAGTTGATATTTCTTCAAAGGTTATAATCAAAACATTACAAATATTTTTGTTTTTATCATATAAAACAGGTAACAAAAATTGCAGTTTAAAGTTTTTATTTACACTTTTTATACATGCTAATATTTATTTATTTGTGAACACGTGTAGTGGAGTCAAAATAAAAATCAAATTGTGAATTGTTATGGGAGTCATTTTTTGTATGCTAAATTGGTTAATGGGATCAAGTTGAGCTAATAGTTAAGTTTTGTGTAAAATCAACCCGTTTATTTTTTTATTAACAATTTAAGTTGCAAAATAGCGTTTTTATAAATATCTTTGGACCTAACAAGCCGATTTTAATGTGAATTTTTTTTAGTAGTCTATAATAAATGAATAACATTTTTAGCCTTAATACGGAAGTTGATATTATTATTATTGTTAATGTGCTATCAATAAATAAAGTGGCGATGGCGTTTATAAACAAATTGCTGTTGTTTTAACACAAATTATTGAAAGTTGATCAAACTTGAGGGAAAGGTAACCTTTGTGGAGTACTATAAACCCCACAAATTTCATATTGAAATGTTGAATATAACCTCCAAAAAATCGCAATTCACAAACAAATTTTGAGTGCTCATAAAGTATGGCAAGATTGTGGCACAAAGGTGTACGACGGCTTAAATTAAAGCTTATTAAAAATACTTTCGGATGGTTAGTTAACAAAATTTTTTGGCCTTTCTGACACCATTTTTTGACCATTTAAAAAAATTAAACGTAAAGAACGCATTTTTTCTAAAAAAAAAAATTATTTGTACTGATCATTTTTTACATACATTAAACGTTTATAAAAGGCACATATTTAAAAAAACAAATTTGGTAAAAACTGTGGATTTAAAATTGAAAATAAAAAAATTTTCAAAAGAGATATTTTGACTTCACTAGTGGTGAAGTTTTAAAGAATACGTTTACTGAACATTAGTGCTACATAAGGTTTTTTGATTTTTAGGTATTAAATATGGACCAGTGTGATACTGAAATATGTTTTATTTGTAATGCTGATCTTTGTATTGAAGATACAGAAAAAGTGACTCGAGGACTACCGAATTTAATAAGAGTTAGCTCTGAGAGAAACGATGGAAAATATGAAATGTTAAAAAAAGTTGATTCAATTTTAGTACACAGGAAATGTCGAGAAAATATACGTTAAAAAGGAATGATGTTTTGTGTTATAAGGATTTAGGCACTTTGTCGAAAAAAAGTAAATATAGCCCAGTCAAGAGTAAAGTCAGAAAGAGTAAAGAATTGTTTAATTTAAAAAAACTTTGTATAATTTGTGGATTAGATGCCAATAAAAGTAATACGAGATTAAGTATTAATCAACGCAAAAATATTTCCATAATTCAAAGTCCTACTTTTAAAGAAAAATTATCAGAAATGATTGCAGAACATAATGACGAATTAGGAAAAGCAATTCTACGACGAATTTCTTGTGATGATTTGGTAGCTGTACAAGCGAGATATCACCGCAGTTGTCACAAAAAAGTTTTAAGCAGTTACACTCGTGACACAAGTGATGCTAAAGGTCGACCCAAGGATGTAAAAATCTCACGTCAAATGGAATTGATTTTTGATTATTTAAGTGACAGTGATGATACCCAGTTTACGCTCACAGAATTAATTGCATTATTAGGTAAATATATTGCTTAATTATAAATTATAATTATACTATTTTTTAAATTAAATTTTCATGTTTATTTTATTTAATATCTAATTTTCTTAAACAGGACATGATGCTTGTCATCCAAATACCATTATTGCTAAATTAAAAGAAAATTATGGCGATTGTATACGAATTATATCCAGAAAAGGTGGCTCAACCCTCATATGTCTTGTAGATCGTGAATACAATGTCATGTGTCAAGCATGGATAGCCTCAAAAAAAAGATGAAAATGAAGAAAAAAGAAAAATCTTAAAATCTGCAGCAGCAATTATTCGAAACGATGTTAATCTGAAGAAAAGTAATACAGAATTTTATCCTCCAAGTGATAATATATTCCAAAATATTAATGAGAATATCCCAGAATCCCTTCAGTTTCTGATAGAAGAAATAATTTTAAAAAATAAAAAAGGTGATATTAGTTCATATGAAACAAAATGCACAGCAATTACTCATTCAATTATGAGTTGCATAAGACCTAGAACCTTTCTATCACCATTGCAAGTTGGTCTGTCTGTAATGTTGCATAGGAAATTTGCTTCAAAACGAATTATAGATATATTGTCGCATCTGGGAGTGTGTTCATCATACAAAGAAGCAGCACTTTATGAGAATAGTGTATTGCTTAGTCCACGTTCTCCATTTAGATCTGGCTGTTTTGCACAATTGGCATTTGACAATTCAGATATTAATATCAATACTATAGACGGGAAAAATACTTTTCATAGTATGGGAGGTATTATGATTGTAAGTCCAAGAGATTGTTATTATAACAAAGTTCCCTTAAAACGATTGACTGTTAAGCCTACTGCAAAAGAAATCAGCAAAATTGACAAAATACCATTCCAAATTTTTGAAAATATTAATACACGTGCACTCCAAAACATTGTTTTTGAAAAGGTAGATAATCCGAGTTTTAATACTGTAGATTTTTCTAATGGTGACTTGCTTTGGATTTATGGAGTGACCAAACCAGGCATTACTGGCTGGAATGCCTTTATGTCCAAGCTTTTGGAAAATATGACTTATACATTATCTAGAATTGTCTGCTTGCCTTTTGTACACTCTCCTCCAACTGACAAAAATACAATATACACCGTTTTAAAATACGCTGTAAAACTAGTGAAAAACTTAAATCTATTTAATTGTTTTGTTACTTTCGATCAACCTTTGTATCAGAAAGCGTTTGAAATGGTCCAATCCTCACCTGATGATGATATACATAATGTAATTGTTCGACTTGGAGGATTTCATCTGCTTATGTCTTTTCTTGGTTCAATCGGTTATGTGATGGCAGGAAGCGGTTTAAAAGAAGCATTAAGCTGTTGCTACGCGCCAGGAACTGTAGATAAGATGTTAGATGGCCATGCTTATGCTAGAGCAGTACGAGGCCACACATTAATTTGGATAGTTTTGTGTAAAAAGATTATTGAGGAAATGAATCTTTCAGAAGTTGAATATTCAAATATGAAATCTTTACTACAAGAATTTTTAGATGACAATCTTACTTACAAAGAAGTACAAGATCATAATTTTTTAAACATCTTAAATGGTAAATTTCTAGAAAAAATGATTGAAATTGAGGAACGCGGTAAAACTGCAAAATTATGGATACAATACATACGAATGATCTCTATTGCAAAAGCATTTGCGCGCTCTGAAAAAATGGGTTTACTAAAAATTCAATTACAAGTTATTCAGCAAATGTTGCCATATTTTTATGCAACTGGACATTTTAATTATACGAAATCAGCCTTATTATATGTACAATATATGAATCAATTTATAAAAGAATCTGAAAAACTTTTCACCTCAATGCAAAACCAAGATGTAATTCCAGAAACTACCGCTTTAAAAATTAAAGAACTTCAACATTTTATAAATAACGGATTTTGTACTTGTAACAATAAAAAATAAGGCCTAAATATATAAATAAATAAAATACCCTACCAGGACTTACCTGCACGCAATTACAACACTTACCTGTTATTGAAATTTTACCAGAAAACCAAGGTCGCCACGATTATTTTTTTATAGGATAAAATATCGAAAACCTTTACACTCCACCTTAATAAAACGGACAATTTTGCAATCTGACCCACCCAATTAATAACTCAGAAGATTCCGGTCCGTTAGACGAATTTCGCAACACAGAAATGAGAAAGTGGCAATGACGAAATAACTTAGACTAACACATTTTGTTATGAAAGAATGCTTTACTTACTAA
The DNA here is from genome assembly GCA_034769895.1 of Magicicada septendecula. Taxonomy (NCBI): domain Eukaryota; kingdom Metazoa; phylum Arthropoda; class Insecta; order Hemiptera; family Cicadidae; genus Magicicada; species Magicicada septendecula. The sequence continues at coordinate 407,751,642 of CM068375.1, forward strand.
ATACGGACATCCTTAATCCAAAAACACCAAGGAACGAAAACATAAACTGAGTTGGTTACATGACTCTTACATTTACAATATGATTTTTACTTACAAGGTAGCCCATTCTGCTCATTCATTCTATCACACCCCATACAAACCCTTTTTCAAATGTTATAAAAAATTAGAAAAGAAAAAAATAGTTATTCTTTAAGGATCACGGTTTCGTTTTGCGTTAGTTTGATATGCGCGAGGCCGGCCGAGCACGTGCTTTCGTTACGGTCACATTTTATGTTATTAGCTGCTCTCGAATCGTCACTGCACTGCACTGTTTGTAACACCGTTCGATTCCTCGGGTCCCGGTCGGTCTTCCTGAATTAATTACATTTTCCGAAAACTTGACCAACCGGGTCCGAAACAAAATATATGCGTCTGTAGCGGAACTCTGTATCTCGTTGACCGCTTGGCGTCTCTGACTAATGTCGACTGTCACCTAGAACGTAACAGGTACAACTACCTGTTCCTGGATGGAAACTGGTTCTCTACCGCCACAATGTTTTCATCGTCGCTCATGCTTTGCTGTTGTGTAACCATTTTATGCGTGGCATAGAGCTGGTATATGTGTGTGACCAGAGGACAATATTGGCTTCTGCTCTGCTGATGTCATTTAAGTGGGCCGGACTTACAACAGCATTTCCGGGGGATCTTGAAGAAGACGACAAATATTAGTCTCTCTAGCCATCTTGGTTTTTTGTTAAAGCGTCCTTTTGAACGCGCTTGCGTGGGTATTCGCGCCTGTACGTCGACACACTTGCAAAGTTCTTAGAATTTTGGTGGAGGTAAATTCTTCAGCCGTGTTACACCACTGATTGCGTTTAGCTTTGTTTCCAACTGTTTCTCAACACTGGTCTGTTATACGGACAAATACGTTGCACAATAATACATTTTTACATTATTTTATACAAACCCGCCCGAAACCGAAATGACTAAAAATATATATATATACCCCAAACGGTTAAAACAAAAACACCCAAAAATCGACCCGCTACAATACCCCCTCGATGAGAATTCTGCTGTCCATGACAGAAGAAATCTCATCGATAAACCCCGAAGAGGACCGGTGAGGAACTGGTGCCAACAACCCCCTGGTTCTTACTCTGCATGGGTACACGACCCCCCTGGCTCAGCGACCATGGACTCATCTGAACGAGATCACTGGACTTCTCCGTAAGAGATCCCAACACCGAGAAATCGATCAGACTCGCACCACAGCCCACCTTGCCTTCTAACATGCTACCCCCAAAAATCCTCAATCCCTGGCTAAAATCGTTCCAGCTCCTCCGCCGATGTGGATCCCCTTTTTGCAAGCTGGGCTGCCTTTGGCAAATACTGGGCTCACACACTCTAACATTACATATTACCATAACACATAAGAATAAAACTTTCTTTTAAAATTTATCAAAAATTTAAAAAATTCAAAATTCAAAAAATAATCGTTTATCAAAAAATTCTCTTCCTCTTTTTTCTAATTTTTGTTTCAATGACTTAACCTAAACATTCCTATTAATACAAATACATCCTTACTCTAGCATGAGAACAATTTATAGCCTACCAATATAAAGCAATACAATAAAAGAAACATCATTAATACATACACAATAAAATAATCATTACTCAACATATTCACTCGCTGGCAGGCGAAAAATCAAAAAAAAATTTTTTTTTCTTTCAAAAAAAATTTAAAATTTTCAAAATTTTAAAATTCCAAAAAAAATTATTCATTAAATATTTATTAAATTTATTTATTAAATGACATTTATTAAAATTATTCAAATATTGGTTTGAATTAATTAAACAAACAAATTAAAATTGAATTCCTACTCTACAAGCTTAGTAGGTGTATGAACTCATCAGCTGATCATAACTAGGTCAAGTCCCAAACCCTTGACCTACATATGTTATGTATGATTTCTGAAAACACCTTGAACATTTTCAATATCCTACCTTGAAATACATAACATAATAACATAGAATATTTATAATAAACAAAATATTAATATAAATAATAATCAAATTGGCCTTTAAATCATTTAAATTAAACACTTCTTGACTTTACATTATTTTCAAATTTTATCAAAATTCTGTCACTGGTTGAAACAAAAAAATAAACAATTATATATTCTTTATCATGAATCTCTCTTTCTTTTCAACAATCTTACTTTAATATACTGTGGGTGATGTAAATACTTTATTCTCGTTTTTCTGTATTAGATTTCTATACATATATAAACTTTCTCCCTCTGACTCTAATATTTATCAACTGCAACTCCCATGACACCCATCTCTATCAAAAATATCTACTAATCAGGACATTCTAAACCCCAACTTATCATTTAACACAATTCGCCGCCTTCTCTACATATATAAAAAAAATACTCTCCAACCCTTTGTACATAGGATACGTGTTTCCTTCCCAAAACTCATCCCCTTATGTTGGTCCCTGGACTCCCCCTAGGTAACCCTTTCCGGCGCCAATCGGTCCCTATCCCGTCCCAACCCTTGTTGCGGACTCCCCAAATACACTACCCTCTAATACAAAATTGCCATCCCCAAAAATCTCAATCTCATTACATTACTGCAAATACACAAAATAACCTCATTAACTATAAACGTAAATATATCATTCAAAACTCTACATAAAGTCTCCATTACCACTGTGTCAACATTAATACTTCACCAAATTCTGTTATATCCCATTAACTCAGAAACAACATTACATCATACTCATCTCTACTATTTCACATTCAACTTTTACTTCAACTTGGACAGGTCTACATGTCCCATAAAACATTTATCACCCATGAATTATCTTTTATTAATTTGCATATATTGTTATTTTATTTCTCATATTCTTTTTATCTTTACTTCAAAATATCTGTAGTACACTAAACATTAATTACTTGTAACATTTACAAACCCATATACCAGTGACATGGTATTGTTGATCAGCTGATATCCTAACCTAATAAAAACACCATGAATACCTTTCAAAATTGAACAATTACATGTAATACATTATCAACACTTACTTCTATTATGTCGATTGCCTGCCAGGCGTCTAATGATTGGCTTAGAAAAAAAATTACACACATAATGAAAATATATTTTATCAACAACTACATCTAACACACAACAATAAAATGATACCTTTAAAATTATAGTATGAACCTTATTTTACGAGTCTGAGCATATAATTATGTGGACAGAGCACAAGCATTTTTGATTGGATTAAACCTTGAATAAGCAAAACTTTTACGTCATAAAATTTTAAATTCGTGACTCCTTTACGTCACCTCCCTGCCACACACACTATTTCCGATTATGGAGGACTGTTTCGCCCTTTCGCTTCCACAGAGACTGTACATTTTGGAGCAGGGTTTTACCTCTCCGTGTCTCTGCTTCCGCTGTTAAGTTTAAATTGGTGAACATCATCATGTTCTCGTTATAAAATCATGCACCCTTAAACGGATCTACCACCTGGCTCTGCTGTTCCTTCTCGAACAGAGTGGCAGCCGCTGTTCCATAGTTTGGTGATTCCCCTTTTTATTACCCCCCATCAATTTCAAAATACACCTTTACAACGATAACAGCTATGGCCAGTTATGGTCAGCGCGTAATCGTAATGTGCCCCAACCATAGCTGTTAAAGCTAAACCAATTCCACGGTCAGGGTTCGGTGAGGCCGTGACCGCCCGAAAATTTGGGGAATCACAAGTAAAATATCTTTCGTAATATTAAATTTACGAATTTATATTTAAATGACAATATTAATTTAGATGGGGTTTTAACCCAATTTATATGGAAGCTTAACCATTATTAACATAAAATAATTAATACAAAATCTACAACCTTCCCCCATCATTAATACATACACATAACACAATACACAAATAGCAATAAACCTGGATTATTAGCATACATCAAACAAACAATTCTCTTTTAAATAATTTATATAAAAATTTATAAGCATTATTATTTAAAATTTTTCATTAACTCTTTTTATTTATCATCATGATGAATTTATCCTGTGTTGTAATCAGATTTTCAAAAATTCTAAATTTATTATTAATACATATTTTTAATCATTATGTTCCACAAAATAAACCATTTAACATTTATTTACTTATTAATTATTATTAAATCAAAATCTCACCAAACACTTTAATTACCTTATAAAATTCAAACACATAATATTCAATCCCACTATCTACACATCTCCACTTATTTAATTCAATTTATTATTAAAATTAAATATTCATTTGATTATTAAAATAACATATTTCAATTATTATCAACATTCTGCAAATCATTAACTATTGTCTTCGTAATTATTTTGTTATTTAATTAGAGTGCAAAAATATTAATAATATTATTATTATTAATACAACATTTTCTAAAACATATACACATTACATTTCACAATACACACAAATGAATTCAATATTATTTACAAAATATACGTCAAAATTGTTCAAGTGTATCTCACTTCAGATGTCCAAATCAGCAAGGTCATTACCAGAATTTTACAGTATCTAACAAGGTCTACACACTGATATTCTAGTTCAGCCACCATCGTCAAAAATTAATCTTGGTTCTAAATAACACTTTTGCTTTTTATTTACCAACAAATGGTTACTTTGTGTGTCATAACCAGAACAACCAAATTCACTCATTTTACCAGAATACTCATTAAACCAGTCTACGTTAAGTATTTTTGTTAAGTCTCCGTCATTACATTCATTCACTATCGGTCTAATTATTTTTTTCAAATCATTGTAATCATTATTATTCAAATATATTTCTAAGCCTTCTTTCCATTCATCATACTTTCTATTCAAATTATACAATTCTGTTACATACCATTCTCTATTTACCTCTCTCTCTTCATAACACCACATCACACTCTCACAATTATTCCGGACAGAGGGTACACAATTACTCCACAAAAATAAACACCTCAATTCATCTACCAATACGGGACTCTTGCCCTTCAACCACAACACTTGTGGACTCAATAAATCATCATAAACATCATAAATAATAAAGGGAAAATTTGCCCTCTGTCCCCACTCTGCCACAACATTATTTCTCCTCTCTCTCTCCAACTCACTGACACACATTAACATTTCATTATCAACTTCTACTCTTTCTACCATTACGTTATCACTCTCAACATCTACACCATCATTTTCTAACACCACATTTTTATTTGTATTATCATTGTTATTACTTGTCAACTCATTATCTGGCATTGCATTCATCACCTGTACTCCCATTCGCTCTACACTTTGTTCTAATTTATTCAAACTGGATCTTATCGTTTCATTAGTACTTTCTACACATTTATTCATTTCTTGTATTTCATTTTTTAACTCGTGAAACTTGACATTGGAATCACTTTGTTGCTCTTTATAATTGCTATTTATATTTTCAAACATGGTTTTCATAGCAATTTGTTGCTCTTTATAATTGCTATTTATATTTTCAGACATGGTTTTCATTAGATTAAACAGGTCGTCTATCGACACCTTTTTTTCTTCCACCCCTACGCTAGCGTTAGGTCTATTCTTACCTTGTACATCGGTCATTTTCAAAATTTATTTATATCATACCCTTTATATAACGTCCCCTTAAATCAAAATACCCCATACAGAAAACAGTTATTAATACGTCAAAGTAAACACCCGCTCGCTCTACCTAAACATAACCTTACTTAGCGTAATTATATACGATAAATCATATTTATAAATTCGTCATTACCACATCCTATCTTCTGTGTATTAAAATAGGTCTATCTCGTATAAAATTATAATTAAACGAAAATCCTGGCAGGGTCGCCAGTGTAACAATAAAAAATAAGGCCTAAATATATAAATAAATAAAATACCCTACCAGGACTTACCTGCACGCAATTACAACACTTACCTGTTATTGAAATTTTACCAGAAAACCAAGGTCGCCACGATTATTTTTTTATAGGATAAAATATCGAAAACCTTTACACTCCACCTTAATAAAACGGACAATTTTGCAATCTGACCCACCCAATTAATAACTCAGAAGATTCCGGTCCGTTAGACGAATTTCGCAACACAGAAATGAGAAAGTGGCAATGACGAAATAACTTAGACTAACACATTTTGTTATGAAAGAATGCTTTACTTACTAAATACGGACATCCTTAATCCAAAAACACCAAGGAACGAAAACATAAACTGAGTTGGTTACATGACTCTTACATTTACAATATGATTTTTACTTACAAGGTAGCCCATTCTGCTCATTCATTCTATCACACCCCATACAAACCCTTTTTCAAATGTTATAAAAAATTAGAAAAGAAAAAAATAGTTATTCTTTAAGGATCACGGTTTCGTTTTGCGTTAGTTTGATATGCGCGAGGCCGGCCGAGCACGTGCTTTCGTTACGGTCACATTTTATGTTATTAGCTGCTCTCGAATCGTCACTGCACTGCACTGTTTGTAACACCGTTCGATTCCTCGGGTCCCGGTCGGTCTTCCTGAATTAATTACATTTTCCGAAAACTTGACCAACCGGGTCCGAAACAAAATATATGCGTCTGTAGCGGAACTCTGTATCTCGTTGACCGCTTGGCGTCTCTGACTAATGTCGACTGTCACCTAGAACGTAACAGGTACAACTACCTGTTCCTGGATGGAAACTGGTTCTCTACCGCCACAATGTTTTCATCGTCGCTCATGCTTTGCTGTTGTGTAACCATTTTATGCGTGGCATAGAGCTGGTATATGTGTGTGACCAGAGGACAATATTGGCTTCTGCTCTGCTGATGTCATTTAAGTGGGCCGGACTTACAACAGCATTTCCGGGGGATCTTGAAGAAGACGACAAATATTAGTCTCTCTAGCCATCTTGGTTTTTTGTTAAAGCGTCCTTTTGAACGCGCTTGCGTGGGTATTCGCGCCTGTACGTCGACACACTTGCAAAGTTCTTAGAATTTTGGTGGAGGTAAATTCTTCAGCCGTGTTACACCACTGATTGCGTTTAGCTTTGTTTCCAACTGTTTCTCAACACTGGTCTGTTATACGGACAAATACGTTGCACAATAATACATTTTTACATTATTTTATACAAACCTGCCCGAAACCGAAATGACTAAAAATATATATATATACCCCAAACGGTTAAAACAAAAACACCCAAAAATCGACCCGCTACATACTGTAAGACGAACTGAGAAATTCTGGTCAGGAACTCATACTGATATGACAATCGAACAGGACTTAATGAGAGTCATGAAAGTTGATGGTGGTATGATTGGACGGGGAGTAACTACCAGTACTGCAAATAAATGGATTTTAGCGATGCCATATACACATGATGTCTGCGAAGAAGTAGAAAAATTTTGTGGTATAACATTTTCTACTTCCGATCAGCATGTAGATGCTAGAGATTCTCGAATAAAACGAGATACTGAAGATATTCTCAAAATAAACTCCTGGTTTGATTGTCACGAGCCATTTCCTTATCAAGATTCAATAATGTCTATATCTACTGGAGTTACTGGCGGTAATAATATTAACTGTCATAATGCTTTTGAGGTTGGAAAAGCAGGATTAGAAGAAATTGCTGGTACAAACTTCCATAAAGTTTCGTTTAAACGAAAAAATAGAGTACTGTCATTAAAAAGTGTTAAGAGTAGTCTGAAAATTCAAGAGGAAATTGTCCCTATAGATCCAATGTTTATATTTCAACGCATTTGTGTAGCAAGAAAAAGTGACGACGAATTAAAAGATTACATGCGTTATGAACTTGCACCGTACCCAACATCTATGTTTTACGAAGGTGTATTTCGGAAAACAGATAAGTCTAAACTATATGATATGTTTGAAGTAGACCGCACTGAGATTAACCTTGAAGATTGCATTTACGTCATTGATGGTGGTATGTTACTGCATAGAGTAGTATGGTCAAAAAATGACAAGTTCAAATGTATTTTTCAAAGATACGTAAATTATGTCAAGAGACACTTTGGATCAAAAGTTACTGTAGTTTTTGATGGCTATACAAACAATTCTAACAGCATCAAAGCTATGGAGCGTTATCGCCGTACAAATCAAAATTCCTCTCCAGATATTTTATTCCATGAAGATATGTGTGTCACAGTGACCCAAGAACAATTTTTTTCGAATAAAAATAATAAAACTCTATTTATTGAAATTCTAACGAGATATTTGGAAGAAGAAAACATAAACGTTAAACAAGCTGACGATGATGCAGACTTATTAATTGTGAAAACAGCCTTAGAATTATATGATAAACCTCCAGTTATTGTTGCAGAGGACGTAGATATTTTGGTGCTCATTACTGCGCTTACACCTAGTAATAAGAAAATTTATCTCTTAAAACCCACGAGAGGAACCATGAGTGCTAGTCTATTTTCTTCTGATAACAGCTTTAGAAAGCATCAATTTTGCAAAGAGAATATACTATTTTTGCATGCTCTAACCGGCTGTGACACAACATCATGCTTTTATGGTAAAGGTAAAAAATCGGTTTTTAATTCGATTGAAAAAAAATCAATAAACTCAGATTTAAAAGAAGCGATCGAAGCATTTAAACTGGAAAATCAACATCAAACATCTATATATAAAAATGGTCTATTAATTCTCCTGTATATGTATAATGCACCAAAAAAAATTACAAGTGTTGATAAATACAGACATACAAGTTTTACTAAAGCGATTTCAAAAAAGAAAAAAAGCTTAAAACCTGTAAAGTTAGAAAGTCTGCCACCTACTTCTGATGCTGCCAAGCAGCACTTTTACAGAGTATATTTACAAGTCCAGCAATGGCTCGGCAATGATCTAATACCAAATGACTGGGGTTGGAATGTTGGAGAAATTTTAACGCCTATAAAAATGACGCAGCCAGCTGCCCCAAAATCTTTATTAAAAATGATCTTTTGTAATTGCAAAACTGGCTGCAAAAAAGGATCGTGTACATGCAGAAGCGCTGGTCTTTTATGTTCATCGGTTTGTGGTACATGCTCAACTGAAACTTGCAAAAACTTTCCAATTGTTGACGAGATTGATTTTGATGATAATGACTTTGATGATAGTGAGGAAAAAATCCTCGAAGAAGAAGAAGAAGAAGAAGAAGAAGAAGAAGAAGAAGAAGAAGAAGAAGAAGAAGAAGAAGGAGGAGGAGGAGGAGGAGGAGGAGGAGGAGGAGGAGGAGGAGGAGGAGATCGCTAACTAAATTCTCAACATAAATAATTTTTAAAATTCCAAATTTAAAAAAATATATATATTCTTTGTATTCGTTTTACCTTTTATTAAAAAGAGAGCTTTTCTTTGAAATATTTTATTTATTACTGTAGGATTTGCCCGGGTTTGCTTGGGAGAAAGTGGTGTCATATTCTTACTTGCTAGGAAATTCACTTTAATTTGATACCATTTATGCTGTTTTTTTCACATCCACCAAGCAGGGGGGGTATATTTATAATAATCCAAATTAATATGCACGTCAAATTGTTACTTACATTGAAATTCCCTTTAATATGATACCCCACGTGCGGTATTTTCATATTTTCCATTTTTGACATCACCCCTCCTCCAATTCCACCAATTTATTGAGCCCCGGAGACCAAAATTTTTAATAGTGCGTATATGCATGTCACATACGGTATTTCATATTTTCCATTTTTGACACCCCTCCATTACAACCCATTTATTGAGCCCCAGGGCCCAAACATTTTCAATAGTTCGTATATGCATGTCAAATTGTTACTTGCATTGAAATTCTCTTTAATTTGATACTCCACAATATTTTCATATTTCATATTTTTCATTTTTGACACCCCCCCCGGGCCCAAAACACCTATCTTATGTTGGTTCTCCCGTTGCGTAAAAAATTTGTGCCAAGTTTGGTGGAAATCGGTCCAGTGATTTTTCATATTTTCCATTTTTGACCTCCCCCAAAACCACCCATTTATTATGCCCCAGGGCCCAAGAATTTTCAATAGTGCTTATATGCATGAAAAAGTGTTACTTGCATTGAAATTCCCTTTAATTTGATACCCTACATGCGGTATTTTCATATTTTCCATTTTTGACATCCCCCAGGGCCCAAAACACCTATCTTATGTTGGTTCTCCCGTTGCATAAAATATTTGTGCTAAGTTTTGTTGAAATCGGTCCAGTGGTTTAGTAGGAGGTGTGGAATATAAATACACACAATGACTTTTATGTATATTAAGATACACATATTTAATAATATTATTCAACAGAGGAAGATTTGTTAAAATCGACCATTCCGTGTATCGATTTAATACTCCTAATGATGAAATAATAACAAAATCGTTATTTTGATCTTATTACTATTAAAATTTGAACTATTTTAAACAAAAAGAATGAAGACTTTATCATGATCCAATGGTTTATTTAGTAGTAAGGAAAGAAATTCACTGAATGTAAACGTTTTTATCTATTTTACCGCGCGCTGCCCTTAAATAAGGGTTTTTTTAAAAAGCCTGACCTTATAAACATGCAAAGATGATTTTAAACCGATATTTAGACCTTTTTCAATAACTATACCAAATATCACTTTGCCTCAATTTTTTAAGAAATTTTACCGTTATTTTTACTCTGGCGACTGGACTATCATGTGAGCAATCCCGCCACGCGGGTGAAGGCGCTTACGCGTGAATCACCAGTTACCAATACAGTACGCCAATTGATTCATGTTGTGACAGGAAACTTTCGTGTTCCTACTTGAGTGTGTAACAGGTGCATCAGTCAGTCTGTATCCAGAAGTCAGTCCGTGCGGTTCAGTCGTTCATGGATTGTTAATTTGTTATAAAGTGTGTATACAGTATTGTTGGTGGCTTTTATTTTTAAGTGAAATATGGGTGACAAACGAAAGAAAGTGGTAGTAACTTTGGAAGAAAAACTGCAAGCAATAAAAAGAATGGATTCTGGTGAGTCGGTAAACAAAATTGCACTGGAGTTAGGAGTTGGAAAAACTACTGTGGGTGATTGGCGAAGAAATCGCGCAGAGATTGAAAAATGGTGTTCTAAGCAAGCAAGTGGCAGTGGCGTGAAAGGTAGAAAAACTATGCAAAAAGGAAAACATGTGGAAGTTGAAGAGGCTTTATATCTGTGGTATGAAAATGTGAGGGGGAAAGGATTGACGGTTTCAGGCCCCTTGCTCCAAGAAAAAGCGATTCAGTTTAAAAAACAGATTGAAGGAGACGATGGTGAGTTTACTGCCAGTGACGGGTGGCTTGATCGCTGGAAGAAACATTTTGGTGTTTGTCAGATGACGATTAGTGGTGAAGCATTGTCTGCTAATAAGGACGCTGTCCCTGACTTTAAAAAACACTTTTTTGACCTGCTTGATAAGGAAGGTATTTCCGGAGAACAAGTGTACAACTGTGATGAGACGGGTTTGAATTACCATATGTTGGCGTCTAAAACACTAGCGTCTAAACAGGAAAAGGCCACACCAGGGTTCAAGAAGAGCAAGGACCGCGTTACATTTTTAGCTTGTAGTAACGCAACCGGAAACCACAAGTTGAGACGACCTTGATTGGAAAATCTCGCAAGCCTAGGGCTTTTAAAAATCTTAAAGATTTAAGTTCTTTGCCCCTGCATTATACGCATCAAAAAAAGGCGTGGATGAATGGAGAAATTTTCAAAAATTGGTTTGAACAGGAATTTGTGCCACAAGTTGAAAAACATTTAGCTGAAAACAATTTAACAAGGAAAGCAATCCTAGTTTTGGATAACGCTCCTTCACATCCAGCAAATGACCAATTAAAAGATGGAGACATAAAAGCTTTGTTCTTGCCTGCAAATGTTACATCTATATGTCAGCCAATGGATCAGGGATTGCTCCAAGCTTTGAAAAAGAAATATCGATGTAAGCTACTAAGCTATATCATCGCGACAATTGATAATATAGAAGTTGCGACGGCACTACAGTCAGTAGACATGCTTGACGTCATCAGATGGGTGTCCGAGGCATGGGATGAAATTCCATCTTTAACACTTGTGCGATCGTGGAAAATTTTGCTGGATCACAGAGCCAGTGATAAGTGGGAAGAGGTAGAACAGCAATGTGATGTGGAAAATGCAACTGATAACACTGCGCTTGTATCGCTGTTAGAAAAAGTTCCAGGATGTGAGGAAGCTTCATTGGAAGACATCACAGAATGGTTGGCAAAGGACGAAATCGAAGAAATTACAGACGAAGATATTGTAGCGATGGTATTAAATGAACAGCCGATTGAAGAGGAACAAGGTGATGAACCCTCCGATCGTATAACCCACTCCGAAGGCCTGAAGGCGATCGAGACGGCAGTGGAATACATTGGCCAGCAAGAAGAAGCAACACCAGCAGACATCATATTGTTACGACGGTCTACTCGATCGTCGTAGGTACAGTGGAAACAAAATAAGTACAAGACACCAATTAAGTCACTAATCACACCTTTAATTGTTACAGTAAAACAGTTCGTAATTAACAACACAGTCTACAGTAAATCAAATGAAAATTGTACACACGCAATAAAATGTCCACAAATATTAAAACTCAATTTTATTACAATTGTACCGTCTGATTATAAAACGCAACATTTCAGTAATAACTACTTGAACGTACACAGTAATAACTCGAACCGCTCTGGAAATATATCGCACTAATACTCTCGAACCGCACTATCAAATATCTCGCATTGAACTGAAAAACTAAGGCCGCTACCCGATGTATTTATAGTCACGCTCACACACCAGAAGCTTCCAAACTGCATCTTATCTCTCGTGAACTACGTAATTACTACGCCCGTGACACAGTCCGAGCGCCCGAGCGAAGCCCGGCACAGTCGAGAAAATTCTCGCAAAATGCGTCTAGTAGCACGTACACCACACGCTTACATCTAGATCCTTCTGGCATATTCGATAAACGCGTACATTGTTCTGTGCTGTCGTAGCAATATGTTTACGTAAGTGGAAGGATATAGCGGCAAGGAAATTAATGCGAGGAAAGAAGCAGGTCTCAATTACAGACTTTTTCAAACCTTAGACAATGTAAGTTTCACTTGTTCTTTCATTATACAGTACGTAGTTTTAGGTTATTATAATTTGATTTATATTAACAACTAATTTGGTTGAAAGCTTTCGTATAAATTAAAACTCATAGTAAAACTCATTCAACTTATTGTTAACTACACATTTTGTTTCGTCCTTCAAATAAAGGTTTTGTGAAAGATACTGTAGTTGCGAATTCTTATTTCATTTCTTTCTAATTCATTTATTACTGTACGTCATTTATAAGTACAAACTGATATGACGTACGCATCCAAATAGCAACAAGTACATTCAACGCAATAGGGTGGCGGTCATTGACCTTACAGAGGCTGGTATGCCTACGGCTCCGGTGTATCTGACTTTTTAGCTATGCGACCCGGCCGACCGCCACATTAGTTCGGATAGTTGAGAGTCTACTGTATATGGATTCCCACTACTGTGTCCCTACTACTACCCTGTTTCTGTATTACTTACTTTTATTCCAAAATTCTTATTTTATCTAACACCCATTAAAGTTAACTTTGATTGATGCAAATGCCTTATTAAAATAATTATCACCCAAACTCCATCTTTTACAACATTTTACATCAATATGATCATTGAAAATTACACTAGAAAATTCATCACTTACCTGTATATAACTCAGCACCTAAACATATTGTATGTTTAATCATTTACTGTTCATTATAGAATCTAAATCTCAGAAAATCATTTAACTTCTTCACAAAATTCCTTTATACAACATTAATTAAGCTCCAATTATTTAAAACACTCAGTTTAAAATTTCACAATTACTCTCATCACTTATTTAGTCTGAAAAAATGTTATAACAACTATTAAATCAATTCCTATTATCTACATTGTTTACATAACATAAAGAATACACCCTAATGTAATACACAAATACATTGACATTAACACACAAAAGAATATACAATCCAAATTGTTATCTGTTATCATTTACCATAAATCATTTCACAAGACAATCCATTTCGAAACCACACTATTCACATAATTAAATGTTCATAAACAATAAAACATTTATCCTCCATCATCGAATAACAATCTGATCTTACGACTACACAAATCATTTTTTATTGAATACATTATATGATTACTATCAATATAATAATTATTTATTTTTTCATATTCTTCCCCAAGATCATTAGAATTAATAGGATTACTCCATATCATTATATCATATAATTGGTCATGATCAAGTATAGTCATGTCGCCTTTGGTATAATCTGTCACAACCAGGTAAGTTATAAATTTATTGTTAACGACATCATCATCTACTGCTGCTATATCAGCCTTCAACACCAGGTAAGATTTCAGTTTAATTCTCTCCTCTCTCTATACCTAACCTTTCTAATAATTCTTTGTAATTTCTACCCACTTTGAATAATTCTATCTCCCCATCAACACACAACTCTCTTTCAAAATATCTCCCACCGTAACTTCCTATCACACTTTCTCTACTAACCCATGCAGAAGCTACTACACCAAAACACCTCCTGGCTTTTCCAGGAACCTCATTAAAATTCAAAGGACAATTTGAAGACACCATGTCTTCCTCTAAGGGACTCAACAACAACAATGAACGCCTTGGTTCACAATAAACCCGGGGAAAATTTACCCTCTGCTTCATATCCACAAAATAACTCTCTTCACACTCTCTCTCTAACTTATAAACATTTGTTTCTATCACTTCATTATCAAATTCTACTCCCACTATAACTTCATTAGTATTCTCAATATTCACAACATTATTCTCTAACACCATATTTTTAATTATATTATCATAATTCTCAACACCAGTTACCTTATCGTCTTTATATGTTAACTGACCGTCTTTATTTTCATTTAATTGATCGGTCTCTTTACTACCTTCTACCCCCATTTTAATCTCACAATTATCATCTACTTTATTCATTTTAAAGTTATTAATTATGTCATCTACTCTTGCATTTTGTTTATCAAACTTCTGACTGACTGATTCTATTATTTGTTCTCTCATATTATCACAACGTGTATGAATTTCATTAATATGTTGATTAAAATCGCAATTCTGTTGTTTAATCTCGTTTCTAACTTCATCAAATTTATTATTTATTTCATTGAATCTACTATTCTGTTCATAAAACTTATTATTTTGAACATCGAATTTAAAAGTCATGTCCCCTCGTAGTTCATCTGAACTTTCTTTCATGCTACACATCATGCTATATAAACGTGTTAACATCTTGTCTGTTTTGTTTTCAAATCGAGTTGAGATGGTTGTTACTTGTACTGTGTCTAATTCAACAGATTCGGTGGCACTAGACTCGCCGATTTGACTTATTGGTGTTGAATGAACTCCCATCTCACTCGTAAACGTTTTGTCAGTTACGCTGACATCTACTTTTTTATCTGGCATCTCGAAATTGTATATATATTTCTTTCTCAAAATATTACTATATATAACATATACTTATTACACAGACTTACTATCAAAAAGATATTCTATTTCATTATGTTTTCCTACTACCACATATATGGTTACACAATAACCTTATTATTTATGTATATTAATTACATACCCATTCTCAACGACCATCCTGTTTCTCCATGCAGGTTTGTTTTTATATAAAATTTATTTATATAAATGTCCAGCTGTAAGGGCGCCATTTGTTAACTTATCTTTTTCTGTTTTTATATTTTCGTTAACATTTACACTTTGTTTACTATGGCCAGTTCAGCCACCATGTTGTATTGTACCAACATGGAAAATTTACTTACGGGTCCAGGTTTCTATAAACGAGCGAAGAAACAATGGTTGTAGAGAAATAATAGACTTTGATTGCATTAGAGAAAACTTGTGTTTATTAATTATATCTGAATGTTTCATATTTTAATAACAAAATGGAGTCATTCTCCTTTTACACAAAATCCAATATGGCTGCGATACATTTCCTGTACATCAGCCTTTATGCATGATACATTTACGCAATATATATATTTTGACTTCAAATTACTCTTGTTACATATTGAAGTAAATACAAGCAATTACTGCTGTTTTAATAATTCAAATTATTTAGTTATGGAAATCACATAACGTAAACCAATGCTTTGTGATTTATATAGGTACCTGTACACACTCACGCACACCCCCACACACATACTATTTTAAACGGTACATTTTCTGTATTAATTACTGAGCTCAAGAATTAGGGTGTTATTTAAAAACCGGTATGAAAATGTCTACTTCCCTGTTTTGCTGTGTCGCAGATCGATTCAGGCGTCACTCATGTTTAAGCTGTTACTCTGCCGAACTATTAAAATTTTCTTTTCCCAACTGCACTCACTGTCTCTACTTTACATTTTTATACAGTGGAAATCGGTTAACACGAAATGACGGGGACCAGTTATTTTTTTCGTGTAAACCGAATTTCGCGTTAAGCGAACAAAAAATGAAACAAAATGAGGAAGTGAACAAATAGTGTACTGTAGATTATTTATTGTACTGTCTAGTAAAATGCAACAAATAGGCCTACAACCTTTTATTTATCCTCATGGTTTATTATTGTTAATTTTTCTTAAAATTATTATTAGCTGTTCTAAATTTAGTCCCATGATTTAGGTTTTCTTATAGACTACTGTATGTCTTTCAACTTTACCGTAGTAGTTTTCGTGTTTATCTTTATTTAAAATAATCCGTTATTTTCTTTTGCACACAATTTTGCACTATTTTATTTTCAACAAATTGTTCTAATTTATCAACGTGTTCAAACATTTCACCTTCCGAGTTGGCTTCAAAATATCGACGAACACGGCTCAGCAACGAAAGCATATCGGTAGCAGTACGAACATTTTCACTATCATTTTCCGTGTCAAGTTTTCCGTGTCAATCGTGGATAACGTCGAGTTTGGTATACCGAATGTTTTACAGATTTCTGTTTTAGTTCGAATACCCTCATTAACAGCTTGGAGGAGTTCAACTTTTTTTTCTAAAGAGAGGGCACTTTGTTTACGCACTTTCTTCTCCATTTTACTTCCGGACTGCAAAAACGTAATTTACGAAAGCGTAACTTCACTTAACACGTACACGTCACACGCTTAACGTCACTTAACTGGCTGTAAAAGACTAAGAAGTTTGTACAGTAAAAAAGTAAACAGTTAATCCTCACAACTGAGTAAATTTTTTACAATAAAATGTTATCGGTACCGTACCGCAAACTTTACCACCGCTGTAGGCTACACGCACAGAATACAACTGAACTGAACTCACCACACCCTATAGAGTAGGTAGTTAATGTAAGCGATAACGGTTTATTTGCGGTCAATGAACAACACATTTGGTGCTGAAGGAGAGGCTATGGTTTCTCGTAAACAACGATACACTGTATACAGTACGTACTGTAAATAGAACTTGGTACTGAAGACAAAACAAAACAGGTAGACAAAACAAACTATGGTCACTACCTGCTCTTTCTCTTTGAGAGATGAAGAATGGATTCCGTTACATCGAAAACAAGCTTTTGGGCGTACTTGTGTGGCTTTATTTTGTATGCAGTTACTTAAAAGCCAGCCAAAAAAACAATTATTTTTAACAAAAATTTTTCGTGTTAACTGATATTTTTCAGGTAAACCTTTCGTGTTAACCGTACAAATAATACACTGTACATAACAAACGGCGATCGTTACCCGAGTGGTATTTCGTGTTAACCGATATTTTGTGGTAACCGTTTTCGCGTTAAACGATTTCCACTGTACTTTTAGATGTCAAAATGGATTGAAATTCACATTTTTGGTTACATCGCTGGCCAGCAATTTATGTAGCGTGCAACTCGCATGAAAGATGGTAGTCGACTGGGAATTACAGTATGGCGCTCATTTCTGATGTGGAGAGGGGTTTTACGTCATCAATTCCTTTGTCTTTGCTGATGACGTCTTAGTTTTTTAAGGCGCAGCTATTACGTACCGCATTCTTGAGGTGACGTTTTCATAGGATCGGCCGGTTGTTTTGGCAAAATAGCTGTCGTTTTGTACGTACGCCACTGACCTTGACACAAACCCTGCTTTGCTTACTGCGTCGTTTCACACTTCAGAAAACTACACTCACGGATTATGATTTAAATTTAATTTATAATAAAATTTATACCTGTTATTTCCCCAAAACACTATAGGGACCTATTTGTACCGTTACAAAGAAACTTTATTAGTGCGACCTGGTATTTATAGTCAGGTCGTGCAAAAACTCATGTCTGAATAATTTTTAATTTGTCAGATTTTGTTGAAGCGTCACTTCCCCACTCTGGTTCAATTCACTCTTTTCGCCTTTCTTCGCGA
This sequence comes from Magicicada septendecula, assembly GCA_034769895.1. Taxonomy (NCBI): domain Eukaryota; kingdom Metazoa; phylum Arthropoda; class Insecta; order Hemiptera; family Cicadidae; genus Magicicada; species Magicicada septendecula. The sequence continues at coordinate 407,770,081 of CM068375.1, forward strand.
ATTACGATGTTTGTTTCACATCACTCGATGCTCAACCGATCACTAATTTTTATATGTTTACACGTACGTTTTTATACGTAAATTATACTTCTTTATTGTAATTACAAAAAGAGCTATTCACTTTTTACGTATTGTAATTGCACTTTTTGTCACATCAGCACGGTCTTTTAACCGTTTATTCACCTTTAATTTCTATACACTTTGGTGTCTTTTGTTTTACCCTATCGTACATATTTTGCTTATAATTAAAATAAAATATAAAACTATTCTACTTGAAAAGGGTTGGTTACATTTCAGGAACGGACATGCTTCACACACACAAAATACACGTGTACACAATGCTAGCGACAGGTGCGTCGGGAATGCATGTCCATGCATGAATTCTGCGCTCCCTATTTTTAACTACGATACAGCTTATGCAATCTGAATCATGTTTATTAATTCATATTTATTTATTTTTTATTATTTATTTCATTTATTTTTGCAATGCACAGTACCGTTAATGGTTGTACCGTTCCATTATAGCTGCTTTCCTTTATCCACCTCCATGCAAGTGGCCACTGTCATTGTAAAATATGTCATGTAGAATAATATCAGTAAGCTCATACAGGTATGAGATGCTATTCACTAGTGTCTGCTATTGTATAATAAACTGTGTGCATATATATACAAGGGTTATTCGGAAACTAACCTCCTTTGCCGCGTATCGAGAGAAGTAGTGGGGGAAGTGGCATGATTCCTGTGCCGACTTGTATAGTAGCTCAGTATGTGTCCAGCTGTGTAGTGGGAGGGTCGCGCTGCCGTTCTTTCACTCGGTATAACCTTTCAAAATGAGCACTGCAATAGAAAATCGCGCCAAATGCAGGAAGTGCTTGCTGTGATAAGATTCCAATGGCAAAAACCTTTCAGTGCCAGACATTCATAGTGACTTGTGTACTGTATACAGCCAAAATGTTATGAGTGAAGGTGTTGTGCGTCAGTGGGTTCGTTTGTTTAAAAGTGGAAGAACAAGCATTCACGATGAAGAAAGGAGTGGCAGGCCATCCGTAGCAGTGATGAACTCGATCAGAAAATTGATGAAAAAGTCTGTGAAAACCGGCGCTTTACAATCTCTGAACTTTCTGAACGATTCGTGCAAATTTCTCGGACTGTTTTGTACGAGGTAGTGACAGAAAAGTTAGCCTACCGGAAGTTCTGTGCTCGGTGGGTATGGAAAGTGCTTTCTGAGAGCCACAATACACAATGAATGAGCTCTGCCTTAGACTTTCTGTCATGGTATGACACACAAGGAGGAACGTTTTCAACAAAATCATCACTGCCGATGAGACTTGGGTATCGTATATAAACGCTGACACAAAACAACAGTCAGTGGTGTGGGGTCATATGCCTCACCAAACAAACCAAAGAAAGCGCGCCAAACTTTTGTCTGCCAGGTAAATTGTGGCAACCGCTTTTTGCGATGCAAAAGGAATACTGCTTGTGGAGTTCATGGAACTTGGAGTGACCATCAACTCTGCAGTCTACTGTCAGACTTTAAAAAAACTAAGAAGATCCATCCAGAAAAAAACTCCGAGGTCAGCTGACTTCTAGTGTCGTGTTTTTGCAGGACAACGCATGCCCTCACACCACTTGGCAAACACAAGATTTGTTGCATCAGTTCAAATGGGACATTTTTGATCATCTGCCATATAGTCCAGATTTGGCTCCCAGTGATTTACACACCTGTTTATGAAGATGAAGAAGTGGCTTGGCTCCCAGCGCTTTGATGACGACGAAGAACTTCACGAAGCTGTGACAGGCTGGCTGCGAGCCCAGGCGGCAGAATTTTATGAAGAGGGGATTTCCAAACTGGTCAAACGCTATGATAAATGGTTAAATTTAAATTGCGATTATGTAGAAAAATAGTGGAAAGGTGTAGTTTTAACATGTATATAATAAAATTTAGGTATCTACACACGTGTTTTATTTATAATCAAACAGAGGTTACTTTCCAATAGTCCTCGTACATATATCTTATTGACCACTGAATAATGATTTTTGTGTGTGTGCGTTTTTCCTGTAAAGGTGTGGCAACTCTTTGAAGTGGCAGAAGATAAGGGGAGAAGTTGCAAAGCTGTGCGAACAATGTTTGTTAAACGTGGACTCAACTGTGGAGTGTATGAAAGAATATCCACATGTAATAAAGGTAAAGCACAATAAAATTATTGGTTATTTAACAAGAAAACCCAATAGTATACAGAATAAATACAGTGTAAAAAGTAATATACACTTTACAAATTTCCCCCCTCTCTCTCTCTCTCTCTCTCTCTCTCTCTCTCTCTCTCTCTCTCTCTCTCTCTCTCTCTCTCTCTCTCTCTCTCTCTCTCTCTCTCTCTCTCTCTCTCTCACACACACACACACACACACACACACACACACACACACACACACACACACACACACACACACACACACACACACACACACACACACACACACACAGAGTTAAATTGCTGACACACGGGCCACTCAGTGGTGTGACTCAGTTGCTTGTACCAGCTTCTTTGCAGCAGCACCATTCGGTGGCTCATGTGAATGGGTTCACCTCAGAGACGCGCCACTGTCCATTTGCTCAGTGATGGAAAATAGTTTTCATAAGAAGATTATATTATTTACTTTTTACATCAGTTTAATCATTGACTCAGGCGAAGAAGTTCTCCTTCCTCTTCCCATACAAAGACATTGCCGTTTTAGACAATGTCGATTCCGGATGCATCAGATGACGTGTGACTGTTTGGACGTCATCAGTTGGTAGTGGGACAGTTTTATTCATTAATGGGTGATCTGAAACTGGACGATGTGAAATGTTTAAACTATTTTAGAATGTCACAAAATATGTTCAATTGGCTTCTTAATTTAGTGGAATTTCGTATCCAGAAGAAAAACACAAACATGAGATGAGGTATACCTGCTGAAGAGAGGTTTGCACTTACTTTGACGTTATAATATTCACACACACACGTGCGCGCGCACACGTTGCAAGTCCAACTCCGACATAAGTAAATGCGAGTTATAAGGAAAAAATAGAAAACAGTGGATTAACGGAAATAGTAATTTAAAAAACACATGACTCAAAGCGAAATGCCATGTTTAAGCATATGTATTCTGTCTAGTTTCCTTTACGTATGTTACGGCTTAAATAACATGTCAACCGTTTAATATTATTTAAGTTTAATATTATTTTATCACATTTTTCTGGGCTGTTAGCCCTTGGTCTAGGTTCTGTCTGAGGCTTTCATGGCCGGCTTCAATGATATGAGTACTTCGGCTTGCCAGGCTGTAAGGCCGTGGTCCATAGTTGTTTTGAGCAAACGTTTCGGCCATGCCTCCGACAGCCATCTTCAGTGCAGAAGGCTGCAAAACACTGACCAAGGTTCACAGTCAGTGACCACTGAACTATGGTTAAGGCTAGTGTCCGTGAGTAGGACACCCATATTTATAAACGTTTGGTGTCCGCACGAAGTTGTTGTCTGACACCACCAGCCAATCAGAAGAAAGACAAATTCTTATTGGTTCACCACAACTTGCGTTCAAAGAGCACTCAATGAGAGGGACTCACCCAGCCGATTCATGGTAACAGATGCATGTTTCTGAATTTGGACAGACTCCATATGCAGGCAAGGGAAATATGAACTCACCGACGACAGAAGCCTTGTCTCTTCAAAGAGTATGCGATGGTCGGCATTGGCGAGTGCATAGTCCTCTATAGCAGACTTTTCCTGTACTGTATTACTGTCTGCTTTGTAACTTTAAAATATTGAAAAGGATACTCGCGTTAGGAGATGTTTATAAAAAAAAAGATTTGGTTTTAAATAAAGAATGTATTTAAAGCCGCATCCAAGTGGCTGAAATGAGATTTCTCAGGCACATGGGAGGGTATACTCTCCATGATCATAGAAGAAACACAGATATATGGCAGGAACTGAATATCCTGAGTATACTCGACAGGATCACCCAGTATCGGCTGAATAGGGCTCGATGCACACGAGCGGTGCGGTGCCGCTGCGGTACCGGACTTGCGGTCAAGAGTACCTAGAGTTAAATGAACTGACTCACACGGTCTGCGGTACCGCTGCGGCATCGCAACGGCCGGGTTTCCCCCTCAGGTACTGCTTTACCGCATCAACGGCAACGGCTCAGCAGTACCTTCATTTCAATCGTGCGACTCACACGGACGGAATTTTACCGCAGCAAAATGGCAGAAAGTTTTGACACAGAACTTTTAATTGAGGAAGTTAAAAAGTGTAGTGAATTGTGGGATATTAAATGTGAAAAGTACCACGACAAAAATCTCAAACGGAGTGCGTGGATAAGAATTTGCAGCAGATTGTATCCAGATTTTGAAGAAAAAACTCAAAAAGAAAAAGAAGAAATTGGTAAGTACAGCTATAAAATTATTGTTTTCAATTTAAAAAATAATAACAATATAAATTTTAATCAAAATATAGTTCAGATAAATTTACATTAGTCATATTTCAGTGTCGTATTGATTTTTGATGATTTTTCAAATTTAATTAGATAAAAATAGCACAGCATAGCAGTAAATAATTTAATTAAAAATTAACCACAAATCCAAACAATATGCTAGAAAGCAAATATTAAACATATTTTTCGATTTATTAAACTTTTATTAATTTAATAATATATATAATACTTTCACTTATGAACTTACTGTTGTCACTTCCCAAACGTTTCGAGATGTTGTTTCTCTTCTTCAGTGGGTTTAATACTAACTGTCGATTACAGAATAACCGTTACGGAATGGAGTGTGTGGTGGGGGTTGATGGTGGGAAGGGATTGGCGCTGAGGTTCGAATTATGTGTGTGGATCAGCGTGTCATTTAGGAAACAAAATTATAAAGTAGCTTACAGAACCAACAACACCATTAGAAAACACATAAACAATACTAACAAAGACATTGACACATACAGCAAAACAGGGGTTTATAAATTAAATTGCAATGATTGCCCACAATTCTACATCGGCCAGACGGGAAGATCTTTTTCTTCCAGGTTTTCTGAACATTTAAAAGCCCTCACCACAAACGACATACATTCCACATTTGCCACACATTTACATAATGAAAACCACAGTTACACAAACATAGAACACAACATGGAAATATTACACTACTTACCTAAAAGTAGAAAACTAAACACAGCTGAACAATTTGAAATATACAGATATCACACACTACAACCAAACAACATATTAAATGAACAGATACATTACAAATCACATACACTAGTTGACACACTGATCCACACACATAATTCGAACCTCAGCGCCAATCCCTTCCCACCATCAACCCCCACCACACACTCCATTCCGTAATGGTTATTCTGTAATCGACAGTTAGTATTAAACCCACTGAAGAAGAGAAACAACATCTCGAAACGTTTGGGAAGTGATAACAGTAAGTTCATAAGTGAAAGTATTATATATATTATTAAATTAATAAAGTGAACGAAGAGGATGCAACAACAAGATAATTTTTATTAATTGTTTAAAAATAATACCCAATTTTCATGTCAATTTAGGAAATAATAAAACAATATCAATTTTAATCAAAATATATTTCACATAAATTTACATCAATTGTATTCTGGTGTTGAATTATTTTTTTAATCTATTTTTTCTAAAATCACTTAAGATTAAAATAATAGAACATAGCAGTAAATTAAATTAAAAATTAAACGTAACCCCAAACAATTAAAAATTGATTAAGTAGAAAGCACAAATTAATCATATTTTCCATTTATTAAATTTTTAAATATTTATTGTTATTTATTAAATATAACACAATCGTCCCAGTTGTCACTTTTCCATTTTTTTTTGTTAAATGCAGTTATTTTGCCATGGCAGTTTTCCGTTATCACTAATAAAATAGTCGGCCCATGTATTTGTTAACTGGTTTAAGTTGATCCCTCCTTGATTTTGATGGGTACCTTGATTTTGCCCACTGTCGTAAAACCCTTCGATACATAATGTGTCTTCAAATTTATATCCATCTCGTTTTAGAACATAATTATGAAGAGCACAACACGTTTTCACTATGCTTATTGCAAAATCAGGTTTTACGTTTAAGAGGCCTGTGTAGAATCCTCCACTTGTTACTCAAAGTCCCAAACGAGCATTCCACATATCTTCGAGCTCGAGATAGTCTGTAGTTGAAAATTCTTTTTTTTTTCTGACAAAAATTTACTGCTGTACGGTCTCAAAACATTTTGAGATAAGGAAAATGCCTCATCTCCAACAAACATGTAGGGCAGGGCGGGGTGATCCATCCCAGGCAGTGATTTACCTGTTGGTATATTCAAATCACTGCTTTCTAATTTTTTATTGAAATGGCTGTTTTGGAAAATTAAACTAACCGAATCTTTTCCGTAGGTGCCAACATCTATATACAAAAAGTTATATTGTGCATCACCAACTGCTAATAACACAACTGAAAAATAATGCGTATAGTTGAAGTATAATGAACCAATCTCAATTGGTTTTATTATGCGAACATGCTTTCCATCGATTGCTCCAAGGCAGTTTGGGAAGTTTGCGTGTTGTAAAAAATTTGATGAAATTTGTTTCCAATCGTTCTCTGTGAAGGGTGGAAAGCATTCTTCTTGTAAAGTGATCCAAATAGCCGAGCATGTATCTCTTACAATTTGACAGAGGGTTGAATGTCCGATTCTGTAGGAATAACGTAAGTCTACGAGTGTACATCCGCTTCCAAGATACCTAAAAAAAGAATATTAAATTTATGTAGCTTGAAAAAAATATAATCATTAGATATATGGTAATTTTAATGATACTATTAGCAAAATTCAAATTGAAATAATAGTTAATTTTTAATATTTCTCTTATTATGCTTCAATTTAAAATTAATTAGCGCGTATTTTTATATTTAAAAACAAATGTAATTTATGTTAATGAAATATTGAACGTTTTGTTGCAGGTAACAAAATTATGAGCAAATGGAAAAATGTGAGACGCATTTCTAAAAAATATTAGAAAAAGAACAAAATCCAGCCAGGGAGCTGAGCATAGCAGGCAATATGTTTACGCTCGCCAATTGAGCTTCCTATTGGGCACCACCCCGGCAGAGACGGAATCGAGCATTCCACATGAAGATTCAACGGAGGTAGCGGAGGAGGCATCGGAAACTGGACCACCTGTTGAAAAAATAAGAAAAACAAGTAACCTCACTCGACAGAACATAGAGGAAAGTTTGATTAGATTTATGAATACCCCAGCAATTGTGCCAAATCCAAACATGGCGTTCTTTGAATCACTGAGACCAGCGTTAGATGATTTTACTGTCGATCAACAACTTCAATTTCAGACAGAAGTTTTAAATATAGTCAAAACAATAAGAGAACAAACACCACGTTCTCATTCATCAGCTTACCCTCCTCACCAACCTCCCCACGATTTTCATTACCACAATATGGCTTCTTCTTATCACAACCCGGTGCCATATTATTCCTCTGCCCCCACCTACTATTCATCTGCTACAGTTCCTCAGAATATCTACTCCCGACCATCAGCTCCCCAAAGCTCTGAAACCCCACCACGATCTTCAGCTCCCCAGAGCTATGAACTTCCAGGACGATCTCCGGCTCCCCAAAGCTATGAACTTCCAGGACGATCTCCGGCTCCCCAAAGCTATGAACTTCCAGGACGATCTCCGGCTCCCCAAAGTTATGAACTCCCAGGACGATATTCAACTCCACCAAACATTCAATCCCAAAGTGAACAAAATGCGCTTTCGCCAAATGATAGCGAAGAATCATTGGAGATTTTTCCATTAAAGTGACATTTTAACTTTTTTTTTTTAATAATTTTATACATAATTTATCACTTAAATATTTTTATAAGTTAAGTTTCCTTTTTTTGTAATTATATGTACTTTTAATTGAAAATAAAAATTTAATTTAAACAACTCGTCTTTGTCATTTTTGCTATTTTTCCTTAGAAATTATGTCCTGATTGGAAAAAAAATAAAACAGGAAATTTGGTTGAATAGGAAAAGAGCAATGGAGTTTTTGCCATAAGGCGTTGACACATTTTGCTCCATTATATTTTGTAAAATTACAGTTATTCTTTCAAGCAAACTGAATAGAAGGGAAGACCAAACTTGTAAAAGGAAACAATACATTGTTTTGTGGGTTAGTGACTTTGGAATTAAACCTTTATTTACCTGCTATTAAACTTTTATTGCAGAGGGGAAAATCCTAAGTTATGTTGACTGGTTGTTGTTTGGACAACAAGGAAAATAATTAAACAGGTAACAAAGAATTTTTAAATTTATTTCTAAACAAATTTTTATAACTTTCATGAGGTTATTATTGGGAATTTCATTTTTATGAAAGATCCAGTAGGTACGAAATTGTTATTATCAGTACTTTGAATCAAGGTAAGTGAGTGAATAGCGATATGTGTACATGAAGGAAACTTACTAGTATCCCTTTTAGTAAAAACAATTGTTAAGGTAACCCTCTTATTTTTGTAGATGATTAAAAAAATAAATAAAATAAATAGAAATAATTTGTGAGAAAAAAATAAAATAATCAAGATAAAATACCCTCCCCTTTTTTTTTGTATATTTTTTTTTTGGGAGTATGCTCTATTTGTTAGTTTCACGTAGTATACTGGCGGAATACTATGCCATTAGATTCTGAGAAAATCAGATTAGAGAAACGCGTAGAACAAGAAAATAACACTGGTTGGAACAGCTAAACATTTTTTTTCATTATTCAGTTAAATAGCATAATTCCTAAAATAATATGTAAACCAGGGGAGGGGGTAATTTGCCTCACCCTGTACAGAAAGCATTGAAAAATAATAGTTTTAATAAAGCCCTTTGCTGTTCACTAGGAATGAAATAATTTTTCACTTATCTCAATGTTACAGCAAATTTTTCAATCGGGTCAATAGCGATTCTCATGTTCGTATCCTGACAGCATATCTTGTCTCCAAATATTCCAGCGAGCTCTTCAAATGAGTGTTTGCTCATTCGGAAGTAATTAAAGAACTTCGATTCATCATTACTCAAGTCTTCATATAACAATGAAAATGTCCCTTTCAATAACCTTGAGCTCACCAGTGGATGGACCCAATAATTTATTTTCCTATACTTTAGATATCTATACACTAAGTGCGAAAAAACAACTATTTTTCTCGCGTACAGTTCCATAGCTGGACTCCTACTGTTTAAATTCCATCATTATGGCTGATATGTGACGTAAATTTCACGGAACAGCCAAAACCGCAACGGATTCGCATGTCGTGTGAGTTGAAGGCTGCGGCGCCGCTGCGGTACCGCAATGGCACCACACCGCTCGTGTGCATCGAGCCTAGGTGTGACCATCTTTGCTGAATGGATGACTGCTGCATCCCCAAACAACTCTGGAATTTTAAGCTGAGGGGACGGAGAGGTGTGGGACGTCCGAAGAAGTGCTGGCGTGACCAGCTCTAATCTTTTTGCCTATTTGAGACCGGAACAGACCGTCCTTGGTTTAATCCGTGAAGATGATGATAAAGAGAGTAACATTTGACAAAATACTCAGTACAATAATGGGAATAGTTTTGAATGATTGTAAAACACACACACACACACAATCACACAAACATTGACAGAGAGAGGGGCAGAAGGGAGAAGGGAGAGTGTCATGCATGTAGGGGGAGGAGGTCTGAGGTACAGAGGACATATTATCATGTCACTTTCTTATCCTTTTAGGCCATGTCTAAATATTATTTATAATAATTAATTCTGTGTAGTACACAAATATTAGGATATGAATGATTCTAATACTTACTTGTCCCCTGCACTTATATTGACCCCTTTCACAATTCTGTACACACTCATTGTGCACATTGTACGCACATGTGCAATGTTGTATTCATGTCCGTACATAATGTTATGCGTTGTTCTGTTATAGGATAATCAAGAGCTTCGTTCTAAACTATTGAGATTGGAAAACCAGCTGGAAGAACATCAAAACCAGCAGGAAGAAAAAAATAAGGAAATTATGAATTTAAAATTTATAATAAGCCAGATGGATCACAATGTTAGGTCACTTAAGCTTAGTTTGGACAGTAAGTAGATTGCTACTTTGTGCTTTTAGAAACATTTTAGTTATACAAGTTTTAAAGTTTGATGTTTGAGTATATGAATAAAAAAATCCCTGAAATATTTTAAAATCATGTTATTTGGTACCAAGTCATGCTGATTTAATAATACAGTAGACTCCCTCTCGTCCGGCCTCGGTTGGATCGGCCGTCGGATGGTTCTGCCAGCCATACGGTGAGTCACACAGTTTAGACAAGCCTCCAGTGACAGGCCCCAACTTGTTAAATGGAAAATATATGTACAGAAGCTCAGTTGACTCATGGTTTTGTTCATGTGTGGATGTATGTCTTATGTTGTGAGTTCTGTGTATATAGTCTGTATAAATATATCTGTGTATATAGTAATACTGTATGGATCTGTGTAAATAAAAACGTTTTCCGATATGAGTGCGAAACGAAAACACACGTTCGTGACTATGGACCAGAAATTACAAGTCCTTCAGCGTCTCGATAAGGGCAAATCGGTCCAGCGTATTTGCCAAGAGTTTAATGTAGGCAAGAGTACTGTTAATGACTGACGCCGAAACAAAATCGATTGAGACTTTCTGCACTCAAATTGAAACTGAAAAAGTGCTTTCGACGCGATGCACTTAACAAAAACCAAATAATGAATTAGTAGACGATGCTGTGTTGTTATGGTTTATGCAGGAACGCCGAAGAGGCACTCCGATAAGTGTACCAATTTTAAAAGAAAAAGCAGTTATCCTACACTCAAAACTTCAAGATGCCAGTACATTCTCGGCAAGTGAAGGTTGGCTAACACGCTGGGAAAAGTGTCATGGAGTTCATTTCATTGGCGGTTGTGGTGAAAAATTGTCGGCGAACCCATCAGCAGCTAGCGATTTTTCAAAAAAACTGACATCATTGCTAGTGAAAATCTTAGTCCAGAACAAGTCTATAATATTGATGAGACGGGGCTGAATTTTAAACTCTTGCCCAAGAAAACGTTTGCTACGGCTAAGGAAACTTCAGCCCTAGGATTTAAAGCCAGTAAAGAGAGAATCACGGTGTCTTTGTGTTCAAATGCCTCAGGGTCCCACAAGCTGCCTTTGTTTGTAATCGGAAAATCAGCAAAACCCAGAGCTTTTAAGAATTTAAACATGTCATCCCTTCCAGTGTTCTACAGAGCACAAAAATCAGCCTGGATGAATTCGTATCTGTTTAAGGAGTGGTTCAAAAGCGAATTTGTTCCCAAAGTGAAACATCATTTGACAAGTTTGAAGTTACCAGTTAAAGCACTTTTAGTGCTAGACAATGCACCTACCCATCCGCAAGAACTTGAATGTGAAGGTTACAGTGATATAAAATTATTATTCCTGCCACCTAACGTCATAAGTCTTACAAAACCAATGGACCAAGGGGTCATCGAGTCTTTTAAGAGAAGGTACAGTAGAGTCCCGGTTATCCGCCATAAACGGGCTGGCGGAAGGGCGGATAAGCTGGAATGGCGGATAATAGGGAGAGTTAAATAAAACACAAATTTATCATAAAATTACGTTGTAATTTTGTAAATGTAATTAATAAACATCACGTTTTACAACAAATCAATAGAGAAAACAATACAGTACTGTACAATTATATTACAAAATTATAGTAAAACATTTTAGAGAACAAGCAACAATATTAAAGTTATACACTTACAAAAAAAGAGAAAACAATTACGTCTACTTTAGTACTTCACGCTTCAAGTTTAAGAATTCAGTAAATTTTAACAAGAAAAATTTACTAAAAATAAATATAGAATCAGACTAATGTGTACGTAATAAAATTGACTTACACTGTCAGAAATGTTGGAAGTGAGAGTTCAGTTCATGATGAGTGAAAAAAATTAGTGATCTTCGACTGCCTCCCTGATGATTCCCGCTTCTTTGCTACCAAGTCTCGCCATCTTTGGAGCATCATTATGTCGACAACCCTGGCTTCCTCTTGCTGCTCAACGTTCTGAATGGCTGCTTCAAGAGCTTTAACCCCTTCTTTGTGTGTGATCTTTTGGGGCTCAACAGTTTCATAGTCTTGATATTCAACAACATCATCGCTATTAACAAGTGTTACAATTTCTTCGTCAGTTATTTCATATTGGTCGTCTCCTGAAAGCCAATTCCTTATGTCATCCAACGATGTATCCTCACATCCAGGGATACGTTGCACCAAGGGCAAAATACTTTCATGAAGTTCATCCAGCATGCTTTCAGCCATATTTTCGTCCTCGCCCAACAGCTTATGCCACGACTTCGCAATTGTTTGTACTCCGACGTCGGCCCAGGCCCTTGCGACCCAATAAGCGACATCCTTCAAATTTATACTTTTCAACTTCTTAATCAAGTTTTGCCCCTCTTCAATTTCTTGTATGACTGTTGACAGAAGCTTTCTTCGATAGTTTCGTTTAAGTGTTTCCAAAACACCCTGGTCCATAGGGTAACAAATGGCAGTCACATTTGGTGGCAAAAACATAGCCTTTATGTCCCCATCTCTAAGTTCGTCTGGATCAGGGTGAGTTAGGGCATTGTCTAGCAGTAAAACTGCTTTTCTGGGTAGGTTGTTGGCTTTTAAAAACTTCTCTGTAGAAGGAACAAACTCTTTAAAAAACCATTCCTTAAAAATTTCACTAATCATCCATGCACTTTTTTGATTGAAATATTTTACTGGAAGAGCATGTTTTGAAATGGTTTTAAAAGCCCTAGGGTTTTTGGACTTTCCAATCATTGCCAGGTCCATTTTATGGTTTGCTGTGGCATTACTGCATGCTAAAATAGTCACTCTCTTTACTACGTTTATAGCCAGGGGCTGCAGCTTCAGTTCTAGCTGCAAGGCTCTTACTCGGTAACATTTTGAAATTAAGGCCTGTTTCATCACAGTTAAATACTTGATCTCCTGTTAAGCTTTCAGTTTCAACAAAGTCTTGAAATTTTTTCTTAAACTGCTCCATTTCTTGAAAGTTTGATGACAGTTTCTCGCCGCAAATATTCAACTGACGGATTCCATAACGCTTCTTCCATCTATCAAGCCAGCCAACGCTTGCTGTAAAATCTGCATCACCTTCGTTAAATTCTTTTTGAAACTGCAACGCCTTTTCTTTTAAGATAGGTCCCGAAATAGGCACCCCTTTCTCCCTGAACTGTGTAAACCAAATGTACAACGCTTCGCTAACTTTTTCATAATCACTATTTTTCATAGTTTTTCTATCTTTAAAAGCAGTCTCAGTAACTCGTGAGGAACACCATTTTTCTAATTCTAATCGTCTCTTCTTCTAGTCTCCAACTGTGCGATGACCGACGCCGTAGTGGTCAGCCACCTTCTGCAGCGTTTCCCCTTTATCCAGTCTTTTTAATGCCTCAGGCTTGTCTTTTATTGATAAAACAATTTTCTTCCTTTTCGTAGCCATAATCGCAACACTATTAACAAGACTACACTACGACACTTTCACCAAAACTGCACTATTCACTCACGGACACACCGCGTAAAAATAGCCTCACTGCTCACTACAGCACACAACAAGAAACTGCAGTCTACTAAGCGATAGCGTTGGATGTTGGGGGTGGGGTGGGGTGAATGACACGAGTCACAGCTAGGCTATAATAGGCGATGGGCAGTAGGCCAAATTCCTGCGGTACAGTCAGGAGCAATCACAAAGAGAGCACGTACACTCACGCCCGCAAACTATTGGCACACTATTTTCGTTGCAGTAATTAAAGAAAATATTTTTTATGTTTACGTTTTTTTACGCCGCTTGGGTGGCGGATAACACGGAACGGCGGATAATCGAAGGGCGGATAACCGAGAATCTACTGTACCGCAGAAAGCTTCTTTTGGAAATTCTAGGTAAACTGGACAATGAAGGCAGCACAGGTCTCATTCCGGCCTTAAAGATAATCAACATGAAAGACATGATCTATATGGTAGCTAAGGCATACGATGAAATGCCATTGTCTACATTTACAAAGTCTTGGAGAAAAGCATGGCCAAATTGTTTTCTTCTCATTGAAAAGAATAAAGAGGACAACCCTAAAGCAGATGAATCAAATCTTCAGGGTTTTGAACCAGATGACAACGAATCTCTGTTAAAAGATCTACAACGATTGCCTCACTCTGATGATCTTGTACAACAAGACGTTGCAGAATGGATTGCTGGTCAAGATGAGGAGCTTCAAAATGAGATCTTAAACGATGATGAAATTGTGCAAGCTGTCATTTGCCAAGAAGATGAAGAAGAAGAAGTCAGTGACGAAGAGGGAAATGTCGAGGAGAAAATGAGCCACGCTGAGGGAAGAGCAGCCCTGGAATTAGCAACGACGTACATCGAGCAACAAAGAGAGGCAACTGCAGTTGATGTTATGTTCATCAAGAAATGGCGTGATTTCGCATTCAACAAAACAGTTTAACAAAAAAAAGCAGAAGATAACTGATTTCTTTTAATTTTTATTTCGAGTTTTACTTTCTGTAGTGACACTTTTAATGTTCACGTGTTTTTCATATTCTATAAAGAGTTGTGTTATTTTTGGCAAATACGTACAGTAATATCTGTGCGATTTGTAGTAATTTTCCTTCTTTGTTTTTTTACTTGCTACCCTGGAGTAAGGGTGAGTAATTATAATTATTAGTAATTTATATATACTGTATTGGGTCATTTATCGTATGGATCATTCATTAAAGAGCATTATTTCATCATTATAGCGTATTTTCGGTTTGTCCGGCCATTTTGAAATCCGGCCTAGGGTCTGGTCCCGAGGTGGCCGGACGAGAGGGAGTCTACTGTAATATAAATCTTTATAATAATGTCTTTGTTGTAATGCATGGTATTTTATCCATTAATGCCTCTTCCAGTAGTGCTTAATAATTAGTGCTACAGGAAATAATGATTGTTCTTGTATTTCACAATAATATCCTACTACAACACAAGTTAGGGGGTTCTGTTGTTAGTTCCCACTGTTAAAGGTTCTGTTGCATTTCCGACCCACTGTTATGACAGTCTCACAGATCGTCATATGGTACGGTGGAAATAAAGTACAAACACAAATGACAAGATACTCTGCCAACAGGATATTCTTAAATTTATTCAAGTTAAATTTGTCCACATGCAATAATAATGTCAACTATTAAGAATTATGCACTAATTCTTCTTCTGCTGCGCAACAACCCATTACTGAGTCAAGACCTCCTTTAACAGCCTCCACCAGTTGTCCCAGTCAAGTGCAGACAACTGACTGGGTGAGAAACTGATAGGTTTCTGCACATAAAAATTTCACAGATGGGATATGTGAATTCTCCAATCCAACCCCCAACCTGGAGGACCAGGAACTTTGATTTCGAGGTGCTCTTCCCCTAGAAAGTTGCAGCCGTTGGGTTACTATAGCTCATCCGACTCCACACTAGATGCATATCCTACCAGGCCAGGACCCAGGATATCCCAGACTGCCCTGGCTGAACCCCCATCTCTCGTTTGCTTACCGATCCACTCTGCTGAAGGAATTGGTTACCACAACCTTGGAGTTGATTGGTCAGCGTAACAGGGTCCACCGACGTGTAGGTGACAGTGGAGTTGGGGTGGAGAGGCTGGTGCATTTATCTTCTATAAAAGTATAAGTTCGGGTCACACCCCTTTGGATTTCTATGCACTAATTATAATACAGTAATCACTTTCCACAACAACCACTTGATCCGAACTGAATAAATTGCCAACTGTAACTCACTAAGCCAGCCACTGTTGCTTATATATAGCCTACAGATGTTCCAGAATAATGTTTCATTACTTTGGCGGTGTGCCAGCATAATTTGTATAATTAACAAGCACTCGAACTGTGTAGAGGGTACTTTTACTGCACAGCCTTGACACAAACACTGCACCTGCTCGACTAGCTGAGAAATGTGTGGAAGGACACTCTCAACTCTGTAATTGTTGCAGAACCATGTAGCCACTATGTAACCATGTGTTTCTGTTATTCACTCAAGCATAAGTTTCGTTACTGCATTGACATTTGACATTTCAACCAGTCCATATGGCTGAAAGCCGTCTTACCTTTCTGTAACCTAACATTTTTACAAACTTTACAATTTTCGTCTAATTCGACAAGGTTTATGTACTGTAAAAATTTACAGCTGTACAATATTTATACAAAAACACTTTTGTTTACAATTTTATTACATACATATATATGATGTACCATTACAAACTATACAGAATTTGTTCAGTTAAAGGCACTTCTGTCTTGTTTCACTAGGTTGATGTGTGTGTTGGTTGTTTTTTTATATTGAAAGTAATATAAATAAATAGTGGTGAGATGTGGGCATGAGACACCTATACGACAATTACTACAGCTACGGCTTTGCCAGCTGA
Source organism: Magicicada septendecula (assembly GCA_034769895.1). Lineage (NCBI taxonomy): Eukaryota > Metazoa > Arthropoda > Insecta > Hemiptera > Cicadidae > Magicicada > Magicicada septendecula. The sequence continues at coordinate 407,786,579 of CM068375.1, forward strand.
TAGTCATTACCTCATTTTGCTTTTTTGCAGATTGGTAAAAGGTGTTAGCACAATTTTCAGATATTGTTTTCGTATTCAGATGGTAACACTATTATAGGTGATAATTATTATTATTTTTTTTTACAGCATGTGGAATGGGTCTAAATTTATTTACATATTATTGTGTAATTTCATAAATTCTATAACATGTAAAGATGAGGCCCCTTTGAGGTGACACGAGAGCCAGTAAATATGAGCCAGTAAATTTCCATAACCTTATATGGTTATAACGAAAATCTATTTATAGCCAGTGACCAACACATTAAGTATTTGTTGACGAAAAACAACTCGCAACGAGGTTGAAGAGGTGAACCTCAACTCAACGGAACGTTGTAATATTGAAGACGAGACGTACGGCAGGGAGCGGGGTGAACCAGTTTTGAGACACCCCAAACGGGAAATTTGTAACACTGAACGTCAGTCAACATTCATCTTTCGCTGTTGCAATGTTTCGTGTTAATTAGTTGTTAATTTTAATATTATTGTTTAATTCTGTAAGGTATAATCTAGGAATTCGTTTAGTGTACTTTGGCAGAGAACGGTGTGCAAATACAAATAACGATACACAAATCAAGTAAATATAACATTATTTATTTGTTATAGCAAATACAAATCATAATGCGCCATATGCAATGTTACTCAATAGTTAAGTAATTTACATTTGTCCCTATAATGGCATAAAATTTATAAAGAACAATATGCAAATACGATTAACACCATGCGTGTTTATAGTGAAACGGAACATTAGTTATGTTCTCTTGAAAACATAGAAAAGATTACGAACACACTTGTGTCGCCTTAAAGCATAAAACTGGTTATTAATAAACTACGTATCAAATTTCGCAAACTCAACACTTCTTTTTAGGCCTATGTTTCTTTACATTCGCTCAAATACGCACACTTTCATACTTTTTGATTTTATTTTATTGAGCTCAATTTAAAATATTGCCAGTACTTAATTATATTTACGTTCCTTTAATGGTGCGTAGGGTTTCATCACATGGGACTTTTCCTGGTGGCGTGCACTGTTTTGTTGTTTTCACTTTTACGTTTTTACGGCCGAAACTGTCACTCCAAATTTTTACTGATCACTGATTATTTACATGATTTATATTTTTACGTTCTAATACTAGTTAGAATTTCACATTGTTTGATTTGCGTTTTATGCTGTTTATGCGGGCGAGCCGACTTCTGCTGTTCACAGCGCAACAGATGGATGACGACTGAGTTTTGTATTACTAAACTTTCCGTGTGGTGCGTCACACACTGTCTCACCCTGCTCCCCACCACACATCTCGCCTATAGATTTATAATATTCTGCTGGGTTGCGTCTCACCACTACAATTTGTAATTTCCTGTTATTCGTCAACAACATTTTGGTGGAATGAATCACTGGCTATAAATAGATTTTCTATTAAATTAATAATTCAATCATGACCATATAAGGCCATGAAACTTACTGACTCATTTACTGCAACTTTGTGTCGCCTCAAAGGGGCCTCATCTTTACAAGTTATAAAACTTACGAAATTACACAATAATAATTAAATAAATTTGGACCCATTACAATACCACCCCCCCAATGAGAGGATTTATGCCAAAGCATAAAAGCTCTCATTGACATTCATACCTTCTAAAGGGATCAGCCCAGATATGTCGCCACAACCCCCCTTACGTTTTATTCAAAATGGTAGTCAACTTACCCCTGGTACAGCAACTGCGACCGTACCTGAATGGCCTTACTGGACTTCTCTTTCGAGATCCCAACACCGCAAGGCCAGACTGGCACTTGATGCTCCTGCTCTGACACGCAGGCCAGCACAGGACCGCTGCCACAGCATCACCAGACACTCCCTAACACATATCCCTGACATATCCCTAACTGATCTGGTTCCCCTTAGCTGTGTTGGTTTGCCGTAAGAAGTACTAAGTTTTTTTTTCATATGGATAAATACTTAGTCTAAGTATAATACATTATAAGAATTACCTAGCAACATTCTGTATAACCTTCTCTAGTTAACTCTTACCCCAAAATTCAACATGATCGCTCTGATTCCTATCAAATTTAAATAAACATTTCCATTACAACATATATATATCCCTTCCATTATAAATATTCAATTCACACTTCAAAAGTAACAAACTCCTTTTATAGAGTAAAACACATTAAATCAACTACATAAGAACGAATTACTTACTTAACAATCGGTAAGTATCTTCATATTACTCTTTATTATAGTCAAATAAAGTACTCCTCGTCAACACAACATCCTTCATTTGTTTACATCAGAAAATTAATTACATACTCTGCGTTATTGATGTAACTCATTTTAATCTTTAATATTTTGTTACTAACAGCCTAGTAACCACCTTCTCCATCATCACATATTTTATTAATTTATTAAATAATGAATTTATTTTAAGTTCCTCCTTCCACACACACTATTACCCCCCTGGGCTGTAGCGCCCAGTTGCTTCCACAAGGACTGAAATTAGGGAGGAATTTTGTCGTCTCCTGTCCTTGTTTCGGCGTTACATTTTAAAATTCAGGTATCATAATACCTGATTATGTAGTTACAACCTTAAGACGGGTCTATCACCCTTTTTACTGTTCCTACACAAACAAGGTGATAGCCGCTGTTCCATAGTTCTGGGGATTTCCCCTGAGTCACCCCCCCCCCGTTAATTTCAAGTTCACACCAATTTTCAAGGCAACCAACCATGGTCAGTTTTACAATTTCTGTCCACAGCTGGCTGTCGTCCAAAACCACGATTAGTGCTGGTGAAACAGTAATCGCCCGAAAATAAACAATTCATCTTTAAATTGGCATATAAAATCATAGACATTACACTTTAATTTCAGTTGACCTTTTTTCTAATCAATTATCAATTATTTAGCATTCACTACACCATTAAATTCTCCAAAAAAATTTTAAACTTGTTATCTTGTCATTCGCATGTTTTACACTTCATCATTATATACACTGTACGATAAAATTCACATATAATATAATATTATATAAGGTTGTACAGTGTATTTTATGCCCTATTTATGCCTCTGATGATGGTAACATGCTTTGATGTTGCCCATCAACACTTACCGCTATCTACAGTGACACATGCCGCCACTGCAATAGCCTAACTTATTACTAACCTTAAACCGTTCTTCATTATGAATACCACATACCACAACTTATTCTCTCTTCTATTGACACTAACAACCCCCCCCCCCCAAAATCACCCATTAATCTTACACAATAACATAATATAACATAATAAACATTAACCTTGAGCATTTTTTGCTACATTTAACAAAACAATTCACCTTTAAATAATTTGTATAGAAAATTATAAACATTACAACTTGAACTTTCTATTAACTCTTTTTATATCAACCTTTAATTATTCATCATTTATTGTACCATTGGATTCTCCAGAAATTCAAATTTATTATCAACATTCATTTTACATAACAGTTTATATATTAAACATTATCACCTCAAAATAAACAATTCATCTTTAAATTGGCATATAAAATCATAGACATTACACTTTAATTTCAATTGACCTTTTTTCTAATCAATTATCAATTATTTAGCATTCACTACACCATTAAATTCTCCAAAAAAATTTTAAACTTGTTGTTAACATTCATCTTGTACAATATTTCATTTAATATCAACACAAAAGTATACAATACACATTATTATTTGTTATCATTTACCACAAATCATTTCATAAAACAGTCCAATTTAAAACCAAACTACTTACATATTTAAACGTTCATAAACATTAATTGTGTACTACCCATCATCGTATAATAACGTGGTCTTATGTCTATACAGTTCATTTTTTAGCAAATTCATTATATCATCTCTATTAATATAAAGATTATCCAAATTTTTATATTCTTCCACAATACCAACAGGATTATTACATGTTATTAAATCATATAATTTATTATCACCGAGTATAGTCCAGTCACCTTTAGTATGATGTGTCATAATTATGTCAATTACAATTTCATCATTATAATTATCTACTGTTGTACCAGTCTCATCGCAAGGTAAGTAATCAATATCATCAACCTTACCATCATTTGCTGTACTAACTATTTCACAAGGTAAGTACTTATTATCACTAATTCTTTCCGTATCTAACCTCTTTATTAATTCGTCATAACCTCTACTAACCCCAAATAATTCTATCTTCCTATCAAAATACCTTTTATCATAACACCGTTTCATACTTTTTCTATCATTCCGTACAGAGGGTATTAAATCATAACAACGCCTACTGAAAATTAAGGGACTACTTGAAAACACATTGGTTTCCTGTAAGGTATTTTTACTCTTCAAAAACATTTGTAACCATCTTGGTTTACAATAAAACTGGGGAAAATCTACCCTCTGCCCTATACAGTGGAACTTGGTTATTACGGCCTCGGCTGTTACGTCAACTCGGGTGTAGCGTTATTTTGTCATAAGTCCGGTCAAACTGATATCTTTAACATTATCAAAATTCCCGGTTTTAACGTCACTAAATATTGTACTACTCTGTTATAGCGTCAAAAATTTCTCAGATATTTTACTCTAAATTTCATATAAACATACATGTGCGCGCGCGCTACGCCCATGGCTACAGACATACATTGTATGCAAGCGATAAGCACTGTAACAGGACTGCCGGCGCCAGCGCCAGATGGAGAAAAAATTAAAAAAATTAGGAAATGTGAACATGGTGATGTGGATGCAGCATTATTGAAATGGTTCAAACAGTGTTGATGTTCAGATACTCCTGTGAGTGGACCAATTCTGAAAGAGAAAGGTACAGAATTCGGAAAATTGTTTGGTATTGATTTTACATGCTCCAATGGATGGCTAGATCAATTTAAGGCCCGACACTCGATTTCCTTTGCAAACATTTGTGGTGAGGCAAAATGCGTAGATCTGAACGTTACAGGCGATTGGGTGCGTAACACTTGGCCACAAATTAGACGATCATATAAAGATGAAGACATCTGTAATGGAGATGAAGCCGGAATTTTTTATAAATGAACTCCAGATAAGACTTTCAAATTTAAAAATGAAAAGTGTGTTGGTGGGAAGCTCTCTAAACAAAGAGTTACAGTTTTTGTTTGTGCGAACATGACGGGAACAGAAAAAAGGAAACTTTTAGTTATCGGGAAAAGTTTGCATCCTAGATGTTTTAAAAACATTAAAAAACTTCCTGTAAGTTACACTGCCAACAAAAATGCGTGGATGACTTCTAGTATTTTTGAAGATGAACTAAGAAAGTGCGATAAAGAACTGTCATCGAAAAACAGAAAAATTCTACTTCTAGTTAACAACTGTGCAGCCCATCCAAAGTTAAATTTGACAAACATTAATCTGGTCTTCTTACCGGCCAACTGTACGAGTGTCCTGCAACCTACGGACCAAGGCGTCATTAGAAGCCTAAAGTGTCACTACCGCAAGCAACTTTAAAAAAAAATTATTTTCTGTATGGACACGGCGCAACCTGCCACAATTTCACTCTTAGATGCAATACAATTCCTAGACGACTCTTGGAAGAGTGTAACACAGAAGACGATAGCAAAATGCTTTAGTAAAGCACAACTCGCACATGAAAATTTACCCGATGATGACGAAGACGACGACTTGCCACTCTCGGAGTGGATTAAGAAATTCGACGTAAATGAATTTGGAAATGAATTTGATTCCTATGCATCAGTGGATGACCAAGTAGAAACATTCCAAGTGTTGAGTGACGCAGAAATTATCGTGGAAGTAAAAAACATAGAAGCAGAAGATAGTGTTGAAGAAGATGCTGAGCAAGAGGAGGATGCCAACATCGTTTGTACGACAGTACAGGAAGCAATGAGAGCCGCCAAAACTCTTTCACGATTTTACTGCTTTAGATAGACGTCTGACGACACGTTCAATGCAGCGCAGCATCTCCACAGCACAACAGAAAGAATTTATTTTTCAGAAAGGAGCGTTCAAAAGAAAATTATGGATTACTTTCGACAGTAAGCCTAAATGTAAGTTACATGTACTTTCTTTTTGATCTTTTAAAATATTCTTCATGCTGTTTGTATAAATGAAATGCAGATTGTAAACTTTAGAATAAATCAGAATGATCACTGTTGCACACCACTATATAAAACTTATACCGATTAGCGCTTTCAAGCTTCACAGCTCATCGTCAGATCGGGAATAGACACGAAATATGTGAAACCCAACCCTTCACCCCTCTCCCCCACCCTGCTCATCCACAACAAACTAAAAATTAATGACACTTCCCCACCCCCTAAACTCTGTCTCACCATCTGTACAGTTACATATTTTTCTAGTAAATTCCTTGTGTTTCAGTGTGTGTGTGTGTGTGTGTGTGTGTGTGTGCGCGTGTGTGCACTCTACGGCTTAATCAATAGATATAATAGGGAATTATATGACAGACACATAGAATTATTAAGAATATACTCGTATGTAGAGTTAGAAGAAATATTATATAATTTTGGTTTGGGGTACGTAGAAAAGAAATTGGAAAATAAAAATTAAAAAATGGTAGTTAAGTTAAATAAATTAATAAGAAAGAACGAAGTAAAAAAGGAACACCTCTCTAAGAATAACTATGAAAAAAGAGTAATAAACCTTACAGAGGTAAATTTCAATACGGAAGAAAAAGAAATGTTAGTGAAAGGCTTAAAATACGCACCGCCACCAGAATTAAATCAAGAAAAAACGATTGTTGAATGCGAAAGCATAATACAAAAACTAGGAAATGAAAATGATAAAAAAAGAATAAGGTGGGAAGTAGGGAATGTAGTAGATAAAATATTTAAGAAAAGTTTGTATAATTCAAAGAATGAACAAAAAATCAAAGCAACTGTAACTAAACTAAAGAATAAAATAAAGAAGAATGATATTATAGTTACGAAGGCGGATAAAGGAAATACAATGGTACTAATGAGAAAGGAAGAATACATAAAGAAAACGGAAGAATTTATAAGGGAAGGACCATACGAGGAAATAAAGTATGATTATACAAGTAAGTACCAGTCAAGGATAAAACAAATGATGAAACAGATAACATTTATAGAAGAAAATAAGAAAAAGTATTTATTGGAAAGTAATCCAACAGCACCAACTTTTAAAAGTCAGGTTAAGATACATAAAGAAGGAAAACCAATTAGACCGATTGTTTCTTTTATTAATGCACCTATTTATAAATTATCAAAGGAAGTTAGCAGAGTACTGAAAGAGAAATATGAATTTGGGACAAAATACAACATAGAGAATAATGTAAAATTGATAGAAAAATTAGAAAATATTAGCATTAATGTAAATACAAAATTGATATCACTGGATGTTAAGGACATGTTTACTAATATCACAGTAAATAAAGTTATTAAGTTAATAAACGATAATAATATGGGAGAATACAGGTATAAAAAGCAGTTGATGAAAGTAATTAAAGAATGTGTAAATCAGAACTATTTTAGGTTTAATAACAAGTTTTATATACAGAAAAAAGGTTTACCTATGGGGTCTTCATTATCCCCTATTCTTGCTGAAATATATATGAATGATTTTGAAAAGCAATTAATAACTTCCACTAAGTATAAAGACAATATAAAATTATGGTCTAGATACGTTGATGATGTATTAGTAATTTGGGAAGGAAGCATAGAAGAAGTGCATGAGTTTATAAAGGAGGTAAATAATAAGGATAAAAACTTACAATTTAAGGAAGAGATAGGAGGTAAGCAAATAAATTACTTAGATTTAAACATAGAAATTAAAGATAATGAGAAACTACAGTTTGGGATATTTAGGAAAGAGTTGTATTCTGATATAATTATACCAAGAGAGTCTTACCACCCATACAGATATAAAATGGCGGCAATCAATTCCTTTTGTTACAGAGCTCAGAAGTGTTTAAAAGAGACCGAATCAAAAGATAAGGAGTTAAAAACGATAAAGGGAATTGTAAGGAATAATAATTATAGCACCAACATAGTGGATAAAGTTATGAAAAGGGTCAACATACAAAAAGCTAAAATAGAACCAGAACAAAAGAATTATGCAGGGTCATTGACATACACAGGTTCACATACTAGAAAAATTATAAAATGTTTTAATAAATATGGAGTAGATATAGCTATTAAAAAATGTAACGGTATTTGATAAGATAAGGAATAAGAATATAGAAAAAATTCCAGTATACAGAAAAGCGGAATTTATAAATTAAAATGTAAAGACTGCAACAAAGTGTACCTAGGGGAGACAGGACGAAAATTCGTATGCAGGTTGTCTGACCACAAACGTGGAGAAGGTAATAGAACAACCAATTCGTTATATGCAAGACATTTCATAGAAGACAACCACAAGTTTGTTAATCCTTTGGAAGAATACGAAATTGTAAAAGTAGTAAATAACACAGTTGAAAGGAAGCTTAGAGAGGAGTTAGAAATATTGAAAGAAAGAGATAAAGGGTTAGACAATTTAATTAATATTAAAATTAAATTTGATAATGAAGAAATATTTTATAACATGATTAAGAAGTAAATGAGAGAGGGCAGATAGATAAGATTAAGAATTATATTTCATAGTACTAATTGGTTGTTTTTAAGGGTGTGTGACTGACCCACGTGTGTGGATAGGAAGAGGGTAGTTTAAAAGGATGCACACACACACACACACACACACACACACACACACACACACACACACACACACACACACACACACACACACACACACACACACACACACACACACACACACACACACACACACACACACACACACACACACACACACACACACACACACACACACACACACACACACACACACACACACACACACACACACACACACACACACACACACACACACACACACACACACACACACAAGGAATTTACTAGACAAATATGTAACTGTACAGATGGTGAGACAGAGTTTAGGGGGTGGGAAGGGTCATTAATTTTAGTTTGTTGTGGGTGAGCAAGGTGGGGGAGAGGGGTGAAGGGTTGGGTTTCACATATTTCCTGTCTATTCCCAATCTGACGATGAGCTGTGAAGCTTGAAAGCGCTAATCGGAATAAGTTTTATATAGTGGTGTGCAACAGTGATCATTCTGATTGTGATTTCAACCACTAACACAAATTTCTTCATTAAACGTTTAGAATAAATATCACGAATAATGTTAATAATGCAAAGATCTTTTTTTTTATTTCTCCTTCCTTACTAGTGACTAAAAAGGGTCTTTTATAAAGACTCTTTTATAACGTCACTCGGACATAACGTCATTATTTTTTTGGTCCCTTCAATGACGTTATAACCAAGTTCCACTGTATTCACAAAATCATTCTCTTCATATTCTCTCTCTGACTTATAAATACTGATTTCTACTCTTTCACTCTCTCTCCCTGTTTCTGTATTATCATGATCGCTATTCATTTTCATTGTATTGCTTTTATATATCTCGTTTTCCATTATCTTACCACTACTGGTTAATTTATTTTTACAACTAACACCTACCTCGTTAATGATCCCTTCGTAATTATTCGTTATTTTACTATTGACACCCTGGTCATCTGTTATTTTGTCATTTTCTTTTTCGTTACACTCACCCATGTCATTAGTTTTGACACCACTACACTCACTTATTTGGTTTAATTCATTCTCACTTATACTTTTAAATTGATTGTTCATACTTTGATTACGCATTTTTGTCTCGTTTTTTATGTTTAGAACTTTGTTATTCATTTCTACTAACCTTTTGTCTCGTTTGTCAAGTCTAATATTCATTTCTCTCATCGCTGACTTGATTGCAGTGTTACGTGCATTTACCGCTGACTTGATTTCAGTTTTAAATTCATGTAAGCTCGTGTTCAAGTTATTATATCCTGACTTAAACTCATCTAAACTTGTGTTTAACTTATTATTTTCTGATTTCATTTCCGTTTTAAATTCATCTAAACTCGTGTTCAACTTATCATTATTTTTATCATTGTTCTTATTTTGCTGTTCAAACTTATTGTTTATCATTTCCATCATCAACGCTAACTGGTTGTATATATTTACCCCGTTATCTCTACTACACCCAGCTACTACAGTTTCATTTACATCTATTTCAACAACATTTTCACTAACAATTTTATTAGTTGTTACCATATGATCTTGAGTAATGTTCAACAATGATTCTATGTCTGCACTTTCATCTAAATTTGTATTTGCGTCTTTCTCTGCCATTTTTCGACTAAATTGTAAATCAACTGTACCGTAAATATTATAAATTGCACTGTCAATTCACAAAGTCACTGTTAAACGGGCGCCATTTGCAATGTTTCGTGTTAATTAGTTATTAATTTTAATATTATTGTTTAATTCTGTAAGGTATAATCCAGGAATTCGTTTAGTGTACTTTGGCAGAGAACGGTGTGCAAATACAAATAATGATACACAAATCAAGTATATATAACATTATTTATTTGTTATAGTAAATACAAATCACAATGCGCCATATGCAATGTTACTCAATAGTTAAGTAATTTACATTTGTCCCTATAATGGCGTCAAATTTATAAAGAACAATGTGCAAATACGATTAACACCATGCGTGTTTATAGTGAAACGGAACATTAGTTATGTTCTCTTGAAAACATAGAAAAGATTACGAACACACTTGTGTCACCTTAAAGCATAAAACTGGTTATTAGTAAACTACGTATCAAATATCGCAAACTCAACACTTCTTTTTAGGCCTATGTTTCTTTACAGTCGCTCAAATACGCACACTTTCATACTTTTAGATTTTGTTTTATTGAGCTCAGTTTAAAATATTGCCAGTATTTAATTATATATACGTTCCTTTAATGGTGCGTAGGGTTTCATCACATGGGACTTTTCCTGGTAGCGTGCACTGTTTTGTTGTTTTCACTTTTACGTTTTTACGGCTGAAACTGTCACTCCAAATTTTTACTGATCACTGATTATTTACATGATTTATATTTTTACGTTCTAATACTAGTTAGAATTTCACATTGTTTGATTTGCGTTTTATGCTGTTTATGCGGGCGAGCCGACTGCTGCTGTTCACAGCGCAACAGTTGGATGACGACTGAGTTTTGTATTACTAAACTTTCCGTGTGGTGCGTCACACACTGTCTCACCCTGCTCCCCACCACACATCTCGCCTATAGATTTATAATATTCTGCTGGGTTGCGTCTCACCACTACAATTTGTAATTTCCTGCTATTCGTCAACAACATTTTGGTGGAATGAATCACTGGCTATAAATAGATTTTCTATTAAATTAATAATTCAATCATGACCATATAAGGCCATGAAACTTACTGACTCATTTACTGCAGACTTTGTGTCGCCTCAAAGGGGCCTCATCTTTACATGTTATAAAACTTACGAAATTACACAATAATAATTAAATAAATTTGGACCTATTACAATAACCCCCCCCCCCAATGAGAGGATTTATGCCAAAGCATAAAAGCTCTCATGGACACTCATACCTTCTAAAGGGATCAGCCCAGATATGTCGCCACAACCCCCCTTACGTTTTATTCAAAATGGTAGTCAACTTACCCCTGGTACAGTGACTGCGACCGTACCTGAATGACCTTACTGGACTTTTCTTTCGAGATCCCAACACCGCAAGGCCAGACTGGCACTTGATGCTCCTGCTCTGACACGCAGGCCAGCACAGGACCGCTGTCACAGCATCACCAGACACTGAAACATGAAATCAAAAACATCAAATAGTGGCCTGGTATAATGACATATCCCTAACTGATCTGGTTCCCCTTAGCTGTGTTGGTTTGCCTTAAGAAGTACTGAGTTTTTTTTCATATGGATAAATACTTAGTCTAAGTATAATACATTATAAGAATTACCTATCAACATTCTGTATAACCTTCTCTAGTTAACTCTTACCCCAAAATTCAACATGATCGCTCTGATTCCTATCAAATTTAAATAAACATTTCCATTACAACATATATATATATATCCCTTCCATTATAAATATTCAATTCACACTTCAAAAGTAACAAACTCCTTTTATAGAGGAAAACACATTAAATCAACTACATAAGAACGAATTACTTACTTAACAATTGGTAAGTATCTTCATATTACTCTTTATTATAGTCAAATAAAGTACTCCTCATCAACACAACATCCTTCATTTGTTTACATCAGAAAATTAATTACATACTCTGCGTTATTGATGTAACTCATTTTAATCTTTAATATTTTGTTACTAACAGCCTAGTAACCACCTTCTCCATCATCACATATTTTATTAATTTATTAAATAATGAATTTATTTTAAGTTCCTCCTTCCACACACACTATTACCCCCCTGGGCTGTAGCGCCCAGTTGCTTCCACAAGGACTGAAATTAGGGAGGAATTTTGTCGTCTCCTGTCCTTGTTTCGGCGTTACATTTTAAAATTCAGGTATCATAATACCTGATTATGTAGTTACAACCTTAAGACGGGTCTATCACCCTTTTTACTGTTCCTACACAAACAAGGTGATAGCCGCTGTTCCATAGTTCTGGGGATTTCCCCTGAGTCACCCCCCCCCGTTAATTTCAAGTTCACACCAATTTTCAAGGCAACCAACCATGGTCAGTTTTACAATTTCTGTCCACAGCTGGCTGTCGTCCAAAACCACGATTAGTGCTGGTGAAACAGTAATCGCCCGAAAATAAACAATTCATCTTTAAATTGGCATATAAAATCATAGACATTACACTTTAATTTCAGTTGACCTTTTTTCTAATCAATTATCAATTATTTAGCATTCACTACACCATTAAATTCTCCAAAAAAATTTTAAACTTGTTATCTTGTCATTCGCATGTTTTACACTTCATCATTATATACACTGTACGATAAAATTCACATATAATATAATATTATATAAGGTTGTACAGTGTATTTTATGCCCTATTTATGCCTCTGATGATGGTAACATGCTTTGATGTTGCCCATCAACACTTACCGCTATCTACAGTGACACATGCCGCCACTGCAATAGCCTAACTTATTACTAACCTTAAACCGTTCTTCATTATGAATACCATATACCACAACTTATTCTCTCTTCTATTAACACTAACAACCCCCCCCCCAAATCACCCATTAATCTTACACAATAACATAATATAACATAATAAACATTAACCTTGAACATTTTTTGCTACATTTAACAAAACAATTCACCTTTAAATAATTTGTATAGAAAATTATAAACATTACAACTTGAACTTTCTATTAACTCTTGTTATATCAACCTTTAATTATTCATCATTTATGGTACCATTGGATTCTCCAGAAGTTCAAATTTATTATCAACATTCATTTTACATAACAGTTTATACATTAAACATTATCACCTCAAAATAAACAATTCATCTTTAAATTGGCATATAAAATCATAGACATTACACTTTAATTTCAATTGACCTTTTTTCTAATCAATTATCATATATTTAGCATTCACTACACCATTAAATTCTCCAAAAAAATTTTAAACTTGTTATTAACATTCATCTTGTACAATATTTAATTTAATATCAACACAAAAGTATACAATACACATTATTATTTGTTATCATTTACCACAAATCATTTCATAAAACAGTCCAATTCAAAACCAAACTACTTACATATTTAAACGTTCATAAACATTAATTGTGTACCACCCATCATCGTATAATAACGTGGTCTTACGTCTATACAGTTCATTTTTTAGCAAATTCATTATATCATCTCTATTAATATAAACATTATCCAAATTTTTATATTCTTCCACAATACCAACAGGATTATTACATGTTATTAAATCATATAATTTATTATCACCGAGTATAGTCCAGTCACCTTTAGTATGATCTGTCATAATTATGTCAATTACAATTTCATCATTATAATTATCTACTGTTGTACCAGTCTCATCACAAGGTAAGTAATCAATATCATCAACCTTACCATCATTTGCTGTACTAACTATTTCACAAGGTAAGTACTTATTATCACTAACTCTTTCCATATCTAACCTCTTTATTAATTCGTCATAACCTCTACTAACCCCAAATAATTCTATCTTCCTATCAAAATACCTTTTATCATAACACCGTTTCATACTTTTTCTATCATTCCGTACAGAGGGTATTAAATCATAACAACGCCTACTGAAAATTAAGGGACTACTTGAAAACACATTGGTTTCCTGTAAGGTATTTTTACTCTTCAAAAACATTTGTAACCATCTTGGTTTACAATAAAACTGGGGAAAATCTACCCTCTGCCATATACAGTGGAACTTGGTTATTACGGCCTCGGCTGTTACGTCAACTCGGGTGTAGCGTTATTTTGTCATAAGTCCGGTCAAACTGATATCTTTAACATTATCAAAATTCCCGGTTTTAACGTCACTAAATATTGTACTACTCTGTTATAGCATCAAAAATTTCTCAGATATTTTACTCTAAATTTCATATAAACATACATGTGCGCGCGCTACGCCCATGGCTACAGACATACATTGTATGCAAGCGATAAGCACTGTAACAGGACCGCCGGTGCCAGTGCCAGATGGAGAAAAAATTTAAAAAATTAGGAAATGCGAACATGGTGATGTGGATGCAGCATTATTGAAATGGTTCAAACAGTGTCGATGTTCAGATACTCCTGTGAGTGGACCAATTCTGAAAGAGAAAGGTACAGAATTCGGAAAATTGTTTGGTATTGATTTTACGTGCTCCAACGGATGGCTAGATCAATTTAAGGCCCGACACTCGATTTCCTTTGCAAACATTTGTGGTGAGGCAAAATGTGTAGATCTGAACGTTACAGGCGATTGGGTGCGTAACACTTGGCCACAAATTAGACGATCATATAAAGATGAAGCCGGAATTTTTTATAAATGAACTCCAGATAAGACTTTCAAATTTAAAAATGAAAAGTGTGTTGGTGGGAAGCTCTCTAAACAAAGAGTTACAGTTTTTGTTTGTGCGAACATGACGGGAACAGAAAAAAGGAAACTTTTAGTTATCGGGAAAAGTTTGCATCCTAGATGTTTTAAAAACATCAAAAAACTTCCTGTAAGTTACACTGCCAGCAAAAAAGCGTGGATGACTTCTAGTATTTTTGAAGATGAACTAAGAAAGTGGGATAAAGAACTGTCATCGAAAAACAGAAAAATTCTACTTCTAGTTGACAACTGTGCAGCCCATCCAAAGTTAAAATTGACAAACATTAATCTGGTCTTCTTACCGGCCAACTGTACAAGTGTCCTGCAACCTACGGACCAAGGCGTCATTAGAAGCCTAAAGTGTCACTACTGCAAGCAACTTAAAAAAAAAATTATTTTCTGTATGGACACGGCGCAACCTGCCACAATTTCACTCTTAGATGCAATACAATTCCTAGACGACTCTTGGAAGAGTGTAACACAGAAGACGATAGCAAAATGCTTTAGTAAAGCACAACTCGTACATGAAAATTTACCCAATGATGACTAAGACGACGACTTGCCACTCTCGGAGTGGATTAAGAAATTCGACGTAAATGAATTTGGAAATGAACTTGATTCCTATGCATCAGTGGATGACCAAGTAGAAACATTCCAAGTGTTGAGTGACGCAGAAATTATCGTGGAAGTAAAAAACATAGAAGCAGAAGATAGTGTTGAAGAAGATGCTGAGCAAGAGGAGGATGCCAACATCGTTTGTCCGACAGTACAGGAAGCAATGAGAGCCGCCGAAACTCTTTCACGATTTTACTGCTTTAGAGAGACGTCTGACGACACGTTCAATGCAGCGCAGCATCTCCACAGCACAACAGAAAGAATTTATTTTTCAGAAAGGAGCGTTCAAAAGAAAATTATGGATTACTTTCGACAGTAAGCCTAAATGTAAGTTACATGTACTTTCTTTTTGATCTTTTAAAATATTCTTCATGCTGTTTGTATAGAAGAAATGCAGTTTGTAAACTTTAGAATAAATATCACGAATAATGTTAATAATGCAAAGATCTTTTTTTTTTATTTCTCCTTCCTTACTAGTGACTAAAAAGGGTCTTTTATAACGACTCTTTTATAACGTCACTCGGACATAACGTCATTATTTTTTTGGTCCCTTCAATGACGTTATAACCAAGTTCCACTATATTCACAAAATCATTCTCTTCATATTCTCTCTCTAACTTATAAATACTGATTTCTACTCTCTCACTCTCTCTCCCTGTTTCTATATTATCATGATCGCTATTCATTTTCATTGTATTGCTTTTATATATCTCGTTTTCCATTATCTTACCACTACTGGTTAATTTATTTTTACAACTAACACCTACCTTGTTAATGATCGCTTCGTAATTATTCGTTATTTTACTATTGACACCCTGGTCGTCTGTTATTTTGTCATTTTCTTTTTCGTTACACTCACCCGTGTCATTAGTTTTGACACCACTACACTCACTTATTTGGTTTAATTCATTCTCACTTATACTTTTAAATTGATTGTTCATACTTTGATTACGCATTTTTGTCTCGTTTTTTATGTTTAGAACTTTGTTATTCATTTCTGCTAACCTTTTGTCTCGTTTGTCAAGTCTAATATTCATTTCTCTCATCGCTGACTTGATTGCAGTGTTACGTGCATTTACCGCTGACTTGATTTCAGTTTTAAATTCATGTAAGCTCGTGTTCAAGTTATTATATCCTGACTTAAACTCATCTAAACTTGTGTTTAACTTATTATTTTCTTATTTCATTTCCGTTTTAAATTCATCTAAACTCGTGTTCAACTTATCATTATTTTTATCATTGTTCTTATTTTGCTGTTCAAACTTATTGTTTATCATTTCCATCATCAACGCTAACTGGTTGTATATATTTACCCCGTTATCTCTACTACACCCAGCTACTACAGTTTCATTTACATCTATTTAAACAACATTTTCACTAACAATTTCATTAGTTGTTACCATATGATCTTGAGTAATGTTCAACAATGATTCTACGTCTGCACTTTCATCTAAATTTGTATTTGCGTCTTTCTCTGCCATTTTTCGACTAAATTGTAAATCAACTATACCGTAAATATTATAAATTGCACTGTCAATTCACAAAGTCACTGTTAAATGGGCGCCATTTGCAATGTTTCGTGTTAATTAGTTGTTAATTTTAATATTATTGTTTAATTGTGTAAGGTATAATCCAGGAATTCGTTTAGTGTACTTTGGCAGAGAACGGTGTGCAAATACAAATAACGATACACAAATCAAGTAAATATAACATTATTTATTTGTTATAGTAAATACAATTCACAATGCGCCATATGCAATGTTACTCAATAGTTAAGTAATTTACATTTGTCCCTATAATGGCGTCAAATTTATAAAGAACAATGTGCAAATACGATTAACACCATGCGTGTTTATAGTGAAACGGAACATTAGTTATGTTCTCTTGAAAACATAGAAAAGATTACGAACACACTTGTGTCACCTTAAAGCATAAAACTGGTTATTAGTAAACTACGTATCAAAATTCGCAAACTCAACACTTCTTTTTAGGCCTATGTTTCTTTACATTCGCTCAAATACGCACACTTTCATACTTTTTGATTTTGTTTTATTGAGCTCAATTTAAAATATTGCCAGTATTTAATTATATATACGTTCCTTTAATGGTGGTTTCATTACATGGGACTTTTCCTGGTGGCGTGCACTGTTTTGTTGTTTTCACTTTTACGTTTTTACGGCCGAAACTGTCACTCCAAATTTTTACTGATCACTGATTATTTACATGATTTATATTTTTACGTTCTAATACTAGTTAGAATTTCACATTGTTTGATTTGCGTTTTATGCTGTTTATGCGGGCGAGCCGACTGCTGCTGTTCACAGCGCAACAGATGGATGACGATTGAGTTTTGTATTACTAAACTTTCTGTGCGGTGCGTCACGCACTGTCTCACCCTCTTCCCACCACACATCTCGCCTATAGATTTATAATATTCCGCTGGGTTGCGTCTCACCTCTTCAATTTGTAATTTCCTATTATTCGTCAACAACATTTTGGTGGAA
Source organism: Magicicada septendecula (assembly GCA_034769895.1). Taxonomy (NCBI): domain Eukaryota; kingdom Metazoa; phylum Arthropoda; class Insecta; order Hemiptera; family Cicadidae; genus Magicicada; species Magicicada septendecula. The sequence continues at coordinate 407,804,755 of CM068375.1, forward strand.
TGAATCACTTGCTATAAATAGATTTTCTATTAAATTAATAATTCAGTCATGTCCATATAAGGCCATGAAACTTACTGACTCATTTACTGCAACTTTGTGTCGCCTCAAAGGGGCCTCATCTTTACATGTTATAAAACTTACGAAATTACACAATAATAATTAAATAAATTTGGACCCATTACACTGTCTGCAGCAGCAAATCGCGGGCGCCCGCATAAACAGCAGAAAACGTAATTTAGACAATGTGAAATTATAACTAACATTATAAATCAGCATAATAATAATAATAATCAGTGAACAGTAGAAAATTTGCAGTAAATTGACAGTTCGGCCGTAAAATGTGAAAGTGAGAACTATAAAACAGTAAAACAACGCATGCCATGTGGTGAAATTCTACGCAGCATAATCAAGGGAAGTAGACATTTTAACAATAAATACCATTTCAAAATTATTTAAAATACTGGCATTTTTAAATTGAGCTCAATAAAAAAAGTAGAAGTGTGAAAGTGTGTGTGATTGAGTGAATGGTATATATAAATATAGGCCTAACAAGAAGTGTTGAGTTGCATAAGTTTGATATACGTAGTAGTATTTTGGATATCGTAGTTTATTAATAATCAGTTTTACGCTTTAAGGTGGAATAAGTGTGTTCATGATCTTTTCTATGTTTTCGAGAGAACATAACTAATGTTCTACTTTACTCGAAACACGCATTATGTTAATCGTATTTGCATATTTTTCTCTGCCAATTTGATGCCCTCACAGGGACAAGTTGAATTACTCAATTAACCGATAACATTGCAGTTGGCGCCCGAATTTACAGGGACATGGTAAATTAAAATTGATTTACAATTTAGTCGAGGAATGGCAGAGAAAGACGCAAATCCAAATTTAGATGAAAGCGTAGAGGTAGGGTCAGTGTTGAATTTTACCCAAGATCATATGGTAACAACTAATGAAATTGTTAGTGAAAATCTTGTCGAAATAGATGTAAATGAAACTGTAGTAGCTGGGGGTAGTAGAAATAACGAAATAAATATTTAACCAATTAGCATTGATGATGGAAGTAATGAATAATATCAAGTCAGAGATGACTAATAAGTTTGACCAACAAAATAAGAATAATGGTAATTTAAACACGAGTTTAAATGAATTTAAAACTTAAATCAAATCAGAGATAAATGTAGTAAATAATAAACTTAACAAACAAGACAAAAGGTTAGTAGAAATAAATAACGAAGTTGTAAACTTAAGAAACGAAATAAAAATGAATAATCTAAGTATGAACAACCAATTTAAAAGTATAAGTGAGAATGAATTAAACCAAATAAATGGGTGTAGTGGTGTCAAAACTAATGACACGGGTGAGTGTAACGAAAGAGAAAATGACTAAATAACAGACGACCATGGTGTCAATAATAAGATAACGAATAATTACGAAGGGATCATTAACGAGGTAGTTGTTAGTGACGAAAATGAATTAACAAGTAATAGTAGTAAGATAGTTGACAATGAGAGATATAAAAGTAATACAATGAAAATAAATAGTGATCATGATAATATAGAAACAGGGAGAGAGAGTGAGAGAGTAGAAATCAGTGTTTATAAGTTAGAGAGAGAGTATGAAGAGAATTATTTTGTGAATATAGGGCAGAGGGTAGATTTTCCCCAGGGTTATTGTAAACTAAGATGTTTACAAATGTTTTTGAAGGGCAAGAGTCCCTTAGAGGAAAACAACGTGTTTTCAAGTAGTCCCTTAATTTTTAGTAGGCGTTTTTATGATTTAATACCCTCTGTACGGAATTATAGAAAAAGTATGAAATGGTGTTATGATAAAAGGTATTTTGATAGGAAGATAGAGACGTTTAAGGTTAGTAGAAGGTATAACGAATTAATAGAGAGGTTAGATATTGAGAGAGTTAATAATATTGAGTACTTACCTTGCAAAATAGTTAGTGCAGCAAATGATGATAAGGTTGATGATATTGATCACTTACCTTGTGACAAAACTGGTACAGCAGTAGATAATAATAATGATGAAATTGTAATTGACCTAATTATGACAGATCATACTAAAGGTGACTTGACTATACTCAGTGGTGACAAATTATATGAGGTAATAATATGGAATAATCCTGTTAATTGTTATGGTATTGTGGAAGGGTATAAGAATTTGAATAATCTTTATATTGATAGAAATGATATAATGAATTTAATAAAAAATGAACTGTGTAGATGTAAGACCAGGTTATATGATGATGGGGGGTAAACAATTAATGTTTATGAACGTTTAACTATGTGATTTAGTGGTTTTGAATTGGACTGTTTTATGAAATGATTTGTGGTAAACGATAACAAATAATAATGTGTACTGTATACTTTTGTGTTGATATTAAATGAAATATTGTACAAGATGAATGTTAATAACAAGTTAAAAAAATTTTTTTTGGAGAATTTAATTGTGTAGTGAATGCTAAATAATTGATAATTGATTAGTATAAAGGTCAATTGAAATTAAAATGTAATGTGTATACTTTTATATGCAAATTTAAAGATGAATTGTTAATTTTGAGGTAATAATCATAAGGTTTAATAAATAAAATGTTATGTAAAATGGATGTTGGTAATAAATGTGAATTTTTGGAGAATCTAATGGTATAAGAAGTGGTAAATAATTAAAGGTTGAGTATTAAGAGGTTCAATTGAAATTAAAGTTTTGGAATGTTTGAAAATTTTATTCAGATGCAACTGAGATGTTTATTTTAATGTAATGAAGTTTATATTATGTTAGTGTGAATGGAATAAATTTAGTTATAAGGTATGCTATTATAGTAACGCCATGTTGTTGCTATAGATAGTGGTAAGTGTTTGATTGATTAACATCTATGAATGTTACAATCAAAGGAGGCGCAAATAGGGCGTGATATACATTGTACACAAATATTATATAATATTATATTATATGGAAAATTGATAAGGTACAGTGTATGAAAAAAATGATTTGTTAAAACATGCTCAAATGACAGATTTCCCGGTTACTGCTTCACCAACACTAATCGTGGTTTTGGACGATGCCAGCTGTGGGCAGGCTTTGCAACCTGACCATGGTTGGTTGCCTTTTAAAAAATTGGTTTGAATTAGAAATTAACAGGAGGGGTGAATCAGGGGAAATCATACCGGAACTATTGAACAGCGGGTATCACCCGTTCGCGTAGGAACAAATAAAAGGGTGATCGACCGTTTTAAGGTTTTTACTATATAATTATTAAGATATTGTAAACCCTTAGGGGTAACCTTATCTGAACTTTGAATGTAACACTGAAGCTAGGACAGGAGATTGTTATACTACTTTATTACTGCCAATAAAACTTACTTAACAATTACTGAATAATTTTCATATATCGGGCGCCATCTTGTGATATACCTTTGAACTTACCTTAGGCCAGAATTCGGTTAAGCGAACCAGATGATAGCGGAAAGTGTTATCTGAAATAATTACTATTACTTGAAATGTTTACCAATGTTTACCTTTTATTTACATCTTTAAGTACACAACAAGTGATTCTATAGTGCGAAATGCACATGCTACTATATGATAGATTGCGCCATGAAACGCAGTTCCTCTATACAAGTTAAAAATTTCCCCTCAAACATTTCAATAGCCCTCCAAAATACATAATATGAAAATGTTGTTACTATATACTATAACAATGTTATACATATCTATATATGCATAAATTTTAGTGAAAAATTGTTCACAAACCCAGCACTTGTTACTAATATCTGACAATTACACTCTCTCTCTCTCTCTCTCTCTCTCTCTCTCTCTCTCTCTCTCTCTCTCTCTCTCTCTCTCTCTCTCTCTCTCTCTCTCTCTCTGGTACAATTTTTAGTTGTTTTTTATGAGCTCATTTTGTTTATTTAATGAATAATTTTGGTCATTTGGTCATTAATTATGAATTTACTGAATTGGTCATTTATTTTCTTTGATATTTAAATGTGTAAAATTATTGGAAAGCTGATACTTAGCTTCCGGTTTTGGGTAGATGTCATCGCACTACTCGAATCCTGTCATCGTGCAAAATCTGATTTTTTACATTGTCTTAGGGCCCACACTCTCGAATCGTAGTGTCCCCCCTCGAATCACACTTTGGCAGATTTTATGCTGCACGTAGAAGTCCGGACCTTTGCCGATTCTTCACAGTTTTACTCGGCCGATGACACCTACTCAAGCCCAGTTACAACACCAACATTACCGATATTTCATCAATAGTTATTAAACCACTTTTGGTGGTGTAAAATTTACACAAACACTCTTAGTGGATACGCCGGCCGCGTGATGTGCCGACCGGCTCAATTCACGGTCCAGACAAAAATGACGAAGAGTCTTTGTTAAACATTGCGTAGGTGGGGCAAAACTACGTCACGGACTTATTGTTCAGCAGCCCAACCCAGTCACATACAATGCGTCTTGCATTCCTGGCGTCCGACGTAATCATGGGTTGGTCTTGTTTACTGCTTATCAATGACGAACTGTTTTTTGCTACTTTTGTCATTTTCCACTGACCTCGACCGAAATCCTGTTAATTCCAAAGTGTGTTGTTTAAAATATTCTATAGTTTATTCACCAAAACTTTATAGGGGTTATGAAATAAAATTATTATTATTACAAAATAAATGGTTAGGGAATAAAAATACAATAATTATGGTTTTTAGGACCATAGATTTACAAAAGTATGATTGTACCAGAATTGTACCATCACAAAACCCCCTCAATGAAAGATTTTGTGCCGAAGCATAAAAACTTTCATTGACACATTCGTACTTCCTAAAGGGATCAGCCAGGATATGTCGCCACAACCCCCTTACAATTTATATAAAAAGAAATACAGTAACTCACCCGTGGTCCGATGATGATGACAGTACCTGCATGACCTTACTGGACTTCTCCTTCGAGATCCCAACACCATAAGGCCAATCAGGCGCGTAACGCTCCTGCTCTGACGCACTGGCCAGCTCAGGACCGCCGTCACAACATCACCAAACACTGAAACAATTAATTAAAAATATCAAAATAGTGACTTGGTATATGCTATATCCTTAACTGATCTGTTTCCCCTTAGCTATGTGCTGGTTTGCGTTAAGAAGCACTGGGTTTGCTTGAAATACAAGAAATACAAATACAAAAAATATAATCAACAAGAATTATATAGAAGTGCCATTCTCTTCATGGACTATCCTTTAATTTTAAAAATCGTTTCGATTCCCAGCGATAATAATTAACTTTCTGTTTCATAATTAATGTAATTATAAAAGAAACAAATATCTAAATGAAATACATGGATATAATAATTATATGTAAATCCCAAATTTATGGATATAATCTCCCTTTAAATTAATTACTCAAACAGGGAGAAAAACATTTTATATAAAAAAAATAAAATCTTATTATTATTTAATATTTATTATTATTATTAACAGTTAATAACTGGCACTGTTAATAATATTTACCCCCTCTTTCTCCTCCACACACTCTATTTCTTATACATCATGTTCAAATACCTATGTTAATACATGAAACATAATACATAATAATACACATTATCATTATATTAATACAGGATGTGATCTTACGATTCGGTTGATTTTATGTATACGATATATTGTATGTTACACTTATGATTATGTTTACAAAATTCGGGCGCCATCTTTGTTACATATGTTATAGGCCAGGAATTCGTTACGCGAAGTTATGATGAACGGAAGTTGCTTGAAATAATCAAACAACTGTTTATAAATTTTACCAATGAAATACCCTTTTTATTTTATCTACCTCTTACATAACAGTTTTGCAAATGTGAAACAAACTCTAACCCCTCCAAAAGCATAATGCAAGTAAATATGTGATTATCTAATAGTATGTACTTACGTGACTATATCCTTACATATCTTTAGTAATTATAAAATAGTAATATATGTAGTTGTGCCCAACCCAGCACTTAGAAATTACTCAACACACACGCAATCTCTCTCTCTCTCTCTCTCTCTCTCTCTCTCTCTCTCTCTCTCTCTCTCATGGTACAAATTTTATTATTTTAGGAGCTCATTTTATGTAATTGAAATTTTGAATATTTGAATTTATATGATTTGTGATTTGGTCATTTTCCATGAAGGAGACTTGGAAATAAAATAATGATATTAAGGTGTTGATGGAACGTTCTCACCCATTTCGTGTAGTTCCTGGTTGTTATAGTTGCAGTTTTGGTGCGGTAAAACTTCGCGTACGGTACCGCGAGTTTTCCGTGTACACGTTACGGTCACATTTTGTAGTTGACGCACTTTAGATATTTATATTGTTTATTAACCACTTACAGTGGTTCAAATTTATAATTCACGTATGAGTGAACGGGTTGCCGGCCGGCGTTGATCACTGCTGCAGTTGAAATGACCAAGAGTCTTTGTTAGATTTTGCTGAGGTGGGGTGAACCTACGTCACACTTCCATTGTTAAGCTGTTGACAGCCTCGTGTTGTTGATGTAAACACATTCTCAGCCGCTGACGTAATTAAGGTTCGGCACTCTTTTCGCCACAAACTGCATACTGTTTTTTTGTGATGCTTCACAGTTTTTGCTATGAATTGGTTCAAATCCTGACAAATATTATTATACACTCCACTCACTATATATTCATATTGGTTCTTTAAGGTTGGTTTGATTATGACCAAATTAAGAAAATACAATAGTTATGGTTTTATTTACCATATTTAAGGTAATTATAAATGTACCATGATTGTACCATCACAAAACCCCCTCAATGAAAGATTGTGTGTCGAAGCACAAAAACTTTCATTGACCCTTTCATACTTCCTAAAGGGATCAGCCAGGATAAGTCGCCACAACCCCCTTATAATTTTATATAAAAGAAAATAACAACTCACCCTTGGTCTGATGATGATGACCGTACCTACATGACCTTACTGGACTTCTCCTGCGAGATCCCAACACCATAAGGCCACTTAGGCTCTTAACGCCCCTGCGCTGACGCGTTGGCCAGCTCAGGACCGCTGTCATATCACCAAACACTGAAACAATACATAATAAATATTAAAATAGTGGCTTTGTAAATCACTCCATCCTCAACTGATCTGGTTCCCCTTAGCTAAGTGCTGGTTTGTGCCAATAAGCACTGGGTTGGCTTAATATAGTTATAAAAGAATTAGAAATATATATTTCTCAAGAATTAGAAAGAATTTCCCTTCTTCATATTACAAACCCTGAATTAATGAATGGTTTCGATTACTATCGATAATATTTATCTTCTTTCTTTTACAATTACTGTAATTATAACATAAACACATTGATATAATAAAAATTTAAACTCTAATTGAAATTAGGAAAATTACCCTATAAATCTCCCAAACCTGGAGAAAAACAAATTATAAAAGAATTGATAAATCTGTATATTTATTTGTTTATAACTCTTATTGAATGATAAAACTAAAAAAAAATTATTATGATTATTATTATTATTATTAACAGGTAATAATCTGGTATTAACAGCGCCAATTATTTTTATCCCTTTTACACATTATTTCCATATTATAAAAACATGTTAAAAATTTTATAACATAAGTAAATACATTTTACATAATAATAATACACATTGATACATTTAATACATTAAAATAATTTATTCATTGATTAAGATTTGCCTTAAAATTTGCATAATTTATTTGAAGTTGCATTTAAATTAAAATTTGACATTTGCAGTTAATTCATTAATTAGACATAAATTATTATTTATTATAATTATAAAATTCATTTCAAATTTATTATTAATATTCTTTCATTATTCATTTTTCATTACCTCTCTACTCTGAACTTTCTACCTCCCTAGCTACCTAACCTCTCACCTTCTATCACTGTTTAGCCTGGATAACTTCTATATTCACTATACTCCTATTTATTATAATCTTACTCACCTTCTTCTAACTGACAATCAAATTTACCTATAAAGACACCAATATCTCAATTATAAACACCTTAACTAATTTCATTTAAATCCTATGGCACCGCTCGTCTTTGCAATGAGTTGGGTGTTCCCTAACTGGCTATATACATTCATAATATTTTGCCCTTCCAAAATTCGGCAAACACTCCCTGAAACTACGCTAATACCTGCCACAACACTATTGGTTGGCTACTCCTTATCACCTCACCCCCACTACAGAATTCATCAACAACAAATATATGTTTATACCTTTACTTAAACACCTTTACAAATAATCACCAACTACTGTGTCCCTAAATATCTAATAATTCTCTTTATATTATTTACTTCAAAATTCTTAACTATCTAACTCCTTTTTCATTAATTAAATAACTCACCTGCATTTTATCTATACCCAGGCTCTATTCCTGTTTAAACATTCTACCTCACTACAATCATTGACAATTTTCTCATAAAATACATCTCTCACCTACTCATAACAATACCTCTTTTCAAATATATATTCTTATTATTACACTTATTTAATTATTCATCAATATTCGCTAATAGTATTATTCATTACCTTCAATACAATAATTTAAATAATAATTTATCTTCATAGAAACTTTCTATGACAATTAATAATTTATAAAGTTACAAATTTAGTACAACTTTCTTTTGTATCACAATTTAATAAAGAATGATTACTCTTGAATGGTTATGCAATTGTAAAAAAAAAAATATTATTATTAAACATGTTATTAAAATACATAATAATACATACTGGTGTACCTGTAATACATAATACACATCAAAAATACATTGATAGATAAATACATATAAAACAATGAAAAATATACACTCCAACTCATTAATTTGTTATTTACCAAACTCAGTTCATAGCAGTCCAATTCAATATCACTTTACACATATATGTTTAATGTTCATTTCACAATACAACAGTCTATCCACCATCGTTGAACAACAAACGAATCTTAGGTCTACTTAACTTATTACTTAATAAATATATTTTATTATCTGCAACATTATATTCATATTCCTTTATGAAATTGTTATTAACCAAATATTTCCAGTCACGATCAAGTAGGGTTCCATTTATCTCAGTATCATATGTCATTAATTGGTTATTATCTTCATAATATTCCACCACAGGTAAATACTTAATACCTTTATTCTCATTTATTGATATCTCAAATTCATTATTATTATAAGGTACGTATTCCTTATTTTCATCCACCTTATCTAACCCTAACCTTTCTAACAATTGTCTGTAATTTCTGTTTACTTTAAATATTTCTATTACTCTCTTTTTCTCACAATATCTCTCTATACTTTCTTTCTTAATACATTTCTCTCCACAACACCAAAATACACTTTCTCTCTCCAAATATGCAGGGGTCCCTAACATAAAATTATCCCTAACATAAGTGCACCACTTATTAGGTACACAAAAACACAAAGAAACTTTATTTGTAGACCTATCGTCTCCCAAATATAAATTTAAGGAACTCTTATCCTTATAAAAATTACATGAAGACTTGTCTTCACCCCCTAACACAACATCAAAAGAAAATTCTACCCCCTGCACTCCTTGTACTAAAATACTTTCTCTCAACTTTCTTTCTGACTCAATAAATTCAAACATTTCATTATCATTCATAATACTTTCATTATTATTTTTATCCTTTTCTAACACCACATTCTTACTACTTGTAATATTTGAGTTATCTGTACATTCATTATTTGAGTTATCACCCTTAAATATGTTATTATTCAGTACAGCATTTTGCTGGGTACTACTATTTACTTTCTGACTTTCTAATTGACTTTCTACCAAATTTAAATTCTCATCTAGTTTTGTGATGAGCTTGTCACATTTCTTAATAAGGTGATTGTAACCTAATTTTATTTCATTCTTTAGTTCATTGAATTGTTTATCAGAATCGATTTTCTGCTCATCTAGTTTTTTGTCAAAACTGTCAAATTTATTTAATAAAATTTTCATCATTTCAGCAATACAATCTGGTTTGCTATCCGACATAGCTGGAATGGATGTATCGATTTTCGTTATCTCTGCAGACACAGGCGTATTTGCCTCGTCAGTCTGACTAGCTTGATTTAATTGTACATCCATCTCGCCAGTTAAATTTACATCAGTTGTACTGATTTCTAACGTAATATTATCATTTGTACTCATGTTGGCAATTTTGCAATACACACATGCATACAATGGTATAACCTAACTATTGGGTTATGTTTACGTATTACAATTTTGGTGTCTATTACCTCAAACAACTTTTTCCGTTCTCTTTCTAGGCGTACTCGCATAAAATTTTATGTTGAGTCCCTGTTATTACGGGCGACATCTGTGATCTTACGATTCGGTTGATTTTATGTATACGATATATTGTATGTTACACTTATGATTATGTTTACAAAATTCGGGCGCCATCTTTGTTACATATGTTATAGGCCAGGAATTCGTTACGCGAAGTTATGATGAACGGAAGTTGCTTGAAATAATAAAACATCTGTTTATAAATTTTACCAATGAAATACCCTTTTTATTTTATCTACCTCTTACATAACAGTTTTGCAAATGTGAAACAAACTCTAACCCCTCCAAAAGCATAATGCAAGTAAATATGTGATTATCTAATAGTATGTACTTACGTGACTATATCCTTACATATCTTTAGTAATTATAAAATAGTAATATATGTAGTTGTGCCCAACCCAGCACTTAGAAATTACTCAACACACACGCAATCTCTCTCTCTCTCTCTCTCTCTCTCTCTCTCTCTCTCTCTCTCTCTCTCTCTCTCTCTCTCTCTCTCTCTCTCTCTCTCTCTCTCTCTCTCTCTCTCACCCATTTCGTGTAGTTCCTGGTTGTTATAGTTGCAGTTTTGGTGCGGTAAAACTTCGCGTACGGTACCGCGAGTTTTCCGTGTACACGTTACGGTCACATTTTGTAGTTGACGCACTTTAGATATTTATATTGTTTATTAACCACTTACAGTGGTTCACATTTATAATTCACGTATGAGTGAACGGGTTGCCGGCTGGCGTTGATCACTGCTGCAGTTGAAATGACCAAGAGTCTTTGTTAGATTTTGCTGAGGTGGGGTGAACCTACGTCACACTTCCATTGTTAAGCTGTTGACAGCATTGTGTTGTTGATGTAAACACATTCTCAGCCGCTGACGTAATTAAGGTTCGGCACTCTTATCGCCACAAACTGCATACTGTTTTTTGTGATGCTTCACAGTTTTTGCTATGAATTGGTTCAAATCCTGACAAATATTATTATACACTCCACTCACTATATATTCATATTGGTTCTTTAAGGTTGGTTTGATTATGACCAAATTAAGAAAATACAATAGTTATGGTTTTATTTACCATATTTAAGGTAATTATAAATGTACCATGATTGTACCATCACAAGGAATATATTGAAATAGTCAATTCATATTTAATCTTGATCAGAATTTACACATTCTACCTATTTAAATTTGCATTTAAATTATATAAGTTACAATTTCAATTAATTAATTAATAATTCTAAACTTTCATTAATTAGCCATCAATTATTTATTATGATTATAAAATTTATTTCAAATTTATTATTAATATTCATATTATATTATTATTATTATTATTTCATTTCCTATTACCTCTCTACTCTGAACTTTCTACCTAACCTTTCACATTCTAATCATTGTTTAGTCTGGGTGACTCCTTTATTCACTATGATTGTCAATACACTCCTTACTCTACACATTTATTTATAATTATATATGTATAATTACTACCATAATATGGTACATATGTGTACTTACCGATTTTAATTACTGTAGAGCTCGTACTTTTCTTTTTACTATGCTTTTTACCTAAGGGGTCAGGATTCATTAACAGCGAGATTTTTGATTCAAAGAAGGTGACACAAATGATAACACTGTTTTTATATTGAAAGTAACTATCAAATTTTAATTTCCAAAATAAATTCAGCATATAAAACCATGTGCCCAAAATGGCGTCAGACAATGTTACAAAAAACAAAATGGTGGCTATTTTAATCAACCCTATTCATTCTTAATATTCTCATTTTTTGTCTCTAATCAAGGTCATTATAAACTTTTATCTTTTTGCTGCAGCTCTAATTACTTATTAAATTGTAATTTCATCTACACACAAACCAATGCCCTCAGCATAGATATTCATGGCCATGTGCTCACTCACACACTCTCACACACGTTCGCCCTATTACAAGTACATTTGATCAATTGGTTAAATTTTAGTTAATGAGCTCATTAAAATAATAAAGAAAATGACAAAGGTTTAACGTCTCTCAATGGTGATATGCCCTGCTCCCTCGGTGTTGTTGGTTGGGTTTCAGGTGTATGGCCGGTGTTCGCCTCATCTTTCGTTGTTTTAATTAAGATATATAGCACTGATTTTACATTTTCTGTTTTTGACTGTTAGTAAAACTGGAGCCTCTATTGCTCCACCATCACAATTTTAATTTATAATCTAGTTGTGTTAAGCCTTTATGGTAAAACTGATCAGACAGCGATACATCGCTGCTGACCCTTTGAAGAACTATGTTGAATTGAGACAGAGGCATATGCAAATTTGTGCTTGTGTGTGTGTGCATTTTACGTCATCAAGCTTTGTCAGACGGGACAACGCCTAGTTACATGCGTCATTGTTTTTTGTTATGACGGAACAGTGTTATTATCCAATCACAATGAATATTTAAAGTCAGTCGTCATGAACACCGCCATTGCCTCTACCGGTTTTCGCTCGTCCAACGGTGACCTCGGCATGGTACTCTTACTGAATCTGCTTTGTTCCTTCGTATATAGGGACAATGAACCTAACCATTCTGTACTTACTAATTATACAATAAAACATTGAAAAAATACCCTCAGATCCCATAATTACAGTATTGGGTCTCTATGTACTGGTACATGATTTATAATCGTACTCACCTTTCTTCTAACTAACAACCAAATTTACCTATCATGACATCAATTTCTCAATTATAAACACCTTTCACTAATTTCATTGCGACGATAAATCCTATGGCACCGCGCGTCTTTGTACAGGGATGGGTGTTCCCTACCTGGCTATATACATTCATAATATTTTGCCCTTCCAAAAAATTCGGCAAACACTCCCTTAAACTACGCTATTACCTGCCACAACGCTATACGTTGGCTACTCCTTATCACCTCACCCCCACTACAAAATATCATCAGCAACAATATATAATATGTTTAACCTTTACTTTACTCACCTCTACATATAATCACTAACTACTGTGTCCCTAAATATCTAATACTCTCTTTGTATTATTTTCTTCAAAATTCATATCTATCTAACTCCCATTTACTTTAATTGAATAACTTACATGCCTCTATTTATTAATACACCCAGGCTCTATCCCCTTTTAAACATTTACTGTGATCATTTACAATTGCATTATAAAATTCCATCTCTCACCTACTCATAACAATACATCTTAAAATTCAAATATATATATTCTTACTTAATCATTTATTATTCATTAGAAATTTTCTTCATTAATAAATTACTTTAATATTTATAACTAAATTTACCTCAAGATATACTTTTTTCCTATTAGGAACATGTTTCGAGAGTTCCTGTTCTCTCATCTTCAGCCTTCGCCATCTTGTTTCTGGTGAAGTATTTGTGTGTTGGCTTCTGGATGTTATTAAGGTAGTTTGTTGGTCTTTGGTCTTTTAAAGTTGCATTATTGTGTGCAAACACCTAAATGCATACAAAAAACCAAATATATATAAACCCAATTTAGCCACACATGCAATAAACACAGGACATGAATTCCCAGACATAACCAATGTAACACTAATAAAACATATACCACACAAAGGCACCATAATGAACATTTGGGAAAATTTACAGATTTACAAACATAAAACACAAAACAAACTAATACCAGAACAAATACAAATCAATACAAAACATGACACAATATTCAAAGCACTCAACATCGAAAATACACAAAATACAAAAACAGATACCACAACCACAAACAGTAATGCAACTTTAAAAGACCAAAGACCAACAAACTACCTTAATAACATCCAGAAGCCAACACACAAATACTTCACCAGAAACTAGATGGCGAAGGCTGAAGATGAGAGAACAGGAACTCTCGAAACATGTTCCTAATAGGAAAAAAGTATATCTTGAGGTAAATTTAGTTATAAATATTAAAGTATTATATACATCAAGAAACGGACTGTAGCAGAAAGTGATTGAAATTAATAATTTAACTTCATTACTACTGCAATTATAAATTTAGTACAACTTTCTTTTGTACCACTTTAATTCAGTAATTACTCTTTAATTATTATTTAAAATTTTCACTATTTCCTTCACTTGTTTAGCAAAATAAAAACATGTTAAATGTTAATTATTAAAACAATACATAATACATGGTGTACATAAAATTTACCTGTAATACACAACATCAAAATTACATAAATACATTGACATTAACACATATAAAACAATGAAAAATATACAATCCAACTTCATTATTTTGTCATTAATCAAAATCAGTCCATATGCAGTCCAATTCAAAACCACTGTTCACATATATTAAATGTTCATTACACGATAAAACAATCTATCCTCCATCATTGAATAAAATTCTAATCTTAGGTCTATTTATCTTATTGTTTAGTAAATAAACTTTATTATTATAATCATTATAATATTTATCAAACTTTTTATATTCATTCACAATTTCGTTTACATTAATAGATGTACTCCCTATTAATTTATCACATGCCATGTCACGATCGGGTATAGTTCTGTCTACCTCAGTATCATATGTCATAATCGTGTTAGTCATATAGTCATCATAATTTCTACTACTACACCTGTTACTTCCCAAGGTAAGTAATTATCATTTTTCTCATCATCTAGTAATTTTACTATCTCACTTTTACTACAATGTTTGTATTCATAATTTTCATCCACCATCTCTACCCCTAACCTTTCTACAAATTCACTATACTTTCTATTTAGTTTAACAATCTCTATTACTTTCTTTCTCTCTCTCTCTCAATATATTTCTCACCATAACACCAAGTTACACACTCTCTCTCCAAATATGCAGGGGTCACTAACTCATAATTACTGCACCACCTATGAGGTACACTAAAACACCAAGGAACTCTATTTGTAGACCTTTCGTCTCCCAAATATAAATCTAAGGAACTTTCGTCCTTATTAAAAATACGTGAAGACTTGACTTCACCCATTACCACAACATCAAAGGAAAATTCTAACCCCTGCACCCCTTTTACAAATGTACTTTCTCTCTGACTCAACACACTCAAACATCTCATTATCACTCCCAATATTCTCATTATCATTTTCTAACATCATATTCTTAATTATACCATTGTTACTACCTGTAAACTCATTATTCAAATTATCATTGTTACTCACCTTCTGATTCTCTATATGGATTAACTTCTCATCCAACTTTTTAATTACTTTGTCACATTGTTTAACTAGATTACCGTTACGTCCTTTAATTTCGTTTTTTATTTTATCCAACTTTACATCGAATTTGTTACTTTGTTCATCGAATTTATTTAATAGTAACTGCATCATTGCAGCTGTGTTATTATTCATTTTGCTTATTTTAATATTACCCGCATGCATATAACCCTATAACATAACCTCGTGGAAGTTGGGTTATGTTTACGTATTTAAAATTATGTTTATTACCTCAGATAACTTTTCCGCTCTCTTCGTAGGCTTACCCACATAAAACAAAAGTTTATGTCGAGTCCCTGTTATTACGGGTGACAAATGTTATACTACTTTATTACTGCCAATAAAACTTACTTAACAATTACTGAATAATTTTCAAATATCGGGCGCCATCTTGTGATATACCTTTGACCTTACCTTAGGCCAGAATTCGGTTAAGCGAACCAGATGATAGCGGAAAGTGTTATCTGAAATAATTACTATTACTTGAAATGTATACCAATGTTTACCTTTTATTTACATCTTTAAGTACACAACAAGTGATTCTATAGTGCGAAATGCGCACGCTACTATATGATAGATTGCGCCATGAAACGCAGTTCCTCTATACAAGTTAAAAATTTCCCCTCAAACATTTCAATAGCCCTCCAAAATACATAATATGAAAATGTTGTTACTATATACTATAACAATGTTATACATATCTATATATGCATAAATTTTAGTGAAAAATTGTTCACAACCCAGCACTTGTTAATAATATCTGACAATTATACACTCTCTCTCTCTCTCTCTCTCTCTCTCTCTCTCTCTCTCTCTCTCTCTCTCTCTCTCTCTCTCTCTCTCTTTTATTATTTTAGGAGCTCATTTTATGTAATTGAAATTTTGAATATTTGAATTTATATGATTTGTGATTTGGTCATTTTCCATGAAGGAGACTTGGAAATAAAATAAGGATATTAAGGTGTTGATGGAACGTTCTCACCCATTTCGTGTAGTTCCTGGTTGTTATAGTTGCAGTTTTGGTGCGGTAAAACTTCGCGTACGGTACCGCGAGTTTTCCGTGTACACGTTACGGTCACATTTTGTAGTTGACGCACTTTAGATATTTATATTGTTTATTAACCACTTACAGTGGTTCACATTTATAATTCACGTATGAGTGAACGGGTTGCCGGCTGGCGTTGATCACTGCTGCAGTTGAAATGACCAAGAGTCTTTGTTAGATTTTGCTGAGGTGGGGTGAACCTACGTCACACTTCCATTGTTAAGCTGTTGACAGCCTTGTGTTGTTGATGTAAACACATTCTCAGCCGCTGACGTAATTAAGGTTCGGCACTCTTATCGCCACAAACTGCATACTGTTTTTTGTGATGCTTCACAGTTTTTGCTATGAATTGGTTCAAATCCTGACAAATATTATTATACACTCCACTCACTATATATTCATATTGGTTCTTTAAGGTTGGTTTGATTATGACCAAATTAAGAAAATACAATAGTTATGGTTTTATTTACCATATTTAAGGTAATTATAAATGTACCATGATTGTACCATCACAAGGAATATATTGAAATAGTCAATTCATATTTAATCTTGATCAGAATTTACACATTCTACCTATTTAAATTTGCATTTAAATTATATAAGTTACAATTTCAATTAATTAATTAATAATTCTAAACTTTCATTAATTAGCCATCAATTATTTATTATGATTATAAAATTTATTTCAAATTTATTATTAATATTCATATTATATTATTATTATTATTTCATTTCCTATTACCTCTCTACTCTGAACTTTCTACCTAACCTTTCACATTCTAATCATTGTTTAGTCTGGGTGACTCCTTTATTCACTATGATTGTCAATACACTCCTTACTCTACACATTTATTTATAATTATATATGTATAATTACTACCATAATATGGTACATATGTGTACTTACCGATTTTAATTACTGTAGAGCTCGTACTTTTCTTTTTACTATGCTTTTTACCTAAGGGGTCAGGATTCATTAACAGCGAGATTTTTGATTCAAAGAAGGTGACACAAATGATAACACTGTTTTTATATTGAAAGTAACTATCAAATTTTAATTTCCAAAATAAATTCAGCATATAAAACCATGTGCCCAAAATGGCGTCAGACAATGTTACAAAAAACAAAATGGTGGCTATTTTAATCAACCCTATTCATTCTTAATATTCTCATTTTTTGTCTCTAATCAAGGTCATTATAAACTTTTATCTTTTTGCTGCAGCTCTAATTACTTATTAAATTGTAATTTCATCTACACACAAACCAATGCCCTCAGCATAGATATTCATGGCCATGTGCTCACTCACACACTCTCACACACGTTCGCCCTATTACAAGTACATTTGATCAATTGGTTAAATTTTAGTTAATGAGCTCATTAAAATAATAAAGAAAATGACAAAGGTTTAACGTCTCTCAATGGTGATATGCCCTGCTCCCTTGGTGTTGTTGGTTGGGTTTCAGGTGTATGGCCGGTGTTCGCCTCATCTTTCGTTGTTTTAATTAAGATATATAGCACTGATTTTACATTTTCTGTTTTTGACTGTTAGTAAAACTGGAGCCTCTATTGCTCCACCATCACAATTTTAATTTATAATCTAGTTGTGTTAAGCCTTTATGGTAAAACTGATCAGACAGCGATACATCGCTGCTGACCCTTTGAAGAACTACGTTGAATTGAGACAGAGGCATATGCAAATTTGTGCTTGTGTGTGTGTGCATTTTACGTCATCAAGCTTTGTCAGACGGGACGACGCCTAGTTACATGCGTCATTGTTTTTTGTTATGACGGAACAGTGTTATTATCCAATCACAATGAATATTTAAAGTCAGTCGTCATGAACACCGCCATTGCCTCTACCGGTTTTCGCTCGTCCAACGGTGACCTCGGCATGGTACTCTTACTGAATCTGCTTTGTTCCTTCGTATATAGGGACAATGAACCTAACCATTCTGTACTTACTAATTATACAATAAAACATTGAAAAAATACCCTCAGATCCCATAATTACAGTATTGGGTCTCTATGTACTGGTACATGATTTATAATCGTACTCACCTTTCTTCTAACTAACAACCAAATTTACCTATCATGACATCAATTTCTCAATTATAAACACCTTTCACTAATTTCATTCCGACGATAAATCCTATGGCACCGCGCGTCTTTGTACAGGGATGGGTGTTCCCTACCTGGCTATATACATTCATAATATTTTGCCCTTCCAAAAAATTCGGCAAACACTCCCTTAAACTACGCTATTACCTGCCACAACGCTATACGTTGGCTACTCCTTATCACCTCACCCCCACTACAAAATATCATCAGCAACAATATATAATATGTTTAACCTTTACTTTACTCACCTCTACATATAATCACTAACTACTGTGTCCCTAAATATCTAATACTCTCTTTGTATTATTTTCTTCAAAATTCGTATCTATCTAACTCCCATTTACTTTAATTGAATAACTTACATGCCTCTATTTATTAATACACCCAGGCTCTATCCCCTTTTAAACATTTACTGTGATCATTTACAATTGCATTATAAAATTCATCTCTCACCTACTCATAACAATACATCTTAAAATTCAAATATATATATTCTTACTTAATCATTTATTATTCATTAGAAATTTTCTTCATTAATAAATTACTTTAATATTTATAACTAAATTTACCTCAAGATATACTTTTTTCCTATTAGGAACATGTTTCGAGAGTTCCTGTTCTCTCATCTTCAGCCTTCGCCATCTTGTTTCTGGTGAAGTATTTGTGTGTTGGCTTCTGGATGTTATTAAGGTAGTTTGTTGGTCTTTGGTCTTTTAAAGTTGCATTATTGTGTGCAAACACCTAAATGCATACAAAAAACCAAATATATATAAACCCAATTTAGCCACACATGCAATAAACACAGGACATGAATTCCCAGACATAACCAATGTAACACTAATAAAACATATACCACACAAAGGCACCATAATGAACATTTGGGAAAATTTACAGATTTACAAACATAAAACACAAAACAAACTAATACCAGAACCAATACAAAACATGACACAATATTCAAAGCACTCAACATCGAAAATACACAAAATACAAAAACAGATACCACAACCACAAACAGTAATGCAACTTTAAAAGACCAAAGACCAACAAACTACCTTAATAACATCCAGAAGCCTACACACAAATACTTCACCAGAAACAAGATGGCGAAGGCTGAAGATGAGAGAACAGGAACTCTCGAAACATGTTCCTAATAGGAAAAAAGTATATCTTGAGGTAAATTTAGTTATAAATATTAAAGTATTATATACATCAAGAAACGGACTGTAGCAGAAAGTGATTGAAATTAATAATTTAACTTCATTACTACTGCAATTATAAATTTAGTACAACTTTCTTTTGTACCACTTTAATTCAGTAATTACTCTTTAATTATTATTTAAAATTTTCACTATTCCTTCACTTGTTTAGCAAAATAAAAACATGTTAAATGTTAATTATTAAAACAATACATAATACATGGTGTACATAAAATTTACCTGTAATACACAACATCAAAATTACATAAATACATTGACATTAACACATATAAAACAATGAAAAATATACAATCCAACTTCATTATTTTGTCATTAATCAAAATCAGTCCATATGCAGTCCAATTCAAAACCACTTCACATATATTAAATGTTCATTACACGATAAAACAATCTATCCTCCATCATTGAATAAAATTCTAATCTTAGGTCTATTTATCTTATTGTTTAGTAAATAAATTTTATTATTATAATCATTATAATATTTATCAAACTTTTTATATTCATTCACAATTTCGTTTACATTAATAGATGTACTCCCTATTAATTTATCACATGCCATGTCACGATCGGGTATAGTTCTGTCTACCTCAGTATCATATGTCATAATCGTGTTAGTCATATAGTCATCATAATTTCTACTACTACACCTGTTACTTCCCAAGGTAAGTAATTATCATTTTTCTCATCATCTAGTAATTTTACTATCTCACTTTTACTACAATGTTTGTATTCATAATTTTCATCCACCATCTCTACCCCTAACCTTTCTACAAATTCACTATACTTTCTATTTAGTTTAACAATCTCTATTACTTTCTTTCTCTCTCTCTCTCAATATATTTCTCACCATAACACCAAGTTACACACTCTCTCTCCAAATATGCAGGGGTCACTAACTCATAATTACTGCACCACCTATGAGGTACACTAAAACACCAAGGAACTCTATTTGTAGACCTTTCGTCTCCCAAATATAAATCTAAGGAACTTTCGTCCTTATTAAAAATACGTGAAGACTTGACTTCACCCATTACCACAACATCAAAGGAAAATTCTAACCCCTGCACCCCTTTTACAAATGTACTTTCTCTCTGACTCAACACACTCAAACATCTCATTATCACTCCCAATATTCTCATTATCATTTTCTAACATCATATTCTTAATTATACCATTGTTACTACCTGTAAACTCATTATTCAAATTATCATTGTTACTCACCTTCTGATTCTCTATATGGATTAACTTCTCATCCAACTTTTTAATTACTTTGTCACATTGTTTAACTAGATTACCGTTACGTCCTTTAATTTCGTTTTTTATTTTATCCAACTTTACATCGAATTTGTTACTTTGTTCATCGAATTTATTTAATAGTAACTGCATCATTGCAGCTGTGTTATTATTCATTTTGCTTATTTTAATATTACCCGCATGCATATAACCCTATAACATAACCTCGTGGAAGTTGGGTTATGTTTACGTATTTAAAATTATGTTTATTACCTCAGATAACTTTTCCGCTCTCTTCGTAGGCTTACCCACATAAAACAAAAGTTTATGTCGAGTCCCTGTTATTACGGGTGACAAATGTTATACTACTTTATTACTGCCAATAAAACTTACTTAACAATTACTGAATAATTTTCAAATATCGGGCGCCATCTTGTGATATACCTTTGACCTTACCTTAGGCCAGAATTCGGTTAAGCGAACCAGATGATAGCGGAAAGTGTTATCTGAAATAATTACTATTACTTGAAATGTATACCAATGTTTACCTTTTATTTACATCTTTAAGTACACAACAAGTGATTCTATAGTGCGAAATGCGCACGCTACTATATGATAGATTGCGCCATGAAACGCAGTTCCTCTATACAAGTTAAAAATTTCCCCTCAAACATTTCAATAGCCCTCCAAAATACATAATATGAAAATGTTGTTACTATATACTATAACAATGTTATACATATCTATATATGCATAAATTTTAGTGAAAAATTGTTCACAACCCAGCACTTGTTAATAATATCTGACAATTATACTCTCTCTCTCTCTCTCTCTCTCTCTCTCTCTCTCTCTCTCTCTCTCTCTCTCTCTCTCTCTCTCTCTCTCTCTCTCTCTCTCTCTCTCTCTCTCTCTCTCTCTCTCTCTCTCTTTCACATTCTCTGGTACAATTTTTAGTTATTTTTTATGAGCTCATTTTATTTATTTAATGAATAATTTTGGTCATTAATTATGAATTTACTGAATTGGTCATTTATTTTCTTTGATATTTAAATGTGTAAAATTATTGGAAAGCTGATACTTAGCTTCCGGTTTTGGGTAGATGTCACCGCACTACTTGAATCCTGTCATCATGCAAAATCTGATTTTTTACATTGTTTTAGGGCCCACACTCTCGAATCGTAGTGTCCCCCCTCGAATCACACTTTGGCAGATTTTATGCTGCACGTAGAAGTCCGGACCGTTGCCGATTCTTCACAGTTTCACTCGGCCGATGACACCTACTCAAACCCAGTTACAACACCAACATTACCGATATTTCATCAATAGTTATTAAACCACTTTTGGTGGTGTAAAATTTACACAAACACTCTTAGTGGATACGCCGGCCGCGTGATGTGCCGACCGGCTCAATTCACGGTCCAGACGAAAATGACGAAGAGTCTTTGTTAAACATTGCATATGTGGGGCAAAACTACGTCACGGACTTATTGTTCAGCAGCCCAACCCAGTCACATACAATGCGTCTTGCATTCCTGGCGTCCGACGTAATCATGGGTTGGTCTTGTTTACTGCTTATCAATGACGAACTGTTTTTTGCTACTTTTGTCATTTTCCACTGACCTCGACCGAAATCCTGTTAATTCCAAAGTGTGTTGTTTAAAATATTCTATAGTTTATTCACCAAAACTTTATAGGGGTTATGAAATAAAATTATTATTATTACAAAATAAATGGTTAGGGAATAAAAATACAATAATTATGGTTTTTAGGACCATAGATTTACAAAAGTATGATTGTAGCAGAATTGTACCATCACAAAACCCCCTCAATGAAAGATTTTGTGCCGAAGCATAAAAACTTTCATTGACACATTCGTACTTCCTAAAGGGATCAGCCAGGATATGTCGCCACAACCCCCTTACAATTTATATAAAAAGAAATACAGTAACTCACCCGTGGTCCGATGATGATGACAGTACCTGCATGGCCTTACTGGACTTCTCCTTCGAGATCCCAACACCATAAGGCCAATCAGGCGCGTAACGCTCCTGCTCAGACGCACTGGCCAGCTCAGGACCGCCGTCACAACATCACCAAACACTGAAACAATTAATTAAATATCGGTATGGAGAACCATACATGACTTCCATATTCTAAGATTTATATTTAAAATCATTTTCAGCCAAACAACCAGGCTGTGTCTTACCTGCCTTTTTATTGCTGTATTAAATGAAAAATATTATATTACATTAAAATGAAAAAATTATAATTTTATTGCCTGGCACCAAAATTATTTTATTTTTAACAATTACCATTGTTTCAAAAAGTTTAAATAAATTTTCAAGTACTTTACTCTTGTTAAAACGTAAAAGGTTGCAGGTAAACTACCCCTTCCCCTTAACCGATCTTCACCAAAATCGAAAGTCATTGAGACCTCTACAATTCAGGGACGTATGCAAAAAATTATTTCATTCTGTTTGAATTTGCGGCTGTTATCGTTTGCCATAGAAAATACGCTTGATAAAAAAACGTTGCAGGTAAACTACCCCTTCCCCTTAACCGATATTCACCAAAAACAATAGGTCTTGAGTACTCTACAAATCAGGGCTGTATGCAAAACATTATTTGATTCTGTTTGAATTTGCGGCTGTTATCGTTTGCCATAGAAAATACCCTTGTTAAAAAAACGTTGCAGGTAAACTACCCCTTTCCCTCAACCGATCTTCACCAAAAACAATAGGTCTTGAGAAATCTACAATTCAGGGCTGTATGCGAAACATTATTTGATTCTGTTTGAATTTGCGGCTGTTATCGTTTGCCAAAAAAAAAAAATTTCCCTTGATAAAAAAAACCGTTGCAGGTAAACTACCCCTTCCCCTCAACCGATCTTCACCAAAAACAATAGGTCGCGAGTACTCTACAAATCAGGGCTGTTTGGAAAAAATTATTTGATTCTGTTTGAATTTGCGGCAGTTGTCGTTTGCCATAGAAAATACGCATGATAAAAAACGTTGCTGGTAAACTACCCCTTCCCCTCAACCGATCTTCACCAAAAACAATAGGTCTTGAGTACTCTACAAATCAGGGCTGTATGCAGAAAATTATTTGATTCTGTTTGAATTTGCGGCTGTTATCGTTTGCCATAGAAAATACCCTTGTTAAAAAAACGTTGTAGGTAAACTACCCCTTTCCCTTAACCGATCTTCACCAAAAACAAAAGGTCTTGAGAACTCTACAATTTAGGGCTGTATGCAAATAATCTTTTCATTCTGTTTGAATTTGCGGCTGTTATCGTTTGCCATAGGAAATACCCTTGTTAAAACATAAAACGTTACAGGTAAACTACCCCTTTCCCTTAACCGATCTTCACCAAAAACAAAAGGTCTTGAGAACTCTACAATTCAGGGCTGTATGCGAAACATTATTTGGTTCTGTTTGAATTTGCGGCTGTTATCGTTTGCCAAACAAACAAAATTACCCTTGCTAAAAAAAAACCGTTGCAGGTAAACTACCCCTTTCCCTCAACCGATCTTCACCAAAAACAATAGGTCGCGAGAACTCTGCAAAACCGGGCTGTATGCAAAAAATTATTTGATTCTGTTTGAATTTGCGGCAGTTATCGTTTGCCATAGAAAAAAAATCTACAGACAGACAGACAGACAGACAGACAGACAGACAGACAGACACTTTTCGGAAAACGACTTTTTTTCATGTTTTGAGTGTAGTAGAATCAGAATCTGCAATAATCTCGAACACGATTTTTTTTGCCATCACCATACTTCCATTCCTTAAGGAATATGGAAGTAAAAATATCAAAATAGTGACTTGGTATATGCTATATCCTTAACTGATCTGTTTCCCCTTAGCTATGTGCTGGTTTGCGTTAAGAAGCACTGGGTTTGCTTGAAATACAAGAAATACAAATACAAAAAATATAATCAACAAGAATTATATAGAAGTGCCATTCTCTTCATGGACTATCCTTTAATTTTAAAAATCGTTTCGATTCCCAGCGATAATAATTAACTCTTTCTGTTTCATAATTAATGTAATTATAAAAGAAACAAATATCTAAATGAAATACATGGATATAATAATTATATATAAATCCCAAATTTATGGATATTATCTCCCTTTAAATTAATTACTCAAACAGGGAGAAAAACATTTTATATAAAAAAAATAAAATCTTATTATTATTTAATATTTATTATTATTATTAACAGTTAATAACTGGCGCTGTTAATAATATTTACCCCTCTTTCTCCTCCACACACTCTATTTCTTATACATCATGTTCAAATACCTATGTTAATACATGAAACATAATACATAATAATACACATTATCATTATATTAATACAGGAATACATTGAAATAGTCAATTCATATTTAATCTTGATCAGAATTTACACATTTTACCTATTTAAATTTGCATTTAAATTATATAAGTTACAATTTCAATTAATTAATTAATAATTCTGAACTTTCATTAATTAGCCATCAATTATTTATTATGATTATAAAATTTATTTCAAATTTATTATTAATATTCATATTATATTATTATTATTATTTTATTTCCTATTACCTCTCTACTCTGAACTTTCTACCTAACCTTTCACATTCTAATCATTGTTTAGTCTGGGTGACTCCTTTATTCACTATGATTGTCGATACACTCCTTACTCTACACATTTATTTATAATTATATATGTATAATTACTACCATAATATGGTACATATGTGTACTTACCGATTTTAATTACTGTAGAGCTCGTACTTTTCTTTTTACTATGCTTTTTACCTAAGGGGTCAGGATTTATTAACAGCGAGATTTTTGATTCAAAGAAGGTGACACAAATGATAACACTGTTTTTATATTGAAAGTAACTATCAAATTTTAATTTCCAATATAAATTCAGCATATAAAACCATGTGCCCAAAATGGCGTCAGACAATGTTACAAAAAACAAAATGGTGGCTATTTTAATCAACCCTATTCATTCTTAATATTCTCATTTTTTGTCTCTAATCAAGGTCATTATAAACTTTTATCTTTTTGCTGCAGCTCTAATTACTTATTAAATTGTAATTTCATCTACACACAAACCAATGCCCTCAGCATAGATATTCATGGCCATGTGCTCACTCACACACACGTTCGCCCTATTACAAGTACATTTGATCAATTGGTTTAATTTTGGTTAATGAGCTCATTAAAATAATAAAGAAAATTACAAAGGTTTAACTTCTCTCAATGGTGATATGCCCTGCTCCCTCGCTGTTGTTGGTTGGGTTTCAGGTGTATGGCCGGTGTTCGCCTCATCTTTCGTTGTTTTAATTAAGATATATAGCACTGATTTTACATTTTCTGTTTTTGACTGTTAGTAAAACTGGAGCCTCTATTGCTCCACCATCACAATTTTAATTTATAATCTAGTTGTGTTAAGCCTTTATGGTAAAACTGATCAGACAGCAATACATCGCTGCTGACCCTTTGAAGAACTACGTTGAATTGAGACAGAGGCATATGCAAATTTGTGCTTGTGTGTGTGTGCATTTTACGTCACAAGCTTTGTCAGACGGGACAACGCCTAGTTACATGCGTCATTGTTTTTTGTTATGACGGAACAGTGTTATTATCCAATCACAATGAATATTTAAAGTCAGTCGTCATGAACACCGCCATTGCCTCTACCGGTTTTCGCTCGTCCAACGGTGACCTCGGCATGGTACTCTTACTGAATCTGCTTTGTTCCTTCGTATATAGGGACAATGAACCTAACCATTCTGTACTTACTAATTATACAATAAAACATTGAAAAAATACCCTCAGATCCCATAATTACAGTATTGGGTCTCTATGTACTGTTACATGATTTATAATCGTACTCACCTTTCTTCTAACTAACAACCAAATTTACCTATCATGACACCAATTTCTCAATTATAAACACCTTTCACTAATTTCATTCCGACGATAAATCCTATGGCACCGCGCGGTCTTTGTACAGGGATGGATGTTCCCTACCTGGCTATATACATTCATAATATTTTGCCCTTCCAAAAAATTCGGCAAACACTCCCTTAAACTACGCTATTACCTGCCACAACGCTATACGTTGGCTACTCCTTATCACCTCACCCCCACTACAAAACATCATCAGCAACAATATATGTTTAACCTTTACTTTACTCACCTCTACATATAATCACTAACTACTGTGTCCCTAAATATCTAATACTCTCTTTGTATTATTTTCTTCAAAATTCGTATCTATCTAACTCCCGTTTACTTTAATTGAATAACTTACATGCCTCTATTTATTAATACACCCAGGCTCTATCCCCTTTTAAACATTTACTGTGATCATTTACAATTGCATTATAAAATTCATCTCTCACCTACTCATAACAATACTGTTAAAGTGTGGATTGAAGAAATATAAGAGTTTTCAGAGTATAATAAAGTTTATTAAACCATACACAATACATACTTAATACACAGTACTACGACACGTGCTTCACTTACGGCGTCTTGTTACAAACTGAAAACTAACAAACTTATACATGCTCACGCGCATTACATATATTATACAATATAAATGTATTGCATATATCCAACACGCCTCCTTACATTTATATTGTATTTACAAATTCAATTTTTACAAATACACATTTCAAGTTCAACTTTTCAAGTTCAGCATAGTTCGAAATCTCTCAAACTTTTCTTTACACAATGACTTTGTAAATATATCAGCAATATTATCATCAGAGTTTACCTTTACAACATTAATCATATTTTGTTTTATACATTCGTGTACATAATGGTAATGAACTTCAATATGTTTAGAATTTTTCGTAAAACTTCCATACTTTGCTAAACTTATCGCTCCCGAATTATCTTCAAAAATATTAATCGGTTTTTCTAAAGTTACATTAAACAATTTTAGCAATTCTTTCACAACTTTCAATTCACTCACAGCTTCCGACAACGCTACATACTCTGCATATGTCGAAGCCTTTGTTACACACTTTTGTTTTCTCGACTTCCAATAAATTACATTACCAAATAATCGAATTACATAACCAGTTGTAGATTTTCTGTCCAAATGGTCACCAGCCCAATCGGCATCAACATAACAATCTATAATTTCAGAATTATCATTTCTTTTATAAGTCAATTTTAAATCTTTCGTTAAATACAAGTACTTTAATATTCGCAAAGCATATTTAAAGTGTGTTTCATTATAACAATTCTGATATCTACTTAAATAATTTACACTAAAGCTTATATCAGGCCTTGTAGCTGAGCTTATATATAATAATGCACCAATTAAATTTCTATATTGAATATTCCTTCCACAAATATCAGACTTTTCAACTTTTAAATTTACCTCCATAGGTGTATTATACATCTTACTGTTTTCTAAATTATACTTCTTACTAATGACTCAATATATTTTGTTTGACTTAATTTTATTTCACATTTACGGAACTCATACTCTACGGTAATACCAAGATATTCTTTAATTTTACCAAGATCTTTCATTTTAAATTTTTCTGATAAAAGTTTCTTAATATTTTGCATTTTTTCTTTGTTACGTCCACAAATTAATAAATCATCCCCAAATATTAATAAATAAATAGTATCTTTTCCATTTCCAAAAGTATATAAACAATAATCTAAATTACTTTTCTTAACACCCAAACTTATTAAAAGTTTATCAAGACATTCATACCAAGCTCTGGGACTTTCTTTTAAACCATACAAAGCTTTTATTAACTTACACACTCTATTTGTACCATCCTCATAACCTTTTGGTTGATGGACATATACCTCAGAACTTACTTTACCATTTAGAAATGCTGTTTCTACATCCATTTGTTCAATAATTAGACCCATTTGACAACAGTATGATAATAAAATCTTTAAAGTTTGCATTCTCGCAACAGGAGAATAAACATCATCAATTTTATCGGTTTGCTGAAAACCTCTTACAACTAACCTGGCCTTATAAGCATTGTCAGACTTTTTTGTATAAATCCATTTTACATCCAATATTTTTTTTACCATTTACATTTTCAACTAATTGCCAAGTCTTATTTTTATTTAACGAATCAATTTCTTTATCCATAGCTTTTGACCAATACTTACTTTCATTGCTCTCAAGCGCCTCCTCAAATGTACTAGGAGTATCTGCTCTACAATAATTTGCAAAAATACTACTATTATATACATAATAATCTTCATATCTTTTTGGTGGGTTTCTTATGCGCTCAGATTTTTTTATTTTATTTTCATTTTCATCCCCTAGATTTTCATCTGTACCTTTAAAGCTATCATCAAGAGATTCATTATCTGAAGATTCATATACTTCTTCATCAGACTCACATTCATTCAAGCCAATACAATTTACATTTTCTTCAACAATATCAACATGTCTAGCCACTATTACTTTTCCATTAATTAGCACTCTATAACCAACTTCACTATAACCGATCAAAATTCCCATATCAGCCTTTTTTATCCCACTTAGAAAATCTTTTTTGTTCCGGTTTTCTTACAAAAACTCTACTACCATATAAATGTAAATTTGAAACATTCAGTTTCGTTCCAAAAAATATTTCATAAGGAGTTTTCTTTTCTATAGTATTTGATAACGTACGATTTTTCAAATAAGTAGCAGCACAAACTATTTCAGGCCAATATTTTTTATGGATTTGTGCTTCAGCTAATAAACAACGTGACAATCCATTATCGTTCTGTTAAACCGTTCTGCGGTTCCATTTAATTCATGTATGTAAGCAGGACAATTATTAATTATAATACCTTTTTCTTTGGCAAAATTATAAATATTACCATTTAAGTATTCTTTCCCATTATCACACCTCAAAAATTTAATTCTTTTACCCGTTAAGTTTTCACATTCATTTACATATTGAACAAGACAATTGAAAACTTCTACTTTAGACATCATGGTATAAACTTTAGCTATCTTACTGTAATCATCAATAAAGGAAATAAAGTATTTTTCCCCGTTTAGGCCAGCTGTTTTAAAAGGTCCACACACATCAGTATGAACAATTTCTAAAATATCTTTTGCTCTTTTTCTATTATTTTCAAATGGAATATTATGCATTTTATTTTCAACACACATTTTGCACTTCATGAATTCTGATTCAAGTTCATTTGGAATACCACTTAACAATTTATGTTTACACAAAATATTCAAATAATTAAAATTTACATGGCCCAGCATACGATGCCACCTTTCTTTTTTATTCATATTATCACAATTTTTATTTGCAACATTTACCAATGACTCTACATTTTTTAATTTACTTTTCATCTTATATAGACCATTTTCTTTCCAAGCTACAGCTGTAGTATTTCCAAAATTATCAATAATTTTTGTCATTTTACCTTTAGAAATAATAGTATTATTTTCCGTTATTTTACCATAACTTATTAAATTTGTATGCATATCTTTAGCATAAAATACATTTTGCATGTTTACTTCATTTCTCTTACCAAAAAGATCAAAGTAACTTACCACATTACCAATTTTAGTTGCTTTTACAACTCTATTATCTCCCAAATAAACATTATCAGGTTCTTTAAGTATCATACATTTATCAAAATATTTATCATTATTTATTATATGGTCAGTACAACCGCTATCTAATAACCAATTAATCTCGCAATTATTAAACTTATCTTTATCTACCTTACTATTATGCGCCGTGTGATAGTCGACTCTTATAACCCATGCGCTCGTATCTGGATTCTTCTGCTGCGACTGAGTTGCTTGATGTGCTCTTGCACCTCGCTGACTTCGAAAATTGCCATGCCGTCTGGCGTAGTTATTTTTTTCGGTTTCTTGTCTGCCTCGTGGTGCTCGCCATGTATTGCTGCTGCCTGCCGCTTGGCCACCATATTTACAGTCTCTCTTGATATGACCAGTTTTGCCACATTGAAAGCATGTTCGCAGTTGTCGACTTTTATCCGCCATGAATGCGTTAGATTTTCGTCCAGGATATTCATCTTTTTGATGCTTTATTTCAGTCATTTGAATTTTACTTTTCACATAATCCACAGTTTGATCTTCTTCTTTTAATGCGTCTATTAAATCGCCTATATAACTGTATGAATCCGGCAACGTATTTAACATATAATTTAATTTTTCTTTTTCTGACACAGTAGCACCCGCGTTTTTAAGCTCGTTCACAGTTTTTTCAAAATCACTGAAGAATGTCGCTGCATCTGTATAATTTTTAAGTCTTAATTTTTCCAATTTATTTCTATATACAATTTGCAATGCCGTAGACTTTTTCAAATACATTTCATCAAACTTTTGAATTATTTCATACGCCGTTGTTTTATCACTAATAAATTCCAATTGCTTATTCGTTATATTACTGTATATATAGTTCATAACCTTTAAATCATTATCGTCCCACGGGTCTTTATCCTGCGCCGTTTTTGCTCGTGTTATCACTTCATCACATTTTTTAAATTTCAAAAACAACACAATACGTTTTCTCCACATACTATAGTCCTCTCCATCAAACACTGGAATTGTAATGTCATTGTACTTCGCCATTTTTCCGTATCACAGCATGCGACAGCACAAAAAAACGATACTATACTCACTTAAACTCTTGACCACAAGTTTATTAAACCACGCACCTCTGCTATCATGTTAAAGTGTGGATTGAAGAAATATAAGAGTTTTCAGAGTATAATAAAGTTTATTAAACCATACACAATACATACTTAATACACAGTACTACGACACGTGCTTCACTCACGGCGTCTTGTTACAAACTGAAAACTAACAAACTTATACATGCTCACGCGCATTACATATATTATACAATATAAATGTATTGCATATATCCAACAAATACATCTTAAAATTCAAATATATATATTCTTACTTAATCATTTATTATTCATTAGAAATTTTCTTCATTAATAAATTAATAATTTAACTTCATTACTACTGCAATTATAAATTTAGTACAACTTTCTTTTGTACCACTTTAA
Source organism: Magicicada septendecula (assembly GCA_034769895.1). NCBI lineage: Eukaryota > Metazoa > Arthropoda > Insecta > Hemiptera > Cicadidae > Magicicada > Magicicada septendecula. Next base: position 407,837,001 of record CM068375.1, read on the forward strand.
TTCAGTAATTACTCTTTAATTATTATTTAAAATTTTCACTATTTCCTTCACTTGTTTAGCAAAATAAAAACATGTTAAATGTTAATTATTAAAACAATACATAATACATGGTGTACATAAAATTTACCTGTAATACACAACATCAAAATTACATAAATACATTGACATTAACACATATAAAACAATGAAAAATATACAATCCAACTTCATTATTTTGTCATTAATCAAAATCAGTCCATATGCAGTCCAATTCAAAACCACTGTTCACATATATTAAATGCTCATTACACGATAAAACAATCTATCCTCCATCATTGAATAACATTCTAATCTTAGGTCTATTTATCTTATTGTTTAGTAAATAAATTTTATTATTATAATCATTATAATATTTATCAAACTTTTTATATTCATTCACAATTTCGTTTACATTAATAGATGTACTCCCTATTAATTTATCACATGCCATGTCACGATCGGGTATAGTTCTGTCTACCTCAGTATCATATGTCATAATCGTGTTAGTCATATAGTCATCATAATTTCTACTACTACACCTGTTACTTCCCAAGGTAAGTAATTATCATTTTTCTCATCATCTACTAATTTTACTATCTCACTTTTACTACAATGTTTGTATTCATAATTTTCATCCACCGTCTCTACCCCTAACATATCTACAAATTCACTATACTTTCTATTTAGTTTAACAATCTCTATTACTTTCTTTCTCTCTCTCTCAATATATTTCTCACCATAACACCAAGTTACACACTCTCTCTCTCCAAATATGCAGGGGTCACTAACTCATAATTACTGCACCACCTATGAGGTACACTAAAACACCAAGGAACTCTATTTGTAGACCTTTCGTCTCCCAAATATAAATCTAAGGAACTTTCGTCCTTATTAAAAATACGTGAAGACTTGACTTCACCCACTACCACAACATCAAAGGAAAATTCTAACCCCTGCACCCCTTTTACAAATGTACTTTCTCTACACTTTCTCTCTGACTCAACACACTCAAACACCTCATTATCACTCCCAATATTCTCATTATCATTTTCTAACATCATATTCTTAATTATACCATTGTTACTACCTGTAAACTCATTATTCAAATTATCATTGTTACTCACCTTCTGATTCTCTATTTGGATTGACTTCTCATCCAACTTTTTAATTACTTTGTCACATTGTTTAACTAGATTACCGTTACGTCTTTTAATTTCGTTTTTTATTTTATCCAACTTTACATCGAATTTGTTACTTTGTTCATCGAATTTATTTAATAGTAACTGCAACATTGCAGCTGTGTTATTATTCATTTTGCTTATTTTAATATTACCCGCATGCATATAACCCTATAACATAACCTCGTGGAAGTTGGGTTATGTTTACGTATTTAAAATTATGTTTATTACCTCAGATAACTTTTCCGCTCTCTTCGTAGGCTTACCCACATAAAACAAAAGTTTATGTCGAGTCCCTGTTATTACGGGCGACAAATGTTATACTACTTTATTACTGCCAATAAAACTTACTTAACAATTACTGAATAATTTTCAAATATCGGGCGCCATCTTGTGATATACCTTTGAACTTACCTTAGGCCAGAATTCGGTTAAGCGAACCAGATGATAGCGGAAAGTGTTATCTGAAATAATTACTATTACTTGAAATGTTTACCAATGTTTACCTTTTATTTACATCTTTAAGTACACAACAAGTGATTCTATAGTGCGAAATGCGCACGCTACTATATGATAGATTGTGCCATGAAACACAGTTCCTCTATACAAGTTAAAAATTTCCCCTCAAACATTTCAATAGCCCTCCAAAATACATAATATGAAAATGTTGTTACTATATACTATAACAATGTTATACATACCTATATATGCATAAATTTTAGTGAAAAATTGTTCACAACCCAGCACTTGTTAATAATATCTGACAATTATACTCTCTCTCTCTCTCTCTCTCTCTCTCTCTCTCACATTCTCTGGTACAATTTTTAGTTGTTTTTTATGAGCTCATTTTGTTTATTTAATGAATAATTTTGGTCATTAATTATGAATTTACTGAATTGGTCATTTATTTTCTTTGATATTTAAATGTGTAAAATTATTGGAAAGCTGATACTTAGCTTCCAGTTTTGGGTAGATGTCATCGCACTACTCGAATCCTGTCATCATGCAAAATCTGATTTTTTACATTGTCTTAGGGCCCACACTCTCGAATCGTAGTGTCCCCCCTCGAATCACACTTTGGCAGATTTTATGCTGCACGTAGAAGTCTGGACCGTTGCCGATTCTTCACAGTTTTACTCGGCCGATGACACCTACTCAAGCCCAGTTACAACACCAACATTACCGATATTCCATCAATAGTTATTAAACCAATTTTGGTGGTGTAAAATTTACACAAACACTCTTAGTGGATACGCCGGCCGCGTGATGTGCCGACCGGCTCAATTCACGGTCCAGACGAAAATGACGAAGAGTCTTTGTTAAACATTGCGTAGGTGGGGCAAAACTACGTCACGGACTTATTGTTCAGCAGCCCAACCCAGTCACATACAATGCGTCTTGCATTCCTGGCGTCTGACGTAATCATGGGTTGGTCTTGTTTACTGCTTATCGATGACGAACTGTTTTTTGCTACTTTTGTCATTTTCCACTGACCTCGACCGAAAGCCTGTTAATTCCAAAGTGTGTTGTTTAAAATTGAATATAAACAAACTTAATCGAAATAAATGATTAATAAAAATACTGCCAGAAACTTACCTGCGATCTTTTTTACTTACCTACCTTGTTATGTTTCGATCAGAAGCCCAGAGTTGCCACGATATTTTTTGGTTATAATATCGAAACCTTTACACTTTACCTTATTAAAATATGGGACAATTTTGCAATCTGACTACCCCCCAATAATAATTCAGAAGAAATCCGGGAACGTTTAGACGAATCTTGCAGCACAGAAATGAGGAAGTGGTAATGACGAAATAACTAAACTAATACATTTTATATCATGAAATAAATATGTTTACTGTTCCTCTTACTTGTTTCTTTTCTCTTTGAAAATTATACAAAATAGAAATACAATCAATCACATGGTATTGAAATGGTAATTGAATTGCTAAATTTTATGTAGATAAATTTATAAGGACAGCCCAGCCTGCTCTCTCTCTCTCTCTCTCTCTCTCTCTCTCTCTCTCTCTCTCTCTCTCTCTCTCTCTCTCTCTCTCTCTCTCTCTCTCTCTCTCTCTCTCTCTCTCTCTCTCTCTCTCTCTCTCTCTCTCTCTCTCTCCAATACCTTTATTTTGAAGAACCCCATTAAAATTTTAATTTATATGTACATCGAGACACCGCCCGGACACGCGTTTCCCAGTTCGCCAGTTCACTACACCTTAAATAACTTCACCCGCTGACCACTTCACTTCGCCCGTTACAAATCTGGTAAGTCCATTATTTCCTTGGGTCCCGGTCGGTATGAAAGCGGTATTATATTTAGTTGTTCATTTTTTATAAAGTTCAGGCCGACCGGGCCCACGCGGCACTATCTGCGTCCGTTATCTGTTGTAGTTGTTCGTGGACTGCTTTTATGCATGATGCCAGACATCAATGCCATGCCTGCGAAACAAATTTCGTCGCCGCACAGCCTTTGTTGTCCAAGTTTACTGGCTGTACACATGACACATCGGAGTTTTTAGTGCGGGATGTCGACGATATTCCGTGAGCACTGTTCTACGTCACCAAAGTAGGATGGGCTTAAACTCACATCTGTCGTTTTGAGACCATGTGCGTCCAAACTTTCGTCTCTAAGCCATTTTGAGTTTGACTACCGTGGCGTTGTCTGCACACCTGATGGGGTGGTGCGTTCGGGCGTAACTGCCACACACCCGCAAAGTTCTAAGAAATGACGCCTGGTACATTCTTTTGTAAATGTTGCACAACAGCTATTGCGTATTGTTCCTTTGTTCGCACAATGCTTTATTCAACACGTGGCCGTAACCCAGTTGGAAAATGAATTTATGAATATTTTAGAACAAGTCCCCAGAAATTAATAAAATAAAATTCCTCAAAATTTGTCACGTTACAATAACCCCCCAATGAGATATCTTCTGCCGAAACAGAAGAAATCTCATTGCTAAAACCCCTAAGAGGACCGGTGAGGATATGGTGCCAACAACCCCCTTTAGCTCTTATACTTCATGGATAAACAACCCCCCTGGCTCGGCGACTATGGCCGCATCTGAACGAGATTACTGGACTTCTCTGTACGGGATCCCAACACCATAAAATCGAACAGACATGCACCACAGCGCACCTCACCCTCTAACATGCCGCCCCAAAAAATCCAAATCTCTGGTCTTATATCATGCCAGATCCTCAACCGATATGTTCCCCCTTATCATGCATACTGGGCTGCCTTTAGCAGTTACTGGGCTCGTACACACTTATTGCTACATCCTAGCAAAATTGAAACCTTCTTAGCTTCAAAAATTTGTTTAAGTTAGAAATCAACAGCTATTTTCTTAAAAATCAAAATAAAATCTTGATCTAAATTGAATAATTCTCTTCATTATTACTGATAATTAGAAAATTAATAAATTGAACATTTATTAAAAACATGAACTTCCTTATCCTGACATGTGATTATACATATACAATACCCTAAACAATACAATTCAATAAAAAACACTAATACACACAAACAATAATATAATCAGAGTTCAAAACATCAATTAGATGGCAGGCAAAAATAAAAAAATTTTTTTTTTTTTTTTTTTAATTTAAAAAAATATATTTTTTCTCAATATTAAAATTATTTAAATTGATTTAAATTAATTAAGAAACAAAATTGGCATTACTTCATTGCCAAAACTGGTCTAATTTACAACATCACCCATCAGCTGATCAAACTGGGTCAAGTCAAGAACCTTGACCTACATAAGCTATACATAAGTTACATCAGAAAGTACATTGTACATCTTTAAAATTCTATCTTTAAACACAAAAACATAATAAAATAAAACATTTAAAAATAACAAAATATTATTATAATTAACAATCAAATTGATATTTAAATTCCTCAAAATAAACATTTTACCACTTTACATTTTCAAATTCTATTAAAATTGTCACTTATTTCAATTAAAATTGTATATTTTTACTATAAATCTCTTTATTTAATAATCTCATTCTCCATTACTTTGGGTGATTTTGTAATGGGTCGAATTAGAAGGTTTTTTATTTTATTGATTGTGGTCTCGATTTTATAAAGATTTTAAATTCACTTCATATATGTGAGCTACCCCAGTTTAATTTTATACTAATACAAATCACCCATTCAATCACTTTCAAATTGCCAGACTTCACCTGTAGGGAGCCTCAGTACAGCAATGCACAGTGTTAGCCAAAACAATTGTACAGACGTATTGCGTAACCGCCCAGCAGCAGCCTTGTGACACAGTCTATAGTCTGCAGTTTGTCACCACTGAATGAACATTAGCATCCGACAGTAAAGTCTGTTAATTTAAAACAGTGGCCTCGGGAGTGTAAGATAGGCCGTAATAATTAGTCGGCCTATCTATTCTATTTTATAAAAACGTACAAACAGTATAACGTGCGCCCAGTTGACTACCAAAACAGACCGCGCGCGGTCATCTAAACTTTCTGCCCGGGCAAATTTTCATTTTATTAAGTCGGCCGACTAACCAAGTTGGTATCAGAGTTTATAAAACAATTCAACAGTTGAGAGTAATATGTAACGATGTAAAAATCAAGTGAGTGTGTAGAAAACAAAAAGTGAACTATCAAACGTTTGGACATAGTGCGAGAACGTTACAGGACGCGCCATGAGGTCGGCGGGGACGCTACTGCAACAAGTTACAGTATTCCATTCAAATATTTTCTTATAAAGGCCTAACTTAAGTAAATGTGGGGGTTTTAAAAAATTGTCTGAATGCGGGAGTGTGGCAAGCTGGGTTCGCCTTGATTAATAAAATATACATTAGAATAAGAAAATGTTTAAATAAATGTGCCTGTTTTATCTGTTGAAAAAAGAGAAAAGTTGAGTTAGTTGAAATTTTATTTAAAATGAAGTAATGATGTAATAAATTTTTTTATTACATCAAACAAATGAGTGTGGCGTGCGTTTGTTGTGTAACCCTATAATAATACTTACATTTTAACATTCGTGTTGCGGACTCTGGCAGAAGACTAAACAAGGTAGGTGGAAGATCAAATAATTCTATGTAATTCTATTAGTATTAAAATGTAATTAACTTCACAATTTAATTATTTATAATGACTTGATTTGCCACTTGGCATTTATACATATATAATCTTTACCTCTCTGACTCTAATATCACTAACAACTTTAACTAACATGACACCCATCTCTATCAAAACTTCTATCAAACAATTTCTACACCCAACTTACTACTAAACTCAATTCGCATCATTCTCTCGTTATAAAAAAAAAAACTCTCTAACCCTTTGTACTTAGGATGTGTGTTCCCCCCCAAAAAGCTCATTCCCTTAATCTGGTTCCTGGATTCTACCTAAGGCAACCCCTTCCCGCGCTAAACGGTCCCTTCCTGTCCCAACCCTTTTGTTGCGGACTCCTACACTACACTATCCCCTATTACAAAATTACCATCCCCTAATTAACATTCTCATTACCTCACTTCAACTACAAAATAACATCATCATTTATAAACATCAATATATCGATCATTACTCTACATATATTCCCCATAACTACTGTGTCAACATCAATACTTCTCAAATTCTACATCACATTACTTCACAACAACATTATTCTCTCTGTTACCACTTTAACTTCAACTTGGACTGATCTACATGTCCCAACAAAATATTAATCACCCAACATCTACCTTTTACTATCTTTCACAAATCATTTAAAAATCTTAACTTTATCAAATTATTCTCATCATTTAAATAAAATCTTTTACCACATTAACATCATATTGAACATTAATTACCTTGGAAATTAGTAAACAATTTATCGGTGACATTCTACTACTGATCAGCTGACTTTCTTAGCAAGGTGAATGACCTTACTGCAAACACATTTCAAAATTATACCCACTATATGAAATACATATTTTATCAATCCTTATATCTAACATACTACACATCATTGTTTCCCCCTTCTCTGACTCTGGTACAATTATGTAAACCGCCTGCCGGTCGGTCTAGGTATTTACTTTGTTATAACCACATTTCAAAATTATATAGCTTACATATTCCTTTAATCCCTATATTCCTAACACAATAAAATAAAACATTTATGAGACAGAATAAACATAGTATAATAAACATATGAACATATATTTATCAAAGCATAATACAGGCATTTAATTAGTGCAAAATTGAGTTATCATCTTTAAGTTATAACATTTAAATTCGTTGCTCACCTGAGCAACCCCCCAAACCACACACACTATTGTATTTTCTGTTGGACTGTAACGCCCATTGGCCTCCACATGGACGGCATAGTTGGAGGAATTGAACATCTCCTTGTCCTTGCTTCAGCTTTACATTTTAAAGATTTTAGATATCAACATGTCTTCGGTATATAGTTACGTGCTCTTAATGCGGGTCTACCACCTGGCTCTGCTGTCCCTACTCGGACAGAGTGGCAGCCGCTGTTCCATAGTTTCCGGGATTTCCCCTAGTTTCACCCCCCTGTTAATTTCTAATATCAACCAATTTCAAGCCAGCTATGGTCAAGGGACTTGATTATGGCCATAGCTGACCGCTAGCCAACACCACGATTAGTGCTGGTAAGGCAGTAATCGTCCGAAAAGTCTGGGAAATCAAACTCTATCTTCATGCATGTTACAACATCATTACTCTGCACGGCACGAAAGTCTATCATGGTACAATATACAATTGTACAAAAAAAATGTGCCGTGCATTTTCGCCATTTCGGCCTCTGATGGAGGTAACACTCCCTGTTACCCCCAACCCCTTCCGCTATCTACTGGGGCACATGCCACCCCAGCAATAGCACCCTAATAGCTAAATTAAATCTTTATATAAAACATTATAATGTGAAATTTTCATTAACTCTTTTATCCCTCATCATTTAAATCATTCACCACTTTCTACAATTACATTTCTTAAAATTTTCAAATTTATTATTAACATTTATGTTACATCATATTTCAGTTATTATTACTTTTTAAATTATTATCTCAAGTTATTTTCATTATTGCATTTAAAAATTTTCAATTGAGTTAAACATCTGTAAACATTTTACTCTGTCTAATTGGTATCATAATTTTTATACTTACAGCACCTTATTCACCTGCTGACATAAACACACAAGATATACACTCCACACACACACACACCAATACTTCCACGTAACCTCTGAAACATTTAACAACAGTGTTATTTCATATTCAACAATTTAACATTTATTTATTAATTAATTACCAAATTCACATCTCCTGAAATAATTTAAATTCATTAGAAAAATTCAATTATATAACATTCAAATCAATCAAAATATTTAAAACGTCTCAAATTATTTTAATTAAATTAATTATTGAAAACAACAAATTTTTAATTTCACCAATTACAATAATTACTACTCCTTTATTATCTTCTTTCAAATTATTTTTGTTATTTATTTAGGCTGCAAAATATTAATATTATTATTATCACAACCATTTCTACTACATACTCAAATTGTTTACCTAACATTTTACAATACACACAAATAAATTCACTAAACATTTATTTACACTTCTTCATCATTAATTATTCAGTTATATCACACTTCAGTGTCAAAAATCAGCTAGGTCATTACCATATATTAACATATTTAAACTGTTCCTTCCCCGATTTCTTAATTGAACCTCCATCATCGTATAGATATCTAACATATTTGTAGCATAAATCATTTTTATTTACCTCAGATTTATTATTATTTTTATAATAATCCCTTACTTCTATGTCATTCATTATCCCTTTTATTGGTTCATATACCTGTTCAATATTGGTCAATTTTGTCCAGTCTCCGTTAGTAATTTTTCTCAACATCAAGTCAGTTATTTTTTCATCATAAATTACATTATTATTATTTAAACATGTATCATCAAAATAATCTTCACTCTCTATTTTAACCGGTAAGTATTTCATATCATTTAATATCTCTTTCAACTCATTATAGTCTCTCTTTAATTTATACAATTCTGTCTCTCTATCCATACACCATTCTCTATCTAAATTTCTCTCATCATAACACCCTATCACACTTTCAACACCATTCCACACAGAGGGTACTAACTCATTTAAACATTTCCTGATTTCTCCAGGAACAATAAAAAACTTCAAAAAACAATTATCAGTAGAACACTTTTCTACCCAATACCTTCGTGAAGACCTTTCTTCACCCCCCTTAACACCTCGGAAAAAATTTACCCTCTGTTTCCTACCCACAATATAACTCTCTTTCCACTCATTATCTAATTCATCAACACTAATTACAACTCCTTTACAATCTGTTACTCTCTCTCTCTCTCTCACTCACTATCTCTATCTCATCACTATCCAATACTTTATTCTCAAATATATCATTATTATTATTTAACCTTATTTCATCATTAGAATTACTTATATTAACCTCACCACTTACCTCAGAATTGTAATCACCATCATTATCTTCACTAGTCAACACTACCTCTCCCACTATTTTGTCACTATTATTTATTAATTCATTATTAGAATTATCGTTATCACTTACCTGTTTTAATTCAACTTCTGAGTTCTCCTTTAATCTGTCTGTCTTTAGTTCCCGCAACCATTCCCCCAATATTTTGTTATTTTCGTCAAACCGTTTATTCATCATGTCAAAACCCTTGTTCATCATTTCCATAATCATTTGCAACATATTCTTCTTATAATCAGATTCACCCATATCATCATTATCTACCTTATTCTCTGCCACCTGATCGTCTTTATTTTGGTTAACTTGGTCTGTCTCTCTACCTTTATTTACCACCACCACACTCTCATCATTATCACTAGGCCTATTTATTGCCTTATTTTCTACCACTGTTACTTCAACTATCTTACCTGTATCCTCACTATGTTTTTTAATTTCCGCGAATATTCCTTCTTCTTGTTCTTCCATTCGTGTTAGATTATTATCTAAATTACCCCACTCCTTGTCTGGCATCTCACCTACAACCCCTCGAAATTCACTCTCCCACTCATCCCACGCGAAACCAATATCATTACCTTGTACTTCACCCATATTCAAAATTTATTTATATAACACTTTTATGTATAAAAACCACTATTATTCTAAATTCTAAAACCAAAACACCTAACACAACTGTAAACCATAATAACCCAAACATAACCTATTCACACATACCTAATTATATACGATAAATTTTACATAAATACGTCATTACCAAATCCTATTTTCTGTGCTTTAAAATAAGTCTACCTCGCATAAAATTATACCAGGATCCTGGCAGCGCGTCGCCAATTGTGAATAAACAAACTTAATCGAAATAAATAAGTAATAAAAATACTGCCAGAAACTTACCTGCGATCTTTTTCACTTACCTACCTTGTTATGTTTCGATCAGAAGCCCAGAGTCGCCACGATATTTTTTGGTTATAATATCGAAACCTTTACACTTTACCTTATTAAAATATGGGACAATTTTGCAATCTGACTACCCCCCAATAATAATTCAGAAGAAATCCGGGAACGTTTAGACGAATCTTGCAGCACAGAAATGAGGAAGTGGTAATGACGAAATAACTAAACTAATACATTTTATATCATGAAATAAATATGTTTACTGTTCCTCTTACTTGTTTCTTTTCTCTTTGAAAATTATACAAAATAGAAATACAATCAATCACATGGTATTGAAATGGTAATTGAATTGCTAAATTTTATGTAGATAAATTTATAAGGACAGCCCAGCCTGCTCTCTCTCTCTCTCTCTCTCTCTCTCTCTCTCTCTCTCTCTCTCTCTCTCTCTCTCTCTCTCTCTCTCTCTCTCTCTCTCCCTCCCTCTCTCTCTCTCTCCAATACCTTTATTTTGAAGAACCCCATTAAAATTTTAATTTATATGTACATCGAGACACCGCCCGGACACGCGTTTCCCAGTTCGCCAGTTCACTACACCTTAAATAACTTCACCCGCTGACCACTTCACTTCGCCCGTTACAAATCTGGTAAGTCCATTATTTCCTTGGGTCCCGGTCGGTATGAAAGCGGTATTATATTTAGTTGTTCGTATTTTATAAAGTTCAGGCCGACCGGGCCCACGCGGCACTATCTGCGTCCGTTATCTGTTGTAGTTGTTCGTGGACTGCTTTTATGCATGATGCTGGACATCAATGCCATGCCTGCGAAACAAATTTCGTCGCCACACAGCCTTTGTTGTCCAAGTTTACTGGCTGTACACATGACACGTCGGAGTTTTTAGTGTGGGATGTTGACGATATTCCGTGAGCACTGTTCTACGTCACCAAAGTAGGATGGGCTTAAACTCACATCCGTCGTTTTGAGACCATGTGCGTCCAAACTTTCGTCTCTAAGCCATTTTGAGTTTTACTACCGTGGCGTCGTCTGCGGACCTGATGGGGTGGTGCGTTCGGGCGTAACTGCCACACACCCGCAAAGTTCTAAGAAATGACGCCTGGTACATTCTTTTGTAAATGTTGCACAACAGCTATTGCGTATTGTTCCTTTGTTCGCACAATGCTTTATTCAACACGTGGCCATAACCCAGTTGGAAAATGAATTTATGAATATTTTAGAACAAGTCCCCAGAAATTAATAAAATAAAATTCCTCAAAATTTGTCACGTTACAAAATATTCTATAGTTTATTCACCAAAACTTTATAGGGATTATGAAATAAAATTATTATTATTATTACAAAATAAATGGTTAGGGAATAAAAATACAATAATTATGGTTTTTAGGACCATAGATTTACAAAAGTATGATTGTACCAGAATTGTACCATCACAAGATGCACAAATTCCTCCTTTTAATGCTTCATTCCATGTGGAAGCAACTGGGCGCAACAGCTCAGCGGGATGGACGGGCAATAGTGTGTGTGGAAGGAGGAATTTAAAATAAATTCATAATTTAACAAATTATAATAAAATATGTGCTGATGGAGAAGGTGGTTACTAGGTTGTTAGTAACGAAATATTAAAGATTAAAATGAGTTTCATCAATAATGTAGCGTATGTAATTAATTTTCTGATGTAAACAAATGAATGTTGTGTTGACGAGGAGTATTTTCTTTTAACGTAATAAAGAGTAATATGAAGATACTTAACGATTGTTAAGTAAGTAATTTGTTCTAATGTAGTTGATTTAATGTGTTTTACTCTATATAAGGAGTTTGTTAATTTTGAAATGTGAATGGAATATTTATAATGGAAGGGATTTATACGTTGTAATGAAAATGTTTATTTAAATTTGACAGGAATCAGAGCGATCATGTTGAATTTTGGGGTAAGAGTTAACTAGAGAAGGTTATACAGAATGTTGATAGGTAATTCTTATAATGTATTATATATAGACTAAGTATTTATCCATACTTCTTAATGCAAACCAACACAGCTAAGGGGAACCAGATCAGTTAGGGATATGTTATTGTACCAGGCCACTATTTGATATTTTTTGATTTCATGTTTCAGTGTCTAGTGATGCTGTGGCAGCGGTCCTGTGCTGGCCTGCGTGTCAGAGCAGGAGCGTCAAGTGCCGGTCTGGCCTTGCGGTGTTGGGATCTCGAAAGAGAAGTCCAGTAAGGTCATTCAGGTACGGTTATAGTCACTGGACCCCAGCGGTAAGTTAACCACAATTTTGAATAAAACGTAAGTGGGGTTGTGGCGACATATCTTGGCTGATCCCTTTAGAAAGTATGAGTGTCAATGAGAGCTTTTATGCTTCGGCATAAATCCTCTCATTGGGGGGGGGGTATTGTAATGGGTCTAAATTTATTTAAATATTATTGTGTAATTTCATAAAGTCTGTAACATGTAAAGATGAGGCCCCTTTGAGGTGACATGAGAGCCAGTAAACTTCCATAGCTTTATATGGTTATAACGAAAATCTATTTATAGCCAGTGAACAACACATTAAGTATTTGTTGACGAAAAACAACTCGCAACGAGGTTGAAGAGGGGAACCCCACCGAGACGTACGGCGGGGAGCGGGGTGAAGCAGTTTTGAGACGCCCCAAACGGAAAATTTGTAACACTGAACGTCAGTCGACATTCATCTTTCGCTGTCTGCAGCAGCAAATCGCGGGCGCCCGCATAAACAGCAGAAAACGTAATTTAGACAATGTGAAATTATAACTAATATTATAAATCAGCATAATAATTAATAATCAGTGAACAGTAGAAAATTTGCAGTAAATTGACAGTTCGGCCATAAAATGTGAAAGTGAGAACTATAAAACAGTAAAACAACGCACGCCATGTGGTGAAATTCTATGCAGCATAATCGAGGGAAGTAGACATTTCAACAATAAATATCATTTCAAAATTATTTAAAAACTGTCATTTTTTAATTGAGCTCAATAAAAAAGAAATGTAGAATTGTGAAAGTGTGTGTGATTCAGTGAATGATATATATAAATATAGGCCTAACAGGAAGTGTTGAGTTGCGTAATTTTGATATACGTTGTAGTATTTTGGATATCGTAGTTTATTAATAATCAGTTTTACACTTTAAGGCGGAATAAGTGTGTTCATGATCTTTTCTATGTTCTCAAAGAAAAATAAATAATGTTATATTTTACTTGATTTGCGCATTGTTATATGTAGTTGCACACCGTTCTCTGCCTGAGTACACTGTGTACTCAGGTCCAGGAAATCCACATAACGATTTCCTGGACCAAACATTACAGATAAAAAATAATATTAAATTAACAAAAAATTAAAGAGTAAAATTGCTTGCACATGGTCCATTACAATTGTGTAATACAGTAGAACCCCTCAAATCCGAACCCCAGAAATCCGAAATCCCGGGAAATCCGAACATGATTTTGAAGAAAAATAACATTTGAAAAAAACACATAAAGACATATGAAACACATTTATTATTACATAAAACTATCATATGTAACCTAATTTTACGTAAAGAATCATTGAAAAATTAATAAAGTATGTACAAGTATTGCTACTTACGTAAAACAGGATTGAAATGAAAAAAATATTGGAATTAAAACTGTATAAAAACAACGTCATACAGCATTTCATTAACATCAGAGCTGAATGGCCAAGGAAAAACAAAAGAAACACACACAAACACTACACTACATTTTTTCACTTAAAATCAGTGATCTTCATCTGGTGAAGTGACATAAACCTTCCCGAGGATGCGATGTTGCGCCAGCATCGCATAAACATGACATCATTGGGTGTAGCAGCTGCGTGTTGTTCTACGTAGCGCAATGCGATGTCGATAGCGACAGCAGTGTCAGAATGAGTCATGTTTGTTGAGGAATCTTCTCCCTCGCTATCGCTACCTGATACATTGTCATGTTGATCCTGGACCACAGACACTATGTCATGCTCGGTGCAGTCTTCATTGTCGTCTAGTGCTGCCCACTTCTCCAGACAACCTTTTTCAGCATCCTCACATCCTGGTACTATTTGAAAGAGATGAAGGAGCTCAGTTTCATCATCTCGTGTTGTAAGTGGTGTTTCCACAAATTCGAGGCTGGTCCAAAGCTTCGTCCAAGATCTCTGCAGTAAATTTTTACTGGTATTGTTCTAGGATTCTGCAACCCAGTAAATCACATCTTTTATTGTTATCTTCTTTAGCTTCTCAAGAATAAAAAGAGAACAATCTTCTTCAATAAGAGTTTGCAGAAGCATTTTTCTGTAGCTTAGTTTTATGTTCTGTAGCACACCTTGATCCATAGGCTGCAGCAGCGATGTCACGTTAGGTGGTAAAAAAATTGCTTTTATGTCTCTGCACACCAACTGCATGTCTGAAGGATGTGATGGAGCATTGTCTATCAAAACTAGAGCTCGAGGTGGCAGTCCATTTTCTTCATTAAATGTTGTTACCGAAGGAACAAATTTCTTTTCAAACCACTCCTTAAAAAGATTACCAGTCATCCACGCCTTAGTCTGATTTCTGTAATAAACAGGGAGAGAATTCATGTTCATATTTTTCAGGGCTCGTGGCTTGGCAGATTTTCCAATTACCATTAATGGTAGCTTGTTTGTTCCCGCGGCGTTACTGCAGGCCAAAACTGTGAGACGCTGTTTGTTCATTTTAAAGCCTGGCGCAGAAGATTCCTCTTTAGAAGCAAGACTTTTAGTGGGAAGTGCTTTAAAATTCAATCCAGTCTCATCCGCATTATACACTTGCTGGGGTGAGTAAGTAATTTTCCAACGAAATCAAATCGGCGAATTCATCTAAATATTCTTTTGCAGCAGTATTATCAGCTGATAACTTCTCTCCACTTATCATCAGTTGTCTGATTCCATGCCTTCTCTTCCATCGATCCAACCACCCATTGCTAGCAGTAAATGCCAAATCTCCGTTCATTAGTTTGTTCAGCCGCAATGCCTTTTCTTGAATTAATGGACCACTAATAGGAACTCCTTTCTGCCTCTCTTGTGTAAACCACAAAAACACTGCGTCAATTTCTTCATTTACAGAAACTTTTGCGTGATGGCGTTGTTTCAAAGTTTTTTCACTTGTTGCACTGCAAAACTGTTCAATTTTCGCACGACTTTTTCCAGTCACTGATTGTTGCCTTACCAACATGTAACGGTACAGAATTGTGTGCTAAGAAATAATAATTTAAATCAGGGTGAATTCAAAGCAGTCAGTGTTCACCTTTGGGGTACCCCGTTTTAATCAACTATACATGCAACATTATTGCAAAACACCACGTCTGTGTTTTGCTTTGAGTCAACTAGTCTAGACGTATTACGCAACCGCTGGCAACTCATGCGGCCGGGAATTACTGAAAACGTCCGTTACAACAGGCAGTAAAGAATACCAGAATTCCCGGGCTGATCGCTTGGACATACCGGCCAACCAGAGACGGCGAAATCAAAAATACATACTTTTAGCGCGCGCTGCTTGCCCACCACCTAAAGTTAGTTGTTGACTAACAGCAGAGTTAGATAGCAGTTGTCGGCAGCCTACCTTTATACTGGGTAGACGTAATTCAACCGTAGCCTCGGGCGTTTGCGATATGCCGAAAATGCTATAATCGGTCTATCCAGTAAAGTGTTGTAAGAAGAATGAAGCAGTACGAAAAAATAAAAAACCGGCTAAAACAAGCATTTAGTGACAGTGGTAATAATATAACAGTTTTAACAAGATTAACTTAGTGGTATTATTAAAAAAGCGTCTCAACAGGCAGTGCTACGAATCGGACCATGTGCAGTTAAGTAAAAGCAAAAGAACATAATTAAATGGCCAAAACAAAATAAAATTTTATATCAATTTCTATTTTTTTATAAAAATGTCCAGTTAAAATGAGATCTCAAAACAAAAAAGAAGGGGGATAACTAGAGAGAGAGAGAGAGCGCGAATGATCAAAGTACTGATATGTCTTGTAATGGTTTTGGTTTAATGATTTATGTATAGTAATTTTGTGACTAGTAAATTTCATTTGATGGTTTAACTTCAATGATTGGAATTCAAAGAATTTTCGTAGTATAATTTTGTATCACAACGTTGATAACTAAGGACGAATGTGTTAAAATAAATTCAGATTTTGTATGATGATAACCATGCGTAGAGAATAGTTATTACTCCCGTTAAACATAACCTGTCCTGTATAGAAAATCTCGCCTAATCGAACCTGGTAAGTAAGTAAATTAAATAAGGGGAAAATGTATTAAGGTTTCCATATTTGTCCTTTTGTTTAAAAATATTGGTGGCGGCCTATAAGTATTTTGGAATCTTCTGTTTTTGGTAAGTCAGGGTGAGTGCGTAAGAAGATCGTACAAGGTAAGTAAAAGTTTATGAGGGGGGAAAAGTAATAAAACGTAACAATGACGTTCCCTGCCAGGATGATTCATATGGAATCTTCTGATATGGGTTTAGGCCTGATTGGAAGTAAGAGACATGTTGTGGTAACGGCGTATGTGTGAAAAATTATCGTATATAATTATGTTGCATAAACTAGGTTATGTTCTGGTACTGTAACGTGCTGTGAAATTATTGTTTATTTTTATATTTGGATAACGAGTTTAGGTGTGGAGTATTTTAATTGGGTGTGTAATTATTGTGTAATAGGAGGGTTGGAATTTTATAAAGGGGTATTATATAAAAAATTGAATAATCATGGCTGATGTAAGAGAAACCGAAGAAAAAGGGCGTTCAATGGCTGATTTGATGAATCTTCTGAAAACAATGTATGATAATATGAATAAGGGTTTTGACGAAGCAAACACTAAGATGAATAAACGTTTTGACGAGTTAAACACAATATTAGATGAAAGGAAGGAAATAATGAATAAGGGTTTTGATACATTAATTAAACGTTTTGACGAGAGTGACAAAAAATGGGGTAAGTTGATAGATTCAACAAAACAAATGAACAATGGTTATAATACTGAGAGTGTAGTGGTGACAGAAAACGGTAATTATGATGATGGTAAGTTATGCGATAATGGGAATGTAAACAAGGAAGCAACAGTTAACAAGGTAAGTGAAAATAATTAAAATATAAATGATAATGGTGGTAGTTTAAGCGTCAAACAAGTGACAGTAAACAAGGTAAGTGGCAGTGTTAAAATAAGTAATGATGAAACCTTATTGAATAAAAATAATGGTAATAAATTGAGTAATAGTAATAGTAACAATGAAAGTAGAAAGTTATTTGAAGTTAGTAATAGAGTAGTAATTAGCGTTGATGAATTAGAGAAAGAATGGAAGGAGAGTGTACAGGTAGAGGGGTTGCAGAGGGTAAATTTTCCCCAGGTTTATTGTGAACCAAGAGGTTTACAAATGTTTTTGAAGGGTAAGAGTCCCTTAGCGGAAAACGATGTGTTTTCAAGTGGTTCCCTGAGTTTTTATGGTGTCCCTGGTAGGGCCAGGAAGTGTTTTTACGTAGTAGTACCCTTTGTATGGAATGACAGAGACAAAATGAAATGGTGTGGTGATGAAAGTGATGATGAGAGAGAGAGAGAGAGAGTTAGAGTGGTTTAAGCTAAATAGAGGTTATGGAGAGTTGATAGAGAGGATGAATATTAAGAGAATTATGATAAATAATATAGACTTACCTTTTAGTACTTGTGTAGTAGCGAAAGATGATTACATTGAGATCAATACTGATAATAAACACTTACCTGTAATGAGGGTTAACCTATTAGTAACAGCTGACAACTATAGTGATGAAAAAATAAATGATTCAATTGTGACCAATGATACAAACGGAGACTTAACAAAAAATAATGATGTAGACATGACATGATAAAATAATAATGGGGGGTAACCCTGAGTATTATTATGATGGTATAATAGAAAAAATAAATTTTTATGGTTACAACACAAAGGATAGCCAGATGGTGTATATAAATAAAAACGGTTATGTGGGCATCCGATTAATTTTCGACGACGGGGGTTAGATAAATCATGAATGAACATTTAAGTATTTGAGTTAATGGTAATTACTTGGGTTATTTAGGTAATGAAGTGTGGTAAATAATAATTGGATATGACGAAAATTTGTAAATAAATATGTTGGTGTTAAATGTAGTGTGTCAAGGTTATATTGTTGAAATGTATACTATAGCTTATGTAATACATGTTTGTAGTAAGGATGAATGGTATCATTATTATAATATTTTATTTTAATAAATAATTAACAGGAGGTAATAAGGAATTTTATTTTGTATTGTGTGTTTAAACGAAAAGTGTTTTAAATAATGTAACTTGAAGTAAGTAAGGTAAGGTTTATTGAAGGTTTATTGAAGTAAGGTAAATTGTTTTGATTTGAGTTGAAATGAAATTAATTTAAAATTGTGAATTTTAGTAAGGAATATAAATATACTGTGATTGGAATTGTAACACCAATGGTAAGTGATTACAATATCTATTTAAAGTGAAAATTAAAGGAAATGTTTATTTTAATACTCTGGTAGTGCATCAGCTGATATGCTGTTGATATGAACATTGTATTTTGTGTGACTAATGTTTACAGTCATGCTGGATTTGACAACCACAACAATGTTTGCTGTTGATTGTTAACTTACCTTTTTCTGTTTTTATATTTTCGTTAACATTTCACACTTTGTTTACTATGGCCTCTCTCAATATTCACAACCTTACTCTCTAACACCATATTTTTAATTATATCATTTTCCTCACCCCTACTTACCGTATTATATGTTATCTGATCGTCTTTATTTTCGTTTAATTTATCGGTTTCTCCACTATTCTCTACCCCCATTTTAATCTCACAATTATCATCTACTTTATTCATTTTAATGTTATTAATTATGTCATCTACTGTTGCATTTTGTTTATCAAACTTCTGACTGACTGATTCTATTATTTGTTCTCTCATATTATCACAACGTTCATGAATTTCATTCATTTGTTTATTAAAATTAAAATTTTGCTGTTTTATCTCCCCTCTCATCAACTTTATCTCATTATTTTGCATCTCAAATTTATCATTCATTTTAGTATCACTAACGTCAAAACCACTGTTTACTTCATCAAATTTGGCGTTTAAGTTACTCATTTTAATATCACTAACGTCAAAATGACTGTTCACTTCGTCAAATTTGGCATTTAAGTTATTATTTTGCTCTTTCATAAGGAATTTCATCATATTTATTATGTCACTATTATCGTCTTTTTTGTTTTCATGATGAGTTGAGATGGGTGTTACTTGTATTGGATCTAACTCAACAGATTCGGTGGCACTAGACTTGCCGATTTGACTTATTGGTGTTGAATGAACTCCCATCTCACTCGTAAACATTTTGTCAGTTCTGACATGTACTTTTTTATCTGCCATCTCGAAATTTTATATATATATTTTTGTCAAAATATTCCTATATATAACATATACTTATTACACAGACTTACTATCAAAAAGATCTTCTATTTCATTATGTTTTACTACTATCATATATGGTTACAAAATAACCTTATTTTGTATGTATATTAGTTACATACCCATTCTCAACAACCATCCTGTTTCTCCATGCAGGTCTATTTTATATAACATTTATTTATATAAATGTCCAACTGTAAGGGCGCCATTTTTTAACTTATATATTTTTTACTTTTATAAAATTGTGCCTGTTCGGGCGAAACATTTGTTAACTTATACATTTATTCATTTTTAACTTGTGCCTGTTCAAGCGAAACATTTGTTAACTTACCTCTTTCTTATACTTTTAATTTCGTTAACCTTTCACACTTTGTTTACTATGGCCAGTTTAGCCGCCATGTTGTTGTTGCCAGCATAATATTTTACTTACGGGTTCCAGGATTCTATAAACGAGCGAAGAAACACAATAGTTGTAGAGAAATAATAGACTTTGATTGCATTAGAGAAAACTTGTGTTTATTAATTATCTGAATGTTTCATATTGCTACGACAGCACAGAACAATCTACGCGTTTATCGAATGCGCCAGAAAGATCTCGACGTAAGCGTGTGGTGTACGTGCTACTAAACGCATTTTGCGAAAATTTTCTCGACTGTGCCAGGCTCCGCTCGGGCGCTCGGACTGTGTCAAGGCCGTAGCAATTTACGTAGTTCGCGAGAGATAAGACGCAGTTTGGAAGCTTCTGGTGTGTGAGCGTAACTATAAATACATCGCGTCGCGGCCTTAGTTTTCAGTTCAATGCGAGATTTTTGACTGTGCGGTTCGAGAGTATTAGTGCAATATTTACAGAGCGGTTCGAGTTATTACGGTGTACGTTCGGGTAGTTATTAGTGAAGTGTTGCGTTTTATATTCGGACGGTATAATTGTAATACAGTTGAGTTTTAATATTGTAACATGACATAAGGTAGTGAAGATTCAATTGTATTTAATTATAAAATAAAAAGCTGAAGATAAGAGTAAGAGGCAAAAACTTATAAACTTAGAGATCAATAACCCAGTAACCCAATAAATGACAAATGACTATTAACCTGACAATGACCTGACACAGTAGATCGGATAAAAAACCAAAGGAACCAAGAGACAATGAAGAAGCAGCCGAGACCTAAGTGCCATCAAATAATCCCAATTAATGACCAGTATATTGTAAATTAAATGATGAACTGATATTTGTAGTATATGAGATGTAACTAGGATAATAAGATTAATGGAAGGTAATGATATCACATATATCTTGTTGATAAAAGAATGTACTTATATAATATAAGGTAGGGAGTTAGAAACTAACCATACCCCAAACTAATAGTAATGATAATAGCCAAAGACAATAAACAATGCTTTGAGCCAAACAAAAGCAAAATTTAAGTAATAACTAAAAGTGATCAGAGTGATTTGGAAGTAAATTAGTTATTCATGACCATAATCACACAGTGATATAAAATAATCAGACAAATCGTGTGAATAAACAAGTGAGTAAGTTAAAAATGTGTGTGAAATTAAAGAAGTGGTGAAGTGCTAGGTATAGCATATAATGGAACAAAGTGAGAATGATAATAATTAAAGAAACCTTCTAATGAAAGGAAAAGTGCAGTGGGGGTGTAGAATAAAATATTATATAAGCAAACTATAATAAACAGATAAACAAATTTTGATAAACCGTACATTAGTAAGAGATTAAACTAATTGTGATATTATAAATTTAGCTAATAGGATGTCAGAATTATAAAATAAGGTAAGAATTAAGTTATTAGAATGAGTAGTAAATTAAGAAGGACAGACACTGTATTTAAGTGAAGGGATTAGTAGATAAGACATATCATGTAAGGAACAGTTTATCAGTAGTATTGTAAGAGTTTTATTAT
Organism: Magicicada septendecula; assembly: GCA_034769895.1. Lineage (NCBI taxonomy): Eukaryota > Metazoa > Arthropoda > Insecta > Hemiptera > Cicadidae > Magicicada > Magicicada septendecula. The sequence goes on from CM068375.1 coordinate 407,859,009, forward strand.
TGTTCAAAAACTATAGAATGTAGTAAATTATAGGATAAGCAAGATAACAGTAGAGAAAAGAAAAGGTAGTTAAAAGTTATTTCAGGCTAGAACCTGACAAGGAATCTTTCATAATAAGAATTAGAGTTAGGAATACTGATGTTTATTGTTTGTTTTGTTTATAAAATTGTATTAGAATTACCAGATATGTTATTAAGAAATGTTAGATGGGAGTAGAATAGAATCTAGGCTCTAGGCCAACTGTTGAATATAAATTTAGTAGTTCTGAGAACAAATAATAATCCAAAGTTAAGGCAGAATATGCCAAATGGTTAAACCGATTAAGTGAGTATTCCTAGTACCAAAATATATGAATAACAACTAATTTTGAATAAAATATATGTAAAATATAAAAATGGAAAATAGTAAAAATGTAATTAGCTATTCAAAAGTGGGCATGAGGGATATCAAAATGATCATCATGAAAAATTAGGAAGAATGGTACTCATGTAATAACTCTAGCTATTAGTATAAGATAGTAATCTTCATTTGAAGATATTTTGGTAAAATTAGACTAAAAAAGACGTTAAATCATAACAATGACTTAAGTTAATAACCAATGAAAATTAGCATAATTTATTAGGTAACCATAGCAACAAGAATTTTATTGCCAAAAAACCGTTAGATTTTCAGTTGTTATTATTGACCAACGCTAGAGAGTGGATCGAGGAGCTCTCGTATTAAAATTAAAATTATTATTATTAAAGTAAATTCCAACCTAATTTAAACCAGATGAAGATAACAACAATAGTCCAGGGAATCCTGAACAAAATTTTGTTTATAAAAAATTAATTAACCAACCGTAATTATCTGAAGAAGACGGAACGACGCAGTGAAGAAGAGAGACGACAACGGACACCAAATGAAGATCATTGGAACATCTTAATAGAAGAAGACGGACGACAACCGAAGGAATACGAGGCCTGAGTCAGCGAGGAGAAACATCGAGACGAGGGAAATAAACTTCTGGAGAGTATAAGAAGACGACAGCCCAGGAGTTATCCATAGAAGAAGATGACATCAGGATCTTCAGCAGGAAAACCGATGAGTATAAACATTATCCCATAATCGAATTCACAATTTTTGGTCAGAATTAATAAATAACTATTTCACTTCACTGATCACTATTCCGATTCAGAAATAAATGCTTTGTTAAATTCACTATTAAACTTTAATCAATTAGCAATTATTAAAAGTAAAATATATAAATAATTGACGAACCTTTTGATAAATAAATTTGACAAACGAAAACTAACCCAAAATTTCTTTGCAAGTTTTCATTGGTAATTACTTAATAGAATACAATGAGATATTAATTTGTTTATGTAACTAGGATTAAGAATTGTTATAACTTTGTGTGTGTTAGCCGTAAGTATATATTTCTGTAGCCGAAAGGACTTTAACACCCCTGAGAAAAATCATATTCAACTGTAAACTAACATTAAAGACGCTATGTATACGAACTGAGCAAGTACCAACCGAACAAGTGTAATAGCCGGTGCAGAAAACGAATTTGATGTACTATAAAGTAATTGAAATATTCTAAAAGGTTAATAAATGTTCTCAATCTGCAATTCTGTATGTTTGATACAGTTAATTTATAATAACAACTAAGAATTATTGAAGTGAAAGCGTTAAAGCAAGACGCTAGCCGAGTCAACACTGCAGAAAGCCATGCGCCAATCAGGTGGCGAGGCGGCAACATTTGAATGCAGCAGAGCGAAATACGGTTTACCCGTAAATGATAAGAGAAGTTATATTTTGACACAATTAACACTAAATAACATCAATTAACAAATTATTACAACCCACCACAAAACTTTTTATTACAATATTAGTGGACATTTTATTGCGTATGAACAATTTCATTTGATTTGTTGTAGACACTGTGTTGTTAATTACGAACTGTTTTACTATAACAATTAAAGGTGTGATTAGTGACTTAATTGGTGTCTTGTACTTATTTTGTTTCCACTGTACCTACGACGATCGAGTAGACCGTCGTAACAGTGGTGTCAGAACTGGGATAGAACGGTTAACAGTGGAAACAGTGGACGCTTTGTACAAGACGAGTGTGATTCGTAATTAATCAGTAAACATGGAGCCCAGTCAGATGATGGAAGCTTTACAAACACTGCTGCGGCAGACACAGGGAGAAGCAGAAAGACGACAAAAAGAAGAACGAATACAAGAAAGAGAAGAGACTGAGGAACATCAGAAAGCACTAATGCTAGAAACAGAAGAAAGACAAAAAGAGGAACGCAGACAGGAGGCGGAAGAAGCAGAAAGACGACAAAAAGAAGAACGAAGACAGGAAAGAGAAGAGACAGAGGAACGGCGACGACAGGAAACGGAAGATATCAAAGCATTAATACAGGAGCAGAAACAGATTCAAGAACACAGTACAGCAGAATTGGGTCTCCTACGAGGTGAGCTTAATAAACAAGTTACTAAAATATCGGAGGTACAAGAATCAATGACATTAAAAATAGCTGAAGTAGAAAAATCTGTCTTGATGCTTGAAGAATCGATGTCTACAAAAATATCTGTTATAGAAGAATCTGTGTCAAATAAAATATCTGCAGTAGAAAACTCAATGGCAAACATAAGAGAACAAATTAAAAGTGAAGTCGAACAGTGCATGAAGATTCAACCAAAACAAATTTCTGAACAGACTGTACCAGTGATCAAGACAGAAAAAGACACAGAAAATAAGTTAACAGAGAAAGTCACTTTGCCTGCAGAAGGGACAGTTCATGTCAAAGCTCCAACCTTTGACGGAAGCACTCACTGGGCAACGCACCTCCGCCAATTTGAAGCTGCTGCATGCGCAAATAATTGGACAGAAAAAGACAAGGCTGTTTCACTTGTTCTTGCATTAAAAGGACCCGCGGCAGAACTACTACAGAAAGTGCCACCTGACAGGCAGAACACCTATGCCGAGTTGATAAAAGCTCTGGAATTACGGTATGGTGATAAACATTTGCGAGATGTGTACTGCACCCAGTTGAGAGCAAGGCGACAACATTCCGGGGAAAGTCTTCAAGAGTTTGAAGCAAGTATCGACAGACTAATTAGACTGGCCTATCCTGAAGCGCCAGAAGATTTTCAAACGCGTTTTGCGATGCAGACATTTACTGCCGGTGTCCGAGATAACGAACTACAGCAAGTGTTACGAATGGCAAGACACCAGAACAGTGCGGACGCCCTGGTACATGCTTTGCAATTTGAGGCCGCCAAATCAGCGTCTGGTTGGACAAGTCATAAAGTGCGCGAGCTAAAAGATCGAGACGGCACAGACGATGAGGAAGAAGAACAAGGAACAGAGACTCGACGGTCGGCGCCACAGAATAAAATAAGAAAGGATGGAAGACCGAAGTGTTATCGATGTGGGAAACCTGGACATCTACAACGAGATTGTCGGGTTAGAATTCAGCAGCAGGGAAACGAGCAATAGTCGGTGCAACGGGGCGTGTGCTGACTAACTGGAGGAACGAAGCCCCTAGAGAATACGCAATTTCTACGCTTCAGAAAAACACCGGGAGCTTGGTAGGTACCGGATTTGTTCAAGAAAGGCCAACGTCGATTACAGTTGACACAGGCGCAACAGTTTCTATTGTGCGCCCCGACGTGGTGAAAGATCGCCAATCTGGTGCTCTTGCAGCTTGCGAACAGCTACTGGACGGCCTGTAAAAGTGTATGGAAAAGTGGAGATACACCTACGCCTCGGTAGACTTGAGTTTAATCATCAAGTACTTGTTGCAGACATTGTGGATGAAGTAATTCTTGGTGTGGACGTTATGAACGCATACGGATTTATAGTCGACTTCAAAAACAATGTCTTGAGAAACGGAGGCGAAGAGGTAATGCTATCAACAATGACGACAGCAGAAAAATCGATGGACGTCATAAACCAAGTGGCCGCAACTGTTCCGCCAAACTCCGAAAAGATCATCATGGTTAGAACTGCGGTAGATACTAGGGGCAATCAGTGCTCTATATTCGAACCCCAGGTAGTCAGCACACCGGGCATACTAATTGCCAGAAGTTTAGTAAAACCTGACGAAACCGGAAATGTACCTATTAGAGTGGCGAATATTTTGGATCAAGCTATCACTTTACAAAGCAATACGCTCCTAGGCAAATTGACTCCTGTGGCCTGGGTAGCCGGAATAACGCAACGAAGACCCAGTTCGTCGGATACTTCTAAATTACCAGAGGAACTGCAAGAATTATTGAACAGATCTTCTAACGACCTCTCAAGTGGTGAGGTAAAAGAACTTGGACAGTTTTTACACGAATTCAAAGATTGTTTTGCAGTTCGGGGACAGTCACTGGGAAGAACCTCTCTTGTGCAACATCGCATCAATACCGGGGACACAACACCGATACGCCAACCTCCTCGAAGGCCTCCATTATCTAAACAAGAGGAGATGTCTCGGTTAGTACAGGCAGTGGTGCCGATCCCCCCCAAGCCCTATGTCGCTTCCCCCCCAACTCCAGGCGATTACTAAAAAAAAAAAAAAAAAAAAGCTCTTTTTATAATGGATCACAATTTAGCATTTTCAGTAAAACGTGATTAGTTTTACAGTATACAGTATCAAATCTCAATCACTTCATTGGAAATATACTTAGATTTGCAACTTTAATGCCTTACTTAAATTTGTTCCCTTAATAAAATGTTATAAACAAGTCCGTCCTTTTATAGACTTTAGTGTACTAAAACATAGTAGAAAGCAAGATAATTAAAAAATCTAAACGCAAATTTCTATTGCACACTGTACTTTATTAATACAGTAAGTAAAAAAAAAAAATGGATTTCAAAATTACATTATAAATAAATCTATATCTATCTATCTACTATAATATTTTAAGCTTACAATCACAACATTTTTGTTATCTGAAGTTGAAATATAACTTATAAGTAAGAAAAAAATTATAATATTAATAATCAGTGTTGTGTTTTTAGGTGTTCAATAATATTTGTTGTCTTTGTTTGGTGGAAAAGGCAAACTTGTCAATGATTTCTTCGTGCGGAATCTTGCTTAAAACTTCAGACTCACTACATAAAATTAACAAACTTTTTAACAATGTATCACTCATGCTCGTTCTAAGACGATTTTTGACAATTTTGATGCGGCTCATGGTTCTCTCTGCCGAACAGCTTGTTACGGAAAGAGATAAAAGAATCTTGTAGAGTCTATTTAAATTTGGAAACCCCGCTTTATATAAAAATCCCTCCTTAAGGCGTTTGAATAAAGCGTTGTTTTTCCCAATCAAACGTCTTAACTTTATTTTTATCAAAATTATTAGTGTGCAAGTCCAAAACAATAAAATCGAACTTTGTGTTTTTCAAAATTCCCTCGCACACAAAAAGTCCGCACATGTGAAAGCACCCTCGTAGTATAATATTTTAGTGTACAAAATAAAGCTTTATATGTAAATTTATCAAATAAGCGATTATTTGAAAATAAATGTAGATAAATAAGGAAAGTGAGACTGCTCAAGTTGTACACGAGAAAATTTTTTGAAGCAGCAAAATAATTAAAGGACTTTAGGTCGTTTGAAAGCGTCTGTTCCACCTACGTAGGGAACTTCCATTCGCTTTCAAATGATCTAATTTTCTTTAAGTATTTTATGACTTCAAAAAATTGTTTAGCCTACAACTTGACCAGTCTCGCCTTCTTTGTTTTTCAATATGTATTTACAAATAATCGCTTTTTTAATAAATTAAAATATAAAGCTGTATTTTGTACACTAAAATTATTGTACTGTGATTCGTGGATGTCTCATCACGTGATACACCATGCAGCCCCCTTAAGCAAGCTTTGACGCAAATTGCGACCAGGAAATACGTTCTCACATTGTATTCGGTATTTTTAGTAATAGTAAATTTCATACAACAGTAAAAAAAATCCCCCCCAAAAATTTTTCAAATGTCGCCAATGGCGACACGATACCCCCCTGTAGGCACCCCTGAGTACAGGACATGTTGACAGAGGGAGTAATTGAACCTTCGTCAAGTGCTTGGTCTTCTCCTGTAGTGCTGGTAGCGAAGGATGGTGGATTGCGTTTCTGCGTAGACTACCGGAGGTTAAATGACGTTACAAAGAAAGACTGCTATCCATTACCTCGCGTTGACGATACACTCGACACGTTGTCCGGAGCACAGTGGTTTTCCACATTGGACCTGAAGAGTGGATATTGGCAAGTGGGTCTTCATCAAGAAGACAAGGAAAAGACCGCTTTCTCGACCCCAAGTGGCTTATTCCAATTTAACGTCATGCCATTTGGACTCTGTAATGCACCGGCAACATTTGAGAGATTGATGGACCTGATACTCCGAGGCCTGACGTGGAAAACTTGCCTTGTTTACTTAGACGATGTCATAGTGATCGGGAAGACTTTCGAAGATCACTTGGAAAACCTTAAGGAAGTTCTAACTAGAATTCACGGTGCACAACTGAAGCTGAGCCCGAAGAAGTGTTCTCTATTCCAGAAGGAAGTACAGTATTTGGGCCATCTGGTTTCGGCAGCGGGCGTTAGCATGGATCCTAATAAAGTAGACACCGTAAGAGACTGGCCAGTTCCGAAGAATAAACACGAAGTTCGGAGTTTCCTGGGGTTATGCTCATATTACCGACGTTTTGTGAAAGGCTTCGCTACTATTGCTAAACCACTACATGAGCTAACAGAAAATAAACGAAACTTCCAATGGTCGAGAGAGTGTGAACAAGCATTTAGAACGTTGAAGATTGCATTATGTTCGCAGCCAATTCTCGCTTTTCCAGCTTCCGAAGGGAAGTACATCGTAGACACAGACGCAAGCAATACTGGTCTAGGAGCAGTTTTGTCTCAAGTGCAGAACGGTGAAGAACGAGTAATAGCGTATTACAGCAAGACGCTTTCTAAACCAGAGAGAAATTATTGTGTTACAAGAAGAGAGTTGTTGGCAATTGTCAGAGCTTTGGAGCACTTCCATAAATACCTCTATGGGAGAGAGTTTTCACTACGTACCGACCATGCTGCACTTGCATGGCTCTTGAGATTTAAAAATCCGGAAGGACAGTTGGCAAGGTGGCTCGAACGTCTGCAAGAGTACAACTTCAAGGTACAACATCGGCGGGGGCGCCTGCACGGTAATGCAGATGGCTTATCACGAAGACCGTGCCCGGAAGACTGCCGACATTGCCACAGAAAGGAAGAACAAAACTCAAGCGAACATGTTCAAGCCATCACTGTAGATTTCCTGGCTGATGGCTGGACAACACAAGACTGTCGACAAGAACAGATGACTGATGAAGACATTGGACCGATCTTGACAGCAAAAGAGGAAGGTCGCCGCCCGGATTGGCAAGATATCTGCCATGGTTCCGAAGTGCTGAAGGGCTACTGGGCACAATGGGAATCTCTCACCTTAGAAAACGGATTGCTGAAAAGGGCTTGGGAAAGTGCAGATGGACGAGACGTGGTCATGCAGTTGATAGTTCCCCGAAGTAAAGTTCAGTCTGTTTTGAAGGAGATGCATGATGGAACATCTGGAGGCCATCTTGGCGTTAACAAAACCCTTGACAAAATACGGAAGCGATTCTATTGGCTTCATCTTCGCCACGACGTAGAGGAATGGGTTCGGACGTGTGAAATATGTGCTGCAAGCAAGGGCCCACAAACCAGAAGCAGGGGAAAAATGAGACAGTATAACGTTGGACAACCTTTCGAGAGAATTGCCATAGACATTGCTGGACCATTCCCAGTTACTGACGATGGAAACCGGTACATCATGGTTGTAGGTGACTACTTTACTAAGTGGGTGGAAGCATACGCAATTCCAAATCAGGAGGTTACCACTGTGGCGGCAAAGCAGTTAGTTCACAACTTCTGTTGCCGTTATGGAGCCCCTATGGAAATCCATATGGATCAAGGGAGAAATTTCGAATCAGGAGTGTTTAAAGAATTATGCCGTCTACTGGGAATTCGAAAGACCAGGACAACGCCTCTGCATCCTCAGTCGGACGGGATGGTTGAGAGATTCAACAGGACACTTGAGCAGCATCTTTCGAAAGTTGTTGACGAGAACCAAACAGACTGGGACCAACGTATACCACTATTCCTTATGGCGTATAGGTCATCAGTACATGACACAACCGGCATGACTCCAGCAAAATTGGTGTTTGGGCGGGAGATTCGTCTTCCTGGGGACTTGATGTTTGGATCACCTGAGACTCAGTCCCAAGAGCCAAAGAACTATTCCTCGCAATTAGAAAACCAACTGCGAGAAATGAATCGCTTGGTAAGAGGACGGCTCAAGATTGCCAGTGATAAAATGAAAACTCGGTATGACATTCGCAGCAATAGTGTGGGTTTCCAAGAAGGAGATCAGGTCTGGTTGTTCAATCCAAAGCGCCGTCGTGGTCGCTCACCTAAGCTTCAGTCTAACTGGGAAGGACCCTATACTGTAAAAAAAAGGATTAACGATGTTGTTTATCGGATTCAACAGGAAGGAGAGCGAAAGTTCAAGGTCGTCCACCTAGATCGCCTGGCTAAATACAAATTTAGAGACGCTTTGCCAGTTCGGGACGAACAGGCTTAAGGAGGGGGCAGTGCTATGACAGCACAGAACAATCTACGCGTTTATCGAATGCGCCAGAAAGATCTCGACGTAAGCGTGTGGTGTATGTGCTACTAAACGCATTTTGCGAGAATTTTCTCGACTGTGCCAGGCTCTGCTCGGGCGCTCGGACTGTGTCAAGGCCGTAGCAATTTACGTAGTTCGCGAGAGATAAGACGCAGCTTGGAAGCTTCTGGTGTGTGAGCGTAACTATAAATACATCGCGTCGCGGCCTTAGTTTTCAGTTCAATGCGAGATTTTTGACTGTGCGGTTCGAGAGTATTAGTGCGATATATTTTACAGAGCTGTTCGGGTTATTACGGTGTACGATCAAGTAGTTATTAGTGAAGTGTTGCGTTTATATTCGGACGGTATAATTGTAATACAGTTGAGTTTTAATATTAGTGGACATTTTATTGCGTATGAACAATTTCATTTGATTTGTTGTAGACACTGTGTTGTTAATTACGAACTGTTTTACTATAACAATTAAAGGTGTGATTAGTGACTTAATTGGTGTCTTGTACTTATTTTGTTTCCACTGTACCTACGACGATCGAGTAGACCGTCGTAACAATATTTTAATAACAAAATGGAGTCATTCTCCTTCCACACAAAATCCAATATGGCTGCGATACATTTCCTGTACATCAGCCTTTATGCATGATACATTTACGCAATATATATTTTGACTTCAAATTACTCTTGTTACATATTAAAGTAAATACAGCCAATTACTGCTGTTTTACTAATTCAAACTACTTAGTTATTTAAAATCACATAACGTAAACCAATGCTTTGTGATTCATTCAGATAGGTACCTGTGCTCACTCACTCATACCCTCACACATACTATTTTCCATGGTACATTTTATATCTTTTGATTGAGCTCAACATTAATAAGGGTTTGTAGTGTAAATTGTGTGAAAATGTCTACTTTCCTGGTTTGCTGTATCGAAGATCGAGTCAAGCGTCACTCATGTTTAAGCTGTTACTCTGCCGAACTATTAATTTTTTCTTTTTGTAACTGCACTCACTGTCTCTACTTTACATTTTATACTTTTAGATCTTAAACAGATTTAAATTCACATTTTTGATTACATCGCTGGCCAGCAATTTAGGTAACGTGCAAGTCGCACGAAAGATGGTAGTAGACTGAGAACGACAGTATGGCGCTTATTTCTGATGTGGAGAGGGGTTTTACATCATCAATTCTATTTGTTTGGTGATGACGTGTTAGTTTTTTAAGGCGCAGCAATTACGTACGGCATTCTTTAGGTGACGATTTCACAGGATCGGCCGGTTGTTTTGGCAAAAACACTGTCGTTCTGCACGTACGCCGTTGACCTTGATGCAAAGCCTACACTGCTTACTACGCTGTTTCACACTTTAGAAAACTTTCCCTCACACATACTAATTTTTAATTTACAATAACATTTATACCTGTTATTTTATGTGGTTTTCCCAAAACAGTATAGGGACATATTTGTACCATTACATGATGAATAAATAAATTTTGCCTTGAAATAAGATAATACAAGAGGTAATTAAATTGAGAACTTTTTTTGAAAAATATAATGAAGTAACTTAGTGTTTTGGTTGTAATGCAGGTAAAATTTATGTGAGAGGTGTAACGGTCCAAATTAGTGGGTATTTTTATTTGATTTCATTTCGGGGATTTATAAAAAATATTGTGTAAGTTTTATTCCATTGTGACAGACCACATGTATAGAACAGTTTGTAACGAGGCAGCAACGCAATATCGCGTTGTGAAATCAGTCAAGGAATTCGCACCACCCTACATTTCCAAGAAATTTGTTTGAATGTGACCATGCGCCTGTACGCATGACACAGGTATACGCGCGGGTGACGCTATCGTCCAAAAACCAAGATGTCAGGAAACAAATTCTATTCACCTTCATCGAGTGAAATGGCAGATATGAAACGTAAGGTCCGCCTCTTTTGTGACATGAAGCCAGAAGCGCCTAAATATCGTCGGCGCACGGTACAGAAAAAACCACTATGTATCATGCACATAGTCGCTAAACTGCAACAACTCAAGTATGAGCGACGACTAAATTCGTTCACGGCAGGCATGAAGATCCGTCCGCCCCAAAGAGACTCTTTTCCCAGTTCGTCACTGATTTTGTCGGCGCCGACACGGAGCCAAGTGAGCTTGGCCTAATTTTATAAGTTTTTTTAATCTCAAAAGTAAATTCAAAGTAACCAACACGTGTCAGTGGTAGTAGTGAGCATGGGAGAGTAATCAAATCAGTTATATTCGACAGTGGCGCAATTACCAACATAAATGAAACGAGCTGGAATGGTCACCGCGTGCCGGCTGGAATGGGTATTTTTTTAAAATGTTAAGGGCTGGGTAATTTTCTGTGTGGTTGTGAGTGTGAAAAAATTGCAGGCTGGGCTCTCTCTGTGTTTATAATGAAGTGTGATCAGTAAGGTAAGATTTTAGAATAAGTTAACCTGTAACCGATGACCGAGTGAAGAAATTGAAAAAAAAAATGTAAATTAATCTGCATAAACATGCATAAGAATTTTGGATAAAAAAATTTGAAATGATTTTAACAAATTAAAATATCATTTCTCTTCATTAAAAAATGAGTCGAGTCACTTATTTCACTAACCTATGAAACACGTTTGTATCTTACGTTCGTATGAAAAGAATCCTGGACCCAGAGAAACGAAACTTTGCAGGTAGGTGGAAGCAAGTTTATGTATTTACATATTTAATGAGTTAAATAATATCTCAATGGCTTCCGATACAGGGACAGTTTTTATAAAAAAAAAATTAAGTAAAAACCGTACCTACAGAAAAGATACAAACGTGTGTGTGAGGTTAGCGGAATAAAACAAAAGTGAGTTATTCACGCAAAATTTGTGATACAGTACATTATATATGGATTATATTATATTTACGCACAAGTATCAAGTATAAAATAAGAAATGGCAGATAACAATGAAGTCAGCCTCTCTGACAGTCAGACCGAGAGTCAGACCGACTCCGGTATTCAAACAGAAGCAAGGTCAATAGATGAGCAGAATGTAGAAGTATCCGTAATTAGTTCGCCGGGAGCGATTTCTACTCCCGTACCAATTAAAATAAATACAAGAGAAAAAGAGTTGTCATTAAATGATTTATTTAATCTCAACAATAGATTTGATATGAATAATAGCAATTTCAATACAAAATTCGATGAACAGAATAACAAGTTTAAAGAATTAAATAAACGCTTTGATAGTAACGAGATAACTTTGAATGAGATGAAAAGTGATTTTAACAATAAATAGATGAACAGAGAATAAAATACGAACAGCAGAATATGCAGTTGCAGCAGAGTATTAGTGTAAAATTTGATGATTTCATAAATGATATACAAGACAAGAATAAATGTTTAGAAAATGCCAATGAAATAAAAAATAGTTTGAATAAAGTAGAACAGAGTAAGAGTAATACAAATGAAAGTTGTAATGGCAATTGTATTAGATAAAGAGTTAACAAATGATGACAATGATGTTGAAAATAATGAAAGTAGTATTGAGAATAGTGATGTAATTGAAAATGTAGTATCTGAGAGTACTGATGAGTTTGTAGAATGTGAATATGAAATGTTAATGTGTGTTTATGAGTTAGAGAGAGAGCGGAAAAATAGTATAGTGGTAGAATGGGGGCAGAGGGTAAATTTTCCCCTTATTTTTTTCTGAACCAGAGTGTTCACAAGTATTGTTTAAGAAGGGCAAGAGTCCCGTGTTGGTAGAAGATTTGAAGTGTTTATTTTTGTTGTATAATTTTGTACCCTCTGTCTGGAATAATATTGAGAGTGTGATATGGTATTGTGATGAGAGAGATTTAAATAGAGAATTGTATGTTGAGAGAGAAACAGAAGTATATAATTCAAATAGAGATTATGATAAATGGAAAGAAAGGTTAGAAGTATATTTAAATAAGAATGATTTAATTGATAATACAAAAGTAAATAACCCGATAATGAATATAATTACTGATGGAGACTTAACAGCAACACTTAACGTAGACTGGATGCATGATTATTTTGATAAAACGGATAAATTGCAATTGTTTGGTTATGACACACAAAGTAACCAGCATGATTATTTTGATAAAACGGATAAATTGCAATTGTTTGGTTATGACACACAAAGTAACCATTTGTTTGTCAATAAAACTGAAAAGTGCAATATAAAACAAAGATTAATCTATGACGATGGAGGGTAGACTATAAAACAATAAAAGACAATTATAAACATTTTTGTTTTGGGGGTTTGACCTGGCAGATTTGGACAATGAAGTGCGAAAAAATGGAACGGTTAATGACAAAAGTCTGTAAATAATTGTAGTGTGTTCATTTATGTGTATTGTAGAATGTCAAGTAAACAAGTATGCAGGTAATTGTAATAATAATAATATTTTGCAAGTTAAATAAATAACCGAATTAATTTTGAAAACAGTAATTGGCTAATTGTAATTGTTTTGATAGCTCTGTAATTTGTATGTTCAGTAATTAATGTAATTAAAACAATTTGAAGTTTTAAATATTTTGATTGATTATTTAAATGTGGTATAATTAACTTTTCTAATGAATTTAAATTATTTTTTACGAGATTTGTGAATTTGGTAATTAAATGATAAATTGTTTGATTTAAACTAACATTTGTGTTAAATGTTTCAGAGGTGAGGTGAAAGTATTGGGGTGTGTGGTATGTATTTTGTGTAGGTCAGTTTAAATGGACTGTAAGTGTAAAAATTTTTACTAACCAGTCAAGTATAATAAAAATGTTTACAGGTGTAACTCAGATAAAAAGATTTTAATTCTATAATGAGATGATTTGAAATAATTGTGTTTATAAAAATGATAATTAAAAATTTTAATAATAACTGAAAGATGATATATAATAATTATTAATAATGAATTTGAAAATTTTAATGATGGATGAAAGTTTCATATTATAATGTTGTATATTTAATTTCTTATTTAGTTATTAAGGTGCTATCGCTGGGGTGGCCTGTGCCCCAGTAGATAGTGAAATGGGTTGGGGGTAACAGAGAGTGTTACCTCCATCGGAGGCCAACATGGCGAAAATGTGCGGTACACCTTTTTGTACAAATTTAATTTGTACACTGATAGACGCTCGTGTCGCACATACTCATAACGATGTAGAACAGGCATTGAAATGCAAGTTAGATTTCCCCGACTTTTCGGGCGATTACTGCCTTACCAGTGAGCCGCTCATCACCCATGACGTCACAACAATTTTTAAACTTTCCAAAACTGACAACCGAAAAATAAATTTCAAAAAACCACAACTTATCTTGATGACCGGCTCACCATTTCACTGAACTAGGAGAGGCCTCCTAGTGGAAGAATATCCACATGCTAGGTCCATTGGGGAATTGGTCGAATGAGGTGACCTCAATTTTACAATTTCAAAAATTAACAAGTTTATTGAGGCTATCTTTTTTTTCTTTTGTGACAATGAAATTTCATACAAAAACACAGGCTGTAAGTTATTCCATTAGAATTATGGAAAATGTGTAAATATTTAAACTATGACAGGGTATTCAAAATTTAAAAGGTAAAAGAATTCAATATTCAGTATTCGAGAAATATTCCATGAAAATCATACAAAATATATAAAACATTTAAAACTCTTACAGGCCATACTGAACACTATACAAAATATATAAAACATTTAAAATCTGTGACATGCCATACTGAAAACTATGCAAAATATATAAAACATTTAAAAACTCTTACAGGCCATACTGAACACTATGCAAAATATATAAAACATTTAAAATCGCTTACATGCCATACTGAAACTATTAACATGCAGCTTTCAATAATATAACCAACTTTCTAAACCCTTTCACAAGCAATTCTATTGTACAAAATCATTAAAGCCACAACAATTTAAACAATTATAAAAGTAATAGAATAACAGTCTCCAATAGATTTTTGCAAATAGTTTTAACAGGTTCACAGTTTTAAAAAATATATTACACCTTTCAACATATTCATTAAAAATAAATAAATTTTACTAAATAAAGTATATATCAACAATTCATAATAATTTAAATATTATAAAAATCACAATGTTTGTTTAGTGTAAAACTCCCAAGTTTTCTTCTTTCTTTTTTTTTTTTTGTATGGATTTTTATTTTTATGAAACAATATCATTATTCATTGAGATGTAATGGTATTATAAATCTATGCCATATTATAAATCTGTGGCAACATAGGAATTACTGTTATAGCACAAGGGAATGTGTTGTTACAGCAGTAGGTGGACTGAAACTCTTTTCACAAGCAACTTTACACCTTCCGATTAAAACAGCCACCAATATAAGTTCCACACAGATTACAAGGAAAATTGTACTCAATATTGCATGCGTATATGGAACACCACACCATTACATGCACACACGGAATAAGAGCATTTAAGTAACTCAGCTGAATTTTGCCCCACTAGGCCAAATGAACACCTAGTGTTAGCCAAATGTTCTTTCTCTTTTTGTAGTGTTAAAAAAATCAGCCAGACCCCCACTCGACCCATAAAGTCCCAGGGCAAAATTTAATAAATTTTATTTCTCCATACCTGTTCATAGTGCGTGCATAATCACGCGTGCTGTGTCCCTCAATACTTACACACGTATATCACACAATTTAACATCCCGGTCTTCACATGATCACGGACGTCGGACCCCAGGGACCCCCTGGCACACTGTTCCCTCAGCCAGACATAATCATTTCAAAAAAAAACGCCGGCATAAAAAAAAACCACAAAACTTTTCAGCTCTATACAATGAGCCCAACACGTGGTCGTGAACAGCTCCAGATCCGACCAGCTGACCGGAACCAACCCATCGAGTCAAAAACGCAACTCTCCACTCAACGAAAAGAAAACCACAGGCCAATCACTACTTGAGTCCGAAACAAACTCACTCCACAGCTCACAGATTTCCCAAAGGCGCCTACAAATCACGACGAAGTTCAGCAGACTCCCTCTAGCAGACAGAACGAGAGATACCGTAGTTCGAAGTTACCGTAACGTCTCCTAGATGGGGTAAGATTCGAAATAACAAACAGTCGCCGTAACGTCTCACAGGTAGCGAAGTGACACTGACCGAGGCGAACTACCCAAATGCATGAAAATATCGCCCGGAATCCGTATAACCACTACTTGCCGTACACCTACGTACGGCACACCCCCACAACAAAAGGAGTCCAACGGGTTGGACGACACCGGGACTGCCACCCCTGGAGGAAAAGCGGGGACTGACTAAAAACCAATAAAAAGAAAACCCGGGCGGAAGTTGAAAACGAAAGGACACCAGAAGGAAGGACAAGGTGTGTGTGTGTGTGTGTGTAGCTGAGTGTGTGTAAGTGTAGAAGATACGGGGAGTGTGAGCGGCCGCAGCCTAAAGCAATAGAAAGAAGAAAGGAAAGGAGAGGAGCAAAAATACCGATAAAACTTTAAAACAATAAAACGCTAAAAAGTAAAACCATAAAACACAATCCCTCCAGCGAAGCCCCCCGAAAACCAAACCCGAGGACCCTAACTAATTCTCACTGGGGTAAACGGCATGGCCATTTAATAACAAAATCCAATCAGCTGAAGCACCAACCAGGTCGACCGTGAATTGACATATCAAACCCAGAACCGATACAAGAGACAAGGACGGGTTTATCAGATTACGCAAACGACAACAACAACATTCCACCCTGCAGCCGGCTATCAACAGCTCATAGTCCAACTCGCCCAGATAACAACTTTACAACAATACAGCTGGTTACAAGTTACTCTGTCAATGTCTAGACTCCGGATACAATGATAAACAATGTATTTTTGCACTTATACACCACACAAACTACCCCTGACAATATCTCGTATCCCCATAAAACAACAAATTTAGTTGGGGTGTCCCGACCCGACACCGGACCCACAATGAAGACCAAGATGAAGTGCCATAAGACAACAAAGACAACAATGACCACACAAGAACACAAACAAACAGATAAACACTTAAGAACCCCCGAGATACAATCAGAAATCGCCAGGCTGAGCGCAACCCCCCCCTAGGGGTCCCGGACCGGCAACCGCACCCAAAGACCAAGATTTACAACACTAATAACATATCATACTTAACATAACATGTCCCACTAAGATATGGAGGTCACCTCATCCATTTCCAATTTTCGTTTCAGAGGTGGCCAGGACTACGTCCAACCACGCTCTGCTACCATTTGTGAGCCGCTCATCACCCATGACGTCACAACAATTTTTAAACTTTCCAAAACTGACAACCGAAAAATAAATTTCAAAAAACCACAACTTATCTTGATGACCGGCTCACCATTTCAATGAACTAGGAGAGGCCTCCTAGTGGAAGAATATCCACATGCTAGGTCCATTGGGGAATTGGACGAATGAGGTGACCTCAATTTTACAATTTCAAAAATTAACAAGTTTATTGAGGCTATCTTTTTTTTCTTTTGTGACAATGAAATTTCATACAAAAACACAGGCTGTAAGTTATTCCATTAGAATTATGGAAAATGTGTAAATATTTAAACTATGACAGGGTATTCAAAATTTAAAAGGTAAAAGTATTCAATATTCAATATTCGAGAAATATTCCATGAAAATCATACAAAATATATAAAACATTTAAAACTCTTACAGGCCATACTGAACACTATACAAAATATATAAAACATTTAAAATCTGTGACATGCCATACTGAAAACTATGCAAAATATATAAAACATTTAAAAACTCTTACAGGCCATACTGAACACTATGCAAAATATATAAAACATTTAAAATCGCTTACATGCCATACTGAAACTATTAACATGCAGCTTTCAATAATATAACCAACTTTCTAAACCCTTTCACAAGCAATTCTATCGTACAAAATCATTAAAGCCACAACAATTTAAACAATTATAAAAGTAATAGAATAACAGTCTCCAATAGATTTTTGCAAATAGTTTTAACAGGTTCACAGTTTTAAAAAGATATTACACCTTTCAACATAGTCATTAAAAATAAATAAATTTTACTAAATAAAGTATATATCAACAATTCATAATAATTTAAATATTATAAAAATCACA
The DNA here is from genome assembly GCA_034769895.1 of Magicicada septendecula. Taxonomy (NCBI): domain Eukaryota; kingdom Metazoa; phylum Arthropoda; class Insecta; order Hemiptera; family Cicadidae; genus Magicicada; species Magicicada septendecula. The sequence continues at coordinate 407,876,811 of CM068375.1, forward strand.
ATGTTTGTTTAGTGTAAAACTCCCAAGTTTTCTTCTTTCTTTTTTTTTTTTTGTATTGATTTTTATTTTTATGAAACAATATCATTATTCATTGAGATGTAATGGTATTATAAATCTATGCCATATTATAAATCTGTGGCAACATAGGGATTACTGTTATAGCACAAGGGAATGTGTTGTTACAGCAGTAGGTGGACTGAAACTCTTTTCACAAGCAACTTTACACCTTCCGATTAAAACAGCCACCAATATAAGTTCCACACAGATTACAAGGAAAATTGTACTCAATATTGCATGCGTATATGGAACACCACACCATTACATGCACACACGGAATAAGAGCATTTAAGTAACTCAGCTGAATTTTGCCCCACTAGGCCAAATGAACACCTAGTGTTAGCCAAATGTTCTTTCTCTTTTTGTAGTGTTAAAAAAATCAGCCAGACCCCCACTCGACCCATAAAGTCCCAGGGCAAAATTTAATAAATTTTATTTCTCCATACCTGTTCATAGTGCGTGCATAATCACGCGTGCTGTGTCCCTCAATACTTACACACGTATATCACACAATTTAACATCCCGGTCTTCACATGATCACGGACGCCGGACCCCAGGGACCCCCTGGCACACTGTTCCCTCAGCCAGACATAATCATTTAAAAAAAAAACGCCGGCATAAAAAAAAACCACAAAACTTTTCAGCTCTATACAATGAGCCCAACACGTGGTCGTGAACAGCTCCAGATCCGACCAGCTGACCGGAACCAACCCATCGAGTCAAAAACGCAACTCTCCACTCAACGAAAAGAAAACCACAGGCCAATCACTACTTGAGTCCGAAACAAACTCACTCCACAGCTCACAGATTTCCCAAAGGCGCCTACAAATCACGACGAAGTTCAGCAGACTCCCTCTAGCAGACGGAACGAGAGATACCGTAGTTCGAAGTTACCGTAACGTCTCCTAGATGGGGTAAGATTCGAAATAACAAACAGTCGCCGTAACGTCTCACAGGTAGCGAAGTGACACTGACCGAGGCGAACTACCCAAATGCATGAAAATATCGCCCGGAATCCGTATAACCACTACTTGCCGTACACCTACGTATGGCACACCCCCACAACAAAAGGAGTCCAACGGGTTGGACGACACCGGGACTGCTACCCCTGGAGGAAAAGCGGGGACTGACTAAAAACCAATAAAAAGAAAACCCGGGCGGAAGTTGAAAACGAAAGGACACCAGAAGGAAGGACAAGGTGTGTGTGTGTGTGTGTGTGTAGCTGAGTGTGTGTAAGTGTAGAAGATACGGGGAGTGTGAGCGGCCGCGGCCTAAAGCAATAGAAAGAAGAAAGGAAAGGAGAGGAGCAAAAATACCGATAAAACTTTAAAAGAATAAAATGCTAAAAAGTAAAACCATAAAACACAATCCCTCCAGCGAAGCCCCCCGAAAACCAAACCCGAGGACCCTAACTAATTCTAACTGGGGTAAACGGCATGGCCATTTAATAACAAAATCCAATCAGCTGAAGCACCAACCAGGTCGACCGTGAATTGACATATCAAACCCAGAACCGATACAAGAGACAAGGACGGGTTTATCAGATTACACAAACGACAACAACAACATTCCACCCTGCAGCCGGCTATCAACAGCTCATAGTCCAACTCGCCCAGATAACAACTTTACAACAATACAGCTGGTTACAAGTTACTCTGTCAATGTCTAGACTCCGGATACAATGATAAACAACGTATTTTTGCACTTATACACCACACAAACTACCCCTGACAATATCTCGTATCCCCATAAAACAACAAATTTAGTTGGGGTGTCCCGACCCGACACCGGACCCACAATGAAGACCAAGATGAAGTGCCATAAGACAACAAAGACAACAATGACCACACAAGAACACAAACAAACAGATAAACACTTAAGAACCCCCAAGATACAATCAGAAATCGCCAGGCTGAGCGCAACCCCCCCTAGGGGTCCCGGACCGGCAACCGCACCCAAAGACCAAGATTTACAACACTAATAACATATCATACTTAACATAACATGTCCCACTAAGATATGGAGGTCACCTCATCCATTTCCAATTTTCGTTTCAGAGGTGGCCAGGACTACGTCCAACCACGCTCTGCTACCATTTGTGAGCCGCTCATCACCCATGACATCACAACAATTTTTAAACTTTCCAAAACTGACAACCGAAAAATAAATTTCAAAAAACCACAACTTATCTTGATGACCGGCTCACCATTTCAATGAACTAGGAGAGGCCTCCTAGTGGAAGAATATCCACATGCTAGGTCCATTGGGGAATTGGACGAATGAGGTGACCTCAATTTTACAATTTCAAAAATTAACAAGTTTATTGAGGCTATCTTTTTTTTCTTTTGTGACAATGAAATTTCATACAAAAACACAGGCTGTAAGTTATTCCATTAGAATTATGGAAAATGTGTAAATATTTAAACTATGACAGGGTATTCAAAATTTAAAAGGTAAAAGTATTCAATATTCAATATTCGAGAAATATTCCATGAAAATCATACAAAATATATAATACATTTAAAACTCTTACAGGCCATACTGAACACTATACAAAATATATAAAACATTTAAAAACTCTTACAGGCCATACTGAACACTATGCAAAATATATAAAACATTTAAAATCGCTTACATGCCATACTGAAACTATTAACATGCAGCTTTCAATAATATAACCAACTTTCTAAACCCTTTCACAAGCAATTCTATCGTACAAAATCATTAAAGCCACAACAATTTAAACAATTATAAAAGTAATAGAATAACAATCTCCAATAGATTTTTGCAAATAGTTTTAACAGGTTCACAGTTTTAAAAAATATATTACACCTTTCAACATATTCATTAAAAATAAATAAATTTTACTAAATAAAGTATATATCAACAATTCATAATAATTTATATATTATAAAAATCAAAATGTTTGTTTAGTGTAAAACTCCCAAGTTTTCTTCTTTCTTTTTTTTTTTTGTATGGATTTTTATTTTTATGAAACAATATCATTATTCATTGAGATGTAATGGTATTATAAATCTATGCCATATTATAAATCTGTGGCAACATAGGAATTACTGTTATAGCACAAGGGAATGTGTTGTTACAGCAGTAGGTGGACTGAAACTCTTTTCACAAGCAACTTTACACCTTCCGATTAAAACAGCCACCAATATAAGTTCCACACAGATTACAAGGAAAATTGTACTCAATATTGCATGCGTATATGGAACACCACACCATTACATGCACACACGGAATAAGAGCATTTAAGTAACTCAGCTGAATTTTGCCCCACTAGGCCAAATGAACACCTAGTGTTAGCCAAATGTTCCTTCTCTTTTTGTAGTGTTAAAAAAATCAGCCAGACCCCCACTCGACCCATAAAGTCCTAGGGCAAAATTTAATAAATTTTATTTCTCCATACCTGTTCATAGTGCGTGCATAATCACGCGTGCTGTGTCCCTCAATACTTACACACGTATATCACACAATTTAACATCCCGGTCTTCACATGATCACGGACGCCGGACCCCAGGGACCCCCTGGCACACTGTTCCCTCAGCCAGACATAATCATTTCAAAAAAAAACGCCGGCATAAAAAAAAACCACAAAACTTTTCAGCTCTATACAATGAGCCCAACACGTGGTCGTGAACAGCTCCAGATCCGACCAGCTGACCGGAACCAACCCATCGAGTCAAAAACGCAACTCTCCACTCAACGAAAAGAAAACCACAGGCCAATCACTACTTGAGTCCGAAACAAACTCACTCCACAGCTCACAGATTTCCCAAAGGCGCCTACAAATCACGACGAAGTTCAGCAGACTCCCTCTAGCAGACGGAACGAGAGATACCGTAGTTCGAAGTTACCGTAACGTCTCCTAGATGGGGTAAGATTCGAAATAACAAACAGTTGCCGTAACGTCTCACAGGTAGCGAAGTGACACTGACCGAGGCGAACTACCCAAATGCATGAAAATATCGCCCGGAATCCGTATAACCACTACTTGCCGTACACCTACGTACGGCACACCAGCACTAATCGTGGATTTGGCTAGCGGCCAGCTATGGTCATATCAAGTCCCTTGACCAAAGCTGACTTGAAATTGGTTTATAATAGAAATTAAATGGGGGGTGACACTAGGGGAAATCCAGGAACTATGGAACAGCGGCTGCCACTCTGTCTGCGTGGGGACAGCATAGCCAGGTGGTAGACCCGTTTTAAGGGTGTTTCAATATAAACGAGGATATGTTGATATCCGTAAATGTTAAAAATGTAACTGCCGAAGCAAAGACACGGAGATGTCAAATTCCTCCAAATATACAGTCTTTGTGGAAGCTGATACGTTTGATATTATTGATATTTTTTTATCATTGATACAAACAAGGTTAAAGTAATTGAGAACATAATTTTTTGGGTAGCCATCTTGTATTGCCAACTTCTTAAAAGAGAAAAAAAAAATATATATGTGCTTACCCTACTTACGTTCATACGGGTTCTTTTTGGCGAGCAGGAAAATCAGAATGTTGTTTGAACAAATAAAGAGAACGTTATATGTTTCCTCCTTAATTAAAATTTATTAACATTTCTGGAAAAACGCACACAAAATGAAATTAAGAAAAAAACTTTTAATAAAAAAAATATAACATTTTAGTGTCAAAAGGAATCAAGATTTTACATAGAAATAATCTCTATACTACTAGGATTAGTTTTACTACGGAAACCAGCACTTCATTCCCTATTTATATAATCAAACAAAACCTCACACTCGCTCACATACTACCCCCCATTTTAAAATCTTTCCCTAAATTTCCCATTTTTATTTTATTTTATTTATTTGTATATTTAAACCAGCATTTTTTTATTATTATTTTTTGAATGTCTACTTTCCTGTATATGAGTTCGACTCCTGGGGTGTCTCCTCTTGGCGTGCACTGTTTTGCGGTTATATCGTTTTATAGTTCGCACTATTACATTTTTACGGCCGAAAACTGTTTGTGTTTTAGATATAAATATAAAGATTCACATTTTTATTGTATGCGGGCCCGCACTTATGTTCCAAAACTTTTACATAGCTGTTGCTCGCGCGAGCGATGAGATTGGACTGGGGAGATTTACAGGCGCTATTTTGTGAAGCGGCTGTTGTAGTATGTTCAAATGTCTTTGTTTTCCAGTTTATATCCTTGCGCCAGTACACTACTTTCGTTTGCTGAGTGTCTGACGAAACTGATGACACACCGCGTTATATAAGTTGCTGACGCAACACATCGCCTGATGTCTGGTTGCATAATTGGTTTACAGATTTTGTTACATAACGTGTTTACGTTTTTCGTGTTCGTCATTGTCCTTGAACTGACTTTGGTACATTTGCAGTTATTAAAACGGTCCACACAATTATTAAACAATTCATACAGTCAACAGCAGTGCAGCCACGTTGCGATCGCTTCCACATAACAAATTTACCTCTCGGTCATAAAATTTTTCTATCCCTCAATTAGTTAATTATTATTTATGAAAAAAAAATACAAATTCTGTTATTACCCCAGGTCTGCCCAAAAATGCCCTGCTACAATACCCCCTCAATGAGATATTTTATGCCGAAGCATAAAAAATCTCATTGACACATTCATACTTGCTAAAGGGATCAGCCCGGATATGTCGCCACAACCCCCTGTATGGTTTACAAAAAAGAATAATCAACTCACCCTTGGTCCGGTGACTGTGACCGCATCTGCATGACAATACTGGACTTCTCTCTCGAGATCCCAACACCGTAGAGTCAGACAGATACTCAACGCCCCTGCCCTGAGGCTCAGGCCAGCTCAGGTCCGCCGCCACAGCACCACCAAACACTGAAACAACAAATCAAAATATCAAATAGTGGCCTTATACAACACCATATCCCCAACTGATCTGTTTCCCCCTAGCGGTGCTGGTTTGCGCCAAGAAGCACTGGTTTTGTTCTTTATTTATATTTAACATATATATGAATACCTAACTACAACATGATAAGATTCTCTTACACTAACAAACACAACATAACATAAGAAAACATAGACATAAAACATAAAATAAGAAACATAGTACACTTCTAATTCCCATTAAAATAAACAACTGGTATTTAAAATGTTACACACTTTACATTATTAAATTGGCATATAAAATCAAAAAATTACTTTTAAACTTGATTTACTCTTATTAATTCGTTTCTCAAAATTACAAAAATTTTTTTTTTTTTTTTTTTTTTCAATTATGGCCATCATTATTCCATTTCATTACTTTGGGTGATTCTACGTTATTCATTATAATTTACTTTATCCACTTGGCATTTACTCATAATCTTACCCCTTTTATTACTCTAACGTTCCCTTACAAAATCTCTAACTAGTATGACACCCCTCTATCAAAAATCTACTAACCCTTCTCTACCTCTAACTATTTACTATTTTAACTCCAATCGCCACCTTCTACTCTCAATATATATAAAAAAATATTCTCTAACCCTTTGTACATAGGATACGTGTTTCCCCCCCCCAAAAAAGCTCAATTCCCGTTCTCTGGCCCCTGGATTTTTACCTAAGGCGGCCCCTTCCCACTAAAACTATACCAAATCCCATCCCAACCCTTATGTTGCGGACTCCCACATTACACTACCCCTACTACAAAATTGCCATCCCCAAAAAATCTCAATCTCATAACCTCACTACAATTACAACAACTTAACATCAACAAAATAAACAACAATATATCACTCAAGACTCTACATAAATTCTCCATTTCTACTGTGTCTCCACTTATACTTCTCAAAATTCTATAACATACATTAACTCAATACAACATTGCATTATTTTCATCTCTACTATTTCTTTAATTCTTACTTCGATTTGGACAGATCTATATGTCCCACAAAATTCAACTTGAACTGATTCAAACATTTTATTCAAACAATTACTATCACCCATTTCTATCTTTTGCAACCCATTGAAAATTTCACCTATCACAACTATTTTTCATTTTATTTTAAAATCTATAAACACATTGAAAACATATTATCATATTTTTATAATTCTTATTCCTAACATACTAAATGCAATCAACACAATAAGACATAATAAACACAATATAGGAAGTATTTAGTGCATCTATTTTTTTTTAAATTCAAACAAAATTATTGAGTAGCAAATCATCATCATTAATCAAAATATAGCAAATTTTAATACGTTATCCCCTTGGATAACCTCCCAGCCACACACACTATTTCAAATTATGTAAGACTGTGGCGCCTTTTCGCTTCCACAGAGACTGTATATTTTGGAGCAGGTTTTACCTCTCCGTGTCTCTGCTTCCGCTGTTAAGTTTTAACATTAGTGAACATCATCATGTTCTCATTAATAATCATGCACCCTTAAGACGGATCTACCACCTGGCTCTGCTGTTCCTCCTCGAACAGAGTGGCAGCCGCTGTTCCATAGTTCCGGGATTTCCCCTAGTTTCACCCCCCATTAATTTCTATTTTAGACCAATTTCAAGCCAGCTATGGTCAAGGGACTTGGTATGACCATAGCTAACCGCTCGCCAAAACCACGATTAGTGCTGGTAAGACAGTAATCGCCCGAAAAGTCGGGGAAATCAACTCTTCCTTCAGGCATGTCTACATCATTATTCTTATGCACGACACGGCAATTATCAGGGTACAATATAAAATTGTACAAAAGGTGTGCCGTGCATATTCGCCATGTTGGCCTCCGATGGAGGTAACACTCTCGGTTACCCCCAACACTTTCCGCTATCTACTGGGGCACATGCCACCCCAGCGACAGCAACTTACTAACTAATTAAGTAATTGAAACCTTGTACACATTATAATTCTATTACAATCTGTTCATCAATAATCATCTAATTCATTCATACCTTTATACCATTTGACTTTCTTAAAATTTTCATAATTATTATTATTAATTAATATATATATCATTCTCAATTATTATAAAAAAAAAATTTTTAAATCATTTTTATTTAGCACAATTATTTCAAAATATCTCATTACTGAATTAACATATCAATCACTCCTGTCAACCTTTTTGTTATACATTATTCATATTGTAAAATTTCAATACTTACAGCCCATTTCTCAAAACATATACAACATACCACAATACTCTCACCTCACCACTGAAACATTTCACAAAATATTAGTTTACCTCAAACAATTCAGCCATCTATTATCAAATTCCAAATCTAGTAAAAATGATTTAAATTCCTTAAAAAGTTAATTATACAATATTGAAATAGTCAAACAAAATATTTAACATGTCTTAAATTGTTTAATTAAATTCATTATTAACAATACAAAATTCATTACCATAAACTATCATTGTTCAATTACTGTTTCTCAATATTAATGTTATTACTTATTGAACTGGCAAAATATTATTATTATTATTATTACCACAATTACACACATTTATTTATTTAACATTCCACATATACTCAATCAAAGTTACTACATTATTATTTACAAATTTCAAATTTACAAAATATTCGTCAACAACTGTTCAAGTGTATCTCACTTCATGTCCAAATCAGCAAGGTCATTACCAGAATTTACAGTATCTAACAAGGTCTATACACTGATATTCTAGTTCAGCCACCATCGTCATATATATATCTAACATATTTGTAACATTCATCATTATTATCCACACACAAATTATTATAATTGTTGCTATCATAATAACCCATCCATTCTATTTCATCCATTATACCACTATAAATCTTGTTACCATAAGTTAGGATTGTCCCGTCTATCTTAGTATTATCGTTTAACGCCAGGTAATTTGCTTTCTCATCAGGTAAGTCATTATCATTTATAAAAACATTATCAAAATAATTCACCCCTACTACTCTTTCTCTCAATTCATCATAATCTCTTTTTAGCTTATACCATTCTATTTCTTTCTCAACACACAAATCTCTCTCTTCATAATACCACATCACATTGTCACCATTATTACGGACAGAGGGTACAACATTATACAATATTAATTCATTTAACAATAAGGGTCTCTTGCCCTGAAAAAACAACATTAAATCATCATCATCATTATAAACAATAAGGGGAAAATTTGCCCTCTGTCCCCATTCAATTACTACATTATTCTTCCACTCTCTCTCTAACTCATTGATACACATTAACATCTCATAATCACTACATTCTGCATATTCATTAGTACTATTTTTGATCATATTTTCATCATTTGTTTCTCTATTATGCTTCACCCCCACTATACTCTCAAAATTGTCTACTATTTCGTCATTTTTACATTTTGTCATATTTAAAACATTGTTACCTAATTTCTCAACATTCCGTTCTAATTTATTTAAACTGTTTCTTATTATTTCGTTAGTGCTTTCTAAATGTTTATTCATTTCTTGTATTTCATGTTTCAACTCCTCAAAACTATTCTTTTGAATATCAAACTTCTCATTGATACTACTTTTGAACTCTTGCATATCGTTTTTCTGTTCATTAAAAAGCAATTTCATCATCTTAATCATATCATTATCTTCAGCCTTTTTATTCACGACTGGTGTTGAGTGAACCCCTTCATGCATGATTTGGGATTCAGTTATGCTTATCTGGCTTTCATCTACACTGTCAGTGACGCTGACAGTTTCATGATTGTCTGCCATTTTTCTTAAAAATTTTTTATATATATTTCTTTATATAATCTTATTATCCGTAACATATAATTATTGAAAAACATTCTACTCACCCATATTAAACATAACCTCTTACGTCTAATTTACGTATGCATAAAAATTTTATTTTCAACTTCACACAATCATTCTGTTCTCCCCGTAGGCCTATATTTATATAATTTCATTTATATAAATCGTCCCTCATCTTCGGGCGCCACTGATACGTTTGATATTATTGATATTTTTTTATCATTGATACAAACAAGGTTAAAGTAATTGAGAACATAATTTTTTGGGTAGCCATCTTGTATTGCCAACTTCTTAAAAGAGAAAAAAAAAATATATATGTGCTTACCCTACTTACGTTCATACGGGTTCTTTTTGGCGAACAGGAAAATCAGAATGTTGTTTGAACAAATAAAGAGAACGTTATATGTTTCCTCCTTAATTAAAATTTATTAACATTTCTGGAAAAACGCACACAAAATGAAATTAAGAAAAAAACTTTTAATAAAAAAAATATAACATTTTAGTGTCAAAAGGAATCAAGATTTTACATAGAAATAATCTCTATACTACTAGGATTAGTTTTACTACGGAAACCAGCACTTCATTCCCTATTTATATAATCAAACAAAACCTCACACTCGCTCACATACTACCCCCCATTTTAAAATCTTTCCCTAAATTTCCCATTTTTATTTAATTTTATTTATTTGTATATTTAAACCAGCATTTTTTTATTATTATTTTTTGAATGTCTACTTTCCTGTATATGAGTTCGACTCCTGGGGTGTCTCCTCTTGGCGTGCACTGTTTTGCGGTTATATCGTTTTATAGTTCGCACTATTACATTTTTACGGCCGAAAACTGTTTGTGTTTTAGATATAAATATAAAGATTCACATTTTTATTGTATGCGGGCCCGCACTTATGTTCCGAAACTTTTACATAGCTGTTGCTCGCGCGAGCGATGAGATTGGACTGGGGAGATTTACAGGCACTATTTTGTGAAGCGGCTGTTGTAGTATGTTCAAATGTCTTTGTTTTCCAGTTTATATCCTTGCGCCAGTACACTACTTTCGTTTGCTGAGTGTCTGACGAAACTGATGACACACCGCGTTATATAAGTTGCTGACGCAACACATCGCCTGATGTCTGGTTGCACAATTGGTTTACAGATTTTGTTACATAACGTGTTTACGTTTTTCGTGTTCGTCATTGTCCTTGAACTGACTTTGGTACATTTGCAGTTATTAAAACGGTCCACACAATTATTAAACAATTCATACAGTCAACAGCAGTGCAGCCACGTTGCGATCGCTTCCACATAACAAATTTACCTCTCGGTCATAAAATTTTTCTATCCCTCAATTAGTTAATTATTATTTATGAAAAAAAAATACAAATTCTGTTATTACCCCAGGTCTGCCCAAAAATGCCCAAAAATGTATCGCGAAAGGGCGATACAGTCCTACAGAAATGGCAATAGCGTGTGTGGATGGGAGGTGGCTCAGATGAGCCACAATTTAAATTTTATATCATAAAAATTGCTAACTCTAATTTTTGCTCTAATAAAAATGTTTGTATTCCACTCAAATAAATATGTGCTCATACAGTCAGTATAAGGTGTTCATTCTATAATTTTAAATGTAGTATTTTATTGTAGTAGGGTAGATATAAGAATTGAGAAAAGGTGTATGTTATATAATTTGTGTATTTTGAAACTAAGTAAATAACTGAACCGACTGGCAGGCGGTTAACATAATAGATATAAGGATTGCTAAAAATATATATTTCATGTAATTTGCTCAATGTTGAGAGGCGTTTTCATTTTGTTAGGAATGTCAGCTGATCTGTAGTAAAATGTCACTGTTATATTGGTTGTAAATGTTCAAGGTAATTGTTGTTTAATGTAATGTTTCAATGTATTACAGATGCTAGTTAAAGTAATGAGAAAAGTAATGTGATAACGTGAGAAATAAAGTAATAATTTGTGAAAGCTAATAAAAGACAGAGCCTACGAAAATATTTTGTGGGACATGTAGATCAAACCCAGTTGAAGTTAAAGTTGAAATAGGAGAGAATAATATTGTTTTGAAGTAATGTAATGTTGTTGTGAGATAATGTTATAGAATTTGAGAAGTATTGATGTCGACACAGTAGTTATGGGTAATATATGTAAAGTATTGAGGGATATTTTGAGGTTTATAATTAATGATGTTATTTTGTTGCAGTTGAAGTGAGGTAATAAGATTGAGATTTTGGGGATGGTAATTTTGTAATAAGGGGTAGTGTAATGTGGGAGTCCGCAACAAAATGGTTGGGACGGGATGGGACCGATTTAGTGGGAAGGGGTCGCCTTAGGTAGAATCCAGGGACCAGATTAAGGAAATGAGCTTTTTGGGGGGGGGAACACTTATCCTAAGTACAAAGGGCTAGAGAGTATTTTTTTTTTATATATATATTGAGAGAAGGTGGCGATTTGAGTTTAATGATAAGTTGGGGTTAGAGAGTGTTTGATAGATGTTTTAATAGAGATGGGTGTCATATTAGTTAAAGTTGTTAGTGGTTAGAATCAAAGAGTGAGAAAGATATTATATGTATACATGCCCAGGGGCATATCAAGCTAAAATAAATAATTTAAATCACCGAAAGTGACGTAGAGTGAGAATAATAAAGAGAGAGATTTATAATAAAAATATAAAATTTTTTTTATTGCAACCAGTGACAATTTTGATAGAATTTGAAAATAATGTAAAGTGTTTGTTTGAGTAATTTATATATCAACTTGAGTGTTATTTATAATAATATTTTGATAATTTTAAATGTTTTATTTTACTATGTTTTGGGTTTCAAGTTAGAATTTTACAGAGGTATAATGTAATTTCAGATGTAACTTAGATATAACGTATGTAGGTCAAGGTTTTGAACTTGACCCAGTTTTGGTCAGCTGATGGGTGAGGTCATATACTAAACATCTTTAGCAAGAAAATAAATCCAATTTTGCTTTTAATTAATTTGAACGAAATTTGAATAATTTCAAATGGAAAGAAATATTTTAATGAATTAAAATTTTTTTAATTTAAATTTTTTTTTGAAAATTTTTTTGAAAATTAAAAAAAAAGGAGTTTCTTGATTTTGCGCCTGCCAGCTAATGGATATTTTTAAACTTTGATCATTTTATTGTTGGTGTACTAACCGTGGTTATTTTTATTGAATTATTTTATTGAATTGTATTGTTAGACTCTAGGTAATCACATGTTAGGCTAAGGATGTTCTTTTATTTTAAGAAATGTTCAATTGGTTTATTTTAAATAACAGAAAAAATGAATGAAGAGAATTATTTGGTATAAATGCAAAATTTGTGTTTTAATTTTCAAACAAAACTGCTAATGATTTTTCGTTTAGTAAATTTTTTAAGGATATTTTCATTTTATAATATGTAGTATCAGTGTGTGTGTGTGAGCCCAGTATCCGCTAAAGGCAGCCCAGCTTGTATATAAGGGGAAACATATCGGTTGAGGATCTGGCATGATCTAAGCCAGGGGATGAGGATTTTTGGGGTAGCATGATAGAAGGTGAGGTGTGCTGTGGTGCGTGTCTGTTCGATTTTTCGGTGTTGGGATCTCTTACAGAGAAGTCCAGTGATCTCGTTCAGATGCGTCCATAGTCGCCAAGCCAAGGGGGTCGTTTACCCATGAAGTGTAAGAACAAGAGGGGGTTGTTGGCACCAGTTCCTCACCGGTCCTCTTAGGGGTTTTATCAATGAGATTTCTTCTGTTTTGGACAGAAGATCTCTCATTGAGGGGGTATTGTAACGGTCCAAATTTATGGGTATTTTTATTTGATTTCATTTCGGGGATTTATAAAAAATATTGTGTAAGTTTTATTCCATTGTGACAGACCACGTGTATAGAACAGTTTGTAACGAGGCAGCAACGCAATATCGCGTTGTGAAATCAGTCAAGGAATTCGCACCACCCTACATTTCCAAGAAATTTGTTTGAATGTGACCATGCGCCTGTACGCATGACACAGGTATACGCGCGGGTGACGCTATCGTCCAAAAACCAAGATGTCAGGAAACAAATTCTATTCACCTTCATCTAGTGAAACGGCGGATATGAAACGTAAGGTCCGCCTCTTTTGTGACATGAAGCCAGAAGCGCCTAAATATCGTCGGCGCACGATACAGAAAAAACCACTATGTATCATGCACATAGTCGCTAAACTGCAACAACTCAAGTATGAGCGACGACTAAATTCGTTCACGGCAGGCATGAAGATCCGTCCGCCCCAAAGAGACTCTTTTCCCAGTTCGTCACTGATTTTGTCGGCGCCGACACGGAGCCAAGTAAGCTTGGCCAAATTTTATAAGTTTTTTTAATCTCAAAAGTAAATTCAAAGTAACCAACACGTGTCAGTGGTAGTAGTGAGCATGGGAGAGTAATCAAATCAGTTATATTCGACAGCGACGCAATTACCAACATAAATGAAACGAGCTCGAATGGTCACCGCGTGCCGGCCGGAATGGGTATTTTTTTAAAATGTTAAGGGCTGGGTAATTTTCTGTGTGGTTGTGAGTGTGAAAAAATTGCAGGCTGGGCTCTGTCTGTGTTTATAATGAAGTGTGATCAGTAAGGTAAGATTTTAGAATAAGTTAACCTGTAACCGATGACCGAGTGAAGAAATTGAAAAAAAATGTAAATTAATCTGCATAAACATGCATAAGAATTTTGGATAAAAAAATTTGAAACGATTTTAACAAATAAAAAATCATTTCTCTTAATTAAAAAATGAGTCGAGTCACTTATTTCACTACCCTATGAAACACGTTTGTATCTTACGTTCGTATGAAAAGAATCCTGGACCCAGAGAAACGAAACTTTGCAGGTAGGTGGAAGCAAGTTTATGTATTTACATATTTAATGATTAAAATAATATCTCAGAGGATGTTATTAATGTAGAATCATTTTGAAAAATGTAATCAAAGTAAATAAAATTGTTTTGAACAAATGAGGTAATTAAATAAAATTAAATTTGAGTAGGAATTAAATTAATTGAAAAGGTGAATTTTAATAATGAATTTAACTTAATTTTGAGTTGAATTTTGATTGGAATTGTGAAATAAATGCGAATTGATTAATGATTAAAGTTTTTATTTAATTGGAAATTTGAGATTAATAGTGTAATTGTAACTATTTATTTTATTTGCTATAATAAAAGTTTTTAAACTTCCACCTACCTTAAATTCTCATGTGTTCTGGCCGGATCTCTTAGTGGTGAACTAACCCCATTCATACGACGAACTGATCAGTGCATCAAATGAAATGATGTGTTTGAAATGATTTGTTTAACAAATTATATAATGTAGCAGATAACATTTTATTTACTATGAATATGACATTTATTCTTCCCACTTCTTCTATGCATGATATAAAAAAAAAAATGTTAACCTTTTTCTTTTTAACCTATGAAATACATCGTCATCATTTTTATCTATATCAAAGCTTTAACTATCTAACATCGATTATTCTAAAAGAACCAATACCTTTTATTTTTATTTTCTTATCTACACACACAACTCACATATAAGATTATTTGAGATCCTATTTATTTCCTTTTAGTTTCTGCCCATTTATATAAAATAAAAACTGTTACGTGTTCAAGACTTACGTGGTACCACGCCGTTGCTTCACGCATGTTTACGCACTTTGACTATTTTACCGAATTTGGTTAAATTTTGTTCTT
The DNA here is from genome assembly GCA_034769895.1 of Magicicada septendecula. NCBI lineage: Eukaryota > Metazoa > Arthropoda > Insecta > Hemiptera > Cicadidae > Magicicada > Magicicada septendecula. The sequence goes on from CM068375.1 coordinate 407,892,326, forward strand.
TGCTATTACTTCAGCAACTCCTACGTTATTCTTCTATTGGATGAAATTTAATACATTTTTTACTAAAATTAGACTCGGTTTTTTATAAGTCGAGTCTAATAACACCCGGCCGGGGTTGTGACGAAGCGGAGAGTGCCCACAAAATGCCCCACTATATCTTGTTAATGAAAAGGAAAGCACTGCCTTCAGGCTACGATTTTTTCGTCGTCGTACACGATGTATGGACTGTCTATGTGCCAAATGAGCTAACGATGTTAAGCGGTGACGATATAAGAGGCTTAGGTGGGTGGAGCCTCTAATTGACTTCATCCGTCTCCAGAGCACATGGCAAGAAAATCTTTCTCCTTCGCCATTTTCATAGCGTTGGTTCCGACTGTTGTACGTAGAAGCTGCACCCGGGCTCGCGCATGCGCACACCGTACGTGACAAACATTCAGCTCACAAACAAGTATTGCGTTCTCCGACAACACCCAGTCCAAAAAGTTATGTTACGGTTCATGGTTTGAATACAACGCTATTTCATATGGGACTTGCAGTGATGATATTAAAGAAATTTTAAATAAATTTAATAAAAAATAAAAGCCCCCATTTTGACACATTACATAATGTTTATAACTTTTATTTAAATCTAAAGGAGAAATGTTGGTGACCTGTAACATGTATTTTACAGTAAGACTGTTATGTAATAAATTTGTAATTTTGGTGGTTGATAGTGTTTTGTGAACAGTATACAATTTATAGGGGATTTTTATGTATTCAATGTAAATAAATGTAAGTAGACAGTAAGTTTATATTGCTATGTGGACATAGTGTATTGTATTTTGTAGAAAAGGAACCAGTACTTTCACAATAATGAACCGGTATGACTAAGAGGAAACGAATCAGTTGAAGATATGGCATAATGGAAGGCCATTTATTGATATTTTGCTTGAATGTTACAGAGTCAGGTGATACTGTGGCGGGTGCCTATCTGATTTTATGGTGTTGGGATCTCGAGCAGAGAAGTCCAGTAAGGTCGGATGGGTGCAGCCACAGCCACCGGACATGGGGGGGGGTAAAGAACTAAGGGGGGTTGCGGCGCCATATCTTCACTGGTCCTCTTAAGTTTTAGGCAATGAGAGTTTTTATGGGGGGTATTGTAACGGTACAGAATTGTGTGCTAAGAAATAATAATTTAAATCAGGGTGAATTCAAAGCAGTCAATGTTCACCTTTGGGGTACCCCGTTTTAATCAACTATACATGTAACATTATTGCAAAACACCACGTCTGTGTTTTGCTTTGAGTCAACTAGTCTAGACATATTACGCAACCTCTGGCAACTCATGTGGCCGGGAATTACTGAAAACGTCCGTTACAAGAGGCAGTAAAGAATACCAGAATTCCCGGGCTGACCGCTTGGACATACCAGCTAATCAGAGACAGCGAAATCAAAAATACATACGTTTAGCGCGCGCTGCTTGCCCACCACCTAAAGTTAGTTGTTGACTAACAGCAGAGTTAGATAGCAGTCGTCGGCAGCCTACCTTTATACTGGGTAGACGTAATTCAACCGTAGCCTCGGGCGTTTGCGATAGGCCGAAAATGCTATAATCGGCCTATCCAGTAAAGTGTTGTAAGAAGAATGAAGCAGTACGAAAAAATAAAAAACCGGCTAAAACAAGCATTTAGTGATAGTGGTAATAATATAACAGTTTTAACAAGATTAACTTAGTGATATTATAAAAAAAGCGTCTCAACAGGCAGTGCTACGAATCGGACCATGATCAGTTAAGTAAAAACGAAAGAACATAATTAATAGGCCAAAACAAAATAAAATTTTATATCAATTTCTATTTTTTTATAAAAATGTCCAGTTAAAATGAGATCTCAAAACAAAAAAGAAGGGGGATTATTAGAGAGAGAGAGAGAGAGAGAGAGAGAGAGAGAGAGAGAGAGAGAGAGAGAGAGAGAGAGAGAGAGAGAGAGAGCGCGAATGATCAAAGTACTGATATGTCTTGTAATGGTTTTGGTTTAATGATTTATGTATAGTAATTTTGTAACTAGTAAATTTCATTTGATGGTTTAACTTCAGTGATTGGAATTCAAAGAATTTTCGTAGTATAATTTTGTATCACAACGTTGATAACTAAGGACGAATGTGTTAAAATAAATTCAGATTTTGTATGATGATAACCATGCGTAGAGAGTAGTTATTACGCCCGTTTAACATAACCTGTCCTGTATGGAAAATCTCGCCTAATCGAACCTGGTAAGTAAGTAAAGTAAATAAGGGGAAAATGTATTAAGGTTTCCATATTTGTCCTTTTGTTTAAAAATATTGGTGGCGACCTATAAGTATTTTGGAATCTTCTGTTTTTGGTAAGTCAGGGTGAGTGCGTAAAAAGATCGTACAAGGTAAGTAAAAGTTGATGAGGGGGGAAAAGTAATAAAACGTAACAAACACCAAATTCAACAGCCAACTTCGTCAAACTTTCCCCTTTGTCTAGTCGCATTAACACTTCGAGTTTTTCTTTTAAAGTACAAGAACTATGTTTTCGTTTGCTTGCCATAATTTAAGAAAACTAAAAAACCCGATATACACTGCTCACTTCAAATGCAAAAACAATAAACCTTAAACGAAAACTCGAACAAACTATGTACACTGGATGGAAACAGTAACAGCAGAGGACGCACAGGACAACAAACGCCAGAGGACTAACTGGAATACAAAGATTTCTAGACCTATTGTAGTAAGACTGGGCTAATTTTAGCGCACTTCCGCCCAACAGCAACAGTGATTCATGGGCAGTCAAGGTCAGCAACCTCCGGCGGCTTCGTCTCACCCCTACGCAACATTACCGGGCGGCGCATACACCGTAACTAGTGTTGAGTACTATGTATGCAGATTTTTCGGCTAATCCGAACTTTTCCGAATCCGAACAGGCTACAGCCCCAATTAGTTCGGATTTGAGGGGTTCCACTGTACTACATGCTAATTTTTTCCTTATTTGAATTACAATGTGTTTATATACATTTACATCAAGTAATAACAAATGATGTTGCATAACATAGCTCACAATGCGTATATGTCAACATTTCATTATTTACAATAAAAGAACTTGTTCGATTTTTATTGCACTGATAAATGTGTTAAATTCTTTTAGATGTTTCTTTATAAAATCTATATTTGTAGGTGGCCAATTTCCTGACGTTTTACACTATTGATTAAATTTTCTCTCTGATTTTTTAACATCTCACACTCATATATGATGTGGTCCACTGTTTGTTCTCATGCATTGCACTGGCATATTGGGTCGTTTATTATCTTGGAGCAGTGAAGGTATGATTTTGTTTTTCCGTGGCCAGTCACTATTGCCGTGAAGTTGGGAATCATTTTGAGTTTTGTTTGTGATCTGTCTTTGATATTAGGGAAGAATATTTTGGGTACTGTACCTTTAGTTGCTTCCTTCCGTTCATTTTCCCACTTATGTGTAGTTTCTTCGGTTAATTCTTGAATCACTGCACTTTTGGGTTATAGGTGATAATTGTGATGATACTTAGCCTGCTAAATGTTAGTAAACCACGTATTTACCTAAATAAATAATATCTATACACTGTATTTTTATTACACCAAAAATGTATTTCATTATGTTTTTGGTTTTAATTGAAGTTTATATGTTTTTGTTTATGTTTTGTAGGCTGTAAACTTGGAAATAAAGACAGAAAAGCTCTGTCAACATTGACTGAAAGGCAGGAAAGTACAGATGACAATGCTGTAGTTGAAAAAGATAATTTAAACAGTGAACAAAGTAATAACAACATGATGAGAGCAGAAAACAACAATACCAGGGTCCCAAACTGCAGTAAGTGTGCTTCGCTGAATGTTATTTCTGTTCATTTTGTCTAAAAACTGGGTTTCAGACGTCTGCCAAGAAGTTGCCTTCGGGCATGCAACAGCTAGATTAACTGGTAGTCAAAGAGAACATAAGTATTTCCTCTCTTTTAATTAAGAAAGTTGTGTTAGTCACAACCAGAACTATAACTGTTGCACACCACTATAGAAAAATTATTCCGATTAGCGCTTTCAAGCTTCACAGCTCATCGTCATAGCGGAAATAACAATAACAGGAGTAGACAACTTCTTCATACCCCCACTTGCCCTACCACCCGTACACATTTTCGTAAACAAGCTAAAAGTTAAATGCCCTTTCTGGCTACTATTAACTACCAAGTTCAATCATCAATGTCGGTACTATTACATATCTTTCTAGTACATTCTGTGTGTGTGTGTGTGTGTGTGTGTGTGTGTGTGTGTGTGTGTGTGTGTGTGTGCATTTTAAAATAAGGATGAGGCTAGGCGGTGATAGGAAGGGACAAAAAGTGTGTTTACCTTAGTTGTTGTTTGCGTTGAATATAGAAAGAAAATTTGAGGTTTTGACAGTATAACATATTGTAGAACTGTACCGAAAAGGAACTTGCAGTTAAAAGTGTGAATAAGAAAGGTTTTACAACATTATGTATTGAAAAGAATGCACGCACGCACGCACGCACGCACACACGCACGCGCGCACACACACACACACACACACACACACACACACACACACACACACACACACACACACACACACACACACACACACACACACACACACACACACACACACACACACACACACACAGAATGTACTAGAAAGATATATAACAGTACAGACATGGATGACTGAACTCTGTAGTTAATAACAGCCAGAAAGGACATTTAACTTATAGCTTGTTTATGAAAATGTGTACGGGCGGTAGGGCAAGTGGGGGTATGAGGAAGTTGATTGTCCTATTATTGTTATTTCCAATCTGACGATGAGCTGTGAAGCTTGAAAGCACTAATTGGAATAATTGTTACTTCCATGTTCCATAAGGAAATGGAAGAAGTATGGTAATGGCGAAAAAATCGTGTTCGAGATAAGGGCTGATTCTGATTATAGCCTACTACCCTCAAAACGTGAAGAAAAGTCATTTTTCGAAAATTGTCTGTGTGTAGAATTTTTTCTATGGCAAACAATAACAGCCACAAATTCAAACAGAATCAAATAATTTTTTGCATACAACCCTGAATTGTAGAGTACTCAAGGCCTATTGTTTTTGGTGAAGATCGGTTAAGGGAAAGGGGTAGTTTACCTGCAACGTTTTATGTTTTAACAAGGGTAATTTTTTCTATGATGAACGATAACTGCCACATATTCAAACAGAATCAAATCATTTTTTGCATACATCCCAGAATTGTAGAGAACTCAAGGCCTTTTGATTTTGGTGAAGATCGGTTAAGGGGAAGGGGTAGTTTACCTCCAGCCTTTTACGTTTTAACAAAAGTACTTGAAAATTTATGTAAACTTTTTCAAACAATGGTAATTGTTAAAAATAAAATAATTTTGTTGCCAGGCAATGAAATTATAATTTTGTCATTTTAATTTAAATCATGTATGAGAGAAAATATATCGTTCGTGGCAGGCAAGCATATCTCAATTATGTAATGTTTACGTTTCCATTTTATTATTATGATTACCGCAATAAAAAGGCAGATAACACACACACACACACACACACACACACACACACACACACACACACACACACACACACACACACACACACACACACACACACACACACACACACACACACACACACACACACACACACACACACACACACACACACACACACACACACACAAAATTCGCATTATTTCTGGCCTCACTCATGTTTATTTTTTTACATTTGCACGGTTTTTAAATGGAAAGTGCCGAAACCCACACCAACAACGCGTGCAAGCTGAAAAAGTGTCCAGCGTGGATAGCGATTTGGTTCCTGTGGATCGCTGGGCAGTGTAACTGCACGTGTTTACAGAGGAACGGTTCATAGACAGACTTTTCGTCTTTAGGGAATGAACCCTCTGCAAGATGCTCAGGGTCCATGAGCGACTTTGGAGCGCTCCTTCTTTTCCGCGTGTTTGTTCTGTGAAACGTACACTGTATATTCGCAGCTTTACTCTGAGCAACGCTCAATAGGGAATGTTGAAAATTTTTGTCCACGGTGTACCCTCATACACACTAAACCTGCTCTGATGTTTTAATTACGGACATCATAACTTTGGAATCTTGAGCACTACTTAATGAAGATCAAACATTAACTTATACAAGTAGGTCATATAATCCACTGTAGAAATGTAGGTAAAATATCTATAAATGAAAAGTGTAGTTGATGGGGAGGGGGGTAATTTTCTATAAATGAAAATGATAGTTGAAGTGGAAGGGGATAATTTTCTATATGTGGACTACGTTGTCGGCAACAAACAAGTAGTTTGTTGTTAAAATTCCTTCCCGAGCTGTTTGGCTGTGGTCCAATGTTTTCTGCTAAGCCAGATGTTTCTGCAGTGCCATCGACTGCCGTCATCAGTGAAAATCGAGAGCACTAACGTGAGGTGGTATACGTTAGTGACCACAGTACCGTGGTTAAGGCTGAAGCAATAAGTAGAAGAAAGTAGTTCTTTGGAAATATTTCATTTCGAAAATGATTTTAAATATAAAGCTTAGAACATGGAAGTTATGTATTGTTCTCTGTACCTATATTCTATAGTGTTGTGCAACAGTGATAATTCTGTTTCCTCTCCGATAGTTGCCCTCATATTTTGATCTACCACTCAGGCTCTTGAATATTACAAAAACACAACCTCTACTCTACAAATTTCTGTTCCTTCCTAAAATTTTAAATAATTATATTGTTGCAAGTTCTTAAGCTTTCACACCCGTATTTAACATGATTGAAATTATTATTATCAGCCGGGCTGTTAGCCCATGCTCCACAGTTACCCCACCATTGGAGGCCATTATCAGTGTCTAGATTGGCACGATGTTTATGATATAACAATTTTATGACCCATATATTTAAAAAAAATTTGTTTAATAGTTTTTCTATTTTGATTTGTAATTGTACTGTATACGATGTATTAATCAGTAAGTATTCTAGAGGTTCTTTCAAACAAAATTTTTTTATAGGTATTTTGTCTCCAGATGAGGGTTTGGGATTCTCACCAAAAGAACATTCAGTACAGGGGGATTCAGATTCAGCCATTAATGATTTTAATTATAACATATACAGTGCCACAGAGGAAGAGCGGGAAGACAGTTGTATGGATATAGAATTTGGTGAAAGTGTGGTATCCAGAGAAATAATGTGTGTTGAAGAACAGCAGCCATCCGATGGTGGAAACCCTTTAGCAGAGTTTGAAGAATGTGAAGACTTAACAAATAGTGGTGGTTTGTTTGGTAGTATAAATGATATTAGTGCAGCTGACACAGAATTGCCAAATCAGGAAGAATCTAGAAATCCAGGAAGTGAACAGATGGTGAAAAGTACAAAGTTGCAGACAAAGGAAAGAAGAAAACAGCTGAAACGGAAGAAAACTGGTCGTAAAAGTAAACAAGGACCATACAAATTCTGTAGTGTAGTAAATTTAAATATAAATCATCCGTTTTGGCAGAATAATAATGAAGATATTCCAATCTACATCGAAAATAATACGAAAAATGTATTCGGTCAAGTCTTAAAAAAAAAGAAGAATATGGACAAAGTTAAAAAAGAGTCAAAAGAAAAATGTAGAAGTAAAAAGTCAAGTAAAAGAAAGGATAATGCAAAACTAAAAGAAACCCGAGTTGAAACACCTTACTATAAGGATGGTACAGTTGACTTTCCACATTTGAGAACTAGACTGAATAAAAGGATTTTACAAAATAGCAAACTGAGACTGAATAAAGCAGAAACCATAAGAAAACATAAGATATTACCAAGAAGAAGAAAGTGTAACTGGATTGTTACAAAATGTCCAACACTTATGGAGAGTAATAATGGTCGAGAAGGCGGAAACGATATTTTGAGGTATTTTAGAAAAGTAGGAAACAAGAACGAGCTGAAAACACCATACCAAACCTCTGTTAATGAGCACCCATCAACATCATCATTTGAAGCTTCGGCAAATCAGTTACAGATGGCACAAAGTAAAGTTTCAGATGAAAGTCAGTTTTGTACGTCAGTTTCGTCACAGTCGTCTGTGTCGGTGAATCAATTAGACGTTTCACAAAGTAAAGTTTCAGACGAAAGTCAGTCTTGTTCTTCAGTTTCATCACAGTCATCTGTGTCGGTGAATCAGTTAGATGTTTCACAAAGTAAAGTTTCAGATGAAAGTCAGTCGTGTACGTCAGTTTCGTCACAATCGTCTGTGTCGGTGAATCAAGTAGAGACGGCACAAAGTAAAGTTTCAGATGAAATACAGTCAGTTTTGTCACATTCGTCTGTGTCACATACGTGTGAACTTTCTAAACTACCAGTTCAGTCACAGTCTCCGCTGTGTAAAATAAATAGTGAAGCACAGTCCTCTGCTTCCTCTGCTGTAAGCCAGGCATCTTTCCCATGTACATCATCTAGTCAGTCACCATTGTCTACACAACATAAAGAAGGGATAAATAAATCACAGCCATGTGAAGTAATAAACAAAACACCACCCTCTGTTGTGCCCGAGACATCAGTACATCCTGCACTGTGTGAAACATCAAGTCAGCCATCATTGCTTCCACTTTCTGAATCTCTTTCGGCACCGTGCAAAGCATCCAGTCCATTGAAAAATTCTGAATCACACATCCACTCATCAGTTGAGGTTAAACTATTGCCTCAGACAGAATCTTCCGATTCATCTCGACCACAATCGTCTGTGCTGCAGGAATCGCTGAATCAGCAACTGTCATCGGATACGCTGACCGGACGACAGTATCAGTCACAGCAGTCTTCTTCACCATCCCGTGTCTCACAGTTAGATTCTAGTCAGCGTTTTGGTAAGTTTATTTATGTACTCAATTTTTGTTTGAAATACAGTAGAGCATCAATTATCCGAACCTCTCGGGATGCAACCCGTTCGGATAATCGATATTTCAGATAATAGATCGTTAATTGAAAACATTATTTCTCTTTACAAAAACAAAGATGTTTATTACAAAATAATTTCTAACATACTTTTATATAATTACAACAATCTGTATACGGTACTGTAATGTATTACTAAGGTTAAAATTCATTGAATTAAAACTCAGTGTAATTAATAAAAACCAAAAGTTAATTTAAACAAAATAGAGTTTAATGAAAAACATTGTACTATAAAATTAATTAAAAATTAAAAAACAAAAAACATACAGTACCATGGATTTACACTGTTTTGAAGAATTGCTCTATCACTGCCTGCTTCAAACCGATACCCTGTTTTCTCACTGCTAAAGACTGAAGCCCTTTAAGATTCATAAGCTGAATACAGTCTATCTCGTCTTCTGTCCACAAGAGTCTCAAGTGTGTCAGAAGCTGTTGCTGCCGTCAGTAGTTTTGTATTAGTGGCATTGTCACCGTATTCATCTGAATCTGTTTCGTTTTCATTACGTTCATTTAATGACCCAACTATCTCTTCACGGTTATTACTGTACAGTACTATAATAATTTATAGTATACAATTTTTAATTTTCAATAAATATCCAATACGACTACACGTGTCCAATACATTACTGTGCTGTACAGTACATAATGTATTTTTTATTGAGTTCGGATAATAGATCGTTCGGATAATCCATGCTCTACTGTAATCATCTTTTATCTTAAAGTGCTTATCTAATGTTATTTTATAATGAGTGGTATAGTATTCTCATTGTAACAATTAATGTGGCATTCAGAGAAAGTGTTATCAGTCAGGTGTGCTGCCGTAAGCCCTTCCCATGTACCTGCATTGTTGCCCACATTTCTCAGTCTCATTTTGGCACTCAGAGAAGTGTTATCAGTCAGGCGTGCTGCCATAAGCCCTTCCCATGACGTGCATTGTTGCTCACATTTCTCAGTCTCATTTTGGCACTCAGAGAAGTGTTATCAGTCAGGCATAGTGCTGTAAGCCCTTCCCATGTACCTGCATTGTTTACCACATTTCTCTGTCTCATTTTGGCACTCTGAGAAGTGGTATCAGTCAGGTGTGCTGCCGTAAGCCCTTCTCATGTACCTGCATTGTCCACATTTCTCAGTCTCATTTAAGTATACCCAGGATTAGATACACAAACGTGTAATAATTTATTAAATCCTTAAATTCGAAGTGACCGTCAATCTTTACGATATGTGAATATTACGATATGTAAAATTGTGGTGTTTGTAATATTATGTAAATTCGCTGATGTAAGTTCGTAAAGTTCTACAGTTATTGTGTTATTCTGAATTCTCTAAATTAATGGTGGTGTTTTCAATACCAGTAGTTAGTGAAACATGATGAAAATAACTTTTAATAATTTACATAATTGAACATCCCTGTAATCTGTATTTAGCTATAATATGTGTTACTATGCTATATGTTGACAGGTATATGTATAAACGTTTTCTGTACCAGTTCTAATATATAATTGTGAATTTTTGCTTTTATAATTAATTACAAATACCATTATGTTATGAGTTATTTAAATTGTAATATTGTATAAATTGTGTTCTGGGATATTATAATTTTCTCATTGTATTTAAGGAAAACATTGATGATGTTCAAACAAACTGTTTCATCTCCTTCACATATACAAGGATACACACACACACGTTCCCTGAAATAACTGATCAGTTGTGTTTGACATTTTCTTTAGTATTCATACACAGGTCCTGATGATGACAATAAATATTGTCAAAACGTCAACACAAATAATTTAAAATTTGTGTTATACTTTTTGACCAATTCTCTCAAACCCTTCAGTAGAAAAATTAATAATTTATTGTTATACTATTTGTAATATTGTTTGTTATTAACATGAATATTGTACTGCTGTTAAAATGCACACAGTACATAATAGGGAAATAATAAATTTTAAAAGAAAAAGGATGCAGATTTTGTATTGAATGTAAACAGAAAACATTGGGAATATCGACTTACTCAGTCAACATAGAGGTCGATTCCTATATGATATAAAACCATATTTAGTTATATGTTCAGAAAATAATATATGAAATTGGAATGAATATTATAAGAAAAGTAAAGAGTAATAAAATTATAATTTAATAAATAACCAATAGAATTTACAAATATTACAGTTAAAATAAAGATGTTTAATAAGAAATAGAAAAATGATATATGTTTTAGTAGGTATATCATAAACAGATGTAAAGAAATTAGGGAATTATCATGGGGGCAATTTTGTAAATTGTTAAGAATTTGTTTTGTATAGTGATGAAGAAAAATGTATTAGTCTAATTTTAAATTCAATAAGAGTAACGTTATTAGTCTTCAATTAAATTCATTAAGAGTAACGTTATAACTCTAAAATTATATATCTAATAGTAAATACCTGAAGAGTCTAATTTCATAAAACAACATTTTTACATCATCAAAGTTAATGTAACATGGAAAAGAAAATAAAGTAAAGGATTTTGAATCGTGATACCAGAGTTTGATTATAATATTTAATAAATAAATAATAATACGAGAATTATAACAATATCCTTGATAGAACAACGACAGAAGAGGAAAATCTTGGACTGGAGAAGAGTTTAAGTGGCCATAAAGGATAATTAAGTGTTCCGAGGAGACATCTGTGTTGCAGTAGTCCTGGAGAGCGGCATTCAGCGGTGAGAGCAATAAGAAATTTGTGTGAAGAAACAGATTGCCAAGCTTAATATTGCTTTTGAAAAAAGGTAAACAACAACCAGAAGTGAACCCGTGGCAGCTGGAAGAATTCAGAGACGGTTAAGTTACATTAGTATGTTATTTATTTTTTACATGGTTAATTATCAAAATACTACATATTAACCGAATCTGGGTTGGTTTAAAGAAAAGAAAATAATAGATACAATCGTAAATACGATCAAATAACTTAATAATCATTAACCCTGAGAGAAAGAGTTTCTTTACATGTACTGGTAAATAAAAAAACATAATAACAGTAGGTACATTTCTTAATTATATTGTACTATTACATAATTACCATACTCATAAAAAAAATCACAGTACAATAATGGCTGGCGCCCATACGTGAAAGCAAAGATTTTCTTTAAACCAGCACCAAATAACACAATTTTGTTAAATTTAACTAGCATAAAAATTTTTTTCCTTGTAATTAAAATTAAGTTAAAGATTGTAAAATGGCTAACAAACCAGAGCAACGATATGAATTAAGGAGTAATAGTGCTGAAGAGGAAGAAACTGAACTGGAAGTAATAGTAAGGGATGCCCAAGGGGACCAACCAAAGAAACCAACCCAACCAATGGATGTAAATTTACAGGAAATGATGAGGATTATGATGGAGCAATTCGGAAGAATAGAAGAAAATAATAAACAAACAGACGAAAAGAATAACAAAACCAGCGAAACATTATTGAAACAAATAAATGAAAAAATGGATAGTAACAGTGAAACATTAAAGAAACAAATGAAATTAGATAATGAAACCTTATTAAAACAAAATAATGAGGAATTAAAGAAACAAATGAAAATAGATAATGCAAATTTATTAAAACAAAATAATGAGGAATTAAAGGAGACCATTCAACAACAAATAAATGGGGTGAATAATAAATTAGACCAGCAAAAGGCTGAAATCAAGTTAATATTACAAAGTTATGAGGAAAAGAACGTTAGGCAATCCGCAAAGGTGAAATTGAATATAGAAACAATGAAAGAAATAAGGAATGATGAAAACCAGTCAATAGAAACAAAGATAGAAGTCATACCAAACGATCAAATCAGGGAACCAGTAAATCAGAAAATAAAAGGTAATGAAGAAATAGAAAACAAAGAAGACAAAAGTGTATTGTTATCTGAAAAGAAACATAGCAGAAACAAAGAGAATAATAAGTATGTGGAAAAGAAGACGAAGAAAATAGGTAAAAGACGTCCCAAGAAACAAAAAAATACACGAGAAGAGATGATGAACAATGGACTGGTTAATGTACTTAACATCCTAAGTACTGACTACAAAAGAATAAGTAATTTTAAAAATAATAGAAGGAACTTGATAGAAACTTTCAAAGGGAATCACAATAAAATAGTGAGAAAAAACGTCCGAAAGTCTATAGGTAAATTGAATATCACAGAAATAGAAATGTGTAGCAAACTGTCAATAATGTCATCAATAACACAAATACCATTAAAATACCTGTTCAATAAAATAAATGGGAAAGTGATTGATGTAGGCATAGGTACAGATGAACATGTAGTATCAAAAGAATGGGAGTACAGGGTTACAGAGAGGTATTTAATAAAAACAGAAATCATTATGGACACTGTAATAATAATCCGTGCAACAAGGACAACTTAACGTATTTGACAACGGATGAACTAAATATGAAAAATATGGAAAGAAGGGACTGATTTTCTGGGTATTGACCAAAGCAAACTAATTGAACAAAGATTAGATTAATTATTAATACAAGCGACATAATATGAAAGTTATTACAAATAAAAAATTTTTATTTTATGAATTAAGATGAAATAAAAACCACCAGATTCTAAAATAAGTAAGAACATCGTACCGGATTGTTAAGAGAAATTATTTTGAATCAATTAAGAAGAGAAAGACAGTTAATAACCATAATAATTATTTGAATAACAATATTAATCAGTATAATAACAATGTTAAGAACAATTAATACTAGTTACTATTTAAGAAGGGTTAGAATGAGCTAGATGAAGAAAGAATAGACAAATACAACTTACGATAATGATGAAATTCAGTACTTGACTGCATAATTAAAGGGGAATAAATAAATAAAAATAAAGATGAAGATAGAGTCTAAAATATCATTGATTGACAGCACCAAGATGGAAATAATCCAACATGTATGTCGAATAATGTTAACCAGTTACCTGTGAATGATAGAATATTAATTGAAGTGATAAAACACCAGAAGTGAAACAGTAATGGAATGAAAATGTGAAGAGACCTCAAAGAAATCATGTAACAATCCCTTGAATATAAGTTTGTAGCGAAGGAGCTACCTTATAGATAATAATTATATGTATTGTGTTGTGATAGTGCAACTTTTATTTTTTCCTGGACAGAGATGAAGTTCCTCTAATCTCAGATGATATATTTAGGGAAAACGGCGGAGTAATGGAAGCCAAGAGTGCCCCTCCAAATCCGAACCCATATGTAGTATTTAATGTTAGGGAATTATGGTATTTTAGGGATGATACAAACAACGAGGTAAAGAAATAAAAAATAAATATGACAACATGACTCGAGGTGTGAAAAGTGAGAAGAAATTAAGTGTTCCAACATGAAAACAGGAATAGAATTAAAGGTAACCAAATAAATGATAGAATAACCCAAAGTGTATGAAGAATCGACATCAGTTTTTATGTGCTAAGTTACTATATGATATTTGTCAAAAAGTCAAGTTAGCCAATGTCAGATATGAAGGAAGGTGGATAAATAATCAACCATTGAGAGCGTTAGAGCAAGTTTTGTTGACATTTGTGGACCATTCCCAACTAGTGGTAGGAGACGTATTAAATATGTACTGATTATCATGGACAGTTTTATTAGGTTTACAAAGTTATATCACATCACTAAAGCTGATACACATATTATAGTAAAAATAATTAAAAGAAAAATAATTCTGAAATTAAGAACACATGAAATTTATGACCAGGATTGGGAAGGTGAGATTTAAAAGAAAAGATAATGTTTGTATTCATGTTTTTGAGTTTTTTAGCCATGAAACTAGGCACAATTGTTATTTTATACTTATTATTTTTTATGTAAAGCCAGTTGGTTTGATTAATGTTATTTTAAGCCATAAATGAGTGTGTAAGATACGGTGATTCGTGATAGTGATGAACCATACTTGTTATGTTAATAAGAGAAAAAACTAATTTGTTAAAAGAATTTTGTGAGGTACAAATACCTAATTAATCAGATGTTTAAATGTTAAGATTAGACTATGTTGGTTATTTCAAAATTTCATCTAAAATTGTATCTGAAATTATGAAATAAGGGAAGGTATTATGTACTGCTGTTAAAATGCACACAGTACATAATAGGGAGATAATAAATTTTAAAAGAAAAAGGATGCAGATTTTGTATTGAATGTAAACAGAAAACATTGGGAATATCGACTTACTCAGTCAACATAGAGGTCGATTCCTATATGATATAAAACCATAGTTATATGTTCAGAAAATAATATATGAAATTGGAATGAATATTATAAGAAGAGTAAAGAGTAATAAAATTATAATTTAATAAATAACCAATAGAATTACAAATATTAGAGTTAAAGTAAAGATGTTTAATAAGAAATAGAAAAATGATATATGTTTTAATAGGTATATGATAAACAGATGTAAAGAAATTAGGGAATTATCATGGGGGCAATTTTGTAAATTGTTAAGAATTTGTTTTGTATAGTGATGAAGAAAAATGTATTAGTCTAATTTTAAATTCAATAAGAGTAACGTTATTAGTCTTCAATTAAATTCATTAAGAGTAACGTTATAACTCTAAAATTATATATCTAATAGTAAATACCTGAAGAGTCTAATTTCATAAAACAACATTTTTACATCATCAAAGTTAATGTAACGGGGAAAAGAAAATAAAGTAAAGGATTTTGAATCGTGATACCAGAGTTTGATTATAATATTTAATAAATAAATAATAATACGAGAATTATAACAATATCTTTGATAGAACAACGACAGAAGAGGAAAATCTTGGACTGGAGAAGAGTTTAAGTGGCCATAAAGGATAATTAAGTGTTCCGAGGAGACATCTGTGTTGCAGTAGTCCTGGAGAGCGGCATTCAGCGGTGAGAGCAATAAGAAATTTGTGTGAAGAAACAGATTGCCAAGCTTAATATTGCTTTTGAAAAAAGGTAAACAACAACCAGAAGTGAACCCGTGGCAGCTGGAAGAATTCAGAGACGGTTAAGTTACATTAGTATGTTATTTATTTTTTACATGGTTAATTATCAAAATACTACATATTAACTGAATCTGGGTTACATTAGGGAAGGGGACCCGGTAGGGCAAAAATTGAAAAAAAAAATTATTTTTGTTTTTAATTTTAAAATATTCTCTGGAATTTTCTCTCTAAAATGATGTATGACACATGATGGTTTGAATTTTCTTTCAAGGTGAAAACAATTTTTTTCTGAAACTCTGGCTAGTATTTTATATCTCTTTGCAACAGCTGTGCCTACACACTCTGTGTGCTGTGAAATAGCTTGGAAACATCAGCTGTTGCTGTCAGATGGTTATATATTGTATTGTTGTGAGTTGTGGCTAATGTTCCAGGTTATAAACATGCTTATTCTATATAAGTAGCTGTTTGTTTGCTTTAGTTGTGAATTGTGACTAATATTGTGACTATAGGTTATAAGTACTCACTTTTTACGTTTTGTGCTTGTGTTGTCTTCACGATTTTGTGATAATGCCAAGACCAAATGTGCCAAGTGTTTTTAAGAAGAGAAAGAATGTGTGTAAATCCAAAATTGAAGGAAAAGTAACAGTTGATTTACCAGAAAGTGGCGATGGAAGAGCGGAAAGTGCATCTGCAAGGAAATTGAGTGGGTTGAATGAATTGTATGATGAAGTTGATTGTACTGAAAAGTTAGGTTATGAGCTGATTGATTTGAATATACTTTATAATATTTTGAATGTATATGTCGCATGCAAACATTGTAGTCAAGTAGGACTACAACTAAAGACTCAAAAACGTATTGGGTTGGCTACTGAAATTATCTTATATTGTGATACTTGTGATTACAGTGTTGCCTTTTTTACTTCAAAAGCTGTAAGTAATAAACATGTTGACCCTGATTCTGAGCATGGACTAAATGAGAAGGGTGTACTATTTGAATGTAATATGCGATTGGCATATGGATTGAGAGCAGTAGGGAAGGGAAGCGCAGCTGCCCAATCATTATGTGGAATTTTGAATTTACCGACTCCTCCTTCTAGATTTACAAAATATAATAAAATCATAGCTCAAGCTACAAAAGACATTGCTGAATTAAGTATGAGACGTGCTGTTGAAGAATCTGTAGAAGCAAACGATGGTAGCCGTGATTTACGTGTAGCTTTTGACGGGTCGTGGCAGAAGAGAGGCCACACATCTCTAAACGGCATCGTCAGTACGACAAGTGTATATACTGGTAAAATATTAGATATACAAGTCCTTACAAAACATTGCAGGTGCAAAAGTAAAGATAATAATGACGAAATGTGTACTGCTAATTATCAAGGTGTGAGTGGCGGAATGGAGGTGGCAGGTGCTATATCAATCTATCAGCGTTCAGAAGAAAAGTATAATGTGAGATACTTAGAATATTTAGGAGATGGAGATTCTAAAGCCTTTTCTAAAGTAAATGAATTAAAAGTATATGGAAATGATATTGAAATCAGAAAATTAGAGTGCATTGGACATATACAGAAACGGATGGGTACTCGATTGAGGCGTTTGAAAACATCACTAAAAGGCATAAAACTAGCAGACGGAAAGCCATTATCAGGAAAAAACAGATTAACTGATGCCATCATCGACAAAATTCAAAACTATTATGGCTTAGCAATCAGAAGACATTCCAACAATGTAGAAAACATGAAAAGGGCAGTATGGGCAATGTATTTTCACATGTGCTCAACAGATGATGAACCGCAACATGGTCTGTGCCCACCCGGTGAAGAAAGCTGGTGCAAATTCAGAAAAGCTGAAGCTAAAGGTGACCATTACCATCATAACCATAGTGTCCCTGCAGCTGTTATGATTGCAATCAAACCTGTTATAAGAGATCTTGCTAATACTGAGCTACTGAAAAAATGCACCCACGGAAGGACTCAAAATCCTAATGAGAGCGTGAATAGTGTGGTATGGTCCAGGCTCCCCAAAACAGTTTTTGTTGGATTATCTGCATTTATGGTGGGAGTGTACGATGCAGTTGGATGTTTTAATGAGGGGAACATTACACGGTGTAGGGTACTGAAACAGTTTGGGATGAGTGTCGGCATCAACACAAAGAAGGCAATGCTGCAGATTGACAGAGAGCGACTTAGGAATGCTGAAAGGAATGTATCCGAGTATGAGAAAAAGGCAAGGCAGTCAAGAAGACAAGCTAAGAAGAGACTGGCAGATAGCATGGAAGACCCAGATAACCCACAGTATGGAGCTGGATTGTTTTAAGGTAGTTTTCAAGACTTTTTTTAAAAATATTTTATTTTTTAACTTTAAATGCGTTTTGCCGAAAACATACATTTTGTAATATAAAATGTACCTTTTCTCATCTTCTCGACTAGTTAGAAGCCTGAAATTTGGTATCCATATTATTTAACAATTGCTTCAAACTTTAACACAGCCTTTTTGTAATATTTTAAAAATCATCCGAGTTTTGTTTTAAAAACGGCTAGCAAAAAAGGTTTTTTTGTAGACATATTTTTAAAAATTTGTAAAAAATTTAAAACTTATTTTTTCAAAAAACCCCTACGTTAAAATGTGTCCAAAGAATAATAATTTGAAATAAAGAAAACATTAACTCTCTAACGTACAGGGTTTTTGAGAAAAGGTACATTATGTTAACATGGGGAAGATAGGCTATACCGGGTCCCCTTAAAGAAAAGAAAATAATAGATACAATCGTAAATACGATCAAATAACTTAATAATCATTAACCCTGAGAGAAAGAGTTTCTTTACATGTACTGGTAAATAAAAAAACATAATAACAGTAGGTACATTTCTTAATTATATTGTACTATTACATAATTACCATACTCATAAAAAAATCACAGTACAATATGGATTAAGAAAAATATTGTATTATTCTTTATAACTTCAAGACTAAACATGGGACTTTTTAAAAATCATAAATAAATAAACAAAAAAAAAAGTTATATTTTTTAGCGTACCGTGTCACTTCCTAAATAATTATATAATTAGCTTTATATGATCCACTTGTAGTGACACTAAGTTTTGTCAGGTTTTATGACGCGTTTCGGGCACAAGGTCGCATCTTCAGATAAACCGTACTATTTAAACTAATCAACATATAAAATTGAAACCATGATTTTGGTTTTGTCAATGTATAAAAATTTGTTAAACGATGAACGGCCGGAGCTCTCGCATGCGTGCATGCATTACGGCGACCGCCACACGACTGGTCAAAGATTACAATCTAATCTAATGGCAGTGTCGTACAAGTTGTTCGAAGCAAAATTTACCTGATCATTCAATATATTATTTTTGGTGGTGGTATTTTTTATGGCTTTATAAATTTCAAGTTCCTCCAGACTATCCATCAGTATACCTTTTTTGAATATATGTAATGCTGTTAAGTTGTTTTCAAAGCTAGTGTAATTGTGTCCATTTGATATTAAGTGCTGCACAAAATTAGATTTATTATTATTCGGTTTGGGAATATGTTCCAAAAATCTCGTGTAAAAACATCTGCCAGATTGACCAATGTAGAAAGCCTCACAATTGTCACATTTTATTTTGTAAACACCGGATTTCTTTTTTAAAGGTAATTCGTTCTTGTTTTTGAAGTAATTTTTCAATTTATTAGTTGTTTTAAATGATACAATATAATTTTTATCTTTGAGAATGGATCTTAAAATATTCGGCATAATACCTGTAAAATTGGCAGAGAGATATTTACGATTTTTATTGTTTACTTTTATAATGTTTGAATTTTTATTTTTTAAACATTTTTTGTTTGTTTATTATTTTATCTATTATTGTAGGTTTATATCCGTTGTTTATGGCTATTTGTTTAATAGTGCTTACCTCATTTAAGTAGTTCTCTCTTTCAAGGGGAACATTTAGAAGTCTGTTTACAAGACTGTTAAATATAACCATTTTTTGTGTAACAGGATGATGCGATTCGGAATGTATTACTGTGTCGGTATAAGTGTGTTTCCTGAAAATTTTGTATTTTAAATTATTTCTGTTATGTGATACTGTTAAGTCTAGAAAATTAATATTTCTGTTGTTTTCAATCTACATAGTAAATTTTAATTTATTATGAATTTTGTTTAAGTAATTCTTAAACAATTCTATTTGTCTGGTATTCCCGTTGAATATAATAAAGGTGTCATCCACATATCTAGAATAATGGATGATTTTATTGACGAAATAATTATCTTTTAACATTTTTGTGTTTTCTAAATGATTTAAATATAGGTCTGCCAAGATGCCAGAAAGTGGAGATCCCATAGCAAGGCCTTCATTCTGTTTATAATATGAATCTTCAAATGAAAAATAGTTTTGATTAAGAATAATTTTTAATATCATTATCAGCTGGTCAACTTTCTATATTTCCAATGTATTATTATTTATTAAATCCTTAAATTTTTAGTGACCGTCAATCAGTGAATGTTTTAGTGGATGGTTAGTGAGGATCGGTCAATAATACAACTTTTAGTTATTTTGCGTCGACGTTTCGACAATATTTATTGTCATCTTCAGGACAATTGTTGCTGACGCCAAACACACAACTGTGTCACTACAAGTGGATCATATAAAGGTAATTATATAATTATTTAGTAAGTGACTCGGTACGCTAAAAAATATAATTATAAAATGGAGCCATAGAAGGCAGATATCGTATATAAATACTGTAACAACTCGTAGCCTTCTGCTTGGGTTTTACTTCTTTTGTTTGCAAATTTTTTTTTTTTAATGTTCCTTGGTGTTTCGAACTTTTTATTATTTGTTTTAATCAATTTATATCCTTTTCTGTATTTGGAATTCTTTTACTTGTTAATAGGATTGTCTCCAGGAACAATCGATTGGTGCACTTTCCTTATTTGCAGGTTATCTTCCTTTGTGGTTGTGAAATTCTGTAGTTAAGTCTCAACTAATATGATATATTATGCTAGTTATAATTTATAAATAAATAGGATTCGATTTTATAGTATTTAAGGAATTTTATTAACAAATAATATAATTTGTGATGTTTTCAATTTGTTTCTTCTGCAAGTAGATAATATTGTATATTCTTTTTAACACCTGGCTTTTTAACAATCATTTCGATTGTTATTAATTCACTTAGAAACCTCTGATGATACTGATATTTTTCAGTGAAACGTGCGCCAGGTGTTAAAAAGAATATTCAGTATTATCTACTTGCAGAAGAAACAAATTGAAAACATCACAAATTATATAATTACTGCAAGAAACATCGAGTTACTTATATAGAAAATGATGGACAAATAATAATATAATCGATTTTCTATCGATTGATTAATCGACTCTCTCAGGGTATATCAATAGATTGTACAGTTATTTATTATCGGGTTCTTTAAACAGTTATTTTGTATATAGTCAGAGAAAAAGGGCAAAGTATTGAAAGTATAACATTACAATATATCAGCTTATTAATTAAAATACATTTATAACATTCAATATATAATAGTAAGTAAAGAAATATTTCGAACCGTGCAGATTTACAGGCAGTGTCGCTTGGGATTGTGGGAAGTCAAAAATGGCCGCTCCGTGTTCTGATGTATGACGAATGCACCTCGCAGATTCTGCTTCCAATAAAGGCTGCTTTTCCTATGATTTCTCGTTCCTGCAGCTGCGATTATTCCTTCTGGTGTTAGTGGAGTGTTTCTGGTTAAGTGTTCGTGGTTCACTTCGATAAAATGTGTTGTGTTAAGTTATATTTCACTTTCGTCTATTAGGTCGATAATTGCACTGTTCGTTTTGTTCTGTGGAATTAATGTTTTAATCGTTTAAATTGTGTATTCACTGGTTTTCTGTTCTGTTTTAAGTTAATTTGATGTTTGTAGGTGTTCGTTTCACTGAAGTTAAGGTTTAAATGTAATTTTACTAAACTCGCGTTGTTCCGCAGTTGACTAGGCTTGTCGAATGTACGCCATTTATGTCTTCACTATAGGTTAATATTTGAGTAAGAGCTCATATCAAGTGTACTTCACGACGTCTAATAATGAACTAACTCATTTCCTTCGTCTTCTACTAAAGTCTTAGCCAATTTAATATTAGCAATCCATTGTTTCAAAACTTTCTAGCTTCCGCTACATTTAAAATTTTTACATTATACTACTGATTATATTTTTTCTATAATTTAAATTTATTAAATATTAAATACATAATCTTCTTCTTCAGTTCATTCTCTTTGATTTGATACCAAATAAGATAGTTTTACTAAGTTTTTGATCTAAAATGCTATATTTACTTCATTTTGAAAATTGTAAGTTTTAATTTTGACTTCCTGTCCTTTTCAAAATGTTTGCCATTTTATCTGTTATATTAATGATTGTATTAAATCTCAGATTGACATAAAAGATTTATGTTTCCTTAATTTCTTGTAATTTGATTAATTGGTTATCTTTTTAAATATGTAACCCCTCTTTCAACTTTTAGACTTTATAACCCTCTTTTTTTTTTTTTTTTTTTTTTTTTTTTTTTTTTGAAAGAGTTATTTAAAACTAGGCAAGAGCCTAGGGAAGCCAAAACTGCGCTGGGTCCAGTATGACGGGACTTGCAATTAAACTCGTTGTTAAGCAACAATAACAGTTTTATTCAGCTATTTCAGATACATGCAAGTATCACTCCCAGTATACAGTATACTTTTATAGGATTGGAAAAACTTTTGTTACAAACTTTTACTCCCAGTCATTACAATCCTCTGAAAATATGCACGTATCATCTCATCAAATTAGAATACATGTCGACATCAGCATAATAATATCCTTCAAATATAAATAAATATAACATTAATCAATATAAATACATAATTACACATAAATAAATAGTTACATAAATACACATAGCGCACACATATCGATATACACACATATATACTACACACATGTTCACCTGGCAGGCAGCTCATAGACATTTCACCATGCCGCCGAAGAATACCATCTTCAGTATCAGTGACCTAGATCCCCATCCCAAACTACTGTAAAAGGGTAAAGTGCCCAGCCTCCATAAAAAACTTTCATAAACCAATCCATTAACCCGTCCGGTTATGACTGCTTGGAACCAATGAAATTATTACAAGTATTCAAAATTTTAGAAAGGTTCCCCCAGATAGGACTGTACCATGGCCAGGTCAGCATGGCTGCACGGCCGTACGAAATGTATAACAGAATTTATGGTTGGAAGTAAGAATCAATAGTGTACTCATATTAGCAACTGAACTAGTAATACACTGGCTATGGCAGTAAAAGAAAATGAATGAAATTTCACTTATACTGAATTATTACAGAGTTAAGATAAATTTTACAATATATATATATATATTACCGTTTATGATTGAACCAATAGTGTGCTCATATTAACAACTGAAGTAGTAGTACACTGGCTACGGCAGTAAAAGAACCTGAATAAAATTTCACTTATACTGAATTATTACTGAGTTAAGATAATTTTTATAAAATATATATAATACGGTTTATGATTGCACCAATAGTGTGCTCATATTAACAACTGAACTAGTAGTACACTGGCTATGGCAGTAAAAGAAACTGAATGAAATTTCACTTATACTGAATTGTGAGTTAAGATAATTTTTATAAAATATATATATAATGACAATTTTAATTAAAAAAAACTTTATAAAATCAGCCCCTAATAAAACACATTTGAGGTGTTCCTACAGAATTGGCTTGGCCCCAGGCGAGGCCATGCGCACCACCAGATCCAGCAACCTAAAACATGCTATAGACCTGTTACTAACGGCACCTACGGGTGATGTCCACAGGTTACAGCACCTCCCCAAACCTTTAAATCGACAAAAAAAACAACGAAACGCATAAAGCTATGAATACCCTTAATCAATGCAAGCATAATTCAACCCCCCCCTGTTAAATCAGTAATCTTAAGTCACACACACTTTTACCCTTAAAGAAAATTTCGCAGCAAAATTCGGTAACGCATGACTCCGTCTGGGCTCACACTTACTCAGGGGGGCATAAGCCTTAGTAAAATACACTGACAAAATTTACAAGCACTAATTGTCTCGCTGGACTTGTGTCCCAACAACTTTAACTGGAGATGTTCCAGGAAGTGAATAAGATGTTCTACATTGTAGAGGCCAAAATATATATAAATAGGTTAAATGTCACCTGGTAAAATCCGGCACAAAACCTGATGTATTGTCCATTTCTTCCTCCCGACGGCACAGACGGAGAATCACTCGTGTAATACCATTGGTGGCAGATGTTCGGCCACCCGCTGAAGTGAATCGAGAATCGTCTTAGGTCAGGAACCCTGAACAATTATATATATTGACAATTACTCAAATGTTACCCAATTCACGATCCCCCTAATATTCATGACTCCAGCATAATTCACACACTACCACATGCTCAGATTAAAGGAAAATTTTGAAATTTTAAGAAAGCACCGAAATTACCTTCAGTAAAAAAATTTAGAATTAAATGACTAGTATTTATAGACAGTTCGTCAACTAAATAAACCCTTATTACAATTTCGAGATGAGTTGCAAACTTAAACAGGTTCATAATACATATACAGTTTCATATACCTCTACATTTAGTTCATAAAACATTCTCTTACGCCCCCCTTTGATTATAATGAAATTATTATGATATAATTAGGAAAAATACACAGCCATAATTACTTTATAAATACTTTAACTCAGCCAGTGTTAGCTTTCAAGACATGCATACACAGAATTTAACCCGCGCTTGCCACGTGGTGACTTTCGTATATATATCGCATTGCATCGGCATTAATTTAAGCTAAATTACAATTCTTTCATTAAATAATAAGTAAGTTACCTTAAACAGACTTACCGGCGAGTCGCGTAGTCGATTATCTAATCATGATAGATTTTAGCAGACAAAAAATCAAACTGGTGGCCGCCGGGAGAAATTGGTTGCTGTTTCGTGTTCGGCTGCCTGGCGAATACTGCACACCGCAGTCACAAGAAAAATATTACGTATCACTCCCGACAGAGAGCGCGCGGATCGGCAACAAAGCATGCAGATAACAGCTTATACTCCGCTCAAATAATTAATTCACAAAGCCCCGCAATGACAGTCACATAATTAACTGGGAAAGGGCCGAGTATTCCAAGACTCGGCACAAATATTATGCATTAATATGTGACTCCCCTCTTGGAATTTTCAGTTTTTACATTTGCTTTTTTAACAATAATTCTCACTATCTTTTTTCAATATCTTTCTTAATTACAGTTCCAGTTATATGACTCTATGACTGATCTATCTTATATAAATTCCATCAGTTTAACTATTTTTCTGTACTTAATTCATCAATTATAATGCTGTTTAGATTTACCATCTAGCCTAGATTTTAACTGTTTTTACATACAAAGTTTTTAAAATAATACATCTTGTTTATACCCTTTACTTTCTATTCTAATATATTATTGATTAACATTTCCTTATTTTAACAAAAGAACATTTAGTATACTATTCATACTATTAATTCATAACACATAATTGAAATTGTTACATTATATTCAAATACAAATATAAATAAATGAAATTATTAATTTTTCCACTTACCTCTACACTGTTCTTCTTTGTCAGGGTTACGTCACACGAACGTCGAGATGCAAGAGTGATTTAAGGTTATTTCAATAACTGACGCAACTCGCGTTTTGTGAATAGAAACAAACTAAGATTTTATTTTATTGTTAAAACTTTTAAACTTCAAATCATATTATTTCTTGCCTCTTATCTCAAACGATTATTTCTCCAAAATCAAAATAAAAAAAAATATATGCATAACACTTTTTTCTGAGATTTACGACATGATTACTACAATTACAATTCTAATATTACACTAAACATCTTACCTAAATTACAACAGACAGCCCAGCCTGCTCGACTCTCACATTCGCACTATATTACAACAAACCCAAACCCCTTTTATTTATTTTACATGTTGAATACTTTACATAACACCCTCGTCGACATCGTGGTGTTTTCCGACCTCGTGGTTCCGCACTTACTAGTTCGCTATATTGATCCGAAATAATTTGTTAATTCATTCTTGCTGCGACACGGGTCTCACTACTACCCTTTTTGAAAAAAAAAAACTTATTATTTCCGCATTTTTGGGAAAACTGCTCGCACTTTTACTGTATATTGAACTTTATAGATGAGCCCCGTTAGGGGTCTACCTGGCCAGGTAAGCGTCGGCGAGAGAACTGGGAAGAGCCTTCACCAAAACCTTTACACTTTCAATTCCTCCACAAGGCGGAAAACAATGCCTTGTGCTTTTTAGTCATAGTTACTGTTCAGCCAACACATGGGTTTTTCGTGTTTTAGACATGGACGATATTTAGTGTTCACTGGTCGACGTCACAAATGTGGGCAGGACTTGATCTCATTTCCGTCATGTTGAGACTATGTGCAGCACAAAATTATTCTCCAGGCCATATTGTTTTAAACAACTCGGCGTTGTTTGGGCTCTCCGCAGATGTTGGTGCTTGCGCGTTTGTGTGTATGTGTCACACAACGTTAAAATTCTCAGAATTGTGTCACCGGCAACAACATGACATTCCTTTGCAATTGTTTCATCACCGTCTCTTTGTTCGAACTACGCTTTATTTGAACATGTGGCTGTCCATACAGATGAAGTGAATTGTGAATATTTTAATAAAATAACACCCAAATTTAATAAAATAAAAAGCCCCCCTTTTGCCTTGTCACAATAGCCCCCCCAGTGAGAGATCTTCTGCCGAAACAGAAGAAATCTCATTGCTAAACCCCTAAGAGGATCGGTGAGGATATGGTGCCAACAACCCCCCATTTGTTCTTATACATCATGGGTAAACAACCCCCCTGGCTCGGCGACCATGGCCGCACCTGAACGAGATTACTGGACTTCTCTATCCGAGATCCCAACACCATAAAATCGAACAGATGCACCACAGCACACCTAACCCTCTAACATGCCGCACCAAAATCCAAACCCCTGGTCTTATACCATGCCAGATCCTCAACCGCTATGTTCCCCTTACCATGCATACTGGGCTGCCCTTAGCAGTTACTGGGCTCGTACATACTCTTATAATATCTTATAAACAAACTCATCATTTAAAAGTCACAAATATTTATCTTGAAATTCACAATTCTTTTAAGTTCAAAATCAGATTGTTATATTATTATTATTTTCATCAAAACCCAAAAAATCTTATCTACATTTATCAATTTTCTTCATTACTATGAATACTCAGAAAAACAAACAAATTGAACATCTACTTAAAACATGAATTCATTTATCCTATCATGTGATTATACATACATACTAAACAATATAATTCAATAAAACCCTAGTAATACACATAAACAACACTACAATCAAAATTCAAAACATCAATTAGATGGCAGACACAAAAATCAAAAAATTTTTTTTTTTAAATGTACTTTTCTCAATATTAAGAAAATTTAAAATTATTTAAATTAATTAAACAACCAAATTTGCATCACTTCATTGCCAAAACTGGTCTAGTTTCTAACATCACCCATCAGCTGATCAAACTGGGTCAAGTCAACAACCTTGACCTACATCGGTTGTACATAGGCTACATCAGAAAATACATTAAACATCTTTAAAATTCTATCCTTAAACACAAAAACATAATAAAATATGACATTTAAAATTGACATAGTATGATTATAATTACCAATAAAATTGACATTTAAATTACTCAAAATTACATATTTTACCACGTTACTTTATTCTCAACTTCCATTAGTTTGGGTGATCTAATTATTCACAATAACTTGACTGTACCAACTGGGCATTTATATATATTCCTAACCCTCTTCTGACTCTAACACTCATTAACAGCTTTAACTAACATGACACCCATCTCTATCAAATACATTTATGAAACAATCTCTAAACCCAACTTACTACTCCACTCAATTTGCAACATTCTACCCTTATATAAAAAATATACTCTTTACCCCTTTGTACTCAGGATGTCCCCCCCCCCCAAAAGCTCATTCCCTTATCTGGTCCCTGGATTTTACCTAGGCGACCCTTTCCGGTGCTAAATGGTCCCTTCCCATCCCAACCCTTTTGTTGCAGACTCCTACCACACCACCCCCTCTTACAAAATTCCCATCAACTAATTACTATTCTCATTACATCACTTCAATTACAACAAAATATCTCCACTTACTTATTACATCAATATATCAATCAATACTCTACATATTTTCCCCATAGCTACTGTGTCACTATCAATACTTCTCCAATTCTACATCACATTATTCATAACAAGATTTATTCATCTAGTACCCCTTTAAACTCAACACGGACTGATTTACATGTCCTAACAAACTATTAATCACCCAAAATCTACCTTTTACTATCTTTTACAAATCATTTAAAATTCTTAAATATATCAGTTCAGTCCATCATTTAAAATAAAATCTTTTAACACATTAAAACCATTCTATTCAAACATTAGTTACCTTGGAAATTAGCAAACAATTTATAAGTGACATTCTACAGCGGATCAGCTGATTTTCTTAGCAAGGTGAATGACCTTACTACAAACACATTTCAAAATTATACAAATCACACATTTTATCAATCCTTACCTCTAATGCAACAAATTAATACATTTATAAGACATAATAAACATCTAATGCAACTATTTCTCAAATCATGATACAATTATTTAATTACTTCAGGAGCGAGTCATCATCTTTAGGTTACAAAATTTTAATTCGTTGCTCCCCTGAGCAACCACCCAGCCACACACACTGTTTTTTTTTATGGTGGACTGTTGCGCCCATGTGCTTCCACAAGGACGGCATTGGTGGAGGAACTTAACATCTCCGTTTCCTTGCTTCAGCGTTACATTGGAAATTATTTGGATATCATCATATCCATGTTACAAATTTATACACCCTTAAAACAGGTCTACCACCTGGCCTTGCTGTTCCTACTCGAACAGAGTGGCAGCCGCTGTTCCATAGTTTCCAGGGATTTCCCCTAATGTCACCCCCCATCAATTTCAAATATAAACCAATTTCAAGCCAGCTATGGTCAAGGTTCTTAATTTATGGCCATAGCTGACCGCTAGCCAAAACCACGATTAGTGCTGGTAAGGCAGTAATCGCCCGAAAAGTCGGGGAAATCAACTCTACTTTCAGGCATGTTATCATAATCCTTAATATGCACGGCACGGCAATCTATTAGGATACAATATAAAATTGTATAAAAGGGTGTGCCGTGCATTTTACGCCATTTTGGCCTCCGATGGAGGTAACACTCTCTATTACCCCAACACTTATCGCTACCTACGGTGGCACATGCCACCCCCGTACTCGCCACTTAATAACTAAACTAATCCATCTACATAACATCATTTCATTATTTCTCACCCACTACAATTATATTCCTCAAAAATTCCATATTTATTATTAACATTTATTTTACATCACCTTTCAGTTATTATTACTTTTTAATTATAGTTTCTATTTAGTACAATTATCTCAAATTATTTTCATTATTGAGTTAAACTCTTTTCAACACCTGTAAACATTTTACTCTATTTAATTGGTATTATAAATTTTATACTTACAGTACATCATTACAGTACGTCCTAAATACACAAATAAAACACCAAACACCCTGTACCTTCTGAAACAATAACGACAATGTTACTCCATACTAAATAATTTATCATTTATTTATTAATTAATTATTATCAAATTCACATCTCATAAAATAATTTAAATCCATCAGAAAATTTCAATTATATAACATTTAAATCAATCAAAAATATTTAAACATCTCAAATTATTTTAATTAAATCAGTCATTGAAAACACAACATTTTTAATTACTCACACCAATTACAATAATTACAATTCATTCGCTATCCTCTTCAAAATTATTTTGTCCTTTATTTAGACTGCAAAATATTATTATTATCCCAACAATTTCTACTACATACACACATTGTTTACCTAACATTTTATAATACACATAATTAATTTCACTAACAATTTATTTACAAACTTTTGACGTTATCATTCAATTTACCACACTTCATTGTCCAAGATCAGCAAGAACAGAACCATAAATCAAAATATTTAACATGTCCATTTATTAAGTTTATGTTCAGCCTCCATCATCAAAATTAGTCTTGGTTTCACATAACATTTTTCAATTTCATTTACGTATCTCATATGGCTATCCTATGTGTAATAACCATAAAATTTTAGTTTATTCATTTTACCACAATAATCATACATAGGGTTACTTCCCATTATAATTATTTTATCATAAACCAAGTGAACGCTATTTATTTCTGTCCAGTCTCCATTAGTAGTTATATTCAATATGAAGTCAATCATTTTCTCATCATAAGTTAAATTATTATTATTTAAACAGGTATCATCAAAATAATTCTCAATCTCTATTTTATAAAGTAAGTATTTCATATCATTTATTTTTATCACTTCTAACATCTCTTTCAACTTATATACTTCTATCTCTCTATCAATACACAACTCTCCATCTAAATCTCTCTCATCATAACACCATCTCACACTTTCAACATGTAGCTTTATTCTTTTCGGTAATATTTATTCATATTAAAACTCCCACTTACCTTTCATCTTTGATCTGGCCGGATCGCGTAGTGTGGACGAACCCATTTCGTTCGACGAACTCTGACAGTACATAAAACGAAATAAGGTTTTGAAAGAATTTAAATCTCAATTTTTTGGAAGAGAAATTATTTTTCTTTTATTGATCAGAAATATTGAATTTATACGTTTTCCATATATAGGTTTTACATGTTTCATATGTTGTGCACTCTTGCACCTTGCTTGTAACTGAACTTACTAACTATGGCTTACCTTATCATTTATAAAGGCACAAACACAATTATAAACACAAACAGCCCAGCATTGCTCGCTCACACATGCACACAAATAAATTTATTTAGCCCTTAACATTTATAATAAACCCCACCAGCCCTTACGCTTAAACCGCCGGCACGTGGTTCGCGCGCGCACTCATCGTTTGTTAATTTATTATTGTCAAAAAAAAAACTTGACTGGTTATACTCATTAGATTGACCGCGGTCACATACTTTTTACTATTCCACTTTTTTACTGTTGAATTAACATTTTTGTGACGAGCCTACTTTGCTTGTCCCAGCACCGGGGAGTTCAGTTAGTAGACTGGGGGCGAAAGCGTAGCAGGTATTGCTGATGTGATCTCATACTTGGTACAGAAATCACTGCCTTGATCTTCATCGCCGAAGCTTAGTCCCATGCCATGCATGTAGTTTTTTAAGTTAAGATAGCGAACGATTTCAGCTAGGCACTGGCTGACGTCATTAAAGTGGACAGTCCTTAGCAGCATTTCCTGAGGACCGCTGATGAGACGATGAATAAATTCGTTCTCTAGCCATCTTGGTTTTTTGGTTGAAAGCGTCCCCCGAGCGCCTGCTTGCGTAGTGGCGGGCGTGCATCGCCACACATACACAGAGTTCTGAGAATTTCGTGGTGGGACGAATTCCTGACGACTTACACAATACAGTAACTGCGTCTCTGCTTTGTTCCAACCCTATTTCGTTTACCATGTGTTCTGTTGTAACGGAATGAATATTTGTCGTACTATAAAGCTTTCACAATAATTTTTAGAAAAGCCTGCACAAAATGAAATAAATAAAATGTAAGTACCCCATACGGTAAAAAATAAAATGACCCAAATTTTGACACATTACAATACCCCCTCAATGAGAATTCTGCTGTCCATAACAGAAGAAATCTCATTGATAAACCCCGAAGAGGACCGGTGAGGAACTGGTGCCAACAACCCCCTTGTTCTTAATCTACATGGGTACACGACCCCCCTGGCTCAGCGACTATGGACTCATCTGAACGAGATCACTGGACTTCTCCGTAAGAGATCCCAACACCGAGAAATCGAACCGACAAGTACCACAGCACACCTCGCCTTTTAGCATGCTATCCCCAAATATCCTCAGTCCCTGGCTTAAATTATGCCAGATCCTCCACCGATATGTTTCCCCTTGTATGCAAGCTGGACTGCCTTTAGCAGATACTGGGCTCACACACACTCACATTACATATTATACATTGAAAATTTTCCTAAAATTTACTATGTCATCAAAGAGATTCAAAATTCAAAATAATATACTTTATCAAAAAAAATTCTCTTCCTTGTTTTCTGTTTTTTACTTGAAATAAGTGAATTTAAACATCTCTTATAGTTAAACATATCCTTACCCTAACATGTGAATACTTAGAGTCTAACAATACAATGCAATACCAAATAAATCAATAAAAATAAACATGGTTAATACACACATAATAAAATAATCATTACTCAAAAATATTTATTAACTGGCAGGCGAAAAATCAAGATTTTTTTTTCAAAATTAAAATTTCCAAAAATTTTAAAATTCAAAAAATTTTAAATTTATGAAAATGTTTCCTTCATATTTAGACATTATTTGAAAATTGTTTTGAATTGATTAAACAAACAAATTAAATTGACTTCCTACTATACAAGCTTAGTATGTGTATGACCTCATCAGCTGATCGAAACTAGGTCAAGTCCAAAACCCTTGACCTACATGTGTTATGTATACTTTCTGAAAATACATTCAACATCTGTAACATCCTAACTTGAAACACAAAACATAATAAAATAAAATATTTAAAACAACAAAATATTATTAATAATAATCAAATTGACATTTAAATTATTCAAAATAAACAATTCTTAATTTTACATTACCAAATTCTATCCAAAATCCTGTCACTGGTTTCGAAATGAAAATTTTATATTCTTTATTATAAATCTCTCTCTTTATTTAACAATCTGATTCTCCCTTACTGTGGGTGATGTAAATTATTTATTCTCATTTAATTTACTACTTGAACTGTATACACATATAATCTTTCTCCCTTTGATTCTAACCACTAACAACTGTAACTCACATGACACCCATCTCTATCAAAATCTCTACTAATCAAGACACTCTAACCCCAACCTATCATTAGACTCAATTCGCCACCTTCTCTCTATATATATAAAAATACTCTCTAACCCTTTTGTACATAGGATATGTGTTTCCCCCCCCCCCAAAAACTCAATTCCCTTATTTGGCCCCTGGATTCTACCTAAGGCGGCCCCTCCTCACTAAAATCGATTCTAATCCCGTCCCAACTTATCATTATGTTGTGGACTCCCACATTACACTACCCCCTACTACAAAATTGCCATCCCCAAAATCTCAATCTCATTACCTTACTACAACTACAACAAAATAACATCATTAATTATAAACAACAATATATCACTCAAAACTCTACAATTATTCTCCCTTGCTACTGTGTCAACATCAATACTTCTCAAAATTCTGTAACATATATTACTTCAAAACAACATTACATTATCTTCAAAACAATATTTCGATCTTTACTTCAACTCTAACTTCAACTTGGACAGGTCTATGTGTCCCACAAAATATTTATCACCCAAAACTATCTTTTATTAGCTTTCACAAATTATTACTTTACTTCTCACTTTATCAAAATTTTTTTTTTCAATACTTTAAAACATCTGTAATACCGTAAAACATTACATTGAACATTAATTACTTAGAACATTTATAAACCAATATACCAGTGACATCCTATTGCTGATCAGCTGATCTCCCTAACACAATTAAAACACATCTCAAAATTGAACAAATTACATGAAATATACATATTTATTTCTACTCACTTCTCACCTCATTGTTTCCCCTCTCGGATTCTGATCATTTTGTGTTACCCGCCTGCCAGACGTTTAATTATTAGCTTAGTTTAAAATATACACATATAATGAAAACACATTTTATCAACACCTATATCTAACGTACAACAATAAAATAATACATTTAAAATTACAGCATGAACACCCTATATTGAATGTATGAGCATCTAGTTATTTGAACAGAGCACAAGCAATTTTATTGGATCAAAATTGAATTAGCAGAAAAAAATTTTTTATGTTGTAAAATTTAAATTCGTGACTCATTTGAGTCACCTCCCAGCCACACACACTATTTCAAATTATGGAGGACTGTATCGTCCTTTTCGCTTCGGCAAAGACTGTATATTTTGGAGTAGGTTTTACCTCTCCGTGTCTTTGCTTCCGCTGTTACATTTTAAAGGTTATGAACATCAACATGTTCTGGTCTATATTTATACGCCCTTAATGCGGGTCTACCACCTGGCTTTGCTGCCCCCAAGCGGGCAGAGTGGCAGCCGCTGTTCCATAGTTCCGGGAGATTTCCCCTAATATTCGCCCCCCATTGAATTTCTACTATATACCAATTTCAAGTCAGCTATGGTCAAGGGACTTGATATGACCATAGCTGGCCGCTAGCCAAATCCACGATTAGTGCTGGTAAGGCAGTAATCGCCCGAAAAGTCGGGGAAATCTAACTTCAATTTCACTGCCTGTTACAATCATTACTACTATGTGCGACACGGTCGTTTAGCAGTGTGTAAATTTTAATTTACACGAAAAAGGTGTGTCGCACATGTTCGCCATTTTGGCCTCCGATGGAGGTAACACTCTCTGTTACCCCCAACCTATTTCGCTATCTACGGGAGCACAGGCCACACCCGCAATAGCAACTTAATAGCTAACTTATTAACATTGATAACTAAACTTTCTACAATTGCAGTTCCACACTCCATTGTTCTATCACTTCATTGAGCACCAAACTACCCCCCAAAATTATCCCCACTTCTTGTATTGATAACAAGTTTCTTATTTTATTACACCTCTTTTAAAACATTCCCATGCTCACTGATACTAAACTTAACAATTATATTTGGTCACTTAATTCTAAAATTTATTTAAATTTAAAATTATACACTTTTTTTTTTTTTTTTTTTTTTTTTTTTTTGGGCGACTATGGATGCACCTGAAACGGGGATGTTTTGCGATGAAAGATACAGAACTTTCAACTCAGATCTACTTTGTGCAGTTACTTCCCCTTCTATGCAAACTGTACTACCAAATCTTCTCGTTTCTACTACCCCGTCGTCTGAGTTGAAACTTCCCATCTTTCTCCGCAAAACTCTTCATTTCGGTGTAAGCAAAACTACTGTAAATGGCTCATTTTGAACTTCACCATTGAGACTAAAAATATTTAAAATTTGCACGCACTGCCCTTATATTTAGGTGTAGCCTCCTTTATATACAACACTCTAAGGTAGCGCAGGCACGTGAGAGGTACATCAAAACTGATGCACCTGGAGTGTATTAATGATAATTTGTCACGTACCTTTTGGGGTCCCCCTCCCCGTTCAAATATGTAGCTAAATTTCTACTTTGTACCAATTTTGGTGGAGCCGGACCATCGTTGTTTTCACTGCCCGAAGGAAGATCCGCCAACCATGGCCCGCCTCCGAGTTCCGAATTCCACGGCCAGGACTGGTAAGATCGTGACCGCCCGAAAATGGGGGAGGATCCCTTCTAGAAACATATAAAAAAAAACAATTAAATGACATTCATACATTTACTCATTGATAAAAATCCTTATGCTGACCAAAATAATTTCAAATTTGTAGCGTACCTATTGTCTCCCTGGTTTCTCTATTCTGTAACACATACGAATTCTTCATTTTTACCTCTACTATCTCGTACGGCCCCTCATAGAGCAAGAAAAATTTCTTGATCTCCTTATCTTGTGCACTTGATAAATCGTGGCGTCGCACCAATACCATCTGTCCAACCTCGTACTGCGTCTACTTACCTTTCATATCATGTCTCTGTTTTCTCCTCTCTCCCTTCGTCAACAAACTTTCATTCGCTAGTCTCAGTTTAACATCGTGACCAAATAGTGTTGGCTTCCGGTGGATACTCAATTAATTGCTCCAAAATCCTCTGTGGACGCTTCCCTCTTACTAACTCATAAGGTGTGAACCCTGTCGACTCGTGGGTGGTGCAGTTAAGCCAATTTTCAATCTTCTGCACATAGAATGGCCACTCGCTGTGTTTGGCGTGGCAGTATGTTCGGAAAATTCTTCCCAACTCCCTCATGACTCTCTCCGCCTGATTGGACTGTGGGTGATACACTGCGGTGTGTTTTGGGATGATACCTTCCCATCCGAGAGTCTGGCGCCATCTTCCACTGATGAACTGCGGTCCATGGTCGGATAATATCACCTTCGGCTTTCCCACGTTGATCATGTAGTCGCGTGTGATCTTCTCACTCAGCACCTTACTTGTGGCTCGCTTCACGCTATATAACCTTACATATTTGGAAAATGTGTCAAGTACAACAAAAATATGCATCACTCCACCCCTACCCTTTGGCAATGGGCCGTACAAATCTACAGCTACTAAATCAAATGGTTTTTCTACTTTAATGTAATTTAGTTCTCCTTCTAACCTATAATTCACAACTTTAGATTTCTGACATATCTCGCAAACTCTAAGTATTTTTCGGACGCGTTTCTCCATATTTTTAAATAGACAAGATTCCTTTAATACATTCACACACTTCCGTGCCCCAAAATGCCCGTATCTAAGGTGACAGTCCCACACTATTTTCTCTATCAACCCTTCCGGTACAACTAACCTCCAATCCCTCTCTCTCCCCTCTACTTTTTTAAACAAACTCCCTTTAAACACTTGAAAATATTGTTTATACCCAAATTCATCTACATCTGATTCTACACTAGTAATTATTTTATTTAATTTACTATCAGCTCTTTGCATTACATTGATATCTTTCAATTCTTCCCCAAAAAGTTTATCTTCCCGGGATAGTCTATAAATCTCTATCTCTTTAATATCTCTACCCATTCTATTCCTGTCTGTGTCTACTCGTGATAGTGTGTCTGGCACCCTGTTCTCTACACCCTTAATGTATTCCCAAGAAAAATTATACTCTTGAAGAGCTAACACCCACCTGGTTATCCGGCTGTGTGTGAGTTTACAAGTATTCAGGAACGACAGCGCTTTATGGTCCATCCTGATGATGGTTCTATTACCCAGCAGATACGTACGGAACTTCTTCACGGCGAATACTATACTGAGGAGCTCCTTCTCAGTGGTAGTATAGTTGCGCTCTGCAGCTAGCAGCGTCCGGCTGGCGAAGGCGATGGTTTTGTGTTATTTCGCCTCGTCCTCTTGGTATAGTTCTGCTCCAAGTGCTATATTGCTTGCGTCTGTCTGTAAGTAAAATTTTTCATTAAAATTGGGATGATTCATTAAAATCATATCAGCGAACTTATTTTTGATTTCGTTGAACGCTGCTCTTTCGTTATCTCCCCACCTCCATTGTTTGTTCTTTTGCAGCACTGCGCTGAGTCGGGCTGTCGTCTGGGCGTAGTTCCGCTGGAACTTCCTGTAAAAATTACAGAGACCAAGAAAACTTTGCAATTGTTTTATATTTTTAGGCTCCGGGAACGTCAGGATGGATTCTACTTTATCCGGATTGGCACGTATCCTGGTAGGTGTTATGATGAAACCCAAAAAATGTATCTCAGTTTGCAAAAATTTTGATTTGTCAAACCAATTCACTGTCAAACCTCCCTGATATAACTTCTCCAATACATATTCCAAATGTTCTACGTGCTCTTCAAATGTTCTCGAAGCTATCAGAATATCATCAACGTATATGGTTAAAAAATCTAAGTTATGGGGTTGCAAAATCTCATCCAGACACTTAATAAAGCTAGCTACACTGGTGTTCAATCCAAACGGTAGTCTTTTGAATTGATAATTTTTTCCATTGAATAAGAAGGCTGTATATTTTCTACTATTTGCTGCCAACGGGACTTGCCAATACCCGGCGGTTAGGTCTAAAGAGGTCATATATTTTACGCCGCTGAACTTCTGAAAAATTTCTTCTATCGCTTCAGGTGACTCCCGGTTGGGAATGATTATTTGATTGATTTTGCGGGCATCTAAACATAACCTAACTCTACCATCTTTTTTAATCACTACTACTAAGGGGTTAGAATATGGTGATACAGATCGCTCAATTATATCTCCCTCTAACATTTTCTCTAACTCAATCTGAACCGCTCTTCTCTTCGCATATGGCACCGGATAACTTCTTTGCACATAGGGTGCGTGTTCCCTTACCTTTAACTCGCATTCATAGTTTCTTGCCCTCCCTGGTATATCGGCAAACACTTCTCTAAAATTCTCTATTACCCGCCACAACGATGCACGTTGAGAACTCCCTATTACGCCACCCTCACTACAAAATTTAAGTGCTCTCTCATTCCATAAGTGATCTACATTCTCCTCACATTCTATTTTACTCTCACTACATACATTCATACTAACTTCCATTTCTTGTTTATTAACCCGATTATGTACCACCCTTACTCCCGAAATTCTTACTGCATCTAACACCCTCTCAAAATTAACTCGAACTGATTCTGCCTCATTGTGCAATACTAACACCCGTTTATGAAAATCAATCACCGCCTTATGTTTAATCAGAAAATCATTTCCCAGTATAACCTCAAAATTTAATCCCCGTACGACTAGAAATGTATTATCGTACCCTACTCCGTTAATTATCATGTTTAAATGTACTTGTTTCGTGACTCTTTTACTTCTAACTCCCGTAATACCTACAATCGTCACCCCCGCTACTGGCAAAGGTGGAATATTTTTATTTATTTCTCTTAATTCATCTAGTACATGTTCAGACATAACAGAGATTTCGCTACCTGTATCGATTAAAGTTTTAATCTCCTTACCTTCTATGTTGATTTTCACCTCAGTCAGTCCATTCTCCCATCTACCTGCTTCGAAGTCTTCCTCCTCCAATAATTCCTCAGATAAATCTGTAATAACAACGTTGTTTCGGTATCTATCATCCATTTGGACCCCAGAATTTTCTGGTGACAACGGTTGGGTCCGGTGTTCCATTGTCCCTTTTAGTTTCCCGCAGACGTGCTCGCCACTGTCGGGTTGTACCCCCGTTCGTGCTGGTTTCCTCGCTGTTTGTGAGCGTGGCCTCTCGGCGCTCCTCCTTGGCCCTCTCCTCTTCGTTGGTATGCATGCTGGTTCTGTGCGGGTTGTGGTCCCTGTCGCTGACCCGGTCTCTCTCCCCTGCATCTAAAACAAAAATTCTGTGAAGCATAATTCTCCTGTGAACAGGCTGGACAATTCCATTTTGGGCCTCGATTATTTTGTTCTCGTCTGGGGTATGCCGGTCCATTTGTAGGCCCCCTCGGCGGTCCCTGATTACCTCCATTATTTCCATTCTGCTGGTTCTGACGGCGACTCAATTCTTGGTCCCGGATGTTCTGAAACACATCTAAAATATTTTCTAGTTCGCTAATATTCGCTACCTCCCGCGTCATAAGTGTTATTTGTACTTCCCTCGGCAAATGCTTGCTTATATGCCTCACGAAGGATCTAAATGGCAATGGCGGTTCTAAGTATTTCACCTCATTAAATATTCTCATCACATACCCGGTTATATTATTATTGGGTCCCCCAAAATTCCCGGTTCCCATAATTCTACTCCGTAACACTTCTTGGTCTTCTTCAGACCAATATTTATTTCTGAATGCGGACTCAAAACTTTCAAAACAACCCCATTCCGTTTTGTGTACCTCGGCCCATATCTCCGAACTACCCTTGAAACATTTTAGGATTTTCAATAATTGAACTTCCCAGTTATTAGTACTAAACTTATTGAACTCTCTCACTCTACTTATGAACTGCATGGGATGCACTCTTTTGTTGTCACAACTGAATGTCTCTAATTCAACTTCACTGCTTACGTCACGAGTCATAATTACTCGCTCGGTAACAGTGTTTACTTGTTGGCTGATGGCCATTCTTAATTCATTTTTAACATTTATTAGCTTAAGGTTACTATCAGATTCAAGGTCACTTATTGTATCGTGTATGGTCTTAAATTCAATCTTACAATTATTATCTATTTCTCTTATTTTACTATTATTATTTTCAATCTGACTCATAGCATAACCAACCTTACATTCAGTATTGGTGTTACATTCACTTATCTGTTTCTCTACAATTGTATTTATGATGCTATATTGTTCCGTTATCTGTTTCTCTACTTTATTAGTTATATTATTGGTAATATCAGAAACACGGCACTCTAATTGCTCATTTATGGACTCTGACAATTGTGATTTCATACTTTCACAACGTTCATCAATATGTTTGTCTAGTACACTACTCAAATTATCGAATTTTACATTAATACTCTGCTGAAACTGAGTATTCTGGTCTTTAATTTCTTTAAAATTAATCTCGTTTTGAATATTCTGCTGTTCGTATTTTATTTTCTGTTCATTAAAATCCTTAGTTAATTGATCTAATTTACAGTCCATCTTTCGTAAAAAACTCATTATATTCATTTCCTCAGCTTGTTTACTTTTATTGGTTGAAACGGGGGTCAACTGAATCCCAGAATCAACATCTGTTTCGCTTACTTGTGTTTGAGACGCAATCGGAGTTGAATGAACGATTATATTACCACCGACAACTGTTTCTGTAACAGCGCCCGGCCCTACTGTCAGCATACCACTTTCATTCAGCGATTGCGACTCAAGGTCACTTTCACTCATAACTGAATTTATTACACTACTTTTCTCTGTGTTTTCGGACATTTTTATTTGATCTATTTTTTCTTATGTAACAACGGCCAATGATTGGTCTTTTTTCAAAACTGATGTTTTAACATATACTGTAACGTGTCAATTTTGGGTCATTTTTATTTTTTACAATTTGGGGTATTTAAATTTTTTGTTATTTCGTTGTGCGGGATTTTATAGAATTATTGTGCAACGTAGTTCATTACTACAGAACATATGGTAGACAAAACAGCGTTGGAACAAAGCATAGACGCAGTTACTGTATTGTGTAACTCGGCAAAGGAATTTGCATTTCCCCGAAATTCTAAGAACTCTGTATATGTGTGGCAATGGAGGCACGCCACTACTCAAGTACGCGCTCTGCCAGGACGCCGAGTTGGTTTAAAGCAAGATGGCTTGAGCAAAGTTAATTCCGCAATGTGCGTTTGAGCGGCAGGAAGTCATAGCTAAGCCCTGCCCTTTTGTGACGCTAGACAGTGCCTAGCTGAGATCGTTCGCTACCTTATTTTACAAGACTACATGCTTAGCATAGGACTAAGCTACGGCGACGAAGATCAAGGCAGTGATTTCCGTACCAAGTATGAGATCACCTCAGCAATACCTGTTACATTATCGTTCCCAGTCTGCTAACTGAACTCCCCGGTACCGGGACGGCCAAAGTAGGCTCGTCATAAAAGTTTAATTTAACCGTAAAAAAGGTGTAAAACAGTAAAAGTTTATGTGATCGCGGTCAAGAAAAAGTATCGAACAGCATCAGACACTTTTCGGACAGTAATTAACCAGGAATTGACAGAAACGATGAGTGCGTGCGCGAACCACGTGCCGGCGGGTTACGTGTAAGGTCTGGGGGGGCTGATTATAAAATGTTAAGGGCAAGATAAATTTTCGGTATGTATGCGTGAGTGAGCAATGCTGGGCTGTTTGTATTTGTGTTTGTATTTTGTGTAATTATAAATGATACAAGGTAAGCTATAGTTCGTAAGTTCTATTATGCAAGAGTTGCACAACATCTGAAACATGTACTTAAGGAATCTTCTTAATTTTACCAAAGTTCAAAAGTAAAAGATTAAATAGTAATTCTCTTCAAAAATGAGTTGTGTCAGTGATTTGCTTAACCTGTAGACCATGTTTGTATCTAGCGTACATGTGATCGGACCCTGGAACCCGACAGAAGCGATCGTGACGGTAGGTAAAGATTTAATTGTCTTTGGTATTAATAAGTGTTACTAATAAATAGAGTATCACAATACAAAGTCAATTTTGCTTTCGCAACCGTACTTCGTTATGTACTGTCAAATGTAAGCCGGCGTAATACAACACTTTTTGTGTTATATTACATCCTGGAATTCACGGCACCAATTGTAACTTTATTCTTTTCGGTAATATTTATTCATATTAAAACTCCCACTTACCTTTCATCTTTGATCTGGCCGGATCGCGTAG
Source organism: Magicicada septendecula (assembly GCA_034769895.1). Lineage (NCBI taxonomy): Eukaryota > Metazoa > Arthropoda > Insecta > Hemiptera > Cicadidae > Magicicada > Magicicada septendecula. The sequence goes on from CM068375.1 coordinate 407,934,427, forward strand.
TGTGGACGAACCCATTTCGTTCGACGAACTCTGACAGTACATAAAACGAAATAAGATTTTGAAAGAATTTAAATCTCAATTTTTTGGAAGAGAAATTATTTTTCTTTTATTGATCAGAAATATTGAATTTATACGTTTTCCATATATAGGTTTTACATGTTTCATATGTTGTGCACTCTTGCACCTTGCTTGTAACTGAACTTACTAACTTGTGAAGGCCCTCACCTTCTCCCCTTTTAATTAAAATACTCATCATAAAATAATACTCACCGCTGCCAGAATTTTACTTACCGTCATGGTCCCCGTAAAACTTGCTTTTAAAACTGCCAAGGTCGCCAACATGTTTTTATTAGATATACATGTAAACTTTACACTCTTGCCCTTATAAAATCCCGCTATCTGACCATAATAAAACTCAGAAAATACCAAATTTCGTTAGACGAGTGGTCAGCACAGAAAACTAGGAAATGGTTTACGGCGAAATAACTACACTAACACATGTTTATAGAAGAATGAACCTTTTAATTACTCTTTTTATTATTTTAATTAAATACTCTATCATTGATTATTACGTTTTCTTTATATTTAAAATGTTTACTAATTTTAGTCCAATAATTTTGTATAGACTACTACTACTACTACATCTTTCTAGTTGAGCCAGTACTTTTAATAACCCATACACACACTCACTCAATTTACATTTCTTTTTAAAACTTCCTATTTAATTAATGAGCTCTTTATTAATTATAATGTTTTGGCCAAATGAAACTGTCTTTACACTTGTTACCTATTTGCGTAATACCCAAATGTTGTACACGATATTGTCCGGAACTGTTTTCACTAGTCACTCTCCACTCCGAACACAGTTTATTATTACCTTACGTCATTTACTCGTCACTTTACTATTTGTACATTTTATATTACTTGGTAGGCCTACTTTTGTATTTTTCGGCCTACCAAGAACTCGTCCGAGGCTACCGTTTTTGCTCTGGTAACTGTCTGCTGATTGTCTGGCCGCTCAGCCGTGAGTTGTAACGGAACTGGCGTTAGTTCGCTAAAGCTGAACATACAGAGCTGGTCACGTGATCTTGAGTCTGCTCTACCATTGGTGTTGTTAAAAGAGCGCTATAACTTAGGCATAGGATTTAGCAATATTTTGCCGCCTGGCGCAATGTGCAGTTACATTACTCTCTTTCGTAATTCACGCCTGATGTGAAGTTAGGTGTTATTTCACAATCGGTCTACGTTGCTTGAGTGCGGAGACAAAACATAGCCGTTTTATTCTGTAATAAACACAGCCTATCTGGTTGACTAACTCGGGGTTCTACAAGGGTGAACAATGACTGTATGGAAAATATAATTTTTAAAATGTTACCTTGGCCCTACAATTTCGTACCGTTACAATACCCCCCCCAATAAGAGATTGAAGGCCGGAGCGTTCAAACTCTTATTGCCTAAACCCTAAGAGGATCAGTGAGGATATGGCGCCGCAACCCCCCGGAACACTCTACTAAAATTGTGGGTTCTTACCCCCCTAGTCTGGCGACTGCGACAGCACCCATCCGATCTTACTGGACTTCTCTGTTCAAGATCCCAACACCGAAAAATCGAACAGATACACGCCCCAGTATCGCCCGACTTTGAAACATTCACTTAAAATTCAATAAACGGCCTTCCATCACTCCATATCCCGCAACTGATTCGTTTCCTCTTAGCCATAACGGCTCGTTTTTTGCAAAGTACTGGTTCTGTTATTTGCAAAGTACTGGCTTTTAGTTTAAAATAATAATATAATCTTACAGTCTACTTGCAGTTCAATCATATAAACAGAATAATATTCCCCGTATAATATTACCCATCCAAAATAACACCTTAATTATATGAAATGACATTAAATCCATTTATACTTAGCTACTATAAAAAAATTTTTTTTTTTTTTACTACCCCCCTTTTAATCCATTAACCCCTGATACCCGTTACATATTAATGTGTTCTGCGCTAGGCATCTTGGCCTTTGCCAGCCTCATCCTAGCTGTAAACCACATCTCCCTCGTGACCTGTAACTATGTCATCGCCCATCCACACTCACTATTACCCCCCCTAGACTGTAGCGTGTAGTTGCTTTCAGAAGGACTGATGCGGAAGGAGTGGACATTTTTTTCTTTTATTCCACCCCCATCCTTGCTTCGGCGTTACAATAAAATTCGGTATTACACCTACTATTCTTGATTTATACACCCCTAATGGACTACCACCCCTATCTGGGTGAAAATAGACCTGTTCCAAAATTTGGTAGATTCCCCAAAAAATAACCCCCCTACTAAGTCTAACAAACCACCGGGTTAACAAAATAAAACAAACCACAAGCTGGTTATATCAAGTAAAATTCATGATTTGTCACAATTAACTACTTTCACGGTCATGGTCCGGTGAGGTCATGGCCGCACTTAGGTGGAGAATCTGCAGTTAAACATAAAATATAGATTGACATTAATGAAATTTATGTGAACAATAATATACACCTCTTATTTTCCAGGCACTATCTCATCCGAACATTTTTATGATACCCATACAAGATTTCCCATACATAATTTTAACCATTATTTACATCAATTAGCATTTACTTTATAATTCCAATTTGAATTTAAATGAAAATAAAGTTAAGTTCATTGTTAAAAATCATCGTTTCTATTAATTTAATTACCAGATTAGTTTAATTTTATTATCTCAAGACTCTAAATTATGGTAATTACCTCATTAGTTCAATCTTATTTGTTCGAGACAACTTTATTTATTACAAACTAACATTTTACAAAGGATTAAAAAATATTATCTCCATCACATCAGATGTTTCTTTTGTTTCATAATAGAATCTGCTCAATGGTACTGATTCATCAAACTGCAACAGTTATCAACTTCAACACATCTGGCTGTGAACATTGGTCACACAACCTGCCTGTTTACATAAACACTTGTGTGCCAGACTTGTTTTCATAAACACTCTCGGTCTCAACATTCACATAGTCTAAACATTCTGGTTACATCATATACTGACATATCTGCTTGCTACAAATTTTTTACTTCTATAAATCTTTTAATGTTAACATATGTGTCAAAGTCTATTACAATTCAAACCAAATATTCACCTTTCGGTTATTATTACTTTTTAATTACAATTTCTATTTAATACCATTATCTCAATTCATGTTTATTATTGAATTAAACTCTTTTCACACCTGTAAGCATTTTATTTTGTCTAATTGGTATTATGAACTTTATACTTACAATCTACTAGCACAAGCACAAAATATACACACCAATATCTCCACGTAACCTCTGAAACATTTAACAACAATGTTATTTCATACAAACAATTTAACATTTATTTATTAATATCAAGTCTCATAAAACAATTTAAACTCATTAGAAAATTCAACCATATAACATTTAAGTCAAACAAAATATTTAAACATTTCAAATTATTTTAATTGTCAATTATTGAAAACACAACATTTTAAATTCCTTTCACCCATTGCAATGACTACAACTCATTCATTATCTTCTTCCACATTATTTTGTCCTTTATTTAGACTGCTAAATATTATTATTATTATCTCAACAATTTCTCCTACATACACACATTGTTTATCTAACATTTTATAATACATACACTTAAATTCACTACACTTATTTACAATTCTTCATCAATAATTATTCAGTTATATCACACTTCAATGTCAAAATCAGCTGGGTCATTACCATATATTAACATACTTAAACTGTTCCTTCCGCGATTTCGTAATCTAACCTCCATCGTCATGTAATAGTCTTACGTTTTTGTAACATTTCTCTTTCTTACTTATACTCAATTTGTCATTATTATTACTATAATAACACACCATTATTTCTAAGTCCTCTGTTATACCATTCATTAGGTCATAAAACTTGTCACGATCAATTAATTTTGTCCAGTCTCCCTCGGTAATTTCTCTCAACATCATGTCAGTTATTTTGTCATTCATAAATTATCTTATTGTTATTTAAACGCACTTCTAACCTTACTTTCCATTCACCATAATCTCTTTTTAAATTATATATTTCTATCTCTTTGTCAACCCACAGTTCTCCATCCAAAGTTCTCGCATCACAATACCACATCACCCTTTCTCTCTCATTCCATGCAGAGGGTACTACCTTATTTAAACATTTCCTAACAACAAAAAACTTCAAAAAATAATTATTCGTAGAACCCTTGTCTACCCAATATATGCGTGAAGATCTTTCTTCACCCCCCAGAACACCTCGTAAAAAATTTACCCCCTGTTTCATACCCACAATATAACTCTCTTTACACTCATTATCTAATTCATCAATGTCAATTACTACACCTTTACAATCTATTACTTTCTCTCTCTCACTCCTTATCTCTATCTCATCACTATCCAACACTGCACTCTCAACTATATCATTATTATTATTCACCATTATTTCATCATTAGAATTAACTATAACAACATCACCACTTACCTCAGAATTGTAACCATCATAATTATCTTCACTATTCAACACTACTTCTTCCCCTATTTTGTCACTGCTATTTATTAATTCATTATTAGAATTATCGTTATCACTCACCTGGTTAATTATTTCTTCCCTATCATTAAAAACATTATTGTCACTCTCTATTGCTACATTTTCAATTGTGTCACCGTTATCATTTTTGATCTCGTGACTACCATTTTCTACTATTTTACTCTCACTAACCCCTTCACTTACCTCGTTACTTTGTTTACCTGTATCATCACTATTTTTATTCAGGAAAGCGTATAGTCCCGTTTTTTGTTCTTCCATTTGTCTAAGCTGAGTATTTAATTTACGCCAATCGTCCTCCGTCATTCCTTTCAAAACCCTTTCAAACTCGAGCATTAATTCCGTACTATTCCCGAACTCTCCCCATCCACTCACTTTATTTTCTTGTGCCTCGGCCATGTTCAAAAATGTTATTTCTAATATACCCTTTATATATAAAAAACCACTATTATCTTATAAAATCAAAACACCTAACACAATCATTGTCAACAGGACAAGTAAACACAATAACCCTATCAAAACATAACCTCTTTATAACGTAAATATATATACGATTATTTCTACAAATACGCCGTTACCAATTCCTATTTTCTGTGCTTTAAAACAGGTCTAGTTCCTATAAATTTTTATATACGAACATCCTGGCAGGGGCGTCGCTGTGAAGGCCCTCACCTTCTCCCCTTTTAATTAAAATACTCATCATAAAATAATACTCACCGCTGCCAGAATTTTACTTACCGTCATGGTCCCCGTAAACTTGCTTTTAAAACTGCCAAGGTCGCCAACATGTTTTTATTAGATATACATGTAAACTTTACACTCTTGCCCTTATAAAATCCCGCTATCTGACCATAATAAAACTCAGAAAATACCAAATTTCGTTAGACGAGTGGTCAGCACAGAAAACTAGGAAATGGTTTACGGCGAAATAACTACACTAACACATGTTTATAGAAGAATGAACCTTTTAATTACTCTTTTTATTATTTTAATTAAATACTCTATCATTGATTATTACGTTTTCTTTATATTTAAAATGTTTACTAATTTTAGTCCAATAATTTTGTATAGACTACTACTACTACTACATCTTTCTAGTTGAGCCAGTACTTTTAATAACCCATACACACACTCACTCAATTTACATTTCTTTTTAAAACTTCCTATTTAATTAATGAGCTCTTTATTAATTATAATGTTTTGGCCAAATGAAACTGTCTTTACACTTGTTACCTATTTGCGTAATAGCCAAATGTTGTACACGATATTGTCCGGAACTGTTTTCACTAGTCACTCTCCACTCCGAACACAGTTTATTATTACCTTACGTCATTTACTCGTCACTTTACTATTTGTACATTTTATATTACTTGGTAGGCCTACTTTTGTATTTTTCGGCCTACCAAGAACTCGTCCGAGGCTACCGTTTTTGCTCTGGTAACTGTCTGCTGATTGTCTGGCCGCTCAGCCGTGAGTTGTAACGGAACTGGCGTTAGTTCGCTAAAGCTGAACATATAGAGCTGGTCACGTGATCTTGAGTCTGCTCTACCATTGGTGTTGTTAAAAGAGCGCTATAACTTAGGCATAGGATTTAGCAATATTTTGCCGCCTGGTGCAATGTGCAGTTACATTACTCTCTTTCGTAATTCACGCCTGATGTGAAGTTAGGTGTTATTTCACAATCGGTCTACGTTGCTTGAGTGCGGAGACAAAACATAGCCGTTTTATTCTGTAATAAACACAGCCTATCTGGTTGACTAACTCGGGGTTCTACAAGGGTGAACAATGTCTGTATGGAAAATATAATTTTTAAAATGTTACCTTGGCCCTACAATTTCGTACCGTTACAAACTATGGCTTACCTTATCATTTATAAAGGTACAAACACAATTATAAACACAAACAGCCCAGCATTGCTCGCTCACACATGCACACAAATAAATTTATTTAGCCCTTAACATTTATAATAAACCCCCCCAGCCCTTACGCTTAAACCGCCGGCACGTGGTTCGCGCGCGCACTCATCGTTTGTTAAGTTATTATTGTCAAAAAAAAAAACTTGACTGGTTATACTCATTAGATTGACCGCGGTCACATACTTTTTACTATTGTTCCACTTTTTTACTGTTGAATTAAAATTTTTGTGACGAGCCTACTTTGCTCGTCCCAGCACCGGGGAGTTCAGTTAGTAGACTGGGGGCGAAAGCGTAGCAGGTATTGCTGATGTGATCTCATACTTGGTACGGAAATCACTGCCTTGATCTTCGTCGCCGAAGCTTAGTCCCATGCCATGCATGTAGTTTTTTAAGTTAAGATAGCGAACGATTTCAGCTAGGCACTGGCTGACGTCATTAAAGTGGGCAGTCCTTAGCAGCATTTCCTGAGGACCGCTGATGAGACGATGAATAAATTCGTTCTCTAGCCATCTTGGTTTTTTGGTTGAAAGCGTCCCCCGAGCGCCTGCTTGCGTAGTGGCGGGCGTGCATCGCCACACATACACAGAGTTCTGAGAATTTCGTGGTGGGACGAATTCCTGACGACTTACACAATACAGTAACTGCGTCTCTGCTTTGTTCCAACCCTATTTCGTTTACCATGTGTTCTGTTGTAACGGAATGAATATTTGTCGTACTATAAAGCTTTCACAATAATTTTTAGAAAAGCCCGCACAAAATGAAATAAATAAAATGTAAGTACCCCATACGGTAAAAAATAAAATGACCCAAATTTTGACACGTTACAAACACCATTCCACACAGAGGGTACTAACTCATACAAACTTGGGGAACAACTTAAAGACCTCATGTCTTCTAATAACAAGGGACCCTTGCCCTTCTTCAACAACAACATTTGTGAACACCGTGGCTCATCATAAATATGGGGAAAATTTACCCTCTGCCCTACATACTCATCTAATCTCTCTTGCCACTCTTTCTCTAATTCATCAACACTAATTACTACTCCGTTACAACCTATTACTTTCTCTCTCTCACTATCTATTTTGAACGTATCACTCTCTGATACCACATTCTTAATTATATTATCATTTTCGACATCATCATTATCATTTGTTACCTTATTCTCTAATACCACATTTTTATACATTTGTTTTTCTACTGACTCTGCCATTTTCTCTATACTCTGTTCTAATCTGTTAAAGCTAGTTTCTATTATCTCATTAGTATTCCCAAAACGTTTATTAATTTCGTTAATATCATTTTTTAATTAATTGAATTTAACATTGTGTTCATCAAGCTTGCTATTAATTTTATTAAATTTAACATCAGAATCACTCTTTTGTTCTTTATTTTGTTCTTTTAATTCATTTAGATTACTACTTATATTTTCGGACATTGCTTTCATTAAATTAAATACATCGTCCATCGACAACTCTTTGGCTTGTGCCGTATCTAAGCGTTACGGCGTATTCTGAAAATTGGTTATATCAAATCGGGGTGATAGACTCCGTAATCTGTGTAGTTTGCGCCCGTGGACTCTCCCGCCATCTAGGAGACGTTACTGTAACTTGGGTATTTGTTTGTCGCTATCTGTCTGAGATTTCGGACTATGGTATCTTTCGTTCCCGCTGCTAGAGTGAGCCTACTGTACTTCGTCGTGGTGTGTAGTAAGCCTTTGGAAATCGGTTGGTTGGTTATCAGCTGTGGAGAGATGCCAGCTGGCTTTTGGGTTGGTCAGCTGTTCACGACACCACGTGTGGGGAGACATGTGAGAGAGCTGTTCTCAGCAAGAACTGTCTTGGAGATCGGCGTTTGAAAAGTGGTTTTATTTTGTTTTAAGGCCTGGGTTTTTTGAAATTAATCATGGCAGGCTAGAGGTAAAGTGTGCCAGGGGGTCTCTGGGGCCGGCGTCCGTGATCCTCTGAAGACCGGGAGATGATATTTATGTGTAAGTAGTTAAGGAACTTGGACACCACGTGCCTGCACTATGAACAGGTATGAAAAGTGAAAATTATTAACTTTTGCCGGGGATGCGCTTTGCGGTGCTTGTTTAAGTGTCAGGTGGGCCTGGCCGGTTACAACCAAAAAAAAAAGGGGAACAATAGTTTCTTAATTCTGGAGTTTTGTTACTTCAGGGTACACTTGTAATCTAACATGCAGGTTTCTGCAGAACTTGAATAGCTTCTGATATTTCTCTCTAATGATGAGTAGCTTCGCCGCTGTTTGCGGTGACAGTGTATTTTATGTGCAAAACTTTTTTTATCTAAAAAAAAAAAAAAAAAAAAAAAATTTAAGAAAATGTGTTAGGAATTGGCCAAGGTGTTCATTTGCCCTAGTGAAGCAAAATTCAGTCGAGTTCCTTAATTGCTCTTTGAATGATTCAGTGTGATAATTGTCTTGTGTTGAATTGTCAAAGCATGTAATGTCCAGTACAATTTTTTTACTATAATCTGTGTGGCACTTATATTGTGGCTGCCTTTTATTGGAACTTGTACATCTGATTATGAAAAGAGTTGCAGATCACCTACAATTGTAACAATACATTGTCCTGTACTACAACTGTAATTCAGGAGTATTCAGCCTATTAATAAAAATGAGTGAACTGTTGTACAAGATGAAATTTTCACTATTTATATATTTATAAGATTTGTATATTTATATATTCATATTTAATTTTATTCTCTATCCATTTAGTCATTGTAAAAAAATTCTTTTGTATATGTATATTCTCATAATTTCATGCACCCAACATATTACATGGCTGAGAGATATATGTACCCGACTCTTTGTTAGTTTTTTTAAAATAATGGTGCACTCTGAAATCTGCAAGCCTTTGTGCTACTCAAGTTTATGCAGGTTTAAGGAATATTGAGCATATGCACTTGTGAATTCCACACAGAGTGTATAATCACCTATTGTGAAGCTACTTTTTACACAAAATATATAAATACAAAATACAAATACCTAAGGGGTTCACTGTTGATTCAAACTTCCTAATAATTTCTTCAGGCGCCATCTTTATTGCCAACTGTAAAGGAAAACATTACCAAGGTTCGTTTCAGCGAACTAGGAGAACAGAACATGGTTATTCGAAATAAAAGAAAACTTTACTTTGTTTCCCCTTAATAGATTTTTATTGACATTTTATTACTGCTAACACACTACCTCCTGACATCCCTACTATTAATTCAGATTAATGAAATTTATTTAGTATAGAATGGTAATTGAAACATAGTATATAAATTGAAAACAACAAACTTCTATAAAATTAAACATGAATTACCTTAACCTACCAACACAAACCAGCCTTCTTAATTTATCTAATTTTACTCACTCATACACACACACACACACACCTGTATCCAACCCCAGATTTTAAGAGCTCAATTTAATTTATGAAAAAAAAAACGTATTATATAGTATAATGTTGAAATGTCTACTTTCCTTTATTATGCTGCGTCGGCCTAATGGTGTTGAATTTCGCCACATGGTATGCGTTGTTTTACTGTTTTCACTGTCACATTTTTTACGTGTTACTGCCGAACTGTTAATATGTTTTAATTAGTTACTTTTGATGAATATTTAACCAAATACGGTTTGCACTCTGAAATGTATAGAAAGATTCACATTTTAGTTTGTCTGCGGGCCCGCACTTATGTTCCGAAACTTTACACACTTGTTGCTCGCGCGAGCATAGAATTTTGACTGGGGCGAACTACTTGCGCTAATTTGTGAAGCACTGTTGTTCGCCAATTCTCATTGGTCTACAGTTTGTATTCGTTCGCCAGTGGACTGTTTTTGGCTTGTTGACAAAACTGGTGACACACATCGTTATATAAGTTGCTGACGCAACGCATCGCCTGATGTCTGGTTGTGTAACGTGTTTACGTTTTTCGTGTTCGTCATTGTCCTTGAACTGACTTTGGTACAGTTTGCCGGTTATTAAAACTGTTTATATGAATATTGTCTAATAACTTTGTTTTCAACGCCTCAAGCAGTGTTGCCGTTGTTGGGATCGCTTCCACATAACAAATTTACCCAAGTCTGTAATTTCTGTCCCTATCACTCGACAAGTTAATTATTATTTATGAAAAAATACAAATTCTGTTATTACCCCAGGTATGCCCAAAAATGCCCCGCTACAATACCCCCTCAATGAGATATTTTATGCCGAAGCATAAAAAATCTCATTGACACATTCATACTTGCTAAAGGGATCAGCCAGGATATTTCGCCACAACCCCCTGTACGGTTTACAAACAAAAAAATATAATCAACTCACCCTTGGTCCGGTGACTGTGACCGCATCTGCATGACTACTGGACTTCTCTCTCGAGATCCCAACACCGTAGAGTCAGACAGATACTCCACGCCCCTGCTCTGATGCGCAGGCCAGCTCAGGTCCGCCCCCACAGCATCACCAAACACTGAAACAACAAATCAAAATATTAAATAGTGGCCTTATACAACACCATATCCCCAACTGATCTGTTTCCCCCTAGCGGTGCTGGTTTGCGCTAAGAAGCACTGGTTTTGTTTTTACTCACTTATTACTAACATGTATATATCATAACATATTTACCAACAATATATATATACCCCTCTTAAAATTCCATCTACTTACCCTTATCAACTTTACCCCAAAATTCAAAATCATTGCCCTGATTCCCATCAGAATTTAAGTAAACAGACGACTGACTCACAAACATTTCCCATTACCATATTAAATTTCTCTCATCCCCAATTTAAAAATGCATTTAAAATATTGAAATTCATAAAATTCTCTTAAATACTAACAAACACAACATATCATAAGAAAACATAGACATAAAACATAAAATAAGAAACATATTACACTTCTAACTCCCATTAAAATAAACAACTGGTATTTGAAATGTTACACACTTTACATCATTAAATTGGCATATAAAATCAAAAAATTACTTTTAAACTTGATTTACTCTTATTAATGCGTTTCTCAAAATTACAAAAATTTATTTATTTATTTATTTTTTTTTATTTTTTTTTCAATCTTCGTTTTACCCATCATTTTCATTTATCATTTTCTTTCATTAATCTGGGTGATTCTACATTACTCATTATAATTCACTTTATCAACTTGGCATTTACTCATAATCTTACCCCTTTTATTACTCTAACGCTCCCTTACAAAATCTTTAACTAGTATGACACCCCACTATCAAAACTTTACTAATCCTTCTCTACCTCTAACTACTTACTACTTTAACTCCAATCGCCACCTTCTACTCTTATATAAAAAAAATACTCTCTAACCCTTTGTACAGGATACGTGTTTCCCCCCCCCCAAAAAAGCTCAATTCCCGTTCTCTGGCCCCTGGATTTTTACCTACGGCGGCCCCTTCCCACTAAAACTATACCAAATCCCGTCCCAACCCTTATGTTGCGGACTCCCACATTACACTACCACTACTACAAAATTGCCATCCCCAAAAAATCTCAATCTCATAACCTCACTACAATTACAACAAATTAACATCAACAAATAAACAACAATATATCACTCAAATCTCTACATAAATTCTCCATTCTACTGTGTCTCCACTTATACTTCTCAAAATTCTATAACATACATTAACTCAAAACAACATTGCATTATTTTCATTTCCACTATTACTTTAACTCTTACTTCGATTTGGACAAATCTATGTCCCACAAAATTCAACTTGAACTGATTCAAACATTTTATTCAAACAATTACTATCACCCACTTCTATCTTTTACAACCTATTGAAAATTTTACCTATTACAACTATTTTTCATTTTATTTTAAAATCTATAAACACATTGAAAACATATTATTATATTTTTATAATACTTATTCCTAACATACTAATGCAATCAACACAATAAGACATAATAACACCATATAAGAAGTATTTAGTGCATCTATTTTTTAAATTCAAACAAAATTATTGAGTAGCAAATCATCATTATTAATTAAAATATATCAAATTTTTAATACGTTATCCCCTTGGATAACCTCCCAGCCACACACACTATTTCAATTATGTAAGACTGTGGCGCCTTTTCGCTTCCACAGAGACTGTATATTTTGGAGCAGGGTTTTACCTCTCCGTGTCTCTGCTTCCGCTATTAAGTTTAAAATTGGTGAACATCAACATGTTCTCGTTAATAATCATGCACCCTTAAACGGATCTACCACCTGGCTCTGCTGTTCCTCCTTGAACAGAGTGGCAGCCGCTGTTCCATAGTTTGGTGATTCCCCTTTTATTACCCCCCCATCAATTTCAAAATACCTTTTCACCTTTACAACGATAACAGCTATGGCCAGTTATGGCAGCGCGCAATCGTAATGTGCCCCAACCATAGCTGTTAAAGCTAAACCAATTCCACGGTCAGGGTTCGGTGAGGCCGTGACCGCCCGAAAATTTGGGGAATCACAAGTAAAATATCTTTCGTAATATTAAATTTAAGAATTTATATTTAAATGACAATATTAATGTAGATGGGGTTTTAACCCACTTTATATGAAAGCTTAACCATTATTAACATAAAATATTAAATACAAAATTTACAACCTACCCCATAGCAGTTCCACACTACACTGTTATAATACATCACATAACACAATACACAAATAGCAATAAACCTGGATTATTAGCATACATCAAACAAACAATTCTCTTTTAAATAATTTATATAAAAATTTATAAACATTATTATTTAAAATTTTTCATTAACTCTTTTTATTTATCATCATGATGAATTTATCCTGTGTTGTAATCAGATTTTCAAAAATTCTAAATTTATTATTAACATATCTTTTTAACCATTATTTTTATTTAGCGCAATTATTTCAAAATATTTCATTACTGAATTAACATATCAATCACTCCTGTCAACCTTTTTGTTATACATTATTCATATTGTAAAATTTCAATACTTACAGCCCATTTCTCAAAACATATACAACATACCACAATACTCTCACCTCACCACTGAAACATTTCACAACATATTAGTTCACCTCAAATAATTCAGCCATCTATTATCAAAATGATTTAAATTCCTTAAAAAGTTAATTATACAATATTGAAATAGTCAAACAAAATATTTAACATGTATTAAATTGTTTAATTAAATTCATTATTAACAATACAAAATTCATTACCATAAACTATTATTATTCAATTACTGTTTCTCAATATTAATGTTATTACTTATTTAACTGGCAAAATATTATTATTCTTATTACCACAATTACACACATTTATTTATTCAACATTCCACATATACACAATCAAAGTTACTACATTATTATTTACAAATTTCAAATTTACAAAATATTCGTCAACAACTGTTCAAGTGTATCTCACTTCATGTCCAAATCAGCAAGGTCATTACCAGAATTTACAGTATCTAACAAGGTCTATACACTGATATTCTAGTTCAGCCACCATCGTCATATATATATCTAGTGTATTTGTAACATTCATCAGTATTATCCACACACAAGTTATGATAATCATTACTATCATAATAATCTATCAACTCTATTTCATCCATTGTACCACTAGAAATCTTGTTACCATAAGTTAGGATTGTCCCGTCTATATCAGTGTTATTTGTTAATGTCAGGTAAATCGTTTTCTCATTTTTGTATTCCTCAACTACTACGTCAGGTAAGTCATCATAGTCAGGTAAGATATTATCAAAATTATTCTCTATCTCTCTTTCAACAGGTACGTCTTTCACATGATTCATCATCACCCCTTCTAGTATTTTTCTCAATTCATCATACTTTCTTTCTAACTTATATAGTTCTAATTCACTCTCAATACCTAACTCTCTTTCTTCATAGCACCACATCACACTCTCACAATTATTTCGGACAGAGGGTACAACATTATACAACATTAATTCATTTAACAATAAGAGTCTCTTGCCCTGAAAAAACAACATTAAATCATCATCATCATTATAAACAATAAGGGGAAAATTTGCCCTCTGTCCCCATTCAACTACTACATTATTCTTCCACTCTCTCTCTATTTCATAAACACTCATTAACATTTCATTATCGCATTCTAAAACTTCATCAGTACTATTTGTTATTATATTTTCATCATTTGCTTCTACATTATTCTTCACCCCCACTATACCCTCAAAATTGTCTACTATTTCGTCATTTTTACATTTTGTCTTACTTAAAACATTGTCACCTAATTTCTCGAACTTCTGTTCTAACTTATTTAAACTGTTTCTTATTATTTCGTTAGTGCTTTCTAAATGTTTATTCATTTCTTGTATTTCATGTTTCAACTCTTTATTCTGACTTTTTAATAACTCTTGCATATCGTTTTTCTGTTCATTAAAAAGTAATTTCATCATCTTGATCATCTCATTATCTTCAGCCGTTTTGTTCATGACTGGTGTTGAGTGAACACCTTCATGCATGATTTGAGATTCAGTTATGCTTATCTGGCTTTCATCTACACTGTCAGTGACGCCGACAGTTTCATGATTGTCTGCCATTTTTCTTAAAAAAATTTTTTATATATATATCTTCATATAATCTTATTGTACACAACATATACTTATTGAAAAATATTCTACTCACCCATATTAAACATAACCTCTTACGTCTAATTTACGTATGCATAAAATTTTCTTTTCTACTTCAAACAATCATTCCGTCTCCCCGTAGGCCTATATTTATATAATTATATTATATAAATCGTCCCTACGTTCGGAAGCCACTGTGAAGCTACTTTTTACACAAAATATATAAATACAAAATACAAATACCTAAGGGGTTCACTGTTGATTCAAACTTCCTAATAATTTCTTCAGGCGCCATCTTTATTGCCAACTGTAAAGGAAAACATTACCAAGGTTCGTTTCAGCGAACTAGGAGAACAGAACATGGTTATTCGAAATAAAAGAAAACTTTACTTTGTTTCCCCTTAATAGATTTTTATTGACATTTTATTACTGCTAACACACTACCTCCTGACATCCCTACTATTAATTCAGATTAATGAAATTTATTTAGTATAGAATGGTAATTGAAACATAGTATATAAATTGAAAACAACAAACTTCTATAAAATTAAACATGAATTACCTTAACCTACCAACACAAACCAGCCTTCTTAATTTATCTAATTTTACTCACTCATACACACACACACACACACCTGTATCCAACCCCAGATTTTAAGAGCTCAATTTAATTTATGAAAAAAAAAACGTATTATATAGTATAATGTTGAAATGTCTACTTTCCTTTATTATGCTGCGTCGGCCTAATGGTGTTGAATTTCGCCACATGGTATGCGTTGTTTTACTGTTTTCACTGTCACATTTTTTACGTGTTACTGCCGAACTGTTAATATGTTTTAATTAGTTACTTTTGATGAATATTTAACCAAATACGGTTTGCACTCTGAAATGTATAGAAAGATTCACATTTTAGTTTGTCTGCGGGCCCGCACTTATGTTCCGAAACTTTACACACTTGTTGCTCGCGCGAGCATAGAATTTTGACTGGGGCGAACTACTTGCGCTAATTTGTGAAGCACTGTTGTTCGCCAATTCTCATTGGTCTACAGTTTGTATTCGTTCGCCAGTGGACTGTTTTTGGCTTGTTGACAAAACTGGTGACACACATCGTTATATAAGTTGCTGACGCAACGCATCGCCTGATGTCTGGTTGTGTAACGTGTTTACGTTTTTCGTGTTCGTCATTGTCCTTGAACTGACTTTGGTACAGTTTGCCGGTTATTAAAACTGTTTATATGAATATTGTCTAATAACTTTGTTTTCAACGCCTCAAGCAGTGTTGCCGTTGTTGGGATCGCTTCCACATAACAAATTTACCCAAGTCTGTAATTTCTGTCCCTATCACTCGACAAGTTAATTATTATTTATGAAAAAATACAAATTCTGTTATTACCCCAGGTATGCCCAAAAATGCCCCGCTACACTATCTTATGTTTCCATTATATTTTCCTAATTACATGATTCTCCTTTTTAATTTTTGATTTAGATTTCAGAGGGCGCATGTTGTTATGTAATATGATTGTTTAAATTGTTGTGGCTGTAATAATTGTTGTAGGATAGAATTGCTTGTTAATGCTTGTTAAATGGTTTATAAAGTTGTTTCTATTATTGAAAGCTGGATGTCAATGGTGATTTGTATGCCATGTAAGAGATTTTAAATGTTTTATATATTTTATATAATTTTCATGGAATATTTCTTAAATATTAAATTTTGAATATTTTGAAATTTTAAATTCTGGATACCCTGTCATAGATTTTAAATATTTACATATTTTCTATAATTCTAATAGAATACTTTCAGTCTGGACACTATGAATCCTTGTAAGAAAAACATGTAATATTTTGCAGATATTTTACAGATTTTATATATTTCTCATGGAATACTTTTAAATATTAAATTTTGAATATTTTGAAATTTAAAATTTTGAATGTCATGTAATATAGTGAATATTTCACATACTTATATATTCTAATGGAATACCTTACAGCCTGATTTTTATGAAATTTCATTGTAACAAAACAAAATATGATAGCCTCAATAAACTTGTTATTTTCGAAATTTTAAAATTGAGGTCACCTCATTCGTGCAATTCCACAATGGTTACCCAGCATGTGGACATTCTTCCACTAGGAGGCCTCTCCTAGTTCAAGTGAACCGGTCATCAAGGTAAGTTGTAGATTTTTTGAAATTTTTTTTTAGGATGACAAACTTGGAAAGTTTAAAAATTTTGTTGTGACGTCATGGGTGATGAGCGGCGGCTCACAAATGGTAGCAGAGCGTGGTTGGACGTTGTCCTGGCTACCTCTGAACCGAAATTTGGAAATGGATGAGGTGACCTCTATATCTTAGTTGCACATGTTCTGTCAGTTGTGATGTGTTACTAGTGTTGTAAATCTTGGTTTTTGGGTGCGGTTGCCGGGCCGGGACTTCTGGGGGGGGGGTTGCGCACAGCCTGGTGATTTCTGATTGTATCTTGGGGGTGTTGTTAAGTGTTTATATGTTGGTTTGTGTTCTTTTGTTGTCTTTGTTGTCTTTTAGCACTTCATCTTGGTCTTGGTTGTTGGTCCGGTGTCGGGTCGGGGACCCTGAGGCACCTTGATTGTCAGCACTTGTTGGATTCAGTCTCTTGTTGTTTGAAACTATGGCAGAACCGGGGCAGAGTAGGAGTCGGCGTGAAGGCCGCGGTCTGGTGCCAGAATATTTCACGAAGGACGAGCTCCAGTTCAAGATACGTTTGCGGGGGGGTCCCCAGAGGGATGTGGCGTCCTTGCGGCGTCAACTGCAGGAGCTGCTGGTGGGGGACGCTCCCACCCGGAGAGTCGAAATTGAGGATTTGGAGGAGGAGCTGGCCTTGTGTGCGGACAAGTGGACCGAGTTCTCCACCTTGATGGAGGACTCGGAATATATGGGGAGTTCCACCCGTGTTTGGCAGCGGGTGACCCAAAGGATGCACCACTTGTCCGCTCGCCTGAGTAATTTGCTGTTGCAGGATGATCTGGAGGAGGAGGGTAGGCGGAAGGCGTTGGCCCTGCAGTCAAAGATTGGTCTACCTGGGGAGGCTCCAGAAAGTCCTGGTAACCTTAAGGAGATACCCACGCGCCAGACCGTGGCCACTGAGCGGGTGGATCTCCTGGGGGAGGCTTGTAGCGCTCTGGTGGAGGAACGTCCGTCTATTTCGGTGGGCAGTCGCCCCCAGGGATTTCAGGGGGATCATGTGGAAGTCCCTCGCGGGTTGGGTACAGCCCTTGCCGGCGTTAAGTATGAATCGTTGCCGAACCCCATTTATGACCTCCTCCGTCGGCTTCCAGTGGTCGACGGTTTGGACCTTGACCAGCTTGTCAAATTCTTTGAAGGGGTTTTCGGCATTTTTGATTTCCCTGGGGTGACCGGCGTTGCCTTGTTAAATATGATTTACCCGTATTGTCGGGCGCCCCTGCTGGATTGTGTGGTCTGGCATCTGGGTGCGGGCGGGGAATTTGAGGCGTTCCACAAGGATGTTTTGGAACTGTTTATGCCCGGGAGGCTGCGTGACCAGATGCGGCAACGATTATTTTACAGAGTTCAGGGGCACGGGGAGCCGCTGAATGTGTTTATCAATTCCATCAAAAGTGCTGCCCGTGTGCTGTGGGTGGACGTGTCGGAGGCTGAGGTGGTGCGGGTTATTTTGGAGGGCCTCAATCCGCAGGAGAGGTCAAGGTTGGTGTTTTTGGAGCGACCGCGTAGCTTCGCTGATCTTAGCGGAGCTTGTGTCTTCGCCCGCACCATCCAGATGAACGATGAGGCTCGCTCCGGCCGTTCCGATTTCCCTGTCCCCTGTTCCTCATCTGGTCAGCAGCGGCCTACCCGGGGTCAACGTGGTGGCAACCCTTTCAAAGAGCAACGTGGTAGCAACTCTGAGAGGAGAGAATTCCGCTGCTATTCCTGTGGTAAGATGGGGCACTTGGCCTGGAACTGCCCTCTCAAACGATCGGAGGTCTCGCGGGAGAACCGTCCTTCAAAAAACGGCCTGTGTGGGGGGGGGATTGAGGGGACGCCGGTCCCTCCCCACGTGTGGTAGCGTTGGCGCATCCCAGGTCCCGTTATGTGCCGTTGAGACGGGATACCCATCCGGGAAGTCCGATCCCAAGCTGATTCGTCCGGGTCTCTCCGTGTGTCCATTTTTGGAGCTGGAGGTTGGGAAGGGCCGGGTTAGGGCCCTGGTGGACTCCGGATCGGCACGGTGTCTTATCTCCTCCCGTGTTTACCAGCAGTTGGTCAGGGAGTCATTGATCCGGTCATGTACTCTTTTGTCGGTGGTGTGTTGGACGGCCTCGAGGGAGGTTTTGCCGACCTCCAAATTGGTGGCTTTTAAATTTAAAATAGATTATTTTTCGTGGGTTTGGGAGTTTCTTGTGGCTCCGAGTCTGAGCGTAGACTGTATTGTGGGTGCGGATTTTATTGTGAAAAGTGGCCTGGTTCTCGATATCCAGGGGCACGTATGTTTCTTTAAGTTCAACCGTGCCGTACGCATCCCCTTTCTTGGATATCGGGATGAGGCGGGGGAAGGTCTTGAAGAATTTCAACCCCCGGCGTACATTAATAATTTGAGCCCATCTCTACAGACCACTTTCCGTAAATTGTGTGACGAGTTCCCCGAGGTGCTGACCGCCAACCTCGGACTCACTCACAATTTGGAGTATCGTGTCCGTCTTTACGACTCCGCGGTTGTTCGTTCGCACCCGTATAAATTCGCTCCGCCCAAAATGACCATTTTGCGTGAGAAGGTGCAAGAATTGTTGGACCAGGGGGTTATTGAACCTTCCACGTCGGCCTATGCCAGTCCAGCATTCCTGGTGCCTAAACCGGGAGGGAAGCATAGGCTGGTCATTGACTACCGAAAATTAAATCAAAATATTGAAGTTGAGTCGGTGCCCCTCCCGGACCTGCATTCGGCCTTTGATTGGTTTTCGCAGGCCCGATATTTCACCATTTTCGACCTGAATTCAGCATACCACCAGATACCCTTACACAAGGATTCTCGGCCGTACACGGCCTTTTGCGTGCCGTGGAACTTGTACCAATACAAGAGAGTCCCCATGGGACTGGCGGTTGGTGCTCAGACGTTAACCCGTCTACTAGACTCTGTGTTCCACGACATTAAATTCCAGTATGTGTTTAATTATCTGTACGATCTGCTCATTTACAGCTCCACTCTAGAGGAACACATGAACCATCTCCGAGAGGTGTTGTGTCGCTTGAGGCGCACGGGGCTTACGGTGAAATTTGCCCAGGAGGAAATTTCTTTCCTCGGTCACCTTGTCTCTCATAAAGGGGTCACGGTTGATCCAGAGAGGACGCAGGCAATCCGGGATTTTCCTCCTCCTCGGGATGCTAAAGGGGTGGCCCGCTTCGTGGGTATGGTGAATTTTTACCAGCGGTTCATCCCGGGGGCTGCTGAGATTGCGGCTCCCCTAAATTCCTTAAGGAAAAAAGGGGCCAAATTTGTGTGGGGAGACGCGCAGCAACGTGCCTTCGAGTCCCTAAAGGAGTCCATTTTGTCGCCGCCCGTGCTTCGGATGCCCGATTTCACGAAGCCTTTCATTGTGCAATCCGACGCCAGCTCTGTGGCGATCGGGGCCGTGCTCTCTCAGGAGGTGGATGGTGCTCGGCAGCCAGTCGTATTTGTATCCAGGACCCTTACCAACCCTGAAAAGAAATCCTCGGTGTACGAGTTAGAGTGTTTGGCGGTAGTCTTCGCCCTTGACAAGTTTAGGAGGTATTTGGAACACGCTGAGTTTCTATTAGAGACCGACCATCAGGCTCTCTCGTGGCTTCTGGCGCACCCCCGTCAACTGGGTAAACTTGGCCGCCGGGTGGTCAAGATCTCTTCTTTTAAGTTTCGGGCACAACATATAAGGGGGACCCAAAATGTTGTTGCCAATGCTCTGTCCCGTATGTATCACCTACCCAGTGAGGAGCCAATAAATGAACCCTGTGCCGTACTCCTGGAGTTCCCCCTCGCCTTCACTGAAGTTATCCCTCATCAGCTTGATGATGAGGTGTTGGGTCCCATCGATAAAATCAAATCAGGCAAGATGAAGGCTCCATATCATCTGTCCAAGGGCGTCCTCTGCGGCAAGGAACGTAGAGGACGGGTCCCTAAGATAGTGCTGCCGAGCAAGTTGGTGCCCATGGTCTTCCAATATTATCATGATTCCCCGGTTGGAGGCCATTTGGGTGTTTCAAAGACCATCGCCGCGATCAGAAAAAACTTCATCTGGAAAGGCATGGACCGGGACATCGCCACCCGGGTGAAGTGTTGTCATCTGTGCAGTCTGAGCAAGCCCGCTCAGAACACTAAGTTGGGGGTTGCTGTCTTCTGAGGTGGCTGGCAGACCGATGGAGAAGGTTTTCATCGACTACGTGGGTCCTTTCCCGCGTAGCAAGGCCGGGAATTCGTTCCTCCTTGTTTGTGTGGACGCCTTCTCCAAGTATGTCTGGCTACTTCCCTTGCGTCAGGCTAGTACTGCCAATACCATCGTAGCCCTTCAGACCAGTATTTTTCAGCATTTCGGGCTTCCCTCCATCATTGTCTCAGACAGTGGCCCTCAATTCATCTCGAGGCAATTCCGGAACATGTGTTTCAGGCACGGCATTCGGCATGTAACCACTTCCCCTTACCACCCGCAACCTTCCCACGCTGAGCGATTCAATCGCAACCTGAGATCCGCTCTCATAGCCTACCACGCAGAACAGCAGAATACGTGGGACCAGAATCTCCAGTGGTTACAGATGGCTTTCAATTCGTCCCTTCATGAAAGCCATCGTGCCGTGCCTTTTGAGGTCGTGTTTGGTTTCTCCCCCGCTCATCCCCTGGGTAATTTGTAGAAACTGGAGGATCTTCTCCCGGATTCGCCGAACGAGGGGGTCGCTCACAGGTGGAAAGATGTGAGGAGAGCCCTGCTCCGATCGCACGAGCACGTGCGCGTCGCTATAATGCTGGGAGAGTCCCCAACCCTTTTAAGGTGGGCCAGTTAGTTTATTGCAGGAGCCACCCGCTCAGCTCTAAGGTGGAGGGTCGCGCTGCCAAGCTCTGCTATAGATGGTTGGGACCCTTCCGGGTTTCTGAGTTTGTCTCGCCCGTCACTGCCAGCCTGGTGGGTCCGGAGGATGGGATGAAGGTGAGGGTGGCCCACGTGTCCCATTTGAAGGCGTGTGCGCAGATGGAGCTTCCTTGAGGGTTGAATTGGGATGTTTACCCCAGTTAGAATTAGTTAGGGTCCTCGGGTTGGTTTTCGGGGGCTTCGCTGGAGGGATTGTGTTTTATGGTTTTACCTTTTAGCGTTTTATTGTTTTAAAGTTTTATCGGTATTTTAGCTCCTCTCCTTTCCTTTCTTCTTTCCTTAGCTTTAGGCCGCGACCGCTTACACTCCCCGTATCTTCTACACTTACACACACCCAGCTACACACACACACACACACACACTCCTTGTCCTTCCTTCTGGTGTCCTTTCGTTTTCAACTTCTGCCTGGTTTTATCTTTTTATTGGTTTAGCCTCAATAAACTTGTTATTTTCAAAATTTTAAAATTGAGGTCACCTCATTCGTGCAATTCCCCAATGGTTACCCAGCATGTGGACATTCTTCCACTAGGAGGCCTCTCCTAGTTCAAGTGAACAGGTGAGCAGGTCATCAAGGTAAGTTGTAGATTTTTTGAAATTTTTTTTTAGGATGTCAAACTTGGAAAGTTTAAAAATTTTGTTGTAACGTCATGGCTGATGAGCGGCGGCTCAGGCTCTTGTTGTTGGAGTAGATTGTCCTGCTACATTTTTGTCAGTGAAGCTGACTTCATTGTTAATACTCGTTAACAGTGACTCTGTTTGGATACCTGAATCGCTTTTTGTTTGACTTTCTGTCTGACTGTCAGTGAAGCTGACTTCGTTATTAATACTCTCATTCGTATCCATTGTTTATTCTTTTATAAGACTTTTTAATTTACTCTACTTAATTTACTACCTCATGACACAATTTTAATCTTAAGTAGACAATGCGTAAATTACGTACTTCTACATATTTTTTGCGTATTCCTAACTCAACCCCAAATCACGCTTGCATCTGTTGTAGGCATGGAATTTTAATACACTTCAATTAATCAAATTCGTCCCTTTCGTAGCGCCATTTGTTACATTATATTCAAATACAAATACAAATAAATGAAATTATTTATTTTTCCACTTACCTCTACACTGTTCTTCTTTGTCAGGGTTACGTCACACGAACGTCGAGATGCAAGAGTGATTTAAGGTTATTTCAATAACTGACGCAACTCGCATTTTGTGAATAGAAACTAACTAAGATTTTATTTTATTGTTAAAACTTTTAAACTTCAAATCATATTATTTCTTGCCTCTTATCTCAAACGATTATTTCTCCAAAATCAAAATAAAGAAAACTATATGCATAACACTTTTTTCTGAGATTTACGACATGATTACTACAATTACAATTCTAATATTACACTAAACATCTTACCTTAATTACAACAGACAGCCCAGCCTGCTTGCACTCTCACATTCACACTATATTACAACAAACCCAAACCCCTTTTATTTATTTTACATGTTGAATACTTTACATAACACCCTCGTCGACATCGTGGTGTTTTCCGACCTCGTGGTTCCGCACTTACTAGTTCGCTATATTGATCCGAAATAATTTGTTAATTCATTCTTGCTGCGACACGGGTCTCACTACTACCCTTTTTGAAAAAAAAACTTATTATTTCCGCATTTTTGGGAAAACTGCTCGCACTTTTACTGTATATTGAACTTTATAGATGAGCCCCGTTAGGCGTCTACCTGGCCAGGTAAGCGTTGGCGAGAGAACTGGGAAGAGCCTTCACCAAAACCTTTACACTTTCAATTCCTCCACAAGGCGGAAAACAATGCCTTGTGCTTTTTAGTCATAGTTACTGTTCAGCCAACACATGGGTTTTTCGTGTTTTAGACGTGGACGATATTTAGTGTTCACCGGTCGACATCACAAATGTGAGCAGGACTTGATCTCGTTTCCGTCATGTTGAGATTGTCGCCAAAGAATTTTAAAATGTTGCCAACAAATAATTACTGACAGATTGACTGAATGAGCTGTGAATTTTGTGTGATTTCAAATGTTCCTTTTTCAATAGTCTGTGGGGTGTATGTCAAGGCAAAAAAGCGTTTATTTTATATTTTGTATATTAGATATCTGTGTTTTATATATTAATGTGCAGTTGAAAGTGAAATACAGCTTGCTTAATACTGACAGATTGACTGAATGAGCTGTGAATTTTGTGTTATTTCAAATGTTCCTTTTTCAATAGTCTGTGGAGTGTATGTCAAGGCAAAAAAGCGTTTATTTTATATTTTGTATATTAGATATCTGTGTTTTATATATTAATGTGCAGTTGAAAGTGAAATACAGCTTGCTTAATATACACCTGTTGAAAAAGGAAAATTTTGTAGCAGCAGTTTGAATTGACTTACTCTCGCCTAATTATTATTGGTGGTTTCAAAAAAGTGAGCACATTTTATTATTTTTAAATTAAACCCTCTCTAATCTTAGTTTCAGTAATTTCATTGTTTTTTTTTTTTTACATTCAGATATTCGCACCTACTTCCATTATGCCTCGACATAGAACATTGACGGGTCGGAGTGAGAGACAAAGAAGAATGAATATATATTCGCGTGAAAGTCAAAATGGTAATAGACCAAATGCAAATTTAAATAGTGTAAATAGTATAACATTGACGGGTCGTAGTGAGAGACAAAGAAGAAGGAATATATATGTTCGTGTGAAAGTCAAAATGATAATAGACCAAATGCAAATTTAAATAGTGTAAATAGTATACAAAATGATGAAATTATTTTGAGGGATACATTTAAATGCGCACTGAATGTCATTCCAAGAAATTTTAATACTTTTGATTGTGGATTAATGCATTTACAATGCAGGTTTTGCAATGCAAAACATTTCGAATCTGAGGTCACTTTAGGTGAAAGGACTGCATTCACTTCATGCTGTCATAAGGGTAAAGCAATATTACCGGCCTTAAGTCAAAATGATTACTTTAAATCATTGTACGAGGGCTATCCAGAAAGTAACAGACGTTTTGACCGACCGCGGCGGTGGGCGGGGATAGAGCCACCATCTTGGTGTCAGAACGTTCCTACACTCAGTACGCATCCAGCTGTGGTAGCGTGCGGTCTGTGCCCCTCTTACTTTGCTCTCTGTGACATGTTAAAATGTGCGCTGCAATAGAAAATCCCGCCACTTGTGAGGTGCGTTCTGTGAATAGGTTTTTGTTGGCAAAAAATCACAAACCAATTGAAATTTATCGCCAACTTTGTGATGTGTACGGAAAAGGAATAATGAGTGAAAGCCGAGTGAGGCAATGGTGCATTGATTTTAAAAATGGCCGTACCAATGTTCACGATGAGGACCGCAGTGGTAGACCTAGCCTTGTGACTGATGAACTGGTGATGAAAATCAACGACAAAATTCGTGAAGATCGTCGTTTCACGATTACGGAACTTTCAAAACATTTTCCCCAAATTTCACGGAGTTTGGTGCATGAAATTGTGGCGGAAAAGCTTGGTTACCACAAATTTTGTGCTAGGTGGATTCCGAAAATCGTAACGGAAGACCACAAAAAACAGAGACTGGCTGCAGCACTAACTTTCCTTGAAGATTACGACAAAAATGGTAACAAAGTTATCGATCGTATCGTAACTGGGGACGAGACTTGGGTGAAGCATGTCAATAGTGAAACAAAAAGGCAGTCGATGGAATGGGGACACACAAATTCTACCAAGAAACCAAGGAAGTGTTTGCAAACGCTGTCAGCAAGAAAGATCATGGCTACTGTGTTTTGGGACTCTGAAGGAGTGATTCTCGTTGATTTTCTTGAACGTGGCACAACAATTAACACAGAGAGGTATTGTGAAACACTGAGAAAATTAAGGCGCGCGATACAAAACAAGCGTCGGGGAAAACTTAGTGCGAAGGTTTTGTTTTTTCACGACAACGCACTTCCACACATGGCCAATCGTACCCGAGAGCTCTTCGATGGTTTTGGATGGGAGGTGTTCGATCATCCACCATACAGCCCGGATTTGGCGCCGAGCGACTATCACCTCTTCCCAGCGATGAAGACATGGCTCGCTACACAACGCTTTGATACTGACGCCGAACTGCATGCCGGTGTAAACCAGTGGTTGAAATCGCAGGCGGCAGATTTCTACAGAGACGGTATTGAAAAACTTGTGCCACGGTATGATAAGTGCCTTAATTTGAATGGCGATTATGTAGAAAAATAGCTTAAGAGTGTACCTTTCAAATATATATAATACAATTTTGTTTTTTCATTTTGTAAATTTTTTATTTCAAAACGTCTGTTACATTCTGGATAGCCCTCGTATGATAGACTTACTTCAAATGAACCTACAATAAAAAGAAAGTCAAAAAATTATTTTGAAAACATTTGTAAATACAATTCATCATTTGCTATGGTTAGCTCAGAAGCTAAAATTTCGGATACAGTTACGCGTGGAGTGTATCATTTTAAAATACATGATGTTTTTTATCACAGATCAGGTCCAATGACTGCTGGATATGGTCGCTCACCATGTTATGCGCAATTATATTTTTATGATGTTGACACTGCTGTCAATTATAGATTACATGAACACTATAATCAAACATGCAATAACAATATAATGCGCGAAATCTCTCTTGAATTGGAACGCATTAATCCTTTCGTTCGGTCATTCATTGCAATGAAAGATTGTCAGAGAGTTGAAAATCAAAATAAAGAAATTTGTATGCTCATTAAAGTAAATCGTGATTTAGATCTACGCCATTATAATGATGCAGTTCAAACTGATGTAGCAGTAATATTTAGTACAGTTGATGGTGAGCCACCCTTTGAACGAAATATGGTTTTGTTTTCAAAAGTTAATGGTACCATTAAAAATATCTCCGTTTTGGATTCATCATTGGACCCTTTAGCGTATCCATTACTTTTTGCAAATGGTGATACTGGGTGGCATATCAATATTTCTCATAATGTACCAACTACATCTAATTCAAGAGCGCCCAGAAATAAATTAACCATGCTTCAGTATGCAGCCTATCGACTTGCAATTAGAGAAGATTTTAGCATGTTGCACCATTCACAAAAATTATTTCTGCAGTGGATAGTTGATATGTATGTGAGAATAGAGGGCACAAGGTTACATTTCATTCGACAAAATCAAACAAGTCTTAGGTCTGAAGTTTACAACAATTTAACAGATTATTTAGAATTGAACCCCAATGCCAATAATGTTGGCCGTAGAGTAATTTTACCATCTTCATTCAATGGATCTCCAAGAAATATGTTGTAACTAATGTCCCTGTTATTACGGGCGCAATCTGTAACTAATGGCTTTTTATCGTTTAATTAGTTACCATAAAAATTGTACTTTTGTATGTACTAGTAAATGACTATCACTTTTTCAACCGAACGCCATGTTGTACAATTTGACAATATTACACAAATTTACGTTTCGGGCCAGGATTCGTGCAACACGAACCATGTTTGTGAAATAGCCTACCTGAAATAAAACGTACACAAAATATCATATATAAATTACTTTTATTAGTATGTAACTTGAATATTAATACATATTGAAAAATGACTCGAATCCACATATTACGCCACGGGCGTTTGCAAAACAATTTTACCCTCCAAAATCATGACATGTATTTATGAAATATGTAAATATTACGTATTATATAAAGATTATATAGTAATAGATTGAACATATGAATATCTTTGTCGCACAACCCAGCATTAAAAAGATTATGCTTATCTCTCTCTCTCTCTCTCTCTCTCTCTCTCTCTCTCTCTCTCTCTCTCTCTCTCTCTCTCTCTCTCTCTCTCTCTCTCTCTCTCTCTCTCTCTCTCTCTCTCTCTCTCTCTCTCTCTCTCTCTCTCTCTCTCACACTGGTACAATTTCTTTCTATTTTATTTTAATGAGCTCATTCTTTTGAAATTTTAATATTGAGTGAATTGAATTTTATTTTGGTCATTATGTTTTACTTGAAATTAAATAGGATGTTGGAGCGTTCTCACCAAAATTGCAGCGGTTGTTTGTTCGGTAAAACTACGCACACCGCGAGTTTACCGTTTACGTTACCGGTCACATCTTGTAGTTGTAGATTTACAGCACTGTTTTTAATATAGTTAATTAACCACTTTTAGTGGTGTGAAAGTTAAAATTCACTTTCCGTGAACGAGTTGCCGGCCGACTGCGATCATGTTCCCTGTTGAAATGATACAGCTCCTTTGTCACAAATTTCTGAGGTGGGGTGAATCTACGTCACTCAGCTATTGTTTAGTTGTTAACAGTTTCATCAACACATTCCTCGTCGCTGGCGTAATCAAGGATCGTCGCTTTTATCTCCATAAACGACATACGGTGTTTTGCTGGTTTTCACGTTTTTTGCTATGAAACAGTCAGAATCCTGGCAAATATTTATATAGTCCACTCACTGTAGATTTACAAATGTTTATTTAAGGTTTATTTAATTTTGACCAAATTACTACAAATGAAGGAATACAATATTTATGGTTTTTATACCATATTTAGGTTGATTAAAAATTGTACCATAATTGTACCATTACAAAACCCCTCAGTGAAAGATTTTGTGCCGAAGCATAAAAACTTTCATTGACCCTTTCATACTTCCTAAAGGGATCAGCCAGGAGAGGTCACCACAACCCCCTTACAATTTATGTAAAAGAAAATAATAACTCACCCTTGGTCTGATGATGATGACAGTACCTACATGACCTTACTGGACTTCTCCTTCCAGATCCCAACACCATAAGGCCACTTAGGCTCGTAACGCCCCTGCTCTGACGTGCTGGCCAGCTCAGGACCGCTGTCATATCACCAAACACTGAAACAATAAATGATAAATATTAAAATAGTGGCTTGGTAAATTACTCTATCCTTAACTGATCTGGTTCCCCTTAGCTAGGTGCTGGTTTGTGCTAATAAGCACTGGGTTTGCTTGATATACTACTAAAATCTAGTTATAAAAAATGTAACCCACAAGAATTATATAGAATTTCACTTCTCAATACGGACTACCCTGAATTAATAAATTGTTTCGATTCCTATCGATAATATTTAACTCTTTCCATTTTGTAATTATTATTAACAAAAGAAACATATTGATATAAAAAGGATTATATTACTGAAAATATGAAAATTCCCATATAAATCTCCCAAACATGGAAAAAAATTATAGAAAACAAAATAATTAATAAATCTGTATGGTATTATTTATTCATAAATCTTATTGAATTGTTAAATTAAAATTATTATTATATTATTTGAAATTATTATTATTAACAGGTAATAATTGGTATTAACAGCACCAATTATATTTATCCCTTCATACACATTATTTCCTATGCATGTTAAAATTTCATAACATAAATACATAATACATTTTACATAATAATACACATGATCATTATATTAATACATTTAATACATTTTAATCTTGAATAAGATTTGCATATTCTAACTATTTAAAGTTGCATTTAAATTACAAAATTACAATTTCAGTTAATTAAACTTTCATTAATTAGCAATCAATCAATTACTATAATTATAAAATTCATTTCACATGTATTATTAATATTCATATTTATTATTATAATATTATTATTATTTTATTTCCTTTCTATTCTGAATTTTTTTTTCTACCTAACGACCTAACCTTTCACGTTCTATCACTGTTTAGTCTGGGTGACTCCTATATTCACTATACCTTTATTTATTATAATCTTGCTCACCTTTTTTCTAACTGACAACCAAATTTACCTATCATGACACCAATATCTTAATTATAAACACCTTTACTAATTTCATTTAAATCCTATGGCACCGCTCGTCTTTGTATAGAAATGGGTGTTCCCTAACTGGCTATATACATCCATAATATTTTGCCCTTCCAAAAATTCGGCAAACACTCCCTTAAACTACGCTATTACCTGCCACAACACTATACGTTGGCTACTCCTTATCACCTCACCCCCACTACAAAATATCATCAACAACAAATATATGTTTAACCTTGACTTTACTCACCTCTACAAATAATCACTAACTACTGTGTCCCTAAATATCTAATAATTCTCTTTGTATTATTTACTTCAAAATTCTTAACTATCTAACTCCATTTTCATTAATTAAACTCACCTGCATTTTATCTATCCCCAGGCTCTATCCCTGTTTAAACATTCTACCTTACTGTAATCATTGACTATTGTCTTATAAAATTCATCTCTCACCTACTCATAACAGTACCTCTCAAAATTCAAATATATATATTCTTACTTATTACATTATTATTCATTAGTAATTACCTTCATTACAAAGTAAATAATAATTGAACTTCATTAAAAACTTTTATGACTATTAATAATTTACTTCTGTTACAAAGGTAGCACAACTTTCTTTTGTACTACTTTAATTCAATATTTGACCTTTAAATATTATTCATTTGTTTAAACAAGTTTAATTAAACAAAACATGTTAATTATTAAAATACATCATAACTAGGGTACACAAAATATACCTGTAATACAACATCAAAAATACATAAATACATTGATATATAAATACATATAAAACAATGAAAAATATACACTCCAACTCATTATTTTGTTATTTATCAAACTCAGTCCATAGCAGTCCAATTCAATACCACTTTTCACATATATTTAATGTTCATTACACAATTGAAACACTCTACCCTCCATCGTTGAATAACATCCGAATCTTAGGTCTATTGAATTTATTTTTTAATAAATAAATTTTATGATTAGAAATATTATATTCATATATCAGACAACTATCCAATAAATGTATCAAGTCACGATCGAGTAGGGTTCCGTTTATCTCAGTAATATCATATGTTATACTTTGGTTATTCATCTTGTAATTATCATTATAATTTTCTACCACAGGTAAGTACTTAATACCCTTATTCTCATCAGTTATTGTTATTTCAATTTTATTGTTACTACAAGGTAAGTATTCATTATTTTCATCCACCGTATCTATGCCTAACCTCTCTACCAATTCTCTGTACTTTCTATTTACTTTAAAAAATTGTATTACAGTAGAAGCCCGATATAGCGCGGTTGTCGGGTGACATACTTTCCCCCGCGTTATAGGCGTAACCGCGGTATATCGGAAGGTGACCTGTACAGTGACAAATGATGGGGAGGGAGGACCGGGAAAAAGGCTACAGCATAATGCACTACTATATACTGTACGTAAATTACTTCACCAAATGTAGAAATAAAAAATAAGAAAACTGTATTTTAATCCAATATTTTAATCTATTTTAATCCAATGGAATATAAAATACACTATTTATACATTGCTCACTCGACCTACTGTAGGCCTAATTGTTGGTCTTAAAAAAGTACGTAATTGTTGTGTGACGGGATAATGCACAGCGTTTCTTTTCCGCGTATTGTTTTATAAACGCGAGGTGCAGCAGATGAACATTATTAGATTCACTTTGCCTCTCCATCCACGAAATTACTTTGTTTATGCGTATTATCACTTCACTAACATTTGGAATAACTTCTTTCACTTCCACCCCATTTTCATTTCCATCATCGTCATCGTCTTCTTTTTCTTCGCAATTTGCATTTCGGACTGCATCGATGATATCTTTATCTCCTATACATTCTGTAACAGGCTCACCGTTGTCAACTTCTGCCCAGTCATTCAAGTCATCTAGAGTGAAGTTGCAATGCAGAGCACTACTCGCAGACTGTACATCACTATTAGTGAATCCGGCAACAGAGCAATTTCCATCGGCGATGTTTTGTTCAAAGGAACATTTCTTCCAGCAATTCTGAATCGTAGCCGTACTAATACTTTCCCATGCAAAACCTATTGAATACGCAACTGTTTTCAGGTTTATTGACTTAAGGTAAATTTCCATCCTCATCAGAATTCACTATAGCACTCAGAAGTTCACAGCGGTAATGCGCTTTAAATGCTTTTATGATGCCTTGATCTAATGGCTGGATCAGTGCTGTAGTGTTTTTCGGCAAGAACATGACTCCGATTTTCCCATCTCTTGACTGTAGCATATCAGCAGGTGGATGTGCTGGACAGTGGTCAAGGGTCAGTACAGCTTTTTCTTCGAGGTTGAGTGACCGCAGGTGGCTTCTCACAGATGGAACAAATTCTTCATGGAACCATTTACCGAAAATATCACTTGTCATCCAAGCATTTTTTGTATTACGATATGTGATGTGTAATGACGTCATGTTAACATGTTGAAAGCATCTAGGATTTCGGCTTTTCCCTATACAGAGAGGTTTAACTTTGTGGCTGCCTGATTTATTTGTGGCAAACAGGAGGGTAACTCTATCCTTATTTATTTTTAATCCAGATTTATTTATTGAATTATTCACATCCAGAGTTCTGGTAGGAAGCATTCGAAAATACAGAGCAGTTTCATCACAGTTATACACTTGATGGTCATTTAAATCGTATCGATCATTACTTTGTTTAATGCCTGAGGAAAAAGTGCTGCAGCTTCACTGTCACATGATCGTGCTTCCCCTTCAATGCTTATCTGGCTTATACCATGACGAGATTTCCATCGTGAAAATCACCCATCAGATGCATTAAAGTCACTGTTGCCATGTAAATCACTATGGAATTTCACAG
Organism: Magicicada septendecula; assembly: GCA_034769895.1. Taxonomy (NCBI): domain Eukaryota; kingdom Metazoa; phylum Arthropoda; class Insecta; order Hemiptera; family Cicadidae; genus Magicicada; species Magicicada septendecula. Next base: position 407,967,325 of record CM068375.1, read on the forward strand.
CTTGAGCTCTAATAACTGGTCCTGACAGTGGCACACCTTCACTTCGTTTTATTAAAAACCACCTGTACAGACACTCATCTAGTTCACTATCTGGATAGTAATGTGGTAATTTTTGCATTAATAGGTTGGCTAGTCTGTGCTTTCTGATATTGCGCTATCATGTTTATACAACGTTCAACGTTACAGTTGTCCGAGCTACGGCAGGCGGCAGACGTTATTACGTTTGCTCGCTTGTTCTGTCATACATCATTTTTCTTGTCGTCAGACAATCATTGTAGGCTTTAGGCGACAACATTTCGTGCATACTTGCACCAATTAGCGATACACTGCTAATTTCTCGATTTCATGTAATTTGAGTGCCGCGTACTCGCGCCTCAAGTCTGACGACAATCTACGACATTCGTATAGGCCTTAGGCCTTAACGTTTCTTGATGTAGTTTGAGTGCCGCACATTTGCGCCTCATCTACCATTTAGCTTTCTTAGCGACACGTTCATTTAAAACTTAAATCTCAACCAGACATAGCCAACCTCAGCGCTCAGAATTTAGTGTACAACAATCTTAATAAATGTATTATACAGTCCACTATCGTCATTATTCCGCATCCTGGCAATAGCACCACAAGCATCATTCTTCCTAACATTAACATTTTTTTTTGGTCATATCGGGCCGCATCTTAACACTATCCTTACCTACTTTAGTCTTTTTTCTTTGCAACCCCACTTCACTTTCAACTGTGTTCACAAAACTTTTAAGTTTATCTTCTTCCTTCATCCACCCTCTAATTGTTCCTTCTGGGATGCCACACTCACATGATAAACTTGCCTTTGACTCTCCGTTCTTCACACGATCAATTATTTTGAGTTTATCACTCACAGAATATGCTTTTCTTTTCTGCGACATCGCAAAACTTTACACTATGCGAATTTATGACAAAGACTATACACTTTGATAAGATAATATCAGAGTATGATCTTATACTGTACTGTAATATGAGGGAGAGAAGGGATTTAGTTGGCTGCTTGCCTTGGCATGAATTCTTAGAAACGTAGAGACTGTAAATAGCTCGGGCAATTGTTTATGTCTACAGGTGCACTTGAACTGGCAATTCTGGCTGTTGTTTACAACGCCGTTTCCAATAACAAGCCTTTGTTTACAATAAACGCAACGCATTCCAATGTTGTGGCTACGGAAGTCACGATAAACAATTCATAATTTACTCACTCTCTAAAAGTAAGAATTATCGCTAATAACGGGTGACATACTCTTCACCGCGTTATATCCGAATCTGCGGTGTATCGGACCGCGCTATATCGGGCTTCTACTGTACTTTCTTTTTCTCACAATACCTCTCTATACTTTCTTTCTTAATATTTTTCTCACCATAACACCAAATTACACTCTCTCTCTTCAAATATGCAGGGGTCCCAAACATAAAATTATTGCACCACTTATTAGGTACACAAAAACACCAAGAAACTTTATTTGTAGACCTATCGTCTCCCAAATATAAATTGAAGGAACTCTTATCCTTATAAAAATTACGTGAAGACTTTTCTTCACCCCCTAACACAACATCAAAAGAAAATTCTACCCCCTGCATCCCTTGTACAAAAATACTTTCTCTCAACTCTCTTTCTGACTCAATATACTCAAACACTTCATTATCACTCATAATACTTTCATTATCATTTTCTAATATTATATTCTTACTACCTGTCATATTCTTACTATCTGTAAATTCATTATTCACCTTATCACTGTTAATTACTTTGTTAGTCAGTACTTCATTTTTCTGGGTACTATTTACCTTCTGGGTTTCTAATTGACTTAAATTCTCGTCTAATTTTGTAATGACCTTGTCAAACTGCTTAATGAGCTTATCGTGACCTATTTTAATTTCATTTTTTAGTTCATTGAACTTGATATCAATACTATCAAATTTGTCATTCAAATTTGTAAATTTTTCATCAAATTTGTTTAATAAGAGCTGCGTCATAGCAGCAGTACTATCTGATTTAATTTCTGGACTAACTGACATGGATGTAGAGACCTTCTCTGCTTCTACATATACAACAGATACAGGTGTATCTGCTTCGTCAATCGGACTAGTTTGAGTTGGCTGAACATCCATTTCACTAGTTAAATTTACCTCAGCAGTACTGATTTCTATTGCAATATTATCCTTATTACTCATACTTACAATTTTATGTTACTAAAACATATATGTTTATAACCTAAAATGTTAACCTTACCTTGCGCACGTGTTACGTACTTTAACACTATTACCCCAGGTAGTTATTTCACATACCGGTAGGTATACTCTACATAAAATTATATTTTATGTCGAGTCCCTGTTCGGGCGCCATCTGTAACTAATGTCCCTGTTATTACGGGCGCAATCTGTAACTAATGGCTTTTTATCGTTTAATTAGTTACCATAAAAATTGTACTTTTGTATGTACTAGTAAATGACTATCACTTTTTCAACCGAACGCCATGTTGTACAATTTGACAATATTACACAAATTTACGTTTCGGGCCAGGATTCGTGCAACACGAACCATGTTTGTGAAATAGCCTACCTGAAATAAAATGTACACAAAATATCGTATATAAATTACTTTTATTAGTATGTAACTTGAGTATTAATACATATTGAAAAATGACTCAAATCCACATATTACGCCACGGGCGTTTGCAAAACAATTTTACCCTCCAAAATCATGACATGTATTTATGAAATATGTAAATATTACGTATTATATAAAGATTATATAGTAATAGATTGAACATATGAATATCTTTGTCGCACAACCCAGCATTAAAAAGATTGTGCTTATGTCTCTCTCTCTCTCTCTCTCTCTCTCTCTCTCTCTCTCTCTCTCTCTCACACACACACTGGTACAATTTCTTTCTATTTTATTTTAATGAGCTCATTCTTTTGAAATTTTAATATTGAGTGAATTGAATTTTATTTTGGTCATTATGTTTTACTGGAAATTAAATAGGATGTTGGAACGTTCTCACCAAAATTGCAGCGGTTGTTTGTTCGGTAAAACTACGCACACCGCGAGTTTACCGTTTACGTTACCGGTCACATCTTGTAGTTGTAGATTTACAGCACTGTTTTTAATATAGTTAATTAACCACTTTTAGTGGTGTGAAAGTTAAAATTCACTTTCCGTGAACGAGTTGCCGGCCGGCTGCGATCACGTTCCCTGTTGAAATGACACAGCTCCTTTGTCACAAATTTCTGAGGTGGGGTGAATCTACGTCACTCGGCTATTGTTTGGTTGTTGACAGTTTCATCAACACATTCCTCGTCGCTGGCGTAATCAAGGATCGTCGCTTTTATCTCCATAAACGACATACGGTTTTTTGCTGGTTTTCACGTTTTTTGCTATGAAACAGTCAGAATCCTGGCAAATATTTATATAGTCCACTCACTGTAGATTTACAAATGTTTATTTAAGGTTTATTTAATTTTGACCAAATTACTACAAATGAAGGAATACAATATTTATGGTTTTTATACCATATTTAGGTTGATTAAAATTGTACCATAATTGTACCATTACAATGTATCAGAATTATTTAGATGCAATGTCAATTGTACAACATATTGGAAAGCCTTCTTTGTTTATTACAATGACTTGCAATCCAAGTTGGCCTGAAATAGTTAGCAATATTGGTGTAGGTAAGTCAGCTAATTTTCGACCTGACATTGTTGTGCGTGTATTCAAGTCCAAACTGAAAGCATTAATTGAGGGCCTTACAAAAAAAAATCTTTGGTAAAGTTGAAGCACTCATTTATACAATTGAGTTTCAAAAGAGAGGATTCCCTCATGCTCACATTTTACTCTCTTTAAGTGAGCAAGATAAAATTGTTAACGCTACCGATATTGATAAAGTTGTATCTGCGGAGTTTCCTAACATTCAAACACATCCTACATTACATGAATATGTTGTAAAACACATGATGGTCCATGCGGTGTACTTAATCCAAATTCTGTATGTATGAGATAGAAAATGCACAAAAGATTATCCAAAACAATTTAATGAATTTACATGTGAATCATTAAATGGATATCCATTATACAGAAGGCGTGATAATGGTATTAATGCTGAAGTTCGCGGTAGTTGCCTCGACAATCGTTATGTTGTACCATACAATCCGTATTTACTTGCCAAATTTAATTGCCATATAAATGTTGAAGTATGCACTACAGTTAAAAGTGTTAAATACATTTATAAATAAGTGTATATAGGCTATGACAGTGCATCTGTTGAAATAGGTTCAGAGAGAAATGACCCAGGTCAAGAAATACAAATTGATGAAGTTAAAAATTTTGTAAACGGCCTTTATGTCGGATCAACTGAAGCTGTATGGCGCATCTATGAATTACCAATGCATTTTCAATCACATGTCATCGTTAGACTTGACATTCATTTACCGCGTAGACAGAATGTTTACTTTCGAGAAGGGCAAGAACGTCAAGCAATTGAAAATGCAAGACAAACAAAATTATTAGCATTTCGAATTGAATCGATCAGATCCATCAGCGCATGAATATAAGTATATTGAAATTCCTTTGCATTATATGTGGGAAGATTCCCGAAAAAAATGGAAGAAGAGAAGGCGTGGAGGTGATAAAATCATTACACGCATATATTGTAACGTACTCGCTTTATAGGTGTGACTTCCGTCTTATTCAAGCACCAATGTTGATTTCGTCAATTTGTAACGTAATCGCTTGTATCTCGTGAAAGTGTCTTATTATTAATTTAAGCTTTCCCAATTAAGCCCCAAAGTTGATTTCGCCAATTTGTAATGAGATCTCTTTTTATGAGGTATAGAGTTATTTTTTGAAAGTCTCGGAGCGGTCAGAGTACCTTTTTGCGATCATCACTTATGAATTATAATTATTAATATTCAAATCAATTGGATTTGATGTTTACCAAACGAAACAGAAATCGAGTGAGTGTGATTTGGTAGAGATTAAGGAAGTTGTTTAATCTTAGTTAGAAGAGAGAGTAAGAACAATTTTGTTACACCCAGATTATACAATTTCTTATTTTTAAATATTCGCTGTTCATAAGATCAGCTGATTTTGACATCAACCTCAAAATGTTAGGTTAAACATACACCACTGTTCGGTGATACTCCCCTGTGGAACGTCCTCTTCTTGGCTTCCTGAAAATCTACAACAACTACCCTCTACAATAAAGAATACACGTTTGATTATTTAACATAAAATATTCAGAGTATTTATTTATGTAAATCACTGATTTCCTCTTCTTCCAGTATACAAGTATTATAATCGATCTTTTCAGTCAACAATACATTGGATCGATTTATTTAGGTAAACATTTGAATTATCATAAAATATATTTTTTTATGATTTTATAATTTTATCCTTGATTAGACATTAAACAACATATAATTCGTTTTATTAATTTTCCCCAGGGTTAAGGGTAAGTTCTTTGTGTTATGAGACGGTCAGAAATGAATAATTATATACTACGCTTTACAAGATAAAAATAATAAATTTCGAATTTTTGGTTTATTTCGTAGTATGTAGTTCCGGATTTGTCCGCAAGAGTGCAGATTATTTCTTTATTATATACATGGAATCATTTACGAAATATTGGAACTGCACAACAATTTGATATGAGGTTTTCTTGGTTAATAATTATTAATAACGTTTATATTACCTCTTTCCTCGAAGTTTTTACTTGAATGGAGCTGTTTCTAGTGTTGTAGTTCTAGTTGTTTTGTAATTTCGTTGAATGTCCATAAGATACAATCTCGCAAAAATCTCGAAGTGCTGTTTAACTAGGCCAGATCTGGTAATTGGTTATTTTACTTTTTTATCGGGTAAAGCACGTTATAGTTGATATCTGAAGGAGTTTGAACATAAGGTGGATACTGTGAGTTAATTTTTATTCCATTTTGGCACTGTTTCCGAAAGTTTTAAAAGGTTTTAATAAAATTTTTGTGACATTACTTTTTCTCAACCGAACGGTTTCCAATCGTTTTAACAATTAATTCATATGTTGTTACCCCGTTACTCTTAGTAACCAATAATTTTTATATCATTTTTTATTGGTGCTTCTATTTACTTTTGAGTATATAGGCTGTTTTTAATTATTATAAATTTATTTCTTATTTATAGAAAAATAATTCTTTTTAACTTTGGTTTATTATCCAATTTGATTTATATAAGGTTTTTCCGTTTGTTTTCTCATAACCTTAGATATAGGTCTTTAATATTATTATTTCCTTTAATTGAATTTATATATTATTTATTAATTTCTTATAGTATCCTTACACTGCACTATTTCTTCTGCCATTTTCCTCATACAGTATTATTTTATTTGTTATTATTATTTTATATTTAACTCTTTTATTTTTAACCCTGGGTTATCTTATATTCAAACATAATTATTCTATTAAATATAAAATTAAACCTAGGTACTAAATTTTAGTTGCCTACACAATACAAATCATACAATATTTAAACAAAACACATAATTAGTTAGTAGCAATACAGTCTACTATTATAATCCATTGTTTCTACATCTACAGCATAAGTCTGTGAGATGCTCCTTTTAATGTCACTTATTTACTCACTGGGTACACTATTACACTCTTGGTACACTTCACATCAATTAAGTATAGTTTGTAAAGTTTTGTGATGTAAAGTAATTTATAGCTAGGTATATTATACCCATTTCTGACCTTTATGATGGGGTAATTAAGTTATTTTTGGGACGGGGTTATGTAACGTTACATAAAGCCCCCCCACTAGAACAAATTTATTTTCGTTTTACTTGTTTCCAAAATAAATTGTTGATTGCTTCAATTTTCATATCTGGTTTTATTTCTTCATAATATCTTCCTTCATTTCAGACTGGTTATATACCTGTTATTCGGTTAAATGGTAATTGCTGTTTTCCTACTCAACTCTCTCTCTCTTGGAGGCACATTCATCAATGATTTATTTCTCTGGGTAGTGGTACTTCCACATTTTACTTGATAAGGACTGGTCACACTAATCATAAAAAACTTGTTTTAACACTTATTTTCTTATTTACTTCTATAAATTCGCTTTCTCAATTAAGCTTCGGTCTGCTATCTTCCTACTATTTTCTACATCTATACTTCTGGAATCTAATATCACTCTTTTCAGCTATTTTATAATTATTATCCCTTAAATATTCAATTGCCCTAACATTTTTCCCTATCCTGTACAGTGGTACCAGTCAGGTGGCCACTTTTGGGTCCATAACTCCGCTGTCCATCCTTACACCTTCTGAGACCAGGGGAACATCATCCCTGCTCAGGAAAATTATTGCCGGAACATTTCTACGGTGAATTCGTTATAATAAAAAGATTACAAGTAGTCGATTAGCGACTAATACTAAACACTTTTGGGATTCTTCATACTGTAGCTGTTTGCATTTAATTATATATTTCCTTTTCTTCTTGATTCCTTCTTCTTTTCCGTTAACTAATAGCATATAACATTATTGATAGGCATTATTTTAAAATCCTTTTGACTTTCCTTCTTGTGACATATTTCTCCGTATCATTTCTTCTTATTTCATTTTCAATTCCGAGAAATTCTAAATTATCATTGTATTAATTATCATCCTCCTTCAGTTTCATTGGAGTCATTAAATTATTTTTTGTTCTTCTTATCTGAGCACATTACCATCAATTGTTTTTATTTATTTAGTTCCTCTCTAACTAACAGGTATTGTACCTCCTCTGACATAACATATTCCCTCATTTTTAATAGCATTCCATTCCCTCTTTCCTCTGTATTATTTACCCAACGTTTTGCTGATATATTTCGTATTAAAAATATAGCTGATGTTGTCAGATACTCTTCGACCGTGGATATATTTAAGTGATATTTAAATTTATTTAAGTTTTTCTTTATTATTTTATGGTGGTTTACCTTGGGCATTTTTATAAAGTTTTTCTATAATCCATACTTGTACTTAACTCCCTTTGCTCATTAATGGGGATGTTAAATGCACTAATTAATCCACCCTTCCTCATCTCCAATTCTTCTTTTGTATTCAATATTTTCTTTCTACCTATTTTTCTTATTTTCTTGATATTCTCTTCCATGGTTTGTATATCCTTTTTGTTGTGTTTATTTTTATTTTCAGAGAATATTACACCTTGATATTCCCTAATTTCTATTTCCTTCCTGCTTTCTTCTGTATTCGGATTTACTTTAACTTACCTTTAGCTTTTCGATCTGGCCTGATCTCTAAGTGGGGACGAACCCTGTTCGTACGGCGAACTTTGCAGCACAGTAAATGAAATAAGGTTCTTGAAATGACTTTGCTTACCAAAATATATCATTTAAAAGATAAATGGTTTTTATTTTACGATTATTAAACATCTTTTCCATGTATAAAATATAAAAAAATGTTACTCTCTCCACATGGTGTTTTAAATTTTGAAGTACAGCATTAGAAATTTTTTTTATATGATAAATATCTTACCTTACTCTAGTACATAAAAACACAGCCCAGCCTGCCATTCTCTCATTCACTCAATTTCTAAACCCTCTCCCGATCATTTTGATTAACCCAAACCCTTAAACATGTGGTGAAATACTCCGTGTCGACAACGTGGTTTTCGTCTGAGCTCACTGTTACTCGTTTTGATTGATACTTGTGTCCGAAAGTAACTATATATGTTCTTCACTGAATGATATTAACCGTAGTCACATGGTTTTAAACTGTTAATTCACTTTAAACTGGCAATTTATACAATTTTTTAAAAAGGAAGCCCCGTGGGGCTGTACCTGCAGGTACGGTCTGCGTCGGACTGCCCTGAGTGGCATAGCATTCGCCGCTAACTCGATTGCGTGTGTTCTGGTGGAAACCAAGGCCTCATGGTTCTTCGTTGCTTGTATGTCCTATTCAACCCATGCAAGTGTTTGTGTGCTGCTCGTATCAGATATTCGCTCGGCACTGGCTGACGTCACGAGATGGGCAGGACTTAGGCTAGCATCCGCCAGCATGGTAAACGAAGTGAACAGAAATTGTTACTCTTAGCCATCTTTTGTGTTTCGCACAAGCGTCAGTCCGCGCGCATGGTTGTGTGACGCGCTCAGACGTACTTCCACACACTCGCAAAGTTCTTGGAAATGACGACTTGGTACATTCTTCTGTACTGATTGCACAACTGTCGAGATGTATTGTGCCTTTGTTATACCACTGTTACACTACAACACGTGGCCTGGTCACAGTTGAATATAAAATTTACAAATATTTTCTATGAAACCCCAAAAAATTTAATAAAATGAAATCCCCTGAAATCGGCACATTACAATACCCCCCCAATGAGAGATCTTCTGCCGAAACAGAAGAAATCTCATTGCTAAAACCCCTAAGAGGACCGGTGAGGAACTGGTGCCAACAACCCCCTTCTGCTCTTACACTTCATGGGTAAACGACCCCCCTGGCTCGGCGACTATGGACGCATCTGAACGAGATCACTGGACCTCTCTGAATGAGATCCCAACACCGAAAAATCGAACAGATACGCACCACAGCGCACCTCACCTAACATGTTTCCCCAAAAAATCCAAATCCCTGGCTTAGATCATGCCAGATCCTCAACCGATATGTTCCCCCTTATATGCAAACTGGGCTGCCTTTAGCAGTTTCTGGGCTCACACACACACTTATACTACATCATATAAACATTGAAACAGCTTTAGTTTTAAAATTTTGTTTAAATCAAAATCAACGGCTATTTTCTTTAAATCAGAACACAAATCCTTTACCCACATTGACTAATTCTCTTCATTAGTTTTTTGTTATTAGAAAATAAACAAATTGAACACTTCTTAAAATAGGATCATCCTTAACCTAACATGTGATTATACATATGCCCTAACAATACAATTCAATAAAAAAAAACGATTTATACACAAACAATAACATCATCAAAGTTCAAAAACATCAATTAGATGGCAGGCACAAAATCAAAAATTTTTTTTTTCAAAAAATTTTAAATTCAAAATTTAAATTTATTAAAATATATTCCTTTTTCAATATTGAAATTATTTAAAATTATTCAAATTAATTAAAAGCAAAATTGGCTTTACTTCCTTGCTAAACGTGTCTAGTATATGACCTCACCTATCAGCTGATCAAAACTGGTTCAAGTCAAGAACCTTGACCTACATAAATTATACACAAGTTACATCTGAAAATACTTGAACATCTTTAAAATTCTACCTTCAAACACAAAAACATAATAAAATAAAACATTTAAAATAACAAAATATTATTATAATCAGCAATCAAGTTGATATTTAAATTATTTAAAATAAACACTTTCTAGCTTTACATTATTTTCAAACTCTTATCAAGATTGTCACTGGTTTCAATCAAAATTTTATCCTTTTATTATATATCTCTTTATTTAATCATCTCCTTCTCCATTACTTTGGGTGATTTAATTATTTATACTAGCTTGATTTGCCACTTGGCAGGTATACATATATCATCTTTATCTCTTTAACTCTAATACCACTAACAACTTTAACTAACAGGACACCCATCTCTATCAAAACATTATCAAACAATCTCTAAACCCAACTTACTATTAAACTCAAATCGCCACATTCTCTCGATATATAAAAAAATAATCTCTAACCCTTTGTACTTAGGATAAGTGTTCCCCCCCCAAAAAGCTCATTCCCTTATGTTGGTTCCTGGATTCTACCTAAGGCAACCCCTTCTCACCAAATCGGTCCCTTCCCGTCCCAACCCTTTTGTTGCGGGCTCCTCCATTACACTATCCCCTATTATAAAATTACCATCCCCTAATCTCATTCTTATTACCCCACTTCAATTACAACAAAATAACAGCATCATTTACAAACATCAATATATCACTCATTACTCTACATATATTCCCCACAACTACTGTGTCAGCATCAATACTTCTCAAATTCTATTACATTAATTCACAGTAACCTTACATTAATTCAAAACAATATTTCTCTCTACTACCACTTTAACTTTAACTTGGACTGATTTATATGTCCCATAAAATATTAATCACCCAACATCTATCTTTTATCTTTTACAAATCATTTAAAATCTCAACTTTATCCAATTACTTTTCTCATTATTTAAAATTAACATCTTTAACACATTAAAACATTATATTTGACATTACCTACCTTGAACATTAATAAACAATCTAACAGTGACATTTTACTACTGATCAGCTGACATTCCTAGCCAGGTGAAAACACATTTCAAAATTATACACATTCTATGAAATACATATGGTTATCAATCCTTACATCTACCATACTTGTTTCCCCTCTTTCTGACTCTGGTACTATTGTATAAACCGCCTACTGGTCGGTCTAGTTATTTACTTAGTTATATTCATTTCAAAATTACACAAATTATATAAAACACATATTTGTTATCAATTCTTACCTCTAGCACAATAAAATAATACATTTATAAAATACAGAATGAACACATTACACTGAACGTATGAACACCTATTTATCAAAGCGTAATACAAGCATTTTATTAGAGCAAAATTGAGTTATCATTTTTTAATTTTCAAAATTTAAATCCGTTGCTCGCCGGAGCAACCTCCCAATCCAGACACACTATTGTATTTTATGTTGGACTGTAACGCCCATTTGCCTACACAAAGACTTCATAGTTGGAGGAATTGACTATCTCCTTGTCCTTGCTTCGGCTTTACATTTTAAAAGTTTTAGGTATCGACATACCTGCGTTCTATAATTATAAGCCCTTAAAACGGGTCTACCACCTGGCTATGCTGTCCCTACGCGGACAGAGTGGCAGCCGCTGTTCCATAGTTCCGGAATTTCCCCTAGTTTCACCCCCCTATTAATTTCTACTATCAACCAATTTCAAGTCAGCTATGGTCAAGGGACTTGATTATGGCCATAGCTGACCGCTAGCCAAAACCACGATTAGTGCTGGTAAGGCAGTAATCGCCCGAAAAGTCGGGGAAATCAAACTTTACTTTAATGCCTGTTCTGCTCATCATTATTCTGTACGGCACGAAAGTCTATCATGGTACAATTAACATTGTATGAAAAAGGTGTGCCGTACATTTTCGCCATTTCGGCCTCCGATGGAGGTAACACTCACTGTTACCCCCGACCCATTCCACTATCTACTGGGGCACAGGCCACCCTAGCAACAGCACGTTAATAACTAACTTAAAAAATTAAATATAAAACATTATAATATGAAATGTTCATTAATCATTTTATCCATCATCATTTAAATCATTCATCACTTTAAAATTTTCAAATTTATTATTAACATTTAAGTTACATCATAATTTAGTTATTTTATTTTTTAAATTATTATCTCAAGTGGTTTTCATTATTGAAGTTAAAATTCTTTCATCTGAGTTACACTTGTAAACATTTTATTATCTCTGATTTGTATCATAAAATATTTTATACTTACAGTCCATTATTCACATACTGACATACACAAAATATATGCACCATACACACCAATAACTCCACGTTACCTCTGAAACATTTAATCACAGTGTTATTTCATATCAAACAATTTAACAAATAATGACCAAATTCACATCTCGTAAAATAATTTAAATTCATTAGAAAATTCAATTATATAACCTTTGAACCAATCAAAAATATTTAAACCATTTCAAATTATTTTAATTAAATCAATTATTGAAAACGTAAGTTTCATTGCTATCAAAACAATTACAATTTGCTAATTACTGTCTTTGAAATTAATTTTGTTATTTATTTAGATTGCAAAATTTTAACATTATTATTACAACAATTTTCTACATACATACTGTTTACCTAACCCTTCACAATACATACAATCGAATTCACTACATATTTATTTACAATCCTTCATCATTGATTACTCAGTTATATCACACTTCAGTGTCCAAGGTTGCGAGGTCAAAAACCATAAAACAAAGCATTTACAATTGTCCATTGATTGTTTTATTGTCTAACCTCCATCGTCAAAAATTAGTCTTTGTTTCAAGTAACACTTTTCAATTTTATTAACACACATATTGCTATTTCGTGTGTTATAACCATAAAAATCAAATTCATCCGTTTTATCACAATAATCATAAAACAAGTCAACACAATGTATTTCTGTCAAGTCTCCAGTAGTAATTACATTCATTATCGGGTCAGTTACTTTTTCATTATAAATTAAATCATTCTTATTTAAATACACTTCTAACATTTCTTTCCACTCATCATAATCTATCTTTAATTCATACAATTCTGTTTCTCTCTCAACACACAACTCTCTATCTAACTCTCTCTCATCATAACACCATCTCATACTTATAAAATCATTCCACACAGAGGGTATAAACTTATACAAAACTGGGAAGCAAATTAAATCTTCCATTAACACGGGACTCTTGCCCTTCAAAAACAACACTTGTGAACACCCTGGTTCATCATAAATAATAAGGGGAAATTTACCCTCTGCCCCCATTCTACCACTATGCTATCTTTCCACTTTCTCTCTGACTCATAAACACACATTAACATTCCATCACTACATTCTATAACTTCCTCAGTACTCTCACTATTTATTTTTAACATATCACTCTCTGATACTACCTCTTCCATTACTATTCTCAATATTATTTTTATTATTTTCGACATCATCATCATTTGTTAACTCTTTATCTAGTACCACATCTTTAGACGCATCATTATAATTTTCATTTGTATTACTTTTGTCTGTGTTCATCACACTCACTCCCATTCTCTCAATACTCTGTTCTGATTTATTCAAACTATTTCTTATTATTTCATTATTATTTTCACAACGTTCATCAACATGTTTCTCTAGTGCATGAATCAAATTATCAAATTTTGCACTTATACTCTGCTGAAACTGAATATTTTGTTCTTTAATTTCTTTAAATATAATATCATTTTTAATATTTTGCTGTTCGCATTTTATTCTCCGTTCTTTAATGTCGTTACTTAAAATCTCAAATTTCTCGTCATTAGTATTAAACCGACTCAAATTTTTCGTCAATTGCATCAAAACGTTTATTAAACTTGTCATTCTGTATATCTAATTTCTCATTTACACTACTTTTAAATTCTTGAATTTCATTTTTCTGTTCATCAAATTTGCTATCAATTTTTCGTAAAAAACTCATTATATCCATTTCATCGGATTGTTTATTTTTATTTGCTAAAACTGGGGTTAATTGAATCCCAGAATCAACAGCTGTTTCACTTAATTGTATTTGAGCAGCAATTGGGGTAGAATGAATGATTACATTGCCGCCAACAGCTGTTTCTGTAACAGCGCTGGGATCAGCTGTCCGCATATCACTTTCATTCAGTGACTGTGGTTCACGGTCACCTTCACTCATATCTACGTTAGTTATATTGCTTTGTTCAGTATGCTCAGACATTTTTGTCTAGTTTGTAACGAATTTTTACTTGAGTGTTAACTACAATTGATTAATCTTCCCTTCCAAAACCTTATACTACAACGTACATAAAATAAACCTTACACCATAATTACGTACATTTCACGTAACTAAAATTTCGCTTTTATAACCGTATTTCATTCAATGTACTGTCAAAATATAGGCCGGTGTAATAGAAATTTTTATTATATTACATCCTGCAGTCATGGCACCAATTGTCACATTCTTAATTTTACAATTTAATGAATTTGATTGTAACTTCCACTTACCTTTAGCTTTTCGATCTGGCCTGATCTCTAAGTGGGGACGAACCCCGTTCGTACGGCGAACTTGACAGCACAGTAAATGAAATAAGGTTCTTGAAATGACTTTGCTTACCAAAATATATCATTTAAAAGATAATAATGGGTTTTTATTTTACGATTATTAAACATATTTTCCATGTATAAAATATAAAAAATATTACTCTCTCCACATGGTGTTTTAAATTTTGAAGTACAGCATTAGAAATTTTTTTTATATGATAAATATCTTACCTTACTCTAGTACATAAAAACACAGCCCAGCCTGCCATTCTCTCATTCACTCAATTTCTAAACCCTCTCCCGATCATTTTGATTAACCCAAACCCTTAAACATGTGGTGAAATACTCCCTGTCGACGTGGTTTTCGTCCGAGCTCACTGTTACGCATTTTGATTGATACTTGTGTCCGAAAATAACTATATATGTTCTTCACTGAATGTTATTAACCATAGCCACATGGTTTTAAACTGTTAATTCACTTTAAACTGGCAATTTATACAATTTTTTAAAAAGGAAGCCCCGTGGGGCTGTACCTGCAGGTACGGTCTGCGTCGGACTGCCCAGAGCGGCATAGCATTCGCCGCTAACTCGATTGCGTCTTTTTTGGTGGAAACCAAGACCTCATGGTTCTTCGTCGCTTGTATGTCCTATTCAACCCATGCAAGTGTTTGTGTGCTGCTCGTATCAGATATTCGCTCGGCACTGGCTGACGTCACGAGATGGGCTGGACTTAGGCTAGCATCTGCCAGCATGGTAAACGAAGTGAACAGAAATTGTTACTCTTAGCCATCTTTTGTGTTTCGCACAAGCGTCAGTCCGCGCGCATGGTTGTGTGACGCGCTCAGACGTACTTCCACACACTCGCAAAGTTCTTGGAAATGACGACTTGGTACATTCTTCTGTACTGATTGCACAACTGTCGAGATGTATTGTGCCTTTGTTGTAACACTGTTACACTACAACACGTGGCCTGGTCACAGTTGAATATAAAATTTACAAATATTTTCTATGAAACCTCAAAAAATTTAATAAAATGAAATCCCCTGAAATCGGCACGTTACAACTGGGTACATTATAACTCACTTGGTACACATTACACCAATTAAGTATAGTTTATAATGTTTTGTGATATAAAGTAATTTATAGCTAGGTATATTATACCCATTTCTGACCTTTATGATGGGGTAATTAAGTTATCATTTTTGGGACTGGGTTATGTAACGTTACATAAAGCCCCCCCACTAGAACAAATTTATTTTCGTTTTACTTGTTTCCAAAATAAATTGTTGATTGCTTCAATTTTCATATCTGGTTTTATTTCTTCATAATATCTTCCTTCATTTCAGACTGGTTATATACCTGTTATTCGGTTAAATGGTAATTGCTGTTTTCCTACTCAACTCTCTCTCTCTTGGAGGCAGATTCATCAATGATTTATTTCTCTGGGTAGTGGTACTTCCACATTTTACTTGATAAGGACTGGTCACACTAATCATAAAAAACTTGTTTTAACACTTATTTTCTTATTTACTTCTATAAATTCGCTTTCTCAATTAAGATTCGGTCTGCTATCTTCGTACTATTTTCTACATCTATACTTCTGGAATCTAATATCACTCTTTTCAGCTATTTTATAATTATTATCCCTTAAATATTCAATTGCCCTAACATTTTTCCCTATCCTGTGCGGTGGTACCAGTCGGGTGGCCACTTTTGGGTCCATAACTCCGCTGTCCATCCTTACACCTTCTGAGACCAGGGGAACATCATCCCTGCTCAGGAAAATTATTGCCGGAACATTTCTACGGTGAATTCGTTATAATAAAAAGATTACAAGTAGTCGATTAGCGACTAATACTAAACACTTTTGGGATTCTTCATACTGTAGCTGTTTGCATTTAATTATATATTTCCTTTTCTTCTTGATTCCTTCTTCTTTTCCGTTAACTAATAGCATATAACATTATTGATAGGCATTATTTTAAAATCCTTTTGACTTTCCTTCTTGTGACATATTTCTCCTTATCATTTCTTCTTATTTCATTTTCAATTCCGAGAAATTCTAAATTATCATTGTATTAATTATCATCCTCCTTCAGTTTCATTGGAGTCATTAAATTATTTTTTGTTCTTCTTATCTGAGCACATTACCATCAATTGTTTTTATTTATTTAGTTCCTCTCTAACTAACAGGTATTGTACCTCCTCTGACATAACATATTCCCTCATTTTTAATAGCATTCCATTCCCTCTTTCCTCTGTATTATTTACCCAACGTTTTGCTGATATATTTCGTATTAAAAATATAGCTGATGTTGTCAGATACTCTTCGACCGTGGATATATTTAAGTGATATTTAAATTTATTTAAGTTTTTCTTTATTATTTTATGGTGGTTTACCTTGGGCATTTTTATAAAGTTTTTTCTATAATCCATACTTGTACTTAACTCCCTTCGCTCATTAATGGGGATGTTAAATGCACTAATTAATCCACCCTTCCTCATCTCCAATTCTTCTTTTGTATTCAATATTTTCTTTCTACCTATTTTTCTTATTTTCTTGATATTCTCTTCCATGGTTTGTATATCCTTTTTGTTGTGTTTATTTTTATTTTCAGAGAATATTACACCTTGGTATTCCCTAATTTCTATTTCCTTCCTGCTTTCTTCTGTATTCGGATTTACTTTAACACCTTCGGAAGTGCTGTTTAATGTTTCATCCAAATCCTTGAAACTAATGTCCATTTTCTTATTTGTCTCCTCCTTGTATGTATCTGCTTTTTGGCTAAGTGTGTTACTGATCATGTCAATCTTCCCATGAATTTGTTTTATATTTTTATTACTTTCTTCAAATTTTGCGTTCATATATTCCCTTTGTCCGTTAATAGTTTCTTTCAATTCGTGATATTGTTCATTCATGGTTTGTCTGAGATCTCCATGAATGGTCTCAATTTTCTCATTGGGTTGTTTATTTTGTTCCTTCGCAATTTCCTCCTGTTTCTTAAAATTTTCCTTATGTTCCTCATTGGTTTGCTTTGAGTTTTCCTCCTGTTTCTTAAAATTTTCATCTATTTTATCAAATTTCTCGGCTATAAATCTCATCATGTCTTGCCAATTTGGTTCTCTCCTGGCTTCCGCTTTGTCTGGTTGTTCCCCTTGGGCATCCTCTTCAACTATTTCCTTTTCCGTGTTCATAATTGCTTCAGTTTCTTCTTTATCATCCATTGGTTGTTCCATTTCATCGTCTGTAAATATTTCTATCTCTCGTTCCTGTCCACCTTCTTCCTTCTCCTTTTCTTCTGTTCTCTTCTTTGATCTGCCTCTGCTATTATGCATTTCTTGTTTTCTCATAACTGCCGACGATAATTAGGTTTTTTGTTATATTATTTTGTTAAATATCTCAAAATTCTTTTCTAATTACAGCCCTTTTACGTTGAGCGCCAATCTGTAACGTACTCGCTTTATAGGTGTGACTTCCGTCTTATTCAAGCCCCAATGTTGATTTCGTCAATTTGTAACGTAATCGCTTGTATCTCGTGAAAGTATCTTATTATTAATTTAAGATTTCAAAAAATCGTTGGAAGCATTGGATCGAACATTGCAAGATTTACGTGGAAACGAACAGCCATTCGGTGGTGTGCTAATATTATTAGCAGGTGATTTTCGTCAAAAATTAAGCCCCAAAGTTGATTTCACAAATTTGTAACGAGATCTCTTTTTATGAGGTCTAGAGTTATTTTTTGAAAGTCTCGGAGCGGTCAGAGTACCTTTTTGCGATCATCACTTATGAATTATAATTATTAATGTTCAAATCAATTGGATTTGATGTTTACCAAATGAAACACAAATCGAGTGTGTGTGATTTGGTAGAGATTAAGGAAGTTGTTTAATCTTAGTTAGAAGAGAGAGTAAGAACAATTTTGTTACACCCAGATTATACAATTTCTTATTTTTAAATATTCGCTGTTCATAAGATCAGCTGATTTTGACATCAACCTCAAAATGTTAGGTTAAACAAACACCACTGTTCGGTGATACTCCCCTGTGGAACGTCCTCTTCTTGGCTTCCTGAAAATCTACAACAACTACCCTCTACAATAAAGAATGCACGTTTGATTATTTAACATAAAATATTCAGAGTATTTATTTATGTAAATCACTGATTTCCTCTTCTTCCAGTATACAAGTATTATAATCGATCTTTTCAGTCAACAATACATTGGATCGATTTATTTAGGTAAACATTTGAATTATCATAAAATATATTTTTTTATGATTTTATAATTTTATCCTTGATTAGACATTAAACAACATATAATTCGTTTTATTGATTTCCCCAGGGTTAAGGGTAAGTTCTTTGTGTTATGAGACGGTCAGAAATGAATAATTATATACTACGCTTTACAAGATAAAAATAATAAATTTCGAATTTTTGGTTTATTTCGTAGTATGTAGTTCCGGATTTGTCCGCAAGAGTGCAGATTATTTCTTTATTATACACATGGAATCATTTACGAAATATTGGAACTGCACAACGATTTGATATGAGGTTTTCTTGGTTAATAATTATTAATAACGTTTATATTACCTCTTTCCTCGAAGTTTTTACTCGAATGGAGCTGTTTCTAGTGTTGTAGTTCTAGTTGTTTTGTAATTTCGTTGAATGTCCATAAGATACAATCTCGCAAAAATCTCGAAGTGCTGTTTAACTAGGCCAGATCTGGTAATTGGTTATTTCACTTTTTTATCGGGTAAAGCACGTTATAGTTGATATCTGAAGGAGTTTGAACATAAGGTGGATACTGTGAGTTAATTTTTATTCCATTTTGGCACTGTTTCCGAAAGTTTTAAAAGGTTTTAATAAAATTTTTGTGACATTACTTTTTCTCAACCGAACGGTTTCCAATCGTTTTAACAATTAATTCATATGTTGTTACCCCGTTACTCTTAGTAACCAATAATTTTTATATTATTTTTTATTGGTGCTTCTATTTACTTTTGAGTATATAGGCTGTTTTTAATTATTATAAATTTATTTCTTATTTATAGAAAATAATTCTTTTTAACTTTGGTTTATTATCCAATTTGATTTATATAGGGTTTTCTGTTTGTTTTCTTATAACCTTAGATATAGGTCTTTAATATTATTATTTCCTTTAATTGAATTTATATATTATTTATTAATTTCTTATAGTATCCTTACACTGCACTATTTCTTCTGCCATTTTCCTCATACAGTATTATTTTATTTGTTATTATTATTTTATATTTAACTCTTTTATTTTTAACCCTGGGTTATCTTATATTCAAACATAATTATTCTATTAAATATAAAATTAAACCTAGGTACTAAATTTTAGTTGCCTACACAATACAAATCATACAATATTTAAACAAAACACATAATTAGTTAGTAGCAATACAGTCTACTATTATAATCCATTGTTTCTACATCTACAGCATAAGTCTGTGAGATGCTCCTTTTAAAGTCACTTATTTACTCACTGGGTACACTATAACTCACTTGGTACACTTTACATCAATTAAGTATAGTTTATAATGTTTTGTGATATAAAGTAATTTATAGCTAGGTATATTGTACCCATTTCTGACCTTTATGATGGGGTAATTAAGTTATCATTTTTGGGACGGGGTTATGTAACGTTACAATATGTAGTATCACCAAAAGACATCGAACTTTTCCATTTACAATTGCTTTTATTACATGTCTGTGGTCCAAAATCATTTGAGGATGTGTTAGAACATACAATGGAATTATAGACACTTCTTTTGTGGAAGCGTGCCATGCTCGCGGCATTGCTTCAAATGATAATGAATGGCGCGAATGTTTAAATGAAGCAAAAGAATTACATTCACCAAAACAAATGCGAAATTTATTTGGTTACATTTGTGCATTAAATGTGCCAGCCAATGCATTGGCGTTATGGAATGAATTTAAAGTATATCTTAGTGAAGATTTTTTGAGAGATTACAACGAAGAAGTATCCTTTAATACAGCTCTATTAGAAATTGAAGATATTTTGAATGTTCATAATTTGTCATGTCAAGAACTTGGTTTACCAGTTCCCACGTATTTGCAGAGAACAGACTAAGCAAATGCTATTGATCCAATAGAACAAGAGTTTCTGTTTTCTGAGCATTATGAAACTGCAAATATTGAACAGCGTAATCTAATTGATCATGTGATTCGTGAAGTTTTGCATCATGATACTGGATCTAATGTTTTTTCTTTAACTGCTCATGCAGGTTGTGGAAAAACATTCACACAAACAGCAATCATTCACAAATTAAATTCGCTTAATCTTAGTTGCATTGCAACAGCGTTCAGTGGCATAGCTTCAACTCTATTACTTGGAGGTAGAACTTTACACAATGTGTTTAAATTGCCTATACCCATTTTGGAAAATTCTGTAGCGAATATTACCGCAAATAGTAGCTATGGACGTTACATAAATTCATCATCATTGATAATTATTGATGAAATTTCTATGTGCCCACTGCAAGTGTTGAAAATCATAGATAGATTATTGCAGGATCTATGCGATGAAAATGATAAACATAAACCATTTGGAGGGAAAACGATACTTCTGTGCGGTGATTTTCGGCAAACCTTACCAGTTGTCCCACATGGATCACGTGCAACTTTAATTGAAAATTGTGTCACGAGTTGGCATAAATTTGTTTATTTTCATAAAGTAACGTTTACTCAAAATATGAGAGCCTTACCAAGTGAAATAGAATTTGTCGAATTCTTGAAAAAAAAATGGTAATGATGAAGCCCCACAATTCCCTCAGTTTGGTAAACATTTATTGAAATACATCAGCAATTAATAGGAGATGAAAATAATATTATTAATGAGGTGTATGGAAATATTTCCGAAAACATACTCTCAGATAACATATTGAAGTCAGTTATTTTAGCACCTAAAAATGATGATTGTTCTTTTATTAATACTGATATACTTAATCGAATACCAGGTGAACAGAAAACATATCATATCTACGATAAAATAATTTGTGATGATGACAATGAAATCAATAACTATCCAGTAGAGTTTTTGAATTCTTTGACTATTAGTGGTTTGCCACCACATAAGTTAGTATTGAAAGTTAATTGCATCGTTTTACTGATCAGAAACTTAAATACAAAGGAAGCATTAGTCAATGGAACAAGAATGCGCATCAAGTGTATGCATCGTAATGCTATTGATTGCTAAGTTTTAACTGGAACCGCACACAATAAGAGAATTTTGATTCCACGTATAAATTTAACATATTCCGGTACTGTTTTACCATTTAACTTTCAAAGAACTCAATTTCCAATTATACCTGGATTTGCGATGACAATAAATAAGTCTCAAGGACAAACATTCGAAAAAATTGGAATTTTATTGAGGCAGCCAGTTTTTACACATGGTCAATTGTATGTCGCAGCAAGTAGAGTTCGATCATTCGATGGTTTGAGATTTTATATTTCCGAATATAATGGCCAAGGGCATTTAGCAAATGATGAAAGAGTTTTTACAAAAAAAATCGTTTACACAGAAGTTCTGAATCATTAAATTCACTTTCAAACTATTTTAAGTTCAATGGACAACATTTATTTTTTTAACCACCCGGTTTTTTGATTTAATGAAAAATGTATGAAAAAATACGAGGCACGTATTTTTTATTTCATTTTTTATTTTCTATTAATTTTTTATTTAAATTTTATATAATTCGAAAAAGATAGGCAAAATAACTGTGTAGCCTTGGCGAAACCTGGTCAGTATGGCAATAAAAAAAACCCAAGGAAATGTCAAAAAACGCGTTATTGCTTTTTAAATATGGCTTAGCCAAGCTAAACCTCATTTTTCCTATCTTTCATATTTTTCAAATAACTCGAAAATTAATGCATAGAAAAAAAAATTAAAAAATTATAATCTCAAAAAATCTTCACTAAGATATACTTTAAATTCATTCCATAACGCCAATGCATTGGCTGGCACATTTAATGCACAAATGTAACCAAATAAATTTCGCATTTGTTTTGGTGAATGTTAATTCTTTTGCTTCATTTAAACATTCGCGCCATTCATTATCATTTGAAGCAATGCCGCGAGCATGGCACGTTTCAACAAAAGAAGTATGTATAATTCCATTGTATGTTCTAACATCCTCAAATGATTTTGGACCACAGACATGTAATAAAAGCAATCGTAAATGGAAAAGATCGATGTCTTTTGGTGATACTACATATATGCGTGTAATGATTTTATCACCTCCACGCCTTCTCTTCTTCCATTTTTTTCGGGAATCTTCCCACACATAATGCAAAGGAATTTCAATATACTTATATTCATGCGCTGATGGATCTGATCGATTCAATTCGAAATGCTAATAATTTTGTTTGTCTTGCATTTTCAATTGCTTGACGTTCTTGCCCTTCTCGAAAGTAAACATTCTGTCTACGCGGTAAATGAATGTCAAGTCTAACGATGACATGTGATTGAAAATGCATTGGTAATTCATAGATGCGCCATACAGCTTCAGTTGATCCGACATAAAGGCCGTTTACAAAATTTTTAACTTCATCAATTTGTATTTCTTGACCTGGTTCATTTCTCTCTGAACCTAATTCAACAGATGCACTGTAATAGCCTTTATACACTTATGTATAAATGTATTTAACACTTTTAACTGTAGTGCATACTTCAACACTTATATGGCAATTAAATTTGGCAAGTAAATACGGATTGTATGGTACAACATAACGATTGTCGAGGCAACTATCGCGAACTTCAGCATTAATACCATTATCACGCCTTCTGTATAATGGATATCCATTTAATGATTCACATGTAAATTCATTAAATTGTTTTGGATAATATTTTGTGCATTTTCCATCTCATACATACAGAATTTGGATTAAGTACACCGCATGGACCATGCATCATGTGTTTTACAACATATTCATGTAATGTAGGATGTGTTTGAATGTTAGGAATCTCTGCAGATACAACTTTATCAATATCGGTAGCGTTAACAATTTTATCTTGCTCACTTAAAGAGAGTAAAATGTGAGCATGAGGCAATCCTCTCTTTTCAAACTCAATTGTATAAATGAGTGCTTCAACTTTACCGAAGATTTTTTTTAGTATAAGGCCCTCAATTAATGCTTTCAGTTTGGACTTGAATACACGCACAACAATATCAGGTCAAAAATTAGCTGACTCACCTACACCAATATTGCTAACTATTTCAGGCCAACTTGGATTGCAAGTCATTGTAATAAACAAAGAAGGCTTTCCGAAATGTTGTACAATTGACATTGCATCTAAATAATTCTGATACATATTTCTTGGTAATCCATTGAATGAAGATGGTAAAATTACTCTATGGCCAACATTATTGGCATTGGGGTTCAATTCTAAATAATCTGTTAAATTGTTGTAAACTTCAGACCTAAGACTTGTTTGATTTTGTCGAATGAAATGTAATCTTGTGCCCTCTATTCTCACATACATATCAACTATCCACTGCAGAAATAATTTTTGTGAATGGTGCAACATGCTAAAATCTTCTCTAATTGCAAGTCGATAGGCTGCATACTGAAGCATGGTTAATTTATTTCTGGGCGGTCTTGAATTAGATGTAGTTGGTACATTATGAGAAATATTGATATGCCACCCAGTACCACCATTTGGAAAAAGTAATGGATATGCTAAAGGGTCCAATGATGAATCCAAAACAGAGATATTTTTAATGGTACCATTAACTTTTGAAAACGAAACCATATTTCGTTCAAAGGGTGGCTCACCATCAACTGTACTAAATATTACTGCTACATCAGTTTGAACTGCATCATTATAACGGCGTAGATCTAAATCACGATTTACTTTAATGAGCATACAAATTTCTTTATTTTGATTTTCAACTCTCTGACAATCTTTCATTGCAATGAATGACCGAACGAAAGGATTAATGCGTTCCAATTCAAGAGAGATTTCGCGCATTATATTGTTATTGCATGTTTGATTATAGTGTTCATGTAATCTATAATTGACAGCAGTGTCAACATCATAAAAATATAATTGCGCATAACATGGTGAGCGACCATATCCAGCAGTCATTGGACCTGATCTGTGATAAAAAACATCATGTATTTTAAAATGATACACTCCACGCATAACTGTATCCGAAATTTTAGCTTCTGAGCTAACCATAGCAAATGATGAATTGTATTTATGAATGTTTTCAAAATAATTTTTTGACTTTCTTTTTATTGAAGGTTCATTTGAAGTAAGTCCATCATACAATGATTTAAAGTATTCATTTTGACTTAAGGCTGGTAATATTGCTTTACCCTTATGACAACATGAAGTGAATGCAGTCCTTTCACCTAAAGTGACCTCAGATTCAAAATGTTTTGCATTGCAAAACCTGCATTGTAAATGCATTAAGCCACAATCAAAAGTATTAAAATTTCTTGGAATGACATTCAGTGCGCATTTAAATATATCCCTCAAAATAATTTCATCATTTTGTATACTATTTACACTATTTAAATTTGCATTTGGTCTATTATCATTTTGACTTTCACGCGAATTCCTTCTTCTTTGTCTCTCACTCCGACCCGTCAATGTTATACTATTTACACTATTTAAACTTGTATTTGGTCTATTATCATTTTGACTTTCACGCGAATTCATTCTTCTTTGTCTCTCACTCCGACCCGTCAATGTTCTATGTCGAGGCATAATGGAAGTAGGTGCGAATATCTGAATGTAAAAAAAAACGTAATGAAATTACTGAAACTAAGATTAGACAGGGTTTAATTTAAAAATAATAAAATGTACTCACTTTTTTGAAACCACCAATAATAATTAGGCGAGAGTAAGTCAATTCAAATTGCTGCTACAAAATTTTCCTTTTGCAACAGGTGTATATTAAGCAAGCTGTATTTCACTTTCAACTTCACATTAATATATAAAACACAGATATCTAATATACAAAATATAAAATAAACGCTTTTTTGCCTTGACACACTCCACAGACTATTGAAAAAGGAACATTTGAAATCACACAAAATTCACAGCTCATTCAGTCAATCTATCAGTATTAAGCAAGCTGTATTTCACTTTCAACTGCACATTAATATATAAAACACAGATATCTAATATACAAAATATAAAATAAACGCTTTTTTGCCTTGACATACACTCCACAGACTATTGTTGCCTGGCAACAAAATTATTTTATTTTTAACAATTACCATTGTTTGAAAAAGTTTAAATGAATTTTCAAGTGCAAATGAATGTTTTATTTTATTTAATTTAATGTATTTGTAACGCATATTATATATAAATTTTAGCTTTCTGCACTCCTTTTCCATATAAACTTTAACTATGCCAAATCTCACACTCCTCCGTGCGCGCAATATGCTTAAAAAGTGGTACAAAGTTTTCTCTTCACGTATTAATATATAGATAAACACTTTAAAGTTGTATAATTTCACAATCTACTCAGTTTATGAATTCCAATATTGACACACTAGGTTTATTTAATATAACATAAAAACTTGCTCTGATCCCCTTTTTATTCTTTGATTTTATTTCTAATTAGTTTTGTAGTCTTTTTAAAATCAATAAATCTGTTTATTGAGGATAATGAAGGTTTGTTTTTTGCATTATATAATTAATTCACATTGGTTCACTTTCAATTCTACTTTATACACTTTTGGTTTATATCTATTTTACATAGTTTTCTAAATTTAGGATTTTGTTATACTTTCATTTGTTATTATTTTTATTACTTTCTTTTGGGGTTTTGTTATGGGTTTCTTATAAGAGCACTCCTTTTTCATGTGGGCGTTGTCTTGTTCTGGGTTTCTTCCTTAATTTCTCCTATCCTCCTTGTTTCTTATAAAAGTATTTCCTTTTCTTATTGTGGATGTTGTCTTGTTCTGGGTTTCTTCCTTAATTTCTCCTATCCTCCTTGTTTCTTATAAAAGTATTTCCTTTTCTTATTGTGGATGTTGTCTTGTTCTGGGTTTCTTCCTTACTTACTCCTATCCTACCTGGGTATTACTTTACTTTATTTTTAGTTTTGAAGTTTATTTTGATTACTCATCATTCATTGTAATATTGGCTTTAATGAAACTCTTCCTTCAATCTATGATTGTGCTTTACGGTGGTTCTTAATTAATTTGTTAATGTTGCTTTCTTGGATTTAAAATGTTTTTATTTTATTCTATGAGCTTTCTCTCCATTCAGAACTATGGGCGTTATCTGTCATGCTACAGATTGCTCTCCTCCAGAAGTGATTATTTCAGACTTGATTATGGATGAAATAATTGCTTATGATAACTTTTTATTTATTATTCTTCGTTTTCCTCCCTATTTCTATATTGGCTTCTTCATACTTGAGTTTAATCAACTTTATAGTCTTTTATTTGTCTTTGATTCTTCTTGGATAGTTAGTTCTTTCTGAGATTTATTATTATTATTATATTTTTCCTTTTCTTAACTTCGTGTTTTATCCATGGGATATTAATTCCCTAACATTCCCTAACATGTGAGCTGGGGCAGTCCAGAGAGGCACTTTTGGCTACATATACTCTGCTGGCCATACTTCACTTCTCATTGAGTTCAGAGGCAATTCATCTCTGCTCAAAAACATAATGCTGCTGGAATTATCTACAGACAGTCATCAAATAAAAATTACATATAGAATAGTCTAATTTTCGACTAATAAAAATATCTTTGGCTACTTCACTTCGTTGTTTCTCAGATTATCTCACATTTTCTATCTCATTTATTCTTCTTAGTATTTATTATTCTCATTATATATTCTTCTAACTTTTTAGCTCGGCTGATATATTCATTTTTATTATGGTTGGAAACTCTGTTAATATGTTTGTTACTAGTTATGGTGTAACTTTTTCCTTTTTCATCTGAATTCTCATTATATATATATATATATATATATATATATATATATATATATTCTTCTGGTTATTGATATTAATAGCATATTTTTTATATATATTTTTTTTTTTAGTTCTTATTAATTATTTGAATGGTATTATTTTATGTCAGTTAGTTTTTTCAATGGGTCTCTTTGTAATTGACCTCCAAGTTGTTATTATGATCATATTATATAAACATATTTTTCTTTCATTTCTTTCTCAGAAAGTTATTATTCCACTTTTGTATTCATTAAAATTAATTTATTAATACTATATTTTTCATGTGGTCGTTATTTCTCTTTGCCTTCGTAGATGTTTTATTATTTTCTTGCCAAAACTATTTTCTTCATATGATTGGTATGAGTTGTTCTTCTTTGTTTTTTCAGAACTGAGTAATATCATTGTCATCCTTCTTGATTATCTGTTTCCATAATCGTTTCATAAATAGTTAGTCATAGGGCGTTCTTATTATATTATTTTTTTTTTTAGATTTTGATAATTTTATTATAATAACAAATTCTTCTTATTATTATAATTCCAAATTATTCTCTTCAAATTATTTGTGTAAGTTGGTCTTACTTATATATTAGAATTTTGAGGGTTTTATACAAAATTCATATTCTTTTTCTTATCCCATTCAAAATTAAATTACATAAATAATTAGTTGTAAGTTGATCTTACTATTTTCTAAATTTTGGCAGTTTTATACAAAATTCAAATTCTTCTTTTTTAAATTAATCACATTATTTATAAGTTCATCTTATTATTTTTTAGAATTTTGATGGTTTCACTAAATTCTAATTCTATTCTTCCTCTAATTCCAAACTATTTTCTTTCAAATTACTGGTAAGTTGATCTTACTATTTTTTAAATTTTGATATTTTATTATAATATTCAAATTCTATTCTTCTTCTAATTCCAAATTATTTTCTTTCAAATTACTGGTAAGTTGGTCTTACTATTTTTTAAATTAATCACATTATTTATAAGTTGATCTTATTATTTTTTAGAATTTTGATGATTTTATTATAGTCACAAATTCTTCTTAATTAATTAACTCCAAATTGTTTTCTTCTAAATCATTTATCAGTGGATCTTACCATTTTTTTAGAATTTGACAATTTATTACAAAATTCAAATTCTTCTTCTTAATTAATCTCAAATTACTCTCTTCAAAATTTTTTATGTAAGCTGGTCTTACTATTCTTTTAGAATTTTGATAGTTTATACTATATCACAAATTCTTCTCTTTTTAATTAATTCCAACTGGTTTTCTTCTAAATCATATGCGTAAGTTGACCTTACTTATATTTTTAAATTTTGATGATTTTATTATATTCTAAATTCAACCTTCGTAATATTTCTTTATGGAGGCATGGTTGTATACTCCTTTGACTTTTCCGGAAACTATTTCTTTCAGTTCATATGTGTTGTTGTTATTATTTTTGGCAACGAGATATGGTCCAGTATAGAGTAATAATAGTTTCTTCATTATCCCTTCTAGGGTGCTGGGTAGTTCTCGGTTTTTTAACAGTACTTTTTCTCCCTATTTATACGTTATTACTCATCCAATGGCCTTTTGATATTTGGCTTGCCGTTTCTCTTGGTCTTCGACCACCTTGTTATAAAATTTCACCGTGTCAAACTTACGACCATCATTCGTCAGAAACTCTATTATTTCTTCAATCTCTCGGGGTGTTGGTTTCTCGTACATGGCGGAGTAAGGGGTAATTCCTATAGCTGGATGGTGAGCGAAATTTAGGAATTTCTCCGTGGCTGCTAAGTACTCTTGCCACTTTTTCTGTTGGTGGTGACAGTACGTTCTCAAGATTCACCCCATTTCTCTCAATACCCTCTCTGCCAGATTACTACTTGGGTGGTAGACTGAGGTCTTGTATGTTTTAATCCCAAGTGATAATAATGTGTCCCGCCATCTTTTCCCTTTAAACTGTGTACCATGGTCAGTGATGATTGACGTCGGTTTTCCTATTTCTGGCATATATAATTCTGTTATTACTCCAAGAACTTTTATTGTGGTTGCCCGATTAACTGGGTATAGCTTTACGTACTTTGTAAAATGGTCCATAATTATGATGAGGTATTTGTATCTGTGTCGACCGCCACTACGGGGAAATGGTCCGCAGATGTCCAAAAATACTTTCTCCAGTTTCACCTTAGATGTTATGGGTATCATTATACCTTCCTTCTTCTCGTTATTGACCTTAACACTCTGGCAAATATTACAGGATTTTAGGTAATTTCTCACCTTTCGGTTAATGTTTTTTATTTGACAATTCTCCTCTAAGGCCTGTATCACTTTCAGCGCTCCCATATGGCCATACATTATATGGTAATTGATTATGATTTCTTTTTCAATATGGTTCGGAATAATCACTTTCCATGTTTCTTTATTCATGGATGTTTTAACAAACAATATACCTTTGTTAATATGGTAATATTTAGAAACGGTGTCATCGTCTGCTTCCAGTCGAGTAATAATACTTAGGGTCAGATTGTTGGTGGATGCGGATGTTTACCAATAAAGCTTCTAAATCGGATCTTGTTTTAATAAGGTTGTAGATTTTGACTAAGCTCTCCTTCTCTCCCTCAAAAGTCTGGTCTTCCAAATTAATGTGTGATAATACATCGGCTACAACATTCCTTTTCCCTGGGATGTACTCCCATTGTAGGTTGTACTCTTGCAGGGCGAGTACCCATCTAGCCAGTCGGCCGTGACTCAACTTGCACCTACGTAGAAATGAGATAGATTTATGATCAGTGCGGATGGTAACTGGATACCCTAAAATATATGTCCGGAATTTGCTACATGCGAATACTACACTGAGTAATTCTTTCTCGGTCACATTGTAGTTCTTCTCGCATTGATTCAGGGTACGACTAGTGAAGCTAATCACCAGATGGTGACCCTCCTCATATTCCTGATATAAAGTCGTTCCTAAACTGATGTTGCTTGCATGACAATTCAAGAAGAAAGGTTTTTTAAAATCCGGGTGACGAAGTATAACGATCTCTAAAAACTTGTCTTTGATGAGTTGGAATGTAACATCCTGTTCTTGACCCCAGATCCATTTATTCTTCGACGACAATTGCGGTTGAAACTGTTTCCTGTTCTTCGGTTTAGGGAACTTCTGAATCGCCTCCACTTTCTCTGATGATGGGGATATACCTTGATCATCTAGATTAAAACCTAAGGTTGTTTAAGACCTGAAGATGTCAGTGATGACGAAAAGCTTAGTCGAACAATAAAAATTATAGCAGTTAGCAAATTCATAAAAGAAAAAATAAAACCTAAGAACTGTACTTCTCGAGCAATGAATTTGGATTTCTCCAATTTAAGAGTTATGTTATTCTGTGCTAACTTCTCGAGTACATGTTCTACTCTGTAACAGTATTCCTCCCAGGTTTCTGAGGTAATCAGCAGATCCTCTACATATACTGTGGTAAATTGGAGTGCTTCCTGTCCAAGTATCTGGTCCATACAGGCCACAAAGATGGCTACTGAATTCACAAGTCCGAAGGGCAATCTCTTGAACTGGTAATTGCGCCCTTCGAATATGAACGCCACATACTGACGACTCTGTGGGTGCAACCCCACTTGCCAGTAACCACATACAGTGTCCCATGTACTAATAAACTTAGTGCCGTGAAATCGTTTCAAGATCTCATCTATCTCACCGGGTGATGTTCGATCATTAACGATCGTTTTATTTATTTCGCGCGCATCCAAACAAAGCCGGACTTGTCCGTTTTTCTTGGGAACAGCTATAATTGGACTAGTGTATGGAGATTGACTAATCTCAATTATGTCACTGCTGATCATCTTATTAATTTCCGCTCTCACGGCCTCTTTCAGTGAATGCGCGATGGGATATGACCTCCGGTTAAATGCCACGGTTTCCTTAAATTCAAGTTTACACTGATAATTCTTTACCTTACCAGGTTCATCGGAAAATACTGATCTATATTTTTCATATACACTTATCAGACGATTTGCTTGGTGTATGGGTATTTTCTCGTTGGTGGTTCCGCACTGGAAGTCCCGTATTTCCTGTATCTTCACTGACCATAAATCCTCTTCCACGTTATTATATATTATTTGATTATTCAGGGAGCTGTTCTCTACATAGTTTATTTTCTGAAGTTGTTGGTGTATACTGCTGGGAAGTATATTCTCACCTCCTACTAAATCTGCTGTCCACGTTATTCCTTCTGAAAACAGTGATACCTTTTCTTGGTTCAGATCTATAATGGCGGAGTTCCTCCTTAATACATTGCAACCTACCAATACATTAAATGGCAGTCCGGTGGCGATTAAAAATACCATATTTAAAGCTATACCATGGCTAACGACATTTACAGAAACTTGTTTTCTAATAGTTTTGTTCTGGCGGCCAGTTGCATCTACTAAGACAATATTATTTACTGGCAACATTGGCAATGTTTTACCACATTCTTTCTGGATTCTTTCCAGTTCAATTATGTTAATTATTGATATATTAGCACCGGTATCAATCATGATTTTGGCGGGGATTCCTTCTACTTCCGCTTTTATATATAATATTTCATTATTCTGACTATCGAGGTTAGTTTCGTTCTCCTCCAATAGTTCAGTTCTTATGTTTTTCAGATAATTGTTGCTAATGATGGTAATGTTCTTCGATCCAGTTGCCTCTTGCAACTCTTGTTTATACCCAGGAGATAGGAACAGTGAAGGGTAGTGATAATTCATCACTGCCTCCTTCCATTTAAATTATTGTGGGCGTCGTTGTTATTCGGACTGACCGAGGTGTCGTTCTGGAAACCTTGCGTCGGTTCCTGCCGCTCTGTATTCTGTTCAAACATTTGTACTCGGTTTGGTTGTCTGCCAGGATCATCTAGACTGGTACTCCGTCTATGTTGTTCGTACCTCGGACCATCACGTTCTTCGCTTCTCCGCCGACGATCTCCATCTTTGGAAACTGTTCCTTCGCTGACGGTTATACCTTCTCGGCCCATGATCTTCAGCTCTTATGAAATTTACTCATGGTCGGAAAACTCTGTGGTTATTGTTATAGTTGTTTGAATTGTAATTTCTATTATTTTGGTAATAACGTTCAGTATTACCGGGGTGGGGGTTTCTCTGACTATAGGAATTATTAGGGTGCTGATAATAGTTATTACGGTTATTTGGGTAGTGGTTGTTGTTCCTATTATTATTTTGATTATTGCTAAAGTTATTGTTATTCGGCGGGTTATTATTGCCGTTGTAATTTCTCTGATGGTTACGGTTCCCTTGGTAGTTGTTACCGTTCTGGTTGTTACTGTTACTGGGGTACTGGTTACTTCTTATTTCTGGTCTATCGTTCCTCCTTCTACTCTGACGGTAGTATTCCTCATTCTCATAACTCTCCAGTAATTCGGTCATGGCTTGCACTGTCTTAATGTGGCTACCTCTTCTTGCTCTGATTATGTCTTCGTCGTAGTGGTAGGACAACTTGTTCACCAGGCATTCCTCGGGTATTGCCGGTTCTAAATGTTTTGCCAGACACACCTTTCCTAAGAAATAGGCCGTCATGGTGTTACCTAGTTGGGCCCTGTATCGTCCATGGCAAATATTGTCTCATATCAGGTTCTGCGTGGTTTCTTACCAGTACTTCGCTTTGAACAGGTTTCTGAACTGTTGGTAGTCCGCGATCTCACTTCGATTCACCATCCACCAATTGTTGGTCATTTCCCAGAACGACTCGTCCAATATCTCCCGGTTGTTATTCCACCTACTCCCTCTATGTTTGGCGAAGTATTCCTCAATTCGGGCCAGGAATTCCATTGGTTTTCTTTTGTACTGTCGGAAATTCAGCCATTCCCGATTTTCATTGATTGGTATCCCAGTAAAGTTAGTGGGTCGATTTCTCATGACTTCCATTTCTTCTTGGCTCTGCCGTACCTGACCCGTGATATTTGTCATAGCCTCTTCCATTCCGTCACACCTTTCTGCGACTTGGTTCCGTACCTTCCCTAAGTCTTCCTGGGTTTCTCTTCGGTTTTCTTCCATCTTCCTTCTACTGTACTCTTCGATATTAGTGAACTTGGTGTTTACCTCTTCTTTGAAACCCTGTACTTCTTTCTCCGTCTGGCTACACCTTTCGTCCACTTCCTTAATTTGTTGTTTGATTCCCATGGTTTTTCTTCTAATTTCTTAGTTGTGGAGTCATTATTGTCGTTGATCTCCTTGCTCAACTCTTCCCTTAACAACTCTATCCTCTCATCTAATTTGTCCAGATTTTCTGGGTTAACTTCCCTTAATTCTTCTCTCAATAGTTGGTTATCCTCCTTCAATTCTTCCAATTTCTCCTCCATCTTCTCTTCCATTTTCTTATTATTTTCCTCCATTTTTTCTTCCATTTTCTTGCTGTTCTCCCTCAATTCTTCCTTCAATTGTTGGTTGTCGCTTTACATCTTCTTACTACTTTCCTCCATCTTCTCTTCCATCTTCTTACTGTTTTCTTCAATTCTCTTATTAGTATTTTCTATCTTATTAATCAGTTCTTCCTTGGTTGATTTGAATTCTTCCTTCATTGATTTGAATTCTTCCTTCAAAGACTGGTTGTCCTCCTTCAAATCTTCCATTTTCTTATTTAATGATCGGTTGTCCTCTTTCCTTTCCTTGCTGTTTTCCTCTATTTTCTTATTGGTTCCTCGAATGTCCTCTCTCATTTGCAGGAACATTTCCATTATCTTATCCATTTTACTATCTTCTGTTGTTTTGGGTCCCTTTATCTCCTTCTCTGGGACATTGACGTCCCCTGTTTGTGTGGGTACCTCGGGTTGTTCCTTTTGTACCATCGGTTTAGTTGGTTCGATCGGAGGTAGCATCATTTCCACGTCTTCCACCGGCGTCGCTTCTTTGTCTTCCATATTGATTTCCTTTTCGGCCTCCGCCGCCCGTTTCTTCGATGTTGCTCGACGTTGCATTTCCCCTTTCTTCTAACTTTATAACTGCTGCCAAGCTCCAATTAGGGATTGGGCAAATTATAGTGGCCTATCAATCACTAATTAAAGCCCCTCAGTTGGTCGACAATTTGTAACAACTCGTAGCCTTCTGCTCGGGTTTTACTTCTTTTGTTTATAAAAAAAAAATTTATTTATTATTTATTTATTTTTTTATTTTTTTTAAATTAATTTAAAATTAATTATTTTGAAATGTTACGTGGTGTTTTGAACTTTTTGTTATTTGTTTTAATCAATTTATATCCTTTTCTGTATTTGGAATTCTTTTACCGGTTAATAGGATTGTCTCCAGGAGCAATCGATTGGTGCACTTTCCTTATTTGCAGGTTATGTTCCTTTGTGGTTGTGAAATTCTGTAGTTAAGTCTCAACTAATATGATATATTATGCTAGTTATAATTTATAAATAAATAGGATTCGATTTTATAGTATTTAAGAAATTTTATTAACAAATAATAATATAATTGATTTTCTATCGATTGATTAATCGACTCTCTCGGGGTATATCAATAGATTGTACAGTTATTTATTATCGGGTTCTTGAAACAGTTATTTTATATATAGTCAGAGAAAAAGGGCAAAGTATTGAAAGTATAACATTACAATATATCAGCTTATTAATTAAAATACATTTATAACATTCAATATATAATAGTAAGTAAAGAAATATTTCGAACCGTGCAGATTTACAGGCAGTGTTGCTTGGGATTGTGGGAAGTCAAAAATGGCCGCTCCGTGTTCAGATGTATGACGAATGCACCTCGCAGATTCTGCTTCCAATAAAGGCTGCTTTTCCTATGATTTCTCGTTCCTGCAGCTGCGATTATTCCTTCTGGTGTTAGTGGAGTGTTTCTGGTTAAGTGTTCGTGGTTCACTTCGATAAAATGTGTTGTGTTAAGTTATATTTCACTTTCGTCTATTAGGTCGATAATTGCACTGTTCGTTTCGTTCTGTGGAATTAATGTTTTAATCGTTTAAATTGTGTATTCACTGGTTTTCTGTTCTGTTTTAAGTTAATTTGATGTTTGTAGGTGTTCGTTTCACTGAAGTTAAGGTTTAAATGTAATTTTACTAAACTCGCATTTTTCCGCAGTCGACTAGGCTTGTCGAATGTACGCCATTTATGTCTTCACTATAGGTTAATATTTGAGTAAGAGCTCGTATCAAGTGTACTTCACGACATCTAATAATGAACTTACTCATTTCCTTCGTCTTCTACTAAAGTCTTAGCCAATTTAATATTAGCAATCCATTGTTTCAAAACTTTCTAGCTTCCGCTACATTTAAAATTTATTAAATATTAAATACATAATCTTCTTCTTCAGTTCATTCTGCTTGATTTGATACCAAATAAGATAGTTTTACTAAGTTTTTGATCTAAAATGCTATATTTACTTCATTTTGAAAATTGTAAGTTTTAATTTTGACTTCCTGTCCTTTTCAAAATGTTTGCCATTTTATCTGTTATATTAATGATTGTATTAAATCTCAGATTGACATAAAAGGTTTATGTTTCCTTAATTTCTTGTAATTTGATTAATTGGTTATCTTTTTAAATATTATGCATTAATATGTGACTCCCCTCTTGGAATTTTCAGTTTTTACATTTGCATTTTTAACAATAATTCTCACTATCTTTTTACAATATCTTTCTTAATTATAGTTCCAGTTATATGACTCTATGACTGATCTATCTTATATAAATTCCATCAGTTTAACTATTTTTCTGTACTGAATTCATCAATTATAATGCTGTTTAGATTTACCATCTGGCCTAGATTTTAACTGTTTTTACATACGAAGTTTTTAAAATAATACATCTTGTTTATACCCTTTACTTTCTATTCTAATATATTATTGATTAACATTTCCTTATTTTAACAAAAGAACATTTAGTATACTATTCATTCTATTAATTCATAACACATAATTGAAATTAACAATGGTATTTAATCTCAGACATTTTAATCTGGACTAACTATTCTTAAAACATAATAAACATTTTCATAATAAAAGAATGGTATTTAACTCTGACATTTCAGTATTGAGTTATCTGAACTTATTCTAAACAAAACGTATCTGTCCTTCCATCGTTTACACTATTTCTTATACTAGTTTCATTTTCAGTCTTAGCTATTTTTGTTTGATTTTTGTTGATTCTTGGTCACTTCACTTTTTTACTGGCCTGCTCTTGTTTTATTTACTGTCATTCTAATGAATGTTGTATATAAATAGTGGCAGTTATTATTTAGAAACACTTGTATTATTTGTCATTATAATACTATATTTAATATTATTCATTGACACAATATAAACACTTTAAAGTTGTATAATTTCACGATCTACTCAGTTTATGAATGCCAATATTGACACACTAGGTTTATTTAATATAACATAAAAACTTGCGCTGATCCCCTTTTTATTCTTTGATTTTATTTCTAATTAGTTTTATAGTCTTTTTAAAATCAAGAAATCTGTTTATTGAGGATAATGAAGGTTTTGTTTTTTGCATTATAGAATTAATTCACATTGGTTCACTTTCAATTCTACTTTATACACTTTTGGTTTATATCTATTTTACATAGTTTTCTAAATTTAGGATTTTGTTATACTTTCATTTGTTATTATTTTTATTACTTTCTTTTGGGGTTTTGTTATGGGTTTCTTATAAGAGCACTCCTTTTTCTTGTGGGTGTTGTCTTGTTCTGGGTTTCTTCCTTAATTTCTCCTATCCTCCTTGTTTCTTATAAAAGTATTTCCTTTTCTTATTGTGGATGTTGTCTTGTTCTGGGTTTCTTCCTTAATTTCTCCTATCCTCCTTGTTTCTTATAAAAGTATTTCCTTTTCTTATTGTGGATGTTGTCTTGTTCTGGGTTTCTTCCTTACTTACTCCTATCCTACCTGGGTATTACTTTACTTTATTTTTAGTTTTGAAGTTTATTTTGATTACTCATCATTCATTGTAATATTGGCTTTAATGAAACTCTTCCTTCAATCTATGATTGTGCTTTACGGTGGTTCTTAATTAATTTGTTAATGTTGCTTTCTTGGATTTAAAATGTTTCTATTTTATTCTATGATCTTTCTCTCCATTCAGAACTATGGGCATTATCTGTCATGCTACAATACCAAAATCTAAAACTTAAATTATTCAAGACTAATTTGCATATTAAATTTAATAAAATCTGCTTTTACGTCAAAATTTAATTCCAAATTATGCTAAAATTAAAATTAAAGATTACTCCAGACTAGCCAGAAAAACCGAACAATATGCTAGTACATTTAGAATCAGAGAAGAAATTAAATTTCTATATAGCAAGAAAATATCATTGAATTCAGCTATGTATAAATCACAATTGGAACTATATAACAAGATACATCCCGCATTGATCGATGGAATTATAGAGCAAATAAATCATTACATTACAAATAAAATTAAACTTCACAAACATAAACAGGCAATTAAAATCAGCCATTTGATAAACAGTAAATGTAAAGATAACATTGAAAGTACACACAATTTCTACCCTAGAATAATAAATACAACAGACGTCACACTAACTGATGCAGAAACAAAACTTATCAGCAAAGGACTAAATTACAATTTTCCCCCCAACCTCAAAAACAAACATAACGTGATTAAAGAAATAATAGAAGCCTAATCGGTGATAAAAAACATTCGTGACCCAGATAAACAAAATGAAATAAGAATATTAATAAACGATAAGTTTAATAAAATAATTAAAAACAAAAACAATAATCATATACAAAATAAATTTAATTACACTAAAGCACAACTTGAACAACGTACAGCCATACAACTAAACAAAAAACTTTCTAACAATAATATTTAATTAACTAAGGTAGATAAAGGAAATTCTATAGCCATGCTAAAGTTTGAAGAATACACACAAAAAGTATACAACTTTATAAATAACAACAATATTACAAAATTGACGTCCGACCCTACTAAAAAATACACTTTAGAATTGAACCAAACAATAAATAAATGTACACAATTATTTGATAACGCACACAATACTCACTAAAACCAATAAATGCTAGTGCACCTTGTTTAAGAGGTCTCCCAAAAATACATAAACAGAATACTCCTATTAGACCTTTGATTAAGTTTACAACTGCCCCCAGTTATAAAATAGCAAAAACTTTAGTAAAAATCATCAAAGAGCATACCAACCTAGAAAATAATCGGAGTGTTAAAAGCTGTAAAGATTTTATCAAAAAAGTAAGTTATATTACAATTCAACCAAATTACAAGCTAGTATCCTTCGACATAGTAGATTTATATACTAATGTGCCTATCGAAGAAACATTAAAATTACTCAGACGTAATTTAATAAATAATGTTTTAGTGGATGGTTAGTGAGGATCGGTCAATAATACAACTTTTAGTTATTTTGCGTCGGCGTTTCGACAATATTTATTGTCATCTTCAGGACAATTGTTGCTGCCGCCAAACACACAACTGTCAACTCTTCAAAATAACTAAAAGTTGTATTATTGACCGATCCTCACTAACCATCCACTAAAACATTCACTGATTGACGGTCACTAAAAATTTAAGGATTTAATAAATAATAATACATTGGAAATATAGAAAGTTGACCAGCTGATAATGATATTAAAAATTATTCTTAATCAAAACTATTTTTCATTTGAAGATTCATGTTATAAACAGAATGAAGGCCTTGCTATGGGATCTCCACTTTCTGGCATCTTGGCAGACCTATATTTAAATCATTTAGAAAACACAAAAATGTTAAAAGATAATTATTTCGTCAATAAAATCATCCATTATTCTAGATATGTGGATGACACCTTTATTATATTCAACGGGAATACCAGACAAATAGAATTGTTTAAGAATTACTTAAACAAAATTCATAATAAATTAAAATTTACTATGTAGATTGAAAACAACAGAAATATTAATTTTCTAGACTTTAACAGTATAACATAACGGAAATAATTTAAAATACAAAAATTTCAGGAAACACACTTATACCGACACAGTAATACATTCCGAATCGCATCATCCTGTTACACAAAAAATGGCTAGTTTTAACAGTCTAGTAAACAGACTTCTAAATGTTCCCCTTGAAAGAGAGAACTACTTAAATGAGGTAAGCACTATTAAACAAATAGCCATAAACAACGGATATAAACCTACAATAATAGATAAAATAATAAACAAACAAAAAAACGTTTAAAAAATAAAAATTCAAACATTATAAAAGTAAACAATAAAAATTGTAAATATCTCTCTGCCAATTTTACAGGTATTATGCCGAATATTTTAAGATCCATTCTCAAAGATAAAAATTATATTGTATCATTTAAAACAACTAATAAATTGAAAAATTACTTCAAAAACAAGAACGAATTACCTTTAAAAAAGAAATCCGGTGTTTACAAAATACAGTAGAACTTGGCTAATTCGAAGCTGAAGGGACCAGTAAAAAATTCGAATTATCCAAAAATTCAAATTAGGAAAACTTTTGATAACGGTAGAAAAATCAAATCAAAAACCGAAATTCAGTAAAGCAATATGTTATTTTATTAAACAATTTCCTTATTCATATGTATTACAAACGTATAAACATGTTTCAGTACAAAATATAGCATTTACAGTTTTTTAAAAAAGCTAGAAACTTTTGATTGCATTTTGCAGTTAATACACTGAGTTGTAGTAAACTCTTCAAGTTTATTAAGTGCTTGGAAAATAGCGTCACTTATGTTCTGCTGTCCTTCAACAAACCGTCTCAAGTCTTGTATGTAATTTGATGCCTGTGAAGCCGTTGGAAACGGTATCTGGAAGTTCTAGCTGGTACCCTTCTTCATCTGAAGATGTACCATCATTTCTTTTGTTCATAACATCAGCCACGATCTCCGCATCTGTCTGTTCACTGCACACCGCCAAGTCTTCATCCATGTTTACAAACTCTTCGTAACGAATACCTGCGTCATGTCCAACATCTTCCCAGTTATCCGTAGTAGGTACGACTTCTCTAGCAGCTTTATTCTCCTCTTCACCTTCAATGTGGCAGAAACCACCTTTACGAAAACAATTAGCAATTGTTTTTTGCGTAACTTGGTTCCAAGCACTGTTGCACATGCGGGCAGCTTGAAGGATGTTAATCTTGATATTTTCGTGCTCATCTAAATAAGCACCTGACAGAATGTTTTGGACCACAAGCTTTCTGTAAAAATCCTTAAAATTTTTTATTACACCTTGGTCCATAGGTTGAACTACTGAAGTCATGTTTGGAGGGAAAAACACAACCTTTATATTTTCCATTACAGGAATAGTGTTGTGGGCTGTACAGTTGTCAATAAACAAGACGATTCTTCTGTTTTGATTCCGAAATTTCCTGTTGATTTTCAAAAGCCATCTTTCAAAAATTTCACCTGTCATCCAAGCTTTACTGTTTGATTCATATTCAACTGGTTTCGTTTTTACATTTTTGAAACAACGTGGGTTGGCTGACTTCCCTATCGTTAGCAAAGGCAGTTTTTCCGAGCCATCCATGTTTGCTCCGATTAAAAGTGTTATGCGCTCCTTGCTGTGTTTGCCACCACTACAACTTTCTCCTTTAAAAGCAAGTGTTTTGTCGGGGGTGCATTTGAAGAATAAGCCCGTCTCGTCTACGTTAAAAATGTCTTTAGCGTCTCTATCAGAAATCATTTGCAACAAATCGTCTTTCCATGAATTTGCAGCTTCAACGTCAACAGATCCACTTTCCCACAAACAGTTTTGAAAGACATGCCATTCCTTTCTTTAAAACCATCGAGCCAACCAGTGCTGGCCTTAAAATCATTTTTCCCTAAGCTAGATGCGAATTCCTCAGCTTTGGCTCTGACGAGGGGCCCACTGACTGGAATTTTTTTGTCCCTTGCTTGCTTAAACCACTTCACTACACATATATATATAAATACATAACAAATCATATTTGGCAGTATCCCGAATTCCTTGGCAATTTCAGATTTCTTTTTTTTGTCCCTTTTCCACTTCCCGTACAATGGCAACTTTTTCGGCAAATGTCAGTGATTTGTATTGGGTCCGTGTTGGTTTTGAAAGGGCCATGATGAACACACAACACAATAAAACTGCACAATAAGCGTCACTAAAACACACCAGTCTGTGTATACAGTACTGTATAAAGAAAGGAACGGTCTCTACTACGGGACACAGCTCGCACAGTAGAAACTCAAAAAGACTTAACACTTCCACGAATGTAGGCAGACTGAACTGAAAGCAACAGCGAGGGTGGCTGACTGACGAGGCGTGCAACAAGGGACAATGGTGGATGGTACCGTTACACGAGCCAGTCAGTGTCATCGCCAGATACTGACGGCAATTCCACGAATTTGACACAAAGGACAAGCGTCTGTTCACAAAGGGCGATGCCTGCTTGTCTGTTTCCAGTCGTGTCTCTATTGTTACGTGGTCTAGCCCATACAGCAGGCGATTTTTTGTAGTTAGAGCAAAATTTTTATTTCGAATTAACCAAAAAAAGTTCGAATTACAGACAATGTTTTTGCATGGTTTTACATAGGATATTCAAGGGACCACGGTAAAAGTTCGAATTATCCACGAATTCGAATTATGCACGTTCGAATTAGCCAAGTTCTACTGTAAAATGTGACAATTGTGAGGCTTTCTACATCGGTCAATCTGGCAGATGTTTTTACACGAGATTTTTGGAACATATTCCCAAACCGAATAATAATAAA
Source organism: Magicicada septendecula (assembly GCA_034769895.1). Lineage (NCBI taxonomy): Eukaryota > Metazoa > Arthropoda > Insecta > Hemiptera > Cicadidae > Magicicada > Magicicada septendecula. The sequence continues at coordinate 408,009,882 of CM068375.1, forward strand.
TCTAATTTTGTGCAGCACTTAATATCAAATGGACACAATTACACTAGCTTTGAAAACAACTTAACAGCATTATATATATGCAAAAAAGGTAAACTGATGGATAGTCTGGAGGAAATTGAAATTTATAAAGCCATAAAAAATACCACCACCAAAAATAATATATTGAATGATCAGGTAAATTTTGCTTCGAACAACTTGTACGACACTGCCATTAGATTAGATTGTAATCTTTGACCAGTCGTGTGGTGGTCGTGGTAATGCGTGCACGCATGCGAGAGCTCCAGCCGTTCATCGTTTAAAAAAATTTTATATATTGACAAAACCAAAATCATGGTTTCAATTTTATATGTTGATTAGTTTAAATAGTACGGTTTATCTGAAGATGGGACCTTGTGCCCGAAACGCGTCATAAAACCTGACGAAACTTAGTGTCACTACAAGTGGATCATATAAAGGTAATTATATAAAGGCAAAACAGATCTATGTTAAGTTCACAATATATTTAGTACAAGAAAAATTGGATAACTTACCATAATCCTTCTTATTTTACTAATGTGTATACTTTTAAAATGACAAATACCTTACATCTGAAACGGGTTTCTTTGTTCCTGTTTCTATGCTTTCCAAATTTGAAACACATTGTCTATTCTCATTCACAGCATTCTGTTGCAAATACTCTGCTTTTGTTAGTGTGGTATATCTCACACTCTCTCCAAATGTCTGTCTATTTCTAATACACATTACTGTAATATCTTGATACCTTGCAGACACTAGAACACTTATTGATGGAGTGACATTCCATTTTCTCACCATTCCTTTTAAACGTGCCCGTATCAGCTCGATAGGGTTTAAGTTGCTGTGATAGAGAAACCATCTTACGACTTCATACGCATGTTGTTTTGCATTTTAATTAATAACAAACTCTCTTTTAGTATTAGAATCTTTAGTAGTTTGCATTAACGCAGATTTAAAGGGAAGTGGGTCAGGGATCTGTAAATTGTGCTCTTTCTTAAAGGTTACGCTGTTGTGTTACATATTTATTAGTCCACTAGGTCGGAATTTTAAGCTAGAAAAGTAATTATTGTTGTACAAAACGATAGTATGTTTTTAGGTTTCTTTAACAGAATGTTTTGAAGCCAGTTCTTAAAATGTTACATTTAATTTCATCAAGGACATGTGGCTTAGACATGACTTCCTGTGTGCAGCACCATAATTCATTGACGGTGGAACACATGCGCCTTTCACAAACAGCAGTGGTGGCTGATGATTCAAAAATTTGGGGGTAGCAGTTGTGTTGGATGGAATTATATTGTTTTATTCTCTGAATAGAAAATGTCCAAGTCTCTTCCCCTCCACACAATACACAAGAAAAGCAAAATACTGCAATTTTAGTGTCACAAACACATAACCATGAATATATATTGTATAATCACTTTTTAAATTGACTATTAAATATTCTGTTACCTGATTTTACACTGATTAAAATTTGCAAAGGTCTTGTGTAGGCCTACCTACTCTCTTAATTTCAATTTTTTCTTCAATCGGACGTGAACTGAATGGCATTTTCGTTAAGTTTTCAACAGAATTCATTGTGTCCTACCAGTTAAATATAATAAATATCTTACATTATGACACATTAATCCTTTATTTGTACTATTATTTGCATGTAACGATGATTTGGACTGACACTAACAATGAACTTCACAAAAAATTCAAACTTCCCAACAAACAGACTGGTGGCGCCATGATGTATAAGCGGGGTTTGCAGTCCCTAATCTAATAGGAACACCTGAGTCTAGCCAGCCAGAGCACTACTCCATTGTATTTCCCCAAATACAAAGTGCGTCGCAGTTGGTGCATACACCACAGCAAGAGCGTGTATGGTTTTTAGTAATCCTCAGCTCTTTTCAATCGGCAAATGATTAATTATGATGATTTAGCTTGAAAACACTATTATTAGTTATTGTTTTATTCATAATTCTGTAATTTAAAATACAATTCGGGATTTAATGGGGGTTGTACAACCATACAACCGCCACTGACAAACAGTAACTTCCATCATACGAGCGTCAGAAGTGTTGTACCATGTTTATCTCATATCCTGCAGCTTTCAAACAGTTTACCCTGTTTAGATAATGATATTTCCATGCTACCATTTTACTTAACTCCATTGTAGTGTGCCTCTTTACTAAGAATGTGAAAACGAAATCCCAGTTCCTGTAATAACATTCTTACCATTATTTCTTTATATGGAAAATCACAATCTTTGTGAAGTTTGTAAACATTTCAGCCTTTATAGGACATACTGTCTTTTATAAAAAGTGTTCACCTCTCAACAAAACTACATCACATGTAAATTTATCAATTTTTGTAAACCGAAGCTTTTTTTTTTTTTTTTTTTTTTTTTTAATGTTGGTGTTTTAGGTCGTCTGTTTATAATTTACTTATTACAGTAGAGCATCGATTATCCGAACCTCTCGGGGTGCGGCCCGTTCGGATAATAGATCGTATATTGAAAACATTATTTCCCTTTACAAAAACAAAAATTTTTATTACAAAATCATTTCTAACATATGGTTAAATAATTACAGCAACCTGTATACTGTACTGTAATGTATTACTAAGGCCAAAAATCATTGAATTAAAACTGTGTGTAATGAATACAAACCAAAAATTAATTTAAACAAAATTAGAGTTTAATGACAAACAGTGTATTATAAAAGTAATTAAAAGTTAAAAACCAGAATAAAACATACAGTTCCATGGATTTACACTTTTTTGAAGAATTGTTCTATCACTGTCTGCTTCAAACCAATTCCCGTTTTCTCACTGCTAACGACTGAAATTGTTTAAGATTCATAAGCTGAATACAATCTATCTCGTCTTCTGTTCCGGCCCACTTTAAAAGAGTCTCAAGTGCATTAAAAAGCTTTTTCTGCCATCAGTGGTTTTGTATTAGTAGCATTGTCGCCGTCTTCATCTGAATCTGTTTCGTTTTCATTATGTTCATTTAATGACTCAGCTATCTCTTTATCGGTTAATAACTGAAAACCGGGATCGGCTTCATCCATCTTGAGCCAATTGTTAACATGTGTCCAATACATTACTGTACAGTACAGTACTTTTTATTGAGTTCGGATAATAGATCGATTGGTTATTGGATGTTCGGATAATCAAAGCTGTACTGTAGTTGCATTGTTACTCCTACTGCCTTTACAGTCTGACCAATTTTACCTTTTTTATCTCACATAAAAACCTTACAAATATTTTCTGTAATAAGTTTGTTTATATTAAGTTCAGAGTGATGGTAATTTCCTGTAAGCACTATTACTGCTACAACTATTATTATTATCACCATTAATACCACCATTAATATTACTATTATTCACATAAATTTTAACGATGAAGGGTTTGTTAGGATCGGTCAGAAAATTATAACACAAATTTTAAATTATTTGTGTCGACGTTTCGACAATATTTATTATTATCATCAGGACATTGTTGCTGAGTCAACAACTGTGTGTTTCACGTCATAACGACTTAGCAACATAATTATAATATATTTAATATTTATAATAACTTTACCTCACGACGTTTTTCCCTTATTTGGAACATGTTTCGGGACACTCATTGTTCCCATCCTCAGCCTTCTTAATTTTGAATCTTGTGGAGTACTTGTGTGTTAGTTGGTTGTTGTTATGGTTTCCTGTTAGTTTTTGGTATTTTAAATTGGTATTATTTTGTGTGATTGTGGTGTATATATTAGTGTTTTGTATATTTTCGATGTTGAGTGCTTTGAATGTTGTGTCATGTTTTGTGTTCATTTGTATTTGTTCAGGTATTAGTTTGTTTTGTGTTTGTATATTTGTAAATTTTCCCAAATGCTCATTATTGTGCCTGTGTGTGGTAATGTGTTTTATTAGTGTAACTTTGGTTATGTCTGGGAATTCATGTGTTTTACAAATATTCAAACACAAAACAAACTAATACCTGAACAAATACAATTCAATACAAAACATGACACAATTTTCAAAGCACTCAACATCGAAAATACACAAAATACTAATAGAAGTTCAATTAAGAAAGTTATGTTAGTGGTTATAATCACAAACAGAATTATCATTGTTGCACACCACTATAGAAAAGTTATTCCGATTAGCGCTTTCAAGCTTCTCAGCTCATCGTCAGATCAAAAATAACTGACAATCAGGTTATTTCCGATGTACGATGAGCTGAGAAGTTTGAAAGCGCTAATCGGAATAATTTTTCTATAGTGGTGTGCAACCAGTGATAATTCTGTTTGAAAGTACTAATATTTACACCACAGTCACACACAATAATACCATTTAAAAAACCAACAGGAATCCATAACAACAACCAACCAACACATAAGTACTCCACAAGATTCAAAATTAAGAAGCCAGAGGATGGGAATACTAAGTGTCCCGAAACTTGTTCCAAATAAGGAAAAAACATATATACATCAAGAAATAGACTGTAGGAAAAAGTGTTTGAATTATAATATAATTTTTGTTTGATCATTAGGAACTTGTGTGACTGTTCATGACCTTCCCATATCCCAAGATGTGGAAATGCTTCATGAAGAATTAAAATTTTATCCAAGGAAGTCAAACACTTCTATTGTAGCCAAGGAATTATCAGTGGCTGAAGATGACTCTTGTGTTACTAGTACTTGTGATACTGTTCAAGAAAGGTTACATGATTTTGTTTTTGATGATGATTTAGTGGGAAATTTATCACAACCATTATTAGATAAGGAATACTTTGAAGAATCTTTGACTAAAGAAAGTTCCCACACATTGAAACCTGTGTACAATTCAGACGTGGTACGTGAAATGGAAGATAGAAAGAACCTGGAACAAATGCAAAATAATCGAGATGACAATGATTGTGTGCGTCACGATCATGTTTCTTCTGATAAAAACAAACAATTACTTTCCGAATCGAACAAAATGAAACAGTCTATAACGAGTGAACTGCGGGTTAGTATCCAGCGTTTAGATAGTAAAGTGACTGACATAAATGCAGATAACAAATCTAGTACACTATCAGATTATGGCATAAATTTTGATATTGAAAATGCACTAATGGAGCTAGAAGAATATGGTACCATTGACACGGATAATGTAATGGATAACGAGAAAAATGTGCCTCCATCGTGCAGCGGGATGTTTCAGACTTCTGCAACTAGTTGTAAAGGTAACGCACATGTAGAAAGTACAAATAAAATTACAACTGAAGGAGATGAATGGGATTTGATAAAGATTTTGACTGGCCAGGATAATGATGATGGCATTTCTGATGAAACAAAAGATTTCCAGTGTAGTAATAAAGCTAATCAACAAACTGTTGCTGTATCTGAAACACTTTCTCCAAAGAAATTACTTAACGGATCTAGTAAAAAAACAAGTCAAGCGTCAAAGCAGTTGTCGTCTGCCGAAAGATGGATTCAGACACGGTCAATGGTCAGACAGACTACTTCACATGATAACAAACTCTCTAGAGCAAATGAAGATGATATACGCGTAGAAAATAATGGGAAGAAAGCAAAGAAGCCTAGATTAAATGTGGGTAATGGTCCAAAATCAAGAAAATCTGCAAGTCCTGTAGCCAGCAGTTCAGCACGTAGGAAACCTAAAGTTTGCCAGAAAACATCAAAAAGTAATTCTGAGATTGGTAATTTAGTAGAGTCACTCAATCGAAAAATGAGCAAGACGCTGGCAAACTCAAAAAGTGTAAAACAGGAATGTCAAGATGTTGTGATTCCGTGCCTGGAGATGATTGATTTGAAAATGGTATCAACAGCAGCATTGTCTATGAAATCCGTATCCCCCATCAGGGTTGTTGCAGGTTCTGACGCTGATGCAGTTTTAGCCGAAACGGAGGTAAATGTTGGTAACACACAGACTAGCAGCATTGTATCGCCACCTCCACTGCCCCAGTTGAACGTACAATGCGTAGAAGAAAATCAATCACAATCACTTAATATGCCTGTGCTTGATAATTGTGATATCAATGACAGTATGAAGCGAGGTGTTCATACAGAAAATCAACATTTCACTAAGAAATACGTTACTGGTGCTGATACAAGACGTGAAGTAAAAAGTCAGTGCCTGTCATCAAGCATGCCCGTGGTAGATGAAGTTGCTGACAGCCTTATGTCTACTACAAGTACCAGAAATTTAGTAGATACAAGGATAAGTGAAGAGCGTGCAGATGTTGTGATAAACAGTGGTGACACTGGTTCACTACTAGACATGCCTATGCTTGAGGATTGTTACAGTTATGTAGACAATGAGGTGACAGTGGAATTGGATGTGGAATCTGATGTGTCATCGAGAACGGAGATGTGGTCGAACCAAAGAAATTTTAATGAAAATGGAGAAAAAAATAAATTGTTAAAGATGACACAAGAAGCAAATACAGGAAAGAAATGTGCCATTCATATTGAGAAATGTGAAGTTCGTATTGAGAAATGTGCTATAGACACAGCGAACAAAATATTTGTTGTTAGGCCTGAAATGAGTTCAGTGTTATGTAATGCAGAGGTTGAATCTCAGGATAGCAAACAAAAGCAAAGATTATTGTCAAATGCGCATGTATCAGATGGTAGTAAATGTATCAGTGGTAAGCGCAGTTCAGATGTTCACAAAAGTAGTGAACAATACAATAAAAGTGACAGCAATTTGTTAACAATTCACGATGGATCTCAAAACCAACATGAATTAAATGATAAGCTGTGTACATTGGGGACAACTTCAGGTAGCAAAGCAGAAAATGAAAGAGAGAAAACTGGCGTTTTTAAGATTGCAAATTCAACAAAGATCGGTTTACAACGACCATCCACCAGTGACAACGTGCAAAACAATCCACTTTATTCTCTTAAGACAGAATCATTTGGTAGTAGGGTTACTGCTTCGAAGGAGTATTTAGCAATGGCAGGTAATCAATCCATACTACAAAAAAGTAATTCACTTAACTTAAAAGATAGAAGAAGAGAAAGTAGTAGCGATTGTACAGAGTTTTCTTCAACAGATGAAATAATGTGTGTAGACTTAACAGTTAGTTCTACTTCAGATACAGATGCAGGAAGTGACTCAGACGGAACTGCTAATGTACAAAGTAACAGTAACTGTACGAGGAAAGTTTCACAAGATGTTACAAAAAAGATAGTTTCTACAAAACGCAGCAGGGACATTCACGTTACCAAAGGAAATTTAAAGAAATCCTCCAAGCAAATAGAGAAAAAGGTTCGTTTTAGTGGAGTCGAAGAAAGTGTCAAAAACCTGGTAAACATCAAACAGTCTGTGAAATCGTTAGGAGGTAAATGTAATAGGAAACGATCATCATCCACACTCATCAGTAATCTAAAAAATAAAACCGTTTGTCTAGAAAATTCAACACAATGCAGTACTGAAAGCAATGTAATTAAGTCTTCAGATGACGAACTTAACAATATTTTAAATGAATTCAAGTGCCCTTCAATGATAAGCCCTTTACCAAGTGATACACACAAAGCTACTACTTTCTCCGTTGGTCTACCGGAGAGGAAAGTGGAGCGTGAAGAAGCACAACGTACTGAAAACTTAGCACTTAAGTCACCGGCTACATACCAGAGTGAAAATGATTGTGATAATTCTATGAAAAATGTATGTATTTTTAAAATGTATAAAAGTGGAAAACAGAAAAGCTGTAATGATGATTTATTAGACAGTGCCACTGCGAGTACTCACCAGAATGATACCTTTTTAGGTCATAAAATACGTAAACAAACTCAGCCTGCTTCAAATATTACAGTATCGGCTGCTAATGATGTTAAAATAGACATAGTTAATAACGAACCTTTGTTAAGTGATACACAGAAATCTACTACTTTTTCTGTTGGACTACCAGAGAGAAAAGTGGAGTGTGAAGAAGCACAACGTGAAAGGCTTAAGTCACCAGCTATATACCAGAGTGAAAATGATTGTGAAAGTGATAATTCTATAAAAAAAATATGTGATTTTCAAATGTATAAAAATAGAAAACGGAAAAGCTGTAATGATGTTTTATTAGATAGTTCTGCTGTGAGTATTCACCAGGATGCTACCATTTTAAGTTATAAAATACTTAAACAAATGCAACCTGCTTCAAATATTACAGTATCGGCTGCTAATGATGTTAAAACAGACATAGTTAGTAACGAACCTTTAGCAAGTGATACACAGAAATCTACTACTTTTTCTGTTGGACTACCAGAGAGAAAAGTGGAGCGTGAAGAAGCACAACGTGAAAGGCTTAAGTCACCAGCTATATACCAGAGTGAAAATGATTGTGAAAGTGATAATTCTGTGAAAAAAATATGTGATTTTCAAATGTATAAAAATGGAAAACGGAAAAGCTGTAATGATGATTTATTAGACGGTTCCACTGTGAATACTCACCAGAATGCTACCTTTTTAGCGTATAAAATACCTAAACAAATGAAGTCTGTTTCAAATTTTACAGTATCGGCTGCTAATAATGTTAAAATACACATAGTTAGTAACGAACCTTTAGCAAGTGATACACAGAAATCTACTACTTTTTCTGTTGGACTACCAGAGAGAAAAGTGGAGCGTGAAGAAGCACAATGTGAAAGGCTTAAGTCGCCGGCTATATACCAGAGTGAAAATGATTGTGAAAGTGATAATTCTGTGAAAAATGTATGTGATTTTCAAATATATAAAAATGGAAAACAGAAAAGCTGTAATGATGATTTATTAAACAGTGCCACTGCGAGTACTCACCAGTATAGTACCTTTTTAGGTCATAAAATACGTAAACAAATGCAGGCTGTTTCAAATATTACAGTATCGGCTGCTAATGATGTTAAAATAGACATAGTTAATAATAATGAAAGAAGGGAAGATCTGAAAGCAGCACGAGAAGAGTCAGTTGAAGTTGTGAGTGTACCACCACCACCATATACTGCCCAGAATAAACACATTTTACCTCGGGTAATTGAAAGGTCTGGTACAGGTATTACAAAAAAAAATAACGTGAATATGAATACAAAAAAAAGTGATGTGATCAGGAACAACTTGAAAAGTAATGAAACAAGCAGTGCACTTGAAACGACAATTTTGGATGGAAGACTTGATGAAAAAATTAACGTTTCTTCACAAATATGTAAAGACAGTAGGTTGTACAATACTGCAGATCAGAAGGAATCTATTAGCATGGAAGTTGATATTCAGACCAGCTCCACAGAAACTTGCCAACATAGTCGTGTTCAGTGTTCGTCACAAGTGCGTAACGTACAAGACGCAGAAAGAACAGATGTGCCGAGTATGGGAACAAAAATTGCTAGTCCCGAAAACAGTAAAATTTGTGAAGCAGACGGCGGCTTTGCTTATCCAGATATCAATAAGTGTTTCAGCTTCTATAACAGTTCTGATACTTTTGCTGGAAATACAAATGGCGTGCTATCAGACAGTGAGGACAAGTTTAACGAACTTTTTATCGATGATGGATCGCCTGTATATAAGGAAGAAGAAGCAGAAAACGACTTTGATATCGAAGAATTATCAAAGTTTTTAGTTCCTTGTGATTCAGACGCTTTGACCAAAGCACTTGAGTTTCATCAAAGAGATGTCTGCAAACCAAAGGAAACTGTCATTGAGATTAGACAAAAGAAGGCATCTGCCTCTGCAGAAGGTAAGTTTTTTTTTAATGCTACATAATAATATTACTTATATGTATAACATAGGTAGCCATTAATTTGACGGGTATGTATATATTTTCACTTATTTACATAAACATATGTAACAACATTTTATTCTGTTTTGTTTAATAAAAGTTATCGGTAAGTAAAATACTTAAATATGACAAAAACACACACACTTGGCTAAAGTCCTCTTTTTTTCTTGATATGTGTATTATTTAATATTTACTACTAGTTTTCAATCAAGATATATAGTTTGCCTGTTCTCAACCATCTTAGCTTTTAATGTTCTAATATGGTCTAAGATAGTCTTCTAAGAAGACTAAAAACTAGAATGGTTGAGGATAGACAAATTATTTGATGCCTGGGCATGTTCCCAGAAAGGAAAACAATATATCTTGATTGAAAACTAGTAGTAAATATTAAATTGTGTGTGTGTGTGTGTGTGTGTGTGTGTGTGTGTGTTTAAGTACACATTTTAGATCCTTTTGGGATCTTGATTGTCTTGCTCATGTGATCAATGCTGAATTGTGAATAATTTGTTCATTGTTCACAGTTCTATTATGTGACTAATATAATGCTGAATTCAGCATATTTTGTTGTTAATGGTATTTTGTACCAATACCAAGGGACAAATTGGTGCTACAAAATATTTAGTCTAATGTGGTGTATTAATTAATTTTTTATACACGGATAAATAAATTATTCAACTCATAATGCAGCATTTGAGGGGAAAATTGTATTCAACATATTCATCAAAATTTTAAAAAATATTTAAGGCTCATCAAATTACCTTAACACTTTGAATGCGGGCGTAGTAATATTATGATGGCAGTGGACTTGGGATGTGTGCGGGCGTAGTAATATTATGATGGCAGTGGACTTGGGATTTGTGCGGGCTAGTAATATTACGATGGCAGTGGACTTGGGATTTGTACGGGCGTAGTAATATTACAACGGCCAGTTTGTCTGTGTTTAAACACAATCTGTACTTACTTCTTAATACGAGCATCCGAGGGTGGCTACTTCGATGGCTCAAAACACAATCTGTACTAATATTACTATGATCTGACAAAACTGTTGTCAGCTGTTAGTATTGTAGAACAAATTTTTGTCACTAGATGTCAGCATGGTACAGGGACAAGTTGCTGAAACATCGTAATCAAGGTTGCTGTACACACCCACTGGTACTTGTTTGTTTACAACTCATGTGCTGTTTGGTTAGCTTTGTTGTGTCATTTACGTTTATTTAGGCTACAGAGTTTTGTAGATATTTTTTATTTTGAATTATTATTATGGAATACTTGTCCAAAAAAATTGCAGAATAAGCAGAGCTAAGTGACAGTAGTTAAGAATACACGGATTCTGATCCTGACTTTGCAATCAGTGTTTCTTACGTTTTACATTGTTAATCATAGAAAGTATAAGGAAAATAAGTATGTAATTTATTTTAGAATAACATTAAAATTAAAAATTTTATACACTTTTAAAAACGAGCAGTTTTACAAAAAAGTAGCCCGTTTCACGGTATGGAACTGTTCCTAAGGTGTCCACACTCAAAGTGTTAAGTAATACAGTCATATATTGTACTAATTATATGAAAAAATCAATACTTTGATGTATTTTTTTTTAAAAACACTGTTTAATCATTCATAAATACTTAATACAATTTAATACTAAAAAAATAATTATCCCACACATTTTCCCAGACTTTTCTCTTATGAAAATACTCATAATATTTTTATTATTGATTTTATATATTGCAACTGAAGCTGTTTAGAAAATACAACTTTCATGCAATTTTAACAAAACAAAAAAATTCTGTCAAATATTGTTTATTGATTTTGTAACTAATACTATAGTGATTAAAACAAACTCACTCACTGCTATCAGTAACACGCAAAATAAACACGAAATAATCTCAGAAAACCCGCAAAACTCATGTCAACAAAAAATGCAAAGTGTAAACAAAGTCACGACGCTTGCAAACTGTACAAATTATTTCCTAAAAGATATTTTCTTAAGTCAGTGCTGCAGTCTGATGGCAGAAACACGAACTAAAATGTCAAATAAAACTTCTGCATTCGTTCTGTGGCATAATAGTAAGATGCGAAGCATTTGAAAGCATTGAAAAGTAAGCGATGTAAATGTGCGCAGACTGTCCACTGGTGGCTCAATATTATGCCGTTGGTCCTCAAAATGTTAAAAACCTGTACAGATAAAAACAGTTGCCAAAACAGACTCATTTCATGACAGTCATTACATCCTCATTGTGAAATTGGTTCTGACGAGTACTTGTTGTGTTTTGTATGTTTCTTGCGTGTGTTGAAAGGGTTGAATATTTAATACATTTAAATATTCACTCACTTGCAATGACTGTCACAAGTTCTATTTTGACAAACAGGTCGCTATTTACACACACACATTGTATGGAACACATCAGAGACGTTAAAAACATGCATCCAAATTCCAGTCTAGCCACTCATGTACAAAACACAAAAACGTCATGTGCAAATACACAAATGCTGTACACTGTGAATAAACTAAAAAGTAAAACACACCAGAACAAATCAAAATATTACATACACCAACCCCATCTTATTTTAAACAATCAATCATATTATTTCCAACGAAACACACTGATTGAACCCATCACAACAACAACGCCATACAACAGAGTAGACATCAGACATCAGAACCGGTTTCATACTGGCCATGTGACAGTTGTCATGAAATGCATCTATGTGTGTGTAAGTAAAAAACTGTTTCTTCTACTGTGTCAAGTTACCGTAGTAGTGGTTGTGACACGAGTAGAATTAAGTAATGGCAACAACAGATTATTTAAAAATATTGAATTGTAATATACGAGGTTTGATCAAAAAGTATCAGGATTGATTTTATTTACAATAGTTAAAGATTTGTAAACTTGTCTCCTTCAAAATAGTCCCCGTCCGCAGCCACACACTTCTTCCAGCGCTTTCCCAACCGTTCTAAGCATGTCTTAAAGTCATCTTCTGTAAGAGCCTTAAGTTCTTTCTTCGCATTTTCTTTTATCTCTTCTATATCTTGAAATGCTCTCCCTTTTAATTGATATTTTTATCTTCGGAAAGAGAATAAAGTCACAGGGAACCATATCTGGCGAATGTGGAGGATGCTGAAGCTGTGGAATATTGTGTTTAGCAAGAAAATCCTGAACAGCATGTGATTTGTGGGCGGTGCATTGTCGTGTTGAAGCCACCATTCACAACTCTGATGCAACTGTGACCTTTTTCATCGAATTGCATCCCTCAATCACCTCAAAACAGAAATGTGTAATCCTGGTTTACTGTTTCCCCTGGTGGAGAAAATTCATGATGAACAATCCCCTTGCGATCAAAGAAAACTGTGAGTATCGTCTTGACTTTGCTTCGGCTCTGTTTTGCTTTTTTGGTCTTGGAGAATTTGGTTGGCGTCTTCCACACTGAAGGCTGGGCCTTAGTTTCTGGATCGTATCCATAAACCCATGATTCATCACCCGTTACAATCGATTTAATGAAGTTCTCATCGTTTTTAACACATTCAAGCAGGTATAACTTGAGTGACTGATAACTGGGCATCTTTTTGATCAGCTGTGAGCACTTTAGGTACAAACTTTGCAGAAGCACGTCTCATTCCCAACTCATCAGTAAGAATGGACTGAACTGATCCGAAACTAATATTTAAATCATTTGCTAGCTCACGAATGGTGATTCGGCAGTTTTTCGTACAACAGAGCGCACAAGCTCAACGTTGTGGTCAGTCTTGCTGGTTAAAGGCCTTCCTGAAAGCTCAGCACTTTCACGCCAATCTTTAAAACACTTAAATCACTCATAAACCTGTGTATGACTCATACAATCTTCCCCATAAACTTTTTGTAACTTTTCAAATGTATCTTTACATCTTTCGGCAACTTTTTGACAAATTCTGATACAAATTCTCTGAACAATTTTTTTTGACATGGTAAATGCACCAAATGAGATTAACACACAACACAACTATGGGTGTTTGTAAACAAACTAGATCAGCTGTTATTATAAAACTTATACCGAGTAATTAGTATACTGTAAAGCAAACGTATGTGTCACTTTTTTGGATAATGCAACGATACAGCCATATGCTGCATTGGGCATTGATTTAAATAAATATAAAATTTGTAGAATTATTATAAGGTAGGGGTAAATGGACAGGTCTGAGATTGTAAAAATATTTCATTGTTATACTAGGGGAGAAATTAACCTGTTTCGACAGGCAAGGAATACCTGCTCGATTGTATGTGTGTTACACGTGTATCTTGTGTGTGTTAGTGATGCATGTACAGACAGGAATCTCAGCTACCCTCCCCAAGTAATTACTAAAATAATTACTTTAATTATTTGTGTGAAAACTATTTAGTGTATAAACAAACAAAAGGCACCAAAGTGTGTGTAAATTTTATAGTTATCCCCAGTGCCAAAAATACGCAAATTGCAATAAGACACTCAAATTAATACACTGAGTGCTTAATCAAAGTAGCTATGATTTGTGCTATCTCGATTCCGTGCAAAACATTGCCATGTGCAAAAAATTGCAAATATATGAAGAGGTTCGGGAGTTGAAGTAGTACAGCTTAATTAGTGATTAAAATAATTAAATTTCGCCCCTGTTAAGGGCGTCAACTGAAGCAGTACACGTGAATTAACTGTTTAAAATATCGAAATTTGTATTACCTACCTTTATTGATAATTGACCAAGGTGTCGTCTGGTGTACTTAGCAGAGAAAAACAACAGGTGCATACAATTGACAAATACATGTTTATATGCTCACTTAACACATTTTTATTTCATCTTACTTTGCCATCAAATACTACCATAACTCCCACATCAACAATTTCGTCTTTCTTTTACGTTACATTGAAAATAGATTGTGAAATATACTTAACCCTATTTATTAAACTAGACCATATCTATTGTAAAGCAACCCAGCTTGCTCACTCACTCATTCATTCATTCTTTCTACCCCATTTATTTGGATTTAAAACAAGAAATCTATATTGTGAAATTTGGATAATAGATTCAACGTGATACAATTACATGTGTGAGCGTCATTGTTGACCACGTGCTGCATCCTGCATTTCATCACATTATGTCCCAGAAAAGATTATTGTTTTAATTTTGAAAAAAGTTCACTTGAGCTTAACTCGGTGCGCTGTTAATTTAAACTTTTTACATTGTTTTACACATCTTAAATACACAATTTGCTGGTCGGCCGACCCTAACTTGCTCAAGCAATGTTTTATAGGACTGCGCGGTCAGGAGTTCTAAGTCGACTAACTGATGCTACTCTGAGCGTCACTCCGGCCACATCCGCCACATGTCCACCAGCTTGCGCTCTGATTCGTGGATAAAATCACATGATATGGTCATTAATGAAATTACACTTTCCGCTCTTGGTAGCGAGTCTGGGTATTTTTGTTCTGTCCTGGGGCTCACCACAAAGTTGTGCTTTTTGCCAACGGAAAACGCAATCATCCGCGCACATACTCGCATTCCAATGCCTTAAGAAATAGTGCTTATTGCAGGGCACTGACAAAACGCGCGTCTTGGTGCCCCGACAAAATAAATCAAGGAATGTTAATTGTTCAAAACTGAGTCCCTGTTTGGGTAGACCTTATGTTACATTTATAATTGCAATAAAAAATAAAACCCCTCAAAATTGTCCCTTTACAGAGTGGGGGCTTGCATGTGATCTGCAGGTCTCGACAAGATGATTTCGGAGCCAACAGGTGCAGAATCTCGAGAGGGTATAAATTAAGGGTTCTACTGAAAACCCTTCTCTTCATTTCAAGACACAGTTGCAGTCGGACATGCTGTCCGTCGGCAGAACAGTTTTTATTTTATTACAAGTCTCATTGATGTACGAATAAGACGTTCAGTAATTATGTTGACAATATTTCGGGAAGCGTAAAGTACTGGGACCATTGAAGTTTACAAAGAGTATCTACGGAGAAGCTACAAGAGCGACGAGTGATGCTGGACGTAGGAGATGTTTTTTGATGCCTAACCGATGATTGAGATCCACCTTGCAGCAGATAGCAATTCTCTGAGACAGACCACACACTGCTGGGGAACGACGTTGGACTCTGGACCAGGACCACGCCAAGCCAGGAGTAACGGAAACCCAACTCTGGACAACGCTGGACCCCGTCAATAAGTCGTAAGATCATCAAAACTCGAGGTGACATGCATAATGCATTTATAAATGATTTTTTTAAAGAGCTCATAAAGACTATATAAAAAGACAATAAATTAATACAAAAAAAGTTTATAATTAGAAATAATATATTAGAATCGTAGATAAATGTTTAATCATAAGAATGAGCGATCGCATATAAAGAAATAACATAAAGAAATAGAGTTTAAAGTTGAGATAGTATATTTTTGTTTATCAAAGTAAATAATTGAATTGATTTGATATTTGCATTTGTAGAAAAGAATAATTTAAATTTTGAATATAAAACAAAGGCCAGTCTAAAAGTAATTAATATAATTTTAAATTAAATTTTTAAACATTGGTATAGACTGAGCAAGCTGAGGTCAGATCTGAATTAAAAGAATTCAAATTCAAACATTTTAATTTTATTTGTTTTAGTAAATCAAATTGAATAAATGTCTAGATTAAGATTATTAACATGTCTAGATGTAAGAGTGTTTTAAATGTGTGTAACACTGTATAGTTTAAGAGATAAACACTTAATAATGAGTGATATCTTGATCGAAGATTATTAACGATGTTTTATTATTTATAAGGCTTGATAAAACAATAAATATGAATTTTTAAATACTCCTAAATCTAATACTCGTATTATAGTTACACCTGGTATTGTTATAATTACTTACAACCTGCATATATATTTGTGTTGTCATATAATTTTGTTGCCCGTTAACTTGGGGCTCGACACGCTTACATTTAATAATACGTATCGTAAAATAATGGCGCTCCAAGATTGTGGGGCTCCTCAAACACAAATACATTTAATAGTATGTATCGTTGTAATATATATATATTATAACAGCACCAAATATTGACTATTTGGGGTTATATGTCACCCGCATAATAAAATCATATTTAAATAAATTGTAACAGTCAAAACTCCATTTGAATGTAGAGCGTTGAAAATAATGCTTTGTAAAGCGACGCACACGTGGTCATTATGTAATCAGCTCGCTGTACAAACAAGGGCCACACCCAAACTGTTAATTATTAATATCTTGGAAACTAATAAATTAAGGCGAAATCCAAGATAGCCAAAATGTTTACCGAAATATTAATAATGACGTGTGCAAATTTTACGCAATATAATTAACAAATGAAAGAGATAATTAATTTAATTGAATAACTTCTGTAAAAATAGAGTTACATTAATGAGATTTTAGTATGTTATAAAGATAATAATTTCTGACAGATTGTATATTTTAGATTTCACACAACTTGGTTTGCAACCAAGATATTGCAAAATTAAATAAGCACAGGAAATCCGGACCGACAAATTAGTTCCGCCGGATAATAATATTAAAAAATAGTATTAATTCTCCGTCTGTGGGAATCTAACTTCATTCTCACGGACCAAGGGAATTCAAATTTTATGTAGTAGGGAGAGTGTGTCAGCCAATCAAATCATTTGACGCAAACCCCGACCAGCGTGGTGTTTTCAGGCTGAAACATCACTCTTCTGTCAGTACTCACGAAGTAAAGACTTAATTCTTCGATCCTCTCGTAACCATAGTGGTGAAGATCAATCAGAAGACTCTACGTGGTCAACACACACGCAAGTACGAACACAGTAATTACAGATCAACTGTACTACTTGTAATTGTGGCGTAAAGGCGAGATACTTTTCATTACATCAACCAAGCTTATTGTGTACTACCAGCTAGTCATAAGCACGCAAGAGATCCACCAGACTTCAAGACCAGACTTCAAGAATACAGCAGAGAGGCCGTCTAAAGCATTGGTGAACAGCTGACGAGCAGAGCTACCACTCAAACGAAGCACACACACACGCTGACGTGCGACGTGCGAATTGACGAGGGACAGAAACCAGTTCCAGCAGAGAGCCGCAGACTTTAAAATATTCACAAACAACAAGGAAGCAGAGTGTTGCCGAATTTTGAACTCAACGACCGAATCCAGCAGCTCTAAGCAGATTACTTTCTCTAGCGAAAGGATTGGAATCGACGGGGGACAATCGGAACGACATCCTCTTCAATAACAGGAAAGCAAAATCCACTTATTTATTTTTCAACATCAAATTTTCTATCTTTTCAATTAAAACATTGTAATTCAAATAATTCAGGTGCCATACAAAAATCAAAGACTCTAGTAATTAAGAATAAATTCATTGTGATAATCTGTATAGCAGTCTAAGTCATTAGTAAGCTATAGTTAAGAAATAGAAGTAGTATAAAAGCGCTATACAAATCTTAACTAACAAACTAATTAGTAGTTCATACTGCAGTATAAAAGAAGTCAAATCACTAGAAATGAAATAACGTGAACTAGACTGTCGCGTCTAATTTATTTTTGAAAATTATTCTAATTAATTTCAGAGTTTTACATTTTGTTTCATTAACATTTAAATTCAATTTAATTAAAGAAAATTTAATTAAATCAAATCAATTAATTAATTAAAATTTAAATTACAAGTAACTCGCCAAATAACGAGTTTAGTTTCTTTTCAATTATTAACCAATCGAAAAACATTGGTCAACATTGATTCATTGTTTAGACTGTAAGAAATTGATAATATAATAACCATTTTATTCTTGTGTGTTGTTGGAGTAATAAACAATGTTTTATTACCCCATATTACAGTGTTTTATTGTTGTACGATAAAGCCTACCAGTCTCACAAAACTCACCCCCTTTAAAGTAACTTATTTTGTGTGTTGTTGCAATAAACTTGAGATTACTAGCTTGCGAACTTCAAATCCAAAATCCACACGCCCTAGTCGGAAGAATCCGCAAGATCGGACAGCAGGTAGGTACTCATACACAACACGACACAACAACAACGCATATAAGTAGAGTTACAATATATATATATATATATATATATATATATAATTATGATAAATAAATAATGAAAGTTATTATAAAAGGCAACGATTACATTGTCAAAAACTAATTAATGCACCTAAATTGTGGTGCAGGTAAACTTGTTGAGTAAGGAATGATCACATAGTAGTACGTTTTTCATAATGTGATAGTAGCAGTGATACTGAAATTTCAGTAATACATACAGCTAGAATGTAGATTAGAGGAAGCTAACAACAGTTTTTCATAGTTTTAAAATTACTGGCTAAAGAAAAGTGGGTGGGGTCATATTAATCCACTGATTGAGGGTTAATATGAGTACAAATAATGAAGATAGTTTTTTTAATCTCTTCTGTTTTTTTAGCGAGGAGAAGTGTAAAACAAGTCGAGAGAGAATTACTAAAGTTAATCAGTTCCCAGCAAGCTGAACTGAGTAATTTCCTGTCTGTGGTAAACTCTATAAAAGATCATGGGAAAGAGGCAGTTGCTGAGTAAGTATCTGTGTATGTTTCTGTGGAAACAGTAACAAACGAATGACCCAGTTTTATAACAAAATAGTGAGTACACTGGAACCTCAATTATTCGTCACCCACTCACACTTATTTTACTTCCATGTTCTATAAGGAAATGGAAGTATGGTGATGGCAAAAAAAATCGTGGTCTAGATTATTGCAGATTCTGATTGTAATACCCTCAAAACATGAAAAAAAGTCATTTTTCGAAAAGTGTCTGTGTGTGTCTGTCTGTAGATTTTTTTTCTATGGCAAACGATAACAGCCGCAAATTCAAACAGAATCAAATAATGTTTCTCATACAGCCCTGAATTGAAGAGTTCTCAAGGCCTATTATTTTTGGTGAAGATCGGTTAAGGGAAAGTGGTAGTTTACCTGCAACGTTTTATGTTTTAACAAGGGTATTTTCTATGGCAAATGATAACAACCGCAAATTTAAACATAATCAAATAATTTTTTGCATGCAACTCTGAATTGTAGCGTTCTCAGGACTTATTGTTTTTGGTGAAGATCGGTTAAGGGAAAGGGGTAGTTTACCTGCAACGTTTTTTTGTTTTAACAAGGGTATTTTCTATGGCAAACGATAACAGCCGCAAATTCAAACAGAATCAAATAATGTTGTGCATACCTTCCTGAGCTATAGATGACTCAAGGCCTGTTGATTTTGGTGAAGATCGGTTAAGGGAAAGGGGTAGCTTACCTGCAACATTTTATGTTTTAACAATGGTAATTTTTTCTATGACGAACGATAACTACCGCACATTCAAACAGAATGAAATATTTTTTTGCATACATTCCTCAATTGTAAAAGACTGAAGGCCTGTTGATTTTGGAGAAGATCGGTTAAGGGAAAGGGGTAGTTTACCGACCACATTTTGTTTTAACAAGAGTAATTGTTTCTATGACGAATGATAACTGCCGCACATTCAAACAGAATGAAATATTTTTTTGCATACATTCCTCAATTGTAAAAGACTGAAGGCCTGTTGATTTTGTTGTAGATCTGTTAAGGGAAAGGGGTAGCTTACCTGCAACATTTTATGTTGTAACAAGAGAACAGTTTACATGACGAATGATAACTGCCGTAAATTCAAACAGAATCAAATAATTTTTTACATATATGCCGGAGTTGTAGAGGACTCAAGGCCTATTGATTTTGGTGAAGATCGGTTACGGGGAAAGGGTTGTTTACCTGAAACATATTGTGTTGTCATAAGAGTAAAGTATTTAATTTTGATAAATAAAGTATCCTGATAAGAAGATCATAATAATCCACTGTAGAAACGTAGATGAAATATCTATAAATGAAGAGGCTAGTTGGACAGGGTGGGGTAATTTTCTATAAATGAAAATGATAGTTGAAGGGGGTGGGGATAATTTTTATTTGTCATGTGTACTACATTATCGGCAACAAAGAAGTAGTTTGTTGTTAAAATTCCTTCCAGGGTAGTTTAGGCTTGATCCAATGTTTTCTACAAAACCAGACGTTTCGGCAGTGGTATCGACTGCCATCGTCAGTAAAAATTGAGTGCACTACCGTGAGGTGGTATACGTTAGTGATCACAGTACTGTGATTAAGGCTGGAGAAAGACGTTAGTTTCTATGGAAATAGTTCATATAGAAAAGTATTTTAAATATAAATCTTAGAACATGGAAGTCATGTATGGTTCTCCATACCGATATTTTCTTTTTACTTCCACGTTCCATAAAGAAATTTAAGTATAGTGATAGTGACAAAAATCTTGTTCGAAGTAAGGGCTGATTCTGATTGTACTACCCTCAAAACATGAAGAAAAGTCATTTTCCGAAAAGTGTTTGTGTGTCTGTCTTTGTGTAGAATGTTTCCTACGGCGAACGATATCTGCCGCAAATTCAAACAGAATCAAATAATTTTTTGCATATATACCTGAGTTGTAGAGGACTCAAGGCCTATTGGTTTCGGTGAAGATCAGTTAAGGGGAAGGGGTAGTTTACCTGCAACGTTTATGTTTTAACAAGAGTAAATGACTTCATTTTGATAAATAAAGTATTGTGAAAGGAAGGTCGTAATAATCTACTGTAGAAAGGTAGATGAAATATCTATAAATGAAAAGGGTAGTTGAAGGGTGAGGGGTAATTTTCTAAAAATGAAAATGATAGTTGAAGGGGGAGGGGATAATTTTTTTATATGTGTACTACATTATCGGCAACAAAGAAGTAGTTTGTTATTAAAATTCCTTCCCTGGCTGTTTGGCCATGGTCCAGTGTTTTCTGGTAAACCAGACATTTCAGGATACCTTCTTTAAAATACCTTCTTTTCAGGATACTTTATTTATCAAAATTAAGTACTTTACTCTTGTTAAAACATAAAACGTTGCAGGTAAACTATCTCTTCCCCTTAAGCAGTCTTCACCAAAATCAATAGGCCTTGAGTCCTCTACAACACGGGCACATGGAATATAGGTAATATCAAGGGAAAGTATTTGTTTGTAACTATGTCATGAATAGCGGGACATGGGTCCCAAAGCGGTATGTAGCTTTTGACAAGCAGGTAGCACAAACCAGTTGAGGGTTCTGTTTGTAAACAAACTGTGGGCCCAGTGACAATGTAAACAGCTGATGGATGTAAAGGGTAGAGAATGGAGTAATAAAAGAAATTACTAAATGTACCGTAGTATATGTAATTAAAATTGACTTGTAGATATATATATATTACACAATATGAATGTAATAGGTGTAAGAATTAAAAAAAAAAAAACATTGTAAAGGGGTTAAATAAATGTAATAAGATCCATTTGAAGGACGCAGCAATAGAATCCTCATCAATTTTCTACCAAAAATCTTATACGATTCTATTGGGGGACAAATATAATGTTAAAATTGATTGCCACTCAATTTTACTCAGATTTTATACAGAATAATGATTAGTAATTGTTTATTAGACTAAGACATGCAAGTAACGTTGAGTTCAAGTACTGTTAGCAGCAAGCTTAGCTGTGTTCTTCGAAAGAACACACCCTTGTCGAGGCGACTCTGACGGGTAGAAAACATACAGCAAGTCACGTACAGGGTGAAGAATCATAAAAATGTAGTGTACTAAAAAAAGCAATAAAGTTTAAAGGAAAGCGAGAGAAAGCTGAGTGTTCAGACAGTACAATCCGTTAGAAATAGAGTGAGAGGTTAGAGCGAGCAAGCATAAGATAGCGTCTCTCCCCACTTGTTTGTATAAGTTTGGAATGCGCTGTTTTTTGGCGAATGAAAGAAAGCATCATTTTTTTAGCGGGTGAAATTAGCTAGTTGCGTTGGAGGAAATCAAATATCGCGGTACTTGAAACCAATGGGAACGCGATTCGTAAATATTGAGTGTGGGTAAGGATTGTGTGTATAAAAAATGTAGTTTGGAAATTTGTCGGGAGTCTACGGAGAACATCACAGCTATCAGACTTGTCACCATGTATTAAGTCGACGAAGATTTTTTTTATTTATAACTAAACTTGCGATAGTTAGTATGAGTACAATAGTCGTGTCATGCATTAATAGTATTAAAACCGTTATTGCAGTGGAAAAAATATACTAAAATGAAAGTAATCATTGTGATAAATATACTGTAACTTGGCGATAAACTATCGAACTCCACATCAAAGATAATCTGACATGTAAATCGGGAGGTTACGAAGCGTTGAAGTGTATTCGGTATGAATTACTGATATTGTGAGCACTCAGCTTAATAACATATTTACTAAGGTGTCAGGATAAATAGTAGTTATACACTAATTACATTCTAAATCAGTACGTAGATGTGAGCTGTGTAGTGAAAGTGAAACCTAGGTAATTAAAGTGTTAGTGTCAACGAGTGTCGACAACAGGATCGTCCGAATCGCCGACGAACGCAAAGCTCCAGGATCGCAGACTCCAAGGGAAGGAATCACCAATACAAACGGAATTCAACAAACAAACAAATTTGAACATTAAAACTCATAATAATTAATGTATCTTTTGTTAAATCTATTACTATTGGCAATTCAATCTGTCTTAAGAACCTACTTTCAAATGAGAATTGATGAGAAGCTATAATTTCAATATTGTGAATCATTTTAAGATTGTATGTGAATTTGTAATGTGTTAGTGAAGAGTTTATTAAATTTAGGATTCATTTAATTCAAATTGTGTTAATAATAATTTGGATACCCTAAGATAATTTTAAGAGTCGCCATCAAAGCAAGAGTTGAGAGCTTAGTATTAGTGAATTACACCTATCTTTTTCTAGCTCTAAGCTGCGAGGGTGGTAATTTCCTTATGGAACATGGAAGTAAAAAATTAATTACTTTAACACCTTCATTCTTTATATTAATAGACTAACATCAATTATGAACAGCTGTAGTGGTGGGAATAATAATGAGTGTGTGCTCTTGTCTTAACTCTTATTCACTTATCCATACCTCCGTTAGTGTTCGAAGGTCCAAAGCTATAGCACGAAACATGAATAAAGGTTTGTGCCTAAATTTTGAATGCCTGAAAGAGTGAAATGTGCGAAAGTAGAGGACCTCTTGTATTAAATTTGCACCTTCCAGTTGTAGTACACAACACTACATTTTGTAGGAAACACGTAGATTTATACTAGAATAACTTACAGAAATTGTTCCCTGATAATTCACCAGCACACACATGATTCCTTATTCATTAATTTTAAGCAAAAAGACATCATAAATGTTTGGAACCACTGTATTCACCAGATATGTTATCCCGATTTGATCTTTTCATCTTCTGAAGAATAAGATGCATGGCAGTATGTTTTAAAAAAAAATACTGAATGAAAACTACTAGTGAGCTCAAGATAAACAACAAAAAAGTGCATTCCATAAATGTTTTGAATACTAAAAAAATTATTTATATAATTTGGTGTGTCATATCCAATGGAAATCACTTTAGAGGAATGTATGACCATGATATACTTTCATATATATTTTATAGAGATAAATTGTATATAATTTTTTAAATAAACAAAAACTGCATGAACTTTTATTTATGTTTTTTACCTTAAACCTTGTATGTATTTACAACTTGTATACTAAAAAGTTCTTGTGTTCATTGACTAAAAAAAAAATCTTCTTACTTAATACTCACTAATTGTTTTCAGTATAAACTTTGTATGAGTTCATTGAGGCATAAATATTTGTAATGAATTGTATGATGTTTCAGTGGTATAGCGTTGACATTACTGAATGATCCTGAAAAAACATTGACAGAATATCCCAATTGTAAGGAACGTATGGGCAATTTACGATCGTTACCTCCTATAGTGTCACGGACAGTACAGTCACTGTCGTGTGTTGTGAATTTGCTGCTCAGCAATGCAGTATTTGAAGATGATTTCTGTACACTTATATATGTGAAAATAAAACATTTGTTATTCAGTAAAAAATATGAGGTAAGAATATTAAATATCGTATGATATATATATATATTTCAATCACTTTCTGCTACAGTCCGTTTCTTGATGTATATAATACTATAATACTTATAACTAATTTACCTCAAGATATATTTTTTCCCTTTAGGAACATGTTTCGGGAGATCCTGTTCTCCCATCTTCAGCCTTCGCCATCTTGCTTCTGGTGCAGTATTTGTGTGTTGGCTTCTGGATGTTATTAAGGTGGTTTGTTGGTCTTTGGTCCTTCAATGTTGCATTATTGTGTGTGGTTGTGGTATCTGTTTTTGTATTTTGTGTATTTTCGATGTTGAGTGCTTTGAATATTGTGTCATGTTTTGTATTGATTTGTATTTGTTCTGGTATTAGTTTGTTTTCTGTTTTATATTTGTATATTACACATATATACAAATATACCACATAAAGGCACAAATATACAAACATTAAACACAAAACAAATTAATACCAGAACAAATACAAATCAATACAAAACATGACACAATATTCAAAGCACTCAACATCGAAAATACACAAAATACAAAAACAGATACCACAACCACACACAATAATGCAACATTGAAGGACCAAAGACCAACAAACCACCTTAATAACATCCAGAAGCCAACACACAAATACTGCACCAGAAGCAAGATGGCGAAGGCTGAAGATGGGAGAACAGGATCTCCCGAAACATGTTCCTAAAGGAAAAAAATATATCTTGAGGTAAATTAGTTATAAGTATTATAGTTATATATATATATTGTAGAAACAGCAATAGTTTAGTATGGGTGGTGAAGAATATTTCTATTACCAGTAATAGTGAATGGTGTGTGTGTTAGCCTGTAGAGGACTAATACAGTGAATCCAGTGTTTCAATAATGCAATTTCTATCCTTCTCGGCATCTCCAGTCGTATGGTCCTCAGGCATGAGGAGTGTACAGTTCACATAAACTGTGAAGATGATGGGGCATACATCCCTTTCAGTACCTCAGAAACAATATAAAACATTCACACATAAAAATAGCAGACAATACGTATGTTACTTGCAGTTGCTGAATTTGGGTATTGCATGCAGTTTTGCTCATTTCCAGTAGCGTGGAGTCCATGTAACCGCTGTTTGCCGGTGGTAACAGTACTGTAAATAAGAAAATAATATTCATTTTATCACAGAGTAAATACTTTAGTTATTGAATAATTTAAAATCCGAACAGTATTAGTAGGGAAACTTGAAGAAAAGCGTACCATTGCTTTCGAACTGCTAGGCACTTGCACTGGCTTGTGTTGCCGGCTCAGACATTGGCAATGTTTTACTGCGTGCGGTCATTGACCTTGTAGTAGTTGTACAAACTGCAGAGAGGGGGGACACATTCGTCCATCCGATGTGTTGCCGCTGTATAAACTGGCAAAACGTTCAGTTAGCAGCTATGTTCGTTTCGGAACCAGGTGCAGCAGTTACTACCTACCTATTTGTGTTTTGTTTGTTTAGTTTGTGTTTCTCTGTTTGTCTTTATTATTTTAATTCCATTATTTGTGTTCGATTTATTGTGTGTAAGTATAATGGGAGTCGGATCCTGTTGAAGCAGGACCCTCTTCTTCTTCCAGCGAATGATAGAAAATACTCTAAAAAAATATTTTGGCTCTAAGAAGAATGTTTTGTTACCCTCCACTTTTTTAAAACTTATTTTTTATTGATACTTTACCTTTGATTACCATATTTATGGTATATGCCATACTTGTTTCAGTGCCATCTTGTAGTACCAACTTAATAATTTTAAATTGACCTAAGTGTTCCAGGATTCTGGTTAAGTGATCATCAAAGACAGGACGGTTGCTCGAAATAACTAACTCAAACAATGTATGGTAGATAAACTTGTTTTTTACTGACATTAAAAATTTAAAATTGACACAAAACAAAACAAAATGGATTCACTCTTACATAGATTAACAAAATGGTGGCGACGTGTTTCCGCTGTATTCCAACTACGTCAATTTCAATTATTCATGCGCTAGCTTCATTATTGAATTTATGAACAAGTGTATTCTTAATAAACTGCAGTTATTATGTATTCAAATTGATAAGTGCTTACTCTAGAACATAAACCAATGCCTCATGGCTTTGCTTGTATGTGCCGGCACGATTTCACACACACACACAAACACACACACACACACACACACACACTCTCTCTCTCTCTCTCTCTCTCTCTCTCTCTCTCTCTCTCTCTCTCTCTCTCTCTCTCTCTCTCTCTCTCTCTCTCTCTCTCTCTCTCTCTCTCCCCCCCCCCAATACAGCAATTTACTGGTACATTTTTAATTTAGAATTGTTTGAGCTCAAATTTAATAAAAAGGTTGATATAAATTTCGACTTTCCTGAATTTGCGATGTAGCTGTTTCTCTTCAGGCGCTCTCCATTGCCAGCAGTTGTGCACCGGGTTTTACTGTTCTATGTCCGTTCTTCTGACTGCACTGAATTTACCTCTTTACTCTACATTTTATGCTAGTTGTTCACTGATTCTAATTAGTTACATGTTGGATTACATTGTTATACTTTAAAACACTTCTGGGCTGACAATAAATTGCCAGCGAATTTTACAGCGTCTTGCTGCACTGAGTGTATATTGCAGACTGGGCTGACATGTCGTAAATTCGACAGGTGGAGGGGATTAATGTTTGTCTGACGCAGATGACTGCATTGTTTCACGTCACCGTGGTTATGTGTGTCATATGTATTATGACGTTTTCTTATTGTTCGACGCCTGCTTTGTCCAAATATGTGTTGAAAGTCACGTCCGCACATGACCTTGGTGTCAAGCTACTCTGGCGAACTGCGTTGTATGTAAAATATTGGGAAAAGTTAACCTAACCATTTTTAACACATGAAAACACAATAAAATTATTTCTCCTGTACCAATAAATCCTTATACGGTCCTATGTACCATCACAAAACCCCCTCAATGAGAGGTTTTATGTCGAAACATAAAAACTCTCATTGACTCATTTACACTTTCTAAAGGGATCAGCCCAGATATGTAGCCACAACCCCCTGTAGAGTTCATACAAAAAAATATCAATCACTTACCCTTGGTCCAATGATCATGACAGTACCTGCATGACCTTACTGGACTTCTCATGTGAGATCCCAACACCGCAAGGCCATTTAGCACTTGACGTTCCTGCTCTGACACGCTGGCCAGCTCAGGACCGCCGTCACAGCATCACTAAACTCTGAAACATCAAATACAAAAGTTTAAATAGTGGCCTTGTATAATCCCATATCCACAACTGATATGTCTCCCCTTAGCTGCATTGGTTTATGTTATGAGGCATTGGTTTTCTTAATTCCTAAGTTCAAATAACAAACAAACAAACAAGATTTATGACAAGGTCTTTCTCCTTAGGTTTTCCTACATTTACCAACTTTCTGACTCCAGTCAATACTACTTCATTCTTTTCACCACAAGAAAAAATATATTCCTATACTAAGATCATAACACGCAAAATAATTCCTTACGATTTCAAAAAACAACAACAACTTATCTATATCCCTAATACATGGAATTCGAAACACAACTTTACTATGGCAAACAATCTAACTAGTATTGCTTCATTGATCAGTTACCCTGATTTTAATATTTCTTTACAACAGAATCCGAACTTATTTTT
This sequence comes from Magicicada septendecula, assembly GCA_034769895.1. NCBI lineage: Eukaryota > Metazoa > Arthropoda > Insecta > Hemiptera > Cicadidae > Magicicada > Magicicada septendecula. The sequence goes on from CM068375.1 coordinate 408,038,260, forward strand.
ATTCCACCATTATCGACATCATATATTTAATGCTTAATATATGTTACCGTTGCTACCCCTGTAGCAACCTCCTAGCCACACACTCTATTACCATATTTATATTAAATTATTTACTTTTCTTTCCTATTACATACACAGTTTACACAAGAATACATATAATACACAACACAATGTAATACACAAATACATTTACATTAACACACAAAAATATACAATTCAACTTATTATTTTATCATTGACCATTAATCGGTTCATAAAACAATCCATTTTAAAACCACACTGTCCACATAGTTAAATGTTCATAACACAATAAAACAATTTATCCCCCATCATCATACAACAGTCGAATCTTATATCTATACAAATCATTTATCATTGAATCCATTATATTAATATCATCAATGTAATACTTATTTCTTTTCTCATATTCTTCCACAAAACTATTGTAATGAATAGGGTTACTCCATATCATTATATCATACACCGTGTCATCATATAGTATAGTCCTGTCGCCCTTAGTATAATTTGTCATAATCAGGTAAGTTATATTATCATCTTTAATAACCTCATCTCCTACTACCTCAGTTTCAATGCAAGGTAAAATTTCAATATAATTGTACACCCTCTCTACACCTAACCTTTCCACAAATTCTCTATAATTCCTATTCACCTTAAAAATCTCTATCTCTCTCTTTCTCTCTCTCTCTCTCTCTCAAAATATCTCTCACAGTAACACCAAGTTACACACTTTCTCTCTCTCTCTCTCTCTCAATATATGCAGGGTACTGTAACTCATAATTACTGCACCACCTATCAGGTGCACAAAAAGTCCAGGGACGGCTATTTGCAGACCTTTTGTCTTCCAAATACGCGCATGAAGCCTCTCCTTCACCCCCGACTACAACATTACGGGAAAAATTTACCCCCTGCAACCCCTCTACCTGTATATTCTTTCTCCACTTTCTCTCTCCCTCATCAACACATACTACCATTCCAACATTATATTCTACTGTCTCTAAAATTTCATTATCACTATCAATATTCACACCATTATTTTCTAACACCATATTTTTACTTCTGTTATCATAATTCTCACCACTACTTACCTTATCGTCTGTATTTTCATTTAATTTATTTGTTTCTCTACTATTCTCTACCCCCATTTTACTCTCGTAATTTTCGTCTACTTTATTCTTTTGTCTATCAAACATCTCATTAACTAATGCTACTATTTTCTCCCGTTTTATTGAAACGTGCATGCATTTCATCAATGCGTTTATTAAAGTTAACATTTCGTTTTTTGATTTCGTTTTTTTACTTCTTCAAATTTTGCATTTTGTTTTTCATATTTATCATCTAGGTTGTCACATTTCTTATCTATTTTTAACAGTAATTGCATCATTTTCATTAGTTCGCTATCTTCAGCCTTTTTAATCGTGACTGGCGTTGAGTGAACTCCTTCACTCATGATTTGTGATTCAGTTACGCTTATTTGGCTTTCATTTATACTGTCAGTGATGCTGACATTTTCATTATTTTCTGCCATTTTGAGAAAAGAAAAAAAAATTTTGTTTCTTTCAAACTGTTATTCTATGTATATTTACCCTAACAACAACATAACCTAACAATCACGGTATAACTTATTATCTACGTACCAGGTATATCTTACGTGTCAATTCCTTTTTTCCAACAACCGTTCGTCTATGACTCCGGCTTATTTGTATAAAATCTCTATTTATATCAAGTCCCAGTTCGGGCCGTCATTTGTTACTCTCCACTTTTTATAAAACTTTATTTATTTTTTGACACTTTACCTTTGATTACCATATTTATGGTATATGGCATACTTGTTTCAGTGCCATCTTGTAGTACCAACTTAATAATTTTAAATTGACCTAAGTGTTCCAGGATTCTGGTTAAGTGATCATCAAAGACAGGACGGTTGCTCGAAATAACTAACTCAAACAATGTATGGTAGATAAACTTGTTTTTTACTGACATTAAAAATTTAAAATTGACACAAAACAAAACAAAATGGATTCACTCTTACATAGATTAACAAAATGGTGGCGACGTGTTTCCGCTATATTCCAACTATGTCAATTTCAATTATTCATGCGCTAGCTTCATTATTGAATTTATGAACAAGTGTATTCTTAATAAACTGCAGTTATTATGTATTCAAATTGATAAGTGCTTACTTTAGAACATAAACCAATGCCTCATGGCTTTGGTTGTATGTGCCGGCACGATTTCACACACACACACACACACACACACACACACACACACACACACACACACACACACACACACACACACACACACACACACACACACACACACACACACACACACACACACACACACACACACACACACACACACACACACACACACACACACACACACACACACACACACACACACACACACACACACACACACACACACACACACACTCTCTCTCTCTCTCTCTCTCTCTCTCTCTCTCTCTCTCTCTCTCTCTCTCTCTCTCCCCCCCCCCCCAATACAGCAATTTACTGGTACATTTTTAATTTAGAATTGTTTGAGCTCAAATTTAATAAAAAGGTTGATATAAATTTCGACTTTCCTGAATTTGCGATGTAGCTGTTTCTCTTCAGGCGCTCTCCATTGCCAGCAGTTGTGCACCGGGTTTTACTGTTCTATGTCCGTTCTTCTGACTGCACTGAATTTACCTCTTTACTCTACATTTTATGCTAGTTGTTCACTGATTCTAATTAGTTACATGTTGGATTACATTGTTATACTTTAAAACACTTCTGGGCTGACAATAAATTGCCAGCGAATTTTACAGCGTCTTGCTGCACTGAGTGTATATTGCAGACTGGGCTGACATGTCGTAAATTCGACAGGTGGAGGGGATTAATGTTTGTCTGACGCAGATGACTGCATTGTTTCACGTCACCGTGGTTATGTGTGTCATATGTATTATGACGTTTTCTTATTGTTCGACGCCTGCTTTGTCCAAATATGTGTTGAAAGTCACGTCCGCACATGACCTTGGTGTCAAGCTACTCTGGCGAACTGCGTTGTATGTAAAATATTGGGAAAAGTTAACCTAACCATTTTTAACACATGAAAACACAATAAAATTATTTCTCCTGTACCAATAAATCCTTATACGGTCCTATGTACCATCACAAAACCCCCTCAATGAGAGGTTTTATGTCGAAACATAAAAACTCTCATTGACTCATTTACACTTTCTAAAGGGATCAGCCCAGATATGTAGCCACAACCCCCTGTAGAGTTCATACAAAAAAATATCAATCACTTACCCTTGGTCCAATGATCATGACAGTACCTGCATGACCTTACTGGACTTCTCATGTGAGATCCCAACACCGCAAGGCCATTTAGCACTTGACGTTCCTGCTCTGACACGCTGGCCAGCTCAGGACCGCCGTCACAGCATCACTAAACTCTGAAACATCAAATACAAAAGTTTAAATAGTGGCCTTGTATAATCCCATATCCACAACTGATATGTCTCCCCTTAGCTGCATTGGTTTATGTTATGAGGCATTGGTTTTCTTAATTCCTAAGTTCAAATAACAAACAAACAAACAAGATTTATGACAAGGTCTTTCTCCTTAGGTTTTCCTACATTTACCAACTTTCTGACTCCAGTCAATACTACTTCATTCTTTTCACCACAAGAAAAAATATATTCCTATACTAAGATCATAACACGCAAAATAATTCCTTACGATTTCAAAAAACAACAACAACTTATCTATATCCCTAATACATGGAATTCGAAACACAACTTTACTATGGCAAACAATCTAACTAGTATTGCTTCATTGATCAGTTACCCTGATTTTAATATTTCTTTACAACAGAATCCGAACTTATTTTTATTCCACCATTATCGACATCATATATTTAATGCTTAATATATGTTACCGTTGCTACCCCTGTAGCAACCTCCTAGCCACACACTCTATTACCATATTTATATTAAATTATTTACTTTTCTTTCCTATTACATACACAGTTTACACAAGAATACATATAATACACAACACAATGTAATACACAAATACATTTACATTAACACACAAAAATATACAATTCAACTTATTATTTTATCATTGACCATTAATCGGTTCATAAAACAATCCATTTTAAAACCACACTGTCCACATAGTTAAATGTTCATAACACAATAAAACAATTTATCCCCCATCATCATACAACAGTCGAATCTTATATCTATACAAATCATTTATCATTGAATCCATTATATTAATATCATCAATGTAATACTTATTTCTTTTCTCATATTCTTCCACAAAACTATTGTAATGAATAGGGTTACTCCATATCATTATATCATACACCGTGTCATCATATAGTATAGTCCTGTCGCCCTTAGTATAATTTGTCATAATCAGGTAAGTTATATTATCATCTTTAATAACCTCATCTCCTACTACCTCAGTTTCAATGCAAGGTAAAATTTCAATATAATTGTACACCCTCTCTACACCTAACCTTTCCACAAATTCTCTATAATTCCTATTCACCTTAAAAATCTCTATCTCTCTCTTTCTCTCTCTCTCTCTCTCTCAAAATATCTCTCACAGTAACACCAAGTTACACACTTTCTCTCTCTCTCTCTCTCTCAATATATGCAGGGTACTGTAACTCATAATTACTGCACCACCTATCAGGTGCACAAAAAGTCCAGGGACGGCTATTTGCAGACCTTTTGTCTTCCAAATACGCGCATGAAGCCTCTCCTTCACCCCCGACTACAACATTACGGGAAAAATTTACCCCCTGCAACCCCTCTACCTGTATATTCTTTCTCCACTTTCTCTCTCCCTCATCAACACATACTACCATTCCAACATTATATTCTACTGTCTCTAAAATTTCATTATCACTATCAATATTCACACCATTATTTTCTAACACCATATTTTTACTTCTGTTATCATAATTCTCACCACTACTTACCTTATCGTCTGTATTTTCATTTAATTTATTTGTTTCTCTACTATTCTCTACCCCCATTTTACTCTCGTAATTTTCGTCTACTTTATTCTTTTGTCTATCAAACATCTCATTAACTAATGCTACTATTTTCTCCCGTTTTATTGAAACGTGCATGCATTTCATCAATGCGTTTATTAAAGTTAACATTTCGTTTTTTGATTTCGTTTTTTTACTTCTTCAAATTTTGCATTTTGTTTTTCATATTTATCATCTAGGTTGTCACATTTCTTATCTATTTTTAACAGTAATTGCATCATTTTCATTAGTTCGCTATCTTCAGCCTTTTTAATCGTGACTGGCGTTGAGTGAACTCCTTCACTCATGATTTGTGATTCAGTTACGCTTATTTGGCTTTCATTTATACTGTCAGTGATGCTGACATTTTCATTATTTTCTGCCATTTTGAGAAAAGAAAAAAAAATTTTGTTTCTTTCAAACTGTTATTCTATGTATATTTACCCTAACAACAACATAACCTAACAATCACGGTATAACTTATTATCTACGTACCAGGTATATCTTACGTGTCAATTCCTTTTTTCCAACAACCGTTCGTCTATGACTCCGGCTTATTTGTATAAAATCTCTATTTATATCAAGTCCCAGTTCGGGCCGTCATTTGTTACTCTCCACTTTTTATAAAACTTTATTTATTTTTTGACACTTTACCTTTGATTACCATATTTATGGTATATGGCATACTTGTTTCAGTGCCATCTTGTAGTACCAACTTAATAATTTTAAATTGACCTAAGTGTTCCAGGATTCTGGTTAAGTGATCATCAAAGACAGGACGGTTGCTCGAAATAACTAACTCAAACAATGTATGGTAGATAAACTTGTTTTTTACTGACATTAAAAATTTAAAATTGACACAAAACAAAACAAAATGGATTCACTCTTACATAGATTAACAAAATGGCGGCGACGTGTTTCCGCTATATTCCAACTATGTCAATTTCAATTATTCATGCGCTAGCTTCATTATTGAATTTATGAACAAGTGTATTCTTAATAAACTGCAGTTATTATGTATTCAAATTGATAAGTGCTTACTTTAGAACATAAACCAATGCCTCATGGCTTTGGTTGTATGTGCCGGCACGATTTCACATACACACACACTCTCTCTCTACCCCCAATACAGCAATTTACTGGTACATTTTTAATTTAGAATTCTTTGAGCTCAAATTTAATAAAAAGGGTGATATAAATTTCGACTTTCCTGAATTTGCGATGTAGCTGTTTCTCTTCAGGCGCTCTCCATTGCCAGCAGTTGTTCGCCGGGTTTTGCTGTTCTATGTCTGTTCTTCTGACTGCACTGAATTTACTCTTTACTCTACATTTTATGCTAGTTGTTCACTGATTCTAATTAGTTACATGTTGGAACACATTGTTATACTTTAAAACACTTCTGAGCTGACAATAAATTGCCAGCGAATTTTACAGCGTCTTGCTGCACTGAGTGTATATTGCAGACTGGGCCGACATGTTGTCGTAAATTCGACAGGTGGAGGGGATTAATCGTCATTAATCCTCTGTCTGACGCAGATGACGGCATTGTTTCACGTCACCGTGGTTACGTGTGTCGTATGTACTATGACGTTTTCTTATTGTTCGATGCCTGCTTTGTCCAAATATGTGTTGAAAGTCACGTCCGCACATGACCTTGGTGTCAAGCTACTCTGGCGAACTGCGTTGTATGTAAAATATTGGGAAAAGTTAACCTAACCATTTTTAACACATGAAAACACAATAAAATTATTTCTCCTGTACCAATAAATCCTTATACGGTCCTATGTACCGTCACACTTTTGGCCCTAAAAAAAAAAACTTGGTAATATAAAAAATTCCAATTTTTTAGGTTTTAGGCCTATCACAACCGGCAACAAGTGTTATGTACCCACGCTATGCCATTACTCACTTCACACAGTGTGTAAGCCAAAAAAAAAATCACTTTGGAAAGTGGGCAAAATCAAATAAGTGAAGTGGGTCAAAACGGAACTTTATTTCATGGATTAAGGGAATCAAAATACCCACAAGCAGTAGAATAACCTTTTCTTACTTTACTCACTTCAGGAAGTACTCAGTTTACTTGTGAACTCGTAAAGAATTATATTATGCACACCACACAACCACACATATAGGGTCAACCACCATATGAAATCAACCAATAATAAAATAATTTGTTGCTGACATATTTGATTTGATTTTTAATTATACATTTTCTGTTTCTATAAATATATCTGGGAGTAAAAAACGATTTTTTTCACATTTTTATCACTAACACTTTGGCTTCTGGCTGTTATATTAATAAGTAATTGTCTTTTGTATTTAAATTTATTATTACACTTTGTTGGTTCAGGTAGTCGCCATGTGGTTGTTACCAACATAAAATTTTTACCTACGGGTTCCAAGATTCTATAAACGAGCGAAGAAACACTATGGTTGTAGAGAAATAATAGACTTTGACTGCATTAGATAAAACTTGTGTTTATTAATGATCGGAATTTTTCATATTTTATAACAAAATGGAATCATTCTGCTTCTACAAATCCAAGATAGCTGCGGGACATTTTCCCTACATCAGCCTTTATGCATGATACATTTACGCAATATATATTTTGACTTCGACTTACTCTTGTTACATATGGAAATGAATACAAGCAATTACTGCTGTTTTAATAATTCAAATTACTTAGTTATGTAAATCACTTAACGTAAACCAATGCTTTTATGTGATTTATATAGGTACCTACACACCCTCACGCATACCCACACACACGCTATTTGACACAGTACATTTTATGTATTAATTACTGAACTCGAATTAATTAGGGGCAGCATTTTATCTAATTTAGAAAAGGTTTACTTTCCTGTGTTCAGGTGTCGAAAATCGACCCAGGCGTCACTCATGGTTTACACTGTTACTCGGCCGAACTATTAAAATGTTTCTTCTTCCAATTTTGCTCACTGCCTCTATTTATTTATAAAAGACTGTTTAAATATAGTAATATATCAAAATTCACATTTTTACTTGTTTTGCGGGCCCGCACAAATATGTTCCGAAACTTCACAGGTATTGCTCGCGCGAGCATTGAATTTAGACTGGGCAGAATTACAGGCGCTACTTTGTGAAGCAGCTGTTGTTCTTTCAATTCTGATTGGTGTTCAGTTTGTATCCTTGCGCCAGTGGACTGTTTTTGGCCTGTTGACAAAACTGGTGACACACATCGTTATATAATTTGCTGACGCAACGCATCGCCTGATGTCTGGTTGTGTAACGTTGACAGATTTTGTTACATAACGTGTTTACGTTTTCGTGTTCGTCATTGTCCTTGAATAGCCCTTGGCACAGTTGCCGGTTATTAAAACTGTTTATATGAATATTATTAAACAAGTCTGTATTCATAAGGTTAACAGCAGTGCAGCCACGTTGCGATCGTTTCAAAATAACAAATTTACCCAAGTCTATAATTTCTGTCCCTATCACTCAACAAGGGATAAAGTTATTATTATTTATTTATAAAAAAATACAAATTATGTTATTTATTATCAATAAAATATAAACTTCTTTACATTGTCTCAGGTAGGCCCCAAAAATGCCCCGCTACAATACCCCCTCAATGAGATATTTTATGCCGAAGCATAAAAAATCTCATTGACACATTCATACTTGCTAAAGGGATCAGCCAGGATATGTCGCCACAACCCCCTGTACGGTTTCCAAAAAAGAATAATCAACTCACCCTTGGTCCGGTGACTGTGACCGCATCTGCATGACAATACTGGACTTCTCTCTCGAGATCCCAACACCGTAGAGTCAGACAGATACTCAACGCCCCTGCTCTGACGCGCAGGCCAGCTCAGGTCCGCCGCCACAGCATCACCAAACACTGAAACAACAAATCAAAATATTAAATAGTGGCCTTATACAACACCATATCCCCAACTGATCTGTTCCCCCCTAGCGGTGCTGGTTTGCGCTAAGAAGCACTGGTTTTGTTTTTACTCACTTATTACTAACATGTATATATCAGAATACCTAACATAACTTAACATAAGAAAACACAGTACATTAATAACTCCTTTTAAAATAAACAACTTACAATTAAAATGTTACACACTTTACATCATTACATTGCCATATAAAATCAAAAAATTACTTTTAAACTTGATTTACTCTTATTAATTCGTTTCTCAAAATTACAAAAATTATTTATTTTATTTATTTTTTTTTTTTTATTATGGCCATCATTATTCCATTTCATTACTTTGGGTGATTCTACGTTATTCATTATTTCATTATAATTTACTTCATCCATTTGGCATTTATTCATAATCTTACCCCTTTTATTACTCTAATGCTCCCTTACAAAATCTTTAACTAGTATGACACCCCACTATCAAAATTTTACTAACCCTTCTCTACCTCTAACTACTTACTATTTTAACTCCAATCGCCACCTTCTACTCTTATATAAAAAAAAAAATACTCTCTAACCCTTTGTACATAGGATACGTGTTTCCCCCCCCCAAAAACTCAATACCCGTTCTCTGGCCCCTGGATTCTTACCTAAGGCGGCCCCTTCCCACTAAAACTATACCAAATCCCGTCCCAACCCTTATGTTGCGGACTCCCCAAATACACTACCACTACTACAAAATTACCATCCCCAAAAAATCTCAATCTCATAACCTCACTACAACTACATCAAAATAACATCAACAAAATAAACAATATATCGCTCAAAACTCTACATAAAATCTCCAATACTACTGTGTCTCCACTTATACTTCTCAAAATTCTATAACATATACTAACTCAAAACAACATTGCATTATTTTCATCTCTCATTCTCTTTAACTTTTACTTCGAATTGGACAGATCTATGTCCCACAAAATTCAACTTGAACTGATTCAAACATTTTATTCAAACAATTACTATCACCCACTTCTATCTTTTACAACCTATTGAAAATTTTACTTATTACAACTATTTTTCATTTTATTTTAACATCTGTAAACACATTGAAAACATATTATTATATTTTTATAATACTTATTCCTAACATACTAAATGCAAACAACACAATAAGACATAATAACACAATATAAGAAGTAGTTAGTGCATCTATTTTTTAAATTCAAACAAAATTATTGAGTAGCAAATCATCATTATTAATTAAAATATATCAAATTTTTAATACGTTATCCCCTTGGATAACCTCCCAGCCACACACACTATTATAATACATTACATAACATAATACACAAATAGCAATACACCTGGATTATTAGCATACATCAAACAAACAATTCTCTTTTAACTAATTTATATAAAATTTATAAACATTATTATTTAAAATTTTTCATTAACTCTTTTATTTATCAGAATTTATTACAAAATTCCACAAAATAAACCATTTAACATTTATTTATTTATTCATGATTATTAAATTAAAATCTCATCACACAATTTAAATTCATTATAAGATTCAAACACATAACATTCAATCACAATATCTAAAGATCTCAAATTATTTACTTCTATTGATTATTAAAATTAAATATTTAATTGACTATTAAAATAACATATCTCAATTATTATCAACATTCTACAAATCATTAACTATTGTCTTCATAATTATTTTGTTATTTAATTAGAGTGCTAAAACATTAATAATATTATTATTATTAACACAACATTTTCCAAAGCATATACACATTACTTATTTAACATTTCACAATACACACAAATGAATTCAATATTATTTACAAAATATGCTTCAAAACTGTTCAAGTGTATCTCACTTCATGTCCACATCTGCCATGTCAAACAACCATAAAACAAAATGTTTAATTGTCTTTTATTGTCTTACAGTCTACCCTCCATCGTCCCAAATCAACCTTGGTTTTATATAACACTGCTGCTTTTTATTTACAAACAAATGGTTACTTTGTGTGTCATAACCAGAACAACCAAACTCACTCATTTTACCAGAATACTCATTAAACCAGTCTACGTTAGGTATCTTTGTTATGTCTCCGTCATTACATTCAGTCACTATCGGTCTAATTATTTTTATCAAATCATTGTAATCATTATTATTCAAATATATTTCTAAGCCTTCTTTCCATTCATCATACTTTCTATTCAAATTATACAATTCTGTTACATACCATTCTCTATTTACCTCTCTCTCTTCATAACACCACATCACATTCTCACAATTATTCCGGACAGAGGGTACAACATTATACAACATTACTTCATTTAACAATAAGGGTCTCTTGCCCTGAAAAAACAACATTAAATCATCATCATCATTATAAACAATAAGGGGAAAATTTGCCCTCTGTCCCCATTCAATTACTACATTATTTTTCCACTCTCTTTCTATTTCATCAACACTCATTACCATTTCATTATCGCATTCTAAAACTTCATCAGTACTCTCTATAATTACTCCATTATTTTTTAACATCATATTTTCATCATTATTCTTCACCCCCACTATACTCTCAAAATTGTCTACTATTTCGTCATTTTTACATTTTGTCTTACTTAAAACATTGTTATCTAATTTCTCGAACTTCTGTTCTAACCTATTTAAACTGTTTCTTATTATTTCGTTAGTACTTTCTAAATGTTTATTCATTTCTTGTATCTCATGTTTCAACTCTTTATTCTGATTTTTTAATAACTCCTCAAAACTATTCTTTTGAATATCGAACTTTTCTTTCTGTATATTAAATTTAACGTCAGAATCACTTTTTATTTCGTTAATTTGGTTTTTTAATTCTCTGAAATTACTATCTTGTTTTTCTACACTATTGTACATCATATCATACAATCTTGCTAACATAGTATCATTATCAGGTTTCTTATTTTGATTTCCTAAAATAGGGGTTGAATGAATCTCAACTGTCTGTATTATTTTTGACTCCTCAAGACTACTGTCAGTTGTTTGAATTCCGGAGTCGCTACTTATTTGATTTGCTATCTGACTATCAGATAAACTAATATCATTGTTATCTGCCATTTTTCTTAAAAATTTTTTAATATATATTTCTTTATTAAAATCCTATTATATGTAACATATACTTATTGAAAATTATTCTACTCACCCATCTTGAACATAACCTCTTACGTTTAATTTACGTACATACGTAAATACACATTCCAAACAACCATATCATTTCTTCAACAGGTCCACATTTGCATAATTTAATTTATGCAAACGGTCCAGCTGTAAGGGCGCCACTGTTATATTAATAAGTAATTGTCTTTTGTATTTAAATTTATTATTACACTTTGTTGGTTCAGGTAGTCGCCATGTGGTTGTTACCAACATAAAATTTTTACCTACGGGTTCCAAGATTCTATAAACGAGCGAAGAAACACTATGGTTGTAGAGAAATAATAGACTTTGACTGCATTAGATAAAACTTGTGTTTATTAATGATCGGAATTTTTCATATTTTATAACAAAATGGAATCATTCTGCTTCTACAAATCCAAGATAGCTGCGGGACATTTTCCCTACATCAGCCTTTATGCATGATACATTTACGCAATATATATTTTGACTTCGACTTACTCTTGTTACATATGGAAATGAATACAAGCAATTACTGCTGTTTTAATAATTCAAATTACTTAGTTATGTAAATCACTTAACGTAAACCAATGCTTTTATGTGATTTATATAGGTACCTACACACCCTCACGCATACCCACACACACGCTATTTGACACAGTACATTTTATGTATTAATTACTGAACTCGAATTAATTAGGGGCAGCATTTTATCTAATTTAGAAAAGGTTTACTTTCCTGTGTTCAGGTGTCGAAAATCGACCCAGGCGTCACTCATGGTTTACACTGTTACTCGGCCGAACTATTAAAATGTTTCTTCTTCCAATTTTGCTCACTGCCTCTATTTATTTATAAAAGACTGTTTAAATATAGTAATATATCAAAATTCACATTTTTACTTGTTTTGCGGGCCCGCACAAATATGTTCCGAAACTTCACAGGTATTGCTCGCGCGAGCATTGAATTTAGACTGGGCAGAATTACAGGCGCTACTTTGTGAAGCAGCTGTTGTTCTTTCAATTCTGATTGGTGTTCAGTTTGTATCCTTGCGCCAGTGGACTGTTTTTGGCCTGTTGACAAAACTGGTGACACACATCGTTATATAATTTGCTGACGCAACGCATCGCCTGATGTCTGGTTGTGTAACGTTGACAGATTTTGTTACATAACGTGTTTACGTTTTCGTGTTCGTCATTGTCCTTGAATAGCCCTTGGCACAGTTGCCGGTTATTAAAACTGTTTATATGAATATTATTAAACAAGTCTGTATTCATAAGGTTAACAGCAGTGCAGCCACGTTGCGATCGTTTCAAAATAACAAATTTACCCAAGTCTATAATTTCTGTCCCTATCACTCAACAAGGGATAAAGTTATTATTATTTATTTATAAAAAAATACAAATTATGTTATTTATTATCAATAAAATATAAACTTCTTTACATTGTCTCAGGTAGGCCCCAAAAATGCCCCGCTACATGGCGGCCATTTTGTTTAGAAGGATCTGTCATTTATGGCATTTTCAAAGGTTAACGGTAAGTTAAATAACAATTTTATTTATTATGATATCAACTTGAAATAAAAACCATCTTAATCTATATGAAACCATCTACAATTCATGTTATGACCAAAAATTTGTTAGGTTTTAAGGAAGTAACCTAAAACTTGATTAGAAAATCGTGTTTCGATTAGAATAAATTAACGATTTTAAAACAATTTTTTTCATAGAAGGGATGAAAACACACATTAAATAATTTTTTCCCACAAAGATATAATAGACCACTAGATGCTATTAAAATTTGAGATCATTTACATTCATCCTTTAGGTTTTATGAGGCTTCAAATATTGAGATTTGGCTAAAATAGCTGATTTTCAAATTGGTATATCTCAAAAGTGACTGAACAATAAAATTTGAAATTTTCTCAAAATATTCTTCTAGTAACTAGTAATCAAAGTATAAAATTTCATCGTTGTGTTTTAACTACAAATTATATTAAAAAGTTATAATTTTTGAAAAATTTAAATTTACACAGCAGTTAAAAATCTATAGTAAGCAATCTGAAAATGATATTGGCCTACTAAATTTTAATATTAGAATTAGATGTATAAATACCTAAACTGTAAACAAAGACTAAAGTAATATATATATATATATATATATATATAGTATTTAAAATTTATAATTATATTACCTCAAGATGTTCATTTTCTTTATTTGGAACATGTTTCGAGAGTTCCTGTTCTCTCATCTTCAGCCTTCGCGATCTTGTTTCTGGTGAAGTATTTGTGTGTTGGCTGCTGGATGTTATTACGGTAGTTTGTTGGTCTTTGGTCTTTTAAAGTTGTATTATTGTGTGTGTTTGTGGTATATGTTTTTGTGTTTTGTGTATTTTCGATGTTGAGTGCTTTGAATATTGTGTCATGTTTTGTATTGATTTGTATTTGTTCTGGTATTAGTTTGTTTTGTGTTTTATGTTTGTATATTTGTAAATTTTCCCAAATGTTCATTATGGTGCCCTTGTGTGGTATATGTTTTATTAGTGATACATTGGTTATGTTTGGGAATTCTTATCCTGTGTTTATTGCATGTGTGGCTAAATTGGATTTATATATTTCTGTTTTTTTATATGCGTTTAGGTGTTCAAAATAACGTTTTTTCAGCTGTTTTTTTGTTTGTGCTATGTAACATTTATTGCAATCTTGGCATTTAATTTTGTGTATACCGTTAGTTGTTGTATTATCTTTGTTGTGTGAGCTATTTACAATTTGTATTTTATTTTTATTAGTTTTGTATGCTATTTTTATATCTGTGTTTTTAAATATAAAGAAAGAAATATAATATACCAAATAGGTTATGAAAATGGATACAATAAAAATACTGTGAACAAAATAGAAAATAAAATCAAATATAAAATAAAAACTGAACAATTAAGAATCAATCAAAATGAACAACACATAAATAATAACAACAACAAAAAATGGGCCACATTCACATACATAAATAATAAAATGACAAAACTAACAAAACTATTTAAAAAATAGTTTATATTATATATATATATATTTTATTATATATATTATAACGATGAGCTTTTGTTTGTCGTCTTCTGACAAATGTGTACAAGTGTTGTACGTGTGAGTGCGTTCGTCTCGCACTGGGGTCGTTACATCTATTTTTGCACTAACGATGTCCGTAGCGATGTTGTAATTACCAGTACAACGTGGTAGTAACCATACCTGTTTTTAAATAGGGGTGTGTGAATCCCGGGTGGCGCAAAATTGTTTATTAAAACAATTAAACTTATTAACTAATATCCTAATAGGGTGTTCTCAGCGATGACGGCCGGGGCATTCAAATAATTCCCGTTCGTTCAGCCTCCTGAATCGAGTAGGTAGTTGTTCGAATTGCAACGTGAGCCCTGGTCGTCAAATCTAGCTTTCGTTAACAAACACAAGTAATACAATACACTCCCTATGAAATGAAAACAATAGTTACTCTTTGTACTAGTTATTTTAATAGTTGATTTGTAATAATTCAGTTTGACAATTAATATTATTCTGATTGATTAATAATTTGCACCGACATTTTACATGAAACACTTTCTCTCAGGCTGACGAAATTGATTCCGAAACGAGGTATTTACTCCAGCATGGCTGCAGTTTTGGTTAAGTTACAATATACTCGTTCAAAATCGGGATTCTTTTGATTACAAGACAAATAATTCCTATGATTACAATAAAAAGTACATTACCTTACTTTATGTGTACTGAAATAATAAGGTGTGTGGTTATAATATGTTCTGTAGTGTCGTTAAATGTTGTAAAGGTACTCGCCTTTTACCCTTTTAATTAAATAATACACTCATCATAAAATACTCACCGCTGCCAGAATTTTACTTACCGTCATAGTCCCCGTAAGACTTACCTTTTGAAACTGCCTGGGTCGCCAACATGTTTTTTAGTTATACATGTAAACTTTAAACACTCTTGCCCTTATAAAAATCCCGCTATCTAACTAATAAAATTTCAGAAAACCCCCGATTACGTCAGACGAGCTGTCAGCACAGAAAACTAGGAAATGGTTATGGCGTAATAACTAGACTAACACATGTTTATAGAAGAATGAACCTTTTAATTTTTCACCATTTACTCTATCATTGATTATTATGTTTTCTTTATATTTATAATTTTTTACTAATTTTAGTCCAATAATTTTGTATAGACTACTACTACATCTTTCTAGTTGAGCCAGTACTTTTGATAACCCATACACACACTCACTCAATTTACATTTATTTTTAAAACTTCCTATTTAATTAATGAGCTCCTTATTAATTTTAATGTTTTGGCCAAATGAAACTGTCTTTACACTTGTTACCTATTTGCGTAATATCAAAACGTTGTACACGATATTGTCCAGAACTGTTTTCACTAATCACTCTCCACTCCAAACACAGTTTATTATTACCTTACGTCATTTACTCGTCATTTTACTGTTGGTACATTTTATATTACTTGGTAGGCCTACTTTTGTATTTTTCGGCCTACCAAGAACTCGTCCGAGGCTACCGTTTTTGTTCTGGTAACTGTCTGCTGATTGTCTGGCCGCTCAGCCGTGAGTTGCAATGGAACTGGTCTCAGTGCTGCTAAGGCGGTAATGCACAGGTTTTCGTCTGGTCACGTAATCGTGAGACTGCGCTCCCATTGGTGCTGTTAAAAGAGCGCTCTAACGTAGGCGTAAGATTTAGCAATATTTTGCCGCCTGCTGCAATATAAAATTACATTGTAATGTTCCTCTTTAGACGCATTTTTATAAATATTACAATATAAATGTATTTATATTTGTATGTATCAATACTACCTTTGTCAGTAAACTTTAAATACATGAATAATGTTACCTTACCAATATCATTATTTGCCGGGCTCATCTTCTGCTTTTACACACTGCTTTATACCTAAGGGTTCCAGGGTTTCGGGTACAGTAAGATTTCGAAACACAGTGGACGACACAATTGATAACACGGTATTGTTGAGAATAACCATCAAAATTTAATGCTCCAGAATGTATTACAGACACGACCATACGGTCAAAACAATGACGTCATCTAACATGACCAAAACAAAATGGTTGTTATTTTTTATATCTCATTTTACTATCTATACTTCTTTTGTCTGCTAAATTAATATCAGTGCAAATTGTATTGCTGCAGCTTAAAAACATTTATCAATTGAATTCGTTAATACACAAACCAATGCCCTCAGCATTTTGTGGTTATGGCCATAAGTTTACTCGTTCACTCTCACACACACTCATCTTTAACCCAGTACATTCTTTAATTAGTAATTCTGTATTAATGAGCTCATTAAACTATAACAAATGATAAAATGGGACTTCTCTGCTTATCGTTTGGTGTTGTCCATCCGATGCTGTTGGGTGACGCCCATGGTAAGGTCCGGTGTTCGCCTCTAATTCTGCTGAGTCTCACTGGAGAGATATTTACTGATTTTACATTTTAATACTCATACTGCTAAACAAAATGAGCTTTCATTGCTCCACTATTAATGATAGTATTTTGATCTAATTATTTTGAACTATTTGTAGAAAATCGTTCACACAGCGATACATCGCTATGTCTCCTCTGAAGGATGGCGTTGAAATGAGAGCGAGGCAAGTGTAAATTCTTGCTTGTGTGTGTGTCGTTCTTACGTCATCCCGCTTTGTCTTGCTGGACAACGCCTCGTTACACACATTGTACTCAGTGCGTCATTGTTCTTAGCGATGACGGACTAGTGTTATAGCCCAATCACAATGCATATTGTTGTACTTCGTCATAAACACCGCCATGGTATATTTTGATGTTTTCACGTCCACCGGAGACCTTGGTGTCTTACTCTGGCCGAATTTACGTTGTTCCTTTTTTCCAGAGGGACAATGTACCTAACCATTCTGTCTGTTTAATAAATACATAATATAAACATTGAAAATACCCATAATTCCCATAATTCTGGTACTGAGTCAGTCTGTACTGTTACAACATTACTTTTTTCCGTGATTCACGGCTGATGCAAAGTTGGGTGTTATTTCACAACCTGTCTACGCTGCTTCAGTGCGGAGCCGAAACATAGAATGTTTTGTGATAAACACTGGATACTTGGTTGACTAACTCGGGGTTCCAAAAAGGTGAACCATGCCTACATGGAGAATATAAATCTTTTAAACATATCACCTTGGCCCTACAAATCTGTACCGTTACAATACCCCCCCAATAAAAGGTTGAAGGCCGAAGCGTTCAAACTCTTATTGCCTAAAACCTAAGAGGGTCAGCGAGGATATGGCGCCGCAACCCCCCTGAACTCTCTACTAAAATCATGGGTACTTACCCCCCTAGTCCGGTGACTGTGGCAGCACCCATCCGGTCTTACTGGACTTCTCTGTTCGAGATCCCAACACCATAAGCTCGGACAGATACCCGCCACAGTATCGCCTGACTTTATAACATTCAATTAAAATTTAATAAACGGCCTTCCATCACTCCATATCCCACAACTGATTTGTTTCCTCTTAGCTGTACAGGCTCATTCTTTGCAAAGTACTGGTTCTGCTTATACAAAGTACTGGTTTGGTTTAAAAATAATAATATAAACTTACAGTCTACGTACAGTTCAATAATACTCCCCGTGTAATATTACCCATCCAAAATAACATCTTAATTTTACAAGTTATCCTTAACTACGATATATATATATATATATATACGATATATAGAACAAAAAATTCATGACATATGTAATGTTTATATGTAAAATCTATATGAACAGTAATATACACATCTTATTTTCCAAACACTATCTCAGCTTGGACGTTCTTTCAGTTTTTTATTTTAAATAAATATTGTAATCATTATATCTTTTCCTCATTTTATTATTTAATCTCTAATTACATTTGGAATTTGAATCAGAATAAATTTAAATTTATTATTAGAAATCATCTTTTCAATTAATTTAATTACCAAATTAATTTAATTATATTTAATTCCACAAACTCTAAGGTACAGTAGTAATTGCCTCAAAATTTTCATCTTATTTGTTCAAAGCAAGCTATTACTTGCATTACAATAAAAGGCTACCTCCGTTTCAACACATCTTTCCTTTCTTTCGTTTCATAATAAGGTTTACTGCTGGCAATGATTCAGCAGAATATAACATTTTTGTTATTGTCACCAAGCATGACTGTAGACATTAGTCACAACATACAACATACCTGTTTACATAAACAGTTGCCTGCAAGACTTGTTTTATAAGCACTCTCAGTTTCAACATTCATGGTTACGTCATATACTGACACATATGCTTACTTCAACTGTTAATTTCTCTGAGTCTTGTAGTTAACATATTTATCAATTTCTGTTTATTACAATTCAAACCAAAATTAATTTTGCTGCATTAATAAAATTAACCTTTTTAAATTATTTGTTAACTTGACAATTATTTAATAACCTCCACTCAAAACAATTTAGCTGTAATTATATTATTTAAAACATTTTTAATATACACACATCGTACAAAATAGCCTTAAATATTATTATGCTATTTGTTCTTATTACAAACATACGTTACCTATAAGCTATACTGTACATTGCAGCAAAATAATATTAACACAATACATTTATTTACAAATTTTCATCATATCCAATTATTATTTGTCACGCTTCAATACCTGATTCAGCCAAGTCATTACCATATACCAAAGTATTTAAAATGTCCATACACTGCTTTTTTAATTCAACCTCCATCATCGTATAATAATCTTGCCTTTTTATAACATTTCTCATTCTTACTTACCCTCAATTTATTATTATCATTATTATGATAACCCATCAACTCTATTTCTTTCATTATACCCTGCTAACTTATAGGATTATTCCCTATTATTATTTCATAAACCTTGTCAATATTAATTATTTTTGTCCAGTCTCCATCAGTAGTATTAGTTAACATCAGGTAAGTTATTTTATTATTTATAACAGTATTATCAAAATATTCATCTCTCTATTTCACCATGCAAGTCACTTTTTTCACCTTTCTCTATATCTAAAACCTGCACTAACCTTTCATAACCTCTATTAACCTCAAAAATCGCTATTTCTCTCTTTCTCTCATCACAACACCATATCACCTTTTCTCTCTCACTCCATGCAAAGGGCACCATTAAATATTTATTACCTCTACTGGCTTTACCAGTTAAATCACGAAAAATACAGGGACCATCTGAAGACACCTTGTCTTCCATACAAATGCAGGAGGAAACTCTGTCCTCATTAAACACCTGTGAAAACTGTTTCACCGTAAACTTGGGGAACATCTGCCCTTTGCCCATTTAACCTCTCTACACACACACACTTATAACGTCATCAACACTTTCTCTGCTCACAACCTTACACTCTAACACCACGTTTTTAATTTCACCACTGTTACTTACCGTATCATTCTTAGATACCCCATTTTCAGCTATATAATCATTATTCTTATTTAATGTTATTTCATCATTATGATTACTTGTAGTACTACCACTTACCTCAGAATTGTAATTACCATCATTATCTTCACTAGTGAACACTACCTCTCCCACTATTTTGTCACTATTATTTATTAATTCATTATTAGAATTATCGTTATCACTTACCTGTTTTAATTCAACTTCTGTTTTCTCCTTTAATCGGTCTGTCTTTAGTTCCCGCAACCATTCATCCCACTTTTTGTCACTTTCATCAGACCGTTTATTAATCATATCAAACCACTTAACCATCTCTGTTTGTATAAGGTTCAACATATAATCAGATTCACACATATTATCATTAATTACCTCATTATTTGTCACCTGATCGTCTTTATTTTTGTTAACTTGATCTGTCTCTCTACCTTTATTTATCACCACCACACTATCATCATTATCACTAGGCCTATTTACTGCCTTATTTTCTACCACTATTACTTCAACTACCTTACCTTTAACATTTGTCATCTTACTACCAATATCATCACTGTGCTTCTTAATTTCAGCAAATATTCCCTCTTCTTGTTCTTCCATCCATGTTAAATTATCGTCCAACTTCCCCCACTCCTCATCTGTCATTTCACCTACAACCCCTCTAAATTCGCTTTCCCATTCATCCCACGCGAAACCAATATTCTCTAGTACCTCGGTCATATTCAAAATTTATTTATATAACCTCTTTATATATAAATATAAAAAGAAACACTCTTTATTCTATAATTACTCATATAAAATCAAAACACTAACACACTTTGAACATAATGGACCTACCAAAACATAACCTTGAACGTAAATATATACGATTAAAATTTTACAAATACGCCGTTACCAATTCCTATTTTCTGTGCTTTAAAACAGGTCTAGTTCCTATATTTTTTATATACGAACATCCTGGCAGGGTCGTCGCTGTAAAGGTACTCGCCTTTTACCCTTTTAATTAAATAATACACTCATCATAAAATACTCACCGCTGCCAGAATTTTACTTACCGTCATAGTCCCCGTAAAACTTACCTTTTGAAACTGCCTAGGTCGCCAACTTGTTTTTTAGTTATACATGTAAACTTTAAACACTCTTGCCCTTATAAAAATCCCGCTATCTGACTGTAATAAAATTTCAGAAAACCCCCGATTACATCAGACGAGCTGTCAGCACAGAAAACTAGGAAATGGTTATGGCGTAATAACTAGACTAACACATGTGACAGTACAGAATTACCTGTTACCATGATTATGGTATTTAGGAATATTTTTATTGTAAATTTTACTGTGATCATAAAGGTTAACAAGGGCAAGGTTAGTTTTGCACAAGTCCCGATAACTACGCAGATTCACCAGAGGGGAGACAAGCCAAGGTCATGAGAGTACGAGTGGAATTTAACATGTGTAGTGGCGGTATAAGCGAACCAAACGAATAATACGAACTTTTCATTGGTCCACCAAGCCAGATCGTCATAAATCAACAATGACGGTATGAAACAATTACGTATTAAACCGGGCGTTGGCTAAAAGAACAATACATAATGACGTCAGACACAACCACTTTGCATAACAATTGTGTCTGCTTCCGCCCAGTTCATCAAAGACAGTCAACCGAGCATATACACTCGCCATAGTGCAGTGGGCAGATTTTGCCAAAAATGCAGTAATTACTTACCAAAAATGAAATAGTTATGTTCAGAAGTTAATAGTAACAGTATGTAGAGTCAGTGGTTAACAAAAATGAGATTCAAATAAATTCAGTGGACTAAACAACAGTAAAGGTTCGGCCGAACACCTGCCGACCGCCGTGGAAAGTTGCTGAGGAATCTACGCCACATCATAATCAGGAAAGCCCTTACAAATTGTTTTTCAAAATTTTAAAACCTAATATAATGAGCTCAATTCAAGATAATTAAAAAATGTGCGAAATTACAGTATGAGTGTGAACGTTATTGTTGGCCAACTTAAATACTTATCTTGAGGCGTTGGTTTGTGAACCATTGTAAGAATAAGCATTAAAACATAAAGATAAAAAGAGTTGGAAATAATTGCAGTAGCGAGTTAAAAGAATTAATTCAAATCAAGTAAAAAATATATGCATGTAACACTAAACATATGGCCAGGACGGAAATGACGTCGCCGCCATTTTGAATTTTAATTATTATTGCTGACTCTCAGTGTAATAACGTATATCATAAATAATTGAATAAAAGAGAATTCATTAACTTCATGTTATGTAACTGGTCATTTCAATACCTGACAACCTCTGCCTCTTTCTGCTTAACGCAACTCTGGACCAAAAAGCCTAATGCATGCAAATGAGCTGAACACGTGTTATTCCGGATGTGAGATAGATTATGCAAATTACATAATAATTGAGTATCTTACAAGTATTATTATTAATTATGTATGAAAAAGAAAAACCGTAAGTTAACAGATGGCTCCCGAACGGTGACTTTATATAAAAATTAAAATTATATAAATAAGCAGAAAAGCGGAGGTAGACGGGTAGAGAAATAAACATAACAATAGAGGTTATCCATGTAGGTTATGTATGGTATAAAGAGAAGTGTATAACAATTAAGACAAAGTTTAGTACCATCAGTACAACAAAATGGCAGATAATGATGAAAGAAGTAATATTGTTACGACGGTCTACTCGATCGTCGTAGGTACAGTGGAAACAAAATAAGTACAAGACACCAATTAAGTCACTAATCACACCTTTAATTGTTATAGTAAAACAGTTCATAATTAACAACACAGTGTCTACAACAAATCAAATGAAATTGTTCATACGCAATAAAATGTCCACTAATATTAAAACTCAACTGTATTACAATTATACCGTCCGAATATAAAACGCAACACTTCACTAATAACTACTTGAACGTACACCGTAATAACTCGAACCGCTCTGTAAATATATCGCACTAATACTCTCGAACCGCACAGTCAAAAATGTCGCATTGAACTGAAAACTAAGGCCGCGACGCGATGTATTTATAGTTACGCTCACACACCAGAAGCTTCCAAACTGCGTCTTATCTCTCGCGAACTACGTAATTGCTGCGGCCTTGACACAGTCCGAGCGCCCGAGCGAAGGCTGGCAAAGTCGAGAAAATTCTCGCAACATGCGTTTAGTAGCACGTACACCACACGCTTACGTCGAGATCTTTCTGGCACATTCGATAAACGCCTAGATTGTTCTATGCTGTCGTAGCACTGCCCCCTCCTTAAGCCTGTTCGTCCCGAACTGGCAAAGCGTCTCTAAATATGTATTTAGCCAGGCGATCTAGGTGGACGACCTTGAACTTTCGCTGTCCTTCCTGTTGAATCCGATAGACAACATCGTTAATCCTTTTTTTTACAGTGTAGGGTCCTTCCCAGTTAGACTGAAGCTTAGGTGAGCGACCACGACGGCGCTTTGGATTGAACAACCAGACATGATCTCCTTCTTGGAAACCCACACTATTGCTGCGAATGTCATACCGAGTTTTCATTTTATCACTGGCAATCTTGAGCCGTCCTCTTACCAAGCGATTCATTTCTCGCAGTTGGTTTTCTAATTGCGAGGAATAGTTCTTTGGCTCTTGGGACAGAGTCTCAGGTGATCCAAACATCAAGTCCCCAGGAAGACGAATCTCCCGCCCAAACACCAATTTTGCTGGAGTCATGCCGGTTGTGTCATGTACTGATGACCTATACGCCATAAGGAATAGTGGTATACGTTGGTCCCAGTCTGTTTGGTTCTCGTCAACAACTTTCGAAAGATGCTGGTCAAGTGTCCTGTTGAATCTCTCAACCATCCCGTCCGACTGAGGATGCAGAGGCGTTGTCCTGGTCTTTCGAATTCCCAGTAGACGGCATAATTCTTTAAACACTCCTGATTCGAAATTTCTCCCTTGATCCGTATGGATTTCCATAGGGGCTCCATAACGGCAACAGAAGTTGTGAACTAACTGCTTTGCCACAGTGGCAACCTCCTGATTTGGAATTGCGTATGCTTCCACCCACTTAGTAAAGTAGTCACCTACAACCATGATGTACCGGTTTCCATCGTCAGTAACTGGGAATGGTCCAGCAATGTCTATGGCAATTCTCTCTAAAGGTTGTCCAACGTTATACTGTCTCATTTTTCCCCTGCTTCTGGTTTGTGGGCCCTTGCTTGCAGCACATATTTCACACGTCCGAACCCATTCCTCTACGTCGTGGCGAAGATGAAGCCAATAGAATCGCTTCCGTATTTTGTCAAGGGTTTTGTTAACGCCAAGATGGCCTCCAGATGTTCCATCATGCATCTCCTTCAAAACAGACTGCACTTTACTTCGGGGAACTATCAACTGCATGACCACGTCTCGTCCATCTGCACTTTCCCAAGCCCTTTTCAGCAATCCGTTTTCTAAGGTGAGAGATTCCCATTGTGCCCAGTAGCCCTTCAGCACTTCGGAACCATGGCAGATATCTTGCGAATCCGGGCGGCGACCTTCCTCTTTTGCTGTCAAGATCGGTCCAATGTCTTCATCAGTCATCTGTTCTTGTCGACAGTCTTGTTTTGTCCAGCCATCAGCCAGGAAATCTACAGTGATGGCTTGAACATGTTCGCTTGAGTTTTGTTCTTCCTTTCTGTGGCAATGTCGGCAGTCTTCCGGGCACGGTCTTCGTGATAAGCCATCTGCATTACCGTGCAGGCACCCCCGCCGATGTTGTACCTTGAAGTTGTACTCTTGCAGACGTTCGAGCCACCTTGCCAACTGTCCTTCCGGATTTTTAAATCTCAAGAGCCATGCAAGTGCAGCATGGTCGGTACGTAGTGAAAACTCTCTCCCATAGAGGTATTTATGGAAGTGCTCCAAAGCTCTGACAATTGCCAACAACTCTCTTCTTGTAACACAATAATTTCTCTCTGCTTTAGAAAGCGTCTTGCTGTAATACGCTATTACTCGTTCTTCACCGTTCTGCACTTGAGACAAAACTGCTCCTAGACCAGTATTGCTTGCGTCTGTGTCTACGATGTACTTCCCTTCGGAAGCTGGAAAAGCGAGAATTGGCTGTGAACATAATGCAATCTTCAACGTTCTAAATGCTTGTTCACACTCTCTCGACCATTGGAAGTTTCGTTTATTTTCCGTTAGCTCATGTAGTGGTTTAGCAATAGTAGCGAAGCCTTTCACAAAACGTCGGTAATATGAGCATAACCCCAGGAAACTCCGAACTTCGTGTTTATTCTTCGGAAGTGGCCAGTCTCTTACGGTGTATACTTTATTAGGATCCATGCTAACGCCCGCTGCCAAAACCAGATGGCCCAAATACTGTACTTCCTTCTGGAATAGAGAACACTTCTTCGGGCTCAGCTTCAGTTGTGCACCGTGCATTCTAGTTAGAACTTCCTTAAGGTTTTCCAAATGATCTTCGAAAGTCTTCCCGATCACTATGACATCGTCTAAGTAAACAAGGCAAGTTTTCCACGTCAGGCCTCGGAGTATCAGGTCCATCAATCTCTCAAATGTTGCCGGTGCATTACAGAGTCCAAATGGCATGACGTTAAATTGGAATAAGCCACTTGGGGTCGAGAAAGCGGTCTTTTCCGTGTCTTCTTGATGAAGACCCACTTGCCAATATCCACTCTTCAGGTCCAATGTGGAAAACCACTGTGCTCCGGACAACGTGTCAAGTGTATCGTCAACGCGAGGTAATGGATAGCAGTCTTTCTTTGTAACGTCATTTAACCTCCGGTAGTCTACGCAGAAACGCAATCCACCATCCTTCTTCGCTACCAGCACTACAGGGGAAGACCAAGCACTTGACGAAGGTTCAATTACTCCCTCTGTCAACATGTCCTGTACTAACCGAGACATCTCCTCGTGTTTAGATAATGGAGGCCTTCGAGGAGGTTGGCGTATCGGTGTTGTGTCCCCGGTATTGATGCGATGTTGCACAAGTGAGGTTCTTCCCAGTGACTGTCCCCGAACTGCAAAACAATCTTTGAATTCATGTAAAAACTGTCCGAGTCCTTTTACCTCACCACTTGAGAGGTCGTTAGAAGATCTGTTCAATAATTCTTGCAGTTCCTCTGGTAATTTAGAAGTATCCGAAGAACTGGGTCTTCGTTGCGTTATTCCGGCTACCCAGGCCACAGGAGTCAATTTGCCTAGGAGCGTATTGCTTTGTAAAGTGATAGCTTGATCCAAAATATTCGCCACTCTAATAGGTACATTTCCGGTTTCGTCAGGTTTTACTAAACTTCTGGCAATTAGTATGCCCGGTGTGCTGACTACCTGGGGTTCGAATATAGAGCACTGATTGCCCCTAGTATCTACCGCAGTTCTAACCATGATGATCTTTTCGGAGTTTGGCGGAACAGTTACGGCCACTTGGTTTATGACGTCCATCGATTTTTCTGCTGTCGTCATTGTTGACAGCATTACCTCTTCGCCTCCGATTCTCAAGACATTGTTTTTGAAGTCGACTATAAATCCGTATGCGTTCATAACGTCCACACCAAGAATTGCTTCATCCACAATGTCTGCAACAAGTACTTGATTATTAAACTCAAGTCTACCGAGGCGTACGTGTATCTGCACTTTTCCATACACTTTTACAGGCCGTCCAGTAGCTGTTCGCAAGCTGCAAGAGCACCAGATTGGCTTGAGATCTTTCACCACGTCGGGGCGCACAATAGAAACTGTTGCGCCTGTGTCAACTGTAATCGAGGTTGGCCTTTCTTGAACAAATCCGGTAACTACCAAGCTCCCGGTGTTTTTCTGAAGCGTAGAAATTGCGTATTCTCTAGGGGCTTCGTTCCTCCAGTTAGTCAGCACACGCCCCGTTGCACCGACTATTGCTCGTTTCCCTGCTGCTGAATTCTAACCCGACAATCTCGTTGTAGATGTCCAGGTTTCCCACATCGATAACACTTCGGTCTTCCATCCTTTCTTATTTTATTCTGTGGCGCCGACCGTCAAGTCTCTGTTCCTTGTTCTTCTTCCTCATCGTCTGTGCCGTCTCGATCTTTTAGCTCGCGCACTTTATGACTTGTCCAACCAGACGCTGATTTGGCGGCCTCAAATTGCAAAGCATGTACCAGGGTGTCCGCACTGTTCTGGTGTCTTGCCATTCGTAACACTTGCTGTAGTTCGTTATCTCGGACACCGGTAGTAAATGTCTGCATCGCAAAACGCGTTCGAAAATCTTCTGGCGCTTCAGGATAGGCCAGTCTAATTAGTCTGTCGATACTTGCTTCAAACTCTTGAAGACTTTCCCCGGAATGCTGTCGCCTTGCTCTCAACTGGGTGCAGTACACATCTCGCAAATGTTTATGACCATACCGTAATTTCAGAGCTTTTATCAACTCGGCATAGGTGTTCTGGCTGTCAGGTGGCACTTTCTGTAGTAGTTCTGCCGTGGGTCCTTTTAATGCAAGAACAAGTGAAACAGCCTTGTCTTTTTCTGTCCAATTATTTGCGCATGCAGCAGCTTCAAATTGGCGGAGGTACGTTGCCCAGTGAGTGGTTCCGTCAAAGGTTGGAGCTTTGACATGAACTGTCCCTACTGCAGGCAAAGTGACTTTCTCTGTTAACTTATTTTCTGTCTTTATCACTGGTACAGTCTGTTCAGAAATTTGTTTTGGTTGAATCTTCATGCACTGTTCGACTTCACTTTTAATTTGTTCTCTTATGTTTGCCATTGAGTTTTCTACTTCAGATATTTTATTTGAAACAGATTCTTCTATAACAGATATTTTTGTAGACATCGATTCTTCAACAGTCAAGACAGATTTTTCTACTTCAGCTATTTTTAATGTCATTGATTCTTGTACCTCCGATATTTTAGTAACTTGTTTATTAAGCTCACCTCGTAGGATACCCAATTCTGCGGTACTTTGTTCTTGCAACTGTTTCTGCATAACTTCAAAGAGAGCTTCCGTTTTATCTGCTTCTTGCTTACGTTTTTCATCCTGTCTTTCTTCTGTTTCTAGCATTAGTGCTTTCTGACGTTCCTCAGCTTCTTCTCTTTCCTGCCTGCGTTTTTCATCCTGTCGTTTTTCTGTTTCTTCTGCATCCTGTCGTCGTCGTTCTTCTGTCTGCAACAACAGCGCCTGGAAATTTTCCATCATCTGACTGGCATCCATTGTTTTTCGATTAATTACGAATTACACTCGTCTTGTACAAAGTATCCACTGTTTCCACTGTTAACCGTTCTATCCCACTTCTGACACCACTGTTACGACGGTCTACTCGATCGTCGTAGGTACAGTGGAAACAAAATAAGTACAAGACACCAATTAAGTCACTAATCACACCTTTAATTGTTATAGTAAAACAGTTCGTAATTAACAACACAGTGTCTACAACAAATCAAATGGAATTGTTCATACGCAATAAAATGTCCGCTAATATTAAATCTCAACTGTATTACAATTATACCGTCCGAATATAAAACGCAACACTTCACTAATAACTACTTGAACGTACACCGTAATAACTCGAACCGCTCTGTAAATATATCGCACTAATACTCTCGAACCGCACAGTCAAAAATGTCGCATTGAACTGAAAACTAAGGCCGCGACGCGATGTATTTATAGTTACGCTCACACACCAGAAGCTTCCAAACTGCGTCTTATCTCTCACGAACTACGTAATTGCTGCGGCCTTGACACAGTCCGAGCGCCCGAGCGAAGGCTGGCAAAGTCGAGAAAATTCTTGCAACATGCGTTTAGTAGCACGTACACCACACGCTTACGTCGAGATCTTTCTGGCACATTCGATAAACGCCTAGATTGTTCTATGCTGTCGTAGCAATATAGAAAACACAGCAACAGAATCATTGGTGTTGAACGAACCACAGGCGAACTCAACCCCTATTATAAACAATAAAGTTTCACTGGAAGATCTCTTTCAGTTAATGAAAATACAGAATGGTCAATTGAATAATAAATTAAACCAATTTGATGACAAACTAAATCAGTTTGATAACAAATTAAACCAATTTGATGAACAGTTTAACGACATCAAAAAAGAAATTAAGAAACAAGGTTGCAATTTGGACAAAAGATTAAGTGAAATAGGTACAAAGTTAGACAAAATAGAATTAGAAAATGAGAAAGTAATAAACAAATTTGAATTGAACAAAGATGATAAGGTGAGTAGTAGTGGAAACGACGATAAAATAAATAAAAATATGGTAATAGGAGATAATAGTGTGGATGTTGGTAGTAATAGTGAGATTTTAATGAGAATAGAGGTTAATGGTGAGGTGACAGTTGTAGATGAGAGTGAAAGTGGGGGTAAGGAGAGTTTAAGTGAGTATAGTGAGCAGAGGGCAAATTTTCCCAGTGGTATAGTTGGAGTAAAGACTCCGAAATTGTTATTTGAGGAGGAAGGTTCCTCTAGAGTTTATGTGGGAGACGTGTGGTCTCCAAATGATCCCTTAATTTTTTGTGTTAGTGTACCTGGTGAGGCCAGGGGGTGGTTTTATGGAGTAATAGTGCCCGATGCAAATGTGGAAAGAGAGAGATGGTATGATAGTGAGAGATATATTGAGAGAAACAGAGAAGTAGAAATTTTTAAGATATGTAGAAATTATGAAGAGTTTATAGAAAGGTTAGGTGGAGAGAGAAGTGAAAATGATAGTAAGTACTTACCTTGGATTGAAGCTGATATAGCAGTAGTAGGAGATGATGTTGATAACAATAATGACTTGATAAAATACCTAATTATGACTTATTATACAGGAGGTGACAGGACAATGATCAATCATGACATGTTAAATGAGTTTGAGAATAATGATAAAAATTCGAATGGTATATATATGTATAATAATAAGATGAAATATCTAATATTAAACCATGTATATAGTTTTAAGGTTCGATTGTTATTTGACGATGGAGGGTAAACCTTTTATTGTGTTTATAAACATTTAATTATGTGGACAGTGTTTTTCAGGATGGACTGTTTATGACTGATTTATGGTAAACGATAAAATGATTATTTCGGATTGTATATTTTTGTGTATTAATGTCAGTGTATTTGTGTATTCTTGTAGTTGTGTATTTTATATATTTTTTTTATGTAAACATGTATTGTAGAATTTTAAAGAATTGAAGGAAGTTTAATAATGATTTTGAAATAATTATGGAATTCAGATTCTAATGGTTAGTAAATGAGTATATATTTGGATCTGGAGATGTATTGTTGTTAGTAGGTAAGTGATGAATTTTCTAGTGGTATATTAAAGTGAAATGTTGTAAAGAGGTTTGAGGATAGTGATAAATAAGGGCATTGGAGTTAGTTAAATAGAGTTATTGGGAGTTAGTGAAAATAAGAGAGTTGAGATGTTGATAATGTATAAAGAGGTGTTAGATATTTTAGGGACACTGTAGTTAGGGATTATATGTAGAGGTGAGTAATGTGAATGGTAATTATATAGTTGTTGATGATGATATTTTGTAGTAAGGATCCGGTGTAAGGAGTGATCAACGAGTGACATGGCAATGGACCAGCGTGCAGCGTTGTGGCAGGCGGAGCAATTTTGGGTTAGAGTGTTTGCCGATATTTGGTGGAGGGCAAATGGTTAGGTATGGATATGGCCAGGTAGGAAACATACATCCTTGTACAAAAAATGAGCGGTGCCAGAGGTTTTAAATGGGATAGTGAAGGGGGTTATTATAGAGATATTGGTGTCATAATATGTTAATGATTAGAAGCGGTTGTTAGTAGAAAAAAGAGGTGAGTAAGGTTAGGTTGACGAATGCCAAAATAAGATATAGAGAAAAATGAATAATAAAGAGTCACCCAAACTAGTAAGGATAAAAGGGTTAGAAAAGGAAAATTCATGGTAGAAAGGTAATGTAACAGAGGGATTGATGATAAATTTGAAATTTTTTGTATAGAATCTGATATAAATGAATGTTAAATAACTAAAAATTAATCGAAAGTTGATAATAAAAATGTTATAAAGTTCTGCTACAAGTTATGTAAATATGAATTAAGTAATGTGAATTGTTCAATGTTAGTGTTTAATGTTTTAGGATGTACAATGTTTTATTCTGTTTTTATTGTGTTGATGGTAATAGTAAGTGTGGACAGGAGGTTACTACAGGGGTAGTGACGGTGATAATGTTAAATTTTATGTTGGTTAACAAATCTATGGTAATGATTCTGTTATAAAAAGAAATTAACGCAAAGAAAGTTGAGTAACGAAGTTTAAATAGTTTTGAAGTGCTGCCATGATAGTTAAAAATGCTGATGTTATTTGAAATAAATGAATAGAGATAGTAGTTGTTGTTGAGAGCAGAATCTGTTTTGTGTTTAGTATAAGAGTATAATTTTTTATGATGAGAGAAGTAAATTGATATTGTCTGGAGTCAGAGAAATTGATAAAAATATATAGGAGTGTTGAAAAGTAGAAGGATTATCTGTCTAAATCTTGTTATAAATTTTGTGTTATTTGGAATTTTATGAATAAAGGAAAACCAACGCCTCATATCACAAACCAATGCATCTAAGGGGAGACATATCGGTTGCGGATATGTAGGTAAATAAGGCCACTATTTTAAATTTTGTATTGAATGTTTCAGAGTTTTGTGGTGTTGTGACCGCGGTCCTGAGCTGGCCGGAGCGTCAGAACAGGAGCGTTCAGTGCCTCATGGCCTTATGGTGTAGGGATCTCTCCGGAGAAGTCCAGTAAGGTCAGACAGGTACGATCAGCACTATAGGACCAAGGGTAAGTGATTGCAATTTTTATATATCAACACTACAGGGGGTTGTGGCACATATCTGAACTGATCCTTTTAGAAACGTGTGAATGAGTCAATGAAAGTTTTTGTGTCTCGACACCAAACCTTTCATTGAGGGGGTTTTGTGACAGTACAGAATTACCTGTTACCATGATTATGGTATTTAGGAATATTTTTATTGTAAATTTTACTATGATCATAAATGTTAACAAGGGCAAGGTTAGTTTTGCACAAGTCCCGATAACTACGCAGATTCACCAGAGGGGAGACAAGCCAAGGTCATGGGAGTACGAGTGGAATTTAACATGTGTAATGGCGGTATAAGCGAACCAAACGAATAATACGAACTTTTCATTGGTCCACCAAGCCAGATCGTCATAAATCAACAATGACGGTATGAAACAATTACGTATTAAACCGGGCGTTGGCTAAAAGAACAATACATAATGACGTCAGACATAACCACTTTGCATAACAATTGTGTCTGCTTCCGCCCAGTTCATCAAAGACAGTCAACCGAGCATATACGCTCGCCATAGTGCAGTGGGCAGATTTTGCCAAAAATGCAGTAATTACTTACCAAAAATGAAATAGTTATGTTCAGAAGTTAATAGTAACAGTATGTAGAGTCAGTGGTTAACAAAAATGAGATTCAAATAAATTCAGTGGACTAAACAACAGTAAAGGTTCGGCCGAACACCTGTTGACCGCCGTGGAAAGTTGCTGAGGAATCTACGCCACATCATAATCAGGAAAGCCCTTACAAATTGTTTTTCAAAATTTTAAAACCTAATATAATGAGCTCAATTCAAGATAATTAAAAAATGTGCGAAATTACAGTATGAGTGGGAGAGAAAGTGAGAGTGTGAACGTTATTGTTGGCCAACTTAAATACTTATCTTGAGGCGTTGGTTTGTGAACCATTGTAAGAATAAGCATTAAAACATAAAGATAAAAAGAGTTGGAAATAATTGCAGTAGCGAGTTAAAAGAATTAATTCAAATCAAGTAAAAAAATATATGCATGTAACACTAAACATATGGCCAGGACGGAAATGACGTCGCCGCCATTTTGAATTTTAATTATTATTGCTGACTCTCAGTGTAATAACGTATATCATAAATAATTGAATAAAAGAGAATTCATTAACTTCATGTTGTGTAACTGGTCATTTCAATACCTGACAACCTCTGCCTCTTTCTGCTTAATGCAACTCTGCACCAAAAAGCCTAATGCATGCAAATGAGCTGAACACGTGTTATTCTGGATGTGAGATAGATTATGCAAATTACATAATAATTGAGTATCTTACAAGTATTATTATTAATTATGTATGAAAAAGAGCGTAAGTTAACACACATGTTTATAGAAGAATGAACCTTTTAATTTTTCACCATTTACTCTATCATTGATTATTATGTTTTCTTTATATTTATAATTTTTTACTAATTTTAGTCCAATAATTTTGTATAGACTACTACTACATCTTTCTAGTTGAGCCAGTACTTTTGATAACCCATACACACACTCACTCAATTTACATTTATTTTTAAAACTTCCTATTTAATTAATGAGCTCCTTATTAATTATAATGTTTTGGCCAAATGAAACTGTCTTTACACTTGTTACCTATTTGCGTAATATCCAAACGTTGTACACGATATTGTCCGGAACTGTTTTCACTAATCACTCTCCACTCCAAACACAGTTTATTATTACCTTACGTCATTTACTCGTCACTTTACTGTTGGTACATTTTATATTACTTGGTAGGCCTACTTTTGTATTTTTCGGCCTACCAAGAACTCGTCCGAGGCTACCGTTTTTGTTCTGGTAACTGTCTGCTGATTGTCTGGCCGCTCAGCCATGAGTTGCAATGGAACTGGTCTCAGTGCTGCTAAGGCGGTAATGCACAGGTTTTCGTCTGGTCACGTAATCGTGAGACTGCGCTCCCATTGGTGCTGTTAAAAGAGCGCTCTAACGTAGGCGTAAGATTTAGCAATATTTTGCCGCCTGCTGCAATATGAAATTACATTACTTTTTTCCGTGATTCACGGCTGATGCAAAGTTGGGTGTTATTTCACAACCTGTCTACGCTGCTTCAGTGCGGAGCCGAAACATAGAATGTTTTGTGATAAACACTGGATACTTGGTTGACTAACTCGGGGTTCCAAAAAGGTGAACCATGCCTACATGGAGAATATAAATCTTTTAAACATATCACCTTGGCCCTACAAATCTGTACCGTTACAATGTGTTTATAAAGTTCGTATTGTTACCTACCTTCATTTTTAGATATTTATAATTATGAGTACATACAATAAAAATATATTTTATTTGCATATCTCGTGTGTGAAGTACCATACTTCCGGTTGCCACGTGCTCAAATCGTGTACACTGGATATTTTATTTACACCTAAGCGTCCCAAAGTATCATTAAACGAGAGACGGAAGCAGCCTGGGCTATTGAAATAACGATTCATACACATTTGTTTAAGAATAACACACTGGTTTAATAATCTCTATAGTTGCTCAGTTACATTACAAAGGGTTAAATCAGATTGGAGTCATTACACAAAATGGCGGCTATGCAGTTCCACCCTTGCTCATCAGTTATCGTTATTAATTTTCTAGATCATGTACGTGAACATAATAGTATAAAAGAAACATTTTTTACCTTGCAATTGCGATTTTATTTATTCATTTTATTAGCATAACCCCTTTTACGATATTAATTGACTCGTTGGGCACTTGGTGAAACATATTAATACAAAGGTTTTGTAAAATGTATAAAAACACTTGGTAAGTTTCACAAATTTTTTTTTAATTAACTCTGACAGCTGTTTCGACTAACTTAAGCCATTGTCAAAGAGCGACTGAATGAAATTACTGAACACAGGATGTTAATGGAGTGTAGGTGGTGGACATCTGTTTAGGGAGTATCTGGAACATCTGTGTTGTGATGGCGAGGGGGGGAGAGTGTGTGCATGAGACAAGGGAAGGTCAGGTGTCTTTAAAAACTAAATACAATCATGAATGCAAAATATAAAATTAACTGAACTAAATATAAACTGAATGCAAATTTTAAAATAATGATGAACATTCAAATAATATAAAATAAACTAAACTAAATAAGAGATTTTAATAAAGGGGATACATACAATTCAGTCTGTTCATTGGTTAAATTTTTGTTATTTTTTATTGCTTTTTTAATTTCTAAAATTTCTAACAAATCCATTTTTTTACCTTTTTGTATGTTGTGGAGTAGTGTTATGTTTTTTGTGTGTATGAAGCCATTGTGTTGTAAGCAATGATCTGCAAAACCTGTATTAGATGTATTAGTTAAAATCGCCTTCTTATGTTCAGAAATGCGATGTTTCAGAGCACGGCCACATTGTCCGATATAAATAGCATCGCATTCTGCACAGTGTATTTCATAAACTCCATTTTTCTCCAGTGTGTTAGATTTTTCTTTATTATTGACTAGTAGTGAAAAACGATTACGTTTGTTTACTGATACCATGTTAAGACCATGGTTTTTTAACCTATTATTAATCTTATCTGTTATACACGGAATGTAATTTGTTAAGTGAAATTTTTTGTTACCCTGATCTGGCTCTATGGAATAAAATTCTTTTAAAGTAATTTTCTTCTGTTTTTTTTTAAATTGAAGAGTTAATTATTCTTTCATCATAACCGTTATTTTGTGCTATGGCTTTTATAATATCTACCTCTTTATTGAAATTTTCTTTGGATAAAGGAACTATAAGGAGACGATTAACCATTGCATGAAAACTGCTTAATTTTATGTGCCATGATGTTAGTGATTGTTTATGTATAATGGTATCTGTAAAACTAGGTTTTCTATATATCTGAAAACTAAGATTATTTTGTGATCTAGTAATGGTAAGATCCAAAAAATTTAAACTTTTCATATTTTCTGTTTCAAGTGTAAATTGCACGCTACTATAAAAGGAATTAATATAATCTAAGAACATATGGAGCTGTCTATCTGTTCCCGTCCAGATACAAAATATATCATCAACATACCTTGCCCAATGAAAAACATATTTTATGTTGGGGTTATCGGATGTAAAAATGTTTTCTTCCAAAAATGTCATAAATATTTCACTTAATAAAGGTGATAAAGGAGAGCCCATAGGTAAGCCATTTAATTGTTTATAGATTTTATTATTAAACTGAAAATAATTTTGTCCTATGCAAATATCTAAGGCCAAGAATAATTCTTTTTTCTGATCACTATTTAAGGTTAAAGTATTTTGTATATGTGAGGAACAGATAGACAACAGAACATCTACAGGTATAGACGGAAATAAATTCTTAACATCAAATGAAACTAATTTTGCATTCAGTGGTAAATGTACATTTTTTATATTATTAACTAATTATGAAGTGTTTTTAATAGCATACTTTGGGTTAAAGTTAATATATTTTGGCAATAATTCATTAAGTTTTTTACAGACTTTATATGCAGGTGCAGTTACATATGAAACAACTGGACGCATGGGACAATTAGGTTTATGTATTTTTGGTAAACTATACAAAACAGGAGCTTTTGGGTTCATCATAGTTAGCATGGTATCAGTAAACAAACGTAATCTTTTTTCACTACTAGTCAATAATAAAGAAAAATCTAACACACTGGAGAAAAATGGAGTTTATGAAATACACTGTGCAGAATGCGATGCTATTTATATCGGACAATGTGGCCGTGCTTTGAAACATCGCATTTCTGAACATAAGAAGGCGATTTTAACTAATACATCTAATACAGGTTTTGCAGATCATTGCTTACAACACAATCACTTCATAGACACAAAAAACATAACACTACTCCACAACATACAAAAAGGTAAAAAGTGGATTTGTTAGAAATTTTAGAAATTAAAAAAGCAATAAAAAATAACAAAAATTTAACCAATGAACAGAGTGAATTGTATGTATCCCCTTTATTAAAATCTGTTATTTAGTTTAGTTTAGTTTATATTTAGTTCAGTTAATTTTATATTTTGCATTCATGATTGTATTTAGTTTTTAAAGACACCTGACCTTCCCTTGTCTCATGCACACACTCCCCCCCCCTTCGCCATCACAACACAGATGTTCCAGATACTCCCTAAACAGATGTCCACCACCTACACTCCACTAACATCCTGTGTTCAGTAATTTCATTCACTCGCCTCTTTGACAATGGCTTAAGTTAGTCAAAACAGCTGTCAGAGTTAATTAAAAAAAATTTGTGAAACTTACCAAGTGTTTTTATATATTTTACATAACCCCCTTTATACCCCATAAACCAATGCCTAGTTTAATGGTAACCGGCATTCACTTTCACTCTCTCCCTCACATACTACTGTTACAGATACTAATTTTGGTGCATTGAAAATTCTATTTGTGATTATTTAGAGGTCTAATTTTGAAAAAAAAAGAATAATAATAAGAATTAGGACTTTCCTGAAGGTTGTAGTTGTTCTGCAGTTCAGACGTTCTCCATGATCCGGCCGTTGGCTGGTGTACTTCGTTGTTGTTAGTACTGTCTGTTTTTCGTCTGTTATTTCACTGAATTTACATGGTTAAACTGTTAACTGTTCACTATTGAGTGATGATTACATTTTAATTTAGATGCACACTTTTAACTGGTTATTTTGGACCAGAGAAAACTGTACGTGTTGTCGCCATGACAAAGTTCTTCAGAGTGGGGAGACATTGTGTCGAATTGTCGACAGGTGGAGGGGATCAATTTTGATCAACTCTTTGTCTGCAGCAGCTGACGGCATTGTTCCTCGTCATCGCTGTGAGGTGTGTCAATATTTGTCATACCAATTTGCTTGTGTCGATCAGAACCGCCATTGAATACGTTTTTTTTTACACGTACGCCCTCGGCTGAGATGAATCGTCTCGATGAAATTGCGTCGTTTATGTAGGCATAGGGGAAGTTGACCTAACCATGTTTTATAAGCATGAATGCAATAAAAAATACAATGCAAAATCCTTGAACACCATAATTATGAAAACAGGCTTTTTGTCCTGTTACAGTATTCACACAACAGGTTATGTGTTATGTTAACAAATTTTCAGTGTGTCTAATTCAAATGACTGAGTTTTATTTAAACAGTTAGTAAATCATAATACTTTTACATAACCAAGCAGTGACTCTGTTTTACTCTCAAAAAGATTCTAAGTTCGTTGAGATCAAAGATTCTAAGTTCAATAAGACTTTGAATTTTACATGTTTCTTAAGTCAAGTATATCGATAAGTCTGCGAACAGTAGTTCACTCACCAATTAGAAGATAGCCCATTGTAGTAGAGAAGTTTTCTGGCTGAATCGAGCGCACCGTACACGGGTCGCGACTGTGTAGCGTATGACCGAATGATCCTCTCTGCGGTCAGGACTCGGGTATTTATTGAAATCTGGGGCTGTATGTCTCCACGTGCGCCCTTGAAGTTGTTTACAAAAACTTGATGTTTGACGTAATGTTATGAAAGGTGAGGGACAGATGCGGCGTTAACGCTGTAACATAACAAAATGTTACCTAACCTAAACGTATATTATCAGATTTTATAAGGACAGAACAATAATGTAAATAGGGAATATAGTAATAAGAATAAACAAGAAGAGAGGAATCAAGAAAGAAGAATGAAGCAGAAGTACCACATGAAACAGTAAACACAAATACTGTTTGACACTACAACCAGACAATGACTAACTCAAACTGATGGACAGAGTAAATTTACATTAAGCTGTCAATCAAGGCAGTAGATAATATAAACAGAATATGATATGTAAATAAAAAGTGAATCAATAAGAATCTGAATACCGTGAAATCAGAATTAGCATTTTGCTGATAATAAATTTAACCATGACTAGTAAATTATGAATGCCAAAACTAAAATTAGCAATGGCTACAGAGTGAGAACAAAGATATATTTCAATATCAAATATACTTATGAGAAAGAAAAACCATTTGTATGAGGGAATCTTATACAAGTAAAGTACCTCAACAAATTACCGAATTGAGAACCAATAAATGTTGTTAAGGCAAAATTCCAGTCTAGACGATATGTCTTAGCAACGCCTAGACCAAGCAATAATCAGCGAGTTGATTACTGGGAGGTTACGTAAGTGTAAATTAAATACACAGAACAATTGTTATGCTCCAACATAGCAAAAAACATTATTAAAATGATATATTTAATCATAATTCAATTGTTAAGTAGTAGAATAGAGCGAGTTAGCGTAAAACGAAATGTCATAGTAATAAGAATCATTCATTACAATGTATAAAATTAAGATGTATTTATAATGTTCAGTAATTGAAGGTCAGTACAGAGTTAATAGTGTTCGCACATAAACGTTTGAGTAATAAAATGCTATGTGAACACAAACAATATTAATCAGAGTGTAAAATCGTCGATTCATGTAAACAGACGACAACGCAAAATAGTGTACCCGAACATTGATTTTATAACAATGTCGGTAAAAGTGAAATTAATTCGGTATCAAGTGATATCAAATTAAAGAGGACGAAATAATCTTTAATTTGATGACGATATTGACCCAATCGCAACTGTATTAAGTGCGGGAAAGATGTTAGCATCAGTTACCAAATATGCATCAGAAATTTGTTTATTAATACCAACAACAATGAAAGCTATCTGTCACCTCAGAGTTTGACAGTTAAAAAACCGTTATTAACGGCTAACGAACAATACGTCATACTCATCACACCTGCCCGAACCAATCACAAAATTAGTTAGTAATTAACATTTTTGCCTAAGACCGATCGACGAGGAGAGTATATAAGAGGACGCAAATGATTCTCAACAGACATTTTATCAACTTCATTCAGTGCAGAACGTGTGCCCGCCGTCTCAACATTTTTTAATAACCGATAGCGTCATCTCGAGAACACATCGACGGAAACCATTCGACAATAACCTACGATTACTTCAAATTATTCTACAGAAACCAATAGTGATTATGTGCAGTATTATTTCATTTTGTGCGGGAAATTAATGAACAGGAGTAATTAAAATAATATTATTCACGATCCATTAAGTTAGAAGAGGATCGAAATACTCTGTTCTTGTGCGTGTGCAGTGAAATAATGATAATCATTATAATCCGATTATCAAGGTGCTAAAATGAGTTTTAATTAAATAATTAAAACCAAAAGGTAACAGTGTAACCATTATTTCATTTTTTCTACGAGCGCTATAACCTGTACGTTTTTATACACTGATCTGTACTGACGCAAACCATAGAAACATTTCAATATTACACCATGTCTCAATTTATTTGATGAATTTGTTATTAGTAATTAAACTGAATGTTAGTTATAAGTGTTCTCAATTTATAAATTTTGTAATTCATAAACCAGGCGTGACGAACGCATAACCTATCAAATAGGTTATTTTTATTTGTTTACGTTATAAAAGTAACGTCAAAACATTATTGATCAATTTTATATCAGCAAATTATTAGATACTGTGTAGGCATAACTTTCTTTTTCGTGTCTCAAAGAACTCACGTCTGAGATTTTAATAATATTAATGTTAAAAATAACCAACATCTGGACTTAGCCAGATTCGCCACTTGTGCTCTGAGCAAGCCTTATAAGGTATATAATAACTTATTTTCAATTGTACAACATTGTATGTTCTAATTATATTTGTTTTGAATTCTCTATAAAGGGTACGAATAAAACCCATTATTAACAGCATAACTCGACTTGATTTATTTCTAACTGATAGTTAAATATTTTATTTAGCAAACTCAAACAACCTTCAGTTGTATTTAAATATTTTGGAATAGCATTGCCATAAAGGTAGTAAACAAGTATTTTAAATTTTTTTTAATCATCCAGTGATTCTATTTGTGGGTTTTACACAGGATTTTCCGTAAATAAATCCGTGTGGCGCCCACTAACAAACAAGGCAATCTAACCTTGCAACTAAAGTAAGTTGGTGTTTGTAAACTGAGTTGACAGCTTATAATAGAACTTCTAGAAAACACGACCAGGTACGTGAAAGTATATTTGTTTATTATATTGTCCAGACATTACGAGACGTAACGTACTTAGACTATCAGCAACCTGGAGGAGAAGTTTCACAGCCAGTATCAACAAGACGACCATCATCATCAAGCGACCAACTATTGTACTTTACTTTTAAACCTAAGCAAAATTAGTATTTAATTATTATCAACCTAACTATTTTATTTGTTTCATATAAGGGAATTCTTTTCAGACAAGTATAATTACACAATTGTAAACACACTGTGAGTAACCTCGAATGTTACATTTTAAATCGCTTTACAAAATTAGTAACCTTCAACAACTACAAACTCTAAATAATATTTTAAACATAAACATAATTTTAAATAATAACAACAACACTTTTATTTTATTACAAACTAACGCATACACCGTGTGGCAGATTTATACACACCGTATTTCGTTTGGTTACAAATTGGCTAGCCCAATAGTGTGGCTTTTAAATGTAATTAAAACTTTATTTTAAAAACAATTAAACCTAATTTCGTTTTATTACAAATTGGCGCACCAACTAGTGTGGCTTAAAAATATTAAATACAAATATTTTTTATATTAATAAACAGCCCGGTAGACGCGAAAGAATAAACATGCCGCACACCCACCAATATGATACGAGATATAAGGACAGTCGGGTAGGAGAAATACAACGGGATATAGAGACATCTGAAGCACAACCCATACACGAAATGGAAGTCATTACCATCAATAATATCGAAACTCGTACTGAAGAAACACCCCAGATAGAACCGGAAGTGGAAGTGAGGGTCGACCATCAACCCAGACACGCCGAGGGAGTCACGCAATCAGGAGAAACAGCCTTCCAAGAATGGATGAGGAGAATGATGGAATCATTAAAGGAAGATAGTCTCAAGAATAACAAAAATCTGGAAGCATTAAAGGAAGATAGTCTCAAGAATAATAAAAAAATGGAAGAGACATTGAACCGGAATAACGACTCATTAAATAAAAAT
Organism: Magicicada septendecula; assembly: GCA_034769895.1. NCBI lineage: Eukaryota > Metazoa > Arthropoda > Insecta > Hemiptera > Cicadidae > Magicicada > Magicicada septendecula. The sequence goes on from CM068375.1 coordinate 408,080,739, forward strand.
ATGGAGTCTATCAGTAAAAATATGGAGTCACTGAAGGAAGACTTGAATAAAAAGATCGACAATACCCATAAATCCATGGACATGCTGAACAGTAAAATAGATGACAACAGTAGAGCCGTCAGAGAAGAATTAAACACCACCTTGATTGAAATTAGCAGGAGGATGGAAGAAGGCAATGAGAAAATTAACACGAGAATAGACGTGGAGATTGCTGTTGTGAGGGAAGAAATGATAGAAGTAAACAAAAGGTGCGAACAGCAAGACCAGGATTTGAAGCGAACTAGGGAAGAGATCGACGGGAGGATCGATACCATGGAGGAGGTGACTGAAGCCCGAATAGAGTCCTTGAAAAGAATGAATCAAGATGAGATTAAACGGGTAAGGATAGACGTAGGGGAGCGCTGTGAAGAGGTAAGTACATCAGTAGACGCAGTAAGAAATTTAACTGTGCCATGTTCATTAATGATCCACATAATAACAATACAAAACAAGCATTGAGAAACTTACTTACCATCACTGGGCTTCAAGGTTGCGTCATACGTACTTGAGGATACAGGCGCAATTTCTCAAGGTTGTGTGAATAATTTGCACAACACATTATTATGAAGAGAATCGATTTTAATTTTGCTCAAACCATCAAAATAAAACAAAAATTTTAATCATAAAATAAAAACAAATGAAGATTTTATCCTGCTTTTTGCATCTTACTTACTTATTAATATGGCTTACCTTAGGTATCATTTTTTTTTTTACATCACACGAAATACAATTTTCAACACTGACACAAACAGAAACCAGCACAATTATAAAGCACACACACAAAAGATAGCCCAGCTTTGCCATTCACACATATATACTGAATTTACAAACCCTTTAACATTTCATATTAAGCCCCCCCCAACCCTTACGTAGACGTCGCCACGCGGTTCCTACACACACTCATAGTTTAAACGAAAGTTGATTGTTCCTTTTAAAAAAAAAACTGTTTTCTCTACTCCAGGTTGGGTCGATCGCGGTCACATAAAAATTTTGGCCATAATTAACACCTCTTCTATTGATAAAGTAAAACTTGGTTGGCGAGCCTACTTTAATTGTACCGGCGTCGGTGGATACAACTGTTAGACTGGGCTGTAATGTAACAGGTACTTTTTACTTTCTGCCGGGAATCAGTGTTTCACTGCCCCTATGCTTTCGTCGCTCCGGCCTCATTTGTTGGGAAGTAACCACTTTATATATGGATTAAAGCCGGTATGTGTGTGTGTCCAGAGGCCGATATTGGACTTGGTTCCGCTGATGTCACCAACAGTAGGCGGAGTTTAATGCGACTTCCGGGAGGTCTTAGAGAAGACGACGAATATTTTTACGCTCTGGCCATCTTGAGTTTTTAGTTAGAGCGTCCTTTGAGCGCGTGCGGGTGTAGTTGCGCTTGAGCGTTGACACACATATACAGAGTTCTTAGAATTTTGGTGGAGGTGCAAATTCTCTGCCGCATTCCTCTGCCGTGTTACACCACTAAAATTGCGCATCGCCTTTGTTCCAAACGCTGTATCTCAACACTGGTCTGTTACACGGACAAATACGTTGCACATGCGTTCTATTATAACGGAATGAATTTTGTTACCCAATAATTTTCACAACTTCTTTTTTACAAGCCCGCACAAAAATGAAAGAAATAAAAATGTACTTGCCCCATACGGTAAAAATAAAAACACCCAAAATTTGACCCGCTACAATACCCCCTCGATGAGAATTCTGCTGTTCATGACAGAAGAAATCTCATCGATAACCCCGAAGAGGACCGGTGAGGAACTAGTGCCAACAACCCCCTGGTTCTTAATCTCATGGGTAAACGACCCCCCTGGCTCAGCGACCATGGACTCATCTGAACGAGATCACTGGACTTCTCCGTTAGAGATCCCAACACCGAGAAATCGAGCAGACTCGCACCACAGCGCACCTCGCCTTTTAACATGCTACCCCCAAAAATCCTTAATCCCTGGCTAAAATTATTCCAGCTCCTCCGCCGATGTGGTTCCCCTTTTTGCAAGCTGGGCTGCCTTTAGCAAATACTGGGCTCACACACACTAACATTACATATTACCATAATACATTAAAAGTAAAAAATTGCTTTTAAGATTTATTGAAAATTTAACAAAAAATTCAAAATTCAAAAAAAAATAATATTTTATCAAAAAATTCTCTTCCTGGTTTTTCTAAATTTTTTTTTTTTTTTTTGTTTCACCTGACTTAACCTAAACATTTCTACTAATATAAACACATCCTTACTCTAACATGAGAACCACTTATAGACTACCAATACAATAGAATACAATAAAAGAAACATGGTTTCATGCACACATAATAAAAAATCATTATCCAAAATAGTCATTCGCTGGCAGGCGAAAAATCAAGTTTTTTTTTTTTTTTCAAAAAAAAAATTAAAAAATTTCAAAATTTTAAAATTAAAAAAAAAATTTTAATTTATTCATTAAAAAAGTTTATTAAATTTATTTATTAAATAACATTTATTAAAATTATTCAAATATTGGTTTGAATTAATCAAACAACAAATTAAAATTGGATTCCTACTATACAAGCTTAGTAGGTGTATGACCTCATCAGCTGATCGTAACTAGGTCAAGTCCAAAACCCTTGACCTACATATGTTATATATAAGTTCTGAAAACACATTGAACATTTGCAATATCCTAACTTGAAATACAAAACATACTAACAAAATATCTTTAAAATGAACAAAATATTAATATAATAATCAAGTTGACCTTTAAATTATTTAAAATACACAATTCTTGACTTTATATCATTTTCAAATTTTATCAAAATTCTGTCACTGGTTGAAAAAAATAAACAATTGTATATTCTTTATCATGAATCTCTCTCTTTATTCAACAATCTTACGTTAATCTACTGTGGGTGATGTAAATTATTTATTCTCATTTATTCTGTCTACATATATAATCTTTACCCTTTGACTCCAATATTCATCAACTTCAATTATCATGACACCCATCTCTACCAAAACATCTACTAATCAGGACACTCTAAACCCCAACTTATCATTTAACACAAAACGCCACCTTCTCTACATATAAAATACTCTCTAACCCTTTGTATATCGGATACGTGTTTCCCCTACCCAAAAAACTCAATTCCCTTATCTGGCGGCCCGGATTCTACCTAAGGCGGCCCCTTTCCCACAAAAATCTATCCCTATCCCGTCCCAACCCTTGTTGCGGACTCCCCAAATACACTACCCCCTAATACAAAATTGCCATCCCCAAAAATCTCAATCTCATTACATTACTACAAATACACAAAATAACCTCATTAACTATAAAAACAACAATATATCACTCAAAATCTACATAAAGTCTCCATTACCACTGTGTCAACATTAATACTTCACCAACTCTGTTACATCACATCAACTCAAAAACAACCTTACATCATATTCATCTATACTGTTTCAACTTCGACTTTCAATTCAATTTGGACCGGTCTACGGGTCCCATAAAACATTTATCACCCATCAATTAGCTCTTATTAATTTGCATAAATTATTGTTATTTTATTTCTCATATTCTTTTTATCTTTACTTCAAAATATCTGTAGTATATTAAACATTAATTACTTGTAACATTTACACACCAATATACCAGTGACATGGTATTGCTGATCAGCTGATATCCTAACATAATAAAAACACATCTCAAAATTGAACAAATTACATGGAATATATTCTCAATACTTACTTCTATTGTGTTGATTGCCTGCCAGGCGTCGACTTATTGGCTTACTTTGAAGCATACACACATCATGAAATTAACTATTTTTTACCATACCTATATCTAACATACAACAAGTAAACACTACATTTAACAACGCATAATGAACACCTTATTTTTAAATGTCTAAACAGCTAGATACCTGAACAGAGCACAAGCAGTTTTATTTGAATTAAACTTTGAATAAGCAAAAACTTTTATGTCCTAAACTTTAAATTCGTGACTCCTTTGCGTCACCTCCCAGCCACACACACTATTTCAGATTATGTTGGACTGTGGCGCCCATTCGCTTCCACAGAGACGGTATATTTTGGAGCAGGGTTTTACCTCTCCGTGTCTCTGCTTCCGCTGTTAAGTTTTAAAGTAGTGAACATCATAATGTTCTTGTTATAAAATCATACACCCTTAAAAACGGTTCTGCCACCTGGCTCTGCTGTTCCTCCTCGAACAGAGTGGCAGCCGCTGTTCCATAGTTTCCGGGAGATTTCCTCTAATGTCCCCCCATTGAATTTCAAATATATACCAATTTCAAGTCAGCTATGGTCAAGGGACTTGATATGACCATAGCTGGCCGCTAGCCAAAACCACGGTTAGTGCTGGTAAGACAGTAACCGCCCGAAAAGTCGAGGAAATCTAACTTTTATTTCACTGCCTGTTTCATCAATACCATTATGTGCGACACGTTATTTAGTAATGTGTGTAAAAAAAAAATTTTTTTATTTACACGGATAAGGTGTGCCGCACATTTGTCGCCAGTTTGGCCTCCGATGGAGGTAACACTCACTGCTACCCCCAACCCTTTTCGCTACTTGTGAGAGCACAGGCCACCCCCACAATAGCCACATAATAACTAATTACAATTGACAACTAATTAAAATTTGTATATACATTATCATATAATATTTGCATCAACACTCATTTAACCCATTCATAACCTTTTACCGTTTAACTTTCTTGAAATTTTCAAAATTTATTATTGATAATCATTATTTATCATTTTTCATTTATTATTAGAATTTTTTAATTATCTTTATTTCTTGAACCAACTGATTTCCAAATAACATCTTATTACTGAATTAGAATCTCAATTACACCTGTAAATATTTTTATTACACCTGATTATAAAATTTTTCTACTTGCAATCCACTTAACATGATATGCCCACAAAACAATCACCACCATCTCTGAAACATTTCACAAAATTTATTAATTTAAATTAAATAATTTATCATTCATTACCAAATTTCCATCTCGTAAAACAAACTGAATTTACAACAAAATTAATTATTCAACATTTACATAATCAATTAAAATATTTAAAATATATCAAATTGTTTCAATTAAATTAATTATTAACAATATAGAATTCATTACCATCCAAACAATTATAATTCTCTGATTACTTGTTTTCAAAATTAATTTGGTTTATTTATTTAAATTGCAAGTATGTCAATATTATTATCACAACAATCACCTTACATGCACACATATAAATTCGCTATATTTTATTTACAACTCTTGTTAATTATTATTCCATTTTTTCCACACTTCTGTCCAAATCTGCCATGTCAAAAAACCATAAAACATAATGTTTAATTGTCTTTTATTGTTTTACAGTCTACCCTCCATCGTCAAAGATTAATCTTGGTTTTGTATAACACTGTTCAATTATATTGACATACATATTGTTGTCTCGTGTGTCATAACCAAATAATTACAATTTATCCGTTATACCATAATAATCATTCACCAAGTCTACGTTAAGTATTTCTGTTACATCTCCGTCAGTAAATGTTTCCAATATCGGGTTAGTTACTTTTGTATTATCACTTAAATCATTCTTGTTTAAATACCCTTCTAATATTTCTTTCAACTCATCATAATCTCTCTTTAAATTATATACTTCTATCTCTCTCTCAACACACAATTCTCTATTTAAATCTCTCTCATCATAACACCATCTCATATCTTCAATATTACTCCAGACAGAGGGTATAAACTTATACAAATAAAATAAACTCAAATCTTCTACTAACACGGGACTCTTGCCCTTCAAAAACTCTTGCGACCACATTAAATCATCATATATAATAAAAGGAAAATTTCCCCTGTGTCCCCACTCTACTACAACATTATTTTTTCTCTCTCTCTCTAACTCACTGACACACATTAACATCTCATAATCACTGCATTCTACACTTTCATTAATACTCTCATTATTTATTTTTACCGTATCACTTTCTGATACCAATTTCTCAAACACATTATTATTCTCAATATTACATTCATTATTTTCAACATTGTTATTATTTGTTAACTCTTTATCTGGTACTACATTTTTGTATTTGTCATTACAAGTTTCATTTGTATTATTTTTCCCTAGATTCATCATATGTACTCCCATTCGCTCAACACTCTGTTCTAACTTATTCAGACTAGTCATTATTGTTTCATGGGTATTTTCTAGACATTCATTCATTTCGTTAATTTTGTTTTTTAGCTCATCAAAACTGTTCTTTTGAGCCTCGAATTTCTCATTTAAGTCTCTACTTTGTCTATCCTTATTGTCAAAACGACTATTTAATTCGTTAAATTTGTTATTCTGTACATGAATGTCCATTGATATGGTTCTTAATATACTCATTATATCATCGTCTAATTTGTTACATTTTGTTGAGGTCGGGGTTACTTGAATCCCTGAATCCTCTGTATTATCTTTTTCATTTGTGTTATGCACATTCATGTTTTTATCGTCTTGACCTACATTCGGTGTTGAATGTATTTCAGGACTACTCATCACAGCTGATTCGTCAACTTCAGCTGTTTCACTTATCACAGTCGAGTCGGACAAATCAACTCCGTTCTCTGTTGTATTTTCCATTATTATTATTTTTAGATATTTACCGTTTCTTACGTGAACAAATATGCTTTACTTATTTTGTATAACTTTACATAAGTACCTTTTGCGTATTTTCACGCAACCTCTCAATCACGCCTGTATCTCATTTGTAGGTATGGAATTTATATTAATAAATTCGTCCCGTTCGTAGCGCCATTGTCATGTTCATTAATGATCCACATAATAACAATACAAAACAAGCATTGAGAAACTTACTTACCATCACTGGGCTTCAAGGTTGCGTCATACGTACTTGAGGATACAGGCGCAATTTCTCAAGGTTGTGTGAATAATTTGCACAACACATTATTATGAAGAGAATCGATTTTAATTTTGCTCAAACCATCAAAATAAAACAAAAATTTTAATCATAAAATAAAAACAAATGAAGATTTTATCCTGCTTTTTGCATCTTACTTACTTATTAATATGGCTTACCTTAGGTATCATTTTTTTTTTTACATCACACGAAATACAATTTTCAACACTGACACAAACAGAAACCAGCACAATTATAAAGCACACACACAAAAGATAGCCCAGCTTTGCCATTCACACATATATACTGAATTTACAAACCCTTTAACATTTCATATTAAGCCCCCCCCAACCCTTACGTAGACGTCGCCACGCGGTTCCTACACACACTCATAGTTTAAACGAAAGTTGATTGTTCCTTTTAAAAAAAAAACTGTTTTCTCTACTCCAGGTTGGGTCGATCGCGGTCACATAAAAATTTTGGCCATAATTAACACCTCTTCTATTGATAAAGTAAAACTTGGTTGGCGAGCCTACTTTAATTGTACCGGCGTCGGTGGATACAACTGTTAGACTGGGCTGTAATGTAACAGGTACTTTTTACTTTCTGCTGGGAATCAGTGTTTCACTGCCCCTATGCTTTCGTCGCTCCGGCCTCATTTGTTGGGAAGTAACCACTTTATATATGGATTAAAGCCGGTATGTGTGTGTGTCCAGAGGCCGATATTGGACTTGGTTCCGCTGATGTCACCAACAGTAGGCGGAGTTTAATGCGACTTCCGGGAGGTCTTAGAGAAGACGACGAATATTTTTACGCTCTGGCCATCTTGAGTTTTTAGTTAGAGCGTCCTTTGAGCGCGTGCGGGTGTAGTTGCGCTTGAGCATTGACACACATGTACAGAGTTCTTAGAATTTTGGTGGAGGTGCAAATTCTCTGCCGCATTCCTCTGCCGTGTTACACCACTGAAATTGCGCATCGCCTTTGTTCCAAACGCTGTATCTCAACACTGGTCTGTTACACGGACAAATACGTTGCACATGCGTTCTATTATAACGGAATGAATTTTGTTACCCAATAATTTTCACAACTTCTTTTTTACAAGCCCGCACAAAAATGAAAGAAATAAAAATGTACTTGCCCCATACGGTAAAAATAAAAACACCCAAAATTTGACCTGCTACAACTGTCGCTAATCGAGAAAGAATTGAGGAACTAAGACAACAGGAAATAGTGCAAATGCGGGAGGAGATTGAAGTTATCCGCAACCGTCCGATCCAAGGTGTGACGTGCTTATTGATCACAATTATTATTATTATTAAATTTCAAATTAATTGTTACTTACCGTTACGAAAACTTACAGGGTCACAGGATTCGATCACATGTACCTAGATACAAACATGGTCTATGGGTTATGCAAAGTACTGACACAACTCATTTTAGAAGAGAATTTAACTTTTAATTTTATTTTAAAATCATTTTACAGATTTGAATTTTTTACTTTTCCTCCAAATATAGATTTTACATACTTTAAAAATATTATGATTTTACAGGTTGTGTAATCATTACGTCTTATGTACTATTCTTATTTTCTACTACTTACATACATTAAACAAGAGAGCCCAGCCTGCCATTTTCACTTAAATTAATTTTAATTTATTTGATACCCCATACCTTTATAAAACCCCAACCCTTACACTTTCAATAGACGAAATAACCCCCGGCCACGTGGTCTTCGCGCACATCCATTTCTTTTCTAATTTCGTGTGAAATGTCCAAAAGGTGTTTAATGTTGTTTTACATTTTTCCCGACCGCGGTCACATAAACTTTTTCGGCTATTTCACTGTTATATCAGTTTAAAAAAAATTTTGTTTCTGAGTCCGGTTGACGGGCGACCAGCACAGGCGAGAGTCGACCCCAGACTGCCTGCGTCTCTCAGTTCCCCACTCCAGGAGCATTTTAGTCAAGACGACGGACATCAATGCCTTGTATGTAGTCGTCACAGTTTCGACTCATGCTAGTCATGTAGTTGTTGGAATGACGATAGCAGACGATTTCAACCAGGCACTGGCTAATGTCATAAAAGTGGGTGGGACTTACAACAGCGCTTCCGCAAAGTTTTGGAGACGGCGATGAATATTATTCTCTCTAGCCATCTTGGTTTTTCAACATCGCTTGGGTATGCGCTCATGCGCGAGTAGTGACGTGTGTGCACTACCACACCAGTACAGATTTCTGCGAATTTTGTGGAGGTGCAAATTCCTTTGCCGCATTACACAACAACAACCTGCGTCTCGCTTTGTTTCCAACTGTTTCTCAACTCTGGTCTATTATACGGACAAATACGTTGCACAATAATACAGTTTTACATTATTTTTATAAGGCTCCCGACCGAAAACGAAATGAATACAAATATATAAATGCCCCAAACGGTTAAAATAAAACACCCAAAAGTTGACCCGCTACAATACCCCCTCGATGAGAATTCTGCTGTTCATAACAGAAGAAATCTCATCGTTAACCCCGAAGAGGACCGGTGAGGAACTGGTGCCAACAACCCCCTGGTTCTTAATCTCATGGGTACACGACCCCCCTGGCTCAGCGACCATGGACTCATCTGAACGAGATCACTGGACTTCTCCGTAAGAGATCCCAACACCGAGAAATCGAACAGACTCGCACCACGGCGCACCTCGCCTTTTAACATGCTACCCCCAAAAATCCTCAATCCCTGGCTAAAATTATTCCAGCTCCTCCGCCGATATGGTTCCCCTTTTTGCAAGCTGGGCTGTGTTTAGCAGATACTGGGCTCACACACACTCACGTTACAGGTTATCATAACACGTTAAAAATAAAACTTCCTTTTAAAATTTATCAAAAATTTAAAAAATTCAAAATTCAAAAAAATAATCTTTTATCAAAAAATTCTCTTCCTCGTTTTTTCTTTTTTTTTCTTTCTTTAACATGACTTAACCTAGACATTTCTACTAATATAAACACATCCTTATTCTAACAGGAGAATCACTTATAGTCTACCAATATAATGCAACACAATAAAAGAAACATGGTTAATGCACACAAAAAAAATCATTATCTAAAATAGTCATTCGCTGGCAGGCGAAAAATCAAGTTTTTTTTTTCCAAAAAAAAATTAAAAATTTTCAAAATTTTAAATTTCAAAAAATTATTCATTAAATATTTATTAAATTTATTTATTAAATAACATTTATTAAAATTATTCAAATATTGGTTTGAATTAATCAAACAACAAATTAAAATTGGATTCCTACTATACAAGCTTAGTAGGTGTATGACCTCATCAGCTGATCGTAACTAGGTCAAGTCCAAAACCCTTGACCTACATATGTTATATATAAGTTCTGAAAACACCTTGAACATTTGCAATATCCTAACTTGAAATACAAAACATACTAACAAAATATCTTTAAAATGAACAAAATATTATTACAAATGGATCATCAGCTTGATATTTAATTTATTTAAAACAAACAATTCTCAATTTTACATTATTTTCAATTTTTATCAAAATTCTGTCACTGGTTGAAAAAAATAAACAATTGTATATTCTTTATCATGAATCTCTCTTTTTGCTTAACAATCTTACTCTTCATTTAACAATCTCGCTATACTTTACTGTGGGTGATATAAATTATTTATTCTCGTTTTTCTGTATTAGATTTCTATACATATATAAACTTTCTCCCTCTGACTCTAATATTCATCAACTTCAACTCCCATGACACCCATCTCTACCAAAATCTCTACTAATCAGGACACTCTAAACCCCAACTTATCATTTAACACAAAACGCCACCTTCTCTACATATAAAATACTCTCTAACCCTTTGTATATAGGATACGTGTTTCCCCGCCCCCAAAAAACTCAATTCCCTTATCTGGCGGCCCGGATTCTACCTAAGGCGGCCCCTTCCCCACTAAAATCTATCCCTATCCCGTCCCAACCCTTGTTGCGGACTCCTACATTACACTACCCTCTAATACAAAATTGCCATCCCCAAAAATCTCAATCTCATTACATTACTACAAATACACAAAATAACCTCATTAATTATAAACATAAATATATCATTCAGAACTCTACCATTATTCTCCATTACTCCTGTGTCAACATCAGTACTTCACAACATTCTGTCACATTACATTAACTCAAAAAACAACATTACATCATATTCATCTCTACTATTTCAAATTCAACTTTGATTTTAACTTGGACAGATATATGTGTCCCATAAAATATTCATCACCCAAAAACTATCTTTTATTAATTTGCATAAATTATTATTATTTTATTTCTCATATTCTTTTTATCTTTACTTCAAAACATCTGTAGTACATTAAACATTAATCACTTGTAACATTTACAAACCAATATACCAGTGACATGGTATTGGTGATCAGCTGATATCCTAACACAATGAAAATACATCTTAAAATTGAACAAATTACATGGAATATACATATTTATTTTTCATCACTCCTCACCTTCTGGTTTCCCCTTTTCTTCTGATTCTGATGCTTATGTTAACCTGCCAGACGATTTACTTATTGGCTTAAAAAAATACACACATAATAAAATGACATATTCTTATCAATGCTTATCTAACAGACAACAATAAAATAATACACTTAAAATTATAGCATGAACACCTTATTTTTAAATATCTAAGCAGCTAGTTACCTGAACAGAGCACAAGCAGTTTTATTTGATCAAACTTTGAAAAAAAAACTTTTATGTCATAAAATTTTAAATTCGTGACTCCTTTGCGTCACCTCCTAGCCACACACACTATTTCAGATTATGTTGGACTGTGGCGCCCATTCGCTTCCACAGAGACTGTATATTTTGGAGCAGGGTTTACCTCTCCGTGCCTCTGCTTCCGCTATTAAGTTTTAAAGTTGTGAACATCTTCATGTTCTTGTTCTATAATCATGCACCCTTAAAACGGATCTGCCACCGGTCTTGCTACCCCCAATCGGGCAGAGTGGCAGCCGCTGTTCCATAGTGCCGGAGATTTCCTCTAATTGTCCCCCATTGAATTTCAAATATATACCAATTTCAAGTCAGCTATGGTCAAGGGACTTGATATGACCATAGCTGGCCGCTAGCCAAAACCACGGTTAGTGCTGGTAAGACAGTAACCGCCCGAAAAGTCGAGGAAATCTAAACTTTTATTTCACTGCCTGTTCCACATCAATCTCATTATGTGCGACACGTTATTTAGTATTGTGTGTAAAATTTTTATTTTACACGGATAAGGTGTGCCGCACATTTATCGCCAGTTTGGCCTCCAATGGAGGTAACACTCACTGCTACCCCCAACCCATTTCGCTACTTGTGAGAGCACAGGCCACCCCCACAGTAGCCACTTAATAACTAACTAATTACTTAATAAATGAAATTAATCTTTCTACAAATGCCGTTCAACACTCCATTGTTATTATCACTTCATTGAGCACCAAACTACCCCCCAAAGTCATCCCCACTTCTTGTATTGATAACAAGTTTTTATTTTGTTACACATCGTTTCAAAACGTTCCCATACTCACTGATACTAAAACTCGACAATTATATTTGGTCACTTAATTCTAAAATTTATTTAAATTTAATTATACACAACCAATTTTTTTTTTTTTTTTTTTTTCAAAATTCTATTTACACTGGAGGCTGACTAACATTCCAAAATCAAGATTAATGCTGGTAGACAGTAACCGCCCGAAAAGTCGGGTCTCGCCGCAAAACGGATCGGCACTAGGTAGATATACTACGTGAATTCACGTCCCCCCTCTGAAACACACTACTTCCCCTCTCCTACCATTTCTTCTACCCCACTTTCTACCGTGCGCCCAACCGTCTTGCCACAAAATTCGTCTTTTCAGACTAAACAGAACTACGACCAATGGCTAATTTTAATTTTGCCATTGGCACAAAATATTTAAATTTGTATGCACTGCCTTTTATTTAATGCAGCCTCCATTATTTACAAACACTCTAAGGCAGTGCAGGCACGTGACAGGTACACCGATCCGCTGCACCATGAGTGTATTAAAAAATTTTAAGTCGAGTCACGTACCTGTTGGGGTCCCCCTCCCCGTTCAAATATATGTGGTTAAATTTCTATTTTGTACCAATTTTGGTGGAGCCGGACCATCGTTGTTTTCACTGCCCGAAGGAAGATCCTGCCAACCATGGCCCGCCTCCGAGTTCCGAATTCCACGGCCAGGACTGGTAAGACCGTGGCCGCCCGAAAATGGGGGAGGAGCCCTTCTAGAAACATAAAAGATAATTATATAACATTCATACCTTTACAAATTAACAAAATACTTATGCTGACCAAAATAATTTCAAATTTGTAGCGTTGTGCGTACCCACTATCTCCCTGGTTTCTCTATTCTGTAACACATATGAATTTTTCATTTTTATTTCCACTACCTCGTACGGCCCCTCGTACAATAAGAAAAACTTCTTGATCTCCTTATCTTGTGCACTTGATAAATTGTGTCGTCGTACCAATACCAGCTGTCCAACCTCGTACTGCATCCACTTACCTTTCATGTCATGTTTCTGTTTTATCCTCTCCCCTTTCGTCAACAGACTTTCATTGGCTAGTCTCAGTTTAACATCGTTACCAATAGTGTTGGTTTCCGGTGGATATTCAATTAATTGTTCCAGAATCCTCTGTGGACGCTTTCCTCTTATTAGCTCATAAGGCGTGAACCCCGTCGACTCGTGGGTGGTACAGTTAAGCCAGTTTTCAATCTTCTGGACATAGAGTGGCCACTCGCTATGTTTGGCATGGCAGTATGTTCGAAAAACTCGGCCCAACTGCCTCATGACTCTCTCAGCTTGATTTGACTGTGGATGATATACGGCGGTGTGCTTTGGGATAATACCTTCCCATCCAAGAGTCTGGCGCCATCTTCCGCTGATGAACTGCGGCCCATGGTCGGATAATATCACCTTCGGCTTTCCCACGTTGATCATGTAGTCGCGTGTGATTTTCTCGCTCAGCACCTTACTTGTGGCTCGCTTTACACTATATAGCCTGACATATTTGGAAAAAGTATCAAGTACAACAAAAATATGCATCACTCCACCCCTACCTTTCGGCAACGGGCCGTACAAATCTACAGCTACTAAATCGAATGGTTTTTCTACTTTAATATAATTTAGTTCTCCCTCTAACCTATAATTTACAACTTTGGATTTCTGACATAACTCACAAACTCTAAGTATTCTTCGGACTCGTTTCTCCATGTTCTTAAATAAACAAGATTCCTTTAATACATTCACACACTTCCGTGCCCCAAAATGCCCGTATCTAAAGTGACAGTCCCACACTATTTTCTCTATCAACCCTTCAGGTATGACTAACCTCCAATCTCTCTCTCTCCCCTCTATTCTTTTAAACAAACTCCCTTTAAACACTTGAAAATAGTGCTTGTACCCAAACTCATGTATATCTGATTCTATACTAGTAATTATTTAATTTAATTTATTATCAGCTCTTTGCATTACATTTATATCTTTTAATTCCTCCCCAAAAAGTTTATCTTCCCGGGATAGTCTATAAATTTCTATCTCTTTAATATCTCTACCTGTTCTATTTCTGTCTGTGTCTACTCGTGATAGTGTGTCTGGCACCCTGTTCTCTACACCCTTGATATATTCCCACGAAAAATTATACTCTTGAAGAGCTAACACCCACCTGGTAATCCGGCTGTGTGTGAGTTTACAAGTATTGAGGAACGATAGCGCCCTATGGTCCGTCCTGATGATGGTTCTGTTACCCAGCAGATACGTTCGGAACTTCCTCACGGCGAACACTATACTGAGGAGCTCCTTCTCTGTGGTAGTATAATTGCGCTCGGCGGCTAGCAACGTCCGGCTGGCGAAGGCGATGGTTTTATGTTCCTTCTCCTCGTCCTCTTGGTAAAGTTCTGCTCCCAACGCTATGTTACTAGCATCTGTCTGTAAATAAAATTTGTCATTAAAATTGGGATGATTCATTAGTATCATGTCTGCGAACTTAATTTTGATGTCATTGAACGCTGCTCTTTCGCTGTCGCCCCATCTCCATTGCTTGTTCTTTTGTAACACTGCGCTGAGTCGGGCCGTCGTCTGTGCGTAGTTCCTCTGAAACTTCCTGTAAAAATTACAAAGACCAAGAAAACTTTGCAACTGCTTTATATTTTTTGGCTCCGGGAATGTCCAGATGGATTCTACTTTATCCGGGTTAGCACGTATTCCTGTAGGTGTTATTATGAAACCTAAAAAATGTATTTCGGTTTGCAAGAATTTTGATTTGTCCCAATTCACTGTCAAACCCCCCCTGATATAACTTCTCCAATACATATTCCAAATGCTCTACATGCTCTTCAAATTTTCTAGAAGCTATTAGTATGTCGTCTACGTATATGGTTAGAAAATCTAAGTTATGTGCTTGCAAAATTTCGTCGAGACACTTAATAAAACTGGCTACACTGGTGTTCAAACCAAACGGCAAACGCTTAAATTGATAGTTTTTTCCGTTGAACAAGAACGCTGTATATTTTCTACTATTTACTGCCAACGGGACTTGCCAATATCCGGCGGTCAGGTCTAAAGAAGTCATGTATTTCACCCCACTAAATTTCTGAAAAATCTCTTCTATCGCTTCGGGTGACTCCCGGTCTGGAATGATTATTTGATTGATTTTGCGGGTATCTAGGGATAACCTCACTCTCCCATCTTTTTTGATTACTACTACTAAAGGGTTGGAATAAGTTGATACCGACCTTTCTATAATATCCCCCGCTAACATCCTATCTAATTCTGACTGTACGGCCTCCCTTTTCGAATATGGTACCGGATAACTACGTTGAACATATGGCGCATGCTCCCTCACCTTTAATTCGCATTCATAACCTTTTGCCCTTCCTGGTTCCCCGGCAAACACTCCCCGATAATCCTCAACTACCCGCCACAGCGCTTTACACTGAGAACTCCCCATTTCATCGCCTTCCCCGCAAAATTTAACCTCTCTTCCGGCCCATATTCTATCTCCACTCTCTTCATTCACACTCTCTCTACACGCATGTATACTAAATTCCATATCCCTATTTATGGTTTTATCTGGTATAACCCTTATACCCGAAATCTTTACTGTGTCTAGAACCCGTTCAAAATTAACTGTTATTTGTTTATTTTCATTACTCAATTCTAAAATTCTTTTTCGAAAATTAATGACCGCATTATTTCTTATTAAAAAATCATTACCCAAAATCACTTCTAAATTTAAACCTCTTACAACTAAAAATGTATTCTCATAGTTTTCCCCATTTATTAGCATGTTCAACTGGACTTGGGTTGTAACCCGTTTACTTCTAACACCCGTAATACCTACAATTGCTACCCCTGCTACTGGCAAAGACGGAATATGTTTGTTAGTTTCTTTCAATTTATTGAGTACATGTTCTGCTATTACAGATATTTCGCTACCTGTATCTATAAGTGTCAAGATTGACTTACCTTCTATCTCCAGTTTTACCTCAGTCAACCACGCCTCTTGTCTCCTCGTTTCCGTCTCCTCTTCTTCCAACAATTCCGTGGCCAAGTCCGTGTGAATCGTGTTATTCCTGTATTTATTTTCGTGGACCCCTTGATTATTCCTCATCCATTGTCCTCCTTCATTTCTCAGATTCTCTACTCGTCGTTCACCGTTCCTCGGCTGTGGGTTGTTGAACCTCGGTGGTGTTCTCGGCTGCTGTCCGGGCCTCGCCCTTCTACATCTATAACAAAAATTACGATCAGCATAATTTTCCACCAGACACCCGTCACATTTCCACATTGGGTATCGTCTGTCCCGTTCTCGACCATTGTGTGTGGTTCCTCCGTTTGGTCCTCCTCTTGGTACATAATTACCTCCATTTTGTATATTATGTTGTTGTATGCGTCTGCTGTCTTCCCGGTCCTTAATATTCTGAAAAACGTCTAATATTTTTTCTAATTCATTTATGTCGCTTACCTCTCTGGTCATCAATGTGATCTGCACCTCCCTCGGTAGGTGCTTGCTAACGTGGCGTACAAACGACTGGAATGGCAACGGTGGTTCCAAATACTTCGCTTCGTTGTACAGCTTCATCGTATATACTGTAATACTACGGTTGTTTCTTCCAAAACTCCCAGTTCCCATTATTTGGCTTCGCAGTATCTCCTGCTCCTCCTCCGACCAGTATTTGTTCCGAAATGCTCTCTCAAAATCTCCATAACTCTCCCATTCATTTCGATGCGTCTCCGCCCATATCTCTGAATCACCTTTAAAACATTTCAAAATTTTTATAAGTTTAACCTCCCAGCTACTACCATTGAATCTGTCAAACTCCCGTACTCGATTTAAAAATTGCATCGGATGCACTCTCCTATTTTCACTACTAAAAGTTTCTAATTCTATTTCATTGTTTGTGTCACGTGTCATAAATATGCGTTCAGTAACCTTGTTTACATTTTGATTTTTTACTACACTTAATTCATCTCTCATATTATTAATATTCTGTTCAAGTGAATATAATTTTTTGTCATTACTATATTCAGACTGTACATTATTCTTTGATATCACATCGATAGATTCATTTACTGCTTGTATTTCTGTCTTATAATTATTTTCAATTTCATTTATTTTAGATGCTATCTTATTTTGGTGTTCATCAAAGTTCTGATTGATTTTTTCAACTGTCATTACTACACTATTCAACTTACATTCAGTTTCAATACTACATTTATTAATTTTAGATTCTATGTCATTGTTATACTCATTCATTGAACTTATTAAATAGTCGTTATTCTCATTTATCTGCTTCTCAACTCTATCTATCTGACTGTCTATTTCATTAAATTTAACATCTACCTTTTGCATTGAATCATCTAACTTGGTTTCTACTTGGTTAACTCTATTGGTAAATTCTACTTTGGTATTTTCACAACGTCTATTAATCTCATTAATATCATTTTTCAATTCATTATTCAGATTTTTTAATACATTGAATTTAACGTCAGAATCATTCTTCAGTTCATTATATTTAATATTTGTATCACTCTTCATTTCTTTATTTTGTTCTAAAAGTAATTGTAACATACTCATTACCTCACTATTAAATTGTGCGTTACATTTTGTTGAAGTCGGGGTTAATTGCACACCCGAATCTTCAGTTACATTACTCTGGTCACTCAAATTTATCTCTACTTTCTCTTGACTCGCACTGGGAGTCGAATGTATTTCAAAGTTACTAATGTCCGAGTCGTCGAAATTTTCGACGCTATTTTCATTTATTTTATTCTCGTTCTCTGACATTTTGTATTGTTAATGTAAATTAAATTATATAAATTGCTTAAACCAGAATAATTAATTAAATAAATACAGTAATTATTTAAATTTTGTAATCTACTGTTAGGTTACTAAGCTAACCTAGAACATGCTTGTATCCATGTCGATGCGGAATCCAATTAATTAATTATAATTAATTCAATTCGTGCCTGTTTCGTGGCGCCATTGTGACTTACCGATCGATCACATATATTATTATTATTATTAAATTTTCAATTAGCTGTTACTTACCGTTACGAAAACTTACAGGGTCACAGGATTCGATCACATGTACCTAGATACAAACATGGTCTATGGGTTATGCAAAGTACTGACACAACTCATTTTAGAAGAGAATTTAACTTTTAATTTTATTTTAAAATCATTTTACAGATTTGAATTTTTTACTTTTCCTCCAAATATAGATTTTACATACTTTAAAAATATTATGATTTTACAGGTTGTGTAATCATTACGTCTTATGTACTATTCTTATTTTCTACTACTTACATACATTAAACAAGAGAGCCCAGCCTGCCATTTTCACTTAAATTAATTTTAATTTATTTGATACCCCATACCTTTATAAAACCCCAACCCTTACACTTTCAATAGACGAAATAACCCCCGGCCACGTGGTCTTCGCGCACATCCATTTCTTTTCTAATTTCGTGTGAAATGTCCAAAAGGTGTTTAATGTTGTTTTACATTTTTCCCGACCGCGGTCACATAAACTTTTTCGGCTATTTCACTGTTATATCAGTTTAAAAAAAATTTTGTTTCTGAGTCCGGTTGACGGGCGACCAGCACAGGCGAGAGTCGACCCCAGACTGCCTGCGTCTCTCAGTTCCCCACTCCAGGAGCATTTTAGTCAAGACGACGGACATCAATGCCTTGTATGTAGTCGTCACAGTTTCGACTCATGCTAGTCATGTAGTTGTTGGAATGACGATAGCAGACGATTTCAACCAGGCACTGGCTAATGTCATAAAAGTGGGTGGGACTTACAACAGCGCTTCCGCAAAGTTTTGGAGACGGCGATGAATATTATTCTCTCTAGCCATCTTGGTTTTTCAACATCGCTTGGGTATGCGCTCATGCGCGAGTAGTGACGTGTGTGCACTACCACACCAGTACAGATTTCTGCGAATTTTGTGGAGGTGCAAATTCCTTTGCCGCATTACACAACAACAACCTGCGTCTCGCTTTGTTTCCAACTGTTTCTCAACTCTGGTCTATTATACGGACAAATACGTTGCACAATAATACAGTTTTACATTATTTTTATAAGGCTCCCGACCGAAAATGAAATGAATACAAATATATAAATGCCCCAAACGGTTAAAATAAAACACCCAAAAGTTGACCCGCTACAAAGGTCAGTATCTGCTACCAAATGACAACCGCGACGCTATTAATTTTAAAAACTTTTGAAGAAACCCTATCGAATTCTTAGCACGTGTTGAAGAAAACTTGGCACGGATCCGAGAGACCAGATGGAACAACATAAGAAGCTTGATAGATGAGTACTTCAAAGAAATATATGATAATTGGTGGACTGCAACGCGTCACGAATTTCACAGTTACGAGGAATTCAAGACTCAATTCCGCGCAAAATATTGGTCCGAGGCCACGCAAAACATAGTACGCGATCATATATGTCACGGGAAATACGATGCGAGCAGAGGAGGAACCATGACTTCCTACTTTTTGGGTCAGGTGTGTCTAGCACGAAATTTAGAAACAAAAATACCTGAAGAATGTCTCGTTACAAAACTGTCTTACCACTTTGAGGAGGGTGTCGCTAAGGCACGTCAGTGGGGGCAGATTAAAACTATAGCAGCTATGTCCGCGTTGCTCGAGGATCAGGAGCATGAAGGATATTACCGAAGGAGTCGTCGGAGGAATGACCATTTTAATAATATGGGCGGTAACATAAACAACAATAATAATAACAACTCTAGAAATTACAGAAGTAACTTTAATAGTAATAACCATTCAAACCAGAATTATAACAACAATAACAGTAATAACAATAATAGTAAGCCGAATAACCAGAGTAGTAATAATAACAATAATAATAACGGTAGCCATAATAATAATAATAACAACCGGCGACCCAATTATAATAATAACGCCAATCGACCATCAAACCAAGGCGGAAATAATCCACCGTCACAATATCGCCGAGTCAATTATGTACAAGCCGATTACGACTACGATAGAAGGCGACGATACCAACGACGAAACAGTTTCAGTGGAGACAGAGGAAGTATAAGAGGAGGACGATGGAGGAGTAGCAGCATTGAGGGCGACAACCGCAACAGCGACTACCGACCACAAGTACACTTTGTTCCTGACCAGGAACCAGCCCATCAGGGAGGACGTACAACAACGGACGATAGGAGTAATGTAAATGATCAAGACCGACGCCACGAGGAGAGCACTAGCTCTTTAAACTCCTCGCGGCAGTGAAAAATTATGATAACATAAACCCTTCGCTGAACCACTCTATTGGGTATGATTACGGCACCAGTCCAAATAAAATCACCATATTGTATAACCATTACCTGAAAAATATAAGGCAGGAATTGTTAGAAGAAGGAGTAACCGATCACCATCAACACACCCACGATATCGTGTACGTGACGGCTAAAATTAATGAAGTAACCGTCACCCTAATGATCGACACCGGAGCCAACGTTTCCCTAATGGATAGCACCGAGCTCAATCGTATTCAGGAGGAGAGCAGGGTTAACATACCGACGTTACCTGTTACTAACATCATCCTGATAGGAGCTACGGGACGACAAAATAAATCAGTAAAGAAGCAGGTTAGGTTAGAAGTAACCAGCCAAGGTGTGAAAATACCGATGATCTTTCTAATAGCAACGGGTCTACCATTTCGTAGTTTGATCGGCTGCGACATTCTACGTCGATACTCAGTCATAATCGATTTAAGTTTGGACAAATTAACTCTGAAAACGTCTGACACGGATTGGATTGCAGACATTGTAGGAAACAGGGAAGTTCCCCCAGAGAGGACTGTATACCACATCCAAAGAACAACCAACCCTAGAAACCAAACATCCAGGCATGAGCTGGAGTACAATAACAATAACAATGATTTATGGGAAGAAAAGATTAGAGAAATAAGACAATTCCAGTCAACTAACAGAACTAAATCACCAAGTCCAGGCCAACTCGAAAGATTAATAACCATATATAATAAATATAGACACGTATTCTCAGACCTCCCAGGAAAGGTTAAAAATTATCAATGTATATTAAATTTTAAGGAACCGGTAAACTTCAACCGCAAATCCTACCCCATTGCGTATTCCCTTAAGGAGGCGGTTCGGTCTGAAATCAATCAGTTGATAGAGGATGATATAATAGAACACAGCCAGTCCCCTTATACCAGCCCTATAGTAGCGATTAAAAAGAAAAACGGTAAGGTGAGGCTTTGTTTAGACGCACGAGAAATAAACAAGCACCTAGTTGATAACCGGACATCTCCGGGCGAAATTGAAGAGATTCTAAAGAAGTTCCATGGTGTACAATACATAAGCTCATGGGATATGGTCTGCGGGTATTGGCAGGTCGAGCTGCATCCCAACAGTCGAAAATATGTTGCTTTTATATTTGAGGGACGCAACTATCACTTTAAGAGGTTGCCCTTCGGGCTAATAAATTCAGTAGCCATTTTCATACAATGCATGGATCAGGTATTAGGACAGGAAGCACTTAAATTCACTACCGTCTACGTGGACGACCTGCTAATAACGTCCACCAACTGGGAAGAACATTGTCAGAGGGTAGACCACGTGCTAAACAAGCTATCAGAAAATCATATTACTCTAAAATTGGAAAAATCCCAACTTATTGCGAAGGAAGTACAGTTTTTAGGTTTCCAACTCACCGAATTAGGAATAACTCCATCAACAGAAAAAATCGAAGCCATTCAAAAGTTCCCCACTCCCAGGAATAAAAAACAGTTGCAATCTTTTTTAGGGTTGTGCAACTACTATCGAAAATTTCAAAACAATTATTCGGAACTAACCACCAGATTGTCTCCGCAATTGTCCTCGAAGGATAAATGGACATGGGGTCCAGCACAGGAAAGTATATTTCAAAAGATCAAAACGAAATTTTTAGAGACGGTAATATTACACCATCCAGACTTTGATAAACCTTTTTATTTGAATTGTGATGCCAGTGACATCAGTTTAGGCTCCACCTTATACCAAGAGGACAGCGAAGGAAACCATCTGGTAATAAGCTTCGGGAGCCGTACTTTGAATAAGTGTGAAAGAAACTACAATGTCACTGAAAAAGAACTCCTAAGCGTAGTATTCGCATGTAATAAATTCCGCACAGACATATTAGGATACTCTGTTACTGTTAGGACAGATCACAAGTCCATATCCTTTTTAAAGAGCTGCAAATTAAGTCATGGGCGGTTAGCGAGGTGGACATTGGTCCTACAAGAGTATAACATTAATTGGGAATACGTCCCTGGCAAAAAGAATATAGCCGCCGACGTACTATCACGAATAAACATTACAAATCAGACTTATGAAGGTGAAAAAGAAACACTAGCCAAAGTTTATAACATATTAAAAAGCCGCACAGAATTAGAAAGCATTATCAAAGAAATAGAGTTACATCAAAGACAAGACAGTAGACTGGCACAAATTTTCCAAAGGTTGGATAATCAAGATGTAAGGATAACCCCTTATTACTGTGTAGTTAATAATATATTATTTGTTAAAACTAAGTATCACGATAACGGTTGGAAGTTAGTAATACCTAAAACCATAGAGAAAGAAATAATCACAGATTACCATGTTCGTTATGGGCACATGGGTGCTGTTAAAGTAATCAAGGCGTTGGAAGAACATATGTATATAAGGGACATGAATAGAAGGGTGAGGCAATGCATTAGAACCTGTCAGATATGCCAGATGGTGAAATGCACAAATGAAAGAAAGGAGGGGCAGATGATTCCCATAACATCTTCGGGGAAACTAGAAAAAGTTTTTGTAGACATCTGCGGCCCATTTCCCAGAAATGGAGGGCATCACCAAGAAATTGCTGGTATTATACGTCGGTCCATATATGATCACCAAAGACCATGAAAACAATACCTATGAACTCACTGACACGATAAATAGAAAGGTTAAAGGGACATACAATCAAACGTCATTAAAAAGGTACTATAGTTAAAGAAAATTAATTAGGATAAGTAATTACAAAGTGCCAAATATTCCAAAAATGTATTATTAGAAGCTGATATGGGAAAGGACACCTGTATAACGTAATCATCCCCAATAATGCACCCAATAGAGTGGAAGAGCACAAAATAACCCCATGTGTATCAACTATTAAAAAATGATTACTATTAAGAGCAGATAATATGTAGTAGTAGGCGACATTTATCACCCGAATGTTTAGGGTATAAACAAAAAATATATGTTTAAAAACAATTACTATAAACGAACTCATTTAGTGTTTAACAGAATCACATATTAAGCTCCAAATTATTGAAGGTAACTAATTGACTATAACAAAGCAATTTGCCTTATTAAGTTACAAAAGTGTGTAGGATTAAGATATAGGCCAAACTATTTGTTACTTATGAAAAAGAACCAGATCTATCACACCAAAGGATAGAAAATTATGTAATGCCAACTAAATGATTTAATAAGAAAAAAGACATCTATTATGTCATAAAGAGCCAGCAGTGGCATGCAACTAACATTACTATGCTATACTTAGAAAAAAAAAATGTTTATCCAAATGAATATTATATGTAACTTAATGTTTATCAAATGATTATTGTGTACCTCTCATAAAACTAAAATATTATATAAAATCATCCAGAATAAAGGTTCACCCAACTAACCTTTGAAGGAGTAGAGAGCCAGAATAACAAAGTGTGTAAAATAAAAGAAGGATATTATTATGGAAAGTGTAAGGAGAGAGAAAAAATGTTTATAAAATAAACAATGTAACCCCAAGAATGTCTATAAAATTAGATATTAGTATGTTATTATATTATCACATTAAAGTGTAATCATCAAATATTGTATACTTCATAACTTAGAATTAAAATCATCCAGAATAAGTGAAAACCACCATCACTTGAAGGAGTAGAGAAAAAAAGTAACAAAGTGGGTTAATTGTAAAGATAGCTATTATTATAATGGAATGAAAAGAGAAAAATGTTTATTAATTATCAAATATTGTACATCACCAGATATGTCAGAGAACATCTAACAAAAATCCATTTAGTATACGAACATTGTACGCCCTGATAATTCAGGATAAATATAAATTATTAAGAAAAGCTTAATGAACTATGGTGAAAATAAAATATTGTAAACTCTAGATATGAAAACCAACTGCATAAGTATATAAGCAGCAAAATAAGTGTGTAACCTTAAGAATACTCAAGTGAGCCAAAACCAATTGTCAACTAGTACAAAAAGTAACTATACAGCTGATAAAAAGCCTAGCTGAGAATGTCAAGTCTGAAAAGAAATAATTACCTGTAAAAAGAAAGTATGTTAGCAAGTATAAAGATGGAAATGTGATATAAATGAAAACCTCTGAAACCTTGAATATTATAGTGAATATATTATATTATTGTAAATGAATGATATGTGATATTTTATGAGTTGTGATAGTGCAACTATTGCCAGGTGCAATGTTTATTTTTTTTCTCGGACAGAGAAGAGTAATGCCTCTGAATCTGAGTATGTGTATTGAGGAACGGCAGAGAATGTAAGCCACAGTGAGCCACTCTGATTCCGAACCCACTACAAAAGTTAGGGAGCTATATTGTATTAATGTATCAAGGAGTATTATAAGAGAATCTGTGAGGTATAAATTATAATAACCATTAAGATAATCACGAATGTAAAGATATGTAATAAGAAAGAAGAATGTGAATAAGACAGGAAATTGTTAATTTAAGAAATGAGATCTACTGTAGTTAAATGACTTAAAAAGTAAGCTACTTGAAAAATACTAGTAAGTTAAGAATTATATCACTAGACAAAAAATCAAGCTAGAGTAATACACTAATAGTATGTTAAAAAATCAAAGAGTACAAGAAAAAAGAAAAACAATAGAAATATACTAAGAAACTGACATGAAATGATAATTTTATAAAAAATAAATTTTTTCTCAAATGATCAATTTTGAGGAGGGTGTATATGTAACATAACAAAATGTTACCTAACCTAAACGTATATTATCAGATTTTATAAGGACAGAACAATAATGTAAATAGGGAATATAGTAATAAGAATAAACAAGAAGAGAGGAATCAAGAAAGAAGAATGAAGCAGAAGTACCACATGAAACAGTAAACACAAATACTGTTTGACACTACAACCAGACAATGACTAACTCAAACTGATGGACAGAGTAAATTTACATTAAGCTGTCAATCAAGTCAGTAGATAATATAAACAGAATATGATATGTAAATAAAAAGTGAATCAATAAGAATCTGAATACCGTGAAATCAGAATTAGCATTTTGCTGATAATAAATTTAACCATGACTAGTAAATTATGAATGCCAAAACTAAAATTAGCAATGGCTACAGAGTGAGAACAAAGATATATTTCAATATCAAATATACTTATGAGAAAGAAAAACCATTTGTATGAGGGAATCTTATACAAGTAAAGTACCTCAACAAATTACCGAATTGAGAACCAATAAATGTTGTTAAGGCAAAATTCCAGTCTAGACGATATGTCTTAGCAACGCCTAGACCAAGCAATAATCAGCGAGTTGATTACTGGGAGGTAACGTAAGTGTAAATTAAATACACAGAACAATTGTTATGCTCCAACATAGCAAAAAACATTATTAAAATGATATATTTAATCATAATTCAATTGTTAAGTAGTAGAATAGAGCGAGTTAGCGTAAAACGAAATGTCATAGTAATAAGAATCATTCATTACAATGTATAAAATTAAGGTGTATTTATAATGTTCAGTAATTGAAGGTCAGTACAGAGTTAATAGTGTTCGCACATAAACGTTTGAGTAATAAAATGCTATGTGAACACAAACAATATTAATCAAAGTGTAAAATCGTCGATTCATGTAAACAGACGACAACGCAAAATAGTGTACCCGAACATTGATTTTATAACAATGTCGGTAAAAGTGAAATTAATTCGGTATCAAGTGATATCAAATTAAAGAGGACGAAATAATCTTTAATTTGATGACGATATTGACCCAATCGCAACTGTATTAAGTGCGGGAAAGATGTTAGCATCAGTTACCAAATATGCATCAGAAATTTGTTTATTAATACCAACAACAATGAAAGCTATCTGTCACCTCAGAGTTTGACAGTTAAAAAACCGTTATTAACGGCTAACGAACAATACGTCATACTCATCACACCTGCCCGAACCAATCACAAAATTAGTTAGTAATTAACATTTTTGCCTAAGACCGATCGACGAGGAGAGTATATAAGAGGACGCAAACGATTCTCAACAGACATTTTATCAACTTCATTCAGTGCAGAACGTGTGCCCGCCGTCTCAACATTTTTTAATAACCGATAGCGTCATCTCGAGAACACATCGACGGAAACCATTCGACAATAACCTACGATTACTTCAAATTATTCTACAGAAACCAATAGTGATTATGTGCAGTATTATTTCATTTTGTGCGGGAAATTAATGAACAGGAGTAATTAAAATAATATTATTCACGATCCATTAAGTTAGAAGAGGATCGAAATACTCTGTTCTTGTGCGTGTGCAGTGAAATAATGATAATCATTATAATCCGATTATCAAGGTGCTAAAATGAGTTTTAATTTAATAATTAAAACCAAAAGGTAACAGTGTAACCATTATTTCATTTTTTCTACGAGCGCTATAACCTGTACGTTTTTATACACTGATCTGTACTGACGCAAACCATAGAAACATTTCAATATTACACCATGTCTCAATTTATTTGATGAATTTGTTATTAGTAATTAAACTGAATGTTAGTTATAAGTGTTCTCAATTTATAAATTTTGTAATTCATAAACCAGGCGTGACGAACGCATAACCTATCAAATAGGTTATTTTTATTTGTTTACGTTATAAAAGTAACGTCAAAACATTATTGATCAATTTTATATCAGCAAATTATTAGATATTGTGTAGGCATAACTTTCTTTTTCGTGTCTCAAAGAACTCACTTCTGAGATTTTAATAATATTAATGTTAAAAATAACCAACATCTGGACTTAGCCAGATTCGCCACTTGTGCTCTGAGCAAGCCTTATAAGGTATATAATAACTTATTTTCAATTGTACAACATTGTATGTTCTAATTATATTTGTTTTGAATTCTCTATAAAGGGTACGAATAAAACCCATTATTAACAGCATAACTCGACTTGATTTATTTCTAACTGATAGTTAAATATTTTATTTAGCAAACTCAAACAACCTTCAGTTGTATTTAAATATTTTGGAATAGCATTGCCATAAAGGTAGTAAACAAGTATTTTAAATTTTTTTTAATCATCCAGTGATTCTATTTGTGGGTTTTACACGGGATTTTCCCTAAATAAATCCGTGTGGCGCCCACTAACAAACAAGGCAATCTAACCTTGCAACTAAAGTAAGTTGGTGTTTGTAAACTGAGTTGACAGCTTATAATAGAACTTCTAGAAAACACGACCAGGTACGTGAAAGTATATTTGTTTATTATATTGTCCAGACATTACGAGACGTAACGTACTTAGACTATCAGCAACCTGGAGGAGAAGTTTCACAGCCAGTATCAACAAGACGACCATCATCATCAAGCGACCAACTATTGTACTTTACTTTTAAACCTAAGCAAAATTAGTATTTAATTATTATCAACCCAACTATTTTATTTGTTTCATATAAGGGAATTCTTTTCAGACAAGTATAATTACACAATTGTAAACACACTGTGAGTAACCTCGAATGTTACATTTTAAATCGCTTTACAAAATTAGTAACCTTCAACAACTACAAACTCTAAATAATATTTTAAACATAAACATAATTTTAAATAATAACAACACTTTTATTTTATTACAAACTAACGCATACACCGTGTGGCAGATTTATACACACCGTATTTCGTTTGGTTACAAATTGGCTAGCCCAATAGTGTGGCTTTTAAACGTAATTAAAACTTTATTTTAAAAACAATTAAACCTAATTTCGTTTTATTACAACGCTCATCCGAAAAGGAAGCGTTGTGGTTCTGGTTTTACAGACAACAACAGATAGGACAGATATGGTAACTAACCGCTAGATGCTCACACGTGTATCCGGTTAGATAGGCCTTGGTTTTGACATATACACTGATTGAATTGCGTCTTGGCGAACATCTGCGTCTCAAATAAAGAAAACGAAAAGAAAAATAATAAAAACAGAAGTTGCTCGTGGGAGGTCTGGGTACTGGGCACTACATCACCCCTCCCTTTAAAAAAGAGGTAAGTACTTCCGTACTTGGCTCTTTTACTAAGAACCTCAGAGTCTTCTCTTGGTATGTTTACAAAATGTGAGTTAGTAACTACTCAAGTTCATTGATGTTTCCATTCTCTTTAGTTCAGAGCATTTTTCTTTATCTCCAAGCATATATATGGTTAATTGCTACAATATATTAATCCATTAACACCTTGTTAATGTTAAAGCGTGGTAATATTCATTTACGCCTACTATCATCATATATATTAACATCATATTATTCCATAATATCCATATACCAATATCATATAGTAATAAATCATCATCATCATAGTATTATTCATAGTAACAGTAATAATCATCATAGTCATAAGCATAGTACATTATCATCATTGGTTCATTGTACATACAGTACATACAATACATATAATAAAACATACTTAATCTACATCAAATAGAACATAAGTAATTCATTAATACATCTATAAATTCATAAACTCATTAAAATAAACATTACAATTGGTGAATGGCTAACAAGCTCTTCTTAATGCGGTTAAGCAAGAATACAATTCCTTAAAATATTAATGAATGAATGAGATGGCCTCGCTCATAGATAGCACCGGTTATTGCGGTAAGATAACAGGTCATCAGCTGGTGGCCTGTCAGCTGAGTACTTGCTTTCAACCACACCGTCGGCGTATGGGTGAGCTCATCTCTTCGATATCCTTAATCTATGTTGCCCCTCTAGCACTACCTTTTATCATAATTATGTCACTTTTTTCTGTCTTTGTCACTTTTGGCTGTGGCACCTTTTGTATGTGTATATATATGAAATTTTTTACATTTAATTTTATATCTTAATTTACACCTCACTGAGTGTTTTGTCTCTCTCTCACATATCGACTGTCTGTGTGCTTTGTTATTTACTACATGGTTACATTGTTTACTTATACATTTATACATTTACTTATACATTTATTATTCTTTGTCTTGTGTTGTCATGTTACATTTTCTGTTAATTTTAATTATTTAAATTTTGAATTTTGCTGATTGCTTCTTTTTAGTATTTGATACAAAAACCTACTAAGAAGAAATATCAGACACAGCTAGGGAACCCGTGGTCGCCATCCACGTACTCACCAGGTGTGAGCCCTTGGGTTTATTACTCAATTAAACACTTTATATACACAATAGTGCGTTACTGGGTGTCTTTCTAGGCCACTGTCACTATCTGGTTAGTCATGTACTGCACTGGGCACCGTGCGACGAATGTAGACGCGAGGGGTCGACACCTCCTCGAGGGTCTGTTCCTCCTCTGGTTGCGCTGGCGTCGGCCGGTACTCTCCTCGAAAATCCTCCTCAGGTGGCATTAAGCAGCACCGCCGGGTCAGTCTGATGAGTTGCTTGCATATGATGGCGCGTTGCCATATCACCAGTATTATAGTGAAACACGTGATTAGTCCAATGGTTCCATGTACGAACCACTGGAGTCTGACAGTCTCATGTTGTAGTCTCTCCGCCCCGAGTCTTTCCAGTTCTGTGGCTATGAGGTCAACAGTTACTTGGTCTGTCTTGCGCTGACGCAGCGTCGTCATTACTGCCTCTAAGTCCTTGAATTTGTTTGGTTATATGTTTGGAAGACCTTTTGTTCTCGGTCAGTGAGGATTGTTGGGAAGTCGGGTATGACGACATGTTCAGGTTCCAAGGTCATTTTGGTCCGTCCATGAGTATAAGGAAATAGCTCAAAGGAATCGGAATGAAGGTGACAATGCTTG
This sequence comes from Magicicada septendecula, assembly GCA_034769895.1. Lineage (NCBI taxonomy): Eukaryota > Metazoa > Arthropoda > Insecta > Hemiptera > Cicadidae > Magicicada > Magicicada septendecula. The sequence continues at coordinate 408,111,355 of CM068375.1, forward strand.
GTATTATTTAGTATACCGGTACCTTTGATGACCTCTGTTCTCACAGTGTTGTTGGCTGGACAGTTCCAGGTGACTCTGGTAGGCTGCAGAAGACTGTATACCCACAGGTTCTCAGAAGGATCTCTGTAGAACACTGGCACCGTGAAGTCTAGTAGTACTTGTCTTGTACAGTGTGAGATGATCTTCTCCGTCTCGGCGAAGAACAGCGAGTACACACACGAAGTGTTACTCCTCCTGTAGAGTGGGTAATCTGCAGGACATACTTTAAAATACTGAGTACTTTCACATTGCAATAGGTGGTGTACTGTTGGCAGACCATAAATTTGACGATCTTTTGATAAAATTAAATAATCAGAGTCAGTACTTAGTTTTACAAACTTTTGCAAACGTTTTTCAAACTTTTGCAATCGTTTTTCATAATATGGTAACTGTTTTACATTGTATAACTCAAAGTATCTATTTTCAGCTTTTAGTGGAATGTCTACTATTAGCTTAATTGTGTTTTTGATAGCTACTGCATGAACTTTCGCAATCTGGTAGTATACGTACATATCATTAACATTTGTTCCTGCCAAAAGGGTTGATCCATCTGGTAATTCGGAATTTACTTCTTGTAAGATTTTAGCTAATTCATGCGGTTTTAAAAAGATTGAACTAAGACGGGTTTTAGAAGTAGTATCTAAAGCAAGTTGAGTCTGGGTTATCTCTCTTTCTATAGTGTTTATAGATAACTCTATTTCTCTAAATAAGGATGATAATTTATTCGAATATTTAATTTCATTTTTTAGTTGGTCTATTTCTCCCCACAATGTAGCGTTCACTATAGTCACGTTTAACAAGGCTTGTTTTGCTATTTCGGCGGTGAGTATGATAGCTTGCGTGTTCTCTTGGACATCTTGTCTTAGATCCTTTATATATGAGAATAGTAGTTGGCAGTTGTGGATGACATTCTCCTGGGTTTTGTCCAAGTGTTCCAGTTTCTTTGTTATCTCTTCGAGGTCGTTATTGTCCATTGTTCCGAACAGCATCTTCATACCTGAGCCGATTATATTTATAGCACCTCTCGTGTTTCGTCTGGTATGTGGTAAGTTCAAAGTTACTTAATTTTTCTCTTATGTTGCTGGTTATTTCTCGGAATCTGATTAATTCAGCCCACGGAACAATTCTACTTATAACGGTATCGTTCTTGTATGTTTCAAAATGGTCATTCAATTTATCCATCTGTTGTAAAGCGGTATCGTATTTTTCGAAACTGGCAGTGATTATTAATGTCCATTTGTCATCACTTACTACTAGATCGCTTTCCTTAATGAAGACAATTCCCTTGTTTATTTTCATTATTTCGTGTAATGCGCATTTTCCCATTAGAAGGGTTATTATTGCCGCATGCCATGTTAAACCTGTAAAGGAAACAATAATAATGTATCAGCGGTTGAATCATTTGCATATATACATTATGAACAAAATTATATCAAGTTTTACATTTCTCTCTGTCGCGGACGTAAATTGTACGCCGGCGCATCGGCATTTCCTGGTGGATCTGGTGAAAGAGTTACATCGGGTTCATAATCTGAATCCCTAGCGTGCTCACTGACTATGGTATCATCTTCACTGTCAGTGGCTTGTGCGTCGGTATCTATTAACTCCACTGTGATTGGTATCTGTTGGCCAGTTACTGGGATAATTAATTCATCTTCGCAGTTTGACTCGTTTTCCAGGCCGGTTATACCGGTAGGCGGCACTTCCACGTGTGGGTCGTTTGGCGTATCAGCGCTCTGTTGCGGTTTCCGTCTTGTTGATTTTGGGTGTTTATCGCTTGTCGTGGCTTTCTGCAACCGGTTTACATGTATCACAGCAGTTGTATTTTTGTCCAAATATATTTTATAATTAAGTTCACTTATCTTTTCAGCAATTTCGTATGGTCCTGACCATGGTTTGCCAAATTTTCTCTTGGGAGTTTTCTTAACTGCTGGATTAAAGATAAACACTTTATCGCCCACTTTGTAATTAATTGTTTTACTTTTCTTATCATATTGCTGTTTGTTCACTTGTCTTGCATTTTGTGTTGTTTTTATGGCAATTTCTCGGGCTTCTTTTAGTTTATTTGCTAATGACTGCATGTGGTCAGCTGTATCTTCTGTATTTTCACTTACGTGTCGTACGTCTAAATCGTCGTCTAAGGATAAGTTCATTTTATCCCCGTAAAGTAATTCATGCGGACTATAGCCTGTAATTGAATGTTTTGTACTACGGTACGCCATCATTGCGTAGGGTACGTATTCGTCCCAATCACTAGCATATCTATTGACATAATGTGACATCATATCGATAATTGTTCTGTGAAGTCTTTCAAGTAACCCATTTGTTTGCGGATGATAGGGGGTAGTTTGAATTTTCTTAATTTTTAACAATCTACATGTTTCCTTGAATAAGGTTGATACAAAGTTTCGACCTTGGTCAGTTAATAATTTCTTGGGTACTCCGTGTCTAGTAATAATACCTTTTACAAATACTTTGACTACTGTTTCACTGGTTTGATCGGGTATGGCAAACGCTTTGCAATATCGTGATAAATAGTCAGTGAATGTTAGAAGATATTTGTTTCCGTTTTTCGTTATTGGTAACAGCCCTACTATATCGAGTGACACAAGTGCAAACGGTTTTTCAGCTGGTTTAATAATACCCATTGGAACGACTTTGTAGTCTGTAGTTTTTCGTTGATTGCATGGCAAACAATTAGTTATATAGTTGTGCACATCTGTCTTTATTGTAGGCCAATAATATCTTTCTTGTAGTACAGCTAGAGTTCTTTTAATTCCTTGATGTCCAGAAAAAGGTGTATCGTGGTGCTGTTCTATTACTCGGTTAACTAGTGTTTTTGGTATTACTAATTCATTACTGCTGGGGGTACGTCTGTAGATTAGACCGTCGAGGTCTTTAAAGTATGGTTCGTCAATACTTTCCTTATTCGTTACTCTGTTTATAACGTCGGTACAGAACTGGTCATTCTGTTGTTCGTTCAGTATTACTTCTCGCGAAAGGTAGGGAATCGTTACTTTGTTTACGTGTCTGCTTAATGCATCACAATTACTATGCTTTTTACCAGGTTTATGTTGTACTTCATACTCGAACTCGAACAGTCGTAATGCCCATCTAGTTAGTCGAGAAGAAGAATCTTTTAAACTAAGCATCCATCTCAAGGCGGCATGATCTGTTATGGCGATAAATTTTCGTCCGTACAAATAACATCTAAAGTATTTAGTGGCCCAAACTAAGGCTAGAAGTTCTCTCTCAGTTACAGAATAATTTCTTTCGGCTTTACTTAGCTGACGACTTGCGTATGCGACAGGATGTTCGTGACCATCTTGTACCTGAGACAAGACTGCACCTACGGCGGGAGCTTAAGCATCGGTTGCTAATCGAAATTCCAAAGAGTAATCAGGATATCGGAGAATCGGTTCGGTTTGTAATGCTTGCTTTAGCGTAGTGAATGCTGTATTCTGAACTTCGGTCCACTTGAACTCTACTGATTGTTTAGTTAGTTCGGTTAGTGGTTTTGCAAGAGCGGCAAAATTTGGAATGAACCTACGATAGTAGCCTACTAATCCCAGAAATGCTCTAACGTCACGCACAGTTTGCGGTTCGGGGTAACCCTTTACGGCTGATATTTTCTTGGGATCCGGTTTTACTCCCTCACTTGTTACAATGTGTCCCAAATATTCTACTTTTTCCTCACCAAAATCGCATTTGCTTACTTGCATATACAGATTGGCTTTTTCTAATCTTTCAAATACTTTCTCGAATCGGATCGCATGACTGACTATATCCGGGCTGAACACAATAATATCGTCAAGGTATACTAATGCTTCTATTCCGGTAATTCCTGTTAGCACGCTGTCCATCAAGCGTTGAAAAGTGGCGGGTGCATTCTTCAAACCAAACGGCATACGGTTGAACTCAGAATGGTAACCAGGAATTGAAAAGGCTGTTTTCTCTTTATCATCGTCATGCATCTGTACTTGGTGGTGTCCACTCGCTAAGTCAATGGTTGTGAAATATTTACTTTTACCGAAACAATCTAATGTTTCCGTTATATTCGGTAGGGGATACGCATCGCCCTTCGTTACGGCGTTGAGAGCTCGATAATCTACACAAAATCTATGTTTAAGAATTCCATCGGAACCCACCTTCTTAGGTACTACTACAACAGGAAAATTATACGGAGAGTCAGATGGTGATATGATGTTCCTTCTCAACATATCGTCTATCTGCTCTTGCACAGTTGTGCCGGTGTTTGCATAACCCGGCAATTGAAGGTTTTATAAATTTTGTAAACTCGATTATTAACGTTGGTGAGCCGCGATATTGGAATGGCACTGTTGAAACAGCGCGCGCCATCTCGTGTCGAATTTTGCTGTTTGTTGCATTGTAACTGCACATATCAGTTCGACGCCGGCTTTCATCGAATCTACAGGCTCCCGACCTCGGACAGACAATAATTGGGTAGTTTCTTCTCAACCTGATGGCAAGCTAAATTTTCGAGACTGGCCGGTGAGTGATTATAGTATACTAGAAAATGATTGAATAATAAGAAAATAATTAAACTTAAATATATTCAGCCGAATGCGAGAGGAGAATGTACGTGATGCGATCGGACGAGTGTGTGTGTTGTAAGAAATTTATTTGATGTTCAGTATATACAGCCAGTATTTCTTGTAATTATTATACAACAGTCACTGTAATCATTTGTTAAATTATTATATAAATTATAGCTAAAGCCAGTACGTATAGACAGAGTTGAATCGCGTAGGTTATGTATGTACACGCACTGGACTGCAATAGTGTTCTTTTTAAATTAATTATGGCAGTAAAAATAAATTGTGAGACCACCCTTAGATGAAACACTATTAATCTTTTATTTGTGTGTAACTGTTAGTGCCTTTAATGTGGTCATTTTCTGACAAATTACGATAATTGTGTTGCCACGTGGTGAGGCCAACCTGTTTGATTTTGTCAGCACTTGTTAGATCTAGTGCAAGTGACTCTTTACTATACACCTTTTAATATTATTTTTTTTATTTAGTGAGTTCATTATCACCTTGTAGACTTAATTACTCCTCAGGCAATTTTCAAAAAAAAAAAAAAAAAACTGAAACTTTATGCATTTATCTTGTGTTGGTCGGGAGGCCCGTTCCGAGGTTATTACCTTGAACTAGGGTGCATCTTTTAGTGAACAGAATTTCTAATCCTTTGTGAATTCTCAGGGTTCTCGTTCCCAGTCGGAGATTTGGCCTCGGCTGGTGTACCGACACCTTCACCAGCCAGGAACCACCCAACACTCACCTGTTCTGAGGAGGGAGCTTGCTGACCAGCTGTAAGATGCATACTACTCATGCTATTAAGGTGATATAAACTCTTATTATTTTTCGTTGGCCTGGCCCGCTGCTCATCTGTGTTACAAATCGTTTTCCTTTTTGTAAACCATGTGCTTACGCTGCTAGACAGTCCGATCAGGGGTGTGTCAACTGGACATTCATTATGAACATTATTTGAACTATTATAATATTACTCCATAACTCTAACGTACTATGATTGTAATTGTGTGCTGCACTGGGGGAGCATGCCAGAGTTTTTTTTACTCCTTTATATATTTTTTTATGTACAAAGGCCTTAGCGTCATTATACTTTCACTATAAAATTAAGTCATGTGTGTATTGGTTCTGTTCCGGCTGGTTCAGGACGGGGTTCATATTTTATTCTTATTTTGGTTTAACATTCAAGGGCTGGGGGGTTTCGTCTTTTTAGGCTGTTTTCAGGTGTAAAATGGACATAGTTTTTTCCTCAAGTTAGGCACACGTTGATACAGTTTTAGGCAGGTCTGATACCTGTCTCATATAGTCTGGCACATGCTGGCACGCTTCCACATTTGCTAGGATACAACATGCTGTTATTGTAAAATTAATTATACACAGATGTCTGACTTTAAGAAAAAAGAAATTTTATATTTTTTGGGCATATACTAATAATTTTGACATTGTGAAAGCATACTGATGCTACTGATTATTGTAACTTAGGTTCTGACTTGCTTGCTGGACCTGTCTGTTGAATTAAATCATTTTCATTAAAGAACAGATTCCTGATACATGGATACATCTGTATTTGTAACACAAGAATTAACATTTTGGAAAATTATGCCGATTGTTTAAACTTAGGTGATAAGGGTTTTTACCACTTGTATACAGTGCAAGAAACTTAAAGATTTTCATATGCTTATAATGTGCAATTTATTAGATGTTATCAATTCATATGGGCTGCCCGGCCACTATCATCTTGCATTATTAGTCATTATCATCCTTTCGAGTTTTTAAAATTTTTTTTGGGTTTCATTTTAATGGAGTAAATGGGTTGTGGTCTTAAAGGATTAATGTCAACTGTGGCTGGAAGTTAAATATTATGATTGCGGTTTTTGGGGTTTTATAGAAATACTGCCTGTCTGCCAGGCCGAACACGAGTTTATTGTGATGCTATTATGGGTATATGTGTCTCTATGTTTCTATATGTGATGTTAATGTTAAGTGTTATTTAGGGGAGGGGAATTTATATAATTTATGGGATGTTGCCTGATATATGTTGTCTGTTTATACAATTTAAGGAACATGTGGACACTACTTATTTATTATTTATATTGTTATTTATTGCTGATTGTGATACTTGTGCATGTAATGAATTATGGGGGCAACAATAAAAATTGTTATTGTTGATTAACAACCGAGTTTAATTGCAAGTCCCGTCATGCTGGACCCAGCGCATTTTTGGCTTCTCTAGGCTCTTGCCTAGTTTTAAATAACTAGTGGCCTCTCTTTCAAAAAAAAATACAAAAAAAAGCATTATTCTTTTTTATAAAGCATAAAAGGAAAGAGGGGTTACAAGTTGACTTCAAGGCTTCAGGTAATCGGTACGGCTTTTTCTTAATCGGAGGCTGATCTCCAGTATATATTCGATGTTTTACTCCAGTTAAACATCCTTTATTCCCTGTATCTTCCCCAAATAATTTCGCATATTTTATTAACACAGGATACAATACATCCAAATCTATTTTAGTCAAATGACTCAATTTCTTACGTGTGACTGGCTCCAAGCAGTCAACACTTACGCGTGCAATATTAACACTTTTTCTATTTTCTCTATGTTTATCTGTATGCTCACCTGCAGCACTAGTGGTGGCCGAGACATCGTCTCTAGGTTGTGGGTACTCTTCTGCCAACCCCAACAAAATACCCTTTTGCAGCTCTACTCTTTCTTTGCTGCAATTTACTACTTTTACTACGACACTTTTGTCGGGACTATTTACTTTACTTAAAACACGAGCCACGCATATGCCCTGTACGTCGAGCTCACGAGGTTCTACTAGGACAGTGGAAGGTAAGGTTTTACCTATCCGGTCACCTGAGTGACTGATTAAGCTACCGCAAGTGATAAACTCACTCATTGATGGCAGACTCTGAGAGACAGAATTAACTACTCTCCAAACAGGCTGTGATTTAGGGGTTATCAGAGCTGGCAAGTGTTCACGGGTTTCCAGGTGATCAGTCTGTAGCCCATGAGTTTTTCCGGTGAAGATTGTATTATCTCCACGAAGGCCTAACTCAACTTTACAACACCTATTTTGGCACTGCAAATATCCTTCTCCTAAATTCAGCGAAATTTTGAGTCGTTTCATAATATCTAGTCCCAGTATCCCATCATATGCGGCTAAAAATTCTCCGCTTACTACCAAAAATGTATGTCGAATTGTCATACAAGCCATTTTACCAATTTGTATATCAACGTCTTGCTCACCGATAATAGATAACTTTTCCCCCATTATTCCCTGAGCCGTTAAACTAGTTTCGTGTATGGCACGTCTACTAAGCCCTCTCTTAATTATTGAAACGCTGGATCCGGTATCGATAATGAACCTCCATACCTGATTATGCGCTGTAACATGAACAACTAAGTCAGTCGATGGAGTCTCATTACAGGAACAATTTTTTATTACTACTGAGTTTCCTAGTTCGACGAGTGCATGCCTTCCCACGCCGAACTCTTTTCGTTTGGGGACTTCTGTTTCTTGCGACATTCACGCGCAAAGTGCCCAAACTCGTTACATGAGTAACATTTTACTTGGGACTTCTTGTCTGACCTATTGGCATTTCTGTTATTAGCCCCGTTACTGTAACGATTATTGTCATTTTTATTTATTCTGTTGTCACGATCACGGGTTGTCGTCGGAGTTCTATCTCCCTTATTATCACGAGAGCGACAGTTCCTGGCTATATGGCCTTGTCCCTGGCATTTGTAACATGTCACTGCGGTTAGGAAAATATTGTTATTATTAGCCGGTGCTCGCTCATAGCGATGCTTATCAGATTCGGCAGCGCCGACTGTCAAGGCGATTTGTATTGCCTCTTGCAGTGTGTTGGGTAATCTGTATTTAACTTGTTGGCCCGGTATACCATGCAGGCCGTTAATAAAAGCGGCTACCATACGCCGTTCACCCTCCGCATTGAGTATGCGTTGTTCGTTCGGGTTATCTACCTGTAAAATGGTCTTTTCGGCTAATACCCGACACCTGTCAGCAAAAGCTTCACCACCCTCGTCACGGCGCTGCCTAACGTTCTGCAATACGGTGTAGTTATATTGATCAAGTTTCTTTATCTTAAACCGGTCAAGAAATAAGTTTACTAGTTCTTCATACCGCAAATCTGGCTTTCGAAAGTCTGGGTTGGAATTATAATACAGTGAGGCCGGACCATGTAGCTTAATAGCGACTATGCGTATTTTGTCCTCCTCGCTCCAATTACATAACGCGGCTGTGTCATCAATTCGCCGCAAGAATGCCGAAACTGGACCATCCCCCCGATAATTCTCAACTAAATTCACTAACGATAAGTCTTTAACAATGGGCGTAGCCGAAGAGGTGGCAGTCGTCTTAGATTTATCCGTCATTGTTACGCTGCTAGTGTCACTTCCACAAGGTTGTGTTTAAATAGCAATACAACAAGCTTTCGTAACCAACGTGAAACAATACAGTACAGAGAAAAACTATCACTAGTATAATCCCTAATACAATAGAACACAAAAATTCCCAAATACTCATTAAATTCGTTTAAATTCAATTTCAATTTTTATTATATTAATTCTCACAACGTTAGGTTCATTAGTATAATTACTAAACCCGTTTATATGCTTTTCAACAATTCGCTGCAATAAATTTTTTAACAAGGTTTCACACCCCTCTAATAATACATCAGGGTCACTTATCGGCAAGTAGTAAATTCCAGATTGGCTGGTCATTATTTTCTAGGTTCGTCATAAATATGTGTGTTGTGGTTTCGCAATTGAAGGCACTGTACACGGTAAATTTTGCGTTGCGTGTTCGTAATAAACGGTAATGACACCTACTCTAGTGCCTACCTTCATAAACAATTCTGGACTCAAACTAGGACGTACATTGACATTTGACGCACTACTACTGCTAGCACCGAAAGGTCTAAACACTTCCATACACTGGTTGTTCGTGTCACTAACTTTAGTTTTCTTACTACCCAAATTGTATAAATACACAAATTGCGAAAATTCAGTTCAACAACTAGTACCGCTTACAACTCCACTTGTAACAAATAGGGGTTTGCTACTACAATGATGTCGTGTGACTGAGAAATAAAAATTACGTCTTTAGATTTTTCTTTGTGTATTAATTCTTTGTTAATTGACAGTAACCAATCATTTAAACTGAGATAAAATTTGTCTGATCTGAGTGGCTGTAGAGGATGCCCATGCCGATAAATTAACTAGCCTCTTTAAAACGAATACTATTAAATTTTACTAATCCCAAAATGGGTACAAATCGTCCTCTAATTCTTTTATCACTTAAAAATTTCTGTAATCCGACATCATTTTCAAACAAAGACTCCCATGCAAGTTTTACTACCATGACAAAGTGGGTATGTCTAATGGGTACGTCTAACCCCGTAAAAGAGTTAAATAAGTACAAACTTAAATTATTAAGTACTATCCCACTTCTGACACCAAAATATGTTGGGATAGCGAGTGGAGGTGTGGTACTAGGTCTTAAATCAACTTCAATTAATTGCTCTTCACTTAAAGTTTAATAACATTCTTCTTAACTAGTTAGCTACTACAGTTTCCATCGAGTACATTTCTAAATGAACTCGTGTTCAAATGAATAGTCAGTAAATCGTAATGAACTCTAATTCAAATGACTGAGTTTTATTTAAACAGTTAGTAAATCATAATACTTTTACATAACCAAGTAGTGACTCTGTTTTACTCTCAAAAAGATTCTAAGTTCGTTAAGATCAAAAATTGTAAGTTCAATAAGACTTTGAATTTTACATGTTTCTTAAGTCAAGTATATCGATAAGTCTGCGAACAGTAGTTCACTCACCAATTAGAAGATAGCCCATTGTAGTAGAGAAGTGTTCTGGCTGAATCGAGCGCACCGTACACGGGTCGCGACTGTGTAGCGTATGACCGAATGATCCTCTCTGCGGTCAGGACTCGGGTATTTATTGAAATCTGGGGCTGTATGTCTCCACGTGCGCCCTTGAAGTTGTTTACAAAAACTTGATGTTTGACGTAATGTTATGAAAGGTGAGGGACAGATGCGGCGTTAACGCTCATCCGAAAAGGAAGCGTTGTGGTTCTGGTTTTACAGACAACAACAGATAGGACAGATATGGTAACTAACCGCTAGATGCTCACACGTGTATCCGGTTAGATAGGCCTTGGTTTTGACATATACACTGATTGAATTGCGTCTTGGCGAACATCTGCATCTCAAATAAAGAAAACGAAAAGAAAAATAATAAAACAGAAGTTGCTCGTGGGAGGTCTGGGGGTACTGGGCACTACAAGTGTGTTATTTTTTCTTAATTAATCTTTGAAAGAGAATATTCGGTTGACAGTGAGAGTTCCAATTATTTTTAGAAATATTTGAAGTGAGTGTATTTTTTGGAAATAGGGTAATTCAAGGATACTTAACACATCAGATGACTTGGTGTTATCAAACATTGAGTTGGAAGAGGGTTGGGCTGCAATCATTTTCTGTTTTCGTTAATCTTGGGGCTTAAGTAGGTCTGGCGTCCTTTTCATATTAGATGTGGTCATAATTTCATTTAATTTCCTGGTAATATGGTCCTTGGCATCAGTTGACAGTTCCAGTTGTTCGTCTGCTTCTTATTCGATCATTGTTTTGAATTTTGTTTACTATTTTTACACAATTTGATTAAAATTTGGTGTTTCAAAATTCGGCTTCTGTTCTGCAAGAGTGACGCTTTACAAGTAACGATATTCAACCGTAATTCCGTCCCTAACAGCAGTTGCTATGGTTACCAATTAAATTTGATTGGCTTAGATTGGCATAATCCATTGTTATCAAAATTTAAATTCTTTTCAAAATCCTTGTATATCTTCTGATTGCTTTTATTCCTCTATCTTCCCTCCTAAGTATTAACTATTATCACTGTTATTTGTATTTCCTTTCATAGATTAATTTGATACCCCACAAGTTTGGGTTATTTTATGTTTTATGATTTTACAATTATTTTAATACTTGTTAATTACATTTCTTTTTTAATTTATATCCTTATCATAATATTTTGCTTTAAAAATGATTTACAATTTATCCTTGGTTAGTTATTCGCCTCGGATTTGCTAATTTCTTTGTTAACTTATTACAATTTGTAGTTGTTTGTTCTTGACAGTTAGGCATTTTCCTAGGCCTAAGTAGCCATTATTGGTATTTACTTATTTCTTACAAAATATGTCTCTTTTTAGCCTAATCAGCTTAGCTTTGTTATTATAATTGGTTGTGTTATTTATTGATGTGTTTTGGCTCTGTTGTAGTGTTATTATTATGTTACTATTATTTTATACATTATGAATTGCGAATTATTTACTATCTGCTTTTCTCGTTTACATTTCTTTACTTTCTTATTTATTTAAGCTGCCAATAAAAACAATGTGGCTATTATTTACTACTTTTGTTCACATACAATACAACATCTAGGCCTATGGTCTGTATAATTCTTCCAGCCATATCCTAATCATAAACTTGCTTAAACAATTATTTAATAATTATTTGACAATATTTGTTTACAGTTCATTCCACTTTATATCATTTTTTGGGTGATAAACAACATCACATTTTTTTAACTTACTTTAATAATGATCCCTGGTAACATGGGGTGTTTATTGTTTTAACTTCTTAATTTTTTAAATACTCTTTACTTTCACTCCATGCTAACACTATCTGTTTTCTCTTTCATGGGATTCTCCCTTTAATTATAACTGTATTCAATTAAACTTAACAATAATGTTCTTTCTTAATTAATACTGTTTTCATCACTTTTCAGTGTTCATTATACCTTAATTAACTGTTTACACTTAATACTATTCTTAACAACTTCCTTAATTACTAATATTTTTCACTGTTAACTTTTTAGTGTTTCTTATTGATTTACTATGTGTTTATGCTTTTATCCTTCACTATTTTTCACTATACAAACATTCTTTGTTATGCATTATTCTCATTTAATCATCACCTTCACTTTTAAATTATTTATTGTTTATTATAATTTATTTAGTGTTTTTTCTTTATCACTTTATTTTGGGATTTTTACACTTCCACTTTGGCACTTCTAAAATGTTTTTGGTTTTAAGTGTTTCTAAATGGGTAATCCCTCTAATTACTTTCTCACTACCTTACTATCTCTTTCATTACAAATATCATTAACAATATTAACAATTTTATGTCTCTATTGATTTTAACAATACTTCTAACTCTAATAAGTGGGTTAGTTTGCTTTTATATTTAACATTCTTTAATTGGGTTTCTTTCAATTGTCATTTCCTTTATTATCCATTAATTTATAATAATAATGGATTAAAATAATTTCTTAAGTTATTTATTGGTTTCTTTTTCAACCTTACATTGAGTGTATCATTTCTCCTGCTTTTCTTCTTTATTACTTGTTTGTGTCTTATCATTGGGTTTCCTTTTTATTTATTTCCCTTTATCTTAGGTTTGTTTCTTTTTCATTTTCCTCCTTCTTCATTTTCAGTGTACTTCCTTTATATCTTCTTTTTCCATCTTCTCCTTTGGGTTCATTTTAATAAGTGGCATTGAGTCATTCAATTCCTTCAATCGGTTTTATTTTGCTTGGTTTCGGTTTTTTCCCTTCTTCAGTTGGTTTGGTTAATCACTTTCTTCTTCATTTGGTTTTATTCTTGTTTGTTTTTTGTTGTTCCCTTCTTCTTTTGTTTTTTCTTGTTGGGTCAATCACTTGGGTTAGGTCAAGTCGTCGTTTGTCGTGTCATTGTCTTTTTATCTTCTTTATATTAAACATTTTATTTTATATTGTAACAAATTAAAAATTTGTTCTTGTAGTTTGATAAAAAAAAGTTTATTTATTTATTATTATTATTATTTTTTAATTAATTTAATATTAATTATTTTAAAATGTTTCGTGGTGTTTCGAACTTCTTATTAATTGTTTCAATCGAATTATATCCTTTTCTGTATTTAGAATTCTTTTATCAGTTAATAGGATTGTCTCCAGGAACAATCGATTGGTGAACTTTCCTTATTTGCAGGTTATCTTCCTTTAAAGTTGTTAAATTCTGGTAGTTAAGTCTCAACTAAAATGATATATTATTCTATTTATAATTTAAGAATAAATAGGATTTAATTTTATAATATTCAAAGAATTTTATTAACAAATAATAAAGTAATCGATTTTATATCGATTTATGAATCGACTCTCTCAGGGTATTCAATAGATTGTACAATTATTTTTTTTCTCCAGTTCTTTAAACAGTTATTTTATATATAGTCAGAGAAAAGGGCAAAGTATTGAAAGTATAACATTACAAAATATAGCTTATTAATTAAAATACAACATCTCATTCAATATATAAAAGTAAGTAAAGAAATTATTCGAACCATGAAGATTTACTGGCCGTGACGCTTGGAATTGTGGGAAGTCAAAGATGGCCGCTTCGTGTTCAGATGTAATTGACGAAATGCACCGCGACAAATCTGCTTCAAATAAAGGCTGCTTTTCCAATGATTTCTCGTTCCTGCAGCTGCGATTATTCCTTCTGGTGTTAGTGGAGTGTTCCTGGTTAAGTGTTTGTGGTTCACTTCGATAATATGTGTGGAATAAAGTTATATTTCACTTTTGTCTATAAGGTCGACAATTGCACTGTTCGTACTGTTATTCGGAATTATTGGTTTTAATGATTTAAATTATGTATTCACTTCTTTTCGGTTCTGTGTTATGTTATTTTAATGTTATTATGTGTTAATTGCACTGACTTTAATGTTTAAATGGAATTTTACAAAACTCGCGATTTTCGCAGTAGACTAGGCTTATGGGTTGAACGCCATTTATGTCTTCGCTATTAGGTTAATATTTTTGCAAGATCTCGTCTTAAGTGTACTCAACAATGTCTAATAATCAACTAACTAACTTCCTTCGTCTTCTACTAACATCTTAGCCAATTTAATATTAGCAATACATTGTTTCAAATCTATTTTACATCCGTTACATGTGAAAATTTTATATTATACTACTGAATATATTTTTGCTATTATTTAAATTTATTAAATACTAAATACATAATCTCCTTCTTTAGTTCATTCTGCTTGATTTGATACCAGATAAGATAGTTTTACTAAGTTTTTTATCTAAAATGCTATATTTACTTCATTTTGAAAATTGTAGGCATTAAAATTTACTTCCTGTCCTTCTCAAAATGTTTGCCATTTTATATGTTATATTTATGATTGTATTAAATCTCAGATTGACATAAAAGGTTTAGCTTCCCTTAATTTCTTGTAATTTGATTAATTGGTCATCTTTTTAAATATTATACATTAATCTGTGACTCCCCTCTTTGAATTTTCAGTTTTTACATTTGCATTTCTAACAATAATTCTTACTATCTTTATACAATATCTTTCTTAATTATAGTTACAGTTATATGACTCTGTGACTGATTTACCTTATATAAATTCCATCAGTTTAATTATTTTTCTGTACTTAATTTATCAGTTATAATGTTGTTTAGATTTACGATTTGGCCTAGATTTTAACTGTTTTTACATACAAAGTTTTTTGAATAATACATCTTGTTTATACCCCTTCTGACTTTCTATTTTAATATAATATTAATTAACATTTCTTTACTTTAACAAAAGAACATTTAGTATATAATTTATACTATTAATTCATAACACATAATTGAAATTAACAATGGTATTTAATCTCAGACATTTTAATCTGGATTAACTATTAACACATAATAAACATTTTAATAATAAAAGAATGGTATTTAACTCTGACATTTCAGTATTGAGTTATCTGAACTTATTCTAAACAAAACATATCTGTCCTTCCATCATTTACACTATTTCTTATACCTAGTTTTATTTTCAGTCTTAGCTGTTTTTATTTGATTTTTGGGGTAATGATTCTTGGTCACTTCACTTTTTTACTGGCCTGCTCTTGTTTTATTACTGTCATTCTAACGAATGGTGTATATAAAGAGTGGCAGTTATTTAGAAACACTTGTATTATTTGTCATTATAATACTCAATTAAATATTATTTATTGACACAATATAAAACTTTAAAGTTGTATAATTTTCACAATTTACTCAGTTTATGAACTCCAATATTGACACATTAGGTTTATTTAATATAATATAAAAACTTGCACTGATCCCCTTTCATTCTTAGATTTTATTTCTAATTAGTTTTATAGTCTTTTTAAAATCAAGAAATTTATTTATAGAGGATAATGAAGGTTTGTTCTTTGCATTATATAATTAATTCACAGGTTCACTTTCAATTCTATTTCAATTTTACATGGTTTTCTAAATTTGGGTTTTTTGTTATACTTTCATTTGTTATTATTTTTATTACTTTCTTATCGGGTTTTTGTTTTGGTTTCTTATAAGAGCACTCCTTCTTCTTGTGGATGTTGTCTTGTTCTGGTTTCTTCCTTAATTACTCCTATTCTCCTTGTTTCTTATAAAAGTATCCCCTTTTATGGTGGATGTTGCCTTGTTTGGGTTTCTTCCTTACTTACTCCTATCCTACCTGGGTATCTCCTTTTTATTTTTAGCTTTTTGGCTTATTTTTACTTCCATATTCCTTAAGGAATGGAAGTATGGTGATGGCAAAAAAAATCGTGTTCGAGATTATTGCAGATTCTGATTCTACTACACTCAAAACATGAAAAAAAGTCGTTTTCCGAAAAGTGTCTGTGTGTCTGTGTGTCTGTCTGTCTGTCTGTCTGTCTGTAGATTTTTTTTCTATGGCAAACGATAACTGCCGCAAATTCAAACAGAATCAAATAATTTTTTGCATACAGCCCGGTTTTGCAGAGTTCTCGCGACCTATTGTTTTTGGTGAAGATCGGTTGAGGGAAAGGGGTAGTTTACCTGCAACGGTTTTTTTTTAGCAAGGGAAATTTTGTTTGTTTGGCAAACGATAACAGCCGCAAATTCAAACAGAATCAAATAATGTTTCGCATACAGCCCTGAATTGTAGAGTTCTCAAGACCTATTGTTTTTGGTGAAGATCGGTTAAGGGAAAGGGGTAGTTTACCTGTAACGTTTTATGTTTTAACAAGGGTATTTCCTATGGCAAACGATAACAGCCGCAAATTCAAACAGAATGAAAAGATTATTTGCATACAGCCCTAAATTGTAGAGTTCTCAATACCTTTTGTTTTTGGTGAAGATCGGTTAAGGGAAAGGGGTAGTTTACCTACAACGTTTTTTTAACAAGGGTATTTTCTATGGCAAACGATAACAGCCGCAAATTCAAACAGAATCAAATAATTTTCTGCATACAGCCCTGATTTGTAGAGTACTCAAGACCTATTGTTTTTGGTGAAGATCGGTTGAGGGGAAGGGGTAGTTTACCAGCAACGTTTTTTATCATGCGTATTTTCTATGGCAAACGACAACTGCCGCAAATTCAAACAGAATCAAATAATTTTTTGCATACAGCCCTGATTTGTAGAGTACTCGCGACCTATTGTTTTTGGTGAAGATCGGTTGAGGGGAAGGGGTAGTTTACCTGCAACGGTTTTTTTTATCAAGGGAAATTTTTTTTTTTTTGGCAAACGATAACAGCCGCAAATTCAAACAGAATCAAATAATGTTTCGCATACAGCCCTGAATTGTAGATTTCTCAAGACCTATTGTTTTTGGTGAAGATCGGTTGAGGGAAAGGGGTAGTTTACCTGCAACGTTTTTTTAACAAGGGTATTTTATATGGCAAACGATAACAGCCGCAAATTCAAACAGAATCAAATAATGTTTTGCATACAGTCCTGATTTGTAGAGTACTCAAGACCTATTGTTTTTGGTGAAGATCGGTTAAGGGGAAGGGGTAGTTTACCTGCAACCTTTTACGTTTTATTTTCTATGGCAAACGATAACAGCCGCAAATTCAAACAGAATCAAATAATGTTTTGCATACAGCCCTGATTTGTAGAGTACTCAAGACCTATTGTTTTTGGTGAAGATCGGTTAAGGGGAAGGGGTAGTTTACCTGCAACGTTTTTTTATCAAGCGTATTTTCTATGGCAAACGATAACAGCCGCAAATTCAAACAGAATCATATAATTTTTTGCATACGTCCCTGAATTGTAGAGGTCTCAATGACTTTCGATTTTGGTGAAGATCGGTTAAGGGGAAGGGGTAGAGTACCTGCAACCTTTTACGTTTTAACAAGAGTAAAGTACTTGAAAATTTATTTAAACTTTTTGAAACAATGGTAATTGTTAAAAATAAAATAATTTTGTTGCCAGGCAATAAAATTATAATTTTTGCATTTTAATGTAATATAATATTTTTCATTTAATACAGCAATAAAAAGGCAGGTAAGACACAGCCTGGCTGTTTGGCTGAAAATGATTTTAAATATAAATCTTAGAATATGGAAGTCATGTATGGTTCTCCATACCGATATTTATTACTCATCATTCATTGTATATATGGTTTTAATGAAACTCTTACTTCAATCTATGATTGTGCTTTACGGTGGTTCTTAATTAATTTTTAATGTTGCTTTCTTAGATTTAAATTTGTTTTTATTTTATTTTATGATCTTTCTTTCCATTCAGAACTATGGGCATTATCTGTCATGTTACAATATGAATTATTATTTTATATTCAGAATCATCTTTTTTATCCCTGGTATTGGGGTGACTTATTTGTGTTGTAAAACTAAATTTACCTCAAGATATACTATTTTTCCTATTAGGAACATGTTTCGAGAGTTCCTGTTCTCTCATCTTCAGCCTTCACCATCTTGTTTCTGGTGAAGTATTTGTGTGTTGGCTTCTGGATGTTATTAAGGTAGTTTGTTGGTCTTTGGTCTTTTAAAGTTGCATTATTGTGTGTGGTTGTGGTATCTGTTTTTGTATTTTGTGTATTTTCGATGTTGAGTGCTTTGAATATTGTGTCATGTTTTGTATTGATTTGTAATGTTCTGGTATTAGTTTGTTTTGTGTTTTATGTTTGTAAATCTGTAAATTTTCCCAAATGTTCATTATGGTGCCTTTGTGTGGTATATGTTTTATTAGTGTTACATTGGTTATGTCTGGGAATTCATGTCCTGTGTTTATTGCACGTGTGGCTAAATTGGATTTATATATATTTGGTTTTTTGTATGCATTTAGGTGTTCAAAATAACGTTTTTTCAGCTGTTTTTTTGTTTGTCCTATATAACATTTATTGCAATCTTGGCATTCAATTTTGTATATACCGTTGGTTGTTGTATTATCTTTGTTGTGTGAGCTATTTAGATTTTGTAATTTATTTTTATTAGTTTTGTATGCTATTTTTATATCTGTGTTTTTAAATAGTTTTGTTAGTTTTGTCATTTTATTATTTATATATGTGAATGTGGCCCATTTTTTGTTGTTGTTATTATTTATGTGTTGTTCAGTTTGATTAATTCTTAATTGTTCAGTTTTTATTTTGTATTTGATTTTATTTTCTATTTTGATCATAGTATTTTTATTGTATCCATTTGCATAACCAATTTGGTATATTATATTTCTTTCTTTGTCAGTTTCTTGTTTGTTTAGGGGTATTTTGTACATTCTGTTAAATAACGAATAAAATGCTGCCATTTTATGTTGTGGTGGGTGGTCAGAATGGTTAGGTATAATGATGTTAGTGGAAGTTGGTTTTCTATATATTGCATATTGTATGTTTTTGTGTTTTATGTTTGTAAATCTGTAAATTTTCCCAAATGTTCATTATGGTGCCTTTGATGCCTCATTATGGTGAAAATACACAAAATACGAAAACAGATACCACAACCACACACAATAATGCAACTTTAAAGACCAAAGACCAACAAACTACCTTAATAACATCCAGAAGCCAACACACAAATACTTCACCAGAAACAAGATGGCGAAGGCTGAAGATGAGAGAACAGGAACTCTCGAAACATGTTCCTAATAGGAAAAATAGTATATCTTGAGGTAAATTTAGTTATAAATATTAAAGTATTATATACATCAAGAAACGGAATGTAGCAGAAAGTGATTGAATATATATATATATATATATATATATATATATATATATATTGCAACGGTTCAAATTTAATTATAACTGATAAGGATATAGTGAGTGTGTAAAAATCACAAACAAGTCTATTATGGAGGAGATGAAAAATTATTTTTTATACACACAAATATAGTTTTTAAAGAGGTATATTGTATTATAAATTGTCATGTATTTTAATTTGCAATAATAGTTTATAATGTTCGATAATATATCGGTTTTACTTGGTTGTGAGGCTACGACCTCAGTACATGCAATCCTCCACTTCCTACTGCCACTTCCGTCCTGGCGTCCTCTTCTTCAGTGTCACTCCTTCCGGGCGTCCTCTTCGTCCTGGGGTCCTCTTCTTCCAGCGTCCTCTTTGTCCGGCGTCCTCTTCATCTTGTTGTCCTCTTCTCAAATACGTTAAACACACAATGCTTATTATTTTTCCTAGAATAGTTTATTATTAATTGATATGTAAATTTTATCAATCTCAGGGTGAATATGGGTATCAATGTAATAAGGTGTATTAGTCATACACCTTCCACGCAATCTTAAAATGTCTTTATAATCCCTAAGTGGATATCTTAAACTTACACAAAAAGCACTATACTATATTATAATTCTATTTAAATAATTGACCCACTCGGCTCTGTATGCAAAACTTCATACAGAATACCAAGGATTATGTT
The DNA here is from genome assembly GCA_034769895.1 of Magicicada septendecula. NCBI lineage: Eukaryota > Metazoa > Arthropoda > Insecta > Hemiptera > Cicadidae > Magicicada > Magicicada septendecula. The sequence goes on from CM068375.1 coordinate 408,131,697, forward strand.
AAATCATACTTTTCTATGTTCGCTCGAGAACAACTCTCTCACGCACGAGCACAACTTCACCTTCCAACTTCTACAGACAGACTGAGTCGATCTTTACTCTACAGAGAATGAGTGTTACTGAATTTAGTGTATTCTGATTGGCTAAACCCAAGTCACATGATTAATGCTTTCATCAGATATAAACTTTTCCAGAAAGAGTTTGTATAAATATGCACTAACTTGCATTGAATTATCTACAAATTTTTATGACCCTATTAATGGTAAGTATTTCAAATTGAGTTTTTCCTACTTAAAAAACCATATTTCTAAAATAGTTATGAACCATAGAGTACACATAAATTGAAGCCATTTACATAAACAATTCTTGTCAAAGTTTCATGTCGATCGGTTAATTACTGTGAAAGATATAGCGATCACATGTTATCACACCCACACACGCACACAAATTCACTCAAAAAATACATGACAATAAAGAACATCTTTTTACGGAGAATTTGGTATACCCTACATACTTATCCATTTCTAAATACAAAACTTATGGCTAAAAGACAAAGTATTACATAAAACCAATTTAAACATGAAAATGCTCATCATCCATGTGCTCTGATACAAACAACATAGCTTATCATCCTGTGTTCCGTTGCAATATATATATATATATTGTAACGTCTCTCTCGTCTAGGCTTTCCGATTAAGTCTCGAGTAAGTAATAATTTATGTCTATTAAATACTCTTCGAAAATCTAGCTTAATTAAGAGTTACAGAATTTGTTATCTTTGTGTTATATGCCTTCAAAATCGAGTGTGTGTGATTATGCAAAGATATTTTGTGATTTTCTTAAATTCTGTTTATATTAAACCAATACCGTTGTTTGACAGTAGTTAGGAGAGAGAGATAAAGCAAGTCAAAGAGAATTACTCTCTTAGTATACGATTGAGTATTTCAAATTTTTCTGCTCGTGGCATCAGCTGATTTCTACTTTTACGAACCCATTTGAGGTTAAATGACTTCAAATAGTACGTAATAATTTCTTGATGTCCGGACTGATTTCCTTTCTCTTCTCGATCTTCTTATTACCTGTAACTAACTACCATCTACTGGAAATAATACACATTTTATTATTTAAACACAAGGCATTCCTTGAATTTATTTAACATTTATGGTCTCCCAAAACGTGAATTGATATTCGATTACTTTATAAATCACAGAGTTATTTCGATCTTATTTTTACAGACATATATCACCTAACAAATATTTTTATTTTTTTCAGTTTTAATAACGAGAAAGAATTATGTAATTTTTTCCCAGGGTTATTTACGGTTCTTTGAACTTTGAGGAAGTCAGAAATGTATATGGGTCAGTATCAAGCTTTACATAAATTATTTTAAAATTAGTATAATTGGTATCATGTAGTTGATTTTTTGACTGCTAGAGCGCAGGCTACTATTCTTCACTGACGAAAAACGAACACTAAAACATCATGGCTGCCGGAAAGTTATTAACAAGACCACGTTTTGCTGTTTTTTGGTTAATAAAAAAATAAAAGTTTATGTTCACCTCTTTTCCAGAAGTATTTAAAGAGATTGTGCTGTTTATGGTGTTCTAAGTTTATAGTTGAGGTGTAATTTAGTTAAATTTGAATAGGAAACGATCTCACCCAACGATGTTGAATTTTCTGTAGACTATGCTTGAAAATGGATGACTGATTTTACAATTTCCATCAATTTGCTGGCATGAATTGTTCTGTTCGAAGGATGTCTAAGATGTAGTGGATATCACTCATAAAATTTATTCATTTTGTGATGGTTAGTTCCGAATCATAGTTATTATTTTCTTAATTTTTACCGAACATTACATTAGTTTCAACTGCTCACTTCCAATATATCTGAACAATTAATTTCTTTTTTGTTAGTTAGTTACTCCTAGTAACCAAGAATTTTTATGGTTTTTTATTGGCTAATCTAGATACATTTTAGTATGTAGGCTAATAATAATTATTATAATTTCATTTCTTCTTTTTAGAAAAAATAATCCTTTACAAAATTTATCTATAATCAAATTTAATTTATTTACGGTTTTTCTTTATATCTTTACTTAAACTTGTCTATTGGTATTTTATATTTTAATTCGTTTTATTTTGGTTTGTTTATGATTTATAATTCATTTAAGGTATCCTTACTCTACACTATTTTTTTACATGCCATCTTGCTAACATAGTATTATTGGCCATTATTATTATTTTATATATATAACCCTGGATTATTTTACATCTAAACAAAATAATTATAGTAAACAAAAATATAACTCCTTGTTATATTACTTTTATTACTGCTAATAAAATATAACTTTACACTTAGCCAATAATTGTATTTAATTTCAAATGTCGGGCGCCATCTTGTGATATATTAAAACGTGAAATTTTACTTACCTTTAAGGGCAGAAATTCGGTTAAGCGAACTAGAGTAGCGGAAAGTGTTATCTGAAATAATGACACTTTGTTATTTTGTTTACCATATGACATTACCCTTTGTATTTATATAATATGGAATTTACTTACATAAGACATTACTACGTGAAACAAACAAGCTATTATCCGCCAGGTGGCGACATTCAATTTAAATTAGATTTCCCCTTCTCAAGCCCTCCAAAATACATAGTTATTACCTTATTGAAATATTAAACATATTAAATATGTGTATAGATATATAGGCATTTATTTTGCAAAACCCAGCACCTTTTAATAATCTTTTAAAAGATCTTTTCTCTCTCTCTCTCTCTCTCTCTCTCTCTCTCTCTCTCTCTCTCTCTCTCTCTCTCTCTCTCTCTCTCTCTCTCGTACAATTATTATTATTATGAGCTCATTTCAAATTACGGTATACCATTTTTGTTAATGAATTTACTGAATTTCGGTCATTTTAGAGTTTTTTGAAATATAAAATGGTTGTAGCTGGTACTTAGCTGCAAATTTTGGTTGACGACATCGCACTACTCGAATTCTTCGATTGCACGTGCAAAATCTGACCTGTCACATCGTCTGAGGGCACACACTCTCGATGTAGTATCCCCCCTCGGATCACACTTTGCCAGATTCTTTTATCACGGTTTCACTCGGCCGATGACATCAACTCAAGATTTGTTACGGTACCACCATTATTATGTTATTAACAGTTATTAACCCACTTTTGGTGGTGTAAAATTTAAATAAATACGCTTAGTGAATATGCCGGCCGGCTCGATTCACCGTCTGGACGAAAATGACACTGTTTTATTGGTCAACATTGCAGAGGTGGGGCAAAAATACGTCACTGGTTCTTTGTTCAAACGGCCCAGCCCAGTGGAATACAATGCGCACTGCATTCTTTGCTTCTGACGTAAACATGGGCTTGGTTGTTTACTGCTTATTTGAGACAAACAGTTTTTTGCGGCTTTTGTAATTTTCCAACGAATTTGACAGAAATCCTGTTAACTCAAATGTGCGTTGTTTAAAATATAAACTTTATAGGGATTATGAAATAAAATTATTACTATTAAAAAATAAATGGTTAGAGAATAAAATACAATAATTATGGTTTTTAGGAGCATAGGTTTACAAAATTATTATGGTACCAGAATTGTACCGTCACATCCTAGTTATAAGACCTTTGTGGCCTACACAATATAAAATTACAACAAATACAAAAAATACAAAACTTGTCAATAGTATCATAGACTATTACTACAATACTGATTTATTTTCATCTCCAGCACAAATTTGTGAGATGCTCTTTTTAAATGTTTGACGCTTTCACCGATTACACTATGTTCCACTTTGTACACTGCACTTTTATGATTATTGTTTACAATGTTTTTAGAGTACAAAGGTTCTCATAGCTTGATACCTAATCCCCATTTCTGACTTTTAAAAATGGGTGATTACTGGTTTTTACTCTGGTGATTATGTTATCATATTTGGGCAGGGGTTATGTAACGTTACAATATATATTTACATACAATGTGCAAAAAAAGTTATTTGCGATTAAGCTGTTGCAACAAAAAAATTGAAAGTCTTAAATAAAACTAGGCCTAATTACATTTTATTGTAGTTTGGATTTTACTCAATCCTTATTGACTTCTGAACATATTTAAATCTGATATTAATAGAATATTTTTATAGTTCTTGTGTTTAGACTGATCCTTAGCCATGACAAAAAGTTCTTTTACTCTACTATAATTGTCCAAAAGAAACCACTGTATTGTACAAATGAGTTATTTGTAGAGATAATGTTTCTGTTATGTTGTATCCACGACCAGCCATGGTTGTAAGTTTCAATGGTGATAATTTCCTCAAAACCTTTGTCTAAGCATTTCAGTTTCACACATTTTTTTCATAATTTTTTACTTCCATATTCCTTAAGGAAATGGAAGTATGGTGATGGCAAAAAAAATCGTGTTCGAGATTATTGCAGTTTCTGATTGTACTACACTCAAAACTTGAAAAAAGTCGTTTTTCGAAAAGTGTCTGTGTGTGTGTCTGTCTGTAGCTTTTACTTCCATATTCCTTAAGGAATGGAAGTATGGTGATGGCAAAAAAAATCGTGTTCGAGATTATTGCAGATTCTGATTCTACTACACTCAAAACATGAAAAAAAGTCGTTTTCCAAAAAGTGTGTGTATGTGTGTGTGTGTGTGTGTGTGTGTGTGTCTGTGTGTCTGTAGATTTTTTTTCTATGGCAAACGATAACTGCCGCAAATTCAAACAGAATCAAATAATTTTTTGCATACAGCCGTGATTTGTAGAGTACTCACGACCTATTGTTTTTGGTGAAGATCAGTTGAGGGAAAGGGGTAGTTTACCTGCAACGGTTTTTTTTTATCAAGGGAAATTTTTTTTTTGGCAAACGATAACAGCTGCAAATTCAAACAGAATCAAATAATGTTTCGCATACAGCCCTGAATTGTAGAGTTCTCAAGACCTATTGTTTTTGGTGAAGATCGGTTAAGGGAAAGGGGTAGTTTACCTGTAACGTTTTATGTTTTAACAAGGGTATTTCCTATGGCAAACGATAACAGCCGCAAATTCCAACAGAATCAAAAGATTATTTGCATACAGCCCTAAATTGTAGAGTTCTCAAGACCTATTGTTTTTGGTGAAGATCGGTTAAGGGAAAGGGGTAGTTTACCTACAACGTTTTTTTAACAAGGGTATTTTCTATGGCAAACGATAACAGCTGCAAATTCAAACAGAATCAAATAATTTTCTGCATACAGCCCTGATTTGTAGAGTACTCAAGACCTATTGTTTTTGGTGAAGATCGGTTGAGGGGAAGGGGTAGTTTACCTGCAACGTTTTTTTGTCAAGCGTATTTTCTATGGCAAACGATAACAGCCGCAAATTCAAACAGAATCAAATAATTTTTTGCATACGTCCCTGAATTGTAGAGGTCTCAAGGACTTTCGATTTTGGTGAAGATCGGTTAAGGGGAAGGGGTAGTTTACCTGCAACCTTTTACGTTTTAACGAGAGTAAAGTACTTGAAAATTTATTTAAACTTTTTGAAACAATGGTAATTGTTAAAAATAAAATAATTTTGTTGCCAGGCAATAAAATTATAATTTTTTCATTTTAATGTAAATTATGTTTGAGTTAATATCTTTATATATACAGTGGAACTTGGTTATTACGGCCTCGGCTGTTACGTCAACTCTGGTGTAGCATTATTTTGTCATAAGTCCGGTCAAACTGATATCTTTAACATTATAAAAATTCCCGGTTTTAACGTCACTAAATATTGTACTACTCTGTTATAGCGTCAAATATTTCTCAGATAATTTACTCTAAATTTCATATAAACGTATATATGTGCGCGCGCGCGCTAGCCCATGGCTACAGACATACATTGTATGCAAGCGATAAGCACTGTAACAGGACTGCCGGCGCCAGCCATTTTGCGTGCTCCAACGGATGGCTAGATCGATTTAAGGCCCGACACTCGATTTCCTTTGCAAAAATTTGTGGTGAGGCAAAATGCGTAGATCTGAACGTTACAGGCGATTGGGTGCATAACACTTGGCCAGAAATTAGACGATCATATAAAGATGAAGACATCTTTAATGGACATGAAGCTGGAATTTTTTTTAAATTAACTCCAGATAAGACTTTCAAATTTACAAATGAAAAGTGCGTTGGTGGGAAGCTCTCTAAACAAAGAGTTACAGTTTTTGTTTGTGCGAACATGACGGGAACCGAAAAAAGGAAACTTTTAGTTATCGGGAAAAGTTTGCATCCTAGATGTTTTAAAAACATCAAAAAACTTCCTGTAAGTTACACTGCCAACATAAAAGCGTGGACGACTTCTAGTATTTTTGAAGATGACTTCTGTACGTGTGTATGTCACTGAACTCCTCCATGTATAAAATAATATATCGTTCGTGGCAGGTAAGCATATCTCAGTTATGTAATATTTACGTTTCCATTTTATTATTATGCCTACAGCAATAAAAAGGCAGATAAGACACACACACACACACACACACACACACACACACACACACACACACACACACACACACACACACACACACACACACACACACACACACACACACACACACACACACACACACACACACACACACACACACACACACACACACACACACACACACACACACACACACACACACACACACACACAATTCACGTTATTTCTGGCCTCACTCATGTTTATTTTCTTACATTTGCACGCTTTTTAAATGGAAAGTGCCGAAACCCATACCAACATAACGTGTGCAAGCCGAAAAAATGGACATCAATTTGCTTCCTGTGGATCGCTGGGCAATGTAACTGCACGTGTTTACAGAGGAACGATTCATAGACAGACTTTTCGTCTTTAGGGAATGAACCCTCTGCAAGATGCTGAGGGTCCATGAGTGACTTCGGAGCGCTCCTTCTTTTTCGCGTGTTTGTTCTGTGAAACATACACTGTAGATTCGCAGCTTTACTCTAAGCAACGCTCAATAGGAAATGTTGAAAATTTTTGTCCACAGTGAACCCTCATTCACACTAAACCTGCTCTGATGTTTTAATTACGGACATCATAATATTAAAACTTTGGAAACTTGAGCACTACTTAATGGAGATCAATCATTAACTTATACAAGCCATTAATTTTATGCATATATTTTATATATATGTGTACAACGTTATCGGCAACAAAGTAGTTTTTGTTAAAATTCCTTCCCGGGATATTTGGCCGTAGTCCAATGTTTTCTACAAAACCAGACGTTTCGGCAATGCCATCGACTTCCATCATCAGTGAAAATCGAGTGCGATAACGTGAGGTGGTATACGTTAGTGACCACAGTACTGTGGTTAAGGCTGAAGCAGTAAGTAGAAAGAAGTAGTTTCTATGGTAATATTTCATTTCGAAAATGATTTTAAATATAAATCTTAGAATATGGAAGTCATGTATGGTTCTCCATACCGATATTTTCTATGGCAAACGATAACAGCCGCAAATTCAAACAAAATCAAATAATTTTGTGCATACAGTCCTGATTTGGAGAGTACTCACGACCTATTGTTTTTGGTGAAGATCGGTTGAGGGAAAGGGGTAGTTTACCTCAGTGTTGCAAACTGGTCAGTAAAGTCAGTAAAAGTCAGTATTTTTGAGCAAGTCAGTAAAAAGCCAGTATTTTTTTTAATTGGTCAGTAAAGTCAGTTTTTTAAAGCAGAATTTAGTGGTTCTTAAGAAAGGGTTTTTACTCAATACCGGCAATTCATTTTTTTTATTTCCTTACTTTCTAACATGATAATTAAAAATTTTTTTGTCAGAAATAAATAATTAAGATTAGGTATGAAAAGCAGATTGTGAGATTGCATTCCAGTATAAAAAGCAGTCGGGAATGTACTGTTTGCCCAATGATGTTTAACTGAGGGCGCAATATTGGTGCTATAAATTCCTGTTGCACTAACAGATTTTTATAGCACCGTAATATTTTTAACAGTACATTTCATCTGTGTTTTTGTTTCACATGCTGGTTTACTGGTATAATTTATAAGGCCGATAATATCCATGAAAGATCACTGAAAAAATTGTTAGAGCTTCCATAGACTTACTACACTGGCTCAAATTTAAGAAAGAAGAATACAACCGGAACTGAAGGGAAGAAAGCGACCACCCAAAGGCTTTTAATCCGTTGTTTTGTACCGGCCTTATAATTTTTTGAAATCAAATAATTTGTTGGGACTCTTAAGTGTTTAAAAACAATTTCTTACTGTGTAAAGTATTTGAAATGGGCAGGTGTAAATTTAAAAGTGACTGGCTGAGAAAGTCTGACTGTAATGGATATATTGTTGCTGAGTGGGGACGTAAAACCAGTGACCATGAGATGTTCTGTACCCTTTGTGTAAAAACTTTCAATATTTCGTGGGGATATGAAGCCGTGGAACAGCATGCATCTTCTCGGAAGCATAAAGAAGAATGTAAACAAAAACTTTCCTCTTCACAACTTCACCTGACTTCAGTTCGCCAATGCACAGCTGGTTCACAAGACTGTGCGCCATCTACTAGTGTTGGTGAAACAATCAAGCAAACGGTTCAGTTGTACAACATTAGAGATGGTGCAGCCAAAGCGGAACTTATTTGGGTAATGAAGACAGTTGCAGCGGACTTTCCTTTGCTTCCATCCTGTGAAGACATTCGGGAGACTTTTGAAGCGATGTTTCCATCAAGTGTTCCTACAGATTTTTCACTTTCAAAAACAAAGGCACAATACTTAATAACTGATGCTCTGGCACCATTCTTTAAAAAGCAAATGTTGAATGAAATGGATGGTGCTCTTTTCACATTATGTTTTGACGAAACTGTTAATGCTGGCTCATCAAAAGAACTTCAAACAGCTGTTAAGTGTTGGTCTCCATCTAAAGAAATAATTGTTACAAGGCATTTGCAGACTTTTTTTATGGGGTCAGCTACCGCTGATGAATTGTATAATAAGCTGTGTGAAGCTATAGATAACACAACCTTACTGCGAACCAACTTACTGATGCTCAGTAATGATGGGCCCAATGTCAATAAAGCAGTTACAAACCTGATGAATGAATCTCTTATTTTATTAAGAAAAAAACGAATGGTTGACATTGGTACATGCAACATTCACATACTTCACAATGCTTTTAGGCGCGGTATGAAAGAACTTGGTGATAATGCTTCAAATTTGATATTCCTTATTCATGACTTTTTTGATGGTTGGCCTTCGAGATGGGAAGATTTTGAAAAAATTCAGAATGATCTGAAGCTACCTAAGCACAGGTTCATCAAACATGTTTCTTCAAGGTGGTTGTCTTTGGAGTCAGCAGGTTTAAGACTCCTAGAACAGTGGCCAGCAGTCACAAAGTATTTCATGGTATTTGTGCCAAAATATAAAAGTGATTTAATGATATCATTCAAATACAAGAACATTGTTAGTCTTCTGAAAGTTAACACAATGAAAGTGGAAATATACTTTGCTTGCTCCAGTGCTCACATATTTTCACAGTTTACTGGTCACTTTCAGAAAGAAGAACCTTTGATTCACCTTCTGTATGATCACCTCAAAACTCTAACAAGCAGACTAATGACTCGTATATGTCATTCTGAGGTTATCTTCTCGTTAGATTCCTTGAATGATGAGAAAAGTTTTCTTCCTCTTAAAGAAGTAAACTGTGGATTAGATGTAAAAGAATTACAAATGTTACCAGAACAGGACAAACTTGCATTTCTGCTCCAAGCATAAAAGCATTTCATTGCTAGTTGTAAACACATTTTTACCAAGTCTTTGTTGACGTCAAAACCTTTATTGAAGCATTTTGAATGTTTGATCCCATCTGAAAAAACAAAAGACAATAGTTGGAAGTCCATCGTTGAAGTGGCAAAAGCATTGCCTATTGATCTGAACATAGCCTCCCTTATTGATGAATGGAAGTTACTGAGTTTGGAAGAAGATGAGCTCCATAGCAAGAGCAATCGCACTGATGTTTACTGGAACCAGTTTTTTAAGAAAACTGATAAGGCAGGTGAGATTAAGTACCCACTTGTTTCTAAGGTTGTCAAAACAGCTTTATCTCTTTCTCATGGTTCAGCAGATGTGGAAAGAGGCTTCTCAAGCTCACAGAGAGTTATAACCTCTGATCGGGCAAGTATGTCTGAAAGAACTCTGGATGTCTATCTTCACGTTAAGTTGCATAAACTCTATGATGGAAAAGTACATTTGGTTCATATAAACAAAGAGCTCTTGAATCTCGCTCAGTCAGCCTATATACATCATAGGCAGTACCTAGAAGAACAACGTTTAAAGAAAGACCAGGAAAAGAAAGAAGAAGAAGCTAAGGAGAAAGAGCGTATTGCCGAAAACGAATTAGAGAAAAAACTCTCAGCTGAGAGGAAAGGTATTGATGAAAAAGAAGTAGTATTAAAACAACTGAAAAGTCATGAAGAAGAGAAAAGAAAAGTAGCTGATACTCTTTTAAAAGATGCAAATGAAAGATTAAAGCAGGCTATTAAAAATAAGGATCTTGTTGTGGCTAATGTTGCACAGGCAATCCTGGAAAGTGCTCAGAAAGTTAAAGAAGAAGCTGACATAAAAAGACATGATGCGGAAAAAATTCAGAAAAATGTTGAGAAAAGAAAATCTTCACTAATTACTTCATTTTTCAATAAAAAACCCAAGCAATGAGTTTCAATTACAATTCTTAAGCAGGCTGATCATAGAGTACCAAGGATATTTAACGTTCTCTTGGTATGTACATTATATTATTCTAGGAATATTTAAGATGGGTAATTATGTTACAGTTTTATTAGATATAAGATGTAAGTTAAGCGCTGAATAATATGTCAATAAAATAAATATACAAAATTAACTTATAATGGTGGCAAGGGAAATTGGCCTGAGTAGCTGTAAACCAGTTAACAATATGCCTGCTGATTTTACTTGAACAATGTTTAGTTTTTAATGTTTTTTAATAAGTCTCAAACTAAAATAATGCCGTTGTATGTTAGATTTTGTTTTACAGCTGCTCAGTGGGGAGAAGGGTGGCCAATTATAAAAAATATGTTTTAAACTGTCTCTAATTACTTGTAAATTAATATTAATATGGTCGATGGAGGTCAGTAATTAAGGTCAGTTATTTTATCTTAGGTCAGTAAGAAGTCAGTATTTCAGTGATTTTAGTCAGTAAAATCAGTAATTTAGACCTCAAAACCAGTTTGCAGCCCTGTTTACCTGCAACATTTTTTTTTATCAAGGGAAATTTTTTTTTTTGGCAAATGATAACATCCGCAAATTCAAACAGAATCAAATAATGTTTCGCATACAGCCCTGAATTGTAGAGTTCTCAAGACCTATTGTTTTTGGTGAAGATCGGTTAAGGGAAAGGGGTAGTTTACCTGTAACATTTTATGTTTTAACAAGGGTATTTCCTATGGCAAACGATAACAGCCGCAAATTCAAACAGAATCAAAAGATTATTTGCATACAGCCCTAAATTGTAGAGTTCTCAAGACCTATTGTTTTTGGTGAAGATCGGTTAAGGGAAAGGGGTAGTTTACCTGCAACGTTTTTTTAACAAGGGTATTTTCTATGGCAAACGATAACAGCCGCAAATTCAAACAGAATCAAATAATGTTTTGCATACAGCCCTGATTTGTAGACTACTCAAGACCTATTGTTTTTGGTGAAGATCGGTTAAGGGGAAGGGGTAGTTTACCTGCAACGTTTTTTTATCAAGCGTATTTTCTATGGCAAATGATAACAGCCGCAAATTCAAACAGAATCAAATAATTTTTTGCATACGTCCCTGAATTGTAGAGATCTCAAGGACTTTCGATTTTGGTGAAGATCAGTTAAGGGGAAGGGGTAGTTTACGTGCAACCTTTTACGTTTTAACAACAGTAAAGTACTTGAAAATTCATTTAAACTTTTTCAAACAATGGTAATTGTTAAAATATCGGTATGGAGAACCATACATGACTTCCATATTCTAAGATTTATATTTAAAATCATTTTCGAAATGTAATATTACCATAGAAACTACTTCTTTCTACTTACTGCTTCAGCCTTAACCACAGTACTGTGGTCACTAACATATACCACCTCACGTTATCGCACTCGATTTTCACTGATGATGGAAGTCAATGGCATTGCCGAAACGTCTGGTTTTGTAGAAAACATTGGACTACAGCCAAATATCCCGGGAAGGAATTTTAACAAAAACTACTTCTTTGTTGCCGATAACGTTGTACACATATATATAAAAAATTTGCATAAAATTAATGGCTTGTATAAGTTAATGATTGATCTCCATTAAGTAGTGCTCAAGTTTCCAAAGTTTTAATATTATGATGTCCGCAATTAAAACATCAGAGCAGGTTTAGTGTGAATGAGGGTACACTGTGGACAAAAATTTTCAACATTTCCTATTGAGCGTTGCTTAGAGTAAAGCTGCGAATCTACAGTGTATGTTTCACAGAACAAACACGCGAAAAAGAAGGAGCGCTCCGAAGTCACTCATGGACCCTCAGCATCTTGCAGAGGGTTCATTCCCTAAAGACGAAAAGTCTGTCTATGAATCGTTCCTCTGTAAACACGTGCAGTTACATTGCCCAGCGATCCACAGGAAGCAAATTGATGTCCATTTTTTCGGCTTGCACACGTTATGTTGGTATGGGTTTCAGCACTTTCCATTTAAAAAGCGTGCAAATGTAAGAAAATAAACATGAGTGAGGCCAGAAATAACGTGAATTGTGTGTGTGTGTGTGTGTGTGTGTGTGTGTGTGTGGGTGGGTGGGTGTGTCTTACCTGCCTTTTTATTGCTGTAGGCATAATAATAAAATGGAAACGTAAATATTACATAACTGAGATATGCTTACCTGCCACGAACGATATATTATTTTATACATGGAGGAGTTCAGTGACATACACACGTACAGAAGTCATCTTCAAAAATACTAGAAGTCGTCCACGCTTTTATGTTGGCAGTGTAACTTACAGGAAGTTTTTTGATGTTTTTAAAACATCTAGGATGCAAACTTTTCCCGATAACTAAAAGTTTCCTTTTTTCGGTTCCCGTCATGTTCGCACAAACAAAAACTGTAACTCTTTGTTTAGAGAGCTTCCCACCAACGCACTTTTCATTTGTAAATTTGAAAGTCTTATCTGGAGTTAATTTATAAAAAATTCCGGCTTCATGTCCATTAAAGATGTCTTCATCTTTATATGATCGTCTAATTTCTGGCCAAGTGTTATGCACCCAATCGCCTGTAACGTTCAGATCTACGCATTTTGCCTCACCACAAATTTTTGCAAAGGAAATCGAGTGTCGGGCCTTAAATCGATCTAGCCATCCGTTGGAGCACGCAAAATGGCTGGCGCCGGCAGTCCTGTTACAGTGCTTATCGCTTGCATACAATGTATGTCTGTAGCCATGGGCTAGCGCGCGCGCGCACATATATACGTTTATATGAAATTTAGAGTAAAATATCTGAGAAATATTTGACGCTATAACAGAGTAGTACAATATTTAGTGACGTTAAAACCGGGAATTTTTATAATGTTAAAGATATCAGTTTGACCGGACTTATGACAAAATAATGCTACACCAGAGTTGACGTAACAGCCGAGGCCGTAATAACCAAGTTCCACTGTATATATAAAGATATTAACTCAAACATAATTTACATTAAAATGAAAAAATTATAATTTTATTGCCTGGCAACAAAATTATTTTATTTTTAACAATTACCATTGTTTCAAAAAGTTTAAATAAATTTTCAAGTACTTTACTCTTGTTAAAACGTAAAAGGTTGCAGGTAAACTACTCCTTCCCCTTAACTGATCTTCACCAAAATCGAAAGTCCTTGAGACCTCTACAATTCAGGGACGTATGCAAAAAATTATTTGATTCTGTTTGAATTTGCGGCTGTTATCGTTTGCCATAGAAAATACGCTTGACAAATAAACGTTGCAGGTAAACTACCCCTTCCCCTCAACCGATCTTCACCAAAAACAATAGGTCTTGAGTACTCTACAAATCAGGGCTGTATGCAGAAAATTATTTGATTCTGTTTGAATTTGCGGCTGTTATCGTTTGCCATAGAAAATACCCTTGTTAAAAAAACGTTGTAGGTAAACTACCCCTTTCCCTTAACCGATCTTCACCAAAAACAATAGGTCTTGAGAACTCTACAATTTAGGGCTGTATGCAAATAATCTTTTGATTCTGTTGGAATTTGCGGCTGTTATCGTTTGCCATAGGAAATACCCTTGTTAAAACATAAAACGTTACAGGTAAACTACCCCTTTCCCTTAACCGATCTTCACCAAAAACAATAAGTCTTGAGAACTCTACAATTCAGGGCTGTATGCGAAACATTATTTGATTCTGTTTGAATTTGCGGCTGTTATCGTTTGCCAAAAAAAAAAATTTCCCTTGATAAAAAAAAACCGTTGCAGTTAAACTACCCCTTTCCCTCAACCGATCTTCACCAAAAACAATAGGTCGTGAGTACTCTACAAATCAGGGCTGTATGCAAAAAATTATTTGATTCTGTTTGAATTTGCGGCAGTTATCGTTTGCCATAGAAAAAAAATCTACAGACACACAGACACTTTCCGGAAAACGACTTTTTTCATGTTTTGAGTGTAGTAGAATCAGAATCTGCAATAATCTCGAACACGATTTTTTTAGCCATCACCATACTTCCATTCCTTAAGGAATATGGAAGTAAAATAAAATAATTTTGTTGCCAGGGAATAAAATTATAATTTTTTCATTTTAATGTAAATTATGTATGAGTTAATATCTTTATATATATAATTCTTCTGTACGTGTGTATGTCACTGAACTGCTCCATGTATAAAATAATATATTGTTCGTGGCAGGTAAGCATATCTCAGTTATGTAATGTTTACGTTTCCATTTTATTATTATGCCTACAGCAATAAAAAGGCAGGTAAGACACCCCCCCCCCCACACACACACACACACACACACACACACACACACACAATTCACGTTATTTCTGGCCTCACTCATGTTTATTTTCTTACATTTGCACACTTTTTAAATGGAAAGTGCCGAAACCCACACCAACATAACGCTTGCAAGCCGAAAAAATGGACATCAATTTGCTTCCTGTGGATCGCTGGGCAGTGTAACTGCACGAGTTTACAGAGGAACAATTCATAGACAGACTTTTCGTCTTTAGGGAATGAACCCTCTGCAAGATGCTGAGGGTCCATGAGTGACTTCGGAGCGCTCCTTCTTTTTCGCGTGTTTGTTCTGTGAAACATACACTGTAGATTCGCAGCTTTAATCTAAGCAACGCTCAATAGGAAATGTTGAAAATTTTTGTCCACAGTGAACCCTCATTCACACTAAACCTGCTCTGATGTTTTAATTACGGACATCATAATATTAAAACTTTGGAAACTTGAGCACTACTTAATGGAGATCAATCATTAACTTATACAAGCCATTAATTTTATGCATATATTTTATATATATGTGTACAACGTTATCGGCAACAAAGTAGTTTTTGTTAAAATTCCTTCCCGGGATATTTGGCCGTAGTCCAATGTTTTCTACAAAACCAGACGTTTCGGCAATGCCATCGACTTCCATCATCAGTGAAAATCGAGTGCGATAACGTGAGGTGGTATACGTTAGTGACCACAGTACTGTGGTTAAGGCTGAAGCAGTAAGTAGAAAGAAGTAGTTTCTATGGTAATATTTCATTTCGAAAATGATTTTAAATATAAATCTTAGAATATGGAAGTCATGTATGGTTCTCCATACCGATATTTTACTTCTTGAACTGCTAAATATTTTCTTGCAACAAAAATGTATCATTAGGGAATACAGATTGTTAGTAAAAAAAATCCA
The DNA here is from genome assembly GCA_034769895.1 of Magicicada septendecula. NCBI lineage: Eukaryota > Metazoa > Arthropoda > Insecta > Hemiptera > Cicadidae > Magicicada > Magicicada septendecula. The sequence goes on from CM068375.1 coordinate 408,147,597, forward strand.
GGTAGTGCATATGAACAAAAACACCCCCAGACCACAATGAAGATAACCTACAAACTTGTTAAGACGTTAGGTTGTTGTTGCCTTGTAGTTTCAACTAAAACCAACAAGTAATGCTATAATGAGACTGGGTCATTGAGGAAGAACTGAAGAATGAGTCTGAAAAACTTAACAAGTATATGGCCACTGTAAAAATATTTAATATCACAACCTGAGTTACAATCAGCCTTCAGTTACTTGCACTGTGTGTGTGTACTATGAGTGTATACTCAGGGTTAGAGCTGAAGTATTAATACATAATTTATTTTTTGTTTTAGACTGTTACATCTACAGCATCACTGGTACAGTTTTACACGCTGTTGTGCCGAATGACTGGTGACATTGAAAGTGTGAAAATGTTAATGTACGACCTACTGTGCTCTCTGAAAAACAGGAGCCACACGTTAATATTTGAAGTGTTATTGATGTGGCCAATGGTATTGATACCCGCATGTGAGGTGCCACCAGTTAGAGGTATGTACTAACAAGAAGTTTATATCTGAGGCTTTCACGGCGGCTTCAATGTTATGAGAACTTTGGCTTGCCCAGCTGTAAGGCCATGGTCCAAGGTTGTTTGGTGCAAATGTTTCGGCCGTGCCTTCGATGGCAATCTTCAGTGCAGAATGCTGCAAAACACTGACAAAGGTTTCGTAGTCAGTGACCACTGAACTGTGGTTAAGACTTTCGGCTGTGAGTAGGGGCAGCCGGAAAAGTGCTATAGTGGAGCACACACTCGCCCATGCCAACCAGCGCATACTCTTTGAAGAGATGAGGCTTCTGTTCTCTGAGTCGTATTTCCCTTGCCTGCATATGGAGTCTGTCCAGATTCAGACACATGCATGTATTGCAATGAATTGGCGAGATGAGTCCCTCTCGTTGAGTGCTCTTTGGGTGCGAGTTATGGCAAACCAATAAGAATTTGCCTTTCTTCTGATTGGGTGGTCGTGTCAGACAACAACTTCGTGCAGGAATCAAAAGTTTATAAATACGGGTGTCCTACTCACAGCTACTAGCCTTAACCATAGCTCAGTGGTCACTGACTATGAAACCTTTGTCAGTGTTTTGCAGCCTTCTACACTGAAGATGGCTGTCAAAGGCACAACCAAAACGTTTGCACCAAACAACCTTGGACCATGGCCTTACAGCCCGGCAACCTGAAGTTCTCATAACAAGAAATTTATATATATTCTGTACAATAAGTTATTCGGTGTTGTGAGTGTTCACAGGGGTCGGTGTTGTAAAATCCCTACATTTTACGTTAAATCGTAGATCAACTGTACTCATAACACTTACACATTCCAACTTCATCGTGTGTATTGCTAACCAGCTAAATGTCATGTTCTGGATGAGGCCTTTTAGTGTTTCCACCATTTTCAAGTCCTAAATCACAACAAAAAATATCCTGCGGGAACCCGTGTATATACCTGTGAATCTGCCTTCACGGCAAGTCAATTTGTAAACAGTTCTACTAGTCAATACCCTATTGGCTCAGCTCCATTAAAGTCACACCCTACTACTTGCTACGAAGCAGATGTCCCTCCCTCTTGAGAACCTACCGTTTATTAGAAAATAATATTTAATAAATATTCAGAAATCCCATACCTTTATCGGGTATCAGAGTCTTCATGTGAACTCGTACCTATAAGTGATTTAGTGTTACTTTGTAATAATTACTCTCTCATAGCATGTTTTAACTATCTCAATTTTATTTAACATTTCTTTGTATACTCTTTTTTCTTTTTTAAATTTCTTTACTGATTCTGATGTAACAAAAAAAAAACTAATATATTTACTTATTATAATTAAATGAAATATTTCTCTTATTTTATATGACAACCTGAAAGCTTACATATTATTTGAAAATTATAAATTTGTCCCTAGTTCGGAAGCGCCATTGAAAGTCTACAACTTTTTATTAATTAATATATTTAAATAATATACACAATCACAATTCCCTTACCTGTATCAGGCCAGAGTCTTCACGTGAACTCGTACCTATAAGTGATTTAGGGTTAAGTGTTCTTTAATAAATTACACTCTCAATTTCGGTATTAGACAGTTATATTTTATTCAACAATTCCTTTTAAATTTTACTGGCTTTTCATTTATTTCTCCTCAAAACTATCATTGATCTTCTTAATTACTTTCCAAAAAAATACCAACAAAACATAGTAATTTACTTATTCTGATAACTAATTCAAATATTCTTTATTAGTTTTGAATTGTTTTTTTCTCATCATCTCACCATTATTCTCTTTCTTGATTGAGGTTGGCGTCGATTGACTCGTTACGCCTTCCATTAATTTTCACTCTGTCAACTGACTTTCTGTATTACTGTCAGTGAAGTTGACTTCATCATCATTATTTTTGTTATTTTCCCTACTTAATTTTGGGGTTATTTGAATCCCCGAATCGTTTGTGACATTTATTTCATTTGTAATATTTAGTTCATCTATTTTATTGTCCTGACCCACATTTGGAGTCGAATGGGCTTCAAGGCTGTTCATAACAGCTGATTCATCAAAATTAATTATTTCATTTATATTCTTATTATTATTACCTGCCATCTCTACCTTATTTATGGGATTTTAATTGTACAAAATTTTAATCTTATATGTATTCAGTATTAATTTACTGCTATACTCATTACTTAACTATGGTATACATATCACATAACCTTTACGTAATTTATACGTATTACTACTCTACCTCCAAAATCACTTATTTTCGAGTAGACTTGGTCTGTACAACATTTAATTTGTGCAGACTGTGCCTGTTCGGTCGCGCCATTGAAAGTCTACAACTTTTTATTAATTAATATATTTAAATAATATACACAATCACAATTTGCACTACATTTTTATTACTTTTTCAAATTTAAGGCTCAAGAGCCTATTTCTCGAACCGTGTCTGTTTACACCACTTTTCCTATCTTCGGCCGGTAGGTCTACATGATTTTAATGTATTTTAGGCGGACCGCGCGACAACGCAACAGTGCGCGTTAGATGTTATTAGCTGACTACCTCTGCTTTCTGCGCGCACCGCGCGAAGGTATTTCTTAATATGTGACTCAACCATGGGAAAGTTGGCCGTCTGTGTGCGCGTGTGGCTGGGAATGTGCACCCCTCGTTGATAACTGCATTCCTGTACTACAACGCAACGGTTTGACTATACAGTCCACTCACGGTAATTTCTTCTTCACAATTCCCGATGCGTATTTTCTGATGGTTACGCAACAGTACCAAGACTGGTTTTAAAATGATTAAAATTTGTTTCCCCCTTTTGCCCCGTTACAAACCCAGTATTTGCTCACTCTCACTTTCACACATTTTACCTCCCTTTTTCAATTAAGAGATCTCTTCATTTTTTATTACTTTTATTGAGTTATTTTTTTGTTATTAATAGGAATTGTTGATTTATAGAATTTTTTACTTTCCTGTGGTCACCTCAGGCACGTGTCAAACTCAGTCCAGTTTTTTGTTCACATTTGTTCCAAAATATGTTTTCACTGATTCTAATTTTTCTCACTGTTCGTAGTTTACACTGTACTACATTTTAATTGTAGTTTGCACTCCTTCTTACTACTTTTTACTGTATTTAATACATATTTTTTAAAGCTTTAATAAAGATTGGCTCACGAGCCTTTATACTGAACCGCTGTTTTTTTTTTATATTGCTTATTTACACTTTTACTCCTTCGGCCAGTCCGTCTACATTGCTAAATGTAATTCAGTCGGACCGCGCGATAGCGCAACCGCTCACGTTAGGTGTTATTAGCCGACTGCCTTTGTTCTCTGCGCACACAGCGCTAAGGAATTTATTTGAACGTGCCATTTTTATGGGAACGTTGGCCGACGGTGCGCGCTCTTGGGTGTGTAATCGCACCCTAGTTGCTAACTTCACATTCCTGTGCCGGGCCGCGACAGTCTTGACGCTATAGTCCGTTCACCAAAAATACTTGGGCGAAATAAAATTGACAAGATCCAATGTACAAATCCCCATCGGTTTGTACCGTTACACTCTGTTACCTTTTTGAACCACACCCAGCTTTGTCAACTTACCTGACCCCTGACGGAATACACATATAACACCTTGCAAAATATAAAAAAATATTTCTTTATTACTGAATTCTGTTTGTATTTTTACCTTTAAAATTTCTAACTCTTCATATAACCTCCTTTATTTAAATTATTTTCTACTTTTAATATTCCAACATTTTCAAGGGGGTTGGTGGATTTATGCCCCATTTCCATGAAATGCCTAGCGTATAGCGTATAGTCCTATCTCCTTCTCCCCTTGCGTAATTAATTAAAATATAGAAAGTAATTAAAACCATTGTAATAAGGGTGTTAATTTGTTTGTGCAACAAATTTGTGATCAGACTTGTTTGTTTGTTTACATTAAATTATATTTAGTACAAAATAAAATGTTAAAATACAGGTATCTTGTCACACAGATGCTTTGCTGTGACAACTGATGATGCTATGTACAGTTTATATTGCATGGATTTTATTAGGTAAATAAATTGTAAATATAACATAAAAAGTACATTGACAAAAGTGTATTTAATGAGGTAAATACATGATGTGCAGTAAAGCTAATTTGGGTTAAAAATTTAACTTATTGTAAAATCTGTAATATTATACAAATAATAGGAAGAAGAAAGCCCCAATACTACCTCGCTTACCTTACTTATCAGAAGATTCCAAAAAAAAAAAACAAAAGCCCTTGCGTCACCACCAGATTTATGACAGGCCAAAATGTGGAAACCGGAACAACTTTCCTCGTAAAAACAATTTAAAATAAAAACTTTCCCTTCTCAGAAGATTCTGTGCTTATACATTTAATTTCTAATTAGACTCAATCGATTTCTCAGTTACTGTTCACTGTTTACTTTCTAGAATTTCCTCGGGCGCCATCTTGTATTATTAGTTACAAGAAACAAAAAAAAATTGTACTTACCATTTTTTAGGGTTCTTTTAGGCGAACTCAGGAGCAGAAATGGTTGTTCAAAAATAAAGAAAACTTTATTTTGTTTCCCATGAATTTTTATTGACAATATTTTTTTATTTTATTTTTTTTTTTTACTAGAACTTTGTATTGCTAACAAACTATCTCCTGACGTCCTTTCTCTACTATAAATTCACATTGACGGAAGTTATTAAGCATATAATGGGAATTGAAACATAGTATATAAATTGCAAATAAACTTCTATAAAATTAAACATACATTACATTAAAACATAACAACACAAACCAGCCTTCTTTATTTACATAGTTTCACTCACTCATACACACCCACACACACACAATTAATTTATACCCCGTGAGATCTCATATTATATTTTATTTTATTATAGTTTTGATTAACCTTGGTTAAATATTTCGGTACACATTTTTCTTTTTACTTATCTGTTCAATGAGTCCTGAAGACGTCACATTATTTTAAGCGCACATTTGCTATTTTTAAAACTGATGATCTCCGAAACGGTTGTCTACATTTTATATATGAATTCCGATTCTTTCACATTTTAAAACTGTTATTACACTCTGATTAAAAGTTAAAATTCGTTACTTTACATTTTATACTTGCGGTGTTCACATTTTAGGTGCGGGCGACTAAAACTTCGCCCACCCGGCTAACCGGCGGACGCAACGGTTACATGCGTCCGTAGATGTTAGTTGTTTGTAGCCGGCTGTCTTTGTCCTGTGTGTGCAACGAAAACTGCTAGCGCTGACACACCTACATTCCAGCGTTATGTAAGGCACTGACGTAACATCGGGTGATGCCGTTACATCACTTGTTTACAGTTTGTAAGTCCTTGAAGCTGCCCTTGGCACAGTTTTGTTGGCTGTTTCTATTGCGTTATTAATTTTCATGCGTAATGTCACAAGCAGTGCTACCACTGTCGCTACTAATGAATTTTACCTTTCTTTTTACGTTTTGTCCCAATTATCGAAAAAATGTTATTTGCTTTATTCAAAATACAAATTTCTTTATTACCCCAAAAATAGGCCAAAATGTCCCGTTACAATACCCCCTCAATGAGAGGTTTTATGCCGAAGCATAAAAACTCTCATTGACACATTCATACTTGCTAAAGGGATCAGCCAGGATATGTCGCCACAACCCCCTTGATGGTTTATCAAAAAAATATAATTAACTCACCCTTGGTCCGGTGACTGTGACCGCATCTGAATGACAATACTGGACTTCTCTCTCGAGATCCCAACACAAAGTCAGACAGATACTTAATGCCACTGCTCTGATGCGCTGGCCAGCTCAGGTCCGCCGCCACAGCATCACCAACAGTGAAACAACAAATCAAATATCAACTAGTGGCCTTATATAACACCATATCCCCAACTGATCTGTTTCCCCCTAGCGGTGCTGGTTTGCGTTAAGAAGCACTGGTTTTGTTTTTCACTTACTTCTAACATATATATGAAGACATATCATAACATATTTAATATTCCATAATCTCATTCTGTGTTATTCCTCTTGTTAACTTTGATTCCAAAATTCAAAATTATTGCCCTGATTCCCATCAGAATTTAAATAAACATTTCCCATTACCATATTACACATTTCTCTTATCCCCAATTTGCATCAAAAATATATATATATTTTTTTTAATGAAATTCTCTTAAATACTAACAAACACAATACAACCTAAGAAACATAGTATATTCAGAATTCATATTGTTATGATTACATGAAAAACAAACAATTCACATTTAAATTTGACCACAAACTACACACTTTACATCTTAAAATTTGCATGTAAAATTATAAAAATTACATTTTAATCTCAATTGACTTTTATTAATTCTCTTTCCAAAAAAAATTATTATATATTTTTTTTTTCAATTTCAATCTTCGTTTTACACATCATTTCATTTATTATACCATTTTATTAATTTTGGTGATTCTCAGTTATTCATCATAATTCACTTTATCAACTGGGCATTTACCCATAATCTTACTCCTTTTATGACTCTAACGCTCCCTTACAAAATCTACTTATCTAATATGACACCCCTCTCTCAAAAAATCTACTAACCCTTCTCTACCTCTAACTACTTACTACTTTAACTCAATTGGCATCACTTCTACTCTTATATAAAAAAATACTCTCTAACTCTTTGTACTCAGGATAAGTGTTTCCCCCCCCCCAAAAGCTCATTCCCTTATGTTGGTTCCTGGATTCTACCTAAGGTAACCCTTTCCGGCGCCAAACGGTCCCTCCCCGTCCCAACCCTTTTGTTGCGGACTCCACCATTACACTATCCCCTATTACAAAATTACCATCCCAAAATCCAACTCTTATTACCGCACTTCAACTACAAAATAACATCATCATTTATAAACATCAATATATCAATCATTATTTTACATATATTCCACATATCTACTGTGTCAACATCAATACTTCTCAAATTCTATTACATTAACTCACAACAACATTACATTAATTCAAAACAATATTTTCATCTCTAGTACCACTTTAACTTTAACTTGAACTGATCTACATGTCCCAACAAAATATTCATCACCCAACATCTATCTTTTGCAACCCATTGAAAATTTTAACTATCACAAATTTATTTCATTTTTATTTAAAATCTTTAAACACACTGAAAACTTATTCTATAAAATATTACTATATTTTGTAATCCTTATTCCTAACATACTACATGCAATTAACACAATAAGACATAATAAACACAATATAGGAAACATCTAGTGCATCTATTTTTCAAATCAAAACAAAATTATTTAGTAGCGAGTCATCATTATTAAAATACAACAAATTTCTGATTCGTTACCCCCCTGGGTAACCTCCCTGCCACACACACTATGACCCCCCTTGGACTGTGGCGTCCAGTTGCGTCCACAAAGACTGAAATTTTGGAGGAATTTTGACATCTCCGTGTCCTTGCTTCTGCTTACATTTTAATAAAACTAGATATAATATCTAAATGTACATATTACACGCCCCTAATGCGGGTCTACCACCTGGCTATGCTGTTCCTCCTCGAACAGAGTGGCAGCCGCTGTTCCATAGTTCCGGGATTTCCCCTAGTTTCACCCCCCTGTTAATTTCTAATATAAACCAATTTCAAGCCAGCTATGGTCAAGGGACTTAATTATGGCCATAGCTGACCACTAGCCAAATCCACGATTAGTGCTGGTAAGGCAGTAATCGCCCGAAAAGTCGGGGAAATCATCTCTTCCTTCAGGCATGTATTCATCATCATTAATTTGCACGGCACGGCAATTTATCGAGTTAAAATATAAAATTGTACAAAAGGGTGTGCCGTGCATTTTCACCATGTTGGCCTCCGATGGAGGTAACACTCTCTGTTACCCCCAACACTTTCCGCTATCTACTGGAGCACATGCCACCCCAGCAATAGCAAATTAATAGCTAAACTAAACCATATCTACAATTTCTGTCTCTACATTCCATTGTTACATCACTTCTATAAACACCACACTACCCCCCAAAATTACCAACACATCTTGTATAATAACATAATATAACATAATAAACAAATAGACATTAACCTTGATTATTAGGATTGTTACATTCACATCAAACGAACAATTCTCCTTTAAATAATTTATATAGAAACTTATAAACATTATTACTTGAAATATTTCATTAACTCTTTTATATATCCTCATTTCATTATTTATCACTGTCTGGAATTAGATTCTTCAAAATTTTCAAATTTATTATTAATCTATTTATTTTAACAATTATGTTATTCCACCAACTAAACAATTTAACATTTATTTATTCATTAATTGTTATTAAATTGAAATCTCAAAATAATTTAAATGCATCCTCAAAATTCAATTATATAACATTTTAAATCAATCACAATATTTTAAACATCTCAAATAATTTACTTTGATTAATTATTAAAACACAACACATTTCAATTATTATCAAAAATTTACAAATCATTAATTATTGTCTTCATAATTATTTTTATTATTTATTTAGACTGCAAAACATTAATAATATTATTATTATTATCACAACATTTTCTACTACATATACACATTGTTCACCCAACACTTCACAATACACACAATTGAATTCACTATAAATATATTTACAAACTTTTGTCATTAACTGTTCCATTTTTTCACAATTCATTGTCCAGGTCTGCCAGGTCATTACCATAAATTACAATATTTAAAATTGTCCATTCACTAATTTTTTTAGTTCAATCTCCATCATCATATACATAACGAATATATTTATAACATGCATCATTGTTATACACACTCAATTTGTTATTATTATTATTATTATTATTATTATAATAATCCATTAACTTTATTTCATTCATTATGCCATTATAATTTATAGGGTTATTCCCTATTAATATTTCATAAAACTTGTCAACATAAGTTATTATTGTCCAGTCTCCATCAGTATTATTGGTTAACGTCAGGTAAGCTATTTTATCATTTTGATATTCCTCTACTATTACATCAGTAAGTGTTTATTGTTTATAAAGGTATTATTAAAATAATCCTCTATCTTTCTTTCAACAGGTAAGTATTTTATATTGTTTATCTTCACCCCTTTCAACCTCTCTCTCAACTCATTATAATTTCTTTTTAACTTATATAATTCTATCTCTCTCTCAACACATAACTCTCTATCTAAATCTCCCTCACCATAACGCCATATCACACTTTCTCTCTCACTCCATGCAGAGGGTACTAACTTATAAAAACTTGGGGAACAATTCAAAGACCTCATGTCTTCCAATAAAAAGGGACTCTTACCCTTCAACAAGAACATTTTTGAACACCTTGGTTCACAATAAGGGGAAAATTTACCCTCTGCCCCCATTCTACCACAATATCATCTTTCCACTCTCTAACTCATAAACACTCATTAACATTTCATTATTGTATTCCACAACTTCATCAGTACTTTCTTCATTTATTTTTAACATATCACTCTCTGATACTACCTTTTCAAATACATTACTATTCTCAATATTATTTTCATTATTTTCGACATCATCATTATCATTTGTTACCTTATTCTCTAGTACCACATTTTTATACATTTGTTTTTCTACTGACTCTACCATTTTCTCTATATTCTGTTCTAGTTTGTTGAAGCTAGTTTCTATTATCTCATGAGTATTCTCTAAACATTTATTAATTTCATTCATTTGGTTTTTTAATTCCCTAAAACTACTTTCGCACTTTATTTTTTGTTCATGTATTTCGCTTTTCAACTCATCAAATTTATCATTGAAATTATTATTCTGTACCTCAAATTTATTGTTAAAATTACTGTTCATTTTCACTAACTGATTTAGTATAACACTCATCATATCATTTTCTACTTGGTTACATTTTGTTGAGATTGGAGTCTATAGATTACTCGAGTCGTCTATAGCTGATTCAGTTAGGCTGAATTCTTTTGATCGATTTACTGGGGTTGAATGAACCTCTGGTTCCCCCACACCAGCCGACTCGCTCATTTCAACTACAATCTCGTTATTATCTGCCATTTAAAAAAAAAAACTTTTTCATATATTTCTTTTCAAAATATTACTATATATAACATATACTTATTATCAAAAGATATTCTATTTACCCATACTACACATAATCATAACATAACCTTATCCTTGTACGTCTGTTTTCACGTACCTCAAAAAAAATTTTTTATGTTATTTCAGACAACCATTCTGCTCTTCCAGTAGGCCTATATTATACACAATTTATATAATTGTCCCTGTTCGGGCGCCATTTGTGATATAACTTTTAATTACTAATTAGACTCAATCGATTTCTCAGTTACTGTTCACTGTTTACTTTCTAGAATTTCCTCGGGCGCCATCTTGTATTATTAGTTACAAGAAACAAAAAAAAATTATACTTACCATTTTTTAGGGTTCTTTTAGGCGAACTCAGGAGCAGAAATGGTTGTCCAAAAATAAAGAAAACTTTATTTTGTTTCCCATGAATTTTTATTGACAATATTTTTTTATTTTATTTTTTTTTTACTAGAACTTTGTATTGCTAACAAACTATCTCCTGACGTCCTTTCTCTACTATAAATTCACATTGACGGAAGTTATTAAGCATATAATGGGAATTGAAACATAGTATATAAATTGCAAATAAACTTCTATAAAATTAAACATACATTACATTAAAACATAACAACACAAACCAGCCTTCTTTATTTACATAGTTTCACTCACTCATACACACCCACACACACACAATTAATTTATACCCCGTGAGATCTCATATTATATTTTATTTTATTATAGTTTTGATTAACCTTGGTTAAATATTTCGGTACACATTTTTCTTTTTACTTATCTGTTCAATGAGTCCTGAAGACGTCACATTATTTTAAGCGCACATTTGCTATTTTTAAAACTGATGATCTCCGAAACGGTTGTCTACATTTTATATATGAATTCCGATTCTTTCACATTTTAAAACTGTTATTACACTCTGATTAAAAGTTAAAATTCGTTACTTTACATTTTATACTTGCGGTGTTCACATTTTAGGTGCGGGCGACTAAAACTTCGCCCACCCGGCTAACCGGCGGACGCAACGGTTACATGCGTCCGTAGATGTTAGTTGTTTGTAGCCGGCTGTCTTTGTCCTGTGTGTGCAACGAAAACTGCTAGCGCTGACACACCTACATTCCAGCGTTATGTAAGGCACTGACGTAACATCGGGTGATGCCGTTACATCACTTGTTTACAGTTTGTAAGTCCTTGAAGCTGCCCTTGGCACAGTTTTGTTGGCTGTTTCTATTGCGTTATTAATTTTCATGCGTAATGTCACAAGCAGTGCTACCACTGTCGCTACTAATGAATTTTACCTTTCTTTTTACGTTTTGTCCCAATTATCGAAAAAATGTTATTTGCTTTATTCAAAATACAAATTTCTTTATTACCCCAAAAATAGGCCAAAATGTCCCGTTACAATACCCCCTCAATGAGAGGTTTTATGCCGAAGCATAAAAACTCTCATTGACACATTCATACTTGCTAAAGGGATCAGCCAGGATATGTCGCCACAACCCCCTTGATGGTTTATCAAAAAAATATAATTAACTCACCCTTGGTCCGGTGACTGTGACCGCATCTGAATGACAATACTGGACTTCTCTCTCGAGATCCCAACACAAAGTCAGACAGATACTTAACGCCCCTGCTCTGACGCGCTGGCCAGCTCAGGTCCGCCGCCACAGCATCACCAAACAGTGAAACAACAAATCAGATATCAACTAGTGGCCTTATATAACACCATATCCCCAACTGATCTGTTTCCCCCTAGCGGTGCTGGTTTGCGTTAAGAAGCGCTGGTTTTGTTTTTCACGTACTTCTAACATATATATGAAGACATATCATAACATATTTAATATTCCATAATCTCATTCTGGGTGCTTCCTCTTGTTGACTTTGATTCCAAAATTCAAAATTATTGCCCTGATTCCCATCAGAATTTAAATAAACATTTCCCATTACCATATTACACATTTCTCTTATCCCCAATTTGCATCAAAAATATATATATTTTTTTTTAATGAAATTCTCTTAAATACTAACAAATATTCAAAATACAAATTTCTTTATTACCCCAAAAATAGGCCAAAATGTCCCGTTACAATTCAAAATCCATTAAACACAGTATAAGTTAGGGCGAGGATGATGAAAAAAAATAACTCAACTCATATTCATATAATTCACACAAATTTATTCATTGATATTACTAATATGAAATATTCCAAAAATGATAATGAGATGTTTTGTAAAATATATTGTCCTTTATAAGGTAACCTATTTGAAAGGTTTACCTTATGTGGTGCAATCACCTTCTACATGAGAGAATTTTGAAAAAACTACTGTAATTATTAATGTTTCTGTAGTTATCAATAAAAACATTAAATAGCTCAATACAAATATTATATTAAATTATATTATATCAATACAAATCAGTACCTTTTCTATATGCTCTCTCTCTCTTGCTTTCGCTCTCTCACCCCTCTTCTCTCTTATGATACGCTAGTTCTCTTGCATACACTCTCTGACACTCCCGACTATTGTTTATTTCATAGTTTTATTATACAAGGGTGATTTGAAAAGTTCGTGGCCTACCATAGAAACGCATTTCTGTTTTTTACTGCATTGTGGCGCCACGTTCGCCCCACGAACAGCAGTGAAGTGTCAAGTCATTACCCCGTTGAGGAAGTCCAACTCTTCTAGGTCATCAAAATAACTGTTTACTGCTGCTTTCAGCTCATCATCTGAGGAAAATCTCTTCCCCCCCAAATTTTTTTGAGGTTTGGGAATAGATGATAGTCAGATGGCGCTAAATCAGGCGCATAAGGCAGATGGTGCAACAGATCATATTCAACTCTGTGATTTTTGCCAGACAACGCATATGTGAAGGCATGCATTATCCTGATGGAAAATGATCTTCTTTGCTAAACCTGGTCTTTTTGCTCAAATCTTTACATTTAATGGGCCCAAAAGGTTAGCGTAATACTCGCCATTTTTCGTTTGACACTTTTGGAGGTAATCTAGTAACAATATTCCCTTAGCATCCCAGAAAAATGGATCCATACACTTTCCAGCCGACAAAATTGATTTTCCTTTTTTTGGAGGCAGTGAATCACTATGCATCCATTTTTTCGACTGTTGTTTTGTTTCTAGAGTGAAGTAATTGACCCAAGTTTCATCAGTTGTTACAAATCTACGAATAAAATATTTCAGATTTTTCTTAAAACGGTCCAAACATTCCTGAGAAGCTTGCATTCGCATGTGTTTTTGGTCAGCTGCCAACAAACACAGCACCCATCTTGCAGACAGCTTTTTCATACCTAATTCCTCAGTAAGAATGTGATGTACCCTTTCATCTGAGATGCCCAGAGGCGTAACAATTTCAGACACCTTCAAACGGCGATCTTCCAAAACAATATCATGCACTTTATTGACGATTTCAGGTGTAGTGGCACTTTTTGGACGTACAGTACGTGGGTCATCTGCCAAACTTGCACGACCACGTTTAAATTCAACAGCCCATTTTTCACTGTAGTAAATGAAGGTCCAGCACCACCCTGTAACGCTCGTTTACTTTTATAATTATGAGTTATAATTGTAAACTCCCACTTACCTTTAACTCTCGATCTGGCCGGATCGCATAGTGGGGACTAACCCCGTTCGTACAGCGAACTTGACAGCACATCAAATGAAATAAGGTTTTGAAGGAAGTTAAATACCAAAATTTATCATTAGAAAGATAATGGTTTTTATTTTTTATGATTGTGAAACATTTAAGACATGTATAAAATCAAAACAAAATTGTTACTCTCTCTCTTGGTTTTTTTTTTAAATTTTGGATTACAAATTTAGAAAAGTATGATGATAACTACGAAAACATAATCACTACCTTACCTTATTTATAGTACATACAAACATAAACTGCCCAGCCTGCCGTTCTCACATACATACAATTTAAATTTTTTTAAACCCCAAATCATTTTAATACCCCACAGCCCTTAAACCTTTGTTGGAATAAAACCTGCCGGCAACGTGGTTTTCGCGCGCACTCATTATTACTCTTTTAGATTTATTTTTAGTGTCCGAAAATTATATATAAATGTTCTCCACTGTTTAATCGACCGCGGTCACATGATTTTTACTGTTATTTCACTTTTTTCTGGTACAATATAAAATTTTGTAAAGAGCCTACTTAGCTCGGTCCGGCACCGGAACAATCAGTTAACGAACTGGGAGAACAAATGTAGCAGGTACCGCTAACGTGATCTCATACTTTTGGTGGAAATCACTGCCTGTGGTTTCGTCGCAGTAGTTTCGTCCCATGCAATTCATGTAGTTGTTGGGGTGACGACAGTATACAATATTGGCGAGGCACTGGCTGACGTCACGAGATGGGCGGACCTTAATTTGCATATCCGTCGTTTCACTCGATGAAGGTGGATAAAATTTGTTTCCTGACCATGTTGGTTTTTTGAAGTAGCGTCACCCCGAGCGTATACCTGTGTCATGCGTACGGGCGCATGGTCACATTCAAAGTTCTTGGAAATGAGGCTTGGTAAATTCTTCGCTTGCTGATTGCACAACGTAATATTGCGTTGCAGCTTCGTTACAACACTGTTTTATTCACCACGTGTTCTGGTCACCGTTGAGAAATGAATTTACAAATATTTTTTATAAAACCCCAAAAATGAAATAAATAAAAATACCCATAAATTTGGACCGTTACAATACCCCCTCAATGAGAGATCTTCTGTCAAGACAGAAGAAATCTCATTGATAAAACCCTTAAGAGGACCGGTGAGGAACTGGTGCCAACAACCCCCTTGTTCTTACACCTCATGGGTAAATGACCCCCCTGGCTTGGCGACTGTGGACGCATCTGAACGAGATCACTGGACTTCTCTGTAAGAGATCCCAACACCGAAAAATCAAACAGATACGCACCACAGTGCACCTCACCTTCTATCATGCTACCCCAAAAATCCTCAATCCCTGGCTTAGATTATGCCAGATCCTCAGCCGATATGTTTCCCCTTATATGCAAGCTGGACTGCCTTTAGCAGATATTGGGCTCACACACACAACTATTTTACCTATTGTAAAGTTAACATATTCCTCAAAATTTAACATTTCATCTAAGTGAAAAATCCAAAATTCAAACTAAAGTATTTTATCAAAAAACTCTCTTCCTTAGTTTTTTTCTTGTTATCAAAAAAATTAAATCAATTGAACATCTCTTAAAATAAGTAACATCCTTAAACTAACATGGATTACCTATGTTCTAACAATACAATGCAAATAAAATAATTCAATAATGATAAACACGGTTAGTACACAAACAATAAAATAATCAAAGTTGAACATATCAATTAGACGGCAGGCGCAAAATCAAAAAATTTTTTTTTTTCAAAGAAAATTTTAAATTCAAAATTTCCAAAAAAAATCTTAAATTCCAAAAAATTTAACTTTCTTAAAATATTTTTCTCTTCATATTGAAATTATTTAAATCAGTTAAAAACAAAAGTTGGATTAACTTCCTTGCTAAACATACCTAGTATATGACTTCACTATCAGCTGATCAAAACTAGGTCAAGTCCACAACCTTGACCTACATACGTTATATACAAGTTCTATCTGAAAATACACTTAACATCTGTAAAATGCTCTCTTAAAACACAAAAACATAATAAAATAAAACCTTTAAAATAACAAAATATTATTATAAATAACAATCAAATTGACATTTAACTTATTCAAAATAAACACTTTCTAACCTTACATTTCCAAATTCTATCAAAAATGTGTCACTGGTTTCAATTAAAAATTTTATATTCTTGTTATAAATCTCTTTCTTTATTTGACCATCTTATTCTCCATTACTGTGGGTGAGTTAAATACTTATAACAATTTAATTTACCACTTGGTAGGCCTACATTTATAATCTCTACCCCTCTGACTCTAATACTCATCAACTTTAACTAACATGACACCCATCTCTATCGAAATCTCTATCCAACAATCTCTAAACCCAACTTCTCATATATATAAAAAAAAATACTCTAACCCTTTGTACCTAGGATAAGTGTTTCCCCCCCCAAAACTCATTTCCTTAATCTGGTCCCTGGATTCTACCTAAGGCGACCCCTTCCCACCAAATCGGTCCCATCCCGTCCCAACCATTTTGTTGTGGACTCCCACATTACACTACCCCCTATTACAAAATTGCCATCCCCAAATCTCAATCTTATTACCTCACTTCAACTACAACAAAATAACATCATCATTTAATAATATCAATATATCACTCAATACTCATACATATATTCCCCATAACTACTGTGTCAACATCAATACTTCTCAATATCTATTACATTAACTCACAACAACATTACATTACTTCAAGACAATATTTTTCTCTTTACTACCATTTCAACTTTAACTTGGACTGATCTACATGTCCCACAAAATATTTATCACCCACAAACTATCTCTTATTAACTTTCACAAATTATTTACTCTGAACTTTTGCAATAGCATCTTTAACACATTAAAACCTTACATATGACATTAATTACCTTGAACATCTATAAACAATTTTACAGTGACCCTTTACTACCGATCAGCTGATATTCGTAATAAAGTGAAGACACCTTTCAAAAAAAATTGTGCAGATTATATTAAATACATATGCTTATCAATACTTACATCTACCATCAATGTTTCCCCTTTCTCTGATTCTGGTAATTTTATGTTAACCGCCTGCCAGTCGGTTTAGTTATCTACTCAGTTTCAAAGATACACAAATTATATAAAACATATCCCTTTTATCAATTCTTATATCTACCCTATTACCATAAAATACTACATTTAGAAAATATAGAATGAACACCTTATAGTGAATGTATGAGCATCTAGTTATTTAAACGGAACACAAGCATTTTTATTAGATCAAAATTAGAGTTAGCAATTTTTTATGTTATAAATTTAAATTCGTGGCTCATCTGAGCCACCTCCCATCCACACACGCTATTGCAATTTATGTAAGACTGTAGCGCCTTTTCGCTTCCACAAAGCCTGCATATTTGGAGGAATTTGACATCTCCGTGTCTTTGCTTCGGCAGTTACATTTCAACGTTTTGGATATCAACATATCCTCGGTATTTATTTACTCGCCCTTAAAACGGGTCTACCACCTGGCTATGCTGTCCCCACGCGGACAGATTAGCAGCCGCTGTTCCATAGTTCCTGGATTTCCCCTAATTTCACCCCCCATTTAATTTCTACTATAAACCAATTTCAAGTCAGCTATGGTCAAGGGACTTGATTATGGCCATAGCTGACCGCTAGCCAAATCCACGATTAGTGCTGGTAAGGCAGCAATCGCCCGAAAAGTCGGGGAAATCTGTCATTTCAATGCCTGTTCTACTTCATCTTTGTGATGTGCGGCACGAACGTCTATCAGGGTACAAATCGTATTTGTACAAAAAGGTGTACCGCACATTTTCGCCATGTTGGCCTCCGATGGAGGTAACACTCTCTGTTACCCCCAACCCATTTCACTATCTACTGGGGCACAGGCCACCCCAGCGATAGCACCTTAACAACTAAATAATTAAAAGTAATGAACTAAAACTTTCTACAATTGCAGTTCCACACTCCACTGTTTTATCACTTCTTTGAGCACCAATCTACCCCCCAAAATTATCCCCACATCTTGTATTGACAACAAGTTTTTATTTTTTATTTCACACTTTGTAAAACGTTCCCATGCTCACTGATACTAAAACTTGACAATTATATGTGGTCACTTAATTCTAAAATTTATTTAAATTTAAAATTATAAACATCCAAAATTTTTTGGGATATTTTTTTTTTGTTTTTCAGAAATTTTTTATATTTACATTGGAGGCTGCCTAACCTTCCAAAACCATGAATAGTAAGATCGTGACCGCCTGAAATGGGGGTGTTCTTGCCATGAGGCAAATTTGGTGATAAGTTAGATCTACTTTGTGAAATTACTTCCCCTTTTACTCAACTCTACTCCCTTACCGTCCCCATTTCTTCAGACCCGCCGTCTAACCTGTCACCCAGTCAGCCTCTCAGCAAAACTCTTCATTTCGGCTTAAACAAAACTATTGTCAATGGCTCAACTTTAATTTTGCCACTGACACTGAAAATTTTTAAATTTGCACGCACTGCCTTTTATTTAGGCGCAGCCTCCATTATATACAAACACTCTAAGGCAGTGCAGGCACGTGACAGGTACACCAAGACCGCTGCACCTGGAATGTATTTAAAAAAAATAAATAATGGGTGTCACATACCTTTTGGGGTCCCCCTCCCCGTTCAAATGTGTAGTTAGTTTTCTAATTTTCAACCAATTTTGGTGGAGCCAGACCATCGTTGTTTTCACCGCCCGAAGGAAGATCCGCCAACCATGGCCCGCCTCCAAGTTCCGAATACCACGGCCAGGACTGGTAAGATCATGACCGCCCGAAAATGGGGGAGGAGCCCTTCTGAAAACATATATAAAAAACAATTAAATTTCATTCATACAATTAATCATTGATAAAATTCTTATGCTGACCAATATAATTTCAAATTTGTAGCATTGTGCGTTCCCACTATCTCCCTAGTTTCTCTATTCTGTAACACATATGAATTCTTCATTTTAACCTCTATTACCTCGTACGGCCCCTCATAGAGTAAGAAAAATTTCTTGATCTCCTTATCTTGAGCACTCGACAAATCATGGCGTCGTACCAATACCAGCTGTCCAACCTCGTACTGCGTCCACTTACCTTTCATATCGTGCCTCTGTTTTCTTTTCTCCCCCTTCGTCAATAAACTTTCATTCGCTAGTCTAAGTTTTACATCGCGACCAATAGTGTTGGTTTCTGGTGGATACTCAATTAATTGTTCCAAAATTCTCTGTGGACGCGTCCCTCTTATTAACTCATAAGGTGTGAACCCCGTCGACTCGTGGGTGGTGCAGTTAAGCCAATTTTCAATCTTCTGGACATAGAGTGGCCACTCGCTGTGCTTGGCATGGCAGTATGTTCGGAAAATTCTTCCCAACTCCCTCATGACTCGCTCCGCCTGATTGGACTGCGGATGGTACACTGCTGTGTGCTTTGGGATGATACCTTCCCATCCGAGGGTCTGGCGCCATTTCCCACTGATGAACTGCGGTCCATGGTCGGATAATATCACCTTCGGCTTTCCCACGTTGACCATGTAGTCGCGTGTGATCTTTTCACTCAGCACCTTACTTGTTGCTCGCTTCACGCTATATAACCTTACATATTTGGAAAATGTGTCAAGTACAACAAAAATATGCATCACTCCGCCCCTACCCTTTGGCAATGGGTCGTACAAATCTACAGCTACTAAATCAAATGGTTTTTCTACCTTAATGTAATTTAATTCTCCTTCTAACCTATAATTTACAACTTTAGGCTTCTGACGTAGTTCACAAACTCTAAGTATTTTTCGGACGCGTTTTTCCATATTTTTAAATAGACAAGATTCCCTTAATACATTCACACACTTCCGTGCCCCAAAATGCCCATATCTAAGGTGACAGTCCCACACTATTTTCTCTACTAGCCCTTCAGGTATAACTAACCTCCAATCCCTTTCTCTCCCCTCTACTTTTTTAAATAAACTCCCCTGAAATACTTGAAAATATTGTTTATATCCAAATTCATCTACATCTGATTCTACACTAGTAATTATCTTATTTAATTTACTATCAGCTCTTTGCATTACATTTATATCCTTCAATTCTTCCCCAAAAAGTTTATCTTCCCGGGATAGTCTATAAATCTCTATTTCTTTAATATCTCTACCCGTTCTATTTCTATCTGTGTCTACTCGTGATAGTGTGTCTGGCACCCTGTTCTCTACACCCTTAATGTATTCCCAAGAAAAATTATACTCTTGGAGAGCTAACACCCACCTGGTTATCCGGCTGTGTGTGAGTTTACAAGTATTCAGGAACGACAGCGCTTTATGGTCCGTCCTGATGATCGTTTTATTACCCAGCAGATACGTACGGAACTTTTTCACAGCAAAAACTATACTGAGGAGCTCCTTCTCAGTGGTAGTATAGTTACGCTCTGCGGCTAGCAACGTCCGGCTGGCGAAGGCAATGGTTTTGTGTTCTTTCGCCTCGTCCTCTTGGTACAGTTCCGCTCCAAGTGCTATATTGCTGGCGTCTGTCTGTAAGTAGAAGTTATCATTAAAATTTGGATGGTTCATTAAAATCATATCAGCGAAATTATTCTTGATTTCGTTAAACGCTGCTCTTTCGTTATCTCCCCACCTCCATTGTTTGTTCTTTTGCAGCACTGCGCTGAGTCGGGCCGTCGTCTGGGCGTAGTTTCGCTGGAACTTCCTGTAAAAATTACAGAGACCAAGAAAACTTTGTAATTGTTTTATATTTTTAGGCTCCGGAAACGTCAGGCTGGATTCTACTTTGTCCGGATTAGCCCGTATTCCTGTAGGTGTTATGATGAAACCTAAAAAATGTATTTCCGTTTGCAAAAATTTTGATTTGTCCTAATTCACCGTCAAACCTCCCTGGTATAACTTCTCCAATACATATTCTAAATGCTCTACATGCTCTTCAAATGTTCTGGAAGCTATTAGAATATCATCAACATATATAGTTAAAAAATCTAAATTATGAGGGTGCAAAATCTCATCAAGACACTTGATAAAGCTGGCTACACTGGTGTTCAATCCAAACGGTAGTCTTTTGAATTGATAATTTTTTCCATTGAATAAGAAAGCGGTATATTTCCTACTATTCGCTGCCAACGGAACTTACCAATACCCGGCGGTTAGGTCTAAAGAGGTCATATATTTCACACCACTGAACTTCTGAAAAATTTCTTCTATAGCTTTGGGTGACTCCCGGTCTGGAATAATAATTTGATTGATCTTGCGGGCATCTAAACATAACCTAACTCTACCATCTTTTTTAATCACTACTACTTAGGGGTTAGAATATGGTGATACGGATTGCTCAATTATATCTCCATCTAACATTTTCTCTAACTCAATCTGAACCGCCCTTCTCTTTGCATATGGCACCGGATAACCTCTTTGCACATAGGGCGCGTGTTCCCTTACCTTTAATTCGCATTCATAGTTCTTGCCCTACCTGGTACATCGGCAAACACTTCTCTAAAATTCTCTACTACCCGCCACAACGATTCACGTTGAGAACTCCCTATTACGCCACCCTCACTACAAAATTTAAGTGCCCTCTCATCCCATAATTGATCTACATTCTCCTCTCATTCTATTTCACTCTCACTACAGACATTCATACTAATTTCCGTTTCTTGTTTATTGACCCGATTGTGACCCGTACCCCTGAAATTCTTACCGCATCTACCACCCGCTCAAAATTAATCCGAACTGGTTCTGCTTCACTGTTTAATTCTAACACCCGTTTGTGAAAATCAATCACCGCCTTATGTTTAATCAGAAAATCATTTCCTAATATAACCTCAAGATTTAATCCCCGTACGACTAGAAATGTATTATCGTACCCTACCCCGTTAATTATCATATTTAAATGAACTTGTTTGGTGACTCTTTTACTCCTAACTCCCGTAATACCTACAATCGTCACTCCCGCTACTGGCAAGGATGGAATATTTTTATTTATTTCTTTTAACTCATGTAGTACGTGTTCAGAAATAACAGATTTCGCTACCTGTATCTATTAAAGTTTTAATCTCCTTACCTTCTGTGTTGATTTTCACCTCAGTCAGTCCATTCTCCCGTCTCCCTGCTTCGAAGTCTTCCTCCTCCAATAATTCCTCAGGTAAATCAGTTATAACAACGTTGTTTCGATATCTGTCATTCATTTGGACCCCAGAAACTTCCGGCGACAACGGTCGGGTCCGGTGTTCCATTGTCTCTCTTAGTTTCCCGCAGACGTGCTCGCCACTGCTGGGTTGTATCCTCTTCCATGCTGGTTTCCTTGCTGTTCATGAGCGTTGCCTCTCGGCGCTCCTCCTTGGCCCTCTCCCCTTCGTTGGTATACTTGCTGGTTCTGTGCGGGTTGTGGTCCCTGTCGCTGCCCCGGTCTCTCTCTCCTGCATCTAAAACAAAAATTCTGTGAAGCATAATTCTCCTGTGAATACGCTGGACAAGTCCACATTGGCCCTCGGTTATTTTGTTCTCGTCTGGGGTATGCCGGTCCATTTGTAGGTCCCTTCGGCGGTCCCTGATTACCTCCATTGTTCATATTCTGCTGATTCTGACGGCGACTCATTTCTTGGTCCCGGATATTCTGAAACACATCTAAAATGTTCTCTAATTCACTAATATTGGCTACCTCCCTTGTCATCAGAGTTATTTGTACTTCCCTTGGCAAATGCTTACTTATATGCCTCACGAAGGATCTAAATGGCAATGGCGGTTCTAAGTATTTTGCCTCATTAAATATTCTCATCACATGCCCTGTTATATTATTATTGGGCCCCCCAAAATTCCCGGCTCCCATAATTCTACTTCGTAACACTTCTTGGTCTTCTTCAGACCAATATTTATTTCTGAATGCGGACTCAAAACTTTCAAAACACCCCCATTCCGTTTTGTGTACCTCGGCCCATATCTCCGAACTACCCTTGAAACATTTTAGAATTTTCAATAATTGTCAGATATTTTGTTTTTATAACAATAGTTAAACTCACCCTATCTATATTTCATTATCTCTAATAGAATGCACTCCCATTACCTGTTTCAAAGTTCAATTCACATTGTAATCAGCAGTCATAGTTAGAGCGTTTTTCTTTCCTGTAGTGTACGGTATATCGTGCAGTTCAGTTCTTTTTTGTTTATACCCGCATACCGCAAGAATAGAAAGACTATTCAACGCTCTTGTTATTTTACTTTGTGCTTTTTTTTCATGTGTTTATTTATGTGTTTAACGTTTGTTGGGATATTATTGTTAAGTTTAGGTCTGCCTAGAAAACACCAAAGTGTTGCTTACAACAGGACATTTACAACGC
Organism: Magicicada septendecula; assembly: GCA_034769895.1. Classification (NCBI taxonomy): domain Eukaryota; kingdom Metazoa; phylum Arthropoda; class Insecta; order Hemiptera; family Cicadidae; genus Magicicada; species Magicicada septendecula. The sequence continues at coordinate 408,171,248 of CM068375.1, forward strand.
ACAAGGACAAGGTCAGTAAACGCTTAATTTTTATGCATTGCTGATTACATGGGAATAAAGCCTTTTAACTATTTATTTTGACAATATACAGTCAAAATGGCTGTATGGACCCACATTTTTGGTCCCGGATAGCATCTTTCATTCAGAATCCAGCACGTTGGAAAGCAAGATTTTTATTAATTATTACGCTCTTTATTATTATGTTTATTGAATTATTGTAACGCTTAAATAAAAAAAAAAAAAAACATTATTTACTACTGGCAAGTATTGCCAATACTCAGTGCTCTTTTCATTTTGTTATGATTTTCTCTTGTTTTTTCATGCAAGCATAGTTTTATTGATTCATTGTGCAGCGTGTGTTATTTCATGTTTTATCTAGCAAGCATAGTTCTGAAGTGTAGTGTGTTTCTTCAAAACCGACCTCTGTATTAGTTTCTAAAATACAGTAGCCATATTCCTTTATTACCATATTACCATTATTATTGTCATCTACGCTATTGGTATTAGAGTGATAAAAAATAAATAAATTAAAATTATTTGGACTGGAAATTACTGAATAGTGGAAGAACATTGTGAATTACAACTTTTACTCAGAACTCTTTTGTTATTTATATCTGAATCTGTTTTTTAAACCGAGTGTATTCATAAATTACCAAAATGAGATTTTCTTCTTTTGTGAAGCAATGTGAACTGATTGAGAGTAGGCTTCATAATATTAACAAGCAAATTGTTGCTCTTGAGGTTATTGGTATAGGTAATTTAACTGAACAGCAAACACAAAAAGTTAGTTTGCTTAGTTCCACCGCAGAAAATAAATATGCTGAATTTGAAAGGCTTATAAATAAACTATTTAGTACAACACCTTTACCAGAAGATCTGGATAATGAACAGATTTCAAGATTACAAGATTCTATATCAGACTTAAATATATCTATACAAAGTTTGTGTGCTCCTCTTCTACCATTGCAACCGCAGGAAACCTTGGATCAGTCTCACACTGGTGCACCACAACTAGTTGCACCCACTCCCACCGTAAATTTACCTCGCTTAAACTTGGGAACATTTTCTGGACAACCTGAGAAATGGGTAGCCTTTCACAGTCTGTTTGAAAATGCAGTGCACAAAAATGAAACCATTTCTAATGTGGAGAAATTTACATACTTGCTTTCTTGTTTGACTGATGAGCCGCTAAATTTAATTAAATCGTTGCCTGTTACTAATACAAACTATGCCATAGCCTGGCAAACTTTGCTAAAAAGATATCAAAATTCTAGATTGTTGATAACACTTCACGTAAACAATATATTTGAGTTACCACAATTGCACAATCCTTCAGTTAAACAAATGAGGAATTTTCTGTCGACCTACAATGAAAATTATAAAGCGCTCAAAGCACTAGGACATGATATTGCTAGTGAAAGTTTGTTGTTGACCTCATATATTTTGCGTAGATTTGACACGGAATTCAGGACCAAACTTGAACGTTCTCGAGATAATTTACAAAATGTTCCTACCATTACAGAAGTAATTACATTCTTAGAAAATGAATGTTCTTGCAAAGAAGCAGCGGGTTTAACTAATATCATCTCAAAAAATGAACCTTCTCTTCAAACCTCTCAAAAAATCAGTGGCTTTAAAATGAATACAAACCAGTTTAAACCGCACAAAATAACGATGGTCACTACTCACACTCAGCATTGTATCTTCTGTTCATCAAATTCACACAACATATATAGATGTGCAGATTTTTCCGCACTTACTGTACAAGAGAGACAAGCTTTTGTTAAAAATAAGAACTTGTGTCAAAATTGTTTTGGAACACATAAGTTAGTCACCTGTAAGTCCATCCACACATGCAATGTATGTCATAGGCGTCACCATAGCCTATTACATTTTTTTGTTGAGAACCGCTCCGCACAACCGCAACAAAAATTGACTCAGTCAAATAAACCTACCTTGTGCCCTTCTGTTGAAATGACGATGAATAAGCAAAACCACTCTGCAGAGTGTCACCAGGATACTACCTTGATAGGTGTTTCTTGCAACCAGAATAACACTGTGTTACTCGCAACCGCTTTGGTGCATATCACATCTGCCAATGGAAATGCAGCAGTTGTACGAGCTGTGCTTGATAGTGCATCCCAAACAACAATTATTTCAGAAAGTTGTGCAAAGACTTTGTGTTTGTACCGCTCTCAAACAGCTGTTCCAGAACTTAGTGGCATCTCTACAGCCCCAGTGAAAACGAATGGACTTACCTTTGTGACATTGTCTTCGCTCAGTGGGAATATTTTAGCAAAATCTCACCCAGTCATGATTCTTAATAAAATATCATGCAATCTGCCTCGTGTTCAGCTCCCACCAGAAATTAAGGAACGACTCAAAGGTTATATGCTAGCGGATCCAACTTTTGATGTTCCGGGTCCAGTTGACCTTCTGATTGGAGCAGATTTATTTGCATTGACTCTTAATGGTACCTTTATCAATCTCGGCAAGAATATGCCATACGCTGTCAATACAATCTTTGGCTATGTTGTGCTTGGTCCGACACCTGTTTCGCTTAAGTCTAATCCTTACTCAGGCTTAGTGACTCTTTTATCGACGAATGATCGTGATCTGCACGCAACATTGCAACGTTTTTGGTCCATAGAGGAACCACCTCACACTACAAAACTCGCTCCACAAGATGAAAAATGTGAAGCTCACTTCGTCTCTACTCATAAGAGAGATGCCTCCGGCAGATATGTTTGTCACTTGCCTTTCAGTGGAAACCCTGCTCAACTAGGTGACTCTACAACTTTGGCAAAACGCCTGTTTAATACACTGGAACGCAAATTTGAATCTCAACCTGAGTTTAAACAGAAGTATGTCAATTTTATGAATGACTACTTAGCATGTGGGCACATGAAACTGTGCACATCTGTGCCATCTCTGAACAAGCCGCATTACTTTTTGCCACATCATGGCGTTTTTAAAGATAGGAAAATCCGTGTTGTTTTCAATGCATCAGCACCATCTTCTTCAGGTGTCTCACTGAACCACATTCTACATCAGGGTCCAAAGTTGCACAATGACATTACTGATATAATTCTTCGCTTTCGTCAACATAAATTTGTTTTCTCTTGTGATATCAAACAAATGTTTAGGCAGATATCCATCCATGAAGATGATCAGATCTTTCAGTTAATATACTGGAGAGAAGACACTTCAGTCCCGCTAAAGGTCTACCAATTGACTACTGTCACTTATGGTATGACGTCCTCGCCTTACCTTGCTAATAGAGTAGTACAACAGCTCATTATGGACGAAGGAAAAAATCATCCACTTGCTGCTGAAGCACTCCAACAGCAAATATATGTTGATGATGCTCTATTAGGGAGCAATTCTCTGGAAGAAGCTCTCCACCTTCAAGAGGATGTTGTTTTACTTTTGAAAAAGGGTGGATTCGAACTGAGCAAGTGGTCTTCAAACCATCCTAAACTCTTCGAAAATGTCATGCAAGATAATCCTGAGACACCCCTCATGTTACGCACATCGGAACAGCCATTTTCAAGTGTATTAGGGCTAAAATGGATCCCAGATATTGATGTCTTTTCATATGTGATGCACACACCTTCAAGTAATTACACAAAAAGAACTTTACTTTCATCAATTGCTCAGATTTATGACCCTTGTGGTTGGATATCCCCAATAGTTTTTTGGTCTAAAGTCTTAATGCAGCATGTATGGACCTTAGGCTTAGATTGGGATTCTCCATTACCTGATCATATTTCCGAGAAGTGGTCACGATTCGTGAAAGAACTTCCAGAAATAGAAAAGCTAAGGATACCACGTTTCATATCCTTAGCAACTGCAGTCAATATCCAGCTTCATGGATTTTCAGATGGAAGTGAATCCGGATATGCAGCTTGTGTCTTCCTGCGCACAGAAGACGCAGAAGGAGATGTCAACATACGACTGCTGATCGCAAAATCAAGAGTAGCACCACTGAAGCGTGTGACTATTCCCCGCTTGGAACTTTGTGGTGCGCACATGTTAGCCAAATTGTTACATTACTGTACAGAACAGCTCTCACAACATCACAAGATTGACAACATTTCAGCATGGTGCGACTCGACAGTAGTTCTATCTTGGATACGCACTCTATCTTTTCGTCTCAAGGCGTATGTTGCTAATCGTGTGGCACAAATACAAGACTTAGTTTCACCGCACATCTGGAAATATGTTTCAACTGTTGACAATCCTGCTGATTGTGCTTCTCGAGGCTTGACACCCACGGTTCTGATGAAACATAGTCAGTGGTGGCTAGGACCACCATGGCTCGCTAAATCAACGCAGACCTGGCCACAATCTATCCTTCATCCAATTTCGGAGGAGTCTATTCCTGAAATGAAACCAAATGTGCTTAATCTTATGATGACCACAAAAGAAGTCCCAACATTTGGATTTCTTACAAAGTTTTCTTCTTGGAAGACTCTTCTTCATGTAATGGCTTATGTCCTTCGCTTTATAACCCGTTTGAAATTTAAAACCACCATAAGTGGATCATTTACAGTAACTGAATTAAATAACGCCTGTAACTGCATTTGCTGGCTCATTCAGAGACTTCACTTTGCAGAAGACATAAATCTACTCTCCAAGAAAAGGACATGCTCAAACCGCATCCAACGTCTAGCACCCTTTATTGATGATGCAGGAATAGTCCGTGTCGGAGGTCGACTGAAAAACTCTGCGCTTACTTACAATGCCAAACATCCTATTCTTCTGCCAAAAAATCATGTCGCTATTCATTTACTCATTGATTACTATCATGGCATGTACCTGCACGCTGGTCCCCAGTTCCTCCAAGCAACACTATCTCAACGCTTTTGGATCCTCTCCGCCCGCAGTGTTATACGCTCAAGAATATTTAAATGCGTACGATGTTTTCGTGCAAAATCAACAAACACGTCTCCGCTCATGGGTGATCTACCAGCCGGTCGTGTTACCCCTACTCGTTGTTTCAACGCTTCTGGAGTTGATTATGCTGGCCCTTACACGGTCAAGTTTTTTACACTTCGCAGGATACAGCCTATAAAGGTGTACCTCTGTCTGTTCATCTGTTTTGCAACAAAAGCTGTACACTTGGAAGTGGTTACTGATTTAACTACAGACGCCTTTATTGCAGCCCTTATGAGATTCATCTCTAGGAGAGGTCTTGTATCAGACCTGTACTCTGATTGTGGGACTAATTTCATAGGAGCTGCTTCTTCGCTCAAAAGATGTTTTCAAGATCTCATGAAGCAACCAGAGATGCAAGATTTTGCTACGACCAACAGTATCACATTCCATTTCATTCCTCCGCGTGCACCTCGCCAAGGTGGACTTTGGGAACGTGCCATTAAAGGTGCAAAATATCATCTCACCAGAGTCATAGGTGAACACATTTTAACGTACGAAGAATTTACCACCTTAGTTGTGCGTGTTGAAGCTATCCTTAATTCGAGGCCGATAGCTCCTCTCTCGAATGACCCTTCAGATCTTCAACCTCTTACACCAGGACATTTTCTAACTGGAGGACCTCTTAATGCCCTGATCGAACCTCAACTAACCAATGCACCACTTAATCACATAAAATGCTGGAAATTGGTTCAAGCCTTCACACAACATCTCTGGAAAAGATGGCAAATGGAGTACCTCCACACACTTCAAGAACGGTCCAAATGGATCAGACCTCAAGAAAATCTCAAAATAGGAGATTTAGTCGTTATTCATGAAACAAACCTGCCACCCCTCAAGTGGAAGCTCGGGAGAGTCATCTCCGTATCTCCAGGGAATGATGGAGTGGTACGTGTCGTCAACATGAAGACTGCCGGTGGAACCTTGACCCGTCCTTCTGTTAAGGTATCCCGTCTTCCCATTTACTAAAATCCTCGACCAGTCAATTGGCTACTGCCCCTTATAATTTAGTTTTATTATACTCTTCCAAAGGATCAAATTTGTTCTTATGTTCTTATAATGTTTCTTGTTGAACCAGTTGGTTCAAAGGGGCCGGTATGTCAGATATTTTGTTTTTATAACAATAGTTAAACTCACCCTATCTATATTTCATTATCTCTAATAGAATGCACTCCCATTACCTGTTTCAAAGTTCAATTCACATTGTAATCAGCAGTCATAGTTAGAGCGTTTTTCTTTCCTGTAGTGTACGGTATATCGTGCAGTTCAGTTCTTTTTCGTTTATACCCGCATACCGCAAGAATAGAAAGACTATTCAACGCTCTTGTTATTTTACTTTGTGCTTTTTTTTCATGTGTTTATTTATGTGTTTAACGTTTGTTGGGATATTATTGTTAAGTTTAGGTCTGCCTAGAAAACACCAAAGTGTTGCTTACAACAGGACATTTACAACGCACAAGGACAAGGTCAGTAAACGCTTAATTTTTATGCATTGCTGATTACATGGGAATAAAGCCTTTTAACTATTTATTTTGACAATATACAGTCCACTGCAAATCAAAAAGAACCCCACAATAATTGTACCTCCCAGCTATTAGTATTGAATTTATTGAACTCTCTCACTCTATTTATGAACTGCATAGGATGCACTCTTTTATTATCACAGCTAAATGCCTCTAACTCAACTTCACTGCTTACGTCACGAGTCATAATTACTCGTTCAGTAACAGTGTTTACTTGTTGGCTGATGGCCATACTCAACTCATTTTTAACATTCATAATATTTTTCTCAACCTTCATTAATTTAAGGTTACTATCAGATTCAAGGTCACTTATTGTATTGTGTATGGTCTTAAATTCAATCTTACAATTATTTTCTATTTCACTTATTTTACTGTTATTATTTTCAATCTGATTCATAGCGTAACTAACCTTACATTCAGTATTGGTGTTGCATTCACTGATTTGTTTCTCAACAATTGTATTTATTACTCTGTATTGTTCCGTGATCTGTTTCTCTACTTTATTAGTTATATCATTGGTTATATCAGAAACACAGCACTCTAATTGCTCATTTATGGACTCTGACAATTGTGATTTCATACTTTCACAACGTTCATCAATATGTTTGTCTAGTACACTACTCAGGTTATCGAATTTTACATTAATACTCTGCTGAAACTGAGTATTCTGCTCTTTAATTTCTTTAAAATTAATCTCGTTTTGAATATTCTGCTGTTCGCATTTTATTTTCTGTTCATTAAAATCATTAGTTAATTGATCCAATTTACAGTCCATCTTTCGTAAAAAACTCATTATATCCATTTCATCGGCTTGTTTATTTTTATTGGTTGAAACTGGGGTCAACTGAATCCCAGAATCAACATCTGTTTCGCTTAATTGTGTTTGAGCCGCAATCGGAGTGGAATGAACGATTACATTACCGCCGACAGCTGTTTCTGTAACAGCGCTCGGCCCAACTATCCGCATACCACTTTCATTCAGCGACTGCGACTCAAGGTCACTTTCACTCATCTCTACGTTGGTTATATTACTTTTAGTATTCTCAGACATTTTACTTGATTTATTTTTACTTGCGTAATAACTACCAATGATTTATCTCTTTTCAAACCTTATATTACGACATACATAAAATCAGCCTTATACCATAATTACGCAAGTTTACATTAACTGCAATTTTACTTTCGCAACCGTACTTCGTTCAATGTACTGTCAAAATGTAGGCCGGCGTAATACAACTTTTTTGTTATATTACATCCTGCTGTCACGGCACCAAATGTAACGCTCTGCTCCTATTATAATTATGAGTTATAATTGTAAACTCCCACTTACCTTTAACTCTCGATCTGGCCGGATCGCATAGTGGGGACTAACCCCGTTCGTACAGCGAACTTGACAGCACATCAAATGAAATAAGGTTTTGAAGGAAGTTAAATACCAAAATTTATCATTAGAAAGATAATGGTTTTTATTTTTTATGATTGTGAAACATTTAAGACATGTATAAAATCAAAACAAAAGTGTTACTCTCTCTCTTGGTTTTTTTTTTTAATTTTGGATTACAAATTTAGAAAAGTATGATGATAACTACGAAAACATAATCACTACCTTACCTTATTTATAGTACATACAAACATAAACTGCCCAGCCTGCCGTTCTCACATACATACAATTTAAATTTTTAAAAACCCCAAACCATTTTAATACCCCACAGCCCTTAAACCTTTGTTGGAATAAAACCTGCCGGCAACGTGGTTTTCGCGCGCACTCATTATTACTCTTTTAGATTTATTTTTAGTGTCCGAAAATTATATATAAATGTTCTCCACTGTTTAATCGACCGCGGTCACATGATTTTTACTGTTATTTCACTTTTTTCTGGTACAATATGAAATTTTGTAAAGAGCCTACTTAGCTCGGTCCGGCACCGGAACAATCAGTTAACGAACTGGGAGAACAAATGTAGCAGGTACCGCTAACGTGATCTCATACTTTTGGTGGAAATCACTGCCTGTGGTTTCGTCGCAGTAGTTTCGTCCCATGCAATTCATGTAGTTGTTGGGGTGACGACAGTATACGATATTGGTGAGGCACTGGCTAACGTCACGAGATGGGCGGACCTTAATTTGCATATCCGTCGTTTCACTCGATGAAGGTGGATAAAATTTGTTTCCTGACCATGTTGGTTTTTTGAAGTAGCGTCACCCCGAGCGTATACCTGTGTCATGCGTACGGGCGCATGGTCACATTCAGACAAAGTTCTTGGAAATGAGGCTTGGTAAATTCTTCGCTTGCTGATTGCACAACGTAATATTGCGTTGCAGCTTCGTTACAACACTGTTTTATTCACCACGTGTTCTGGTCACCGTTGAGAAATGAATTTACAAATATTTTTTATAAAACCCCAAAAATGAAATAAATAAAAATACCCATAAATTTGGACCGTTACAACCCAACACAATCCTTTATCACATTAAAATTTTCTGTTGGCATTAAACCTTTCTTAACAAAAAATTTGATGTTCAGTTTTCTCCTTTTTCAGTGTTGCTGTGAGATAACCAATAATAATTTCTCCTTTTATACAGCTGTTTCTCCGCAATAATGACTTGACCCAACTTCACACTTCACAGCTGTACATGGGGCGACGTGGCGCCACGATGCGATAAAAAAAGAAACACCACACATTGATTTATATGGTAGGCCGTGAACTTTTCAAATCGCTCTCGTATTATATTTTCATAATTTCCCACTCTGGTTACTTACCTGTTAATTGTCCAACGATTGTGTTGTAGTTCCACGAGATGCACAACACGAGGTCGATATTATGTCGCACTTAGCACATACATAGTACCGCCGAGTCGTAGTACTTGTTATATGCGCTCTGCGCGACTGTAAATCTTTTACAACTTAATTGTTTGTAATTACATTTTTAATTTCATGTCACCCGAGACACTGCTGACACTGTTTTCCATGAATAGATTACATTTTTAACTGGGGCACGGCCTTCTTGAGTCGCTGCCATCGCCCTTGCTGTCAAAACTGCGACTGGGACTTTTAGGCACATACACCTGCCAAATAATTACGCACTTCCCACACCAGAATCATGTACAAAATATTCCTTGCTCTCTGATATTGTTTCACAACTACAAAAATCTGTTTTTGTGTTACCTTAATAAAATGTACCAGTACAAGTGTTTTGTAAGTAAGTCGGCATGATGTGAAGTACTGAATCTTTTCAGCAGTGTTTTTTGAAGTTTAATGTATTTTGATTTAATTAAAGTGTGATTACGTTGTTGCAGACCAGTTGATTCACATGGTAATTACACATTGTATTATGAATTATTCACTCCAAAAAGATACTAAAGTGTCTCGTATTTTTGCACTGAAGAATTATGTTAAGGTACGGTATGGTTACAAAATGGGTGAAGATACTTCTGAGCAGATACTGCAGACTTTGGTTAGCAAACTGTCCAAACAAGGTAAATGTTCTTAGTTTTATTTTTCGTGCATAGATATACGCATACATATAGAGATACAATGTGTGTTCAAAAAGTATCAGACCGTTGCTCAGGAAAAATACATTTAATTATCTGCAGATTTTAAACATTTGTCACCTTCAAAGTACTCCCCTTTAGATTACACACACTTCTTCCAGCGGTCCTGCCACTTTTGGAAACATGCCTGGAAGTTATCTTTTGGTATGTAGTACAGCTGTATCATATTTTGTATGATGTCTTCTCTTGACTCAAATCGGGTCCCCTTCAGCAACATTTTCAACTTAGGAAATAACCAAAAATCACAGGGAGGAGAGTAGGGAGGCTGGCATAGTTGAGGAGTGTTGTGTTTCGCCAAGAAAGTCTGAATTTTATGAGAAGAATGGGCAGGTGCATTGTCGTGATGGAGTTGCTAGTTTGCGCTGTCCACAGGTGTGCCCTTTTACACAACACAGCATCACACAGGGGACGCATAACCTCGAAATAGTATTCTTTGGTAATTGTTTGGCCTTGTGGTCCATACTCATGATGCACTATCTCACATGAGTCAAAGAACACAGCATGACTTTGATTTTGCTGTGTACTTTTCTTGCTTTTTTCGGCCTCAGGGATGATGAACGTTTCCATTGTGAAGACTGAACTTTGGTTTCGGTATCATACCCATACATCCACATCTCATCACCAGTGATCACAGTGTTGAGGAAGCTTGGCTCAGTTTTTACACATTCCAACATGCCCTGCGAAACTTCTAACGAAGTACCTTCTGCTCCATCGTTAGCAGCTTTGACACAAAATTTTCAGACACTCTTCGCATAGCCAGACTTTTGGTCAAGATAGAATGTACTGAACCAGTGCTTTTTCCCACCTGAACCAGTGCAATTTCTCGGATGGTAATTCGACGATCCTCCATGTCCAAAGTTTTCACTTGGTCAATGATTATATCATTACAGCTTGTTGACGGCCTGCCAGAATGCAGTTCGCTGTCCACTGATGTGCAGCCATCTTTGAAGTGATTATACACTCCTTAATATGTGTGACACTCATAGCATCGTCCCCAAAACACTGCTGAAGTTTTTGAATAGTATCCGCTTGGGTATCACCAAGTCATTGGCAAAATTTAATGCAGAACCGCTGCTCAAGTTTTTCTGTCATTTTACAATAAATTAAACCCGATGGGCACTCTATACATATACTTACTGACATGCAGCCAGACAGCGACTGATTCGTTGTAGCGGAACAGTGGCAGTCAGCGCTTGTGTACTAGGGTTCATAGCATGCGTGTACTCAAGGCCAACGTTCCTCATTAGATCCTGCAGGAAAAAAAGGTCCAATTCTTTTTGAACACACCTTTTATGTGTTTGATGTGGCTAGCTGCTGGGGGGTTATATAGAGTATGCAGGTTATGAGTAGGGAATAGTTTGCTCTATAAACAGAAAGTAAAGTTTGTTCATTCTTGGACTGGATCTTAATGTAATCAGAACCATGTGTTTGTTTTTGAACCGGATTGGTCTAACAAGTGGTCGCATCACTAAATGCTCTATTTGTGTTAGGACCCACTCTAAGAGTGAACAGACTCAATTGGTACACAAAAAAAACTAACTTCTCTGTAATTGAAACAATTTTAGTGTGTGACAATAGTACTGATAGGCAGGTAATTACAATTGTGTGCGCACGCGTGTGTGTAAATTGCATTTAGACATGCCTGCATAGAAACTGTGTAATTATAGAAATAATACGAAGGCCCGGTACTACTTTTACTTACCTTCAGAAGATTCCTAATAAACCAAAAGTCCTTGGGTCACCACCACATTTTTGACAGGCCAAATTGATTGTATTTAGTATGTTCTCCCCCTCTCTCCTCTCCTCTCTCTCCCCCTCCCTCCCTCCCTCCCCCCTCTCTCTCCCTCTCTGGTAGAATACTTTGGACAAAAATGAAATACTATTGACTTTGAAGCTGCACTACAGTTGCGCGCTCAGTTATAGGAGTGTTGCATAAAGTGCACACTCCTATTCAAAACATTTTTCTCCTATTCAATGGCAAAATAACTATATGATGTTACACATTTTTATGTACAGAAAGAAATGGAGAATTTTTTAGCATCTTTTTGAAAAATCAATTTGACCCTGCACCTAACACACGAGGTTAGTTTTCAGGCTAACCGTTATTCCGGGAACAGTTACAAATGCTGTTTTGCTTACAGTCCTCACGATACTACTGACCCTCTGTGCCATGTAGACTCATCGAATTTGGCACAGCTCACTCAATATGTCGCACACAAACACTTATTTAAGTCCTTAAATTCCTAGGTGGAACATAGGACCTCAACAAAATTTCTCCAGTGTGTTCTGTCCATTGGCAGGGCCTTCACCTCCCTCCATGTCTTGTTGACACCAGCCAGCTCTCTTTCTATAGTCCTCTTCCAGGTGTTCCTCGGTCTTCCATGTGAGCGGCTACCATGCGGATTCCAATTCAGTTTCTGTCTAGCGATATTTTGTGATGGTCTTCTCAGGGTGTGACCAATCCACCTACATTTTCTTCTCTATCTGTAGTCAGATGGTACTCTTGACTTGTGGCCTCCCATAGATCTCTGTTTGAGATGGTCTTGGGCCACCAAATTCTCATTATGTACCTCAGGCAACGGTTTATGAAAGTCTGTAACCTTGTGATGACTTTGTCCTTTGTCCTTTTCAAGGTCTCACATCCAGCAACACTGATTTGACGTTTGATTAAAATATTCTCAGTTTTGTCTTCCTGCGTGTATGGGGTGATCTCCATACTGGTCTTAACTGTGCAAATGCTCCTTTTTCTTTATTTATACGACTTATCACATCCCTAAGAGCACCAGCATCCTGACTAACCATGCTACACAGATAGCAAAATTCCTCAACCCTTTCTAACTCTTCCGTCTAATATCAAATCAGAATTATTTCTATGGTTAACACACCAACACAGTCTGGTTAGTTAATAGCCACACCTTGTATACTCTAAAAATTATAAAACAGTATTTTAAAAAGAAAAAACATTTTAAAATATAAGTGTGTGTGAACGCGCGCGCGTGTGTGTGATCACATTTGTAAATAAATAATTTTGTTTTCAGGCTGCAAGTTGGCTTTCATGTTGCTGTGTAAACGAAACAGTAAAGAGTGGAATTGCACTAAGGCTATACCTGCATTAATTACCGCCTTAGAGAAGTTATGGGATTCAAAAGATAAAGGTGCTGCCTGCTGTGCTATTGCTCTTCTGGGTATGATTCATAAATGTTAATTTGAAGTGTTGAAGTTTTGTATGTGCATGTCCACGCGAGATAATTATAGTTGAAGAGGGAGGGGTGATTTTTTGAAAATAACTGTGCTGAAATCAAGTAAAGTATGAATATTTAATTTTGAAGGATAAGATACCTTAGAAATTACATATGATAAAAATTACTCTATGAAAGTGTAAATATCATTAATGGTGGGGATCAGTTGAGGAAGAGGCAGGGTCATTTCGGAAATCATCCAATGCTGGTTGCTCGACCATTTTAGAAAAATTTTGTATTTTAATATATTGTTGCTACATATAAACCATTAACAAAATCAAGAATACATTTTTTTTTACCTCCCGTTTATCTATGGTGACCATTTTTCTGTTATGGCCGACACTCAACTCCTGAAAAATAAGCATTTACGGAAAAACTTATAACTTAAGAACTAAAAAAGTTAGAGATGTAAATCAAAAACCACATTGTAGATATTGAATGGGGCTTTTTCCATATGTAACTCACATTAAGCTATTTTTAATAAAAGATGCTTAGATTAAATCATAACGTTTAGACGCAAATTATTCAAAAACGCCATTTTGACAATTTTATTTTGCAATGAAGGAGTGATTTCTAAGAGCTCAAATTTATACCAGATGTTACCCTACCCTAAAGGGAGTTTACACAGTAAAATTCATCCCCCAGAGATTTACCCTTCTCTTCTGACCTAAGCATGAATATCATAAATTTGTGAAAATAACCGAAGTTCAAAGCTGTGTATCTCTGGTGAGAGAACTCCAAAAAATATGAAACTTTCAGAAAACAAAGTTCATTTGGTAAGGTATTAACTGTATTAATTTGAATTGCTAGAGTTTTATTGTGTACGTGCTATGCATTTTTTTAAATGCTCAAAAAAATATGCTAGCGCAATGCATTTGTATTTAAATACGTAAAAATTATATATTTTTATTGTAACTTGGTAATGCATTATGATAGAAGTTATAATTATATTTGTATAAGGTAATTTATTCATGTTTAAAAATATAGTCTCAATTATTATGTTTTTAAATTTAGTATATCCTCAGTAATGATTCCTAAAACGAAAAAAATTATAGGCCTGTATCTATACAGAGATAGTGTCATTGTCTATTAATACAGGAGATAAGGAAGGCAAATCTTGGAATAAAATGAAGATAAGATAAGGACTGGAATGTTGAAAGACAAAGACAGGAAGTGCCAAGTCTCAAGCCTCAACCTGAGTGTAGTGAGTCATGACCAATGATCTATACTACTGGATCGTGCTTGTGTGGAGTGGAGGTGCGGAGCAAACGGTCTACCTACTATCCCCACCATCTGGCTGTCCACGGCAACAAGTGTGCATACCGCATATCATAGTGTCACAATTACGCACCCATGCAATTACGTGTGTTTTGCTTCGACATACTACTTCTTGTTCTGTGATCTCACTAAAAATATATTTTCAGTAGACTGTTAAAATATTTAACCAACATGCCCGTCCATTGTGCAGCCTACAATTGTACGAAGAGACATCAGAAAAGCAGCGAAGAAAATGTATCTTTTAACTTTAGAAGAGGAAGATATTTCAGAGACTTGTAACTTTGAAAAGGTGCTTTGTGACTTGATAGGGAATCAGAGTTCTACATATTACAAAGATAATATTGTATTTTATATAAGTGGATTTATTGTAAGAAAAACTGACAGCAAAATCAAGTGTTTGGAATGCAGTAACGTACTGTTGGCCGACGTTTCAGATATTAGTGCGTACACTCACTTTACAAATTTTATTTCAAAGGGCAAACTGGTGAGGGCATCTCATGATGTTCTAAAACTGATTAAATACATGTATAATTTATATTTGTCTAATAACAAAGAAGTAAATACTTATAATTTATTAGCACAAACTTGTCGCCAGTTCACAGGTTCTGTGTTTAAAAATCATAAATTTTGTAGTGACTTTGCAGACAGTCATGAAATTAAACTCATTAAACTTATAGGTCAAATGTTTTTTAAAGTTATATGTCATGCTTCTGCCAAAGAAAAAACGTTGGCAGCAAATATTTCTAAATTAGGTGTTCGTCAAAAGTATAATAAGCTCGTTCTTTTTTGCAATATGTAACTGAGAAAGAAACATGTTAATCGCGTGTTTTTCTTATAAATGGAATTTTCCGATAATTTAAGAATTCTTTATAATAAATGCTCAAAATAGAAGATATGAATATGCCAGTTACCGGCATATGTAGGCCTATCATATGTATCACAAAAGCGAAATTTGAATCCCTATTGCACTGTTAAAAAGATCAGACAGATTACATACGCGGCGCACAATTTGAGAATTCACTTTATAAATATTAGTTTGTGCAAATTATTTTGTAGATAATCTAGCATCAGCGCATTTAGTTGTAAGTTTATTTAATTGTAAGTTGTAAATAATTAATTGTAAGTTGTTAAGAATGTAATATACAAAAATTATGTACTATAGTAACGTAATTACCAGTTACCGGCATATCATATGTATCACAAAAGCGAAATTAGAATCCCTATTCTATTGTTAAAAAGATCAGATTACATACACGGCGCACAATTTGAGAATTCAGTTTATAAATATTAATTTGTGCAAATAATTTTGTAGATAATCTAGCATAAGCCCATTTAGTTTTAAGTTTATTTGAGTTAATTGTAAGTTGTAAATAATTAATTGTAAGTTGTTAAGAATGTAATATACAAAAATTATGTACTATAGTAACGTAATTACCAGTTACCGGCATATCATATGTATCACAAAAGCGAAATTAGAATCCCTATTCTATTGTTAAAAAGATCAGATTACATGCACGGCGCACAATTTGAGAATTCAGTTTATAAATATTAATTTGTGCAAATAATTTTGTAGATAATCTAGCATAAGCCCATTTAGTTTTAAGTTTATTTGAGTTAATTGTAAGTTGTAAATAATTAATTGTAAGTTGTTAAGAATGTAATATACAAAAATTGTGTACTGTAGTAATGTAATTATAATGAAATGTCGAAATGCAAACATTATGATGGTCAATAACATGTACATAATAAAAATTAAAAACACATTTAAATTAATAATTAGGAATTGTTTCTGTTGTATTTTTCATCATCCCGTTGATAAAATTTCTTATCCTTATTCCTTAAGAAATTTATTCTTTTAGTACTTTTCATTTAATAAGGAAAGCGCAATGATAAAACAATTCAGTGTTGTCATGGGCTGCTCAAGTTCCAGCAGCGAGCGACGACAGCCAGGTGGTGGGGAGAGCTGAACGAGCAGGACCGTTTTGTTAACACGCACAGCGCGATCCACTAGTATAGATCGTTGGTCATGACGCACTGACAAACAGCAACTTGTCATTTTCATGTTCCATTTTGTCACCATTTCCTTTCCCCCTCCTCCAACTCCATGTTAGTTTCTTTCCAACTCTGATTGAGTGAGGATCTACTGTGATGTGATTAAGCAGTTTTATTATTTAAAAGTTGTTGTTTATTGCAGTGTTTTATTTTAGTTAATTATTGAACTATCCCTAATTATTGAATTTATTAATGTATTTTAACTGATAGTGTATTTAAAAAGTATGGCGTGTAGCATTGGTTCCCTTATTCAAGAGGAATGCCATAAAGAAAGGTATGGTAAAGTTAGTACAAAATTAATTACTTTTAATGAATTAAGTTTAGATAACCAAACATTGCTTAAGCTAAGATTAAACAATGATAATATAGAAACTTTGTGTGAGTATCATGAGAAAAAGTTTTTTGTTAAATTTAATCACCTATTTGGACAAAGTTGTTGTGACCCTTTAAAGTTCCATACTGATCTTAAAAAGAAGGGCTCTAAAGGCTGATTAGAAATAAAACTAAAACATTTGGCAGAAATAAAAAATAAGAAAATAAACCTTGTACCAGGGAAATCATTATGTCTCACTTGCTATAAAAAAGTTTTTTGCGAACAAGTTGATCAGCCTTCCTGTCGCATGACCCACAAAAATGAAGTTACTAACACTGATGTGTTTATCCCCCTGAAGAGAGTTTGCAGAAACTAGTTGCAGTATGTTCCGTTCTGGATGTCTCCAGCATCAAAGATTAAAAAAGTAAGCATAGAGAAGCAGAAGTCTGCTCTTAAGAGCAAAACTGAACAATATCTGTGGGATTAAAACGAAGGCTGGAAGACTCATTTGAGCAACCAATGGAACATGATGAAGAGAGTAAACCCCCTCTTTGTGAGGAATACACAGAATTAATTGAAAAATTAAAAGAAGTGTAAACTAACATCAAATAATCAAGTAAAAGTGAATATAATCAGTCTAATGCCTCCAAATTGGTCCAGATCGAAAATATGCAAGGAATTGCAAGTTTCTGACTACCTTGTACAAAATGAACCAACAAGGTGTACTACCATTCCTTCCAAAAAGAAAAGAAACGTGTCAACAATTAAGTCAGGTGACTGTTACAATGATTCAAGATTTTTATCAGTCTGATGAAAACAGTAGGATTCTACCTGGGAAAAAAGACTGTGTGTCTGTTAGAATAAATGGGAAGAAACAAAATGTACAAACAAGTTTGTTTTTATGCAATTTAAGAGAAATGTACTTACATTTCAAAGAGGCAAAACCTGATGTGAAAGTCGGACTTTCGACATTTTCATCTCTGCAGTCTAAATGGTGCATACTTGCTGGCTCATCTGGAACGCACACTGTGTGCGTTTGTTTATACCATCAGAACATAAAATCAATGCTTGAGGGGACTGGTATGAATGTAGATTATAAAGATTTATTAGACATGATAACTTGTGATCTTCAAAAGTACGATTGTATGATGGGGGTTTGTCTAGATTGCTCTAATACTGATATGTTAAAAGAATTTCTACAGGATGAATTAGAAGACATGGAAGAAGATCTTTTATACAAATAATGGACCAGCACAGACAGGTCAAACTTGATTGATGTGGTGCAAAATACTGAAGACTTTATTTAAACCCTTTTGGATAAACTTGTTGGACTCAGAAAGCATCATTACATTGCCAAAGTTAAGGCTTTGTTTTTAAAAAACCAAAAGGAAAATTTAAAAGATACTGAATGTATAGTGTTGGCAGACTTTGCGGAGAATTATTCTTTTGTTGTCCAAGATGAGTCTGAGGGATTTCATTGGACCAAATCTCAAGCCACTTTACATCCATTTGTGTTTATTTCAAGGAAAATGGTAAAGTAATACCCAAAAGCTTTTGTGTAATCAGTAACTATCTTGAACACAATACAGTTGTCCATACATTTCAAAAACATTTAATAAATCAGATTAAAGAAAAGATACCTAATATTGAAAAGATTATTTACTTCAGCGATGGTGCCTCAAGCCAGTATAAAAATAGGAAAAACTTTTCAAATCTGTGCAACCATAAAAGTGACTTCAATGTGGATGCAGAATGGAATTGTTTTGCCACTGCACATGGAAAGAATGCTTGTGGTGGGGTTGGATGGACCACAAAAAGGGAGACAGCAAGGGCTAGTTTACAAAAGCCATATAAAGAACAAATCCTCACTCCTCATCAATTTTTTGAGTTTTGTGACACAAATTTCTCAGGTATTAAGTACATATTTGTAGGAGCAGAAAAAGTATAACAAAATGAAATAGATTTGAAAAAGAGGTTTGACGAATGCTGTGCCATCCCTGATACTAGAGAAAGACACCGCCTTGTACCCATCGACAGGAAATACAATGAGATGCTACCGTACATCTGCCTCCAAAACCTACGAAGACATTGTAATCACAAATACGAGGGGGTACCCAAAAATAACCGGAATAGCGCTGCGATTGGCGGACCTTACGTAGTACGCATTTCTCCTGCTAGGCGAGCATAGCACAACTCGTTCCGAGTTCAGTGCCATCATTGTTGTCGCCTGGGAAGGTTGCGTCCGGTCACAGTAATTCGTTTTGTAAAAGCAATTTCGCTTGCTCCTCGTTTTTGTCATGGCGGATTTAAGTGAACAGCGCGCTGCTGTGAAAGTTTGCTTCCTGCTTGGGAAAAACGCCGCAGAAACTGTTGTGATGTTGAAAACAACTTACAAGGATAGTGCTATGGGAAAAACTCAAGTGTACCAATGGTTTTCTCGTTTCAAAGAAGGTGAAATGTCAATTGATGACAAACCTCATTTTGGACGTCCGTCAACTTCCAGAATTGACGAAAATGTTGAAAAAGTTCATGCAATCGTACTTGAAGACCGACGATAGACCATTGAAGAGATTAGTAAGTTATCTGGAATAACTTGGAGCTCGGTTAAGCGAATTTTTGTCAGAAGATTTGGGGATGAGAAGGGTCACTGCAAAATTTGTGCCTCGGGTCCTGACTGAACAGCGAAAAGAGAATAGAGTTGAAACATGCCGTGCATTGAAAGACCAGCTCCGAACTGACCCAGATTTTTTTCCAAGGTCATTACTGGTGACGAGTCATGGTGCTATGGTTACGACCCCGAAACTAAACAACAGTCAAGCCAGTGGAAAACTTCGTTGTCGCCTCGCCCAAAAAAGCTCGTCAAGTGAAATCAAACATCAAGACGATGCTCATTTGTTTTTTCGATGTGAGAGGGGTAGTGCATTCTGAATTCATCCCACCAGGTCAGACTGTTAATCAGGCTTTCTATTTGGAGGTTTTAAAAAGATTGCGTAACAATGTGCGACAAAAAAGGCCCGATTTGTGGCAGACGAGGGACTGGTTTTTCCACCATGACAATGCACCTGCTCACGCAGCCATTTCAGTGCGCCAGTTTTTAGCAAAAAACAACATGACTCCCTTGCCCCACGCCCCTTACTCACCTGACCTCGCTCCGTGCGATTTCTTCTTGTTTCCCCGAATGAAGAGGGACATGAAAGGACAACGTTTTGATGACGTGGAAGCGATAAAGAAAAAAACGAGGCAGGAGCTGTCGGCCATCACAACAGACGAGTTTGAAACATGTTTCCAGTAATGGGATCGTAGATTGGACAAATGTATTAAGTGTAATGGAGAGTACTTTGAAGGTGATAAGTTTGTTTTATAAAAAAAATTAAATACATAGCTTTAAAAAAAAAATTCCGGTTATTTTTGGGTACCCCCTCGTAGACCACTCTGCACCATTTCTGAACTCAAGAAAAATGATTTCATTATTTGTGTGTATGATAATGAATGGTACCCAGCTGAGATTCAAGACATAAATAAAGAACATAATGATGTCTATGTCACATTTTTTCACCTCCCGGACCAAGAACCTCGTTCAAGAAGTCTTCCGAGCAATGCTGGGTGCCCCTTGCCAATGTACTGCAAATGATTACACTACTTCAGTTAAGCAAATCAAGTGCGAGGAATACCTATCAAATTTCATCCAAACTGTGTGATATCTCAAAATTATTCAATAGATACAAGCAGTGAAAACAACCTAAGTAAGTAAAAATAATTCAGTAATTTTTTTCGTATTACTATAGTGACATTAGTGTTTAGAAAAATTAAGTAGCATGTTGTAACAGTACCGTGTGTCTCCGTTAAGCCCCACTGTTGTGAGCGCCAATTTTGTAACAGTTCTTGTGGTTACAAAATAAAATCTGTAATAATGTTGTTAAAAATTTGAAATAAAAAAATAATTTTATTTCAAAAAAATAAATTTTGTTGTTTCTGAAAAAATATTTTTTGTTGTCGTTTTTATTTTACTAATATTTAAAAAATAATCGGGTTTATTGTTTGGGGTTAAAAATTGCAATGGTATTATGGTTGTTGGTGTATTAGTGTCACTTTCTGTAAATTCACTTTATGATAATCTGGTTAACTCCAGTACTAGTCGAAAAACGGCACTTCTTCTTCAATGCTTTCTTTAAATTCGTATATACCGCCCTTCGGTTAGTCTGTGTCCTTGATCAACTTATTCTTTAAGTATATTAAAGAAAAATTAAACCCAAAGTGCATAAATAGTAAGTTTATTGACAAATTTATTAAAGTTTATCGATAAAAATTGATATATGACAGCAGTATCGACTCTACTCAGGGCCGGTCGATAAAAAACTTTACATTGATTGTATATAAAAAGTAATTCTTTGAACGGTTATTTTAGAATAGCCAGAGAAGGATAGGGACAAGAAAGTATAACACTTACAATTATAAATGTCCTAATACTAACAAATACAACGTTATAATTAATAAATAAAGTTTATATATAATATTTATTTCAAACCAATGCAGTAGAAATTCATTGCTTCACAACTGGAGTAGGATGATGGCAATCAAAATGGCCGACCGGAGTCTGCGCAGTGGAACGTCTAACCTCGACGAAATATTTGTTTCAATAAAGATGTCCTTTCTCCGTTTATTGGTCTCAGCAATTGTGTATAATGGTTCTGGAGTTAATTTAGTGTTACTGGTGTGTTGTTTAATAGTTCACTTGGTGTAAATGTTTGTGATTATGTCTATCTCACTTTGTCACATGTATCGGATTTAACCGTGTTCGTTCGTCTGTAAAATTTATTGTAGAGGTGTTATTTTAATTAATTAGGCGTGTGTGGTTCTGTTTATTGGTGACGCACTGTTCATTGTTTATTTCCACCATTTCACAAATTAAAAACTCAAAATAAAAATTTATAAAAAATTTTACCGAACTCGGT
This sequence comes from Magicicada septendecula, assembly GCA_034769895.1. Lineage (NCBI taxonomy): Eukaryota > Metazoa > Arthropoda > Insecta > Hemiptera > Cicadidae > Magicicada > Magicicada septendecula. The sequence continues at coordinate 408,193,095 of CM068375.1, forward strand.
TCATTTATAGTTCGCCATTAGTTAAGGTTATGCAGAGCAAAAATCTCGTTTAAGTACTCGCTTCAACGGATAATAATGAACTGTTCTCATTTCCTTCGTCTCCTGAAAATCTTAGCCAATTTAATATATCTTATACATTGTTTCAAATTATCTTAGCTTTCGATACATTTTATTTGAATACATTATACACGGAAAATATTTTCGTTATTAATTAACTGTATGAAATACTAAATACATATTCGGTTTCTTTATTCTATTTTGCTTATTTTGATACTAATGAATATAGTTTTACAAAGTTTTCATTTAAAAAAGTTATATTTCTTTCATTTTGGAAAGTAGGTTCAAATATTTGTTTCCTGTTCTTTACCAGATAATAGCCATTTTTCTCTGATATAATTATTATTATATTGAATCTGAAATTGATATAATTGTCTATTTTTACTTAATTTCTTGCAATTTAGTTTGTTAATTATTATTTTTAAATATAATTCATTTATCTATGACTCCTCCCCTGATAATGCTAGTTACTACATTCCATTTTTATTTATAATTTTACTTATCTTCTGACAATATCTTTATAAAGTATTAGTTACATTGTATTACTATATGGTGGGTTTATCTTACATAAATATCATCAGTTTAGTTTGGTTTATAGGACTAGATTTGTCAATTATTATGTAGTCTAAACTTACTATCTGGCCTAGATTTTATCTGTTGCTATTTGTAAAGTTTTTAATAATATAGTTAGTTTGTACCCTTTTCTGACCTTCTATTCTAGTATAACATTTATTAACAATTTGTTCCTTTACTATTATAACATTGAATATTGATTTTAAACAATTAAAATATAACACTTATTTACTATTAAATCTGGTACTTTGAATCATACCTTTTTTGTGTACTGATTACACACAGTAACTTAATAAAAACATTTTATAATATAGGAATGGTATCTACATTCAGATATTGCATTCCTAATTTAAATTACTAACAAAATAACATTTTATAACTACAATACTGCTCAATACTAAATCTTATTTATATAGTTAATATCTGGAACTAGGAACATAACATTTTGGTTCCATTAAATGTTCAACACTTCCTTAAACTATTTATTTACAATCTTATTTGTACTTCCCAATTTTAGGAATGTATTCCCCGTCACTTTGTACTAAACACAAGCTATCTGTTTATATTATTCATTCTATGGAATGTTCTCATACAAACAGGGGCATTTTATTAGCAAGAGTATTCCTTGCTCCTTCACCATATTACTTTATTAACTATTATCATGATACTGTTTAAAAACACTTTAAAGTTATTTATTTGCACGGTAATTCATGTACCTTTTCAAAGTTTATTTATTATAATTTAATAACTTGCACTTGTCCCTGGTTATTTATTGATATTATCACTAGTCCTTTTATAGTTTTATAATATGAAATATTTAACCATGGGGGAACTGTTAAGATTTGTTCATATAAACTATACAATAACTTTTTTGGGTGCACTGTTACTTAACACTTTAAACACTTTTTGTTTTTATCAGTTTTACATAATTATATGGTTTGTTGGGGGTGTTATACTTTCTATTGTGACATTCATTTATTTTTGGGGTTTTTTGGGTTTTCTCCCTATGGGGTTTCTATTTGGTATTGGTCGTGTTTCACTTCCTTTATTCTAGTTGATCTTCACGTATAGTTTATTCTGATTATTCAGTATATTGGTTTATTTTATATTTCTTCTTTCTTCATTCTTGGTTCTTCAGTACCATTTCGTTTTATACTCTTTTGTTTACTCTGGTCTGTTTTCTTTGTTGGTTCACTTGGTCTGGGTATCTTCATTGCCTGCTTCTATCCTACCTGGGTAATATAGTTATTTTCATTTTTAGTTTTCTGGGTTTTTAATTTATAGTATAATTATATTAGTTGCAGATTTTTTCTTTATGCTTACTTTTCTTGTTATTATAATAATTTATAGTGCTTTTTAATTGATTTTCCTTTGAATCTTTTTGGATATTCCATATACTTGAGTTTTATTAATGATCATCTGGTAATTGATTTATGTGGATTATCTGTCATGCTACAATGTTTGAGAAGTCCTAAAACTTAGATTATTATGTAAACTATATACAATCATAGTTGTTTCTGTCATGATAAATTGCCATGTTACAGCAAAATTGTTATTTCTTTCTTTTTAAATACAAATATTAATAATTATATAATTACCTTATTATCCACTCTTGTGATACAAAGTTTCGTCAGTTATGACGCGTTTTGGGACTAAGTCCCATCCTCAGATAACATAATAAGTGATACGGTACGCAAAAAATATGTAAACAAATATTAATGCGTTGCGCTAGCACATTTTTTGAGCATTTAAAAAAATTCATAGCACATACACAATAAAAGTCTAGTGATTCAAATTAATACATGCCAAATATTTAAAACATTCAAATATCTCCCCCCACCAGAGATACAGAGCTTCGAACTTCGGTTATTTTCACAAATTTACGATATCATGTTTAGGTCAGAAGAGAAGGGTAAATCTCTGGGGGATGAATTTTACTGTGTAAACTCCCTTGGGGTAGGGTAACATCTCATATAAATTTGAGCTCTTAGAAATTACTCCTTCATTGCAAAATAAAATTGTCAAAATGGCGTTTTTGAATAATTTGCATCTAAACGTTACGATTTAATCTAACCATCTTTTATTAAAAATAGCTTAATGTGAGTTACATATGAAAAAAGCCCCATTCAATATATACAATGTGGTTTTTGATTTACATCTCTAACTTTTTTAGTTCTTAAGTTATAAGTTTTCTGTAAATGCTTATTTTTCAGGATTCGAGTGTTGATCAAGACAGAAAAACGGCCGCCAAGGACAAACGCGAGGTCCAAAAAATATTTTTCATCTGATTTTATCAAACATTTATATATGGGAATAATGTATAAAAAAATACAGTTTTTTTGAAATTTGTCAAGCTACCACTTTATTTTCTTTCTGGATGATTTCTGATGGAATGACCCGGTACGATTGTCTGCGTAGTTCAGTTTCTTCATAAGAATAAAGTACCTAATTTTTGTAGATAAAGTGACTCGAAAATAACATTTAAATGACTTGAAAATAGTTTGAAGGTGGGCAATATTTTTTTAGAAATTATCAAACCGAATTCAAGTAAATGATTTTAAATATAAGTCTTAGAACATGGAAGTGATGTATGATTCTCCACATTTTTTTTTATGTTGTGTAGAAATGATGCTTGATTTGTAGAGTCGTGACGGTGAAGTATTTCAGACTAGTTTTTTTCTGTCATATACATCTACTAGATGTTGTTATAAAAAAATTTTAAGTATTATGTTATAGAAATAAAATTAACATTGCCAACCTATACTCAGTTTATCTATCCGTTTTTTGTAGAATTGTCTTCTAAACTTAACGACACCTATATTTCCAAATTTGGGGTTTTGCAGATCAGAATTTAACATTTTGTACTAGTTTGTAAGTGTTAACACTTTGACGCTGATCGACGTCAATTGACGTCTTGAAGTTTCAATGTGTTTTGCATAAGTCCATATGTAGAAATATATCCTTGGAGCTGTTTTGAAATGATTTCAGGCCTTGTAGTACCCAAATCATCTGCTAGATCGCATGTGCGTTCACTTTCGTAGGTACAGTTGACATGAAACAGCTGTAAAGGTATTAAACTTTTTCAAATCTACCTGCCCGAAATATCACCTACCTTATCAATTTAATTCTCGCACCTACCTTACATCTCATCAATATGTCGTAGGGCTGCCAGCATATTTAAGGTTATATATGCAACCATTTCACTCTACGTATTATATAACGCTTGCTTAATTTACACTTTATTTCCCTGGTCTCAGAAGATTCCCAAGCTCGTTTAGGCGAGGTTTGACGATGGAAACAGACTAAGGTTGCAGCGTAATAATTACATTCAACACGTGGTCTTTGTGATATAGCAATTGGTTTTATTTCTCATTTTCTATAATTCAAACGGGTGTTGCCCTTATATATCTAGATGGTGATTATTAAACCACCCAATATTGAACATATATCTTCCTTATTAATACAAAATTACTTTACTTAACCTACCAAGACAAACCAGCATTTCGTTTTCACACTCTCACACATTCTTTTTAAAACCCCCCTTAGATTTGAGCTCTCATTATGATCTGAATTCATTGTCATAATGCTGGACACGCATTTGATGATAGCTGTCTGGTTGACTTAATTTTGAAAGTACTTATCTGGATACGCTAATCCACATGTGGCATCGTTATTCTTGTAGTTCACTTTTTTCAACACTCACTGAATCGTCGAAACTGTTAAATACTTTTGATGATTAAATCGTGTACTCGAAGAAGGTTATTTAATACTGTTTGATATGCATTTTCACTGATTTAAGGCCTAAATTGATTTTGTCCGCGGACTTGGGTTAACACACCCGTACGGGTTGAATATTTGGTTCGAACAGGAACATGGCAGCTGGTGTTTATACTATATAAAAGCTGGTCATGTGGTACCCACTCCTTGCTGGCCGGATCTTATCGAAGATTGGAGAACATTGTAGACGTTTCTATTGCGTCTCATTATTATAAAACACTTGTTTATGTCATGATATTGTTGTGACGTCAGATCTAATATAAAAATTTGTGCATATATATGGCTCAGTTTATAGCTCAAAGATTACGGCTCCTACGTCACTCTGGCTGATTCATGCCACCCCACTTTCGAAAGTCATATTTTGTTCAGATTCTCATAGATCGTAGTATTTCACAACATATAATAATTATCCCCATTTTGTACTGTCACAATACCCCCTCAATGAGAGGTTTTATGTCAAAGCATAAAAACTCTCATTGATAAAACCTAAAAGGATCAGCCCGGATATGGCACCATAACCCTCCTTATTTTTTATTAATTGGGTAACTCACCCCCCTGATCCAGTGATTGTGGCCGCACCTGCATGACTTTACTGGATTTCCTGCTGCAGAATCCCAACACCATTAAGCCAGACAAGTACTAGACGCACTGGTCAGCACAGGGTCGCCACCGCAGTGTCACCAGATTCTGAAACAGTCAACAAAACATTACCAACTGGCCTTTCATCTTCCAGATCCTGAACTGATTTAGTTTCCTTTTAGCCATACTGGTTTGTCTTTTTCGAAGTACTGGATTTTTCTTAACTTTTTAAATGTATACACAACATTGTTTAACAGAAATATTCTTAACCTAACACAATATGTTTTCTCCTAAACATCTAACATGAACATATTCTTATAATTTACTATTCCAAATTCAAAATGGTTCACTAATTCCAGTCGGCATTTTAAGAAAAAGTACTTCATATTACTTTTTTCACTTAAACATCTCATTTTATCTCTCAATTTCAATTATTGACTACTCATTTATGCAGATCACTCCTGCTATTCAATACACAATTAACACAAAATGAAAAGTTATACAATACAACTAGTACAGTCAACCCAATGTGTATTTTAACACTGTATTATTAATCATTATATCGTGATTTAATCATCACTCTCTCTATCTTATTTTCATTTTAAACTCCTCCACATCATTTTCTACTATCCCCCCTTATAAATCCCTTAACCCCTGATACCCCACGTTACAAAAGGGTCAGTGACCTCAAGGACAAGCCTATAGATAGTATTACCCAAACTCGCATAAAATGGAGTCTCTCCCTGGCAGCATGTAACATTGCCACCGGCCATCCATCTCGCTGTGTCCCCCCATGGCTGGACTGTAGTGCCCAGTTGCGTCCACAAGGACTGGATCGGCTAGGGTGTAAACATTATTTACCCCATCCTTGCTTCGGCTTCACTTTAAAATCAGCATTACTGGTATCCAGGATACCCGTAATCCTACTACAATTGTTATTCAAACAACCTTAAGACGGTCTACCACCCCATTCGGTGGATAGCCGCTGTTCCATAGTTTATGTTTGATTTCCCTTGTTCACCCCCCAGTTAAGCTTCTAAGTTACACCAATTTCAATGACAACAAACTATGGTCAGGGTACAATAAGCCTGCCCATAGCTTGTCGCAGCCAAAACCACGGTCAGGGTTCAGTGAAGCCGTGACCGCCCGAAAGTTGGGAAATCAGTAGTTAAAATAGATTTGTATACAAAACCAAAACCTTATAATACTATTTACTTAACACTTATAACACATACAAAGTGTCAACTAATACCATATAGTTTTCTCCGTCACATTTCAATCTATGTTTTTACTATACTTTTATCCACAATAGCGGGTACAAATTAACAATTTGGTTGATTCACCATTATTTTATTTTAATTGCACAAGATACTTGTCTATTAACATTCATATGTTAATAATTATAAGTACAAACTCTAAACATGGCCATCACAAAAAAAAACTTTTTTTTTATACCTGAGTGGTACCAAACAATACTTATTACCTTAATGTCCACTCAAGCTTTTATTAGGGGTCCCCCTCCCCGTTCTTCATACTTCACAGTTTCTACTTCCACCAATTTGTTTGCAGAGGATGACCATCGTTGTTCCACCCCATTTCTGAGGTGCACTCCAACCACCCCTACTAAGCCAAACTCCACGGTCAGGGTCGGTGATACCGTGACCGCCCGAAAATGGGTGAACGAGTCCCTTATGAAAAAATCTTTTACATATACAAATACATTAGTTATACAGCTGTTTCTATTTAGTACAATGAATTCTTAAATTTGTCGCGTTGTGCGTACCCACTATTTCCCTCGTTACCTGATTTTGCAACACATACGCATTGTCCATCTTGATTATTATTTTATACTATTACTATTTATGATTACTATTATTTCATACGGACCCTCATACAATAAAAAGAATTTTTTAATTTCTTTATCTTGGGCATTTGATAACTCATGTCTTCTTACCAATACTAGTTGACCTACTTCATATTTGATCCATTTACCTTTCGCATCATTCCTTCGTTTTCTCCTCTCACCCTTCGTTAATAGATTTTCATTAGCTAATCTAAGCTTTACGCACCTATCAATGGTAGTACTTTCTGGTAGGTAATCTAACAGTTGTTCTAACATTCTCGGTGGGCGTGTCCCCTTCACTAAATCATAAGGTGTGAACCCAGTAGACTCATGGGTAGTACAGTTTAACCAATCCTCGATTTTCTTAACATACTGTCACCGGACAAAAGGCTTGCCACATGACAAATGCCGCCAATCGTACACTAGTGTTTTTGGTGGCCCTAAAAAGAACCTGGTGGCGAGAAAGCTGATGTTGCTCATGCCGCGCTGAGATGTTCGGCGGCTGCGCCCACTGTTCGTGGCGCACTGCAGTCCTCCTCTTCTTTCGGCACCGGTTGTAGAGTCGACTGCTGGCCCAGCAAAATCCATCGCTGGCGCGGAACTGGAGGGCGAAGACGTAAGAACGCGGGTTCTATTCTTCGGCCGTTCCTTCCGGCTGATTCCGCGCCGAGAAAGGAGAGGAGATGAAGTGCGTCCGATGGTGTGGCGATGAAGAGTGCAGCCGAACATCTCAGTCCGGCACAACCAACATCAGCTTTCTCGCCACCAGGTCCTCTTTTTAGGGCCACCAAAAACACTAGAGTGTACGATTGGCTCCATTTGTCATGTCATGCGGCAAGCCTTTTGTCCGGTGACTAGTGGCGCCCAACATGGGGCGATGATCATCGGGGGGTGCCTGATCCAGCCACGCCAGTGAGCTACCATCCGGCATACCAATCAACATGGCGCCCAACAGACACCTCTACAACATCCGGAGAAGGGCAGTAGGCTGGCTACCAGAGAGCATTCAAGACCCGGTGGAGTTGTGACGGCAGCGGTATGCGAACATCTGCTCTCGGGTACCAGCGGCGGACACAGCGAGCCAATCAGGGATCAGCAGCTGAGACGTGACAACTAACGTGCTTGGAGCGAGCCAATCAGCCATCCCGGTTAGTGCATAAAACCAGCCCCAGGAGAAAATTTCAGCGCACGCTTCATTGCCACGCCATCGGACGCACTTCATCTCCGTTCTTGCGTCTTCGCCCTCCAGTTCCACGCCAGCGATTACTGTCGCTGGGCTGGCAGCCGACTCTACACCCGATGCCGAAAGAAGAGAAGGACTGCAGTACGTCAAAAACAGCGGGCGCTGCCGCTGAACATCTCAGCGCGGCACGACCAACATCAGCTTTATCGCCACCCGGTCCTTTTTAGGGCCACCAAAAACACTAGAGTGTGCGATTGGCGCCATTTGTCATGCGGCAAGCCTTTTGTCCGGTGACAATACATAGGCCACTCGCTGTGTTTGGTATGGCAATACGCCCTAAAAATTCTACCTATTTCCCTCATCACTCTTTCGGCTTGATTTGATTGCGGATGGTACACAGCTGTGTGTTTAGGTATTATACCCTCCCAGCCCAGAGTCTGCCACCATTTCCCACTAATGAATTGGGGCCTATGATCCGAAAGTATTACTCTTGGTTTTCCTATGTTGATCATGTAATCCCGTGTTATCTTCTCACTCAAAACTTTACTTGTCGCCTTCTTTACGCTATACAGTTTTACAAATTTAGAAAAGGTATGCAATACTACGAAGACATACATCACTCCTCCCCTACCCTTAGGTAACGGACCGTACAAATCAACAACTAAATCAAAAGGTCTTTCTACTTTGATAAATTTTAATTCTCCTTCCAACCGATAGTTGACTGCTTTGCACTTCTGGCACAAATCATACCCCCGGAGTAATTTTCTAACACGCCTTTCCATGTTTTTATATTTTGTAGCATAACAAAAGTATAACGCTAAACATTTAACTTAATACAACATAAATAAAGAAGAAAAGTTCCATAGTGAGTGAGATGAATGAATTGTTTTAAGGATTACACTAGAAACTGTATATTAAGTCAATAAAATGTTAATAAGAATGAAAAATAACAAAGAAAACCATTGATCAAAATAACTTACTATGTAAAAACCCAATAAACCAGCAGTATACCCAGTAGATTGGGGAAGCAGTAAAAAGGGAAAGACAAGAAAAAGGAAATAAAAGGATGAAACCATATTAATAAGGGAAATGTATAAGGTCAAGATGCAGAGAAACCACAAGACCAGAAATTACTAATATAATAATGAAGAAAGGACAAAATAGGTCAAGATTTCTACAAAGAGCCTAGAAACAAGAAGAGTTATTCCAAAAAATGTTAATAATGGAATACATACCATTGAACAAAATTAAAACCAATATATTTAGACCCAGTAACAAGTTACAAGATACAATCCCAAAGAAAACCGAATTGTATACTAGTTATAAGTATAATATGTGAAAAATTATTAAAAGGACTACCATTAGTGTAGCCAAAATAAGTGACACACTATAATGAAGTGTAGTGTAAGAAATCTATTAAAAAGACTACCATCAGTGTAGGGAAATACTATATAAAAACTAAAAGACAGTCTAATGACTGAGGGCAATTTTGATAATAAAAGTGTTTTCAAAAATTAAGTAGTATAAGAAAATAATAGGTATAAGATGTTTTTATTTTTTTCATTGTGTTACCAAAAATAATTATAATGAACACTAGAGACAGTTAATAACTGAAGGTGTCAGTAATTATAAGATGTTTTTATTTTCATTTCATTATATTACTAAAATAGGTATAATAAACACAAGAGACAGTGGATAACTGAAAGTGTTATTAGGCATAAGATGTTTTTGTTATGTTTAAATGATATTATAAAAAAAAAGTTTAGTAGATATAAGATATTCTGTTATATTTTTAAGTCATGTTATTTAATTTTCAAGTTTGTAAGGCAGAGAGGCAAGTAGGAAATAGAAATGTAATAATTTTATTCAAAACCGTAAACCATATATAATGTACAAGCAGACTAGCTAAGACACCACTTTAGAAAACACAGACTAGTAATGTAAACCCAAAACTATCTATCAGAGAATCCAATTACACAATAGGGAATAGAATTCAATACATACAATACAGAAATTGAAAATATAATTAATACAGACACAGTTAATAGCGAATAGAATGACAAAGGAAAGAAAATTAACTTCTTTTTGAAACAAATAATACTAGGCCTATAATGGTAATCAAATCAGACTAAACAGTAAATTAATCAATATTGAAGTGTTTTAACAACAAAATTATTAACAACAAAGATAATCACGGAGTTATTAAGAATATTCCATGGAACTATTATCAGAAAAAACAATTAAAAACCATTTAAACACTAAATTTGTACAATATTACTGAGTAGTTAGATTTATGTAAAATTAAGAAATATTTGAAATACAGTAAAAAATAAGAAAACTTATTATGTATATTTAGATGGTGAACCAAGTCTTAGACAGATATTTTTATAATTGAACAATATAAAGAGGAAAAAGACATATCACAAATTACCCTAAAACGACGACGTTCAGTCTATTAGTCTATTGTTAATCGTGAAGACGACTAATTGAAAATGTATTAACAGAATACCGAAAAAGAATAATTTTGTGTAAAACCGAGTGTGGTTATGCAGAATGTAACTGAGGTTAACTAAAAGTGAAAATAACATTAACTATTAATTTTTAACACCTCACTAATTCCAAACAACAGTAATAACATCATCAAACACAAGCACCAGAAATCAACAGCCATTTTGAGACAATTTTGGACCATATTCGCAGAACACGTATACACATATTTGAACACCGGACACTTCACAAGAAACCCATCACGAAACGACATCGCAGGAGAAGAGAGGACACTCTACACTATATTCCTGGACCAACACTACTTCGCAGAGAAGGGAATATTTATTTATTTCTGCGGGAGAAACCCAACCAGTTCATCGCAGCTAAAATCGAGGTGACGGCAGCCATACTTGATTTACGAACCAGCACGAGTACACTGCCAGCTTGAAGGGAGTGACGTCATTTTGTCGAATGGTTCGATATTAATTTTCCTAATTGACAATTTAAATAATAATATTGTTTTATTTCAGCCATAATAATTTAGTTTAAGAATACCTGTAAGAATGTATCTTGTTCCTTGCTCTCTGACCATTTCGACTCGTTAAAAGAACCATAATTACTAACCTTGTAAAAAATATATTTTGTTGATCTTGTTCGCTACCAACTGGAGCACATATTAGCCAATGCCTTGGCCATGCGCAGTTTGACTGGCGCATAATTTTGAATGTCAATAAATGAACATCATTATTCAGTTACAAGAGTTGTCTTTATTTCTATAATTAATGTTAACTATTTTTTTTTTCTAAACAAAAAATAATTTACAGTGCTAGAATAAATACCTGAGAAAAGTACACACACAATTAATTAATTAATTATTAATTAATTAAATTAACCAATTAAACATTTTTACTAAGTATCAGTAAAAATTTCATAACTTACAAAATTTTATTTTATTATCAATCAATCACACTTAATTATAAAACATTATTTATATTTAATTTATTCTTTGTAATTGGTGAATTCAAAGTGGAGCTGTATCATCGGCGAGTTCAACACCGAGATTCAGACAACATAATTCTTGCTATCTATATCTATATTCTTTTATTTATATTTGTAATATTTATTATATTACAAATTGGCTAGCCCAAACAGTGGGGCTTTAAGGAGTCAAACTGATCCAGTGATAAAGAACAATACATCTACATATATTTATTTATTTTATATTTGTAATATTATATTACAAATTGGTGTCCAACTAAAGGGCTTTAAATAGGAGGTAATAGAGTTATAAAATAAGGACGATTGTCCAGTTTCCTATTTTTAGCTCTGCAGCGGTCAATAGGTCGGAAGAAGGAGCGAGATGCACAGGAGAGCTACATCAAGGAAAAGGGCTGTGGAGGCCGAGCAGGAGGTAGACATGGAGGATAAAGAGGCGACACCAGTGGAAGATGTGGAGTTGATGTTACCGCCAGCAGAACCAAACAAGCCTGCACCACAGGAGGAACAGCCGGAGAAATCCACTACAAAGGAAGATACAAAATGGGATAGAATGATGGAGATGTTACTCAGAGAATTTAAAACGACGAAGGAAGAATTAAAGGAAGAGTTGAGTAATAAAATCGGAGATACCAATAAGAAAATCGAAGAAAATAGTAAGAAGATGGAGGAGGAAATGAAGAATGATAACCAACGATTGAAGGAAGAATTGGGCAATAAAATTGGAGATACCAGTAAGAAGATGGAGGAGAAGATGGAAGCAAACAGTAAGAAGATAGGGGAGAAGATGGAGGAAAATATTCAGAAGATTGAGGAGAAAATGGAGGAAATAAAGACTGACAATAAACAGTTGAAGGAGGAATTAACTCAAATAAGCCAAAAACTGGAAGAGACCAACAAGAGGATGGAAGAAACAAGTCAAAAAATGGAAAGCAATAATCAGCAATTGAGAGAAGAATTGAAGGAGACGAACCAAGAGAACATGAACCGGTTAGACGGAAGAATGGAAATATTGAAGGAAGAATTGAGCCAGAAAATAGCTGAAAACAATGAAACAATCAGCAGGAAGGTAGAAGAGGAATTAACGGTAATCGAACAAAAGGTTACAAGAGCTGACGAAAGATGGAGTCAAACCGAACGAGAAGTACAGAGTATCAAGACAGAAATAAACACTAAAGTTAACAAGATTGAAGAAACGACTAGGAAGACGTTGGAGGAAAGACTAAAAGAAACACGTGAAGACTGGGAGCGAGTGCAGGACCGATTTACAGAAAAATGTGACGGCATTGAAGCTACTGTGACCAGTATCAACAGTCAGGTGCGACAGAACCAAACAGATATAGACCTGTTCCATAGTCGACCGACAAGTATTACCAGTTGTCCTAACAACGAAAATCGTGAAGGAATTAACTTCAGGTTTTATAAAAACAAACCGATGGAGTTCCTAGCCAGAATCGAAGAGTACTTCACCAAACACAGAGGCAATCGCTGGAGGGAGAATAAAGAAGTGCTTGACGAATCGTTCAAGGAGATAGCAGATAATTGGTGGATGGCGATAAGAGACGAAGTGACCGACTACCAACAATTCAAAAGGCTATTCAAAGCCAAATATTGGTCTGAATCAACACAAAATATCGCCAGAGACGGGATCTGTCATGGAAAATACAACCCGTATGGAAACCAGACTTTAACGGCGTACTTCTTGGGAAAGGTGTGCGTGGCCAAACATCTAGAGCCTAGAATACCGGAAGAATGCCTGGTCAGCAAGCTCTCATACCATTATGAGGAAGATATAATAAGAGCCAGAAGAAACAGTCAAATAAAGACTGTACAAGCAATGACCGAGCTCTTAGAAATGTATGAGCATGAAGACTATTACCGCCAAAGTCGCAGGAGATATGAGAAGCCAGAACCAAGAAGTAACACCAATAATTCGAGTAATAATAATCGGCAGAACGTGGGCAACAACAATAATTATAATTCCGCAAATCGGAATAATGCCGAATACAATTATAACACCCGTAATAACAATAATTTACCTAGATTTAACAACAATAATAATAATAATCATGTTCCTCGCATTAATAATAATGACAACAACAACAACAACAACAATAATAATAATATAATAACCGTCCACAAAACAACAACGGTTATTATAATAATAATCGTAATTATGTTCCAAATGGTCAGAGGAACCCCGACCCCTCTAATAACAATTATCATAGTAATTATAACAGGAATTACCCGAATGGAGGTAATAACAATAATTACAGGACATATCGACCCCATATTAATTACATCAGAGCGGAAGGCAGTGGACAAAGGAGGTACCAGCCTCAACGAAGGAGCCGATATTATGAATACGAGACATTTCAAGGAAGTCAGGGAAGTAATCGTTACAGAGAGTACGGGCCCAGACGTAGTTCCAGCCTGGACAATCAGCGAAGACTACCTGTAACAGAAGCCCAACAGGACGATCGTGCTGAACCAAACGAAGCAGTTTCAGGACTCCAAGCTGATGCTTCCAACGGCCTAATCCGTAATGATGCGGAACATTTAAACGAACGGAGGCAGTAATAAACTCCAATAACCCTTTACTGCTCCAATCTGCTGGGTTTAACCAAGAAAGAAATTCGAAGAAAAACAGAAAAAATTTTACAATAATATACAGTAATTATTTGAAAGATATTCGTAAGGACCTGCTAGAGGAAAGCGAAATTAACATTGATAATAATGACAATGAAATAATATATATAATTGCAGAAATTGAGGATATTTCTGTTTCTATAATGATAGACACTGGAGCCAATGTCTCTATAATAAATCGTAATGAGTTGGACCGGATACAGCAGGAATGCCACAAAAACTTACTGGTACTACCTATTAATAATATTGTACTTGTAGGAGCTACCGGCCGACAGAACAAGACCATAAGAAAACAGGTATCCCTAAGTGTCAACAGTCAGGGCGTTAGTGTGGATATGATATTTCTTGTTGCAGCGGATTACCTTTCAACATCATGATAGGATGTGACATATTGCGCAGAAACACAGCAGTTATCGACTTGTGCCGAGGAAAGGTATCACTCTTTGCTGAAGGTTCGACCTGGGTAGCCAATTTAACTAATAACAAGACGTTAGACTCCAGACAACTTCTCGACCACCAAAATAAGGTGAATTACTTGTCCAACTACTCAACAACAACAAGCCAGTACATCAGGATTCGGAGGATGACCTATGGCAACAAAAGATTCAGGAGATACGTAACTTCCAGTGCCATAATACTACCGAGCAATTAAAAGAAAACCAGCTGAATCAATTGGTCAACATATATGAAAAATATCGAGCTGTATTTTCGGACGAACCTGGAAAGATCCGGAACTACCAATGTTCCATACGATTCAGAGAACCGGTAGAATTTAACCGAAAGTCGTATCCCATAGCACAGTCTTTGAAGGAAGCCGTACGCACAGAGATCCAGAATATGATCAGTAAAGATATTATCGAGAGCAGTCAGTCGCCATAGACTAGCCCAATTGTGGCTATACAAAAGAAAAATGGGAAGGTAAGGCTTTGCCTTGACGCACGTGAGATAAATAAAATGATAATTAACGATCATACCTCACCTGGCGAAATTGACGAGATATTGAAGAGGTTCCACGGAACGAAGTTCATTACCACGTGGGATACCGTCTGCGGCTATTGGCAGGTGGAGTTGCACCCAGCAAGCCGGCAATACATGGCGTTCATCTTCGAAGGGCGCAATTATCAGTTTAAGAGGTAGCCCTTCGGGTTGGTGAACTCAGTAGCTGTTTTTGTCGCCTGTATGGATCATATACTAGGACCAGAAGCGCTCCAATTCACGACTGTCTATGTTGATGATCTCCTAATAACATCAACCAATTGGGAAGAACACTGTTACCGTGTGGAGCATGTCTTGAAGAAGCTTGCTGAAAATAATGTTACCCTTAAACTAGACAAGTCCAAGCTTATAGCTAAAGAAGTACAATTTTTGGGTTTCCAGTTAAACAGTCAAGGAATAACACCATCAACAGAAAAGGTAGACGCCATACAACGATTCCCTATACCAAAAAACAGAAGGCAACTACAATCATTTTTAGGCCTGTGTAACTACTATAGGAAGTTCCAAAATAATTATTCCGAACTGACAGCCCGGTTTCAGTACCAGTTATCGTCCAAGAATAAATGGCGATGGGGTCAAGAACAAGACGAAACCTTCAAATCAATTAAGGAGAAGTTCTTAAAAGCAGTAATGCTCAACCATCCGGATTTTAACCAACCCTTCTTTCTAAACTGTGACGCTAGTAACATTAGCTTGGGATTAACACTGTACCAAGAAGATGAAAGTGGAAACCATCTAGTAGTGAGCTTTGCTAGCAGAACCCTTAACCAGTGTGAAAAGAACTATAATGTGACGGAAAAAGAACTGCTAAGTGTAGTCTTTGCCTGCGGGAAGTTTCGGACGTATATCCTCGGATATCCAGTGACCGTTCGAACAGATCACAAATCAATATCATTTCTGAGAAGATGCAAGTTAAGCCATGGTAGATTGACCAGATGGGTACTCGCCCTGCAGGAATACGATATACAGTGGGAGTATGTTCCTGGAAGTAAAAATGTAGTAGCCGACGTATTGTCGAGAGTAAATCTGGAAGAACAAACGTTCGAAGGCGAAAAGGAGAGCATCTTGAAAATCTATAATATTATTAAGAACAGATCCGATTTAGAAAAGATAGTGCAGGACATCAGCAAACACCAGCAGTCCGACCTGAAGTTAAACCACATTAAACTTCGTCTCTCCAACCAAGATGACACAATAACCAAATTTTATTGTGTACATAATGGAATTTTATTCATCAAAACATCCCTTGATGAAGAGATATGGAAGATCATGATCCCTACTACAATCGAAAAGGATATCATCCTTGACTATCATCTACGATACGGTCACATGGGAGCCATGAAGGTGATCTTTTACTTTAATTTTTTTAATAATTTTTTAATAAGGAGTTTACATATAGTTACTCTGTTGGTGTCTTCCTGCCGAACACACGTTGCACTTCTTCCCTGGTATTTCTCGGTAGCGTCAAACTACGTTCTCACTAAATTTTGATCACTGCCAAAATACTGGGTGCGTACACATATTCATTATCCCATTAAACACTATCTCCACATTAATTATTAACATAAAATTCAAATTTGGTTCAAACAGTTAAATAAATCTAAGTACACTATCAAAAATGTACTTGGATGTTAATTTACATCATCTCTTTCAATTAATTTAATCATAATTTACAAAATTCAAAGTCATTATGCATTTATTTATTTATTTTTCTTTACAACTCCTCTTAATTTACATGTTAATAATCCTGTTAAACAAAATAAAATAAACAACTTGTCCCTATCATCTATTAAAACCCAATTACACATGATTACAAAATATACCGTAATATAAACATCATGAATCAGCTGACACCTTCTCTACCTATAGTGAACAGTAAAAATTAAAATACAATTCTTTACTGCAAAGAACAAAAAAAATAAAATTATTTAATTACATTGATTAACAAAAGAATCCATGAATCAATTATACGAAACATACTACATCTCTAACACCAGTCATCATCTGATACGTTATGGTCAGGTGAATGACCTTACGCTAGTACGTTATGGTCAGGTGAATGACCTTACGCTAGACACACTGCACAAAATTATACAATGTAAAATACATAACATATGTTCATAATTCCTACACACTAACATAGTACAACATAATAAAACATAATAAACACCTTCTCTCCTAGAATTAATCTTTTCAAACCAGTAAAGTCATCTATCAAATTATCATATAGAGCATAACATATTTAAATCAACTACTTCTGAACAAGTTATCTACTGGAAAATGTTAATCATCTGCCATTGTCAGAATATGTCTTAACTTAAAATAAAACCATTTGGTTATCCCATCAGCTCATCCACATACTTCCGTTTAAGGTTTTAACTCGTAACTACCCTTAGTAACCTCCTTCCACACACACTATGGCCCCCCTGAACTGTAGCGTCCAGTTTCTTCCACAAGGACTGAAATTAGGGAGGAATTTTGGCATCTCCTGTCCTTGCTTCGGCCTTACATTTTAAAATTCAGGTATCATAATACCTGATTACATATTGACAACCTTAAAACGGGTCTATCACCTTTTTATTTGTTCCCACGTGAACAAGGTGATAGCCGCTGTTCCATAGTTCCGGGGATTTCCCCTTGAGTCATCTCCCCAAATTCACACCAATTTTCAAAGGCGACCAACCATGGTCAGTTTTACAATTTCTGTCCACAGTTGGTTGTCGTCCAAAACCACGATTAGTGCTGGGAAAACAGTAATCGCCCGAAAAGGTGGGGAAATCTTCTTTCATTAGCATGTTTTTACGTCATCATTTCTATACACTGTACGATAGTAAGTAACAATATAATATTATATAAGGTTGTACAGTGTATTTTATGCCCTATTTAGGCCTCTGATGATGGTAACATGCTTTGATGTTACTCATCAACACTTACCGCTATCTACAGTGAAACATGCCGCCACTGCAATAGCCTAACTTATAGCTAAACTTATGTCCTTCTGCATTTACTAACACCACATTCCACAATTTAGTTTCTCATCTGTTGACAACTAACAACCCCCCAAAATCACCCATTAATCTTACACAATAACATAATATAACATAATAAACATTAAGATTGCTACCTTTAACTAAACAATTTACCTTTAAATAATTTGTATAGAAAATTATAAACATTACAACTTGAACATTCTATTACCCCTTTTTTTATATCAACCTTTAATTAGTTATCATTTACTACAATTAGATTCCCCAAAAATTCAAATTTATTATCAACATTCATTTTACATCACATTTCATTTATTATTACATTTACACTATGAATTTCTGTTTAACATTTTCATCCCTAATTAGTTTGGGTGATTTTCTGTCTTTCACAATGATTTGATTTATTGAATGGGCGTTAAATATAACCTTACCCCACTTCTTCCTCTAACAACCACTAACAGATTTACATAGGGTGACACCAATCTCTCAAAATATTTACCTCCACTAATTCTCTAACTTCACTTAAATCATTCTCCTCTTATAATAAAATACCTGATACCCTCTTTGTACCTAGGATGTGTATTCCCTTCCCGTATACCCATTCCCTTATTAGTTCCTGGCCCTTTCCCAGGTAACTCCGCCAAACCCCATTTAAAACTATTCACCTCCCGCCACAACGTCTTGCGTTGCGGACTCCTTACACCTCCACCCTCACTACAAAATATATTACCCTCTATTTACTCTCCATTTACATCACTCTCACTTTCTCTACATATATGCACTCCCGCTACTATCCCTACTACTACACCGTTTCTGAATTATTTATATTCCAAAATTCTTATTCTGTCTAACACCCATTAAAATTAACTCTGCCTGACTTAATGCCTTATTGAAATAATTATTATCACCCAAACTCCATCTTTTACAACATTTCACATTAAGTTAACCATTGAAAACCACACTAGAAAACTCATAACAACCTCAAATTAATTTACTCATTTAATTTAAACCTTTGAAACTCATTTAAAATTTATTATTCAAATATTAAACATTTTACTTTATTTAAATTGCATTATAAACTTCATACTTACATTACATCACTCAATTGAATAGACACATGATTCCCGTCATAGACACAAAATTATAAACATTCATTACCACAAATATCACGTACAACCATATGTACCTTCTGAAACATAATAACAATCATATGACTCCACAACTTAACACATTTATTCATTTATGATTTATTATCAAGTTTAAATCATTTAAATTCATTATCAAAATTCATTTCTACCACATTTAAATTAATTAATTCATCTACAATTTATTTTAATTCAATCAGTTATAAAAACACTAAGTTATTACTTCCATATTCCTTAAGGAATGGAAGTATGGTGATGGCAAAAAAAATCGTGTTCGAGATTATTGCAGATTCTGATTCTACTACACTCAAAACATGAAAAAAAGCCGTTTTCCGAAAAGTGTGTGTCTGTGTGTAGATTTTTTTTCTATGGCAAACGAAACTGCCGCAAATTCAAACAGAATCAAATAATTTTTTGCATACAGCCCTGATTTGTAGAGTACTCACGACCTATTGTTTTTGGTGAAGATCGGTTGAGGGAAAGGGGTAGTTTACCTGCAACGGTTTTTTTTATCAAGGGAAATTTTTACTTCCATATTCCTTAAGGAATGGAAGTATGGTGATGGCAAAAAAAATCGTGTTCGAGATTATTGCAGATTCTGATTCTACTACACTCAAAACATGAAAAAAGTCGTTTTCCGAAAAGTGTCTGTTGTGTGTGTGTGTCTGTGTGTGTCTGTAGATTTTTTTCTATGGCAAACGATAACTGCCGCAAATTCAAACAGAATCAAATAATTTTTTGCATACAGCCCTGATTTGTAGAGTACTCGCGACCTATTGTTTTTGGTGAAGATCGGTTGAGGGAAAGGGGTAGTTTACCTGCAACAGTTTTTTTTTATCAAGGGAAATTTTTTTTTGGCAAACGATAACAGCCGCAAATTCAAACAGAATCAAATAATGTTTTGCATACAGCCCTGAATTGTAGAGTTCTCAAGATCTATTGTTTTTGGTGAAGATCGGTTAAGGGAAAGGGGTAGTTTACCTGTAACATTTTATGTTTTAACAAGGGTATTTCCTATGGCAAACGATAACAGCCACAAATTCAAACAGAATCAAAAGATTATTTGCATACAGCCCTAAATTGTAGAGTTCTCAAGACCTATTGTTTTTGGTGAAGATCGGTTAAGGGAAAGGGGTAGTTTACCTACAACGTATTTTTAACAAGGGTATTTTCTATGGCAAACGATAACAGCCGCAAGTTCAAACAGAATCAAATAATTTTTGCATAGAGCCGTGATTTGTAGAGTACTCAAGACCTTTTGTTTTTGGTGAAGATCGGTTAAGGGGAAGGGGTAGTTTACCTGCAACGTTTTTTTATCATGCGTATTTTCTATGACTAACGGTAACTGCCGCAAATTCAAACAGAATCAAATAATGTTTCGCATACAGCCCTGAATTGTACAGTTCTCAAGACCTATTGTTTTTGGTGAAGATCGGTTAAGGGAAAGGGGTAGTTTACCTGTAACGTTTTGTTTTAACAAGGGTATTTCCTATGGCAAACGATAACAGCCGCAAATTCAAACAGAATCAAAAGATTATTTGCATACAGCCCTAAATTGTAGAGTTCTCAAGACCTATTGTTTTTGGTGAAGATCGGTTAAGGGAAAGGGGTAGTTTACCTACACCGTTTTTTTAACAAGGGTATTTTCTATGGCAAACGATAACAGCCGCAAGTTCAAACGGAATCAAATAATTTTTTTCATACAGCCCTGATTTGTAGAGTACTCAAGACCTATTGTTTTTGGTGAAGTTCGGTTAAGGGGAAGGGGTAGTTTACCTGCAACGTTTTTTTATCAAGCGTATTTTCTATGGCAAACGATAACAGCCGCAAATTCAAACAGAATCAAATAATTTTTGCATACATCCCTGAATTGTAGAGGTCTCAATGACTTTCGATTTTGGTGAAGATCGGTTAAGGGGAAGGGGTAGTTTACCTGCAACCTTTTACGTTTTAACAAGAGTAAAGTACTTGAAAATTTATTTAAACTTTTTGAAACAATGGTAATTGTTAAAAATAAAATAATTTTGTTGCCAGGCAATAAAATTATAATTTTTTCATTTTAATGTAATATAATATTTTTCATTTAATACAGCAATAAAAAGGCAGGTAAGACACAGCCTGGCTGTTTGGCTGAAAATGATTTTAAATATAAATCTTAGAATATGGAAGTCATGTATGGTTCTCCATACCGATATTTTTTTTTTGGCAAACGATAACAGCCGCAAATTCAAACAGAATTAAATAATGTTTCGTATACAGCCCTGAATTGTAGAGTTCTCAAGACCTATGGTTTTTGGTGAAGATCGGTTAAGGGAAAGGGGTAGTTTACCTGCAACGTTTTATGTTTTAACAAGGGTATTTTCTATGGCAAACGATAACAGCCGCAAATTCAAACAGAATCAAAAGATTATTTGCATACAGCCCTAAATTGCAGAGTTCTCAAGACCTATTGTTTTTGGTGAAGATCGGTTAAGGGAAAGGGGTAGTTTACCTGCAGCATTTTTTTTATCAAGGGTATTTTCTATGGCAAACGATAACAGCCGCAAATTCAAACAGAATCAAATAATTTTTTGCATAGAGCCGTGATTTGTAGAGTACTCAAGACCTTTTGTTTTTGGTGAAGATCGGTTAAGGGGAAGGGGTAGTTTACCTGCAACGTTTTTTTATCAAGCGTATTTTCTATGACTAACGGTAACTGCCGCATATTCAAACAGAATCGAATAATTTTTTGAATACATCACTGAATTGTAGAGGACTCAAGGCCTTTTGATTTTGGTGAATATCGGTTAAGGGGAAGGGGTAGTTTCCTGCAACCTTTTACGTTTTAACAAGAGTAAAGTACATGATAAAAATTCATTTAAACTTTTTCAAACAATGGTAATTGTTAAAAATAAAATAATTTTGTTGCCAGGCAATAAAATTATAATTTTTTCATTTTAATGTAAATCTGTACATAGTATAAAGTAAAGTCGGTGCGTTTTCTCTCTGTGTTTTAAATCGCTAATCTCAGGAAGTACTGAACGGATTTTTTATTAGTTTTTGCCAATAGATAGAGTGTCTATCAAGGAACATTTATGTGTATAATTAATACATATATGTTGTACATTAGCTTAGCTATCACGGTTTATGTCAAGTAAGTGGTATAGTTTACATCTTATATATAAAAATGAATGTTTCTTTGTTTGTCCCGTATGCGTGCCTATACCATTCATCCGATTCCGATGAAACTTCGGTGAGTTGTTGTGCGCACGTCCGCGAAGGTTTCTTCCACATCTCCTCCTAAACCACTGTACCGATTTCAACCAAACTTGGCACAAATATTTTACACAACGGGAGAACCAACATAGGATAGGTGTTTTTTCGATGGGGTCCTTTTGGGGGTTCTTTGGGGTCTTCCACATCGCCTCCTAAACCACTGGACCGATTTCAACCAAACTTGGCACAAATATTTTACGCAAAGGGAGAACCAACATAGGACAAGTGTTTTTTTCGATACGATCCTTTGGGGTCTTCCACGTCTCCACCTAAACCATTGGACCGATTTCAACCAAACTTGGCACAAATATTTTACGCAACGGGAGAACCAACATAGGACAGGTGTTTTTTTCGATACGATCCTCTGGGGGGTCCTTTGCGGTCTTAAAAAACTATTAGATCTGGTTACTATGGCAACCCAATAGAATAGATTCTATTCTAAATATATTATCGCATTAAATTGAAGGTCATGCGAACGAAGTTGTGGGCAACAGCTATTTATTTTTAAGAAGCCTACTTTAATTAAACGTTATTAATTAAACTAACATTTTCATTACGTACAACATGAAACTCCGTAGCGAAGCACGGGTATTCTGCTGGTCATGTATAAGAGAAAATATATCGTGCGTGGCAGGCAAGCATATCTCAGTTGTGTACTGTTTATGTTTCCATTTTATTATTATCACTACTGCAATAAAAAGGCAGGGAAGACACACACACACACACACACACACACACACAATCCGCGTTATTTCTGGCCTCATTCATGTTTATTTTCTTACATTTGCACGGTTTTTAAATGGAAAGTGCCGAACCCATACCAACATAACGCATGCAAGCCGAAAAAGTGTCCAGCGTGGATAGCGATTTGCTTCCTGTGGATCGCTGGGCAGTGTAACTGCACATGTTTACAGAGGAACGATTCATAGACAGACTTTTCGTCTTTAGGGAATGAACCCTCTGCAAGATGCTGAGGGTCCATGAGTGACTTCGGAGCACTCCTTCTTTTCCGCGTGTTTGTTCTGTGAAACGTACACTGTAGATTCGCAGATTTATTCTAAGCAACGCTCAATAGGAAATGTTGAAAATTTTTGTCCACGGTGAACCCTCATACACACTAAACCTGCTCTGATGTTTTAATTACGGACATCATAATATTAAAACTTTGGAAACTTGAGCACTACTTAATGGAGATCAATCATTAACTTATACAAGCCATTAATTTTATGCATATTTTTTATATATATGTGTACAACGTTATCGGCAACAAAGAAGTAGTTTTTGTTAAAATTCCTTCCCGGGATATTTGGCCGTAGTCCAATGTTTTCTACAAAACCAGACGTTTCGGCAATGCCATTGGCTTCCATCATCAGTGAAAATCGAGTGTGATAACGTGAGGTGGTATATGTTAGTGATCACAGTACTGTGGTTAAGGCTGAAGCAGTAAGTAGAAAGAAGTAGTTTCTATGGTAATATTTCATTTCGGAAATGATTTTAAAAATAAATCTTAGAATATGGAAGTCATGTATGGTTCTCCATACCGATATTTTTAATTACCTTATTCCAAAACAATTACAATTCATTTACTGTATTACAAACTCTCATTATTTATTTACTCTGATAAATATTATTATTATTATTAAGATCAATTTCTACTACATATACACGTTGTTTACATAAAGCACATTTTACAACATGGACACAATTAATTTCACTATAAATTTATTTACAATTTCTTGTCATTATTTTTCTTTTTTAAAAACTTGTTTTGTTCCCTAGTTTTGATTTGTTCCCTAGTTTTGATTTGTTCCCTAGTATTCCACCGGCTGATGTTGTTGACATTGTGGAACAATTATTGGAAAAGAATTGTAATAATCCTAGGATGAGAGAGGATATTTTTAATTTATCGAAGGTTTGTTTGAATCAAAATTATTGTGAATTTGATGGGAAAATTTATGTGGGTAAAGAAGGGCTTGCTATGGGTAACCCCCTCAGCCCCTTGGCTTCTGAAATATTTATGGATTATTTAGAAACCAAAATAAGAGCTCATCCATATTTTAAATTGTTCATGTTTTGGTACAGATATGTGGATGATGTGTTGGCAATCTTTCTTGGTACGCGTAGGCAATTACAGAATTTTCTTAATTTTATTAACGATTTACAAAAAACATAAGCTTTACTATAGAAATTGAAGTAAATGATAGTATTAACTTTTTAGATCTTTCAATTACAAAACAAAATAATAAACTCAATTTTAGTATTTTCCATAAACCTACGCATACGGATATGGTTATACACAACACGTCTGCACATCCATACTCACAGAAGTTAGCAGCTTTTCATAGTTATATTCATAGACTTATTAGTATCCCACTTTTAGATTCAGATTTTCAAAAAGAACTTAACATTATAAAACAAATAGCAGTTAACAATGGTTGTCAGTCAAGTCTAATAGATCAGTTGTTGAATAAAAAACTATATTTACAAACATTAAGATTGGTGTATCCTATTCCAACACATAAGGAAAAGTTCCACACACTTAATTACATAGGTACTGTATCGGATAAAATTGGTAAATACTTTACTCAAAAACATATAAATATAGCTTTTAGGACGAAATCTTCTCTTGGTAGATATATTAAGAATAATAAGAGTAAAGTAGAGAAACTCCAAAAGTCAGGAGTATATGAGTTATTGTGTGGGTCTTGTGACAAAATTTATATTGGCCAGTCTGGTAGGTCGTTTTCAAAAAGAATGTATGATCACAATTACAGTTTGAGATATCAGGATGGTAAATCTAATTATGCGAATCATTTGTTGGAAAAAGATCATAATTTTAATGATAACTTTAAAATTTTACATGTATTGGAAAAAGGTAAAAAACTTGATTTACTTGAAGCCCTCGAAATTAATAAGCGTAAAGATTTAGGTTTGCTTTTGAACAACCAAACTGATTTAAATAGCTCTCCGCTTTTAAATTTGAAATTATATAAGTAAATGTACGTTCCTTTGTAATTTGTATATAGTTGTGTATATGTAATGTGTATTGTTTATTGTTCGAACTTAAGTCGATTATCGTTCTCATA
The DNA here is from genome assembly GCA_034769895.1 of Magicicada septendecula. Taxonomy (NCBI): domain Eukaryota; kingdom Metazoa; phylum Arthropoda; class Insecta; order Hemiptera; family Cicadidae; genus Magicicada; species Magicicada septendecula. The sequence continues at coordinate 408,218,708 of CM068375.1, forward strand.
GCACTGGCTTTATGTGATATTTTATTGTACGTAACTAGTCAGCTCTTACCATCTGAAGAAGGCACTGTGTGCCGAAACAGCTGTCGTGGTGTATTATTTATTAAATAAATTGACGAGTGAAAATCATGAAAACAAGTTTTTAGTTTTCTTTAAGTCTTTAAATTATAATGGATTTTCATCAAGTAAAGGCCTCCAGTATTAATCATTATTTTTCTGTTTACCACACCTCATTTCATAAGTTAGCTAGGTCATCACCATGAACTAAACTAATAAAATGTTCATTCACTTTGTTTGTTTAACCCCCATCGTCATATATTAGTCTTACTTTTACATAACAATTATCATCTTTACTATTTCTTTTATGAATTTGCTAACTGCTATAATTTTTATTGTTCGACTAAGCTTTTCGTCATCACTGACATCATCAGGTCTTAAACAACCTAAGACCCAAGACATCATCAGGTCTTAAACAATGTTGTTTAAGACCTGATGATGTCAGTGATGACGAAAAGCTTAGTCGAACAATAAAAATTATAGCAGTTAGCAAATTCATAAAAGAAATAGTAAGGATGGCTGCTAATTTAAACAATACAAAGAATTATCATCTTTAATTACACTCTTTGTGTTATAACTATTATTGTAATGACCGTTATCATTAATTATCTCAGTATAGTATTTGACATTATTGTCTCCCATTAATTCATAAAACCCGTCTACCTTGGTAATTTTCGTTCTGTCTCCGTCAGTATTATTGGTTAACATAAGGTAAGTGATATCATCATATTCCTCCACTATATCCATCGCATCATAAGGTAAGTGTTTATCATCTACAACGGTATCATCAAAATAATCATCAATCTTTATTTCACAAGGTAAGCATTTCATATAGTTTATTTTTTCCAACTCTAACCTCTCTATCAACTCTTTATAACTTCTACTCAACTTAACTACTTTTATCATTCTCTCTCTCTCTCAAAATATCTCTCATCATCATAACACCTGTCACCACACCACTGAACTACTTCACTATATGCAAAGGGCACAACAAAATCCTTATTACACCTCCTGGCTTTACCAGGTAAACCACAAAAAACTAGGGGACCATTTTGAGACACCATGTCTCCCACACAACTTCTGGAGGAAACTCTGTCCTTATAAAACACTTGTGAAACCTCTGTTTCACCATATACTCGGGGAAAATCTGCCCTTTGCCCACCTAACCTCTCTTCACACTCTCTCACAGTTTCAACAACATTCGGTAATGCTTCGTTACTAAATTCTACTCCAACAAAATCGTCATCATCACTCTCAGTATTAAACACCTTACTCTCTAACACCCCATTTTCAATTATCTTACCGCTATTATTTGTAAACTCATTATTAGAATTATCGTTATTACTTACCTTGTCTATCATCACCTGTTTTACATTTAAACTAACACCCTTACTATTATTAACACTTATATTTCTGTTATTTTCATTTATTTTGCACTTACCTATATCTGTTCTCCACTCTCCCATTTTCTCAATATTCCGTTCTAATTTGTTAAAGTTATTTTCAACTATCTCATTTGTATTTTCCAAATGCTTATTGATTTCATTAATATGGGGTTTTTAACTCACTGAAATTGCTTTCACATTTGATTTTTTGTTCGTTAATTTCATGACTTAATTTATCAAATTTATTATCAAACTTTTCATCATTGGCATCAAAACGACTATTTATATTTATAGTATGCTTTTCTAACATTACTAGTATCATTTTAAACATTTCATAACTATCGTCAGACTTTTTACTTTGGACCGGCGTCGACTAATTCGTTACGCCTTCCATTATTTTTGACTTAGTCAAATTACTTTCACTTATTAACATTACCTCTGTTTGAATTCCTGAATCGCTTTTATCAACGGATTCAGTTGACATACTTTCAAACATCGATTTATTTTCGGCTTCATCGCCTACAATTACGTCAATTTCATTTATTTTATTCTCCATATTTCTGAACTTTTGATATGCTAACACAAACTCACACTTATTCTTGTTTTACTACTCATTTAACCTAACATCATTTTATGTACGCAAATTATACGTATTACTTAACCACTAAATCACTTATTCATGAGTAGACATGGTCTGTACAAACTGTGAATTTGTACAAACTGTGCCTGTTCGGTCGCGCCATTGAGAACCTACAGATTTATAAGAAAATAATATTTAATAAACAATATACATACACAAGTCCCTTACCTTTATCGGGTCTCAGAGTCTTCATGTGAACTCGTACCTATAAGTGATTTAGGGTTACTTTGTAATAACTACTCTGTCATAGCATGTTTTAACTATCTCAATTTTATTTATCATTTCTCTGTATACTCTTTTTTCTTTTTAAAATTTCTTTAACTGATTCTTACATAACAAAGAAAAACTAATATATTTACTTATTATAATTAAATGAAATATTTCTCTTATTTTATATGACAACCCAGTATTTGCTCACTCTTACCCCCCATAATTTAGAGCTCTTTTACTTTTAATTTTTTACTTCCATATTCCTTAAGGAATGGAAGTATGGTGATGGCAAAAAAAATCGTGTTCGAGATTATTGCAGATTCTGATTGTACTACACTCAAAACATGAAAAAAAGTCGTTTTCCGAAAAGTGTCTGTGTGTGTGTCTGTCTGTCTGTCTGTCTGTCTGTCTGTCTGTCTGTCTGTCTGTGTGTGTGTCTGTCTGTAGATTTTTTTTCTATGGCAAACGATAACTGCCGCAAATTCAAACAGAATCAAATAATTTTTTGCATGCAGCCCTGATTTGCAGAGTACTCGCGACCTATTGTTTTTGGTGAAGATCGGTTGAGGGAAAGGGGTAGTTTACCTGCAATGGTTTTTTTTTAGCAAGGGTAATTTTGTTTGTTTGGCAAACGATAACAGCCGCAAATTCATACAGAATGAAATAATGTTTCGCATACAGCCCTGAATTGTAGAGTTCTCAAGGTCTTTTGATTTTGGTGAAGATCGGTTAAGGGAAAGGGGTAGTTTACCTGTAACGTTTTATGTTTTAACAAGGGTATTTCTTATGGCAAACGATAACAGCCGCAAATTCAAACAGAATCAAAAGATTATTTGCATACAGCCCTAAATTGTAGAGTTCTCAAGACCTATTGTTTTTGGTGAAGATCGGTTGAGGGAAAGGGGTAGTTTACCTGCAACGTTTTTTTAAAAAGGGTATTTTCTATGGCAAACGATAACAGCCGCAAATTCAAACAGAATCAAATAATGTTTTGCGTACAGCCCTGATTTGTAGAGTACTCAAGACCTATTGTTTCTGGTGAAGATCGGTTAAGGGAAAGGGGTAGTTTACCTGTAACGTTTTATGTTTTAACAAGGGTATTTCCTATGGCAAACGATAACAGCCGCAAATTCAAACAGAATCAAAAGATTATTTGCATACAGCCCTAAATTGTAGAGTTCTCAAGACCTATTGTTTTTGGTGAAGATCGGTTGAGGTAAAGGGGTAGTTTACCTGCAACATTTTTTTAACAAGGGTATTTTCTATGGCAAACGATAACAGCCGCAAATTCAAACAGAATCAAATAATGTTTTGCATACAGCCCTGATTTGTAGAGTACTCAAGACCTATTGTTTTTGGTGAAGTTCGGTTAAGGGGAAGGGGTAGTTTACCTGCAACGTTTTTTTATCAAGCGTATTTTCTATGGCAAACGATAGCAGCCGCAAATTCAAACAGAATCAAATAATTTTTAGCATACGTCCCTGAATTGTAGAGGTCTCAATGACTTTCGATTTTGGTGAAGATCGGTTAAGGGGAAGGGGTAGTTTACCAGCAACCTTTTACGTTTTAACAAGAGTAAAGTACTTGAAAATTTATTTAAACTTTTTGAAACAATGGTAATTGTTAAAAATAAAATAATTTTGTTGCCAGGCAATAAAATTATAATTTTTTCATTTTAATGTAATATAATATTTTTCATTTAATACAGCAATAAAAAGGCAGGTAAGACACAGCCTGGCTGTTTGGGTGAAAATGATTTTAAATATAAATCTTAGAATATGGAAGTCATGTATGGTTCTCCATACCGATATTTACTTCCATATTCCTTAAGGAATGGAAGTATGGTGATGGCAAAAAAAATCGTGTTCGAGATTATTGCAGATTCTGATTCTACTACACTCAAAACATGAAAAAAAGTCGTTTTCCGAAAAGTGTCTGTGTGTGTGTCTGTCTGTCTGTGTGTGTGTCTGTCTGTGTGTCTGTGTGTCAGTGTGTCTATAGATTTTTTTTCTATGGCAAACGATAACTGCCGCAAATTCAAACAGAATCAAATAATTTTTTGCATACAGCCCTGATTTGCAGAGTACTCGCGACCTATTGTTTTTGGTGAAGATCGGTTGAGGGAAAGGGGTAGTTTACCGGCAACGGTTTTTTTTTAGCAAGGGTAATTTTGTTTGTTTGGCAAACGATAACAGCCGCAAATTCAAACAGAATCAAATAATGTTTCGCATACAGCCCTGAATTGTAGAGTTCTCAAGATCTGTTGATTTTGGTGAAGATCGGTTAAGGGAAAGGGGTAGTTTACCTGTAACATTTTATGTTTTAACAAGGGTATTTCCTATGGCAAACGATAACAGCCGCAAATTCAAACAGAATCAAAAGATTATTTGCATACAGCCCTAAATTGTAGAGTTCTCAAGATCTGTTGATTTTGGTGAAGATCGGTTAAGGGAAAGGGGTAGTTTACCTGTAACGTTTTCTGTTTTAACAAGGGTATTTCCTATGGCAAACGATAACAGCCGTAAATTCAAACAGAATCAAAAGATTATTTGCATACAGCCCTAAATTGTAGAGTTCTCAAGACCTGTTGTTTTTGGTGAAGATCGGTTAAGGGAAAGGGGTAGTTTACCTGTAACGTTTTCTGTTTTAACAAGGGTATTTCCTATGGCAAACGATAACAGCCGTAAATTCAAACAGAATCAAAAGATTATTTGCATACAGCCCTAAATTGTAGAGTTCTCAAGACCTGTTGTTTTTGGTGAAGATCGGTTAAGGGAAAGGGGTAGTTTACCTACAACTTTTTTTAACAAGGTTATTTTCTATGGCAAACGATAACAGCCGCAAATTCAAGCATAATCAAATAATTTTCTGCATACAGCCCTGGTTTGTAGAGTACTCAAGACCTTTTGTTTTTGGTGAAGATCGGTTGAGGGGAAGGGGTAGTTTACCTGCAACGTTTGTTATAAAGCGTATTTTCTATGGCAAACGATAACTGCCGCAAATTCAAACAGAATCAAATAATTTTTTGCATACATAAGTGAATTGTAGAGGACTCAAGGCCATTAGATTTTGGTGAAGATCGCTTAAGGGGAAGGGGTAGTTTACCTGCAACCTTTTACATTTTAACAAGAGTAAAGTACTTGAAAATTCATTTAAACTTTTTCAAACAATGGTAATTGTTAAAAATAAAATAATTTTGTTGCCAGGCAATAAAATTATAATTTTTTCATCTTAATGTAAATTATGTATGTATTAGAAAATATATCGTGCTTGGCAGGCAAGCATATTTCAGATTATAAGTCTTAGAATATGGAAGTCATGTATGGTTCTCCATACCGATATTTTAATAATTTTTTAATAAGGAGTGTACATGTAGTTACTCTGTTGGTGTCTTCCTGCCGAACACACGTTGCACTTCTTCCCTGGTAGAACCATTAGCATGGTAGCGTCAAACTATGTTCTCACTAAATTTTGATCACTGCCGAACTGTTTGAGTTTAAATTCTTCCTTTTTCTGCCGGTTGGTCTACATTGTTAAGATTTATTCGACCCACGCGCCGACGCAATCGCGCGGTTTATATTATTTGTTGAACTGTCTTGGGCCTACATTCCCATTTTTTATGTATGGGCGAGATGAAAACTGTCCAGCCGGCGGACGCACACAGCAGTTCGCGTCCGTTGTCTTGAGATGTTATTCGCCAACTGCCTTTGTTCTCTGCGCACTTAGGCGAGAAGGAATTCATACCTACGTGCCGTTTTTTGTGGGAACGTTGGCCGACAGTGCGCGCTCTTGTGTGTGAAATCACACCCTCGTTGATAACTTCACATTCCTTTACCAAATCACACCCGTCTCGAAGCTATAGTTGGTTCACAAATATACTTGGGTGGAATAAAGTTGGCAAGATTTAATTTACAAATCCTCATAGGTATGTACCGTTACAATATAACTCAACACCTGAACATATGGTATGTTTAATCATTTACTGTTCATTATAGAATCTAAATCTCAGAAAATCATTTAAATTCATTATCAAAGTCCATTTATACAACACGTTAAATTAATTAATTAATTATTCTCCAATTATCTAATTCAATCATTTTTAAAATTTCACAATTACTCTCATCATTTATTTAGTCTGAAAATGTTATAATTATTATTAAATCAATTCCTCTTACATACATACAGTGTTTACATAAAATACAGAGTACACCCTAATGTACTACACAAATACATTTGACATCAACACATAAAAAAATATACAATCCAAATTGTTATCTGTTATCATTTACCATAAATCATTTCACAATACAATCCATGTCGAAACCACACTATTCACATAATCAAATGTTCCTGAACAACAACTGTTTAACCACCATCATCGAATAATACTCTGATCTTATGTCTACACAAATCATTTTTTATTAAATACCTTATATTATTACTATCAACATAATGGCTATTTAATTTTTCATATTCTTCCACAATATCATTATAATTCACAGGATTATTCCATATTATTATATCATATAATTGGTCACCATTGAGTATAGTCATGTCGCCTTTAGTATAATCTGTCACCACTAGGTAAGTTATAAATCCATCATTAACAACATCATCATCTATTGCTGCTATATCAACTTCAACACAAGGTAAGATTTCAATATAATTATTCACTCTCTCTATACCTAACCTATCTGCTAATTCTTTATAATTTCTACCCACCTTAATAACTTTATCTCCCCATCAACTCTCTTTCAAAATATCTCCCATCACAATGCCATATCCCATTTTCTCTACTAACCCATGCAGAAGGTAATACAACTTTATTACTACACCGTCTGGCTCCACCAGATGCACAAAAAATCAAGGGACAATTATTTGTAGACCATACGTCTCCCAAATACACTCGTGAAGCATTTTCTTCACCCACAACCACAACACCACAGGAAAATTTTACCCTCTGCAACCACTCTGCCTGTAAACTCTCTCTACACTTTCTCTCTAACTCATCAACACTTTTTATCACTTCATTATCAAATTCTACTCCCACTAAAACTTCATCAGCACTCTCAATATTCACCACCTTACTCTCTAACACCATATTTTTAATTATATTATCATTTTTCTCACCCCTACTTACCGTATTATATGTTAACTGATCGTCTTTATTCTCATTTAATTGATCGGTCTCTTTACCATTTTCTATCCCCACTATAATCTCATAATTGTAATTAACATCATTACAACCACTTACCTTATTTTATTCACCTGTATCCTCCTTTAATCGATATCTATCTCCTTCCCACTTCTCGTCTTGTTTATCAAGAACATCCTTTAGTTTATTAAAACCCTTATCTATCAGTTCCTTCCTTTCATCTAATACTGTTTTTAATTCGTCAAAACCCTTATTCATCATTTCCTTCCTTTCATCTAATATTGTGTTTAACTCATCAAATTTAGCATTTAAGTTACTCATTTTAACACTAACGTCAAAGCGACTGTTTACTTCATCAAATTTAGCATTGAAATTACTGTTGATTTCATTAAGTCTACTTTCACTTTTAACATCTTGAGCTTTCATAAAATTGAACAAGTCGTCTAACGACACTTTACTGACTGTAGGTGTCGACTTAGCGTTTACTCCGCTCATAATCATTGATTCGGTCTCGCTTAAGTCACTATTTATTTGACTCTCAATCTTGCTCTTAGTGAAGCTGACATTCTCGTCATTATCTTTATTAGTATCCATTTTGCTTATTTGATTTTTTCTTATTTATTTATAAATTTATAATTTATTTCTTTTTCTAAATACTAATATATAATATAACATATATAATATAACACAAACTTATTATCTAACAAGATATCTGTTTACTCATACTACACATGTGATTACAACATAACCTTATATTTGTACGTCTCTTTTCACGTACTTCAAAAGTTTTTGTTATTTCAAATAACCGTTCTGCTCTTCCCCGTAGGCATGTATTTATATAATTTATTTATATAAACGTCCCTACGTTCAGAAGCGCCACTTGTACAAAGTAACTTATAATTGGATAAATAAACTTTGTCCCTAGTTCGGACGTCACTTGTACTAGTACTTACCTTTACATAAATTGAGAAATAGATTTTGTTTATTTACTACACATTTAGGCTCCGTAGCCGCCATGTTGTTATCTGCCAACCTAAAATTTCACTCGTTAGGGTCCAGGTGTTCGAATCAGCGAACGGGAAATTCAGAACTTGGTTATTTGAATAATAACGATCATTTCTTAGTTTACCAAGTAATAAAATTTTTTTTAAAAGGAATAAATTCCAAATGTTTAGTACCAAGCCACGTGTTGTTCAATCAAATATATTGCAACTTACCGTCTGCGGCTTTTAGAAACAACGTCTGAGTGCGCGGTCAATCTCCGTACGATGTACATCGTTAAACCTTCGCGCTCGCTTTAAACATTTAAGTATCATATTGTTTTAAGTTATTTGTTTCATATTGGATTTTAATGTTTTAATTGATTAACAAGTGTATCAACTTTAAATGATGCACGATTGTTTTAAGTTCTGATGATGGGACAAGTGTCCCGAAACATGTCAACTTTGTGAAGACGTTGTTTCTAAAAGCCGCAGACGGTAAGTTGCAATATATTTGATTGAATACAATTTTATTGATCATTTCCTGTTTTTTTTTTTATATCCCTTTCAGTTCCAACAATTTTTTACGTATCAAAATGAAAATTATTCAGACAAAAACTTAATTTTTGTTATATATAAATTTATATACAAAATAACATCTTTAAAACTACCATCAAAGTTTAATTAACCCAAACCAGCGCTTCTTATTGTATCATTTTTATTATTTTTATTCACGCTCGCATTCATACTGCTACGACAGCGTAGAACAATCTAGGCGTTTATCGAATGTCCCAGAAAGATCTCGACGTAAGCGTGTGGTGTACGTGCTACTAAACGCATGTTGCGAGAATTTTCTCGCACTTTGCCAGCCTTCGCTCGGGCGCTCGGACTGTGTCAAGGCCGCAGCAATTACGTAGTTCGCGAGAGATAAGACGCAGTTTGGAAGCTTCTGGTGTGTGTAGCGTAACTATAAATACATCGCGTCGCGGCCTTAGTTTTTCAGTTCAATGCGAGATTTTTGACTGTGCGGTTCGAGAGTATTAGTGCGATATATTTACAGCGCGGTTCGAGTTATTACGGTGTACGTTCAAGTAGTTATTAGTGAAGTGTGGCGTTTTATATTCGGACGGTATAATTGTAATACAGTTGAGTTTTAATATTAGTGGACATTTTATTGCGTATGAACAATTTCATTGATTTGTTGTAGACACTGTGTTGTTAATTACGAACTGTTTTACTATAACAATTAAAGGTGTGATTAGTGACTTAATTGGTGTCTTGTACTTATTTTGTTTCCACTGTACCTACGACGATCGAGTAGACCGTCGTAACAGTGGTGTCAGAACTGGGATAGAACGGTTAACAGTGGAAACAGTGGATACTTTGTACAAGACGAGTGTAATTCGTAATTAATCGAAAAATGGATGCCAGTCAGATGATGGAAAATTTCCAGGCGCTGTTGTTGCAGACAGAAGAACGACGACGACAGGATTCAGAGAAAGCGGAAGAGAGACAGAAAACCCTCCTGCTGGAAGCAGAGGAAAGACGCAGACAGGAGGCGGAAGAAGCAGAAAGACGACAAAAAGAAGAACGAAGACAAGAAAGAGAAGAAGCAGAAAAACGTCAGGATGAAAAACGTAAGCAAGAAGCAGATAAAACAGAAGCTCTCTTTGAAGTTATGCAGAAACAGTTGCAAGAACACAGTACCGCAGAATTGGGTATCCTACGAGGTGAGCTTAATAAACAAGTTACTAAAATATCGGAGGTACAAGAATCAATGACATTAAAAATAGCTGAAGTAGAAAAATCTGTCTTGACTGTTGAAGAATCGATGTCTACAAAAATATCTGTTATAGAAGAATCTGTTTCAAATAAAATATCTGCAGTAGAAAACTCAATGGCAAACATAAGAGAACAAATTAAAATTGAAGTTGAACAGTGCATGAAGATTCAACCAAAACAAATTTCTGAACAGACTGTACCAGTGATCAAGACAGAAAAATACACAGAAAATAAGTTAACAGAGAAAGTCACTTTGCCTGCAGTAGGGACAGTTCATGTCAAAGCTTCAACCTTTGACGGAAGCACTCACTGGGCAACGTACCTCCGCCAATTTGAAGCTGCTGCATGCGCAAATAATTGGACAGAAAAAGACAAGGCTGTTTCGCTTGTTCTTGCATTAAAAGGACCCGCGGCAGAACTACTACAGAAAGTGCCACCTGACAGCCAGAACACCTATGCCGAGTTGATAAAAGCTCTGGAATTACGGTATGGTGATAAACATTTGCGAGATGTGTACTGCACCCAGTTGAGAGCAAGGCGACAACATTCCGGGGAAAGTCTTCAAGAGTTTGAAGCAAGTATCGACAGACTAATTAGACTGGCCTATCCTGAAGCGCCAGAAGATTTTCGAACGCGTTTTGCGATGCAGACATTTACTGCCGGTGTCCGAGATAACGAACTACAGCAAGTGTTACGAATGGCAAGACACCAGAACAGTGCGGACGCCCTGGTACATGCTTTGCAATTTGAGGCCGCCAAATCAGCGTCTGGTTGGACAAGTTATAAAGTGCGCGAGCTAAAAGATCGCGACGGCACAGACGATGAGGAGGAAGAACAAGGAACAGAGACTCGACGGTCGGCGCCACAGAATAAAATAAGAAAGAATGGAAGACCGAAGTGTTATCGATGTGGGAAACCTGGACATCTACAACGAGATTGTCGGGTTAGAATTCAGCAGCAGGGAAACGAGCAATAGTCGGTGCAACGGGGCGTGTGCTGACTAACTGGAGGAACGAAGCCCCTAGAGAATACGCAATTTCTACGCTTCAGAAAAACACCGGGAGCTTGGTAGTTACCGGATTTGTTCAAGAAAGGCCAACCTCTTTTACAGTTGACAGAGGCGCAACAGTTTCTATTGTGCGCCCCGACGTGGTGAAAGATCTCAAGCCAACCTGGTGCTCTTGCAGCTTGCGAACAGCTACTGGACGGCCTGTAAAAGTGTATGGAAAAGTGGAGATACACCTACGCCTCGGTAGACTTGAGTTTAATCATCAAGTACTTGTTGCAGACATTGTGGATGAAGCAATTCTTGGTGTGGACGTTATGAACGCATACGGATTTATAGTCGACTTCAAAAACAATGTCTTGAGAATCGGAGGCGAAGAGGTAATGCTATCAACAATGACGACAGCAGAAAAATCGATGGACGTCATAAACCAAGTGGCCGTAACTGTTCCGCCAAACTCCGAAAAGATCATCATGGTTAGAACTGCGGTAGATACTAGGGGCAATCAGTGCTCTATATTCGAACCCCAGGTAGTCAGCACACCGGGCATACTAATTGCCAGAAGTTTAGTAAAACCTGACGAAACCGGAAATGTACCTATTAGAGTGGCGAATATTTTGGATCAAGCTATCACTTTACAAAGCAATACGCTCCTAGGCAAATTGACTCCTGTGGCCTGGGTAGCCGGAATAACGCAACGAAGACCCAGTTCTTCGGATACTTCTAAATTACCAGAGGAACTGCAAGAATTATTGAACAGATCTTCTAACGACCTCTCAAGTGGTGAGGTAAAAGAACTCGGACAGTTTTTACACGAATTCAAAGATTGTTTTGCAGTTCGGGGACAGTCACTGGGAAGAACCTCTCTTGTGCAACATCGCATCAATACTGGGGACACAACACCGATACGCCAACCTCCTCGAAGGCCTCCATTATCTAAACAAGAGGAGATGTCTCGGTTAGTACAGGACATGTTGACAGAGGGAGTAATTGAACCTTCGTCAAGTGCTTGGTCTTCCCCTGTAGTGCTGGTAGCGAAGAAGGATGGTGGATTGCGTTTCTGCGTAGACTACCGGAGGTTAAATGATGTTACAAAGAAAGACTGCTATCCATTACCTCGCGTTGACGATACACTCGACATGTTGTCCGGAGCACAGTGGTTTTCCACATTGGACCTGAAGAGTGGATATTGGCAAGTGGGTCTTCATCAAGAAGACAAGGAAAAGACCGCTTTCTCGACCCCAAGTGGCTTATTCCAATTTAACGTCATGCCATTTGGACTCTGTAATGCACCGGCAACATTTGAGAGATTGATGGACCTGATACTCCGAGGCCTGACGTGGAAAACTTGCCTTGTTTACTTAGACGATCTCATAGTGATTGGGAAGACTTTCGAAGATCATTTGGAAAACCTTAAGGAAGTTCTAACTAGAATTCACGGTGCACAACTGAAGCTGAGCCCGAGGAAGTGTTCTCTATTCCAGAAGGAAGTACAGTATTTGGGCCATCTGGTTTCGGCAGCGGGCATTAGCATGGATCCTAATAAAGTAGACACCGTAAGAGACTGGCCAGTTCCGAAGAATAAACACGAAGTTCGGAGTTTCCTGGGGTTATGCTCATATTACCGACGTTTTGTGAAAGGCTTCGCTACTATTGCTAAACCACTACATGAGCTAATGGAAAATAAACGAAACTTCCAATGGTCGAGAGAGTGTGAACAAGCATTTAGAACGTTGAAGATTGCATTATGTTCGCAGCCTATTCTCGCTTTTCCAGCTTCCGAAGGGAAGTACATCGTAGACACAGACGCAAGCAATACTGGTCTAGGAGCAGTTTTGTCTCAAGTGCAGAACGGTGAAGAACGAGTAATAGCGTATTACAGCAAGACGCTTTCTAAACCAGAGAGAAATTATTGTGTTACAAGAAGAGAGTTGTTGGCAATTGTCAGAGCTTTGGAGCACTTCCATAAATATCTCTATGGGAGAGAGTTTTCACTACGTACCGACCATGCTGCACTTGCATGGCTCTTGAGATTTAAAAATCCGGAAGGACAGTTGGCAAGGTGGCTCAAACGTCTGCAAGAATACAACTTCAAGGTACAACATCGGCGGGGGCGCCTGCACGGTAATGCAGATGGCTTATCACGAAGACCATGCCCGGAAGACTGCCGACATTGCCACAGAAAGGAAGAACAAAACTCAAGTGAACATGTTCGAGCCATCACTGTAGATTTCCTGGCTGATGGCTGGACAACACAAGACTGTCGACAAGAACAGATGACTGATGAAGACATTGGACCGATCTTGACAGCAAAAGAGGAAGGTCGCCGCCCGGATTGGCAAGATATCTGCCATGGTTCCGAAGTGCTGAAGGGCTACTGGGCACAATGGGAATCTCTCACCTTAGAAAACGGATTGCTGAAAAGGGCTTGGGAAAGTGCAGATGGACGAGACGTGGTCATGCAGTTGATAGTTCCCCGAAGTAAAGTTCAGTCTGTTTTGAAGGAGATGCATGATGGAACATCTGGAGGCCATCTTGGCGTTAACAAAACCCTTGACAAAATACGGAAGCGATTCTATTGGCTTCATCTTCGCCACGACGTAGAGGAATGTGTTCGGACGTGTGAAATATGTGCTGCAAGCAAGGGCCCACAAACCAGAAGCAGGGGAAAAATGAGACAGTATAACGTTGGACAACCTTTCAAGAGAATTGCCATAGACATTGCTGGACCATTCCCAGTTACTGACGATGGAAACCGGTACATCATGGTTGTAGGTGACTACTTTACTAAGTGGGTGGAAGCCTACGCAATTCCAAATCAGGAGGTTACCACTGTGGCAAAGCAGTTAGTTCACAACTTCTGTTGCCGTTATGGAGCCCCTATGGAAATCCATACGGATCAAGGGAGAAATTTCGAATCAGGAGTGTTTAAAGAATTATGCCGTCTACTTGGAATTCGAAAGACCAGGACAACGCCTCTGCATCCTCAGTCGGACGGGATGGTTGAGAGATTCAACAGGACACTTGAGCAGCATCTTTCGAAAGTTGTTGATGAGAACCAAACAGACTGGGACCAACGTATACCACTATTCCTTATGGTGTATAGATCATCAGTACATGACACAACCGGCATGACTCCAGCAAAATTGGTGTTTTGGCGGGAAATTCGTCTTCCTGGGGACTTGATGTTTTGATCACCTGAGACTCAGTCCCAAGAGCCAAAGAACTATTCCTCGCAATTAAAAAACCAACTGCGAGAAATGAATCGCTTGGTAAGAGGACGGCTCAAGATTGCCAGTGATAAAATGAAAACTCTGTATGACATTCGCAGCAATAGTGTGGGTTTCCAAGAAGGAGATCAGGTCTGGTAGTTCAATCCAAAGCGCCGTCGTGGTCGCTCACCTAAGCTTCAGTCTAACTGGGAAGGACCCTACACTGTAAAAAAAAGGATTAACGGTGTTGTTTATCGGATTCAACAGGAAGGACAGCGAAAGTTCAAGGTCGTCCACCTAGATCGCCTGGCTAAATACAAATTTAGAGACGCTTTGCCAGTTCGGGACGAACAGGCTTAAGGAGGGGGCAATGCTACGACAGCGTAGAACAATCTAGGCGTTTATCGAATGTCCCAGAAAGATCTCGACGTAAGCGTGTGGTGTACGTGCTACTAAACGCATGTTGCGAGAATTTTCTCGCACTTTGCCAGCCTTCGCTCGGGCGCTCGGACTGTGTCAAGGCCGCAGCAATTACGTAGTTCGCGAGAGATAAGACGCAGTTTGGAAGCTTCTGGTGTGTGTAGCGTAACTATAAATACATCGCGTCGCGGCCTTAGTTTTTCAGTTCAATGCGAGATTTTTGACTGTGCGGTTCGAGAGTATTAGTGCGATATATTTACAGCGCGGTTCGAGTTATTACGGTGTATGTTCAAGTAGTTATTAGTGAAGTGTGGCGTTTTATATTCGGACGGTATAATTGTAATACAGTTGAGTTTTAATATTAGTGGACATTTTATTGCGTATGAACAATTTCATTTGATTTGTTGTAGACACTGTGTTGTTAATTACGAACTGTTTTACTATAACAATTAAAGGTGTGATTAGTGACTTAATTGGTGTCTTGTACTTATTTTGTTTCCACTGTACCTACGACGATCGAGTAGACCGTCGTAACAATACATATGCCCTATGCCCATTTGAGATCTCAATTTCTTTATTCAATGGTAAATAGAGTACTCTAAAAGAACATAATTTTGAATTTTATATACCACTCTGGTTACTGATCTGGCTTACGAAAGTGTCTAATGTTCCGTAGTACCTTCCATCACTCCGCACATATTCGTCGCACCATCTTTTATCGAAACTGTTACTTTAATTATTTAATTACTCACTGTATAATCATGTTCCGATTTAAATTATACATTCGGTTTTAAAATCACATTTTGTTTGAGTTGCGGGCCCGCACTTTCGTTGCGGAACCCTTTTCCCAACCGGCCGGTTTAACAGTGTAATTTCAACTGGGGCGGATTGTACTGCGTTGAGTTCTTTGTTTCCATCACATGTTCGGCTCTGGAATGTTTCGTACATGTCTCACGCTGTTCACAGCGTCACACCCGTGCGCGCATATGCGTGAATACGCACCCTCGTTGATAGTCTGCATTCCTGTACCAAGCCGCACCAGTCTCGAAGCTATAGTTCGTTCACAAAATATACTCGGGTTATAAAAAAAACTTTAGATTACCATGTCCCAATTCTGTCCCGTTACAAACGTTAAAGGAGTTGTATAAAGAGCCTCCAAAATTGGCATTTATTATTATTATAACAGTTATTTATTATTAATTATTATTAACGATTATTAATTAGAGACCAAATTGTCCTTGGACAAGAATAACCCCTAATGAGCAGTCGTGGACGGTTGCCTTACAAACCTTTAATTTAGAAACAAGGCAATCGTTGGTTCGTGGGATGTGCCAATTGATGCACCTCTTTCAGTAACATTTACCCACGAATCGTAGGGGTCCCCCTCCCCGTTCTTGACACTAAGTAAATTTCTACTTCTACCAATTTGGTAGGGAAAGACCATCGTTGTCCCACCCCATGTATGGGGTTAGCTCCAACCATGGTCCACCCCTAAAGGACCAAAATCCACGACCAAGTCTGGTGAGACCGTGGTCGCCCGAAAATGGGGGAGAGTCTTCTGAAAACATTTTTTACGATTACATTAGTTATTCATATATTTTATGTCGACCAATACATTTTTAAATTTGTAGCGTTATGGGTACCCACTATCTCCCGTGTTACTTGATTCTGTAAGACATGCGTTGCTCATTTTAATTTCTATGATTTCATATGGGCCTTCATACAACAAAAAGAATTTTTTAATTTCTTTATCTTGGGCATTGGATAAATCATGCCTCCTTACCAACACCAACTGACCTAACTCATATTTGGTCCAATTACCTTTTGCATCATGGCGCCATTTTCTTCTTTCCCCTTTTAGTCAATAAATTCTCATTAGTGAGTTTAGGTTTTATGTTTACATCTATTGTCTGATTTTCTGGTGGATAATTGAAAAGTTGTTCTAAAATTCTAGGTAGGCGTGTCCCCTTGACTAATTCATATCGCGTAAACCCGGTTGACTCATGTGTAGTACAATTTAACCAATCTTCGATTTTATTCACATACGTCGGCCACTCACTGTGTTTAGTATGGCAATACGCCCGAAAAATTCTACCTAATTCATGCATTACCCTTTCTGCCTGGTTTGACTGGGGATGATATACCGCTGTGTGTTTAGGTATAATTCCTTCCCAACCCAGAGTTTGTCGCCAAGTCCCGCTGATGAATTGGGGCCCATGATCAGAGAGTATTACCTTAGGTTTCCTGGCTTTAATCATATAATCCTTTGTATCTTTCCACTTAGGACTCTACTCGTCGCCCTCTTAACACTATACAGCTTTACAAGTTTAGTAAAAGTATCTAATACTACAAAGATGTACATTACTCCTCCCCTACCCTTAGGTAGCAGGCCAAACAGATCCACCGCGACTAAATCAAAAGGTTTTTTGACTTTAATGAATTTCATTTCCCACTCCAACCGGTAATTGGCTACTTTTGATTTCTGGCATAAATCGCAACCCCGGAGTAGTTTTCTAACTCTCCGTTCCATATTGTTAAATAAACACGATCTTTCAGTACGTTAAACATTTTCTAGCCCCAAAATGCCCATACCTAATATGACAATCCCATATTATTTTGTTTACTAACCCTTCCGGTATAACTAACCTCCAATCACGCTCTCTCCCCTCGACTTTCTTAAGTAAACTCCCTTGATATATTTGAAAATATCGGCTATATACAGAATTATCTAGGTCGGATTCTAAACTTCCTATTATTTTACCCAGTTTTGTATCTGATCGCTGCATTGTTTGAATGTCTTTTAATTCCTCCCTAAAAGTCTTATCTTCCCTGCTAAGCCTAAATATTTCTATTTCATTTTGGTCCCTCCCTGTTTTGTTTTCTACAACATCTACCCTGGAAAGAGTGTCTGGTATTTTGTTTTATGTCCCTTTAATATACTCCCATGAGAAATTGTACTCTTGTAGGGTTAGTACCCACCTGGTTAGCTGGCTGTGTGTTAACCTGCATGTGTTTAGAAATGACAGCGCTTTGTGGTCCATCCTGATGACTGTCCTGTTCCCCAAGATGTATGTGCGGAACTTTCCCACAGCGAACACGATACTGAGCAACTCCTTGTCCGTCGTTGTGTAGTTCCTCTCAGCCGCCAAAAGGGATCTGCTGGCGAAAGCTATTGTCTGATGTTCCCAGTCGCCATCTTCCTGATATAACTCCACTCCTAGGGCAACGTTGCTGGCGTCGGTCTGTAAATAACAAGTTTTTAAGAAATCAGGGGGATTCATCATTATCATGTTAGAAAATTTTATTTTTATCTCCTCGAATGTGTTCCTTTCCTTCTCTCCCCATTTCCACTGTTTGTTCTTTTGTAAAACTGCACTTTGCCTTGATGTTATCTGCGCATAATTTTTTTGAAACTTTCTGTAGAAGTTGCACAGGCCTAGCAAACTCTGTAGCTGTTTAATATTTTTTGGTTCGGGGAAATGCACAATAGCCTCTACCTTATCAGGGTTAGCTAGAATTCCCTCCGGAGTAATGATAAACCTTAAAAAATGTATCTTTGTCTGTAAAAACTTTGACTTTCCCAATTAATTGTTAATCCCCCGTTCTGCAATTTATTCAATACGTAGTGTAGATGTTCCACATGTTCTGAAAATGTTCTAGAAGCAATTAATATATCATCGACGTACACTGTTAGAAAATCTAAGTCCTTAGGTTGTAATATCATATCTAAACACTTAATGAAACTCACTACGCTAGTGTTAAACCTGAATGGCAGTCTTTTAAATTGATAGTTCTTACCATTGAAGAAAAACGCAGTATACCTCTGACTCTCCACTGCTAACGGAACTTGCCAATATCCACCTGTCAGATTTAAAGACGTCATGTACTTGACTCCGCTGAATTTTTGTAATATTTCATGTATTGGTTCGGGTGACTCTCTGTCAGGTATTATGATTTGATTTATCTTCCTGGCATCTAAACACAATCTAACTCTCCAATCTTTCTTTATTACAACCACCAACGGATTCGAATAAGGCGACACCGATCTCTCAATAATGTCTCCCTCCATCATCCTGTCCAACTCCTCTTGCACCGCTCTTCTCTTCGAATATGGCACCGAATAACTCCTCTGCATGAAGGGTGTGTGTTCCCGTACTTCCAACTCACATTCATAGTTCCTGGCCCTTCCAGGTAACTCAGCAAACACCTTTAAAACGTTCCACTACTCCCCACAACTCCAGTCATTGGGGATTCCCTACAACGCCACTCTCACTACAAAATTTATATTCTCTGTCCGCCCATATTCTATCATCACTGTCATACATCTCTCTCTCTTCGTCCTCCACACTCTCTCTCTCTTGACATACATTAACTTTTACTTCAGTGTCCCCATTGTCTACCCGTTTCTGTATTATTTTTACTCCCGAAACTCTTACTTTATCTAACACTCGCTCAAAACTAACCCTGACTGGTTTACTTTCATTATTGAACTCTACTATCTCTTTATTGAAATCAATTACTGCTCTATTTCTCTTCAAAAATTCATTTCCCAAAATTACATCTAAGCTTAACCCCTTGACTACTAAAAATGTATTTTCAATCCATCTCCGTTAATGAATAAATTTAATTGAACTTGTTTTGTCACCCTTTTACTTCGTACCCCCGTTACCCCCACTACTGTCACACCCACAACTGGTAATGATGGTATTTTTGGATTTACTTCTTTTAACTCTCCCAGTACATTTTCTGAAATAACAGATATTTCGCTCCCTGTATCTATCAATGTTTTAAAACTCTTACCTTCCATTGTGACGGTTATCTCCATTAATCCGGTCTTTGGTTCCACGATCTCTGCATTGTCTTCTTCCAGCAACTCCCTTGTTATATCTGTATTATAATTTACCTTCCTCGTCGTTCTTATGTTAATTCTGTAAAATGTAGAAGTGTCAGAGTGTAACTTGTATATGTGTGTCTTACCAATTCGTCCTCTCTCGGTAACGTAACTTACGATGCTTGAGTCCGTTGCGAACGTACGAATAACCAGGTATCGTAGTCCTGACCTGAGGTTCACGAGGAGTGTATAATTCCCGGGTGGCGCCAAATTGTTTATTTAAGACAATAAAAAATGTATTGTTATTAGCGGTTCTGCTCAGGCGGTGTGGAGAATTCAATTTGTCCCGCCGCTTATCGATTTGTATGATCAAGCCAGCGGTTTACTGTATTCGCTGCTTGAGCGCTAGTCACCACTTCATAGACGTCCGCTATAATTTATTATATTAAGAATACACCTTCCTACTGAAAATAAAACACATTTGATATACACAGTATTGATTTATTAACGATTGGTTATTACTGTTTTCATTGACACAAGCTATATTTGATTTCTTATATAATTTTGCACCGGTTATTTATCTATGAGACAATTTCTCTCTGGGTTTAACAAATCGATTTTGAACGTAACAAACATACAGTATGGCGTTCTACCAAAGTAGTCAACAAATAATTTCGTTCAATCGTATGGATTCTTTTGATCACAATGAAAGGCTTAGATGCAATTACAATAATAATATCGGTATGGAGAACCATACATGACTTCCATATTCTAAGATTTATTTTTAAAATCATTTTCGAAATGAAATATTACCATAGAAACTACTTCTTTCTACTTACTGCTTCAGCCTTAACCACAGTACTGTGGTCACTAACATATACCACCTCACGTTATCGCACTCGATTTTCACTGATGATGGAAGTCAATGGCATTGCCGAAACGTCTGGTTTTGTAGAAAACATTGGACTACGGCCAAATATCCCGGGAAGGAATTTTAACAAAAACTACTTCTTTGTTGCCGATAACGTTGTACACATATATATAAAAAATATGCATAAAATTATTGGCTTGTATAAGTTAATGATTGATCTCCATTAAGTAGTGCTCAAGTTTCCAAAGTTTTAATATTATGATGTCCGTAATTAAAACATCAGAGCAGGTTTAGTGTGTATGAGGGCTCACCGTGGACAAAAATTTTCAACATTTCCTATTGAACGTTGCTTAGAATAAATCTGCGAATCTACAGTGTACGTTTCACAGAACAAACACGCGGAAAAGAAGGAGAGCTCCGAAGTCACTCATGGACCCTCAGCATCTTGCAGAGGGTTCATTCCCTAAAGACGAAAAGTCTGTCTATGAATCGTTCCTCTGTAAACACGTGCAGTTACACTGCCCAGCGATCCACAGGAAGCAAATCGCTATCCACGCTGGACACTTTTTCGGCTTGCATGCGTTATGTTGGTATGGGTTCGGCACTTTCCATTTAAAAACCGTGCAAATGTAAGAAAATAAACATGAATGAGGCCAGAAATAACGCGAATTGTGTGTGTGTGTGTGTGTGTGTATCTTCCCTGCCTTTTTATTGCGGTAGTGATAATAATAAAATGGAAACGTAAACAGTACATAACTGAGATATGCTTGCCTGCCACGCACGGTATATTTTCTCTTATACATGACTAGCAGAATACCCGTGCTTTGCTACGGTGTTTCACGTCGTACGTAATGAAAATGTTAGTTTAATTAATAAAGTTTAATTAGAGTAGGCTTCTTAAAAATAAATAGCTGTTGCCCACAACTTCGTTCTCGTGGTCTTCAATTTAATGCAATAATATATTTAGAACAGAATCTATTCTATTGGGTTGCCATAGTAACCAGATCTAATAGTTTTTTAAGACCGAAAAGGACCCCCCAGAGGATCGTATCGAAAAAAACACCTGTCCTATGTTGGTTCTCCCGTTGCGTAAAATATTTGTGCCAAGTTTGGTTGAAATCGGTCCAATGGTTTAGGTGGAGACGTGGAAGACCCCAAAGCACCCCCCAAAGGATCGTATAGAAAAAAACACTTGTCCTATGTTGGTTCTCCCTTTGCGTAAAATATTTGTGCCAAGTTTGGTTGAAATCGGTCCAGTGGTTTATGAGGCGATGTGGAAGACCCCAAAGAACCCCCAAAAGGACCCCATCGAAAAAACACCTATCCTATGTTGGTTCTCCCGTTGCGTAAAATATTTGTGCCAAGTTTGGTTGAAATCGGTACAGTGGTTTAGGAGGAGATGTGGAAGAAACCTTCGCGGACGTGCGCACAACAACTCACCGAAGTTTCATCGCAATCAGATGAATGGTATAGGAACGCATACGGGACAAACAAAGAAACATTCATTTTTATATATAAGATGTAAACTATACCACTTACTTGACATAAACCGTGATAGCTAAGCTAATGTACAACATATATGTATTAATTATACACATAAATGTTCCTTGATAGACACTCTATCTATTGGCGAAAACTTGAATAAAATCCGTTCAGTACTTCCTGAGATTAGCGATTTCAAACACAGAGAGAAAACGGACCGACTTTACTTTATACTACGTACAGATTTACATTAAAATGAAAAAATTATAATTTTATTGCCTGGCAACAAAATTATTTTATTTTTAACAATTACCATTGTTTGAAAAAGTTTAAATGAATTTTCAAGTACTTTACTCTTGTTAAAACGTAAAAGGTTGCAGGTAAACTACCCCTTCCCCTTAACCGATCTTCACCAAAATCAAAAGGCCTTGAGTCCTCTACAATTCAGTGACGTATGCAAAAAATTATTTGATTCTGTTTGAATTTGCGGCAGTTATCGTTTGCCATAGAAAATACGCTTGATAAAAAACGTTGCAGGTAAACTACCCCTTCCCTTCAACCGATCTTCACCAAAAACAATAGGTCTTGAGTACTCTACAAATCACGGCTGTATGCAAAAAATTATTTGATTCTGTTTGAATTTGCGGCAGTTATCGTTTGCCATAGAAAATACGCTTGATAAAAAACGTTGCAGGTAAACTACCCCTTCCCTTCAACCGGTCTTCACCAAAAACAATAGGTCTTGAGTACTCTACAAATCACGGCTGTATGCAAAAAATTCATTGATTCTGTTTGAATTTGCGGCTGTTATCGTTTGCCATAGAAAATACCCTTGATAAAAAAACGCTGCAGGTAAACTACCCCTTTCCCTTAACCGACCTTCACCAAAAACAATAGGTCTTGAGAACTCTGCAATTTAGGGCTGTATGCAAATAATCTTTTGATTCTGTTTGAATTTGCGGCTGTTATCGTTTGCCATAGGAAATACCCTTGTTAAAACATAAAACGTTACAGGTAAACTACCCCTTTCCCTTAACCGATCTTCACCAAAAACAATAGGTCTTGAGAACTCTACAATTCAGGGCTGTATGCGAAACATTATTTGATTCTGTTTGAATTTGCGGCTGTTATCGTTTGCCAAAAAAAAAAAATTTCCCTTGATAAAAAAAACCGTTGCAGGTAAACTACCCCTTTCCCTCAACCGATCTTCACCAAAAACAATAGGTCGTGAGTACTCTACAAATCAGGGTGTATGCAAAAAATTATTTGATTCTGTTTGAATTTGCGGCAGTTATCGTTTGCCATAGAAAAAAAAATCTACACACAGACACTTTTCGGAAAACGACTTTTTTTCATGTTTTGAGTGTAGTACAATCAGAGTCTGCAATAATCTCGAACACGATTTTTTTTGCCATCGCCATACTTCCATTCCTTAAGGAATATGGAAGTAAAAAATACACAACCTTACAATGTTTCTACTTAAATCTTATAACATGTAGTTATAAATGGTTTGTTGGAGTGTATTAAAATTGTTTTAAAGGTTCGTAAACTAATACTAGGTTAAAATTATAATTTGACAATTTTCAGTGTCTTAATATTTTTACTTAATCTTTGAAAGAGAATAAAATTGGTTCAGTGATATTTCAGAATATAGTGAGAAATATTCAAAGTGCGTTATTTCGGAAGTTTAGATAATTTATAGGATACTTAATAGCTTTGTAGCATGTGATTAATCTGTTGGTCTGGAACAAAGGACTGTAGCCGCAATAGAATTCAGTTTTCAATTATTCGGGCTTCTGGCATCTTTTTCAAAGTACTTGGATTAATTTAGTCACTTTGTCTTGAATTAAAAAGTCTTCTCCATCAGTTAATTGAGTTCAGTGATAGTCAGCCTCCTTCTCATTCAATTTTGACAATCTGTTTAACTTTTAAAACATTTTAAATAAGAAAATTGGTTGTTCAAAACTTTATGGCTTCTGTTTTTCATGAGCGTCACTTTTTGAGTAAAGATATTCAATGGTAATTTTCGCTACCAGTCCCGTTTCTATGGTTACCAAAGAATTCTGATTGGACTTGCTTGATATAAATCCATTGTTATCAAAACTTGAATTCTTTTCAAATCTTCATATATCTTCTGACTTTCTTCCTTCCATTATCTTCGTTCTCAAGTATTAATTATTAGCACTGTCATTTGTATTTTCTTACATAGATTATTTTGGTATCCCACAATATTGGGTTATTTCATGTTTTCTAAGTTTACAATTAATTTAATATTTACTAATTACATTTCTCTGTTTATATAACTCCTTATTTTAATATTTTGTTTTTAATAAAATTTACCATTTATCCTTGGTTAATTAGTCACCTTGGATTTGTTAATTACTTGGCTATTTTCATACAATTAGTATTTGTTGTGTGAATAAACAAACTACTTTCAATAATATTATTACATATATTTAGTAAGATATATATGACCAATACCATAATTCGGTATTGCTGGTACTCACCAAAATTCATTATTTGCCGGGCTCATCTTCTGCTTTTATACACTGCTTTATACCTAAGGGTTTCAGGGTTTCGGGTACAGGAAGATTTCGAAACACAGTGGACGACACAATTGATAATACAATATTCTTGAGGTTAACCATTAAATTTAATTTCACTATACGTTCTTACATACAAACCATGTGTTTACTATAATGACGTCAGGTGGCCTGACTTAAACAAAATGGCGGTTGCCCTTATTATATCTCGTGGTATTCTTTAATTGCTTTATTGTTGGATTAATATCAGTTTAACATTACTGCTGCAGCTTCAAATTTATGAATGAATAGAGTTTAAATTTATTACACAAACCAATGCCCTCGGCATGTTTTTTATGGCCATACATCCACTCTCTCATTTGCACACTCAGTTTTCGACACATACATTTTTAAATTAACAATTGAATATTAATGAGCTCATAAATAGAAAAATAATGAAAGGAACTTCTCTGGTTTAATTGGTGCTGATGTCCATCCGTTGATGGTGCTTACTGCCCATGGTGATGGCCGGTGTTCGCCTTTTTTAGTCTGCCGCTTAATTAGGTTGATATTGCACTGAATTTACATTTGAAGTAACTGTAAGTGAACAAGTTATATGAGCCTTTATTGCTCCACTATAATGGCCAACATTTTGCCAGTTGTATTTAAATTATTATAAAATTTTGTGCACCCAGCGATACATCGCTGTGGCTGCTATGAAGGATGGCGTTGAAATGAGAGCGAGGCAAATGTAAAATTACGCTTGTGTGTGTGTAGTTCTTACGTCATTCTGCTTTGTCTTACTGGACAACGCCTCGTTACACACATTGTACTCAGTGCGTCATTGTTCTTAGCGATGACGGAGCCGTGTTATAGCCCAATCATAATGCATATTGTTGTACTTCGTCATAAACACCGCCATGGTATATTTTGATGTTTTCACGTCCACCGGAGACCTTGGTGTTTTACTCTGGCCGAAATTACGTTGTTCCTTTTTCCAGAGGGACAATGTACCTAACCATTCTGTATGTTTAAAAAAAATACATAATATAACATTGAAAATCCCCATAATTCCCATAATTCTGGTACTGAGTCAGTCTGTACTGTTACAAACCCCCTCAAGGAAAATTTTTGTGTCGAAACACAAAAAATTTCCTTGACTCACTCACACTTTCCTAAAAGGATCAGTCTAGATATGTCACCACAACCCCCTGTAATGTTACCAAAAATTTTATCATCACTTACCCTTGGTCCCATGATGTTGGTCGCACCCTCTGACCTTACTGGACTTCTCCTGAGAGATCCCTACACCATAAGGCCATGAGGCACTCTACACTCCTGTTCTGACGCTCCAGCCAGCCCAGGACTGCGGTCACAACACCACAAAACTCTGAAACATCCAATACAAAAATTCAAAATAGTGGTATAATACACTTACATATCTACAACTGATATGTTCCCCTTTAGACGCATTGGTTTGTGTTTGGGGCATTGGTTTGGTCTTAAAATCAACAGGTTCAACCTCACAACTACAAGACTTAGAATACCTTGATTTTTTACCACCACCTAAATCAATTTCTTATTTGTAAGAAAATAACAACATATCTATAACTACACACATAACACAATATATCAATAATTCTTTAATATACCCCCAAAATACCTTCACCTAATTAATTCTACAAATTCAGATTACAATTATCATGGCAGACATTTTTTCTTTAAACTTTGTTGCTCAACTTATAATCAGTTATTTATTTTGTAAATGGCAGCTTACTAGAATATTTTATTTAACTTCATTTTTAACTTTAAACTTCTCACTTTAAAATATACTATTTCTTAACACTTATTATCGTCCTTACCCCTGTAACGACCTCCTAGCCACACACTCTATTTCCCCCCAACATAATAAAACATCATAAAACATTGTACATTACATATTAACATTGTTACATTTACCTTACATTAAACAATTTAAATTTAAATGATTTGTACCAAACTTTATAACATCAATTCTCAATTAACTTTTAATTATTTGACCTTCATTAGATTCTATACAACAATTTCAAATTTATCCTTACCTTTCTGTTACAATTACCTTCCTACCATGAATTCTCCTTTTCCACTCCTTTTATCCTTACTCGTTTGGGTGACTCTCTATTATTCATTTTTCTCTGTCTTATTTTGGCATCTGTCAACCTAACCTTACTACCCCTTTTTTATACTAACCGCTTCTAACCATTAATATATTTCGACACCAATATCTCTATAATAAACCCCCTTCACAAATCCCATTTAAAACCTCTGGCACCGCGCCTTTTTTTGTACTAGTATGTGTGTATTCCCTCACTATGCTCATTCCCTTATCGGTTTCTGACCCTTTCATATAACCCTTTCCGGCACACAACGATCCCTTCCTGTCTCAACATCTCTCATTGGACTCCTACACCAATACCCTTATTACAAAATATCACCATCAACAACTATAAAATTACCACTCACATCACTCAACTCTACATATAATTACTAACCACTGTGTCCCTAAAATATCTAACACCTCTTTATATTTTATCAGCATCTCAACACTTTATTTTCCCTAACTCCCAATAACTCTAACTAACTAACTCCCATGCCCTTATTTATCACTATTACCCAAACTCTTTACAACATTTCAACTTAATACAACATTACAAAATTTATCACTTATCTGCTAACAATAATACCTCTCAATACCCAAATCTATTACCTGCTTAATCATTTACTAACCCTTATAACCTGAATCTCATAATATCATTTAAACTTTCTTTTGTTATTTACAATCGTACAATACATGCTTACCTAAAAAATACATAAAATACACAACAGTAAAATACACAAATACATAGACATCAATACACAAAATATACAATTCACATAATCATGAAATCATTCACCATAATCAGTCCTAATCAGTCCATTTTTAAAAACACTGTCCACACAATTAAATGTTCATAACACAATAAACAATACACAACTACCCCATATCGTCGAACAATAGTCTTATCTTATATCTATATACATTGCTTATTATTGAATCTCTTATATAAACATCATAAATGCATATACCATTCAAATTTTCATTATTTTCCACAAACTCATTTAATCTGTCATGATTGGTCATTGTCCTGTCACCTCCAGTATAATTCGTCACCACTAGGTATGTTATAAAGTCATTATTTCCATTATCATCTTCTCCTACTACTATATCAGCTTCCTTACAAGGTAAGTATTTCATATAGTTTGTTTTCTTCCATCCTACTCTCTCTATCAACTCTTTATAATTTTTCTTTACTTTATATATCTCAATTTCTCTCTTTCTCTCTCTCTCAAAACATTTCTCACCATCATACCAAGCTACACACTCTTTCTCCATATATGCAGGGGACTCTACTACTTTATCACTGCACCACCTGTGAAGTGCACAAAAAAAAAACAGGGACCACTTTATTTGTAGACCTTTTGTCTTCCAAATACGCATTGAAGGCACTCTCGTCCTTCCTAAACACACGTGAAGTCTTTACTTCACCCCCTACTACAACATTAAGGGAAAATCTTACCCCCTGCAACCCCTTTATCTGTAAATTCTCTCTATATTTTCTCTCTAATTCCTCAACACTTTTAATCACTTCATTATCAAATTCTACTCCCATTATACTTTTATCACTACTCTCAATACTCACACAATTATTTTCTAACACCAAACTTTCACTTCTATTATCATAATTCTCACCACTTACCTTGTTTTTGTCTATCTCTAACTTGTCTACTTTGTCAATACTACAATTTTGTCTCTGTATTTTCTTTTTAAATTTTTCTAATTTCTCTTCTACTTGATTTAATTTGACATTCTGTAAAGTATTTTGCTTTTTTAACTCACTTTCAAAACTATCTAGTTTTACGTTAAGTGTACTGTTCATCTGATTTATTTTGTCTTCGAACTTATTGTTTTGTTGTTCGAATTTGTCATTGATTAATGTAAATAAATTTTCTAATGAAATTTTATTTTCGACTATTTTGGGCGTTGAGCTAATGTGTCTTTCCAATAAAATGGATTCTGTCTCTGAATTTTCTATTTCTATGCTATTGTTATTTTCTGCCATTTTGTATTTTAGTATTTTAAATAGTTATTTATCTCTATTTGTATTTAACTACGCAATATGCTCAACTCGTATTTAACTATTTACCTTTAACAACATAACCTCTCATTCATTATATATCGTCTTCTGTGTTTCTCCATCTATCTGTTTTATATAAATTAATTTTATATAGAGTCCACTGTGAGGGCGACCAATTGTGATATTAAGAACTAATAAGTCCCTGTGAGGGCGGCAATTGTAAATACACAAACTACTCTCAATAATATTATTACATATATTTAGTAAGATATATATGACCAATACCATAATTCGGTATTGCTGGTACTCACCAAAATTCATTATTTGCCGGGCTCATCTTCTGCTTTTATACACTGCTTTATACCTAAGGGTTCCAGGGTTTCGGGTACAGGAAGATTTCGAAACACAGTGGACGACACAATTGATAATACAATATTCTTGAGGTTAACCATTAAATTTAATTTCACTATACGTTCTTACATACAAACCATGTGTTTACTATAATGACGTCAGGTAGCCTGACTTAAACAAAATGGCGGTTGCCCTTATTATATCTCGTGGTATTCTTTAATTGCTTTATTGTTGGATTACTATCAGTTTAACATTACTGCTGCAGCTTCAAATTTATGAATGAATAGAGTTTAAATTTATTACACAAACCAATGCCCTCGGCATGTTTTTTATGGCCATACATCCACTCTCTCATTTGCACACTCAGTTTTCGACACATACATTTTTAAATTAACAGTTGAATATTAATGAGCTCATAAATAGAAAAATAATGAAAGGAACTTCTCTGGTTTAATTGGTGCTGATGTCCATCCGTTGATGGTGCTTACTGCCCATGGTGATGGCCGGTGTTCGCCTTTTTTAGTCTGCCGCTTAATTAGGTTGATATTGCACTGAATTTATATTTGAAGTAACTGTAAGTGAACAAGTTATATGAGCCTTTATTGCTCCACTATAATGGCCAACATTTTGCCAGTTGTATTTAAATTATTATAAAATTTTGTGCACCCAGCGATACATCGCTGTGGCTGCTATGAAGGATGGCGTTGAAATGAGAGCGAGGCAAATGTAAAATTACACTTGTGTGTGTGTAGTTCTTACGTCATTCTGCTTTGTCTTACTGGACAACGCCTCGTTACACACATTGTACTCAGTGCGTCATTGTTCTTAGCGATGACGGAGCCGTGTTATAGCCCAATCATAATGCATATTGTTGTACTTCGTCATAAACACCGCCATGGTATATTTTGATGTTTTCACGTCCACCGGAGACCTTGGTGTTTTACTCTGGCCGAAATTACGTTGTTCCTTTTTCCAGAGGGACAATGTACCTAACCATTCTGTATGTTTAAAAAAAATACATAATATAACATTGAAAATCCCCATAATTCCCATAATTCTGGTACTGAGCCAGTCTGTACTGTTACAGTTGGTGTTTGACCGTTAGGTCTGTCTCAAGTCTAAGTAGCCATTACTGATTTTTGATCATCTCATACACATTACATCTCATTTTGTCCTAGAGCTTTATTTTGTTCTTATAATTGTTTTTTATCTATGGATGTGTTTTGGTTCAGTCTTTGTGTGGTTTTTGTGTGTTACTACTGTTTTATTCATTATTTATTGCTAATTATTTACTAACTGGTTTTCTCTTTTCTATCTCAGACATTGCTTTCTTTTCTTATTTATTTACTCTGCCAATGTCCACAATATGGCTATTAATTACTATTTTTTCATCATATAACATATAACATTTAGGTCTATGTTTGGGATAATTACCCAATCCATATCCTATTCATAAGTTTGTTTAGACAATTATTTAACACTTATTATCTAATATTGGTGTACAATTCATTACCTTTGATTTATTGTTCGGGTGATAAACAACCTCACCTCTATTGAACTTGTTTCATTAATCTTCCCTTATAACATGGGTGTTTACTTATGGTTTTAAACTACTTATTTTATAAAAACTCTGCTTTCTTTTCCATGTCAACACTATCTTATTACTTTGTCATGTGATTCTCACCTTTAAATTCTACAATACACTTTTAAGCTCTACAATAATATTCTTTTATAATCACTACAGTTAATATCACTCTTCAGTGTTCATTATTACTGAATCAATGGTTTATTTTAAATATTATTCTTAACAACTTTCTTAAATGATATTGTTCACTATCAAACCTTAAGTGTTTGTTACTTTTACTAAGTGTTTATCTTAGCCTTCCCTATTTTCCCTATTACTATCATTGACAATATTTTTATTTATTTTTTATCACTTGCACTTTTAAATTATTTTGTGTTTATTATAATTTACTTAGTGTTTCTTTTTCTATCATTTCACTTTAGGGTAATTTCACTTTCACTATGTTAACTTCCGTTTACTTCTCACTATTTCAATATCTTTCTCTTTCTCTACACATATTATATATACTTCTTAATATCATGTCTTTCTCTATTAACAACTTACATGTACTTCTAATTCTTTGGCTAGTGTATTTTTAGCTATCATTTTTTATTAATGACTAATTACAATTGTCACTCAGTCAATATTAACATTTATTATTTATATTGGTTCTTTACCGGTTTTCTTTTCTTTATTATATTTGATTACATTATTTCTCCCTTCTCTATTCTCTATGCCTTGTCTGTGTTTTCTTGACGTGTTTCATTTTATTTTCTTCATCGTTGGTTTGTTCCCTCTTTGTTCTCGTTTTTCTTCTCTTTCACTTCTCATCCTGTTTACTTTCACATTGGTTCGTTATCTGGCCAATCTCTGGTGTTGGGTCAAAGTCGTTTGTCTGTCAGTCTAGTCTGTGAGTTTCTTTAATAATCACCTTTAGTTTATAATTCTTCCTCCTTCTTTCATAATTACATTTTATATTTTTATTCTCTTCATTATTTATTTATTAAAATATATTATTTTTTAGCATTTTTTACATACTTATAGTCATCAAAATTGATCTGAATTTGGCGATGTTATAGTATGGATCACATTACTCTGGTATTCATTTGATTCCTGGACCCTGTTGTTCTCTGTGGACAATGATGGGGTCCTTGGTTCCATTGTCTGCCTCAGTTTTCCGTTCGGATGGCGGTATTGCCCTGCGAGTGTCCAGTGTGGCCTCTGGCCTGATCTCTGCTGCTTCCCAGTGCTCCACCGCTATTCTCTACTCCTCTCTGACGTTGACTGTGCTGATTCATTCCAACTTCTCTCCGTTGTTCATTTCGTGTCTTACTGCACCTGTAACATACCGTTCTTCCCGCAAAATTCTCAAACCACATGACGAGCACCTCCAACCTTCGTCTCTATTGTTATTATTTATTCTCGTCCCTCCGTATCCGGTCCTTAACCCCCTCGCTTGATTATTATTTCCATTAGGATGTATTATCAACTGGTTTTGACGTCTACCTACCTCCCTGTCCCTTATGTTTTGAAAAATACCGAGAATTTTTTCTAACTCGTTTGTCATTTATTTACCTGGTCATGAGTGTAATTTGTACCTCTCAGGGCAGGTGTTTACTGATATGTCTTACAAATGATTTAAATGGTAGCGGAGGCTCTCAGTATTTAGCTTCATTGTACAATCTCATAACGTAGATAGTGACATTATTATTATTATGAATTCCAAAATTACCCGGCCCCATAATTCGACTTATTAAAATTTCTTGATCTTCTTCCGCCCAGTATTTTCCCCTAAATGCCTGTTCAAAATCATCGTAACACTCCCACTCGACTCTGTGGGCCTCCGCCCATATTGCAGAACTTCCCTTAAAACATTTTACTATCCGCAACAACTGCACCTCCCAACTATTGTTATTAAATCTACTAAATTCCCCGGTGCGATTTAAAAATTGCATCGGATGCACTGCTCTACTCTCGCAGCTAAATGATTCGAGTTCTATTTCATTGTTTATATCCCTTGTAATTAATATTCTTTCTGTAATCCTGGTTAGTTTTTTATTTATTGCCCCACTTAATTCGTCTTTCACACTATATTTTTTTTCGTTCAATTAAAGCGAATTGTCATTGTTTTCACATTTAGATTGAATACTATTTTGGTTTATTGTCTTTACAGTATCTTGTAAAAGCTGTATTTCTGTCTTATAACTCGTCTTTATTTCGCTAATCTTACTATCAGTATCCGTTTCACTTTTTTGAATAATTTTATTAATTTCTTCAATTTGACTTATTGTGTTAGATTTACATTCATTTATTTGAGATTCAAAATTTTCAGTCACATCATGTATTTGTTTATCAAGTCTTCCTGTCATACTACTATCTATTTCATTAATTGTATTATCCATATTCTTTACTGGACTATTTAATTTTGTACTAAAATCAAAATTTACTTTCAAAATTTTCGTTACTACTATCAAAACATTTGTTAATTTCATTGACATTGTTTTTTAAATCATTATTTTGTTCTTTCACTTCATCAGATTTATTACTTAACATTATGTTTTGCTTTTCTAGAAGTAATTGCATCATATTCATTATATCATTACTATCAGATTGTTTATTTTTATTAATTGAAATTGGGGTTAATTGAATTCCAGAGTCATCTATAACATCTGACTCGTTTAATTTACTGTCTTGAACTACAGTTGGAGTCGAATGAACCTCCAGCGTGCTCATAACAGCTGACTCGGTTATTGACTGAATTTCTGACTCATTCATGACCATTGTGTCAGTTACATTTACCTCAATTTCATTATTTTCTTCCTTCTTTTACAAATTTACTTATTTTCAATTAAATGATTCTCTAGTATACAATAAAAAATCTTACAGTTAACTCTATATTATTTTACTAACCAATCAAACGCATAACCTCTCATCACGTACTTCTACGTACTTATTCGTAAAATGCACTCACCCCAAGTAACCTCATTTTACATCCACAAGTAGGTACAGTCTGTACAAAATAAATTTATACAGACCACCCCTGTTCGCTCCGCCATTGTAACTATTCTTTAATAATTAATTTTTTAAAACATAAAAAACAACTTCCAATATTTAATTTTAGCTCTTACCTTCACACATTAGTCCAGGATTCTATATACGAACTCTTGACCTGTAAAAGTGGTTACTGGGTTTTGCTGCGTAATAATTATTAACACATTTTTCTGAAAAACCAAGCTTATTTTATTTTGTTTTCAAATTTTAACTTCTTTATGTTGTTTTAACTTTCAGTTTTGATTACTTTACCAACGATTGGGCAACGTGATGTTGTGTCACTCTAAACCTTTAAACTTATAATTTTTATAGACTTTTAAAAACTTACAATAGTTATAAACACAATCTTACATAACTAGTTTTTTAGATATCTTCTTTTTATAGACAAACCAGTGCTTTCATGACACACACGCTCTCATACCTCTACTGATTTACATTCTAATAACCCCTTTTTTTATAGAGCTGTCTGAACGAGTTTTATCTTATTGATCACCTATTTAAAATGGTAAATGCTGTGAAAGTTAATTAATTTATTATTTTATGTACTCATCCCTGTTGTAGTCATATCCACGTGGTTTCACCACTACTGTTGATTCACTTTTTTGTTTAACACTCCGAAAATAAGTTTTGAACGGTTAAATTTGTAAGACTATTGTTACTGGTTCACTCTGACATTCTTTCCGGTTGTTTTTACATTGAATTAACTAACATTGTTTGTTGGCTGACTTCAATTTTGCTCGAGCACTTTTTATACGGTCTGAAGAATTTTAGTCGACTGCCCAGCGTCCAAAATGGCTATCGACGCGCTGCTTTTTCCATCTCGTGGTCTGGTAGAACACCTTGCTCGTTTTGCGTTCGCTGATTGGCTGGTGAACGTCTCGCGCCTTTCTCGACATCTCGTGACAGGCAGTAAGGGGACCATGTGCGTGACTTTTACGTCGCAAAAGGCGGCACACGCGCGCTCTTACACATTCCAATGTTATAATTGCTTTTGTACATTGCACCGAACTGACTACCGGGTGTTCACAAAAGTCACACATTTGGTGATCTAAAAGTGTTGCCTAGCCTGGTTGGCCACAGAAAATTATGGAATTACAAAACCCCTTAGTTTGCCCCGTTACACGTTCAAAACTAACCCTAACTGGTTTAATTTCATTATCTAACTCTAATACCTGCTTATGGAAATCAATTACTGCTTTATGCCTTATTAAAAAAGCATTACCCAAAATAACCTCCAAATTCAACCCTCGTACTACTAAAAATGTATTTTCATATTCGCCCCCGTTTATTACCATATTTAATTGGACTTGTTTGGTTACACGTTTACTCCTAACCCCTGTAATCCCTACTATAGTAACCCCGGGAACTGGTAAGACGGAATATTTTTGTTTACTTCTTTCAATTCATCTAATATGTGCTCAGAAATAACTGATACTTCGCTACCCGTATCTATTAAGGTTTTCACTTCCTTACCTTCTATGGTAATCATTACTTAAGTCAATCCTGTCTCTGGTTTCGCTACATCAGTGTTGTCCTCTTCCATTAATTCTTTGGATATATCAGTTCGGATGAGATGACTCTGATACCTATTATCATCCTGGACCACGCTGTTATCTATTGACAATGGCTGGGTCCCTTCCTCCATTGTCTTCTCTAGTTTTCTGGTTGAGCGGCTGCACCACCCTGTGCGTACCCACTTCCACTCCTGGTGACATTTCCACTACTTTTAGGCACTCCGCTGCGACCATGTTCTCTTCTCTGATTTGGATTGCTCTGTTGTGAAGTTGTTTCGTTCCGCTGACTGTTCTTCGCCTTTCTACATCTATAACAGAAGATTCTTGTAGCGTAATTCTCAAACTGACTTCCCGGACACTTCCACCTCTTGTTTCGATTATCAGTATCTCCCTTCGCACCTCTATATACGGCTGGTGACCCCCTCATGGAGTATTATTCCCGTTATTGTGGGTCCCCGGTGGATTCGGACGCCTACCCATCTCCCGGTCTCTTATATTTTGGAAGATGTCCAAAATTTTCTCTAGTTCATTTATCTCCGCCACTCCCCATGTCATCAGAGTAATCAGTACCTCACGGGGTAGATGCTTACTAACGTTCCTTACGAACGACCTAAATGATAACGGCGGTTCAAAGTATTTAGCTTCATTAAAGATTCGCATAACATAGATGGTTACATTGTTACCATGCGTCCAAAAATTACCCGGTCCCATGATTTTACTTCTCAACACCTCCTGGTCCTCTTCCGACAAATATTGGCTGGGAAAGGTCTTTCAAACTTCTTGTAACTCTCCCATTCGGTTCTGTGAACCTCCGTCCATATCGCGGAACTCCCCTTAAAACATTTAATGATTTTTAGCAGCTGCACTTCCCAGCTGTTATTATTAAATCTGTTAAACTCTCGTACCCGATTTAAGAATTGCATAGAGTGTACCCCCCGATTGTCGCAACTAAATGATTCTAATTCCACTTCATTGTTTACATCCCGAATAAACATCACCCGTTCCGTAATATTGTTTACTTTCTGGCTTATCGCCACGTGTAACTGGTCTTTAACCTCAATAATACTTTGCTCCATTGAAATAAATTTGTTACTATTAATACATTCGAACTGAATGCTATGTTTGTTCATAACATCCACGTTCTCTTGTATTGACTGTATCTCTAGTTTACACTAATTCTCTACTTCATTAATTTTGTGGTTAGTATTAGTTTCATTAATCTTAATACTCTCATTAACTTCTGCAATCTGAACTAGTGTTTTGTTTACATTCGCTTATTTTACTTTCCATACTTTCTTTAAATTCGTTAACTTATTCTTTAAATTGTTCATTTACTGACTGTATTACTTGTTCTTTAATTGTATGGAAACGTTCATCAATTTTGTTTAAACGTTGTTTCATATCGTTAAAATTACTCTCACTTTTAATGTTTTGTGCATTGATATCACTACTTACTTCATTTAACTTACTATCATTTACATAAAAACGATTATTTATGGCATTCAGTTTTACATTTTGTTCATCGAAACTACTTTCTAAATTAACATTCATATTATGCGTAATATCATCAGACATTGTTCTCATAAACTCATCATATTGGTCATTGACCATTCTTTTTCTTTTATTTTGGTTGTCACGGGAGTAGATTCTGCTTCTGCTTTACTCATTATAATTGACTCGGTTAGACTGTTCTCTTGATTTAATACAGTATTTGACTGACTTTCTGGTTCAGTAATGACGGTTGAGCAGACAAGCTGACTTCCTCTTCATTATTCTCCATATTTTACTTCTTTTTAGTTAAAATACTTATTACAGTTTAATACTGAGATGACTGAGTGTTTATATTTACTAAACAAAATTTTTTCCAGGCCATGTGATATTTTGGACGTCTTAACCTAAAATTTCAACATTTGTCGCTGCTCCCCAGCCTACTTCCGGTCGTCAAATTTTAGGCCTATTTTACGTAAAATTTACATAAAAATCCTGGTAGTGTAGCCAATTGTAAAGGTATTAAATTTTTCAAATCTACCCGCCCAAAATATCACCTACCTTATCGATTTAATTCTCACACCTACCTTACATCTCATCAATACATCATAGGGCCACCAGCATATTTAAGGTTATATATGCAACCATTTCACTCTACGTATTATATAACGCTTGCTTAATTTACACTTTATTTCCCTGGTCTCAGAAGATTCTCAAGCTCTGTTTAGGCGAGGTTTGACGATGGAAAGAGACTAAGGTTGCAGTGCAATAATTACATTCAACACGTCTTTGTGATATAGCAGTTGGTTTTATTACTCATTTTCTGTAATTCAAATGGGTGTTGACCTTATATATCTAGATGGTGATTATTAAACCACCCAATATTGAACATATATCTTCCTTATTAATACAAAATTACCTTACTTAACCTATCAAGACAAACCAGCACTTCGTTTTTACACTCACACATTGTTTTTAAAACCCCCCTTAGATTTGAGCTCTCATTATGATCTGAATCATTGTCGTAATGCTGGACATGCATTTGATGATAGCTGTCTAGTTGGCTTAATTTTGAAAGTACTTATCTGGATACGCTAATCCACATGTGGCGTCGTTATTCTTGTAGTTCACTTTTTTCAACACTCACTTGTAATCGTTCAAACCACTTTACCACATTTTAATTAATAATAAGACTCATCACTTACCTTCTCTGGGTCCCAAGGTCCTTCACACGAACTCGTGATTTAGGGTTTGCGTTATTAATATACTCGACTCTCATGTTTGTTAATATCTCAGTTTTATTTAAAATTTCTTTGTATTCTCTTTTTTTAAATTTCTTACTTTCTATTTTCATTTTTTAGAACAATTACTGATTCTTATGTAACATTGCAAAATTAATATATTTACTACTACTAGTGGGTCACCCAGTGGTCGAAATTCGACCGTAATTCATTAAATTTTTAAGTTTGAACGTTATTGAGGTTCTTTTGTCAAAGAGTATACCTCTATAATCATTGCATATAATTTTTTTGAATTTTGTTCTATTACGTCAGCTGCGAGCGTGTACAAATACGTCATTAGCGTGTGTTGTTTGCCTTAATTCCCTGCAATACCTACTACTACTACTACTCTCCAGCACTACAGTCCATGGTGAGCCTTGGCCTCCACTACGACCCGTCTCCACTCATCTCTGTCCACTGCCTTCAGTCTCCAGTTCCTAATGCCCATCTTTCTTAGATCTTCTTCCACATCCTGCTGCCATCTTCTTCGAGGCCTTCCTCTTCTTCTTTTGCCCAGTATCGTTCCACTTAATATAGTTTTGGGCATCCTCGTAACATTCATACGGAATACGTGTCCCAGCCATCTAATTCTAGCTGATTTTATGTGTCTCACCAGGTCTTGTCCACCAATCAACTCATTTATTTCACCGTTATTTCGGACCCTGCAATACCTATGAAATTTAAAATTTAATGTTACAGTTAAAAAAAACACAATTACAGCTTGTATTCGTATTTATTTTTTTATATAATTCATTGTCAGTTTTAATGTTTTCATGTTATTATTGAATCAAATAAACGCTAATAAAAATGAGACTTGACATTCATAGAAGTATAAGATACATTGTTTTCAATTCCAGTGGATTACATTTCATTTTTGGTAAGGTACAAAATTCGAAAACAGTGAAGATTATCTGCTACAAAGCTTATATAATTTTTTAATTTTTTTTTTCTATACATTAATTTCGAGTTATTTGAAAAATATGAAACATAGGAAAAATGAGGTTTAGCTTGGCTAAGCCATATTTAAAAAGCAGTAACGCGTTTTTTGACATTTCCTTGGGTTTTTTTTATTGCCATACTGACCAGGTTTCGCCAAGGCTACACAGTTATTTTGCCTATCTTTTTCGAATTATATAAAATTTAAATAAAAAATTAATAAAAAATAAAAAATACGTGCCTCGTATTTTTTCATATATTTTTCATTAAATCAAAAAAACCGGGCGGTTAAAAAAATAAATGTTGTCCATTGAACTTAAAATAGTTTGAAAGTGAATTTAATGATTCAGAACTTCTGTGTAAACGATGTTTTTTGTAGAAACTCTTTCATCATTTACTAAATGCCCTTGGCCATTATATTCGGAAATATAAAATCTCAAACCATCGAATGATCGAACTCTACTTGCTGCAATGTACAATTGACCCTGTGTAAAAACTGGCTGCCTCAATAAAATTCCAATTTTTTCGAATGTTTGTCCTTGAGACATATTTATTGTCATCTCAAATGCAGGTATAATTGGAAATTGAGTTCTTTGAAAGTTAAATGGTAAAATAGTACCGGAATATGTTAAATTTATACGTGGAATCAA
Organism: Magicicada septendecula; assembly: GCA_034769895.1. NCBI lineage: Eukaryota > Metazoa > Arthropoda > Insecta > Hemiptera > Cicadidae > Magicicada > Magicicada septendecula. The sequence continues at coordinate 408,258,246 of CM068375.1, forward strand.
AATTCTCTTATTGCGTGCGGTTCCAGTTAAAACTTCGCAGTCAATAGCATTACGATGCATACACTTGATGCGCATTCTTGTTCCATTGACTAATGCTTCCGTAGTATTTAAGTTTCTGATCAGTAAAACGATGCAATTAACTTTCAATACTAACTTATGTGGTGGCAAACCACTAATAGTCAAAGAATTCAAAAACTCTACTGGATAGTTATTGATTTCATTGTCATCATCACAAATTATTTTATCATAGCTATGATATGTTTTCTGTTCACCTGGTATTCGATTAAGTATATCAGTATTAATAAAAGTACAATCATCATTTTTAGGTGCTAAAATAACTGACTTCAATATGTTATCTGAGAGTATGTTTTCGGAAATATTTCCATACACCTCATTAATAATATTATTTTCATCTCCTATTAATTGCTGAGGTATTTCAATAATATTTTCACCAAACTGAGGGAATTGTGGGGCTTCATCATTACCAATTTTTTTCAAGAATTCAACAAATTCTATTTCACTTGGTAAGGCTCTCATATTTTGAGTAAACGTTACTTTATGAAAGTAAACAAATTTATGCCAACTCGTGACACAATTTTCAATTAAAGTTGCACGTGATCCATGTGGGACAACTGGTAAGATTTGCCAAAAATCACCGCACAGAAGTATCGTTTTCCCTCCAAATGGTTTATGTTTATCATTTTCATCGCATAGATCCTGCAATAATCTATCTATGATTTTCAACACTTGCAGTGGGCACATAGAAATTTCATCAATAATTATCAATGATGATGAATTTATGTAACGTCCATAGCTACTATTTGCGGTAATATTCGCTACAGAATTTTCCAAAATGGGTATAGGCAATTTAAACACATTGTGTAAAGTTCTACCTCCAAGTAATAGAGTTGAAGCTATGCCACTGAACGCTGTTGCAATGCAACTAAGATTAAGCGAATTTAATTTGTGAATGATTGGTGTTTGTGTGAATGTTTTTCCACAACCTGCATGAGCGGTTAAACAAAAAACATTAGATCGAGTATCATGATGCAAAACTTCACGAATCACACGATCAATTAGATTATGCTGTTCAATATTTGCAGTTTCATAATGCTAAGAAAACAGAAACTCTTGTTCTATTGGATCAATAGCATTTGCTTAGTCTGTTCTCTGCAAATACGTGGGAACTGGTAAACCAAGTTCTTGACATGACAAATTATGAACATTCAAAATATCTTCAATTTCTAATAGAGCTGTATTAAAGGATACTTCTTCATTGTAATCTCTCAAAAAATCTTCACTAAGATATACTTTAAATTCATTCCATAACGCCAATGCATTGGCTGGCACATTTAATGCACAAATGTAACCAAATAAATTTCGCATTTGTTTTGGTGAATGTAATTCTTTTGCTTCATTTAAACATTCGCGCCATTCATTATCATTTGAAGCAATGCCACGAGCATGGCATGCTTCAACAAAAGAAGTGTGTATAATTCCTTTGTATGTTCTAACATCCTCAAATGATTTTGGACCACAGACATGTAATAAAAGCAATCGTAAATGGAAAAGTTCGATGTCTTTTGGTGATACTACATATATGCGTGTAATGATTTTATCACCTCCACGCCTTCTCTTCTTCCATTTTTTCGGGCATCTTCCCACACATAATGCAAAGGAATTTCAATATACTTATATTCATGCGCTGATGGATCTGATCGATTCAATTCAAAAAATCCTAATAATTTTGTTTGTCTTGCATTTTCAATTGCTTGACGTTCTTGCCTTTCTTGAAAGTAAACATTCTGTCTACGCGGTAAATGAATGTCAAGTCTAACGATGACATGTGATTGAAAATGCATTGGTAATTCATAGATGCGCCATACAGCTTCAGTTGATCCGACATAACGGCCATTTAAAAAATTTTTAACTTCATCAATTTGTATTTCTTGACCTGGTTCATTTCTCTCTGAACCTAATTCAACAGATGCACTGTCATAGCCTTTATACACGTATTTATAAATGTATTTAACACTTTTAACTGTAGTGCATACTTCAACATTTATATGGCAATTAAATTTGGCAAGTAAATACGGATTGTATGGTACAACATAACGATTGTCGAGGCAACTACCGCGAACTTCAGCATTAATACCATTATCACGCCTTCTGTATAATGGATATCCATTTAATGATTCACATGTAAATTCATTAAATCGTTTTGGATAATCTTTTGTGCATTTTCCATCTCTCATACGTACAGAATTTGGATTAAGTACACCGCATGGACCATGCATCATGTGTTTTACAACATATTCATGTAATGTAGGATGTGTTTGAATGTTAGGAATCTCCGCAGATACAACTTTATCAATATCAGTAGCGTTAACAATTTTATCTTGCTCATTTAAAGAGAATAAAATGTGGGCATGAGGCAATCCTCTCTTTTGAAACTCAATTGTATAAATGAGTGCTTCAACTTTACCGAAGATTTTTTTTAGTGTAAGGCCCTCAATTAATGCTTTCAGTTTGGACTTGAATACACGCACAACAATATCAGGTCGAAAATTAGCTGACTCATAATTTCATCATTTTGTATACTATTTACACTATTTAAATTTGCATGTGGTCTATTATCATTTTGACTTTCACGTGAATATATATTCCTTCTTCTTTGTCTCTCACTCCAACCCGTCAATGTTATACTATTTACACTATTTAAATTTGCATTTGGTCTATTATCATTTTAACTTTCACGCGAATATATATTCCTTCTTCTTTGTCTCTCACTCCGACCCGTCAAGTTTCTATGTCGAGGCATAATGGAAGTAGGTGCGAATATCTGAATGTAAAAAAAAAACATGTAATGAAATTACTGAAACTAAGATTTGACAGGGTTTAATTTAAAAATAATAAAATGTACTCACTTTTTTGAAACCACCAATAATAATTAGGCGAGAGTAAGTCAATTCAAATGGCTGCTACAAAATTTTCCTTTTGCAACAGGTGTATATTAAGCAAGCTGTATTTCACTTTCAACTGCACATTAATATATAAAACACAGATATCTAATATACAAAATATAAAATAAACGCTTTTTTGCCTTGACATACACTCCACAGAGTAGTGTTGCCTGGCAACAAAATTATTTTATTTTTAACAATTACCATTGTTTGAAAAAGTTTAAATGAATTTTCAAGTGCAAATGAATGTTTTATTTTATTTTATTTAATGTATTTGTAACACATATTATATATAAATTTTAGCTTTCTGCACTCCTTCTCCATATAAACTTTAACTATGCCAAATCTCACACTCCTCCGTGCGCCCAATATGCTTAAAAAGGGGTACAAAGTTTTCTCTTCACGTATTAATATATAGATAATGATATTAAATATTTCTTTTTTATAAGACAACCCAGTACCCGCTCACTCTCTCACTCACACATTTTACCCCCTTAAAAACGAGAGATCTCTTTGCCCATTATAACTTTTTATTTTATTGATTATAATTGAAAGTGTATGTTTACTTTCCCTTCATCGCCTCAGGTCCGTGTTGAAATCACTACCGGTTTTTTGTTCACTTGGTTGTTCCGAAATACTCTCTCACTAGTTAAATTTTGCTCACTGGTCGTAGTCTGATGTTGCACTGATATTTGAATTGAATACTGTATTACATTTTTTCTTGTAGTTTAATCACATTAAATTAGAATTTTCGGCTGGCGAGTCTTTATGCTGAACCGCGCGGTTCTACAGCTATGAGACAACAGACCTATTTTCTGCGCACCAATCGCTAAGGAATTTATTCGAACGTGACATTATCGTGAGAAACCTGGCTGATGTGTGTGTGCGTGTGTGTGTGAACGCGCACACCTGTTGATAACCAGTACCTCACCGCGACAGTCCCGTGGCTATAGTTTGTTCACCACATATACTTGGTTGAAATAAAATTGAAAAGATTCAAATTACAAATCCTCATAGGTTTGTACCGTTACAATACCCCCCCCCCCAATGAGAGGTTTTCTGCCGAAACAGAAAAACTCTCATTGCTAAACCCTAAGAGGATCAGCGAGGATATGGTGCCAACAACCCCCCTTTAATTCCTTAACACATCATGGGTAAACTACCCCCCCAGCTCGGCGACTATGGCTGCACCTGAACGATATTACTGGACTTCTCTACTCGAGATCCCAACACTGTAAAGTCGGACAGGCACTCACCACAGTACCACCTAACCTTGTAACATTCCAAATAAAATCAACAACTAGCCTTATACCATACCAGATCCTCAACCGATATATCTCCCCTTACATACATACTGGATGCCTTTAGCAAGTACTGGGTGCGTACACTTATTCATTACTAAATTAAATACAATATCTCTAAATATTCATCATTACTATAAAATTCACATCAATATTTTATATTTGCTTCTAAACCAAATTCATTCCCATTTCTCAAACTTTAATTTTAGCTTGACATTATTATTTCAAATCAAATCAAATTATTTAAATTTTGTTCAAATAATACAATAAATCTAAGTCCTTTATCAAAGATTCCCTTTCAAGATAATTAATTTAATCGTAATTTTCAAAATTCAAAGTCTTTTAAATGAATTTAATTTACAACTCCTCTTAATTAGATACTAACAATCATTATAAAATGAACAACTTATTTCTATCTTCTATTCAAACACAATTATACATGGTTATAACAGATAACATAAACATCATTTATCAGCTGATACATTATCAGCCTATGACGAACATCAAAAAATAAAATAACATCTTTACTGCAAAGAATTTTTTCTTTTTTTTTTCAAAACAAAAAAATTAATTTTCAAAAATATCTATTCTGCCAATTAATAAAAAAATTATTCAAGTATTTAATTAAATTAATTAACAAAAGAATTTATGAATCAATTACAAGAAACATACTACATCTCTAACACCAGCCATCAGCTGATGTCTCTTTCCCAGGTGAATGACCTTACTTCAGTCATACTAAATACAACTAATACAAATACATAAAATTATACAATGCAAAATACATAATACATGTTTATAATTCCTACACTCTAACATAGTACCATATAATGAAACATAAACATTCATAAATAATACAAAACTCATTTCATTATAAAAAACATCTCATTCGCATCTGAATACAATTTACAACATTTCAAATTTACGTTTAGTTTCAAATTCTATTAACTCTTTACCTTGTTACATTTTATTATTATATTTCAATTATGAATTTCTATTAATCATTTTTATCATCAATTTGTTTGGGTGATTCTCAGTTATCCACCATGATCTAATTTATCGAATGGGCATTTAAATATAACCTTATACCCCTTCTTCCTTCTAACTACCACTAACGGATTTATATAGGGTGACACCGATCTCTCAATAATATTTACTTCCACTAATTCTCTAATTCACTTAAATCATTTTCCTCTTATTACAAAATACCTGTTACCTTCTTAGTACCAGGATGTGTGTTCCCTTCCCGTATACTCATTCCCTTATTAGTTCCTGGCCCTTTCCCAGGTAACCCCGCCAAACCTCTTTTAAAACTATTCACCTCCCGCCACAACGCCTTGCGTTGAGGACTCCTTACCACACCACCCTCTTTACAAAATTTCACCACCATCTGTTTACTCTCCAATTACATTACTCTCACTTTCTCTATATACATGCACTATCGCTACTGTGTCCCTACTACTGACCCGTTTCTGTATTACTTTTATTCCCAAAATTTCTTATTTTGTCTAATACCCATTAAAATTACCTTTGACTAACTCAAATGCCTTATTGAAATAATCATCACCCAAACTCCCTCTTTTACAACCTTTTACATTAATATGACCACTGAAAATTATACTAGAAAATTCATAACTACCTCAAATTAATTTAATCACCTAATTTAGAACCTTCTAAACCCATTTAACATTTATTATTCAAACATTTTACTTTACTTCAAGTCATTATCAAAATTCATACTTACATATGGTCAATCACTCCATCTAATAAACACATGAGTACTGTCATTAATTCAAAATATAAACAATTCATCACCACAAATATCACGTACAACCATATGTACCTTCTGAAACATTATAACAATCATATGACTCCACAACTAAACACATTTTACATTTATTATTCAAACATTTTACTTTACTTCAAGTCATTATCAAAATTCATACTTACATATGGTCAATCACTCCATCTAATAAACACATGAGTACTGTCATTAATTCAAAATATAAACAATTCATCACCATAAATATCACGTACTACCATATGTACCTTCTGAAACATTATAACAATCATATGACTCCACAACTAAACACATTTTACATTTATTCATTTACTATTTATTATCCAGTTCACATCTCAGAAACATCATTTAAATGCATTTTCAAAATCTTTTTATACAACATTTCAAATTAATTCATTAATTCATCTTCAATTTATTTAATTCAATCGTTTTTAAAAACACCAAGTTATTTTAATTACTTTACTCCAAAACAATTACAATTCATTTACATTATAAACTTCATAATTACTTCTGTTATTTATTGAATCTGATAAAATATTCTTATTATTATTAAATTAATTTCTACTACATACACACCTTGTTTACCTAATATACCTTTTACAACACAAACACAATTAATCTCATTATAAATTTATTTACAATTTTTTGTCATTTTTCTGTTTACCACACCTCATTACCTAATCTAGCCAAGTCATTACCATGAACTAAACTAATAAAATGTTCATTTACTGTTTCTAACCCCCATCATCGTAAATTAGTCTTACTTTTATATAACACTTATCGTCTTTACTCACACTCCTATCGTTATTATGATTTATATAATAACCCTTGAATATAAATTTATCCCCTCTATCACAAGAATAATGCACCAGATTATTCTCCCCTATTAACTCATAAAACCCGTTTACTTTGGTATTTTTGGTCCAGTCACGCTTAGTATTTTGGTCAACATCAGGTAAGTTATTTTATCATATTCTTCTACTATATCCATAAAATACAAGGTAAGTGTTCGTCACCTACAGTGGTATCACCAAAATACTCATCAATCTTTATTTCACAATGTAAGCACTTCATATAGTTTATTCCCTCCGCTTCTAACCTCTCTATCAACTCTTTATAACTTCTATTTAACTTAAATACCTCTATCATTCTATCTCTCTCATCATCACTTTCATCACAATACCTGTCACCACACCACTGACCTACTTCACTACATGCAAAGGGCACAACAAACTTACTATACTTCTTGGCTCTTCCAAGAACTCCACAAAAAATTAAGGGACTATTTGAAGACACCTTGTCTTCCACACAACTACTGGAGGAAACCTTGTCCTCATATCGCCACGGTGAAAACCCTGTTTCACTATATATTTGGGGAAAATCTGCCCTTTGCCCACCTAACCTTTCATCACACTCTCACTATTTCATCAACACTCATTAACACTGCGTTATTAAATTCTACTTCACCACAAACTTCATCATCACTATTTGTTTTCATTATATCACTCTTAGACAGCTCGTTTTCAACTATTTTATCACTATTACTTATGAATTCATTTTTACAACTGTAACTTACCTTGTTAATTATTTCTTCACTATTTTTTGTCATCATATTACTACCACTGTCACCTACCTTCTGATTTACTATCTGAGTTACTGTACTTTTAATCTGTTCCTCTACTGACTCTATCACTTGTTCCTTAAATGTCATTAACCGTTCGTCAATCTTGTTCAGACGTTTATTAATATTATCTTCAAACTTAACACTGTTGTTTCATATCATACAAATGCTTATCAAATTTTTCGTCAATATTATTTATGTCACCCTTTAACTCATGGAATTTAACATTCTGTTCATCGAATTTAACACACAACATTGCATTCATGCCACACAAATATCTCATCACATCACTATTGTCAGAGTGATTATTTTTGTTAGTCGATATTGGGGTTATTTGAATCCCCGAATCATCTGTGACATTTGATTCGTCTGTAATACTTAATTCTTTTATTTTATTTTCTTGACCCACATTCGGAGTTGAATGAACTCCTAGGTCACTCATGACGGCTGATTCATTAAAATTAATTATTTCATTTATATCATTTCGTTATTTCCTGCATATTTTAACAATCCTTATTTTACATTCATTAAGTATTATTCAATATAGTATAATATAAGTACCACTTAACTATAACTTAACATCACTTCTTTATACATAATTAGTACGCATTACCATTTAACCTCCAAATCACGCTTATACCCACGAGTATGTGTGGTTTCTACAAAATTGAATTTGTAAAAACTGTCCGAGTTCGAGCACCAAATGTAATCGTTCAAACCACTTTACCACATTTTAATTAATAATAAGACTCATCACTTACCTTCTCTGGGTCCCAAGGTCCTTCACACGAACTCGTGATTTATAAACGTGATTTAGGGTTTGCGTCATTAATATACTCTACTCTCATGTTTGTTAATATCTCAGTTTTATTTAACATTTCTTTGTATTCTCTTTTTTTAAATTTCTTACTTTCTATTTTCATTTTGTAGAACAATTACTGATTCTTATGTAACATTGCAAAATTAATATATTTACTACTATAATGATATTAAATATTTCTTTTTTATAAGACAACCCAGTACCCGCTCACTCTCTCACTCACACATTTTACCCCCTTAAAAATGAGAGATCTCTTTGCCCATTATAACTTTTTATTTTATTGATTATAATTGAATGTTATGTTTACTTTCCTGTCATCGCCTCAGGTCCGTGTTGAAATCACTACCGGTTTTTTGTTCACTTGGTTGTTCTGAAATACTCTCTCACTAGTTAAATTTTGCTCACTGATCGTAGTCTGATGTTGCACTGATATTTGAATTGAATACTGTATTACATTTTTTCTTGTAGTTTAATCACATTAAATTAGAATTTTCGGCTGGCGAGTCTTTATGCTGAACCGCGCGGTTCTACAGCTATGAGACAACAGACCTATTTTCTGCGCACCAATCGCTAAGGAATTTATTCGAACGTGACATTATCGTGAGAAACCTGGCCGATATGTGCACGCGTGTGTGTGAACGCGCACCCCTGTTGATAACCTGCATTCCAGTACCTCACCGCGACAGTCCCGTGGCTATAGTTTGTTCACCACATATACTTGGTTGAAATAAAATTGAAAAGATTCAAATTACAAATCCTCATAGGTATGTACCGTTACACACTGAATCGTCGAAACTGTTAAATACTTTTGATGATTAAATCGTGCACTCAAAGAAGGTTATTTAATACTGTTTGATATGCATTTTCACGGATTTGAGGCCTAAATTGATTTTGTCTGTGGACTTGGGTTAAGACATCCGTACGGGTTGAATATTTGGTTCGAACAGGAAGATGGCGACTGGTGTTTGTACTATATAAAAGCTGGTCACGTGGTACCCGCTCCTTGCTGGCCGGATCCTATCAAAGATTCGAGAACATTGTAGACGTTTCTATTGCGTCTCATTATTATAAAACACTTGTTTACGTTATGATATTGTTGTGACGTCAGATCTAATATAAAAATTTGTGCCTATATATGGCTCGGTTTATAGCTCAAAGATTCCGGCTCCTATGTCACTCTGGCTGATTCATTCCACCCCACTATCGAAAGTCATATTTTGTTCAGATTCTCATAGCTCGTAATATTACACAACATAAAATAATTATCCCTATTTTGTACTGTCACACAGCGCGCGGCAAACTGATATGTTAGTTGGCTAAACACCACTTAGATGTCAAAATGTCAGACAAGTGTTTCTTGTAAAAAAAATTACAAATGTACGCCTTTGTAAACCAGTATATATTAAAACATTATGTAATGTATTGTTTAATCCATTACTAACAAGTAAAAATAAAATTGTGAGTTTCTAGTAACAACATGTGTTTTGGCCATTTTTTTCTTCCAAAACATCACTTTTTTGAAAAGCAGTTTCAGGGAAAGTAACCAACAGTGACATGCGGTATACACCATTTTAAAGAAGACACTTAGATCTTCATAAAAACGACATCACAGAACAATCTACATGTTTGTCGAATGTGCCATAAGAATCTCGATGTAACGCGTATGGCGTATGTGCTTGTCGATGCATTTTCATGAGGTTTCTAGAAGGCGCCAGCCGCGCGGACTGTGTCAAGGCCGCAGTTAATTACGTAGTTCACACGAGCACTAAGACGCAATTAGGAACATTCTGGTCTGTGAGCGCAGGTATAAATACATGGCGGCACCAGCCTTAAGTATGAGTAACGTGAGCGATTTTGGCTAGTGCGGTTCGAGTTATAATCGGGCTAGATTACTGTGCGCGTTCAAGTGGTTATTAGTTAACTGTTGTGTTTTATAATCGGACGGTATATTGTAATACAATTGAGTTTTAATATTGGTTGACATTTATTTTCGTGTGAACAATTTTCATTTGATTTGTTATAAGAGACTGTGTTGTTAATTACGAACTGTTTAACTGTGAAAATTAAAGGGCGATTAGTGACTTAATTGGTGTCTTGTATTTTGTTTTTCCACTGTACCTACGACGATCGAGTAGACCGTCGTAACAGTGGTGTCAGAACTGGGATAGAACAGTTAACAGTGGAAACAGTGGACACTTATACAAGACGAGTGTAATTCGTAATTCATCGGTAAACATGGATGCCAGTCAGATGATTGAAGCTTTCCAAACGCTGCTGCGGCAGACACAGGAACAAGCAGAAAGACAACAAAAAGAAGAACGAAGACAAGAAAGAGAAGAAGCAGAAAAACAACAGGATGAGAAACGCTGACAAGAGGCAGGAGAGGCAGAGGAAAGACATAGACAGGAAGCGGAAGAGGCAGAGGAAAGACGCAGACAGGAGGCGGCAGAAAAACGACAGCATGAAAAACGTAAGCAGGAAGCAGATAAAACGGAAGCTCTCTTTGAAGCTATGCAGAAACAGTTGCAAGAACACAGTACCGCATAATTGGGTCTCCTACAAGGTGAGCTTAATAAACAAGTTACTAAAATATCAGAGGTACAAGAATCAAATCAATGACATTAAAAATAGCTGAAGTAGAAAAATCTGTCTTGAGTGTTGAAGAATTGATGTCTAATAAAATAGCTGAAGTAGAAAAATCAGTCATGAGTGTGGAAAAAACTATGTCAACAAAAATAGAACACTCGATTACAAATATAAAAGAACAGATTAAAAATGAAGTTGAGCAGTGCTTGAAGTTACAAACAAAACAACTTTGTGAACAGACTGTACCAATGATAAAGACAGAAAAAGACGCAGAAAATAAGTTAATAGAGAAAGTCACTTTGCCTGCAGTAGGGACAGTTCATGTCAAAGCTCCAACCTTTGACAGAAGCAGTCACTGGGCGACATTCCTCCGCCAATTTGAAGCTGCTGCATGCGCAAATAATTGGACACAGAAAGACGGCAGTCTCACTTGTTCTCGTATTAAAAGGACCCACGGCAGAACTACTACAGAAAGTTTCCACCTAACAGCCAGAACATCTATGCTGCGTTGATAAAAGCTCTAGAATTACAGTATGGTTATAAACATTTGCGAGATGTGTACTGCACCCAGTTGAGAGCAAGGCGACAGCATGCCGGGGAGAGCCTTCAAGAGTTTGAAGCAAGTATCGACAGACTAATTAGACTGGGCTATCCTGAAGCGCCAGAAGATTTTCGAACGAGTTTTGCGATGCAGACATTTACTGCCGGTCTCCGAGATAACGAACTACAGCAATTGTTATGAATGGCAAGACGCCAGAACAGTGCGGATGCCCTGGTACATGCTTTGCAATTTGAGGCCGCCAAATCAGCGTCTGGTTGGACAAATCATAAAGTGCGCGCTAAAAGATCGCGAATTCACAGAGGATGAGGAAGAAGAACAAGGAACAGAGCCTTGACGGTCGGCGCCACAGAATAAAATAAGAAAGAATGGAAGACCAAAGTGTTATAGATGTGGGAAACCTGGACATCTACAACAAGATTGTCGGGTTAGAATTCAGCAGCAGGGAAACGAGCAATAGTTGGTACAACGGGGAGTGTGCTGATGAACTGGAGGAACGAAGCCCCTAGACATTACACAATTTCTACACTTCAGAAAAAACAACGGGAGCTTGGAAGTTACCAGATTTGTTCAAGAAAGGCCAACCTCGATTACAGTTGACACAGGTACAACAGATTCTATTGTGAGCCCCGATGTGGTGAAAGATCTCAAGCCAATCTGGTGCTCTTGCAGCTTGCGAACACCTACTGGATGGCCTGTAAAAGTGTATGGAAAAGTGGAGATACACCTACGCCTCGGTCGATTTGAGTTTAATCATCAATTACTTGTTGCAGACATTGTGGATGAAGCAATTCTTGGTGTGGACGTTATGAACGCATACGGATTTATAATCGACTTCAAGAACAATGTCTTTAGAATCGGAGGCGAAGAGGTATCAACAATGATGACAGCAGAAAAATTGATGGACGTCATAAACCAAGTGGCCATAACTGTTCCGCCAAACTCCGAAAATATCATCATGGTTAGAACCGAGGTAGATACTAGGGGCAACCAGTGCTCTATATTCGAAGCCCAGGTAGTCAGCACACCGTGCATACTAATTGCCAGAAGTTTAGTAAAACCTGACGAAACCGGAAATGTACCTATTAGAGTGGCGAATATTTTGCATCAAGCTATCACTTTACAAAGCAATACGCTCCTAGGCAAATTGACTCCTGTGGCCTGGGTAGCTGGAATAACGCAACGAAGATCCAGTTCTTCGGATACTTCCAAATTACCAGAGGGACTGCAAGAATTATTGAACAGATCTTCTAACGACCTCTCAAGTGGTGAGGTAAAAGAATTCAGACAGTTTTTACACTAATTCAAAGATTGTTTTGCAGTTCGGGGACAGTCACTGGGAAGAACCTCTCTTGTGCAACATCGCATCAATAACGAGGACACAACACCGATACGCCAACCTCCTCGAAGGCCTCCATTATCTAAACAAGAGGATATGTCTCGGTTAGTACAGGACATGTTGACAGAGGGATTAATCGAACCTTCGTCAAGTGCTTGATCTTCTCCTGTAGTGTTGGTAGCGAAGAAGGATGGTGGATTGCGTTTCTGCGGTGTAGACTACTACCGGAGGTTAAATGACGTTACAAAGAAAGACTGCTATCCATTACCTCGTGTTGATGATACACTCGACACGTTGTCCGGAGCACAGTGGTTTTCCACATTGGACCTGAAGAGTGGATATTGGCAAGTGGGTCTTCATCAAGAAGACAAGGAAAGACTGCTTTCTCGACACCAAGTGGCTTATTCCAATTTAATGTCATGCCATTTGGACTCTGTAATGCACCGGCAACATTTGAAAAATTGATGGAGCTTGTACTCCAAGGCCTGACATAGAGAACTTGCCTTGTTTATTTAGACAATGTCATAGTAATCGGGAAGACTTTCAAAGACTATTTGGAAAACCTTAATGAGGTTCTAACTAGAATTCACGGTGCCCAACTGAAGCTGAGCCCGAAGAAGTGTTCTCTATTCCAGAAGGAAGTACAGTATCTGGGCCATCTGGTTTCAGCAGCGAGTGTTAGCATGGATCCTAATAAAGTAGACACCATAAGAGACTGGCCAGTGCCGAAGAGTAAACATGAAGTTCTGAGTTTCCTGGGGTTATGCTCATATTACAGACGTTTTGTGAAAGGCTTCGCTACTATTGCTAAACCACTACATGAGCTAACGGAAAATAAACGAAACTTCCAGTGGTCGAGGGAGTGTGATCAAGCATTTAGGACTTTGAAATTTGCATTATGTTTGCAGCCAATTCTCACTTTCCCAGCTTCCGAAGGGAAGTACATTGTGGACACAGACGCAAGCAATACTAGTCTAGGAGCAGTTTTGTCTCAAGTGCAAAACGGTGAAGAACGAGTAATAGTGTATTACAGCAAGACACATTCTAACCCGGAGAGAAATTATTGCGTTACAAGGAGAGAGTTGCTGGCAATTGTCTGAGCGTTGGAGCACTTCAATAAATACCTCTATGGAAGAGAGATTTCACTACGTACCGACCGTGCCGCGCTTGCATGGCTCTTGAGATTTAAAAATCCGGAAGGACAGTTGGCAAAGTGACTTGAATGTCTACAAGAGTACAACTTCAAGGTACAACATCGACAGGGGCGCTTGCATGGTAATGCAGATGGCTTATCATGAAGACCATGCCCGAAAGACTGCCGAAATTGCTACAGAAAGGAAGAACAAAACTCAAGCGAACATGTTCAAGCCATCACTGTAGATTTCCTGGCAGACGGCTGGACAACACAAGACTGTCGACAAGAACAGATGACTGTTGAAGGCATTGGACCGATCTTGACAGCAAAAGAGGAAGGTCGCAGCCCGGACTGGCAACATATCTGCCATTGTTTCGAAGGGCTACTGGGCACAATGGGAATCTCTCACCTTAGAAAACAGATTGCTGAAAAGGGCTTGGGAAAGTGCAGATGGATGAGATGTGGTCATGCAGTTGATAGTTCCCCAAAGTAAAGTGCAGTCTGTTTTGAAGAAGATGCATGATGGAATATCTGGAGGCCATCTTGGTGTTAACAAAACCCTTGACAAAATACGGAAGCGATTCTGTTGGCTTCATCTTTGCCACGACGTAGAGGAATGGGTTCGGACATGTGAAATATGTGCTGCAAGCAAGGACCCACAAACAAGAAGCCGGGGGAAAATGAGACAGTATAACATTGGACTGCCTTTCGAGAGAATTGCCATAGACATTGCTGGACCATTCCCAGTTACTGACGATGGAAACCGGTACATCATGGTTGTAGGTGACTACTTTACTAAGTGGATGGAAGCCTACACAATTCCAAATCAGGAGGTTACCACTGTGGCAAAGCAGTTAGTTCACAACTTCTGTTGCCATTATGGAGCCCCTATGGAAATCCATACAGATACAGGGAGAAATTTTGAATCAAGAGTGTTTAAAGAATTATGCCGTGTACTCGGAATTCGAAAGACCAGGACAACGCCTCTGCATCCTCAGTCGGACGGGATGGTTGAGAGATTCAATAGGACACTTGAACAGCATCTTTCGAAGGTTGTTGACGAGAACCAGATAGACTGGGACCAACGTATATCACTATTCCTCATGGCGTATAGATCATCAGTACACGACACAACCGGCATGACTCCAGCAAAATTGGTGTTTGGGCTGGAGATTCGTCTTCCTGGGGACTTAATGTTCAGATCACCTGAGAGTCAGTCCCAAGAGCCGCAGAACTGTTCCTCGCAATTAGAAAACCAACTGCAAAAAATGAATCGCTTGATAAGAGGACTGCTGAAGATTGCCAGTGATAAAATGAAAATTCGGTATGACATTCACAGCAATAGTGTGGGTTTCCAAGAAGGAGATCAGGTCTGGTTGTTCAATCCAAAGCGCCGTCATGGTCACTCATCTAAGCTTCAGTCTAACTGGGAAGGACCCTACACTGTGAAGAATAGAATCAACGATGTTGTTTATCGAATTCAACAGGAAGGACAGTGAAAGTTCAAGGTCGTCCACCTAGATGGCCTGGCTAAATACTACTTCAGAGACGGTTTGCCAGTTCGGGACAAACAGGCTTAAGGAGGGGGCAGTGTTATGACATCACAGAACAATCTACGTGTTTGTCGAATGTGCCAGAAGAATCTCGATGTAACGCGTATGGCGTATGTGCTTGTCGATGCATTTTCATGAGGTTTCTAGAAGGCGCCAGCCGCGCGGACTGTGTCAAGGCCGCAGTTAATTACGTAGTTCACACGAGTGCTAAGACACAATTAGGAACATTCTGGTCTGTGAGCGCAGGTATAAATACATGGCGGCAGCGGCCTTAAGTTTTGAGTAACATGAGCAATTTTGGCTAGTGCGGTTCGAGTTATAATCGGGCGAGATTACTGTGCGCGTTCAAGTGGTTATTAGTTAAGTGTTGTGTTTTATAATCGGATGGTATATTGTAATACAATTGAGTTTTAATATTGGTTGACATTTATTTTCGTGTGAACAATTTTCATTTGATTTGTTATAAGAGACTGTGTTGTTAATTACGAACTGTTTAACTGTGAAAATTAAAGGGTGATTAGTGACTTAATTGGTGTCTTGTATTTTTTTTCCACTTCGATCGAGTAGACCGTCGTAACAATACGTAGCATGTTTTTTACCATATAGTTTAGAAGATACAACATTTTAAATATATGCAAAAAATGGCCCGGCATGGACAAAGGACCACTATGTTAAGGGCCTGGCATCAAAGTGTTAAGTGGTGAAAAATTACTAATATAAATTTGTTTCAGGTATTGTATGTCGAATTCTTCCTGCCGACACGCAGAACGTAATAAACAATGTGCTTGAAGTTTTCAAGTTGTACCTGCTACAAAGGAAAGGTAAGGTTATTTTATTCTTGTATTAATTTGTGTATGACTAACTTTGCATTGAATACATGGAAGTTCTTTAGTTAAATACAGTAAATTTAACTAACGATTCTGACGGGGAATCAAAACGTTGCCGACATAATGACGTTTAATAGCAACCAACCACGGTCTAACAGCCCAGTTTTTATTAGCAATTGTGAATTTATTTACACTGGCCATCTGAGCTTCAAACAAAAGCGTTTTGTATGGTTTTATAATAGGATTTTCCAGAGACCATTGGAAAAGTTTGACTTATCCAAAAATTCAAATTGTTCTCATTTGAATGAGGCACAGTTTTATACTAAATTATAAACTTTTAATTTGAAGCATGCAGAAGATTGTAAACCTTTTCTCTGTATAAGTCATGTTTGCCATTTGAGCCACTAACAATAAATTATTCCTTTGTTGATTTACATGTTTCGTAATAAAATATATATGTATACTGTTTCCGTTCTTAGCTTAATCCTGATGTAAACAAACACACTTAGCAAATCTGAAACGCTATTTGCTACTTGACTGAGAGAAGGAGTACAGACAGGGTACATATAATATTGATACTGTATAAACACATGTAAATTGTAATAATTTGTTCTGACCAAAGGAAAATTTATGTGACTGTGTCAGACTGAAAGTGAAATATTTTGTAACACTAGTTAATGGCTTTTTTTATTAACCGTTTAAATATCACAACAAACAAAAAAGTAAACTTTATTTAAAACGAAAATAGAAGCTGTGATAATTACCAGTGTACTGAATACTATCAGTTGCTGTCAGAGAGTAATTCAGTGCCTTCCATATCTGTGTCTAAACTGGTATCATCACTTGAGTCAGCGTTATTATAGATAAGACTGTTCATTGTCCACAACGACGTCTGTAATGTGGGCCAGTTGCCATAACTTATCATCTTCCTTGATTATATGCTGCATACAATGACTCCACTTGTTCACTGTTGTTTCATTTACCGGCTTCTCAATAAATTGTTATATATCAACCAGCTATGTTGTGTTATGACGCGCAACATATCTTTTCAACGGGCTCCATATTTATTCAATACGATTCAGAATACAATGATAAGGAGGAAGTCTTAAAACGACGTGCCCTGATTTAAGTGGGAAGATAACTCTCACATGACTATACAGGCATTCTGCACGTGTGCGTAATATATTACTGTGTGAACAGTGTCATCGCCCTGACAAATAGCTTTTCAGATTTCCCACTTGGGGTTTGTTTACATCAGGATTGAACTAAGAACGGAAACAGTATATCTGTATGTACATCCTCTCTTTGAAAGTAATCTGTGTCAATAATAACAATATGGAAAGCTTTTTATCAGTTATCAAAACGTTTCTGGAATGCACTATTTTAGCTCACACCCTGTCAACCAAACACATGCAGGCATCCTTTCATGATTTTTTTTTTTAATTCTTGAGGAGAGGAGAAGTTCATATTGCGCCGTGTTTGGTGAATACAGTTATTTTCCTAAAATTCCGGAAACCTTGAACTGTGGAATATTGCAGAATACACAACAACAACAAAAACAACTCGGTCAGTCAAACTGTCAAATCTAAACTGCGAATAAAGACTTGAACAAGACAAATACAAACATCACAAAAATAGTTTTTGAACCAGACTAAATTTTAAAATGAAATATTTTATAATATATTTAAGAAGTAAAAGGTAGAGGACCGATAGATAACATTAAGAATTAAATTGTATATATGGATGTTTTTGAAATGAGGGTGAGTGACCACACCCATAGGCAGTGATAGGAAGGGACGAAAAGAGTGGTTACCTAAGTTGTTGTTTGCGTTGACTATAGAAAATAAAGGAAGGTTTTGACAATATAATGCATTGTAAAAGTGTACTGAAAAGGAAAGTTAAAAGCGTGAATGAGAAAGGTTTTACAACGTTATGTTTTGAAAAGAATGCGTGCGCGCGCGCGCGCGCACACACACACACACAATGTGCTAGAAAGATATGTAACTGTACAGACATGGGTTGACTGAACTCGGTAGTTAATAACAGCTTATAGCTTGTATTTAACTATAACTCTGTATTTAACTTATAGCTTGTTTATGAAAATGCGTATGGGCGGTAGGGCAAGTGGGGGTATGAAGAAGTTGTTCATCCTATTATTGTTATTTCCGATCTGGTAATGAGCTGTGAAGCTTGAAAGTGCTAATCGGAATAATTTGTCTATAGTGGTGTGCAACAGTGATAATTCTGTTATTGAAATTATAATCTATTTTTTTATGTTCTTTATTATAAATGTAAAAATAGTTTATACAGATATTTTGTTCATGTGATTATTACTTTGGCTTGCAGGTGATCCGTGTTTGGAAGAAGAAATTGTGATAGCTTTGGCTCGAATGTATCGGCTGAACAGACAGTTCTGTATTGACGTTTTGACACAGTGGAAGCCAAGGCACGGAAGTATATCTGTGAGGGCACTAAAATACTTGAAGCCAGTGGTATGCAGTTGTCCCCCGAGTCTGTGGAACAAGTACTTATCAAGATTTCAACAAATTTATAAGCAGCGGAAGGCAGGAGAAATGTCTGAAAAGGATTTCACAGATGCATACAGTAAAGCTATTCAAACATTGACGGCATAAAAAGTAAATGTACAGTGGGCGCCCTCTTAACCGGTCAGCTTGGTACCGGAGGGGGAGGGGGGTCAGCCGGTTAAACTGAATTTTCTTTCAAACTGAGTTTTAACTCTGATTAAAATGTTTTAATACTGCTTACTTATGTGAAAAAGAATAATATTAAATTGCAATCTAAGTGTTGTCTAGCAAAATACTGTAATAAGCTATGAGTAGCTTATACTTACTTTTTATACTTACTGTATTGTTTTTATAAAGGTCATTCACAGTCATATGGTGTAAGTACAGTAGCGATAAAATCAAACACTAGTACAGTACTGTATGTACGTTAAAAATTTTTGTTTTACAAACACAGCGTTAATCTAATAAAACACGTGGTGAAGTAAAATAATAATTACTGCATTTATGACACCAAACAATACTGTATATTTCAGTTACACTTTTTAAAATCCATGATTGTTTTTTCTTCTTAGTTTTCAATTATTTTTTTAAAAGCACACACACCAAGCACATGTGTTCCTTGTCGTTTTTTCCACCCCGATAACCACCCATCACTAGCGAAAATTCAGCCTGGTTTTTAAGTTTTCTTTCAAAACATAACGTCTTTTCCTTTAATATTGGCCCACTAATCGGCGTACCTTTTCGGTGTTGTTGGACAAACCATACCCAAAGGGCGGCATCATCAACAATCTTGTTTGTTGATTTTCTAACTGTGGGCTGGGACTTAAATACTTTTTGCAATTTGATCTACATACAGTAATCCTGCAGTGACTTTCTATTTCTCCGCCAGTCGTTGACTGTACTTTTTCCCACTCCTAATTCGTTACATATTATTTGTACCGATTCACCTTTGCCTAAATGTTCTAAAGCATCAAGTTTTTGTGTAATACTGACAACTACACGTTCCTGTTTTATGTCACTCATCACAAATAGCATCAGCAAACTCAATGAAATCACTTACAATAGTAATAATTGACACACGTCTTCACTGTGATAAATCAACTACTGAACTGACTAAAAACGTAAAATAAACAAGTGCAAATCATGCAAGTACAGTAGAGTCTCGATGGTTCGAGGTAATTGGGACCAAACCAACCTCGAACTACCGAAAACTCGAACCACGCAAAATGCCAGTATTATCTGCCCCACTTTGCCAGCGCGCTGAACACCCTACAGTGTACCCCTAAGCCACAACCGAGTTAGCCCTAATATACTTTGATTTCTACTGTAGAGAGTCTCTGCGTGATAATATAAAGTATATGCTGGTAATTTAACTAAAAGAAATATACAAAATCTGTAAACTGGTGTGTTGTATATGTCAGTTTTGTTTACTAATTTGTAAACATTAGTAACATGTGGCCTTCGAGAACATTCACAAGCAAAAGGAAAATGATAAATCAACGACAAATCATCATTGTTTAATTAGGTTTAATTATGAAATCATTATTCATGAGGGTTAAATAAAAATTCAAAAAGTCTTTCGTTAACACTCACAAATTTATTAATTAAATGTACACACTAAAATTTAAATTACGTAGAGTAATATTAAAAGTTGTACTGTACGTGTATTTGAAAACAAAATACTTTCCATGGAACTTAACTTTTTAAACAGTGAATCAAGAGTTTTTTTTGTTTTTGAGTATTTTTTGTGGTACTAATATCCCACCATTTTCGGAGTACATATTATTTTTCTAGCGGGGTACCTCGAACTATCGAGTCTCTACTGTATTGACATGTTGGTGAGGCGCTTAGTACCGTATGAGTCATTGTTTATCTCACAGTCAGGCAGCTGGTTAAACCGAGGCCGGTTAAGAGGGCGCACACAGTGTATATTCATTTTATTGGCTCGTAATGTAGACCCGTACTGTAACATTGTAACACACAGTTAGTTGTCCTGTTTTTAGTCATTTAGAATTTGCACAACAGGGTGTACACTACTGAAATATACTACTACTATGTACTACTGAAATATCTGAACACTTGATGTAGTCAAAATGAGGATACTAATTTTTTACAACATGAGAAACATGATGCCAAAAAAAAGGTTTTTTTGGGGGGGAGGGGAGTTTATTGTCGTAATTTTTTATTTAAGCTAGTTTATTTTATGTAATTGTTATTGTAGTTTACCGAAATATTGAAACATTTTGGGGTTTTCATATCAGAATGTGTTTTGTAACATGTGCGTGTATGTAGACCAGTATTGTTGTTAGGATCATATTTACTAAAATTGCATGTGTATACATTCATATTCACACACTTTACAGTAAACTTGTTACACATTGTTTTGAAAGTGAAGATTAAATATGTGGATTTATTATAATTATGCAGCCTATGTGTTTGAGATATTTGTGTATCTGTTTTCCTGTATATAAACAACGTCTAACTACAGTTGATAAAACTATAACATGGGCGTGTGTACTTATGCAAGTAAGTATAGGCCTAATGTGCTTGATTCCCACATACAACGCCATATGAGAACCATAAACTCTTGGAACGAAATAATGTTTGATAACTTTTAACATTTTGAATGAATTTCAAATCTGTGTGTAGTAGAATTTTCCTTTAAAACCTCCAAGCAGTGCTCTTATTTTGTTGTTTTCATATTCTGATTCTTGTGTGTGTGTGTGTGTGTATGTGTGTGTGTGTGTGTGTGTGTGTGTGTGTGTGTGTGTGTGTGTGTGTGTGTGTGTGTCCGTCCGTCCGTGTGTGTCCAAACAGATTATGAAATTTTATTGTTTTTCAGAATTTGATTTCAAACCCTTTTTTTAAAATCATGTTTGTTTTTTTACTATAAACATCTGTGTAAATCTTGAAAAATTTGTATTTAATTTTAAACGTGTCTGCATATTTAATCATTAAACTGTTGTATCAAATTTTATAAAAGTAATAATATCCTAAACCTGGAGTTATTTTGATGAATATCAGTGATTGAACAGTTCCCCCTTTTCTGATTAAATGTGATAGACGGCAATTTTCAAGTATTGATTTTGATGCTCTGAATTTCTATACAAAGAGTATGTACACACACAAAATATGAAATGTGTTTGGTTGCTGGTACATAATTATTAGATCATCATGCAGTAGCAGCATAAATAATTAAATTATGTAAATAAGTCCTTTAAATTTGTTAGTTTTTAAGCGCAAATGCCTTGCAGATAGTTTTAAGAACTGTTGTATACTGTAGTTACGATAAGATTTGTAAATATAATTTGTATGTTTAAAAAGTAATATTTTTTGTACAATTGAGGATAGATAAAATACTGTCTCTTAGTAATAGATTCAATAACAGACTGTGATTTTTGTATATTGTTAGTATAATGCAGATAGAACTATAAGTTGTTTAGCACAGCTTGTGCAGTGGAATAAAGGCATAAACTTCTTCAGTAGTGTATTAAATTAAAAAAAATGACTGTGAAATATAGTCATTATATATTTTAAACAACTCTTTAAACTAAAAGTAAGTGTCTGTAGATTCATGTTTACAATAAGTAGCTGCTTTGAAAAATAACATAATTTTATAATTAAATATCACACAATTTCATACATGTGAAGTGTCTAATATGAAGTGATCTTAGAGTATGTATAGAGTATGTATTCTCTATAGCAGTGGTTCCCAAAATGGGGTCCGCAGACAATTTTAAGAAAAATTAGAATATACCATAATTTTCTAGTATTTTTTGGAGGTGTTCAGACTAATTGTAATTGTAAAAGTAATTTCAAACTAATGGCTTTAATAATGTTTTTAAATCATGTTGTGTAGCAGATCTGTTTGTCAGCCAAACTGACTAGACCTCTCTCTTACACTACAAGAAGAAGATTCATTGGCAGAACTTTCAACTGACAGTTCATTAAAATTACAGTTTTCGCAATTACAGCTAGCTGACTTCTGGTTATATGTAATGACTGAGTATCCTGGACTCGCAAAAAAAAAGCTTTGAAATGTTTAACTGTGTTTCCCTCTACTTATTTGTGTGAAACCGCATTCTCTCTGCTCACGTACTTGAAGTCAAAGTTAAGAAATAAACTTGATGTCGAGAGTGACTTAATATTGAAATTTTCAGACATTAAACCCAATATTGCAGAGCTAATTGTTTAAAAGCAGCATCTTTGTTCACATTAAAATATATGTTTGATATCATTAATATTATAATTTTGCAAGTTAAGAGAATTTTGATTTTAATACATTTTAATTAAAATATATAAGAGTTACTATTGTGTTTACTGTTTGTGTTATTTCATAACTCAGACGGGGTCCTTGAATTTTTTAAATTATTTGGGGGAGGGGTCCGCGGACTGAAAAGTTTAGGAACCACTGCTCTATAGCATTTTTTTTTTTAATATGAAAAAGTAGTGAAGTAATTTTAAAACCAGACTTCATTTTACAGTGTACTATCTGCTTTCAGAAAACACACACACAAAGTATGACACAATATAAATTAATTACTAAAAACTTCAGTCTAACATTTTTAAGTTTAGTGTAGTGTACTTTTGTAGTTTTCTACAGCTGTTTTCATGGTGACACAGCGCTTGTTTGCCATTTATATAAGTGTGTGTGTGATGTATAAATGAAAACAGTTACTTTATATCATGTAGTTCTCAGGTTTTTAATACAATTTTGTTGAGAGCATGTAATAGAAGAAATAACAAAACATGACTATTGTTATGTTTTTGATGGAGTCCAGTGTTTATAAAATCTGTAATTTCAGCTGTTTATGTTACCATTTTCTGAGACTTTAAAAAACGGATGACAGGTCTTTAAAAATGTAGTCATGTGTAATAGAATCAGCTGTTACTTTAATACTTGCTATTTATTTCTCTCTATTATAGAGTACTGTCAAGCATTTGTCGACTCTGAACAATCTAGTTTTGTAAACTTCAAGTGTGTATATGTTCGCATGTGTGCTTTTTAATAGTTATTTTTCAGTAATTTGAACCAGTATGTACAGAATATAGGAATATCGTCTACTCCTATAGAGAATATTTTTGAAAATATATTTTTTTTATAGGAATGTAAAAACAAAAACAGTTTTTGTATTGGTGTTGTTTTTGTTTTGTTTTGTTATAATTTAACCAGTTATAATTTGTTCTGTTTTTCGTATACACATTGGTTTTCTTTAGTCATAGAGTATCATGTGCCACTTATGTATAGAAAAAGTTGAAGTAGTAGTAAACTACTAAGTGAGTTGTTTAGTTTCAAAACCAGATACATCCAAAAAATTAAAATTTTCAGGAGAGTTAAAAAACTTTATTGCAGGAGAGCTGGTTTCACAACTAACCGGAATTTCCACTCCATTTTAATAAAGAGAATTATCACTGTTGCACACCACTATAGAAAAATAATAATCGGAAATGGTTTCCGATAATCGGAATTATTATTTTATTATTTTTTTATATAGTGGTGTGCAACAGTGATAATTCTGTCTGTGATTATAACCACTAACACAACATTCGTAATTAAACTTCCAATTTTAATAAGGATGTATCTGTTTTAGAAACTTGTGAAGTAGATAGGGACATGTAGAAGGTAATAAATTATAGGAAAATGAAAAAAAAAGGTGAATGTGAAAAAGTGGATGTATCTGGTTTTGAAACTAGACGACTCAAGTAGAGAGTAATGCACATTAAACAATGAGTATAAGAACATAGGGATGAATTAAAAACAGCTGTGAAAAAACTGGGCTCGCACCAAAAACTGATACAGCTGTTGATCGTAATGGAATTTTCTCATGAAGTGTTTACGTTATTCTAGTATTAATGAACAGTTATTTACTGTATTAATACCTTTTCAGGCTAACCATGCAGCTTTTGAAGCATTATATTAGCCAGTCTGAAGAATATTGATGTAGACAAAGTTAAAATTATATACTGTGTGTGTGTTGTTAGTGGTTACTTGTAATGATAAATGAAAAATGCTGTTGCTACAACTATTGTGTTGTAATTTTTTTTTTTACATTTGTTGATTACATACTATTATCGAGTGATAGTAATGTAATTACCAAATCATGTCTATCAGTAGTGAACCGTATATAGTGATAGAATAAAATATTTTGTGAAAGTTGAAATTAGTTAGCAGTTTCTGTGTGAGACTGCAAAAGGTGTTGATATGTACAAAGTAGAATATGTAATAAAAACAAAAACTTGTATGTAATAAATGTTATACATACCCCTCCCCTCCATGTGAAAGTGGTTTAAAACTGTTTTGCATTGTTAAATACGAACAAAAATATAGACTCATCAAGTATTACAAGGCAAATCAGTTGGAAAAATACAAAATTATGTACTGTATACAGTTATTATGGATTATCCTGTATGATTATGCTTTAGTTATTACTGTATGAAATCTGCATGCTGGCTGTAAGTTCTGTTTTCTAGTCAACTAGACAATAGAGGATGACACACGGGTATTGGACAGTTTTTTAATAACCAGTACTCAGTAAGCTTTAAACTTCAAGTGGGTTTTTGACACAAAATTACAGCTTAATGCCATTTGAGTTGTGTTAATGTCTACCTTAATTGTGAAAAATAATTTTGGCGAGGTGACGCCCATCTTAATGCGATATCACTTGTATTTTCATAGCGAAGTCCTCACGTCCGTAATCTTCTGCCTTTAGCTGATGCAGAATTTGAATTTTGTATGGGTGAAATTTCAAATCGTTGTGTAAAATTCACCTGACAATTTCACGCTTGATTGCTAACTCACTTGCATGTCGTCTAGCCGATCGTCTTTGGCTTCTAATCAGTGCTTCTCTAACCCTTCCTACATTCTCGGGTGTTGTTACACTGCGTCTAGAGCCCAGTAGCTTCTTCTTCATAATGTTCCCAGTTGACTAAAATTTTCCATCCATCTAAGGATTCTGTTCTGATTCGGAACGGTCCCTAATCAACGAACATTGAATTGACAGTGAAAGAATCGCTGTGTAGCTGTGATAGACTTACCCCTTAGAAACAAAACTGTTATATGCGATCAGCCGATGTTGCAAGGTCCACTGGTCCATTGCTATTAAAATGGCATCTCGTTGGGGAGTAGAACGAGCCCCACCATAACCTTCTCCCACCACCATGCATTCAGTACTACACAGTTCAAAATTTGAATATTTTGACATACTAAGTTTTTCTTATAAATGACTACGTGCATGATGACCACCGTAGAGTTGTTTTCTCGCAGCGTTATCTTCAACAAATAGTATTAAAATTAACCGATTTTACCTACTAGACCAGAAATACAACAAACCAAGATCGATAATCATTTTGTTTAATCTTATACAATTCCATCACTTTGTTATTGTTCTATTCTTTTTACTTACCTTATACTTTCACGCCACTCTGACTTACCGCTCACAGAAGATCCCAAACTATTAATAGGTCGCCACGATGTTTTCGGCTTTACATCGAAACCTTTAAATCAACTTTAATTGCCAGGTTCGTTAGGCGAAATTTTCCATACTGGATAGGTGATGGTAATGTGGCGTAATAATTAGCTTAACACATGGTTACGCTACTAATTCATTTTATTGACATTCATTGCAAGCTTACGTTCTCCTCCACTTATAACTTTCATCAAACTCTTTACTTCAGGTTATACTTTAAAAACATTCTGGTAAAATTACATTGATTTTAATTCTTGTTTAATCATGAAAACTGAGAAATAATTTTATAGCGTTACTTTTTCTCTTTCTAATTTCAAACATATACATATACAAAAAAATAAATGCTTTAACTAACTTATTCTAAATTTTTTATTTTATTTTATTGAGGCGACCCAGCAATGCCCACACTCAACTCGCATACAATTTTACCACCCCATTTATTTGATTAATTTAGTTGGATCATTTTAAAATGAAATTATGGTGCTGGATTACCAAACAGCGTCACTCCTTCGCTGCACTGTACTGCGTGTGTTTTAAGGCCGAATTTTTTACTGTTCACATTTTTATTTTTCATCCCGTTGACTTCACTGACTCTATCTGTTATTTTACTCACTTTAACTATTGGTGATCACTTTCTACAGAATAAATTTAGGTTTTACGTGCACAAGATTTTTCTTTTGTTCCCGGCCGGGGAGAGAGTTTTTTATTCAACTGGGGCGAGAGTCACCAACAAAGTCTCCCACCAGAAAACTAGGCATAATGGAATTACAATGCCTTATGATCTGAATCATTCGTCACTGTTCAAGTAACCTGTGTTATTCCCGTGTGTCGGGCGTTGACGAAATCTGGTGTCCACTGGTTTACATCACTGAAAAGGTGTGTCCTTAATCTTGCATCCATCTTGTACCAAGCACATGTTGAACAAAATTCGCAAAAAGCCATTTTGCTCGACTTCTCTAAGCGTCGTTTATGCGCTCCGCAGGTGTTTGTGCGCATTACACAGTACTGAGGTTCTGCGAATTAAACCGTTGTTGACAACACGCCACATTCCATTGTAACGACTTCATTGTTCCTTTGTTTGAACTACAATTTATATTACCATGGGACTGATCACGCAGATGAAAATGAATTTACAATTTTTTAATAAAATAAAAACTCCATTTTAGCCCCGTTACAATACCCCCCCCCCATGAGAGATCTTCTGCCGAAACAGAAGAAATCTCATTGCTAAACCCCTAAGAAGATCGGAGAGGATATGGTGCCAACAACCCCCCATTAATTCTTACACATCATGGGTAAACTACCCCCCTAGCTCAGTGACTATGGCCGCACCTGAACGACATTACTGGACTTCTCTATCCGAGATCCCAACACCATAAAATCAAACAGACACGCACCACAGCGCACCTAACCTTCTAACATGCCACCCCAAACTCCAAATCCCTGGCCTTATTCCATGCCAGATCCTCAAAGGATATGTTCCCCCTTATCATGCACACTGGGTCGCCTTTGGCAAATACTGGGCGCGTACACATATTCATAATATCTTATAAACAAACTCCTTAAACATTTTAAAATCATTTTTCAGATTACGATATAGCAAACAAATTAAATTCCAATCATAAAATTTGGTTAAAAATTCATCTAAGTTCCAAATCAATCTGTTCTATTACCATTTCTTTCTTCAAACCCAAAAAACTAAAAATCTTTTATCTGAATCTATCAATTCTATCAATTTTCTTCATTACTATTAATAATCAGAAAAACAAATAAATTGAACCTCTCATTAAAACATGAACTCATTTATCCTAACATTTGATTATACATACATACTAAACAATACAATTCATTAAAAACACTAGCAATACATGTAAACAATAACATACTTAACATTCAAAATATCCTATATGGCAGGTGTAAAATAAAATAAATTTTTTTTTTTTGAAAAAATTAAATTTATCAAAATATACTTTTTTCCCCATATTAAAAAAAAAAAAAATACTTAATGCAATCAAGAAATAAAATCCTCAGAAAAATGGTTCTGTCTCCAAGCACAATCATCAGCTGATCTCTCTAGGTCAAGTCAATGCCCTTGACATACATAGGCTACATCATAGAGTACATAGAACATCTTTAAAATTCTTTACCTTTAAGCACAATACAACATAATAAAATAAGACATACAAAATTAACATGGTTATTTTCCTCTTACTATAAACAATAAAATTTACATTTAAATTGACCAACATTTACACATTTTTGCTTGAATGATTTTCAACTTCTATCAAAATCAGTCACTTGTTTCAATTAATTTTATGTTTTGACTATGATTTGCTTTTTTAACATTTTCATTCTCAACTAGTTTGGGTGATTCTATTTATTCATAATAATTCAACTTATAAATGGGTGATTAAACATAACCTCACCCCCCCTTTTGACTCTAATACTCACTTAACAGCTTTACTTAGTCTGACACCACTCTCTCAAACTATTTACCACCCATTCTCTACCCCTAACTTACTACTCAAACTCAATTCTCATCATTCCACCCTTATATAAAAAAAATATACTCTCTACCCATTTGTACTCAGGATGTGTGTTCCTTCATGTCACCACCATGCTCCACCTCTTGCCCATCCTATTTACCCGGCAATCACTCCCTGAAATCCCACTACTACCCACCACAACGCCTGTCGTTGCGGACTCCTTACACACCACCCCCCCTTTACAAAATCACCATCAACTAATTACTCTCCCATTACATCACTTTTGTTTACAAAATATCTCCATTTATTTATTACCACAAAATTTCAATCATTACTCTACATATTTTCCCCATAGCTACTGTGTCACTATTACATCCCAAATTCTACATTACTCTTATTCACAACAATCTTACTTTGTTCAACTCCCCTTTTAAACTCAAATTGGACTGATTTAAATGTCCTAACAAAATAATAATCACCCAACTTCTACCTTTTACAAACCATTTAAAATTCTTAACTATCTCAAATTACTTCCATCATTTAAATTAAAATCTTAATTTTTAAATTAACCACATTGAAATCCTTATATTCAAACATTAATGATATTCAATTTTCATTATATTCAAACATTTAACTACATTGAAAAATTTGCAAATCACTTATAAATGATATACTACAGCTGATCAGCTGATTTCTTGGCAAGGTGAATGACCTTACTACTGACATATTTCAACATTATATAAAGTGCACATGTTCATAAACTCTTGCCCTTAACATACTAACAATAATGACACAATAAAACATACTAAATAGAATCTGATAAACATTTTATATACTTGAAAGTCTTTTAAGTATTAGCAAAGTCTTTCATGAAATCATTACACACAGCACATCACTTACTCCTAAACAACCTATCGATTACAATAGTATTTTTGAATCAAATAAAACATTATAATTGACTCTATAACTTAAAATGGGTTGCTCTCATAGGGACCTAAATCACTACTCATTGAGACATAATCATAGCAACAGTTACTGAACAGCTCTATGGATTGTCAACCCCCAACTCTCTCTATAGAGTCGTGTTATAAGTTGACCGCCCGCTGTTTACAGAGGTCGTCACCCTCTCACTGCCTTTACAGCTACACTCCCACTACATCGTTACTTAAAGTCCCCCCTTTACCCAGTTACAATTAGGTAAACCACCTGCCGGTCGGTGTAGGTATTTACCTTATACACAGATGCTATATCTGTACCCCTGGCTTGTAACTGCCAGCTCCTTTTCCACACACACACTATTGTTTTCTGATGGTGGACTGTTGCGTCCATTTGCATTCCCAAGAACTGAAGCTACATATATAAGGTATGGACGCTGCCCATACCGTTCTTGGTTCAGCGTTACATAAAAATTCGGTATTACTGATGTCCGAGGACACCAGTAATCCTACTAAAATGATTCACACATCCTTAAAGACGACACTATCGATACCTTCGACGATAGCTGCTGTTCCATAGTTATGTAGTTTCCCCTGTTTACCCCCCTGTTCAATTTAAACATTCACCAATTTTGTAACTACTTACATAAATCCACGGCCAGGGTCTGGTGAAACCGTGACCGTCCGAAATATGGGGAAACTACCAAAAGACATATAAGGCCAACGCTGACACCGCTACTGCAATTCACGGAAGGTCAACTCTTATATGTTTGGGTATATTTAATTACTTTGTCATTCTTAACATAATATGTACGATATACTCATAATTAACATGGCGATCATTCCATTAAACAAACAATTCACATTTAAGGTTGATCAGAAATTACACACCTTACCTCCTTACATTTGCATATAAAATTATAAACATTATATTTTAATTTCAATTGAACTTCTATTAATTAATTATTAATTCTTTATCATTTACTATGTTAAATTTTTCTTTGTTATTAACCTTCCTTTTACCTAACATTTCATTTAAAATTTGCTCTTTAGACCTTGAACATTTTACTTTGTTTAAATTGCATTATAAAATTTATACTTACAGTATAAATACTGTAACATACAGTGTATATACAGTATATACATACTGACATAAACACAAAATATAAACACCAAACACCAATAACTCCGTGTACCTTCTGAAACATTTTAACAACAATGTTATTCCATAAACTAAACACAATTTAACATTTATTTATTTATTAATTATTATCCAATTTAAATCTCATAAAATAATTTAAATTCATCATCACAATTCACTTATATAACATTTTAAATCAATCAAAATTATTTAAACATTTCAAATTACTTTAATTCCATTAAATGTTGAAAACAATATTTTTAATTACTTTACTCCAATTACAATAACTACAATTCATTTGTTATTATCTTCAAAATTATTTTTGTTATTTATTTAGTCTGCTCAAATACTATTATTATTATTATTATTATTAAACAAATTCTACTACATACACTCATTGTTTACATTACATACTTGTTACAATACACACATTCAATTTCACTAAAATTTATTTACAAATCTTTTGTCATTAATTGTTCAGTTTTCCACACCTCATTTCCTAATTCAGCAAGGTCTTAACCATATATTCAAATATTTAATATATTTAAAATGTCCATTTATT
Organism: Magicicada septendecula; assembly: GCA_034769895.1. NCBI lineage: Eukaryota > Metazoa > Arthropoda > Insecta > Hemiptera > Cicadidae > Magicicada > Magicicada septendecula. The sequence continues at coordinate 408,289,866 of CM068375.1, forward strand.
GATTTCTTATATAACCGCCATCGTTGTATAATAGTCTTATTTTTTTATAACATTTCTCATTCTTACACTCAATTTATTATTATTATTATTATTATTATTATTATTATTATAATAACCCAGTAACTCTGTCACTCATTGTACCATTATAATTTATAGGATTATTTCCTTTTATTATTATTTCATAAACCTTCTCAATATTAGTTATTTTTGTTCAGTCTCCATCAGTATTATTGGTTAACATTAGGTAAGTTATTATCATTTATAACAGTATTATTAAAATATTCATCTATCTCTATTCCACAAGGTAAGTCACTTTTTTCCTCTCTCTCAATATCTAAAATCTGCACTAACATTTCATAACCTCTATTAACCTCAAAAATCTCTCTTTCTCTCATTACAACACCTCTCATAACCAAACTGAACTCTCCCATTCCATGCAAAGGGCACCATTAAATACTTATTACCTCTACCACCAGGTAAACCACAAAAAACTAAAGGACCACACGAAGACAGCTCGTCTTCCACACCACCACCAGAGGAAACTCTGTCCTCATAAAACCACTGTGAACATTCCATTTCACAATAAACTTGGGGAAAATCTGCCCTCTGCCCCTCTAAACTCTCTACACACACACACTCATACCCTCATCAACACTTTCTCTGCTCACAACCTTTCACTCTAACACCACGTTTTTAATTTCACCACTGTTATTACTCGTTAACCCATTATTATAATTATCGCTATTACTCACCTGGTCTTCCATCACCTGTTTTGCATCTAAACTACTACCACTGTTAATACATCTCTGTCCGTTATTTTCACTTTTTTTGCTCTTACCTGTATTTATCACACACACTCCCATTCTCTCAATATTCTGTTCTAATTTATTCAAGTTATTTTAAAATATTTCATGGGTATTTTCTACATGCTTATTGATCTCATTGATATGGTTTTTTAACTCATTATTCTGCTTTTTCAACTCATTGAAATTACTTTCACATTTTACTTTCTGTTCATGTATTTCACTACTCAATTTATCAAATTTTTTGTCAAAACGATCATTTAATGCATCAAATTTCTTACTGTTATCATTAGACATTTGTTTATTTTGGTTAGCCATCAGTTTAATTTCCCCCATTATTTCGCGCAACCAATTCTCAGTTTTATTATCTTCTCTAGCCGAGACAGGAGTTGAATGAACTCTCGCCTCTTCCATAACAGCTGATTCTGTCCAGCTTTCTTGATTTACTATATGAGTTTCTGACTGAATTTCTGATTCACTTATAACAGTTGAGTCAGACAAACTGACTTCGTTCTCTGTCTTTCCATATTTTATAAATTTAATTAGTCTTTACTATATATAACTTAGTTATTATCTAAACAAAATCTTGTAACTTAACTCTTTAACAATATTTTACGTCTTAACCTCTATTCACACATCTCGTAATTTTGGAATTTTTCTATTACAAAATCCGCCTACTATCACCACCTATTTCGTACTTCAAATTAGGCCTAAACCTATATGAATTATTAATTCATCTGAGTTATACTGGCAGCGATCGCCAATTGTTATTGTTCTATTCTTTTTACTTACCTTATACTTTCACGCCACTCTGACTTACCGCTCACAGAAGATCCCAAACTATTAATAGGTCGCCACGATGTTTTCGGCTTTACATCGAAACCTTTAAATCAACTTTAATTGCCAGGTTCGTTAGGCGAAATTTTCCATACTGGATAGATGATGGTAATGTGGCGTAATAATTAGCTTACACATGGTTACGCTACTAATTCATTTTATTAACATTCATTGCAAGCTTACGTTCTCCTCCACTTATAACTTTCATCAAACTCTTTACTTCAGGTTATACTTTAAAAACATTCTGGTAAAATTACATTGATTTTAATTCTTGTTTAATCATGAAAACTGAGAAATAATTTTATAGCGTTACTTTTTCTCTTTCTAATTTCAAACATATACATATACAAAAAAATAAATGCTTTAACTAACTTATTCTAAATTTTTTATTTTATTTTATTGAGGCGACCCAGCAATGCCCACACTGAACTCACATACAATTTTACCACCCCATTTATTTGATTAATTTAGTTGGAACATGTTAAAATGAAATTATGGTGCTGGATTACCAAACGGCGTCACTCCTTCGCTGCACTGTACCGCGTGTGTTTTAAGGCCGAAATTTTTTACTGTTCACATTTTTATTTTTCATCCCGTTGACTTCACTGACTCTATCTGTTATTTTACTCACTTTAACTATTGGTGATCACTTCCTACAGAATAAATTTAGGTTTTACGTACACAAGATTTTTCTTTTGTTCCCGGCCGGGGAGAGAGTTTTTTATTCAACTGGGGCGAGAGTCACCAACAAAGTCTCCCACCAGAAAACTAGGCATAACGGAATTACAATGCCTTATGATCTGAATCGTTCGTCACTGTTCAAGTAACCTGTTTATTCCCGTGTGTCGGGCGTTGACGAAATCTGGTGTCCACTGGTTTACGTCACTGAAAAGGTGTGTCCTTAATCTTGCATCCGTCTTGTACCAAGCACATGTTAAACAAAATTCGCAAAAAGCCATTTTGCTCGACTTCTCTAAGCGTCGTTTATGCGCTCCGCAGGTGTTTGTGCGCATTACACAGTACTGAGGTTCTGCGAATTAAACCGTTCTTGACAACACGCCACATTCCATTGTAATGACTTCACCTCACAGTTCCTTTGTTTGAACTACAATTTATATTACCATAGGACTGATCACGCAGATGAAAATGAATTTACAATTTTTTAATAAAATAAAAACTCCCTTTTAGCCCCGTTACAACTTACAAATAATATTCTGAGTAAAGTAACTTATTATGTTAGAAAAGACTCTAAATACAAATTTACATTTTATATTGTATTGATTTTAATGTGTAAAGTACTGTCTTCTATGGGCTGCAATAAATCTGAAACATCTTGTGTTAGTAAAACTATATGTAAAGCCAGAAAGCAAAATATAATTGTTTACTGGGTTGTTGAAGAAGCATAAATTGTAAAAAAGAAAAAGTAAATTTTTTTTAATTCGGGGTCAAAACATCCTACGACTTGTTGTCTGCCATTGCAGTTTTCATCGTTTAGTCCTCTATCGCTCATTGATCTTCTAATACCCTCAATCCATGTCTTCTTGGGTCTTCCCGTGCCCTCCAGGTATCCATCTCATTGTTTTTTTGGCAGTCTGTCCTGTCTATTCTTCATACGTGTGCATACCAGATTACTGTAGTTGTTTTTCTTCAATGCAGTCGATGATTGTCTTTTGTACACCCATTTCTTCTTTGATCGTTTCATTTCGTATTCGCTGTAGCCTTAAACTTGTGGCTGCTAGTCTCAAAGCATCCATTTCTGTAGCTTCTAACTTTCTTTTTACCTGGTCTGTTATTCTCCATGTTTCGGATCCGTACATCAGTGTCCTTTTCGTCATACTTATTCTTTTCTTTTCCAATTTCTGTGCTCCATAGAATCCCATTCAATGATCTAATTATTTGTTTTGCTTTGTTTATTCTTGATTTTATTTCAACATCATCTGTTCCTTCTTCATTAAAGTTTATTCCTAAGTATTTGTAGCTGCTGCATTTTTTTATACGTTCGTCATTTTCTAAGATTAAATCTGTTGTTTCTTCTCCAATACACAGATACTGCGTTTTTCGTGTGTTCACCAGTAAACTCCATTTTTCATACTCTTCCTTCACTTTCATTTTTCATATATTCCAGGTCTTCTTTTTCGTTTCTGCATATCACTTGATTGTCTGCAAACTGCAGGGTGTACAAGCATGTGTCATAGTCATTTTGAATACCCATCCCTTTGCATTTTTTCTTCCAATGGGTTAGAGCTTTTGCGATGTAAATTTTGAAAAGCGTGGGGAAGATGCAACAGCCCTGTCATAATCCTTTATTTATTCTGAACAGTTCTGATACTCTATTTCCCACTTTTATTGTATACATCATATTGTTGTACAAGTTTTGCACAGCCCTAATAAGTGTATGGTTGATGTTGGTATCTTGAAGCACCTCCCATAGTTTTACGATATATATATATATATTATCATAAGCTTTCTGTAAGTCTATAAATATTAAGTGAGTTGCTCTGTTTCTAATTTCTTTTCAATAACTTTTTTTAGACAAAGCAAGCTGTCTGTACAGGACCGACCCATTCTAAAGCCACACTGCTCTTCTTCTTCATAGCTCTTATATTCGCTTTCTATCGTATCTCTGATAATTCTTCCGTATACTGTACTAATTGTACTCTTTATAGATATTCCACAATAGCTGTTGCTATCTAGTTTGTTGCCTTTCTTGTATATTGGTATAATATAGGCTGTTTTCCATTCCTGTGGTATATTTTCACCGTTCGTGTATTTTGTAAAGATGTACACTATTGATTCGTACAAGCGTTAAGATATTTTGTGGTAAAAAAACAGTTTGTGGGAAATGAAAGGAGAATTACCCCTTCTAGCTGATTAAACAGTTTCAGAAAACTTATGACACGGGGTCACATTACTGTAATAGCTAGTGCTTTAATGGATTTTTGTTATTTTCCTGTTTTTCATTTGGTTTTAAAATTGATCTTCTCGGTAATTCTGTGGCCTCTATTTTATACAATTTTTAATTTACAGTGTATAACACATGCTTAAAACTAACACACACATTTTTTTGTTATTACTGATGTTTTAAACAGCAATATGATCGCCTGTTGCATATCATACAAATACAATATTTAAGGCTATTACCAGTAGCAGTTTATTAAATTTATGAAAGAAGCAAGTTTCCGTCTTTATTTTGAATGTCACAATGAAAAGGTGGAAGTATTTGTGCAATACTGAAGAGGAAACTAATCAGAGTGTTAATCTCAGGGTTAGATTTCTAAAACTATTCCTTGTGATCTCATTTGTATTAATTATTAAAGTAAGCTTTTTTTTTTGCAGTGAACATATTATCTTGAACAAAATGGTCAAAATCTTCAAGTTAATAGTTGAGAAAATATGTAATTGAAAAATTAATATTTTACATATACAGTAGAAGCTCTGTTAACCGGAACAAGGGGGGGGGGCAGTTTCGAATGACCAAAATTTCGGATAATAATTACGATGTCATTTTTTTAAAGTGTGCGGTAAAATAACTGGAGGTAATGTACAATACTTTTAAAAGATTTTAATAATAATCAAACAATTTACATAAAGTCATTTTTTAACACGAGTTTTATGATTTTTTTTTTTAATCATATTTTCCTTTGTTTTTTCTTTTCACATCGCTTTCTTGCAGCAATATCTTGCCATTGCTTCATTAGCAGAACATCAGAGGCTTTGATTCTTCACATCGTTTGAGGAACCATAATACTATCTGAAAATATGAATAAAACTCCGTGAGAAAAATGCGTATTTCATATACCCTAATTTAATGCCCTAACCCAAAATAAAAACTCTTACCACTAAGGTACTGAAGATCTTGTCAGCGGTGTCATGGCTGCTGCTCTCTGCTATGTCATCGTCTTCGTCGTCCCTTTGTTTCTGAACCATAAAAGCATAGCCTTGTGTACGTTCTTGTTTTGTGACACATCTTCATTGTTTTCTTGTTTGGCATCTTCAAAGCATGATCTTCAAACTTATTTTCCATCTTGACCCGATCAGAAACAGTAGGAACACCAAGAGAAAAATCGGCTGCCACAGTTCGCAAAATCTTGTCATTTTTAATTCTTTTAATTGGCTCCGATTATTCTTTAATGTTATCATGACTCGTTTCCTCATTGTTGACATATAGCACAATTTATATAATAGCACATTAGTTTTTGTGTTTTATCCGGAACACAAATTTTAATTGTAGTAACAATCAGGAATATATAATTTTTTTGTTGGTCGTTTTGGTTAAACGATATTTCAGTTAATAGAGGTTCTGCTGTAATATCTTTACGAAAGAACTCGTGGAAACCTGTTGTACACAGAGAATGTATAGCTCTTCAGTATGTTTGACGTGTGTTATTTATTTGTATAAATAAGGCTGTCTGTATTATTTGGATCTTCAGCCTGAGTGTTAGAGGGCAAAGAGTGAAAATTGTGAGCTGGTGAGGTTATATAAACCTCAGTAAATATAACTAAATGGAATACATCGGATGTTTTAATTTCCAATCTTTTTATACTTCAACATTTTTTTTTGAATAATTTATAATAAACTTGGCTAACTTGTATAAACATTGTTAGCTCTTCAATTAAATTAAGTATGGTAAGTTTAAAATTCTAATTTACAGTTGTGTTATTTATATTTAATTTATTTTCATTCAATTTTTCAATATCTGTGTATTACTTAAAGGAAATTATATGATTTTTGTAATAGTTAATATGTAGTATCAGTTATATTAAAACATTATTTGATTTTATTGCTCATGTATTAAATAACTTCAAATGTAAATTATATTGTTAAATAAATTTTTTTTTTGTATGGCATGAAGACTAGATGTTACAGCCATTTTCTTCAATAAAATGTTTACTTTTACTTGTCTTCCGTTCAGAAAGATTCATTACGTCGTATACATCCTTACTTGTCTTTACTTGAAGTAAGAAGGCGTACTCATACATTCAGAAAAGCAGATACAAAACTCAAGTTATTCATTGTTTGAGTCTGAAGTTTGGTCAGCAGAGGTGTCCTTTTGTTTCTTTGTGCATACTGTTATGTAATAAGATAATTTTACTTCCATGTTCCTTAAGGAAATGGAAGTATGGTGATGACAAAAAAAATCGTGTTCGAGATTATTGCAGATTCTGATTGTACTACACTCAAAACATGAAAAATAGTCGTTTTTCGAAAAGTGTCTGTGTGTGTGTCTGTCTGTAGATTTTTTTTCTATGGCAAACAATAACTGCCGCAAATTCAAACAGAATCAAATAATTTTTGCGTACAGCCCTCATTTGTAGAGTACTCACGACCTATTGATTTTGGTGAAAATCGGTTGAGGGAAAGGGGTAGTTTACCTGCAACGGTTTTTTTTATCAAGGGTAATTTTTTTTTGGCAAACGATAACAGCCGCAAATTCAAACAGAATCAAATAATGTTTCACATACAGCCCTGAATTGTAGAGTTCTCAAGACCTATTGTTTTTGGTGAAGATCGGTTAAGGGAAAGGGGTAGTTTACCTGCAACGTTTTATGTTTTAACAAGGGTATTTTCTATGGCAAACGATAACAGCCGCAAATTCAAACAGAATCAAATAATTTTTTGCATATATCCCTGAATTGTAGAGATCTCGAGGACTTTTGATTTTGGTGAAGATCGGTTAAGGGGAAGGGGTAGTTTACCAGCAACCTTTTACATTTTAACAACAGTAAAGTACTTGAAAATTCTTTAAAAACTTTTTCAAACAATGGTAATTGTTAAAAATAAAATAATTTTGTTGCCAGGCAATAAAATTATAATTTTTTCATTTTAGTGTAAATCATGTATGAGTGAAAATATATCGTTCGTGGCAGGCAAGCATATCTCAATTATGTAATGTTTACGTTTCCATTTTATTATTATGATTACTGCAATAAAAAGGCAGGGAAGACACACACACAAAATTCACATTATTTCTGGCCTCACTCATGTTTATTTTCTTACATTTGCACGCTTTTTAAATGGAAAGTGCCGAAACCCACACCAACATAACGCGTGCAAGCCGAAAAAGTGTCCAGCGTGGATAGCGATTTGCTTCCTGTGGATCGCTGGGCAGTGTAACTGCACGTGTTTACAGAGGAATGATTCATAGACAGACTTTTCGTCTTTAGGGAATGAACCCTCTGCAAGATGCTGAGGGTCCATGAGTGACTTCCGAGCGCTCCTTCTTTTCCGCGTGTTTCTTCTGTGAAACGTACACTGTAGATTCGCAGCTTTACTCTAAGCAACGCTCAATAGGAAATGTTGAAAATTTTTGTCCACGGTGTACCCTCATTCACACTAAACCTGCTCTGATGTTTTAATTACGGATATCATAATCTTAAAACTTTGGAAACTTGAGCACTACTTAATGGAGATCAATCGTTAACTTATACAAGCCATTAATTTTATGCATATTTTGTGTGTGTGTGTGTGTGTGTGTGTGTGTGTGTGTGTGTGTGTGTGTGTGTGTGTGTGTGTGTGTGTGTGTGTGTGTGTGTGTACTACGTTATCGGCAACAAAGAAATAGTTTTTGTTAATATTCCTTCCCGGGATGTTTGGCCGTAGTCCAATGTTTTCTACAAAACCAGACGTTTCGGCAATGCCATCGACTTCCATCATCAGTGAAAATCGAGTGCGATAACGTGAGGTGGTATACGTTAGTGACCACAGTACTGTGGTTAAGGCTGAAGCAGTAAGTAGAAAGAAGTAGTTTCTATGGTAATATTTCATTTCGAAAATGATTTTAAATATAAATCTTAGAACATGGAAGTCATGTATGGTTCTCCATACCGATATTTTTGTTTTGTTGTAATGTAAGGTTAGTAAGTAATTGTTTCAGTAAAAGTACATTTCTAAATTGCTATATTTCTCAAACTAAATATGCAAAAAATGTACTGATAGAAAACAAAACAAAATTCTGTTAAATGAATACTTAACTTTTATTTATAATAAATAAATTTATTTGAATTTGGCACAAAATTCAAAGAACTGTAAAAGTCATATCTTAATTTATCGTAAATACAAATTTTTTAATGTAATAAATACATGTGATTCAATAAACACAGCATATTTCATTCAATATACAGTCAACTTCCGATTATCCGGGATAATCATCCCCCCTCAAATCTGTCCCGTTACAATCACCGGCAGGGTTATCACGGATAAGTCAAAATCCCGGTTAAAGCAAAAATTGTAACCTAGTTCTTAAATGAAGGTCTTAGTTAAAAAATATCGGTATGGAGAACCATACATGACTTCCATGTTCTAAGATTTATATTTAAAATCATTTTCGAAATGAAATATTACTATAGAAACTACTTCTTTCTACTTACTGCTTCAGCCTTAACCACAGTACTGCGGTCACTAACGTATACCACCTCACGTTATCACACTCGATTTTCACTGATGATGGAAGTCGATGGCATTGCCGAAACGTCTGGTTTTGTAGAAAACATTGGACTACAGCCAAACATCCCGGGAAGGAATTTTAACAAAAACTACTTTGTTGCCGATAACGTTGTACAATATATATAAAAAATTGCATAAAATTAATGGCTTGTATAAGTTAATGTTTGATCTCCATTAAGTAGTGCTCAAGTTTCCAAAGTTTTAATATTATGATGTCCGTAATTAAAACATCAGAGCAGATTTAGTGTGTATGAGGGTACACCGTGGACAAAAATTTTCAACATTTCCTACTGAGCGTTGCTACAGTGTTCCTAGTTGCAGCGTTCCTATCAAGCTGCGAATCTACAGTGTATGTTTTACAGAACAAACGCGCGAAAAAGAAGGAGCGTTCCGAAGTTACTTATGGACCCTCAGCATCTTGCAGAGGGTTCATTCCCTAAAGACGAAAAGTCTGTCTATGAATCGTTCCTCTGTAAACACGTGCAGTTACACTGCCCAGCAATCCACAGGAAGCAAATCGCTATCCACGCTGGACACTTTTTCGGCTTGCACGCGTTATGTTGGTATGGGTTTCGGCACTTACCATTTAAAAAGCGTGCAAATGTAAGAAAATAAACATGAGTGAGGCCAGAAATAACACGAATTTTGTGTGTGTGTGTCTTCCTGCCTTTTTATTGCGGTAGTCATAATAATAAAATGGAAACGTAAACATTACATAACTGAGATATGCTTGCCTGCCACGAACGATATATTATTTTATACATGTATATTAACTCATACATAATTTACATTAAAATGAAAAAATTATAATTTTATTGCCTGGCAACAAAATTATTTAATTTTTAACAATTACCATTGTTTCAAAAAGTTTAAATGAATTTTCAAGTACTTTACTGTTGTTAAAACGTAAAAGGTTGCAGGTAAACTACCCCTTCCCCTTAACCGATCTTCACCAAAATCGAAAGTCCTTGAGATCTCTACAATTCAGGGACGTACGCAAAAAATTATTTGATTCTGTTTGAATTTGCGGCTGTTATCGTTTGGCATAGAAAATTACCCTTGATAAAAAAACGTTGCAGGTAAACTACCCCTTCCCCTTAACCGATCTTTACCAAAAACAATAGGTCTTGAGTACTCTACAAATCAGGACTGTATGCAAAAAATTATTTGATTCTGTTTGAATTTGCGGCTGTTATCGTTTGCCATAGAAAATACCCGTGTTAAAAAAAGGTTGCAGGTAAACTACCCCTTTCCCTTAACCGATTTTCACCAAAAACAATAGGTCTTGAGAACTCTACAATTTAGGGTGAATTTGCAGCTGTTATCGTTTGCCATAGAAAATACCCTTGTTAAAACATAAAACGTTGCAGGTAAACTACCCCTTTCCCTTAACCGATCTTCACCAAAATCAATAGGTCTTGAGAACTCTACAATTCAGGGCTGTATGCAAAACATTATTTAATTCTGTTTGAATTTGCGGCTGTTATCGTTTGCCAAAAAAAAAAAATACCCTTGATAAAAAAAACTGTTGCAGGTAAACTACCCCTTTCCCTCAACCGATCTTCACCAAAAACAATAGGTCGTGAGTACTCTACAAATCAGGGCAGTATGCAAAAAATTATTTGATTCTGTTTGAATTTGCAGCTGTTATCGTTTGCCATAGAAAAAAAATCGACAGACACACACACACACAGACACTTTTCGAAAAACGACTTTTTTCATGTTTTGAGTGTAGTACAATCAGAATCTGCAATAATCTCGAACACGATTTTTTTTGCCATCACCATACTTCCATTTCCTTAAGGAACATGGAAGTAATAAAATATGTGCATACAGTAAAGTAGTACACACCTTTTATTACACAAAAACATGAGTCAAATGACGTTTTTGTCAATTAAAATAGTATGTTTACAAACAGAACAATATGTTCAGAGTCGGTGTTTATACATGCTGAAAATAATCTGTTAATAATTTTTGCTTCTTAGCACTTGCTGTTTTCTTTAAAATAGATGACCTTATTTTGCGTCAAACCAACTTGTCGCACAAAAAAGTCTCTTGTCCTTCTAAATAGTCAAGACGTCACTCCCCTCCCCCTCGTCATCAATACCACTCTCACTTTCTGCTATGTCCTGTGCGCCCATCAATATTTCATCGTCTGTCTAAACCTCAAAGTGTTGGCGTTGACTTCAAACCACACATTTATGTTATCTTTATCAATGTTTCACCACCTGGGACAGTGTTTGCAATGTCATCCTCAAACCCAGCCAAATCCTCATCCTCCGATATGTCAGGAAATATTTTTTCCCACGACTTTGTCATCGTAATGGGTTTAACTTTGTCCCACGCAGCTGCAGTCTCGTAGATCGCGTCCAGAACACTTAGTCCCTGAAAAAAGGCCTTCAAATCATTCCCTTCCTCTATAAACTTTCTCAAAATACTTGACCGATAGTTACGTTTTACAGAAGCCATTACCCCTTGATCAGTTGGCTGGATCAAGGCTGTAACATTGGGCGGCAGGTATTTAACAACGATTTTTCCATCGTTAGATCTGAGCAACATTTCACTTGGATGTGATTTAGCATTGTCTAATACTATCACTGTATATTTTTTGGGGAAGTCCTTGTGATTTTAAAAACTCTCGAACTTGTGGACAAAACTTATTGAGGAACCAATAAAAAAAAAATGTCTTTATTCATCCAACCTTTCTTTTGATTGTAGTAAATTACAGGGATGTTAACTGCTCGTGTTCCTTTAAATGATCGTGGTTTTTTTATTTTCCTATCACTAGGAGCTTAAGTTTATGTGTCCCAGTCTCGTTAGAGCAACACATTACCGTTATTCGTTCCTTACTAACTTTGTGTCCCGGCGCACTTTTTTTCATTTTCAGACGCTAAAGTTTTCGTCGGCAAGCACTTCCAAAATAATCCTGACTCGTCGGAATTATAAGTTTGTGCTGGTTGTAAATATTCATCCAAAACAAACTGATTAAAGTCTTTGCAAAACTGTTCTGCTATCGTTTGATCACCACTCAATTTTTCTCCCCGAATTTCCAACTCACTTGTGCCATGACGTTGTTTGAAACGTGTCAGCCAGCCAGATTGTAACGTTTTATTTATTAATAAATTTTTGAAAACATCAAAACACCCAAAAACTCAACTTCCAATATTTACTTTTAGTTCTTACCTTACGTTAGTCCAGGGTTCTATATACGAACTCGTGACCTGTAAAAGTGGTTACTGGGTTTTGTTACGTAATAATTACACTCTATCACCCTTTTTCTCTCCCCCTCATTATAATTGATAATTTTTACAAATCTGAAATGGGATTATTCTTTGTATTGGCCAAATTAAATTAGGTACTCATCCTTGTTTGTCGTAATGTGCACGTGGTTGCATCACTACCGTCTATTCACTTTTTGTCCACTTAAACTCCAAAATCTTGGTTGAACTGTTTAACACTTTGATGTATATTACTTTTGTTTACATTTTATGTAATATCTTACATTAATTCACTTTTTATTTGTCGGTTGTAACTTTGCGCGCCAGCACTGATATATGGAACCGCGCGGCTCTGAATTTGGACGCCCACTGCGCGTCACAAAAAATGGCTAACCGTCTCTCTGCTAGGGCACCAGCTACCGATTTCCAACCGGAAACAGGTCCATACTCCTTTGTAATTGGTTGTCAAATTTCTTAATTAGCCTGACGTAACAGAACTCAGTTCAGCATCATTGCGTCGTGGTAAATTCTACGTCTCAAAAGGCGGCACACACGTGCACTCGTACGCACAAATACGCACCCTACCGACAATAAACATTCCTGTGCTGTGTCGTACCTATCACGGAGCTATAGTCAGTGACCAAAAGTACACTCTGGGTAAATAACAAGAGTTACCTCAAAGGTCGTCTACAGATGGTTAAAATGAATTTACTGAAATCCAAACCCCCTTTAGTTTGCCCCGTTACAACATGATGCGTCGAAATTTCCTTCTAGGCCTAAAGGTTCAGAAAAAACTTAGCTTTTTCGGCGCATATTCATCCACTTACAGGATTCCCTTGTGCTCGTTGATTATTGAACCACTCGAGTAAAGCTCGGTCCAAGTCTTCATACGTTGACTTCTTCATAGTTTTCCGTTTCTTTGTGCCAGATGATGAGTCAGAAAAACATGCAAATTTTAAAAGTTCCACCTTTTTCTTAACCTAATCACGAACCATTTGATCACCAATTCCATATTCTTCCTTTAACGATTTAACAGTTTGGCCCTTCTCAAATTTTTCCCGGTTGACCCCGATCCCGGACAATCGTTCAATGTTTGCCTTTTCTAAGCCAGGTGTGTGTGTTAAAATAAGGCCTGTAAATAATCATATAAACAATCAGATGAGAAGAATCTTAAATAATATCTCATTTGTCCAGTGTCTTCAAACTAATCTCCCCCCTCCCCCCAAGAAGCAGCTCTTAGTTATGCCACTGGATTGTGGTGAAGTGTAGTCGAATTTTTAAACTCATTTAGCCCTTTTAAAAGTTGATGATGGGCATTTAGAAAAACGGCCCAAAAAATGTTTACTTTTGATAAGTTTTCATGACTGTAGGAAGGTTAACTTGTAAAATGTGTAGTCATTTGCCAGAAGTGAATTACGAGATATACTTATCATAACAGGAGAAATAATTTTCACCAGAATTGGGAAAGGAGATGACAACATTGTAAGAATGTCCATTAAATGCCAACTAATGTAAAGAATTAAGTTACATGCATACATTTTAGAAAGCTCATTCAATAAACTATTTAAAAAATCTACAGATAAAATTATAAACAAATTAGAGATATAAAATGCAGAAGTATAATTAAACATTATGCTACTTTATAAGTATGTGGTGAAGATAATGAACAAACACCACTGTGAAGTACCAGTACTAAAGATAATTATTTGTAACTTTTAGTTCACCGAATTTATGTTTGAGTAGTCATATTTTGATAACAAAATACTGTTGTAATCATTTTCCGATGGAAAGTTGATGTTTTCAGTTTCTACATAAATCTAAAATTATTTATAGTCTGTTTTTCGAAGGAAATAGAGCATTTAGAGTATGATAACTTTATTTGTTTTAAATCCTTAAATTTGTAGTGACCATCAATAAATTAATTTTTCCAGTGAAGGGTTTGTGAGGATCGGTCAAAAAATATAACACAAATTTTAGATTAGTTTTGTCGACGTTTCGAAAATGTTTATTGTCATCATCAGGACCTGTGTGTATGAATACAAAGAAATGTAAAATACAACGGAACAATTATTTGAGTAAACGTGTTTGTGTATGTGCATGCGTATGTGTGTATCCTTGTATATGTGAAGCAGTTGAGGTAGTTTGTTCAAATAATCATTCCGTTCTGTTTGACATTTCTTGTGTATTCATACACAGGTCCTGATTATGACAATAAACATTGTCAAAATGTCGACACAAATAATATAACTTGTATGTTATATTATTTGACCGATCCTCACAAACCCTTCACCAGAAAAATTTGTATTATATTTATTTCATTTTATGTAAGTTGTGATTATTCTATTTACTTATTATTCATTATTAGCATGGTATATACTTAACATGAAAAGTTTCCTGTTAGACAATAGGCAGTTGACTAAATTCATTAGTGGCCAATTCAAGTGAACAGCAATATATATGTACACATGCTTACATTTTTCTTACTGAAATTGTCAGTGAGTACTCTCTTGCCACTTCTTGTAATTGAAACATAGCTTTTTGTAAATCATCCTCATTTTCTTGAATAAGAACTATGTCATCCGCATATGTCAGGGAACCAGTACAAATTGACTTGTTAAGCTGTATTCCCAAAGTCACTCTGGATGTCCATGTCGTCATTGTAAACTAAGATAGTTATCAACAACATCACTTTAGAACAAGTGGGCCGTTTCAGATATCTCGGCTGTGCAGTAAGCTATGAATCTGAATATGATATAAGAGAGAAGATAAATAAATTTAGAAATATTTGTGGTACGATTCATAGAAATCTCAGAAATAAAACAAGACAGCACGAGGATGAAATTTTATAAGACAATTGCAATACCCACGTTGGTTTATGACATAAAAGAAAAGCAGGAAGATTCAGAGTGCTGAAATGCAGTTTCTTGGAAATACTTTAAATTATATATTACAAGATAGAATAAGGAATGAAGATATCAGAGCAGAACTCGAAGTAAAGGACATAAATGAAATTATTTCAATGTACAGAAGACAGTGGTGGGATCATCTGCAAAGGATGACAGCAGATCGATTGCCGAAAATGTCACTGAACTAGTAGACTTCTAGCCATTGGTAGAAGAGACGTGGGTCGTCCAAGGATGAGATGGGTGCTGGAACAGGTTTGTATAACCTAACCCTTGAAGAGGATAAGAAGAAGATATCTTACATAAAAATTATGAATTAATTATTTATTGGTCATCTAGTAGCATCTGCTGTGCTTATAAATCTGAAAATTTTGAAAAATATTTAAAAGGATTTTGTTTTCAAGAATTGGATATCATGTGAACAGGAACGTCTGTCTAAAAGCAGAATGTAATGGGTCTAAATTTACATAAATATTATTGTCAAAGTTTATGAATTCTATAACATGTGCAGATGAGGCCCCCATAAGGTGACGCGATTGCCAGTAAATGTTTTCATGACCCATATATGGTTATGCAGTTTATTTGTAGTCAGTGATTGATAACGAAGGAATGTTGTTTTTCGAGAAACAGTTCGTGGCCAGGTAAAAAGGTGATACTAAGCAAACGGAACTTTCCAATACTGATGACGAGACGTACGGCGGGGAGCGGAGTGAACCAGTTTAAAGACGACACGAACGGAAATTGTAACGCTGCAAGTCAGTCGACCACCATCTTTTGCGCTGTGCAGTAGCAATCGCGGGCGCCTGCATAAGCATAAAACGCAAATCGAAAAATGTGAAATTTAGTAAGTATTGGAATTTAAAACAATATAAATAATGTATTAATCAGTGATCAGTAAAACTAAATTGACAGTTCGGCCGTAAGATATAAAAATGAAAACAAAAAGTGCACGCAACAGGAGGCATCTCGTAGAATGAAACCATACGCAACATTAAAGGGAAGTAGACATTTCAAAAATAATTAACTACTGGCTTTTCACTATATTTTATTAAAACGTTTTTCTCCACTCGCTGTGGTGTCTGTGTGTCCGGGTGGAATCTTGCGATTGATTTTTAACTACCTTCCAGTCTAGCTAGAACTTTGAAATTTGGCACACTTATGTATCTCCGATGACAATACAATAATCCATTGAAAAAATTGTGAAAATTTAAAATTTTGCACACTTATGTATCTCAGATGACAACAATACAATAATCCATTGATGAAAATGTAAAATCAATTTTAATAAAAAAATCAAGAAATTGTCAATTTTGCAAAATTATGAAAATTTGAAATTGTGCACACTTTGGCATTTTGAAACCACTTTCAATAAAGTATCAATCTACTCACTGAAAACACAATTCAAAATGTAATATAAAACTTCACACATCAAAACAATAACAGTAAACAATATTTCTGCAGTAGTCTACACGTTTTTCAGCTGTTTAACAAGTGTACCAACATTGGAAAGAAACATTATAGAGGTATAAATAAGCGTGAATGTATAAAAGATACTATTTACATTTTGCGTTACTATGGAAACAAAAATCAACGCTATATTGAGTCAAACAAAAAAATATTAAAAATACATAGTTATCCGATTTTCATGATTTTTATACCATTTTATTCAGAAAAGTGTAAAGAAAAATATAAAAATAACGCAATTTGCTAGCATATAAAAACAAAAGTGTACCGGTATGCTAGTGTTTGTTAAGTGAAACAAAAGTGTATGCTAGTGTAATATTAACGTATTCTGAAAGATGCCTAACTCGCGTGTTCGTGCACTTGTGTGGTTACAAAGGACAGTTGAGCTTTAAGTACTTCCTTGTAAGAGCCGCTTCTTTGTAATGATGAAGGAGACGGCGACTCAAAAGAAGCGACGATTGGAGAAGAAGCGACAATACTATCGGCTCAAGCGTTCGCAAGAAACGGCTGAAGTTAAAGCGACTTGTAAATCGTAAAAAACGTGTGTCACAAGCTCGTGCTATTGAAACCGACGACCAACACGCTTATCGTCTTGCTAAAATCGAGAACGCAAATCGCAAGCTTGTGCTATTGAAACTAAAGACCAACGCGCTTATCGTCTTGCTAAAGATCGAGAATACACTTCTCAAGCTCGTGCGATGGAAAATGACGATCAACGCGCTTCTCGACGCGAAAGAGATAGAGTATACACCTCTCAAGCACGACTCTATGAGACAGAACAAAAGCGTAAGGATATACAGCAATGTCGCCGCGATGCTCGTGCTCAGCGTGCTGCTGATGCGCAAGAGTTCCATAAGGAAATCAACAACTTCTGCGATAGGACATGTGATATGTGCACAAAGCAGTGTTACGCTAATCAAGTGGTAAAATATCATATGATTGCTGGCAAATCATATCTACCTCCGGAACTCACGAACAAAAATATATTGGAAGTTTGCCATCGATGTCATTGTCATTTGAAAAACAATCGCAAGACTAAACATCCATCAAAGGCGTACTGGAATAATATGGAGCCCGGTGACATTCCAAGTGAAATTAAAGTTCTCACTCAGTTTGAGCAAAAACTCTTGTCTCGCATGATACCTTACGTTAAAATAGTCAAATTCGACGGCAGATGTGGCCAATAAGGATTCAAAGGCCAGGCCACGCTGTTCGCACTTGACATTTTCGAGGTAAGCGAGAAGCTGCCTTCTATGTTGCCTCGCGACAGTGATAATGCGGGAATGGTTGTAGTCACAAAGACTCTCGAAAATTTAAATATCTCTCGTGAATACACAATTTCACGCGAACGGGCTAGAGCTAGAGCTGCGCTTAGCTGGCTCTTGGCAAGCAATCCGCTTTATAAGGATGTGACAATCAACGAATTTGCAAGACTCGACCGACAAGACATGATTCACGTTGTTCCAGCTGAGCCACAATAGAAGCAAGCTTATTGCAATGAGGCTCATAGCAACGATAATTTTGCCAATGATGATCAGTTGCAAAGTGCATATATGCCAATTTGTGACGCTTCAAGGATTGTTCGCGCTTCCTGGCATCAGGGTCAGAGTGACATTTCCAATTCCAGTTACGCTGGTTCGCAGTGCTTTGCTATGGTCACAGCAAATATTATTAGAGCCACCATTCTTCCTCCTGGTCGTTGGACCACTAATACCTTGAACCAGAATATGATTGAAGCGGATGGTTTTTGTGCGCTAATTCACTTTGAGACTGAAACAAGAGGTGGGGAGGCGTTTCCAATACCTCCTGATGGCTATCTGCAACTACGCAATCTGGACGTAGTCAAGAACGATATTCTAGTGTTTGACAATTCGTTCGAGCTCGTTTATGGTAACAACTGGCTATGCCAGGGCAGCTTGATGGATCGCATGAATGATGGAATCATCGGCCGAACTTTGCAAAATGCTATTAGTCATTTGTTTGCAGAACATCAAGCTGGCGTTCTTGTTGTTGCGTCAGAGTCATTAGGCCTCATGCACTTCTATGACAAGTACAGTATTACTTTACCGACTCGCATGCTTGCGGCATCAAAGGTGCAAGCGCACGATGTGGTGACGGTAAAGCATGCATCATTGAATGCGACACGATTGAGGAATTTGTTCGCATTTGTCGATGCACCGTTTACTCGAAAAATGAACCTTTTGTGATTTACGCGTACTTCATCGACGTGCGTGTGAAGGGCGTTGTCGTTCAGATGGATGAATGTTTGCGACAACATCAGCATGATATACCACAAGCAACTCATGATGATCCCGTGGTTGATGTGCATCCTATGGTTGATACACATCCCACACCCGAAAAGCATAGGCCTATTCATGTTCAGACATCAGTCATGGCTCCTATCGATGTCGCTCAGCCAGATGTTGATGAAGTATTAGATGATGCATTTGTTGATGGCGAAAATTTAAACGAAATAAAACGTAAGACGAAGGACAATATTGTTAACATAAATCACGAATTAAGAGCAGAAGAGTATTCGTGGTGGATGCTTTTTCCGTATGGGAACAATGGTTTGAAGGAGAACCGTGAAGTGATTATTACGCCATTAGATTACTTTCAATCGAGAATCCTTGGTCGCGATACACGGTTCCAGCGCAATGACTATCTCTTCTATGCGCTTTCGATGAACGAATATCTCAAAATTCAGTCCACTATTTTTGCTTGCTGCAAGAAGGTAAGAGGACAAGAGGGAGCTGTCGAAGATCTTCACCTCTACATGCGAAACTTACGTGGGTCTGCAGCATACTGGCGAATGGCGCATAACGAATTGATAGCGCAAATTCGTTGCCTTGGACCACCAACTTGGTTCTTAACATTGAGCTGCAATGACATCAACTGGCCAGACATGCGAAGAGCTCTCTTGATTGCTGACAAACGATCGAATGAGGACCCAACAAATATCAGTGTTGACGAATCGCAGCGTCTTATTGAACAGTACCCGGTTGTAGTTAGCCGTCATTTCATGAGGAGATTTAATGCCTTCATGAAATATATTAATAACAACGCGAAGATTTTAGGTGCAAAGTTAGAGATTACTGGTGGCGTGTGGAATTTCAAAATCGAGGCAGTCCGCACATCCACATGGTTGCTTGAGGGGAAAATGGGGGTTCTGACTCACTTTCACTTTCTATCAGCTGGACCACAGCATCCGCGACTTTTTCGCGGATCTGTGTCAAGATCCGCGACTTTTTCGCGTATCTGGACCACAGCATCCGCGATCCGCGGCTGGACCACAAAGATCCGCGACTTTTTCGCGGATCTGGACCACAGCATCCGCGATTTTTTTTCGCGGGAGGATTCAAACGTGTATATATATATGATCAGGGTGGCCAACCCTTTGTATTATTATTATTATAGTGTATAGATATTTTATATGAGCAGGTTTGCCAACATTTTCCGTGGCGGGGAGGGAAATTCAAACGTGTGATACATTATTAGCAACACGTTATAATGTATATATATATACCTATATGTGTGTGCGGTTAGTCGATCGTGACGACGTCGACGACGACGAAATCAACTTTCAATGGCGGAAAATTCAAATATGATCAGGGTAGCCAACCCTTTGTATTATTATTATTATAGTGTATAGATATTTTATATGAGCGGTTTGCCAACATTTTCTGTGGCGGGGGGAGGGAAAATTCAAAACGAGTGATACATTATTAGCAACACGTTATAATGTATATATATACCTATATGTGTGTGCGGTTAGTCGATCGTGACGACGACGACGACGACGACGAAATCAACTTTCAATGGCGGAAAATTCAAACATTGATACATTAAGCGGTCTCCCTAAATCATATGTTATGATCAAACCGTTTCTCCTCTCTCTCTCTCTCTCTCTCTCTCTCTCTCTCTCTCTCTCTCTCTCTCTCTCTCTCTCTCTCTCTCTCTCTCTCTCTCTCTCTCTCTCTCTCTCTCACTGTGTACATTGAGTAGAGTAGTCGGTGTGATGGTTAAATAATTTTAGCTCACAGCCTCTCTCTCACTCTCTGTCTGTCTGTCTGTCTGTCTGTCTCTCTCTCTCTCTCTCTCTCTCTCTCGTTGTCAAAACATCAACTTCATTTTTTTTTTCAATGTATTAAATAATTAATAGTTTTATAATGTAGGGTGTATCAGTCAGTGTGAAGGATCACTGTTAGTGGTCATTACTCGCATGTATATGATTTTAGAAATTTTATATATTTGGCAAATATTAACTGTGTACGTTGCCACAGAGTATTGAACTACTACTACTTACAAGCGTCTCTCTCTCTCTCTCTCTCTCTCTCTCTCTCTCTCTCTCTCTCTCTCTCTCTCGTTGTCAAAACGTCGACTTCATTTTTCCAATGTATTAAATAATTAATTAATAGTTTTATAATGCAGGATGTATCAGTCAGTGTGAGTGATCCTTGTTAGGGGGTCATTACCCCGTCTGTATATGATTTTAGAAATATATATTTGACAAATATTAACTGTGTGTGCGTATGTTGTTGTCACTGAGTATCGAATTACTTACATGTGTCCTCTCTCTCTCTCTCTCTCTCTCTCTCTCTCTCTCTCTCTCTCTCTCTCTCTGCGTCCATTGTACAGATTTTTGTTTTTAATGTAATTGTATGTATATCGTTACAAATGACGAGTAGAAATCCAATCCTTGAAGTGTTTAATAAGTAAATTGTATGTATATATCACTGAATAATAATAATAATAATATAATCGTTCTAGTGTTAACGTTTGCTGCAACAGTTCCTCCACAGGTAACGCAGTTACAAAATAATTACACATAGATTCAGAGTTGTATAGTGAAATAAATTAAAATTATACACGCATGTCGTTACAGATGAAAAATAGAAATTAATTTCTTCAAGTCGTTGAGAGCTTCACAATAATGCTGGTCTATTGTGTACATGTGTTTAGTAAGTAAATTGTATGTATATCATTGAATAATATATATAATCGTCATAGCGTTAATGTAGTGTATATATTGCTACAGACGACAGCGGTTGAAATTCATACAAATCTTCTGATGTAACGGTTCCACAAGTAATACAGTTCACAAAAAAATAAAATTAATTGTACACATGTTCAGAGGTGTATAGTGAAATAAATTAAAATAAAGCCATAATTTGTTTAAATGATTAAATATATTAACAATATTTTAAAATTCACAATATAAAATTGATATTTTTCGAAAAGTTTATATATAATTGTGTCGTACTTGTAGGAGGAGCAACCTGCACAGATCCTGTAACATACCAATACAACCAGCATAAAAATCATGTTAAATATCAAATTATCACACACACACACACACACACACACACACACGCACACACATGTATAGCCGGTGGAATGCGAGAATCAACGCTTTACGTGAGTAACTTCTTAAATTATGGGTCATTCTCTCTCTCTCTCTCTCTCTCTCTCATAAGTTAATGTCCTTTCAAATATTATTCATCAAAACTTTGTAAATTAGAATCTGCGCTACATTCAAACACACGCACACGCACACACACACATGACATATGTTTATGCGTCGTATACATGTAACAGAAATAATGTATTGCTGTCTCTAAGTGTGTTTATGTAACGTCTCTGTCTCACATCTCTAGACACAGTTACCGATCACAATATTATTCCTCAAAAATCTGTTGTACAACATCTCTCTCTCTCTCGCTCGTAGATGTCGGAAGAAATTCCCAGTTTATAATGTAATTACCTGTGTGTATGCTGTTACAGATGACAAATCCATACGTAACGACTTCACAATAAATGTTAGCCTATTGTGTGTGTGTGTGTGTGTGTGTGTGTGTGTGTGCTATGTAAATTGTTTGTACATCAATGAATAATATAATCGTGCTAGTTTTAATGTAAGGAAATTCACACATTCAAATAGTTGACAGCACCAATAAGGTATGATTTGAATCTTTCGGTGTAGCATTTCACATAATTTAATGTACTTTACAAATATTTGCTTACATGTTCAGAGGTTTATAGTGAAATAAATTAAAATATAAACCATAATTTGTTTAAATGATTAAATATATATATTTACGCCACTGTATAGAAAGATTAACTATGCGCACGCGCGCGCCGCGCGCGCCCACACACCACACACACACACAACGATACAGAATTATCACTAACGTAAGCCAAGGGTCATTGATTCGGTGCGTCCTACTTTCTAATCCGTAATGGGTGCTTCATAAACATAAAGATCACTACCGCCAATAACTTGTGGTACAATACTTCTATTCAATGGTAAAACCTAAGACAAAAAGCATTAAATAAAACATACAATCAGTATTAATAATACAAAATCACTTTTATTAATTTAAAATACTGTATGAAAGAGTGGTATGTAATTTTCATCCAAAATATGTAATACAAAAATACAGATTATATGAAATGTATATTAACAAATGTATATTTACAAAATAAGTATATTACAAATCAGAAAAGTGGTATGTAATTTTCACCCACCCAATCTTCCACAAATCTGCCATAATTTACTCCGCCAGCATGGTCGGTAATGAACTGGGTGTAAATATTTGATAAGTTCTTTTACTTCCATATTCCTTAAGGAAATGGAAGTATGGTGATGGCAAAAAAAATATCGGTATGGAGAACCATACATAACTTCCATATTCTAAGATTTATATTTAAAATCATTTTCGAAATGAAATATTACCATAGAAACTACTTCTTTCTACTTACTGCCTTCAGCCTTAACCACAATACTGTGGTCACTAACGTATACCACCTCACGTTATCGCACTCGATTTTCACTGATGATGGAAGTCGATGGCATTGCCGAAACGTCTGGTTTTGTAGAAAACATTGGACTACGACCAAATATCCCGGGAAGGAATTTTAACAAAAACTACTTCTTTTTTGCCGATAACGTTGTACACATATATAAAAAATTTCCCTTGATAAAAAAAAAACCGTTGCAGGTAAAACTACCCCTTCCCCTCAACCGATCTTCACCAAAAACAATAGACCGCGAGAACTCTACAAATCAGGGACGTATGCAAAAATTATTTGATTCTGTTTGAATTTGTGGCAGTTATCGTTTGCCATAGAAAATACGCTTGATAAAAAACGTTGCTGGTAAACTACCCCTTCCCCTCAACCGATCTTTACCAAAAACAATAGTCTTGAGTACTCTACAAATCAGGGCTGTATGCAGAAAATTATTTGATTCTGTTTGAATTTGCGGCTGTTATCGTTTGCCATAGAAAATACCCTTGTTAAAAAAACGTTGTAGGTAAACTACCCCTTTCCCTTAACCGATCTTCACCAAAAACAATAAGTCTTGAGAACTCTACAATTTAGGGCTGTATGCAAATAATCTTTTGATTCTGTTTGAATTTGCGGCTGTTATCGTTTGCCATAGGAAATACCCTTGTTAAAACATAAAACGTTACCGGTAAACTACCCCTTTCCTTAACCGATCTTCACCAAAAACAATAGGTCTTGAGAACTCTACAATTCAGGGCTGTATGCGAAACATTATTTGATTCTGTTTGAATTTGCGGCTGTTATCGTTTGCCAAAAAAAAAAAATTTCCCTTGATAAAAAAAAACCGTTGCAGGTAAACTACCCCTTTCCCTCAACCGATCTTCACCAAAAACAATAGGTCGCGAGTCCTCTACAAATCAGCGCTGTATGCAAAAAAATTATTTGATTCTGTTTGAATTTGCGGCAGTTATCGTTTGCCACAGAAAAAAAATCTACAGACACACAGGACAGACACACAGACAGACAGACAGGACACACAGACAGACAGACAGACACACACACAGACACTTTTAGGAAAACGACTTTTTTTCATGTTTTGAGTGTAGTAGAATCAGAATCTGCAATAATCTCGAACACGATTTTTTTTGCCATCACCATACTTCCATTCCTTAAGGAATATGGAAGTAATAGTGTTCGAGATTATTGCAGATTCTGATTGTACTACACTCAAAACATGAAAAAAATCATTTTCAGCCAAACAGCCAGGCTGTGTCTTACCTGCCTTTTTATTGCTGTATTAAATGAAAAATATTATATTACATTAAAATGAAAAAATTATAATTTTATTGCCTGGCAACAAAATTATTTTATTTTTAACAATTACCATTGTTTCAAAAAGTTTAAATAAATTTTCAAGTACTTTACTCTTGTTAAAACGTAAAAGGTTGCAGGTAAACTACTCCTTCCCCTTAACCGATCTTCACCAAAATCGAAACTCATTGAGACCTCTACAATTCAGGGACGTATGCAAAAAATTATTTGATTCTGTTTGAATTTGCGGCTGTTATCGTTTGCCATAGAAAATACGCTTGATAAAAAAACGTTGCAGGTAAACTACCCCTTCCCCTTAACCGATCTTCACCAAAAACAATAGGTCTTGAGTACTCTACAAATCAGGGCTGTATGCAAAACATTATTTGATTCTGTTTGAATTTGCGGCTGTTATCGTTTGCCATAGAAAATAAAACGTAAAAGGTTGCAGGTAAACTACCCCTTCCCCTTAACCGATCTTCACCAAAAACAATAGGTCTTGAGTACTCTACAAATCAGGACTGTATGCAAAACATTATTTGATTCTGTTTGAATTTGCGGCTGTTATCGTTTGCCATATAAAATACCCTTGTTAAAAAAACGTTGCAGGTAAACTACCCCTTTCCCTCAACCGATCTTCACCAAAAACAATAGGTCTTGAGAAATCTACAATTCAGGGCTGTATGCGAAACATTATTTGATTCTGTTTGAATTTGCGGCTGTTATCGTTTGCCAAAAAAAAAAAAATTTCCCTTGATAAAAAAAACCGTTGCAGGTAAACTACCCCTTCCCCTCAACCGATCTTCACCAAAAACAATAGGTCGCGAGTCCTCTACAAATCAGGGCTGTATGCAAAAAATTATTTGATTCTGTTTGAATTTGCGGCAGTTGTCGTTTGCCATAGAAAATACGCATGATAAAAAACGTTGCTGGTAAACTACCCCTTCCCCTCAACCGATCTTCACCAAAAACAAAAGGTATTGAGAACTCTACAATTTAGGGCTGTATGCAAATAATCTTTTCATTCTGTTTGAATTTGCGGCTGTTATCGTTTGCCATAGGAAATACCCTTGTTAAAACATAAAACGTTACAGGTAAACTACCCCTTTCCCTTAACCGATCTTCACCAAAAACAATAGGTCTTGAGAACTCTACAATTCAGGGCTGTATGCGAAACATTATTTGATTCTGTTTGAATTTGCGGCTGTTATCGTTTGCCAAACAAACAAAATTTCCCTTGCTAAAAAAAAACCGTTGCAGGTAAACTACCCCTTTCCCTCAACCGATCTTCACCAAAAACAATAGGTCGTGAGTACTCTACAAATCAGGGTGTATGCAAAAAATTATTTGATTCTGTTTGAATTTGCGGCAGTTATCGTTTGCCATAGAAAAAAAATCTACAGACACACAGACACACAGACACACAGACAGACAGACACACAGACACTTTTCGGAAAACGACTTTTTTTCATGTTTTGAGTGTAGTAGAATCAGAATCTGCAATAATCTCGAACACGATTTTTTTTGCCATCACCATACTTCCATTCCTTAAGGAATATGGAAGTAAAAAGTCGTTTTCCGAAAAGTGTCTGTGTGTCTATGTGTCTGTCTGTGTGTAGATTTTTTTTCTATGGCAAACGATAACTGCCGCAAATTCAAACAGAATCAAATAATTTGCTGCATACAGCCCTGATTTGTAGAGTACTCACGACCTATTGTTTTTGGTGAAGATCGGTTGAGGGAAAGGGGTAGTTTACCTGCAACGGTTTTTTTTAACAAGGGAAATTTTTTTTTGGCAAACGATAACAGCCGCAAATTCAAACAGAATCAAATAATGTTTCGCATACAGCCCTGAATTGTAGAGTTCTCAAGACCTATTGTTTTTGGTGAAGATCGGTTAAGGGAAAGGGGTAGTTTACCTGTAACGTTTTATGTTTTAACAAGGGTATTTCCTATGGCAAACGCTAACAGCCGTAAATTCAAACAGAATCAAAAGATTATTTGCATACCGCCCAAAATTGTAGAGTTCTCAAGACGTATTGTTTTTGGTGAAGATCGGTTAAGGGAAAGGGGTAGTTTACCTGCAACGTTTTTTTAACAAGGGTATTTTCTATGGCAAACGATAACAGCCGCAAATTCAAACAGAATCAAATAATTTTTTGCATACAGCCCTGATTTGTAGAGTACTCAAGACCTATTGTTTTTGGTGAAGATCGGTTAAGGGAAAGGGGTAGTTTACCAGCAACGTTTTTTTATCAAGCGTATTTTCTATGGCAAACGATAACTGCCGCAAATTCAAACAGAATCAAATAATTTTTTGCATACATCAGTGAATTGTTGAGGACTCAAGGCCTTTTGATTTTGGTGAAGATCGGTTAAGGGGAAGGGGTAGTTTACCAGCAACCTTTTACGTTTTAACAAGAGTAAAGTACTTGAAAATTCATTTAAACTTTTTCAAACAATGGTAATTGTTGAAAATAAAATAATTTTGTTGCCAGGCAATAAAATTATAATTTTTTCATTTTAATGTAAATCATGTATAAGAGAAAATATATCGTGCTTGGCAGGCAAGCATATCTCAGTTATGTACTGTTTACGTTTCCATTTTACTTCCATGTTCCTTAAGGAAATGCAAGTATGGTGATGGCAAAAAAAATCGTGTTCGAGATTATTGCAGATTCTGATTGTACTACACTCAAAACATGAAAAAATATCGGTATGGAGAACCATACATGACTTCCATATTCTAAGATTTATATTTAAAATCATTTTCAGCCAAACAGCCAGGCTGTGTCTTACCTGCCTTTTTATTGCTGTATTAAATGAAAAATATTATATTACATTAAAATGAAAAAATTATAATTTTATTGCCTGGCAACAAAATTATTTTATTTTTAACAATTACCATTGTTTCAAAAAGTTTAAATAAATTTTCAAGTACTTTACTCTTGTTAAAACGTAAAAGGTTGCCGGTAAACTACCCCTTCCCCTTAACCGATCTTCACCAAAATCGAAAGTCATTGAGACCTCTACAACTCAGGGACGTACGCAAAAAATTATTTGATTCTGTTTGAATTTGCGGCTGTTATCGTTTGCCATAGAAAATACCCTTGTTAAAAAAACGTTGCTGGTAAACTACCCCTTTCCCTCAACCGATCTTCACCAAAAACAAAAGATCTTGAGAACTCTACAATTTAGGGCTGTATGCAAATAATCTTTCGATTCTGTTTGAATTTGCGGCTGTTATCGTTTGCCATAGGAAATACCCTTGTTAAAACATAAAACGTTACAGGTAAACTACCCCTTTCCCTTAACCGATCTTCACCAAAATCAACAGATCTTGAGAACTCTGTAATCCAGGGCTGTATGCAAAACATTATTCGATTATGTTTGAATTTGCGGCTGTTATCGTTTGCCAAACAAACAAAATTACCGTTGCTAAAAAAAACCGTTGCCGGTAAACTACCCCTTCCCCTCAACCGATCTTCACCAAAAACAATACGTCGCGAGTACTCTGCAAATCAGGGCTGTATGCAAAAAATTATTTGATTCTGTTTGAATTTGCGGCTGTTATCGTTTGCCATAGA
The DNA here is from genome assembly GCA_034769895.1 of Magicicada septendecula. Taxonomy (NCBI): domain Eukaryota; kingdom Metazoa; phylum Arthropoda; class Insecta; order Hemiptera; family Cicadidae; genus Magicicada; species Magicicada septendecula. Next base: position 408,318,222 of record CM068375.1, read on the forward strand.
AAATACCCTTGTTAAAAAAACGTTGCAGGTAAACTACCCCTTTCCCTCAACCGAACTTCACCAAAAACAATAGGTCTTGAGAACTCTACAATCTATGGCTGTATGCAAATAATCTTTTGATTCTGTTTGAATTTGCGGCTGTTATCGTTTGCCATAGGAAATACCCTTGTTAAAACATAAAACGTTACAGGTAAACTACCCCTTTCCCTTAACCGATCTACACCAAAATCAGCAGATCTTGAGACCTCTACAATTCAGGGCTGTATGCGAAACATTATTTGATTCTGTTTGAATTTGCGGCTGTTATCGTTTGCCAAACAAACAAAATTACCCTTGCTAAAAAAAAACCGTTGCTGGTAAACTACCCCTTTCCCTCAACCGATCTTCACCAAAAACAATACGTCGCGAGTACTCTGCAAATCAGGGCTGTATGCAAAAAATTATTTGATTCTGTTTGAATTTGCGGCAGTTATCGTTTGCCATAGAAAAAAATCTATAGACAGACAGACAGACAGACACACACACAGACACTTTTCGGAAAACGACTTTTTTTCATGTTTTAAGTGTAGTAGAATCAGAATCTGCAATAATCTCGAACACGATTTTTTTTGCCATCACCATACTTCCATTCCTTAAGGAATATGGAAGTAAAAGTCGTTTTACTTCCATATTCCTTAAGGAATGGAAGTATGGTGATGGCAAAAAAAATCGTGTTCGAGATTATTGCAGATTCTGATTCTACTACACTCAAAACATGAAAAAAAGTCGTTTTCCGAAAAGTGTCTGTGTGTCTGTCTGTCTGTCTGTCTGTGTGTCTGTGTGTCTGTCTGTCTGTGTGTCTGTCTGTCTGTAGATTTTTTTCTATGGCAAACGATAACTGCCGCAAATTCATACAGAATCAAATAATTTTTTGCATACAGCCCGGTTTTGCAGAGTTCTCGCGACCTATTGTTTTTGGTGAAGATCGGTTGAGGGAAAGGGGTAGTTTACCTGCAACGGTTTTTTTTTAGCAAGGGTAATTTTGTTTGTTTGGCAAACGATAACAGCCGCAAATTCAAACAGAATCAAATAATGTTTCGCATACAGCCCTGAATTGTAGAGTTCTCAAGACCTATTGTTTTTGGTGAAGATCGGTTAAGGGAAAGGGGTAGTTTACCTGTAACGTTTTATGTTTTAACAAGGGTATTTCCTATGGCAAACGATAACAGCCGCAAATTCAAACAGAATCAAAAGATTATTTGCATACAGCCCTAAATTGTAGAGTTCTCAATACCTTTTGTTTTTGGTGAAGATCGGTTAAGGGAAAGGGGTAGTTTACCTACAACGTTTTTTTAACAAGGGTATTTTCTATGGCAAACGATAACAGCCGCAAATTCAAACAGAATCAAATAATTTTCTGCATACAGCCCTGATTTGTAGAGTACTCAAGACCTATTGTTTTTGGTGAAGATCGGTTGAGGGGAAGGGGTAGTTTACCAGCAACGTTTTTTATCATGCGTATTTTCTATGGCAAACGACAACTGCCGCAAATTCAAACAGAATCAAATAATTTTTTGCATACAGCCCTGATTTGTAGAGTACTCGCGACCTATTGTTTTTGGTGAAGATCGGTTGAGGGGAAGGGGTAGTTTACCTGCAACGGTTTTTTTTATCAAGGGAAATTTTTTTTTTTTTTGGCAAACGATAACAGCCGCAAATTCAAACAGAATCAAATAATGTTTCGCATACAGCCCTGAATTGTAGATTTCTCAAGACCTATTGTTTTTGGTGAAGATCGGTTGAGGGAAAGGGGTAGTTTACCTGCAACGTTTTTTTAACAAGGGTATTTTCTATGGCAAACGATAACAGCCGCAAATTCAAACAGAATCAAATAATGTTTTGCATACAGTCCTGATTTGTAGAGTACTCAAGACCTATTGTTTTTGGTGAAGATCGGTTAAGGGGAAGGGGTAGTTTACCTGCAACGTTTTTTTATCAAGCGTATTTTCTATGGCAAACGATAACTGCCGCAAATTCAAACAGAATCAAATAATTTTTTGCATACGTCCCTGAATTGTAGAGGTCTCAATGACTTCCGATTTTGGTGAAGATCGGTTAAGGGGAAGGGGTAGTTTACCTGCAACGTTTTTTTTATCAAGCGTATTTTCTATGGCAAACGATAACAGCCGCAAATTCAAACAGAATCAAATAATTTTTTGCATACGTCCCTGAATTGTAGAGGTCTCAATGACTTTCGATTTTGGTGAAGATCGGTTAAGGGGAAGGGGTAGTTTACCTGCAACCTTATACGTTTTAACAAGAGTAAAGTACTTGAAAATTTATTTAAACTTTTTGAAACAATGGTAATTGTTAAAAATAAAATAATTTTGTTGCCAGGCAATAAAATTATAATTTTTTCATTTTAATGTAATATAATATTTTTCATTTAATACAGCAATAAAAAGGCAGGTAAGGCACAGCCTGGCTGTTTGGCTGAAAATGATTTTAAATATAAATCTTAGAATATGGAAGTCATGTATGGTTCTCCATACCGATATTTCGAAAAGCGTCTGAGTGTGTGTCTGTCTGTCTATCTGTGTGTCTATAGATTTTTTTCTATGGCAAACGATAACAGCCGCAAATTCAAACAGAATCAAATAATTTTTTGCATACAGCCCTGGTTTGTAGAGTACTCGCGACCTATTGTTTTTGGTGAAGATCGGATGAGGGAAAGGGGTAGTTTACCTGCAACGGTTTTTTTTTATCAAGGGAATTTTGTTTGTTTGGCAAACGATAACAGCCGCAAATTAAAACAGAATCAAATAATATTTCGGACACAGCCCTGGATTGTAGAGCTCTCAAGATCTGTTGATTTTGGTAAAGATCGGTTAAGCAAAAGGGGTAGTTTACATGCAACGTTTTATGTTTTAACAAGGGTATTTTCTATGGCAAACGATAACAGCCGCAAATTCAAACATAATCAAATAATGTTTTGCATACTACCCTAAATTGTAGAGTTCTCAAGACCTTTTGGTTTTGGTGAAGATCGGTTAAGGGAAAGGGGTAGTTTACCTTCAACGTTTTATGTTTTAAAAGGGTATTTTCTATGGCAAACGCCGCAAAATCAAACAGAATCAAATAAGTTTTTGCATACAGCCCTGATTTCTTGAGTACTAAAGACCTATTGTTTTTGGTGAAGATCGGTTAAGGGAAAGGGGTAGTTTACCTGACACGTTTTTTGTTTTATCAAGGGTATTTTGTATGGCAAACGATAACAGCCGTAAATTCAAACAAAATCATATAATATTTTACATACAGCCCTGAATTGTAGAGGTCTCAAGACCTATCGTTTTTGGTGAAGATCGATTAAGGGAAAGGGGTAGTTTACCAGCAACAGTTTTTTATCAAGGGTAATTTTGTTCTATGGTAAACGATAACAGCCGCAAATTCAAACAGAATCAAATGATGTTTTGCATACAGCCCTGTATTGTAGAGTTCTCAATACCTATTGGTGTTGGTGAAGATTGGTTAAGGGAAAGGGGTAGTTTACCTGCAACGTTTTAGGTTTTAAAAGGGTATTTTCTATGGCAACGATAAGAGCCGAAAATTCAAACAGAATCAAATACGTTTTTGCATACAACCCTGTTTTGTTGAGTACTAAAGACCTATTGTTTTGGTGAAGATCGGTTAAGGGAAAGGGGTAGTTTACCTGACACGTTTTTTGTTTTATCAAGGGTATTTTATATGGCAAATGATAACAGCCGCAAATTAAAACAGAATCATATAATATTTTGCATACAGCCCTGAAATGTAGAGTTCTCAAGACCTGTTGGTTTTGGTGAAGATCGGTTAAGGGAATAGGGTTGTTTACCAGCAACATTGTATGTTTTATCAAGGGTTTTTTTTTTGACGAACGATAACTGCCGTACATTAAAGCAGAATCAACTACTCTTCTGCATACCTTTTTGAATTATACAGAACTCAAGGTCTGTTGATTTTGTTGAAGATCGGTTAAGGGAAAGGGGTAGTTTACCTGCAACGTTTTATGTTTTAACAAGGTATTTTTTCTATGACGAACGATAACTGCCGTAAATTCAAAGAGAATCAACTAATGTTTTGCATACAGCCCTGAATTGTAGAGTTCTCAAGACCTATTGTTTTTGGTGAAGATCGGTTAATGGAATAGGGAAGTTTACCAGCAACGTTTTATGTTTTATCAAGGGTGTTTTCTATGGCAAACGATAACAGCCGCAAATTCAAACAGAATCAAATAATTGTTTGCATACAGGCCTGAATTGTAGAGTACCTAAGATATGTCGTTTTTGGTAAAGATCGGTTAAGGGAAAGGGGTAGTTTACCTGCAACGGTTTTTTATCAAGGGTATTTTTTTTCTATAGTAAACGATAACAGCCGCAAATTCAAACAGAATCAAATGATGTTTTGCATACAGCCCTGTATTGTAGAGTTCTCAATACGTATTGGTGTTGGTGAAGATCGGTTAAGGGAAAGGGGTAGTTTACCAGCAACATTTTATGTTTTAACAAGGGTCATTTTTTATATGACTAACGATAACTGCCGTAAATTCAAACAGAATCAACTAGGTTTTTGCATACCGTTTTGAACTAAAGAGAACTCAAGGTCTGTTGATTTTGTTGAAGATCGGTTAAGTGAAGGGGTAGTTTATCAGCAACGTTTTATGTAAAAAAAAGGGTAATTTTTTTATGACGAACGATAACTGCCGAAAATTCAATGAGAATCAAATAATTTTTTGCACCCCCTGAGTTGCAGAGAGCTCAAGGTCTATTGATTTTGGTGAAGATCGATTAAGGGAAAGGGGTAGTTTACCTTCAACATTTTATGTTGTAACAAGAGAAATGTTTTCATGACGAACGATAACTGCCGCACATTCAAACAGAATCAAATATTTTTTTGCATGCTTCCCTGAATTGTAGAGGACGGAAGGTCTGTTGATTTTGGAGAAGATCGGTTAAGAGAAAGGGGTAGTTTACCTGAAACATTTTATGATTTAACAAGAGTAAAGTACTTAATTTTTATAAATAAAGTATCCTGATAAGAAGCTCATAGTAATCCACTGTAGAAACGTAGATGAAATATCTTTAAATGAAGAAGATAGGTGAACGGGGTGGGGGTAATTTTATATTATTAAAAATTATAGTTGAAGGTGGAGGGGAGAATTTTTTATATGTGTACTACGTTATCGGCAACAAAGAAGTAGTTTTTTGTTAAAATTGCTTCCCGGGCTCTTTAGCCGTAGTCCAATGTTTTCTGCAAAACCAGACTTTTCGGCAGTGCAATCGACTGCCATCATCGGTGAAAATCGAGTGCGAAAACGTGAGGTGGTGGTGGTATACGTTAGTGAGCACAGTACTGTGGTTAATGCTGAAGCAATAAGTAGAAAGACGTAGTTTCTATGGAAATATTTCATTTCGAATATGATTTTAAATATAAATCTTAGAACATGGAAGTCTTGTATGGTTCTCCATACCGATATTTATTATAATGACTACCGCAATAAAATGGCAGGGAAGACACACACACACAAAATTTGCGTTATTTCTGGCCTCATTCATGTTTATTTTCTTACATTTGCACGCTTTTTAAATGGAAAGTGCTGAACCCATACCAACATAACGCATGCAAGTCGAAAAAGTGTCCAGCGTGGATAGCGATTTGCTTCCTGTGGATCGCTGGGCAGTGTAACAGAGGAACACGTGGAGTGTGTGGAGTGTGTGGAGTGGGCACGTGTTTACAGAGGAACGATTCATAGACAGACTTTTCGTCTTTAGGGAATGAACCCTCTGCAAGATGCTGAGGGTCCATGAGTGACTTCGGAGCGCTCCTTCTTTTCCGCGTGTTTGTTCTGTGAAACGTACACTGTAGATTCGCAGCTTTATTCTAAGCAACGCTCAATAGGAAATGTTGAAAATTTTTGTCCACGGTGTACCCTCATACACACTAAACCTGCTCTGATGTTTTAATTACGGACATCATAATATTAAAACTTTGGAAACTTGAGCACTACTTAATGGAGATGGAGATCAATCATTAACTTATACAAGCCATTAATTTTATGCATATTTTTTATATATGTGTACAACGTTAACGGCAACAAAGAAGTAGTTTTTGTTAAAATTCCTTCCCGGGATATTTGGCCGTAGTCCAATGTTTTCTACAAAACCAGACGTTTCGGCAATGCCATCGACTTCCATCATCAGTGAAAATCGAGTGCGATAACGTGAGGTGGTATATGTTAGTGACCACAGTACTGTGGTTAAGGCTGAAGCAGTAAGTAGAAAGAAGTAGTTTCTATGTTAATATTTCATTTCGAAAATTATTTTAATTATAAATCTTAGAATATGGAAGTCATGTATGGTTCTCCATACCGATATTTTTAACTTGTGTCTCGCCTTGAGACTGGCAATCGGAGCGACGTTGTAATAATAGTTCCTTGTTATGCTTCACTTGAGTCGCATGTCTGTCTACCCCATCCGCCATGTAACATTCGAAACTGCTTGCGCGAGACATTATACGCGACTAAAACAAAGACATTCACAATGTTTATCGCTTAATATATTATCATAACTACACAGTGTCGACTGATTATGGTCTTACATAACATTCGAAATTTGAACGTTACAATCTATATAACGTTCTGTTTCTGTTTCAGATAATAATAGTTTGAATATAAAATGAAATGGTACGTTGTATTTTGTTATGAGAAAATGCATTTCTAAATTTTTTTACATTTGTAAATTACAGAATTGTTCTCTAACTACAGCTACAATCGTTCAGTTTCGGTAACATTTAAAAAAAAAAATTGATGGATTTGGTAACAAAATCACTGTTTTATTAATTTAAAATACTGTATGAAAGAGTGGTATTGGTAATCTGTACGCATTAGCTACATGTACATAAGGCATTTTCCAGTAAACTTTATCTAGTTCAAGAACACAATTAGCAGCCGTTTGTCCGCTTGCTAAAACCATAGCGTTTATGTCGGTAGATGTGCGTAGAAGTATAAGTTCTTGTTTACGTTCAGCACGATGCGTGTATAGTCTTCTGAGAATCCCATTAGCATTTTCAGTGGAATACAAAAGTTGAATTCACCGTCATCATTCACTTTTAATACGTTCGCGTCGGTGCCACCCAACCCGCGTTTTCCATTGTGTCACGTGCGTTGTTGTTGAGTGATAGAAAAGTTTTCCGCCAAAAGATCATTTCGTGGTCTAAGCGTACATTTATTATGTAAATCATCTCTTTTTCAGTCATCTATGTATGTGCATTTGAATTATTTGTGCATGCACATAACAGCTGCTTTTTTAGTACAGTTGCACACACATCGACGCTTGCACTATATATATATATATATATATAACCTGTGAACTTCGCAACAGCGTCTTACTTACCACTCGAATCTATATAACGTTCTGTTTCTGTTTCAGATAATAATAATAGTTTGAATATAAAATGAAATGGCACGTTGTATTTTGTTATGTGAAAATGGATTTCTAAATTTTTCTACATTTGTAAATTACAGAATTGTTCTCTAACTACAACTGCAATCGTTCAGTTTCGTTAACATTTGAAAAAAAAAAATTGATGGATTTGGTACTCGATATATTCTACTCTCACAGTATTTTCATTGATACATTTCGGAAACTGAGTACAGAATAAATCTACAATCACCCAGGCGGAATCATTAAGTTTTACAAAAGATCTTATTGATCAGACGTGTGAGTAATTATATTAATCTTTATGTAGCAAATACGCGCGCATTCATAAAATACAGCACTCAGGTGTAGGGCAATTAATCCTTTTTGTATTGAACGTATTTAAGTAGGCCTACTCGTGATGACAGTAAATTTTGCATAAAATACAGCACTCAGGTGTAGGGCAATTAATCCTTTTTGTATTGAACGTATTTAAGTAGGCCTACTCGTGATGACAGTAAATTTTGTCTAAACGTCAACTCAAATGTCTGGTACATAAACGTACCTGATAAAACCTTTAATCGCTTCTTGAGTCGTAGTCATTATTAAACTCGACATAACTACTTGTGTTACGTGATTGATGTTCATGTTAAACGATTGATGACCCATGTAATAATACAAATGATATAATAATAATTAAAGTAACATGAGTATTAAATTATACTATACAATATTTATTGTCATCATCAAGACTGTGTATGAATACAAAGAAATATCAAACACAACAGATCAATTATTTGAGTGAACGTGATTGTGTATGTGAGCGTGTGTGTGTGTGTGTGTGTGCGTGTGTGTCATTGTATATGTGAATTAGTTAAAGCAATACGAGGTAGAGGGAGAATGGGTGTGATTGTTGACATAGGCCTATACATAATTTTAAAATATTCTAATTTAAAATACTGTATAATTGTCTACGATTGACAAATAAGAGAAAAGACATACTTTACGGAGTTTCTTGAAATTTTTGTAGTTAGTCTTCACCTCATCACCCTCGCATGTACTAGCAGTGTGTTTGGGTACAATTAACGATTTAAATTCAATGTTCTGAGAAGTACACATATTCATCTGCTCGTCTCCATCTCGTTTACTGACAGTATGTTTGGATACAGTTAACCATTCAATGTTCTGATAAGAATTCATCATCTTCTTGTTCCTATAATAATAATAATAACAGTACCTGCTTCATTATCATATACATTATGTGCTATATATATATACACATAAGGCTTTCAACACACACACACACACACACACACACACACACACACACACACACACACACACACACACACACACACACAACGCAACCCACACACGCACACACACACAACGCCCACACACATTGGGTTGAAAGCAATCCTGTACACGTTAGGTTCAATGCAAATCCAATTAGGTTTGTTACACGTTGTGTCGCACTGGCCTGATATTTATAGATGACCTCCATACAAAAACAGATAACAGATTTAAATAATAATTTCATGCTTGCAATATACAACCTATGTACACAAACTTATAAAGCATCAAACTATATATCCTTTTGTTGGGTTGTAATTATTACTAAACAGTAATACATGCTTAGAATGAAAATATTTGCCATGATTTTAGTAACGTACAACACCAGCCCTTGTTCAGTCTGTTCCTGCTGCTCCTGCCCACGTTCCTGCTGAAGGTTGGCCATGATCTTCAAGAGAGAGAGAGAGAGAGAGAGAGAGATAATGAATACTGAAAAACAAAAGGAACTGTTATACATATATATATATAGTATTTTTTTTTTTAAACGCATGTATTATGTTAGTGTATCTTAAACCATGAACAACGTACGCAAGAATATTGCGCAAGAGCTACACAGAGCGGTGAGAAGGAATTTCGTTAGACGCGCGGTTGAACTGAAGGGTATGCACGATTTGTACCAAGCGGATCTTGTGGAAATGATACCGTACGCTCGAGTGAACAAAGGGTACAAGTATATGATGACTGTAATCAACGCGTTTACCAAGTACGCGTACGCTGTACCATTGAAAACGAAGACCGGGAAAGAAGTGGCGAACGCGTTGAAGCCTATACTAGCCGCTAACCGAATGAAGTATTTACAGACAGACAACGGTAAGGAGTATTACAACAGTGCAGTACAAGCGTTGCTAAAAAATTATAACGTGATACATTACTCAACCTACAGCGAGAAAAAAGCGAGCATAGTGGAACGTTTTAATCGTACACTGAAGACGCACATGTATCGAGCTTTCAGCGAACAAGGACACTACCGCTGGTTAGATCTACTGCCTAGACTATTGATATCGTACAACAGTACCGTGCACAGAACCATCGGCATGAAACCCAGTCAAGTGAATGGCGCCAACGAACGTATATTGTTGGAACGAATACGGAAGAACACGGCACCTAAAATCGGTCCAGTGAAACCGCCCAAATTTAAAGTTGGTGACCGCGTTCGTATAAGTAAGTACAAAATGGTGTTCGCCAAAGGTTATACTCCAAATTGGACTAACGAAATATTCACTGTGGCTAAAGTACAATCCACTACTATCCCCGTGACTTATCTGCTAAAAGATCATCTGAACAAAGTGTTGAAAGGTGGTTTTTACGAGCACGAGATTAGCAAGTCTAAAGTCGGTGACGTATACCTGGTGGAAAAGGTGTTACAGCGTAAAGGTGACAGAGTGCGTGTTCGTTGGCTTGGTTTCGATGGTAAACATGATGCGTGGATACATAAGAAAGATCTAATATAAAAAAAGGTGTCAACGCGTTGCGAAAACAGTATGCTTTCGGTAACGCTATATATATATATATATATTCATGAAGATGAAGATTGTACAGCAAGCAAACAAATTACCAATAAAGGATATGGACTTTTTGGCTGGTGACGAAGGCAGTGCTGAACGTACACATGGTCCACTATTACCGAACAGTATTCGCTGTATCGTTACAGGCCCAAGTTCCTGTGGGAAATCCAATGTGCTATTCAACCTACTGTTTGATGCCAACGGTCTACGTTTCCGTAATGTATACGTGTTTTCAAAATCATTATTTCAGCCAAAATACAGAATGCTAGAAACAGTGATGAAATCACTCGCTCATGAAGGTTTAGGTTAACCACGCATACAGTGAGAACGAAGAAGTCCCACTACCGAGTGAAATCACTGGTCTCGACTCTGTTATCGTATTCGATGACGTTTCGTGTGAAAGACAAAACAATATTCGAAAGTATTTTGCTATGGGCAGACACAGCGGCGTGGACACGTTCTATCTCTGTCAGACGTATAGTCAGATTCCGAAACAATTGGTACGTGACAACGCCAACTTGTTGATATTGTTCAGACAGGACGAGCTAAATTTACGTCACGCATACAGCGATCACGTCAACACGGATATGAAATATGGTGCTTTCAAGGACGTCTGCACGGAAGCATGGAAGGAGCGTTATGGGTTTCTAGTCATAGACAAAAACTCACCGATAAATGAAGGTAGATATAGAATCGGCTTTGATCGATTCATAATTGTTTCCTAAGTATAAAAGTGGTTGCGTTGTAGTAATGTAATCCAGTCCTCTGACTAACGCGCGCGCGCGATGGCAATGAATAAGGAGGAACGACTTGCGTATGATATAGACATGATAAGTGAAAACATAAGGAAATAATATCGTGAATTACAACAGGGCATTAGAGAAAGTGACACAAATTTCAGAAAAAATTACAAGCCGATTCTGGAACCGTTAGAAGCTATTTCACAAAAGTTAAGTGGTGATATGAAGGAGGAGGAGGAGAGGGAGGAGGAGGAGCAGATAAAACAAGAAGCGTCCACGCAACAGCAGCACGTAATAACCGAACCTTTAGACGAAAGCGAAGCGCGAAGCCATAACGCTTCCCGTTTCAGTGATGATTCACTAGCAAGCAAATATATGCGTTTGTGTGAATCGCACGACCACAAAAGTATTATAGATCGTATGTACGGTGTTCGATACCAAGCCGGTAAATTGATGATAGGTGATTCGGATGTGAAAATCGACGATAATGATAACGTACACGTCAAAGGTAAAATTTATGAAGGCACCCCCGGCCTGTACGAGCTCTTGTTTATGAAACTGCCGAAAAAGTACAATAAGGACGATATGAGAAAGTACAAGTCCATACTGCTTGCAACCAACGGTCACAGGCAAAGGTATAAGCATAATGCACGAATAAACAGTAACAGTGGCGTCAAGTACCGACTGGTAATATCTAAATTGTTTGCTTCGAGTGCGCGAAAAAAAACACACACGGGTCGTGGTTATATGAAGATGATGATGATGAAGCCGAACGCTGCAATCGATTACGTGCATTGGGACGACCCTAACGAGTTAGTTAATCGATTGAGACTGTTAATGGCTTCTCAAAATAGTGGGCATACTGGACATACGAATGAAATCGTTTCGATATTGGAAGAATTACGTGAAGCCGGCATTATCGTATAAAAGCGTGCGTAGCATTATATGACTGACAGTTCTTTATAAATATGAGTGTAGACAAGTTCGGTAGACATGACAGCACTGTAAGAGTGCGAAAAGAAACTCATCGAAGTCTGCGTGAGGATATCGGTTTAGGAATGACTAACGACGGCCACTTTGATGTAAAAAACAAAAAGATACGCAACTTGGGTGAACCCGAAGAGTCGAGCGATGTTGTTTCGTTACAGTGCGTAAACGACACGTGCTTACAGTACAAGAACGACGACGCTACCGTAGACGCAAAAGGTCATCGAATAATAATGCTAAACGAACCGTTTATGTCAAGAGATGCAGCCACAAAACGATACGTAGACGAGAAGAGTTTGAAAAAAGATCGTGCAGGTAACGTAATCGTTAATGACTGCCGACTAACGCGTGTGCAAGCGCCTGTTGACATCAAAGACGCAGTGAATTTGGAATTTTTACACGCACACACAATCAGTTTGCAAAGCGATGCTTTCTACGCTGCCGTAAGAAAAATTACGAATATAGCGAACGGTGTCGATGACAAAGACGCAGTCACTGTGCGTCAAATGCACGAATTAAAACTGCATATAAAGTCCGAATTATACAAAGTCACTCAGGTATTTCACGCGTATTTAATCAATTTGATAAAGTACGTCTATAAATATCAAGACGAGCCGACACAACGTTCAGTCCTGGCTGAATATATTGCAGAGGTAGACCGTTTAATAGACGTTCTCGATATAAAAAAAACAGAAATCACCGATTGGAGATCCGTTTACAAGGATGCAGCGCGCACTACTACTACTACGAAAAAACAAACCTAAGAAAAAAAGAATGGGGCGTGGTGTAATTGGAAAAGTACTTAAAAACATTGTACCCGCTATCGTTTCGTCAGTACCGACTTTGATTAATCGCGCGGTAGACACTTTACCGGTAGAGTTACACCTGCCGGGTTATAGATTCTGCGGACCCGGAACAAGACTCGAAGAAAGATTGGCGCGAGGCGAGCGCGGAATCAACGAACTGGACGAAGCCTGCCGCGAACACGATATCGCCTACGCGAAGTACAAAGACAATAATCGAAGACGTATTGCCGATCGTATTCTCGCTGACAAAGCGTGGCAACGAGTGAAAAGTTGGAATTCGGGTGTCATTGAAAGGGCGTATGCCGCAGCTGTAGCAGCCGCTATGAAAACGAAATCAGCGATAGGCGGGGGGAGCTGGTGCAGTGTTTGCAGAAAAAAATGAAGGGTTCAGGAATTAAGCGTCAATCAGTTACCAAACGCAAAACAACAACAGCCACAAAACATAAACGCAATACCAGAAAACGCAAAACAACATCGAACCAAAAAATAGCTTCGGGTCTATACTTACGTCCTTACAGACAAAAAAACTAATTTGCATACCCAGGCGTGCTTTGTCTGACGGTGATTTGTATGTCTACGCGAGACTTTTGAAAATACCTTATTTCAGAGGAGTTTTTATGCGTAACAATTTACCGACCAGTCCACCGTGGAAGAACGAGCGCGCAGTTATTAATCTGGACACTACAGAAGGACCCGGCACGCATTGGGTTTGCTACAAGAAGCGAAACAATCTAGTTTACTACTATGACGGGTACGGCAATATGAGACCACCCCTTGAGCTGACACAATATTTTGGAACCGACATTGACATTTTTTACAATTACGAGCGTGAACAACCGTCACACACCGTTATCTGTGGACATTTATGTTTGAAGTTCTTGACGTTGGAGTGATCAGTAAGCGACAAGATGTCTTCGTTGTCAGTCACCCTAACAGGCACGGATGCTTCGGCTCTCTCGTATGCGACTTTTTCCCACCTCTCGAACTAACAAGTGGTGAATGGTATGTGGGTCTATTGGACTTTACTACATACAACAGTATAGCGAACGTGGTTGAGGGGGAAAACAACGTGTTTCCAGTACTGCGGAACGGGGTATCGGATTTGATAACTTTACCCGAAGGTGCTTATGAAATCGGCGACATAGAAGCCTATCTCAAAAAGCGGTTGGGGGACACGAATATTAGTCTTCGCCCCAACAACAACACCTTGAAATGCGAACTGACTTGTGCCATGGATATTGACTTTCAACAAACGACGCACGGTATTGGAAATATGTCGGGTTTCACGAAAAGCAACTGCTTGAATCTAATAAAACTCACGTGTCTGACGCGCCCGTGAACATTATTAAAGTGAACAGCATATTGATAAGGTGTAATATAATGCAAGGATCATACAAGAACGGAAAAAACGAGCATACATTGCATTCATTTTATCCGTCAGTCGAACCGGGATTCAAAATAATTGAATCGCCAGCAAACGTCGTATACCTGCCAGTGAATGTAAGTCGTTTGGACAACATAACATTATCTTTACACGACCAGGACGGTGATACAATAGATTTTCGAGGAGTAGTCATCACCGTGCGTTTACATCTAAAACGGATATAGACATGGGTTTGTGCTTTGTTTCTACGTCGTCGCCACTGCTACCAGTGCCGACAGAAATAAAAAAAGAAACATCGGTTACGAAACGCATCAGTACTCATTCGAAACTGAAACGATTAACATCGGTTAACCGTCGTTTCCTGATTTCACAAGGTTTTACAGTAAAGAAGTAACATGACGAGCGGAATATTATCCGTGGAGCGGGATCCGTTCTTTGAAGACAGTATCACGCACTTTTCATTTCGTTCTCACGCACCATACGCCACTACGCGATACGGAAACAATGATGAGATACGTGTGCCGATACAACAACAGGACGTCTTTACACTACCGTCCGAAAGTTTCCTCTACATTGAAGGCAAGTTGACCAGAAAGTCCACTACGGCTGCAACTACTGCACCGAATGTACAACTCGTGAACAACGCCGTAGCGTTTCTCTTTGAAGAGATCCGTTACGAGTTGGCCGGTGTGGAAGTGGATCGTACCAGAAACGTCGGCATCACGTCGACTATTAAAACTTTTCTATCACTCAACAACAACAACGGCGGGTGTGGCGCAATGGAAAATGCGGGTTGGGCGGCCCCAACCTCGAACGTGCTAAAAGTGAACGGTGACGGCGAATTCAACTTCTGTATTCCGCTGAAAATGTTAATGGGGTTCGCTGAACACTATACACGCATTGTGTTAAATGTGAAACAAGAACTTATACTGCTACGCACATCTACCGATATAAACGCTACGGTATTAGCAACCGGACAAACGGCTGCTAATTGCGTTCTGGAACTAAATAAACTTTATTGGAAAATGCCGTACGTTCATGTGGCTAACGTGTACAGATTGCCGCTGTTACGACTCATAGAGAAAGACCACCCGATAACTATAGCATTTAGGACGTGGGCACTGCACGAGTATCCCGCCTTGCCACAAACTAAAAGTCAGAATTGGAACATTAAGACTTCTAATCAGCTAGAAAAACCGCGCTTTGTTGTATTAGCGTTTCAGACGGCAAGAAAGAATGTACCGACAGCACACGCTGATGAATTCGATCACTGTAACGTTACCAATGCGAGACTGTTTCTAAACGACAAGTATTAATCCTTACGATAATTTAAACTTGGATATTGGAAAAGACCGTTTTGCGTTAATGTACAATATGTACGCCCGTTTTCAGAGTTCATATTACCATCGGCTGGACACCAACCCACTACTCTCACCGACATTATTCAAATCAAAATCTCCGCTGTTTGTATTCGATTGTAGCAGACAGGATGAATCGCTTGAAACATCACCGGTTGATGTGCGTTTGGAATTTGAGGTGTCGGAGAATTTCCCCGCACACACCGCAGCCTACTGTTTAATATTACATGATTCGCTTATTGAATATAAACCTTTGTCCAACACAGTACATAGACGTGTTTAAGTCTTATTTTTATACATATTCTGTAAATAATAGTTCAAATATATTTTCATGCTTGTAACAATATAATCTTAGAGTTGTATGTATGTGTGTGTGTGTGTGTGTGTGTGTGTGTGTGTGTGTGTGTGTGTGTGTGTGTGTGTGTGCGCGCGTAATTTAATTGTAAACTTGTTTAAATATATTTTCATACTTGTGGGTGTGTGTATGTATGTATTTTTTTTTAATTGTAAAACTAGTTAAATATATTTTTATACTTGGAGCAATATATATATAATCTTGGAGCTGTGTGTGTATGTATTTGATTGTAAAACTAGTTTAAATATATTTTATACATGTAACAATAATCTTTGTGTTGTGAATGTACTTTAATAAATGTATTTAACACACTTTGTTATTATTATTATTGTTCACTCCCCTCCCACTACATGGTCTACCACATGTTTGTCATAAACGTAATGTACATAGATTTATTTTTTTTTTTACTTACTTGCGTCAAAGTAGTGAGCAATGTCCACGCACACGTACCCTTAAATGTAAGGTGTTGTCTATAGGGAATTCGAGTATACCTAATATATATATATATATATATATATATATATATATACATTCGATTAGTAGTGTAATAAAGTACTGTGAGAATAAATTTCTGAAATTGCTACATGTATAGTAATATGATCACACACACACACACACACACACACACACACATACACTTAACTTTGTTTACTCAAATTATACTCTTTTAACAACAGACTGACTTTTTAAAGTTCAATAACGCGCTTGATAATGTTTTATCGTGATGTCTAAAATCAGTTAATTTACATTCAAACACACACTTACTTAGTTGTACAAGTTCCGCATTAAATTCAATAAATAACACGTCTGATAATGTTTTAAGACAGATAATTTACGAGAATAAATTATTGAAATTGTAGCAGACGTCGACATATCGAACACTGTTTTTGGAACTTATCCGCTTATAACTTCAGTCCGTTGTTAAATAACTCACATGATAATTTTTTTTTTATGTACAAATCTGTAACTTTATTAACATTGTTCACTTATTAATGTATTAACAAATATTTGTTTACTTACCTCTTTAAATACAGATGTACGCGAAGGTTGATTTCAAATGGGAGTGTTCCATGAAGTCTCAACACAAAATGAGACCTAGTTATTGCAGTTATTCACGTATATCGATGCGTAGTGGGAGCGGCTTTGTGTGTGTGTGTGTGTGTATTTTAGGACTACCCACTTTCTAATTCCAAATCGGTGTAAACTCATGTCACTGTCCGCTAAATACGTGCGTTCACCCGATAGAGAGAGAGAGAGAGAGAGAGAGAGAGAGAGAGAGAGAGAGAGAGAGAGAGAGAGAGAGAGAGAGAGAGAGAGAGAGAGAGAGCACACTCCGCTTTGCACAGAACGGTAGTTACCTTGCCAATAATTATGACTTTATTTCACTATACACCTCTGAACATGTGTACAATTATTTTTTATTTTTTATGAACTGTATTACTTGTGGGAACCGTTACATCAGAAGATTTGTATGAATTTCAACCACCGTCGTCTGCAGCAATATATACATACAATTTACTTACTAAACACATGCACACAATAGACCAGCATTATTGTGAAGCTCTCAACGACTTGAAGAAATTAATTTCTATTTTTCATCTGTAACGACATGCGTGTATAATTTTAATTTATTTCACTATACACCTCTGAACCTATGTGTAATTATTTTGTAAACTGCGTTACCTGTGGAGGAACTGTTGCAGCAAACGTTAACACTAGAACGATTATATTATTATTATTATTCAGTGATATATACATACAATTTACTTATTAAACACTTCAAGGATTGGATTTCTACTCGTCATTTGTAACGATATACATACAATTACATTAAAAAAAATCTGTACAATGGACGCAGAGAGAGAGAGAGAGAGAGGACACACGTAAGTAGTTCGATACTCAGTGACAACAACACACAACACACGCACACACACAGTTAATATTTGTCAAATATATATTTCTAAAATCATATACAGACGGGGCTATGACCCCCTAACAAGGATCAATCACACTGACTGATACATCCTACATTATAAAACTATTAATTAATTATTTAATACATTGAAAAATGAAGTCGACGTTTTGACAACGAGTGAGAGAGAGAGAGAGAGAGGACGCTTGTAAGTAGTAGTACACCCTACATTATAAAACTATTAATTATTTAATACATTGAAAAAAAAAATGAAGTCGACGTTTTGACAACGAGAGAGAGAGCGAGAGAGAGGCTGTGAGCTAAAATTATTTAACCATCACACCGACTACTCTACTCAATGTACACAGTGAGAGAGAGAGAGAGAGAGAGAGAGAGAGAGAGAGAGAGAGAGAGAGAGAGAGAGAGGAAAAACGGTTTGAACATAACATATGATTTAGGGAGACAGCTTAATGTATCAATGTTTGAATTTTCCGCCATTGAAAGTTGATTTCGTCGTCGTCGTCGTCGTCACGATCGACTAACCGCACACACATATAGGTATATATATACATTATAACATGTTGCTAATAATGTATCACACGTTTGAATTTCCCTCCCCCCGCCACAGAAAATGTTGGCAAACCTGCTCATATAAAATATCTATACACTATAATAATAATAATAATAATACAAAGGGTTGGCTACCCTGATCATATTTGAATTTTCCGCCATTGAAAGTTGATTTCGTCGTCGTCGTCGTCGTCACGATCGACTAACCGCACACACATATAGGTATATATATATACATTATAACGTGTTGCTAATAATGTATCACACGTTTGAATTTCCCTCCCCCGCCATGGAAAATGTTGGCAAACCTGCTCATATAAAATATCTATACACTATAATAATAATAATACAAAAGGTTGGCCACCCTGATCATATATATATATATATATATATACACGTTTGAATCCTCCCGCGAAAAATAATCGCGGATGCTGTGGTCCAGATCCGCGAAAAAGTCGCGGATATTTGTGGCCCAGCCGCGGATCGCGGATGCTGTGGTCCAGATACGCGAAAAAGTCGCGGATGCTGTGGTCCAGGACACAGATCCGCGAAAAAGTCGCGGATGCTGTGGTCCAGCTGATAGAAAGTGAAAGTGAGTCAGAACCCCCATTTTCCCCTTGAGAATGCACCTTCATTCGAGACCGAAGAAGGAATTGAACTAATCGATGCAGTAATCTCATGCCGACTCCCATCTGAATCTGAAGATCCTGATATGCACAATTTGGTTAAGCGCAATCAAACGCATCACCACACTCATACATGTTACAAAAAAAAACTCAAACATGTCGCTTCGCCTTTCCGCGTAAGCCGTGTCAGCACGCTCGCATTGTTGCTCAAAGTTCAGACGAGTTCATAAGAAATGGCGGACGGTTCTGCATTCTTCAGAATGCGGTTCTGCATGCTTCAGCGACGAACTGAGGAAAAATTGATAAATAACTATTGCTCCGCGATCCTTCAATTGTGGTATGGCAACATTGACATTCAGCCATGTGGAACGAACGAGGCAATCGCCCATTACGTTGCGAAATATATCGCAAAGTCTGAGCCCGTAAACTTGAATCAGGGTATTGCAGAGGCGATCAGACGAATTCGTCAAGAAGATTCAAATGTTCCTCGCAAGTTGTTTAAAATATGCATGAAAATTATGAAGGAGCGTCAAATTTCTGCATGCGAATGTGTATTCCGGTTGTGTCACCTTCCATTCCGCG
Organism: Magicicada septendecula; assembly: GCA_034769895.1. Lineage (NCBI taxonomy): Eukaryota > Metazoa > Arthropoda > Insecta > Hemiptera > Cicadidae > Magicicada > Magicicada septendecula. The sequence goes on from CM068375.1 coordinate 408,337,830, forward strand.
GAAGTTCGAGAAATAATGCTGTTCTTGAGTACTACCGATCACTCAAAATAAATAAAATAAAGGCGCAAGATCATGTAGCCGATGCTACGTGCAATGTCGAAAATGTCAACTTGGACAATATCATCCCAGCCGACATCAACAAGACTGGGGGCTTGCCCAAGGATTTGGAGATATTTATCGGTGCAAAAGTAATGTTACGATCCAACATCAATGTCGAGAAGGGTCTTGTGAATGGCGCAATTGGCAATATCACCGAGATAATTTGGCCGTATTTCCGTCGCGACCAGATATACGACACAGATGTTCCCTCTGTTCGCATAGACTTCAGTAGGGATGGCATTCATCTGATTGAACCTCAATCTATTCAGTTTCCTGCTAAATTCAACTATGGAACGATCGAGAGACGAATGCTATCCATTGTCTTTTGTTGGGCTTGCACAGTTCATAAGATGCAAGGCTGCACCGTCGATTATGCAGTCGTGTACCTTGGAAAATGCTTATTCCAAAAGGGACAAGCATACGTTGCTTTAAGTAGAGTGAGATCGCTGGATGGAGTGCGAATCGTGGATATGGAGTGCAGTAAGCTCTCGGGAAAGATACCCTGCAACGAAAAAGCCATTGAGGAGATGGAGAGACTGCGAAAATATAATCCTCCAGATGATCCTCAACCAAGTTGAAGGAATTGTACTCAGAAGTAATTTCGAGAGATTGTTTAAATTATAATTACTCTGCTCTTTAATCTTGCTTTTGTTTATAACTGATGTACTATTGCGCTACTCATTCTATGTAATTATGTTAAATTTTGTATACTTATGAATTAGCCCTGGTTAAGTAGAAGAATGATCCGCCATGTGTGGACCAAAAAATGTTTAGAAGCGGTCCGAGTGGACGCAAAAATGGTAAGTGTGAAGTGTTCGTGATTTACTGTAGGTTGATTCGCCAGGATGCAGAAATGATGAAGAGAGAGTGGACTGTAATTAATACATTTATTTAATTGTTCACCTTTACACCATAGAAATTGTTAGGTTTCACTTTTGACTAAGAGATTGGCTAATGAGCGCATCGTAAATACAAGTCGTATTACATTGAAATTAATTTGATGAAAGGGCCTAAAGGGCCATATATGAAGTGTTGGCCTAAGGCCTACATTAATTGTCGTATGATGAGTAGAATAGAGGCGCGAGTACGCGACACTCGAATACTTGAGTACAAGTATTAGAAAAATGTGACAGTATAGCTGCGGGAGCGAGCCGACCGCCGCTAGCGAGCGTATGAGACGAACTGTGTGGAAGCACGGACATGAATTGAGCAGATTAAAGTGCAAATTAAAAGCGCAGATTAGCCAACCTATAATGTAAAAATTACCGCGCTACTGTACATAAACTGCCCGTCAAGAAATCAGTAGATTTTTTACTACATTTTAGTAATTATTATACATTTTGGTAACTTATTATATAACATACAGAGTTCTTATTAATGAAAGTTAATCTCATAGGCTGCATTGAACCTTGAGTTGTAATCTTAGATAACAGCTGTATGTTAATGGTTTAGCGATAAGCATTAATAAAGATAAGCTTTAAAGATAATCGTTTGGTAGGCCAAGGTTGGCGAGCAAAATGATTTCATGCATGCATGAAAATGTAAGCTGGCAATGTATTGCCCACATATATTGTATGTATACAATATTGAACGTTATAAAACATGAAAAATACATAATTTGACAATGTTTAATAATGTATGATTGGAAACTCATCACATGATGGCCCGATAAATTGTAACCCTATGCAAGTCATAGATGGTTACCGTGAAATAGTTGAGGCCAGTAGACCTGTACAGAGTATTGCTTACAATGAACAAAAATTGTCACAAATTATACATGTTTAGACGTAAATCTAGCATGGCGTCATAAATTTGAACGAGTCATGCTATACCTGAAGTTTCAAGAATTTACAATATGTTGTTGTGTGAGAACAAGCTATAAATAGCTGACTGATTGCAAGCACATATGTAATGACATATATGTCATAATTAAGTAGGAATGATAATTGTGCAATGCATAATCACAAAATACAAAATACAATATAAAAATAAATCTAGGCATGGTTACATACAGTAGACGCAAAAAACAATATGTTTTACATAAATGCAAGTTATATAATAAATGTAATAAACACCAATTTAGTTAATTACAATGTAATACATGTATTGAACAATTGTGAAAAATAAATTCAGAGAATAACAAAATTTTTACATAATAGTAAGCAAAGACATGAGGCATAAATCAAATGTTGCATATACGAAAATACAAAATAATAATTAAAGCCTTGCATATTAAATAAACTGACACTTGCTTGAGTAAAACAAACAGTTGCTGAATCAAAAATTATACAAATTAAAGCTTATGCTAAAAACAAATGTGCTTATAACTAACAAGATCTTCCTTGAACATCTGATTTATGTGTTTTTTACAAATATATACAAAGGAAAATAAACCCACCTTTTTTTACTGTTCGTCCCTAGTAGGGACCAAACATAATTTATGGATTGGTCTGCGCAAAACACCAGTAGGCGTGCGAATGTCTACGACTCTAATTAAGTTATCTGGGCCGGGAAATGTGGCGGTAATTACACAAAATTTCCAGGCTAATGGAGGTAGGTTATCCTCAATAAGTAAAACTAGGTCCCCAATGGAAACATTATCCTTAGCGAATTTCCATTTGTGACGCTGTTGTAACTGGTGTAAATAGTCGCGAGACCAAGCCTTCCAAATGACTTGGACAAACTTCTGGAGAAGTTGCCAACGTCCAAGACGAGAAATAGGAATATGAGATAGGTCTGGGTCCGGTGTCGCCGTTAATGGTGCGCAAATCAAAAAATGGCCAGGTGTAAGTGGCACCGGATCATTTACATCCGAAGAGATGGCAAATAAAGGGCGAGAGTTTAGACATGCCTCTATCTGAGACAAAACTGTCGCAAACTCCTCGAAGGTGAGTATAGACTTGCCTACCACGCGGCGTAAATGAAACTTCAAACTCTTTATGCCGCTCTCCCAAAGGCCACCAAAATGAGGTGACGAGGGCGGAATAAATGACCATGAGATACCCTGAGAGGACGTGAATGATTTGAGTGATGAGGTGGCATCCTTATCATGCCAAAGATTGTAGAGTGTGCCGGGGTTTGCCTAACCCGGCTGTTGAAGGTTTCATAAAATTGTATTTAATATTACGCGAGCACACATGTCGGGGTCCGCAACGATTCGGACGGCACTGGTGAACGATGCCGCCGTCTGGCGGTGTAATTTTGCAGTGGCTTGCGCGGTGAGTGCAGAGTCAGTCACACAGCGAAAGTCACCAGAAAAACAACCGACTTCCGGGATCCGAACAGATTTTACTCCGCAGTTATTTCTTCTACTCTAATGGCTGGCTGAATTTACGAGACTTCCCGGTAAGTGATCATAGCATCTTATTGGATGCGTCAAAAATAATTAAATTTGATTAACGAAATGTATGCAGAGCCGTATGAGAGATACGAATGTATGTGGGGGCGACCCGGCGTGTGTATAGTAACAGATTTATTTAATGTTCAGTATGTACAGCTTAGGTTCTTTTTATTATTATTATAATATTGTAAGAGTCACTGTAATCGTTTCGTAGAATGTATATAAATTATAAGCTAAAGACAGTGCGTAGGCATGAAGTGAATTGTGCACGTGCATGCACCAGATTGCTCGCGGGTTCTCTTTAATTAACTATGGCAGTAAAAATAACTTGTGAGACCACCCTTAGAGGAAACACTATTAATATTTTAGTTGTGTGCAACTGTGAGTGCCTTAAATGTGATCATTTTTTGACAAATTGCAATAATTGTGCCGCCACATGGCAATCTAACCTGTTGGATTCTATCGGAGCGTGTTAAGAGCGTGCTAGTGACTCTTACTCTACGCCTTTTAATAAAATCTTTTATTTTGTGAATTAATCATCCCATGGTAAACTTTATTACTCTTTAAGCAATTTGCAAGGAAATTATAACCGAAACTTGGTGCATTTATCTTGAGTTGGTTGAAGGCCCGTTCTGAGGTTATTAACCTGGGGACTTGGGTGGACATTTTTTATGAACAGCATTTCTAATTTTTATGAATTACCAGGGTTCTCGCCTAAGCCGGAGATGCGGTTCTTGCTGATAGAACTCCATCTTCATCAGCCATGAACCATCATTCACGCACCTGTTCGGAGAAAGGAGTCTGGTGACCAACTCAAGATGTATCACATGCTCATCATAATTAAGGTGATATGAACTCTTTTATTTTTTTGTTGGCCGGGCCTGCTGTGCTCCTGATTCACAGTTTAAATTTCTTTTGAAACCATGAGCCCACGTGGCCAGACAGTCTGCTATAGGGTGTGTCAGCTGAACATTTATTCTGAACATTATGTGACGTAAATAATTTAACTTCATAAAACTAAGTACGATGTTTGTAATTGTGTGCTGCACTGGGGGAGCGTGCTAGAGATTTTTTTACACTTAAATATTTTCATATATAGCCAATAGTCATTACTATGCTTGCTACAAAATTTATGTCACATGTTAGGGGTTCTGTCCCGGCTGGTTCAGAACGGGGTTTATTTTTTAATTTCTTTTTGGTTTAACCTGTAAGGGCTGGGGGTTTCGTTTTCTTTTTTTCTGGCTGTTTTCGGGGAATACATGGGGACATAGTTTTTGCCAGGCACATGTTCATGCAGTTTAAGGCAGGTTTGATTCCTGTCACACATGGTTAAGTACAGGCTGGCGCGCTCCCACATCTGCTAGGATACAACAGTCAGTTATTATAAATTCATTTATATACAGCCATCTGGCTTTCACAGAAAAGAACTTTCATATTTTTCTGGGCATATACTGTTTAATTTTTTTGATCTAGTAAAAGCATATACTAATAAATATTTTGATCTTGTAAAAGCATATACTAATTCATGTATCCACCTGGATTTGTAAAACAAAAATTAACGTTATAAACTCATACCAATTGCTTAAAATCAGGTGATGAGGATTTTACTCATTTATGTGATGTCTCAGAAACTTAAAGAATTTCATATGCTCATGGTGGGGCAATTATCAGATGCTATCTATACATATGGGCGGTCCGGTCTCTCTCATGGTCTATGAGTGATTATCATCCTTTCGGGGGTTTTCTTATTTATTTAAATTAATGGAAATTGATCAATGACGGTGACTGAAGGGCGAACATTTATGATTGCCAGTTTTAGGGCTCTGTAGAAACACTGCCTGTTGAGCATGTGTATTCCAAGGGTATTAGGTGTTTATAATATGTGTCTATAGTTATGAGTGTATGTGTCTTTATGTTTCTGTACGTGGTGTCCATGTTAAGTGTTAGTCACAAAAGGGGGAAAATTATATAGTTACTGAATGTTGTCTGATATACATATATTCTGTAGCGACAGAAAATCCACTACTTATTAAGTCATATAAAATCATAAAAATTAATTACACCACATATGTTAAAATAATATTGAATGATATTTAATGAAATCAAAGGAATGAACCACAATAAAATAAAAATCCTTTTTACATTATATAAAAACCACTGTTTAAATATCAAAGAAATTATTAAAAGCAACTCATATTATAAGATCAGGAATTTACCCAGGAAGTTAGGAGCAGTAAACAAACTAAATAACACCATATCAAGAAGAAAGAGAATCAGTTTAAGAGTGGTGAACACCAAAATACCCCAAAGACAAGAAGAAGGAAGAATAAATTTTGTGATCAGGAAGAAAACAATACCCTGAAACCTTTAGAGAAGAGCAAGGTAAATAACTTCAATACTCCAAACTAAACATCAGTCGAGATAACACGAAGTACCTTGGTTTACCCAAGAGTGAAGAATGAAGACCAGAAGAATGAAGACTAGAAGAAGGACAAGAATGAAGACAAGAAAGAAGATAAGAAGAAGGACAAGAAAGAAGATAAGAAGAAAGACAAGAAAGAAGACAGGAGGAGAGGAAGAAATAGTATGAAAGAAACACCGTTGTAAAATCTATTATTATTATTATTATTATTAATAACTACCATCAACCCCAAACCCATAAAAACGATTAAAAAGAAAGTATAACATACCAAAATCCTATAAAAATGTAATTATTTAGAAACCTAAAGTGTTGTATAGTATTATAAGAAGTGAACCGACTAAAGCTATTGTGTGATAAAGAAAATAGACAAGTCTTAACAGTCCATGATTACTAAAGGTCTGGTATGAGATAGTGAGACTCAAAATATCAGAACCACCAGTGAAAGTGAATTTGTGTAAGCGTTTTTTGGAAATGCAATAAAGTTAAAGTTAGTGATACTATGACTTATCAATATGTTATATAACAACTTTAATATCCAATAATAAACAGCATCATAAAATAATAAAATGGAAGATTTCCAGTATTTTATTATTTTAATGTAACTCTTTACTTACAAGACATTTGTAAAAAATGCTAATAACTAGAGTATGGGTGGTCATGTTTACTGATGAAGGGGATCATAAATAATAATGGTTTAGACCAGAAGGGACTGGCATTAATTTAGTATTCATAGGTTTAAAGTGTTTAAATAGGCTGTTTGTTCACAGCCATAAAATCAATGTATTTGTAAGAATTATTAGAAAATAAGATTTATATGTGTTAAAAATAAGTTATGTTTGCTAAATAACAGCATACATACCATTAATAATGTTTCAGTAGGTATGCTGTGTTAATTCAAAAGGAGTTAAATGTATATGTTCAAACCATGTCAGCAATATGTTCAATTGTACAGAATGCTAAATAATGTTCATAATTATTTTTTTTTTTACAGTAGTGTTAATTAAGTACTACACCTCACAATAAGTTATAAACCATTTTATTTTCATGTAATAATAACTATGTAAAGTCAGAGGAGTGGTAGGATTAAATTTATTTGAGGAAGACAGAAATGTAAAATTCTAAACTCTAGGCCATTTGGTGAATTCACAGAAACCATATAAACCAGTATAATTCACTTATAAATCCTGTAAACTAGCAAGATTTAGATAAGGTAAATCATTTAACCACTACTAGGAATGATCCTATGAGTTAAAATGATAATAAGGAAATATACCTTAAAATATTGTAAATTTTCAAAATATATAAATTAATTAATTTTAAAGAGCAATGTCAAATTCAGAGACTAACACAAAAAACCAGTTCAAAGGTTTAATTTATATGTATTTAAGGAAAGGAAGAGAAATATGACTAATTAAAATTTATTATAATAGTATTAATAACAATTAAAATGGAAGAAAAATTGTATATAGGCGGAAATCAATGTTTGAGCCTAGATTTCCAAAAAGGAAAGAAATTTGGTAATTTCCACAAAATGTCTACAGATATGGACTATAATATATCAATTTAAAAGGAATGAGATGATTAAACCAATGATAAGGTTCATAATTCATGAAAGTGATGAATAAAATAAATAAATTCCATATATAATGTAATTTTGTATCATGTGTATGGGTAATCGAAATATGTTAACAATACTTTTTCAAAGATTAACTGGGCCAGATTTTGACCAAGTTAAAATAGTCTTTTGTTGAATATCAAGCTGAATAGTTGTGTGATAAAACGTTCCTTAAAACCGAGTAGAAAATGGTACTACGGTTAGCCATTCATATAAGTGAATCGAGAGTTAGATGAATTAAACACTTTTTTAACTAAATCTACCAAAACTTTAACGACAATAGTGAAAACTAACACCTAACTTCATTATACGAGTGATCTAAAACAGTAAAACAATATATTTGATATAATTCACGCTACAAATCATAACCACTTCTACAGACAAATTAACCCACAGAAGTGAACACATACTAAATAACATAATTAACACAAGTATATACGGAACACTTCTTCAGAACACACCAAACAACCTAATAGACAGATTACACCAGTGCGGGGACATTTCAAACATTCATGAAGGTAATTTTGCTGGGAGTTTTTGACACGACGACATCGCAGTAACTTCGCCATATCTAGTAGCTGCCATCTTGAAAATACGAATCTGCTTTCCACATCGAGTGACATCATAGAAGCTACATATGGTCTGACAAAACAATTTATTAATCATTATATATCAGAATTATTTCAATATTGTTAAATAATAATTAATGAAATTACTTTAATTGTTAATGTTATACTTTCTCGTTACCCTTCGCTGACTATTAATTTAATCGCTCAAAGAACCTGTCCTTTTTATAATACTTATAATAATTTTTTCTACTGTATGCACGAATCGATAATTCCCTGAGACGGAGTCGATAATTGTTCTCAATCGATAAAAAATCGATTATTTATTAAATTGTTTAATAAATCCATTTATTTCAATTGTATTTATCTGTTATTATTTCACAGGCTAATTTAAGGTTATTTATTAAGGCAAAGAGACTTCAAGAAGAAGAAAATATTTTTTTTTTGTGAGATATTGGACCAGCAAGAAAAATCATCAATCGATTGCTGACCGGAGTTAATCTGGTTAACACCAGACTTGGTTCAGATCTTCCAGAAGTGCTCAATAGTTAATAAATACCTTCCGGATTCTTAAAATTTTTACAGAACATTTAAAACAGCATTATTTCTTAATTACAAACATCTATTAAAACATAAAATTTATTTTTTTTGAAATAAAATTTTTTCTATTATTTTTTTTGTAAAGACCGGCATACAGGGTTTTATTACAAAGTGGCGTCCAACTTAGAGGGCTTGATAAGATAAGCCTGGCAGCGGTTAATTAATAGAAGAGAGAAAAATGCAAAGACGAGCTACTTCGAAGAAGAGGGCGGCAGAGGCCGAAAAAGAGGTTGACATGGGGGATAAGGAGGCAACACCCGTGGAGGATCCGGAAGTGTCACTAACCCAGGTGGAACCGAAACAACCCGCACCACCAGAGGAACAACCGGAAATAACCACGCAGACCGGAGACGTAAATGTCCCAGACAAGGAGACAGAAAAATCTAAAACCACAGATGATGATAAATTGGACAAATTAATGGAAATGTTCCTGCAAATGAATAAGAACCTAGAATCCAAAATAGAAGGAGTAACTAAGAAAATGGATTCCACTAACAAGGACGTGGAAGAAAGTAGTAAGAAAATGAATCAGGAATTGAAAGAAGATTTGAAGGAAGACAATCGATCCACAAAGGAAGAATTGGGCTGTAAGATAGAAAACACTAACAAGAGGATTGAAGAAACCAGTAAGAATTTAGAAGAGAAGATGGAGGAAAACAACCAATCTTTGAATAAGAAAATGGAAGACCTGAAAAGGGACAACCAATCCTTGAGTAAGAAGATGGAAAGGAAAATGGAAGAAAATAATAAGAATTTGGAAAAGAAGATGGAAGAAACCAGTAAGAAAATAGAAAGTGACAACCAACAATTAAAAGACAAATTAAGGGAAAATAACAGGAAAATGGAAGAGACAATGGGGGAAAGATTGGAAGAATTGAGAGAGGACAATCAACTGCTGAGAGAAGAACTAAGGGAAGTTAACAAAGAGAACATGAATAAGGTAGACGAGAGGATTGAATTGGCGAAGGAGGAGTTGAATAAAAAGATAACAGAGACGAAGAAATCCATCGTATAGAAATTAGAACAGGAAGTCGTGGTTGTTAACCAGCAGATCAGAGAAGTAGGCGAAAGATATCGTCAGACCGAAAACGAAGTGATGGAAGTCCGGGACGTAATACATAAAGAGATTACACATGTCAAAGAACAACAGGAAACGAAAGTGGAAGAGAACAAGAAATTTGCCTTGGAAGAAGTGAATAAAGTGCGGACGCAGGTAACCGAAAGATGCGACGGCGTGGAAGCCGCTATGACAAACATCACGGGACAGGTGCGTCAGAGCCAGGAGGAGATAGAATTGATAAGGAACAGACCATCTGGATATCATAATTTCCCCATGTCAGAAAACAGAGAATGGCTCAATTTCCGGCAATATAAACGGAAGCCCATGGAATTCTTGGCACGCATAGAGGAATACCTAGAAAAACACAGAGGGAACCGATGGGTCCAGAACAGGGAAATCCTTGACGAGTCGTTTCGGGAGGTGAATGACCATTGGTGGATGGCCAACCGGAGCGACATCGACAATTATCAGCAATTTAAGAGCCTTTTCAAGGCCAAGTACTGGTCAGAGACAACTCAAAATTTGATAAGAGACAATATATGCCACGGCCACTACAAACCACAAGTCGGTAGTTCGATGACAGCTTATTTCCTCGGCAAGGTATGTATGGCCAAGCATTTAGAACCGGCCATACCTGAGGAGTGCCTAATAAATAAGTTGTCATATCATTATGATGAGGAGGTAATTCGTGCGAGGAGGGGCAGCCAAATAAAAACCATCCAGGCAATGACAGAACTCCTCGAAAACTATGAAATTGAAGACTACTACCGACAGAGTCGTAGAAGAAGTGATGGGCCCGAACCAAGGACGTATCAGAACAACAACCAGGGTACGAACAACATAAACACTGGGTACCAAGGAGGCCGGGCATACCCGCAGAATAACAGTTTTAATAATAATAATAATGTTAACAATTCTAATTACAATAATAATAATAATACGGGTCCAAACCATCCAAACCCGAGTCGACCCTCTAATGGTTATCAGGGTAATCGAAATCCCTACCCTCATAACACAAATAGTCAGAGAAGCCCCAATTATGGTAATGATCGTTACCATAATGATAATAATCGTGCGGGTCCAAATAATGGTAATCCCGTTAATAATAGGTTTCCTCGCCCTCGAGTGAATTTCATACGAGCCACAGATGGACGACAGCGAAGATACAACAACAGTCGAAGAAACAGCTACCGCGGATATGAAGAAAGGCGGAGGAGCCTAGAACGGGACCAACCAAGGTACTATCCGGCAAGGAGGAGTAATAGTTTAGACGACGCTGAACGGAGGTCTAACCACGAACGACCGGAAGACCACAGGACAGATCGACAGGGGCCCACTCTAAGCATCCCAAATGAGGCATCAACTAGTATGGCTCAAAGGAACAATAATGCCGAGCCTTTAAACGGGCACAGGGAGTAATAAATCGCCAGAACCCATTACTGCTCCTAAATACTGGGTATAATCATAATAATGAGTGTAATCATATGTATAATAACAATCGTATTACAGTCATAGGGTGCAACTACCTAAAGGACATACGACATGAGTTATTGGAAGAGGACAACAGTAATCCCACCAATAACTTCAATAACGAAATTCAAAAACAGAGTAAGATCAACTTACTACCAAGGATTTGAAAAAAAAACTTTTTGAACAGATAAAAATAAAAGAATTACATGTCAACGCAGAGATAGAAGGCATCCCAGCCAAGAAATAATCCAAATTCCAAAGCAATTGTAAGATCACCTTACATACCAGTTATTTATGAAAAAACTATGTGGCAATAATATAATAATAAAGAAGGAGAGAATTTAGAAATAAAAATTGTCTAAATTCCAAAAACAATGTAATACCTTACATAACAACTATTTGAAGAAAACTTTATGGCAAGACTATATAAAAAAGAATTTAGAATGAGAAATCATCCAAATTTTAAAACAATGTAAGACCATCTTATTAACCAGGAATTTGTGAAAAACTTTATGGCAAGAATATAAGAGAAGAATTTAAAAACCCCTAAATTCTAAAACAAAAGTAAGTTCTCCTTACGAACATATTATTTGAAGAAAAAACTATTTGGAAAGAATATGTAACGTGTCAAAAATATGGGGTATTTCATTTTATTTCATTTCGGGATTTTTATAAAAAATTATTGTGAAAGTTTTATTTTCCGACAAACGTTAATTCCATTGTAACAGACCACGTGTAGAAAACAGTGTTGAAACAAAGCAGCAACGTAGTATTCAGTTGCGAAACCAGGCAAAGAATTTGTACCACCCTCGATTTCTCAGAACTGTGCGTGAATGTGACAGTGCGCACGCACGCAGCGACTCAAGTATGCGCGCTGTTGGGACGCCAAGAAAATTAAACGACGCTGTAAAAAATGGCGCAGGAACGAACAATTTGTGAGATCGACAAGCCGACCTACAGGAAACGTGGCTAAGGACCACCTCCTTTTAGTGATGTCAGAATAGCAGTGCATAATATCGTCGTTACACACTATGAAAAAACCCACTATGTGTCATGGTCATATTTAATAAGCCACGTCAAATCAGCTATGAACGGCGGCGAAATCAGGTGGCAGTGAACCACAGCTTCCGCCCGCTGGCAGTTCCCCAGTACACAGTCTACGTTAAGCAGTCCATAAGCTACAGAGTTCATATACAGACGTAGTTGCGACTCACGGGCCCCGAGTAGAGGGAAAATAAGGGTTCTAACCAACAAAGGATGCCGCCGTTCCCACGGTCTAGATCAAAGAGATGCCGCCGTTCCCACGGTCCAAGATTTTTTCCCACGCTCTCCCCACCACCGCTGGACCACAGCATCCCAAAGGACCGCGAATTTCCGCGAATAAATTTTTTTATTTTTTTTTAATTTGATATTTTTATTTTTTTAATTAAATTGATTTGCATATCCGCGAATATATGCAGCCTTTCGCGAGCCTAAATCACTTTCACTTTCTAATTTCCGCGAATATAATTTTTTATATGCCGTCTTTCGCGAGCCTAAATCACTTTCACTTTCTACTGGACCGCGAATTTCCGCGAATAAATTTTTTTAATTTGATATTTTTATTTTTTTAATTAAATTGATTTGTATATCCGCGAATATATGCCGCCTTTCGCGAGCCTAGATCACTTTCACTTTCAATCAGCTGGACCTGCAGCATCCGCGAATTTCCACCAATAAAATTTCGCGCGCCAAGTTCAAATATATGCAGCCTTTCGCGAGCCTAGATCAAAGAGATGCCGCCGTTCCCAATTTTTTTATTTTTTTTATTTGATATTTTTATTTTTTTAATTAAATTGATTTGCATATCCGTGAATATATGCCGCCTTTCGCGAGCCTAGATCACTTTCACTTTCTACTGGACCACAGCATCCGCGACTTTTTCGCTGATCTGTGTCAAGATCCGCGACTTTTTCGCGTATCTGGACCACAGCATCCGCAATGTATATTAAATCTATATGATCAGGTTTACCAACCTATGTATGGGTTCAAACTTGATATGTGTGTGTATTATAGTGTATATTAAAATATATGATCAGGGTTACCAATCCTGCATTATTGTGTGTATAGAACAGATCTATCAACATTTTTCTTCGGTGGGAAATTCAAACTATATTATAGTAAATTGTTGACGACGACTTCGATATCAACTCTCTCCCCCCTCCTCTCTCTTTGTCTCTAGACACAGTTGTCATCAGTTTTACATAAGCGTCGTGCTACTTATGGATTATTGTAATTAGCGATATTAAAATGTAATCACCAGGAAATATATATTTATCACCTACCTCGTGGCGTCCTTTTTTGACACATGACAGTCATTGACTACGATTTAGAAATTAATATACTGCCAAGTCTGTGTGTGTGTGTGGTAAAGTGTTACGCATAAAAAAATCTCCTTGAAATAAGGTATTTTCAAAAGTTTTGTGTACACACACATTGTATAATAATTTTCGTAATTGTAAGATACAACCTGCAAATTATTAAAATGTCTCTCTCACACATTTCTGATTACTATACAAATAATTGGATGCATATTCGAAGATTTCCCTTATTCAAACGATTTGTATGTGTGTACACGAACTTAAATACAGACGATTGTAATTTTAAAAATTCATTTTTTGCATTAAATATATATCGTAAACAATGAAATAATAATATTTCGTCATTGTAAGATTTTAATAAAACAATTATCAGTTTAAATAATAATTTTCATGATTGTAAGATACAACCTACAAATTATTAAAATGTCTCTCTCACACACATTTCTGATTACTATACAAATAATTGCATGCATATTCGGAGTACGTTGACAGTGAAACAAGTCTATGCACACACACACACACACATACACACAACGATACTGAATTAGATATAGTTATTATTCGCTAAATTAAAGCAGAGGTCATTAACCTTGTGTGCGACGTCCCACATTCTAATTTCACACCTGCTAGTCATTAGCAGTAATTAGGATTATAAAGTATTTACTCTAAAAACGGACAACTCTACTTTCTAATTTGACACCTGTCAAGCATTAACACCGCTTACAGTAATTACTCTAAAAACGGACACACACACACACACACGTGCTTTCCCCACTACAGAGTACACTATATATACGCTAAGTAAGTTAGCGGCAATTTCTTATTTGTCGACTTGTACTGCGCGTATTACATGTCTTTCAGTATACACATCTTCTTTTGAAAGACTGTTTGTACGTCTTCAGTGTAGACAACGCACATACTAGTTTGGCTGATACTGTCTTCCAGTATACACATCTTCTTTTGGTAAGTGTATAGATTTTATTTAAACGTAAAAATTATCAAGTGCATTATTTATTGAATTTAATACATGTGTGTGTGTGTACGCGTGTGTGTATGATCAAATTACAATTTCTGAAAATATATTCTTACTGTATTTTTATAGTGGCAATTTCTCACCAACGTGTGTTGATACATCGTGAAATCTCTACATCTTTTTTTTAATAGTTGAAAGACTGTTTGTACGCCTGTAGACAACTAGACTCTAGACTGTAGACAACGCACATACTAGTTTTTTGGTAAGTTGTACAGATTTTATTTAATTTTAATGTATGTGCAGATTTTTATTTAAACGTAAAAATTATTTGCATTATCAAGCGTGTTATTGAATTTAATACATGTGTGTGTGTGTGTGTGTGTATGATCAAATTATTATGTCTGTTACAAATTTTCTGAAAATTGCTTTAAACAAACGTTTTTAATGTAAAAAATTTAGAAAGTAGGTCACAGCGTATGATGACATTTATATCTCTCTCTAATTCTGTTGTGGACATACATAGCTGTAAGCAGTGACTATCTCATTATGAATGCGGAATGTAGACTTTCCTAAAATTATTTGCATTAAAACATTATCAAACGCATTATTGAATTTAATACATGTGTGTGTGCGCGTGTATGTGTATGATCAAATTATTATGGAGTGGGTTATACAAATAATAATAAAGTGTGTGTAATATATATATATATATATACATTTATTAAAATACATACACATAGCTCCAAGATTATATTAAACAGTTTTACAATTAAAAATACATACACAGCTCCAAGATTATATTGTTACAAGTATGAAAATATATCTAAATATTTACAATTTAAAAAAAAAAAAACGTACACAGTTCCAAGATTATACTGTTACAAGTATTAAAATATATCTAAACTAGTTTTACAATTAAAAATACATACACACACATAGCTCCAATATTATAATGTTACAAATATGATGAAAATATATATATTTAAAACTAGTATTTACAAAATATGTATAAAATAAGACTTAAACACGTCTATGTACTGTGTTGGACAATGGTGTATATTCTACAAGCGAATCATGTAGTATCATACAGTAGGCGGTTGTCTGTCTAGGAAAATTCATTGACGATTCAAATTCTAAACGTACATCAACTACTGAAGACTTAAGTGTATCGTCTTGCTTGCTACAATCGAAAACAACCAGCGGGGCTTTTGATTTGAATAATTCCGGTGTCAGTACTGGGCTACCGTCTAAACGGTGGTAATACGAACTTTGAAAACTGCTGTACATATTGTACAATAATGCAAAACGGTCTTTCCCAATATCCAAGTTTAAATTATCGTAAGGATAATACTTGTCGTTTAGAAACAGTCTCGCATTGATCACGTTACAGTGATCAAATTCATCAGCGTGTGCTGTCAGTACATTTTTTCTTGCTGTCTGAAACGCTAACACAACAAAGCGTGGTTTTTCCAGCTGACTCGAGGTCTTGACAATCCAATTCTGCCTTTTAGTCTGTGGTAAGGCAGGATACTCGTGCAACTCCCAGGTCCTAAAAGGCATAGTTATCGGGTGGTCTTTCTCTATGAGTCGTAACAGTGGTAATCTGTACACATTAGCTACATGTACATAAGGCATTTTCCAGTAAACTTTATCTAGTTCAAGAACACAATTAGCAGCCGTTTGTCCGCTTACCATAGCATTTATGTCGGTAGAAGCGCGTAGGAGTATAAGTTCTTGTTTCACGTTCAGCACGATGCGTGTATAGTCTTCTGCGAATCCCATTAGCATTTTCAGTGGTATACAAAAATTGAATTCGCCGTCATCATTCACTTTTAATATGTTCGTGGTCGGTGCCACCCAACCTGCGTTTTCCATTGCGTTACGTGCGTTGTTGTTGAGTGATAGAAAAGTTTTAATAGTTGACGTAACACCGACGTTTCTGGTATGATCCACTACCACGCCGGCCAACTCGTAACGAATCTCTTCAAAGAGAAATGCTATAGCATTGTTCACCAGTTCCACATTCAGTGCAGTATCTGCAGCCGCACTAGGGTTTTTTTTAACCAACTTGCCTTCGATGTAGAGGAAACTTTCTGACGGTAGTGTAAAGACGTCCTGTTGTTGTATTGGCACACGTATTTCATCATTGTTTCCATATCTTGTTGTTGCGTACGGTGCGTGTGAGTGAAATGAAAAGTGTGTGATACTGTCTTCAAAGAACGGTTGCTGCTCCACTGATAATATTCCACTCGCCATGTTACTTGTTTACAACAACAAAACCCAGTGAAATCAGGAAACGGCGGTTAACTGATGTTAATCGTTTCAGTTTCGAACGAGTACTGATGCGTTTCCTAACTGATCTTTCTTCTTCTTTTATTACTGACGACGACTGTGGTAGCAGCGGTGGCGAAGAAACAAAGTACAAGCCCATGTCTATAGTCGTTTTAGATGTAAACGCACAGTGATGACTTCTCCGCGAAAATCTATTACGTCACCGTCCTGATCGTGTAAAGATAATGTTATGTTGTCCAAACGACTCACATTCACAGGTAGGTATATGACGTTTGTAGGCGATTCAATTATTTTGAATCCTGGTTCGACTGACGGATAGAACGAGTGCAGTGTGTGCTCGGTTTTACCGTTCTTGTATGATCCTTGCGCTATATTACACCTTATCAGTATACTGTTCACTTTTATAATGTTAACTGTGGCGTCAGACGTGTGAGTTTTATTCGCTTCAAGCAGACGCTTTCCCTTGAAACCCAACATATCACCGATACCGTACACTGTTTGTTGAAAGTCAATATCCAGTGCACAAGTCAGCTCACATTTCAGTGTATTGTTGTTAGGACGTAGACTAATCTTTGAGTCTCCTAACCGCTTTTTGAGGAAGGCTTCTATGTCACCGATTTCATAAGCACCTGTAGGTAAAGTTATCAAGTCCCACGTTGTTCCGTCTCGTAGTACTGGAAACACGTTGTTTTTTCCTTCAATCACGTTCGGTATACTGTTGTATGTAGTAAAGTCCAATAGACCTACATACCATTCGCCGTTTGTTAGTTCGAGAGGCGGGAAAAAGTCACATACAAGAGCAGCAGCATTCGTACCTGTTAAGGTGACCGACAGCGAAGACATCTTGTCGCTTACTGATCACTCGCGCGTTAAGAAGTCCAAACATAAATGCCCGCAGATGACTGTGTGTGGTGGCTGTTCACGTTCGTAATTGTAGTAAATGTCGGTGTCGGTTCCAAAATACTGTGTCAGCTCAAGAGGTGGCTGCATATTACCATACGCATCATAGTAGTAAACTTGTTTGTTTCGCTTCTTGTAGCAAACCCAGTGCGTACCAAGTCCTTCTGCACTGTCTAGATTAACAACTGCACTCTCATTCTTCCATGGTCGTGTGTGTGGTAAAGTGTTACGCATAAAAACTCCTCTGAAATAAGGTATTTTCAAAAGTTTTGCGTACACATACAAATCACTGTCAGACAATGCACGCACTGGTATGCAAATTAGTTTTTTTGTCTGTAAGGACGTAGGTATAGACCTGACGCTATTTTTTTATTGTTACGTTTATGTCTTGGGACTGTTTTGCGTTTGCAGGTCGTTTTGCGTTTGTTCACGGATTGACGTTTAATTCCTGAACCCTTCTTCTTCTTGTTTTTCCTGCAACCACTACGCGAGCTCCCTCCACCCACTGCCGATTTCGCCTTCATCGCTGCCGCTACGGCCGCCGCGTACGCTCTTTCGCTGATGCCTGAATTCAAAGCTTTCACTCGATCCCACGCCTTGCCGGCTAGCACACGATCCGCTACGCGTCTTCGTTCGTTGTCCTTGTACTTAGCGTAAGCGATATCGTGTTCGCGACAGGCTTCGTCCAACTCGTTGATTCCGCGCTCGCCACGCGCCAATCTCTCTTTGAGTTTTGTTCCAGGTCCACAGAATCGGTAGCCCGGTAGGTGTAATTCTACTGGTAATGCGTCCACCGCTCGATTAATCAAAGTAGGTACTGACGAAACGATAGCGGGCACAGTGTTTTTAAGTATTTTTCCAATTACACCACGCCCCATTCTTCTTTTCTTACGAAGTACGTGCATTCTTGTAAACAGATCTCCAATCCTTGATTTCCGTTTCCGTATCGAGAACGTCTATTAAACGCCCCACCTCTTCAATATATTCAGACAGGACTGAACGCTGTGTCGTGCTGTCTTGATATTTATAGACAAACTTTATTAGATTGATTATATGAGCGTGAAATACCTGAGTGACCTTGTACAATTCGGTCTTTATATGTAATTTTAATTCGTGCATTTGTCGTACAGTGACTGCGTCTTTGTCATTGATACCGTTCGCTATATTCGTAATTTTTCTTCCGGCAGCGTAGAAAGTATCGTTTTGCAAACTGATTGTGTGTGCATGTAAAAATTCCAAATTCACTGCGTCTTTGAAGTCAACAGGCGCTTGCACACGCGTTAGTCGACAGTCATTAACGATTACGTTACCTGCACGATCTTTTTTCAAACTCTTCTCGTCTACGTATCGTTTTGTGGCTGCATCTCTTGATTTAAGTGGATCGTTTAGCCTTATTATTCGATGATCTTTTGCGTCTACGGTAGCGTTATCGTCGTTCTTGTACTGTAAGCATGTGTCCTTTACGTACTGTAAAGAAACAACATCGTGCAACTCTTCAGGATCACCCAAGTTGCATATCTTTTTGTTTTTCACATCAAAGTGACCGTCGTTAGTCACTCCTAAACCGATATCCTCACGCAGACTTCGATGAGTTTCTTTTCGCACTCTTACAGCGCTGTCGTGTCTACCGAACTTGTCTACACTCATATTTATGAAGAAGAACTGATGGTTATAGAACGGTGCGTCTGCTTTTATATGATAATGCCAGTTTCACGTAATTCTTCCAATATCGAAACGATTTCATTCCTATGACCAGTATGGCCGCTATTTTGAGACGCCATTAACAGTCTCAATCTATTAACCAACTCGTTAGGATCATCCCAATGCACGTAATCGATTGCAGTGTTCGGTTTCATCTCCATATAGCCACTCCCTGTACGTTTTCGTGCAAACAATTTAGATATTACTAGTCGGTACTTGACGCCACTGTTACTGTTTATTCGCGTATTGTGTTTATATTTTTGTTTGTGTCCGTTGGTTGCTAGTAGTATAGACTTATATTTCCTCATATCATCCTTGTTGTATTTTTTCGGTAGTTTCATAAACAAAAGTTCATACAGACCAGGTGTACCCTCGTAAATTTTTCCTTTGACATGAAAGTTGTTGTTATCATCGATTTTTACATTTGAATCACCTATCATAAATTTACCACCTTCGTATCGAACACCATACATGCGATCTATAATCCGTTTACAGTCCGCAGATTCACACAAACGCATATATTTGTTTGCTAATGAATCCTCGCTGAAATGTGAAGCGTTAGGGTTCCAGGCGTCCTCTTCACCGAAATGAGAAGCGTTATGACTCTGCATACCACTTTCGTTTTCTGTTATTACGTGTTGTGTAGGCTCTTCTTGTTTTATCTGCTCCTCCTCCTCCTCCTCCTCCTCCTCCTCCTCCATCATGTCACCACTTAACTTTCGTGAAATAGCTTCTAACGGTTCCAGAATCGGTCTGTAATTTTTTCTAAACGCCTCGTCGCTTTCTCTGATACCGTGTTGTAATGCATGATATTTTTAACCAGCACTGAAGAGATTGTCAGCTAAATTACTAACACGCTGTTCAAACTAGGCTGAATGCCGCAAAAAATAGATCAACATGAATGGTTCATACGTTTCAACAGATTATAATTGAATGTCTCCAATTCTATGAACTATTCATGTTGATCTATTTTTTGCGGCATTCAGCCTAGTTTGAACAGCGTGTTAGTAATTTAGCTGACAATCTCTTCAGTGCTGGTTAAAAATATCATGCATTACAACACGGTATCAGAGAAAGCGACGAGGCGTTTAGAAAAAATTACAGACCGATTCTGGAACCGTTAGAAGCTATTTCACGAAAGTTAAGTGGTGACATGATGGAGGAGGAGGAGGAGGAGGAGCAGATAAAACAAGAAGAGCCTACACAACACGTAATAACAGAAAACGAAAGTGGTATGCAGAGTCATAACGCTTCTCATTTCGGTGAAGAGGACGCCTGGAACCCTAACGCTTCACATTTCAGCGAGGATTCATTAGCAAACAAATATATGCGTTTGTGTGAATCTGCGGACTGTAAACGGATTATAGATCGCATGTATGGTGTTCGATACGAAGGTGGTAAATTTATGATAGGTGATTCAAATGTAAAAATCGATGATAACAACAACTTTCATGTCAAAGGAAAAATTTACGAGGGTACACCTGGTCTGTATGAACTTTTGTTTATGAAACTACCGAAAAAATACAACAAGGATGATATGAGGAAATATAAGTCTATACTACTAGCAACCAACGGACACAAACAAAAATATAAACACAATACGCGAATAAACAGTAACAGTGGCGTCAAGTACCGACTAGTAATATCTAAATTGTTTGCACGAAAACGTACAGGGAGTGGCTATATGGAGATGAAACCGAACACTGCAATCGATTACGTGCATTGGGATGATCCTAACGAGTTGGTTAATAGATTGAGACTGTTAATGGCGTCTCAAAATAGCGGCCATACTGGTCATAGGAATGAAATCGTTTCGATATTGGAAGAATTACGTGAAACTGGCATTATCATATAAAAGCAGACGCACCGTTCTATAACCATCAGTTCTTCTTCATAAATATGAGTGTAGACAAGTTCGGTAGACACGACAGCGCTGTAAGAGTGCGAAAAGAAACTCATCGAAGTCTGCGTGAGGATATCGGTTTAGGAGTGACTAACGACGGTCACTTTGATGTGAAAAACAAAAAGATATGCAACTTGGGTGATCCTGAAGAGTTGCACGATGTTGTTTCTTTACAGTACGTAAAGGACACATGCTTACAGTACAAGAACGACGATAACGCTACCGTAGACGCAAAAGATCATCGAATAATAAGGCTAAACGATCCACTTAAATCAAGAGATGCAGCCACAAAACGATACGTAGACGAGAAGAGTTTGAAAAAAGATCGTGCAGGTAACGTAATCGTTAATGACTGTCGACTAACGCGTGTGCAAGCGCCTGTTGACTTCAAAGACGCAGTGAATTTGGAATTTTTACATGCACACACAATCAGTTTGCAAAACGATACTTTCTACGCTGCCGGAAGAAAAATTACGAATATAGCGAACGGTATCAATGACAAAGACGCAGTCACTGTACGACAAATGCACGAATTAAAATTACATATAAAGACCGAATTGTACAAGGTCACTCAGGTATTTCACGCTCATATAATCAATCTAATAAAGTTTGTCTATAAATATCAAGACAGCACGACACAGCGTTCAGTCCTGTCTGAATATATTGAAGAGGTGGGGCGTTTAATAGACGTTCTCGATACGGAAACGGAAATCAAGGATTGGAGATCTGTTTACAAGAATGCACGTACTTCGTAAGAAAAGAAGAATGGGGCGTGGTGTAATTGGAAAAATACTTAAAAACACTGTGCCCGCTATCGTTTCGTCAGTACCTACTTTGATTAATCGAGCGGTGGACGCATTACCAGTAGAATTACACCTACCGGGCTACCGATTCTGTGGACCTGGAACAAAACTCAAAGAGAGATTGGCGCGTGGCGAGCGCGGAATCAACGAGTTGGACGAAGCCTGTCGCGAACACGATATCGCTTACGCTAAGTACAAGGACAACGAACGAAGACGCGTAGCGGATCGTGTGCTAGCCGGCAAGGCGTGGGATCGAGTGAAAGCTTTGAATTCAGGCATCAGCGAAAGAGCGTACGCGGCGGCCGTAGCGGCAGCGATGAAGGCGAAATCGGCAGTGGGTGGAGGGAGCTCGCGTAGTGGTTGCAGGAAAAACAAGAAGAAGAAGGGTTCAGGAATTAAACGTCAATCCGTGAACAAACGCAAAACGACCTGCAAACGCAAAACAGTCCCAAGACATAAACGTAACAATAAAAAAATAGCGTCAGGTCTATACCTACGTCCTTACAGACAAAAAAACTAATTTGCATACCAGTGCGTGCATTGTCTGACAGTGATTTGTATGTGTACGCAAAACTTTTGAAAATACCTTATTTCAGAGGAGTTTTTATGCGTAACACTTTACCACACACACGACCATGGAAGAATGAGAGTGCAGTTGTTAATCTAGACAGTGCAGAAGGACTTGGTACGCACTGGGTTTGCTACAAGAAGCGAAACAAACAAGTTTACTACTATGATGCGTATGGTAATATGCAGCCACCTCTTGAGCTGACACAGTATTTTGGAACCGACACCGACATTTACTACAATTACGAACGTGAACAGCCACCACACACAGTCATCTGCGGGCATTTATGTTTGGACTTCTTAACGCGCGAGTGATCAGTAAGCGACAAGATGTCTTCGCTGTCGGTCACCTTAACAGGTACGAATGCTGCTGCTCTTGTATGTGACTTTTTCCCGCCTCTCGAACTAACAAACGGCGAATGGTATGTAGGTCTATTGGACTTTACTACATACAACAGTATACCGAACGTGATTGAAGGAAAAAACAACGTGTTTCCAGTACTACGAGACGGAACAACGTGGGACTTGATAACTTTACCTACAGGTGCTTATGAAATCGGTGACATAGAAGCCTTCCTCAAAAAGCGGTTAGGAGACTCAAAGATTAGTCTACGTCCTAACAACAATACACTGAAATGTGAGCTGACTTGTGCACTGGATATTGACTTTCAACAAACAGTGTACGGTATCGGTGATATGTTGGGTTTCAAGGGAAAGCGTCTGCTTGAAGCGAATAAAACTCACACGTCTGACGCCACAGTTAACATTATAAAAGTGAACAGTATACTGATAAGGTGTAATATAGCGCAAGGATCATACAAGAACGGTAAAACCGAGCACACACTGCACTCGTTCTATCCGTCAGTCGAACCAGGATTCAAAATAATTGAATCGCCTACAAACGTCATATACCTACCTGTGAATGTGAGTCGTTTGGACAACATAACATTATCTTTACACGATCAGGACGGTGACGTAATAGATTTTCGCGGAGAAGTCATCACTGTGCGTTTACATCTAAAACGACTATAGACATGGGCTTGTACTTTGTTTCTTCGCCACCGCTGCTACCACAGTCGTCGTCAGTAATAAAAGAAGAAGAAAGATCAGTTAGGAAACGCATCAGTACTCGTTCGAAACTGAAACGATTAACATCAGTTAACCGCCGTTTCCTGATTTCACTGGGTTTTGTTGTTGTAAACAAGTAACATGGCGAGTGGAATATTATCAGTGGAGCAGCAACCGTTCTTTGAAGACAGTATCACACACTTTTCATTTCACTCACACGCACCGTACGCAACAACAAGATATGGAAACAATGATGAAATACGTGTGCCAATACAACAACAGGACGTCTTTACACTACCGTCAGAAAGTTTCCTCTACATCGAAGGCAAGTTGGTTAAAAAAAACCCTAGTGCGGCTGCAGATACTGCACTGAATGTGGAACTGGTGAACAATGCTATAGCATTTCTCTTTGAAGAGATTCGTTACGAGTTGGCCGGCGTGGTAGTGGATCATACCAGAAACGTCGGTGTTACGTCAACTATTAAAACTTTTCTATCACTCAACAACAACGCACGTAACGCAATGGAAAACGCAGGTTGGGTGGCACCGACCACGAACATATTAAAAGTGAATGATGACGGCGAATTCAATTTTTGTATACCACTGAAAATGCTAATGGGATTCGCAGAAGACTATACACGCATCGTGCTGAACGTGAAACAAGAACTTATACTCCTACGCGCTTCTACCGACATAAATGCTATGGTAAGCGGACAAACGGCTGCTAATTGTGTTCTTGAACTAGATAAAGTTTACTGGAAAATGCCTTATGTACATGTAGCTAATGTGTACAGATTACCACTGTTACGACTCATAGAGAAAGACCACCCGATAACTATGCCTTTTAGGACCTGGGAGTTGCACGAGTATCCTGCCTTACCACAGACTAAAAGGCAGAATTGGATTGTCAAGACCTCGAGTCAGCTGGAAAAACCACGCTTTGTTGTGTTAGCGTTTCAGACAGCAAGAAAAAATGTACTGACAGCACACGCTGATGAATTTGATCACTGTAACGTGATCAATGCGAGACTGTTTCTAAACGACAAGTATTATCCTCACGATAATTTAAACTTGGATATTGGGAAAGACCGTTTTGCATTATTGTACAATATGTACAGCAGTTTTCAAAGTTCGTATTACCACCGTTTAGACGGTAGCCCAGTACTGACACCGGAATTATTCAAATCAAAAGCCCCGCTGGTTGTTTTCGATTGTAGCAAGCAAGACGATACACTTAAGTCTTCAGTAGTTGATGTACGTTTAGAATTTGAATCGTCAATGAATTTTCCTAGACAGACAACCGCCTACTGTATGATACTACATGATTCGCTTGTAGAATATACACCATTGTCCAACACAGTACATAGACGTGTTTAAGTCTTATTTTATACATATTTTGTAAATACTAGTTTTAAATATATATATTTTCATCATATTTGTAACATTATAATATTGGAGCTATGTGTGTGTATGTATTTTTAATTGTAAAACTAGTTTAGATATATTTTAATACTTGTAACAGTATAATCTTGGAACTGTGTATGTTTTTTTTTTTTTAAATTGTAAATATTAGTTTAGATATATTTTCATACTTGTAACAATATAATCTTGGAGCTGTGTATGTATTTTTAATTGTAAAACTGTTTAATATAATCTTGGAGCTATGTGTATGTATTTTAATAAATGTATATATATATATATATTACACACACTTTATTATTATTTGTATAACCCACTCCATAATAATTTGATCATACACATACACGCGCACACACACATGTATTAAATTCAATAATGCGTTTGATAATGTTTTAATGCAAATAATTTTAGGAAAGTCTACATTCCGCATTCATAATGAGATAGTCACTGCTTACAGCTATGTATGTCCACAACAGAATTAGAGAGAGATATAAATGTCATCATACGCTGTGACCTACTTTCTAAATTTTTTACATTAAAAACGTTTGTTTAAAGCAATTTTCAGAAAATTTGTAACAGACATAATAATTTGATCATACACACACACACACACACACATGTATTAAATTCAATAACACGCTTGATAATGCAAATAATTTTTACGTTTAAATAAAAATCTGCACATACATTAAAATTAAATAAAATCTGTACAACTTACCAAAAAACTAGTATGTGCGTTGTCTACAGTCTAGAGTCTAGTTGTCTACAGGCGTACAAACAGTCTTTCAACTATTAAAAAAAAGATGTAGAGATTTCACGATGTATCAACACACGTTGGTGAGAAATTGCCACTATAAAAATACAGTAAGAATATATTTTCAGAAATTGTAATTTGATCATACACACACGCGTACACACACACACATGTATTAAATTCAATAAATAATGCACTTGATAATTTTTACGTTTAAATAAAATCTATACACTTACCAAAAGAAGATGTGTATACTGGAAGACAGTATCAGCCAAACTAGTATGTGCGTTGTCTACACTGAAGACGTACAAACAGTCTTTCAAAAGAAGATGTGTATACTGAAAGACATGTAATACGCGCAGTACAAGTCGACAAATAAGAAATTGCCGCTAACTTACTTAGCGTATATATAGTGTACTCTGTAGTGGGGAAAGCACGTGTGTGTGTGTGTGTGTGTCCGTTTTTAGAGTAATTACTGTAAGCGGTGTTAATGCTTGACAGGTGTCAAATTAGAAAGTAGAGTTGTCCGTTTTTAGAGTAAATACTTTATAATCCTAATTACTGCTAATGACTAGCAGGTGTGAAATTAGAATGTGGGACGTCGCACACAAGGTTAATGACCTCTGCTTTAATTTAGCGAATAATAACTATATCTAATTCAGTATCGTTGTGTGTATGTGTGTGTGTGTGTGTGTGTGTGTGCATAGACTTGTTTCACTGTCAACGTACTCCGAATATGCATGCAATTATTTGTATAGTAATCAGAAATGTGTGTGAGAGAGACATTTTAATAATTTGTAGGTTGTATCTTACAATCATGAAAATTATTATTTAAACTGATAATTGTTTTATTAAAATCTTACAATGACGAAATATTATTATTTCATTGTTTACGATATATATTTAATGCAAAAAATGAATTTTTAAAATTACAATCGTCTGTATTTAAGTTCGTGTACACACATACAAATCGTTTGAATAAGGGAAATCTTCGAATATGCATCCAATTATTTGTATAGTAATCAGAAATGTGTGAGAGAGACATTTTAATAATTTGCAGGTTGTATCTTACAATTACGAAAATTATTATACAATGTGTGTGTACACAAAACTTTTGAAAATACCTTATTTCAAGGAGATTTTTTTATGCGTAACACTTTACCACACACACACACAGACTTGGCAGTATATTAATTTCTAAATCGTAGTCAATGACTGTCATGTGTCAAAAAAGGACGCCACGAGGTAGGTGATAAATATATATTTCCTGGTGATTACATTTTAGTATCGCTAATTACAATAATCCATAAGTAGCACGACGCTTATGTAAAACTGATGACAACTGTGTCTAGAGACAAAGAGAGAGGAGGGGGGAGAGAGTTGATATCGAAGTCGTCGTCAACAATTTACTATAATATAGTTTGAATTTCCCACCGAAGAAAAATGTTGATAGATCTGTTCTATACACACAATAATGCAGGATTGGTAACCCTGATCATATATTTTAATATACACTATAATACACACACATATCAAGTTTGAACCCATACATAGGTTGGTAAACCTGATCATATAGATTTAATATACATTGCGGATGCTGTGGTCCAGATACGCGAAAAAGTCGCGGATCTTGACACAGATCAGCGAAAAAGTCGCGGATGCTGTGGTCCAGTAGAAAGTGAAAGTGATCTAGGCTCGCGAAAGGCGGCATATATTCACGGATATGCAAATCAATTTAATTAAAAAAATAAAAATATCAAATAAAAAAAATAAAAAAATTGGGAACGGCGGCATCTCTTTGATCTAGGCTCGCGAAAGGCTGCATATATTTGAACTTGGCGCGCGAAATTTTATTGGTGGAAATTCGCGGATGCTGCAGGTCCAGCTGATTGAAAGTGAAAGTGATCTAGGCTCGCGAAAGGCGGCATATATTCGCGGATATACAAATCAATTTAATTAAAAAAATAAAAATATCAAATTAAAAAAATTTATTCGCGGAAATTCGCGGTCCAGTAGAAAGTGAAAGTGATTTAGGCTCGCGAAAGACGGCATATAAAAAATTATATTCGCGGAAATTAGAAAGTGAAAGTGATTTAGGCTCGCGAAAGGCTGCATATATTCGCGGATATGCAAATCAATTTAATTAAAAAAATAAAAATATCAAATTAAAAAAAAATAAAAAAATTTATTCGCGGAAATTCGCGGTCCTTTGGGATGCTGTGGTCCAGCGGTGGTGGGGAGAGCGTGGGAAAAAATCTTGGACCGTGGGAACGGCGGCATCTCTTTGATCTAGACCGTGGGAACGGCGGCATCCTTTGTTGGTTAGAACCCTTATTTTCCCTCTACTGCCCCGGTCGGGTCGAACTTTTTAAATATGGACAAATTCAGTGTAATAACGTTTAATACCGACAGGGACCCAAGAAATCAGTCAACCTATCACAGTTAAAAAAGTGTTGCAGTGTAGACCGTGAAACCAGTTAAGTACGGACATTTGGAGGCGCGGAACGATAACCACGTGTTTGGTCGGCATCGCGGTAGTACGGTGTCCCAATTTAAACTGAAGTTTTAAAAACAAAAATGTTAAGGGGTAGTAAATATTTTGTGTGATTGTGTGCGTGCATTGCAGGCTGGGCAGTCTACTTAGTCGTAAGTACTAGAATGTAGTTATAAACCTAGGAAACATAATGTAAAATATGTATGCAAGTTAAGTCATTTCCTAAAAGAGTAATAGTACAATTTTTTGAATAATTGTTCATTCAAATAACGATTCCTTGTGAAACAATGTGTTAGTCTAAGTTATTTCATCATTACCACTTTCTTATTTCTGTGTTGCGAAATTCGTCTAACGTTCCGGTATCTTTCTGAATTATTAATTGGGTGTGGTCAGATAGCTAAATTGTCCTTTTTATTTAAGGTGGAGTATAAAGGTTTTCGATATTTTAGCCTATAAAAAATAATCGTGGCGACCTTGGTCTTCTGAGAGAAATTTAATACGGTAAGAAGTTGTGAGTGCGTACAGGTAAGTTCTGGCAGTGTATTTTATGTATTTATATATTTCGATCTCTTTTATATTGTTACATTTGGCGACGCGCTGCCAGGATTTTCGTTTAATTTTATTTATACAAGATAGACCTATTTTAAAGCACAGAAAATAGGATGTGGTAATGACGTACTTATGTAATATTATCGTATATAATTGTGTTAAAGAAGGTTATGTTTGGGTAGAGCTAGCGTGTGTTTACTTTTACGTATTGCTAACTGTTTTATGTATGGGGTATTTTGATTTAAGGGGCGTTATATAAAGGGTATGATATAAATAAATTTTGAAAATGACCGATGTACAAGATACGAATAAACCTAACGATAGCGTAGGGGTGGAAGAAAAAAAGGTGTCAATGAACGATCTGTTTAATCTAATAAAAACCATGTCTGAAAATATAAATAACAACGTAAATACAAAATATAAAGAACAACAAATTGATTCCAATGTCAAATACAATAAAATGAATGACAAATTTGACGAGTTAAAAAATGAGATCCAAGAATTAAATAAATGTTTATAAAGTACTAATGAAACGATGAGAACTAGTTTGAATAAATTAGAGTGTTGAGCGAATGGGTGTACATGTGATGAGGACAGAGAAAAATAAAACAAATGAAAATTGTAATGACAAGTGTAAAAATATGATACCAGACAAAGAGTTAAGAAATGACAAGGTTGAAAATAATGAATGCAATATTGAGAATAGTGATATAGTCGAAGAGGTAGTATCTGAGAGTACTGATGAGTTTGTTGAATTTAATATTGAAATGTTAATGTGTGTGTATGAGTTAGAGAGAGAGAGGAAAAATAGCATAGTGGTAGAGTGGGGACAGAGGGTAAATTTTCCCCTTATTATTTATGATGATGATTTAATGTGTTCACAAGTATTGTTGAAGAAGGGCAAGAGTCCCGTATTGGTAGATGAATTGAAGTGTTTATCTTTGTTGTATAATTTTGTACCCTCTGTCTGGAGCAATTTTGAGAGTGTGATATGGTGTTATAATGAGAGAGATTTACGTAGAGAATTGTATGTTAATAAAGAAACAGAATTGTATAATTTGAATAGAGAGTATGATGAATGGAAAATAAGGTCAGAAGTGGGTCTAGATAATAATGATTTAATTAATGAGACAAAAGCAAATAACCCGATAATGAATATAATTACTGATGGAGACTTAACAGATGTACTTAACGTTGACTTGTTTTATGATTATTTTGGTAAAATGAATGAATTTAGTTTTTATGGTTACAACACACAAAACAGTAATTTGTGTGTGAATGAAATTGAAAAATGTTATATAAAACCAAGGTTAATCTATGACGATGGAGGCTAAGCTATAAAACAATAAAAGACAATTATAAGCATTTTGTTTTATGGTTTTTGACCTTGCAACTTTGGACAAGGAAGTGTGGTACAACTGAATAATAATGCTGACGATTTGTAAATAATTGTAGTGAATTTATTTGTGTGTATTGGAGAAGGTCAGATAAACAATGTATGTAGTATGTAGGGAAGTGATAATAATAATAATAATAATAATAATATTTTGCAATTTAAATAAATAAACAGAATTAATTTTGAAAACAGTAATTGGTTAATTGTAAATATTTTGATAGTAATGGAATTTATATTTTTAATAATGAATTTAATTAAAACAATTTGAAATGTTTAAAATATTTTGAGTGATTTAAAAGTTATATAATTGAATTTTTTTGAAGTTAAATGGTTTTACGAGATTTGGAAATTTGGTAATTAAATGATAAATTGTTTGATTTAAACTAACATTTGTGTTAAATGTTTCAGGGGTGAGGTGAAAGTATTGGGGTGTAGGGGGTAGATGTTTTGTGTATGTCAATTTAAATGAACTGTAAGTATAAAAAATTTTATGGTACCAATCAAGTATAATTAAAATGTTTACAGGTGTGACGTAGATGGAAAGATTTTGTTCAATAATGAGATGATTATCTCATACAATATAATATAATTGTGTTAAATAAAAATGATAATTAAAAATTTTAAATAATAACGGAAAGATAATGGAAAATAAATTTTGATAATAAATTTTGAAAATTTTAAGGAAGATAATTGTTGGAAATGATTAATGATGGATGAAAGTTTCATATTATGATGTTGTACATTTAATTTAGTATTTAATTATTAATTTTAGTGTTACAAAAGGTGTTGTACTTGTGATTCCCTGACTTTTCGGGCGATTACTGCCTTACCAGCACTAATCGTGGCTTTGGCTAGCGGCCAGCTATGGTCATATCAAGTCCCTTGACCATAGCTGACTTGAAATTGGTATATAGTAGAAATTAAATGGGGGGTGAAATTAAGGGGAATCCAGGTACTATGGAACAGCGGCTACCACTCTGTCCGCATGGTGGCAGCAAAGCCAGGTGGTAGACCCCGTTTAAGGGCGTTTAATTATAAACAAGAATATGTTGATATTCATAAAGTTAAAATGTAACTGCCGAAGCAAAGACACGGAGAGGTCAAACTACTCCAAAATATGCCGTCTTTGTGGAAGCGAAAAGGCGCCACAGCCTTACATAACTTGCAATAGAGTGTGTGGATGGGAGGTGACTCAGGTGAGTCACGAATTTAAATTTGATAACATAAAGATTGCTAACTAAAATTTTGATCCAATAAAAATGCTTGTGCTCTGTTTAAATAACTAGCTGCTCATACATTCACTATAAGGTGTTCATTGTATAATTTTTTAAAGGTAATATTGTAGTTTAGCAGGTTAGATATAAGAGTTGATATAAAGTATGTGTTTTATATAATTTGTGTATGTTTGCAACTAAGTAAATGATTAAACTGACTGGCAGGCGGTTAACGTAAAGTATCAGAATCAGAAAAAGGGGAAACAAGGAGGTGAGAAGTAAGGATAAATAAATATTTATATATATATATGTTTCATGTAATTTGTTCAATTTTGAGATGTGTCTTCATTGTGTTAGGAGATCAGCTGATCAGCAATAAAAGGTCACTGTAAAGTGGTTTATAAATGTTCCAAGTAATTAATGTTTAATGTAGTGTTTCAATGTATTACCGATGCTATTTAAAGTAATGAGAAATAAAGTAATAATTTGTGAAAGCTAATAAGAGATAGTTTTGGGTGACGAATATTTTATGGGACATATAGATCTGTCCAAGTTGAAGTCAAAGTTAAAGAAATAGTAGAGATGAAGATAATGTAATGTTGTTTTGAAGTAATGTATATTATAGAGTTTTGAGAAGTATTGATGTTGACACAGTAGTTATGGAGAATATATGTAGAGTTTTGAGTGATATATTGATATTATTAATTAATGATGTTATTTTGTTGTATTCGAAGTGAGGTACTAAGATTGAGATTTTGGGGATGGTAATTTTGTAATAGGGGGTAGTGTAATGTAGGAGTCCGCAACATAATGATAGGTTGGGACGGGATGGGATCGATTTAATGGGAA
This sequence comes from Magicicada septendecula, assembly GCA_034769895.1. NCBI lineage: Eukaryota > Metazoa > Arthropoda > Insecta > Hemiptera > Cicadidae > Magicicada > Magicicada septendecula. The sequence continues at coordinate 408,370,244 of CM068375.1, forward strand.
GGGGTCACCTCAGGTAGAATCCAGGGACCAGATATTGGGAAATGAGCTTTGGGGGGGGGAACACGTATCCTAAGTACAAAGGGTTAGAGAGTATTTTTTTATATATAGAGAGCAGGTGGCGAATTGAGTTTAATGATAAGTTAGGTTTTAGAGATTGATTAGTAGATGCTTTTGATAGAGATGGGTGTCATGGTAGTTGAAGTCGTTAGTGGTTAGAGTCAGAGGAGAAAGATTATAGATGTATACAGATCAAGTAGTACAGTCAATGAGAATAAATAATTTAAATCACCCAAAGTAATGTAGAATAAGATTGTTAAGCAAAGACAGAGATTTATAACAAGAATAATAAAATAATTTTTATGTAAAACCAGTGACAAAATTTTGATAGAATTTGGAAATAATGTAAAATTAAGAATTGTTTATTTGAATAATTTAAATGTCAATTTGATTGTGATTTATAATGATATTTTGTTAATTTTAAATGTTTTATTTTATGATATTTTGTGTTTCAAACTAAAATGTTACAGAGGTTAAATGTATTTTCAGACATAACTTGTACATAACGTATGTGAGTCAAGGATTTTTGGACTTGACCTAGTTTTGATCAGCTGACAGTGAGGTCATATACATACTAAGCTTGTTGAGGAAGGAAGTCAATTCAATTTGTTTTTTTTTATCAATTTAAACAAATTTTAAATAATTTCTATATGTAAAAGGAAATATTTTAATAAATTTAAATATTTTCTTTGAATTTTGAAAATTTTTTGGAAAATATTTTTTTTTTGAAAAAAAAAAACTTGATTTTTCGCCTGCCAGCTAATGGATATTTTTAAGCTTTGATTGTTTGTGTATTAACCATGTTTATTTTATTGAATTGTGTTATAAGGTGTTCATTCTATGTTTTATTTTAAGCTTTGATTATTTTATTGTTTGTGCACTAACCATGTTTATTTTTATTGATTTATTGTATGGACTTGTATTGTTAGACTCTAAGTATTCACATGTTAGGTTAAGGATGTTCGTAATTGTAAGAAATGTTTAAATCAATTTATTTTAAATAAAAATAGAAACCAGTGAAGAGAATAATTTAAAATGTATACAAAATTTATGAATTGATTTCACCTGAAAACAACCAATGGGTTGTAATTTAAATAACTTTTAAAGAATTTTTCGATTTTATAATATGTAATGTCAGTATGTAATGTGAGTGTGTGGGAGCCCAGTATCTGCCAAAGGCAGCCCAGCTTGCATACAAGGGGGAAACATATCGGTGGAGGATCTGGCATAATCTGAGCCAGGGTGTTGGATTAAGGGGGTAGCATGTTAGACGGTGAGGTGCGCCGTGGTGCGTGTCTGTTCGATTTTTCGGTGTTGGGATCTCTTACGGAGAAGTCCAGTGATCTCGTTCAGATGCGTCCATAGTCGCCAAGCCAGGGGGGTCGTGTACCCATGAAGAGTAAGGACAAAGGGGTTGTTGGCACCAGTTCCTCACCGGTCCTCTTAGGGGTTTTATCAATGAGATTTCTTCTGTTTTGGACAGAAGATTTCTCATTGGGGGGGTATTGTAGCGTGTCAAAAATATGGGGTATTTCATTTCGGGATTTTTATAAAACATTATTGTGAAAGTTTTATTTTCCGACAAACGTTAATTCCATTGTTAACAGACCACGTGTAGAAAACAGTGTTGAAACAAAGCAGCAACGTAGTATTCAGTTGCGAAACAAGGCAAAGAATTTGTACCACCCTCGATTTCTCAGAACTGTGCGTGAAAGTGACAGTGCGCACGCACGCAGCGAGTCAAGTATGCGCGCTGTTGGGACGCCAAGAAAATTAAACGATGCTGTAAAAAATGGCGCAGGAACGAACAATTTGTGAGATCGACAAGCCGACCTACAGGAAACGTGGCTAAGGACCGCCTCCTTTTAGTGATGTCAGAATAGCAGTGCATAATATCATCGTTACACGCTATGAAAAAACCCACTATGTGTCATGGTCATATTTAATAAGCCACGTCAAATCAGCTATGAACGGCGGCGAAATCAGGTGGCAGTGAACCACAGCTTCCGCCCGCTGGCAGTCCCCAGTACGCAGTCTACGTTAAGCAGTCCACAAGCTACAGAGTTCATATACAGACGTAGTTGCGACTCGCGGGCCCCGGTCGGGTCGAACTTTTTAAATATGAACAAATTCAGTGTAATAACGTTTAATACTGACCGGGACCCAAGAAATCAGTCAACCTATCACAGTTAAAAAAGTGTTGCAGTGTAGACCGTGAAACCAGTTAAGTACGGACATTTGGAGGCGCGGAACGATAACCACGTGTTTGGTCGGCATCGCGGTAGTACGGTGTCCCAATTTAAACTGAAGTTTTAAAAACAAAAATGTTAAGGGGTAGTAAATATTTTGTGTGATTGTGTGCGTGCATTGCAGGCTGGGCAGTCTACTTAGTCGTAAGTACTAGAATGTAGTTATAAACCTAGGAAACATAATGTAAAATATGTATGCAAGTTAAGTCATTTCCTAAAAGAGTAATAGTACAATTTTTTGAATAATTGTTCATTAAAATAACGATTCCTTGTGAAACAATGTGTTAGTCTAAGTTATTTCGTCATTACCACTTTCTCATTTCTGTGTTGCGAAATTCGTCTAACGTTCCGGGATCTTTCTGAATTATTAATTGGGTGTGGTCAGATAGCTAAATTGTCCTTTTTATTTAAGGTGGAGTATAAAGGTTTTCGATATTTTAGCCTATAAAAAATAATCGTGGCGACCTTGGTCTTCTGAGAGAAATTTAATACGGTAAGTAGTTGTGAGTGCGTACAGGTAAGTTCTGGCAGTGTATTTTATGTATTTATATATTTCGATCTCTTTTATATTGTTACAAATAGTATAAAAAGAATTTTGACTTATCAACAAAATTTTAAAAATAATGTAATACCAAATTACATACAATTATTTGAAAACTTTATGGAAATATAAGAAGAGTGAATTTTGAGTTTTGTATAAGTCAAGTTTCCAAACCAAGAGTAAGTACAACTTACCAACCAATTATTAATAAAACACTTTGGTGAGATAAACAGAAGAGATTTAATACCATATTTATGGTAAGCATCAAATATATTTACCATGTTTATAAAGGATCATAATGGGATGAATAAAGGAAACAGACTTTAGAATTAAAGAAATAATTCTGGAAAGTATGATCATGTCTAATTTCAATAAAAAGAGTAAAAACCTTTCCATAAAATGATGCCAAAGGAAATAAAAAAAAAATGCGATACGATTTGAGTTGATACGATTTGAGTGATTTAATATAATAAAATACAAAAACTTATGTGGAATTATGAGATAATAAAACGTTGAAGTGGTATGAGGAGAAATTATGACCTCATTATAAAATTAATAAAAAACATTCATTCGAAAGGATAATAACCATGACAGGAATCATGTGAGATTAATATCAAAGATATGTGTAATTAAACGAATTAATATAAAATGATTTATGAATTAATGTCAATTGTGATAATGGCAGTTATGAAAAGTTCTAGAACATAGAACAAGTGGAAATAATAAAAACAGAGCAATAAAATAAAAATGTCATAAGGATATGCAACTATAAACAATGCAGATTATAATAAAAAAAACAGAAGGTAATAAAGAATGTATAACCAAAAGCTTTATATGATAAGAAAAGTTGAAAAATGTAATAATAGAAGAGCTTCCTACCATAATATCAAATGAATGAAACATCCAGTTAACGAGTCAGAAGAACAACTGAGATAGGAATATTAAAATCTCTGAGAAATATAATAAGTAATAAGTGAAGTATCCCAAAGATATTTTTTAAATAGTAACAAATGTGTACTATTCTGAATAATTTTTTAATCTGTCTGTAGATAATTCCAGCAGGATTAATATGTTTTATGAGCAGAGATGATTTGCCTCTGTACTCAAATATGTGTGAAGTATTGGACAGCAGAGGAAGTAGCGTACAGTGCCTCTCTGAACTGAACCAGCTCACAAAGTAGGGAACGATAGGGAGGAAATATCCCAAGCAGAAAATACTAAGAAGAAATATGAAAACGAAATAATAAATATGAAACTCAGATGACTATTACTATCAAGGAAGATCAAGTGAGAATGAGAAGGATATAAACTCAAATATAAATAAGAAAATTTTTAAAATGGAAGGAAGTCCAGAATAATAACAAACCTAGAATAATTATCATAAGCAATTGTTTCAGACAAAGCTGAAAAAATTACTTCTGGAGAATGGCATTCTGTAGCGCGACAGAAAATCCACTACTTATTAAGTCATATAAAATCATAAAAATTAATTACACCACATATGTTAAAATAATATTGAATGAGATTTAATGAAATCAAAGGAATGAACCACAATAAAATAAAAATCCTCATTACATTATATAAAAACCACTGTTTAAATATCAAAGAAATTATTAAAAGCAACTCATATTATAAGATCAGGAACTTACCCAGGAAGTTAGGAGCTGTAAACAAATTAAATAACACCATATCAAGAAGAAAGAGAATCAGTTTAAGAGTGGTGAACACCAAAATACCCCAAAGACAAGAAGAAGGAAGAATAAATTTTGTGATCAGGAAGAAAACAATACCCTGAAACCTTTAGAGAAGAGCGAGGTAAATATCTTCAATACTCCAAACTAAACATCAGTCGAGATAACACGAAGTACCTTGGTTTACCCAAGAGTGAAGAATGAAGACAAGAAGACCAGAAGAATGAAGACTAGAAGAAGGACAAGAATGAAGACAAGAAAGAAGATAAGAAGAAGGACAAGAAAGAAGATAAGAAGAAAGACAAGAAAGAAGACAGGAGGAGAGGAAGAAATAGTATGAAAGAAACACCGTTGTAAAATCTATTATTATTATTATTATGAACTACCATCAACCCCAAACCCATAAAAACGATTAAAAAGAAAGTATAACATACCAAAATCCTATAAAAATGTAATTATTTAGAAACCTAAAGTGTTGTATAGTATTATAAGAAGTGAACCGACTAAAGCTATTGTGTGATAAAGAAAATAGACAAGTCTTAACAGTCCATGATTACTAAAGGTCTGGTATGAGATAGTGAGACTCAAAATATCAGAACCACCAGTGAAAGTGAATTTGTGTAAGCGTTTTTTGGAAATGCAATAAACTTAAAGTTAGTGATACTATGACTTATCAATATGTTATATAACAACTTTAATATCCAATAATAAACAGCATCATAAAATAATAAAATGGAAGATTTCCAGTATTTTATTATTTTAATGTAACTCTTTACTTACAAGACATTTGTAAAAAATGCTAATAACTAGAGTATGGGTGGTCATGTTTACTGATGAAGGGGATCATAAATAATAATGGTTTAGACCAGAAGGGACTGGCATTAATTTAGTATTCATAGGTTTAAAGCGTTTAAATAGGCTGTTTGTTCACAGCCATAAAATCAATGTATTTGTAAGAATTATTAGAAAATAAGATTTATATGTGTTAAAAATAAGTTATGTTTGCTAAATAACAGCAAACATACCATTAATAATGTTTCAGTAGGTATGCTGTGTTAATTCAAAAGGAGTTAAATGTATATGTTCAAACCATGTCAGCAATATGTTCAATTGTACAGAATGCTAAATAATGTTCATAATTATTTTTTTTTTGTACAGTAGTGTTAATTAAATACTACACCTCACAATAAGTTATAAACCATTTTATTTTCATGTAATAATAACTATGTAAAGTCAGAGGAGTGGTAGGATTAAATTTATTTGAGGAAGACAGAAATGTAAAATTCTAAACTCTAGGCCATTTGGTGAATTCACAGAAACCATATAAACCAGTATAATTCACTTATAAATCCTGTAAACTAGCAAGATTTAGATAAGGTAAATCAGTTAACCACTACTGGGAATGATCCTATGAGTTAAAATGATAATAAGGAAATATACCTTAAAATATTGTAAATTTTCAAAATATATAAATTAATTAATTTTAAAGAGCAATGTCAAATTCAGAGACTAACACAAAAAACCAGTTCAAAGGTTTAATTTATATGTATTTAAGGAAAGGAAGAGAAATATGACTAATTAAAATTTATTATAATAGTATTAATAACAATTAAAATGGAAGAAAAATTGTATAAAGGCGGAAATCAATGTTTGAGCCTAGATTTCCAAAAAGGAAAGAAATTTGGTAATTTCCACAAAATGTCTACAGATATGGACTATAATATATCAATTTAAAAGGAATGAGATGATTAAACCAATGATAAGGTTCATAATTCATGAAAGTGATGAATAAAATAAATAAATTCCATATATAATGTAATTTTGTATCATGTGTATGGGTAATCGAAATATGTTAACAATACTTTTTCAAAGATTAACTGGGCCAGATTTTGACCAAGTTAAAATAGTCTTTTGTTGAATATCAAGCTGAATAGTTGTGTGATAAAACGTTCCTTAAAACCGAGTAGAAAATGGTACTACGGTTAGCCATTCATATAAGTGAATCGAGAGTTAGATGAGTTAAACACTTTTTTAACTAAATCTACCAAAACGTTAACGACAATAGTGAAAACTAACACCTAACTTCATTATACGAGTGATCTAAAACAGTAAAACAACATATTTGATATAATTCACGCTACAAATCATAACCACTTCTACAGACAAATTAACCCACAGAAGTGAACACATACTAAATAACATAATTAACACAAGTATACACGGAACACTTCTTCAGAACACACCAAACAACCTAATAGACAGATTACACCAGTGCGGGGACATTTCAAACATTCATGAAGGTAATTTTGCTGGGAGTTTTTGACACGACGACATCGCAGTAACTTCGCCATATCTAGTAGCGGCCATCTTGAAAATACGAATCTGCTTTCCACATCGAGTGATGTAATAGAAGCTACATATGGTCTGACAAAACAATTTATTAAACATTATATATCAGAATTATTTCAATATTGTTAAATAATAATTAATGAAATTACTTTAATTGTTAATGTTATACTTTCTCGTTACCCTTCGCTGACTATTAATTTAATCGCTCAAAGAACCTGTCCTTTTTATAATACTTATAATAATTTTTTCTACTGTATGCACGAATTGATAATTCCCTGAGACGGAGTCGATAATTGTTCTCAATCGATAAAAAATCGATTATTTATTAAATTGTTTAATAAATCCATTTATTTCAATTGTATTTATCTGTTATTATTTCACAGGCTAATTTAAGGTTATTTATTAAGGCAAAGAGACTTCAAGAAGAAGAAAATATTTTTTTTTAGTGGGATATTGGACCAGCAAGAAAAATCATCAATCGATTGCTGACCGGAGTTAATCTGGTTAACTCCAGACTTGGTTCAGATCTTCCAGAAGTGCTCAATAGTTAATAAATACCTTCCTGATTCTTAAAATGTTTACAGAACATTTAAAACAGCATTATTTCTTAATTACAAACATCTATTAAAACATAAAATTTATTTTTTTTGAAATAAAATTTTTTCTATTATTTTTTTGTAAAGACCGGCATACAGGGTTTTACTACAAAGTGGCGTCCAACTTAGAGGGCTTGATAAGATAAGCCTGGCAGCGGTTAATTAATAGAAGAGAGAAAAATGCAAAGATGAGCTACTTCGAAGAAAAGGGCGGCAGAGGCCGAAAAAGAGGTTGACATGGGGGATAAGGGGGCAACACCCGTGGAGGATCCGGAAGTGTTACTAACCCAGGTGGAACCAAAACAACCCGCACTACCAGAGGAACAACCGGAAATAACCACGCAGACCGGAGACGTAAATGTCCCAGACAAGGAGACAGAAAAATCTAAAACCACAGATGATAATAAATTGGACAAATTAATGGAAATGTTCCTGCAAATGAATAAGAACCTAGAATCCAAAATAGAAGGAGTAACTAAGAAAATGGATTCCACTAACAAGGACATGGAAGAAAGTAGTAAGAAAATGAATCAGGAATTGAAAGAAGATTTGAAGGAAGACAATCGATCCACAAAGGAAGAATTGGGCCGTAAGATAGAAAACACTAACAAGAGGATTGAAGAAACCAGTAAGAATTTAGAAGAGAAGATGGAGGAAAACAACTAATCTTTGAATAAGAAAATGGAAGACCTGAAAAGGGACAACCAATCCTTGAGTAAGAAGATGGAAAGGAAAATGGAAGAAAATAATAAGAATTTGGAAAAGAAGATGGAAGAAACCAGTAAGAAAATAGAAAGTGACAACCAACAATTAAAAGACAAATTAAGGGAAAATAACAGGAAAATGGAAGAGACAATGGGGGAAAGATTGGAAGAATTGAGAGAGGACAATCAACTGCTGAGAGAAGAACTAAGGGAAGTTAACAAAGAGAACATGAATAAGGTAGACGAGAGGATTGAATTGGCGAAGGAGGAGTTGAATAAAAAGATAACAGAGACGAAGAAATCCATCGTAAAGAAATTAGAACAGGAAGTCGTGGTTGTTAACCAGCAGATCAGAGAAGTAGACGAAAGATGTCGTCAGACCGAAAACGAAGTGATGGAAGTCTGGGAAGTAATACATAAAGAGATTACACATGTCAAAGAACAACAGGAAACGAAACTGGAAGAGAACAAGAAATTTGCCTTGGAAGAAGTGAATAAAGTGCGGACGCAGGTAACCGAAAGATGCGACGGCGTGGAAGCCGCTATGACAAACATCACGGGACAGGTGCGTCAGAGCCAGGAGGAGATAGAATTGATAAGGAACAGACCATCTGGATATCATAATTTCCCCATGTCAGAAAACAGAGAATGGCTCAATTTCCGGCAATATAAACGGAAGCCCATGGAATTCTTGGCACGCATAGAGGAATACCTAGAAAAACACAGAGGGAACCGATGGGTCCAGAACAGGGAAATCCTTGACGAGTCGTTTCGGGAGGTGAATGACCATTGGTGGATGCCAACCGGAGCGACATCGACAATTATCAGCAATTTAAGAGCCTTTTCAAGGCCAAGTACTGGTCAGAGACAACTCAAAATTTGATAAGAGACAATATATGCCACGGCCACTACAAACCACAAGTCGGTAGTTCGATGACAGCTTATTTCCTCGGCAAGGTATGTATGGCCAAGCATTTAGAACCGGCCATACCTGAGGAGTGCCTAATAAATAAGTTGTCATATCATTATGATGAAGAAGTAATTCGTGCGAGGAGGGGCAGCCAAATAAAAACCATCCAGGCAATGACAGAACTCCTCGAAAACTATGAAATTGAAGACTACTACCGACAGAGTCGTAGAAGAAGTGATGGGCCCGAACCAAGGACGTATCAGAACAACAACCAGGGTACGAACAACATAAACACTGGGTACCAAGGAGGCCGGGCATACCCGCAGAATAACAGTTTTAATAATAATAATAATGTTAACAATTCTAATTACAATAATAATAATAATACGGGTCCAAACCATCCAAACCCGAGTCGACCCTCTAATGGTTATCAGGGTAATCGAAATCCCTACACTCATAACACAAATAGTCAGAGAAGCCCCAATTATGGTAATGATCGTTACCATAATGATAATAATCGTGCGGGTCCAAATAATGGTAATCCCGTTAATAATAGGTTTCCTCGCCCTCGAGTGAATTTCATACGAGCCACAGATGGACGACAGCGAAGATACAACAACAGTCGAAGAAACAGCTACCGCGGATATGAAGAAAGGCGGAGGAGCCTAGAACGGGACCAACCAAGGTACTATCCGGCAAGGAGGAGTAATAGTTTAGACGACGCTGAACGGAGGTCTAACCACGAACGACCGGAAGACCACAGGACAGATCGACAGGGGCCCACTCTAAGCATCCCAAATGAGGCATCAACTAGTATGGCTCAAAGGAACAATAATGCCGAGCCTTTAAACGGGCACAGGGAGTAATAAATCGCCAGACCCCATTACTGCTCCTAAATACTGGGTATAATCATAATAATGAGTGTAATCATATGTATAATAACAATCGTATCACAGTCATAGGGTGCAACTACCTAAAGGACATACGACATGAGTTATTGGAAGAGGACAACAGTAATCCCACCAATAACTTCAATAACGAAATTCAAAAACAGAGTAAGATCAACTTACTACCAACTATTTGAACAAAAAAAACTTTTTGAAGAGATAAAAATAAAAGAATTACATTTCAACGCAGAGATAGAAGGCATCCCAGCCAAGAAATAATCCAAATTCCAAAGCAATTGTAAGATCACCTTACATACCAGTTATTTATGAAAAAACTATGTGGCAATAATATAATAATAAAGAAGGAGAGAATTTAGAAATAAAAATTGTCTAAATTCCAAAAACAATGTAATACCTTACATAACAACTATTTGAAGAAAACTTTATGGCAAGAATATTAAAAAGAATTTAGAATGAGAAATCATCCAAATTTTAAAACAATGTAAGACCATCTTATTAACCAGGAATTTGTGAAAAACTTTATGGCAAGAATATAAGAGAAGAATTTAAAAACCCCTAAATTCTAAAACAAAAGTAAGTTCTCCTTACGAACATATTATTTGAAGAAAAAACTATTTGGAAAGAATATGTAACGTGTCAAAAATATGGGGTATTTCATTTTATTTCATTTCGGGATTTTTATAAAAAATTATTGTGAAAGTTTTATTTTCCGACAAACGTTAATTCCATTGTAACAGACCACGTGTAGAAAACAGTGTTGAAACAAAGCAGCAACGTAGTATTCAGTTGCGAAACCAGGCAAAGAATTTGTACCACCCTCGATTTCTCAGAACTGTGCGTGAATGTGACAGTGCGCACGCACGCAGCGACTCAAGTATGCGCGCTGTTGGGACGCCAAGAAAATTAAACGACGCTGTAAAAAATGGCGCAGGAACGAACAATTTGTGAGATCGACAAGCCGACCTACAGGAAACGAGGCTAAGGACCACCTCCTTTTAGTGATGTCAGAATAGCAGTGCATAATATCGTCGTTACACACTATGAAAAAACCCACTATGTGTCATGGTCATATTTAATAAGCCACGTCAAATCAGCTATGAACGGCGGCGAAATCAGGTGGCAGTGAACCACAGCTTCCGCCCGCTGGCAGTTCCCCAGTACACAGTCTACGTTAAGCAGTCCATAAGCTACAGAGTTCATATACAGACGTAGTTGCGACTCACGGGCCCCGGTCGGGTCGAACTTTTTAAATATGGACAAATTCAGTGTAATAACGTTTAATACCGACAGGGACCCAAGAAATCAGTCAACCTATCACAGTTAAAAAAGTGTTGCAGTGTAGACCGTGAAACCAGTTAAGTACGGACATTTGGAGGCGCGGAACGATAACCACGTGTTTGGTCGGCATCGCGGTAGTACGGTGTCCCAATTTAAACTGAAGTTTTAAAAACAAAAATGTTAAGGGGTAGTAAATATTTTGTGTGATTGTGTGCGTGCATTGCAGGCTGGGCAGTCTACTTAGTCGTAAGTACTAGAATGTAGTTATAAACCTAGGAAACATAATGTAAAATATGTATGCAAGTTAAGTCATTTCCTAAAAGAGTAATAGTACAATTTTTTGAATAATTGTTCATTAAAATAACGATTCCTTGTGAAACAATGTGTTAGTCTAAGTTATTTCATCATTACCACTTTCTTATTTCTGTGTTGCGAAATTCGTCTAACGTTCCGGGATCTTTCTGAATTATTAATTGGGTGTGGTCAGATAGCTAAATTGTCCTTTTTATTTAAGGTGGAGTATAAAGGTTTTCGATATTTTAGCCTATAAAAAATAATCGTGGCGACCTTGGTCTTCTGAGAGAAATTTAATACGGTAAGAAGTTGTGAGTGCGTACAGGTAAGTTCTGGCAGTGTATTTTATGTATTTATATATTTCGATCTCTTTTATATTGTTACATTTGGCGACGCGCTGCCAGGATTTTCGTTTAATTTTATTTATACAAGATAGACCTATTTTAAAGCACAGAAAATAGGATGTGGTAATGACGTACTTATGTAATATTATCGTATATAATTGTGTTAAAGAAGGTTATGTTTGGGTAGAGCTAGCGTGTGTTTACTTTTACGTATTGCTAACTGTTTTATGTATGGGGTATTTTGATTTAAGGGGCGTTATATAAAGGGTATGATATAAATAAATTTTGAAAATGACCGATGTACAAGATACGAATAAACCTAACGATAGCGTAGGGGTGGAAGAAAAAAAGGTGTCAATGAACGATCTGTTTAATCTAATAAAAACCATGTCTGAAAATATAAATAACAACGTAAATACAAAATATAAAGAACAACAAATTGATTCCAATGTCAAATACAATAAAATGAATGACAAATTTGACGAGTTAAAAAATGAGATCCAAGAATTAAATAAATGTTTATAAAGTACTAATGAAACGATGAGAACTAGTTTGAATAAATTAGAGTGTTGAGCGAATGGGTGTACATGTGATGAGGACAGAGAAAAATAAAACAAATGAAAATTGTAATGACAAGTGTAAAAATATGATACCAGACAAAGAGTTAAGAAATGACAAGGTTGAAAATAATGAATGCAATATTGAGAATAGTGATATAGTCGAAGAGGTAGTATCTGAGAGTACTGATGAGTTTGTTGAATTTAATATTGAAATGTTAATGTGTGTGTATGAGTTAGAGAGAGAGAGGAAAAATAGCATAGTGGTAGAGTGGGGACAGAGGGTAAATTTTCCCCTTATTATTTATGATGATGATTTAATGTGTTCACAAGTATTGTTGAAGAAGGGCAAGAGTCCCGTATTGGTAGATGAATTGAAGTGTTTATCTTTGTTGTATAATTTTGTACCCTCTGTCTGGAGCAATTTTGAGAGTGTGATATGGTGTTATAATGAGAGAGATTTACGTAGAGAATTGTATGTTAATAAAGAAACAGAATTGTATAATTTGAATAGAGAGTATGATGAATGGAAAATAAGGTCAGAAGTGGGTCTAGATAATAATGATTTAATTAATGAGACAAAAGCAAATAACCCGATAATGAATATAATTACTGATGGAGACTTAACAGATGTACTTAACGTTGACTTGTTTTATGATTATTTTGGTAAAATGAATGAATTTAGTTTTTATGGTTACAACACACAAAACAGTAATTTGTGTGTGAATGAAATTGAAAAATGTTATATAAAACCAAGGTTAATCTATGACGATGGAGGCTAAGCTATAAAACAATAAAAGACAATTATAAGCATTTTGTTTTATGGTTTTTGACCTTGCAACTTTGGACAAGGAAGTGTGGTACAACTGAATAATAATGCTGACGATTTGTAAATAATTGTAGTGAATTTATTTGTGTGTATTGGAGAAGGTCAGATAAACAATGTATGTAGTATGTAGGGAAGTGATAATAATAATAATAATAATAATAATATTTTGCAATTTAAATAAATAAACAGAATTAATTTTGAAAACAGTAATTGGTTAATTGTAAATATTTTGATAGTAATGGAATTTATATTTTTAATAATGAATTTAATTAAAACAATTTGAAATGTTTAAAATATTTTGAGTGATTTAAAAGTTATATAATTGAATTTTTTTGAAGTTAAATGGTTTTACGAGATTTGGAAATTTGGTAATTAAATGATAAATTGTTTGATTTAAACTAACATTTGTGTTAAATGTTTCAGGGGTGAGGTGAAAGTATTGGGGTGTAGGGGGTAGATGTTTTGTGTATGTCAATTTAAATGAACTGTAAGTATAAAAAATTTTATGGTACCAATCAAGTATAATTAAAATGTTTACAGGTGTGACGTAGATGGAAAGATTTTGTTCAATAATGAGATGATTATCTCATACAATATAATATAATTGTGTTAAATAAAAATGATAATTAAAAATTTTAAATAATAACGGAAAGATAATGGAAAATAAATTTTGATAATAAATTTTGAAAATTTTAAGGAAGATAATTGTTGGAAATGATTAATGATGGATGAAAGTTTCATATTATGATGTTGTACATTTAATTTAGTATTTAATTATTAATTTTAGTGTTACAAAAGGTGTTGTACTTGTGATTCCCTGACTTTTCGGGCGATTACTGCCTTACCAGCACTAATCGTGGCTTTGGCTAGCGGCCAGCTATGGTCATATCAAGTCCCTTGACCATAGCTGACTTGAAATTGGTATATAGTAGAAATTAAATGGGGGGTGAAATTAAGGGGAATCCAGGTACTATGGAACAGCGGCTACCACTCTGTCCGCATGGTGGCAGCAAAGCCAGGTGGTAGACCCCGTTTAAGGGCGTTTAATTATAAACAAGAATATGTTGATATTCATAAAGTTAAAATGTAACTGCCGAAGCAAAGACACGGAGAGGTCAAGCTACTCCAAAATATGCCGTCTTTGTGGAAGCGAAAAGGCGCCACAGCCTTACATAACTTGCAATAGAGTGTGTGGATGGGAGGTGACTCAGGTGAGTCACGAATTTAAATTTGATAACATAAAGATTGCTAACTAAAATTTTGATCCAATAAAAATGCTTGTGCTCTGTTTAAATAACTAGCTGCTCATACATTCACTATAAGGTGTTCATTGTATAATTTTTTAAAGGTAATATTGTAGTTTAGCAGGTTAGATATAAGAGTTGATATAAAGTATGTGTTTTATATAATTTGTGTATGTTTGCAACTAAGTAAATGATTAAACTGACTGGCAGGCGGTTAACGTAAAGTATCAGAATCAGAAAAAGGGGAAACAAGGAGGTGAGAAGTAAGGATAAATAAATATATATATATATATATGTTTCATGTAATTTGTTCAATTTTGAGATGTGTCTTCATTGTGTTAGGAGATCAGCTGATCAGCAATAAAAGGTCACTGTAAAGTGGTTTATAAATGTTCCAAGTAATTAATGTTTAATGTAGTGTTTCAATGTATTACCGATGCTATTTAAAGTAATGAGAAATAAAGTAATAATTTGTGAAAGCTAATAAGAGATAGTTTTGGGTGACGAATATTTTATGGGACATATAGATCTGTCCAAGTTGAAGTCAAAGTTAAAGAAATAGTAGAGATGAAGATAATGTAATGTTGTTTTGAAGTAATGTATATTATAGAGTTTTGAGAAGTATTGATGTTGACACAGTAGTTATGGAGAATATATGTAGAGTTTTGAGTGATATATTGATATTATTAATTAATGATGTTATTTTGTTGTATTCGAAGTGAGGTAATAAGATTGAGATTTTGGGGATGGTAATTTTGTAATAGGGGGTAGTGTAATGTAGGAGTCCGCAACATAATGATAGGTTGGGACGGGATGGGATCGATTTAATGGGAAGGGGTCACCTCAGGTAGAATCCAGGGACCAGATATTGGGAAATGAGCTTTGGGGGGGGGAACACGTATCCTAAGTACAAAGGGTTAGAGAGTATTTTTTTATATATAGAGAGCAGGTGGCGAATTGAGTTTAATGATAAGTTAGGTTTTAGAGATTGATTAGTAGATGCTTTTGATAGAGATGGGTGTCATGGTAGTTGAAGTCGTTAGTGGTTAGAGTCAGAGGAGAAAGATTATAGATGTATACAGATCAAGTAGTACAGTCAATGAGAATAAATAATTTAAATCACCCAAAGTAATGTAGAATAAGATTGTTAAGCAAAGACAGAGATTTATAACAAGAATAATAAAATAATTTTTATGTAAAACCAGTGACAAAATTTTGATAGAATTTGGAAATAATGTAAAATTAAGAATTGTTTATTTGAATAATTTAAATGTCAATTTGATTGTGATTTATAATGATATTTTGTTAATTTTAAATGTTTTATTTTATGATATTTTGTGTTTCAAACTAAAATGTTACAGAGGTTAAATGTATTTTCAGACATAACTTGTACATAACGTATGTGGGTCAAGGATTTTTGGACTTGACCTAGTTTTGATCAGCTGACAGTGAGGTCATATACATACTAAGCTTGTTGAGGAAGGAAGTCAATTCAATTTGTTTTTTTTTATCAATTTAAACAAATTTTAAATAATTTCTATATGTAAAAGGAAATATTTTAATAAATTTAAATATTTTCTTTGAATTTTGAAAATTTTTTGGAAAATATTTTTTTTTTGAAAAAAAAAAACTTGATTTTTCGCCTGCCAGCTAATGGATATTTTTAAGCTTTGATTGTTTGTGTATTAACCATGTTTATTTTATTGAATTGTGTTATAAGGTGTTCATTCTATGTTTTATTTTAAGCTTTGATTATTTTATTGTTTGTGCACTAACCATGTTTATTTTTATTGATTTATTGTATGGACTTGTATTGTTAGACTCTAAGTATTCACATGTTAGGTTAAGGATGTTCGTAATTGTAAGAAATGTTTAAATCAATTTATTTTAAATAAAAATAGAAACCAGTGAAGAGAATAATTTAAAATGTATACAAAATTTATGAATTGATTTTACCTGAAAACAACCAATGGGTTGTAATTTAAATAACTTTTAAAGAATTTTTCGATTTTATAATATGTAATGTCAGTATGTAATGTGAGTGTGTGGGAGCCCAGTATCTGCCAAAGGCAGCCCAGCTTGCATACAAGGGGGAAACATATCGGTGGAGGATCTGGCATAATCTGAGCCAGGGTGTTGGATTAAGGGGGTAGCATGTTAGACGGTGAGGTGCGCCGTGGTGCGTGTCTGTTCGATTTTTCGGTGTTGGGATCTCTTACGGAGAAGTCCAGTGATCTCGTTCAGATGCGTCCATAGTCGCCAAGCCAGGGGGGTCGTGTACCCATGAAGAGTAAGGACAAAGGGGTTGTTGGCACCAGTTCCTCACCGGTCCTCTTAGGGGTTTTATCAATGAGATTTCTTCTGTTTTGGACAGAAGATTTCTCATTGGGGGGGTATTGTAGCGTGTCAAAAATATGGGGTATTTCATTTCGGGATTTTTATAAAACATTATTGTGAAAGTTTTATTTTCCGACAAACGTTAATTCCATTGTTAACAGACCACGTGTAGAAAACAGTGTTGAAACAAAGCAGCAACGTAGTATTCAGTTGCGAAACAAGGCAAAGAATTTGTACCACCCTCGATTTCTCAGAACTGTGCGTGAATGTGACAGTGCGCACGCACGCAGCGAGTCAAGTATGCGCGCTGTTGGAACGCCAAGAAAATTAAACGATGCTGTAAAAAATGGCGCAGGAACGAACAATTTGTGAGATCGACAAGCCGACCTACAGGAAACGTGGCTAAGGACCGCCTCCTTTTAGTGATGTCAGAATAGCAGTGCATAATATCATCGTTACACGCTATGAAAAAACCCACTATGTGTCATGGTCATATTTAATAAGCCACGTCAAATCAGCTATGAACGGCGGCGAAATCAGGTGGCAGTGAACCACAGCTTCCGCCCGCTGGCAGTCCCCAGTACGCAGTCTACGTTAAGCAGTCCACAAGCTACAGAGTTCATATACAGACGTAGTTGCGACTCGCGGGCCCCGGTCGGGTCGAACTTTTTAAATATGAACAAATTCAGTGTAATAACGTTTAATACTGACCGGGACCCAAGAAATCAGTCAACCTATCACAGTTAAAAAAGTGTTGCAGTGTAGACCGTGAAACCAGTTAAGTACGGACATTTGGAGGCGCGGAACGATAACCACGTGTTTGGTCGGCATCGCAGTAGTACGGTGTCCCAATTTAAACTGAAGTTTTAAAAACTAAAATGTTAAGGGGTAGTAAATATTTTGTGTGATTGTGTGCGTGCATTGCAGGCTGGGCAGTCTACTTAGTCGTAAGTACTAGAATGTAGTTATAAACCTAGGAAACATAATGTAAAATATGTATGCAAGTTAAGTCATTTCCTAAAAGAGTAATAGTACAATTTTTTGAATAATTATTCATTCAAATAACGATTCCTTGTGAAACAATGTGTTAGTCTAAGTTATTTCGTCATTACCACTTTCTCATTTCTGTGTTGCGAAATTCGTCTAACGTTCCGGGATCTTTCTGAATTATTAATTGGGTGTGGTCAGATAGCTAAATTGTCCTTTTTATTTAAGGTGGAGTATAAAGGTTTTCGATATTTTAGCCTATAAAAAATAATCGTGGCGACCTTGGTCTTCTGAGAGAAATTTAATACGGTAAGTAGTTGTGAGTGCGTACAGGTAAGTTCTGGCAGTGTATTTTATGTATTTATATATTTCGATCTCTTTTATATTGTTACAAATAGTATAAAAAGAATTTTGACTTATCAACAAAATTTTAAAAATAATGTAATATTGAGAGAAATTATGACCTCATTATAAAATTAATAAAAAACATTCATTCGAAAGGATAATAACCATGACAGGAATCATGTGAGAATAATATCAAAGATATGTGTAATTAAACGAATTAATATAAAATGATTTATGAATTAAATGTCAATTGTGATAATGGCAGTTATGAAAAGTTCTAGAACATAGAACAAGTGGAAATAATAAAAACAGAGCAATAAAATAAAAATGTCATAAGGATATGCAACTATAAACAATGCAGATTATAATAAAAAAACCATAAGGTAATAAAGAATGTATAACCAAAAGCTTTATATGATAAGAAAAGTTGAAAAATGTAATAATAGAAGAGCTTCCTACCATAATATCAAATGAATGAAACATCCAGTTAACGAGTCAGAAGAACAACTGAGATAGGAATATTAAAATCTCTGAGAAATATAATAAGTAATAAGTGAAGTATCCCAAAGATATTTTTTAAATAGTAACAAATGTGTACTATTCTGAATAATTTTTTAATCTGTCTGTAGATAATTCCAGCAGGATTAATATGTTTTTTGAGCAGAGATGATTTGCCTCTGTACTGAAATATGTGTGAAGTATTGGACAGCAGAGGAAGTAGCGTACAGTGCCTCTCTGAACTGAACCAGCTCACAAAGTAGGGAACGATAGGGAGGAAATATCCCAAGCAGAAAATACTAAGAAGAAATATGAAAATGAAATAATAAATATGAAACTCAGATGACTATTACTATCAAGGAAGATCAAGTGAGAATGAGAAGGATATAAACTCAAATATAAATAAGAAAATTTTTAAAATGGAAGGAAGTCCAGAATAATAACAAACCTAGAATAATTATCATAAGCAATTGTTTCAGACAAAGCAAGTATAGTCTGAAAAAATTACTTCTGGAGAATGGCATTCTGTAGCGCGACAGAAAATCCACTACTTATTAAGTCATATAAAATCATAAAAATTAATTACACCACATATGTTAAAATAATATTGAATGAGATTTAATGAAATCAAAGGAATGAACCACAATAAAATAAAAATCCTCATTACATTATATAAAAACCACTGTTTAAATATCAAAGAAATTATTAAAAGCAACTCATATTATAAGATCAGGAATTTACCCAGGAAGTTAGGAGCAGTAAACAAATTAAATAACACCATATCAAGAAGAAAGAGAATCAGTTTAAGAGTGGTGAACACCAAAATACCCCAAAGACAAGAAGAAGGAAGAATAAATTTTGTGATCAGGAAGAAAACAATACCCTGAAACCTTTAGAGAAGAGCAAGGTAAATAACTTCAATACTCCAAACTAAACATCAGTCGAGATAACACGAAGTACCTTGGTTTACCCAAGAGTGAAGAATGAAGACCAGAAGAATGAAGACTAGAAGAAGGACAAGAATGAAGACAAGAAAGAAGATAAGAAGAAGGACAAGAAAGAAGATAAGAAGAAAGACAAGAAAGAAGACAGGAGGAGAGGAAGAAATAGTATGAAAGAAACACCGTTGTAAAATCTATTATTATTATTATTATTATTAATAACTACCATCAACCCCAAACCCATAAAAACGATTAAAAAGAAAGTATAACATACCAAAATCCTATAAAAATGTAATTATTTAGAAACCTAAAGTGTTGTATAGTATTATAAGAAGTGAACCGACTAAAGCTATTGTGTGATAAAGAAAATAGACAAGTCTTAACAGTCCATGATTACTAAAGGTCTGGTCTGAGATAGTGAGACTCAAAATATCAGAACCACCAGTGAAAGTGAATTTGTGTAAGCGTTTTTTGGAAATGCAATAAACTTAAAGTTAGTGATACTATGACTTATCAATATGTTATATAACAACTTTAATATCCAATAATAAACAGCATCATAAAATAATAAAATGGAAGATTTCCAGTATTTTATTATTTTAATGTAACTCTTTACTTACAAGACATTTGTAAAAAATGCTAATAACTAGAGTATGGGTGGTCATGTTTACTGATGAAGGGGATCATAAATAATAATGGTTTAGACCAGAAGGGACTGGCATTAATTTAGTATTCATAGGTTTAAAGCGTTTAAATAGGCTGTTTGTTCACAGCCATAAAATCAATGTATTTGTAAGAATTATTAGAAAATAAGATTTATATGTGTTAAAAATAAGTTATGTTTGCTAAATAACAGCAAACATACCATTAATAATGTTTCAGTAGGTATGCTGTGTTAATTCAAAAGGAGTTAAATGTATATGTTCAAACCATGTCACCAATATGTTCAATTGTACAGAATGCTAAATAATGTTCATAATTTTTTTTTTTTTGTACAGTAGTGTTAATTAAATACTACACCTCACAATAAGTTATAAACCATTTTATTTTCATGTAATAATAACTATGTAAAGTCAGAGGAGTGGTAGGATTAAATTTATTTGAGGAAGACAGAAATGTAAAATTCTAAACTCTAGGCCATTTGGTGAATTCACAGAAACCATATAAACCAGTATAATTCACTTATAAATCCTGTAAACTAGCAAGATTTAGATAAGGTAAATCAGTTAACCACTACTGGGAATGATCCTATGAGTTAAAATGATAATAAGGAAATATACCTTAAAATATTGTAAATTTTCAAAATATATAAATTAATTAATTTTAAAGAGCAATGTCAAATTCAGAGACTAACACAAAAAACCAGTTCAAAGGTTTAATTTATATGTATTTAAGGAAAGGAAGAGAAATATGACTAATTAAAATTTATTATAATAGTATTAATAACAATTAAAATGGAAGAAAAATTGTATAAAGGCGGAAATCAATGTTTGAGCCTAGATTTCCAAAAAGGAAAGAAATTTGGTAATTTCCACAAAATGTCTACAGATATGGACTATAATATATCAATTTAAAAGGAATGAGATGATTAAACCAATGATAAGGTTCATAATTCATGAAAGTGATGAATAAAATAAATAAATTCCATATATAATGTAATTTTGTATCATGTGTATGGGTAATCGAAATATGTTAACAATACTTTTTCAAAGATTAACTGGGCCAGATTTTGACCAAGTTAAAATAGTCTTTTGTTGAATATCAAGCTGAATAGTTGTGTGATAAAACGTTCCTTAAAACCGAGTAGAAAATGGTACTACGGTTAGCCATTCATATAAGTGAATCGAGAGTTAGATGAGTTAAACACTTTTTTAACTAAATCTACCAAAACGTTAACGACAATAGTGAAAACTAACACCTAACTTCATTATACGAGTGATCTAAAACAGTAAAACAACATATTTGATATAATTCACGCTACAAATCATAACCACTTCTACAGACAAATTAACCCACAGAAGTGAACACATACTAAATAACATAATTAACACAAGTATACACGGAACACTTCTTCAGAACACACCAAACAACCTAATAGACAGATTACACCAGTGCGGGGACATTTCAAACATTCATGAAGGTAATTTTGCTGGGAGTTTTTGACACGACGACATCGCAGTAACTTCGCCATATCTAGTAGCTGCCATCTTGAAAATACGAATCTGCTTTCCACATCGAGTGATGTAATAGAAGCTACATATGGTCTGACAAAACAATTTATTAAACATTATATATCAGAATTATTTCAATATTGTTAAATAATAATTAATGAAATTACTTTAATTGTTAATGTTATACTTTCTCGTTACCCTTCGCTGACTATTAATTTAATCGCTCAAAGAACCTGTCCTTTTTATAATACTTATAATAATTTTTTCTACTGTATGCACGAATTGATAATTCCCTGAGACGGAGTCGATAATTGTTCTCAATCGATAAAAAATCGATTATTTATTAAATTGTTTAATAAATCCATTTATTTCAATTGTATTTATCTGTTATTATTTCACAGGCTAATTTAAGGTTATTTATTAAGGCAAAGAGACTTCAAGAAGAAGAAAATATTTTTTTTTAGTGGGATATTGGACCAGCAAGAAAAATCATCAATCGATTGCTGACCGGAGTTAATCTGGTTAACTCCAGACTTGGTTCAGATCTTCCAGAAGTGCTCAATAGTTAATAAATACCTTCCTGATTCTTAAAATGTTTACAGAACATTTAAAACAGCATTATTTCTTAATTACAAACATCTATTGAAACATAAAATTTATTTTTTTTGAAATAAAATTTTTTCTATTATTTTTTTGTAAAGACCGGCATACAGGGTTTTACTACAAAGTGGCGTCCAACTTAGAGGGCTTGATAAGATAAGCCTGGCAGCGGTTAATTAATAGAAGAGAGAAAAATGCAAAGATGAGCTACTTCGAAGAAAAGGGCGGCAGAGGCCGAAAAAGAGGTTGACATGGGGGATAAGGGGGCAACACCCGTGGAGGATCCGGAAGTGTTACTAACCCAGGTGGAACCAAAACAACCCGCACTACCAGAGGAACAACCGGAAATAACCACGCAGACCGGAGACGTAAATGTCCCAGACAAGGAGACAGAAAAATCTAAAACCACAGATGATAATAAATTGGACAAATTAATGGAAATGTTCCTGCAAATGAATAAGAACCTAGAATCCAAAATAGAAGGAGTAACTAAGAAAATGGATTCCACTAACAAGGACATGGAAGAAAGTAGTAAGAAAATGAATCAGGAATTGAAAGAAGATTTGAAGGAAGACAATCGATCCACAAAGGAAGAATTGGGCCGTAAGATAGAAAACACTAACAAGAGGATTGAAGAAACCAGTAAGAATTTAGAAGAGAAGATGGAGGAAAACAACTAATCTTTGAATAAGAAAATGGAAGACCTGAAAAGGGACAACCAATCCTTGAGTAAGAAGATGGAAAGGAAAATGGAAGAAAATAATAAGAATTTGGAAAAGAAGATGGAAGAAACCAGTAAGAAAATAGAAAGTGACAACCAACAATTAAAAGACAAATTAAGGGAAAATAACAGGAAAATGGAAGAGACAATGGGGGAAAGATTGGAAGAATTGAGAGAGGACAATCAACTGCTGAGAGAAGAACTAAGGGAAGTTAACAAAGAGAACATGAATAAGGTAGACGAGAGGATTGAATTGGCGAAGGAGGAGTTGAATAAAAAGATAACAGAGACGAAGAAATCCATCGTAAAGAAATTAGAACAGGAAGTCGTGGTTGTTAACCAGCAGATCAGAGAAGTAGACGAAAGATGTCGTCAGACCGAAAACGAAGTGATGGAAGTCTGGGAAGTAATACATAAAGAGATTACACATGTCAAAGAACAACAGGAAACGAAACTGGAAGAGAACAAGAAATTTGCCTTGGAAGAAGTGAATAAAGTGCGGACGCAGGTAACCGAAAGATGCGACGGCGTGGAAGCCGCTATGACAAACATCACGGGACAGGTGCGTCAGAGCCAGGAGGAGATAGAATTGATAAGGAACAGACCATCTGGATATCATAATTTCCCCATGTCAGAAAACAGAGAATGGCTCAATTTCCGGCAATATAAACGGAAGCCCATGGAATTCTTGGCACGCATAGAGGAATACCTAGAAAAACACAGAGGGAACCGATGGGTCCAGAACAGGGAAATCCTTGACGAGTCGTTTCGGGAGGTGAATGACCATTGGTGGATGCCAACCGGAGCGACATCGACAATTATCAGCAATTTAAGAGCCTTTTCAAGGCCAAGTACTGGTCAGAGACAACTCAAAATTTGATAAGAGACAATATATGCCACGGCCACTACAAACCACAAGTCGGTAGTTCGATGACAGCTTATTTCCTCGGCAAGGTATGTATGGCCAAGCATTTAGAACCGGCCATACCTGAGGAGTGCCTAATAAATAAGTTGTCATATCATTATGATGAAGAAGTAATTCGTGCGAGGAGGGGCAGCCAAATAAAAACCATCCAGGCAATGACAGAACTCCTCGAAAACTATGAAATTGAAGACTACTACCGACAGAGTCGTAGAAGAAGTGATGGGCCCGAACCAAGGACGTATCAGAACAACAACCAGGGTACGAACAACATAAACACTGGGTACCAAGGAGGCCGGGCATACCCGCAGAATAACAGTTTTAATAATAATAATAATGTTAACAATTCTAATTACAATAATAATAATAATACGGGTCCAAACCACCCAAACCCGAGTCGACCCTCTAATGGGTATCAGGGTAATCGAAATCCCTACCCTCATAACACAAACAGTCAGAGAAGCCCCAATTATGGTAATGATCGTTACCATAATGATAATAATCGTGCGGGTCCAAATAATGGTAATCCCGTTAATAATAGGTTTCCTCGCCCTCGAGTGAATTTCATACGAGCCACAGATGGACGACAGCGAAGATACAACAACAGTCGAAGAAACAGCTACCGCGGATATGAAGAAAGGCGGAGGAGCCTAGAACGGGACCAACCAAGGTACTATCCGGCAAGGAGGAGTAATAGTTTAGACGACGCTGAACGGAGGTCTAACCACGAACGACCGGAAGACCACAGGACAGATCGACAGGGGCCCACTCTAAGCATCCCAAATGAGGCATCAACTAGTATGGCTCAAAGGAACAATAATGCCGAGCCTTTAAACGGGCACAGGGAGTAATAAATCGCCAGAACCCATTACTGCTCCTAAATACTGGGTATAATCATAATAATGAGTGTAATCATATGTATAATAACAATCGTATCACAGTCATAGGGTGCAACTAGCTAAAGGACATACGACATGAGTTATTGGAAGAGGACAACAGTAATCCCACCAATAACTTCAATAACGAAATTCAAAAACAGAGTAAGATCAACTTACTACCAAGGATTTGAAAAAAAAACTTTTTGAAGAGATAAAAATAAAAGAATTACATGTCAACGCAGAGATAGAAGGCATCCCAGCCAAGAAATAATCCAAATTCCAAAGCAATTGTAAGATCACCTTACATACCAGTTATTTATGAAAAAACTATGTGGCAATAATATAATAATAAAGAAGGAGAGAATTTAGAAATAAAAATTGTCTAAATTCCAAAAACAATGTAATACCTTACATAACAACTATTTGAAGAAAACTTTATGGCAAGACTATATAAAAAAGAATTTAGAATGAGAAATCATCCAAATTTTAAAACAATGTAAGACCATCTTATTAACCAGGAATTTGTGAAAAACTTTATGGCAAGAATATAAGAGAAGAATTTAAAAACCCCTAAATTCTAAAACAAAAGTAAGTTCTCCTTACGAACATATTATTTGAAGAAAAAACTATTTGGAAAGAATATGTAACGTGTCAAAAATATGGAGTATTTCATGTCGGGATTTTTATAAAAAATTATTGTGAAAGTTTTATTTTCCAACAAACGTTAATTCCATTGTAACAGACCACGTGTAGAAAACAGTGTTGTAACAAAGCAGCAACGTAGTATTCAGTTGCGAAACCAGGCAAAGAATTTGTACCACCCTCGATTTCTCAGAACTGTGTGTGAATGTGACAGTGCGCACGCACGCAGCGACTCAAGTATGCGCGCTGTTGGGACGCCAAGAAAATTAAACGACGCTGTAAAAAATGGCGCAGGAACGAACAATTTGTGAGATCGACAAGCCGACCTACAGGAAACGTGGCTAAGGACCACCTCCTTTTAGTGATGTCAGAATAGCAGTGCATAATATCGTCGTTACACACTATGAAAAAACCCACTATGTGTCATGGTCATATTTAATAAGCCACGTTAAATCAGCTATGAATGGCGGCGAAATCAGGTGGCAGTGAACCACAGCTTCCGCCCGCTGGCAGTCCCCAGTACGCAGTCTACGTTAAGCAGTCCACAAGCTACAGAGTTCATATACAGACGTAGTTGCGACTCGCGGGCCCCGGTCGGGTCGAACTTTTTCAATATGAACAAATTAAGTGTAATAACGTTTAATACCGACCGGGACCCAAGAAATCAGTCAACCTATCACAGTTAAAAAAGTGTTGCAGTGTAGACCGTGAAACCAGTTAAGTACGGACATTTGGAGGCGCGGAACGATAACCACGTGTTTGGTCGGCATCGCGGTAGTACGGTGTCCCAATTTAAACTGAAGTTTTAAAAACAAAAATGTTAAGGGGTAGTAAATATTTTGTGTGATTGTGTGCGTGCATTGCAGGCTGGGCAGTCTACTTAGTCGTAAGTACTAGAATGTAGTTATAAACCTAGGAAACATAATGTAAAATATGTATGCAAGTTAAGTCATTTCCTAAAAGAGTAATAGTACAATTTTTTGAATAATTGTTCATTAAAATAACGATTCCTTGTGAAACAATGTGTTAGTCTAAGTTATTTCGTCATTACCACTTTCTCATTTCTGTGTTGCGAAATTCGTCTAACGTTCCGGGATCTTTCTGAATTATTAATTGGGTGTGGTCAGATAGCTAAATTGTCCTTTTTATTTAAGGTGGAGTATAAAGGTTTTCGATATTTTAGCCTATAAAAAATAATCGTGGCGACCTTGGTCTTCTGAGAGAAATTTAATACGGTAAGTAGTTGTGAGTGCGTACAGGTAAGTTCTGGCAGTGTATTTTATGTATTTATATATTTCGATCTCTTTTATATTGTTACATTTGGCGACACGCTGCCAGGATTTTCGTTTAATTTTATTTATACGAGATAGACCTATTTTAAAGCACAGAAAATAGGATGTGGTAATGACGTACTTATGTAATATTATCGTATATAATTGTGTTAAAGAAGGTTATGTTTGGGTAGAGCTAGCGTGTGTTTACTTTTACGTATTGCTAACTGTTTTATGTATGGGGTATTTTGATTTAAGGGGGCGTTATATAAAGGGTATGATATAAATAAATTTTGAAAATGACCGATGTACAAGATACGAATAAACCTAACGATAGCGTAGGGGTGGAAGAAAAAAAGGTGTCAATGAACGATCTGTTTAATCTAATAAAAACCATGTCTGACAATATAAATAACAACGTAAATACAAAATATAAAGAACAACAAATTGATTCCAATGTCAAATACAATAAAATGAATGACAAATTTGACGAGTTAAAAAATGAGATCCAAGAATTAAATAAATGTTTAGAAAGTACTAATGAAACGATGAGAACTAGTTTGAATAAATTAGAACAGAGTGTTGAGCGAATGGGAGTACATGTGATGAGGACAGAGAAAAATAAAACAAATGAAAATTGTAATGACAAGTGTAAAAATATGATACCAGACAAAGAGTTAACAAATGACAAGGTTGAAAATAATGAATGCAATATTGAGAATAGTGATATAGTCGAAGAGGTAGTATCTGAGAGTACTGATGAGTTTGTGGAATTTAATATTGAAATGTTAATGTGTGTGTATGAGTTAGAGAGAGAGAGGAAAAATAGCATAGTGGTAGAGTGGGGACAGAGGGTAAATTTTCCCCTTATTATTTATGATGATGATTTAATGTGTTCACAAGTATTGTTGAAGAAGGGCAAGAGTCCCGTATTGGTAGATGAATTGAAGTGTTTATCTTTGTTGTATAATTTTGTACCCTCTGTCTGGAGTAATTTTGAGAGTGTGATATGGTGTTATAATGAGAGAGATTTACGTAGAGAATTGTATGTTAATAAAGAAACAGAATTGTATAATTTGAATAGAGAGTATGATGAATGGAAAATAAGGTCAGAAGTGGGTCTAGATAATAATGATTTAATTAATGAGACAAAAGCAAATAACCCGATAATGAATATAATTACTGATGGAGACTTAACAGATGTACTTAACGTTGACTTGTTTTATGATTATTTTGGTAAAATGAATGAATTTAGTTTTTATGGTTACAACACACAAAACAGTAATTTGTGTGTGAATGAAATTGAAAAATGTTATATAAAACCAAGGTTAATCTATGACGATGGAGGCTAAGCTATAAAACAATAAAAGACAATTATAAACATTTTGTTTTATGGTTTTTGACCTTGCAACTTTGGACAAGGAAGTGTGGTACAACTGAATAATAATGCTGACGATTTGTAAATAATTGTAGTGAATTTATTTGTATGTATTGGAGAAGGTCAGGTAAACAATGTATGTAGTATGTAGGGAAGTGATA
The DNA here is from genome assembly GCA_034769895.1 of Magicicada septendecula. NCBI lineage: Eukaryota > Metazoa > Arthropoda > Insecta > Hemiptera > Cicadidae > Magicicada > Magicicada septendecula. The sequence goes on from CM068375.1 coordinate 408,398,647, forward strand.
ATAATAATAATAATATTTTGCAATTTAAATAAATAAACAGAATTAATTTTGAAAACAGTAATTGGTTAATTGTAAATATTTTGATAGTAATGAAATTTATATTTTTAATAATGAATTTAATTAAAACAATTTGAAATGTTTAAAATATTTTGAGTGATTTAAAAGTTATATAATTGAATTTTTTTGAAGTTAAATGGTTTTACGAGATTTGGAAATTTGGTAATTAAATGATAAATTGTTTGATTTAAACTAACATTTGTGTTAAATGTTTCAGGGGTGAGGTGAAAGTATTGGGGTGTAGGGGGTAGATGTTTTGTGTATGTCAATTTAAATGAACTGTAAGTATAAAAAATTTTATGGTACCAATCAAGTATAATTAAAATGTTTACAGGTGTGACGTAGATGGAAAGATTTTGTTCAATAATGAGATGATTATCTCATACAATATAATATAATTGTGTTAAATAAAAATGATAATTAAAAATTTTAAATAATAACGGAAAGATAATGGAAAATAAATTTTGATAATAAATTTTGAAAATTTTAAGGAAGATAATTGTTGGAAATGATTAATGATGGATGAAAGTTTCATATTATGATGTTGTACATTTAATTTAATATTTAATTATTAATTTTAGTGTTACAAAAGGTGTTGTACTTGTGATTCCCTGACTTTTCGGGCGATTACTGCCTTACCAGCACTAATCGTGGCTTTGGCTAGCGGCCAGCTATGGTCATATCAAGTCCCTTGACCATAGCTGACTTGAAATTGGTATATAGTAGAAATTAAATGGGGGGTGAAATTAAGGGGAATCCAGGTACTATGGAACAGCGGCTACCACTCTGTCCGCATGGGGGCAGCAAAGCCAGGTGGTAGACCCGTTTAAGGGCGTTTAATTATAAACAAGAATATGTTGATATTCATAAAGTTAAAATGTAACTGCCGAAGCAAAGACACGGAGAGGTCAAACTACTCCAAAATATGCCGTCTTTGTGGAAGCGAAAAGGCGCCACAGCCTTACATAACTTGCAATAGAGTGTGTGGATGGGAGGTGACTCAGGTGAGTCACGAATTTAAATTTGATAACATAAAGATTGCTAACTAAAATTTTGATCCAATAAAAATGCTTGTGCTGTGTTTAAATAACTAGCTGCTCATACATTCACTATAAGGTGTTCATTGTATAATTTTTTAAAGGTAATATTGTAGTTTAGCAGGTTAGATATAAGAGTTGATATAAAGTATATGTTTTATATAATTTGTGTATGTTTGCAACTAAGTAAATGATTAAACTGACTGGTAGGCGGTTAACGTAAAGTATCAGAATCAGAAAAAGGGGAAACAAGGAGGTGAGAAGTAAGGATAAATAAATATATTATAACTCTACCTCTACTTTGCGTTATTGTAATGTAATGTTGTGTGTGAGTACCCACCTGCTGTCTGATCTTGCAGATTCTTCCGACTAGGGCGTGTGGATTTTGGATTTGAAGTTCGCAAGCTAGTAATCTCAAATTATTACAACAACACACAAGATAAGTTACTTTTAAGATGGAGAGTTTTGTGAGACTGGTAGGCTTTATCGTAGAACAATAAAACACTGTTATATGGGGTAATAAAACGTTGTTTATTACACCAACAACACACAAGAATAGAATGGTTATAATCTTATGAATTTTCTTATAGTCTATACAATGAATCGATGTTTTTCGATTGTTTAATAGTGGAAAGAAACTGAACTCGTTCTTTGCGAGTTAATTGCAATTTAAATTTGACTTTACTAATTGATTTGAATTTAATTAAATTTATTTAATTAATTTGAATCTAAGTGTTCATGAAACAAAATATAAAACTCTGAAATTAATTAGAATAATTAATTAAAATAAATTAGACGTGACAGTCTAGTTCACGTTATTTCATTTCTAGTGATTCTACTTCTGATCTACTGCAGTATGATCTAAGATTAGATTGTCAGTTAAGATTTGTATAGCGCTTTTATACTACTTCTATTTCTTAACTATAACTTACTAAAGCCTTAAACTGCTATACAGATTATCACAACGAATTTACTTTTTAATTACTAGAGTCTTTGTTTTTTTTGTTTGGCACCTGAATTATTTGAATTACAATGTTTTAATTGAAAAATAGAAAATTTGATCTGAAAAATAAATAAATAGATTTTGCTTTCCTGTTACTGAAGAGGATGTCGTTCCGATTTGTCCCTCGTCGATTCGAGTCCTTGGTTAGAGAAAGTAATCTGCTTAGAACTGCTGGATTCGGTCGTGGAGTTCAAAATTCGGCAACACTCTGCTTCCTTGCTGTTTGTGAATATTTTAACGTCTGCTGTTGTCTGCTGGAAGTGCTTCCTGTCCCTCGTCGATTCGCACGTTGCACGTCAGCGTGTGTGTGTGTGCTTCGTTCGAGTGGTCGCTCTGCTCGTCAGCTGTTAACCAATAATTTAGACGGCCTCTCTGCTGTATTCTTGAAGTCTGGTCTTGAAGTCTGGTGGATCTCTTGCGTGCTTATGACTAACTGGTAGTACACAATAAGCTTGGTTGATGTCTTGAAGAGTATCTCGCCTTTACGCAACAATTACGAGCTACACAGATGATCTGTACTTAGTGTGTTCGTAATTGCGTGTGTGTTGACCACGTAGAGTCTTCTTGTTGATCTTCACCACTTTGGCTACTAGACGATCGAAGGACTACGTCTTAACTTCGTGAGTACTGACAGAAGAGTGATTTTTCAACCATAAAACACCGCACTAGCCGGGGCTCGCATGCAATGATTTCATTGGTCGACACACTCTCCCTACCACATAAAATTTAGAATTCCCTTGGTCCGTGAGAATGAAGTCTGGTTCCCACAGACGGAGAATTATATAATTATCCGGCGGAACCAATTTGTCGCTGCGGATATCCTGTACTTCTTTAATTTTGCAATAACTTGGTTGCAAACCAAGTTGTGTGAAATCTAAAATATACAATCTGTCAGAAATTATTATCTTTATAACATAGTAAAATCTCTTTACTGTAACTCTATTTTAACAGAAGTTATTCAATTATTTTAATTAACTCTTTCATTTGTTAATTATATTGCATCAAATTTGCACACGTCATTATTAATATCTCGGCAAACATTTTGGCTATATTGGATTTCGCCTTTATTTATTAGTTTCCGAGATATTAATAATTAACAGTTTGGGTGTGGTCGCTTTGCTTGTACAGCGAACTGATTACATAATGACCACGTGTGCGTTGCTTTACACAGCATTATTTTCAATGCGCTACATTCAAATGGAGTTTTGACTGTTGCTTTTATTTAAATATGGTTTCAGTATGCGGTAAACATATAACCCCAAATAGTTAATATTTGGTTCCGTTATATATTCCCACACCCGCTTTAAAAAAAAAATGAATGTAATAATTACAGTTATTTTTTTTTCTTAATCATTACACACATATTCTGTAATCATTATTCTTACTAGCTATACATTGTATTACTTATTCTGAAGACATGTACACAAGTGTTAATGTTATTGCATTATATACAATTTAACTCTAAATACATGTATTAAACTATCATATTTGCAACTTATTTGTATTAATGTTTTTAAAACGAGTAGTACCCTTTGTTTATAAACAGTGGCACACGTACAAAAGAATTTGCTGACACTATTTAAAACCGTTATCGCCGGGCGCGCGTCTAATTGCTTGACCTAGTTTCAAATGTGGGTCAGGTAGTTGTTATCGCGTGACGTAACTGTTTCCTGCCGTGAGCTCGTTCAGTTGTATACGCTTATTATTTACCGCTATAGAAAAATATTATTATTAATACACAAGTTATCTATAATTATTATTAATAATATTATAAAACACAAATTACTTATTTTAATTTTAATTATTATAATACAATTATTATTAACTCTAAATACTATTTATCTTTTTAAAGTCTTATTATTTCGTCGCGACGCGCTTTGGAACGCCATGCTACTCAAAGTATTTTCTCAAAGAGCTCACATGGAATTTACCGATCGTTTTCGTTCGGTCCAGCGTCGTAACGATAAACGTGTGAGGTGCGAGTTGTTGAGCCAACAGATAGGGACCATTATATAAGCGAAAAAACTTTGCAGCCACATTTATGTCTCTTCGGCCTACAGGATTCGCCTTGAGCAGTACTTTCTCACCTACTACAAAGTTCGTTAGTTTGTGAGTCGTATTAAATTTGTCTGCCCTTTTGCGCCCTTTTTCAACAATTCTTTCCCTCACAAGTTGATTTTTACATTGCACCGGCAGAGGTAGATTATAAGTCTTTGGCTTACTTAAATAATTATCCCAAAACCTCTCTGGCGTAGTTCCAGAGTCTAATTCTGCTGGTGTGTATTCCGTGGTATCGTGATAACTCTCATTTATTGCCTTTTCGAAGAATGGTAAGAACTCGGGCCATTTACTTTGTTCCTTATAGCAATAGATACGGAACATTTTACCGATTTCCCGATTCACCCTTTCGGCAAGGTTTCCCTGTGGTCGTCGTATCGAGGTTAGGACTGCTTTGATACCGTTACGTTCCAGGGTGGCTGCCCAGTGTTTGTTTTGGAACTGCTTTCCCTGATCACTAAGTACGTTCCTTATTGGTCCATGTTGTGGGATATACTTATTAAGTATAATATTTAAAACGGACTTTGTGGTGGACCTAGGGATCGCATAAAGGCTAACTTTTTTAGTAAACACATCGACGCAAACTACCATGTGTTTTAGATTTCTGGTAGCCTTGGGTAATGGTCCCAGAAAGTCGATGGCGATCATCTGTCCCTTACCTTCCGTTATCACATTGGCCATGGGCACGTACGTGTGTACGTTTGGTACTTTCGCTGTCTGGCATGGATAACATGTTTTTAGCAATTTCTTTACCCTACGGTACATGTTGGTTATTGTAAAATCCTCCTGCAATATTTTGACACATTTTACAGGAGATGCGTGCGCCATTTTTATATGTAAAGATTGTGTTACACACGCAAGCATCGCTGGAGACAATACCACTTTCCATTCGCCCTGTAACAATTTATACAATATATTGTCTTGTATAAGATAGTGAGGATTTGGGTGAGCTGCTAACATTAGCTTTTTAGCAAGGAGTGCGAGGTTATCGTCCTGCTCGCGTCCTAAGTTCTGTAGCATATTAGTAGCTTCAGGCGCGACCGTGTATTGGATATTTAACACTCTCAACTCGTCGTCAGCTGCTTCATATACCTCCTCCTTTTCTACGGGCGGATATCTACTTAGAGTGTCTGCGGTGGTATTCTCTGATCCTTTGCAATATTTAATAGTGAATGAGTACTCCTGAATAGCTAACACCCATCGTGTTAGTCGGGAATTTGCTAATCGACATTTTAATATAAACGATAACGCCTGATTATCAGTGTGGATCTCGAAATGGGTACCGTATAGGTAGTGTCTGAATTTTCTGAGTGCGTTTATTATGGCGAGTATTTCTTTCTCGGAAGTACAATAGTGCAACTCAGCGCCTTTGAGCGTTCTATTGGCGTATGCTACAACATGAAGACTACCTTGTTCGTCTTCTTGATGCAACACGGCACCGATAGCGTACTCGCTAGCGTCAGTGTACATTACGTACTTCCTACTCTGCTGTGGATGGAACAATTGTAAATTAGATTGGAACAGGCCCTTAACCCTCTCAAACGCATCGTTCTGTTCAGAACCCCATTTCCACTTTATATTTTTGCGTACCAGCTGTAGCAACGGGACTGTATATTCTGCGTATTTGCTGGTAAATTTCCTGTAATATCCCGTGAGTCCAAGGAATGCTCGCAGTGCTTTGAGGTTCTTGGGCACCGGGAACTCCATAATACTCCTGAGCTTCTCTGGGTCCGTACTGATACCTGTAGCTGAGATTATATGTCCCAGGAACTTCATTTGGGATTTTACAAACTCGCACTTGTGTAGCTTGAGCTTGATGTTTGCTAACCTCAGCTTCTGGAAGACGCTCCGCAGGTGCTCGAAGTGTTCCTCCAACGTGCGGGATATGACGAGGATGTCATCTACGAATATTACCGTGTATGGGTCTACCTCAGGTCCTAGAGCTCTCTCGAGGCATCTTACAATCGCAGCGAGACTCGTGCTAAGGCCAAAAGGTACCACTTTGTGTTGATAGCATTTGTTATTGAATATAAATGCCGTATACTTACGATCTTGCTCACACAGCGGGACCTGCCAGAAGCTTGCTGTTAAATCTAACTTCGTGAGGTACCTGGCTCCTTCGCATTTAATGAAGAGGTCCTCCGCTGTCGGTGCGCAGTCAAACTCTTTCTCTACGAGACTGTTTAAGTTCCTCATATCCAGGCAGAGTCGGATCTCTCCAGTCTTCTTGCGGACGACCAGCAGTGGGTTGAGGAAGCTGCTATTAGATCTTTCAATAATATCTTCCTCCAACATCCGCTGTATCTCCTGCTGGACCTCGGCCTGGTATTTTATAGGGACCTGGTAGATTCTCCTTATGAACTTCTCCGGCTCTGTGGGGTGGATTCTGTGTTCATACACTGACGAGATTGAATGTTCTTCACTGAAGATATCGCTGAATTCTTCTTGCAGCGACGACAATCTCCGTTCAGTTCGGGAATCTAAGGTGGTCTCCCCCTCTTCACATTCTTTATAATGAATTACTTGTTTTGGTGGCCGTGTGATTTTAATTGGGTCACCATGGTTTTGTGTGTGTGTATGTGTGTTCAATTTAAAAGTGTAACTAACATTGTCTATGTTACATTTTAATAAGTGTTCACTGGTGTTAATTTCCGCACGTATTTGTTCTAATACATCTACCCCCAATAACATATCACATATTAAATTGTTTATAGCCACTACACACACTTCAAATTGCACTTCGTCTAGCATGATAGTTAGATAGTATTGAGTGTCAATTTTTTCTTTTGTATCGGTAGCGGTTCGTATATAAAATTGATTGATTGGGAGTGATGGGGCCGTACGAAAATATTTTTTATTGGTACGCAGGAACCTTTCACTGACGCCGGATACGACGCTACCGGTATCCAACAGAATTCGTGTGGGAACGCTATTGACAAAGGCGTGTAACACCGGACACGCCGCGCTCACGGGCCTTTGTCGCGTGGGACCGGATTCTAGCAACGGATCCCTGACATCCGGTGGGAACACATTATTAACGGGCACACAAGTTACATAATTAAAAGTACACATTTCACACAATATATAATCCTTATAATTAACATGCTTGTATTTACACAATTTTGCCGAATTTATAGCGCGTCCTTGCTGGATGCGCATTTTGGCACGTTTTTTGTAGCTTGGTAATTTTTCGATTTATTGTTCGAATTTTTATTGCCCTGGGAGTCGCTGTCTTTTTCAGTTGTATCAGCTTTGGCTAATTCGACCGTTTGAATCGCTCTAATTTGTGCCCCGTCGTTGCCCTTACCCTGCCCCTTTGGTCTACCAAAATTTTGTTTTCCCTTGTACTCAAAGGTTTTATTTGGTTGTTTTGACGGTGTTTGGGGTGGAGTAGAACTGGTACTCGGTTTTTGATCCGTTTGCTGATGGTACTGTAGTCGCGTATTCTGCCCTTCATTATTTCGGCGAAAATCGGGATTATAACGCCACCCACCAAAATCAAAAACCGTCTCACTTTGGGACACGAGAATAAGGAGTTCGTCTACCGTGCGAATACCCTGCGTGAATACAGCTACTCTAATATTATGATTAAAATGGTAGGCAAGCTTGGTGACTATGTCAATCTCCGCAAATGCTGGGGTTAAATGCTTCGCGCGTTCGACCTGCTGGATTATATAATTTTCGGCGGTAATACCCATTTTCTTATCAAAACGGCCATATTCCAGTTCATTGCGCAGAAGTCGTTGGGTATGCGAGTTCCAGTACCGGCTTTCAAATTTTTGTTTGAACTCCGCGTATGTGGACACTCTATCGCGTACAATGTTATACCACTTACGCGCCGAATCACGCATCGCGTTAACCACCCACTGTATTTTGTCTTGATCTTCTAGTCGGGAACCTACTCTAGCCATTTCACTCTCACACGCTAATAAAAATTCAATGGGGTTTTCGTTATTTTCCCCCGTAAAATACACGCGATTTTTCTCGTCGACAGGACCTTGTACCAAAATATTTGGAGCAGACCTCCTTCGTACCTCCTGTCGTACCTTCAAAATCTCGTCGCTTAACGTTTGTAAAACACTCTCTTTATTAGAGTCTATATTAGATCGCGTCTCTACAATTGAAGCGTCTAATTTATCTACTCGTCGTTGCGTTTCGGTCACGTCCGCGTGAATCTTTCCCTCTAGAGATTCCACCTTCCTGGAAACCTCTAGGGTCTGTTTCTCGCAGCGGGTTATGTGATCCTTAAACCGGCCTTCCATACGTGTTACTTGTTCAATAAACGATTTTTGCATAGTGGTCTCAAAAACCTTAAACCGTTCATTGATTTTAGTATCGACCGTATTTACTCTTTCACCGATCTCTGCGACCTTCTCCGTTAATTGTTTATTACTCTCCGCGATTTTTGCATTGCTCTCCGCGATTTCGGTGACTTTAGCGGTCAACTCGTGTACGCTTTCGTCTATTTTCGCGGTGGTTTGTTTATTGCTTTGCTTAATCTCGGCGTTTATGTCAGCGTTACTGTGTTCTAATGCTTCGGTTAGACTAACTCTTTGTGCTTCGATATTAGATTTTAATTCTGCGTTATTCATTTCAGCATTGGCTGTTATTTGTTCAAATTTCGCGTTCATATTCTCGTTCATTTGCTGTATTTGTTTAAGTATTTTATCCATATCCATTTTAAATACACAACAATGTCAAATATACACAATTTAAAATACACAGAACAGTTTCAAATACACACAATACTTTACTGTTGTACACACACCAGTTACAAAACTCTTTGGGGATTGTTTAGTTGGACGCCAGCTGTTTTACGAATTAAAACAGCAAAGTTTGTTTTAAAATGAAAATTAAATTTAAATTGAATTTAATTAATTTAATTTAATTTGATCGAGCCCCACGTTCCGGGCAAGCCATTTATAACTCTTGTTCGGAACGTGAATTCAATTTGGTGTACGTTTGTCGGGCCCCACGTTGGCCGACATTTATAACTACACCTCTACTTTGCGTTATTGTAATGTAATGTTGTGTGTGAGTACCCACCTGCTGTCTGATCTTGCAGATTCTTCCGACTAGGGCGTGTGGATTTTGGATTTGAAGTTCGCAAGCTAGTAATCTCAAATTATTACAACAACACACAAGATAAGTTACTTTTAAGATGGAGAGTTTTGTGAGACTGGTAGGCTTTATCGTAGAACAATAAAACACTGTTATATGGGGTAATAAAACGTTGTTTATTACACCAACAACACACAAGAATAGAATGGTTATAATCTTATGAATTTTCTTATAGTCTATACAATGAATCGATGTTTTTCGATTGTTTAATAGTGGAAAGAAACTGAACTCGTTCTTTGCGAGTTAATTGCAATTTAAATTTGACTTTACTAATTGATTTGAATTTAATTAAATTTATTTAATTAATTTGAATCTAAGTGTTCATGAAACAAAATATAAAACTCTGAAATTAATTAGAATAATTAATTAAAATAAATTAGACGTGACAGTCTAGTTCACGTTATTTCATTTCTAGTGATTCTACTTCTGATCTACTGCAGTATGATCTAAGATTAGATTGTCAGTTAAGATTTGTATAGCGCTTTTATACTACTTCTATTTCTTAACTATAACTTACTAAAGCCTTAAACTGCTATACAGATTATCACAACGAATTTACTTTTTAATTACTAGAGTCTTTGTTTTTTTTGTTTGGCACCTGAATTATTTGAATTACAATGTTTTAATTGAAAAATAGAAAATTTGATCTGAAAAATAAATAAATAGATTTTGCTTTCCTGTTACTGAAGAGGATGTCGTTCCGATTTGTCCCTCGTCGATTCGAGTCCTTGGTTAGAGAAAGTAATCTGCTTAGAACTGCTGGATTCGGTCGTGGAGTTCAAAATTCGGCAACACTCTGCTTCCTTGCTGTTTGTGAATATTTTAACGTCTGCTGTTGTCTGCTGGAAGTGCTTCCTGTCCCTCGTCGATTCGCACGTTGCACGTCAGCGTGTGTGTGTGTGCTTCGTTCGAGTGGTCGCTCTGCTCGTCAGCTGTTAACCAATAATTTAGACGGCCTCTCTGCTGTATTCTTGAAGTCTGGTCTTGAAGTCTGGTGGATCTCTTGCGTGCTCATGACTAACTGGTAGTACACAATAAGCTTGGTTGATGTCTTGAAGAGTATCTCGCCTTTACGCAACAATTACGAGCTACACAGATGATCTGTACTTAGTGTGTTCGTAATTGCGTGTGTGTTGACCACGTAGAGTCTTCTTGTTGATCTTCACCACTTTGGCTACTAGACGATCGAAGGACTACGTCTTAACTTCGTGAGTACTGACAGAAGAGTGATTTTTCAACCATAAAACACCGCACTAGCCGGGGCTCGCATGCAATGATTTCATTGGTCGACACACTCTCCCTACCACATAAAATTTAGAATTCCCTTGGTCCGTGAGAATGAAGTCTGGTTCCCACAGACGGAGAATTATATAATTATCCGGCGGAACCAATTTGTCGCTGCGGATATCCTGTACTTCTTTAATTTTGCAATAACTTGGTTGCAAACCAAGTTGTGTTAAATCTAAAATATACAATCTGTCAGAAATTATTATCTTTATAACATAGTAAAATCTCTTTACTGTAACTCTATTTTAACAGAAGTTATTCAATTATTTTAATTAACTCTTTCATTTGTTAATTATATTGCATCAAATTTGCACACGTCATTATTAATATCTCGGCAAACATTTTGGCTATATTGGATTTCGCCTTTATTTATTAGTTTCCGAGATATTAATAATTAACAGTTTGGGTGTGGTCGCTTTGCTTGTACAGCGAACTGATTACATAATGACCACGTGTGCGTTGCTTTACACAGCATTATTTTCAATGCGCTACATTCAAATGGAGTTTTGACTGTTACTTTTATTTAAATATGGTTTCAGTATGCGGTAAACATATAACCCCAAATAGTTAATATTTGGTTCCGTTATAATATATATATATATATATATATATATATATATATATATGTTTCATGTAATTTGTTCAATTTTGAGATGTGTCTTCATTGTGTTAGGAGATCAGCTGATCAGCAATAAAAGGTCACTGTAAAATGGTTTATAAATGTTCCAAGTAATTAATGTTTAATGTAGTGTTTCAATGTATTACCGATGCTATTTAAAGTAATGAGAAATAAAGTAATAATTTGTGAAAGCTAATAAGAGATAGTTTTGGGTGACGAATATTTTATGGGACATATAGATCTGTCCAATTTGAAGTCAAAGTTAAAGAAATAGTAGAGATGAAGATAATGTAATGTTGTTTTGAAGTAATGTATATTATAGAGTTTTGAGAAGTATTGATGTTGACACAGTAGTTATGGAGAATATATGTAGAGTTTTGAGTGATATATTGATATTATTAATTAATGATGTTATTTTGTTGTATTCGAAGTGAGGTAATAAGATTGAGATTTTGGGGATGGTAATTTTGTAATAGGGGTAGTGTAATGTAGGAGTCCGCAACATAATGATAGGTTGGGACGGGATGGGATCGATTTAATGGGAAGGGGTCGCCTCAGGTAGAATTCAGGGACCAGATATTGGGAAATGAGCTTTGGGGGGGGGAAACACGTATCCTAAGTACAAAGGGTTAGAGAGTATTTTTTTATATATAGAGAGCAGGTGGCGAATTGAGTTTAATGATAAGTTGGGGTTTAGAGTTTGATTAGTTTAGCCTTTGATAGAGATGGGTGTCATGGTAGTTGAAGTCGTTAGTGGTTAGAGTCAGAGGAGAAAGATTATAGATGTATACAGATCAAGTAGTACAGTCAATGAGAATAAATAATTTAAATCACCCAAAGTAATGTAGAATAAGATTGTTAAGCAAAGAGAGAGATTTATAACAAGAATAATAAAATAATTTTTATGTAAAACCAGTGACAAAATTTTGATAGAATTTGGAAATAATGTAAAATTAAGAATTGTTTATTTGAATAATATAAATGTCAATTTGATTGTGATTTATAATGATATTTTGTTAATTTTAAATGTTTTATTTTATGATATTTTGTGTTTCAAACTAGAATGTTACAGAGGTTAAATGTATTTTCAGACATAACTTGTACATAACGTATGTGGGTCAAGAGTTTTTGGACTTGACCTAGTTTTGATCAGCTGACAGTGAGGTCATATACATACTAAGCTTGTTGAGTAAGGAAGTCAATTCAATTTGTTTTTTTTTATCAATTTAAACGAATTTTAAATAATTTCTATATGTAAAAGGAAATATTTTAATAAATTTAAATTTTTTCTTTGAATTTTGAAAATTTTTTGGAAAATTTTTTTTTTTAATAAAAAAAAAACTTGATTTTTCACCTGCCAGCTAATGGATATTTTTAAGCTTTGATTGTTTGTGTATTAACTATGTTTATTTTATTGAATTGTGTTATAAGGTGTTCATTCTATGTTTTATTTTAAGCTTTGATTATTTTATTGTTTGTGCACTAACCATGTTTATTTTTATTGATTTATTGTATGGACTTGTATTGTTAGACTCTAAGTATTCACATGTTAGGTTAAGGATGTTCGTAATTGTAAGAAATGTTTAAATCAATTTATTTTAAATAAAAATAGAAACCAGTGAAGAGAATAATTTAAAATGTATGCAAAATTTATGAATTGATTTTACCTGAAAACAACCAATGGATTGTAATTTAAATAACTTTTAAAGAATTTTTCGATTTTATAATATGTTCTTGGATTTCGTTGTCCATGACGTGTCCGTTACTTAACTAAATATCACTATAATATTGACGACTCGGAACACAAGTTTTTTATAAGTAAAAACGTAAAGTTTTACCTTACAGCCTAAACCGGCTTTCACCTATAGAAGGCTTCATCAGAGGCTGTCGTTAGTAGCGCTGCTCGTCTTGTTGTTGGCGACGAGAAAGTGTTTCGAAAGATTGAAGCTGTGTGTGTGTGGTGAGATGTGTTCGAATAATGCGTGCGATTTGAATTGTGTCTTTTCGTTTAGGATGTCGTTTTTATTTGTTTTTGTGTGTTTGTATATTTCTAATTGTTCTAGAGTGTCTAGTTTTCGGCCTTTGTGTGTACGTGTAGTATGTTCATGTTATTGTCGATGTTTTTATATGTGTGGTTTGCTTCAATGAGGTGGTTTGCGAAGGTAGATTCTGTAGTGGTGTGGAGTGCTTTTGTGTGTTCAATGTATCTCTGTTTGAAGCTACGTCCTGTCTGGCCTATGTAGAATTTACTGCAATTTGAACAATTTAGTTTATATACACCGGGTAGATCGAATTTGTTTTGTGCTTTGGGCATGCGTTTTGATAGTGTGTGTTCTGTTTTGTTAGTAGTTTTGTAAGCGATTCTGTATCCTGCTTTTTTGAATTTGTGGGCAATTTTTTCTGTTTGTTTGTTGATGTATGTTAGTGTTATGAATTTGTTGTTTTCTGTCTTTGTCTGTTGTTTGTTTTGTGTTTTGTGTAGGAGTTTACTGCTATTGTTCTGTCATAGCCGTTAGATTCTGCTAGATATTTTATCGTGTTTAGTTCGTCTTTGTAGTCTATTTCATCTAAGGGGATGTTGTTAAGTCTATGTATCATGGTTCTAAAAGCAGCTAGTTTGTGTTGTATTGGGTGATTGGAGGTGTTGTGTATTAGTGTGTCAGTTGTAGTTGGTTTTCTGTATATACTGAATTTGTGCCTGTGTTCTAGTTTTGTGATGGAGAGGTCTAAGAAGTTTATGGTATTGTTGTGTTCGTATTCGGCAGTGAAGGTTATGTTTTTATGTATTTTGTTTATGTGCGTTCACATAACATTATAATTACTAAACTGTTCACATTGTCTTTTGTTTCCCCTGTATAGTATTAGAATGTCATCAACGTATCTGTGCCAATATAGTATTTTATGTGAGTGTCTGTCATTGTTTGTGAGTATTTTTGTTTTTTCTAAGTGTTGGAGGAAGACTTCTGCTAGAATGCTGGATATGGGGGAGCCCATGGGTAGGCCATCGTTCTGTGTGTAGTATTTATTGTTATAAGTAAAGTAGTTTTGTTTTGTGATAATGTTCAGAGTTTCTGTTATTTCATTGATAAGTTCGTCTGGTGTGTTGTTCTGTTTGAGTTTGTTTTGTAGGATGGTGATTGTTTCAGAGATGGGGATGTTTGTGTACAGGTTTTCAATGTCAAAGGAGGCTAATGTGGCGTTATGGGGGATGTGTATGTCTTTTATTTTTGTTACTAGGTCAGTGTTGTTTTTTACTGCAATGTTGTTGTCTATTTGTGTGTGTTGTCTAATAATTTTGTCTAGATATTTTGCCAGTTTGTGTGCAGGGGCATTACGGTAGTTGATAATGGGGCGGATCGGAATGTCTTCTTTATGGATTTTGGGAAGCGCTTGGAGTCGAACTAAACACGATAAAATATCTAGCAGAATCTAACGGCTATGACAGAACAATAGTCAGTAAACTCCTACACAAAACACAAAACAAACAACAGACAAAGACAGAAAACAACAAATTCATAACACTAACATACATCAACAAACAAACAGAAAAAATTACCCACAAATTCAAAAAAGCAGGATACAGAATCGCTTACAAAACTACTAACAAAACAGAACACACACTATCAAAACGCATGCCCAAAGCACAAAACAAATTCAATCTACCCGGTGTATATAAACTAAATTGTTCAAATTGCAGTAAATTCTACATAGGCCAGACAGGACGTAGCTTCAAACAGAGATACATTGAACACACAAAAGCACTCCACACCACTACAGAATCTACCTTCGCAAACCACCTCATTGAAGCAAACCACACACATAAAAACATCGACAATAACATGAACATACTACACGTACACACAAAAGGCCGAAAACTAGACACTCTAGAACAATTAGAAATATACAAACACACAAAAACAAATAAAAACGACATCCTAAACGAACAGACACAATTCAAATCGCACGCATTATTCGAACACATCTCACCACACACACACAGCTTCAATCTTTTGAAACACTTTCTCGTCGCCAACAACAAGACGAGCAGCGCTACTAACGACAGCCTCTGATGAAGCCTTCTATAGGTGAAAGCCGGTTTAGGCTGTAAGGTAAAACTTTACGTTTTTACTTATAAAAAACTTGTGTTCCGAGTCGTCAATATTATAGTGATATTTATAATATGTGATGTCAGTATGTAATGTGAGTGTGTGTGAGCCCAGTATCTGCCAAAGGCAGCCCAGCTTGCATACAAGGGGAAACATATCGGTGGAGGATATGGCATAATCTGAGCCAGGGTGTTGGATTAAGGGGGTAGCATGTTAGACGGTGAGGTGCGCCGTGGTGCGTGTCTGTTCGATTTTTCGGTGTTGGGATCTCTTACGGAGAAGTCCAGTGATCTCGTTCAGATGTGTCCATAGTCGCCAAGCCAGGGGGGTCGTGTACCCATGAAGAGTAAGAACTAAGGGGTTGTTGGCTCCAGTTCCTCACCGGTCCTCTTAGGGGTTTTATCAATGAGATTTCTTCTGTTTTGGACAGAAGAATTCTCATTGGGGGGGGGGTATTGTAGCGTGTCAAAAATATGGGGTATTTCATTTTATTTCATTTCGGGATTTTTATAAAAAATTATTGTGAAAGTTTTATTTTCCGACAAACGTTAATTCCATTGTAACAGACCACATGTAGAAAACAGTGTTGAAACAAAGCAGCAACGTAGTATTCAGTTGCGAAACCAGGCAAAGAATTTGTACCACCCTCGATTTCTCAGAACTGTGCGTGAATGTGACAGTGCGCACGCACGCAGCGACTCAAGTATGCGCGCTGTTGGGACGCCAAGAAAATTAAACGACGCTGTAAAAAATGGCGCAGGAACGAACAATTTGTGAGATCGACAAGCCGACCTACAGGAAACGTGGCTAAGGACCACCTCCTTTTAGTGATGTCAGAATAGCAGTGCATAATATCGTCGTTACACACTATGAAAAAACCCACTATGTGTCATGGTCATATTTAATAAGCCACGTCAAATCAGCTATGAACGGCGGCGAAATCAGGTGGCAGTGAACCACGTCTTCCGCCCGCTGGCAGTCCCCAGTACGCAGTCTACGTTAAGCAGTCCACAAGCTACAGAGTTCATATACAGACGTAGTTGCGACTCACGGGCCCCGGTCGGGTCGAACTTTTTAAATATGAACAAATTAAGTGTAATAACGTTTAATACCGACCGGGACCCAAGAAATCAGTCAACCTATCACAGTTAAAAAAGTGTTGCAGTGTAGACCGTGAAACCAGTTAAGTACGGACATTTGGAGGCGCGGAACGATAACCACGTGTTTGGTCGGCATCGAGGTAGTATGTTGTCCCAATTTAAACTGAAATTTTAAAAACAAAAATGTTAAGGGGTAGTAAATATTTTGTGTGATTGTGTGCGTGCATTGCAGGCTGGGCAGTCTACTTAGTCGTAAGTACTAGAATGTAGTTATAAACCTAGGTAACATAATGTAAAATGTGTATGCAAGTTAAGTCATTTACTAAAAGAGTAATAGTACAATTTTTTGAATAATTGTTCATTAAAATAACGATTCCTTGTGAAACAATGTGTTAGTCTAAGTTATTTCATCATTACCACTTTCTCATTTCTGTGTTGCGAAATTCGTCTAACGTTCCGGGATCTTTCTGAATTATTAATTGGGTGTGGTCAGATAGCTAAATTGTCCTTTTTATTTAAGGTGGAGTATAAAGGTTTTCGATATTTTAGCCTATAAAAAATAATCGTGGCGACCTTGGTCTTCTGAGAGAAATTTAATACGGTAAGTAGTTGTGAGTGCATACAGGTAAGTTCTGGCAGTGTATTTTATGTATTTATATATTTCGATCTCTTTTATATTGTTACAAATAGTATAAAAAGAATTTTGACTTATCAACAAAATTTTAAAAATAATGTAATACCAAATTACATACAATTATTTGAAAACTTTATGGAAATATAAGAAGAGTGAATTTTGAATTGTGTATAAGTCAAGTTTCCAAACCAAGAGTAAGTACAACTTACCAACCAATTATTAATAAAACACTTTGGTGAGATAAACAGAAGAGATTTAATACCATATTTATGGTAAGCATCAAATATATTTACCATGTTTATAAAGGATCATAATGGGATGAATAAAGGAAACAGACTTTAGAATTAAAGCAAATAATTCTGGAAAGTATGATCATGTCTAATTTCAATATAAAGAGTAAAAAACTTTCCATAAAATGATGCCAAAGGAAATAAAAAAAAAAATGCGATACGATTTGTGTTGATACGATTTGAGTGATTGAATATAATAAAATACAAAAACTTATGTGGAATTATGAGATAATAAAACGTTGAAGTGGTATGAGGAGAAATTTTGTCCTCATTATAAAATTAATAAAAAAACATTCATTCGAAAGGATAATAACCATGACAGGAATCATGTGAGAATAATATCAAAGATATGTGTAATTAAACGAATTAATATAAAATGATTTATGAATTAAATGTCAATTGTGATAATGGCAGTTATGAAAAGTTCTAGAACATAGAACAAGTGGAAATAATAAAAACAGAGCAATAAAATAAAAATGTCATAAAGATATGCAACTATAAACAATGCAGATTATAATAAAAAAACCAGAAGGTAATAAAGAATGTATAACCAAAAGCTTTATATGATAAGAAAAGTTGAAAAATGTAATAATAGAAGAGCTTCCTACCATAATATCAAATGAATGAAACATCCAGTTAACGAGTCAGAAGAACAACTGAGATAGGAATATTAAAATCTCTGAGAAATATAATAAGTAATAAGTGAAGTATCCCAAAGATATTTTTTAAATAGTAACAAATGTGTACTATTCTGAATAATTTTTTAATCTGTCTGTAGATAATTCCAGCAGGATTAATATGTTTTTTGAGCAGAGATGATTTGCCTCTGTACTGAAATATGTGTGAAGTATTGGACAGCAGAGGAAGTAGCGTACAGTGCCTCTCTGAACTGAACCAGCTCACAAAGTAGGGAACGATAGGGAGGAAATATCACAAGCAGAAAATACTAAGAAGAAATATGAAAATGAAATAATAAATATGAAACTCAGATGACTATTACTATCAAGGAAGATCAAGTGAGAATGAGAAGGATATAAACTCAAATATAAATAAGAAAATTTTTAAAATGGAAGGAAGTCCAGAATAATAACAAACCTAGAATAATTATCATAAGCAATTGTTTCAGACAAAGCAAGTATAGTCTGAAAAAATTACTTCTGGAGAATGGCATTCTGTAGAGCGACAGAAAATCCACTACTTATTAAGTCATATAAAATCATAAAAATTAATTACACCACATATGTTAAAATAATATTGAATGAGATTTAATGAAATCAAAGGAATGAACCACAATAAAATAAAAATCCTCATTACATTATATAAAAACCACTGTTTAAATATCAAAGAAATTATTAAAAGCAACTCATATTATAAGATCAGGAATTTACCCAGGAAGTTAGGAGCAGTAAACAAATTAAATAACACCATATCAAGAAGAAAGAGAATCAGTTTAAGAGTGGTGAACACCAAAATACCCCAAAGACAAGAAGAAGGAAGAATAAATTTTGTGATCAGGAAGAAAACAATACCTTGAAACCTTTAGAGAAGAGCAAGGTCCGTATCAGTAAATAACTTCAATACTCCAAACTAAACATCAGTCGAGATAACACGAAGTACCTTGGTTTACCCAAGAGTGAAGAATGAAGACAAGAAGACCAGAAGAATGAAGACTAGAAGAAGGACAAGAATGAAGACAAGAAAGAAGATAAGAAGAAGGACAAGAAAGAAGATAAGAAGAAAGACAAGAAAGAAGACAGGAGGAGAGGAAGAAATAGTATGAAAGAAACACCATTGTAAAACCTATTATTATTATTATTATTATTAACTACCATCAACCCCAAACCCATAAAAACGATTAAAAAGAAAGTATAACATACCAAAATCCTATAAAAATGTAATTATTTAGAAACCTAAAGTGTTGTATAGTATTATAAGAAGTGAACCGACTAAAGCTATTGTGTGATAAAGAAAATAGACAAGTCTTAACAGTCCATGATTACTAAAGGTCTGGTCTGAGATAGTGAGACTCAAAATATCAGAACCACCAGTGAAAGTGAATTTGTGTAAGTGTTTTTTGGAAATGCAATAAACTTAAAGTTAGTGATACTATGACTTATCAATATGTTATATAACAACTTTAATATCCAATAATAAACAGCATCATAAAATAATAAAATGGAAGATTTCTAGTATTTTATTATTTTAATGTAACTCTTTATTTACAAGACATTTGTAAATAATGCTAATAACTAGAGTATGGGTGGTCATGTTTACTGATGAAGGGGATCATAAATAATAATGGTTTAGACCAGAAGGGACTGGCATTAATTTAGTATTCAGAGGTTTAAAGTGTTTAAATAGGCTGTTTGCTCACAGCCATAAAATCAATGTATTTGTAAGAATTATTAGAAAATAAGATTTATATGTGTTAAAAATAAGTTATGTTTGCAAAATAACAGCAAACATACCATTAATAATGTTTCAGTAGGTATGCTGTGTTAATTCAAAAGGAGTTAAATGTAGGCCTATATGTTCAAACCATGTCAGCAATATGTTCAATTGTACAGATTGCTAAATAATGTTCATAATTATTTTTTTTTTTACAGTAGTGTTAATTAAATACTACACCTCACAATAAGTTATAAACCATTTTATTTTCATGTAATAATAACTATGTAAAGTCAGAGGAGTGGTAGGATTAAATTTATTTGAGGAAGACAGAAATGTAAAATTCTAAACTCTAGGCCATTTGGTGAATTCACAGAAACCATATAAACCAGTATAATTCACTTATAAATCCTGTAAACTAGCAAGATTTAGATAAGGTAAATCAGTTAACCACTACTGGGAATGATCCTGTGAGTTAAAATGATAATAAGGAAATATACCTTAAAATATTGTAAATTTTCAAAATATATAAATTAATTGTAATTTTAAAGAGCAATGTCAAATTCAGAGACTAACACAAAAAACCAGTTCAAAGGTTTAATTTATATGTATTTAAGGAAAGGAAGAGAAATATGACTAATTAAAATTTATTATAATAGTATTAATAACAATTAAAATGGAAGAAAAATTGTATAAAGGCGGAAATCAATGTTTGAGCCTAGATTTCCAAAAAGGAAAGAAATTTGGTAATTTCCACAAAATGTCTACAGATATGGACTATAATATATCAATTTAAAAGGAATGAGATGATTAAACCAATGATAAGGTTCATAATTCATGAAAGTGATGAATAAAATAAATAAATTCCATATATAATGTAATTTTGTATCATGTGTATGGGTAATCAAAATATGTTAACAATACTTTTTCAAAGATTAACTGGGCCAGATTTTGACCAAGTTAAAATAGTCTTTTGTTGAATATCAAGCTGAATAGTTGTGTGATAAAACGTTCCTTAAAACCGAGTAGAAAATGGTACTACGGTTAGCCATTCATATAAGTGAATCGATAGTTAGATGAATTAAACACTTTTTTAACTAAATCTACCAAAACTTTAACGACAATAGTGAAAACTAACACCTAACTTCATTATACGAGTGATCTAAAACAGTAAAACAATATATTTGATATAATTCACGCTACAAATCATAACCACTTCTACAGACAAATTAACCCACAGAAGTGAACACATACTAAATAACATAATTAACACAAGTATACACGGAACACTTCTTCAGAACACACCAAACAACCTAATAGACAGATTACACCAGTGCGGGAACATTTCAAACATTAATGAAGGTAATTTTGCTGGGAGTTTTTGACACTACGACATCGCAGTAACTTCGCCATATCTAGTAGCGGCCATCTTGAAAATACGAATCTGCTTTCCACATCGAGTGACGTCATAGAAGCTACATATGGTCTGACAAAACAATTTATTAAACATTATATATCAGAATTATTTCAATATTTTTAAATAATAATTAATGAAATTACTTTAATTGTTAATGTTATACTTTCTCGTTACCCTTCTCTGACTATTAATTTAATCGCTCAAAGAACCTGTCCTTTTTATAATACTTATAATAATTTTTTCTACTGTATGCACGAATCGATAATTCCCTGAGACGGAGTCGATAATTGTTCTCAATCGATAAAATATCGATTATTTATTAAATTGTTTAATAAATCCATTTATTTCAATTGTATTTATCTGTTATTATTTCACAGGCTAATTTAAGGTTATTTATTAAGGCAAAGAGACTTCAAGAAGAAGAAAATATTTTTTTTTAGTGAGATATTGGACCAGCAAGAAAAATCATCAATCGATTGCTGACCGGAGTTAATCTGGTTAACTCCAGACTTGGTTCAGATCTTCCAGAAGTGCTCAACAGTTAATAAATACCTTCCTGATTCTTAAAATTTTTACAGAACATTTAAAACAGCATTATTTCTTAATTACAAACATCTGTTAAAACATAAAATTTATTTTTTTTGAAATAAAATTTTTTCTATTATTTTTTTTGTAAAGACCGGCATACAGGGTTTTATTACAATATATATGATAATTACTGATATACAGACCTTGTCTTTTGACACTATTAAGAATATGGGACTTATTTATTTATTATGTATTTTGTGGGTTATTCCTGATATTATGTGACAATTATGTGATAATTTTGTGATTTATATGTAGCGAATGATGGGGTACAATAAAAGTTGTTATTGTTAAATTACAGCCGAGTTTCATTGCAAGTCCCGTCATACTGGACCCAGCGCATTTTTGGCTTCTCTAGGCTCGAGCCTAGTTTTAAATAACTTGTGGCTTCTCTTTCAAAAAAAAAAAATAAAATAAATACAAAAAATTTTTATATACAACATAAAAAGGAAAGAGGGGTCACAAATGGTAGCAGAGCGTGGTTCATTCTAGGGTTGAACCCTTGGGTGTGACGGGGCTTGCAATCTCGGAAATACTATGTTATTGTTATGACATTGTTGTTTTTTAGGTATATGCCCGTGTAGGCTAGTTTAGGTCATATAACTTGTGAGTCTGGTCGCACCACTGGGGCGAGTATTTGTGTTCGGAAAATGTGATATGTTGAACTGCCGGGGAGTCTCAAGCGTGGCCTGGGTGATAGAATGTTGCGGATTCGGGGTCGGAGTTTAGCGTGTGACATTAGCTGGATGCGGTATGGCCCGATCGGAAGTCGGTACCGTCACCGACTTAATTCCTGTTAGCTTTTGATTACTGGTTCACGAATTATGAATTCTGATTACTGTTTGGTTTCTGTGAGTTATGTGTTGGTGAGACGTGTGTGTCGGATTGATGTTTGATGTTATGTGTGTTCAGTATTGTTGGTTGTTGCTTGTCTCCTTCTGTGGTGTGAGTTCTCTGGCTCCGCAGCGCTAGAGAACCCGGGGGTCGGTCAAAGGAAGGACAGTACTTGGGTTTTTTCTGATTCTTGTGAATATGTTTTTGTAGGTTATGTTTGTGTTAGGTGTTTAGTGGGGATTTGTTTTATGATTGTTTGTTTTGAATTGTGCAATTCTGGCGGCGGTATGCTATCAGAAATTGCCCCACCCTCTTTCAGGAGTTCTCCAGAAACTTTCAGTGTTAGATGGAATAGATGAGGAGCAGTTGCTAGTTTTCTTAGATCTTGTTCTGCAGTTGGCAGATTTCCCGGGGTTGTCCGATGGGGAGGTCTTGTCCCTTATATACCCGTATTGCCGGGGTTCATTGGCAGGGTTGGTCACCAACACTCTGCGTCGGGGTGACAGTGTTGATGCTTTCCATGGGGAGGTGTTGAACTTCTTCCTACCCATTCGACGACGTGCCCAGCTTAAGCTTGAAAGATTCTATCGCCTACAGGCCAACGGAGAGGCGTTAGGGGACTTCGTGCACGATATACGGAAAGCTGCCCGGGTGTTAAGGTTGGGGTTGCCCGAGACAGAAGTGATACAAGCGATTCTGGAAGGACTGACTCCCCAAGAGAGATCTCGGTTGGTATTCGCGGACCGTCCACGTTGTTTTGCGGACCTTGAACGGCTGTGTGTGGTTTCAAGAACGGTCCAGGAGGTTGATGAGTCCCGGGGAAGAGATGCTACAGATGTCCAATACTCCAGTGGTTCATCAGGAAGAGCCAAAAAGGACAAACATGGTGGTTGGAGGAGAACACAAGAGACTGCCAAAAAGCCTGAATATTCCGGAAGTAATGGAGGCTACAAGGGGGTGGCAAGTGAGAAGACGGTGACAACAGCTACAGCACAGAAAACGAAGAAATACGAAATTAACAGGGGAAAAAGAAATTATGTTAGGGAACAAACATCGGCAAGTAGGGAGCCTGTAGTTAGGCGTTATTCGTATTTGCAGAAAAGTGAGAGTTTGAAGGTTCCAGAGGAATTACCAGTGCCTAATAGAGTAGTGAATGAAGAAGGTGAAGCAGAAGTAGAAGAGGGGAATTACTTCGTGGGATCAATACAAGACGACAAGAACACGTCAGTTAATACTGAATTACCGGACTCAAAGAGGACGTCATGGTTGAATCCAGAGGCCGCAGAATTTGTTCCGGTATCTCCATCTCGGTTCGTGAGGGATCCAGAGCCTGTAACGTCATCATCGCCTACGCCGGGATATGAGGAGTCACTTGATGGTGTAGCTTTACCATCGCCAGTAGAAATTAATTTAGTCATTGCACATGAACCTGGAGAGCTGGATTCCAGGGTGGAAAATGTTGAGGATGTTGTAGTTGCTGAAAGTGGTGAAGGCGTGGAATCGACAGAAGAGGCAGAAGAGCGGTCTGCGGATGCTGCACAGGAAGGTATAGTTGTAGGTGTTAGGGAGACTGTAGAGTCTGAAGTTGCAGATGGACACAGGGATGTCCGGGCTGCAAGTGTTTCTGAGGTTGTGGATGGACAAGGGGATGTTCATGCCGCAAGTGTGGTAGAAGTAGATGAGGTCGAAGTTGAGGAGAAATTTGGTGGCAGCGTCGTGGAGTGTGTGAGTGAGAATGATGTAGTGTGTGAAGATGTGCAGACGCCTTCTGTAAGTAGTGTTGAGGATTCCGAAGAACGAAAAGAAGTTTCAGGTGGACCAGGTGAGCAACTAGAGGATGAGGATGTGCAGTGTTCAGATGGTGGTAGTGGAAGTGATGGCGATGACGTTGATGATGAACGTGTTGATGAAAATGAGATCGGAGAAGAGGTTAGTCAAGAAGTTCGTAAAGGAGCGGGCGATGAGTGTGATGAAGAAATTGGTGAGGAGTTGAGGGAAGATGTGGTTGAAGATGGATCAGAGGAGCAGCTGGAAAATGCTGAGGAGGTGCAGTGTTATGAGGTTGAGTTGGATTATGTGGACGAAGAAGGGGAAATTGTAGAAAAGAAAGAAGTAGAAAAGGAAGAAATTGTAGCAGAGGAGTTAGACGACGAGCATAATCCAAAGCGGAGTGAAAGTAGTGAGGTAAGTTGCCTTGATTCTGATTCAGAGGAAACCAGCCAGTACAGCTCAAAACGAAATAATTTCTCAGAGAGTGGTGTTCGAAAGGAACGGGTACCCAAAGTCCGTCATAGAAAGGTAAGAAGAAGAGGTTAACGGGTAGCGGGTAGATGTTCCCCACAGTCCCAGTGGTGTTCGTCTACTTCAGGGTTGCGCCCCTGCCCACGCGAGCCTTGGTTTTCTCCAGTCATTCTCCTTTTCGGAGGGAACCATGTCCTTACCTTTAGTCCTAGCTATTGACCTTTTAATGAGCCTTGGCCCGTTTCATCTTCCCGATTTTCGTACCCTACCCCTTAGTAAAAAAAAAAAATTATCAAAAGGAGTTAGAGAACCTTGCCGAGAGTGCACTTTAGATTGTGGTCCTCGAGATTGTCAGTTTCCCCTGTTTTAAAAGTAAGATGGAGAGTGATAGCGTGCTGTTGTTTCTGATTAGTGGTTGATTTTGATTTTTGTTTAGTGTAGAGGTCGAGCCATGCCGCATTCTACGGTTGTTTCCCGGGTGTTTTTGTTGAGAGAGAGAATTGTATTTGGTGTGTACCGACGTAGGTGGAGAAGTAAAACCCCCTTGCTAGTCATGGTGTTTTTGTTGAGTAAGAGTTAGGATGGATGTTCGCGTGCCCTTGATGCGGTCCTCTCTGTCTGGCTAAGCGGGGCCGTCCGCCCTTGTGTAGGGATATGGCCAACCATATGGCAAGGATGGAGATGCCTTGTGGGTGCATGTGGCTGGTCGGTCCAAGAGATGGACGAGAGGTAGTACGGTCGCTCACATACCAAGGTGGGAGATACCTTGTTTGGTCTTAGGACGAGTATGTGAGTGGGACCGGTGGGAATAGGTGATGGTCACCGGAGAGGGTGACGTGTTGGGGCGGTCCCGTGGGGTTGGCATGGCGGAGAGGGTCGCATGGGGATGTCTGTTCTCCTGAGAGCAAGTGCTGCTGGGCCACCATAACCACGAAGTCCACTAGCTTGTTTTGGAAAGGGGTACACTGCAGGGTACTCTCCCGAGTTTAAGTGTGGGGGAACCGGGTTGCCCTTTCGGGGTGGGGGTGTGCCGGGGTTTGCCTAACCCGGCTGTTGAAGGTTTTATAAAATTGTATTTAATATTACGCGAGCACACATGTCGGGGTCCGCAACGATTCGGACGGCACTGGTGAACGATGCCGCCGTCTGGCGGTGTAATTTTGCAGTGGCTTGCGCGGTGAGTGCAGAGTCAGTCACACAGCGAAAGTCACCAGAAAAACAACCGACTTCCGGGATCCGAACAGATTTTACTCTGCAGTTATTTCTTCTACTCTAATGGCTGGCTGAATTTACGAGACTTCCCGGTAAGTGATCATAGCATCTTATTGGATGCGTCAAAAATAATTAAATTTGATTAACGAAATGTATGCAGCCGTACGAGAGATACGAATGTATGTGGGGGCGACCCGGCAGTGTGTATATTAACAGATTTATTTAATGTTCAGTATGTACAGCTTAGGTTATTTTTATTATTATTATAATATTGTAAGAGTCACTGTAATCGTTTCGTAGAATGTATATAAATTATAAGCTAAAGTCAGTGCGTAGGCATGAAGTGAATTGTGCACGTGCATGCACCAGATTGCTCGCGGGTTCTCTTTAATTAACTATGGCAGTAAAAATAACTTGTGAGACCACCCTTAGAGGAAACACTATTAATATTTTAGTTGTGTGCAACTGTGAGTGCCTTAAATGTGATCATTTTTTGACAAATTGCAATAATTGTGCCGCCACGTGGCAATCTAACCTGTTGGATTCTGTCGGAGCGTGTTAAGAGCGTGCTAGTGACTCTTACTCTACGCCTTTTAATAAAATCTTTTATTTTGTGAATTAATCATCCCATGGTAAACTTTATTACTCTTTAAGCAATTTGCAAGGAAATTATAACCGAAACTTGGTGCATTTATCTTGAGTTGGTTGAAGGCCCGTTCTGAGGTTATTAACCTGGGGACTTGGGTGGACATTTTTTATGAACAGCATTTCTAATTTTTATGAATTACCAGGGTTCTCGCCTAAGCCGGAGATGCGGTTCTTGCTGATAGAACTCCATCTTCATCAGCCATGAACCATCATTCACGCACCTGTTCGGAGAAAGGAGTCTGGTGACCAACTCAAGATGTATCACATGCTCATCATAATTAAGGTGATATGAACTCTTTTATTTTTTTGTTGGCCGGGCCTGCCGTGCTCCTGATTCACAGTTTAAATTTCTTTTGAAACATGTGCCCACGTGGCCAGACAGTCTGCTATAGGGTGTGTCAGCTAAACATTTATTCTGAACATTATGTGACTTAAATAATTTAACTTCATAAAACTAAGTACGATGTTTGTAATTGTGTGCTGCACTGGGGGAGCGTGCTAGAGATTTTTTACACTTAAATATTTTCATATATAGCCAATAGTCATTACTATGCTTGCTACAAAATTTATGTCACATGTTAGGGGTTCTGTCCCGGCTGGTTCAGAACGGGGTTTATTTTTTTAATTTCTTTTTGGTTTAACCTGTAAGGGCTGGGGGTTTCGTTTTCTTTTTTTCTGGCTGTTTTCGGGGAATACATGGGGACATAGTTTTTGCCAGGCACATGTTCATGCAGTTTAAGGCAGGTTTGATTCCTGTCACACATGGTTAAGTACAGGCTGGCGCGCTCCAACATCTGCTAGGATACAACAGTCAGTTATTATAAATTCATTTATATACAGCCATCTGGCTTTCACAGAAAAGAACTTTCATATTTTTCTGGGCATATACTGTTTAATTTTTTTGATCTTGTAAAAGCATATACTAATTAATATTTTGATCTTGTAAAAGCATATACTAATTCATGTATCCATCTGGATTTGTAAAACAAAAATTAACGTTATAAACTCATACCAATTGCTTAAAATCAGGTGATGAGGATTTTTCTCATTTATGTGATGTCTCAGAAACTTAAAGAATTTCATATGCTCATGGTGGGGCAATTATCAGATGCTATCTATACATATGGGCGGTCCGGTCTCTCTCATGGTCTATGAGTGATTATCATCCTTTCGGGGGTTTTCTTATTTATTTAAATTAATGGAAATTGATCAATGACGGTGACTGAAGGGCGAACCTTTATGATTGCCGGTTTTAGGGCTCTGTAGAAACACTGCCTGTTGAGCATGTGTATTCCAAGGGTATTAGGTGTTTATAATATGTGTCTATAGTTATGAGTGTATGTGTCTTTATGTTTCTGTACGTGGTGTCCATGTTAAGTGTTAGTCACAAAAGGGGGAAAATTATATAGTTACTGAATGTTGTCTGATATAAAAATATATATATATATATATATATATATATATATATATATGATAATTACTGATATACAGACCTTGTCTTTTGACACTATTAAGAATATGGGACTTATTTATTTATTATG
The DNA here is from genome assembly GCA_034769895.1 of Magicicada septendecula. NCBI lineage: Eukaryota > Metazoa > Arthropoda > Insecta > Hemiptera > Cicadidae > Magicicada > Magicicada septendecula. The sequence goes on from CM068375.1 coordinate 408,426,825, forward strand.
TATTTTGTGGGTTATTCCTGATATTATGTGACAATTATGTGATAATTTTGTGATTTATATGTAGCGAATGATGGGGTACAATAAAAGTTGTTATTGTTAAATTACAGCCGAGTTTCATTGCAAGTCCCGTCATACTGGACCCAGCGCATTTTTGGCTTCTCTAGGCTCGGGCCTAGTTTTAAATAACTTGTGGCTTCTCTTTCAAAAAAAAAATAAATAAATACAAAAATTTTTTATATACAACATAAAACGGAAAGAGGGGTTACAAGAGGTCATGTAAAATATTGCGGGCCTTCCTAAAGTTTGTGCCATTATCAGAGTATAACTGACTGGGTATGCCCCTGCGGGACATAAAACGACGTAAGGCAGCTATAAACGCACTGGCTGTAAGGTCGGATACCAATTCCAAGTGAATGGCCCTGGTTGCTAAGCAAATGAACAAAGACACGTATGCCTTAGAGAGAGTTCTGGATTGCTGCCCGCCATGACGAATCATGAAGGGACCACCATAGTCAACCGCGCAGAATAGAAACGGCCGTGATGGAGTGACTCTAGGAGACGGTAAAATACCAAGCCTCTGAACCTGCTGTTTGGCACTAAACCTGAGACACTTGACACATTTACGAATGATGGAGCGAATGACTAACCTGGCATTAACAATCCACCAACGTTGACGAAGTTAGTGATGCACGAGTTGAGCACCAGCGTGAAGTAGACGAATGTGTTCGCGTTCAATGATAAGGCGAGTAATATGAGCCGATGGATGCAAGACAATAGGATGTTTAGTGTCGTAAGGTAATTGCGACTGCTGTAATCGCCCGCCTACGCGTATTACTCCAGAATCATCAAGAAACGGGTCGAGAGAAGACAACTTACTCCTGATAGAGACAGAAGACCCATTACGAAGACAATTAATCTCGGCTGCAAAGTGGATCGACTGAGATTGTTTTATGAAGAAATTAAGAGCATTATGAATTTCGACAGGGGTAAGATCGCCCGTTATTTTGTCAGCACTGGAGAGTCTAATATTTTTGATGAACCGAAAACAGTAAGCGTATACGCGTGTCAGACGATGCAACGAAGAAAAGTCCTTAGAAAGGTCGATAGCCAGGGTAGACATTAGAGAAAGGTTATGGGTTTGTTTCTCTTCCGCAGTGACTTCAGAAGACGACGGATTAGAAGGTAAAAAGGGTGGAAAAGGATTGGACTCGGAAGATTGAGACAAACAAGCGGGACCGTGCCACCAAAGCGAACAATCGCGCAAAACGTCAGAGAGACACCCCCTAAAGATAATATCAGCAGGATTGTGTCTAGAATTGATGTGATGCCATGTATAGGCTTGCGTAAGACGCTGAATTTCAGCAACACGATTAGCGACGTAGGTTTTCCACCTCGTGGACTGGGCATAAATCCAGTAAAGAGACACCATAGAGTCAGAATATAAATGAACACTATTAATAAACGAATAAAGCGCAGGAACGACCTTAGATACGAGTCGCGATAACAACAAGCAAGCGCAGAGTTCAATGCGAGGTAATGACACCTGTCGTAGGGGAGCCACGCGAGATTTAGAACACAGGAGATGACAAGAGGCCGATGAATCTTGATAAATTACTCTAATATAGATACAGCACCCAAACCCCTTTTCAGAGGCATCCGAAAAACCATGTAATTCAACTGTACTTGCCTCAAACTTGCAACGAATAGAACGTGGGACAACAATTTTGCTAATCAGACACAATTTGTCGCACAATGAATGCCAATCCAAACGTGATTGCCCGGAGATCGGTTCATCCCAACCAAGATTGCAAAGCCAGAGTTGCTGCATAAACTGTTTGTACAAGAAAACAACGGGACCGGTCAATCCAAGTGGATCGTATATGCCTGCGATAATCGAAAGAATTCTCCTCTTGGAGATGCTTGATTCAACGGGAAATGATTTAATGTCAAACAGGAATGAATCGGCAGTGTTATTCCAGAGAATGCCCAGGGTACGCACATTGTCCTGTTTGTTTAAGGGGAGTGATAAATTGTCAACACTTGCGACCACTCTGGGTTCATTAGATGCCCATTTATGCAGCGTGAGACCGTATTGACTCAATAACGCACCTAAGTCAGATTTCAACTTGGTCAGATCAGAGATGGTGTCTGCACCGGTAAGCAAATCGTCGACATAGAAATCATTTGTTATAGCTAACGCCGCATCAGGAAAAGAAGCTTCATGGTCCCTACCAATTTGAACAAGACAGCGAGTGGCCAAAAACGAAGCACTAGCCGTGCCGTAGGTTACCGTTCGCAATGCAAAGTGTTTAAATTGTTCGAGGGGAGAGTCACGCCACAGAATACGTTGATAGTGACAATCCCTTTCAGCTACGAGAATTTGTCGATACATCTTCTCGATGTCGGCGACGAGAACATATGTATGCATGCGGAAACGTAAAAGAATAGAAAAAAGGTCTTGTTGAACATTCGAGCCTACCAACAATATGTCATTGAGAGAAAGGCCATTGGTAGTTTTGGACGAACCATCAAAAACGACGCGGAGTTTTGTGGTCAAGCTAGACTGCTTAAACACGGCATGGTGAGGCAGATAGTAAGTATTTGACACTCCTGAATTGATAGAGCAATTATCGATAAGCGTCATGTGGCCAAGATCCTTATATTCATTAATAAAGTCTGCGTAATCGCGCGCGAGCTTAGCATCACGCCTGAATCGGCATTCTAAATTCAAAAATCTTGCTTCAGCATTGGTGTAAGATTCCCCCAACTGGAGATGATCGGACTTAAGTGGCAGTGAAACCACTAACCTACCCTCATGATTGCGATGAGTAGAACGCACGAAATGCTCCTCACAAGCTGACTCGTTATCAGGTGTGTTGTCAGGGATAGTTTCTGCTTCCCAAAATTTTTCGAGAGACTGCAAAATTTGACTGTCGTTATTCCTAGCTAGGAACGAAACAGCAGGACCCTTGTAGCGGCAGTGTTTGGGCAGATTGCCAGCCAAAATGTAGCCTAACTTTGTTTCCTGAATGATGGGAAAATGAGGGCCGCGTACGTATTTGTTGGCTAAAATTAAATCCAGGTAAAATTGCGCCCCTAAGAGTATGTCGATTTCGGATGATATGTTGAAATTTGGGTCAGCAAGAAAAATGTTGTCTGGAATGTTGAATTGATGTATGTCAAACGATTGTCTTGGCAGATTGTGGGTTAATGCAGTTAAGATAGCACATTTTGCCTCGAAGCTAAATCTCTGATAACGAGAAATAATGCGTATAGACGCGAGATTAGTGGCATTACACGCTGTATTATTTATACCCGTAATTGGTATGTTGGATTTAGTCAAATTAGGCCGTAATTTCTTTGCAAATGATTTGGTACAAAAATTTATTTGTGAACCTGCGTCCAAAAGAACTCTTGCCTTTTGTCTGTTGCCAGCCTGGTCAATGACAAATACAATTGCTCTTGATAAAAGAATATTATTCGTGGATTGTAATTTAAATGAACAATAATTACTGCTACTGGCAGAGATTGAGTTCGGCACATTTTTCATGTGCAACAATGTATGGTGTCGTTTTGAACAGATCTTACATGCCTGCTTATTCTTACAATTAGATACAAAATGATCTGATCTAAGACAATTGGTACAACATTTGTGATTTGATACAAATTGTCCTCGCTCAGCGGTGCTTAGTGCACGAAATTTATCACACATGTAAATTGGATGATTAGATTTACAACACAAACATGAATAATTACTTGACGCTGAGTGATAACTCTTAAATGTAGCACTGCCAGCAGCGTTTCGTGATTTATATTTATCAGATTTATTGTTGAGTCTTAAACTCGGCTTGTTGAGTTGCTGTCCGGCATCGATAGGCAGTGTATTTTCTAACAGCTGTCTACGTGCGTTTAAAAAATGAGTGAAATCTTGATAGTTAGGAAGATTATCAGGGTCTATAGACTTCTTCCATAATTTAAAAGTAGTAGGGTCGAATTTAGTTGATAATAATTGTATAGTAATAAGTTCAAATGAATTCACTGACAGTTGCATTGCCGCCAGTGAATTAACGGAAGACGTTATCGTATTTGTGAATTCTGCCAAACTTTGGACAGAGTCTTTAATTGTCGACTTGACTTGAAGTAAATTTTGAATGTAGTATTTTGCTAGTATGAACTTGTTGTCATACCTTGCGGACAGCAAACTCAACGCTATCGAGTAATTTTCATTACAAATAGGTAGTGATTTAATTAAGTCTAACGGTTCATTTTTTAGAGAAGAATGTAAATAATGTAGTTTCTGCACTGGCGTTAGATCGGATCTTCCATGCACCAAGTCCGAAAAAATTGAATGAAAATGCTGCCATTCCAAGATATTGCCTGTGAAGCAGGCCAAATTTATCGATTTTAATTGCATATGGGCCGATAATACGGGAGGTACAGTCTGAACATTAAAGGTATCAATTAATTGTAAAATATTTGCTTCCGTAGAATATAGCATTTCTTCGACCTCAACTCGGTCTTCTTGAGCAGCGTTTATGTCTTTGCAAATAAGTTCGATTTCGGACTGTACCTCGTCGTACTTCGTTGCCAAGCTTTTCAAACTTTCAAGTCTTACTGTTAAAAAGTGTTTTGTATTAGAGTTTGTATCAAAGTTACTGACAGCTGATTGTATGCGCACTATTGCGGACTTTAAGCCGCCTCTCTTTCTGACTGACACTTTGAGGCCTTCTTCAGCCATTGTACGCACCTTGAATGATGTTAGTGAGGTGATACCTTGTGGGCGATGTCCTGAAGCGTCGACGCCGTGGAGAAGATGGCAAACACACAGCTCGGAGAGATGACTGCTTTGACTGACGTACTGAAGCTAGCAGGCTCTTGCACTGATGTCGTCAGGAGGCTCAAAGGCGACGAGCGAAATGCTGATCGAATCACGCCACGGTCGTATCTGCGGATATGCTGAGTCGCCCGTGATGGCCAGAAATAGGGGCAGAAAAATAATAAATGTGACTGATGTATCCGGAAATCCAGGTCCGGAGCGACCAAAAAATGGTTAAGTAGAAGAATGATCCGCCATGTGTGGACCAAAAAATGTTTAGAAGCGGTCCGAGTGGACGCAAAAATGTTAAGTGTGAAGTGTTCGTGATTTACTGTAGGTTGATTCGCCAGGATGCAGAAATGATGAAGAGAGAGTGGACTGTAATTAATACATTTATTTAATTGTTCACATTTACACCATAGAAATTGTTAGGTTTCACTTTTGACTAAGAGATTGGCTAATGAGCGCATCGTAAATACAAGTCGTATTACATTGAAATTAATTTGATGAAAGGGCCTAAAGGGCCATATATGAAGTGTTGGCCTAAGGCCTACATTAATTGTCGTATGATGAGTAGAATAGAGGCGCGAGTACGCGACACTCGAATAGTTGAGTACAAGTATTAGAAAAATGTGACAGTGTAGCTGCGGGAGCGAGCCGACCGCCGCTAGCGAGCGTATGAGACGAACTGTGTGGAAGCACGGACATGAATTGAGCAGATTAAAGTGCAAATTAAAAGCGCAGATTAGCCAACCTATAATGTAAAAAATTACCGCGCTACTGTACAAGCCCTATGGGGTAAATCCCCACGGGTAAATATATAGTCTATCTATCTATCTATCTCTCGTTCCAGCACGTTTTTCATTGTAGCTGATATTTGGTCTCAGGTGTTTTAAGTATTTCCAAAATATATTTAAAAGGAATTGTACTCGGAAGTAATTTCGAGAGATTGTTTAAATTATAATTACTCTGCTCTTTAATCTTGCTATTGTTTATAACTGATGTACTATTGCGCTACTCATTCTATGTAATTATGTTAAATTTTGTATACTTATGCATTAGCCCTATGGGGTAAATCCCCACGGGTAATGATATAGTCTATCTATCTATCTATCTATCTATCTCTCTCTCGTTCCAGCACTCCAGAACACACTTGCCGAGCACACTTGCAGGACTCAGAGACTAAAAATGATAAAATAATATATAGTTAAAAAAAATAAAAAAAACGTTTTTCTAATGGACTAAAAATATCAAAATAATTATATTTTGGAAATACTTAAAACACTCTGAGACCAAATATCAGCTACAATGAAAAATGTGGCGCGCATTTCAGAAAATACAATCGTTACTCATATCATAAGGTTTAACGGAATTCAGTAATTGTTTCTCTAATAATATATTCAGAGGTATGAGTTTTAAATAGAAGTCATTCATGAAAATACTTGAATACATGGTAATACTTAAAACAACTGAGACCAAATAACAGCTAATACAATGAAAAACGTGGGGCGCATACCTCTTAATATTAATGTTAGAGAAACAATTACTGAATTCCATTAAACCTTATGATATGAGTAACGATCGCATTTTCTGAAATGCGCGCCACGTTTTTCATTGTAGCTGATATTTGGTCTCAGGTGTTTTAAGTATTTCGAAAATATAATTATTTTGATATTTTTAGTCCATTAGAAAAACTTTTTTTTTTAATTTTTTTTAACTATATATTATTAAAGTTGAGCTCAACAAAATCAAAAAATATGTAAATATGTATGATTGTTGAGTGACGAATATGAATATAGGCCTAACAAGAAGTGTTGAGTTTGCGTAATTTTGATATACGTATTCGCATTTTGATGTAATAGTTATTGAAAATCAGATTTACGCCTTAAGGCGAATAAGTGTGTTCATGATCTTTTTTATGTTATCAAAAGAAAATAAATAATGTTATATTTTACTTGATATACGCATTCTGTTATTTGTATTTGCCCACTGTTCTCTGCCAAAGTACACTAAACGAATTCCTGGATTAAAACTTAAAACACATAAAAACAATGTTAAATTTAATTTATTAATTACTTAATAATACTTCAAGAATTATCTATATTGTATTTGTGTAAGCCTTTCAGGAATATCCAAGGAACAATGCCACTTTTTAGTTTTTTTTTTTGTTATGAACAGTTTAAACAAAAGCTTAAAGGAATCTGTCAAATTGTTAGAAATTTTGTGAACCACAGCTGAGGCAGGAAAATACTTTTAAGGAAAAAGAGCAAATCATTTATCTGGTTCATAATATGCCAAGACAGGCATGATCTCATTGCCTTTCCTTTCACTGAACGTGACTTTGTATTTACAACTTCAAAACAAAACAAAAAAAGGATTTTGGGTACCAGAAAATCAGCCATTGCAGTTTATATGCAGAATATGAAGAATGCGTTTGCCTATCTTACATTTAATGTGCTAAATATTTACCTATCTTGAAGTGAATATTTAGTTTTAATCTTTAAAAATAGTTTTAAAGTACAGAAATGTATAATGTATTCATAAAAAAGCTAAAGTGTGCAATTATGTTAAAGATGGTATTCGACAACACAGTAGGTGAAAACCAAATGGATAAGGACTGGAAATCTGAAATAAACATAATTTTAAAATTTGCATCACGTTTTCTTATTAGTTTCATGCTGAACAACCAGTGAGCCATCACTGCATTTCGTAGTAATATTTTCCTTCTGGAACAGGACAAATACATGCATATACTGTCTAACGTGTTACAAACAGAATTACTTTGAATTTCTTCAAAACATGTTACTGGACTATATTATGAAGGTTCCATTAGTCACAATAAATCAAATGGTTTTTTATGCATAATGGTGTTCCAGCACACATTAGTCACACCCAAGCGTGTACATCCCTTTTCATATGAATGTAATGGTGAAAGATGTAAGGGCCATGGCTTGTCAGATCACATCTAACATTAAGTTTTTGTCTATGTGGGCAACTTAAAAACCAAATTGTACTCCACTGTAGTTAAAAATATTGAGGATTTACAGCAAAGAATTATTGCAGGTTGTCAGGAAATCTGATACACCCCATAAGGTCTTTGCAGCGCATGAGAAGACCTTGCATTGTAGATTACAGATCTGCATTGAAAACAATGAAGAATGCTTTGAATATTTATTATGAATTCTTATATGGTGAAAATTTTTTTCATTTCAGTGTTGATAATTAGGATTAGATCCTATTCACATTAAGCACTTTCTATTTGTTCTAATATAGTAGGCTGTTTTCCACCATAACTTGTTTATTTGTTACTGGATTTGTATAAACAAGCGTTGTTGTGTTCACAATAAACATTTCAACAATTCACCTGATAAATCGTTATTTGATAAAATTAACAAAGCTAGTAGTGATAAATAAATTAACTAATTATAAATATATCACTACCGACTCAGAACACTCATTTCTTTATTGCAAAAAATGTTAAAAACTTTTACTTTGTACCCTCAACTACTTTTCCCTTATTACAAGCTTCATCAACTTATTATATCGCTTATCCTAGCAGCAGCCTCTGACGAAGCTTGTAATAAGCGAAAACTAGTTCAGGCTACAATGTTTAACATTTTTACCAATAAAAAAAATGGCAGTAGTGATATATTTATAATTAGTTAATCAACGGACACGTCATAAACAATAAAATTCATGAAATAAATTTAAGCGGCCACCATTTTGAAGTTTACGTCACAAATAACTATGATTTTTTATTTATTAAAGAACATAAAACCAAAGAATGTAAACCACAGGAGGAATCCTTCCTTGATAGAATGGTGAGTACTGTTTTATTACTATTATTACTTTTTTTTTTAGCAATATATTTATTTAACTAAGATTTGGAGTTTGGCGATATTTATTTGTTAGTGGTAGATTATCATTGTATTCATTTCTTTGTTCGCCTGAAGATGACCTCTGATTCTATAGAGGTCGAAACATCATGTTTCTTAATTTTAACTCATGATGGCTAATGTCTGAAACCTTATAATTTGTAATAAAGTAAAGTATTTAATGCCTGTCTGCTCCATTTATTCAGTGGAGTTACCGTATATTACATGGGGGGGGGGGGGTTAAAGCAGCTTGGCTGTATAGTTGCAAAGTCAAGCATAAATACATAACTACAGAATCTCAGATGCATCATGGTGGTCACGCCTCTACACTCACTAGAGGAGAGAGAGAGAGAGAGAGAGAGAGAGAGAGAGAGAGAGAGAGAGAGAGAGAGAGAGAGAGAGAGAGAGAGAGAGAGAGAAAGAGAGAGAGAGAGAAAGATGATTATATTATTATTATTACTGTATATGTTACATCCTCTTCAAGGATTAGGTTATATAAACCTGTTCCTGCACCCATCTCATCCTCGGATGACCCACGTCTCTTCTACCAATGGCTTATAGTGTAGTGCCGTTTTCGGCAATCGACCCTCTGTCATACTTTGCAGATGATCCCGCCATTGTCTTCTGTAAATTGAAATAATTTCATGTATGTCCTTTCCTTTGAGTTCTGCTCTGATATCTTAATTCCTTATGCGATGTATAATTTTAAAGGATTATTTTATACTTTAAATTTGAAGTATTTCGAAAAACTACGTTTCACCACTCTGAATTTTTCCGCTTTCCTTTTTTGTCATTACCCATGCCTCATTTGCATAAATCAATGTGGGTATGGTAATTGTCTTATACAATTTTTCCTTGTGGTGTGTCTTGTTTTATTTCTAATATTTCTATAAATCATACCACAAATATTCCTAAATTTATTTATCTTCTGTCTTATATCATATTCAGATTCATATAGCTTACTGCACAGCCAAGATATTTGAAACGGCTCCTCACTTCTTCTAAAGTGCTGTTGTTTATAACTACCTTAGTCCTCACTGGATTACTTTTAAAGGCCATGGCTTTGATCTTTCTTATGGAAATTGTCATTGAGTACTCTCTTGCCACTTCTTGTAGTTGAAACATAGCTTTGTAAATCATCCTCATTACATGTTTAGTAGTAATAATAATTCTTATATCCAAGCGTTATCAGAAAATATTTTTAAAAAGTAGTTTTGGTATTTTAACAGTATAATTGTGTATACAACATTTTTAAATTACAAAATACTGTATACATTTTGTGAGGAACCATTATCTAAAAGACCATACAAAATTGCCAGGAAAACTGAAAATAAAAATGTTTTGCAAAAAAGCTGTTTAAAGAGAATCATCATACACAGAGTTAGTTACACATAATTACTACAGTAGCATATAAATTAGATCTAATTTAGTGGTAATACAATTGTTACAGTACATTATAGTCTGTAATAAAAAATGTGGCGGGAAAGAACTGATCTGTTTTGTCTGTAAACATCAACAACCTTGAAATGATTAATTGGTAGTCATGGGCAAAGATTTGAAATACGTAATGTCCAGTGTGTGTATCAGCGATGACTGCTATGACCTTGAGCGATGGTGCTTATATAACCAGTTTCATTAATTTATTAGATTTTTATTGAGTACTTTAATTCAGCTCAGTTCTGCAAGTCACCCTCTGCTTTATGTTGGACTGGGAGTATTCAGGTAGAAATTCTTTAAATAGAAAATTTTTAAGTAGAAATTCATAATATTTATTAATTAGGCACTGTTAAGAATAAATGAAAGTCTTGATAATAAAAAAAAAAAAAAACAGAATTATAATTGTTTTTCTTAGAATTTACTTATTAAAGAGAATTATGTTTGGGAATATAGACTGGTATTCTTGGATTTTGTTGTCCTTGACATGTCCGTTGATTAACTAATTATAAGTATAATACTACTGAACCATGGTGTTTGTTTTGTTGATTGTTAGGTCCAAAAAGTTTATACAGTTGTTTTTTTCCAATTCTATGGTAAATTTGAGTTTGGGGTGTATCTTGTTAATGTATTTGTGGAATTTTTTCTACTTGTCTTTTATTGCCTCTGTATAATAATAATATGTCATCTACGTATCTGTGCCAATATATGATTTTGTTGGTATATTTGTTGTTATGTATTAGATGTTCTTGTTCTATGTGGTGTATAAATATTTCTGCTAGTGTACCCGAGATGGGGGAGCCCATGGGGAGTCCATCTGTTTGGGTGTATATCTTGTTATTGTATGTGAAATGATTTTGATCTGTGATTATTTTAGTGAGTGTGATGATTTCTTGTATGTGTTTCAGGTGTGTTATTTTGTCTGAGTAGTTGTTCAAGTGTTTTTATGGTGTCTTTGATAGGTACATTAGTGTATAGATTCGTGATGTCAAATGATGCTAACGTTGAGTTGTGTGGTATATGGATGTGTTCTAGTTTTTTGATTAGATCTATGTTGTTTTTAACAGAAGTGTTGTTGATTAAATTTATGTGTTTTCTGATTAATTTATCTAGGTTTCTGGTGATTTTGTGAGAGGGTGCTTGTATGTTATTTATCAATGGTCTAATGGGTTTGTGTATTTTAGGTAATGCATTTAGTTTTGGGGGGTTAGGTTTAATTTGTTTTAGATATTTTATGTTGTCTGTTTGAATTATGTATTTTGCTTTATTTATGAATTTGTTAATTTGTTTTTTGTACTTTATTGTGGGAGCTTTGGTTATTTGTGTTATATTGTTTTCAGAAAATTTTTTTCAGTTTTATTGTTGAGTTCTTGTTTGTTCATTATGACTGTTATGTTCCCTTTGTCAGCTCTTACAATGGTTAAGTTTATGTTCATTTAGTTTTTGTTGTATATTTTTTAGCATTTTAGTTTCGTTATTATGTTCTTTTGGTTGTTGTTTTATTATGTGTTTAATCTTTGTTTTATGTCATGGTGTATGGGTTCTTGGTCGTTGTTGTGTGTGTTTTGTACGGCTGTTTCTGTGTCAATGATTATGTCAAGTATTATGTTTACTGTTGTTGATGTTGTTGGATTTATTGTGTTTTAAATTGTGTTTAAGGCCTTTGATTAATAAATTTATTTCATCTTCATTGTTTATTTTTGTATATCTTTATTTTTTATATTACAAGCATCATCATTTCTATACCACTCTCTGCAGTCAACAGCATTTGTATCATCTGTGTTCATTATTCACATTCCTCACCTACAAATCATTGCACAAAACACACACTTATTAAAATCTTGGACAACGTTACTCACCGTCAGAGGCTTAACTCTTATACTTGTGATGTTATATTAGACTCAACATGTTTTGGGACAGCTTGTCCCATCTTCAGGCGTAAAAAACATACTCTTCAAACCTCAATAGAGGATGAATCGTTGAACATTATAAAATATCAAAATCCAAAATACACATTGAATAAATTAATGAAAACCACAACATTAAGCGCACGTATAGGCTCCAAGGTGCACACCTCACGCCAGCTGAACGCGCACTAAGTAAAATCACTCATCGCTCGATAGATGTCGCAGTGCAGTATCGTATAAAGCATTCGACTTAAAGTTTAGTTGATCGTTCAAAACAAATGGCCTGGTGTCACTATTATTATAAGCTGTGTAAATCTCGAATTCTTCGACAGCGTTCATATACTGTCCTTTATTGCAAATATGGATGGGGACTAAGTTAGTCTTAAAATCAGTATAGCCGTGATTTTCATCGACAAGATGTTTAGCAAAACTAGATTTCATGTTTTCGAGGGCACGATAACTGGTGGGTGGGCCTATGTTCAACGAACCTTTTTAAAAAACCACGGCCGGTCTGTCCCACATAAAACGCGTCGCAATCATCGCACATCAATTTGTATATCCCCGTTTTCTTCTCGAGCGCTGTAGTTCATGAGTGCGCAAGATATTTAAAATGTTAATAGTCGTTCTATAGGCAGCGATAAGATTGCTATTATTGTTCAGAATAGGTGCTACAGTCTTGGGCATAAGGTCTGTGTAAGGAGTCAGGATATATTTATGCGTTCTCTCCCTAGGTGTTCTACGTGTGGTAGTATCCTTACATTTCTTGCGTTTTCTGAGGATGCTGTCTATCAATGATTCCTTGTAACCGTTAGAGGACGCAATGCGTTTAATGATGCTCAACTCATTATAGTAATCATGCAAAGTAAGGGGTACTGACAAAAGACAGCTGATCATACTATGAAAGGTGGCCATCTTATGAGTCACCGGTGATGGGATGTGGCATGAATAACGATATCAGTAATTAAACTTCTTGGATCTTACTGTCAGTAGGCATGGAAATACATACTGTATTCAAAAAGTTCCGGGACTAACTCTATTAAGGACACAACTTTTCAGATAAATGAAATTTTATTATTTATTATTCAACATACATCCCTTCCCTCTCTATACAGATTTTAGATCGCTCATACAATCGTTGAAAGGCATGCGCATAGTTCTCCTTCGAAATCGTGTTTAAAACAGCTGTCACATTCTTCTGAATTGTCTCTATATTATCAAAACGCTGCCCCTTCAGTGCCACCTTCAGCTTAGGGAACAGAAAGAAGTCAGCCGGAGCCAAATCTGGTGAGTAGGGTGGATGGTTAATCACTGTGACTGATTTTCCAGCGAGAAATTGTGAGACAATCAATGATGGGTGGACTGGAGCATTGTCATGCAGAAGAAACCACTCCCCTGATCGGTACATTTCTGGCCTAACCCTGCGAATTCTTTTCAAAAGGCGATCAAGTAACTCTTTGTAAAATGGTCCAGTTACTGTCTGGCCGGGTGGCAAGAATTCTTTGTGGATCAGTCCCCTTGAATCAAAAAATGTGATCAGCATTGTTTTCACTTTTGATTTTGTGGCCCTCACTTTCATGGGTCTGCCACCACCTGGGTCGCGCCATTCAGCTGTTTGACGTTTGGTAGATGGGTCATACTGGAAACACCACAATTCGTCGCCTGTGACAATGTTCTGTAATAAATTCGGGTTGTCATCGGCCCATTCAACGAGACTTTGCGACGCTTCCACACATTGTTCTTTTTGCTCTGCTGTTAATGAGTGTGGAACGAACCTGGCACACAGTTTCCCTTTGCCGAGTACGTCATGCACGATAGTGTAAATACTACCCACACTGATGCCGATCTCTTCTGATAAAATCTGGACGCTCAGCCGACGGTTGACAGACAGTGCAGCACAGACACGCTTGACATTCTCGTCAGTCACGCTTGTGCAGGGGCGCCCATCTCTTGGATCATCTTCTAGAGACTCACGACCATTTTTAAAACGTGCATACCACTCGAACACTTTGCTACGACTTAAACAATCTTTTCCATATGCAAGTTGCATCATCGAAAACGTTTCTGTTGCACTTTTTCCACATTTAAAACAAAATTTAATTGCAGCTCTTTGCTGCATCTCGAAAATTATGACAACAAGGAAAAACCAGATAAACTTAACAGTGTCGCTGTTTACTATGGAATGAGTCCTCAACAATGCAATTGTCACAGGAAGTGGGTGAAGGTTGTCACATAGTGTTCCAGCTGTGACACAGAGATAACTCCATATGTATGTCTATAGCAGCACCAGTCCCGGGACTTTTTGAATGCACTGTGTAAGATTCAGTTTGGTATATACAGGAAGCCTACTGCTACTGATATCGTTATTCATGCCACATCCCATCATCTGGTGACTCATAAGATGGCCGCCTTTCATAGTATGATCAGCCGTCTTTTGTCAGTACCTCTTAGTTTGCATGATTACTATAACGAGTTGAGCATCATTAAACGCATCGCGTCCTCTAACGGCTACAAGGAATCATTGATAGACAGCGTCCTCAGAAAATGCAAGAAATGTAAGGATACTACCATACGTAGAACACCTAGCGAGGGAAAGCATAAATATATCCGGACTCCTTACACAGACCTTATGCCCAAGATTGTAGCACCTATTCTGAACAATAATAGCAATCTTATCGCTGCCTATGCAGCGACTAATAACATTTTAAATATCTTGCGCACTCATGAACCTACAGCCCTCGAGAAGAAAACGGGGGTATACAAATTGATGTGTGATGATTGCGACGCGTTTTATGTGGGACAGACCGGCCGTGGTTTTTTAAAAAGATTCGTTGAACATAGGCCCTCCCACCAGTTATCGTGCCCTCGAAAACATGAAATCTAGTTTTGCTAAACATCTTGTCGATGAAAATCACGGCTATACTGATTTTAAGACTAACTTAGTCCCCATCCATATTTGCAATAAGGGACAGTATATGAACGCTCTCGAAGAATTCGAGATTTACAAAGCTTATAATAATAATGACACCAGGCCATTTGTTTTGAACGATCAACTAAACTTTAAGTTGAATGCTTTATATGATACTGCACTGCGACATCTATCGAGCGATGAGTGATTTTACTTAGTGCGCGTTCAGCTGGCGTGATGTGTGCACCTTGGAGCCTATACGTGCGCTTAATGTTGTGGTTTTCATTAGTTTATTCAATGTGTGTTTTGGATTTTGATATTTTATAATGTTCGACGATTCATCCTCTATTGAGGTTTGAAGAGTATGTTTTTTACGCCTGAAGATGGGACAAGCTGTCCCGAAACATGTTGAGTCTAATATAACATCACAAGTATAAGAATTGAGCCTCTGACGGTGAGTAACGTTGTTTATTTGATTGTCATACAAGTGGCTTGATACTATAAACAAAACTTAATATTATAAAATCTTGGCTTCAGACACAATGACAAATTGATCTTGTCAAAGGAATTAATCCTACTCTTATTTGTTTCACAGTTTCTAGCATTGTATCTCCATATGTTTCTTGTTATTTTCCCCAGATATTCCATTTTATTCATAACTGTCCTACCCATAAATTTTTTAATGGAGTATTGAACTTTTGATAATAACACTGAATGAACAGCAGTCTCAATTGAATTCGTTAAACATTCACAAAACATTCTTGAATTTTGTTGTTCATGACATATCCGTTGATTAAACTAATTATAAGTATAATACTACTGACTTGGAACACAAGTGTTTTATTTGTAGAAATGTAAAACTTTTACCTTATAGCCTGAACCAGTTTTCGCTTATTATAAGCTTCCTCAGAGGCTGCCACTAGGAGCGCTGTCCGTCTTGTTTTTGGTGACAGTGCCATTGTTTGAAAGATGGATATTGTGTTGTGACCAA
The DNA here is from genome assembly GCA_034769895.1 of Magicicada septendecula. Classification (NCBI taxonomy): domain Eukaryota; kingdom Metazoa; phylum Arthropoda; class Insecta; order Hemiptera; family Cicadidae; genus Magicicada; species Magicicada septendecula. The sequence goes on from CM068375.1 coordinate 408,442,753, forward strand.
TAAAAAAACTTAAGTGTTCCGAGTTAGTAGTATTATACTTATAATTACTCACAAAACAATTCAAATAAGATTTTAATCACTAACGTCAATAAATTTAGCCTTCTCCTTGTAACGCTGGACATTAGTAAACACTCCTACAAAAAGATAATTTAATTTTGTGAAGCCAACACAGAATTATCAATCTAAAAGTCAGTGAAGTCTTTATGAAACCTGTCAGTCTTCGATATATGTATCTTCTCTTCTGGATAGAAGTCAAAGTTGGACACATCCCCAGGTTTCAGATACTTTGGCACGTACGGAGGGTCGACTTTTCTGTTGAACAGAGTCATCCAGTCGATTTCGTGGAACCATTTGTGTTCACGGATGTCGCCGACTCCGTTCTGCATATTGCCTAACCGGCGCGACAGGTCCAGCTGAAGAAGGTTCTTCACGAGATCTTTCAAGTGATCGGTGAAGAATTCCGGCATCACGTATTTATTAGCGACGACTTTCTCGTAGATCTTCATGATCTGGCTGTCTGAAAAGGGCGGATGTCCCGCAGTCATTTCGTAGATGAGGACGCCTAACGACCAACAGTCTACCGCCTTTCCGTATCCTTTGTTCAGTATGATCTCCGGCGCCATATAATCCGGCGTTCCGCACATTGTCCACGTTCGCGCTTTCACTTGTTTACACAAACCGTAGTCGACCAGTTTTATGTATCCGCTGTGGTCGATTAAAATGTTTTCCGGTTTGATGTCTCTGTGGATCAGATGCAAGTAGTGAAGGTACTCCAAACAGAGGACCATCTGAGCAGCGTAAAATCTCGACATTGCTTCCTGAAACTTACCGGATTTGCGTAAATGGGTGAACAGCTCGCCGCCGGCTATGAACGGCATCGTCAGGTACAGGTAACTGTTGTCCATGAAGAAATATTCCAGCGTCAGCATGAACGGGTTGTTGATACACATCAAAATGCGTTTCTCGTTCAGCGTGTGCGCGATTTGTTTCGTCTTGACCAGCTGGCGTTTCTCAAGCAACTTCATAGCGTAATATTTCTCCGTATGTCTGTGTTTGACCAGCATCACGCGTCCGAACGAGCCGACGCCCAGCGTGCGTACATTTTCGAAGTCGACCAGTGAACCCTGCGGATCAAATTTCTTTTTGAAGTTTTTCTCGAATTCTTCTCGCGCAGTTTGCAAGTACGTGTTATAATTTTGTATGTCCAACGGGCCTGTCACGGGCAGCTTTGTTTGTTTCTTTGTTTCCTCGGTTAACGACATTTCAAATAACCAAAAACTTTCAAATATGGCTCCATGAAGTCTATTATTGTCATAATGTCACTGCCTCCTACATCGTGTTTCATATGAATGTGCATTAGAATGTGTTTTGTGAAATATATAGCCTACCGTATATATTTTTTTAAATACGGAAACGTAAAGGTAACTAAACTTTTATAATAGCAACTTATTGTAACTGTTTCGGGTGTTTCACTAAATCCTGCGGCAAAATGAACTTCCGTATGTGCGTTTGTATTTATTTTTCTGTGTCCGATGTGTACTGAACAGTTTTCTTCGCAAGTAAATAAAGCCAGGTTATGGAGGTTATGTACGACAATGTAACTTAAATAAAATTTACTTTGTTAGTGTACAATAAAAGGGTGTATTTATTGGAAGTACAGAAATTAGTTTCCATTTATCGTACATAATTACGGTACACAGACGATTTTTGGAGGTTGTGTCTACGTTTTACAATGTAACTTAACCTTTTAGATTTTTAAAATTAATTAGATTTAACAAAAATTTCCTTTTTGTTAGTGTACATTAAATTATTGTATGGATAAAAGGCTGTATTTATTCGAAGTACCGGAATTAACCTACTTCCAAATTAGAACGTAGGCCTATAACGTTATTGGTGCATATTTTATTGGGGTTTATTGGCACATATTTTATTAAAATGGTGTATTTATTGGAAGTACAGAAATTAGTTTCCATTTATCGCACATAATTACGGTACAGAGACGATTTTGGGAGGTTGTCTACGTTTAATTATCTAACTTAACCTTTTAGATTTTTAACATTAATTAGACTTGTAGGGGTGTGCATGGCAGAACTACTTGTAGGGGTGTGCACCCACTTTATAATCATATTTTTGGTAACACTGAAAAACTTTAAGCCTTCTTTTATGCTTAAACAAATTATATATACACTGAATTATAGAAAAGCAAATATGTAATTCAAAAGACTAATTTGCTCTAATAAACACATGCTGAAGTTAAAAACAAACCTAACTAATCATTAATGAAGAAATTTGTGTTAGTGGTTGAAATCACAATCAGAATGATCAATATTGCACACCACTATATAAAAATTATTCCGATTAGCGCTTTCCAGCTTCACAGCTCATCGTCAGATCAGGAATAAACAGAAAATATGTAATACCCAACCCTTCACCCCTCTCCCCCACCCTGCTCACCCACAACAAACTAAAAATTAATGACCCTTCCCCACCCCCTAACTCTGTCTCACCATCTGTACAGTTACATATTTTTCTAGTAAATTCCTTGTGTTTCAGTGTGTGTGTGTGTGTGTGTGTGTGTGTGTGTGTGTGCATCCTTTTAAACTACCCTCTTCCTCTCCACACACGTGGGTCAGTCACACACCCTTATTTTAAAACAACCAATTAGTACTATGAAATATAATTCTTAATCTTATCTATCTGCCCTCTCTCATTTACTTCTTAATCATGTTATAAAATATTTCTTCATTATCAAATTTAATTTTAATATTAATTAAATTGTCTAACCCTTTTTCTCTTTCTTTCAATATTTCTAACTCCTCTCTAAGCTTCCTTTCAACTGTGTTATTTACTACTTTTACAATTTCATATTCTTCCAAAGGATTAACAAACTTGTGGTTGTCTTCTATGAAATGTCTTGCATATAACGAATTGGTTGTTCTATTACCTTCTCCGCGTTTGTGGTCAGACAACCTGCATGCGAATTTTCGTCCTGTCTCCCCTAGGTACACTTTGTTGCAGTCTTTACATTTTAATTTATAAATTCCGCTTTTCTGTAATACTGGAATTTTTTCTATATTCCTATTCCTTATCTTATCAAATACCGTTTCACATTTTTTAATAGCTATATCTACTCCATATTTATTAAAACATTTTATAATTTTTCTAGTATGTGAACCTATGTATGTCAATGACCCTGCATAATTCTTTTGTTCTGGTTCTATTTTAGCTTTTTGTATGTTGACTCTTTTCATAACTTTATCCACTATGTTGGTGCTATAATTATTATTCCTTACAATTCCCTTTATCGTTTTTAACTCCCTATCTTTTGATTCGGTCTCTTTTAAACACTTCTGAGCTCTGTAACAAAAGGAATTGATTGCCGCCATTTTATATCTGTATGGGTGGTACGACTCTCTTGGTATAATTATATCAGAATACGACTCTTTCCTAAATATCCCAAACTGTAGTTTCTCATTATCTTTAATTTCTATGTTTAAATCTAAGTAATTTATTTGCTTACCTCCTATCTCTTCCTTAAATTGTAAGTTTTTATCCTTATTATTTACCTCCTTTATAAACTCATGCACTTCTATGCTTCCTTCCCAAACTACTAATACATCATCAGCGTATCTAGACCATAATTTTATATTGTCTTTATACTTAGTGGAAGTTATTAATTGCTTTTCAAAATCATTCATGTATATTTCAGCAAGAATAGGGGATAATGAAGACCCCATAGGTAAACCTTTTTTCTGTATATAAAACTTGTTATTAAACCTAAAATAGTTCTGATTTACACATTCTTTAATTACTTTCATCAACTGCTTTTTATACCTGTATTCTCCCATATTATTATCGTTTATTAACTTAATAACTTTATTTACTGTGATATTAGTAAACATGTCCTTAACATCCAGTGTATCAATTTTGTATTTACATTAATGCTAATATTTTCTAATTTTTCTATCAATTTTATATTATTCTCTATGTTATATTTTGTCCCAAATTCATATTTCTCTTTCAGTACTCTGCTAACTTCCTTTGATAATTTATAAATAGGTGCATTAATAAAAGAAACAATCGGTCTAATTGGTTTTCCTTCTTTATGTATCTTAACCTGACTTTTAAAAGTTGGTGCTGTTGGATTACTTTCCAATAAATACTTTTTCTTATTTTCTTCTATAAATGTTATCTGTTTCATCATTTGTTTTATCCTTGACTGGTACTTACTTGTATAATCATACTTTATTTCCTCGTATGGTCCTTCCCTTATAAATTCTTCCGTTTTCTTTATGTATTCTTCCTTTCTCATTAGTACCATTGTATTTCCTTTATCCGCCTTCGTAACTATAATATCATTCTTCTTTATTTTATTCTTTAGTTTAGTTACAGTTGCTTTGATTTTGAAAGCGCTAATCGGAATAATTTTTATATAGTGGTGTGCAATATTGATCATTCTGAAACTAATCATTAGTTACTAATGTGACTGTTGGGGCTGCTTTTTCTGCAAAACCTGGGGTATGTTGGATTCAAGAGTGGTTAAATTAAGTCATAAATCTGAGTGTGCGTCAAGTCTATTTCTGTGCTTGCTTTTCACTTGAGATGAAAATCCCACTTCACTCAAGAATGAGGTGGTGAATGGGATGAGCAACTCCGAAAGTTCAGGATATTCATCTCTTAAAGATATCCAGAACTTTGTTAAGTCAGAATCTAAAAGTTTATGGATTTTGTTGTCCATGACATGTCTCATGTTATTCATGTTATCACTACCTATACAAAATAATTTATAATTAGCTTGTTGGTACATCCTCTTTATTCACTTATTAATATTTATATAAATATATATTAACACTTTCACTGTGAACTTACTTTTAGGTTTTGATTACCCAAATGTTTCAACTTTGTGACGATTTAATAGGGTTAAATAGCAGAAAATAAAAAAAGAGGTAAAAATAATATAATCCTAAATGAAACTACATAATTTCTCTCCCTATGAAATAAATAGAAAACCAAATAATGTTAAACAAATAAATATGTAAACCACCTCCCGTTTCTTCAGCGAGTATTAAATTATAGAGAGACGTAATAAACCAGCAATTTAAGATAAGTAAAAATAATAATTAATAAATTAAGAACTATTTATCGCGCCAGTAAATAACAACACGCGCGGACAAGCACTTCGCTAAGCCAGCGGTGCGCGCCCCAAAAATAAGTTGTAAATCAGACTCTGCAGCGAGAACAACACAGTTGAAAATGTAGTCAGTAACTACAAAATTATAGAGAATGAAAGAATATGTCGTTCACTCACTTAGTTTCTTTAAGCTAATGCTTAGTAAAGCAGATAGCAAATATTATCAGTAATTTCAATATGTTTAATTTCTTTGATACGTTTTAAGTGTGTGTTTATGACATCTCTGCAGTTGATTTAATATCACGTCAATGTGATAGAGATCACAGTATATGTAACAGTTTAACTATAAGGTAAAAGTGCGGGAAAACCGAAGTAAGTGAGTTCAAGTGAAAGTTTCCCACCACCGCCAGCACCAGAATCTCATAAACCTTGGAAAAAGAGAAAACCACACCTTCCATTATTACACCTTCTTCAGTCTCCAGGATAGACCAGAAGCCGCTGAGCCACCGTTTACTACAGACAACCCCGATTCGCCGAGGATATACAAGTGATACAGAAGTGAAACTTCTGTAGTTCAGAAATTACTTAATAAAAATATGAAAGACAATTGACACCAAAATAAAATTAATATAATTATACAAAAGACTGGCCGAATTAAATTACCATTGTAACTTTGTAATAAACAATATGATGTATTTAGCTTTAATAACTATAATATGCTAATATTAATAAGTCCATTCTTCAAATGGCAGCAAAAGTAAATTCTTTAACTTTAATATAAAGAAAGGATATATCTCGGATCCGAGGGTATGAATTACCAAAGTTTTATAAATAATTAACCAAGTTGATTAATGAATACATTATGCAGTTATTATTTTTTTAATATAGTTAACTAATCAGGTGAACGAAATAGAGTAAACGAAAAGTAGGTTAAGTATATTGTTACAACACAAATAAGCCAACCCAATACCAGGGAGGAACAAGATAAGGTTGAATCTAAAATAATACTTCATGTTAAATAAAATGATTAATTTAAATAAAATATTAAAACTAAGACTCGACAATCGACGACATGACCTAACCCAAGTGATTGACCCAACAAAAGGAAACAAAAGAAGAAGGGAACCACGAAAAACAAACGAGAATAAAACCAAAGAAGAGAAGAAGGTGATTGACGAAACCAAAGGAAGAAGGGAAAAACCAAAACTTAAACAAAAATGAAACAAGTTCATGGGATTAAATGACTCAATGTAACACGTTGAAATGTACCCAAATGAGAAGGTGGAAAAACCAAGGTATAAAGCGTCATGCTAAATTTATGTCTACATGTATAATTTTGTAATAATTTTGTTTGTTCATTGTATTCAATACTATTGTATAGGTCTACTGGCCTTATCTGGTTCAAGATAACCATTATGACTTGCATAAATGTTACAATTTATCGGGCCCATCATGTGATGAGTCACCGATTATTCATCATTAAACATTGTCAAACCATGTATTTTTCATGTCTTATATTGTTTAATATTGTATACATACAATATATATTGGCCATACATTGCTAATCTTGCATTTATACTCATGTATAATCAGGTTGCAAGCCGACTTTGGCCTGCTCAACTCTTATCATCACTCAAGCTTATCTCTAAACAGTTAATGTCATAACTGTTATCTAAGATTTCAAACTCAAGGTTCAATACAACTTATTGAGATTGACTTTATTATTAAGAACTCTGTATTTTTCTATAATAAGTTATTAAAATGTATTAAAAAATCTTTTGATTTTTTGCGGGCAGTTATGGACAGTAATGTGGTAATTTTCGCATTCATAGGTTGGCTAATCTGTACGTTTTCAAATTGTGCTTATCATGTTTTTACAAACGACACAGTTGTCTGAGCTACGGCTGGCGCCAGACGTCATTACGTTTGCTTGCTTGTTCTGTCATCATCATTTTTCTTGTCGCCAGACAATCATTGTAGGCCTTAGGCCACAACATATATTGCATACTTGCAATACATTAGCAATACATTGCTAATTCTTTTTCATGTAGCTTGAGTGCCGCGTACTCGTGCCTCAAGTCTTACGACAATTCGTACGACATTCGTCTAGGCCTTAGGCCTTAACATTTTAATCTGAGTGTCGCACATTTGCGCCTCATCTAACATGTAGCGTTCTTAACGACTCTGTTTATTCCAAATTAAAATCTGTTCAGACTTAGCCAATCTCAACACCATGATTTAAGTGTACAACAGAAACTTAAATAAATGTATTATACAGTCCACTATCGTCATTATTCTGCATCCTGGTAATAGCACCACAAACATCATTCTTCCTAATAGAACATTTTTTGGTACACACGTGCCGACATCAACATTTTTTAGGTCCACTCGGACCGGATCTCAACAGTTGAAAAGTCCAGCAATCCAAATAAACTGAGCAGAGATGATGTTCCTCTGGTCGCAGAAAAAATGAGTAGTAATGGGAGAAACCAGCTGCTAAAAGGGTAGGAAAAAAAAATTATATAAAAGGGAGAACACACTAATGGAAATAAATAATAACAGATCCAAATAAAATGGAATGAACCAAGTAAGAAGAGAAATAAGAATGGAGAAACAAACAAGAAAGAAAAGGATAAAGATTATATATAACTGATAATTTCATAAAAAACTATGCTAGTGTTTTATCAAAATGATCAATTTCGAAGGAGAGGCATTATGTTACAACACAAATAAGCCAACCCAATACCAGGGAGGAACAAGATAAGGTTGAATCTAAAATAATACTTTATGTTAAATAAAATGATTAATTTAAATAAAATATAAAACTATGACTCGACAAATGATGACATGACCTAACCCAAGTGATTGACCCAACAAAAGGAAACAAAAGAAGAAGGGAACCACGAAAAACAAACGAGAATAAAACCAAAGAAGAGAAGAAGGTGATTGACGAAACCAAAGGAAGAAGGGAAAACCAAAACCCAAACAAAAATGAAACAAGTTCATGGGATTAAATGACTCAATGTAACACGTTGAAATGTACCCAAAGGAGAAGGTGGAAAAACCAAGGTATTAACCAAATACAAGGAAAATGAAGAAGGAGGGAAATAGATAAAAATGAAAACCAATAATGATACACAAACAAGTAATAAAGCATAGGAGAAGGAGAAATAATGCACTCAAAAGTAATATTGGAACCAAGACCAATAATTAACCTATGAGAAAGGAGAAAGTAAATGTCATTATCCATTAATGGACAATCATAATCTAGGGAAGGAACCCTATTAAAATATGTTAAAGCTAAAAATATAAAAAAAAAGCAAACTAACACACAAGTAGAGTTAGATGTAAGGATAGAAATGTAAGGACATAAAATTGTTAATAGTATTAAGGAAATATTGTAATGAAAGAGACAGTACGGTAGTGAGATAATAATTAGAGGGATTACCCATTCAGAAACACTTAAAAAACAAAAACATTTGTGAAGTGCAAAATGAAAGTGTAAAAACCCCAAAGTGTAGTGATAAAGAAAGTACACTAATTAAATTATAATTAACTATAAATAATTTAAAAGTGGGGGAGATGACTGAATGAAAATAGTGTAAAATATAGAATGGAAATATAGTGAAAAATAATGAAATCATTAACAATTAATAAATCCTAAAGAACACTAAAGGTTTAACAGTGAAAAATAATAGTGAGTAAGTATGTTGTGAGAAATAGTATTAAGTATAAACTATAAAGTAAGAGGTATTGAACACTGTAAAGTGATAATCACAATAGTAATCAAAACAAAAAATATAATTAATAAGTTTAAAAACATGTAATCATATTTAAAAGGGAGAATCCCAGGAAAGAGTAAATTGAAAGTGTTAACATGTAAATCATTGAAAGTAAAGATTGTTTGAAAGTTAAGGAGTTAGAAACAAATCAAAAAACACCCATGTTATAAGGGATAATTATAAGTTCATAAAAGTGATGTTGTTTGTCACACTAAAAAATAGTATAAATTAAGATGTATTGTGAACAAAGATTAGCAAATAATAAGTTAGTTAAATAATTATTCAATCAAGTTTAGGAATTGGATATGGCTGTAAGAATCATACAGACCATAGGCCTACATGTTATATTTAAATAAGATCAAAAAAGTAGTAAATAATAGCCACCTGGTTATTATTGGCAAAGGAAATAAATAAAACGTTAAGAAATGTATGACTAGAAAACATGGAAACCAAAGAGTAAATAATTGTGTATAAAATAATAGTGACACAATAATAACACATAAACAGACTCAAAACACAACACAACCAATTATAATAACAAAATAAAGCCCATTAGGCTGAAATGAAATGTAATTTAAATGAAATAAGTCAAATACCATAATGGCTACTTAGGCCTATGAAAATGCCTAACTGTCAGAAACAAACAACTACAAATTATAACAAATTAACAAAGAAATTAGCAAATCCGAGGTGAAGGATTCACCAAGAATAAATTGTAAATCATTTGTAGAACAAAATATTATAATAAGCATTTGTATACAAAAAGAAATGTAATTAACAAGTATTAACATAATTGTAAAAACATAAAATCTAAAATTACCCAAACTTGTGGGATATCAAAATAATCTATGAAAGGAAATACATACTATAGTGACAATATTTAATAACCAGGAAGGAAGATAGAGGAATAACAGCAGTCAGAAGATATACGAAGAATTCGAATTTTGATAACAATACATCATATCAAAATCATTCAGTTACCATACAAACGACAGTTGAAGGCGAAAATTACTGTTGAATACCGTTAAACTCGTGAAGCGTCAGTCAAGCAGTACAGAAGCCAATGTTTGGAAGACCGATTTTCTAATAAAATAATGTAAAACAGTAATCGAAGTTCATAACCATGACGGTATAAGAAGCAGACGACCCATTTATAGCAGTCCACTCAAGATCCAGGATAATTAAGCTGAAAATTAACTGAAAAGTATGACCAGATACTCTATGAAAAGGACGCCCGACCTATTGAAGTCCAAAAATTAATGAAAAAAGAACTTATTGCAGCCAAATCCTACCCGATCAAATGAGCGAAGACACCAAGTCATGCTGAGGTGTTAAGTACAATTAAATTATCTATTTCCAAAAACCTAAACACTCTAAATTTTACTAAAGTAAAATTTAATAAAATTTTATCTCACTATAAACAGAATATTTCTCTTTCACAGATTATTTAAGTAAAATAAAACTCACTGAAAATTTGTTAACTTAAAATATAACCTATTATTTAAACACAAACTATCAAAACACATTTAACGACACTACAGAACAGATTGTAACATCACACTTTATTATTTACGTACACTTAGAATAAGGTAAAATATTTTTATTGTAACCATAGGAATTCTTTAGCTCATAATCACAAGAATCCCACGATTTTGGAACGAATTTAATTGTAATAACAAAACTTTCCGCAGCCATACGGATGTGAGCACATCGTTCCATAATCGATTTTTCGTCAACCTTGGGAAAGAAGTGTTTCATGTAAAAAGTCGGTGCAGATTTATTATAAAATAATTGTCAAATTGAATATTTTAATTATCACCCATTAAAAAATAACTAGTACAGGGAGTAACCGCTGTTATTATTTCACAGGGAGTGCATTACATTATTTGTGTTTATTTATGAAGAATAGGTTTGATGAGCAGCGAACAAGTTGTCATTCGTACAGCAGTATAGACAATCCAGACGGCCGTACGAGCGGGAATTATTTGAACGCCCCGACCGTCACCGCTGAAAACTCATTATACAGTAGTTTTAATTGTTTTAATAAACAATTTGGCGCCACCCGGGATTAACACACCCCTATAAGTAAACAGGTAAGGTTACTGCCGTGTTATACTGGTGATTACTGTAACGCTACAAACATCGTTAGCCGCGACCATTGATGTAACGACCCCGGCGCGAGACGAACGCACTAACATTTAATACACATACAAAATTGGTGTACATTTTACAGATACGAATGAATCCAAATAGAACGTTACAGATTGGCGCATACAACGTGAGGTGTAAACGAAGACGAGGACGTCTCTCATTTACACTCGTTACAGATTGGCGACCAACCGGTGAGGCCTTAAAAGAAGACCAGCGGCGACTATGAAAAGACATTTCATGGTTACCAGAAAAGACACTAAGAAAGGAACTGAAGGTGAAGGTCAATAAGAAGAGATGGAAGAAATCGAAGAAATGATCGGGGAGCTGTTCGAAGAGGATCCTCAAGAAAACCAACCAGAAAATCCAACTCAACCAGAACCGGAAGTGGAAGTAATGGTCGGCGACCAACCAGACAAACCGACCGAAGAGAAGAAATGGGATAGCATGATGAGAACGATGATGGAGCAATTCGGACAAGCAAGGGAACAATTTGGACAAATTAATAATAATTTCACGAAAATGAAGGAAGAAACAAGAGCACAAAGAAGGGAAGACAAGGAAGAATTGAACGAAAAATTAGAATCATTACATGAGAGAATGAAAGAAAATAATGAAAAGAATCGTCAAGAACTAAAGAAACAAATCAAGGAGGACATAGAGCTCCTGAATAATAAATTGGAAAGCAACCATGAGGCCTTGAAGAGAAGCCAGGAGACGCTAGAAAAGAAGAGTGAGGAGCTGAAGAGGCAGATAAAAAAGGATCTTGAAGTATTAAATAACAAGATTGAAAATAATAGTGAAACACTCCAAAGACAGTTGAAGGAAGAAAGCGAGAAGACGAAGGATGAATTGAAGCAACAGTTGGTGGAATGCAGAGAAGAAATTAAACAGACCATAACCGAGACGAACGAAACAGTAATACATGTCCAGGAAGAGCTGACCGATAAAATAAATCACGTCAAGGAGGAAGGAATTATCAGAGTCCAAGAACTGCAGAAAACCACCACTGAAGAGTGCATAAAAAATAAACAGGAGGTGCTTCAGAAGCTGAAGGAGAGGCACAAGGAAATCCAGACTGATGTCAGCGAACGCGTCGAAAGAGTGTATAGCACTGTCAATAAGATTGACAAAAAAACGCAAGAAAATAAAGAAAAAAATCATAGAAATTAGTCAGAGGGAGAAACAGATGCAGGAGGAACTAGGCGCGTTGAGGGAGAAGCCCTGCAATAACACCCACATCATTACAAGTGAAAATAGGGAGGTAATAAATTTTAAGAGTTACCGAAGAAACCCCATAGAATTCCTGAAGAGGGTGGAGGAGCTCATAGAAAAGAACCGGGATACCAGATGGACGACAGTGAGGAGCCTTATCGATGAGATGTTTCGAGATACGAATGACAATTGGTGGACAGCCACTCGACCAGAAATCAGCTGTACACAAGAATTCAAAACATTGTTCCACGAAAAATACTGGTCAGAATCGACTCAAAATGTGGTGAGAAATGACATCAGTAACGGAAGATATGAGCCACAGGCAGGACATACATTAACTTCGTACTTCTTAGGAAAGGTCTGCCTAGCTCGAAACCTCGAACCAAAGATACCCGAAGAATCCCTAGTCATACAACTAGGATATCATTATGAAGACGCTATTCAGAGGGCCAGGAGACAGGGACAAATTAAGATCATACAGGGAATGGCCAATTTACTGGAAGACCACGAAAACGACAGCCAATATAAGAAAAATCGCATGATAAATCAGAAGTACAACCGGTGGAATGAAAATCACAGTACACCAAACTACAACGTGCCCCACACTAATACCCAGAACAATAACCGGAACAATATGAACCGAAATCCAAACAATTACCCAGGTGACCAACCATTCCATCGGAATCAACCCAATTATAATCAAGGTAACCAACCGAACAACAGAGATCATCAGAATTACAACCAGGGGAACCAGCCAAGTAACAGGAATGCGCAAAACCCCAATACACCCAATAATAACAACAGGGGAACAGAACAAAGTCGAAATCCAAATGGCCACCCAAATAATCACAACTATTATGGCAACCGGTACGACCCGAATTACCAGTATAACAGGGGAACCGGGGGTAACCAGAATAGAGGCGACATGAGGCGCCAAGTCAATTTTATCAGTGGGAGGAGGCAAGACAATCATCGAAGATATTGCCCCATTACAAGAACAAACTCTATGTACGATTCCCATTATGATAACCAGCAATCTCCAGAAATCAGATCAATGGAAGCGCCGAGGAATCACATACATGATCAACCAACGTCGATCAATGAAACGGCAGACCAAGCAAATAGTCTGGCCAGTGGTTCCCAGCAACCTTTAAACTAAGAAGGTCAGTGAGAAACCAACAGGACCCTTCACATGACCAATCACTTGGGTTAAATCGATCAACCACGACGAAAAGTGACAACAAGAAGATCACAATAATATCAACAAATTACTTAAAAGACATCAGGGAAGAACTTCTGGAGGAAGGGGATATCCAATCACCGTCCGAAGCGACCATAAGTCCATTTCATTCTTGAAACAGTGTAAGTAAGTCATGGGAGGCTTACACGATGGATACTCGCATTACAAGAGTACCATATAACGTGGGAGTACATTCCAGGACGTAAGAATGTTGCCGCAGATGCATTATCCAGAATAAATGTAGAAGATCAGACATTTGAAGGAGTAGAGGAGAAAGCCAACAAAGAGTGAAATATACGAGAGAAGGTAATAATAAGGAAAGAAAAGGAGAAGATCAACTTACAAAAAAGTATAAATAACAGGGTCCAATATATAGTAATAGCGTATAAACTTATGTATAGTAATATGTATAACCCAATATATGACCATATGTCATCACGAAGGATAATGGAAACAATACTTATGAGATAAGCAATATAACCACCAAGAAAATAAAAGGAGTTTACAATCACGCTTCAATCAAAAAGTTTTATGAAGAAAAATAAATTACAACGAATAAAATAAACAAATACCAAAATTCAAAAAGTTTGTAGGAGCAACCCTACCCTACCCTATTTAGATGACATATGCGAAATAGAAAAAAAAAATAAAATAAATGAATGAAAATATAAAAACAAAGGAATAAATTACGAAAATTCCTACCAAGTAAAATCAACTTACAGTCAAATAAAGTTGATGTATGAAGTATAAAATAAAAAATTAAAATAAGGAATAAGTTACACAAATTCCTATAAAAAAGTAAGAATCACAAACTTACAGTAATAATTAAACAAAAAGTACCAAAAAAGGAATACGTTATGAAAATTCCTATAAAGTAAGAAAAACTAACTTACAAAAATTAATAAGTATTATGTCTAATACAAAATAAAATAAACAAAAATAAAATCAAGCAAAAATTGCTAAAATAAATACCTAAAATTCTCACGAATTCAATGTATTCAAAGGAAAAAAAAAATCTGAACTGGTACAAGGAAAAAGAGAAGTTATGTATAAAACAAATATACAAGCTATGGCTAAAGCAGAATATTGCTAAACAACCAAGAAAAAGAATAAAAATGTCTAAGATAACTAATATGATCACAACAAGAATAGAAAACCAAAATAATGAAAAGTTAGATATGATGAAATTAACATATGAAAAAAAACAATCAACTGTATGAGTAGATGATAGTATATAGCAAAGGTACAGCGGAAGGAAGAATGAGTAAAAGGCCAAAGTGATCTAAAAACAAACCACAAGGTGGACAATTCCAAGATATATTATTATTATTATTAATTTAAGTCACAAGTTGACAAAAAAGGTATTTAAGATTGACTGTTGAAAAGTCCAGCAATCCAAATAAACTGAGCAGAGATGATGTTCCTCTGGTCTCAGAAAAAATGAGTAGTAATGGGAGAAACCAGCTACTAAAAGGTTAGGAAAAAAAAATTATATAAAAGGGAGAACACACTAATGGAAATAAATAATAACAGATCCAAATAAAATGGAATGAACCAAGTAAGAAGAGAAATAAGAATGGAGAAACAAACAAGAAAGAAAAGGATAAAGATTATATATAACTGATAATTTCATAAAAAACTATGCTAGTGTTTTATCAAAATGATCAATTTTGAAGGAGAGGCATTATGTTACAACACAAATAAGCCAACCCAATACCAGGGAGGAACAAGATAAGGTTGAATCTAAAATAATACTTCATGTTAAATAAAATGATTAATTTAAATAAAATATAAAAACTATGACTCGACAAATGACGACATGACCTAACCCAAGTGATTGACCCAACAAAAGGAAACAAAAGAAGAAGGGAACCACGAAAAACAAACGAGAATAAAACCAAAGAAGAGAAGAAGGTGACTGACGAAACCAAAGGAAGAAGGGAAAAAACCAAAACCCAAACAAAAATGAAACAAGTTCATGGGATTAAATGACTCAATGTAACACGTTGAAATGTACCCAAAGGAGAAGGTGGAAAAACCAAGGTATTAACCAAATACAAGGAAAATGAAGAAGGAGGGAAATAGATAAAAATGAAAACCAATAATGATACACAAACAAGTAATAAAGCATAGGAGAAGGAGAAATAATGCACTCAAAAGTAATATTGGAACCAAGACCAATAATTAACCTATGAGAAAGGAGAAAGTAAATGTCATTATCCATTAATGGACAATCATAATCTAGGGAAGGAACCCTATTAAAATATGTTAAAGCTAAAAATATAAAAAAAAAGCAAACTAACACACAAGTAGAGTTAGATGTAAGGATAGAAATGTAAGGACATAAAATTGTTAATAGTATTAAGGAAATATTGTAATGAAAGAGACAGTACGGTAGTGAGATAATAATTAGAGGGATTACCCATTCAGAAACACTTAAAAAACAAAAACATTTGTGAAGTGCAAAATGAAAGTGTAAAAACCCCAAAGTGTAGTGATAAAGAAAGTACACTAATTAAATTATAATTAACTATAAATAATTTAAAAGTGGGGGAGATGACTGAATGAAAATAGTGTAAAATATAGAATGGAAATATAGTGAAAAATAATGAAATCATTAACAATTAATAAATCCTAAAGAACACTAAAGGTTTAACAGTGAAAAATAATAGTGAGTAAGTATGTTGTGAGAAATAGTATTAAGTATAAACTATAAAGTAAGAGGTATTGAACACTGTAAAGTGATAATCACAATAGTAATCAAAACAAAAAATATAATTAATAAGTTTAAAAACATGTAATCATATTTAAAAGGGAGAATCCCAGGAAAGAGTAAATTGAAAGTGTTAACATGTAAATCATTGAAAGTAAAGATTGTTTGAAAGTTAAGGAGTTAGAAACAAATCAAAAAACACCCATGTTATAAGGGATAATTATAAGTTCATAAAAGTGATGTTGTTTGTCACACTAAAAAATAGTATAAATTAAGATGTATTGTGAACAAAGATTAGCAAATAATAAGTTAGTTAAATAATTATTCAATCAAGTTTAGGAATTGGATATGGCTGTAAGAATCATACAGACCATAGGCCTACATGTTATATTTAAATAAGATCAAAAAAGTAGTAAATAATAGCCACCTGGTTATTATTGGCAAAGGAAATAAATAAAACGTTAAGAAATGTATGACTAGAAAACATGGAAACCAAAGAGTAAATAATTGTGTATAAAATAATAGTGACACAATAATAACACATAAACAGACTCAAAACACAACACAACCAATTATAATAACAAAATAAAGCCCATTAGGCTGAAATGAAATGTAATTTAAATGAAATAAGTCAAATACCATAATGGCTACTTAGGCCTATGAAAATGCCTAACTGTCAGAAACAAACAACTACAAATTATAACAAATTAACAAAGAAATTAGCAAATCCGAGGTGAAGGATTCACCAAGAATAAATTGTAAATCATTTGTAGAACAAAATATTATAATAAGCATTTGTATACAAAAAGAAATGTAATTAACAAGTATTAACATAATTGTAAAAACATAAAATCTAAAATTACCCAAACTTGTGGGATATCAAAATAATCTATGAAAGGAAATACATACTATAGTGACAATATTTAATAACCAGGAAGGAAGATAGAGGAATAACAGCAGTCAGAAGATATACGAAGAATTCGAATTTTGATAACAATACATCATATCAAAATCATTCAGTTACCATACAAACGACAGTTGAAGGCGAAAATTACTGTTGAATACCGTTAAACTCGTGAAGCGTCAGTCAAGCAGTACAGAAGCCAATGTTTGGAAGACCGATTTTCTAATAAAATAATGTAAAACAGTAATCGAAGTTCATAACCATGACGGTATAAGAAGCAGACGACCCATTTATAGCAGTCCACTCAAGATCCAGGATAATTAAGCTGAAAATTAACTGAAAAGTATGACCAGATACTCTATGAAAAGGACGCCCGACCTATTGAAGTCCAAAAATTAATGAAAAAAGAACTTATTGCAGCCAAATCCTACCCGATCAAATGAGCGAAGACACCAAGTCATGCTGAGGTGTTAAGTACAATTAAATTATCTATTTCCAAAAACCTAAACACTCTAAATTTTACTAAAGTAAAATTTAATAAAATTTTATCTCACTATAAACAGAATATTTCTCTTTCACAGATTATTTAAGTAAAATAAAACTCACTGAAAATTTGTTAACTTAAAATATAACCTATTATTTAAACACAAACTATCAAAACACATTTAACGACACTACAGAACAGATTGTAACATCACACTTTATTATTTACGTACACTTAGAATAAGGTAAAATATTTTTATTGTAACCATAGGAATTCTTTAGCTCATAATCACAAGAATCCCACGATTTTGGAACGAATTTAATTGTAATAACAAAACTTTCCGCAGCCATACGGATGTGAGCACATCGTTCCATAATCGATTTTTCGTCAACCTTGGGAAAGAAGTGTTTCATGTAAAAAGTCGGTGCAGATTTATTATAAAATAATTGTCAAATTGAATATTTTAATTATCACCCATTAAAAAATAACTAGTACAGGGAGTAACCGCTGTTATTATTTCACAGGGAGTGCATTACATTATTTGTGTTTATTTATGAAGAATAGGTTTGATGAGCAGCGAACAAGTTGTCATTCGTACAGCAGTATAGACAATCCAGACGGCCGTACGAGCGGGAATTATTTGAACGCCCCGACCGTCACCGCTGAAAACTCATTATACAGTAGTTTTAATTGTTTTAATAAACGATTTGGCGCCACCCGGGATTAACACACCCCTATAAGTAAACAGGTAAGGTTACTGCCGTGTTATACTGGTGATTACCGTAACGCTACAAACATCGTTAGCCGCGACCATTGATGTAACGACCCCGGCGCGAGACGAACGCACTAACATTTAATACACATACAAAATTGGTGTACATTTTACAGATACGAATGAATCCAAATAGAACGTTACAGATTGGCGCATACAACGTGAGGTGTAAACGAAGACGAGGACGTCTCTCATTTACACTCGTTACAGATTGGCGACCAACCGGTGAGGCCTTAAAAGAAGACCAGCGGCGACTATGAAAAGACATTTCATGGTTACCAGAAAAGACACTAAGAAAGGAACTGAAGGTGAAGGTCAATAAGAAGAGATGGAAGAAATCGAAGAAATGATCGGGGAGCTGTTCGAAGAGGATCCTCAAGAAAACCAACCAGAAAATCCAACTCAACCAGAACCGGAAGTGGAAGTAATGGTCGGCGACCAACCAGACAAACCGACCGAAGAGAAGAAATGGGATAGCATGATGAGAACGATGATGGAGCAATTCGGACAAGCAAGGGAACAATTTGGACAAATTAATAATAATTTCACGAAAATGAAGGAAGAAACAAGAGCACAAAGAAGGGAAGACAAGGAAGAATTGAACGAAAAATTAGAATCATTACATGAGAGAATGAAAGAAAATAATGAAAAGAATCGTCAAGAACTAAAGAAACAAATCAAGGAGGACATAGAGCTCCTGAATAATAAATTGGAAAGCAACCATGAGGCCTTGAAGAGAAGCCAGGAGACGCTAGAAAAGAAGAGTGAGGAGCTGAAGAGGCAGATAAAAAAGGATCTTGAAGTATTAAATAACAAGATTGAAAATAATAGTGAAACACTCCAAAGACAGTTGAAGGAAGAAAGCGAGAAGACGAAGGATGAATTGAAGCAACAGTTGGTGGAATGCAGAGAAGAAATTAAACAGACCATAACCGAGACGAACGAAACAGTAATACATGTCCAGGAAGAGCTGACCGATAAAATAAATCACGTCAAGGAGGAAGGAATTATCAGAGTCCAAGAACTGCAGAAAACCACCACTGAAGAGTGCATAAAAAATAAACAGGAGGTGCTTCAGAAGCTGAAGGAGAGGCACAAGGAAATCCAGACTGATGTCAGCGAACGCGTCGAAAGAGTGTATAGCACTGTCAATAAGATTGACAAAAAAACGCAAGAAAATAAAGAAAAAAATCATAGAAATTAGTCAGAGGGAGAAACAGATGCAGGAGGAACTAGGCGCGTTGAGGGAGAAGCCCTGCAATAACACCCACATCATTACAAGTGAAAATAGGGAGGTAATAAATTTTAAGAGTTACCGAAGAAACCCCATAGAATTCCTGAAGAGGGTGGAGGAGCTCATAGAAAAGAACCGGGATACCAGATGGACGACAGTGAGGAGCCTTATCGATGAGATGTTTCGAGATACGAATGACAATTGGTGGACAGCCACTCGACCAGAAATCAGCTGTACACAAGAATTCAAAACATTGTTCCACGAAAAATACTGGTCAGAATCGACTCAAAATGTGGTGAGAAATGACATCAGTAACGGAAGATATGAGCCACAGGCAGGACATACATTAACTTCGTACTTCTTAGGAAAGGTCTGCCTAGCTCGAAACCTCGAACCAAAGATACCCGAAGAATCCCTAGTCATACAACTAGGATATCATTATGAAGACGCTATTCAGAGGGCCAGGAGACAGGGACAAATTAAGATCATACAGGGAATGGCCAATTTACTGGAAGACCACGAAAACGACAGCCAATATAAGAAAAATCGCATGATAAATCAGAAGTACAACCGGTGGAATGAAAATCACAGTACACCAAACTACAACGTGCCCCACACTAATACCCAGAACAATAACCGGAACAATATGAACCGAAATCCAAACAATTACCCAGGTGACCAACCATTCCATCGGAATCAACCCAATTATAATCAAGGTAACCAACCGAACAACAGAGATCATCAGAATTACAACCAGGGGAACCAGCCAAGTAACAGGAATGCGCAAAACCCCAATACACCCAATAATAACAACAGGGGAACAGAACAAAGTCGAAATCCAAATGGCCACCCAAATAATCACAACTATTATGGCAACCGGTACGACCCGAATTACCAGTATAACAGGGGAACCGGGGGTAACCAGAATAGAGGCGACATGAGGCGCCAAGTCAATTTTATCAGTGGGAGGAGGCAAGACAATCATCGAAGATATTGCCCCATTACAAGAACAAACTCTATGTACGATTCCCATTATGATAACCAGCAATCTCCAGAAATCAGATCAATGGAAGCGCCGAGGAATCACATACATGATCAACCAACGTTGATCAATGAAACGGCAGACCAAGCAAATAGTCTGGCCAGTGGTTCCCAGCAACCTTTAAACTAAGAAGGTCAGTGAGAAACCAACAGGACCCTTCACATGACCAATCACTTGGGTTAAATCGATCAACCACGACGAAAAGTGACAACAAGAAGATCACAATAATATCAACAAATTACTTAAAAGACATCAGGGAAGAACTTCTGGAGGAAGGGGATATCCAATCACCGTCCGAAGCGACCATAAGTCCATTTCATTCTTGAAACAGTGTAAGTAAGTCATGGGAGGCTTACACGATGGATACTCGCATTACAAGAGTACCATATAACGTGGGAGTACATTCCAGGACGTAAGAATGTTGCCGCAGATGCATTATCCAGAATAAATGTAGAAGATCAGACATTTGAAGGAGTAGAGGAGAAAGCCAACAAAGAGTGAAATATACGAGAGAAGGTAATAATAAGGAAAGAAAAGGAGAAGATCAACTTACAAAAAAGTATAAATAACAGGGTCCAATATATAGTAATAGCGTATAAACTTATGTATAGTAATATGTATAACCCAATATATGACCATATGTCATCACGAAGGATAATGGAAACAATACTTATGAGATAAGCAATATAACCACCAAGAAAATAAAAGGAGTTTACAATCACGCTTCAATCAAAAAGTTTTATGAAGAAAAATAAATTACAACGAATAAAATAAACAAATACCAAAATTCAAAAAGTTTGTAGGAGCAACCCTACCCTACCCTATTTAGATGACATATGCGAAATAGAAAAAAAAAATAAAATAAATGAATGAAAATATAAAAACAAAGGAATAAATTACGAAAATTCCTACCAAGTAAAATCAACTTACAGTCAAATAAAGTTGATGTATGAAGTATAAAATAAAAATTAAAATAAGGAATAAGTTACACAAATTCCTATAAAAAAGTAAGAATCACAAACTTACAGTAATAATTAAACAAAAAGTACCAAAAAAGGAATACGTTATGAAAATTCCTATAAAGTAAGAAAAACTAACTTACAAAAATTAATAAGTATTATGTCTAATACAAAATAAAATAAACAAAAATAAAATCAAGCAAAAATTGCTAAAATAAATACCTAAAATTCTCACGAATTCAATGTATTCAAAGGAAAAAAAAAATCTGAACTGGTACAAGGAAAAAGAGAAGTTATGTATAAAACAAATATACAAGCTATGGCTAAAGCAGAATATTGCTAAACAACCAAGAAAAAGAATAAAAATGTCTAAGATAACTAATATGATCACAACAAGAATAGAAAACCAAAATAATGAAAAGTTAGATATGATGAAATTAACATATGAAAAAAAACAATCAACTGTATGAGTAGATGATAATATATAGCAAAGGTACAGCGGAAGGAAGAATGAGTAAAAGGCCAAAGTGATCTAAAAACAAACCACAAGGTGGACAATTCCAAGATATATTATTATTATTATTAATTTAAGTCACAAGTTGACAAAAAAGGTATTTAAGATTGACTGTTGAAAAGTCCAGCAATCCAAATAAACTGAGCAGAGATGATGTTCCTCTGGTCTCAGAAAAAATGAGTAGTAATGGGAGAAACCAGCTACTAAAAGGTTAGGAAAAAAAAATTATATAAAAGGGAGAACACACTAATGGAAATAAATAATAACAGATCCAAATAAAATGGAATGAACCAAGTAAGAAGAGAAATAAGAATGGAGAAACAAACAAGAAAGAAAAGGATAAAGATTATATATAACTGATAATTTCATAAAAAACTATGCTAGTGTTTTATCAAAATGATCAATTTTGAAGGAGAGGCATTATGTTACAACACAAATAAGCCAACCCAATACCAGGGAGGAACAAGATAAGGTTGAATCTAAAATAATACTTCATGTTAAATAAAATGATTAATTTAAATAAAATATAAAAACTATGACTCGACAAATGATGACATGACCTAACCCAAGTGATTGACCCAACAAAAGGAAACAAAAGAAGAAGGGAACCACGAAAAACAAACGAGAATAAAACCAAAGAAGAGAAGAAGGTGACTGACGAAACCAAAGGAAGAAGGGAAAAAACCAAAACCCAAACAAAAATGAAACAAGTTCATGGGATTAAATGACTCAATGTAACACGTTGAAATGTACCCAAAGGAGAAGGTGGAAAAACCAAGGTATTAACCAAATACAAGGAAAATGAAGAAGGAGGGAAATAGATAAAAATGAAAACCAATAATGATACACAAACAAGTAATAAAGCATAGGAGAAGGAGAAATAATGCACTCAAAAGTAATATTGGAACCAAGACCAATAATTAACCTATGAGAAAGGAAAAAGTAAATGTCATTATCTATTAATGGACAATCATAATCTAGGGAAGGAACCCTATTAAAATATGTTAAAGCTAAAAATATAAAAAAAAAGCAAACTAACACACAAGTTAGAGTTAGATGTAAGGATAGAAATGTAAGGACATAAAATTGTTAATAGTATTAAGGAAATATTGTAATGAAAGAGATAGTACGGTAGTGAGATAATAATTAGAGGGATTACCCATTCAGAAACACTTAAAAAACAAAAACATTTGTGAAGTGCAAAATGAAAGTGTAAAAACCCCAAAGTGTAGTGATAAAGAAAGTACACTAATTAAATTATAATTAACTATAAATAATTTAAAAGTGGGGGAGATGACTGAATGAAAATAGTGTAAAATATAGAATGGAAATATAGTGAAAAATAGTGAAATCATTAACAATTAATAAATCCTAAAGAACACTAAAGGTTTAACAGTGAAAAATAATAGTGAGTAAGTATGTTGTGAGAAATAGTATTAAGTATAAACTATAAAGTAAGAGGTATTGAACACTGTAAAGTGATAATCACAATAGTAATCAAAACAAAAAATATAATTAATAAGTTTAAAAACATGTAATCATATTTAAAAGGGAGAATCCCAGGAAAGAGTAAATTGAAAGTGTTAACATGTAAATCATTGAAAGTAAAGATTGTTTGAAAGTTAAGGAGTTAGAAACAAATCAAAAAACACCCATGTTATAAGGGATAATTATAAGTTCATAAAAGTGATGTTGTTTGTCACACTAAAAAATAGTATAAATTAAGATGTATTGTGAACAAAGATTAGCAAATAATAAGTTAGTTAAATAATTATTCAATCAAGTTTAGGAATTGGATATGGCTGTAAGAATCATACAGACCATAGGCCTACATGTTATATTTAAATAAGATCAAAAAAGTAGTAAATAATAGCCACCTGGTTATTATTGGCAAAGGAAATAAATAAAACGTTAAGAAATGTATGACTAGAAAACATGGAAACCAAAGAGTAAATAATGGTGTATAAAATAATAGTGACACAATAATAACACATAAACAGACTCAAAACACAACACAACCAATTATAATAACAAAATAAAGCCCATTAGGCTGAAATGAAATGTAATTTAAATGAAATAAGTCAAATACCATAATGGCTACTTAGGCCTATGAAAATGCCTAACTGTCAGAAACAAACAACTACAAATTATAACAAATTAACAAAGAAATTAGCAAATCCGAGGTGAAGGATTCACCAAGAATAAATTGTAAATCATTTGTAGAACAAAATATTATAATAAGCATTTGTATACAAAAAGAAATGTAATTAACAAATATAATTAATCAATTAAGAAATATAGAATGGAAATATAGTGAAAAATAGTGAAATCATTAACAATTAATAAATCCTAAAGAACACTAAAGGTTTAACAGTGAAAAATAATAGTGAGTAAGTATGTTGTGAAAAATAGTATTAAGTATAAACTATAAAGTATTGAACACTGTAAAGTGATAATCACAATAGTAATCAAAACAAAAAATATAATTAATAAGTTTAAAAACATGTAATCATATTTAAAAGGGAGAATCCCAGGAAAGAGTAAATTGAAAGTGTTAACATGGAGGGAAAGTAAAGATTGTTTGAAAGTTAAGGAGTTAGAAACAAATCAAAAAACACCCATGTTATAAGGGATCATTATAAGTTCATAAAAGTGATGTTGTTTGTCACACTAAAAAATAATATAAATTAAGATGTATTGTGAACAAAGATTAGCAAATAATAAGTTAGTTAAATAATTATTCAATCAAGTTTAGGAATTGGATATGGCTGTAAGAATCATACAGACCATAGGCCTACATTTAAACCTATTATTTAATTTAGACCTATTGTTTAAACACGAACTATCAAAACACATTTAACGACACTACAGAACAGATTGCAACATCACACTTTATTATTTATGTACACTTAGAATAAGGTAAAATATTTTTATTGTAACCATAGGAATTCTTTAGCTCATAATCACAAGAATCCGACGATTTTGGAACGAATTTAATTGTAATAACAAAACTTTCCGCAGCCATACGGATGCGAGCACATCGTTCCATAATCGATTTTTCGCCAACCTTGAGAAAGAAGTGTTTCATGTAAAAAGTCGGTGCAGATTTATTATAAAATAATTGTCAAATTGAATATTTTAATTATCACCCATTAAAAAATAACTAGTACAGGGAGTAACCGTTGTTATTATTTCACAGGGAGTGCATTACATTATTTGTGTTTATTTATGAAGAATAGGTTTGATGAGCAGCGAACAAGTCGTCATTTGCACAGCAGTATAGACAATCCAGACGGCCGTACGAGCGGGAATTATTTGAACGCCCCGACCGTCACCGCTGAAAACTCATTATACAGTAGTTTTAATTGTTTTAATAAACGATTTGGCGCCACCCGGGATTAACACACCCCTATAAGTAAACAGGTAAGGTTACTGCCGTGTTATACTGGTGATTACCGCAACGCCACGAACATCGTTAGCCGCGACCATTGCTGTAACGACCCCGGTGCGAGACGAACGCACTAACATTTAATACACATACAAAATTGGTGTACATTTTTCAGATACGAACGAGTCCAAATATAACGTTACATATTGACGCATATAACGTGAGGCTTAAACGAAGACGAGGACGTCTCTCATTTACACTCGTTACAATATATATGTATGTTTTAACTATACAAATCACAAGCCTAATTAATTGCTAACAAGCGTGAATAACAAGACAGTAACTCATTTTCTTTTATGCTAATTACCAGGTATGTAAATAAAGAGATGTCATGGACGTAAACATGCGTGAATTAATTTGGCAACACGAAGCTAATATTCCTTAATTCACAGGTTCCAGTTAAGTGTTTTGTTACGTTGTATTTCAATTAAATATATATATTTTGTGAATATTATGGCAGTCTGTTTAATTGACCGACGTCAATTAACCGGGCTCACGAGGTTATAATGGCGATAGTATACAGAAGTTATAAAAGATAGTATACAGCCGTTATAAGATGCGCCAGTCTGCTTTGCTAATAAATAAAAGACTAATTGGAGTTACTGAAATAAAGAAATAAAAAAAGGCTATATATAAAAAGCTTAATAATAAAAATAAAAATTAAATAAAACAAGAATAGCAATAATATATTAGTACAAAAGATTTGCAATTATTATCAAGAAAAATAATATATGTAATAATAATTTAATTCCGTAAAGCCATGTTGAAGCGTGCACAGATTGTCACCCCAAAGTAAGCGTGAGAGCAAGAATAAACAGGAAATATATTAACGTGTTATAAACTGTATAAACTATGCCTTTGTTATAAGCGTATGTGCAACAACGCGTAACTTCTCCCCTTGCATAGGAATGTTATCGGCTAATAACAACAGTAGTCATAATATTTCGTGTCACGTCCTGTAGAACTCTGTGTGAGATCCCCTTCTATATCTGCATACGAGCTATTATTCTCTCTGTGAATTGAAAGGTATTTGATTCCACAAAACTAAAGATATTCATATACAGTGATATAATTAATATAATCAAACTGATGTTGATTAGTATAAGTAGATTACTACAATTAGCATATTAAGACAATGTCTCAATTTAACCCGGATTTGCTATTAAAAGACGAATTATGCTATGAAGCACTTTTACGCGGTTTACCTTATGCAAACATAACGGTCGCAGAATTACGCAAAACGTTATGCGAAAACAAGCAAAATATACCTACCCAGTTAGATAGATTAAACGAAATAGAACTTGAAAGCGAACCACAGTTAGTAGAAACGATTCTGGTAGGATTATCCCCAGAAGAGAGATCGCGATTAGTACTGATCAATAGACCCAACACTTTTGCAGAATTAGAACAATGCTGTATCCACTCATCAAACGTATGGTACTCGGACCAAAACAGACGTACTTTAATTCCTCAGGCACAACGCAGAAACGAAACACCGCCCCTGGTATCAGAACCGAGAATACACCGTGATAGTCGACACTTTAGATCTCGGAAACCTTCACACTACCAACTTGCACAAAATTATCAACTGAAATCCCAACCGAAAATGAGTGACACAGTGAGTAGAGAAAAAATATGCTATAACTGCGGTAAACGAGGTCACATTAGTAGGTACTGTAAACAGAAACAGTACTACCAAAAATCCTCTCATTCAAAAAACATGTAAGGCAGGGAGTGCCGAAATCCTGTGTCTCCCGCCGCGTCGTAAGAGTAGGTAAAACCGAGAAGTACAAAACCAAAAAAAATAAATAAATAAAAAATATGATCCCTACGTAGAAAGATTTGTCAATAGATGCAACTCAATTACTACATGCAAATCCAGTGTGTGTCAATTACCATATGTACAAGTAGACCTTGGCATTACGAAAATACTAGGATTAATTGATTCCGGATCAACACGGAGCTTAATTAGCCAACAGTTAGCCGAAACATTAGCCAAACACCACCTTGTTAAACGTAGTCAACCGGTGAATATGAAATGCGCTACCGCTAATAACCAAAAATTAACAATAAAACTCAGCGTTACTATCAAACTAAAAATTAAAAATTTAACATGGTATTTTCCAGTATTAGTATCTGAAGAATTAGGACCAAACTTAATATTAGGAGCGGACTTCATCAGTAAAACAGGTATAATTCTTGACATGTACGATAAGAAGCATTATTTTAGATTCGACCGTACCCAAAAATATAATTTTGACTTCGAAGTAAATAACAGTAAAGGTACAGAAACATCCGCAACGCACGTAGTACACTACGAACCTGCACTAGATCATTTAGAGAGTAAAGATAAACAATAAATACAAAATCTAATAAAAGAATTTTCCACCGTTCTAACCCCAAAGTTAGGTTTAACGAATCTAATAGAGTACAAGATCAACCTGAACGATAATAAAGTAATCCGACTGCATCCATATAAGTTATCTCCTCTAAAAATGGAAATCATGAGAAATCAAATCAATAAATTGTTAAAACAACAAGTTATAGAACCTTCCACTTCACCGTATTCATCACCCGCGTTCTTAGTACCCAAAGGCACTGATAAACATAGATTAGTCGTTGACTATAGACAATTAAATAAAAAGATAGAATTCGAGTCCATACCGATCCCCGACATCCACAGCGCCTTCCACTATTTTACAAAAGCTAAAGTTTTCACCATAATGGATCTCAATCAAGCATTCCACCAAATACCATTATCGGAAGAATCCAAACATCTAACCGCCTTCGCAGTCTCGTTCAACCTGTACCAATTTACAAGAGTACCCTTTGGAATCTCCCAAGGAAGTTCTGTTTGTAGTCGATTGTTAGAAAAAATATTCCACGACGTAAAATTTAAATTCGTATACCACTACCTAGATGACATAGTAATTTACAGCGAATCCATGGAACAACATCTTCATCATTTACGCGAAATCTTATCCCGACTAAAGAAAGCCGGATTAACCGTAAACCCAAGTAAAGTAAATTTTGCCGTTAACCAATTCTCATTTTTAGGTCACATAGTATCTGCCGACGGAAAGGTAAGCATAGACCCAGAACGCACCCGTGCAATCAGAGAATTTTTACCACCATGTGATACGAAAGGAATAGCCCGATTTTTGGGAATGATAAATTACTTCCACAAGTATATTCCACACCTAGCTGATATAGCAGCACCCTTAAATGCGTTAAGAAAAAAAGGAGTAAAATTTGAATGGACCCCTCAACATCAAACAGCATTCGACAACCTGAAAGAAAGTATAATACAACCTCCAGTATTACAACTGGCCGATTTCACGAAACCATTTACCGTACAGACAGATAGTTCAAGTGTAGCCCTAGGAGCAGTCATATATCAGGAAGTGGATAATTCTAGATTACCGATCAGTTATGCCTCGCGAACCCTAACCGATCAGTAAAAGAAATTCTCCGCATACGAATTAGAATGTTTAGCCGTAGTATTCGCATTCGAGAAATTCAAGCCATTTTTAGAACATAAGGAATTTCTGTTAGAAACGGATAATCAAGCTTTATCATGGTTATTAAATCACCATAAACAGTTAGGTCGTATCGGAAGATGGGTATTGAGATTAAATTGTTACAAGTTTAAAGTACAACACATTCGTGGCACCCAAAATGTAGTAGCCGATACACTATCCCGTATGTTCCAGCAGCCGAGTAAGGAATCCGAACATAATGAAAGAGGTGAAACATCAATAATAAATACCCTAATAACTGAATTCCCACTGGCATTTACTGACATAGCCCAGTATCAACAATAAGATCCTTTCTTAAGTAAAATAATAGAACAGATCAATAAAGGAAATACTTCAGATAAATATATATTGAGTAAGAGAGTATTATGTTATAAACTAGCAAATGGAAAATCCTTGAGAATAATTGCCCCGGACATTATTAAACCAATGCTTATGCAATACTACCACGCATCCACCATTGGAGCTCATATGGGTATTAATAAAACCATACATCGTATTAGAAAAGAATATCATTGGGGAAATATGAACAGCGAGATAGCTCGTAAAAGAGTGTAAATTGTGTGCACTCAGCAAACCCGCGAGAAACAGCCACATTGGTAAATTAATCTCAGAGACTCCCACGACACCCTTTTCAAAAATTTACATAGACTTTTCTGGCCCTTATCCACGTTCAAAATCCGGTAACACCATGCTACTCATTTGCGTAGATTCATTTACCAAATTCGTCTGGATGTATCCCATGCGACGAGCATTAGCATCAACAACAGTGAAAATTTTGCAAGAGAGATTATTTAAAGACTTTGGTACACCAGTACACCTAGTGTCAGATAACGGACCCCAGTTTAAGTCCAAAGAATTCAAGGACATGTGTTTCAGACTAGGCATAGACCATATAACTGTCACAGAGTACCGTCCACAAGGTAATATCGCTGAAAGGTATTTGCGAAACTTAAAATCCGCTTTAATAGTCTATCATGCAAACGACCAGACATCATGGGACCAGAACCTATCCTGGATCCAATTTGCTTTCAACTCAGCATATCACGAAGGACATAAATCTACACCCCTTGATTTGTTGTACAAATATAAACCAAATCACCCATTATCCACAAAGTGGAAAATACATGAATTGCTACCCAGCGAAATCAGTGTTAAAAATATAAAAAAAATATGGAACGAAGCTCGCGCAAATCTGAGAGTAAACTTAAGAAAATCGCGAAAATATCACGAGCGTGATAGTAAAGAAATTAAATATCAAGTCGGAGACCTAGTGATGTACCAAACTCATCCGACGAGTAGTGCAGTTGATAAGACCACCTCCAAGCTATCTTACCGATGGTGTGGCCCTTACAGGATTCACAAATATTTAACGCCTGTAACCGTAGCACTGTATGACCCCACTACGGATAATTATGTACGAAGAAGTCATGTTTCCCAGATAAAATATTATCACGGAAATTGTTCTGCTAGTGGGCAAAGAAAGAAATGAAGTAAAAAACAATAAATGTACTACGAAGTATATTTCCTATAGTGTAATTAAGTCACTGTAAACCATACTTAATTACAAAATCGTAAGGTATGAATAAGAATGAGGCATGATCAACCTTAGATCCTATTCACCAAAAATAAATAAAAGCGATATGTAAAGTCAACTGACAAATAAAGGTAACGTTACCACAGAAAAATACAGTACTAAAATAAAATTGTCGACGAACAATTAAAAAAGGAAAGGAAACGCAGTAAGTATGAAAAACATACTCTGTGTAGAATAACTCCACTAAACGAGTTAGAAAAAGCTAAACGAAAAAATCGGTAGTAGTATTAAGTAGTAGAATTAAGATAAATAGAGATAGTATAGAGATAGAGATAGTAACAATTTTAGAGATAGTATAGTATCGTATCTTTTAGATGAAAATTAAAAAAAAAAAAAAAAATATTGAATTGATAATGATTCGATTATCACATGAGTGAATCACGAAAAGAGAGAAAGGGGGTTTCACACGGAAGCTCGTACAAAATTCCCATTGTAATTTTTAGCTATTTCCCCGTTGAATACACATCGGTCACCGACCCAGTGTCTTCTTTAAGTGGAGGAGAATGTGACGATTTAATAGGGTTAAATAGCACAAAATAAAAAAAGAGGTAAAAATAATATAATCCTAAATGAAACTACATAATTTCCATAATTTCTCTCCCTATGAAATAAATAGAAAACCAAATAATGTTAAACAAATAAATATGTAAACCACCTCCCGTTTCTTCAGCGAGTATTAAATTATAGAGAGACGTAATAAACCAGCAATTTAAAATAAGTAAAAATAATAATTAATAAATTAAGAACTATTTATCGCGCCAGTAAATAACAACACGCGCGGACAAGCACTTCGCTAAGCCAGCGGTGCGCGCCCCAAAAATAAGTTGTAAATCAGACTCCGCAGCGAGAACAACACAGTTGAAAATGTAGTCAGCAACTACAAAATTATAGAGAATGAAAGAATATGTCGTTCACTCTCTTAGTTTCTTTAAGCTAATGCTTAGTAAAGCAGATAGCAAATAGTATCAGTAATTTCAATATGTTTAATTTCTTTGATACGTTTTAAGTGTGTGTTTATGACATCTCTGCAGTTGATTTAATATCACGTCAACGTGATAGAGATCACAGTATATGTAACAGTTTAACTATAAGGTAAAAGTGCGGGAAAACCGAAGTAAGTGAGTTCAAGTGAAAGTTTCCCACCACCGCCAGCACCAGAATCTCATAAACCTTGGAAAAAGAGAAAACCACACCTTCCATTATTACACCTTCTTCAGTCTACAGGATAGACCAGAAGCCGCTGAGCCACCGTTTACTACAGACAACCCCGATTCGCCGAGGATGCTACATACAGGTGATACAGAAGTCAAACTTCTGTAGTTCAGAAATTACTTAATAAAAATATGAAAGACAATTGACACCAAAATAAAATTAATATAATTATACAAAAGACTGGCCGAATTAAATTACCATTGTAACTTCGTAATAAACAATATGATGTATTTAGCTTTAATGACTATAACATGCTAATATTAATAAGTCCATTCTTCAAATGGCAGCAAAAGTAAATTCTTTAACTTTAATATAAAGAAAGGATATATCTCGGATCCGAAGGTATGAATTACCAAAGTTTTATAAATAATTAACCAAGTTGATTAATGAATACATTATGCAGTTACTATTTTTTTAATATAGTTAACTAATCAGGTGAACGAAATAGAGTAAACGAAAAGTAGATTAAGTATATATATATGTATGTTTTAACTATACAAATCACAAGCCTAATTAATTTTTAATAACAAGACAGTAACTCATTTTCTTTTATGCTAATTACCAGGTATGTAAATAAAGAGATGTCATGGACGTAAACATGCGTGAATTAATTTGGCAACACGAAGCTAAATTCCTTAATTCACAGGTTCCAGTTAAGTGTTTTGTTACGTTGTATTTTAATTAAATATATATATTTTGTGAATATTATGGCAGCCTGTTTAATTGACCGACGTCAATTAACCGGGCTCCCGAGGTTATAATGGCGATAGTATACAGAAGTTATAAAAGATAGTATACAGCCGTTATAGCTTAGTATTCGTCTTTCTCAATGGGTTTTTAAATACTGAATGTCTGTACAGTAACGGTTATGGGATGTGGGTGTGTGTTGTGGGAGTTGCTGGTGGGAGGGGATTGGCGCTGGGATTCAAATTTTGTGTAGATATCAGTGTGTCGGAAAGTATGCGTGATCTGTAATGTAATTGTTCATTTAATATGTTGTTTGGTTGTAGTGTGTGATATCTGTAAATTTCAAATTGTTCTGCTGTGTTTAGTTTCTACTTTTAGGTAAGTAGTGTAGTATTTCCATGTTGTGCTCTATGTTTGTGTAACTGTGGTTTTCGTTTTGTAAATGTGTGGCATATGTAAAGACATTCAGTATTTAAAAACCCATTGAGAAAGACGAATACTAAGTCGAAACGTTTGGGTAATCAAAACCTAAAAGTAAGTT
Source organism: Magicicada septendecula (assembly GCA_034769895.1). Lineage (NCBI taxonomy): Eukaryota > Metazoa > Arthropoda > Insecta > Hemiptera > Cicadidae > Magicicada > Magicicada septendecula. The sequence goes on from CM068375.1 coordinate 408,475,912, forward strand.
CACAGTGAAAGTGTTAATATATATTTATATAAAAAAATAATTTACTAAAAATTTAGTTTTAATCCCAGCATCACAGATGATATCACACAATTGCTTGTGCTAAGTCAAATTATTAAAAGGCTTATAACATTTTATTTATTGCTTACCCAGGATAACTCACCTTATAGTTCAGTCCAGAATTCGTCACACGAACGGCGTAATACAAGTAAGGTTTCAAGGTTACATCAATAACATACTCGACTCGCATTTTGTGTAAAACAACTCTAATTTTATTTCATTCTCTATACTCTTTTAAATGCATGAATTATTCATCTTTCTCTCAAAATTGACATATTATTGCTTCCTTTAAACATGAATAGCGTAAACATTTATTTAGACATTGTAGATGTATTCTAATATATTCCTTAATTAATCAAAGCGACCCAGTTTGCCACACTCTCTCATTCATACAAATTACCCCTTTTTCAAATAAGAATAATTTTGGTTTAATACGGTTACATGTTGCAGCGGCGTCCCCGTCGACCACGTGGCGCGTCCTATAATGTTCTTTCCCTTTACAGTCCTAAGTTGGTTCGTTCACTTTTATAAATGGTTGTTTACTTGTTTAACTGGATTCCATGTTTAGATTGAAGTTCTACACTGTTGTACACATTTTTTATATACTGGATCGGTCGGTTTGTCACTTAAAAGATTTTTTTTTTTAAAGCACACTAGTCTTAGCGTACGTCTGGCAAGACGTACGCTATTTTTTCGACTGCGTTGTTTATTATTTTTACATTGTTTTAGAATAACAAAACTTCGCCCGGCCGGCGACGCACTACTGCTTGCGTCCACTACCGTCTGATGTTAAGTGCCGACTCCCTGACGCCACGCTTAGTGTCCCTAAAGTTCACTTCCGTCCGCCTGCGCTCTGATTGGTTGATGCACTCACGTGGCCGGTTTAATGGGCCACGTGGTGGTAATTTCCGCCAACACTTTGGGTTCAAGATTATTGACAACGGCACACGAGCGCACACTTACAGCCGCATTCCAATGTTATCGTTTTGCGTACCAGCCTCCGCCTTGTACGAAGTGAATATAGCCTAGAGTGTTACACAACTCAGGTTTTGATGATCATAAAGGGTGCCCAAATAGACTGGCCTCAAATAATTATTAAATGAAATAAAATATCTATACCCTTCAGAATTGTCCCATTACATGATCTTTTAGTTTTACTGAGAACATGTTAGAACTTTCAAAATACAAGAATGGGTCTTGAATCCAATTGAATTCACTGTATCCCTCTGGGAAGCAACTTTCAATCTGGTTATCGAGAGTTAAACATCAGAGCTGGTAAAAAGCAATGGTAGAGCATGAATAACAAAAATGTACAGTATAGAATATGTACAAATCAGGTTGAATTTAAATTGTTAAAATGATATATCTTAGTTATTTACATGTAGTAGGTTTTTAAGACCAACCCTCGAAAATTGCACTCGCCCACTCGCCTGACGAGTGGGTTTTAACTGTGAAAAAAAAGGAGAAAAGAGGAGAGAAAGAATGAAAAATGGGAAAAAGAAGGACGTCTATTAAACCAAAACACGTCATGTTTTTGATTTAGTAAATGTGCGTGTTGAAGTCATAGGCCATCAGTTAGCTGTCACCGTGTGAATTTTATAAACAAAACTGCTCTGTTGGATATAAACATCTTGAAACACGTCGAACAAAATAGTGTTGCTGAGAGAGGGGAGCGGAAATTTCACGCCGTTCTGCGCGGGCCGCAGGCCGCCGGCCTTTGTCACTCCTTCCAAGTTGTACAGTCTGCTAATTATTATTTCTTTTATGAATTTGCTAACTGCTATAATTTTTTATTGTTCGACTAAGCTTTTCGTCATTACTGACATCTTCAGGTCTTAAACAACCCATCTTAAAGACAATCGTTGTTTAAGACCTGAAGATGTCAGTAATGACGAAAAGCTTAGTCGAACAATAAAAAATTATAGCAGTTAGCAAATTCATAAAAGAAATAGTAAGGATGGCTGCTAATTTAAACAATACGAAGAATGAAATCTGCTAATTATTGTTGAGTTGACCGGATGTGTTACGCGTGTGATTTATTGTTTCGTGTACCAAGAGTATTCTCAATTTCTAAGATCGTGTTCAGCGTGTATTTTATTTTTCGTGTGTTATTTTATTCATAATGAAACAGATTAAACTTAATTATTTCTTTAAAAAAAGTTCTACTGTCAGTACGACGACGCCTAGTGAGTCTGCGAGTGCGACGTCTACTGCTAGAGATGTAAGTGCCGGGCCTAGTAGGGAAACTGAAACGCGAGTTCTAGTGGACTTAGGCCTACTCACGGTTCCTCTGGGAAACGAAAATTTCAAAGAGCTTGGCTGGATATCTTCCCCTGGCTAGCTTACGATTCCGACCGCGCAAAATGTACTATATGCGCTAAATACCCTCAAAATAGTGACCCAAAATGGGTAGCAGGATTTTCTGGTTCCATGAAAAAGGAAACTTTTGTGTTTCATGGTAAAAGCCTAGTACATATGGAGAATTTAACGCGGTTTGAAGTAGAGTCAGAACCAGGAAAAGCTCCTCTTGCCAAATGTATTAAGAAAATAGAGTCTTCTATGTTTGAGCATCTAACAACGTTTTATTCAACATACCCTATTTTATAGGCATCAATGAAAAACCATTTACCGACTTCCCTAAGCAAGTTGCCCTTGCAACTAAATTAGGTGTAAATGTGGAGACAAAACAATATGTAAACAATAAAAACTGCCAAGTTTTCTTTAATTTTATTGCTAAACAGTTACAAGAAGATGTGGTTCAAAAATTAAAAAATGCTCAGTGTTTCAGTATTTTGATTGATGGTTCCACGGACCGAAGTGCTGAGGAACATGTGATTGTTTATGCTCGTTATGTGTGTGAAGGGGAGATAAGAGAAGACCTTTTAGGCCTTGTGCCTCTCGAGAGCGGTAGGGCAGAGTCATATTTCACTGCTGTTACTGGGCTCTTGGATAACTTAGGGCTTGATTGGAGAAGAGAAAAGTACATGGTTAGTGTGGGAACTGACGGGGCGTCGTCTATGATTGGCTCAAAGTCAGGTTTCGTACTTCGTTTGAAAGAAGAAGCTCCGCATTTAATTAGCATTCACTGCGCCGCGCATCGTCTACAATTGGCCATACTTGACGCTGCCAATTCCATCCCTTACCTAGAAAAGCTTGACGAATCTGTGAAGAACATATACAAACGATCCTCAAAACGCCTTCATGAGCTTAAAACACCGCGAAAACTTTAGAAAGTGAGATAGTAAAACTCAGAAATATTCACAACGTACGGTGGCTATGTAGTAAATCTGACGCTTTGAAAGCTTTGTGGCATGATTTCGTACCTCTGGTCATCCATCTTGAGGATATAACGAACCGGAAAGCTACAACAGGAGAAGCTACGGATGCAGCTAGAGCAAAAGGGTATCTAAAAATCCTTACATCATACAAGTTTGTAAAAACATTAAACTTTTTGATTGACCGGTATGGGAAACTAGAGCCATTTTGTAAAGTTTTATAGTTGAAACAGTTACTGGTCTCACAGGTACGATCGTCAATGATGGTAACGGTGGAAATGGTTCAGTTCTTGCTTTCATCTGAAGGATCCAGTGTGAAACAATTCCTTTCTGACACTTCAGACTCAGAGAAACTGAATTGCTCAAAATACAAAGGCGGCCAAGGAATTGTTCTCAAAAACACATCTCAAGGGGAGGAAGAATACAAATAAATCCGTAATAAGCTGATCGAAAGCACAGTTCATTACTTGAAGTGCCGTCTTGATACACTTGAGACTGTAGTAGGCACCAAGTGCCACGTTCTGGATTTCTTGTGCCTTCCTCAAGATGACACCCTAACTGCATATGGCAATGAGGAGATTCTTCAATTGGAGCATGTTTTTATTACTGGTGATATAAATGAGGATGTTTTGCTATCGGAATGGCTTCAATTAAAAATGATGGTTAAAGAAGAGCAAATAACTTCAAAAGGACTGGGTGAGCTATTAAAAACTCTGTACAAGTTTCCTGAGTGTTTTGGTGAGCTAAAGAAAGTATTTTACGGCGTTGCATGCATGGCAGTAACAACAGCATCTTGTGAACGGGGATTTAGCTTCGTTAACAGGATAAAAGTGAAACAGAGACTTTCCCTGGACACCACTTCATTAGGAGATCTAATGCAGCTGGCAGTAAATGGACCACCCTTAGAAGATTTCAACCCTGGTGTAGCAATAGACAAATGGTATTTCTCATCGGGACTTCGCCATGTTAGTGGCCACAAGAGGAATGGAAACACTCAGCCTAGTCCAGCTTGATTATTTTTAATCAATTATTTTTCATCTGCAACTCGATAAGGGACTATCAGAATATAAACTGGGCTAATGAATAATGTAGCGGTACACAGTGGCGGCTCGTCAGGTGACGCAGGTGAAGCGCTGCTTCACCTAAAATAACTGGTTCAGTGTGTTTCTTTTTACACAAAATTATTTTCAATTTTGTGTTTAAAAATATTTTTTTAAATTAAATTTCGTCTGTATAATAATTAAAATAACATTTACACGCTATGGAAATAGGTTACAGAAGCTGGACATCGCTGCGATCGTAAGCCTACTGGTGGCGGAAAGTGCTGAGACCGTAGAAGCAGCTTTCTGCAACTTGTATACTGCATCAGTTAATACGTCACTAACAATGCTTGGTTTATGACGGTTGCCATGACAACGTATAGCCGTACTCAGCGTTCCCCCACCCACGTGAAGCAGTCTCGCTGTGCTGTTTCTCAGTTGTGTACGTATACAGTGCTTTACCTATCCAGCGCGTTTGTTTTGTTCGTTGTATTTGATCGTGTGTGAAGTTTTTACAGAATGATTCCTTCATATGACCCAGTATGTGTTTTATTAGAAACACCATTTTCAAGATGGAATAATGATGATAAGAAGAACTTTTAAGCTGTTAAAAACCTATGCCTATATTGAAAGTAAATAAAGTTGCAAAAATAAAGGGCAAGGTGTACAATCGCAACTTTAAACAAAATTGGTATTCAACGTTCGAGTGGTTGCGTGGCAGTTATTATTTAAATAAACTTTTTTGTATGCCCTGCTTAATTATTAGTGTTAAATCAAGTGCGTGGAATAAGAACGGCTTTGATGATTTCGGTAAACTCGTGCTCTTTCCAAACATGAAGGTTCTTCTGAGCACATGCTTTGTGCATTGAGTTTTTCAAAACTAAAGAAAAATTTAAGTACTATCGAGGATGCTTTGAAAGAAAATTCTAGGTTGTATATTAAACACTTCAATGACAACGTTCGGCTTAACAGACATTTCATGCATCTTCCTATTCGTGCAGTTCTTTACTTGGGTAAACAAGAATTAGCATTTCGCGGTCACCACGAAGAGTTATCATCTATTACTCGCGGAAATTTTAAAGAACTGCTAGAAACCTTCGTATCGATAAGCCCTGTAAATATTCAAGAACACTATAAAAAAATCTTACCCGTCTTTGCCGGCAATTCTAAGACTATTCGGAATGAAATAATTGACTGCATTTCACAATATATTGATGAGCACTTCGCAAAGGAAATAGAAGATAGTACATTTTATTCAATTCAAGTGGATGATTCCACAGACAATGTCCACAAATCTCAATGTAGCATCATAATTAGATACGTTAGCCTATTCCCGGAGGAAAGCTAGTGGAAAGATTTTTGGGATTTTATGATGTTAGTTCCAGTCGGACTGCCGACACACTGTTTCACGTTGTGTTATAGTCCCTCGAAAAATTTGACTATAAATCAAACTTATTCCCCAGTGTTTTGATGGTCAGGGGAAAAATCAAAGAAGTAGTGCCACAAGCGGTTTTTGTTCACTGCATGGCGCATCGTTTGAATCTAGTGCTGCAACAAAGCTGCAACATCATTTCGCAATGTCGGATATTTTTTGCAACTGTTAACGGTTTACCGTCTTTTTTCCACAGTTCTGCTAGGCGAACTTACGCAGTAGGCACAGTCGTTGGAAGACGAATCCCTACTTCCATTATTACGCGATGGAAGTCTAATTCCAAAATTGTGAATAGCCTACTATATATAACGAATGGGATTCATTAAAAGAAGTATTCACTAAAATTGTGAACGATTCAAATTATGATCAAACATCAATTAGGCAGAGTGATGGCTTCTTAAATAAATTTAATGATTTTGAATTTACGCTTTTGGTTGTCGTTTTTAACGATATTTTTGGAGCCACGTATGCTCTCTTCGATGTGCTACAAAAGAATCATTTGACATTAATTTCTGTATCTCGCAAGTTAAAAATACGCAAACACTCATAAATAGCAAAAGAACTGATGATGCATTTATGAAAATTTTCGATTTAGCTGCTTCAAAAATAACAGTTCCAACTGAATACCATGAATGGCAGAAAAGAATTACACTCACACGAGATCAACTTTTTGAAAAATACAAAATTCTGTATTATGAAATTTTAGATAACCTTTCAGTACAAATAGCCACACGTTTTAATGATATGGAAAAGCTTCAGTTTGTTACATTAATGGATACTTCAAAGTTCGTAACGTATTTTGAAAACTTTCCCACGGATGCATTAAGTAACTTAAAGGTGTGCTACCCTAATCTGTTTACCGATTTCCAAAGACTGAAAAACGAATTACAGCTTATTTATGAGGATAAGCAATACAGACAAATGGAAACACTAAATTTGATGGAACTTTTAGCTGTCAACAGGAACATCTTTAAAGAAGCTTACAAACTGTTTTGTTTAATAGTAACTATTCCATCCAAAAGCGTTTCCGTAGAACGAAGTTTTTCTTGTTTAAAAAGAATAAAATCATACCTGCGCAATACAATGACAGAGGACAGACTTACTAACTTATCAAAAATTTCCATAGAAAAGGAACTGTTAAACGAATTAAATAATGTACAACCATTTTATGACGACATTATCGACAAGTTTGCATATTTGAAAGAGAGGAGAATTGACCTTGTGTTCAAGAAATAAAATGCAAGCCTGTAAGTACTTACTATTTTTAACTACTTTATTTGTAAATTTTATTAACATACTTTTCTTTTGTCTCCATATGTTATTCATGATTCCAAAACAGGAAGAAACATATTCACATAAATGATTGGGGGGGGGGGACTGCCACCGATTCTGCTTCACCAATCCTCGAATCCACGAGCCGCCACTGGCGGTACATGCTAAATATTAAATAATAAAGTTTTATCCCCCCCCCCGGGAAATGGTATCTGGGGAGTGGGAAACGCCAACAATTTTCGAGGGTTGTTTAAGACACAGTAAATAAATTTCGGAACCTGACTTTGCAACCCTCCAAATGCCCTCTCGGGACCCAGCAGTGGCTCATGCCCAATAGGTTAAGAAATGCTGAACTAAAGGCATGTTTGTGGAGTGAAGCATAAAAGATAACCCAGACTTCTAAAATGCTCTTAGTGAAATGGGATTTTCAGGAGTAACAAGACACTATTTGGTTAACAAGCACATTTTACTAATATTGTAATACCAAGTCAATTAGATAAATGTGTAGTAGTCTATGTGACGCTGATCACATACTGTTAATCAGCAGCACTGCACAATATTCTAGAGCCACACTCTTGGCATTCATCTGGAACTTTCTCACATTAGCCTGATAATTAGGCTGTTGCCACCAGCTGAGTTTTAGAAAGTTGGTGTAGTAGGTTGTGCATTCATATAGGATGATATTAGACAGCGATAGACAGTGATATGTTGTAAAGGAATCGATTTAGTGGCATAGGCCAGGCCTGTTACCATTACCAGCAGAAATATAAGCCTACCAGCTGTTGTGAATTATTACAAGTCATGTTGTTTTTGTCGAAAATCTTATTTTCTTTTTAATTTTTGTTATATCTACATTTTTCTTTGTGGAACTAGGTAGTTAACTTATTTCCTACGATGTATCCAGCTCGTAAAATACTTTTGGCATTAAAGAATAGAATGTAAAAATCTACCGGTAGAATTATTGATTGACTTTTTCAATAGAAGAAGACAACATTGATAAGTTATTCAACATTTAAATTCTTGGTATGCTCTACAGATTAATTAGTGAGTTTCAAATATAATGCCAAAATTTGTAAAGGAATAAAATGATAATTTTTGTAGTATAACAATTGTGAATATAAAATATGGTAAATGGTTCTGAGTGACTATCTTGTGTCTGACAGCCACAAAACTTGCACATAATTCCAGGTTTTCATTATCAATCATCGTTAATAAGCTCCAGTATCATTCTTATTGATGACATTTAGTTTCATTTCATCCTGTTCAATAGACTGGTAGGCCTACTTATTTTTTCCATTTTTTGTGAAAATGTGTTATTATCACCCCTTTGTTTTTCTATCGTCTTTAAAAATGTTATACATAGTGTCTTTGATATTTATCAATATGATGTATGACTCTGTTGATGTTACTATTATACCAGTATGTCCTTGACAAATATGCCTCTTCTTTTCCCAAAACAAAATTGCCCTACTTTTTCCTTTCTGTCACTTTTGTGTCCATAACTCCTGCTACTATTATTAGCTTTGTTTACTTTGTGTTTAAAGTCTAAAAAAATCATGTATCATTCTACTTCTTCATCTTGACTATGGTAGGATGATAAACTTGGAAGAATCTTATCTTTAACCTCTTATTATTTTTAGAATTACTGGTATAATCTTTCCCTTTTGTTATATATTGGTACAGTACTCTACTGTAGTTCTATAGTGACCCTTATTATATCCATCATAAATTCTACACCTTCAGTACTTCCATTCTCAGTACCTACCTTAAGTGGACATCATACAAATTAAAATATCAGTAGGTTATATAAACAGTATCAAATCTGATGATTTAAAATATTTTATTTTTTTGTGCTGCAAATTTTCATATGCTGTTCTTGGGGTTATACTTTATAACTTTTAGTGAGCTTTTCAGTTATTCCTTTCACTGTGTATGGTTATATTTGTCATAAACCTTAGTGCATTTCTCAATGACTCAGCAGCTTTACTCTGGAATCACAAAATTTCTGTTGAGGATGAATATAAGAATGGATAAAAGAAACATGTTCTTCATATGGAAAAGGATTCTATACCAGATGTCACATATTTTTATACTCTATACAGTAGTTGTAATGTAGGAAGGCCCAGAAAATGACGGTCTCAATTTTAATTAAACTAAAAGTACTTGTAAATTAACTATTTAAATTCACAATATATATTGTAACGTCTCACGGGAATCCTCTCGGAGTCTTTCAATAGTATTTTTGCTTTAAAGGTTTCTTATTGTCTATCTATGCTATTTCGAAAATCTTGCTTTAATGAGAGTCACAGTAATTCGTTATAATTTATGTTTAAAGTTCCAAAAAAAGAAATCGAGAGTGTGTGATAATACTGATTTTTCCCTTAGATTTGATTTGGGAGAATTCAATGAAGTTGTTTGACCGTAGTTAGGAGAGAGAGTGCAAAAAGTATTATCCTCTTGGCATACAATTACTTAATTTAAATTTCTCCGCTCATGAAACCAGCTGATTTTGACGTTTACAAACAAATTGGAGGTTAAATTAACACCAATGGTATGTAATATTTTCTGGTTGTCCATCCTCTTCTTTGTCTCCTGACAATCTGTAAACAACTACCCTCTACTGAAAATAATACACATTTTATTCAAATAACAAAGTATTCATTGTATTTATTTAATAAATACAATGTTTTTTATCTTCTCCCAATACAGAAAGTTATAATCGATTATCACTGTCAACACAACATTAGTTCGATCATATTTTGTAAACATAGAATGTATAACAAATATTTTTATCTTTTATAAAATATAAAACAATAAAGAATTAATTTATTAATTTCCCAGGGTTATTTTTGAGTTCTTTGTGCTATGAGACTGTCAGAAATGAATAATTTAATACCAAGCTTTACATTAATTAATAGATTATATTTTTGTAGTATGTAGTTCCGAGTTTATCCGCCAGATCGCAGGTTACGTTCCTTCACTATACACAAAAATTATTTAATGTCGGCCTGCAATTCACAAGGAAGCGTTATGCTTAATTTTTGGTTAACAAAAATAATAAAGTTTATTGTCACCTCTTCTCCTGAAGTGTTAAATATATGGTGCTGTTTCTAGTGTTAGAAGTTATAGTTGAGTTGTAATTTAGTTAAATTTACTTGGATACAATCTCACCAAAATATCGATGTGCAGCAAGACTAGGCCTGGAACTGGTAGTTGGATTTTTTCAAAGTTTCATCAAATTAAGGACGTGAATGTTGATACTTGAAGGAGTTCTAACATAAGGTGGACATCACTCGTCAATTTTATTAAATTTCGCACTAGTTATTCCAAAAGTATTCATTAATTTTCTCAAATTTAAATAGGCATTACACTTTTTTTCAAACGTTCTCTTCCCAATCGTTTTAACAATTAAATTCCAAATCTTGTTAGTTGGTTACTCGTAGTAACCAAGATTTTTTATGGCTTTTTATTGGTGAATCTATATACTTTTTAGTATATAGGCTATTATTAATTATTATAAATTTATTTCTTCTTTATAGAAAAATAATCCTTTTTAAATTTTGTTTATAATCCAATTTAATTTATCTAAGGTTTTTCTTTCTATTTTTTCTTAAGCTTGTACATGGGTCTTTAATATTTTAATTTCCTTCAATTGGATTTATTTATTATTTATTATTTACTTAAAGTATCCTTACTCTAAACTATTTTCCTAGGCCATCTTGCTCACATAGTATTTTTATATTATTATTATTTTATATCTAACCCTGGGTTATCTTATATTTAAACACAATTATTATATTAAACACAAAAATTATACCTAGGTACAAGACCATTGTGGCCTACACAATACAAATTATACAAAATACAAAAAAAAAAATACAAAATTTGTCAGCAGCAATATAGTCCACTGCTACAATTGATTGTTTTTTCATCTACAGTATAAATCTGTGAGATGCTCTTTTTTTTTAAAAGTTTACACTCTCGCTGTGTACACTATATCTCACTTTGTACACTATATTTCACGTGGTTATTGTTTACAGAATTTTGTAGTACAAGGTTTTTGATAGCTAGGTACATAATACCCATTTCTGACTTTTAGAGTGGGGTGATTGTGTTATCATATTTCGGCATGGGTTATGTAACGTTACATAAAGCCCCCCCACTAGAACAGATTTATTTTTATCTACTTGTTTTTTAAAATAAATTGTTGAACTCTTCAATCTTCGGATTCTTCCATTAATCTTCATAAGATTCCTTCCTTTCTGATTGGTTATACACCTGTTATTCGGTTAAATGGTAATAGGCTTGATTTCATACTCAACTCTCTCTCTCTTGGAGGCAAATTCATTAATGATTTAATTTCTCTGGGTAGTGGTCTTTCACACATTACTTGATAAGGACTGGTCACACTAATCATAAAAAACTTGTTTTGACACTCATATTTCTATTTGCTTCTATAAATTCGCTTTCTCAATTAAGCTTCTGTCTGCTATCTTTCTTCTGTTTTCTTCATTCATACTTCTGGAATCTAATATCACTGTTTTCAACTATTTTATAATTATCCCTTAAATATTAAATTTCCCTAATATTTTTTCCCTATCCTGTGCGGTGGTTCAGTTTGGGTGGCCACTTTTGGGTCAATTACTCCGCTGTCCATCCTTACACCTTCTGAGACCAGGGGAACATCATCCCTGCTCAGGAAAATGATTGCTGGAACATTTCTACAGTCAATTCATTATAATAAAAAACTTACAAGTAGTCGATTAGCGACTAATACTAAACACTTTTGTGATTCTTCACGTTGTAGCTGTTTGCATTTAATTATATATTTCTTTTTCTTCTTGATTCCTTCTTTTTTTCTGTAATTAATAGCATATAACATTATTGATAGGGATTATTTTAAAATCCTTTTGACCTTCCTTCTTGTGACATATTTTCTCCGTATCATTTCTTCCTATATCATTTTCAATTCCGAGAAATTCTAAATTATAGTTGTATTAATTATCATCCTCCTTCAGCTTCATTGTAGTCATTAAATTATTCGTTATTCTTCTTATTTGAGCACACTACCATCAATTGTTTTTATTTATTTATTTATTCTTCTGTTTGTTACCATCAAAATATTATTTTTCCTATTATTCCATTTTAAATCAGTTATTTATAATTATTATTTAATAATCTGTTCTTACATTTTCTTGGTGGTTTGTCTTTTTATTTTATCAAATTGTTTCGAAATATTTGAAATAAGTTGTACTTACGTAGTTTTTGTTAAATCAAATGGTTGCAAAATATCTTAAGTAAGTTGTCTTACATACTTTTTGAATTTTGGGGTTTTATTAAATCATATCGTTCCTGAATAAATTAAGTAAGTTGTCCTTACATAGTTTTTGAATTTTGGGGTTTTCTTTCCAATGGGTTGCTTGGTCGGTTTTCAGAAAATCAGTCCCCTTTTTTCTGGTTTGTTATTATTTAGGTTAACCATGGTCCATTAACTCAGGTACTCCCTTTTCTCGGATTACTGGGGTGTTCGGAATTAATTCTCTCCTTGATAATCTTCTTACCATCCGGCTCTCCCACTTTGTTGCAATGAAACCTTCATTTAAGTACCGGTCTTCCGTCATTGTTCGTTCCTTTTTAACTAACAGGTATTGCACCTCCTCTGACATAACATATTCACTCATTTTTATTTAATATCATTCCATTCCCTTTTTCCTCTGGATGATTTACCAAATTTTTTAATGATATATTCCATCTTGATGATATTACTGATATCTTCTGATGCACTTCAATTGTCGACATATTTAACTGATATCTAAACTTAATTAACTCCCTCTGTGTATTAATTGGAAGGTTAAATACATTAATTAATCCACCTGTAATCATCTCCCATTCTTCCCTTGTATTTATTATTTTCTTTCTACATGGTTTTCTTATTTTCTTGGTCTTCTTTTCCAGGTATTGATTATCATCTTTGTTATGGCTATTTTTATTTTCAGATAATATTACACCTTGGTATTCTGTAATTTCTATTTCCTTCCTGCTCTCTTCTGTATTCAGACTTACTGTAATACCTTCTGAAGTGCTGTCTAATGTTTCATCTAAATTCTTGAAACCACTGTCCATTTGCTTTATTGTCTCCTCCTTGTATGTATCTGCTTTTTGGCTAAGTGTATTAACATTTTCAAACTTCTCCCCGAAAGTTTCCCATATCTCCTTATTGAACTTCTCCATTTTACCCTCAAATTGTTTTAAATTTTTTTCGTTTATTTTCTCAATTTGTTTTAAACTGTCCCTCAAGGTTTCATTTTGCTTCCTTGAGTTCTCCTCCTGTTTCCTAAAGTTTTCATCTATTTTGTCAAATTTTTCGCTCAAGGTTTCATTTTGTTTCCTTGAGTTTTCATCTATTTTATCAAATTTTTCCTCCTGTCTCCTAAAATTTTCCTTATTATCCTCATTGGTTTGCTTTAAGTTTTCCTCCTGTTTCCTAAAATTTTCACCTATTTTATCATTGGTTTGCTTGTTTTGTTCCTTTGAAGTTTCCTCCTGCTTCCTAAATTGTTCTGCCATAAATTTCATCATTTCCTGCCAATTTGGTTCTCCTCTGGCTACCGCTTTATCTGGTTGGTCCCCGTGGGCATCCTCTTCAACTCTTTCTTTTTCCGTGTTTGTGACTACTTCGGTTTCTTCTTTATCACCTGTTGGTTGTTGCATTTCACTGTCTGTGACTGCTTCTATCTCTCGTTCCTGTCCACCTTCTTCCTTCTCCTTGTCTTCTGCCCTCTTCTTCGATCTGCCTCTGGTATTATGCATTTCTTGTTTCCTCATAGTTGCCGACAAAAATTAGGTTTTTTTGTGATATTTTCTTTCGTATATCTCAAAATTTCTTTCCTAATTAAAGCCCTTTTAAGTTGAGCGCCATCTTGTAACGTCTCGGGGGAATCCTCTCGGAGTCTTTAAATAGTATTTTTGCTTTAAAGGTTTCTTATCGTCTATCTATGCTCTTTTGAAAATCTCGCTTTAATGAGAGTCACGGTAATTCGTTATAATTTATGTTTAAAGTTCCAAAAAAAGAAATCGAGAGTGTGTGATTATACTGATTTTTCCCTTAGATTTGATTTGGGAGAATTCAATGAAGTTGTTTGACCGTAGTTAGGAGAGAGAGTGCAAAAAGTATTATCCTCTTGGCATACAATTACTTAATTTAAATTTCTCCGCTCATGAAACCAGCTGATTTTGACGTTTACAAACAAATTGGAGGTTAAATTAACACCAATGGTATGTAATATTTTCTGGTTGTCCGTCCTTTTCTTTGTCTCCTGACAATCTGTAAACAACTACCCTCTACTGAAAATAATACACATTTTATTCAAATAACAAAGTATTCATTGTATTTATTTAATAAATACAATGTTTTTTATCTTCTCCCAATACAGAAAGTTATAATCGATTATCACTGTCAACACAACATTAGTTCGATCATATTTTGTAAACATAGAATGTATAACAAATATTTTTATCTTTTATAAAATATAAAACAATAAAGAATTAATTTATTAATTTCCCAGGGTTATTTTTGAGTTCTTTGTGCTATGGGACTGTCAGAAATGAATAATTTAATACCAAGCTTTACATTAATTAATAGATTATATTTTTGTAGTATGTAGTTCCGAGTTTATCCGCCAGATCGCAGGTTACGTTCCTTCACTATACACAAAAATTATTTAATGTTGGCCTGCAATTCACAAGGAAGCGTTATGCTTAATTTTTGGTTAACAAAAATAATAAAGTTTATTGTCACCTCTTCTCCTGAAGTGTTAAATATATGGTGCTGTTTCTAGTGTTAGAAGTTATAGTTGAGTTGTAATTTAGTTAAATTTACTTGGATACAATCTCACCAAAATATCGATGTGCAGCAAGACTAGGCCTGGAACTGGTAGTTGGATTTTTTCAAAGTTTCATCAAATTAAGGACGTGAATGTTGATACTTGAAGGAGTTCTAACATAAGGTGGACATCACTCGTCAATTTTATTAAATTTCGCACTAGTTATTCCAAAAGTATTCATTAATTTTCTCAAATTTAAATAGGCATTACACTTTTTTTCAAACGTTCTCTTCCCAATCGTTTTAACAATTAAATTCCAAATCTTGTTAGTTGGTTACTCGTAGTAACCAAGATTTTTTATGGCTTTTTATTGGTGAATCTATATACTTTTTAGTATATAGGCTATTATTAATTATTATAAATTTATTTCTTCTTTATAGAAAAATAATCCTTTTTAAATTTTGTTTATAATCCAATTTAATTTATCTAAGGTTTTTCTTTCTATTTTTTCTTAAGCTTGTACATGGGTCTTTAATATTTTAATTTCCTTCAATTGGATTTATTTATTATTTATTATTTACTTAAAGTATCCTTACTCTAAACTATTTTCCTAGGCCATCTTGCTCACATAGTATTTTTATATTATTATTATTTTATATCTAACCCTGGGTTATCTTATATTTAAACACAAAAATTATACCTAGGTACAAGACCATAGTGGCCTACACAATACAAATTATACAAAATACAAAAAAAAATACAAAATTTGTCAGCAGCAATATAGTCCACTGCTACAATTGATTGTTTTTTCATCTACAGTATAAATCTGTGAGATGCTCTTTTTTTTTAAAAGTTTATACTCTCGCTGTGTACACTATATCTCACTTTGTACACTATATTTCACGTGGTTATTGTTTACAGAATTTTGTAGTACAAAGTTTTTGATAGCTAGGTACATAATACCCATTTCTGACTTTTAGAGTGGGGTGATTGTGTTATCATATTTTGGCATGGGTTATGTAACGTTACAATATATATATATATATACATATATATATATAATTTTCTATATAAGTAACTCGACGTTTCTTGCAGTAATTGTATAAATTTGTGATGTTATTCAATTTCAGTTATTCAAATAAAAGAATATACGAATTATACTACTTGCAGAAGAAAGAAATTGAATAACATCACAAATTTATATATTCGAACGATACTCTTAGACAGTTACTTTTGCACATATGCTGTTACTCTTTGTGCGCACTTACCCACGTCTCTAAGGTATACTCTTCTTCTGCAGTATTTACCTTGATGTTTCCCAGCTAGGTCGCAGGCTTTGGTAGTTGATTGAGTGTGGATAAGCACATGAATATCGTTATACAATTGTAATACAAGTAAAGAGTACAGAGGATTTGGTACTGGTTGTGAAATTAGTACGACTTTGTTAATAAAATCATATTCATTTTGTTTATTATTTAAAAAATTCAAATTGTCATATTATTAATTATTGTGTGGGTTGATTACTATTGGAACCCTTATATTCAATACGAATATAATATAATTATAAAGTGGTTAAAATCTTATCTCTTATATTCTAAGACATATTATACACAAACATAAGACATATATGACCTGGAATATTTACACAGACATATAATACCTTTGAACTTTTTTTTTTATACCTAACACATATATTATTATAATACGTGATTAACACGTACGAAATTGAATATTCATCTTGTCTTAGCAAGTGTGGTTTTTATTATATACCACTTATTATTACATATATAAACTTTCACAATATGAACTTACTTTCATTTATCTTTCCCAAACGTTTCGAGGTGATGTTCCTCTTCCTCAGTGGGATTAAATACTGAATGTCATTTTAACAGTATAACGGTTATGGACTGGTGTGTGTGGTTGGGGGTTGATGGTGGGAGGGAATTGGCGCTGAGGTTCAAATTGTGTGTTTGGATCAATGTATCGAATAGTGTATGTGATCTATAATGTAATTGTTCATTTAATATGTTGTTTGGTTGTAGTGCGTGATGTCTGTATATTTCAAATTGTTCAGGTGTGTTTAGTTTTCTACTTTTAGGTAAGTAGTGTAATATTTCCATGTTGTGTTCTATGTTTGTGTAACTGTGGTTTTCGTTTTGTAAATTTGTGGCAAATGTGGAATGTATGTAGTTTGTGGTGAGGGCTTTTAAATGTTCTGAAAATCTGGAGGAAAAAGAACATTTAAAAGCCCTCACCACAAACTACATACAATCCACATTTGCCACACATTTACAAAACGAAAACCACAGTTACACAAACATAGAACACAGTGGCGGCTCGTCAGGTGACGCAGGTGAAGCGCTGCTTCACCTAAAATAACTGGTTCAGTGTGTTTCTTTTTACACAAAATTATTTTCAATTTTGTGTTTAAAAATATTTTTTAAATTAAATTTCGTCTGTATAATAATTAAAATAACATTTACACGCTATGGAAATAGGTTACAGAAGCTGGACATCGCTGCGATCGTAAGCCTACTGGTGGCGGAAAGTGCTGAGACCGTAGAAGCAGCTTTCTGCAACTTGTATACTGCATCAGTTAATACGTCACTAACAATGCTTGGTTTATGACGGTTGCCATGACAACGTATAGCCGTACTCAGCGTTCCCCCACCCACGTGAAGCAGTCTCGCTGTGCTGTTTCTCAGTTGTGTACGTATACAGTGCTTTACCTATCCAGCGCGTTTGTTTTGTTCGTTGTATTTGATCGTGTGTGAAGTTTTTACAGAATGATTCCTTCATATGACCCAGTATGTGTTTTATTAGAAACACCATTTTCAAGATGGAATAATGATGATAAGAAGAACTTTTAAGCTGTTAAAAACCTATGCCTATATTGAAAGTAAATAAAGTTGCAAAAATAAAGGGCAAGGTGTACAATCGCAACTTTAAACAAAATTGGTATTCAACGTTCGAGTGGTTGCGTGGCAGTTATTATTTAAATAAACTTTTTTGTATGCCCTGCTTAATTATTAGTGTTAAATCAAGTGCGTGGAATAAGAACGGCTTTGATGATTTCGGTAAACTCGTGCTCTTTCCAAACATGAAGGTTCTTCTGAGCACATGCTTTGTGCATTGAGTTTTTCAAAACTAAAGAAAAATTTAAGTACTATCGAGGATGCTTTGAAAGAAAATTCTAGGTTGTATATTAAACACTTCAATGACAACGTTCGGCTTAACAGACATTTCATGCATCTTCCTATTCGTGCAGTTCTTTACTTGGGTAAACAAGAATTAGCATTTCGCGGTCACCACGAAGAGTTATCATCTATTACTCGCGGAAATTTTAAAGAACTGCTAGAAACCTTCGTATCGATAAGCCCTGTAAATATTCAAGAACACTATAAAAAAATCTTACCCGTCTTTGCCGGCAATTCTAAGACTATTCGGAATGAAATAATTGACTGCATTTCACAATATATTGATGAGCACTTCGCAAAGGAAATAGAAGATAGTACATTTTATTCAATTCAAGTGGATGATTCCACAGACAATGTCCACAAATCTCAATGTAGCATCATAATTAGATACGTTATTCCCGGAGGAAAGCTAGTGGAAAGATTTTTGGGATTTTATGATGTTAGTTCCAGTCGGACTGCCGACACACTGTTTCACGTTGTGTTATAGTCCCTCGAAAAATTTGACTATAAATCAAACTTATTCCCCAGTGTTTTGATGGTCAGGGGAAAAATCAAAGAAGTAGTGCCACAAGCGGTTTTTGTTCACTGCATGGCGCATCGTTTGAATCTAGTGCTACAACAAAGCTGCAACATCATTTCGCAATGTCGGATATTTTTTGCAACTGTTAACGGTTTACCGTCTTTTTTCCACAGTTCTGCTAGGCGAACTTACGCAGTAGGCACAGTCGTTGGAAGACGAATCCCTACTTCCATTATTACGCGATGGAAGTCTAATTCCAAAATTGTGAATAGCCTACTATATATAACGAATGGGATTCATTAAAAGAAGTATTCACTAAAATTGTGAACGATTCAAATTATGATCAAACATCAATTAGGCAGAGTGATGGCTTCTTAAATAAATTTAATGATTTTGAATTTACGCTTTTGGTTGTCGTTTTTAACGATATTTTTGGAGCCACGTATGCTCTCTTCGATGTGCTACAAAAGAATCATTTGACATTAATTTCTGTATCTCGCAAGTTAAAAATACGCAAACACTCATAAATAGCAAAAGAACTGATGATGCATTTATGAAAATTTTCGATTTAGCTGCTTCAAAAATAACAGTTCCAACTGAATACCATGAATGGCAGAAAAGAATTACACTCACACGAGATCAACTTTTTGAAAAATACAAAATTCTGTATTATGAAATTTTAGATAACCTTTCAGTACAAATAGCCACACGTTTTAATGATATGGAAAAGCTTCAGTTTGTTACATTAATGGATACTTCAAAGTTCGTAACGTATTTTGAAAACTTTCCCACGGATGCATTAAGTAACTTAAAGGTGTGCTACCCTAATCTGTTTACCGATTTCCAAAGACTGAAAAACGAATTACAGCTTATTTATGAGGATAAGCAATACAGACAAATGGAAACACTAAATTTGATGGAACTTTTAGCTGTCAACAGGAACATCTTTAAAGAAGCTTACAAACTGTTTTGTTTAATAGTAACTATTCCATCCAAAAGCGTTTCCGTAGAACGAAGTTTTTCTTGTTTAAAAAGAATAAAATCATACCTGCGCAATACAATGACAGAGGACAGACTTACTAACTTATCAAAAATTTCCATAGAAAAGGAACTGTTAAACGAATTAAATAATGTACAACCATTTTATGACGACATTATCGACAAGTTTGCATATTTGAAAGAGAGGAGAATTGACCTTGTGTTCAAGAAATAAAATGCAAGCCTGTAAGTACTTACTATTTTTAACTACTTTATTTGTAAATTTTATTAACATACTTTTCTTTTGTCTCCATATGTTATTCATGATTCCAACACAGGAAGAAACATATTCACATAAATGATTGGGGGGGGACTGCCACCGATTCTGCTTCACCAATCCTCGAATCCACGAGCCGCCACTGAACACAACATGGAAATATTACACTACATACCTAAAAATAGAAAACTAAACACACCTGAACAATTTGAAATATACAGACATCACGCACTACAACCAAACAACATATTAAATAAACAATTACATTATAGATCACATACACTATTCGATACATTGATCCAAACACACAATTTGAACCTCAGCGCCAATTCCCTCCCACCACCAACCCCCACCACACACACCAGTCCATAACCGTTATACTGTTAAAATGACATTCAGTATTTAATCCCACTGAGGAAGAGGAACATCACCTCAAAACGTTTGGGAAAGATAAATGAAAGTAAGTTTATATTGTGAAAGTTTATATATGTAATAATATTTATAAAGTGAACGAAGAGGATGAATCGACAAGATAATTATACCACTTAATTAAAAAATGAATTAATTAAACATTTATTAAAAATACTAATAGAGACCATTCTATTACTTTAATTAATTATATTACTAATGTCTCAGTTAATTAACAATCTTCAATTTAAGTAACTCTCATACTTGAATTTAATTATCTAATAAAATATAAAAATATAATAAAATATGGTTTCTATACTGACCATTTATTTATGAGATTAATAAAGTTATATTCTCTGTTATCAATTATTATTCTTTGAAAATTTATAGATAATTCATTATAAAAAATAAAAATATAATAAAGTTTATGTAAACTTGTATATGGAATCTAGAGCCTTCTTTCGATAGACCTCAGGGTCATTTATAATATTAAATAAATGTCTGACTTCTACTGCATATTTCTGCAACCATTTAACTGTGTCGTTACCGTCATCTGGACTCTCGAGTTTGGGATCCTATTCGGTTATCACCTTCTCTGTCTCTGTATCGTTGAAATTCTCTCTGCGTCTACTAGATGCTGAGTTCAGACGTGGACCTCTGGTCGTGATGATGTACGCCTGGATGTAGCTGCATGTGGCTGTCCCTGCGTCCTCTAGTATTTTGCTCTGGTTCCTTTCCTCTCCTCATCTTGTCCCTCGTGGATGTCTCGAAGTTCTACGTGGACTTCTTGAAATTCATCAACGTTACGACTCCTCGTAGATTACGATATTATAGTCTTTTTAAATAAATTGTGTTTCACTACTACTTTCACCGACATACTGCCGGTTCCATCGCACTTCAAGTTACGTAATACAGTTTAAAACATTACTTAACTTTATAAAATTCGCGGTTGCGAGATGCGTGGATTTCACGTAGTGTCTGTTAATGATCTGAGAAAGCGTGTGTCGCTCGCTGGGGTTTTATACTCCTGCCATCGTTCCATTCCTGTTGGAAACTGTTTGGACAAAATTGAACAGGTCCGCGCATCGATTTAATTGCTAATTACAACCTACGCGTCTTTCTATGAAGCGCACACTTTT
This sequence comes from Magicicada septendecula, assembly GCA_034769895.1. Taxonomy (NCBI): domain Eukaryota; kingdom Metazoa; phylum Arthropoda; class Insecta; order Hemiptera; family Cicadidae; genus Magicicada; species Magicicada septendecula. Next base: position 408,497,330 of record CM068375.1, read on the forward strand.
TTATAAATATTATTTTACAAATCGTTAGGTACATTATTAACTTAACTTATGCAAATTATGAACATTAAGGTGTGTAAACTATGGAAGTTATGGCAAAATTTCACACGGTGGCTGAACGGTTCCCACAATCATAGACCACTTAATGTCTGATTGTAGCGCCAGGGCGCCAGCTTTATTTTTACATATGTCTCTGATTCGTGTGACTTCTGGTTTTCATTCAGTACTTAAAAAACTGTGTACAATTTTCCACAATCGTATGCATAATTCAACTTGTTCTTCGTTTATACTCTAACACTAACACACACACGCAGACTGATACACACGCGGCTGCCTGTCGCTATGACGTCACCCTTGCCGGTCGGCGCGTGTTTCTTTCTCCCCTTCGCTGCGTTTAAAAACCAACTAGGCTTTTAATTCCATATGCAGGCTCACTTACAATTATTTATTTATTTAAAATTAATTAATACGTTTATTTCTTTTATTATATCTTACACCTAACGCTTAATTATTACATTACTTTTATTATTTACATCTTTTACATCTCATACGTGCGTTCGTATGTTATCATACCTCAGTCAGGGGTTGATACATAGACGTATAAACGTATCGTTGCATAAATTCCCCTGCTGGTAAAATAAAATTTGAATTTTATTCAAATGTTATTTCTTGCTCAGAAATTATTCATTTTATTTTTTTTATTACAACTCACACTTAGTGGTTATAAGGGTTCTTAAAAATTTTCACTCTTTCCCTGGGTGGATTACGTCCCTCCCATGGATTATAAGTTGACTATAAGTTGACTTTTTATTTCTTTATCCATAGAATTTACGCAATGCTGATGCATGGTACTTTCCAATAGTTTTTCTCTTCTTGTCGGATCGTAGACGATAAAGGTGTGTCGTCCTTTCCTTCTTTGTAATAAGTAGGGTCCCTCGTACAGTCTGAATAGTTTCTTTGCTGTATTGTCAATTCGTTTTCCCACTGGATTGCTTCTTAGTAGCACTATTTCTCCTTCATGGAATGTGATGAGTTTGTGCGTTCTGTTGAACCTCTCGATCCTCTTCTCTCCAAGTTTTTCCATCCTCTTCTTCGCATTGTCGTACTTGTGAATCAATGGAATTTGCAGGTTTTGGTTTGGAGGTTTATCAATGTTTTTCGACCAGAATCTATTAGGTTTTTTATTCGTTTCCAGTTCTACCGGTGTATATCCCGTAGCTTCACTGTATGTAGCATTTATAGCTTGTTCAAAAAATGATATGTACTCTGCCCATCGGTTATGTTGTTCATTACAGTAGATGCGTAAATGTTTTCCTAACTCTTTATTTACCCTTTCAGCAAGGTTTCCTTGTGGGTGTCGTATTGACGTTAACACTGGTTGTATGCCGTGCCGAGTTAGTGTTTCTGCCCATGCTTTATTTTGGAATTGTTTACCTTGGTCACTCAATATCTTTTTGATTTGACCATACTTTGGTACGTATTTGCGTAGTATGACATTCAGTACACTTTTAGTGGTGGGTCTTCGAATAGCGTAGAGTCGAACTGCCTTGGTTAACACATCTATACATACAAGTATGTGTTTTGTACCCCCATGAATAGCTCTCGGAAATGGGCCCAGGAAGTCCACTGCTAATAATTCTCCCTTTTCCTGTGTCTTGATATTTTGCATATCTACATAGGTGTGAAGATTGGGATGTCTTGCTCTTTGACATTCGTAGCATCCTTTTAAGATTACTTTTATTCTTCTAAACATATTATTCAAAATGAAGTCTTCCTTTAAAGCTAAATGACATTTTAAAGCAGACGCATGTGCTAAACTTTGATGACATGGTATAATTAGTGTTTTTAGCATCTCTGGTGATAGGACTATTTTCCAATCATAATTGACGAGTTTGTACAATATACTATTTTTTATTGTATATCTACTAGATAGTGGTGATAAGTTTATGTGACTTATTTGAAGATCTTTGTTTTGTTCATTTGCTAAATTGTTTAACAAATATTTAACTCTATCATCTGTTTGATATGTAATGTTTAATATTCTAATATCGTTCCTTTTATTTAAATTACTAGATGACCCGACAGACGTTGTCCTGTCCAAATTTCAATAAATTTGTTTGTGATCGTTTTGTGAATTTGTGAAAAGCTATTGGAAATGTGTAAACAAAGTAAAAATGAGAATAAAACGTATTTCTGAGTGTTCATTGTATCTATTAACGATTTTGGCCATGGATATTCAATTTGAGGAGGAGTACATTCAGAAGTACGCCAATGGGAAATTTTACATGCGAGATGAATTCTATCGGCAGTACACCGCTGAAATGTTGGAAATGTGTGATGTGCCTGGAATGTGATCGATTTGGAACCATGCGGTTTTGTTCCAAAATTTAAGACACAATTGAATTAAGTCAGAATTTCATGTCAACCAAATGATTTATTTTCTTCCATTAAATTTGAAATCACAATTAATCTCAAGGTGTTTTATTTACATTTCGATTTCGATTGCAAGATCGATGTTCAAGTAAACAATCAAAACAAAGAAATGCTTTGTTTCGATTGGTTTGCTGTGACATCACCATTTCGTTCATTGCAATGCTTTATGATAGACGACATTTTTTGTTTTGTTGTCTGGCGCGTAAACAAACAAAGCTGATGGGTTTCCGACACGGGAACAGGCGACATACAATTGACCATGCGAGAAGCATGGATTTTCAAAGTTAATGCCGCAAACACTCAATGACTGCCCTTGTGATTTGTTTATTGTCATTGTGAATGCAAGCCGCACCGGAAACTGGAAGCGTTTAAAGTCGAATGGCATGTCGGTCGGAATCATTGTGATGCGTGGTATCAAAACGTCTTCTCCTTTGTACTTTCCTTTAAGAATTGATGCTTTGATTACGTTGTTTATCAGTTTCTTCACCGCAAGCCGGGTGCCATTACAAAGAATTGGTTGGTTGATATTTCGCAACATTATGATTACCGATCCGACTTTCAATTTGAGATTGTAAGGCGGCAATCCAGGCAATTCCAGCGAGTTTAAAAATTCGGTTGGATAGTTGACGACATCATCTTGGCTAGTAACGGAATCCACCGATTTGTACGTCATCAATTCGCCAGCAATTTCACTTTGAATGTTGAAATTCAATTCGTCGACATCAATGTTTTTCGCAGCTAATATAGCACGTTCGCTCAACCAAACATGATTTTCGTAATTTTGAGCAATGTTTGGGAACACCTTTCGGATGAGTTCGGTCTTTGATCCGGTGAACTGGCAAAAATCGACGGGGAATGTAATGCAGCCAGTCGAAATGTCAACGGGGATTTTGCCATTGCCAATGTCCAGCAATTGTTTTGAAAATACTTCTCCAGATTGGTCGTTCTGCAACTCGACACGCACGTTCATACTTAATTTGAGTGTCTTGACGTGTTTCCACAAAACGGACGACTTCAAACATGCATTAAGTTCATCGGCTGGCGTTGACCGTGGAATCACTGGCAATGTTTGGCGAAAATCACCTTCTAACAGAATCATCGCGCCACCAAACCGGTTTTGATTGTTTCGTAGATCTTGCATCGTTCGGTCTAATGCCTCCAAAGACTTTTTATGCGCCATCGTACATTCATCCCAAACGATCAATTTGCATTGCTGCAAAACTTTGGCCATCGCACAGTTCTTCGAAAGGTTGCACGTTGGAGTTTCATTGATTTGCATATTCAACGGCAACTTGAGTGCTGAATGAGCTGTTCGACCGCCTTCCAACAACGTAGCTGCAATTCCTGATGAAGCAAGTGCAAGTGCAATTTCATTCTGCGAGCGAATCGTTGCCAAAATCAATGCGATCAGAAACGTTTTCCCAGTTCCACCGGAAGCGTCCAAGAAGAAAATCCCTCCAGTTCCATCGTTCACAACTTTCATGAGAGTGTCGTACGCATATTTTTGTTGCCGATTCAACAGCGGAACGTTCGTTCGAACTGATTCTCTCAATGCATCGCAATCATATTGTTTTTCGCGTTTCAACTCTTGATTAAATGCGTCGTGCATCGGACGATTGGGCGCTGTCATGCCTAATTGAGGTAATACCTTGTTCGATATCATCAAGCACATGTCCTCAATTAATATCAATGCCTCGTTGTGAATTTCCTCGCTTAGTTGCAAATCTGGATTTGATGTTCTAGTACGCATCTGATGCAAAATATCATCAGACATGTCATCTTTGTATTTGGTCCACAAATCAATCGGTTTCGATGGGAAGCATGTTGAGATAATTATCGAAAACAATGTTCGTATTTGATGAGCATTTGACGAAATCACAGCATCTCCGAGGGTGTAATCCCAATGAGTGTCATTCTCTAGCAATCGCAAACGTTGACAGGCTTCTCTATATGTGCCACACAATTCACCATTAACAGTTCGTAGATGTTGGAATGATGTTGGGCCACGAACGTTGACTAATAGCAAACGCAAATAGAAACACTCGTCGTTGCTTGGATGGACTGTGTAAATGCGACCTAATGCATCGGTGGAAAATACATGTGGGTAACCTGGAACTGGATTTCCTTGTTTCCGTCGATGAAATTTCTTTGACGATTGATTCCAAGTATAATATCTTGGCATTTCGGAGTATAGCAGCGTTCGGGCGAAGTCATCATTCTGGCACATTTCAAAAAAACTGGTCAATGTTGTAGATGGCGGTCGATCAGCTCGTTGTAATGCGTTCTCCGCAGTGAAGTATACTCTTTGACCATTTTCCAGATGTACGGCCAAGTGAACAACAGTGGGATGTCTTTCATGAATGGCGAATGAAAAAATGCGCCAAATTGCTTCGTTACTGCTAACATAGCGGCCCATTTGATATTGAGTGACTTCATCGTTGGAATTCTCCGCACCAACTCCAATCACAGCCATGTCACTTCCTTTGGTCACATACTTGCAGATGTATTTGATGGATTTCACGGAATGACAAGATTCGACGTTGATGTGCGCTTTGAATTTCTTCGAGAGTAATGACGAATACGGAACAATCCAACGATTATCAACTTCAATGTCCTGTTGATTCACTTTGACAATTGTTGATCTTCCATTGTCCGCAGTCGATCGGCGACGATACAGTGGATAACCGTCATTTCCGGTAATTGTTTCTGCTACTAATGCCCGTGGATAACGCTTCGAACATTTTCCGTCGACCATACACGGAGAATTGTTCTTTAATGTTCCACAGGGGCCATGAATCATGTTCTTAGTAACAACCTCATGCAAGCCTGGATCTTCTTCTTCATCGGGAATTTCCGCTGATATCACATCATCGATTTCATTCGGTCTTATCTTCTCAATCGACCAAATGAGAATACGTGCGTGTGGCAATCCGCGTTTCTGCCACTCCACTGAATACATCCAGCAGTGCGTCTCGCCGAACACGCGATGCTTCACAATGAAATCCATCAGTGATTTCAATTTCTGTTTAAAGACTCTCGCGGTGATGTCATGGCGATCGATGGATGATTGGCCAGGGAATAACTCTTGCCGAATTTCTATTCACTGCGGATTGCACGTGAACGTGATGAACAAATCTGGTGTGCCGTAATGGCGAACATACGACATGGCATCTTGAGCGTATTCATGCATATGTCGCGGACTTCCGACGTACGTTGCTGGGAGAATCGTCATTCGTCCGACATTCTGTGCGTTTCCGTCAGCATTGATGGCATCTCGAAGGTGAATATACTCTTCGGAACGGAGTTTTGTCTGGTTCAATCTGATGAATGTCAATCGCTCAGTTTCAACTTTGACGTACATATCGACAGCATATTGGTGAGATAGACGCCGACGTTTCAAGATGTGATTGTCCTCATTTTCACGAACCATCAGTCGATATGAATAGGATAGTTCATTGAACTGACTTTTTTGTTCGTTTCAGCGCCTGTAAATGAATTTTTGTGTCAATGAAATGAATTAATCTTATAAGAAAAAATATAGATGTGCTATTCACCTGTAAGCGGATTTATCATCTTGATCGAGAAATGATAACCGTCTTCACCTTGCCAAAATATGATGGGATATTGCAACGCATCATATGATCGCTGCGTTTCGTACACACGCTGCAGCTGATCGTTCCGCCGATGTAGAACGATATCACGGGATTTCAAATTTTCACCAACGACGACAATGGCGACTTCATCAATTGTTGGCGCATTGAAACGTCTTGCGTGTTCTCCCGCAGGCGTCTTATCGGCTCTGATTACAATTTTGTGATTATCAGATGGCATGCGGTCCAGTGCGGTTTTGAACAATGCAATCAATTCATTGTATTGATGAAAAAAAATGTGCAGTTCTTCCACAATTGGTCTTTTCACCGAACTGTTGTGTGCACAACGCTTATCTACTTCTTGTGGTGAATTGCCCATGAAATAAATCTGCAGAAATTTATAGTCTGCATCCGGGGGTGGCAATAGCGAACCTGCTCGATGATATATTTGACCTTGAATCTGTAAAGGTTAAAGAAGCGATATATATGCTGCTATATATTATATACAGCACGAATTTAATTTTTAATTATATAGATAATATAATAATGATAATAATGTTGTTGTCGAATAATCATGTTGTGTGGAAGTTTCGAATGGTGTGAAAGATGATTGTGTTGCAATTACCTTGAAAGTGGGCATGAAATTGTCTCGAACCACATTTGTTGCGCCAAATGAAGTCATTTGGAAGCAATTGTTGTATTTCTGGATTTGTGTCAGGAAATGTGTGGAATCTGTTCCTGTTCCAGAAACCAATGAGCGCAATGGCTCTGGTAACGGGACCAATGGCGCCAATTTGACTTTGCCACTTGCGCAACACAATCCATGGGTTTCATTTCTGTATTTCAATGCCTTACAATGTGTGCACACAACGCTCATCGATCCAATAGCAACGGATTGGTCTGCACTGTAATCAATTGTCACGTTGTAACGGAATGCAGCTCGATGAGTATTCAACGCAATATTTGTTTGTCTTCTTGCACGATTATTCAAATTCATTATCGCGCGATTGGTTTCTACTGACCGATGATGTCTCATTCGATGCATATCATCTTCGTTTGCATTTTCTCTTTCTTCTTGTGTACGTGCTGAACGTGTTTGTGATAATCGATTCCGTTCAATTTCATTTCGCTCTTCGCGTTGCTCTGCAGTTCGATTAGATCGAAAATTCTTTTGGTTTGTAGCATTGCGATTTCTGCGACCTAAATTGCTCCGTCTTATTGGCGGCATTGCAATGTGATTAAATTGTGTCAATTCAATTCAATTGTGTCGATTGCGACACAATGTGCGATGCGAAGAATCACAATTCAACTGAAAATGGACAATTGATTCACTTTGTTGTTACTGTATAACCGTTTGTCACTTCAAAACTCACCGTATTTCGTAGGTAAATCTGTAAATTTGTTTGAGATAAAACGACGAAACTTAATTCATTTCATGAAACAATTGCGATGAACTTACAACAGAATCACAATTCAACTGAAAATAAACAACTGAATCAATTTTTCGTCACTATGTAACCGATTGGCTTGATTCACAATGTGACAATCAGCTGTCAAACGACATTTGCGCACGTATAGCGAAATATGTCGAAAATGTCGGAAAACCATCAGCTTTGTTTGTTTACGCGTCAGACAACAAAACAAAAAATGTCGTGTATCATAAACCATTTCAATCAACGAAATGGTGATGTCACAGCAAACCAATGGAAACAAAGCATTTCTTTGTTTTGATTGTTTACTTGAATATCGATCTTGCAATCGAAATCGAAATGTAAATAAAACGATCACAAACAAATTTATTGAAATTTGGACAGGACAACGTCTGTCGGGTCAGCTAGTTGCGAAATAAATTGGAATAGAAATAAAATAACTACATTTTTCTCTAGATCTTCCAGATTTTTTTTTCAATTGAAAACATTCAATTGAGTTATTTCCATCCCGGGAGCATAACGAACAAAACAAAAAAAGAATCAACCAAATATGTCGTTCCTATCGTCAGTTATGATCGAGAGTGCATACACAAAAATTATGATTTTTGCAGTTTGTCCGAATTTTCCGACTTTCCTTTGTAATTGTCCCGAATTTTTTTTCCTGAAAACTTTTCCAGGACCATAACGAACAAAACAAAAAATAATTACGCATATCCATCGTTCGAATCGTGAGTTATGGTCTTGAGGTCATACAAAAATCCCATAGAAAAAAAAACTTTCATTTTTTCCCGAATTTTCCAATTTTCCGGGCAACTTTTCCAATTTTTCTTTCCCTAAAAACCTTATTCGGACTATTACGAACATTAAAAAAAAAAAAATTAGCCAAATCGGTCCAGCCGTTCTCAAGTGATGCGCTTACCAACGAACAGCATTTAATTTTTATTTATATAGATTTATTGTTCCCCCTAACATAGGACAATAGGTGTTCGACAACATTCTTTCCTGTTGTGTATTGTTTAGGGTGTCACGCAAATCAAGTGTGTGCAGGTCGTTTATCAAACCTGTCCGTGCTGGCGTTTTGTTACCCTTCTGCAGTCATACAGTTTTCTTGTCGGTTGGCGTTCTACGATCACCCCGTTCCTCTTTGGACGTTGACGGGCGTGTCGGCTGTTGCACAATTTTATTTTCATAATTATTTTTATTATTATGATTATTATTTTTATTAATATTTTGTACATTAGCATTGTACGGTTTTACGTGTTTTTTCGACGTAAATGGATGTGCGTACGCTCCTTTATTTGGAGTCGGGTTACTTTTTTCATAGGGTTGTTTATATTCTTTCCACTTCCCTTCTTTCTTCTCGAACTGCGGCATTTGTGGTGTATTGGATTTTGTGTAGAGTACTGCTGCTGCTGCGGCCGGTTGTCTCTCCTTTCATACTCTTTATTAACAAATTGTGATGATTGCGTTACAAGGATAAGAAGTTCCTCAATGGTTTTAACTCCTTGGGTATATACGGCGAGTCTAATGGGTCTGTCAAAATCATAGCTTAGTTTTAATACTAATTTGTGCTCCGTGAAACTTGGTCTAAGGTGCTTACATCGTTCAACGATTTGTATGATGTAGTCTTCCATGGATCGTTTGCTGTTGACGTAATACCGCCCATACTCCCAGCTGGTCTCGTACCTCTCTCTGGGTATGTATATTCCAGTACCGATTTTCGAAGGATGCCTTGAACTGTTCATAAGTTTCTGTTTGGTCCCGAACAATCGTATACCATTTGGATGCTGTTTCCTGGAAATGTCGACTTAGAAAATCTATACGGTCTCTGTCGCTTAGGTTGCTTCCTATTGTTCCCATTTCTCGTTCACACTTTTGTAAAAATTCTATGGGGTTCTCCCATTTGTTACCTTTAAAGCTGATCTTCTCTCGATCTTCTACTTTTGCAGCACACATCATTATAGCACTTGGTCGTCTCTTGACTTCCACTCGTAGTTTTTCTACCTCCTCTTGCAGTCCATCTTTCATGTTGTTAATTTCCATGGAGTGGTGCGTAGTTTTTCTAGTGACCTCCTCCACAGCTATTTCTACAGTCTCGGTCCTCACAGTGAGTTCCTTTGTTCTGTTTGTGTTGTCCATGATGCGCTCATTTAAGTCTTTGTGTCTGAGATCTTGCTCCTGCTTCGTAATTTTAAATTTTCCATTCCACTGTTCAGCCAGTTGTCGAATGTGTTCTTTAGTTTCATGTGTTGTATATTCACGCTGTTCTCTGAACTTGCTATCGATCTTTACAGCTTGTTCATTAAGTGACTGTTGAACACGCTGTTCGACGGCTTCAACGCGTGCAGTAAGCTCTGTTTCCAAAGTGTTACTGACGAGTTCTATTTTCTCTTCTAACCTCGTATTATTACTCTCTATATTACTTTCTAACTGAGTTTTTAATTCTTTAATAGTGATTTCTAATCTATTACGACTATCTTCTATTTGAGTTTCTAATCTCGTATTACTTTCTTCTAATCTTCCTAATTTATTTTCTAATTTTTCATTGCTACTTTCTAATTGAGTTTCTAACTGAGTTTTAAGGTCTGCACTTAGTTAGGCACAACTACTTTCTAATTTACTTTCTAATTTTTCACTATTCGTTTTCAACTCCTCCTGCAATCGTTTAAACATCGTTTCGAAGTCCATTGTTGGTGACTTTGCCATTGTAGACTACGGTGTCCTAACTGATTCGTTATATTAATTATATATTTAATTATTGGTCCACTGTGACTTTATATTTCTTTATTTATAATTTATTTTATTTATCAGTCTTAATTTCACAACTCTTTTTTTTCTGTATTTAAATTTAACAATTTGTATTATTACTTATTACTTGAATTTACTATTAATTCTTTATACAATACTTGTGCTAATTATTTATTAGACTTTATTTATATTCTGGGCACCATTTACTTATAATGATAATTAACATATATCTAGCAATACATTAGAAGCGACATTAATTATAGAACGATTCCAACGGTACTTAATATATACCGAGCCTCACGTTGGCAGCGACATTTATTATCAAACGATACTCTTAGACACTTACTTTTGCACATATGCTGTTACTCATTTGTGCGCACTTACCCACGTCTCTAAGGTATACTCTTCTTCTGCAGTATTTACCTTGATGTTTCCCAGCTAGGTCGCAGGCTTTGGTAGTTGATTGAGTGTGGATAAGCACGTGAATATCGTTATACAATTGTAATACAAGTAAAGAGTACAGAGGATTTAGTACTGGTTGTGAAATTAGTACAACTTTGTTAATAAAATCATATTCATTTTGTTTATTATTTAAAAAATTCAAATTGTCATATTATTAATTATTGTGTGGGTTAATTACTATTGGAACCCTTATATTCAATACGAATATAATATGATTATAATGTGGTTAAAATCTTATCTCTTATATTCTAAGATATATTATACACAAACATAAGACATATATGACCTGGAATATTTACACAGACATATAATACCTAACACATATATTATTATAATACATGATTAACACGTATGAAATTGAATATTATAACATCGCCAAATTCAGATCATATTTGATATCTATAAGTAGGTAAGAAATGCAAAAAAGTAAGATATTTTAATAAATAAATAATGAAGAGAATAAAAATATAAAATGTAATTAAGAAAGAAGGAGGAAGAATAGTAAACCAAAAGTGATTTTTAAATAAAATTACAGACTAGACTGACAGACAAATGACTTTGACCCAACCCCAGAGATTGGCCAGATAAAAAAACCAAAATAATGTGAAACAAGATGGAAGTAAAAGAGAAGAAAAATGAAAATAAAAATGGAACAAACCAACTATAAAGGAAATAAAGTGAAACAAGATGATAAAACACAGACATGTAGTATAGAATAAGGAAGGGAGGAATGATACAATCAAATATCATAAAGGAAATGAAACCAGTAAATAACCAATATAAAAAATAAATATTAGTATTGACTAAGTGACAAATGTAATTCATAATTAATAAAACCCCAATAAATAAAAATACAATAACCCAAGAATTAGTAGTATATGTAAGTAAGAAATCTAGCAAGACATGAACTTATTAGATATAAATAATATTTGTAAAGAAAGAGAGAGTTAGTGAGATAGTGAGAAATAAACTGAAGGTAACTAAGTGACAAAGAAAAATAATAATAGGGATTACCCACTAATAAACACTTAAAATAAAAAATTTAAGAAGTGCCAATAGTGAAAGTGTAAAAACCCCAAAATAATGAGTGAATCAGTGATAAACACTAATTAGTTAAAAGTGAAAGTGATGAATAAAAAAGGATATTGTAAATGATAGTATGATAAAAATAGTAATAGATAAGAAAACACTTAGTAAATCAATGATAAAACACTAAATGATTTAATAGTGAACTTATAAGAAATATATAGTTAATGGTAATTAAAAATAGTATTTAGATTAGATATAAATGAAGGATGCGATGTTATTCAGGGGAGAAAGCCCATGTAAGATAAACAGTTTGTGTTACCATGGATTGGAGAAAGAGATTAGTAAAGAAATAAGAAATTAAGAATGCAATCAATAAACACCCTATGTTATAAGGGATAATAGATTAAGTAAGTTTAAAAAGAGTGACGATGTTTCTCACCCAAAATAATGGTAAGGAATGAAATGTATGTTAAATCAACAGTACCTAATAACTGGTAAAAAATTGTTCATTTAAATTTATGAATAGGATATGGCTGAGGCATGCAGTCCATAGGCCTAGTTGTTATATGTTATGTAATAAAGAATAGTAAATAATAGCCATATTTTTGACAATGGTCTTGACACATAATCAGTACACAAACAAATTCAAGACAAAATAACCAATAAACGAATCAATTATAACAACAAAACAAAACACTTTGTAGTAAAATGAAGTATAATTTGTATAAAATAGGTAAAAAATAATCAATGGCTACTTAGGCCTAGGAAATGCCTAACTGTCAATAACAAATAACTGCAAATTGTATAAAATCAACTAGGAAATTAACAAATTCAAGGCGAGTAAATAGCCAAGAATAATTTGTAAATCAGTTTAAAAGAAAAATGTTAGACTAAGGACTTAAATTAAAGGAGAAATGTAATTACCAAATATTAACATAAATGTACAAACATTAATATTTTGAAGAACCCAACCTTAAGGGATATCAAAATAATCTTTGAAAGGAAATAATAGTAGGGGTGTTATGGGGGTTCGAAACCACTATCTTCCCCATGAGTGCGAGTGAGAGCGAATGACATGTGCAATGAGTGCGAGTGAGATGGAAGATGACACCACTACCCCGCCATCCATCCCCACCCTCTACCGCAGAAGTGACGTCATACGGCCATGTTGTCGTCGTCGCCGCTTAAAGTGGGGTAATGTGTGCGTTGATTGGCGGAGGCGTGGCTATGTTCGCCGTTCGCCGTTCGCCGTTCGCCGTTGACGTCGTCGTTGACGTCGTCATCGTCGCTGGGCGGCGGCTTGGCCGCGGCCTGGTCGTGGCTTGATCGTCGCCCGTCGTGGTGGGTCGGCGGCGGCCATGTTGGAAAAGCTGCGATGTTGTCGGGTTGTGGATGTGTGTAGTGGTTAAGGTACGGCCAGGTTGCCGATTCGTGCATGTGTTATAGTGTATGGTTATGTATATGTAAGGGGTTTTTCCGGAAGTTCGGCCATGTTGGAAAAGCGTCGGTGTTGCCAACTTGTGTTGGGGTTAATCGACGTTGTCGGCTCGGTGTTATAGTGTACGGGTTGAATATATGTTTACACTGCCGCCATTGTTGCCAACGCGTTGTCAACTCGGTGTTATAGTGTACTGGTTTCGGATATATTTACACTGCCACAATTGTCTCGATATCGTCGATGTTGTGTCTATGTGTTAAGTAATTGCATTGTTGCCAACTCAGTCAAGTAGTGTAAGAGTGTGCTGGTTAAGGTTCGGCCACGTTGGCGATTCGAGCGTGTGTTATAGTGTATGGGTTTGGATATATACTGTGTTTTCCGGAAGGGCGTCCACGTTGGAAAAGCGTCGACGTTGTCAACTTGTGCATGTGTGCTGGTTTAGCGTCGGCCACGTTGTCGGCTCGTGCATGAGTTATAGTGTACAGGTTTCAGATATATTTACACTGCCACCATTGTCCGGATATCGTCGATGTGAAGAGGTGAATTGCATTGTTGCCAACTGGAGAACTGTACTGGCATCGGTCACGTTGTCGACTCATGCATGTGTTATAGTTTACGGGTTTCAGATATATTTACACTGCCACCCCATTGTCCGGATATCGTCGATGTGAATTGCATTGTTGCCAACTCGAGAACTGTACTGGCGTTGGTCACGTTGTCAACTTATGCATGTGTTATAGTGTATGGGTTTAGATATTTACACTGCTGCCGTTCGGATTTACTACTGCGGTGCAAAATTGAATATCATTTCACTTGTAAAAATTGATTATCGTGCATTTGTGCAATTGTTTTGATTGACATTTCACTTATGAAACATGCATGATGGAAGGAAAAAAGGATAGTTGAAAATAAACAACTAAGCAAAGCAAAATTTACATATATTGTAATCAAACACACATAAAAATATACAATAAACTACACACACACACACACACACACACACACACACTCACACACACACACACACACACACACACACACACACACCACACCACACAATAACAATATATGTAATCGTACGCGTCAAATGAAGATGTCCATTCGGTCCTACTGTACAATTTCTACTATGTAAGCTCTATCCTTTTCTCCACGATAAATTAAAACAATAAAAATATTAAAGCAATACTGTTTAATTACAAATAATTAAAATACATGTAATTAAAATACATAATATGTAAACGCACACAGTAGTGAAAATTACAAAATGTATACGAAATACATCTAAGTAAAACTAAGTACAAGTGCACTATGACATGACAAATATGTACAAAAAAATTAAATAAACACACACAGAAGTGACAATTAAAAAAAAGCAATACTGTTTAATTACAAATAATTAAAATACATGTAATCAAAATATATTACAATTGAAAATACATAATATGTAAACGCGCACAGTAGTGAAAATTTCAAAATATAAACATAAGCAATATGACAATGGTATACGAAATACAACTAAGTAAAACTAATTACAAGTGCACTATGACAGGACAAATATGTACAAAAAATGAAATAAACACACACACACAGTAGTGACAATTAAAAAAATACAATTGTATACAATTATATCAAATGAATTATGTGTAAGCACATTATATTTTAACATTATGTCAATATATGTAATCGTACGCGACAAATGAAGATGTCCATTCGGTCCTACTGTACAATTTCTACTATGTAAGCTCTATCCTTTTCTCCGCGATAAATTAGTTGCAGCGAACACGGTACTAAATTTTTTAATTCCTCATCTTCGAAAACGCCTGCGTATCTCTTTGGTAGATATACACGATACTTTAGTCTAGGGTCTCTGTAATCTTGGAGAGTGACGAGTACAGCTTTACCGTACTTTGCGTCTATATTCTGCATTTCTTCTATCGGATATTTTACACCGATTATCAATTCCTTTATTTTTTTATACTCAATTGCGCTAATAGTTGCAAACTTTTCAGTGAATGATGCCATTTTAAAATAAAGAATTTATAATTTCTGGCACGTCTCTCAACGAATGAACGAATAACGCTCGTGCACAGCGGAATATATAGGGAGGTAGTTGTGGAGGTGGAAACCGGAGAGGGGGGAAACCACTCAACGCACAGTAAGCGTTTATTTTTAACCGTGTGAACAGGACACGAGCTGATTTCTCACGGTTCGATGGGTAGGTGGGGAAGAGGGGAGTCGGTTATTTTTTATACCGGCAGCACTCGTGCTTGTTCGAGCATGTCGACGACGCTAATTTATTTTTAGACAGGTGATGTATTTAACTGTGTGAACAGGATACGGCTTGATTTCTCACGGTTCGATGGGTAGGTGAGGAAGAGAGGTGTCGGTTATTTTTATACGTCTAGACAGCACATGTGCTTGTTTGAACATGTCGTCTACGCTAATTTATTTTTAGACAGATGATGTAATCGATAGAAAGGCGACGACTGTTATTTTTTACGTAAGCGCTAAACAATAATGTTAGTAATTTATCAGAAACATATTGACTATTCTAAAATCTGATACAACCCACTCGCGTAAAGCGTGTACTCTAGTATTTGTACATATTTCCGGAAATAAGCGGTGCGCGAGACAGACTGTTCCGTGTATTGATTGTAATTGATCGAGTTTGGGACAACCGAAATCTTCTAAATTTATAATATTAAAATGCATGATACGCATCTGTAGAAAATTTTTTTTGCAATCCTTTTACGAACACGAAGTTAAAAGGATGGAGAAACCCAACATGGTACCGATCGTGTGTTCCGTACATCCGAAATCGATATCGTATGAACAATAAATTTCACATTTCAACGTGTTGTTGTTGGGTCGTAGAGAAAATTTCGGGTCTTCTAGTTCTTTCTTCAGGTACGTTTCGATTATTGTGAAAAAAAAGGTCGTTTTTTCCACTTCTGGTGGTCGTTGTAAAAAGACGACATATTCAGCTCTTCTTCGATGATCCGCTATATCGATGACTTGGACGGACTGAACTTACGACAGAGGACGATATTCCTTTCCCGTGCGGTGTACGTCGGCTTCACAGTACTTGATGTCAGCAAACTGATAATGTACGAATTTCATTATCGGTACGCTGACACCAAGTTATGCAAGCCGTTTGATACAATCGTCCGGATGTTTGCGCTGTCTCTATGCATCGAAATAATACAAAATAACACAACTTTGTATTCAATTAGTAATTTACCAGAAACTTACTACGACTCGCACTGATTAAAAAAAAATAGCGAAGAGTAGGGGAGGGGGAATACCATCCAATTGGAGATGCACCCCCCTCCCATCATTCGTACTGTAGGAAAGAGGGCTGCGATTGAGAGGGTATTACGAAATTAAAGTACACGAAAATTGTTATAAATTACTACATTTATTAATATAAAAACACATACATTAAAAGTTGTGTGTACATATATTCTAAAAAGCAACATAGTATTTACAGTAAAAAAAAACAATTATATACAGCATGCGTTTAATTCTGTCTGCGCACTGTGTTGGACAGCGGATTGTATACGTTGAGAGAATCGTGCAGTATCATGCAGTAGGTCGCGGTCTGAGCGGGAAATTGCTCGTGGACTCGAACTCCAATCTGACGTCAACCGACGAAGACTTGAGCGACACGTCCTCTCTGCTACAATCGAAGACGAATAGCGGTGCTCTCGCTATGAACTCTGTTGGTGTTAGAAGTACGTTGGGTTGAGTTCTACGGTAGTACGATTTTTGAAATCGTGAATACACATCGTACAGCAGAGCGTAACGTCCGTTATCGATATCCAGGTTCAGAACATTCCCTGACCGAGGCAGTTTTCTCACCAGGTGTTGCTGCGGCTGAGGCTATGGCTGCTGCGACTGAGGCTGTGGCTGCGACTGTTGTGGATGTGACCGAAAAATAAAATATAACAACATGTACAGACGTGGAAATAATAATATATGTATACATAAGATGAATAAGACCCCCCCCCAACTAGCCCATCAAAACGTTCACACGCTGTGATAACATATGGGCAGTCAGCATCTTTTTGTAAGCGAATAAAAATAATTGCATACTCCCCCCCCGTAAAGTTCTAATGAATTTGAACTCAGTGAATTGTAATAAATAATTTTTAAACATTAAATACGAGTTTATTCTTACCGTCAGTTACTGGTCCGTGTACCTCCGCCTCTTCACGTTAGGACCAGCAGCGTCGTCAGATAGCGTACGTTTACGCGTTTTGTAGTATCCGTATGCGAGCTTTGACCGTGGCTGCAGTTGTATTTTACTGAAAAAGTAAAATATAACAACATGTACACATAAGATGAATAAGACCTCCCACTTAGCCCATCAAAACGTTCACACACTGCGATAACAAATGAGCAGTCAGCATCTTGTTGTAAGTGAATAAAAATAACTGTATACTACACCCCCCCGATCATATGTGAAGGTCTCGATGGAAGTCGAATAAATTAACCGCGACTTGCATCCTGTTTCACGCGGTTAAACCACCGTCGTCTAGTCGCCTACCTCCCCCTTCCCCGTGAAGGTCAATTGAATTTGCACTGTGTGAATTGTATTACATACTTTTATACATGAAATACGAGTTTATTCTTACCGTGAGTTACTGGTCCATGTACCTCCGCCTCTTCATGTTAGGACCAGCATCGTCATCGGTTAACGTACGTTTACACGTTCTGTAGTGTCCGTACGCGAGTGTAGTTACGCCGTCGTCCAGTACGTACCTCTTATCGTCATAAGGTGACAGGGAAAGTTTCGTTACACGTTGCGTATACAGCTTATGACGATCGCTTCGTATACACTCGGCAGAGGTGAAAACCGTACGACTACCGAAAAGACACTCACTGTACAACCGATGACGTAACCTTTTTTTTATTGCCGTCCTTGGCACACCTTTCGCCACCTTTTTGTCGGTGCAGTCGGACAACAGGAGCGAGTAACATTTAGCTCTGAGTCCGACGAATTCTCTGATGGGTTTCCCATTGGTTTCATCCTTGAACTTCCCCACGACCTTTTTGTTGTCGTCGCAATGACAAGGATGATCTGTGGGATAGTCCGACGTGTCGAAAAGGTGGAGATCCTCTTTCATATCAGAGTACACATCGTCAGTCCGTATGCTGTAAAGTAAACTGTCCGTGTCAGTCATTAGTAATGTCAATCGTCGTCCGTACTTGGCGACAGCGTAACGATAATGAAAATCATACATTATCAATTTGCTGACATCGAGTACTGTGAAGCCGACGTACACTGGACGGGAAAGGAATATCGTCCTCTGTCGTAAGGCCAGACCGACCAAGTCGTCAGTGTAGCGGATCATACGCTCTAGTCGTGGATTGGAAACAAGTTTCTGCAGCCGTCGTTCGTTAGAGACTAGTTGGAAGTCTATTCGTTTCCTCACGTTCTCCAGCGATTTACCATAGACAGCGTTGACCATCAGTTTGAAAAAATCCTTTTCAAAACTGTTGGTGGCTGCTGCTCTCTTTTGCGTGTTGAAATCGATAAACGGTTTCAACCACGCTCTCTGTTTAAAACTCAACACTCTATGGATCGCTTTCAATTCTAGACCAAGATTCAGATACAACTTTAAATTTCGAAAATGGAGAACGTATTTTTGCTTGTCGTCCAAAGTCGTCAGCAACTTGGGAACGGACGACGAAGGCGTTTCTGATCCGTTATACCCTTTTGTATAGTGTAGTCGTGTGTGGAGTCGTCGAGAGTACGGTGAAAGTATGTCAGGATTGACGCAGGAACGCACGGGCGCTAGTGGATAATCGGAGTGAAGGTCATGAAGTTCAGATGGATAGTGTAGGTCGACCTCAAGTATGTAGCCCATGTCACTGTCATCACTCAGAGTACGTACGTCCAGTGAGTCGATCTCGTTACGATCGAGCCATCTAAAGTCGCCGTAAGGGAGTGGTTGTGACATGGCTGCACCGTAAAGGTTGTTGCAGTCGGTGTACAATATGAAAGAGGTCGGCTTTGAAGCATCATACTGATCAGCGATTAGCGGGTTGTTGGCCTTGGCATAGCGGTTGGGTACCATGCTAACACCGCCGCGAACAGATGATTCAATGAAAAGATGCTGATCTATATCCGTCAACAGTTCCAGTCGCACACCGGTCATCTTTAACATCGCGTGCCAAGCGACGCCGGGAAGCGAGTAAAGATGAGCCGGATCGATCTGGTAGTACCGCATGGCCATCTCACGGAACGCCTCGAAGACGTCGGCCAGCAGCAGTACGTCTGTTTTAAGATAAAGATCGTGATAATCGCCCAGCGTATGGATTCCGAAAGTCTGCCACACGTTCTGCGCGTGAGCGTAATCTTCGTCCGACACGGGCGATTCACTCAGCCTGTTGAAAAAGTGTTCGCGTGCGGGCAGACGTGTTTCGTCGAACTTCTCGCTACCCGTCATGTAATCGTAAGGGTACACCCCCTTACGTAAGAGTAGCTCAAAGTGTTCTTCGAAACATTGTTTTGTTAAAGCGAATTCCGCACCGCTCGCGCGCAAGTTTCCAACAAGTGTGTCCAAGGACGTGTTCAAAAATTCCAACGTGTCTACGAAACGCAGGGCACCCAACGTGACCGATACGAAGCGTTCACTAGTGGTAGCGATACAAGTGAGATTCTCATCGTTGTATTTACCCAACCCTTGTATCAAGTGATGTGCGTCGTAACCTCGTAAGTTATGGAAAAAGACGGGAATATGTTGGGGAGTCTTGCAGTTGAGGTTACATACGTTGTGAGCTGCGCCAAGGTATCGTCCAGTCAGATGACAATGGTTGCGCACCTTGTCGTCATCGATCAGTGGTTTTTCACAGAGATGGCATACGACGGCATTCGTGAAAGATAATACGTCACGATCACTCATAGTCATGGGGACAATGGTACGCATGATCCTGTACAGTTCACGCTCTTCAACGATTAGTCTATCGAGAAAGGTTTCTATCACGTTCTCACCGCGATAAACGACCTGAGGTTTGAAAATGTTACGCTCGTGGTCGACTATGAGGTAGGAGAAACCTGAAGGAAGATGTAACGACTCCGTTGTGGTGGACGATGTGTGCGGAGGAGCGTCGCAGCGATGACAAGGCACAATGAACGATTCAAAGTCTGCATATATCGCGAAAGGGACTTTATGGCAGTAAGTGTAATTTTTGAAGCACATAACCTTCTCCTTCTCTTTCGTGGGTAAACGAATTCTTTGTTCACCGTACGGTGAACAGTGTGGGACGTGTTCGGTAAGGAGTCGTTCTTCGCAGAACCTGTGCAGACAGTAATCACAATAGAATGAACGGGCTTTGTGTTTGGTTAGTGAAGACAGTAAGCGACTCATATTTTTTATTAAACAGTAATGTTTTCGGTCGTCAGTGGTAAGAAGTAATAGATTAACGTGATGTCGTCTGCCTCTCGAAGGAGTTATTCGTAACGGGTAAATTTCTTTTTCTTCGTATCCAAAAACATTTATGGAAACTTCAGAATTGTCTCGTTCGAACTTCACAATGTCGCATAGTTGGGTTGGATAAGTTATACCAGAAGTGATGATACTGTGGAAATGTGATCTATATTTGGATACACGGTCGCTGTGCGAGTGTTGTGGAAACAGTGCCGCCAACACTGACCATACGAAACACATTTGATCGCCTTTATTGTTCACATTGATGATGGCATTAGTACGAGACAATTCGAGGGGTGTACGGATGAAACTGGAAGCGGCCAGCGGTTGGTACCGTGAGAGAACGAGTTCCAAAAAGACGATGTGGTCCAACGCCCAACCGCTACCCTCGCGTGTGAATTTATAAATCGATTCGATAATTTTTTCGTACGAAGCTTCTAAACGGTCGGGTAACTCGTCTTTGTCACCGATCAGCGTCGTATGACATCGACCGTGAAAATAGCCTTGGGTCGTCACTTCTTCTTCCTCGTCCGTGTCAGCGTTTACGATGTACTTGACAAATCTCGCTTTAACTGTTATATGCCACTTTATAGTAAGCAATCGTGTCAGTTCGTTTAAAATGTCCGTACGTAACGTATCATGCATTTCATCGAAAAAGGTTATGACATCGTTGACACATCCTTCGTCCTCCGTAACAGGCGTGTAAACGTACGACACCAACGCGCCACGCAACGAATGTTTACAATCAACAGTAAACGAGTGCATTGTTTGAAGTAATAATCACAACAACCACATATAAGCAAAACAATTACTTGCTTGCTTGAGGAACAACAGAAGACTGAACGCTGGCGGCGATCCCCTCTCCTCTTATACTATCTATGGCGGCTGCGCGCGCAGCTATACCCTCTCCGCCCCCACCGGCTGCGCGCGCAGCTATCCTCTCTCCGCTCCCACCGACAGCGATCCCCACTACCGACTGCACTCGCAGTGATTCCTTCAGCTCTCTCCAGCGAAGCAGGACGGGGGAGAATGTACTGGGGCAAACGTGCATTCTTTCTGCAGATGTATTTCACTGGTGGCAGAAGAAAAATCAAATATAACACCATGTGCAGACATGGAAATAAAATATGTACGCATAAGATGATGAAGACTTACATATGTACATTGACAACAGACAGCGATGATGACGATGCGGTCGTTATTTCGTCATCAACATTGGACTCCATATCCGAGATGGATAAATTTCTGAGTGTTCTGGACTCTGCTTCGTTGGTGTACAGGGCATTGGTGTACATGGAAACATTAGTAGTACCGTTATCATCGCTGAAAAGAAGGGTATATCACACAAAGTAAAATTAGAATAACAATTTGTAACACACAATTTGTAGCGCACCAGTGTTCAGCAACATATTAGTTGCAAAGTTCACAGGATATCTAGCTCAACTGTCGATGCGTGCGCAACTGTTGTAAAAAAGCCGTTACGTGCATGCGCAAATAATTCCAATGCGCATGCGCAAAGGACTGAAAGAAGAGATGATTTACATATTAAAAGTACGTTTAAGCCGTAGTCATGATATTTAACGTATACGTGGTTTTTGATCTTGAAAAAACATTCGTCTACCTCCACGTAGTACATATCGTACAGAAGAGTACCGAGAATCGGTTTGTAACTTTTGGTTAACGTTTTTTCCTCTTCAAGGATCCCATGTTTTAACGCACGGTATTTCTTCCGTATGTCATCGCTGATCGTGTCGATATCATGGGCTAGTTGTTTCTCCTTCTTTTCGTTCATCTTGATAAACGGTAGTACACCGACTACATCAGTGACACCGAGACATCTGTATCTACCCGAACGATCGATGACTGTTTTAGTTAACAGTGAACAGCTGTTACGTGCATTTATGCGAACAGTCTGCAACTGTTTTCATTTTCCCAGAACATGTGTATTTACCCGAACGGTCGACGACTGTTTTAGTTAACAGTGAACAGCTGTTACATGCATGTATGCGAACAGTCAACAACTGTTTTTTATTTTTTCAGGACACATGTATTTACCTGAACGCACGACGACTGAGTTAGTTAACAGTGAACAGCTGTTACCTGCATTTATGCGAACAGTCTACAATAGTTTTTTTATTTTTCCGAGACACTTATACTTACCTGAACGCTCGACGACTGTTTTAGTTAAGAGTGAACAGTTGTTACGTGCATTTGTGCAAGCAGTCGGGGGTTATAAGAGTTCGAATACATTATCTTCCCCATGTTAACGGACGGGAGGTGGGTGGGGGTAGTCACGGAGTTGGAGGATGTTGGCCATGCTGGAAAAGTCGTCGCCCATGTTGGAAAATTCGGCAACCAATCATCGATGACCTCCGGGCGGCGACCGGGCGGTGGCCAGGCGGCGGATGGCGAACGGTGGTTAGATTTGAGAGTCAGTGGTGTCATCTGGTTCGCCATCCGCCGCCTGGCCACCGCCCGGTCGCCGCCCGGAGGTCATCGATGATTGGTTGCCGAATTTTCCAACATGGGCGACGACTTTTCCAGCATGGCCAACATCCTCCAACTCCGTGACTACCCCCACCCACCTCCCGTCCGTTAACATGGGGAAGATAATGTATTCGAACTCTTATAACCCCCGACTGCTTGCACAAATGCACGTAACAACTGTTCACTCTTAACTAAAACAGTCGTCGAGCGTTCAGGTAAGTATAAGTGTCTCGGAAAAATAAAAAAACTATTGTAGACTGTTCGCATAAATGCAGGTAACAGCTGTTCACTGTTAACTAACTCAGTCGTCGTGCGTTCAGGTAAATACATGTGTCCTGAAAAAATAAAAAACTGTTGTTGACTGTTCGCATACATGCATGTAACAGCTGTTCACTGTTAACTAAAACAGTCGTCGACCGTTCGGGTAAATACACATGTTCTGGGAAAATGAAAACAGTTGCAGACTGTTCGCATAAATGCACGTAACAGCTGTTCACTGTTAACTAAAACAGTCATCGATCGTTCGGGTAGATACAGATGTCTCGGTGTCACTGATGTAGTCGGTGTACTACCGTTTATCAAGATGAACGAAAAGAAGGAGAAACAACTAGCCCATGATATCGACACGATCAGCGATGACATACGGAAGAAATACCGTGCGTTAAAACATGGGATCCTTGAAGAGGAAAAAACGTTAACCAAAAGTTACAAACCGATTCTCGGTACTCTTCTGTACGATATGTACTACGTGGAGGTAGACGAATGTTTTTTCAAGATCAAAAACCACGTATACGTTAAATATCATGACTACGGCTTAAACGTACTTTTAATATGTAAATCATCTCTTCTTTCAGTCCTTTGCGCATGCGCATTGGAATTATTTGCGCATGCACGTAACGGCTTTTTTACAACAGTTGCGCACGCATCGACAGTTGAGCTAGATATCCTGTGAACTTTGCAACTAATATGTTGCTGAACACTGGTGCGCTACAAATTGTGTGTTACAAATTGTTATTCTAATTTTACTTTGTGTGATATACCCTTCTTTTCAGCGATGATAACGGTACTACTAATGTTTCCATGTACACCAATGCCCTGTACACCAACGAAGCAGAGTCCAGAACACTCAGAAATTTATCCATCTCGGATATGGAGTCCAATGTTGATGACGAAATAACGACCGCATCGTCATCATCGCTGTCTGTTGTCAATGTACATATGTAAGTCTTCATCATCTTATGCGTACATATTTTATTTCCATGTCTGCACATGGTGTTATATTTGATTTTTCTTCTGCCACCAGTGAAATACATCTGCAGAAAGAATGCACGTTTGCCCCAGTACATTCTCCCCCGTCCTGCTTCGCTGGAGAGAGCTGAAGGAATCACTGCGAGTGCAGTCGGTAGTGGGGATCGCTGTCGGTGGGAGCGGAGAGAGGATAGCTGCGCGCGCAGCCGATGGGGGCGGAGAGGGTATAGCTGCGCGCGCAGCCGCCATAGATAGTATAAGAGGAGAGGGGATCGCCGCCAGCGTTCAGTCTTCTGTTGTTCCTCAAGCAAGCAAGTAATTGTTTTGCTTATATGTGGTTGTTGTGATTATTACTTCAAACAATGCACTCGTTTACTGTTGATTGTAAACATTCGTTGCGTGGCGCGTTGGTGTCGTACGTTTACACGCCTGTTACGGAGGACGAAGGATGTGTCAACGATGTCATAACCTTTTTCGATGAAATGCATGATACGTTACGTACGGACATTTTAAACGAACTGACACGATTGCTTACTATAAAGTGGCATATAACAGTTAAAGCGAGATTTGTCAAGTACATCGTAAACGCTGACACGGACGAGGAAGAAGAAGTGACGACCCAAGGCTATTTTCACGGTCGATGTCATACGACGCTGATCGGTGACAAAGACGAGTTACCCGACCGTTTAGAAGCTTCGTACGAAAAAATTATCGAATCGATTTATAAATTCACACGCGAGGGTAGCGGTTGGGCGTTGGACCACATCGTCTTTTTGGAACTCGTTCTCTCACGGTACCAACCGCTGGCCGCTTCCAGTTTCATCCGTACACCCCTCGAATTGTCTCGTACTAATGCCATCATCAATGTGAACAATAAAGGCGATCAAATGTGTTTCGTATGGTCAGTGTTGGCGGCACTGTTTCCACAACACTCGCACAGCGACCGTGTATCCAAATATAGATCACATTTCCACAGTATCATCACTTCTGGTATAACTTATCCAACCCAACTATGCGACATTGTGAAGTTCGAACGAGACAATTCTGAAGTTTCCATAAATGTTTTTGGATACGAAGAAAAAGAAATTTACCCGTTACGAATAACTCCTTCGAGAGGCAGACGACATCACGTTAATCTATTACTTCTTACCACTGACGACCGAAAACATTACTGTTTAATAAAAAATATGAGTCGCTTACTGTCTTCACTAACCAAACACAAAGCCCGTTCATTCTATTGTGATTACTGTCTGCACAGGTTCTGCGAAGAACGACTCCTTACCGAACACGTCCCACACTGTTCACCGTACGGTGAACAAAGAATTCGTTTACCCACGAAAGAGAAGGAGAAGGTTATGTGCTTCAAAAATTACACTTACTGCCATAAAGTCCCTTTCGCGATATATGCAGACTTTGAATCGTTCATTGTGCCTTGTCATCGCTGCGACGCTCCTCCGCACACATCGTCCACCACAACGGAGTCGTTACGTCTTCCTTCAGGTTTCTCCTACCTCATAGTCGACCACGAGCGTAACATTTTCAAACCTCAGGTCGTTTATCGCGGTGAGAACGTGATAGAAACCTTTCTCGATAGACTAATCGTTGAAGAGCGTGAACTGTACAGGATCATGCGTACCATTGTCCCCATGACTATGAGTGATCGTGACGTATTATCTTTCACGAATGCCGTCGTATGCCATCTCTGTGAAAAACCACTGACCGATGACGACAAGGTGCGCAACCATTGTCATCTGACTGGACGATACCTTGGCGCAGCTCACAACGTATGTAACCTCAACTGCAAGACTCCCCAACATATTCCCGTCTTTTTCCATAACTTACGAGGTTACGACGCACATCACTTGATACAAGGGTTGGGTAAATACAACGATGAGAATCTCACTTGTATCGCTACCACTAGTGAACGCTTCGTATCGGTCACGTTGGGTGCCCTGCGTTTCGTAGACACGTTGGAATTTTTGAACACGTCCTTGGACACACTTGTTGGAAACTTGCGCGCGAGCGGTGCGGAATTCGCTTTAACAAAACAATGTTTCGAAGAACACTTTGAGCTACTCTTACGTAAGGGGGTGTACCCTTACGATTACATGACGGGTAGCGAGAAGTTCGACGAAACACGTCTGCCCGCACGCGAACACTTTTTCAACAGGCTGAGTGAATCGCCCGTGTCGGACGAAGATTACGCTCACGCGCAGAACGTGTGGCAGACTTTCGGAATCCATACGCTGGGCGATTATCACGATCTTTATCTTAAAACAGACGTACTGCTGCTGGCCGACGTCTTCGAGGCGTTCCGTGAGATGGCCATGCGGTACTACCAGATCGATCCGGCTCATCTTTACTCGCTTCCCGGCGTCGCTTGGCACGCGATGTTAAAGATGACCGGTGTGCGACTGGAACTGTTGACGGATATAGATCAGCATCTTTTCATTGAATCATCTGTTCGCGGCGGTGTTAGCATGGTACCCAACCGCTATGCCAAGGCCAACAACCCGCTAATCGCTGATCAGTATGATGCTTCAAAGCCGACCTCTTTCATATTGTACACCGACTGCAACAACCTTTACGGTGCAGCCATGTCACAACCACTCCCTTACGGCGACTTTAGATGGCTCGATCGTAACGAGATCGACTCACTGGACGTACGTACTCTGAGTGATGACAGTGACATGGGCTACATACTTGAGGTCGACCTACACTATCCATCTGAACTTCATGACCTTCACTCCGATTATCCACTAGCGCCCGTGCGTTCCTGCGTCAATCCTGACATACTTTCACCGTACTCTCGACGACTCCACACACGACTACACTATACAAAAGGGTATAACGGATCAGAAACGCCTTCGTCGTCCGTTCCCAAGTTGCTGACGACTTTGGACGACAAGCAAAAATACGTTCTCCATTTTCGAAATTTAAAGTTGTATCTGAATCTTGGTCTAGAATTGAAAGCGATCCATAGAGTGTTGAGTTTTAAACAGAGAGCGTGGTTGAAACCGTTTATCGATTTCAACACGCAAAAGAGAGCAGCAGCCACCAACAGTTTTGAAAAGGATTTTTTCAAACTGATGGTCAACGCTGTCTATGGTAAATCGCTGGAGAACGTGAGGAAACGAATAGACTTCCAACTAGTCTCTAACGAACGACGGCTGCAGAAACTTGTTTCCAATCCACGACTAGAGCGTATGATCCGCTACACTGACGACTTGGTCGGTCTGGCCTTACGACAGAGGACGATATTCCTTTCCCGTCCAGTGTACGTCGGCTTCACAGTACTCGATGTCAGCAAATTGATAATGTATGATTTTCATTATCGTTACGCTGTCGCCAAGTACGGACGACGATTGACATTACTAATGACTGACACGGACAGTTTACTTTACAGCATACGGACTGACGATGTGTACTCTGATATGAAAGAGGATCTCCACCTTTTCGACACGTCGGACTATCCCACAGATCATCCTTGTCATTGCGACGACAACAAAAAGGTCGTGGGGAAGTTCAAGGATGAAACCAATGGGAAACCCATCAGAGAATTCGTCGGACTCAGAGCTAAATGTTACTCGCTCCTGTTGTCCGACTGCACCGACAAAAAGGCGGCGAAAGGTGTGCCAAGGACGGCAATAAAAAAAAGGTTACGTCATCGGTTGTACAGTGAGTGTCTTTTCGGTAGTCGTACGGTTTTCACCTCTGCCGAGTGTATACGAAGCGATCGTCATAAGCTGTATACGCAACGTGTAACGAAACTTTCCCTGTCACCTTATGACGATAAGAGGTACGTACTGGACGACGGCGTAACTACACTCGCGTACGGACACTACAGAACGTGTAAACGTACGTTAACCGATGACGATGCTGGTCCTAACATGAAGAGGCGGAGGTACATGGACCAGTAACTCACGGTAAGAATAAACTCGTATTTCATGTATAAAAGTATGTAATACAATTCACACAGTGCAAATTCAATTGACCTTCACGGGGAAGGGGGAGGTAGGCGACTAGACGACGGTGGTTTAACCGCGTGAAACAGGATGCAAGTCGCGGTTAATTTATTCGACTTCCATCGAGACCTTCACATATGATCGGGGGGGTGTAGTATACAGTTATTTTTATTCACTTACAACAAGATGCTGACTGCTCATTTGTTATCGCAGTGTGTGAACGTTTTGATGGGCTAAGTGGGAGGTCTTATTCATCTTATGTGTACATGTTGTTATATTTTACTTTTTCAGTAAAATACAACTGCAGCCACGGTCAAAGCTCGCATACGGATACTACAAAACGCGTTAAACGTACGCTATCTGACGACGCTGCTGGTCCTAACGTGAAGAGGCGGAGGTACACGGACCAGTAACTGACGGTAAGAATAAACTCGTATTTAATGTTTAAAAATTATTTATTACAATTCACTGAGTTCAAATTCATTAGAACTTTACGGGGGGGGAGTATGCAATTATTTTTATTCGCTTACAAAAAGATGCTGACTGCCCATATGTTATCACAGCGTGTGAACGTTTTGATGGGCTAGTTGGGGGGGGGGGTCTTATTCATCTTATGTATACATATATTATTATTTCCACGGCTGTACATGTTGTTATATTTTATTTTTCGGTCACATCCACAACAGTCGCAGCCACAGCCTCAGTCGCAGCAGCCATAGCCTCAGCCGCAGCAACACCTGGTGAGAAACCTGCCTCGGTCAGGGAATGTTCTGAACCTGGATATCGATAACGGACGTTACGCTCTGCTATACGATGTGTATTCACGATTTCAAAAATCGTACTACCGTAGAACTCAACCCAACGCACTTCTAACACCAACAGAGTTCATAGCGAGAGCACCGCGGATACTACAAAACGCGTAAACGTACGCTATCCGACGACGCTGCTGGTCCTAACGTGAAGAGGCGGAGGTACACGGACCAGTAACTGACGGTAAGAATAAACTCGTATTTAATGTTTAAAAATTATTTATTACAATTCACTGAGTTCAAATTCATTAGAACTTTACGGGGGGGGGAGTATGGAGTTATTTTTATTCGCTTACAAAAAGATGCTGACTGCCCATATGTTATCACAGCGTGTGAACGTTTTGATGGGCTAGTTGGGGGGGGGGTCTTATTCATCTTATGTATACATATATTATTATTTCCACGTCTGTACATGTTGTTATATTTTATTTTTCGGTCACATCCACAACAGTCGCAGCCACAGCCTCAGTCGCAGCAGCCATAGCCTCAGCCGCAGCAACACCTGGTGAGAAACCTGCCTCGGTCAGGGAATGTTCTGAACCTGGATATCGATAACGGACGTTACGCTCTGCTGTACGATGTGTATTCACGATTTCAAAAATCGTACTACCGTAGAACTCAACCCAACGTACTTCTAACACCAACAGAGTTCATAGCGAGAGCACCGCTATTCGTCTTCGATTGTAGCAGAGAGGACGTGTCGCTCAAGTCTTCGTCGGTTGACGTCAGATTGGAATTCGAGTCCACGAGCAATTTCCCGCTCAGACCGCGACCTACTGCATGATACTGCACGATTCTCTCAACGTATACAATCCGCTGTCCAACACAGTGCGCAGACAGAATTAAACGCATGCTGTATATAATTGTTTTTTTTTACTGTAAATACTATGTTGCTTTTTAGAATATATGTACACACAACTTTTAATGTATGTGTTTTTATATTAATAAATGTAGTCATTTATAACAATTTTCGTATACTTTAATTTCGTAATACCCTCTCAATCGCAGCCCTCTTTCCTACAGTACGAATGATGGGAGGGGGGTGCATCTCCAATTGGATGGTATTCCCCCTCCCCTACTCTTCGCTATTTTTTTTAATCAGTGCGAGTCGTAGTAAGTTTCTGGTAAATTACTAATTGAATACAAAGTTGTGTTATTTTGTATTATTTCGATGCATAGAGACAGCGCAAACATCCGGACGATTGTATCAAACGGCTTGCATAACTTGGTGTCAGCGTACCGATAATGAAATTCGTACATTATCAGTTTGCTGACATCAAGTACTGTGAAGCCGACGTACACCGCACGGGAAAGGAATATCGTCCTCTGTCGTAAGTTCAGTCCGTCCAAGTCATCGATATAGCGGATCATCGAAGAAGAGCTGAATATGTCGTCTTTTTACAACGACCACCAGAAGTGGAAAAAACGACCTTTTTTTTCACAATAATCGA
Organism: Magicicada septendecula; assembly: GCA_034769895.1. Lineage (NCBI taxonomy): Eukaryota > Metazoa > Arthropoda > Insecta > Hemiptera > Cicadidae > Magicicada > Magicicada septendecula. The sequence goes on from CM068375.1 coordinate 408,527,853, forward strand.
AACGTACCTGAAGAAAGAACTAGAAGACCCGAAATTTTCTCTACGACCCAACAACAACACGTTGAAATGTGAAATTTATTGTTCATACGATATCGATTTCGGATGTACGGAACACACGATCGGTACCATGTTGGGTTTCTCCATCCTTTTAACTTCGTGTTCGTAAAAGGATTGCAAAAAAAATTTTCTACAGATGCGTATCATGCATTTTAATATTATAAATTTAGAAGATTTCGGTTGTCCCAAACTCGATCAATTACAATCAATACACGGAACAGTCTGTCTCGCGCACCGCTTATTTCCGGAAATATGTACAAATACTAGAGTACACGCTTTACGCGAGTGGGTTGTATCAGATTTTAGAATAGTCAATATGTTTCTGATAAATTACTAACATTATTGTTTAGCGCTTACGTAAAAAATAACAGTCGTCGCCTTTCTATCGATTACATCATCTGTCTAAAAATAAATTAGCGTAGACGACATGTTCAAACAAGCACATGTGCTGTCTAGACGTATAAAAATAACCGACACCTCTCTTCCTCACCTACCCATCGAACCGTGAGAAATCAAGTCGTATCCTGTTCACACAGTTAAATACATCACCTGTCTAAAAATAAATTAGCGTCGTCGACATGCTCGAACAAGCACGAGTGCTGCCGGTATAAAAAATAACCGACTCCCCTCTTCCCCACCTACCCATCGAACCGTGAGAAATCAGCTCGTGTCCTGTTCACACGGTTAAAAATAAACGCTTACTGTGCGTTGAGTGGTTTCCCCCCTCTCCGGTTTCCACCTCCACAACTACCTCCCTATATATTCCGCTGTGCACGAGCGTTATTCGTTCATTCGTTGAGAGACGTGCCAGAAATTATAAATTCTTTATTTTAAAATGGCATCATTCACTGAAAAGTTTGCAACTATTAGCGCAATTGAGTATAAAAAAATAAAGGAATTGATAATCGGTGTAAAATATCCGATAGAAGAAATGCAGAATATAGACGCAAAGTACGGTAAAGCTGTACTCGTCACTCTCCAAGATTACAGAGACCCTAGACTAAAGTATCGTGTATATCTACCAAAGAGATACGCAGGCGTTTTCGAAGATGAGGAATTAAAAAATTTAGTACCGTGTTCGCTGCAACTAATTTATCGCGGAGAAAAGGATAGAGCTTACATAGTAGAAATTGTACAGTAGGACCGAATGGACATCTTCATTTGTCGCGTACGATTACATATATTGACATAATGTTAAAATATAATGTGCTTACACATAATTCATTTGATATAATTGTATACAATTGTATTTTTTTAATTGTCACTACTGTGTGTGTGTGTTTATTTCATTTTTTGTACATATTTGTCCTGTCATAGTGCACTTGTAATTAGTTTTACTTAGTTGTATTTCGTATACCATTGTCATATTGCTTATGTTTATATTTTGAAATTTTCACTACTGTGCGCGTTTACATATTATGTATTTTCAATTGTAATATATTTTGATTACATGTATTTTAATTATTTGTAATTAAACAGTATTGCTTTTTTTTAATTGTCACTTCTGTGTGTGTTTATTTAATTTTTTTGTACATATTTGTCATGTCATAGTGCACTTGTACTTAGTTTTACTTAGATGTATTTCGTATACATTTTGTAATTTTCACTACTGTGTGCGTTTACATATTATGTATTTTAATTACATGTATTTTAATTATTTGTAATTAAACAGTATTGCTTTAATATTTTTATTGTTTTAATTTATCGTGGAGAAAAGGATAGAGCTTACATAGTAGAAATTGTACAGTAGGACCGAATGGACATCTTCATTTGTCGCGTACGATTACATATATTGTTATTGTGTGGTGTGGTGTGTGTGTGTGTGTGTGTGTGTGTGTGTGTGTGTGTGTGTGTGTGTGTGTGTGTGTGTGTGTGTGTGTAGTTTATTGTATATTTTTATGTGTGTTTGATTACAATATATGTAAATTTTGCTTTGCTTAGTTGTTTATTTTCAACTATCCTTTTTTCCTTCCATCATGCATGTTTCATAAGTGAAATGTCAATCAAAACAATTGCACAAATGCACGATAATCAATTTTTACAAGTGAAATGATATTCAATTTTGCACCGCAGTAGTAAATCCGAACGGCAGCAGTGTAAATATCTAAACCCATACACTATAACACATGCATAAGTTGACAACGTGACCAACGCCAGTACAGTTCTCGAGTTGGCAACAATGCAATTCACATCGACGATATCCGGACAATGGGGTGGCAGTGTAAATATATCTGAAACCCGTAAACTATAACACATGCATGAGTCGACAACGTGACCGATGCCAGTACAGTTCTCCAGTTGGCAACAATGCAATTCACCTCTTCACATCGACGATATCCGGACAATGGTGGCAGTGTAAATATATCTGAAACCTGTACACTATAACTCATGCACGAGCCGACAACGTGCCCGACGCTAAACCAGCACACATGCACAAGTTGACAACGTCGACGCTTTTCCAACGTGGACGCCCTTCCGGAAAACACAGTATATATCCAAACCCATACACTATAACACACGCTCGAATCGCCAACGTGGCCGAACCTTAACCAGCACACTCTTACACTACTTGACTGAGTTGGCAACAATGCAATTACTTAACACATAGACACAACATCGACGATATCGAGACAATTGTGGCAGTGTAAATATATCCGAAACCAGTACACTATAACACCGAGTTGACAACGCGTTGGCAACAATGGCGGCAGTGTAAACATATATTCAACCCGTACACTATAACACCGAGCCGACAACGTCGATTAACCCCAACACAAGTTGGCAACACCGACGCTTTTCCAACATGGCCGAACTTCCGGAAAAACCCCTTACATATACATAACCATACACTATAACACATGCACGAATCGGCAACCTGCCCGTACCTTAACCACTACACACATCCACAACCCGACAACATCGCAGCTTTTCCAACATGGCCGCCGCCGACCCACCACGACGGGCGACGATCAAGCCACGACCAGGCCGCGGCCAAGCCGCCGCCCAGCGACGATGACGACGTCAACGACGACGTCAACGGCGAACGGCGAACGGCGAACGGCGAACATAGCCACGCCTCCGCCAATCAACGCACACATTACCCCACTTTAAGCGGCGACGACGACAACATGGCCGTATGACGTCACTTCTGCGGTAGAGGGTGGGGATGGATGGCGGGGTAGTGGTGTCATCTTCCATCTCACTCGCACTCATTGCACATGTCATTCGCTCTCACTCGCACTCATGGGGAAGATAGTGGTTTCGAACCCCCATAACACCCCTACTAATAATAACAGTAGTGATAATATTTAATATGTAGGGAAGAAGACAGAAGAATAAAAGCAATTAGAAGAGATACAGCTATTTTGAATAAAAATTCAAATTTGATAACAATGGTAATAAACCAAGGTATACCAATCAGAATTCATTTGTAACCATGACGACAGACGTTTGGTTACGGATTTACCGTTAGATTTTTTACTCGTAATGTGACACTCTTGGTGAATAGACGCCAAATCTTGAACGATCAAAATTCTAATTTAAAACATCAAAATAGTAAACGAAATTACCGCAAATGAACAAGAAGGAAGCAGACGATGACCGAAACCATTTAATCGATGTCGAAGACCAAATGAATAAAAAAGAAATGAATAAATTGCTTCGATTAATTTGAAAAAGATGCCAGACCCCCTAGACAATTGAAAATTAAATATGATTGCAGCCTAATTCCTTATTACCAGATCAACTGAGTACGCCCAGTCTACTGATGTGTTAAGTATCATTTAAATTACCCAAATTTCCGAATAAACTCACTTTAAATATTTCTCACAGTAATCTGAACTCTCACTAAACTGCACATAATTTCTTTCAAAGATTAAAATAAAAAACTAAGACACTGAAAATTTGTCAACTTGTAAAGTTAACCTGTTGTTAGTTTACGAAATTTTGAAACACTTTTACTACACTCCAAGAACAAGTTGTAACTACACAGTATATTATTTAAGTTTAACTGATGTAAGGTAGTGTATTTTTATTGTTGTAATCATTATTAATCCTTTTATCGTAATCACAAGAATCCAAGACGTTTGAACGAAAATATTTGTATACTACTTCGACAGACGCCATACTTGAATGTCTGTTACATTCAAAGATCGAGTTGTCAAACCCAGAGAATTGTCTCATATAAATTACCGGTGGAAATGTATTACAAAAGAAAACATAATTTGTATTAACCTGAATAATTAGTAATCAACAAATAATAAACAAGTACTGAGTGTAACCACTGTGTTGTAATTTCATTAGGAAGGTGTATTATAATTTGTGTACATTTTAGAGAACAGTTAGTATTGACGGCAAGCGCTCACATAGCCAACTCAACGAACTACTGGCCCGATTCAGACGGCCAAGTCGAGGTGGGAACAAATTGAATTCTCCACACCGCCTGAGCTGCGCTTGTCATATCATCATAAAATTTTTTAATTGTCTTGATTAAACAATTTGGCGCCACCCGGGATTTTCACACCCCTAGTGAACAACAGGTAAGGACTTCGATACCTGGTTATTCGTACGTTCGTGATGGACACAATCAGCGTAAGTTACGTTCCAAAGCGACGACGGATTGATAAGACACGTTACACCTATTACACTCTGACACTTTTACATTTCGTAGAGAGAACGACGAGCGAGAGCTTTTACAATATTCATCTTGTCTTAGCAAGTGTGGTTTTTATTATATACCACTTAATTAAAAAATGAATTAATTAAATATTTATTAAAAATACTAATAGAGACCATTCTATTACTTTAATTAATTATATTACTAATGTCTCAGTTAATTAACAATCTTCAATTTAAGTAACTCTCATACTTGAATTTCATTTCTAATAAAATATAAACATATAATAAAATATGGTTTCTATACTGACCATTTATTTATGAGATTAATAAAGTTATATTCTCTGTTATCAATTATTATTATTTGAACATTTATAGATTATTCATTATAAAAAATATAAATATAATAAAGTTTATGTAAACTTGTATATGGAATCTAGAGCCTTCTTTCGATAGACCTCAGGGTCATTTATAATATTAAATAAATGTCTGACTTCACCTGCATACTTCTGCAACCATTTAACTGTGTCATTACCGTCATCTGAACTCTCGAGTTTGGGATCCTATTCGGGTATCACCTTCTCTGTCTCTGCGTCGTTGAAATTCTCTCTGCATCGTTGAAATTCACTCTGCGTCTACTAGATGCTGAGTTCAGACGTGGATCTCTGGTCATGATGATGTATGGCTGGATGTAGCTGCATGTGGCTGTCCCTGCGTCCTCTAGTATTTTGCTCTGGTTCCTCTCGTCTCCTCGTCTTGTCCCTCGTAGATGTCTCGAAGTTCTACGTGGACTTCTTGAAGTTCATCGACGTTACGACTCCTCGTAGATTATGATATTATAGTCTTTTTAAATAAATTGTGTTTCACTACTACTTTCACCGACATACTGCCGGTTCCATCGCACTTCAAGTTACGTAATACAGTTTAAAACATTACTTCATTTTATAAAATTCGCGGTTGCGAGATGCGTGGATTTCATGTAGTGTCTGTTAATGATCTGAGAAAGCGTGTGTCGCTCGCTGGGGTCGCCCATTCCTGTTGGAAACTGTTTGGAAAAAATTAAACAGGTCCGTGCGTCGATTTAATTGCTAATTACAACCTACGCGTCTTTCTATGAAGCACACACTTTTTTATAAATATTATTTTACAAATCGTTAGGTACATTATTAAACTTAACTTATGCAAATTATGAACATTAAGGTGTGTAAACTATGGAAGTTATGGCAAAATTTCACACAGTGGCTGAACGGTTCCCACAATCATAGACCACTTAATGTCTGATTGTAGCGCCAGGCGCCAGCTTTATTTTTTCATATGTCTCTGATTCGTGTGACTTCTGGTTTTCGTTCAGTACTTAAAAAACTGTGTAAAATTTTCCACAATCGTATGCATAATTCAACTTGTTCTTTGTTTACACTCACACACACACACACACACACACACACACACACACACACACACACACACACACAGACTGATACACACGCGGCTGCCTGTCGCTATGACGTCACCCTTGCCGGTCGGCGCGTGTTTCTTTCTCCCCTTCGCTGCATTTAAAAACCAACTAGGCTTTTAATTCCATATGCAGGCTCACTTACAATTATTTATTTATTTAAAATTAATTAATACGTTTATTTCTTTTATTATCTCTTATACCTAACGCTTAATTATTACATTATTTTTATTATTTACATCTTTTACATTGGGTAAAAGAGATGAGATATATAAAAGAGTAATAGGAATATATGGAGAAGAAATGAGAAACAATAACTGTAGGAGAATGTTGGATTTCTGCTTATTACATAATCTTATTGTGACGAACACTTTTTATCAGCACAGAGATATACATAAATTCACAAGGGAACAACCCAATAGGGGAGAGAAGTCGATAATTGACTATATACTAGTTGAAAGGACCAATAGGAAAATGATAATGGACACTAGAGTCTGGAGAGGTGCAGAAATATATAGCGACCATTATTTAGTAATGACCAAATGTAAAGAACACTTAGATAAAAAACAGATATACAACAGAGTAGGAATAATAGAATATAAATCTATCAGATCGTATAAGCTGAAAAGTAGAGATGTAAGTAATAGCTTTAAAGATGTGATCGAGCAAAAATTACAAAAGTTAAGTGAAAATATAAGGCATGCTAATATACACCAAGGCTGGAGAATAATGAAAGATATAATTACAGATACAGCAGTGGAGGTTTGTGGTGTTACTAAAATGAATAATAAAAGAACAGACAGACTAATGAAACTATGGTGGACTAATGAAATAAAGGAGCAGATTAAAAGGAAGAAAAGGGAATGGAAAAAGTATGCAGCTAATAGAACTGTGGATAACTATGAAGCATATAAGCAACAAAGAAAAATTGTTAAAGAATTAGTTGGAAAAGCGAAAGAGAGTGCATGGAAAGATTTTGGAGAAAAATTGGAAAGAGTTAGGTGGGAAAATCAAAAGCTTTTTTCCAGAGTATTGAAATCTTTTAGAAAAGAAAAAACTGAGAATGATATAAGTATATATAATGCTAATGGGAAAATACTGATAGAAAGAAACGATATAATGAATAGATGGAAAGAATACTTTCAAGGATTACTAGGTGGTAAGGACAGTGGCGGCGCTAACGAAACGGAGCCCCCCCCCGCGAAACTAATTAGGGGGCCCTATAAAAATGGTTACATTTTGTATACGTAATAGGGGAAAACACTCAAATGAGTTTCTATTTACGTGTGTTTCACAACAATGGTTTGTGAATACTTTCTCGTCTATCACAAAGCGTTTGCAATTTGCAAAGGACGTTTTACACGTGTACAAACTCTTAAAATTCATTGTTGCTAAATAGACAAAGTTCTATATAAACTATAAAAAAAACAAAATAAAAAGAATGCTTTATTTTTACATCAAAGATCTAAATTCAGACTATGAAACATTACCGCACACAGAGTGTTAAAAATTTATTATTTAAAAACGAATATCAAAGTAACATTCTAGCTTTTTTCAAACATTTAAATTAGTTTGTAACTGAATTTGTAAAATTCTTGAATATACTCTATACAAGTTCTCCTTAAGTCTAATCCAATTCAATAACACTCGACCTCAAGTAATGTACAATATTTACAGGATTTCGTTGTCCATGACGTGTCCGTTACTTAACTAAATATCACTATTGTTTGACGACTCGGAACACTAAGTTTTTTATAAGTAAATCTTTACGATTTTACTTATAAAAAACTTAGTGTTCCGAGTCGTCAAACAATAGTGATATTTAATATTTACAGATGAGGATCAACCAAAGTTCACTGTTTTCCTAAGTCTAGTCTTCTTTTTTTAATAGCTAAGAACTTTTCAACCACTTTGTTGATATTAGTGTTCTGTGTCTCTTCATGCTCAATGCTTAACAGTGCCAAGTCACTCAACCAAGTTTGGGCCATGGTACTTCTTAAGTATGACTTAATTAATTTAAGTTTTGAAAAGCTTCTTTCCGCTGTAGCTGTTGTGACAGGTATGGTTAAATAAAGCTGCAAAGCTGTAGTTAAGTCTGGGAGGCAACTCATAAGGCAGCTGTTTTCTTCAACCAGTAAATTCATCATTTCTCGAATGCTTTTCTTGTGTACAATTTCTTTGGCCATCAGAGCTTTGAAGGATATTACTTGGTCAGGCAGTGATGTGGAAAGGTCACCAGGATACACATTTACCAGAGCCTTACTTTTCTCCACTATTGTCTCTTGTGAGAAGTTTACTAAATTCTGAGGCGTCAGGAATGAAAGCCTATCATCAATGCAACGCAATCCTTCGAATCTCATTTGTAGCTGAGCTATTACAATATCTAGTGTTGCATTGAAAACTTTTACTTCAAATGATTTCACTGGGTCGTCAATTCTATGGTCAACTGGTAATTCAACAAAGAAGCATTTTACAACTCGCTTACACTTATTTTTCATGTTACAAGTTATGTCCCATGACTGGGCCAACTGTTTAGCACCAGCAAGAAAGCCGGCAAAGTCTTTTCTTAAAACTTTTAACTCATCACAAGCGCGGCTTAGAAACTGCCACGCTCTGCCTAGGTCAACAGTTGGCCTCTGTAGTGCTTTTGAAGTTATATTTACATTCTCTAAAATCTTAGTTTCAAGGCAGAGCACAAGAATAAATTCAAAGTTTTCTAGGTGGTTTCTAATTGCTAATGCTTCTTCTGCCTCGGGTTTTTTTGAGCTGTACAGAATAATTTCTGTCAAACACTTAATCATATTTTTGAAATCATTTCTTAAAGCTAACAGACAGTCGTGTCTAGAAGACCACCTTGTTGGACATAGCTTTTTTAAAGTTAGATTTTTGGCAGAGCTGTCTTCTTTAACGGCAGTGTTAAGTTCTTGCCATCTATGTAAGCTTTCACTGAAAAACACATAAGTTTTCTGAACTATGTCATAAAATTGTCTTATTTCAGAAATATTTGATACTGACTCATTGATCACCAAGTTCAGGTTATGTGCAGCACAGTGTACGTAATCCGCGTTTGGGACTATATCCATAATTCTTTTCTGTAACCCAGAGTATTTCCCGCTCATTGTTGCTGCACCGTCATAACCTTGACCTCTACACTTACTAATGTCAATTTCATTTGTTTTCAAAAAGTTTAAAATCTTACTTTGAAACCCCTCACTGTTGGGATCATTTATTTCTTGAAATCCCAAAAAGGACTCACTAATCACAGTTTTATAATTGCCAGGAGATTCTTCTACTATGTTAATGTATCTGATTACAACACTCATTTGGTCAATCTTAGAAATGTCTTGTGTGCTATCAACAATTATAGAAAAAAAAAGGAGACGAGTGAATCTGTTTTAGTAAAGCAGTCAATACTGATTTTCCTAGCAAGTTAATGATTTCATTTTGAATGTCATGGTGGAGGTATTTTGATCTGGTTTTTTCATTTTCTAAGCGTGCACTAAGGAGAGAATCGTAGCGAGAAACTAAAGATAGTATGTTCAAAAAATTTCGACTTTCAGGATTTATTTCATGTAATGATTCTCTATGGCCACAAAACGGCAATGAACACAGTGCCATGGTTCGAATGACATCCACAATCCGTATGAAAATATCTTTCCATTTTTTGCGCTCATCGGAAATTTGATCAGCTACCGTTTTACTCTTTTTCCAAGTGGCATACGTGAGACAAGATTGTAAATGAGCATTGCTACTTTCATGAACTTTAATTTTTTTACTGAGACCTTTCCAATCTCTAATATCGCCTTCACGCCAGCTTTGGGCATCAGCACTTTGGCTGAAAAGCCAACATGGAAAACAATAGACTCCATCTAGATTATGAGAGTAACAAAGCCAAAAACCTGTGAACAATTTGGCCTGCTGCAGTTTTGAAAGAATAATATGCTAAATATCACTATTGTACTAACGACTCGGAACACTAAGTTTTTTATAAGTAAAATCGTAAAGTTTTACCTTACAGCCTAAACCGACTTTCACCTTTAAAGGCTTCTTCAGGGGCCCTTTGGTTGACAAGGTTCACTTAACGTTATTAACTTTTTCACCTCGTCTGTCATTGTAGCTTGATTTTTATAGAATGCAATATCTGTCTCAAAACTTTGGCAGTTTGGATCGGAAGGGCCTGCTAAACTAGTTTTATTTGCGTGATTACTTACAACTTCAGTTGGTTCAAACTGATTTTCTGGTCCAGGTATTTCTTCGGACTGGCAAACACATTCAATGCCTAGCAGTTGTTCTTCTTGTTCATGTTGCAGTTGCTTATTTGTTTCCGTAGTTGTATCACTTGTATCCGACGGACTAATGTTTAAATCAGGTTTATTGTCACTGTCACAATCAACTTCAAGTCCGATTTTTGTTTCTTTTTCATTACTTGCACTTGGCCCGGGTTTGGGTTGTTCAACTTCACATTTTGATGATTTTTTTAAAAACTGGTCGAGTTTTGAAAGTTTACTTTTAGATTCTTCTCGTTGTTTTTGCAGTTTCCTTTTCTTAGCACCACTTAAATATTAACTCTTACTTTCCATTTTATAAACTCTGTCTCTAACACTCTAACTCTACACAAAATACAAAAACTAAAATCAAATGTTAAGTCATTAAACTTAAACGGCATTAAATTACGAAATGAATGCAATACAGTACTATCGCGCAGGAGATGCGACGCACTACTGAGTACTGAACTACATTGTGTTGTGTTTGTTTACGTCTCCTCAGTGCTGAGTGACTCATCGCACCGGATGTATGGGCACCACAAGAGATAAGATAAGCTTCGCTTACAAACTACAAACAGTAATGTCATTTCGGAAAACGTAGTTTTTTTGCATGTCTATACACTTAAATAAAACGTATATTTCGTATTTTAAATACAAATTTGCCGGTAGTCGGATCCCATTACAACTTTTTTTTCCTATTATAGCTCGTTTCATATTTTTTTCTAGGGGCCAGGGGGTCGGGCCCCCCATGCCGCGGGGTCTACGGGGGCCTTATCGCCGCCACTGGGTAAGGAAATCAACAAAGATGATCATAAAGTCAATATTAATGAAGAAGAAGATAGAGAGGATAGTGAAGTTGCAGAAGAAAAAATAACGATGCATGAATTAGAAGTAGTGATTAAAGGACTTAAAAGTGGGAGATCACCTGGAACAGATAAAATTACAGCAGAAATGATAAAGAATATGGGGAAAAAGGGAAAAGAAATACTTTTAGAAATTATCAATAAAGCGTGGACAAGTGTAGACATACCAAGAGAATGGGAGGAAGCATTGATAGTTCCTATTTTTAAGAAAGGTAACGCAAGAGATTGTAATATAGGGGTATCGATCTGTTAAATACAATTGTTAAGGTTTATGAGCAGATAATTAATAATAAATTGGTCCCAATTTTAGAAAATAGTTTGGAGGAATCGCAGAGTGGCTTTAGATCAGGGAGAAGTGTGCAGGATCACATTTTTACTCTGCAACAGATAGCTGAGAAGTCGATACAACAAGATAAATTGGTATGTTTGGCTTTTATTGATCTTGAGAAGGCTTTCGATAGTGTGCCTAGAACAAAAATATGGGAAAGTTTAAAAAATAGAGGAATAAGGAGTAAAATAATTAAGGTAGTACAGAGGTTATACAAAAATAATGTTAATTATGTAATTGGTAAAAATATGAGGTCGTTAGGATTTACAACAAACTATGGATTAAGACAAGGAGGTGGACTGAGTCCGACATTATTCAACTTGTATATGGACGACAATATTAAGAAGTGTTCACTGAAGGTTAAGAAAATGCATGTTGGATACAGGAACTTGCGAAGTATAGGAGTAGCAGAAGGGGTTTTTGCGGATGATGTAGTGCTAATGGCTACAAGTGAAAGGGCGTTACAGGGTAATTTGAATATATGGAATGAAGTTCTCCAGGAAAAAGGGATGAAAATAAATAAGATCAAAACAAATGTAATGGTAATGGGGGAGAAAATAATAAATATAGAGATTGGAGGAGTGAAGATAGAACAAGTCAAACAATTCAAATATCTAGGGGTTATAATAGACAGTAATGGGAAACAAGAAGCCGCATTAAATGAAAGAATTAAAAAGGCAATAAAAGTATACTATGCATTAAACAGTAGATTTATAAATAGGAAGGAGATATCAAGAAAAACGAAAATGAGTATGTATAAAACAGTATATAGACCGGTTTTAACATACGGCTCTGAGACGTGGGTGCTATCCAAAAGCCGAAAAAGTAAAATCCAGGCGGCAGAAATGAAATATCTTACGAGAGTAGTGGGAGTAACAAGGAAGAACAGAGTTAGGAATACACAAATAAGAGAGGATCTGGAAGTGATATCGATTCTGGATTTTATTGAACAGAGACAACTATGCTGGTGGGGACACATGCAGAGAATGGATAGTGATAGAATGGTAAAACAGGTTTGGGAGGCAAAATCAGGAGGGAGAAAGAAGAGAGGAAGACCGCAACTGACTTGGGATGGAATGATGGGAAACATTTTGAGAGAAAGAGGGTTAGGCTGGAGGGAAGCGAAGACATTGTCAATGGATAGAGTAAGATGGAATAAATTTGTATATAGAGTGTAGTTGATGTACTTATCATATATTGATGTAACCTGACACCAATATGGTATAAGGGTATTTTGATAATAAATAAATAAACATCCTTTACATCTCATACGCGCGTTCGTATGTTATCATACCTCAGTCAGGGGTTGATACATAGACTTATGCTAAACGTATCGTTGCAATATATATATATATATATATATATATATATATATATATAGTGACAACACAAATTACTAAACTATTGGCGCATAGGATATGGTAGTATGTGTATCTTAAAGCAAAAGTCTATATTGGAGGGTTTAAGATTATTTATTGCACAAGACATATGTAATTGTTTATATGGTATATTTGATAAGTATAATAATGGTAGTGTTTGATATATAGTCTTTTAAAGTGTTAATCACTGTTCATACACATGATGTGATACGTTACATAAGTGATGATTCCCACGACGATGTTGCTGAAAAGAAGGGGGGAGCTTTGCTGTGTTGTTGAGTCGTCCGGCGTGGCTTATTGATGATAGACGGTTCACCCTGGAAACGCTTTCAGCTGGGCTGGTGTCCTGTAGTTCCAACGATGACACTGACGCTTCGCATACCACAACGGTTCTATGGATATTATTGGTTAAATTTCATATAGAGTTTATAACTTACAAGTATCTCAGTTAACAGTGAGTTTTATATATAACAACGGTATATTAAGCTTATACCACTCCGGACTCTTCAAGTGTTCATGCGTACCACTGGGTCTACCGCGATCAGCAGACCTCCCTATGCGGAAATCTTCCACTAACGCGGAAATTCTTGATGATAAATTTACTACTACGTAATTATTAAATTTTACTGGCACTGCAGAAATCTCACACAGTGACACAGTTCAAGCTCACTTATTACACACGTAATGCTTTAGTAATAATGCCGTGTGTAAAGAGGTAATATTCAACTGTTCTGAGTCTTCGCACGCGTTACTACCGCCGAATAGTCTTTACAAATTCTTGCAAGCGGAAAAATCTTGAACAAGAATTGCACGTCCCAATCATGATAGCTGCCAGAGAAGAACTCTCGTAATTATGCACGCTATGCTTTAATAACAATACTGTGTGTAGGTGTAATACACGAACAGTTCTGAGTCTTCACACGCGTTACTACCGCCGAATAGTCTTTACAGATTCTTGCAAGCGGAAAATCTTAAACAAGAATTGCACGTCCCGATCGCGATAGCTGGATGAGAAGAACTGCCTGTGTAACAACAGGCTTAAGAAAATTTCCGACTGCCTTCCAGCATTTAATTGGTGGAAGGAAGTCACATGGTTACATACAACATGACATGCAACTTTTCATGCCGTAAAGTGCATCAACTTTGTAAGAGCATGCATAGCTGGTAATCACAGAATACCCTTATCTCATGCATAACTGCATACTTTACTAAGATCATATTTGAATGTCAACTAATAGACAGAAATATATAGGGACTGTAGCTAATACATTAGTCTCTGTTCAGTTCAGTGTCATAACACAACGATAATTACTTCACGCACAGCCGGGGAAACGTTTATCACTCGCGCACACGCGCACATTTCCACAGACATAGTACATGAATAAACAACAAATAATTAATACACTGCTTTACTAAACCTAATTCCTTATCCTTACTAAAATACAACTGATATCACAACCAAATCTAACAAACTACCAATTTAAACATGAATGTTCATAGTCTGTGTAAGTTATTATACAAGCCTGCCCTGCTTATCAGGATCCTGTTTCATTGCAATATATATATATATATTATAACAACTACTGATCCTCTCTAATTAATATATTTGTGTTGTTGTGGTTAAATTTATGTATTGAGTGTGTAATTCTAATTTTCTCGTTCAAGCCTAGCCCGCGTTTGAAGAGAAGAGAAGGAATTCTTATTGGTTTCTCATTCTCTTTAATACAAAAGCAGTCCGCGAATAGCACTGTGGTTCCCAGACAGCTGAAATTAGTTACTCGCGAATAATAATTCCTACGTTACACTCTCTACTTATATTATAACTTGTTCACACTACACTATATATTATATAAATGAGAAGATATCGTTAATATTCTGAAAGGATTCTTTATTATGATTTTAATATTTCTTGCCAACAAAAGTTTTTCCTTTACGGAGATACAAAAGTCTATAGTATTAGAAGTAATCGATTATCGATCGGATTCAGGGTTATATATTATTTTAGTTATGATTTTGTATTTCTTTAAACACAGGGAGTGAAGGTTCTTTCAACTGTTAGTAAGGTCAGAAAATGCATAAATAGGATTACAAGGTATTACAATATAGTATTAAGTTCTTATTAAATATTATTTAAAATAATTGTAGTTTACCGTCCACTGGGCATCGTGACTCGGTAAGGCAGTGTACAGATAACCTCGTCGTAGTGTTTGGTCAATAACGAATGCAGATGAATTAATCCTCGCCAGTCTTCACTCCAAGTTCGAAATAAAAGTTGAATTCTTGGTCCTGGGATGATGCAGAAATGCCGCTCCTTTTGTTCACCAATGTCCGAGTTTTGTGGTTACGTGTTTCAACAAATTTCGTGTCCAACTACGCTTTTTCTATTGAATTGTGGAAACTGATGTTCAAATATAATTTTGTGTTTTATTTTCGTTCTTTATGTTATTGGATTATATAACTCTATTCAGGTAGTTATTTCTCTGGTTTGGTTGATTAATTAAGTTAATATTTGCTCATTATATCGAGTTTTACTATTAGAGTTCTTCACTTAGATTTTCTATCAATTTTCATGTACAGGTTTATGATTGTTCAGTTATAAAAGACGGTTGAACGTCAGTGAACCATACTATGGTGATTTATTACTTAATTTGTTTCCCAATTGTATTGTTTTAATTTAATTTAATCAAATCTTTTCTGAGTGCATCCAAACTAAACCGTCTTCGTTCATGGATAATTATTCAATAATCGAATCAACAAATTTTATATCTCTCGTCGTCCTTGACAACCATTCTGTCTACTCTTATTGGATATTATATTATACTATAACCATTATCATACAATGTTCTTACACTCATCAAAATAATCCTTTACTAAATTTCCATTATATCCTATTATAATTTTACATATTGTTTGTTACTAAATTTTATATATTTTGCTATTGTTTCCTCTTAATCTACTTACTCTAACAAGTATTATTTTTCTGTTACAAAACATTACCTATCGGCATCATTGCACTATTGCATTTTGATATTTTATTTAAATTGAATTTATTTATCTGCTATTAGCAATTATTATTAACTTCTCCTAACTCATTAGATTCTATTTAGTATTTTTTATAAATTTCTTTACCTAACCTTTCTGACCTGACTTACTATACAATGTTACTGGTTTTTAGGCCTATCATTACACTTTTATCTACTTCTGATTTTAATTTGTTACTACCTGCATTATTATAGAATCCTTCATTTGTTTATGATATGATTATACTAAACCCTTTTGTATCTTGTTAACAACTATAGCCTTTCTGGCCCAGTTTACAATTATAATCAGCCTACTATCTAATTACATGTATACAAACATTTAACTATATAAAGTCTAACAACGGCTCTATAATGATATATTGATAACACCTAAAAATGAAATTAATTGGTAATTAATTAATGAGTTTAACAACAGTTCTATAATGATATATTGACAACACATAATAACTAGTTAATTGGTATTCTATTATAAGAATTACTCCACTTGCTAAACACAAACAATAACATAACTATCATGATAGCAATACAACATGATACAACGTAATAACAGGTACATTTTTATGAAATAAGTCATGTAAGAATTACTCATTCTCCTCTCATTTAAAACATCAATTATTATAAAACAGTCTAAGTTAGTTCTTACTTCATTTGTCAATGTCTATTGTTTACACCTTTCACTGAACTTTGAAGTTTGTATTTATTAACATTATTAATTTTTTTCTTTCTACCTTGTATTCTTATTGGGGATAATTCATTTATTTAATAATGGGTTGGGTTTCTGACCTTTTACAAGTATGGATAATTATTATTTTTATTATATTTTAAAACTTATAAATTGATTTATGTAACGTAGGGGACCATATTTTTGTTATGTTGCATATGCTTCCCTTCCAAAAGAAGTTTAGTTTACCTGAATATAATTTGGGTCAAAATAAACTTATATTTTTTCTTCTTTTCATGACTTGGAATACCTTCATTTTATTCACTGTAGAGTTTTAATGGTAATTGTTTGGATTTCTGACAGTAACTTTTTGTTTAATAATATTCACTTTTCTCTATTGGATGAAAATTCATTAATGATATTAATTCTCTTGCTTTGTTTCTTCAAACCTTACTTGACCATGATTGTTTACAATAATCAGTACAAATTAGTTTTAACACTCTCCTATTTCTATTTACTTCTACAAATGCGTTTCTCCATTGATCTTCTGTCAGCTATCTTCCTTCTGTTTTCTTCCTTCATAATTTTGGAATCTGATGTCAATCTTCGCAGCGGTTTTATTATCCCTTAAATATTCAATTTCCCTAACATTCCCTAACATGTGAGCTGGAACAGTTCAGAGAGGCACTTTTTGGCTTCATACTCTGCTGGCCATACTACACTTCAATATAATACTGCTGGAATTCATCTACAGACAGTTATAAAAAAATAAAATAATCTCATAATAGTCTCTTCATTTGACTAATAATAAACATCTTTGGGATTCTTTACGCTTTGCGTTTTACATTTAATTATATATATATTCCTTTTTCTTCTTGATTCCTTCTTATTTTCAGTAGCTATTTTCAGATAACGTTATTGATAAGCATTATTTTAAAATCCTTTCAACTTTCCTTCTTGTGACAGATGTTCTCTGTACTGTTTCTTCTTTTATTTATTAAAACTACGTTATTATTTGAACTAGTTATTTATTGGAACTACAGAACAACGAGATAAATAAGTTAAGAAAAGTATTAGGATACCTCAGAAATAATAGTAATCATCCCTTGAATATACGTTTGTAGCGAAGGAGCTACCTTATAGGTAATAATTATATGTATTGTGTTGTGATAGTGCAACGTTTATTTTTTTCTGAACAGAGATGAAGTTCCTCTGATCTCAGAAGATATAGTTAGGGAAACGGCAGAGTAATGGAAGCCAATAGTGCCCCTCTGATTCCGTACCAGCTATGATATTAGGGAAAATGTTAGGGAAATATAGTATTTTAGGGATTATACACCAAGAGAGGTAATTAAATATAAAAATGATAATAAGAAATGATAGCATAAAAAGATAGAAGAAGTTATGAGTTCCAGAGAAAAGGACAGGTCTACAACTGAGGGAGGTACCAGTAGAGAATTAATGACCAGATACACAATGAGTATCAACACAGTTTTCCGGTGCAATTAAAAGTTTAAAGAATAGAAGGAGAAAATACACCCCAAAGAACCCATTGAATTGCGGATTAAAACAGAAACAATGAAAGACTGAAACCATTATAAATTAATAATTTTATTATAAAATATTCCAAAGTATGAAGAAACTATAAGTTTATTTTAACTAAACTTTATTCAGCCAAAATAAACTTCTTTCGGAGGGGGAGTATTATGTAATGTAACAAAGTTAAGGTTCCCGACGTTACATAAAGAACTTTGTCAAAATAACTGAAAACAATGCCCAAAGTATGCCATAATTAAGTACAAGAGGGCCAATCTCACCTAAAAATGCATTGATGATACCTAGTAAGGTTACTAGGTAATAAAACATTGAAGGTGTACCTAAATATAAAATATGTAATGAGCAGTGTAAGAGGTAAACTATAAACACTGTGTCTAATGGTATGAGTTCACTGTGTAGGAGTTTGAATATAATATACTGTTCAATTAATATTTAATGTTTTATAAAATGTACTTGTTGTTGTACTGTATCATGATATAGTGTTTACATGATATTTATTTTATGTTTTGTGTGTAGTAAGTGTGGAGCCATTGCTTTAAGGAAGTACTAAGTAATGGGTACTCATTTCATTCATGTTAAACTTGTATTTAAATAATTAAATACAAGTATATTTATTATGTATGGTATTATGTTAAGTGTATTTACTTTAAATAATTAACTATCACTATAATATTGACGACTCGGAACACAAAGTTTTTTATAAGTAAAAACGTAAAGTTTTACCTTACAGCCTAAACCGGCTTTCACCTATAGAAGGCTTCATCAGAGGCTGTCGTTAGTATCGCTGCTCGTCTTGTTGTTGGCGACGAGAAAGTGTTTCGAAAGATTGAAGCTGTGTGTGTGTGGTGAGATGTGTTCGAATAATGCGTGCGATTTGAATTGTGTCTGTTCGTTTAGGATGTCGTTTTTATTTGTTTTTGTGTGTTTGTATATTTCTAATTGTTCTAGAGTGTCTAGTTTTCGGCCTTTTGTGTGTACGTGTAGTATGTTCATGTTATTGTCGATGTTTTTATATGTGTGGTTTGCTTCAATGAGGTGGTTTGCGAAGGTAGATTCTGTAGTGGTGTGGAGTGCTTTTGTGTGTTCAATGTATCTCTGTTTGAAGCTACGTCCTGTCTGGCCTATGTAGAATTTACTGCAATTTGAACAATTTAGTTTATATACACCGGGTAGATCGAATTTGTTTTGTGCTTTGGGCATGCGTTTTGATAGTGTGTGTTCTGTTTTGTTAGTAGTTTTGTAAGCGATTCTGTATCCTGCTTTTTTGAATTTGTGGGCAATTTTTTCTGTTTGTTTGTTGATGTATGTTAGTGTTATGAATTTGTTGTTTTCTGTCTTTGTCTGTTGTTTGTTTTGTGTTTTGTGTAGGAGTTTACTGACTATTGTTCTGTCATAACCGTTAGATTCTGCTAGATATTTTATCGTGTTTAGTTCGTCTTTGTAGTCTATTTCATCTAAGGGGATGTTGTTAAGTCTATGTATCATGGTTCTAAAAGCAGCTAGTTTGTGTTGTATTGGGTGATTGGAGGTGTTGTGTATTAGTGTGTCAGTTGTAGTTGGTTTTCTGTATATACTGAATTTGTGCCTGTGTTCTAGTTTTGTGATGGAGAGGTCTAAGAAGTTTATGGTATTGTTGTGTTCGTATTCGGCAGTGAAGGTTATGTTTTTATGTATTTTGTTTATGTGCGTTAGTAACTGTTCACATTGTCTTTTGTTTCCCCTGTATAGTATTAGAATATCATCAACGTATCTGTGCCAATATAGTATTTTATGTGAGTGTCTGTCATTGTTTGTGAGTATTTTTGTTTTTTCTAAGTGTTGGAGGAAGACTTCTGCTAGAATGCTGGATATGGGGGAGCCCATGGGTAGGCCATCGTTCTGTGTGTAGTATTTATTGTTATAAGTAAAGTAGTTTTGTTTTGTGATAATGTTCAGAGTTTCTGTTATTTCATTGATAAGTTCGTCTGGTGTGTTGTTCTGTTTGAGTTTGTTTTGTAGGATGGTGATTGTTTCAGAGATGGGGATGTTTGTGTAGAGGTTTTTAATGTCAAAGGAGGCTAATGTGGCGTTATGGGGGATGTATATGTCTTTTATTTTTGTTACTAGGTCAGTGTTGTTTTTTACTGCAATGTTGTTGTCTATTTGTGTGTGTTGTCTAATAATTTTGTCTAGATATCTAGACAAAATTATTAGACAACACACACAAATAGACAACAACATTGCAGTAAAAAACAACACTGACCTAGTAACAAAAATAAAAGACATATACATCCCCCATAACGCCACATTAGCCTCCTTTGACATTAAAAACCTCTACACAAACATCCCCATCTCTGAAACAATCACCATCCTACAAAACAAACTCAAACAGAACAACACACCAGACGAACTTATCAATGAAATAACAGAAACTCTGAACATTATCACAAAACAAAACTACTTTACTTATAACAATAAATACTACACACAGAACGATGGCCTACCCATGGGCTCCCCCATATCCAGCATTCTAGCAGAAGTCTTCCTCCAACACTTAGAAAAAACAAAAATACTCACAAACAATGACAGACACTCACATAAAATACTATATTGGCACAGATACGTTGATGATATTCTAATACTATACAGGGGAAACAAAAGACAATGTGAACAGTTACTAACGCACATAAACAAAATACATAAAAACATAACCTTCACTGCCGAATACGAACACAACAATACCATAAACTTCTTAGACCTCTCCATCACAAAACTAGAACACAGGCACAAATTCAGTATATACAGAAAACCAACTACAACTGACACACTAATACACAACACCTCCAATCACCCAATACAACACAAACTAGCTGCTTTTAGAACCATGATACATAGACTTAACAACATCCCCTTAGATGAAATAGACTACAAAGACGAACTAAACACGATAAAATATCTAGCAGAATCTAACGGTTATGACAGAACAATAGTCAGTAAACTCCTACACAAAACACAAAACAAACAACAGACAAAGACAGAAAACAACAAATTCATAACACTAACATACATCAACAAACAA
The DNA here is from genome assembly GCA_034769895.1 of Magicicada septendecula. Classification (NCBI taxonomy): domain Eukaryota; kingdom Metazoa; phylum Arthropoda; class Insecta; order Hemiptera; family Cicadidae; genus Magicicada; species Magicicada septendecula. The sequence goes on from CM068375.1 coordinate 408,549,129, forward strand.
ACAGAAAAAATTGCCCACAAATTCAAAAAAGCAGGATACAGAATCGCTTACAAAACTACTAACAAAACAGAACACACACTATCAAAACGCATGCCCAAAGCACAAAACAAATTCGATCTACCCGGTGTATATAAACTAAATTGTTCAAATTGCAGTAAATTCTACATAGGCCAGACAGGACGTAGCTTCAAACAGAGATACATTGAACACACAAAAGCACTCCACACCACTACAGAATCTACCTTCGCAAACCACCTCATTGAAGCAAACCACACATATAAAAACATCGACAATAACATGAACATACTACACGTACACACAAAAGGCCGAAAACTAGACACTCTAGAACAATTAGAAATATACAAACACACAAAAACAAATAAAAACGACATCCTAAACGAACAGACACAATTCAAATCGCACGCATTATTCGAACACATCTCACCACACACACACAGCTTCAATCTTTCGAAACACTTTCTCGTCGCCAACAACAAGACGAGCAGCGATACTAACGACAGCCTCTGATGAAGCCTTCTATAGGTGAAAGCCGGTTTAGGCTGTAAGGTAAAACTTTACGTTTTTACTTATAAAAAACTTTGTGTTCCGAGTCGTCAATATTATAGTGATAGTTAGTTAAGTAACGGACACGTCATGGACAACGAAATCCAAGAATTTAAATAATTAATGAAGATGTTTAAAATAATATTTGTAAACTTGGCCAGGAAGACAATAAGTGTTAATAAGTTGGCAAGTGGTCATTATAATTATGTTAAAAACCAATGAAGGGTTCAATGATGAACTAAATAATAATAATGAATTGAAACCAGGAAATTAAAATTGATATAAGTGGCCATAAGCCAGTGACTCTTTGTACAGTAGGTCAGGTAAGAAAAATTAAATTAAAAACAAAAAATTATAACACCTGTAATAAAACCAATATGCCTAAATTCAGTATTTTGTAAAAGGAAATTAATACCTTTTAAAATAAGTCAATTAAGAAGAAAATGTAGTAAAATGTATACGGTTTAATAAGACAGATTAAGTTAAAGTTTTATGTGATTTAATGTAATTCCAAGCAGGGAGTATTTTATTAAATAAGTGTAAGAATATTTCCTAATTCTGGCTCTAGGATAACAGATATTATCCAATGACAGAAGAAGCAATGGTTGTTAAGGCAACAAAATGCAGGAAATGTTGTTGATTTAGACATTCAATTGTTATATGTAAACAAGGACAGTTCAGTCATTAAAAATCACCAGAAAACCACAAGACCTCATGAAAATAAAATTATTACAAATCAATGTTAAAATATAAACACTAATTAAAAAGACGGATTGGACGACTTCCTAAATTATCACTTTGAGAATAAACAACCTATCTACAAAATTAACATCAAAAACCTTAAGAAAAATGAACTAAACTTACCACTAAATGAGTTATAACAGAAACCATAAATAAATGAAGATAATGAAGATAATCCAGACTGGGAGAAGTCGAATTGAATAAATACCATACAACAAAAATTAAAGAGAATTAAATTTACCTAACTTAATACTACACTAATTCCATCGGGACCTGTGACCACCAGAAACGAAAAAATCAGCGAAGATCAAGAACTGAACTTTCTATTACATCCCGGGACACTAACAACAACTTTTATTGAGAAGCTGGAGGTGAATAAATTCTAGCCATTCTTCATCAACCGTCGATCTGACATCGTTAGTGGAACACGACCTGAATGAGTATCTGGTGAACGCTTGGTAAAAACCTGCTTATGTTAATACTTTATATAATAAGATTTTAATTTAAATTGTAATACCTAGTAACCTGAATTTGCATTACCTGGCCTTACTAATAGTTAAAAGAATTACATGTACCCTGGGATAAGAGATAAACTGAAAATTATAATTAAATTGTAACATAAACCACGAGTTCAATAACAAATTTATTCGGTATTGTATGATCTATATGATGCTTTAATAACTGAAGAAAGCAACTGTTGGAAATTTAAAATAATAATAAAATAAAGAATCCTTCTTGTATTTGACGAGTCTGTGTTATTGTAGAATAGTTATTGTATTTCGAATAGGGTGTAATTTACAGGGAAAGAAAGTGATAAAAGCGTCAAGTGGAACAACTTAACCTATAAGAACGGGTCATTCGCTAATAACAGCGCTCGATTGCAGACAGCTGGTGAATACGGGAGAATAGAGAACTAACTTATTCTCTTCACACTCCGCTCTTTTCAATTTAGATAATACATAGTGACTAGGGTTGGAGAAAAATACTGAATTATTCATTATAATAACCTTAGTATAGCGTTTTTCTCTGGTAAGACACTTGATAATTAATTAACACAGGTCTATAATCAACAACCGAATAATATCCACAACATAATAAATATTTTTCCTTATAAACAGATTGAATTGGTAACAAATTGGTGAATTCAACGTGGGCTGAATTAACGATAAACCCACAACCGTATTACACTCGTAATAAATAGTAACAAGAGTTATTTGTTACAAATTGGCGAATCCAACAGTGGGACTTTTAAACATGTTCGAATATAGTTAATAAAGTAACAAACAGATTTATTTGTTAAAAAAATTGACGTTCACAACGTGGGACTTAAAGTTGATACACGGGAGTCACATATAAAGAAATAAACCAGAATCCCTTTTAATTTGTTACAATATATATATAGTCTTGAAACTGGATCAGATGTCTTCATCTATAGAAGTAATTGAATAATTACGCTTTCAGTTCAATGTTAATAAAAAACAACTTTATCCCCTTATCCCCTTAATCTTCAGTGCTAGTATATTGATGTTTTCAGCACTGTGCAGAACTTAAAATACATTCTAAATTCATCTGATTTCTCTCACTTCATAACTAAAAGATTTCTCATTTAAAAGTGTAGTTTTGATGTTGCTATAATGTAGCATTTACTTGCACTTTCTTGCAATCGACTCTTTATCTCTCCACTGTAGTACAGTGTATTTCTGAACATCAAAGAATAGACAGAAGTGTGTGGGCTTCTTTGTGCCCTGGAGTGTGTCTGTTATCCAGCTTATAGCCCAATGAAGGTCAATTTGATTTGGTATAGCCCAGTATCATATTAGTACCCTAAGGGATCACGCAGATACCCTTTGTATGATTGGTGTGCAAGACAGAACACCACCATAGAACAGTTTTGGCACCGAGTCTTTTTGCCATTAATAACCTTCTTTGTGCATTGCCATATTAATTTTTATTCATTTTTTTCATTGTGATTTACTAAACTAATTGTCTTTGGTGATTATTAATGTTACTGTCAATTGTGTGTGACGGATTATTATCATTCTGAAGAAGCATTGTTGAATTAAATGTGACTTTGTTTAGTAAAACTAGTCTTGTTTCCAATGCCATCATATTAATAACATTCAAGACCAGAATCCACACACCATTACCATGACAGTCACTTATATAATCACGATTTTGAAAATGTATACTATGATAAAATAATCTTACTAGTGGATTATGAAATAAAGTATAATAAAAGAACAATTAACTTTAGTGATATTCGTAATCAAATGCAGGTATTTTAAAACTTCTCTAAGTTAATAAATATATAACCTATTTCAACTTAACAGCATGGTGTGCTTACAGCAGTAGTATATAGCTCAACCATATTGACATTAAGGCGCGCCAACATGTCATGGCGCTAGTGTCAAAAGATACAGAGATGGTGTTGTCCCCCCCCCCCCCCCGTTGTACATCTTACACATCCTGGATAGGAAAAGGTACAGCTAGATGCTAGTCTCATTGTAAGCTTCATTAGAAAGCTAGCTCAGTCATAAGGCTAAAAATATTTATCTGAAATACTAGTCAAAATAGTGTTTTGCAAATTATTAAATAATTGACTTAGTGTGTGTTGCAGACATATGTAATTAATTTCATGGATTATGTAAAAATTAAATAAGATATTTAAAAAGATATTTGTCTTTTAATAACTTTATTTACATGCGTTTTCTCAGAATTAAATTCTCTACAATTTTTATTAAAGAGATTAATAAAAACTACTTCTTTCTACTTATTGCTTCAGCCTTAACCACAGTACTGTAGTCACTAACGTATACCACCTCAAGTTAGCGCACTTGATTTTCACTGATGATGGCAGTCGATGGTACTGCTGAAACATCTGGTTTTGCAGAAAACATTGGACTATGGCCAAACAGCCCGGGAAAGAATTTTAACAACAAACTACTTCTTTGTTGCCGATAACGTAGTACACATATAAAAAATTATCCCCTCCCCCTTCAACTATAATTTTAATTTATAGAAAATTACCCCCACCCTGTTCAAATAGCCTCTTCATTTATAGATATTTCATCTATGTTTCTACAGTGGATTATTATGATCTTCTTATCAGGATACTTTATTTATCAAAATTAAGTACTTTACTCTTGTTAAAACATAAAATGTTGCAGGTAAACTAACCCTTTCCCTTAACCGATCTTCACCAAAATCAACAGGCCTTGAATTATCAACAATTCAGGACTGTATGCAAAAATTATTTGATTCTGTTTGCATTTGTGGCTGTTATCGTTTGCCATAGAAAAAATTCTACACACAGACACAGATAGACGGACACACTCACACACACAGACACTTTTCGAAAAATGACTTTTCTTCATGTTTTGAGGGTAGTACAATCAGAATCAGCCGTTATCTTGAACATGATTTTTTTCGCCATGACCATACTTCCATTTCCTTATGGAACATGGAAGTAAAAAGTGTGTTATTTGAAACAAATGTTTTGAGATTTCCGAATCTTTTCTCAAAAACTACTAGAGATACAGTTTTCAGACCTGTTTTATTCAATTTTCAGGTCAAAAACCATCATATTTACCCCTTAATGTACGTTAAAAAAAATTCAGCAGGGCTTTATTTCACTCATGGAGCAAAAATATGCGGGAAATCTTTTGCTAGCTGTAACTCGCTAACAAATCGTTTCCAGACATATGTTTATATGAAATTTGTTTTCTTATTTTCAGCTCTAAAATCAACTCCTGAAGTAGTGTCCACTCTTGGTGGGTCACGCTGTATATTATGGGAGAATTGCTTGACTTGACAATATGAAACAAAATTATTTCCTACTAAATTGTGTAATGGGGAATACAGACAAAATTATTATCTGGATACAAAGTGTTCTGGAAACATGATTATCATGGTTTGATTATAAAAATTTGCTCTATTAATATGATTCAAGGAGAACATTTTTTTTAAAAGAGGTTTGGAAATTAAGAATTTGAATGAAAAAATTGTGTTAGTATCTCCCTGAAGCTTCAAAATGGCAGCCAAAAATATTAAATGTGTAATGGTTTTATGTGTGTGTGTACTGTAATAATTCATATAACACAGCAAAATTTCTAAATAAAAAGAATAACAATACCCCTAATGTATTTGGCATATATTATCTGATTCATCATACTTAACAGTCTTTGTATTTCAAAATATTTTCATAACAATTAAATTAATACTTAAATCACATTCATTTATATTGTGAAGTGCATACAATAATGTTAGGTTGGGTATGATAATAGTAATATACCAGTCATCAGAAAACTCTCTAGATCCACCAGTCTATAAAACTAATACATGATATTAGACTGTAAATGCAGTTATTAGGTCTTCTATAAAGCTTTGACCATCTCAAAAAGTACTTGGTTTTGGTAAAAAAAAAATCGATATTAAAAAAATTGTTCTTTTGAGGATTATTGTTGACTACAAAGAGAGAAAGTGTAGATTACTTGTGAATTACTGAAATGATTGGTATCTTACTGAACAATCAAACATACTGAAAACATACAAGCTTACTAAATGGTACATTTGTCTCATCCAATATAATTTGTTTGTATTTAATGATTCTAAGTGGAATAAAAAAGATAGATAATAAAATATGCAGCTATACGACTTAATTATTTATTAACTGAAAAGTGAATAATTAACTGTATTTGTCTTAAGACTTAATCTACATAATGACAGGATTAGTTCACAAAATGAATTAAGTAGTATTGCATTAGTTGACTATCTGGTAAAAGAAGTTTATAACAATTGACACTGTAAAATCCAAACAGTATATTCCATAATGTGTGTTTAAAAAAATCTGGCAGGTAATGTTAGAGTTTTAGCTTGAGAAAAAGCAATAGACTTTTTGAATCAAAGTCACAATAAGCTGCTTGACTAGAGGAAGGACGTTAAAAAACAGGATGTAATTATTTTTTACATGTGTTATGTTAGTGCATTTGAAAAATGAGTTCTCTAACTCTGATCTTTAACAATAAAAAGCCGAATACGAACACAACAATACCATAAACTTGGATTTCGTTGTCCATGACGTGTCCGTTACTTAACTAAATATCACTATAATATTGACGACTCGGAACACAAAGTTTTTATAAGTAAAAACGTAAAGTTTTACCTTACAGCCTAAACCGGCTTTCACCTATAGAAGGCTTCATCAGAGGCTGTCCTCTGATGAAGCCTTCTATAGGTGAAAGCCGGTTTAGGCTGTAAGGTAAAACTTTACGTTTTTACTTATAAAAACTTTGTGTTCCGAGTCGTCAATATTATAGTGATATTTACCATAAACTTCTTAGACCTCTCCATCACAAAACTAGAACACACGCACAAATTCAGTATATACAGAAAACCAACTACAACTGACACACTAATACACAACACCTCCAATCACCCAATACAACACAAACTAGCTGCTTTTAGAACCATGATACATAGACTTAACAACATCCCCTTAGATGAAAAAGACTACAAAGACGAACTAAACACGATAAAATATCTAGCAGAATCTAACGGATATGACAGAACAATAGTCAGTAAACTCCTACACAAAACACAAAACAAACAACAGACAAAGACAGAAAACAACAAATTCATAACACTAACATACATCAACAATCAAACTGAAAAAATTGCCCACAAATTCAAAAAAGCAGGATACAGAATCGCTTACAAAACTACTAACAAAACAGAACACACACTATCAAAACGCACGCACAAAGCACAAAACAAATTCAATCTACCCGGTGTATACAAGCTAAATTGCTCAAATTGCAATAAATTCTACATAGGCCAGACAGGACGTAGCTTCAAACAGAGATACATTGAACACACAAAGGCACTCCACACCACTACAGAATCCACCTTTGCAAACCACCTCATTGAAGCAAACCACACATATAAAAACATCGACAATAACATGAACATTCTACACCTACACACAAAAGGCCGAAAACTAGACACTCTAGAACAATTAGAAATATACAAACACACAAAAACAAATAAAAACGACATCCTAAACGAACAGACACAATTCAAATCGCACACATTATTCGAACACATCTCACCACACACACACAGCATCGATCTTTCGAAAATCTATCCCGTCGCCAACAACAAGACGGACAGCGCTACCTACGGCAGCCTCTGAAGAAGCCTTTTAAAGGTGAAAACCGGTTTAGGCTGTAAGGTAAATCTTTACGATTTTACTTATAAAAAACTTAGTGTTCCGAGTCGTTATTACAATAGTGATATTTAATAAAAAGTGGAGTTAGTGTCTATAGAACTGACTTCATTTTAATTATTTTTCAAGTCTCTCGTTTTATTTAAAGTATTAAGCATTATGTAGAAACTACATTCAAGTATAATGATGAAAAAAATTATAAAGATCTGTTAGATTTTTTAAGTTATAATTCAAAGTGGTATGGAGTGTTCTGTATTCTTTTACATGTTCTTATCCTATCCTGTACTTCCATTCTTTTACATACTCAACAGACAAATATGCAATTAATGAGGTATATTCATTTTCCACACACACACACACACACACACACACACACACACACACACACACACACACACACACACACACACACACACACACACACACACACACACACACACACACACACACACACACACACAGGAAATAACTTCTTATATTTGAAATGTATATGTATATTGTGTCAACTCCAGAGGATTTTGCAACCATAAACAATTTATTTTCTCAGCAATTATTTTTTTTCATAGTTATCATATTTTTATTTTATTTTTGATCTTTACATATATCAATATATCTCTGTGAATGTGTGTGCTTACTATTAAATAACTACTAAATTTCTTTTTGTTTAATATCAGATGGCAGTAGAGTTGTTTGCGGCAAGCGTGATTGGACTAATCATCATTTTGTACTTGTATTTTACATGGAATTATAGTTATTGGAATAAAAAACGAATTCCACAACTTAAGCCATTGCCTGCACTTGGGAACTTGATTGGTAGTATAACACTTAAGAAAGGCATTTACAATATAGAGGCTGAATTGTATCGGTAAGTTAGAAACATATACATTCAATTATTCTTGTATTTTGTTGTCTATGACGTGTCCGTTGATTAACTAATTATAAGTATAACACTACCGACTCAGAACATAAGGTTTTTATTGGTAAAAATATAAAATTTTTACCTTATAGTCTGAACCAATTTTCACTTTTTATAAGCTTCATCAGAGGCTGCCACTGGGAGCGCTGTCCGTCTTGTTCTTGATGACGGTGCCGTCTTTTGAAAGACCGATGTTGTGTGTATCTAAACATCATAAACGAACAGACACAATTCAAATCACACATGTTATTTTAACATATCACCCCCCCCCCCACACACACACACACACAACATCAATCTTTCAAAAGATGGCGCTGTCATCAAGAACAAGACGGACAGCGCTCCCAGTGGCCAGGCTTTGACGAAGCTTATAATAAGCAAAAACTGAAAAAATTTTATATTTTTACCAATAAAAAATTTTGTGTTCCGAGTAGGTAGTGTTATAATTATTAAATTACTTACCTTTTTTATGTATGTTCTTCATGTAGCACTTTTGAGAAAGAGCTCCAACACTACCTACTTTGTATATTGATAACAATTATAGCAAAAAATATTGTTAGGAGAATCATGTGACTTTGAAAACATGGAAAAAAATTACTGAATACCAGAGGGAACCAATATTTATGATTTTCATTAAACTTTCTATAAAACAATGGCACTTGTTGTAATAGTTTCCTACTTATACACTAATTAAATATGTACTATACTTAAGCAATAATAAAAATCAACAAATTACATTTGCAGTCTGCAACACAAATAAAAAGCTACACTACCTGTTGACTCAGCTACAAATGTTGTTTATGTCATATCAGATTAATAACGTTATTACATTTTAAAAATTAGGTTTAAAGGAATAGATACTTTTAAATACTAAGTGAGAGTATATTTATAATTTTTGGATGCAGAAAATTTTCTGGACATACAGTGGTTGGATATTATAGATTCAGTCAGCCAGTTTTAGTGGTGCGTAACCTAGACATCGTAAAATCAATTTTGTTAAGGATTTTTCCAGTTTTCATGACAACTGCAACCCAAACAATACAGAAGTTGATCCTGCTATTTCAAAACATCCATTTTTTGCACAGGGGCTGCCGTAAGTATTAATGTACAAACAACAGCATGTTAACGACTTGTATGTCAATATGATTTTTTAGCATTTGTATTACCTATTACCTATACCATTCTGTTGAAATCAATTGAATTATGTTTGCTTTAAATCAGAGATTTTAAATGTATTGTGTATTATAAGTTGAAGGAAAGTCATAATTCATTCTTAGAACAATTTCCAACACATTTAATTTTGAATCCAGTATATTTTTATAAATAAATACACATTTTTGTTCAGTTATAAAATTATATTTCTGTTAATACAGTCATGCCAAGTATCAATTTTCATTAATTTCTGCTGTAATATGCAATTGTTCTATTTTTATTTCAAATTATAAATATACAAAAGTAAATGAACCAGAAATACAGTAGCCAGTTAATAATTTATAATTTCAAAAAACTTATGTTTTATTTCACATGAAAATAAGTGTATCACTTATGTCACTTACAACTGAGTAGCCCAATTGCAAAACTTGTTATGTGCACCCAAGGTTGATTTTAAGTTAAGGCTGCCATTTTGTTCTGAGACTATACACGCATGTTCTGTTGGAGAGAAACTGTTGCAAAACACATTGAAACCTTATTATTTTACAGTGTAAAAACTAGGAACTGCTGCAAAACTCGTTATGTCCACCCAACGTTGATTTTAAGTACCTGTTGCAAAAACACATTGAAACCTTATTATTTTATTGTGTAAAAACTAGGAACTGGTGCAAAACTCGTTATATCCCTTACCTGTACTGCAGCAAACCTCGTTATCTCCACTGTAGGAAAACACCAGCAAACACCATTATGTCCCATTATTGTGAAATGATAACTAAAGAACAATGCAGCAAAAATCGTTTTTTCCGTTGTGTGCAGAACTGTTTTTCTTTTGTAATATTTCGTCACTACAGTTTGGAGTAAACATATTTATTCAATTTTTCAATTGCACCACCACCTCTTAGGACAATAAAAATCATGTTTCCAGTTATGTTTCATTCTTTCAACCCCCTGACAGGGTGTTTGCCCATATAGAAAGATATATTAAAAAACAGTACTCTTCTGACAGACCAAGATTACACTAAAATGTTTCAACGGCATGCTACAGTCATCAGGCTAGGTGAGGAATGTCCAGTATATGAGTGGAAAAAGACAGTCTTTGAAGTGGTAAAATAAATCTTCTAATTAGCATTTTAAACTACAACATTGCAAAAGGATAATTATATTAGAAAGTAAAACAAACTGGAAAGTGTGTGGTAGGGAGGGAATCTCAACTACAACCAACATGTGAAAAATATACTGAAGCGTGGAAAGGAACTGAACACAATTAATCCACAGATCATAAACAAAGGAGTTCCTTTGAAGCCAGACAAGCTGAAGGATTTAAACAATTTGCTTTTCATACATTTGATGCCTTCCTCAAAAGAAAAGGAAAATCTTACTTTCTTTAAAACCATTTTTAGGACCAAGAGACCAACAACCTGAGGACAAAGATTCTGACAGTGGGGAGACAATGGAGGTAGATCCATTTGTTTTGTAAATTTTTTACTATTTACTACTAATATGTTCAATAAATTTGCTCTTATCTTTTTTATTCCTGCCATCATGTAACAAAACATTTAGATAGGAACAAATAAATTGCTATAAAAAAACCTAATAGTTCACAAACTTGGTTTTGCAATTTTTTCAGTGTATTGAAATACAAAAGAGCTATCTAACACATAAAATTGATGAAAACATGAACAAATTGCTAAACAAAATTAAGATAGAACCTGAATCAAAACATGTTATAACCTAAATGGCTCCAAAACTCATTTTGTCCAAACTTTTTTTTATTTTCACACCAAATGACCAATTTGATTTTGTTTACATTAAGGGACCATATGCAGAGTAATTTTACGTATTTACAGAAAAAATTTACAGAAGTCATGTGTTGACATATTGTTACGATGGTCTACTTGATCGTTGTAGGTACAGTGGACAACAAAAGTGCAAGACACCAATTAAGTCACTAATCACCAGCTTTATTTTCACAGTTAAACAGTTCATAATTAACAACACAGTCTCTTATAACAAATCAAATAAAAATTGTTCACACGCAATATAATGTCACTAATATTAAACACAATGGTATTACAATTATACCACCCAATTATAAAACGCAACACTTCACTAATAACTACTTGAACGCACACAGTAATCTCGCCCGATAATAACTCGAACCGCACTGAAAATATATCACTGCTATACTGAACTGAACATCGTTGAGTACTGGTATTTATACCGCCCCAAATTACTAGATTATTCCATAATGCGTGTTAGCTCCACTGTGTGCGACGTAATTAATTGCAGCCTTGACACAGTTTGCCCGGCTTCTGGCACAGAGTAGCAAATGCGTCAACATGCACATACGCCACACACGTTACATTCCGGATCCCTCTCAAACATTCGATAAACACGTAGATTGTTCTGTAATGTTGTAACACCGCCCCCTCCTTAAGCCTGTTCGTCCCGAACTGGAAAACTGTCTCTGAAGTAATACTTGACCAGGCAGTCTAGCTGGACGTCCTTGCAAAAGATAATTCTCCGGTTCTTTGAATTCAGTCTTGTGTGATCCGAACATCACATTCTCAGGAATGCAAGTCTTCCACTCAACCACTAGTTTCGCTGGAATCACTCCCATTGCATCATGTACTGATAACCTAAACACCACTGGCTGATCCAAGTTTATTTGGTTCTCGTCAACAACCACTTGCATAACCTCATCTTCAACCACTTTGCCCTCGGGTACTTCTATCAGCTCAGGAACAAGCAAGAGTTTTGTCTCGACACCGATAGTTGGCTTTCCAATCACTTCTTTTGTCGTTACACGTATTTGTATTTCCTCTACTAGTTCTTCATCCATTTCCGTTACAATAGGGAGGGTTCCTCTTGACCAGACCTGTTGACTTTTTTTTTGACTAATGTTACTCGCTTAATCGAATGTTTGGTAGACCCTGTCATTTTAGCTATGCAAAGGTTTATCTTCTCTTGGCCAACCTTCAGGACATTCTCTCTTAAGTCCACAACGAATCCGTAGGCATTCATAATGTCCATGCCAAGAATCACTTCATCGACAATATCTGCAACGAGCATTTGGTGGCTAAACACGAGAAGACCCAGGCGTACACATACGTCTCCCTTTCCTAGCACTTTGATGGGGCTTCCAGTCACAGTCTGTATTGTACAAGAGCTAATTATAGGCTGGCGGTTGCTGACTAAGTCAGGGCCCACAATGGACACTGTTGTGCCCGTGTCAACTATAAATAATGTTGGTTTACCTTCCGCAAATCCATTAACTATCAAGTTTCCACTGGTCTTATGTAGCGTAGAAACTGTGTGCTATTCTGGGGTTTTACTTCTCCAATTGGTGCAATCACTCTCTTCTCTCGGTATCTTCTTCTCCCAACAGTCTATCTGTAGATGACCACGTTTTCCACAGTTGTAACATTTCGGTCTTCTGTCTTTTTCAAATCATTGCGACTCTCTTGAACTTTTGAATTGTTTGTCTGACAACATTGTTTTTCTGCACCCATCGTAACGGCAATGTGATACAGGAATCTTCTGACTGCAATGTGATGGCACAAACCCATTAATGTAGTGGGGCGCTGACTTGGCAGCTTCAAACTCTAGGGCATGAACAAGAGCTTCTGAGCTGTTTCGGTGCCTTGCCATTCGTAACACTTGCTGAAATTCACAATCTCCGATACCATCAATAAATGTCTGCACCGCAAACCTTATTCGAAAAAATCTTCTGGTGCTTCAGGATAGGCTAAACTAATCAATCTGTCGATACTTTTCAAACTCTTGAAGACTCTCCCCGGAACGTTGTCATCTTGTTCTTAACTGGGCGTAGTACACATCTCGCAAATGTTTATCACCATACCATAATTCTAGAGCTTTTATCAACTCGGCATAGATGTTCTGGCTGTCAGGTGGCACTTTCTGTAGTAATTCTGCTGCAGGTCCTTTTAATGAGAGAACGAGTGAAACTGCCTTGTCTTTCTCCGTCCAATTATTTGCACATGCAGCAGCTTTGAATTGGTGTAAATACATCGCCCAGTGCGTGCTTCCATCAAAGGTTGGAATCTTGACATGAACTGTCCCAACCGCAGGCGAGGTGACCTTCTCTATTGACTTATTGTCTGTGTCTTTCTCTGTCTTTATCATTGGTACAGTCTGTTCACAAAGTTGTTTTGGTTGTCACTCTGACGATATCCGTTACAATCTCTTGAATTACCAGTACACGCGAGTGGGAACCTTACCTGTTCTTCACTAGGTGTTTATAAATCCCAGGTGGCGCCAAATTGTTTAACTAAAAACAATTAAATTAAAAAATAGGACGATTGAACGTTCTTAGCTATGACAGTATGGTGAATTCAAATTCACACCCGCCTTCGTTCGACTTTCTTAATCGAGCTGTTAGTTCGCCGAGTTTTCGACGTGAGCGCTTACTGTCACCTTTGCTTGTCGCTAAAATACACAAATAATATAATGCACTTTCCTATGGAATAAAGAACAGTGGTTACAACTCTGTACTAGTTTACTAAATTGTGAATGATATGTATTCAGTATTATACAAAATTATATTTTGTTATTCAACAAATTTGCACCGGCAATTATTATAAGACAAAAATCTCAAAGTTCTGCGAAGCGATCTGAACGAATTATTTAGTCAGACATGACGTCTGCTTGGTTGTTTACTATTAATTTTGTTCAGATTCTGGATTCTTGTGATTACGAAAAAATATCAATTTGATTACAATAAAGTACACTACCTTACATTAATTGTACTTATATAATATAATGTGTAATTATAATTTGTTCCTGAAGTGTTATAAAGAGTGTTTCAAAAGTTCGTAATTTTTATACAGGTTATTTTTCTAGTTAACATAAATTTAGTGTTTTATTTTTTATTAATCTTTGAAAAAAAAATAAGATCATCAGTTTATAGTGAGAGTTCCAAGTGTTATGAGAAAAAATTAAAGAGAATTTATTTTATAAATTCGGGTAACTCAGCAATACTTTTCAAATCAGTTGACTTGAGGTGTAATGTCATTCAGTTGAAATGGGTTGGGGTCTTCGATAGTCATCAATCTTCAATCATCTTGGGATTTAAGTATGTCTGGCTTCTTTTTCGTATTAGTTGGTTGGAATTTATTAATTTAGAATTTCTTAATCTGGTATTTGGCATCAGTTGAATGTCCTAGTCCTTCATCATCTTCTTACTTCTTCAGTTTATCAAATTTGGATTACTTTTTAAATATTTTATATTACAATTTTGGTCATTTACGGCTTGGCGTCTATTCCTCTTGAGCATCAATAATGGAATAATAGTTTCTAACGGAATATTCATAAATAACGTTCAGTTGTCATGGTAACTGATTGATTCTGATTGGCTGTACTTGAGTTAAGCCCATTGTTATAATATTTGAATTTTTATTCAAAATGACTGTATATCTTCTGATTGCTATTATTCTTCTGTCTTCTTATTTATGTATGAGATATTATCACAACTGTTCGTATTTTCTTTCAAAGATCGTTTTGACATCCCACAAAGCTGGGTTTGCTTATGTATTACGTTTTGACAATTATGTGGATATTATCTAATTACATTTCTTTCTTATTTTAAGTCCTTAATTTAACATCTATCTCTTAATATGATCTATTGATTATCATTGACTAGTTACTTGCCTTGGATTTGCTAATATTCTTGTTAATTTCTTACAATTTGTATTCTTGGATTTCGTTGTCCATGACGTGTCCGTTACTTAACTAAATATCACTATAATATTGACGACTCGGAACACAAAGTTTTTTATAAGTAAAAACGTAAAGTTTTACCTTACAGCCTAAACCGGCTTTCACCTATAGAAGGTTTTATACAGTTATACAGTTTATACAGTTAGGCATTTCATAGGCCTAGGTAGTAATTGGCTATATTTTCTTAATTTATACAAATTAAATATTATTTTACCCTTATACATGTTTTATTTTGGTATTACAAATGATTTGTTTACTTGTTGAATTGTTTAGGGTCTGTTTTATAATAATTGTATGTTTTCATTAGTTTCCACATTATGGTTTGTCCATTATTTTCTAACTGCTTTTCAAGTAATATTAGATTTATATTAATTTATCTTTTTACTTATTTATATTGCCATTGTTTATAATTTGGCTATTATCTACTATTCTCTATAAAATATAACATAACATTTAGGCTTATGGTCTGTATAGCTCCTTCAGCCATATTCCTAGTCATAGATTTAATCAAACAATTCTTTAACAGCTATTATGCTACGTTTGTTTACAATTTGTTTTATTATTACTTATTTTTTTGTGATAAACATCATCACACCATTTAACTTTACTTAACTAACTATCCCTTAGAACGTAGGATGTTTATTGATTTTGCCTTCCTATTCTTTACCACGTTCTTTCTTAACTAAACTTTACTCTCTAACCATGGTAACACCTTCCCTTAATACTATTGTATTCCTCATCTACTATTAATCTTAATACTAATAATAACAAAATTCTTATTTAATAACACTTTTCACCAATAAACCTTTAGTGTTTATCACTGATTATTAGGTGTTTATACCTATCAATAGGGTTTCTACTTATTTTGGGGATTTACACTGTCACTTTGCACTTTTTGTATTTTATTTAAGTGTTACTAGTGGGTATTCCCTAACATTACATTCTCTTTCTCACTTACTCCTGTTCACTATCTATCTATCTCTCTATCTCTCACTTTACAATGGTTAGTTATACTGTTAACAAGTTCATGTCATTATAGAGTTATTTATTACATTGAATCTCTATTTATTTGGTTAGTGTACTTTGTTTGTGTTTACTTTATTGGATTTTAACAATTATCCTTTACATTGATTATTTAGTCGATACTAATAATTATCTTTTACATTTGTTATTTATTGCTTTCTTTTTCATTATTATATTTGAGTGTAACATTTCTCCTTTTTCTGTTCTATATTATTTGTTTGTGTCTTTTCATTTCTTTTCATTTTATTTCATTTATACTTGGTTTTTTCATTTTCATTTACCTTCTTCTTTGATTTCATTTTATTTTGGTTTTCCCCTTCTCATTTGGTTTCATTTTATTTGGTCAATCACTTGGGTTGGGTCATGTAGTCGTTTGTCGCGTCACAGTCATTTTATTTTCATTAGTTTAAACATTTTATATAGTTGATTCATTGTTTTTTCCCTGGTATTGGGATGGCTTGTTTGTGTTGTAACATAATGCCTCTCCTTCAAAATTGATCATTTTGGTAAAACACTAGCATAGTTTTTTATGAAATTATCAGTTATATATAATTTTTTCCTTTTTCTTCTTGTTTATTTCTTCCTTCTTGTTTCTCTTCTTATTTGTTCCACTCCATTTTATTTAGATCTTGTTTTATTTATTTCCATTAGTGTGTTCTCCCTTTTATATAATTTTTTCCCTAACTTTTAGTAGCTGGTTTCTTCCATTACTACCTTTTTTTTCTGAGGTTAGAGGAACATCATCTCTGCTCAGTTAATTGATTGCTGGACCTATTTTCAGTCAATCTTAAATACCTTTTTGTCATCTTGTGATGTTCATTAATAATAATATTTTGGGGATTGTCCACTTCATGTTTTTTTTTTTTAGATCATTTTAACCTTTTACTCATTCTTTCTTCCGCTCTACCTTTGCTATATTCTGTTATCTACTCACACAGTTTGTTTTTATTTATTTTGTTGTTAATTTCATTATTTCTAACTTTTCATTAGTTTGTTTTTCTTTTCTTCTTGTGATCATTTTAATTATTTTAGACATCTTTTTTTTTCTTCTTTGTTGATTACCATTATTTTGCTTTAGCCATTTGCTGTATATTTGTTTTATACACACTTTTTTTTTCTTGTACCAGTTCATTTTTTTTTCTTTGAATATTCTATATTCTTTGTAATTTTAGGTATTTGTCTTAGCAGTTCTTGCTTGATTTTATTTTCATTTATTTTAATTGGTCTCCCTTCTAATTTTCTTATATTATTTATTCTTGTTTTCCCTTTATTTGTTTATTCATTATGTCTCATATATTGTCTAAATATTATAGTAAGTTTGTTGTTCTTACTATTTAGGAATTTTTGTAACTTATTCCTTTATTTTATATTTTATCTCATATGTTATCTAAATATAATTGTAAGTTGATCTTACATCTTTTTTTTTGTAATTCTTTATTTTTTTAATGATCGTTATGTTTCCTCGTAAAACTTCTTGATAGAAACTTGATTATATACTCCTTTTATCTTTTTAGTTGTTATATTGCTTATTTCATATGTATTGTTGCCATTGTCCTTTGTTATGACATAGGGCCCTGTGTATAATAATAATAGTTTCTTGGCTATACCTTCAAATGTACTAGGTAGTTCATGATTTTTGATTAATACCTTCTCTCCTAAATTATATTTAATTATTTTGGTATGGTTCTGGGAATATTTAGTTTTTTGTTTCTCTATTTCCTCCATAATTCGGTTGTAATATTTATTTTTTTTTATACGGGTCTTCTGGGTTGGTTGGAAAGTCTATTAACTCCTGTATCTCTCGATGTGGTTTTCTTCCAAACATCATTGAATATGGTGTGTTCTCAATGAAATGGTGGTAACTTATGTTCAGAAATTCTTCAGTTGAAGTTAAATATTTTTGCGATTTTTTTTTATTATCATGACAGTATGTTCTTAAAATGCGTCCCACCTCTCTTAATACTCTTTCTGCGGGATTACTGCTCGGGTGGTATACGGATGTTTTATATGTTTTTATGTTTAATTTCAGTAATTCATCTCTCCACTTTCTCCCTTTAAATTGTGTTCCGTGGTCTGTTATTATTGAATATGGTTTTCCAATTTCTGTTATGTATTTGTTTTTTATGATTTCTAATATTTTCTTAGTTGTTGCTCTGTTTATTGCATATAACTTGGTGTACTTGGTGTAATGGTCCAATAGAATCAATATGAACTTGAATCTATGTCTCCCTCCGCTACGTGGAAATTGTCCACATATGTCAAGAAACACTTTTTCCAGTTTCTTATTTGATGTGATGGGTATCATTATTCCATCTTTTCTTTCGTTATTGGTTTTGACCATTTGGCATATTGTGCATGTTTTGATACTTTTATTTACTTTTCTAGTTATACTTTTAATGAATAGTTCTTCTTCTAAAGCTTTAACCATTTTTAATGTTCCCATGTGTCCGTATCTGACATGGTAGTCTTTAATTAATTTGTTTTCTAGAGAAGTTGGAACTACTAACTTCCAAGTTCCATGATTCTTTTTGGTTTTGATGAACACTACATCTCTGTGTAGGCAATAAAAAAGTTATTAATAATCTCTTCGGATTCCATCAGTCTCCTTCGTATGTTGGCTAATTTGCCATCTTGCTTCTGCTGTTGTACTATCTCATTTACAATTTCTTCCAGGTCCTTCCTATCCTTTAATATATAATACACCTTGGCGATTTTCTCCTTCAAATGTCTGGTTATCTACATGTATTCTGGACAATGTATCCGCCGCTACGTTCTTCCGGCCTGGAATATATTCCCACGTGATGTGGTACTCTTGCAGAGCGAGGATCCAATGGGTAAATCTACCATGACTCAATTTGCATTGTTTGAGAAATGATATTAACTTATGGTCACTTCTGACTGTAACGTGGTACCCTAAGTTGTACGTTCTAAATTTTCCGCACGCAAACACTATACTGAGCAGCTCCTTTTCTGTAACGTTGTAGTTACGCTCACAACCGTTTAATACTCTGCTGGCAAAGCTGATGACCAGGTGGTGTCCTTCCTTATCTTCTTGATACAGTTCAGCGCCCAGACTGACATCACTGGCATCGCAATTCAAATAGAAGGGTTGCTCAAAGTTGGGATGATGCAGCATCACGGTTTCTAGGAATTTTTGTTTTATGAGAGTTAGTACTTCATCCTGCTCGGTTCCCCAGGTCCACTTGTCTTTTGATGAGAGTTGTTTGGAAAATTTTGCAGTTAGATAAGAGTAATTATTTTGAAATTTCCTGTAATAATTGCATATACCTAGGAAGGATTGCAACTGCTTCTTATTTTTAGGTGTGGGGAATTTCTGAATGGCTTCTACCTTTTCTTGGGACGGAGATTTTCCCTGCTCTGTTATGTTAAATCCCAGGAATTTTACTTCTTTTGGGATGAACTTTGACTTATCCAGCTTTAGAGTTATGTTGTTGTTGGAGAGTTTTTTCAACACTTGTTCTATTCGTGCACAGTGTTCGTCCCAGTCTGATGATGTTATCAGTAGGTTGTCCACATATACTGTTGTGAACTGCAGAGCCTCTTGACCTAGGACTTGGTCCATGCACTTTACGAACACTGCGACGGAGTTGATGAGGCCGAAAGGTAACCTCTTAAACTGATAATTCCTCCCGTCGAAGATAAACGCCATATGCTGTCTACTGTGTGGGTGCAGCTCCACCTGCCAGTACCCACATACGGTATCCCAGGTACTAATGTATTTTGTTCCATGAAACTTTTTCAAAATCTCTTCAATTTCCCCAGGCAAAGTTCAGTCGTTAATGATCATTTTGTTGATCTCCCGGGCGTCTAAGCATATCCGGACTTTACCACTCTTTTTGGGTATAGCTACTATGGGACTTGTGTATGGAGATTGGCTATACTCAATGATGTCCTCCTCCATCATTCTATATATCTCCGCTCTGACTTCGTTTTTCAGGGAGTATGCTATGGGGTAGGATTTTCTATGGAAGTCTACTGGTTCCCGGAAATTAATCTTACATTGGTATCCCTTGACCTTGCCTGGAGTATTGGAGAAAACATGCTGGTATTTTTTATATATTGTTATTAGATTTTCAACCTGTGTTTTGGTTATTTCTTGTTTTGGTCGATTTCTTTGGAATGTTCTTATTTCCTCGATTTTCTTTTCCCATAGTTCCCTATTTTCCTCTTCATCATTCACAATTATTGATGGTTCATGTGTTCTGCAATAATAATTTTTTAATCCTGGATCCTGATTCAAAGCTGTTGGTATAGGGTTGCTGTTTATAATGTTTGCAGACCATATTCCTCTTTCAGAGGTTAACAACACTATTCCTTGTTGTAGGTTGATTACTGCCAAGTGTTGTCATAACACGTCGCACCCTATGAGCATATTGAATGGTAGTCCATTCTCTACCAGAAAAACAATAGGTATTGTTAAGTTTTGACTGTTCAATTCCAATGATACTTGTTTTCTTACTGTTTTGTTTTGTTTACCAGTTGCCCCAATTATAATGATATTATTGATTGGTAGGGTGGGAATTGGTATCTTGGAGTTAGCTTGGATCCGCTCTAGCTCTGTCTGGTTTATCAAGGATATGTTTGATCCCGTGTCGATCATTATGATGGTTATTGTTCCGTTTATGGTACCCTTTACGTGAACGATTTCACTGTTTATTCTTGGCAGCTGGTTGTCCTCTTCTTCAAGGAGTTCTTCTCTTATATTTTTGAGGTAATTGCTGGAGACGATTGTTGTAATTTTATTCTTGTGTTGTTGTGTCATTTGTCGTAGTAACCCAAGTGATTGGTCATGTGAAGGGCATTCTTTGGTTTTCACTGACCTTGTTAGTTTAAAGGTGGTTGCACATTGTTGGCCAGACTATCGGACTGGTTCGTCGCCATTTCATTTATAGGTCCTGGTTGAATGCTCATTTGATTTCTTGACGCTTCTGTAGTCCTATTCTCTTGGGATGGATTATTATTTGAAGTCGTTGTATTGTATCAGGAGTTTGCATGTGTATTTGGGCAGTACCTCCTCTGGTTTGGTTGACTCCTCTCATTAATGAAGTTGACTTGTCGTCAAACGTCACTTCTATTTTGATTATTCCCGGTTCCCCTATTGTACTGGTAATTCAGGTTAAAGTTGTTGCCGTGGTAATTGCTATTATTGGGGTGGCCGCTAGGACGTTGGTTCGGTCCCGATCCCCTGTAATTGTTGTTGGTGGAATTGTTGATTGGGTCGTTCCAGTTATACGTTTGGTTACCTTGATTGTAATTTGGTTGGTTACCCCGATACTGATTGTCGTTGACATTCCTGTTCGTGTTATTCCGGTTGTTATTAAGGGGTTGGTTGTTCGACGGGTTGTAGTTAGGCGTGTTCTGATTCTCATTCCATTTGTTGTACCTTAGATTGACCATTCTGTTCCTTTTGTATTGGCCGTCATTTTCGTGGTCCTCCAATAAGCTCGCCATTCCTTGGATAGTTTTTATTTGACCCTGTCTCCTGGCTTTTTGGACTGCATCCTCGTAATGGTATCCCAACTGTATCACTAAAGATTCCTCCGGTATCCTCGGTTCGTTCTAAGTTTCTTGCTAAGCACACCTTCCCTAGAAAGTACGATGTTAGGGTGTGTCCTGCTTGCGGTTCGTACCTCCCATTGCTGATATCATTTCTGACTATGTTTTGGGTGGACTCAGACCAGTATTTATCCCGGAACTGTGTTTTAAATTCTTGTGTACTGTTAAATTCTGGTGGCCGTCCACCAATTGTCGTGGGTGTCCTTGAACATCTCATGAATGAGGCTTCTCACCGTTGTCCATCTCGTTTCCCTATTCTTTTCAATTAATTCCTCCACTCTTTTGAGGAATTCTATAGGGTCACGCCGGTAGCTACGAAAGTTTGTTATCTCCCAGTTCTTGCTGGTGATGATGTGGGTGTTGTGACAGGGTTTCTCCCTCAGTGCGTCCAGCTCTTTCTGCATTTGTCTTTCCCTTCGGCTTATTCCCTGGATTTTCTCCTTGTTTTCTTGTGTCTGTCCGTCTACTTTGTTGAGGTTGATGTATACCCTTTCCACACATTCACTTACATCTGTCTGTATTGCCTGGTGTTTTTCTTCTAGTTTTTTCAGCACCTCCTGTTTGTTTTTTGTGCACTCTACGACGGTTGTTATTTGATGAAGTTTCTCAAATCTATTTTTTCCATCCTCCTCGATGTCACTTATTTTGTTTGTTAACTCCTCCCGAACTTGTACTATGGTTTCATTTGTCTCGGTGATTGTTTGTTTTATCTCCTCCTGACATTCTACCAACTGTTGTCTCAACTCATCTTTGGTTTTCTTGCTATCTTCCTTCAATTGTCGTTGGAGTGTTTCATTATTATTTTCGATCTTATTATTTAGTATTTCCAGATCTTTCTTGATCTGTTTCTTTAACTCCTCACTCTTTTCTTCTAAGATCTCTTGGTTTCTCTTCAAGGCCTCATGGTTGCTTTCCATTTTATTATTCAGAAGTTCTGTGTCCTCCTTGAGTTGTTTCTTCAATTCTTCACTGTTTTGTCTGAAGAATTCCCTGTCTTCTTTTCTTTGTCCTTTTGTTTCTTCCTTCATTCGGTCTGTTTTTTCATTTGTTTTCTTTGAGGTTTTGGCTATTTACGCCTAAACAGACGCATGTTAGGGGGTTATGTTTGGGTAGTGTAACGTACTTGACTATTGTATGTTTACGTTTACATATTGATTACGATTTTGTGTTGAGTATTTTGAGAATGTATATAACTAGTGTGTATTAGGAGGGTGGTAGCGGTTTTTATATAAAGGGTATTATAACAAA
Organism: Magicicada septendecula; assembly: GCA_034769895.1. Taxonomy (NCBI): domain Eukaryota; kingdom Metazoa; phylum Arthropoda; class Insecta; order Hemiptera; family Cicadidae; genus Magicicada; species Magicicada septendecula. The sequence continues at coordinate 408,572,312 of CM068375.1, forward strand.
AGAGTTTTGTAGACATGACTGAGGGACAGGAAAACAAAATAACATCGTGGGCCGATCTAATGAATTATATGAAAACAATGTTTGATAAGATGAATAAACGTTTTGACGAAAGCAATGAAAAGTGGGATAAGTTAATAAATTCACAAAAACAAATGAGTAATGAGATAAGAGAACAAACAGAAAAGAGTCAATAAAATACGGATAAATTAAATGAGAACGAAGAGAGTAAATTCAATCAGGTAATGGAAAATAAGGTTAGTGAAGGGGTTAGTGAAAGTAACAGAATTGAAGTGGTAGTGTCAGAAAATAAGACATTGAATAATGATTATAGTGCTGATAGTGTAGTGGTGGTAGAAAATGGAAGAGAGACAGATCAATTAAACGAGAATAAAGACGATCAGGTAACAGATAAATTAAAGGAAAGTAGAGAAAGTAAAATAAATCAGGTAAGTGGTTTTAATAGTGATAATAATAATGAGGTAATCGTTAACAAGGTGACCGATTCCGACAGTGGAGGTTATGATGACAGTTTGAAGAACAATGGTGTTAGTTTAAGTGCAAATAAAGTAGTAGTTGAAAAGGTAAGTAGGGGTGCGAATATTGGTGATGTAATTAAAAATGTGGTGTTATAGAGTAAAGTTGGGAATAATGATAGTGGTGATGAAGTTTTAGTGGAAACAGAAATTATTAATGAGATAGTGGTTGATTAGATTGAGAGAGAGTGTGATGAGAGGTTAGGTGGAGTTGTTTAAGTGGAGTAAAGACTCCACTAGTGATTTACGAGGGCAGAGTTTCCTCCAGAAGTTGTATGGGAGACGCAGTGTCTCCAAGTAGTTCCTTAATTTTTTTTAGTTGTCCTGGCAAAGCCAGGAGGTGTTTTTATGATGTTGTAGTGCCCTCTGCATGGAATGAGAGAGAGAAAGTAAGATGGGGTTGTGTAAGCGATTTTGAGAGAGTGAGAGAGATAGAGTTGTTCAAGTTAAAACTAGGTTATAAAGAGTTAATAGAGAGAATAAATAGTGAGAGAGTTGATTATATAAAAGGCTTACCTTGTGAAGTAATTAGTACAGCAGTAGTAGATGAAAATGATGATAATGATGATAACAAGCACTTACCTTATGGTGTAATGGGTGTAGTAGTAGATAACTGTGATGATGATGAGACACACACACACTCACACATGAGGATCATCACATGCCTATATATAAACGATGATGATCCTCATGTGTGAGTGTGTGTGTGTGTGTGTGTGTGTGTGGGGGGGTTCTTATTGTAACTCTTAAAGTTCCTTTTTTTATATATTATATTGTATAGTCACAATAATTGAATGAAGGAAGCAAGTTCTCAGTTTCAACTCGACCATTTGGGCTTGTCAGGAGGGGCAAAATAATTTCCAGTAGGGGCGTAAGTTTATACTTTTCATTCAGCTATTTATGTATATTTATATTTAGGCCTATCAATATTATACAATATGAAATATATTTAATAATAATGGCTCCCATGTGTACAACCGAAGCAGCTTAGGAGTCAGGCAGGGTAGGCTGCCATATGCGAGCCATACGGCATACAAGGAAGGCAGTGTGGCCAGCACTACGCTTCAGCTGCCCATTATTATCCCCAGGATGTTATCCCAGGTACTCATTTTCAACAGGCTGAGTCGACCTGGGGGCTGAAAACCGCACCTTGATTTTATGGTGCGGGCCCGGGAATCGAACCCGGGACCTCTACATTACCAGCCAGGTGCCATACCCACTGGTCTACTGAGCTGCCCATATTTATTTTTATATTTATATTTATATATTATAAATATTATTTATGAACTTGTGTGTCTTTTATTTGAACAGATCGATATGTGTGTGTGTGTGTGTGTGTGTGTGTGTGTGTGTGTGTGTGCGCGTGCGTGCATGCGTGCACGTTGTGTTATGTTCGAATAGTGAAACTGAACAACATCAATCTTTTGAATGATGACGCCGTCACCAAGAACAAGACATTCCTAGCTAAGTGCTCCTATTGGCAGCCTCTGTTGAAACTTGTAATAAGCAAAAACTAGTTCAGGTTACAAGATAAACATTTTACATTTTCACCGATAAAAAACTTAGTGTTTTGAGTCAGTAGCATTATGATTTGTTAATCAACGGACACATCATGGACAACAATAAAATCCAGAAACAAATCAATTATGTGGTTAAACAACTCTGGTACTGGTAACAGACGTAATATACTGTGCCATTTACTTGAACGTGATTATGATATAGTATCTATAATGTAATTTCATGTAATAATAAAAATGGATAAATAAATTATTAAATTAAAAATAGTTTACACAATGCTCACAAAAGTGAAAGTTATTGCCGCTCCATAAATAATAACTATGACATTATGACTGTAAACTTCTGTTGTATCCTTTATGGAAATGTAAATAAATAAATTGTTCTCATAATAGTGTAAACAATAATTTAGATTATCTCTGAACGTTACAACCATTCTACATAATGCTGTAAGATAAGGTCTTGAAATATTTGTTGACATGTAACAAATTTGTTTTTTTTTCATCCTATCAGTAACCATAAAATACTGGAAACATTAACTTCACATTTTTAAACAATATATACATATGTTATAGAACACATGTGTTTGTGTTGAGTGATTAGAAAAGACTAGAGACATCCTCACTCGTAAACAAACAAAACACAGAGGTATGTACAAGAGCACAACTATTTAATATGATGCCTACCGAGGTGCTTTAAAACATATTTTGTTAATTTTTTAGTAATTTCATGGTATGCATGTATGATATTAACTGAACATGTGCTGGAAATTACTTATCAGAAATTATATATGCTCAGAAAATTTTTATAATTATAGATATACTCTTTCTGTTCTTAGGTTAATCCTGATGTAAACAAACCCACGTGGCTCATCTGAAACGCTATTGGTCAGGGGCGTTGACATTGTTCACTCAGTAATGTGTTACGCGCATGAGCGGAATGTCTGTACAGTCATGTGAGAGTTGTTTTAACTGCGACAAGTGGTTTTTGAATACGTTTAATCATCTTTATGAACACATAGTAGAACTTTATCACCACTAGCAAAGTGAACATAAATTTAAAAAGTTTTTAGAAAATGATATTGCCGAAAAATCGGGGCACGCCATTTTAAGACTTCCCTTATCACTGTATTCTGAATTTAATTGAATTAATATGGGTTAGTTGGAAGGATATGTTGTCCGTCAAAACACAACATATAAGCTGCATGATGTAAAACAACTAATAGAGGAGGCAGTAAATGAAATAATGATGAACAAGTGGAGTCGTTGAGTCGAGCATGTATTCAAATAAAAAGATAAGCTATGGTAATTCGACCAAATTACTGACACCTTCGTGGACAATCTTATCATTAAACTGCTGACTCAAGTTCCGACACAGACATGGAAGGCATTGAATTATTCTCAACAACAACTGATAATACACAGTACCTAGTAAGTAATTATCACAGCTTCTATTTTCGCTTTAAATATAGGCCTACTTTTTTTTCTTGCGATATTCAAACAGTAAATAAAAAGCCATTAACTCTGCGTGTTATAAACTATATCATTGTCACTCTGACACAGTTACACAAATATTTCTTTGGTCCGGAATGTAAAAATTATCACAATTTACATGTGTCTATACAGTATCAACATTATATGTACCCTGTCTGTACTACTTCTGTCAGTGTGACATGCCTCTAATTCAAGCAACAAATGGCGTTTCAGATGTGCTACGCCTGTTTGTTTACATCAAGATTAAGCTAAGAACGGAAACAGTATACATCACTATTGACTCGGAACAGTGAAATGTGATGAATGCACAGAGACAGTTTCTAGATATTCTGAGGAATTTAGAACACATTACATCAAAGGGTTCCGAATGTTAAGGTTTACTTCCTGGCAGTAAGTACTTCTCAAAAAATGGCAGTTTATAATAGCTCTTTATTCACAGATTACTAACTGTACCTCTTGATGGAGGTAACTCACTGTAACCTGGTTTCAGTGAGGAGTTAAATGCAATAAAATATATTGCTGCTGTCAGTGGTCTTGATTTGAAATGCATCATCTATATATAAAATATCGATATGGAGAACCAAATACGACTTCCATGTTCTAAGATTTATATTTAAAATCATTTTTGAAATGAAATATTTCCATATAAACTACTTCTTTCTTCAGCCTTAACCATAGTACTGTGGTCACTAATGTATACCACCTCATGTTAGCGCACTTGATTTTCGGTGATGATAGAAGTCGATGGCACTGCTGAAACGTCTGGTTTTGCAGAAAACATTGGACCATGGCCAAACTGCATGGGAAGGAATTTTAAAACAAACTACTTCTTTGTTGCTGATAACGTAGTACATATATAAAAAACTATCCCCTTCCCTTCAACTATCATTTTCATTTATAGACAATTACCGCCTCCCCTTCAATTACCCTTTTCATTTATAGATATTTCATCTATCTTTCTACAGTGGATTATTATGATCTTCTTTTCAGGATACTTTATTTATCAAAATGAAGTACTTTACTCTTGTTAAAACACAAAATGTTGCAGGTAAACTACCCCTTCCTGTTAACCCATATTCACCAAAATCAACAGGCCGTAAGTCCTCTACAATTTGGGCACATATGCAAAAAAAAATATTTGATTCTGTTTGAATTTGCAGCAGTTATTGTTTGCCACAGAAAAAATGCTACACATAGACACATAGACACACAGATACACAGACACTTTTTGGAAAATGACATTTCTTCATGTTTTGAGGGTAGTACAATCAGAATCAGCCCTTATCTCAAACATAATTTTTTTCCCCATCACCATACTTCCATTTCCTTATGGAACATGGAAGTAAAAGAAGTCACAAGGCGGATTGAAAAAGGTTAATTTATCTATTCATACAAGATACTTGAATGTCACTCTAAACATGCATGCTAAACAGAAGAATAAGTTTGGATAATAAATAAGAATAAAGTGGTGAGTGTTACAGAAAATGTGTATGTGTAGACAGAAAATTGTATGTTAAGGTTTACAACACACACAAAAAAGAACTAAACTCTACAGTACAGTACAAAGTGTGTATATATATTTAAATGTTTATATCAGACATAGCGTCACAAAATGTTAATCATCAGCACACAGGTTTCATTTGGTTGCCACAGGAGTCTGTCTATTTGGTATTGTATTCAATAGGCTGCCTCCACGAGGGAATCTCCTGTTGTCGACTTTAAGCATTTCATCAACATTCATGTCCGGTGTGGTTGTCCAAATTTGTCGTACAGAAATTACAGAACTGGCTGTAAATAAAAATTGTATTTTTTATTGCAAAAATGATTTATGCTTATTTTCCTTCAAGAATGTTTTGGATGTTAGGAAATCATATTCCTGTTGGTCACGGGTCAGATTAATTACATTACTATTGAAATATAAAGAAACAAGCTTCAATGTCTTATGTGTGAGTGTGCGTGTTTGATAAAGTCAAATTTGTATTAATTGTGTCTATCAATAAACAGAAAACACAAACAAATGTGATGAACTTTACAAGAAATTTTGTTAACTATTTATAAATATAGCATTTGCTATACAAATTTTTAACTTTAGGGACAACATGCAAAAAAGAACTCTAAGTTTTAAGAAAATTGTAAAAGTCTATGTGAGGGGATCAAATTATGAGGAATTTATTCAAAACACAAACATGGAATCTTTAATAATGTGGCAGAATTAATATATCTCAACACTCCTTGCAAATTTTGGACATCTTCAAAACATTTGTAATCTATATTTACAAAAAAATTACATATTGTTATCAGTTATGTAGGCTATATACCGTATTTGCAAAGTATATGCTTATAGATATCTATAGGAACATACATAAACTTAAAAATTAAGATTACATTATTTGTCATTTACGCATTATCGTTGTAATGCAGTCGTTTGGAATGTTTAGTGTTTATTGTATGATCATCAGCTTTACAATAATTTTTTACTAAAATATAGTAAATTAATTGGGGTTTTCATAATTTTCTAATAATAGAAAAATTATCTAATTTTGAAATTTACCTAACAATTCAATAAATTTTGTCCAAATTGGTGAGCGAGTTCTGCAGATCAGGAAACTTACTATCCCACGTAAGATGCTTATATTAGTGATAATAATGATTGTGTACATATTTTGTGTGTGTTGTAAATTTACTTTTCACTTACTTGCATATTCACTACAATGAAGCACCTCCATTCCCATATTGCCATAACAATCTGAGTAGTATGCCAGCAGGACTTCATGGAATATATACGTAATACCTGTACAATATAATACAATATACTTTCCACATCTATAATATGAGCATCAGTGGTGGTGCTGTTGGGAATTTGACACTTCAGTGTCATCAAAGAAAAAAACAAAAATAACAATTTTGTATATTTATAAAATAATTACAATACTAACAAGCACAGTAACTTGACAATACTTATAATACTTAACAGTATTTGTAAGCACAGTACAATATACCAATTAGATAGTTTACATGTGTTTCTTGATTGAACAATAAATAATTGAAGTAGCCAATTAATGCTTTAGATACCAAAAGAAGAAGGTAGAAGGTAGAATCACAGAATATAGGAGGTAGTACCTTCAGTAGAAGGTACTGAAGAAAGTAGAAGTTAGTGCAGATTATAAATAATCATTTTTGGTTAGGTTTGGCTCTAATTGAGGCACTAACCTCGGCTTGTTCCTCTAGGAGCATCAGTGGCCTTGCACAATACATAGTCAGGTGGTATATTGATTAGCAATGAGGAGGAACACATTCTTGTTTAACCCTTGTTACCAGTAATTCTTGTTTTACTGGGAACATATTAGTAGAATATCTCACCAACATACAAGTGTTCAGATCCTAATAGACTCCAGCTTTTTTAAAATATAAGATGAATAATTAAATTTAAATTATTACAATTAGTATAAAACATTCCATCCCTTCTCAGTCGAACATAAAACATACACAAGTGCATTCTCTCTCTCTCTCTCTCTCTCTCTCTCTCTCTCTCTCTCTCTCTCTTTCTCTCTTGCACACACACACATGCGCACACATGAGAGAGAGAGAAAGAGAAAATAAATATGCTAAATATTGTTGAATGGAAACAGTAAATAAGATTTAAAGTATTTCCCACCAGTCTCTTTTACAGATAAAGCATTTAGGAAATATACAAATTCCATTTGACCACTCTGATGCTTAAACCCATTTATGTAAACATAAGTGGTTTATACCAGATGTTTACCAAAACCATTACTGGAACCAAAATGGTTTTCTAGCAAATGTTTACACAAAATGATTTTGTACTCCAAGCTGCCTACAACATATTCCAGTTAAAAATTATCATAGTGATATACCTAATTAGACAAATTATGGTATTTAGTTCAACTTATATAACTATATTTTCAATGGTCTTTTTTATTCCATTTTATTCTTGCTTTTTTCTGTCTCTGAGGGAGACTAACCCCTCCTTAGAACATGCTAATTCTGTATTTCTACTTTTCAATTAAAATATGAATATAATTAAATTAATTTACATAGTAAAGCTGTGGATACTATAATATACAAAATAAATAAAATGTGTGTGTTGTGTGTACAGAGATGTACGTATTTGTGAAGTGTAATTTATATGTACATTTTTGTACATATAACATGTATTTTTCCTCTTACCTCCAAAAGTGTGGTTTGCCTGGAACAGTCCACATCCTCTGTCGCTTAGGTGGTACTGTATCGATGGCTGTTCAATACCATCTCTGCGCACAATAAAATTCACCAATCGATTAATTAATCTATACTTAAAAAGTCTCATTTAAATTTGGCAAATTCAGTTCTGAATCATTTTTGTAACTTGTGGAGAATTAACTATTGTTTTGGTTTTAGAAAATCACATGTGCTGCCAAAGGCTAGAATATGATTTGAAAATAATTTACAAACCTTATTAATTAATATTCCATTTGTAAGGCAAAGTGAAGAACTTGAAAACCATTGTCGTGGTTGTCGTAAATAGTGATTTTGTTAGATGTATTCTAATTCAGTTTCTTTAATTAAATTCCAACACAGTGATAACGTCATCACACTATCTACATGTATGACTTCTACAAATGTTACATCTATAAATGTAAAATATATGAATAACACATTATCAGTGAGACGTATGTGTCCCAATCAGATGTTGTTGAATATACCATTGGGACACATATGTCCCAACCCACCCAATACTGTACAAATTTTGGTAAAATTCTGAAACTTTCAGGAAACAATCAGACTTTATCTAGGAAGACACCAAATAAGAAAACTTTATTATAAATTTTTGGGAAAGAATACTTTCAGGAAACAATCAGACTTTATCTAGGAAGACACCAAATAAGAAAACTTTATTATAAATTTTTGGGAAAGAATACAGTGGCATGGCATGTGTTCATAACACCTGTTGCCGGTTGTGATAGACCTAAAACTTAACCTAAAAATTAATTCAAATTCTTTCTTGTACCAAGTGTTCTTTTTAGAACATTTTCTATCATTCGCTGGGAGTAGCAGAGGGCCCCAGTTCAACAGGATCTGACTCTCATCATACTTACACAGAATAAATCAGAACACAAATAATCGAATTAAAAATAATAAAGACAAACAGAGAAACACATGACTAAACGAACAAAACACAAATAGGTATGTAGTATCTGCTAAATGTTAGTTTTGAAAACGAACATAGCTGCTAACTGACCATTTTGCCAGTTCCCCCTCCTCAGTTTGTACAGTGACTACTACTATGAGGTCAATGAGCTTACAAGTAAAACATTCCCAATGTCTGAGCTGGCAATACAATATGGTACAAGTGCCCATCAGTTCGAAAGCAATGCTATGCCTTTCTTCAAGTTTCCCTATTAATATTGTTCGGATTTCAAATTATTCAATAACTAAAGTATTTATTCTGTGAAATAATTAATTAAATATAATAATATAACTACCGAATCGGAACACAAAGTTTTTTATTAGTAAAAACATAAAAGTTTTACCTTGTAGCCTCAACCAGTTTTCGCTTAATATAAGCTTCATCAGAGGCTGCCACTGGGAGCACTGTCCGTCCATCTTGTTCTTGGCGATGGCATCGACTTTTGGAGGATCAATGTTGTGTGTGTGGGGTGTGATATGTTCGAATGATACGTGTGATTTGAAATGTGTCTGTTTGTTTAGGATGTTATCTTTATGTGTTTTTGTGTGTTTGTATATTTCCAATTGTTCAAGAGTGTCTAGTTTTCAGCCGTTTGTGTGTACGTGTAGAATATCCATGTTGTTTTCAATGTTTGTGTATGTGTGGTTTGCTTCAATGAAGTGGTTTGCAAAGGTGGATTCGGTAGTGGAGTGTAGTGCCTTTATGTGTTCAATGTATCTTTGCTTGAAGCAACATCCTGTCTGGCCTATGTAGAACTTATTGCAATGTGAGGAATATAAATGAACAGACATATTTCAAATTACATGTATTATTCGAACATATCACACCCCAAATACACATCATCGATTCTTCAAAAGTTGACGCCGTTGCCTAGAACAAGACAGACAGCGCTCCCAGTGGCAGCCCCTGATGAAGCTTATAGTAAGCGAAAACTGGTTCAAGCTACAAGGTAAAACTTTTACGTTATTACCAATAAAAAACTTTGTGTTCCAAGTCGGTAGTAACATAATTATATTTAGTTAATTAACGGACACGTCATGGACAACAAAATCCAATAAATAATTAATATTATTTTCTCTTATTTCCAGCACTGTTGCATCAGCGGTTACATGGACGCCATGCTACTGGGAAAGAAATATATGGTGAAAGAGTGTTAATGTAAACAGGTATGATATGCTAATTTTAATGTTTTATGTAGATGTGTTTCAAACAAAATACCGGTACTTACTGGAAATAAGTATAGGTAGCAGTAATATTTTCAGCAAGTGTGCAATCACAGTTTATTGTCAGTATGCCAGCAGTTGTAATGTCAGCATTTTTGCCTGACAAGTACCGTAAGTAGAACGTTGTATCACAAAACTATAACAGACAGACACAATAAACATAGAAATATAAATATGTATTTGATAATGAACTTGATGCTTAGAAAAATTCTACTTTTATATTATTACTGTATGACTAATATGAAATAATTTTATATGACTATAACGGCATAGTTGGGGAGCGCTTATACTAGGCAGGATACCTCTCACTGGTTTGCCATTGCCTTGCGAGGAGGGGAACGGTCGTATCTAAATCAGATGGCCCCGGTAGGAATCGAATCCATGCTGACAGCTTAGCAGCGCCAAAAATCATGGTTAATAATTTTTAAATTTTGATCAGGTTCTTTATAGCATTTTCATCCCACAGTATGAGCTGTAAATTAATATGAGGTGGATGTACTCTGATTTTCTGATAAATTTTCTCAAAGTCTGATGTCATTACAAATGGATGAGTTCTTAATTTGACGACAATGCCAATCAAGTCTGCTTTAGACAGACCTCCAAGCTGTTATACTTTACAAGTTTATCATTAAGCTCTACTATTTTTTTGTAAATTGTCAATAAACTTATAATCTCACTTACACTGTAATATATATTTATATAGTCTGATTATATCACAATCAAGGTGATTGGATTGAATATATTACAAAGAATACAATTCATTCATTTTTAAGAAATCAATGTTGTAACTGTAAAAATGTTCACAAATGCTTGAATGTTATGCCTGCCTACTTACTACTTCAATTCGAAGACCAGGTATAAAGAGTGCATCTTTGAGATCACAAGATCCCACGTCATCAAGAATGGAACCATCAGCATGCAATATTGCCACACAGAAACTAGCGATAGATATAGTAACCACCTGAGACAGCATTGCACCTAAAAATTGAAACAATTAATTATATTATGTGTTCACATATTATGTATGTTCTCATGGATGTATTCATTTAGTGGTGCCATATTGAGGAATTAACAGCAAAATGTGTTTCCTTCAAGAAGTGAGAATTATGCTGGAGTCATGAAATCAAGAAACGTGGGCCCCAATAGGACTTCAATTTCAGGCCAGGATCAATTATTGTTGTTGGCACTTGAAAGATTAGTACTCACTTGCTATGATTAAATGGAGTATTACCAGTTGGAGAAAATTTTTACAGGATGCCTTCCTAGAAAAGTAGCTTGCAAACCACAAAATGAACTAGTAAAATTCAGAACTGATATCAGCTACACTACTGCCAAGTACTCCAAATGTGCACAGTACATAACATGGAAATCATAGTCGTGATCTCTGATTACGGTCTAATGATAAAAGGTGAACCATTTTCTAGTAATGGCAGAAATATGGTAATAAGAAACAATGGGAAATACTGGGATGCAGAGGGTTGGAAACAGTGGGTGCAGTGTAGTACCGAGTTGCCAAGTTCTCTTTACAGATAAATACTTTTCACTCATGGATTGGATGTGGAGTAGGAGTAGAAGTTGTGTTGGGACCCAGTAGAGCAGCAGTTTGCAACCCTGCACCCATCGATAAGGTTTGATGCACCCGCAAACCAATTTGTAATTTTATTTTCTTTTGAACAAAGGAACGCACCTACATTGTACCTACTGCAAAGTACTGTATCATAAAATAGTACAAGCCATTTACCGAACCATGCTACATCTTCCCCCAATACGATTGCCGAGGTTGTTGCACAGTGCCTATAAACTCCTTTCTCCCCAAAGTGATTTTTTCAAGTTTTATATTTCTGTGCACCTTATGAAAATAAACAATGTTATTATGGTAAGTTCTTTAATTTATTTTTATTAAAATGTTTTCCTGTTTAACCATTTTTTTTTCATTTACAGTTTTGTTAGTTTTAACGTGCGTGTGCATAATGACAAATTGTTGATGACCTACTCCTAATGTGAAATATGTTCATAAATTTATATCTAAAATATTGGAAAGCTTTTTTTGATTTGTTGTTTCATGTCACTAAATATAAGTGCAAGGGTATTATAAAGCGACGGTTAATGTTTGTAATGTCCGGCTATTGAACTCTGGACCTTTCTATTTTTCATTGAAGGGGTGGGGAGAGGTCTGCCCATTGAACTGGTCCTCAGTTATATATGCGCCTCCATAAATTCAAAGGTTGCCTATGACTGCTGTAGAGGTTCTGTGAAAATGTATGAAACTAAATAATGGGAACACACACTAGTTATAAAATGGAGAAATGTAATGTAGAATAGAGGTGTGTAATTTACTGTTGTGTGTGTGTGTGTGTGTGTGTGTGTGACGTTACGTATGTGACGATGTTGAGATTCTTCTGCTCGTTCGTATTTAAATTATTTTGAAGTCGTTAATTTTGTTAAAGTTTGTAAAATTGTTTTAATGATGTGTAATAAAAGAGTCTGATGATGGGTTATTCGGGTTGATTCCCTTGCAGGCGCACGTGGATAGGTGTAATTTGCCACAGATTCTAATGTTGCTGAAATAAACACAAGTTATGTACTCACCATGTACTTACTGAATTCGAAGTTCTAGTTAGTTAACAAACTCGTTAACAAGCGAATAGTTCACTCGATTCAAATATCAGAGTCAAATGGTGACACCTGTGGAAGTACTAATGGTAATCTAAATCGTATCAGTATTGTCTATTAAATAAAAGTTGTCAATTCTTTTTCGGTTACACAATTTGAATTTATTAACATTTTTTTAAAGAAAATTTGAAATTATTGTTTTATATTTATTACTGGCTGTTTGCCTCGTTAGACATTGACTTTATTACTTATTAGCTCTTAATCTCAGGATAATTAAATTAATTTGGTTTAAAATAAATTTAAAATATAACCTTGAATTTTGGTTCGTTAGGTTTACAAATTCTTAGTGGTTCCTTTGAGACTGCAAGATACATAACAGAAAATGTATGCACTACTGTTTAACATGAGTAGCTGGAATTAATTAGTATAAACAACAATTATATTAAAAGTATTCTAAAATCATTAACATGGAATTATATCTTCGACTATCGTCAACATTACATTTACTTCAAGCATACTGAATTGATATTTAGAAACAAAATGACATTTATAAGTTTTTTAAATTATTAACAAGATGGTTATGAATGCGACTGTTGTCAACATTAAAGCAACTTCAGTCATACTGAGTTGATACAAAGTATTATCTATTCAAAATATCCTGTAACTCCTTAACCTGTACATAATAAAATACATAAATGATTATAATTATAAGTTCGTTTAATGTTCGTTATGAGTTATTGTGTCCATTGAATGCTGAACTCTGGTCAAGTAAACAATTACGATCTGTTGCTTAAATAGCTTTCGTCAAAATATTCATTGATTGTTTATGTATTGGAACAATCGAAATCAGAAGGTTAGATAACCTATACTCGAGCTCATATTTCTCATTGTCTATTTCTCTAAGTTGGTTAACCTTCCTAATATAGGTCGAAAAATATTTATTTTTCCTATAAAATTCATATAATGTTCAGTAATGTTCATGAATGAATGTCAATTAATTTAGTTATTCACTTTTAACCTCTACGAGATATCATGGTTACTTCCATGTCTCAATGTAAAAATCGTAAAATTTCTGTTTTCAGTTAAAATTCAATAATTATAATTAAACACCATACTTCCTGTCATTCACTTTATTGCAGCTTATTATACACTCTGCAATTATGATTCGCTATTGTACAAGCATTTTTTCGTTGAACTCGCCACTTAAAAATTTTTGTTAGGTTGACCAAATTGTTTACATTTATTCTTGCACAACTGATTTGATCCGAATTCAACTTTTTTCGTGCACAGAAATTGGCCGTCGTATCGCTTTACTAGTCTGAAATGAAGTGTGAATAAATTGTTTCCTCTTTGCTGTTCCAATTTTGGGATTACATACCCCCCGGTCGATTTTGATCGATTCCATTGGTTTAGAAATTGCTGCTGTTCCTTATAGCGAGGTCACTCCCTTGGCAGAGTAATTAATTTGCAGAAAATTGTTAATGACTTTGGTGTGGAGAGTATCATTATGACGCTCTCGTTTTGTCCAAAATAAACAGAATATCTTTAAAATTGGTTTAACGTCCTTGCGTTACTAGTAATACTTGATATAGCCACACCATGTTATTACAGTTGATTTGTTCTTTAAAATAAGTCCTCACAAGACATATGTGAGTGTTATAATTAAAAAGTTAATGTTTTTTACTTACGACTATGACATATTTCTTATGATTTTACATGATTAATTATGGAAATTGAACAAATGGTGATTACATTTCAATCATATGGTTCCTCTCAAGTCCTTTTATGATAATTTCTACTTCAATCATTGCCTAAAATTAATAAAATTACAATATTTGGTCTATGCTTTCTTTGGCCTAGAGCATGGTTAATTTGATTCACTCTGTTTATTTAAATAATTTTTCTCTGTCCATTTTTTACTGTGATCTAGTCAGGGCCGGAACTAGCCCTCCTTTCACCCGGGGCAAGGGTATATTTCGCGCCCCCTCCTCCCCCTCCACGCCATACTCACTCCATTTAAAACTATTTAACAAAAAACAAAAGCATATACTTTCCTGTACTTAAGTCAATGGTATTAATTACAGCTTCGTAGCTTTACTCATCAACACACTACACTATAGTGCAAACAGATCAAGTGAAATTCAGTTGTGAAATTACAGCACTCCTCTATTGTATTTTGTGTAATAATTTTTAACGGAATCTAAAAAGTAAAAGGTTTTTTCTTCATTTGTTAATCTGAAATTACAGAAGTGGGTAACACATTAAGAAATGAGACATTCAGTTAAACTTCAAATCATTCTTAAGTTTATTTGGTATTTTGGTTATAAATTGGTACAGTATTCATGTAGTACTTTACTACTTCAATTTGGAAAACATTGAAAGTAAATTAGATTTTTACATGAGTTTTGGGTACTAAATTTACCAACAGTCCTTATTCATTCTTGAATCTAAATAAATCAAATTTTCTCTTTTCGAGCTTTTTTGGCAGCAAACGTGTTAATAATGTCATCAAAAGAAATAGATGATGTTCTCTGGTGCTCGATAGAAATGATGCTCAAGTTAGAGAGTCTGTCTTGTTCCATTGTGCTCCTCAAGTAGTTTTTGACTACTTTCAATTTACTGAAGCTTCTTTCGGCTGAAGCAACTGTAACTGGTAAAGTTAGAAAAATCTTCAATGCCGTAGTCAAGTTTGAATAAACATCTTGAAGCCCATGTTTATAAATAATCTGGAGCATTGCCTTTGCATGTGCCGTTTTTAATCCGTCGTCAGTTTCCATCGCATGGTGCTTGAAGCTTTCTACTTCTTGAAAAAGTTCTTCTTTGTTCAAATCCGTTTTGTAGGAATCCGCGACTTTTTCAGCTTCTAACCTTAGCTCTGCAACACTCATTTTATTCATTATTTTTCCATTCAGGAAACTAAATTTAAAGTTTACTTCTTCCAGAGCTTTAAATCGGACATTCATGTCGTTTAAAATGCTGTCAAATATTCCCCTCAATCCCACTTTAAAAAAGTCTTCTTGCGATAATCCACTGATCTCATCTTCACACCTCTCGTCAAACATTTTCTTTTTTTTTCATTTTCCGTTTTTCCTCAAATTCTTGAGGGACATCAAGGCTTTCAGCTATTCTTCTGGCTTCCGAAATAGCATCTTCTGGTGCATTGCTCCTTATTGATTCTAAATCTGTTATTAAGCCCTTGATGTGTCTCACAGCTGTGTCTACGGTGACATCATCCCTTTGTAGGTATTTATTTACGCGATCAATTTTTTGCAGCATTTTGCTCCAGAAGCAGGTTAGGAGAATAAATTCAAATTCGCAAATGTTTTGTACCAAACATCTAGCTTCCGCTTTTGTTTCAGCGTTACAGAGCGAACTTTCGACCAATTCCTCCAAAGCATAATTCAAATCATTTAAATGCTTTTGAAAAACATCCACCGACTCCTTACTTGCTGACCAACTCAGGGATTTTAAGGAAATCGGCATATGCTTCTTTAAAACTTCCCATCTTGAAGTAGAAGATGAGAAAAAAACAAACAGACGATTTACTATGCCAAAAAAAGATTGGGCTTGTGGAGAAAGCTCAGCAGCATGCACACCAACTAAATTTAATGAATGAGCTGGGCATGGTACAAAACATGCCAGCTTATTTTCTGTTAGAATTCTAGTTTGAACTCCCTTATAGATGCTGGCCATGTTAGCTCCATTGTCGTAAGACTGGCCTCTGCAATTTTTGATGTCCAATCCGTCATTTTCTAATTTTTTAAAAATTTCTTCCGATATTCCTAACCCCGTTTTGTCACGGGTAATGAAAAAATCTATAAAACTCTGTTATTTCAGGCCCAGTTTCAGTCATTTTCACATACCGAACAATTTGGGTCATCTGTTCTTTGTGGCTTATATCGGGAGTAGCATCAAATATAATTGAAAACTATTTGGCATCTTTCACATCTTTGAGAATATCTTCTCTTACATTGCTGCTAATTAACGTGAGAAATTCATTTTGAATCTTGTGGGAAAAATACCCAATCTGACCCTTTCTATGGCGATTGATATGATCACATAAATCAGCATTGTAATGGGAAATCAAATCGATTGTGTTTAAAAACCTCCCACTTCTTGGATCACCAAAATTATCTAGCTCAAATGATCCTCTGATGGCCCTCCTTGTTTTGCTAAAAAAAACTATTGCGTCAAGGTCAATGATACAGCGAAGCACTTGTCGCCAGTGAGTTTCTTCTCTTGCTATATGTTCCTGTAGTTCTTTATCTATTCCTCCCTTTTTCATTGACGTTTCAAGTGATTTCCAAGAACAAAAACAACGCTTGTGATTTTGCGAATTTTCATGATCTGGAATTCTTTCACTCACCTTTTTCCATTGGGTGAAACACTCTTCTTTAGCTAAAAATGACAAGCTAGTTGTAGATTCTTTAAAAGTTTGTAAAAATAGCCTACATGGGATGCAAAATAGTGCATTTTTAATCTTGCTATAACCTAGCCAGGATCTTTTTACTTGCTCTCCATTAGACAACAGTTTGAAAAACCAGTCCTTTGTGAGGCTACGGCCCTCCCTCATACTTTTACTTAGATCTAGCTCTTGTTCATTATCTTTATCTAACCTCATTTTCGTTATGTAACATCTCTGATGATCAGATATTGTATTTGGCCATGACCCTGGGTCGTTAATATCAAAATCTAACTGTGAGTCCTGAAGCTCTTTGTTTCTATAAATTTTTGAGCTATTATCTATCATGCTCGAAACTGCAGAATCGTCCGTTTTACTGAGAGCTAGCTGTTCAGCGATTTCTATATCTTTAGCAGTACTTACAGTGTCAGTGTTCATGGCTTCCATATGTACATAGACTGGTCGGCCTCAACTGGATGTTCTTCTCCTTGTGAACCTTCTTCGTCTCGTTGTTGCCAGCTTACCTCACCTAAAAGTTAGAACCGTTTATTGGTCACTATTAGGTAATAGGTTACTATTAGAAAATAAAAGCAAGAAAATTTTTTTTAACGGAGGTAGCTTTTGAATTCATAATAGATACATCCTCAATGTTTCCTCATCTTCAAACTTAGACAACAAAATTTTTTTTTTAATCAGTTTTATTGGATTCAAAAGATACGAAAATAAAAATAAAAATAAAAAAAATAAAAATTGTGAGAAAAAATCTTCTTGTTTTTATTGAAAACATCTCACAACATCGCCCTCGACAATATGGGTTGTACCGTTATAACTATCATCAACTTAACTATGAATCTAGAGTTATGAAGAGGACAAATCTTGGCAAGGTCTCTATGGGTTGTAAGGTGGGAGAAAGAAGAGAAACTAATCTTAACTAAATATTGGAGCCATGGGCGCACCCAAGGGGGAGGTTTGGGTGCTCGAGCCCCACCTCCTTCTCCTCTAAGAGTATAAAAAAAATTCGATAAAGAGGCCAAGTTAGATCGAGTTGAAATACCTTAGAAAAGGAATAAATCAGGAGTGCTCTAAAAAGCCTTAAATCCTCCGATTCGCGTCTAGTTTTCGGGGGGGAGGGATAAATTGGAACTAGTTGAATTCCGCTCTAGAAAGCCCCAAAAATGCCCAATTTGCGTACAATTTTCAAAATTATTATAGTAAAAGGCTAAATTACAAGAAGTGCTCCAGAAAGCTTTAAGGCTCCCCAATTTGCGTCTAATTTTCTTGGTTGGGCTAAATTAGAACAAGTTAAATTCTAATCCAGAACAGCGGCGCGGCGAGGGGGGTCAACCCCCCTCCGAGAATTAAAAAAATATATTTTTTTATGTTCAATGGGCTACATAATAAAGAATTTAAAAAAGTTTAAGAAGTTCTCATATCAAAACATGCTGACAGTGGACTAAGGAGTATTAATGTCAATTCCATGACCGTAAACTGCGACTTTGCAAGTTCACTCGATGAGTGTTTGCCGCCGCTATGTGTAGAATGTAGGAAAATACGCAAATTATTGAGAATGTTTGTAAGCGATCGGCTGACTTCGGCCGTGAGGCGCGCAATAGTGGTGGGGTTTGGGGGATTGGGTGAGTTTCAGTGTTTCCACAAAGAGAATCTTAAATCCCCCCCCCCCCCCCAGGAGAAATTCCTGGCTGTGATGTTGATCCAGAAAGCCCAAAAAATGCCTGGGAAAACAAAATTATATAACGAGCTGAATTCTTCTTTAAAGATCCCCTAAACTCCCCAACTGTTTACGATTTTTAAATCTATTCTAAGAATGAGTTAAATTACGAGCTGAATTTCGCTGCAGAAAACCTCGAAAACTTCCAATTTCCATCCAATTTTCGAAACTTTTCCTATCCCCCCCCCCGGCCAGTAAACTATCTCAAAATTAGTTGATACGCCCCTGGGTGGAGCGATATATGAACAATAAGGAATTGGAGTTGTCTGTTAATTTTCCCGTAAACAGTTTTGTCATGATAAAAGGCAAACATTTTTAACATTTCAAAGCCTAGCATCAACAATTAATGTTATAAATTAAACTAATTTTTAAAAATTCAAAAAATACTGGGCTTACCTTTTTCTGTCAACCACGACGACATAAATGATGATAATCTGTTTTCATTGTGATGCCGCTCCTTGGCTTTTTTCCTGTATTGTGCTCCAGAAGGTTTCCTTGACATTTTTGTTGTGTTGAGTGACTAATTCGGCTAATGGTACCGAGAAATATAAAGAAAATTAATCTAATTATTCGTATTTATTACAAAAATATCAGCAATGGAACGATTTCACTACTTGCACCTTGCACGTAAATGATAAACTGAACTACTGAACAGTGGTTTCCTTGGCAACTTTGGCACAATCTTTTCTTTTCCCTCCAAAAATTTATCTGCGTTAAACCGCAACGAGCCGGAAGTAGCCGAACACGCTCGTGCACTTACGAAGATCGGTTGTAACTTGTATATGGCCGATTGAAACCGGGCGGGGATAATTCTCAATTAATAATGAATTCTTAACATCTATGTGATATGATTACTGCTTTTTAAATTACATCAAATTAAATAAAAATAAAATTGAAGACGTTAAAAACTAAATCGCACAAATAATGGTTTATTATTTGAAAAATTGTAACATATAGATGATATAGAAAATAATTTTACTATTTCTTCGCTTTTTCGGCGCCCCGTGTCTGGGCTGGCGCCTTCGGCACCCCCTCCAAGCCGGCGCCCGGGGCACATGCCCCGTCTGCCCCCCCCCTAGTTCCGGCCCTGGATCTAGTCATTCTGACATGTCCATTACAACTTCTGGATATCTCACCTTTTCTTCAAATATAATTAGTTTCTTGTTTTTAGTCTGATTTATTATTCATAGTCTTAGTATGCCATGTGTCATTGTGATTTGGTTCATGATTAATGATCTACTCAATTTTAAGTGGTTCTTTTGTGTACACATGGTCTTTATAGTCTAAAGAGTGTTTTATAATGGTTAGCCTCCTATTATTATATGTGAGATTGAGAATAATTCACTAATACTTCTTGCATCTAGTGTAATCAGACAGTTACCTTAATTTTTCATAATTATGGTTTACTTAATATTTCATTATCATTGTTTTATACTATAATAGTAGTATTACATATTGCATTACACATTTATGTCACTGTTCTTTTCTGGTTTACAATATTATGGGAATTCTGAGTGTGTTTAATGGATACATCTTTCTGTCCAATTTCAGTCTGAGTAATTACATTAAACACCACACATATCACTTTTAATTATAAAATCGTAGCACTAGGTTTGTCTTTATAATGTCTGTTTTCATTATTGTATAACCTAAACTAGTTTTACATTGTTTTATTCTTAGTTTATTCTAATTACAAGTGGATTTGTACCAGAATTGAGGTTACTTGGAACCCCCCTTGTCTGACAACAATGGTCTATGCTTTTCTCCCTACTCTCAATGTTGTAAAGGTTATTATTTTACACTTTTGCTCTGGTTAACCATTATTTATTATTTTTTCACGTTATCTTTACATGTCTACTGGTGATTACCAGGTTTTCTTTCATTTATTTTAATTGGATTTGCCTGTATTAAAATCATGCATGGTATTTTATTATTACTGTGACAACTAACTCATTCTTATCTTCCAATATCTTATTTCATTGTGTTTATTTGTTGATTAATTATATTTTTATGTTAGAATAAAGAGTTTTTGTCATGGTCAAGTCTTTAGTAATAGTTTGTCCCTGTCTGTGTCTATTTACTGTTTCTTAATTCTGTAGACTCCTTGTTTTATTGGTTTCATTCTCTCTTGGTACCCTTATTGGCACATTCTATATGTATAATAGATTTGTTAACTCTTCTCTGCTTATCGCTTTACTTGTGTTTATTCATATTATCTTCAGTCTCTTGTTAGGGTTTGTTGTCATTATAACTTTGGTCCTCTCACTTACTATATCTATTGGGTCATTTGGTTAATCACATTATTATGTTGTCTTCTATATTTTCTTCTTCATCACTATGTATTATTCTTCGTTTGCTGATTTAATTATTTTAATTAGTTCATGGACTGGATTTAACATTTAGTACACAGTTCATTTATCATTCCTCTCTTAGGTGTTCTTGTGTTAGTTAATGAGTGTTTTATTCCTTATATTTGTTGTTAAATGTATGGTGAAGATATGTACCGTTACAATGTGTGTGTTTTGTTTTAGGTTTTT
The DNA here is from genome assembly GCA_034769895.1 of Magicicada septendecula. NCBI lineage: Eukaryota > Metazoa > Arthropoda > Insecta > Hemiptera > Cicadidae > Magicicada > Magicicada septendecula. Next base: position 408,593,545 of record CM068375.1, read on the forward strand.
GAGTGCAAATGTGTGTAGTTAGAATGTCAATGGTTCATTCCCTGAGGCAGAAACATTTTCATGACATAATGTACCTATTTATTTTGCTGTGGAGTGCGCTACATTCCTGACTACTCTTGAACTTACTTCCATGGGATGGGGCATTGTTGAGTTGAGGGTCACTGTGGAAATTCTTAGCTAAATGCTTCTAAATATTAGCAAAAAAAAAAAAAAAAAAAAAAAAATGAATTGATAAATTAAAAAAAAACTTGTGTACACTAAAATACTGACTTTCATGCTTTGCCATATCATCTTCAGACAACCTGGTCAGCTTTGATATGGTTTCAATTTTCTCAAAAATTCTAATATTAGAGATACTCTAGATACTACAAGCCACATACAGATTGTCTTAGCATATCACAGAACTATCACAAAACACTGTCTAACCTCTGACAAACAACATCTACAAGTAACTGGAGTGAGCACCAGTTGGTTCACTATTGTCACTGGTCATCACAAAATGGTATCAAGTCGACATCATTGTAAGAGGCTTGTTTTGTAATTATGTTATTCTACTAGAAGATGAATTTTAAGTATCACCCCATGCAACACAATGTAACACTACTGTTTAACAGTCCAACAAGCTTACATGCTATTAGGCCTAATGTTAAGAAAACAATTTTATATTGTTTTAAATCCAAATTAATTGTAATCTTTTGAAATGTGGCTATACCATAGAATACTTACCATTTCATGGACAGCACATATAACTAATGTTGAAGTTCTTAGAAAGATGAGGAAACAAAGGGAAGTTATTAACACAGTGAAGATAAGAAAGCTTCAGTATCTAGGACATCTCATGAGAAATGAACAGAGATTTTACTTATTGCAGTCCATACTACAGGGAAAAGTACTGTACTTGGAAAGAGAGGAGTTGGGCAACCGAGAATATCATGGCTGAGAAATTTAAGGACCTGGTTTGGAATGAATACAACTGACTCATTCCATGCAGCAGTACAGAAAGTTAAACTAGTCTGTACGGTATCCAACATCCAAAATGGATAGGAACTATCAGAAGAAGAAGAAATCCAAATTATAAAGCAACACTTCAGCTGTAACAGAAAATGGTAGCCATCTTCAAGAAAGTAATTTTAAAACACAGTGAAAATAAGGAAAGTCACATACAAAGACAGTTACATGAGACAGTATGCATTCATGTCATTAATAATGCTTACCATTTACTTACTATACATATAGAAGCAAAATCACTTTACATTGAAGAATGCAGTTGACAAATAATTGAGTAGAGTGCACTCAATGAAGAGCAGAAAGTACAAGTCACTACATACAAATCGCTGAAGTGAGCAGGTTAACTGCTCTCTATCGCTGAAGTGGCAGAATAGCATTACTGTCATTGTTTACAGCCTTATATAAGAATTTGTTGTGTGAAAATAGCTATTAGTTTCTATTGTAACCCGAACTTTGGTCCTGAAGTTACATTTGTGATGTCTAATGTCCTTTTTTCAAATTCTAGAATGAATATCCTGTTATTGTTAATGTTTGAAGATGTTTAAATAGCATAAGCATAAATACTTACCCACAGATTCAAGTTATCCACAGCGGTAATAAATTTATGGTATCTTAAATCAGGTGACTGTGTGTTTAAATAGATTCTTCTCTGTTTGTTCTCTTTAATGGTATTCATGTGCAAAACAACTGCGTTCTGAAAAGAAAACATCACTGAATTTGTTCAAATTTTTGTTTGATAATCATTTTTAAAAATCATGGTTATTAATGAGAATGTGCTGTTAAACACATTTATTAGTGTTTGCTTGTTTGTCTTTCTCTGTACAGAAGGCAGACTGTTGAATATAGCAATATGTCATATGCGTGTATGAATCTTGTTATAAGACACCTCGTTATTTTTTTATGCCATGAAATTTTATACACTTTTACTATTTTACACACAATAGTGTTTCAATCTTGGATGAAATTGTAATTTTAATGTAACACTAAAGAACTGACGTGTATATACAAACATGTTCTACACATTTCTAGTGAATTTAATTTTTGTCAACATTGCTTTAGCGTTTTTTATTTTATTATATATTTTATGCTGTTATGAAAATGTAACTGATTACTGGCATGGATAAAACATACTAATTAGGTCCACTTTTATTATACATAAAACAATTGTGCTTTTATATAAATATTTCCACTGGTCAGTGGCACGGCATGAGTACATAACAGCTCTTGCCAGTTGTGATATGCCTAAAACTTGACTTAAAAATTAATTAGGATTTTTTCTTGTACCGAGTGTTCTTTTTAGAACATTTTCTATCATTCACTGGAAGAAGAAAAGGGTCCCGATTCAACGGGATCTGACTCATTATACTTATACAGAATAAATCAGAACACAAATAATCGAATTAAAAATAATAAAGACAAACAGAGAAACACATGACTAAACAAACAAAACACAAATAGGTACGTAGTATCTGCTGCACGTCAGTTCTGAAAACAAACATAGGTGCTAACTGAGCGTTTTGCCGGTCTATACTGCGGCAACACATTGGGTGGACGAATGTGTCGCCCCACCAAAGTTTGTACAGTGACAACTACTACGAGGTCAATGACCACACGCAGTAAAACATTGCCGATGTCTAAGCTGACAACACAAGACGGTGCAAGTGCACAGCAATTTGAAAGCAATGCTATTCTTTTCTTCAAGTTTCCCTACTAATATTGTTTGGATTTCAAATTATTCGATAACTAAAGTATTTATTCTGTGATATAATTAATATTATTTTCTCTTATTTCTAGTACTGTTGCCGCCGGCAACAGCAGTTACATGGATGCCATGCCACGCTACTGCCACTGGTGTTCAATTAGCAAGATCCAAATCTTGAGATATTCCCAACCTACTGTTCTGTACATTTTATCTTTAAACCACTTGCTCAGCATTATTTGTGATATTATCTGTTTGTATACTGCACCATAGTGTGCCATTTCCTGCTTTATAACCAGATTTGATGCTCCAGTCCAAGTACTATGTATACTAACATTATATATGGCAGTTGTTGTCTGTTTATGTAAAACACTACTCTCCATCATTGAACAGTGACCTGTAGATTCTGTGCATTGTTTGATATCCACAAAGTAATCTGTAAATGACATTCAGTCAGTGTATTATTTGGTATTTGCTGATATCATATTTACTGAACACTCTTTACCATTTATGCATTATGTCTAGCCATTTATGCATTTATGCTTTAGCCATACATCCAATTTTAGTTATTACTGATGCATCATGATTTTTATATTTTTACTGTATATAAAATTGTCTGTTTTTTTAATTACTATTATGTAATTTACTTCTTACAATTGTTTAATTTGTTATAACTGTATATTCGGATTGAGTTTTTTTTTTTAAATTGGTACTTTCTTAGTTCAACATACAGACTTACTTGCAGTGATTTGTGTGTGTGTGTGTGTGTGTGTGTGTGTGTGTGTGTGTGTGTGTGTGTGTGTGTGTGTGTGTGTGTGTACAGTGGTCATGTATTTTTAAATTGTATGTTATTAATTCTCCTTTCCCATTTCAGGAATTAAGCAGTTTGCATGTTTCGCCCTTCTTAGCACCATTACTTTTTAGTCCCATCTTCCCCTCTGTTTACACATTTTTAATAATTCTGGGTAGTTTCTTCCCTGATCACTCTGTATGTTGGTTCACATTTCAGTGTATTTCGCTGTGTTCTGACATTGATATTGTAGATCTTCAATTTTTTCCAAAGGTCTTCATACTAAATAACCTCTGACATTCTAGTTACTGTTTTCATTTTACCCATAATACCAAATTGTTGTCCACTTCCATGCTCATGTCCATTACGTTTTTGTCCATATTTTTTGAGATTTGAATATCAGACTTACAGTATTAATTGTCCCCTGAACAGAGTACAGTTTCACATAAAGTGGCATAAATGCCAAAAACACTAGTCAGAGTAGATTTTATTATTGTGGCATACACATATACCACAATGCTCCCATTGCAGGAAGCAGCCATAAATGTTTCACTTATATATGTATGTTTCACTTATACATGCAGGGTGATTCAAAAAGGGCTTTACAACTTTGAAAGTATACAGAAATTTATTCAGATAACTTACAGAGTCGGTTGAGGTGTCATTTCGAAGCAAAACACATCAAGTTTTGACTCACGTAATCCATTAATATTGAATACACCCACCAGTAGCACTGTCACCATTGTTGTTAAAAATGGCTACTTTTACTGGTGCAGAACGTGCTCACTGTGTGTTTTGGTTTCACGATACGCAATCAGCAACTGCAATTCAACATAAATTCCGTACGGAGTATGGTAGGGAGCCTTCTAGTAGGCCTACAATTTACTCTTGGCACCAAACCTTCGTTGAGACTGGTTGTTCTGTATGACATGCAAAATCACCAGGATGTCCACAAGTTCCTGAAGCTGCTGTGGAACAACTCAGAGAAAGGTTTTCCCGTAGTCCTAAGAAATCAACTAGACGTGCGACACATGAGACTTGCATTCCACAACCGACTGTTTGGTGTGTATTATATAAACGCTTGCACTTGAAGCCATACAAACTAACCATGGTTCAACACATTACAAATGAAGATAAAGTCGCTCGCCAGCAATTTTGTGTGGAAATGTTTGATAGAATTGCAGACAAAGAGACATTCCTAGACAATGTAATTTTTAGTGATGAGTCAACATTTCTCATCAGTGGCAAGGTGAACACCCATAATTGCCGATATGGGGTAGTGAAAACCCCCATGAAACCTTGCAGCATATTCGTGATAGCCCTAAAGTCAATGTTTTTTGTCCCCTTAGCAATCAAAAAGTGTACGGCCCGTTCTTCTTCCAGGAGGCAACCATAATGGTATTGTGTACCTGGATACGCTAGAAAATTGTCTTAATTCCTCAATTAGATGAGGATGACCAAGATGGATGCCTTTACTATCAGCAAGATGGGGCACCATCTCACTACCGCGTAGAAGTCCGAGATTTTCTTGTCATCCGATTCCCAGGTCGTGCAGATCCAATTGCATGGCCACCTCGCTCCCCAGATTTGACACCGGTAAATTTTTTCTTGTGGGGTTTTATTAAAGATTGGGTTTTTGTACCACCTTTACCTACTGATCTTGCTGAACTGAGACTTCGAATTAACGCCACCACTGCAGAAGTGACGCCCGACTTACTGGCTAAAGTCTGGAATGAAATCGACTTCAGGTGGGATGTATGCTGCATTACAAATGGTAGCCACACCGAACCTCAATGAATGTTGGATAATAAACTTGATGTGTTTTGCTTTGAAATGACACTTCAACTGACTCTGTAAGTTATCTGAATAAATTTCTGTATGCTTTCAAAGTTATAAAGTCTTTTTTGAATCACCCTATATAAATATAAATGTTTCACTTATATGTTGCAGGGTACATTTCCCATTGCCTCTACTACCTTAAAAAGTCCTGGTAAACTGTCTGTTTTAGGGAAACCACCATGATCTCTAATAAAGTAGTTCTTTACTCCATCCTACATTGTTGGTCAATTTGTCAATCATCTGCTTTTAGGGTCAGTTTTCCATCCCAAGGACAAGAGGATGTTGAGTACTTTCAGATCACTGGGACTTGATAGAGGGAGACTCCATATTCTGGTAGCATTCAAATATCAGAGCCTTGTTTGTCAGAACAGTGTAAATCAAATTCAGATGGACAAAATATGATGCTGACATCACACTTGTTTTTTTTCATATTGTAATTCACACATGTTCTCATACCGTTGGAAATCTTGCTACGACCATATACAAGTTTACCAGTTCAGTATGGAGTGTGAGCTGATAAGACATTTACGCTTATGCGTATTTAGTAATTATGAATAGCACTCCATTAAATATGAATAGAGTTGTTGCATTGTATTCTGTGTTAATTGTTCATTGATGCTGACATAGATATCGGAGGAAGTACTGGATCCATCCCATACTAGAATCTGGTTAGCAAAAGGGAACTTTTTGTTCCTACATAATAAAATGAACTAAAATCATGTCAAGTTTTCATGTACTATAAAATGTTCATAACTTACACTGTTTCAGCATGCTCAATCAATTACACTGGAATAAATAATAAAGAGGTCATATGGTGTAGTGAGCCATGCTACAAAATTTCCTTACAATTTGCTATTTACTTTACAAGAGCACAATATAGCAGTGTGTTTTCACACAAGTGTGGCCACACATCCAGTGTGAAATCCAGCTACAAAAGGACTATAATGCATTCTCTAGTGAGCAGCGCAGCAGTAGCTTTGAAGATATGTGTTACTCTTCCAGCTCTGTCACGAAATTTCACTGCCTTTGGCCACTCTCAAAGAAGTTATCATGAACCATTTTTCAGAAGGTCTTTACATTCTATATGGTAAAAATGTATGTGTGGCCTTGACCTTAGGCAGCAGAAGCTATTCATGCTCCTTCACTAACCCACTAGTGTTCCAATATTATTAGTCATTGAACTTTATTTGTTAGGTTAACTTAAATTATATGGCATACTAAAATATATATACTATTAAAACTATTCTAAAGTAATGTTCAATAGGTCTTGTAATATTCATGGATTTTGTATAACTTTATTAATATATTAACTTTAACACATAAATTTATTAACTTTATTTAATGGATTGATTAACTAATTAAAAATATATACTTGTAACACTAAGTTTTTTATGGTAAAAATGTCGCTAATCCCGAGTGTTAGTGACAGGGATGAATAGTTCGGACGAGGCCCGAACCATACTGACCAGGAATGTTAACTTTTTCATAATACCACCATTCGCCATTATTATGATTTTTACCACATGATTTGTCTGTTTACCTTCAGTTTTGTGTCAGATTTCTCTATTTCATTTAGAATTCAATGAAAATGTGTGCAGTAAAGTCTTAAAAAATCAAATAAAATAGAGAAGTTATTGTATTCAGAAAATAAAGTGTGTTTAATGTAGTCATTAAATAATTATATTAATGTTAAGTTGATCAAAGCGTGTAATACTCTTTAAAGTGTTTGCTGGTATTTTTGTGTGTTAAGTGTTCAGGTGTTTCTTATTTTTGTGTTCAGTTCGTTGATTTGGTAAAATGAATAGTGTTCAATCTATTTTAAAAACAAATTTTTCTCCTCTCTCTCTATTAAAGATAAATGCAAAATTAAGGAACTCGGTAGGCCGCTTCCTGTTTTAAATATTAAACAGAAATATTTAACTATCCTTTTATTTTAACTATATATTTTTAGAATAATTTACAAATAGCATAAATACAACTTAATATTAGGGCTACTAAAAGTTGTCAATAGTTATGTCTTGAACCCTGTCAGAACCACAAACCATCACTGATTAAGACTATGAATTAAGACAGTGTGTAAGACTGTGAATTGTGTGTGTGCAGTAGCGCGATAATTTTACTTTATAGGTTGGCTAATCTGCTCTTTACTTTTTGTTGTATTCTGATTATTCATGTCGGTGCTCTGTACAGTACGTCTCAAACACTTGAAAGCGGCGGTTGGCATGCCCGCCTTTCACTGTCATATTTTTCTTGTCGCGACATTCAATGTAGGCCTTAGGCCAACACACTTTACTTATGGCCCATTAGGCTCGTTATTAATGTAATTTCATATTTTTGATACGTTGTACATACATCATGCTTATTAGCCAACCTGTGATTCATAACAACTGCTAACTTCATACTTCAAATGTACTTTATTTCAAATAAATAAATTGTATACAGTCCACTCTCTTCATCATTTCTGCATCCTGGCAAATCAACTAAATACACATTTTCAATCAACATTCTTCTTACTAAACATTTTTGGTCCACGCGGACCGGATACTCAACATTTTTTGGTCACTCCGGACCTGGATTTTCGATGCATCATTCCTAATTAATATTTTTCTGCCACTATTTCTGGCCATCACGGGCGAATTAGCATATCCGCTGATACGACCGTGGCGTGATTTCCATCGGCATTTCGCTCATCACCTTTGAGCCTCCTGACAACATCATCTCAAGAGCCTGCGAGCTACAGTGCTTCAAACAAGGCGGTCATCTCTCCGAGCTGTGTTTGCCATCTTCTCCAAGGCGTCGACGCTGCAGGACATCGCCTACAAGGTATCACCTCAATAACAGCATAACAAGGTGCGTACAATGGCTGAAGAAGGCCTCAAAGTGTTAACCAGAAAGAGAGGCGGGTTAAAGTCCGCAATAGTGCGAATACAATCTGCCGTAAATAACTTTGATATAAATTCCAGCACAAAACATTTTTTAACAGTAAGGCTAGAAAGTCTGAAAAGCTTGGCATCGACGTACGACGAGGTGCAGTCTGAAATAGAACTTACTTGTAAAGACATGAGCGCAGCTCAAGAAGACCGAGTTGAGGTTGAAGAAATGCTATATTCGACTGAAGCAAATATTTTGCAATTACTTGATACATTTAATGTTCAGACTGTACCTCCCGTATTATCAACCCACATGCAATTAAAACCAATAAGTTTGCCCTGCTTCTCAGGCAACATATTGGAATGGCAGCATTTTCATTCAATTTTTACGGACTTAGTGCATACAAGATCCAATTTAACGCCAGTGCAGAAGTTACATTATTTACATTCTACTTTAAAAAAATGAACCTTTAGATTTAATTAAGTCACTACCTATCTGTAAGGAAAATTATTCAATAGCGTAAAGTTTGCTGTCCGAAAGGTATGACAACAAGTTCATACTAGCAAAATACTATGTGCAAAATTTACTTCAAGTCAAGTCGACAATTAAGGACTCTGTCCAAAGTTTGGCAGAATTCACAAACACAATAACGTCTTCCGTTAATTCACTGGTGGCAATGCAACTGTCAGTGAATTCATTTGAATTTATTATTATACAATTATTATCAACTAAACTCGACCCTGCTACTTTTAAACTATGGAAGGAGTCAATAGACCCTGACAATTTACCTAACTTTCAAGATTTCACTCATTTTTTAAACTCACGTAGACAGCTGTTAGAAAATACACTGCCTATCGAAGCCGGACAGCAACTCAACAAGCCGATTTTAAGACTTAACAATAAAAATGATAAATATAAATCAAGAAACACTGCTGGCAGTACTACATTTAAGAGTTATCACTCAGCGGCAAGCAGTTATTCATGTTTGTGTTGTAAATCTAATCACCCGCTTTACATATGCGATAAATTTCGTGCATTAAGCACCGCTGAGCGGGGACAATTTGTATCAAGTCATAAATGTTGTACCAATTGTCTTAGATCAGGTCATCTTGTATCTAACTGTAAGAATAAGCAGGTGTGTAAAATCTGTTCAAAACGACACCACACATTGTTGCACGCGAACAACGTGCCGAAATCAATAGCTGCCAGTAGTAGTAACTATTGCTCGCTCAAATTACAATCCACGAACAATGTTCTTTTATCAACAGCAGTTGTATTTGTCATTGACCAGGCTGGCAACAGACATAGGGCAAGAGTTCTTCTGGACGCTGGGTCACAAATAAATTTTTGCACAAAATCATTTGCAAGGAAATTACGGCTTAATTTAACTAAATCCAAAATACCAATTACGGGTATAAACAATACAGCGTGTTTCGCCACTAATCTTGCGTCTATACGCATTATTTCTCGTTATCAGAGATATGCTTCGAGGCGAAATGTGCTATCTTATCTACGTTAACCCACAATCTGCCGGCAAAATCGTTTGACATAAATCAATTCCACATTCCGAGCAACATTTTTCTGTCTGACCCAGATTTCAACATATCGTCGCAAATCGACATACTCTTAGGGGCACAATTTTACCTGGACTTAATTTTAGCTAATAAATACATACGCGGCCCTAATTTTCCCATCATTCAGGAAACAAAGCTAGGCTACATTTTGGCTGGCAATTTACCCAAACACTGCCATAACGAGGGTCCTGCTGTTTCGTTCCTAGCTAGGAACAACGACAGTCAAATTCTGCAGTCTCTCGAAAGATTTTGGGAAGCAGAAACTATCCCTGACAATACCCCTGATAACGAGTCAGCCTGTGAAGAGCATTTCGTGCGCTCTACCCAGCGCAACCACGAGGGTAGGTTCGTGGTTTCACTCCCATTTAAGCCCGATAATCTCCACTTGGGGGAATCTTACACCAATGCTGAAGCAAGATTCTTGAACTTAGAGCGTCGATTTAGGCGTGATGCTAAGCTCGCGCGTGATTACGCAGACTTTATTAACGAATAAGGATCTTGGAGACATGACGCTTATCGATAATTGTGCTATCAATTCAGGAGCGTCAAATACTTACTATATATACTTATATACTCATATACTTACTCTGGCTTTGCAAGCTTGGTTGGGATGAACCGATCTCCGGCCAATCACGTTCGGATTGGCATTCTTTGTGCGACAAATTGGGTCTGATTAGCAAAATTGTGGTCCCACGGTCTATTCGTTTAAGCTTGAGGCAAGTACAGTTCAATTACATGGGTTTTCGGATGCTTCTGAAAGGGGGTTTGGGTGTTGTATTTATGTCAGAGTCATTTATCAAGATTCATCGGCCTCTTGTCATCTCCTGTGTTCTAAATCTCGCGTAGCTCCCTTACGACAGGTGTCATTACCTCGCATCGAACTCTGCGCTTGCTTGTTGTTATCGCGACTCGTATTTAAGGTCGTTCCTGCTCTTTATTCGTTCATTGGTAGTGTTCATTTGTATTCTGACTCTATGGTGTCTCTTTACTGGATTCATGCCCAGTCTACGAGGTGGAAAACATACGTTGCAAATCGTGTTGCTGAAATTCAGCGTCTTACGCAAACTTATACTTGGCATCACATAAATTCTAGACACAATCCTGCTGATATTATCTCCAGGGGGTTTCTCCCTGACGTTTTGCGCGATTGTTCGCTTTGGTGGCACGGTCCCACCTGTTTGTCTCAATCGTCAGAGTCCAATCCGTTTCCACCCTTCTTACCTTCTACTCCGTCGTCTTCTGAGGTCACTGCGGAAGAGAAACATACCCATAACCTTTCTCTAATGTCTACCCTGGCTATCGACCTTTCTATGGACTTTTCCTCGTTGCATCGTCTAACGGGCGTATACGCTTACTGTTTTCGGTTCATCAGAATATTAGACTCTCAAGTGCTGACAAATTTACGGGCGATCTTACCCCTGTCGAAATTCATCATGCTCTCAATTTCTTCATAAAACAATCTCAGTCGATCCACTTTGCAGCCGAAATTAATTGTCTTCGTAACGGATCTTCTGTTTCCATTAGGAGTAAGTTGGCTTCTCTCGACCCGTTTCTTGATGATTCTGGAGTGATACGCGTGGGCGGGCGATTACAGCAGTCGCAATTACCGTACGACGCTAAACATCCTATTGTCTTACCCCCATCGGCGCATATTACTCGCCTCATCATTGAACGCGAACATATTCGTTTACTTCACGCTGGTGCTCAACTCGTGCATCACTCACTGCGTCAACGTTGGTGGATTGTTAATGCCAGGATAGTCATTCGGTCCATCATTCGAAAATGTGTCAAGTGTCTCAGGTTTAGTGCCAAACAGCAGGTTCAGAGGCTTGGTATTTTACCATCTCCTAGAGTCACTCCTTCAAGGCCGTTTCTATTCTGCGCGGTTGATTATGGTGGTCCCTTCATGATGCGTCATGGCGGGCAGAAATCCAGAACTCTTTCTAAGGCATACATGTCTTTGTTTATTTGCTTAGCGACTAGGGCCATTCACTTGGAATTGGTTTCCGACCTTACTGCCAGTGCGTTTATAGCTGCATTACGTCGTTTCATGGCCCGCAGGGGCATACCCAGTCAATTATACTCCGATAATGGCACAAACTTTAGGAAGGCCCGGAATATCCTACATGATCTCTACAACCTTTGGCATAATAAGGATGACATCTCTTCGCTCAAGTCATTCACGTCTTCTCAGGGGATATCATGGTCATTTATTCCGCCCTCGTCACCTCACTTCGGTGGCCTTTGGGAGAGCGGCATAAAGAGTTTGAAGTTTCATCTGCGCCGCGTGGTAGGCAAATCTATACTCACCTTCGAGGAGTTTACGACAGTTTTGTCTCAGATAGAGGCATGTCTGAACTCTCGACCTTTATTTGCCATCTCTTCGGATGTAAATGATCCGATGCCACTCACACCTGGCCATTTTTTGATTTGCGCACCATTAACAGCGATACCGGACCCAGACTTATCTCACATTCCTATTTCTCGTCTTGGGCGTTGGCAACTTCTACAAAGGTTTGTCCAAGGCATTTGGAAGGCATGGTCTCGCGACTATTTGCACCATTTGCAACAGCGTCACAAATGGAAATTCGCTAAGGATAATGTTTCCATTGGGGACCTAGTTTTACTTATTGAGGATAATTTACCTCCATTAGCGTGGAAATTTGGTGTAATTACCTCCACATTTCCCGGCCCAGATAACTTAATTCGTGTCGTAGACATTCGCACACCAACTGGTGTTTTGCGGAGACCAGTACATAAGTTATATCTGTTGCCAGCGCGGGACGAGATTTGACAAGATTATTATGATCATTTACCACAATGCTATTTTACTCAGCCATTGGCTTATTACTTATTATGACCATTTGGTCAACTTAATTGTGATGCATTATCACAACATTTTCATATCAATTTGCGCCATTGCATGCTTCTATAATCATCATAGTTTTATGGTGGTATATTACTATTTTGTATTTGTACGTTAATATTTTGTGTGGCATACTATGTCCTACACATTCACATTTTGATGTTTTGGGTATGTGTCATGTTTTGGTGGTATTATTTTATAAAAATTTGTTATATAATATTTGCATGTTTTGCAGTTGCGCAACCATGCATGCATTTTTTACACAGTTGTTAATATGTGTGATTTATTGTTCTGTGAATATATTTTCGATTGTTCTACTCATGTACTACTTTTGTAATCACAGTATCGTATTTGTTACTTATGCCATTGTAATTATTCATATTGTAATTAACTAAATTGTTGTTTATTGTATTCATTATATAAATTGCTTTTATGTAAAACCTATCGTTTTTTGCGTCTACTGCATGTAACCATGCCACGTCTAGATTTATTTTATATTGTATTGTTATATTGTATTTATATTTTGTGATTAAGCATTGCGCAATTATTATTTCTGTTTAAATTATGACATACATGTCATCATATTTGTCCTTGCATTCAGTCAGCTATCTATAGCTTGTTCTTACATAACTACATATTGTAAGTTCCTGAAACATCAGGAACAGCATGACTTGGTCAATACATGACGCCATGCTAAATCTACGCTTAAACATGTAATTTGTGGCAATTTTGTTCATGTAAATAATTCTCTGTATAGGTCTACTGGCCTCAACTATTCCACGGTAACCATCTATGACATGCATAGGGTTACAAACTATCGGGCCATCATGTGATGAGCTTCCGATCATACATTATTAAGCATTGTCTCATTATGTATTTTTCATGTTTCATAACGTTCGATATTGTATACACACAATATGTGACGGCAACACTTGCCAACGCAGACATTTTTGTTCATGTTTGAAATCAGTTGTTCGCCAACCTTGGCTTACAAACGCTTATCTTTAAGGCTTATCTTATTCATGCTTATCGCTAAACCATTAACGTACAGCTGTTATCTAATATTATAACTCAAGGTTCAACTCAGCCTTGAAACTAACTCTCATTATTAAGAACGCTGTATGTTTTAAACTAAGTTACAAAATGTATAATAATTTACTAAAAAGGTAGTAACAATCGATTGATTTTGACGGGCAGCTTATGTGCAGTAACGCGATAATTTTACTTTATAGATTGGCTAATCTGCTCTTTATTTTTTGTTGTATTCTGATTATTCATGTCGGTGCTCTGTACAAGTACGTCTCAAACGCTTGAAAGCGGCGGTCGGCATGTCCGCCTTTCACTGTCATATTTTTCTTGTCGCGACATTCAATGTAGGCCTTAGGCCAACACACTTTACTTATGGCCCATTAGGCTCGTTATTAATGTAATTTCATATTTTTGATACGTTGTACATACATCATGCTTATTAGCCAACCTGTGATTCATAACAACTGCTAACTTCATATTTCAAATGTACTTTGAATTCAAATAAATAAATTGTATACAGTCCACTCTCTTCATCATTTCTGCATCCTGGCGAATCAACTAAATACACATTTTCAATCAACATTCTTCTTACTAAACATTTTTGGTCCACGCGGACCAGATACTCAACAGTGTGAATCAATCTATTTAACCCCTCTGTTCTAGTATGATCCATTTCCTTTTATTACTTTATCCGAGAAACTCAGCTCAGGTTTGAGTCCTCTGTAAATCCTGACAAATTTTCAACCAGTTCGCTTTTTGCTGCACAGACAAGTATGTGGTCACTAGTTTTAGACACATTTGTTTGTAACTTATTGAAATTCTGTGAACACTGCATTTTCCAGGCTTGTTTCTATTGCCATTTCATTTTGACACTCAGGTGAAGTAGTCTTCCTCATCACAGCTTTACTACCTAACATTGGGTTTGTTTGTTGATGAGATTGGTGTTCCAGAATAAGGTTCATCTTCCAATAGTTTCTTGGTACTCTTTGAAACGTTTGTGCCACTTAAAAACTAGTTCTCAATAGAGTGGCTATTGCTGGCCATGCTTCACTAGTGATGATTTCTCATTGTCTTCTCCTTGTAGTATGGATGAGAGTTCTTTTCCATCCCCTTTTGCCGTCAAGTAGCAGTCTTGAGCCATTTCAGGTACAAGGGTGGATCTAATATAAACTGGAATTTTTATTTTAAATTTTATCAACTTAATAACAAATACAATTATGTATATAATTTTTTTACATAATCCCCTGATTTGGAACACATTTTTTCATTAAATTGGCAATTTTTTTATTCCTTCCTTGAAGAAACAAGAGTTGCCTGTTTGGAGCCAGTCATGCACTAGCTCCTCTACCCCTGTATCGTCATCAAATCGCTGTCACCAACACAGTTTTAAGTGATCCAAACAAATAATAGTTACAAGGCGATAAATCTGGTCTATAAGGGAGACATTTTAAGGCAATCCAGTAAATTTTTTTCAGCTTCTCACATATTAATGGAGTGGTATGGGGACTTGCATTGTTGCATTGTTGTGAATGAGAATGACATCACACATTTGTTTGTCACAAACATAATTTGTGTGATAGGCAGCTTTTGCATCTTTCAGAAGCTTACAATAATAAACACAATTGTTCTTCGTACATGGGTACATGGAGAAAATTTTTCAACAAGATGCCTGTGGAATCCAAAAAACCAATCGCAGGTACCTTTCCAGCTGACAAGCATGTTTTGGCCTTGGGACTGATGCAGCTTTCCCTTTCTTCCACCACTCCATGCTCCGTTTCTTTCGGTTTGGGGATGTAGTGATGTTGGAAACCATGTTGAACCAACATTTGTTATATTGTTATAACTTTTCCAGGGTTGCAATTTTATAAATGAAACAGATGTGACTTATATCTTTTTATGAACGTTATCACTTTATTGTAATAGATAAAAACTATTTACATAAAATCTGTTGTTTCACTGTATAATATGATAACTCATCAGATTGAGATGTACAGTAACTGTAAACAACAATATACCGGTATATACTGCAGTTCCAATATTCTAGTATTCTTAATTATTCCAGATAGTTTTAGTGTTTTTCTGCTTATCATGGTGCTCTTTGTAAAGATGAGGTGAAGATTTTTTTAGTCTGTGGTTTGAATGTTTTATTTATGTTGAATTCTATTAAGTGTTTTTAAGCATAACAATATCATCTATGAACACTGATGGAGAAAATTTGTTAAAACAAGATGTGTTTTATAACTCACAGGAAATCAGTTTTAGGAACAACACACGTTTTCACAAGAAAATTAAAAAGCTATGTTCTGGTCATATTCTTTATTTTATTTAATTACATAAACATCAACACACAATTTCCAGCAAATTCCAAATAGTCCACTACAAATATGCGTTTGGTACTTCAACCATATTAGGACATTGCTGGAAATATCTCTGGAACGCTCTGACTTCGTTTGAAACAGACAATTCCAAATCAGTTGCCTTTATAGCACACTTCACTATGTCACTATGCTCTGAAATTATATACATACAGTCTTATTTATTGTAAACAAAATATGAGGGTTAATTGAAAAGTTTGCAGAATGACATCTGTAGCTTAGCGGTCAAACCAAATTTGTTCGTGTGCTCCAAGATTTGTATTTTATGTGAAGTCCTGTTAATTTCCAAATCTATCTATCTATTTATTCATTGTTTAGAAGCTATTTAAAATTGACATGTTCTGCGTGTTTTGAAAAACAGACAAAATCAAACATCGTGGTGTGATTCTTTGTTAAAAATTGTTTAGCGCCAATGGAAATTCAGAACAAAATTGTAAATGTGTCAGGAGATGCTGCAACTTCAAAACCAACGGTCTGTAAGTAGGCACTTGAGTTTAAATATGGTTGTATGAGCACTGAAGATGATTTCTGCCTACTAGACGCCCAAAAATTGCAACAACTTCAGCTGGGGCAGCCATCTTGCACAATGCTTTTTTACACCAAGTTCTTGAGTTAAAGTATGATACACACACTCATATGAGATGCTTATGATTTCAGCAACCTCATCCACTCCTCAATCTGCGGTCTTCCAACACCCTATGAAATTTTTTCAATAATGTCATTTTTTGTTGCACTGTCTAGACATCCACTGCTGGGATCGTCTTCAGTGCTTGTAGGACCACTTTTAAATTCAAGTGTGTCCCACTTACCATTGTTTCTGAAGGTGCAGCATCTCCTAACACATTTACAATTTTGTTTTGATTTTCCATTGGTGCTAAAACATTATTCTTGGATTTCGTTGTCCATGACATGTCCGTTACTTAAGTAAATATCACTATAGTATTGACAACTCGGAACACTAAGTTTTTTATAAGTAAAAACGTAAAGTTTTACCTTACAGCCTAAACCGGCTTTCACGTTTAGAAGGCTTCATCAGAGGCTGCCATAGGTAGCGTTGTCCATCTTGTTGTTGGCGACGGGGTAGTTTTTCGAAAGATCGAAGCTGTGTGTGTGTGGTGAGATGTGTTCGAATAATGCGTGCGATTTGAATTGTGTCTGTTCGTTTAGGATGTCCTTTTTATTTGTTTTTGTGTGTTTGTATATTTCTAATTGTTCTAGAGTGTCTAGTTTTCGGCCTTTTGTGTGTACGTGTAGAATGTTCATGTTATTGTCGATGTTTTTATATGTGTGGTTTGCTTCAATGAGGTGGTTTGCAAAGGTAGATTCTGTAGTGGTGTGGAGTGCTTTTGTGTGTTCAATGTATCTCTGTTTGAAGCTACGTCCTGTCTGGCCTATGTACAATTTATTGCAATTTGAGCAATTTAGCTTGTATACACCAGGTAGATCGAATTTGTTTTGTGCTTTGGGCATACGTTTTGATAGTGTGTGTGTTCTGTTTTGTTAGTAGTTTTATAAGCGATTCTGTATCCTGCTTTTGAAAACATTATTAACAGAGAATTCGTCACAACACGATGTTTGATTTGTGCATTTCAAAAACATGCGTGATAGGAAAATTTTGAACAGCTGGTAAAAAGTGAATAAACTGACAGATATATCTGGAAATTAACACGTGTTTACACTAAATATGTCTTACAGAATATGAAATATTTTAGTTCTACCACTGAGCTATAGATGTCGTTCCGTGAACTTTTCAACTGACCCTGGTAATAGAAGAAATATAAAAAAAATTTATGTTACGCTAACTGTTTTATCCTGACAATTTGACACATGTCATGAAACACGCTGTGCAAGTTAATAAGCTTCTTCTAATCAAGTTAAATAATAGTGTTAGTTCACAAGTCGAATCAATTCACAGCAACAACACCAGTGGCGTGGTGGTGGTGGCGTTTATAACACCTGTTGCCGGTTGTGATAGGCCTAAAACTTAATCTAAAGATTAAATTCTTGGATTTCGTTGTCCATGACGTGTCCGTTACTTAACTAAATATCACTATTGCATTAACGACACGGAACACTAGGTTTTTTATAAGTAAAAGCATATAGTTTTACCTTACAGCCTAAACCGGTTTTCTCCTTTATAAGGCTTCTTCAGAGGCTGGAGAAGCCTTATAGAAGAAGCCTTATAAAGGAGAAAACCGGTTTAGGCTGTAAGGTAAAACTATATGCTTGTACTTATAAAAAACCTAGTGTTCCAAGTCGTTAATGCAATAGTGATATTTACTAAAGATTAATTCGAATTTGTTCTGTACATGATAATTCACATCAAGAATGGTCAAAGAAACTGTACTGAAAATTTGTTAAGCAATGGCGTGTGCTTGTGTTTATCACAAGTTAAAATACATGTTTTATCAAGGATGGTGTAACTTAACTATACTTGTTTTAAAAGTTGGACTTTTATGGTAACTTCTGTAATCCACGGATTGTAAGTGTTCTTTTTAGACCATTTTCTATCATTCGCTGGGAGAAGAAGAGGGTCCCGGTTCAACGGGATCTGACTCTCATTATACTTACGCATAATAAATCAAAACACAAATAATCTATTTAAAAATAATAAAGACAAACAGAGAAACACATGACTAAACAAACAAAACACAAATAGGTACGTAGTAACTGCTGCACATCGGTTCCGAAAATGAACATAGCTCCTAACTGAGCGTTTTGCCGGTTTATACAGCGGCAACACATTGGGTGGATGAATTTGTCCCCCTTACATTGTTGGTACAGTGACAACTACTACAAGGTCAATGACCATATGCAGTAAAACATTGCCGATGTCTGAGCCGGCAACACAAGACAGTGCAAGTACCCAGCAGTTTTAAAACAATGCTACGTTTTTCTTCAAGTTTCCCTACTAATATTGTTTTGTTCGGATTTCAAATTATTCAGTAACTACAGTATTTATTCTGTGAAATAATTAATATTATTTTCAGTATACATGGACACCACGCTACTGAACAACACATAATTTAAATTTATGTGACATGTAAATTTGGCTTCTAACACTGTAAGAAACACTCTTTTGTCTCAGTGTCTCCAAAACAAATATGACTATTGGACAAATTTTCAGTTTCACCTTTCTGATATTAGTGATAATCATTGCAGAGATAGGAATTAGTGTAGAAATAATCTACCAGCAGGCACAGAATAATAACATACATTGGCATCTAAAAATACATCTCTTTAATCCTTGTGTCTAATTTATCATTTTTTATAATTATAAACCTCAAGTACTTAGTGTTCAGTGTCACAGATTGTAGTTTTCTCCTTATTAACATCCAGATATCCTGTTTTTACATTTTACTAAAACTGTATGAAAGAAATTAATGGTTTCTACCAACCAGCATATCATTTCAGAAAAAATAGTCCCTCCCTGAGTTATTTCAACAGATGTTTTTAAAATACTTTCTTAAAAAGAGAGCCCTTGTTATACTTGAACATAATATGATATTACTGCAAAGTAATATACAGCAGAGATGCAATTACTCTTAGAGTTTTGTTAAAATTATTGTTACTATTACTGACCGGGATGTTAGGCCATGATTGACTGTTATTGTGGACAGACATTTTTGCCCTACCATGTTTGGCAAGCTGTCCGCCAATACAGAGGTAGAGACTCTGTGTTGGGCACTTAAATAAACTTTTCAAACCAGGATGATCTAAGCTGGAAGGCAGCATCAACCAATCATCATCAAATGCTACCTGATTGGCTCAGGATCACAGCATGCCAAATTCTATTTAGTAGCACGTTTTCTCCTCTCCAATTCATAGCGATGTAACCATGTTCGAAAATCCCCATGGCCTCCATGTGTAGCCGAGTGAAGTAGCTAAAATTTCCACTCACTACTCGGAAACTAACTAGGCTACTGACTCAGAACACTAAGTTTTTTATGGTAAAAAATTTATCCAACAAAATCCAGGAAAATTTATGCATAAGAAAAAATATTAAAAATCACATTTAGTAAATTAAAATTTCTCATTATTACAGAAGGAGATGAAACTACAGTTTTTTGGTTTAACACATGTCATTTTATTTCTCTTAAAATCAAATATTTTGCCCATACTGTGATGAGGCATCCTCAGTGGATGGACAAAACATTTGGTTTTAAGAGAAATAAAACAATGTTTGTTAAAAAAAACAATGTTGTTATTAATGAAAATCGTGAAAGTTTATGAGCAAGATTACGTGAGGTGTTACATATGACAGCTAAATGCATGAAGTGTACAGTTATATTATATGACAGGTGATTAAATACTTTTATACTTCTAAGAGTTGCCACATCCATTACATACAACTGGAAAGGAAACATATATGATGTCATCAACAAATGAACTGTGTGAAGCTTAGTAGTACATATGCTATGACCAACATCTGATGATTAAAGGGAAAAACATTGTAAAGAAACAAACTTTTTATCTTTTTCTATACCATAATTTTACTTACCCTGATTCCGTTACACTTATCTTTTTAATAAAAACCCCCAGAAGATTCCAAACTCGCTCAAAGGTTGCCACGATGTTTTAAGGATATACATTGAAACCATGATACTTACCCTTAATTAATTTAGATCGTTTAATGCCCTTAACTCAGAAAATTCACAGGTTTCGTTAGATGAATCGTCGAAGCAGAACTCGGGTTATGGGGTGCGGTGTAATAAATATTCTAACACACTTTTTATGTTAAATCAAATCTCATTTTATTATACTCAAAAATTTAACTTCACTGTTTCTATGATTTTACATAGTATTATAAAAAGTACAACATATAAAAATTCACCATGCTAACCTCTTGTCTACAAACCAGTACTTTGAATTACGATTATTTATTCTTTCTCCCCATTTTTTCCACACACTCTCTCACGCTCGAGCTCTTGTATTATTTATTTACATTACTTCACCCCCAAAATAGTTACTCTTTCGGTTTCACTTATCTGCACATATGCTAGCCGCCATTGTTCGTCCTCATTTTCACTTTCGATGCCACTCACTGTTCTAATTCTGTACTCTCACCCCGGATGTCTTAAACTTTCATTTAATCATTATTTTCTCACACTGCCACATTGTTAATGTTTATTTACCACTTCGTTATACTTTTTATTTAACTTCAGGGAGGCCGTGCGTACTTGGACGTGCCGGCCTCCCGACACTTTTTCCACTGCCCTGTACTGCTGTACTGCTTGATGCAATGTGTCTAACTGCTGGAGACGAACTGTGTGAACCTCGTGCGCGTGGTTGCCTACATGCCAGGAATTAGGCATTGGTCGCTGCCGTCAACTTGTTCTGTGATTGGTTGTTTCCATCGCATGTTCGGTTATAGAATTTCTTTTACTTTCCCACGTGGTCGATTCTCAGAATTTCTAACATGCACTCCGCTGATAATTCACATTCCGGTACCAAGTCGTACTTCGGTCGGCTCAAGGCGCAGCCATAGGGTGTTACAGAAAGTTACATACAAATAGTTAAAATTAAAAACCCTCTTGCTTTGTCCCGTTACAACATAAAGGATATGAGAATGTCATATGATTTAATGATACAAACTTACTTGCATATTCAGTACATATGACAGAGCCAATAACCAAGTCCTGATTTCCTGCTTCTTGAAAAACAGTTATTACATGTTCTTGCAACTCATAAGCAACATCTGTAATAAAATGTTAAATCTTATTTTCATTTCTCGTATATCGATATACAGTAGAGCATCGATTATCGGAACTTCTCGGGATGAGGGCCCATTCAGATAATCGATATTTCAGATAATAGATCGTAAATTGAAAACTTTATTTCTCTTTACAAAAACAAAAAAATTTTAGTACAAAATTATTTCAAACATACTGTTATATAATTACAGCAACCTGTATACTGTATTATATTGTATTACTATGGCTAAAAATCACAGATTTAAAACTGTATGTAATTAATAAAAAACCAAAACTTAATTTAAACAATACATTACTTTAATGACAAACACTGTACTATAAAATTAAATAAAAATTAAAAAGCAAAACAAAACATATAGTACCATGGATTTACACTTTTTTGAAGAATTGCTCTATCACTGTCTACTTTAAACCAATACCCCATATATTCTAGCTGCTAAAGACTGGAGTCGTTTAAGATTCATAAGCTGAATACAATCTATCTTGTCTTCTGTTTCGGCCCACTTTAGAATAGTCTCAAGTGCGTCAAAAGCTTTTGCTGCCGTCTGTGGTTTGCGGCATTCTCGCCGTCCTCATCTGAATCGGTTTCGTTTTCATTACGTTCATTTAATGACTGAACTATCTCTTCATCAGTTAATAACTGAAAACCAGGATCGGCTTCATCCACCTTTAGCCAATTCTTTGTTTATCGATTGTAAATCTATATAGCTACATCGTTTATTTATTACTGTACAGTATTCTAATAATTTATAGTATACATTTTTTTATGTTCAATAAATATCCAACACGCCTACACATGGCCAATACATTATTGTACAGTACAGTACATAATTGTACTTTTTATTGAGTTTGGATAATAGATTGTTCAGTTAATGGATGTTTGGATAATATCAATGCTATACTGTAATATTTGTCTATGTTTATACTTTATATAAACTAATAATTAAAATAATTAATCAATGTTATGAAAATCTCTATTCTAAAAATTGGTTTTGGGAGGCTGAAAATCCCAAAACACAAGAAGCTGGTTAGAGTTTATTTAGAGTTATTTTATTCACCTACCCACCAATGACCATGCACGCACGCACGCACGCACGCACGCACGCACGCACGCACGCACGCACGCACGCACGCACACACACACACACACACACACACACACACACACACACACACACAGTCACTCTCCAGAAGGCTTCTTCAGTAGTAAAATATGTTCGATGTGGGATGACAGGGGGAAAGTATAAGCAATAGCGTGAGGTATGCTTGGTCCACTATCACATATCGAACATTTTTTACTACTGAAGGAGGCCTCCGGTGGGTGACTAAAATGTTTAGTCTGATAGTTTCTGAGCCTTTTAATGTTGGCTCAAGCTGCTGTGATAGCCTCCATAAAACCATAGCCTCCACCACCACTATTCATTTGATAGGTTACTCATTATCTAAAAAAACATGCTCTTTCTACAGTCTACATCAGTCATAGGCAACCTTTGAATTTATGGGGGTGCATATATAACTGAGGACCAGTTCGATGGACACAGCCCTCCCCACCCCATCAATGGAAAATAGAAAGGTGGAGAGCTGGACATTGGACATCAGTGGTCAATAGCTGGATGTTACAAACATTAACTGTTGCTTTATAATACCCTTGTACTTATATTTAGCGGTGTGGAAATGTGGAAAATCAAAAAAAGCTTTGCAGTATTTTTCATATAAATTTTTGAAAATGTAGGAGCATTATGCACACACACGTAAACTAACAAAACTTTAAATGAAAAAATGGTTAAACAGGAACACATTTTAATAAAAAAAAATTAAAGAACTTACCATAACAAAAAAAGTATTTACTTTTATAAAGTGCACAGAAATTTAAAACTTGAAAAAATCACATTTAAAACATAAATGAAGGTTTCAGTTCCTTTTCTTGAAAAGACTAACTTACAGTAATTATTGTATTAGAAAAAAGTAAAATTTGAAACGGGTGTACTATTTTATAATAGAGTACTTTGAAGCAGGTCCAGTGCAAGTGTGTTCCTTTGTTCAAAAGAAAACAAAATTACAAACTGGTTTGCGGGCGCGTTAAACCTTATTGACGGGTGCACTTTCGCCTGTGGGTGTGGTGCAGGGTTGCTGACTGCTGGTCTACATACTCAAGAATGCATATTGATGAATTCAAAACACAATAAACACAATCTCTCACACACATACAAAATATTATAAAAATTTTAAAGACTATTTTCTTTACTTTAAACACAAGTCCAGTAAGAAAAATGTGTGTGGATCTAGAAAAGGCACAGAACAACCATGACAGAAGCCGCTAACACACACAGCTTTTGTCAGGGCACAAATGCTTCAAAGCTTATTTGATCTCATTCGGACATGAATTTGAGGATTCCAGTTGGCCAACTGAGGATGTGCAACACGTGTTCTTCAATTGTTCCCACTTCAGTGAGGCATGAGGAAGACTCACAGCAATTGTTGAGATCCAAGAGTACTGTGGAATGTATGGTGGCAACTAATGCATGCATGGAATGCATTGTGTGATTTGCTGCAGTTGTGATTAAGGATTTCTGGCATGTGGAAAGGCTATGTGGAGCAGAGCTACTGGAGGAACTACTGGACCAATGTGTGTGGACTGCCACGTTGGCAAGAAGTAAGAGCTACCTGTGCAGGCATTAAACATTGTTTACCCTTCAATAAAAAACACTACAAGTGCCTGCACGCGTGGGCACACACACACACACACACACACACACACACACACACACACACACACACACACACACACACACACACAAAACAAACTTCTTACTTTCTTGTATAATAGTCCATCTTATTATTCCATGTCCTAAATCTTGTAGATTGGCAAATATAGGATTCACTTTATTGCCGTTTCTGCAAATACAGAATGTACAATTATTGGATTTCATTGTCCATGACGTGTCCATTACTTAACTAAATATAATTAATTCACTACCTACTCGGAACACAAAGTTTTTTTATAGGTGAAAACATAAAAGCTTTACCTTATAGCCTTAACCGGTTTTCACTTTTAAAAAGCTTCTTCAGAGGCTGCCGTTGGGAGCACTGTCCGTCTTGTTGTTGGCGACGGTATTGACTTTTGAAAGATCGATGTGTGTGTGGGGTGTAATATGTTTGAATAATGCGTGTGATTTTAATTGTACTATTCGTTTAGGATGTCGTTTTTATATGTTTTTGTGTGTTTGTATATTTCCAGTTGTTCTAGAGTGTCTAGTTTTCGGCCTTTTGTGTGTACGTATAGAATGTCCATGTTTAGTTGATGTTTTTGTATGTGTGGTTTGCTTCAATGAGGTGGTTTGCAAAGGTGGATTCTGTAGTGGAGTGTAGAGCCTTTGTGTGTTCAATGTATCTTTGTTTAAAGCTACGTCCTGTCTGGACAAATTCGACGATCAACCTGGTGTTTACAAACTAAATTGCTCAGATTGCAACAAATTCTACATAGGCCAGACAGGACTAGTCATAGGCCGAGTCGGTAGTGAATTAATTATATTGTACAATTTGTACAATTATATTTTTGTTTAGAAATTAAATTTAATAAATCATTAAAATTTTTACAATAAAAAGAATTAAGCTCATTAATAATTGTAATTTTTATAAATAATAACAGGTAGGGAAGACGTAAACACAAATTTCAGTGTGTTAACTATGAAATAACAAAAATAGTTATACATGTTCTCTGAGGACAAAATTTAATATTGTAACACTTTTGAAAAATCAAAATACTTTGTTTTTATATTTAGTACTCAACATATGATGTAGACTCCTAAAATACTCAACTCTTGATAATATAACTTTTATGTGTGGTTGTATCTACACATAATTTTTATATCAGTAAAAATTTGACTTGGAGGTCCAAGTTTGAAAACATCTATGGGTGCAAATTAATTTTCATGTTTGTAGTTGGCAGTGCTCGGAGACCCAGCGCTTATAAACAGAACATCTAAGACTGTGAAGGTAACATATGAGAGTTAATTATATTACAGCATAGGTAAAAGATATATCACAGACTTCACCAAACGAATAGAAGCTATAATTCAAAGTGAATTGCTCAAAAATCTGAAAATTCTATTTCAAATTAATTTTTTTATTTACATTAATAATTTTTTCAAAATTTTTCAAAACAATGGTGTAATTTTTTATAACAAATTACTATGTACTGAAGGTTAATAATTAAAAAAGAATAGTCAAGAGAATGGAGAAGAATTAAAAAAACATGAAATATGTATATATAGCCTAATTAAAGTACTGAGGCTAGAAAATATGAAAACGCGTTATTTATATGAAATCAAAAGTAAATTTATAGCTTTCTGTCAGTATATATTTACAGGCCTGTAAAACAACAAGTTAAAAAACAATTAAAATAAGCAACCGGTACTTACAAGCTGTATGAATGCGTTGCAGTGATCGTACCGTCTAAGAAACAGTCAACTATCACAAAGGCGTCTGTTAATTCATCTGTACCATACCCAGCTGCTAATCTGACGTATAATTTTTTGCCACACATCTGCAAATCATAGTTGCTTACGTACATTTCATTGTTAGGTTTCTATTTTTACATGTACATGTAAATTGTGGACAATTAAGAATTAGCAATTATTGTATCAACTGTATCACCCTGTATCACCCTCTTGTAATTCCCACTATCCAATATGAAAATTAGTAAAAATATAAAAAAGAATTATGCTTTAAAAACCACACACACACACACACACACACACACACACACACACACACACACACACACACACACACACACACACACACACACACACACACACACACACACACACACACACACACACACACACACACACACACACACACACATACACACACACACACACACACACACACACTAAAATGCTAAAAATGCTAAAAAATGGCTATACGATGAAAGATCTTTCAATACTCTTGTTATGTTAACCTAATAAGTTCAGCAACCAACCAATAGAGGAACACTTCACTAGCTGAAAACCAACACGGCTGAAACTCCCTCTCGCTGAACTTATTAGGATAGCCATTTCTTTAGCATTCTTTTCTTCCCTGCAGCATGGCGACCTTTGAATATACACATATTAACATACTTGTAAGGGTTGAAAATGGTGAAAGGTGGTCCCAACAATTCTAAAAAGAAGGTCCTTCACATTTTCAATTAACAGGGATGATGTTTGTGGAGGTGGAGTCACAATTGAATGCGGTTGGGAGAAACCTCTTCCATACTCACTTGAGGAAATAGCCACAGTGTTCAACACACACGCTAGATGGATGATTTTCTCAGGAATTTCACCTGAAGATTGCAATAAATTTCTAAGTCCATGGATAGTTTTTCTTTCACTTAATCTAAACTTTTGAGATAAGCAGTGAACTTGTTCGATTCCAAACATAATGTTATTTGTAGCACCATCAGGCCATTTCTGCCCATCCAATATTTGAGTATATCTTGACAGTACTAAATATTCCAGTTATATCGGCCTCGGCTGAGCGTTCAATGAGTACACTGAAGGGAATCAAAACATACCTTTGTAATGCTACGAAAAATAAAAGATTATGTCACTTGGCTACATTATCCACTGAAGACTAATTTACGTTTATGTGCACAAAGGACCCAACTTTCAAGGAAAGGGTGACAGATGTTTTTGCAAACTTCAAGATCCAGTATGTGGAACTCATTTACAAGAAAATATGAAAAGTTTGTGTAAAGCCTACAGTAACCCAGATCTGTCATCACTTTAAAATCTGAGTAAAATTTATTTTTCTAGTAGTATTTTCTTATTAACATTCAATAAAAATATGACAGATTTTTCTTGATACTTAATTATATAACAAAATGCATGTGTTCTGGACAGTTTCTTAGCTGTTATCCGATGGATGTTAACTCTTTTTACCATTGTTTTACTGGTTAATTGAGAATGCCAACAGTGTTAATAAGAGATTGATTTTGGCTGATATTTTTATCTTTTTCTCCTTCTTCTTCTTCTTCCTCTCCTCTTCAAGGATTAGGTTATATAAACCTGTCCCGGCACCTATCTCATCCTCGGACGACCCACATCTCTTCTATGAATGGTTTTATACAGGTATATCAGGGAAGCACGTCTTGTGGATACGGGTTTGGCAATCCCGATGTGCCCTAGCTGGATTCTCACTTTGCTTCAACTTGTTTAGGGTGAGATCCCTTCCTTTAGTCTTTTCTGTCTAGTCTCTCTTGACTGCCTCTTGATCTTTTCTGACCCCAACACTATTAGAGTAATCAAGGGCTAGGGTGCTTTCCTTTTTCAATTCTAATTTCTTCATTTTGGGTGGCTTAGGATCTTAAAGTGCTCACTGATGGCTATAGATGAGGACTGTAAATACTGAGAGACTTTCAGTTTCAGAATAACTGATACAACGCTACCAAATCCTATCTTAGAAAAAGAAGGGTGAGTGCAAATCTCCTGCGCCCCAAAACAGGGGCCTTTTGGCTAAAGTATGGTAACCGTGACAGAAGAGTCTCTGGTCCTCCTGGTAGGGGGTTGTGTAACAGACCAGTAACATGTTCATGTAAAACTTTGAAATACTTGTAGCATCCAAAGCAGCCTTGGACTAAGGTCTGGTATTTTTATGTAAACCCAAATATTTTATCATGCTTTGCCACTGTATACAAGATATGCAATACACTGGAATATTTCTCAGCTTGAGTTACTTACCACTGATATATTAAAACATGGTATAGTGTATGTGCTTAGGTGACCACAGGGCCCATATTTGTCATATGGCGTAAGGGTGTCAATGTTTCCATGGACCAGTAAATCACAGCCTAAAACAGCTGCAATCACAGTATACACAATGAAAGCCATTGGTGCTGCAACAAAAGACAAGCAAATACCATTAGCTTCAAATCCTTGTGATACGAGGATTGTTCAATAGAAACACATTTGATCTGCGCAGCCGTGACTTAGTCGCCATGGCAACAGAATTCATTTGTTTATATTGTCTGTTAAAGTACTAGTCATTAGTACTAGTCTAATTTAGTACTAGTCATTAGTACATTAGTTAAAGTACTAGTCTGTTAATGCATGTGTCATTAAACCAGCAAGGAATCTACAGATTAGTGTAACAGTGGGACTCATACCTTAATGTTAATGGAGACTTCTTTTAAAATTGTTGAATAAAAAAAGCTTTACAGTCTCTAAACTTGTTTCTACTGAACAATCCTCATATATATCCAACAGCCCTGCATGTTTTTGTTTTTAGATATTCCACTTTTCAGAGTGCTTTATGTTTTAGCAGTGATTTTCTATAATAATTTTCAGTATTCTTTGACATACTGGTACATTGATTATTATTCTAAATAATTTCTGTTGAGCAATTGTAAAAAGCATGCATTCTTAGTTTTAACAAATAATTTTTCTCACAGTTAGTTTTCAACCAGTACAGCAAAGACAGTAGTGGAGCACAAGAAGAAAAGAGGAAGATCTCAGAAAATTTGTGGGAAGCGTTCACAGCAGATTTTGAAAAAAGTATGTCACAAAATTGGGAAATAAAACCAATGACAGAGAATAATGAAAAAAAAGAATTGTGGAAAAAATAACAAAATCTAGGCCATATGGCCTACTGAACAATGAAATCAGAGAGTGAGTAGGTTTATAAGTTCTTAAAGAAAACCTGTACATAAAGGGCAGCAGTAGCCATGATTACTGTGACAGACCATATAAATAAATGATCCCTGACTACTTCTCTAAAAACTTAAAAACGGATATAGGAACATAAACATATCCAGTTCTGTTAGTTTTATTAGCAGCCATCTTAACACCAACTTTGTCACTACTTATTGCTACACTGCTAAATACTTCGTTCTTGATGAGGCTTTTCGGTGTCACCACCATCTTCAGGTCTTAAATTACATATTTACAGTCCTTGGATTTTGTTTTCCATGACGTGTCCGTTGATGACCTAATTATAGGTATAATACTGCTGACTTGGAACAGCAAGTTTTTATTGGTAAAAATGTAAAAATTTTACCTTATAGCCTGAACCAGTTTTCGCTTATTATAAGCTTCGTCAGAGGCTGCCATTAGGAGCGCTGACCGTCTTGATCTTCATGACAGCACCGTCATTTGAAAGATTGATATTGTGTGTGTGCAGTGTGATATGTTCGAATAATACGTGTGATCTGAATTGTGTCTGTTTGTTTAGGATGTTGTTTTTATGTGTTTTTGTGTGTTTGGATATTTCTAGTTGTACAAGAGTGTCTAGTTTTCGGCCATTTGTGTGTACATGTAAAATATCCATGTTGCTTTTTTGTTTGTGTATCTGTGGTTTGCTTCAATGAGGTGGTTTGCAAAGGTGGATTCGGTGGTGGAGTGTAGTACCTTTGTGTGTTCAATGTATCTCTGTTTGAAGCAACAGTCTGGCCTTTGCAGAATTTGTTACAATCTGAACAACCCAATTTTACATTTTTGCCAATAAAAACATAGTGTTCCAAGTCAGTAGTATTATACCTATAATTAGTTAATCAACGGACACGTCATGGAAAACAAAATCCAAGGACTGTAAATATGTCGTTTAAGACCTGAAGATGGTGGTGACACCGAAAAGCCTCATCAAGAACGAAGTATTTAGCAGTGTAGCAATAAGTAGTGACAAAGTTGGTGTTAAGATGGCTGCTAATAAAACTAACAGAACTGGATATGTTTATATTGCTATATCAGTTTTTAAGTTTTTAGAGAAGTAGTCAGGGATCATTTATTTACATGGTCTGTCACAGTAATCATGGCTACTGCTGCCCTTTATGTACAGGTTTTCTTTAAGAACTTATAAACCTACTCACTCTCTGATTTCATTGTTCAGTAGGCCATGTGACCTAGAGTTTTGTTATTTTTTCCACAATTCTTTTTTTCCATTATTCTCTGTCATTGGTTTTATTTTCCAATTTTGTGACATACTTTTTTCAAAAACTGCTGTGAATGCGTCCCACAAATTTTATGAGATTTTCCTCTTTTCTTCAAAGTAGTATTATACTTATAATAACATTTACTGTATTGTGCAAAAAAACTTATGGTAGTACTTTCAAGAAATTCGATCCTATGAAGCTACAGGAAAATCTGTGGTTTACACATTCTAAAGTCTGAATAATTCTAAGATTTTTTTTAAAGTAATGTGTTACATACAAACAAAATTAAAATTTAATGTTATGGGAATCAACCAAGAAACAAAGCAGTAAAATATAGGCTTGGAAACATCATTCTTAAGAGGAATTAAAAGGTGTTCTAAACTTGACCATATAAAAAATGAGCCCATAAGAGAAGAGTTACAAGTGTTTAACTTGAATGAAAAATTAAAAGATTACAAACAGTGGTGGAAAGAACGACTAGAAAAAAATGTCAGATTCAAGACTGGCCAAACAAGTTTGTAAATACAAACCTATAGGACACAGATGTATGGGTAGACCCAGCCAGAGATAGCTGGAGGATCTTTGAAGGCAGAACCTTGCCTAGCCGTGTTGTGAAGATATGATGATGATAATGATGATATTTACTGATTTAGTTGGAACAGGAATAATTGAATTGTTCAAGACACTTTCAACACAGAACTACTGCAAGTCCTATGGTTAGGTTCCCTCGTCTATAATTGTCATCTACATCTTACGTGAGGTCGGGTAGACGTTTGGTTTGGGATCAGAGGCTCACATGTCCTCTGATGATGATGATGATGATGATGATGATGATGATGATGTTATGGGAAATATGATGTAGGCCTAACAACACAATCAGTACATTCAGCAACACAAACTTAATCTCACTGCACAAGATGTTTTAATTCAGCAGATCACAATAGCCTACCATATGATTCTCCTATTTAATGAAACTCACTTGTAGCCATTTAGAATTATTTATAAATGTTTTAAGTTAGGCTGCCCATGGAGACTGTTTATATGCATACTATAAAAGTATTCAAAGATGTTACATATGTACAGCAAACAAAGAAGATTCATTTCAAGAAATAATCACTATACCTCCAACTTCAAATAAAAAGGGTTTTCCTACTACTGCAACTTTCCATAGAATTATGGTGCTTACAGTATTGTTATAGCCAGGGCTTGATTTCAGGGGAATGCGCCAGAACGACATTCCGGAACCTCTTTGATTCAAAAATAAATTACTGAAAAAATATATGAAAAGAGAAACATAATTATTAAAAAATTTACTACTACTTTTTAAATTGTGCCCCTCATCAGCCCCAATACAAAACTAAACATTTGTCAAAATCAAAGACCATCACTAATCTTAACTACTATCGTTCATTTTTTTTATTTAATATGTTCTACCTAAAATTCTGTTGTAAGTAGAACATTATAAAACATTTCAACAAGGCTCGCTTGAAGAGGACATTAAGAGTTTTTCACAAATTAATCTAATCAATACATCTTTAAGAGCATCTCTAAAGAACAAAACTGTATCCACCCTCTTATTTGTGAAAATTAATGGACTTTCCTCTCCATTCATTTGATCCATCAAAGTATGTGGATTCATGGCTGATTTCTGGTCATAATATAGCATTGAACACAAAGAGTAAGAAAAGTTCGAGAAACAAACAATATGACGACACAATGATGAAACTATGAAAACTTTTATAAATGTCCGAACTACCACAACCATCACTGAACATTTGGTTGAGGCTCCAGGATGACGCCATCATGAGTGTTTTCGATTGTCGTGCGGCTAACCTGAAGATGAAGCTCTTTAGAAATATCAGTAAACTTTATTATCTTTTTAGATACAAGTTTATACGTATGCTACATATTTTATAAGGCTTTAAAAATGTAGATCTCCTTTGTAATAACCTGATGTAAACTTATAATATAATATAATACACTGTATAAGTATATTTGTGTCTGTACAACTTTTGAATTGATGCGTTCTGGCACCTATAATTTTAGAAATCAACCACTGGTTATAGCAGTGGTTACTTTGTTGCATATGTCTACAATTGGCACATGTTTAAATCCACTTTGATTTTCTCAGTTGCTAAACAAAAAATACACCAACTGTGAATAGTACACCAGCTATGCTTCAATGGCTCTAGAATCTGGTATGGCGTCTTGGAGAAAACCCACTGAATGATGCTTTGGAATCAGATGCATAAATGAGCTCGATTCTGCCTGGCTTTGTAAATGATATCATTAAAATATATCATGCTTTTACCAGAAAAATTTGTATACTCATTATTAATGATACAAATCGAGTTTCATATAAAAATAAGATATTTCTCCACTCTCTCTCTCTCTCTCTCTCTCTCTCTCTCTCTCTCTCTCTCTCTCTCTCTCTCTCTCTCTCTCACACACACACACACACACACACTCACACACACACACACACACACACACACACACACACACACACACACACACATACCACACATACCACACAGTTTAACTGGCAATCTTAACACGTAAAATCAAATTATAACATACCTGTTTCTTGCTCTTTGCCAAAAAGTAGTTAGTGTGTTCTACCAAATGGATACACGTGTTTTTATATACCTATCAAAACTGTTTGCTCACCAAATGTAATTTACCATATAATGTAAAACAACAGCACATTAATTACAAATGAAATAAAAAAATCAGAGATTGTGTTCACATGTGTGGAACTGTCACTTCTGATTTATGGTCCATTTGGTTTCATAATTTTAAAAGAACAGGCGCAAGAAGATGAAATGTAATTGGTTAAGTATAAAAATAAATTCTGAAATACTATTTCTTTTAT
This sequence comes from Magicicada septendecula, assembly GCA_034769895.1. Taxonomy (NCBI): domain Eukaryota; kingdom Metazoa; phylum Arthropoda; class Insecta; order Hemiptera; family Cicadidae; genus Magicicada; species Magicicada septendecula. Next base: position 408,627,096 of record CM068375.1, read on the forward strand.
GTAGACTTATAAATTACACACACACACACACACACACACACACACACACACACACACACACACACACACACACACACACACACACACACACACACACACACACACACACACACACACACACACACATGTGTTTAGTTTTAAATTGCTTTTGAATACCAGTTTTCATCATCTCTGTGTTAGCATTAGTCCATTACTTTTGAATAATTTAAAATTGTGTTCTCTGTAAGTATGAAACGAACTGTATTATAATGAACTGTATTATTGCCTTGAGGTGTGTGTGTGTGTGTGTGTGTGCGTGTGTGTGCGTGTGCGTGTGCGTGTGTGTGTGTGTTAAAAACTGTTGAATGAAAACATAATGTTACGACAGGGTCTACTCGATCGTCGTAGGTACAGTGGAAACAAAATAAGTACAAGACACCAATTAAGTCACTAATCACACCTTTAATTTTTACAGTTAAACAGTTCGTAATTAACAACACTGTCTTTTACAACAAATTAAATGAAAATTGTTCACATGCTATAAAATGTCCATTAAAATTAAAAACAATTGTATTACAATTATGCCATCCGATTATAAAACACCACTCTTAACTAATAACCACTTAAACGCGCACAGTAATATCGCTACTATAACTCTCGAACCATACGGTCAATAATTCACACTAATACTGAAACTTAAGGCTGCTGCCGCCATGTATTTATAGCTGCCGAAAATCTAGACGATCCCTAATTGAGTCTTAGCGTCCGTATGAACTACGTAATTAACTGCGACCTTGACACAGTCCGCGCGCCTGGCGCCTTCGAGAAACCTCTCGAATATGCGTCGACAAGCATGTACGCCACACGCGTTACATCGAGATACTTCTGGCACATTCGGCAAACACGTAGATTGTTCTGTGATGTCGTAACACAGCCCCCTCCTTAAGCCTGTTCGTCCCGAACTGGCAAACCGTCTCTGAAGTTGTACTTAGCCAGGCGATCTAGGTGGACGACCTTGAACTTTCGCTGCCCTTCCTGTTGATTCCGATAAACACGTTGATTCTTTTTCTCACAGTGCAGGGTCCTTATCAGTAGACTGTAGCTTAGGTGAGCGACCACGACAGTGCTTTGGGTTGAACAACCAGACCTGATCTCCTTCTTGGAAACCCACACTGTTGCTGCGAATGTCATACCGAGTTTTCATTTTATCACTGGCAATCTTCAGCCGTCCTCTTACCAAGCGATTCATTTCTCGCAGTTGGTTTTCTAATTGCGAGGAATAGTTCTGTGACTCTTGGGACTGAGTCTCAGGTGATCCGAACATTAAGTCCCCAGGAAGACGAATCTCCCTTCTAAACACCAATTTTGCTGGAGTCATGCCGGTTGTGTCGTGTACTGATGATCTATACGCCATGAGGAATAGTGGTATACGTTGGTCCCAGTCTGTTTGGTTCTCGTCAACAACCTTCGAATGATGCTGCTCAAGTGTCCTATTGAATCTCTCAACCATCCCGTCCGACTGAGGATGCAGAGGCTGGTCTTTCGGATTCCGAGTAGGCGGCATAATTCTTTAAACACTCCTGATTCGAAATTTCTCCCTTGATCCGTATGGATTTCCATAGGGGCTCCATAACGGCAACAGAAATTGTGAACTAACTGCTTTGCCACAGTGGTAACCTCCTGATTTGGAATTGCGTAGGCTTCCACCCACTTAGTAAAGTAGTCACCTACAACCATGCTGTACCGGTTTCCATCGTCAGTAACTGGGAATGGTCCACCAATGTCTATGGCAATTCTCTCGAAAGGCAGTCCAACGTTATATTGTCTCATTTTTCCCTGCTTCTGGTTTGTGGGCCTTTGCTTGCAGCAGATATTTCACACGTCCGAACCCATTCCTCTACGTCGTGGCGAAGATGAAGCCAATAGAATCGCTTCCATATTTTGTCAAGGGTTTTGTTAACGCCAAGATAGCCTCCAGATGTTCCATCATGCATCTCCTTCAAAACAGACTGCACTTTACTTCGGGGAACTATCAACTCCATGACCACATCTCGTCCATCTGCACTTTCCCAAGCCCTTTTCAGCAATTCGTTTTCTAAGGTGAGAGATTCCCATTGTGCCCAGTAGCCCTTCAGCACTTCGGAACCATGGCACATATCTTACCAATCCGGGCGACGACCTTCCGATTTTGCTGTCAAGATCGGTCCATTGTCTTCATCAGTCATCTGTTCTTGTCGACAGTCTTGTGTTGTCCAGCCGTCAGCCAGCAAATCTACAGTGATGGCTTGAACATGTTCGCTTGAGTTTTGTTCTTCCTTTCTGTGGCAATGTCAGCAGTCTTCCGGACACGGTCTTCGTGATAAGCCATCTGCATTACCATGCAGGCGCCCCCGTCGATGTTGTACCTTGAAGTTGTACACTTGCAGAGTTCGAGCCACCGTGCCAACTGTCCTTCCGGATTTTTAAATCTCAAGAGCCATGTAAGTGCGGCATGGTCGGTACGTAGTGAAAACTCTCTTCCCATAGAGGTACTTATGGAAGTGCTCCAACTCTCAGACGATTGCCAGCAACTCTTTCCTTGTGACCCACTAATTCCTCTCCGGTTTAGAAAGTGTCTTGCTGTAGTACGCTATTACTCGTTCTTCACCATTTTGCACTTGAGACAAAACTGCTCCTAGACCAGTATTGCTTGGGTCTGTGTCCACAATGTACTTCCCTTCGGAAGCTGGGAAAGCGAGAACTGGCTACGAACATAATCCAATTTTCAAAGTCCTAAATGCTTTATCACACTCCCTCGACCACTGGAAGTTTGCTTATTTTCCGTTAGCTCATGTAGTGGTTTAGCAATAGTAGCGAAGCCTTTCACAAAACGTCTGTAATATGAGCATAATCCCAGGAAACTCTGAACTTTATGTTTACTCTTCCGCACTGGCCAGTCTTTTACGGTGTCTACTTTATTAGGATCCATGCTAACACCCGCTGCCGAAACCAGATGGCCCAGATACTGTACTTCCTTCTGGAATAGAGAACACTTCGGGCTCAGCTTCAGTTGTGCACCGTGAATTCTAGTTAGAACTTCATTAAGGTTTTCCAAATGGTCTTCGAAAGTCTTCCCGATCACTATGACATCGTACAAGTAAACAAGGCAAGTTTTCCACGTCAGGCCTCGGAGTACCAGGCCCATCAATCTCTCAAATGTTGCCGGTGCATTACAGAGTCCAAATGGCATGACGTTAAATTGGAATAAGCCACTTGGGGCCGAGAAAGCGGTCTTTTCCTTGTCTTCTTGATGAAGACCCACTTGCTAATATCCACTCTTCAGGTCTAATGTGGAAAACCACTGTGCTCTGGACAACGTGTCGAGTGTATCGTCAACGCGAGGTAATGGATAGCAGTATTTCTTTGTAATGTCATTTAACTTCCGGTAGTCTACGCAAAAACGTAATCCACCATCGTTATTTGCTACCAGCACTACCGGAGAAGACCAAGCACTTGACGAAGGCTCGATTATTCCTTCTGTCAACATGTCCTGTACTAACCGAGACATTTCCGCTTGCTTACCTAATGGTGGCCTTCGAGGAGGTTAGCGTATCGGTGTTGTGTCCCCTGTATTGATGCGATGTTGTAGAAAAGAGGTTCTTCCCAATGACTGTCCCAGAACTGCAAAACAATCTTTGAATTCATGTAAAAACTGTCTGAGTTCTTTTACCTCACAACTTGAGTGGTCATTAGAAGAATTGTTCAATAATTCCTGCAGTTCCTCTGGTAATTTAGAAGTATCCGAAGCACTGGATCTTCGTTGCGTTATTCCGGCTACCCAGGCCACAGGAGTCAATTTGCCTAGGAGCGTATTGTTTTGTAAAGTGATAGCTTGATCCAAAATATTCGCCACTCTAATAGGTACATTTCCGGTTTCGTCAGGTTTTACTAAACTTCTGGCAATTAGTATGCCCGTTGTGCTGACTACCTGGGGTTCGAATATAGAGCACTGGTTGCCCCTAGTATCTACCTCGGTTCTAACCATGATGATCTTTTCGGAGTTTGGCGGAACAGTTACGGCCACTTGGTTTATGACGTCCATCGATTTTTCTGCTGTCGTCATTGTTGATAGCATTACCTCTTCGCCTCCGATTCTCAAAACATTGTTTTTGAAGTCGACTATAAATCCGTATGCGTTCATAACGTCCACACCAAGAATTGCTTCATCCACAATGTCTGCAACAAGTACTTGATGATTAAATTCAAGTCGACCGAGGCGTAGGTGTATCTCCACTTTTCCATACACTTTTACAGGCCGTCCAGTAGCTGTCCGCAAGCTGCAAGAGCACCAGATTGGCTTGAGATCTTTCACCACGTCGGGGCGCACAATAGAAACTGTTGCGCCTGTGTCAACTGTAATTGAGGTTGGCCTTTCTTGAACAAATCCGGTAACTACCAAGCTCCCGCTGTTTTTCTGAAGTGTAGAAATCGCGTATTGCTTAGGGGCTTCGTTCCTCCAGTTAGTCACCACACGCCCCGTTGTACCGACTATTGCTCGTTTCCCTGCTGCTGAATTCTATCCCGACAATCTCGTTGTAGATGTGCAGGTTTCCCACGTCTATAACACTTCGGTCTTCCATCCTTTCTTATTTTATTCTGTGGCGCCGACCGTCGAGTCTCTGTTCCTTTTTCTTCTTCCTCATCGTCTGTGCCGTCGCGATCTTTTAGCGCGCTCACTTTATGACTTGTCCAACCAGACGCTGATTTGGCGGCCTCAAATTGCAAAGCATGTACCAGGGCGTCCGCACTGTTCTGGTGTCTTGCCATTCGTAACAGTTGCTGTAGTTCATTATCTCGGACACCGGCAGTAAATGTCTGCATCGCAAAACTCGTTCGAAAATCTTTTGGCGCTTCAGGATAAGCCAGTTTAATTAGTCTGTCGATACTTGCTTCAAACTCTTGAAGGCTCTCCCCGGAATGCTGTCGCCTTGTTCTCAACTGGGTGCAGTACACATCTCGCAAATGTTTATCACCATACCGTAATTCTAGACCTTTTGTCAACTCGGCATAGATGTTCTGGCTGTCAGGTGGCACTTTCTGTAGTAGTTCTGCCGCGGGTCCTTTTAATGCGAGAACGAGTGAGACTGCCTTGTCTTTCTCTGTCCAATTATTTGCGCATGCAACAGGTTCAAATTGGCGGAGGTACGTTGCCCAGTGACTGCTTCTGTCAAAGGTTGGAGCTTTGACATGAACTGTCCCTACTGCAGGCAAAGTGACTTTCTCTGTTAACTTATTTTCTGCGTCTTTTTCTGTCTTTATCATTGGTACAGTCAGTGGCGTCACCCTAAAAATTTAACAACCGGTTCTGTAGACCGAGTTGGATATGAACTGTATTATGGGGAAGGGAAAGAAAGATGTAATATGAAATACACAGAAAGAAAATATGATATATTCTTACTTAAGCTACATTAAATTTGTTTTATATTCTGAAACAAAAAACAATTTCTAATCTTCAGTTTATTACCAAAATGTCTGTAGGTTGATGTTACAGAAGGCTCCACATTGTACTTTGGTTTTTCGAAAAATCTTGCTTCACTTTTCTTCTCACTCTCGTATCGGTTGCCGTGTGGTGCCCCTGTCGTAGCCACAATTTCACAAACGGGGTTGGATCCCAGTCTGATATAGGTTTCCCTATAAGCTTTATGGTCATCAAGTGGGAGATGTTGCTGACAAGAAGAGCATTCCTCTGCTTCTGCTGAGCTTACAGCAATCACCTTCATGATTTTCTTAGCTTGTAATATGCTTCCAGGTTGTGTTTTGTTAGGCATGTCTCTGTCATCAATTAGGTCTCTAAAATCATTTACCGGAATGTCAAACTTGTGCCGGTGTTTGCCTAACCCGGCGGTCGAAGGTTTTATTATATTCATTTTAAAATAAACGCGAGTTCAGTGTCGATTGAAGCGACGAGATTTGGACGGCACCGTTGAAACGGCGCGCGCACCCTATGGGCGAAGTTTGCTGTTTGTTGCAGCGTAACTTCTTAATTCAGTTTCATACCGGCACGCATAGAAGCAGCAGACTCCCAGAGCTGAACAGACAGTATTACTTAGTTGTTTCTTCTGCACTAATGGCAGGCTAAATTTACGAGACTTCCCGGTAAGTAATCATAGCATCTTATAGTATGCGTCAAAAATAATTAAATTTAATTAACGTAAATGTATGCAGCCGTATGTGAAAGACGAATGTATTTGGTGCTACCTGGCAGTGTGTGTATTAAAAGATTTATTTAATGTTCAATATAGATGTTCAACAGACTGCACGCGTGTTCTTTTTAATTAATTATGGCAGTAAAAATAAATTGTGAGACCACCCTTAGATGAAACACTATTAATATTTTATTTGTGTGCAACTGTGAGTGCCTTGAATGTGGTCGTTTTCTAACAAATTAAGATAATTGTGGGCCACGTGGCGCGGCCAACCTGTTTGATTCTGTCGACGCTTGTTAAGATCTAGTGCAAGTAACTTTTACTCTACACCTTTTAATAATATCTTTTTTATTTAGTGAGTTCATCATCCCCTGGTAGACTTAATCACCCTTCAGGCAATTTTCAAAAAATAATAACCGAAACTTTGTGCATTTATCTTGAGCTGGTTGAAAGGCCCGTTCTGAGGTGATTTACCTGGAACTTGGGTGGACATTTTGTATGAACAGCATTTCTAATTTTTGTGAATTCCCAGGTTTCTCGTCTAAGCCGGAGATGCTGGTCGATGCTGATGTATCTACACCTTCATCAGCCATGAGCCATCACACACACACCTGTTCGGAAGAGGGAGTCTGGTGAACAAACGCAAGATGGTTCTCATGCTCATGAATAAGGTGATATGAACCCCTTTTTATTTTCGTTGGCCGGGCCTGCCGTGCTCCTGATTTACAATTTCAATTTCTTTTGAAACCATGTGCCCACGCGGCTAGACAGTCTGCTCTGGGGTGTGTCAGCTGAACATTCATTCTGAACATCATGTGACTTTAATAAGTTAACTTCATAAATCTAAGTACTATGTTTGTAATTGTGTGCTGCTCTGGGGGAGCGTGCCAGAGTTTTTTTTACTATTAAATATTTTTGATATATAGACAAGAGTCATTATACTATTCAATACAAAATTTAAGTCACATGTTAGGGGTTCTGTTCCGGCTGGTTCAGAACGGGTTTATATTTTAATTTCATTTTGGTTTAACATGTAAGGGCTGGGGGGGTTTCGTTTTCTGGCTGTTTTCTGGGGGTAAAAGGGGACATAGTTTTTGTCAGGCACATGTTCATTCGGTTTAAGGCAGGTTTGATTCCTGTCACATATGGTCGAGTACATGCTGGCGCGCTCCCACATCTGCTAGGATACAACAGTTGGTTATTATAAATTCATTTATACACAGCCATCTGGCTTTAACAGAAAAGAAATTTTATATTTTTGTGGGCATATACTGATTAATTTTTGACCTTGTAAAAGCATATACTGATTAATTTTTGACCTTGTAAAAGCATACACTGATTAATTGTTGACCTTGTAAAAGCATATACTGATACATGTATCCATCTGGATGCGTAAAACAAAATTAACATTTTATAAACTCATACCAATTGCTTGAAATCAGGTGATGAGGGTTTTTTCCATTTATATGTTGTCTAAGAAACTTAAAGATTTTCATATGCTCATAATGGGCCAATTATCCGATGCTATCTATACATATGGGCAGTCCGGTGTCTCTTTATGCTTTGTGAGTGATTATCATCCTTTCGGGGGTTTTTCTTAATTATTTAAATTAATGGGAATTAATGAATCATGGTGACTGAAAGTCGAACATTTATGATTGCCGGTCTTGGGGCTTGGTAGAAACACTGCCTGTCGGGCAGATCGAGCATGGGTATTCCAAGGGTACTGGGTGTCTGTAGTATGTGTATATAATTATGAGTGTATGTGTCTTTATGTTTCCGTACGTGTTGTCAATGTTAAGTGTTAGTAACAAAAAGGGGGGGAATTATATAATTACAGAATGTTGCCTGATATATATATATATATATATATATATATATGTTTACAGGGATAGATCGATATTGTCTTTGACACTATTAAGGATATGGGAATTATTTATTTATTATGTATTTTGAGGGTTATTGCCCTTGCCATGTGATAATTATGTGAGTAGAGGGAAAGTGAGTTTTCGAAAACACTTCCGGGTTCCGAACGAAAACACTACCGGGTTCCAGTTCATGACGTCATAGAGGCACTGGCAGCTGGTGTCCGAGCTGTCCATGTGACGTCACTGTTTTGTGTGTGTGTATGTATGTGTGTGTATGTGTGACTGAAACACTTCCGTGTTCCAGTTCATGACATCACACAGAGGCTCAAGTCGCTGGCGTCCGTATGGCTAAAACCTGTTCCAAGACGTCACGGAGGCCGTGGTTTCTGCATGTCCAAAATTTGGTAGCCGAAAACAATGTGTAGCGGATGGGGGTACCCAGAATTCGGCGGTTGCCCGGACGCGCAGAGGCTATGTCATCGGGTACCGTTACTCGAAATTTTGGGGGTATCGGGTACCGTTACCCGAAATGTTTAAATCAACGGATGGGGGTACCCGAAATTTGCATGACAGAGGCCCTGGCAGCTGGTGTCCGAATGTTAAAACACTTCCGCGTTCTGGTTTATTTTGATGTAACAAAATAATCGTTCTCTCTCGAAATTTTTTTAATGTCAGAATTTTGGTACCCTAAATGATTAAAACAACGGATGGGGGTACCCGAAATTTGTGGGTACGCCCACATGACGCATGTATAAAACACTGGTTACGACGAAACAGGAGGCTGGGTGGATATGATAGCTGGTTCGACGACGACGTAGAGGGCGTGATGTCTGAAATGTTTAAATCAACGAATGGGGGTACCCGAAATTTTTGGTGTCTGAAATTTAGTACCCGAAATGTTTAAATCAACGGATGGGGTTACCCAAAATTTTTGGTGTCCGAAATTTTAACACCGGAATGTACGACCACATGACGCATGTGTTCAACTGTAACAATGGTATGTCATTGGATATTAATTTTTACATAAAAATAAATTACGGCCCCTCCGGGATTTGAACCCGGGACCTCCGGTACACCAAACCGGCGTGCATCCACTACACCAAGGGGCCGTTATCGCTTAACTGTAATTATTTCTGTACTTATACTTCTCATCTCTTACTTGTAACCATGAGGTGGACGAGTGATATCTACTGTCGTCCTATGTGTAAAATCATAAAAGCACAATATAAGTTTATTTATTATTAAATAAATAAACATTTCGTTATACTTTTATTTTTTTACCTCTCATCCTCTTCCTAGCAGCCTGAGGGAGGCGAATGAGAGCCTGCTACGCTTTTTTTAACGTGGTTTCCCCAACTTTACAGATTCGTAAAGCAGGCCTACTCCACGTTATCTATCGCTGTACTATTGACTAGTACAGTGGTAGATAATAATAAAGATACATTATGCAATGCTAAGCCAATGTGTAAAAGCAGTACATATTTTTTTATTTACTTTTTTATTTATTTTTTTAATCGGGTGAATATGTTGTTCATACATGATGCGTATTCACATTTGCTGTACCGTAATAAGTAATTTTCACACCCATACTGGTTCTTGACGAGTTTACAGGTATATCTACCGTGCCAGTGACCCGTCTCGAACTACCAGGACTACGTTTATGAGTATTTCTACCGCGACAGTGACGTAGTCAAGGTTAACACTCACCCACACACTACGGTACCTAATTCTACGTTTATGGACATTTCTGTCACGTAGCATTCACACTAACACCATGATGAAAACATGTTCACAACCGACTATATTTTATTTCGTTGCCGCAACCATTCTGCATAAAACAAAGCTTTGCGTAATGCACAGTGTAAGGGGGGAGTGGTAACGGGTTGACGATGAGGAACAGGACATTGTATGATGGGTACAAAGGATCTAGGAACTACAGGTGCTTGAATATCGTTTAAGTCAATCACCTCACCATGGTGATACAACTGTCGTAAGAAATTTGCCTTCTCAAACCCTTTTGTATAGACAACAGGATAATCTGAAAAAATGTCTGCAACGATGCGTACCATATTCTTTTACGGTACATTACCATCGTTCCATCGTATCCTGTGATAATGTGTTTCCAACCAGTCATTGATTTTTCGGAATTTCTGGTGCAGTCGTGCACTTTCGTATGGTGGAGCGAACAACACGATAACAAAACGTCCGGTTGTTATATCAACTGTAACGAACTCTTTGATTACATATTCATTTTTGTCACCGCGAAACGCTTCAAACTCAGCAATAACCGTCCTATTCAAGTTCATTTTTCCGAGTGACACATGTCCGCATCGAGTACGTTAATTTTTTCAAATTCCCCCTCTACTTTTCCTTCCAATACCAGTTCATCGTAAAGACGATCAAATGTTAGCTGTTGGTCATGACGACTGCTTTCCAATCGAAAAAACGATGGGAAAAAGAAGGATGGTGGTACATAACACCCCTTGGCTACTACCTGATTAATGTACGACTTGAAATGATCTTGATCATAAAACAAGCGAACAAGATATTTCTTTAGTACTGTTAATAAACAACCAAAACGGATCCACTCGGGTTCTGTGAAAACAAATTTTTCGGTCTTACTACCTTTAATCCGAACAAACGTTTTCCCAAAGTTACGACTGATCATCACACTCTTCTTCTTTTCACGGTTTTCACCTTCTTCGTACAATAACATACTGGATAGTAACTGTTCACGAAAGATCAACAAGTAATTCCACTCAGAAAAGTCAAGTAATATACGTTTCTTTTTTCCGTTTGTAAACAAAACACCCGGTTCATAGTTGAGTTCTTTATACAGTCCGACGGTAACGAACTTAGAGTACGAGTTGATTGGATATGCAAGAGACAAGTAAACGTTATACTCACAATGGCTGCTGCTGCTGCTGCTGTCACAGTCACCTTCCATCGTTGAAAAGGACTGAGGTTGTTGTTATGTAGAGATCGCTAATACCTATCTTTATAAACTAGTAGAGGGGAGAACAAGTTTTTTTATGACAAACGATGAACAGTATTCGACAACGCTGTGTACTGTACTATCCTATCGTGTATAATCAAAGCGTAAGCGGTGGTTTTATCTGGAAAATTGTTACTGGATTCAAATTCTAAACGCACATCAACGGCAGACGACTTGATTGGTTCTTCTTGTCTGGAACAATCGATGACAAACAACGGTGCTTTCGTTATAAATTCATTAGGTGTCAAAAGAGGCGCTCTGTTGCGACGGTCGTAGTATGATGTTTGGAAACGTGTATACATGTCGTAGAACAGGGCGTAACGTTTTTTATCGATATCCTGGTTCAGGTTATCGTACGGATAGTATTTATCGTTCAGAAAAAGCTTGACATTCGTTAAATTGCAGTGATCAAATTCCGACGCGTTTTTCGCTATATTGTTCTTCCTATCCGTCTGAAATATTAATATTACATACCGAGGTTTTTCCAACTGTGACGATGTCTTCAAGGTCCACGAATGTCGATTTGTCGTCGGTAGAACGGGATACTCGTGCAATTCCCAACTGCGGAACGGCATCACTAGTTCATGATCCTCCTCGATGTGCTCCAATAGCGGTATTCGGTACTTGTTTGACACGCGCACATAGGGCATCTTCCAGTGTACTTTGTTTATTACGAGATTACCGTTTGCAGTTGCACCCGATTCTTTTAGCACCATTGCGTTCTGATCGGTAGAGGTACGCAACAGAATCAATTCTTGCTTAACGTTCAGCATGATGCGTGTATAGTCTTCGTTGAAACCGAGTAGCATTTTCAACGGAAGACAAAACGTAAAATCACCGGTACTCTCGTGTACTGTCAACGACTCGTCGGTTGTCGTCACCCATCCTGCATTGATTAGATGCTTTCTTTCATGCTCATTGCTCGATAGTAACAATTTCACAGTGCTCGTAATTCCAACGTTTTTTGTACGATCCACTTCCACACCGCACACTTCGTAACGGATCTCCTCAAACAAGAAAGCCATTGCATTGTTGATTAATTTCACGTTCAACGCTGTGTCGGTAGCATTAACCTTGGTCAATGTTCCTTCGATGTACAGAAAACTCTCCGCCGGTAAAGTGAAAACATCCTGTTGTTGGATGGGTATACGTATTTCATCGTTGTTACCGTATCGGGTGGAAGCATACGGTGCGTGCGTACGATATTCGAACTCAACGATTCTGTTATCGAAAGCCGCTCCTCGTTCGATAGCTAGAATTTCACCCGACATTATTTTAATCGTATAATTTGAATCCAAGTGAAAGTAAGAAACGCTTGTTCCTTGATGTCAATCGCTTCAACGTTGAACACCGACTACCATGTTTCTTTCGTACACACTCCCTTTTTACAGGTGACGTTTGTCCGAAATACAATCCCATATTTTCAGATGCAGTCGTATCGTGATAACTTCACCGCGAAAATCGACTAAATCCCCGTCCTGATCAACGAGAGACAAAATTATGTTGTCTACACGTTGTACGTTTACCGGTAAGTATATTACGTTTGTCGGTGTTTCAACTATTTTGAAACCTGGTGCCACGGTCGGATAAAACGAATGCAACGTGTGCTGGTCCTGGCCGTCCTTGTACGCACCCTGTACGATATTACTCCGTACGTGAACGGTGTTAACTTTGATTATGTCAACGGGTACGTTCGACTCGTGTGTTATATACGCTTCCAGCTGCTGGTTCTCCTTGAATCCTAACATACTTGCAATGGTATTCGGTGTATGCGAAAAGTCGATGACATGCTTACAGTAAATTTCACACTTTAATGTGTTGTTGTTTGGACGTAAACTGATTGTTCTCTCGCCTAACTGTTTCTGCAGATACGTTTCGATATCACTGATTTCGTAGGTGCCGGTAGGCAACTTGATGACGGACCACTGATCCTTGGAAATTTTTACTGGAAATGCATTATTTTTTCCTTCAGTAACGTTTGGTATTGAATTATACGATGTAAAATCCAATAGTCCAACGTACCATTCACCGTATAACTCGAGAGGTGGGAAAAAGTTACACACGAGATTCGCAGCGTCGGTACCCGTCACGGTGACCGTTAGCGACGACATGCTGAAGTTTACTGATCAGAAGACGATAAAAAGTCTAAACATAAATGACCGCAGATGACCGTGTTAGGAGGTTGCTTCCGTTCATAGTTGTAACGAACGTCGGCTGTATCACCAAAATATTGCATCAGCTCGAGAGGTGGACGTAAATTACCGAACCCGTCAAAATAGTGTACTCGATTTCCACGCTTCTTGTAACATACCCAGTGGGTTCCCGGTCCGCTCTCGTCGTCCAAATTTACGATGACGCTTTCGTTCTTCCACGGCGCTGTATCCGGTAATGCGTTACGCATGTAAACACCTCTAAAATACGGTATGTTTAGCTTTTTTGGGTATACACGTAATTCATCTTCGGACAACGGGCGGAGCGGTATGTGAATTAGTTTTTTCGGTACGGGCGTAGATACAATCCGGACGCAGTTCTCTTCTTTTTCCTAGCGGTTCGGACAGTTCTCTTCCTCCTCTTCTTCATCCCACCACCAGCACCACGACCACGACTACTCACATTCTTTTTATTTTTACGACGTCGACCGCTTCCTATTGCTGATTTTGCTTTCATGGCCGCTGCAACTGCTGTCGCATAAGCTCGTTCGCTGATACCCGAATCCAAAGCCTTTACCCGTCCCCACGCTTTTTCCGCGAGTTTACGATCTGCAATACGTCTACTTTCGTTGTCTTTGTATTGAGCGTAAGCGATATCGTGTTCGCGACAGGCTTCGTCTAGTTGATTGATTCCACGATCACCACGCGCTAATCTTTCTTCGAGTTTCGTGCCCGGTCCACAGAATCTGTAACCCGGCAGATGTAATTCGACAGGTAGTGCGTCCACCGCTCGATTGATAACTGACGAAACAACGGACGGTACAACGTTTTTAAGCACGTTTCCGACGCCCCACCCCTTTTTCCTCTTAACGTTGTTGTACATCGTAAACCGATCTCCAGTCTTTCTCTTCTATGTTTTTATCGTATTCATCTATTAACCTTCTTATTTCCTTCGTGTCGAGTGTCCACTCGTCTTCTGAACTACGTGGCTTAGACAATTTCAATAAGTAGTAATCCAGTTGATACTGAAATGTTTTAACGACTTTATACATCTCGCTCTTTACGTATCGTCTCACGTCATTTAATTGTTGTAAGTTAACAGCATCGCTCTCCGCAAAACCATCCGCTACGTCTGTTATTCTCTTTTCCGCTGCTTTGAAAACACCATCTTCGCCCAAGCTAACGGTGTTCTGCAACATGTATTTTACGTTAACCGCGTCATCTCCAAAAATCGGTGAACTCACTCCCGACAACCAGCTCTGCCCAAACAAATAGCTGTTCGATACTTTTTTAATGACGTTCGAGTCTACATAGTTTTTGTTAACCGCATCGGTCGCTTGTTCCGGACTTCGAACGTTGATTACCCATCGATCTCGTGCATCGATGACCTCACCTCTCTCTTGACTCGAGTGTTGTATACAGTTGTCATCAACGTAATATTTGTTGACTACGTCTTTAACGTCTACAGGAGTATCAACATTTTTCAATCTACACCCTTTAACGTCCACGCTTTTACGTTCATCATCGAGTAGCAGACAATGTGTTTGCATATAACTCAGGGATACAGCATCCTTTGCTGCATCCGGTTCGTTCAGATTGCGGATCTTTTTGTTTTCAACATCTATATGCCCATCATTCGTAATCTTAAATCCTACAGTATCGCGTAATTGTCTTTTTGTTTCTCGTCGCACGCTCACGGCGCTTTGATGTCTCCCGAACTTGTCCACAACCATTGTACGACTGCACGCTACAAATGATGTGCTAACCGTTTTAAGTAACGACACTGTGGTGACCATCGCGTGTGTAACACAATCGGATCGTCACCCTCTTTCCAACGAAATATTTCTATACCGCAAAATGAACATCGAACCCTGTCAATTTCATTTGTGTAATGAAAGCCTGCGGCAACCATAGCGGTTGGACTGATGAAATGCACAGGCCATGATGTAAAGGTTTTCAGTCTTTCGTTTTCGACTTCAAAGTCAGGTGTCAAATCTAACCCGGACATGTTGACAGTGTTGACGTCAATGAGTTGTTATACCGACGTTCATAAAATTTATACGATAATGTTGGCTTCACGTAATTCCTCCACAACGGAGATGATTTCGTTGTCGTGTCCGGTGTGACCGGCGCGTTTTGAACTTACCAGCAGTCTCAACCGTTCAACCAGTTTGTTGGGATCGTTCCAGTGTACGTAATCGATACCACGTCCGCTGCGCGGTGGGAACAATCGGGCGATTATCTCTCTGTACTTTACACCTTTGTTTGTATTTATTTTAGCACCGGGTAAATGATAATGTTTATGTGCGTTAGTGTCCAACAGTATAGATTTGTACGCTGCTAAATCGTTTTCATCATAGACGCTCTTGTTGGGTTCTTTCATAAACATAAGTTCGTAGAGACCCGGTGTACCCCTGTATCGTTTTCCAGCTATGTAGAAGCTGTCGTCTTGATTGATCTCCAACACCGAATTTCCCACCATCCATTTGTCTGCAACGTTACGGATACCGTACGTATGATCCATCTTTTTTTCTCGATCATCAGATAAAGCGAGTAGTAAGTATTTCCTCGCGAGCGGACCTTCGACAGACTGTTCAACGTATTCTTGTGCTTCGTGTCGACCTTCGGGTGTTGCTAAAAACTCTTCAAGAGTCACGTTCGATGTTTCGACATCAGGAGTTTGTGCCAACACTTCCGTTCTAAGGAATCGAGGTTGTGATGGTGGTGGTGTCATCTCGACAGCTGTCTTCGTATCTTCATCTTCAACATTTATTTTTTTAATTTTATCACCGGAGACATTCAACTTTTCCGAAATCTGGGTTAACGGTTCCAAAAGAGGTTTGTACTTTCTCGTTAACGCTTCATCGCTCTCTCTGATGTCATGTTTCAACGCGCGATACTTTTGTCTTATGTTATCGCTAATTGCATCGATTTCATGTGTCAATTGCTTGTCATCCATCTTGACACTGATGACTTTCTCGCACAAACTATTCTATTTATGTATAAAACGATCGAAACCCACTCTGTATCTACCCGCGTTTATCGGTGAGTCCTTGTTGATGACTATGAATCCGTAACGATCCTTCCACGCTTCGGCGCACATCGCTTTGAACTCTTCGTATTTCATATCTGTGTTAACGTGATCGTTGTAAACGTGACGTAAATTGAGATCATCTTGTCTGAAAAAACCAAGAAATTGGCATTATCACGCACCAGTTGCTTTGGCACCAGACTGTACGTCTGACAAAGGTACAAAGTGTCCACACCGCTATGCCGTCCCATAGCGAAATATTTTCGTATGTTATTCTGCCGTTCACATACCACATCATCGAACAACATGATTGAATTAGGTACAATTTCGTGCGGAGGTGGTACTTCATCGTTTTCACTGTATGTGAAGTACATCATTCCTTCGTCAGCGAGAGCATTGAAAACGTCTTCCAACATACGATATTTTGGTTGAAATAACGATTTGGAGAACACGTACAGGTTCTGAAATCGCAGTCCGTTTGAATCGAATAACATGTTAAAGGCAACGTTTGACTTCCCGCTACATGACCCGCCGCACACGATACATCGAACTGTGTTTGGAAACAGTGGACTGTGTTTATTATATGCAACTTCACCGTTGTACTTAGCAGAGTCTACGCTCTTAACATTTAACTTTAACGATTGTTGTTCAATCTTCATCTTAACTCGTTTACGTTCGGTTAAATACTGTGGTAATGTTATTATATCAGATCTTTTTTATGTATCCACGAATCGTGTTTACCGTCAAAGCCGAGCCAGCGCACTCGCACGCGATCACCTTTACGTTGTAATATTTTTTCAACGAGATACACATCACCAACGCTGGTTTTACTCAATTCTTGTTCATAAAACCCACCTTCCACAACGTCACCCGTGTGATCTTTCAACAAGTACGTAACCGGTACGGTTGGCTGAACTCTGTGCACTGTATATATCTCGTTCGTCCAGTTTGGTGTATAACCTTTAGCGAATGTGATTTTGTATTTACTGATACGCACTCGATCGCCTATTTTAAACTTATGTTTCTTGCTCACTTTCCGCGGTACGATATTTTTTCTTATTCGTTCCAACACAATTTGCTCGTTGCTCTTGTCGACTTGTCGCGGCTTCATCTCTATAGTTCTATGCACTCTGTCGTTGTATTCCATCACCAGTTTAGGCAAAAGCGACAACCACCGATAATGGCCTTGCTCGCTGAACGCGCGGTACATGTTCGTTTTCAACGTACGATTAAATCGCTCTACGATGGACGCTTTCTTCTCGCTATACGTTGAATAGTGTTTGACGTTGAATCTCTTTAGTAAAGCTTGTACGGTAGTGTTAAAGTACTCTTTCCCCTTATCCGTTTGCAGGTATTTCATTTTATTTTTTACAATTATTGGTTCGAGAGCATGTGCTACTTCAACACCCGATTTAGTTTTTAAGGGAATCGCATATGCATACTTGCTAAATGCGTTTATTACCGTCATTAAATATTTGTACCCCTTGTTCAACTTGGCATGCGGTATCATTTCCACCAAATCCGCTTGGTAGAGATCGTGTAACCCCTTCACCTCCACCGCACGTCTGGGAAAGTTCCTTCTCACCGGTCTGTGCAATTCCTTTGCAATAGTTTTGCGTACGTTTTCCATATCGCCACCCGAAACGCGAATCGCAAAATTTTGGTACGAGATATACCGTTACGTTTTCACTGAACCTCACCGACTTCATCGTCGTTACTGACAGTGTGTTGCTCCTGCAAGCGAGTCTTATATCAACGTATATCGAACGCATAATTTATAACGGATTTTCTCGCTTGCTGAATTATCTCGCGTCTGGGTTGACAGAGTTTATAATGACCGTACGCCAGTGTTGTTTCACCGTCATCCAAGACATATCGTTTGTCATCGTATGGTGACAGCGATAATTTTGTAAGCTTTCTTGTGTATATGTTATGTTTTTCGCTTTGGATAGTCTGCGCCGTAGTATAAGTTTGAGAAGTGGTCTTTACACATTGTTTATAAAGTTGATGTTTCAACTGTGTAGCTATCGCGGAACGTGGCACACCTTTCGCTACCTTTTTCTCTTTATCGTTTGCCGTAACGAATGAATAACATTTTGCGCGCAACCCGACAAATTCAAGTATCAGTATTCCATTTGTTTCGTCTTTAAAAGTACCCAACTTTTTCTTGTTTGTTTCACTATAGCACGGATGTGCCTTAGGGTACTCCGACGTGTCAAAGAGTTCGAGATGCTCCTCCATGTCTTTGTACACATCGTCGGTGCGAATGTCGTATAACAGAGAGTCAGTCTCCGTCATACATAGACGTGCACGTGACCCGTACGTATTCATCGTGAATCCGTAATGGAACCGATACATAATCAGCTTACTAATATCCAATACACTGAACCCAACGTACAAAGGTCGGTTCAGTGTAATGGATATTTTTTTCATCGTGAGACCTACCAGGTCCTCGTTATAGATGAAAAAATGTTGTAGCCTGGGGTTAGCGGTTAGTTTGTGAAGTTTCTTCTCGTTTGGAACTAACTTTAAATCGATTCGCTTCCGTACGTTTTCCAACGATTTTCCGTACGGTGCGTTATTCATTAACTTAAAAAAGTCTTTTTCAAAGGTGTTTCTGGCTTCCTTTCGTCGCTCCGTATTAAAATCGATGAAAGGTTTCAACCATACGCACTGTGTGAATGCTAACACACGGTGAATCGCTTTCAACTCCATTCCTAGTTCGAGGTAGAGTTTCAATGTTCTGTAATGAACAATGTATTTTGTCTTGTCCTCGAGGGACGTTATCAGTTTCTCTACCTTACCGTTACTACACACAAAGTCTTTTAACAGCTTCATGCGATAGCAGTACGGTGAAAGCATACTGTCCGTAATAGTACGCTTTTCAGGTGCTAAAGGGTAGTCACTGTGTAAGTCGTGTAGGTAATGTGGATACCCCAGATCGACTTCCAGGATATAACCGGTGTCACCATCGTCGCGTAACGCGTGCACGTTCAACGTATCGATCACTGTACGTTCCAACCATCGAAAACCGGACAGTGGTAAAGTCTGTGTCATAGCCGTTCCGTACAGGTTGGTACAATCGAGGTAAAGTAAATAGTTGTGCTGCTTGCTTGCGTCATAATCGGGAATGTACGGGTTGTTGGCTTTGGCGTACCTATTAGAAATTGCTGCTAAGCCGCCACGGATACCTCTTTCGATGTACAGGTGTACGTCTATATCGCGGAGTAACTCTAACCTGACTCCTGTCATTTTCAGCATCGCGTTCCACGCTAAACCGGCGGTGGTAAAAACGTTACACGGATCGAGTTCGTAGTACTGCAGGCTCATGTTTCGAAAGTTTCAAATACATCAGCAAGCAGTAGTACATCCGTTTTTAAATAAAGGTCATGATAATCACCGAACGTTTGCATGTCGAAAGCCGACCAAACCGTTCGAGCGTGCGCGTAATCTTCTTCGTCTATATCCGACTCTGTCAACCCGTTGTAAAAATGTACGCGGTCCGGTAACTGCCTCTCGTCAAATTTTGAATCGTCCGTAACGTATTCGTAAGGGTACACACCTTTACGTAACAGTAAATCAACATTACGCGTGTAAAATTGATTAAGGATTTTAAATTTATCCGCGGATAAGTTGGAGACGAGTTTTTCAAGTGACGCGTTCATGAACCGCAGAGAATCGAGAAACCGGAGCTGACCGAGTGTAACGGAGATGTAACGTTCGCTTGTAGTAGCGATACACGTTATTTCATCTTCCTTGTACTTTCCGAAACCTTGCATCAAATGATGCGAGTCATAGCCACTTAAATTATGGAAAAAAACGGAACGTGTGTTGGTATTTTGTAATTTATATTACACGCATTGTGAGCAGCGCCTAAATAGTTACCCGTTATGTGGCAATGATTTCGAACCGTGTCGTCCGTTAACGGCTGCTTGCACAGATGACAGTGAGTGGCGTTTCGGAATGACCGTTCATCGGCCGCTGTCATTTGGATCGGTTTATTAAACTTTCTATCGAGTCGTTGAACGTCGGCTAAAAGCACACGAAGGAACGTGTCCACCACGTCTTTACCGCGGTATATTACAGGTTCCTTGACGGCGTTTCCCATCCAGTCAACTATCACATAGCAGAAACTGGCTGGTATATGATGTGCCACGTTTTTACCGGTGGTCGGAACAATTGATGTGTAATATATTAATAATAACCCGGTCGTTGCGGAGCGACAGACAAAGTAATTGAACAAAATATGTAGGCGAGGTGCGGGGTGGTGGCGAGGCTCTGGGTGCGGTGTGGGGGTGCGGGGTATAATGTCATCGTCCGGTCGTGACCGAAAGCAGATGGTGGCCCGTGACGACGCGGGGTGGGGTAGGAAGCAAAATTATAGCCGTTACCGTTGCGGTGGAGGTGCGGGGTAGGGTGTCGTGACCGAAGGAGATGACGCTTTAGAAGGAAGGAACGTGGTCGGGGGAAACAGAATAAATACGCCAGTGTTTCCCTGTGCAGTCATCAGTACTCGCCATGGAAGGAATCGTTGCGAACGCGAAGACAGTTGAAAATTTTTTACCAAAAAGAGACTTGTCAAGTCTTTCTTTAGGAGTAAAGTATCATATAATTCACATGAAATTTGTGAAAACGAAATTCGGGGAGTCAGTTGTGGTAGATTTGGAAGATACCGGAGCCTGTCCTCAGCCGGAGGATAAACTTTTCTATGTATACCTACCTAAAAGATGGTGTGACGTATTTACAGAGGAGCAATTGAAAGCTGTGAAGCCTTGTGTCCTATCACTATGCGTAACCTCACACACTCCGCTGGCGAACGAGAAAGTGAGCGTGCAGTTGGATATTGATTATGTGAGTATGATATTTCAGTACCACTAATAATTACTTATACAGAAGTGGTTATGTATTAATTTTTTCTCTTTTTTTCCAGACCAAATAAACGAGAACAGGATTGATTTATTATAATAATAATAGTAATAATAACATTAATAGTAAAATGTTTTTAAATGATGAAGTAGACTTCTCTATTTTTTTTGTCGTTTTTTAATGTTAACTATTCATTTTCAGAGGAAGAACAAGGTGTTGCTTGGATCTAATATTGTAGAAAAACTTTTAAACAGAGAAATAAATGGTAATAATAGATTATATTGTCAATGTAACATGATTAAATTCGATTATAATTTTAGAAATAATCGTAAGACACTGAGTAGATGGATATCAATACGAAACGAAAAGAATATTTACAAAATGAAAGTATTTATTCGTAATGAGTTTTTCAAACTCTTCAAAACATCAATTAGTTATTGTAACAACCATAATATTGAATATCTTCAAATAAAAGATTTGCTAATTGCTAAAACAAAGCTGGTTAATCAGATATACTATATGATGTATAATTTTACTGGTACAGCGTATACCTCGCTAGTAAAAAAATATGAGTGGTCAAGGCATGACTCTAGCGGATGTCCGCTTCGTAACCGTTGTCGCGTCTGTTGTTATCTAAGATATCAAAATGACTTTAATTCAGAATACATGTTTTTTTAATACCACACTAACTATCATTTGATGTGTCTACATTCTTTTGTATTTGATCAAGTATTATTAATTGTAGGAAATTATATTCTGTTTTTAATTATTAAAAAACGTATGTGGTTTATAACATAAAAAGTTGAGATAAACAATCATTAAAGTGTTAATTAAATTTTTATGTGTAATTAAATTTTTTAAAAGATTTCTCTCATAGTTACAGAAACCTTGTTTCGATGTTATGTGTTTGTGCGAATGCGAGGGAGATGTATGTCGTTCACCACCATATGGTGACCACTGTAACATTCTGAGTGCTTGTGAGTGGAGAGAATTTACACTCTGAAGAACAATTGTTTTAAAAAATTATTTTGACGAAAAAATGTAATTGGTTAAGGCATAATTCCATTGGATGTGCGCTTTATAAGCGTTGTTACCACTGTTATTATCTAAAATACTAAAAAGAGTTGAATTCAAGGTTTTGGTGTACCATTTTACACATGTAGTTAACACCATATTAATTATCATTTGATGTGTGTCTACATTCAGTATGTTATTATTAATATATTACACATCAACATTGTAATATTGTATGTTATTAATTATTATTATTATTGTTAGACATATAAGGCTTGTTTTGGTTGTAGTAAATGTAATTATTATTTTGTTAATTATATGTGTGTGTGTGTATGTGTGTATATATACATATATATATATATATATATATATATATATATATAGAGAGAGAGAGAGAGAGAGAGAGAGAGAACCTTCAAGGCTGCAAAAGAGAGAGAAAGCGAGAGAGAAAAAAGATTATTTTGTATAATTATGTAAATATATATATATATATATATATATAGATAAAGTGTCTATTTTGTTTAGTTATGTATATAGAGAGAGGGCGTATGTTTTGCTCAATTATAATTGTCTTGTGAATATAGAACATGTGTGTGTAGAGAGAGAAAAAACTTATAGCTTATGATTTGATTGTAAAAGCTTTTGATATTATTAAAAATTATATATACATATAAACCATAACCTATGTTATTTTTATTATTATACCCCTTATACAAAACAATTATTCCTATCATACTTGAATAATCGCAAAAGCAGTAGAGATGTACGTCTCTCACATGGAATGTAACAGCAAAGAAACCGGTTTTTATAGTAGAGAAAGAGCGCTGCAAGTTACAACAGCTTGCCTGTGCCGGCTCTACGTCAACCTCACACACACACACACACACACACACACACACACACACACACACACACACACACACACACACACACACACACACACACACACACACACACACACACAGAGAGCTTTATAAAACACGGACGCCAGCTATCAGTTCCTCTTTGAATACATTAACGGAACGTGGTAGTGTTTCACACACACACCGCTTGTACCAGCTTAGATGCTGTTTGACTGGTTTACAGGAGAATCGTCACAGGAGTAAATATATTTATTCAGTTAACAATTTTAGTAACGCATGATAAGAATATATGTTTTCTAAACAGTATTCAAATCGATGCATCTGTTTTATATTAACACAATATAAACATTATAATAATACAATATCCGGTTTTGAGTACCGGAGGAACCGCGTCGGGATGTCATTAATCACCAAATTTCGGAACCCGTCAGGTACCTATTGTCCCAAATTTTAACCGATCAATTTCGCGTAACGGTTTCTCCTCCCCGTCCAGAGTTTAGACATACAGGACTTGTTTTAGGGTGTACCCCCCATCCGTTGATTTAAACATTTCGGGTGTCAAAATTCGGACACCAAAAATTTCGGGTAACCCCATCCGTTGATTTAAACATTTCGGGTACTAAATTTCAGACACCGAAAATTTCGGGTACCCCCATCCGTTGATTTAAACATTTCAGACATCACGCCCTCTACGTCGTCGTCATGTGGGCGTACCCACAAATTTCGGGTACCCCCATCCGTTGTTTTAATCATTTAGGGTACCAAAATTCTGACATTAAAAAAATTTCGAGAGAGAACGATTATTTTGTTACATCAAAATAAACCAGAACGCGGAAGTGTTTTAACATTCGGACACCAGCTGCCAGGGCCTCTGTCATGCAAATTTCGGGTACCCCCATCCGTTGATTTAAACATTTCGGGTAACGGTACCCGATACCCCCAAAATTTCGAGTAACGGTACCCGATGACATAGCCTCTGCGCGTCCGGGCAACCGCCGAATTCCGGGTACCCCCATCCGCTACACATTGTTTTCGGCTACCAAATTTTGGACATGCAGAAACCACGGCCTCCGTGACGTCTTGAAACAGGTTTTAGCCATACGGACGCCAGCGACTTGAGCCTCTGTGTGATGTCATGAACTGGAACACGGAAGTGTTTCAGTCACACATACACACACATACATACACACACACAAAACAGTGACGTCACATGGACAGCTCGGACACCAGCTGCCAGTGCCTCTATGACGTCATGAACTGGAACCCGGTAGTGTTTTCGTTCGGAACCCGGAAGTGTTTTCGAACACTCACTTTCCCTCTACTTATGTGATTTGCAGGATATTATATGTAACGAATTATGGGGGCAAAATAAAAGTTGTTATTGTCAAATTACAGCCGAGTTTCATTGCAAGTCCCGTCATACTGGACCCAGCGCATTTTTGGCTTCTCTAGGCTCTGGCCTAGTTTTAAATAACTTGTGGTTTCTCTTTCAAAAAAAAAAAAATACAAATACAAAAAAAATATATAAATATAAAAGTTTTTTTATATACAGCATAAAAGGGAAAGAGGGGTTACAAATGGTAGCAGAGCGTGGTTCATTCTAGGGTTGAACCCTTGGGTCCTTGGGTGTGACGGGGCTTGCAAACTCGGAAATACTATGCTATTGTTATGACATTGTTTTTTTTTTTTAGGTATATGCCCGTGTAGGATAGTTTAGGTCATGTAACTTGTGAGTCTGGTCGCACCACTGGGGCGGGTATTTGTGTTCGGAAAATTGATAGGTTGAACTGCCGGGGGGGTCTCAAGCGTTGCCTGGGTGATAGAATGTTGCTGATTCGAGGTCGGAGTTTAGCGTGTGACATTAGAGGGATGCGGTATGGCCCGATCGGAAGTCGGTACCGTCACCGACTAAATTCCTGAATTAAGAATACTGACTAATAGTTGTGTCTGTGAGTTATGTGTTGGTGAGACGTGTGTGTCGGATTGATGTTTGATGTTATGTATGTTCAGTATTGTGCTGTTGCTTGTCTCCTTCTGTGGTGTTAGTAGATGGTTCCGAAGTAGGCCAGGTCTCCGCAGCGCTAGAGAACCCGGGGGTCGCTCAAAGGAAGGACAGTACTTGGGTTTTTCCTAAATTTTTGTGATTATGTTTGATTGTTATGTTTGGTGTATTGTGTGATTCTGGCGGGGGTAGGTTGCCAGAGACTACCCAACCCTATTTCCGGCATTCTCCAGAGACTTCCGGTGGTGGATAGAGAAGATGAGGGCAAGTTGTTGGTTTTTCTGGACATCGTCCTGCAGTTGGCGGATTTTCCGGGGCTGTCCGATGAGGTCCTCTTGTCCGTTATATATCCGTACTGCCGGGGTTCATTGGCTGAGCTGGTCACCGACACTCTGCGTCGTGGTGGCAGTATCGACTCTCTCCATGGGGAGGTGTTGGACTCTTTCATACCCCGTCGGCAACGTGAGCATTTGAAACATAATCGGTTCTATCGTGCACAGGCCAACGGAGAGGCGTTGGGGGACTTTGTGCAAGATATCCGTAAAATTGCCCGGATTTTGAGGTTGGGGTTGCCCGAGAAGGAGATCGTTCGAATTATTTTAGAAGGGGTGACCCCCCAAGAGAGATCCCGTTTGGTGTTCGCGGACCGTCCACGTTGTTTTGCGGACCTCGAACGGCTGTGTGTGGTTTCTAGAACGGTCCAGGGGATTGACGAGTCCCGTGAGCACGTAGCCCATGATAAGGTAAGACACGAGGCGCATGGAGGGCGAATTGTTCCATCATCATGCGGTGACGAAATTGAGATTATAAATTCTTGTATCGAGAGGCGCCGTCGTTCACCTAATGTGACTTGTTTTAGGTGTGGTAGATTGGGCCACATTAGGCGATGTAGTACCGGGGTTGGGTCGAGTCCAACGTCCCTCCCCAAGGCGCCCAAGGTCATTCAGAAAAGGGTCAATAAGGAGAAGATATGTCGGAGGTCTTCTCCTACCTGTCGCGGGTCTTCTAAGGTAAGCGCCTCCAGGCCAGTTGTAGGTTCCAAGTCTTTGGGCATCAAGGTCCTCCAAACCATCTCTAGGCCCACTTCCGTATGCCCCTTCTTGCTGTTGGAGTTGAAAAGGAGTCAACTCAGAGCATTAGTTGACTCCGGATCAGCAAGATCTATCATTTCATCTAAGGTGTGCGAGGACTTGAACGACAGGGTTTAATTAAAAGGTCAGAACAGTCTTCCGTAGTGTGCTGGACGGCATCCCAGGAAATTCTGCCCATTTCCCGGGTAGTTTCATTTAAGTTTAAAATCGAGGGATTTTCTTGGGTGTGGAGCTTTCTGGTTTCTCCTGCTCTGGGAGTTGAATGCATTATTGGTGCCGATTTCATCTGCAAAAGTGGTCTCGTTATTGACATCCAAGAGCACCAATGTTATTTTAAATTTAATCGGGGAGTTGTAATCCCTTTCCTTGGATATCAGGGGACTAGGCAAGATATCCAAGAGGTTAAGTGCCCCGACACATCTAGAGACCACCTCTCCCAGTCCCAGCGGTCCGCATTAGATCAGTTGTGTGAGCGTTTCCCCACGGTATTAACTCCGGCCCTTGGGCTCACACATCTCTTGGAGTATAAGATCCGCCTAACGGACTCCAAGGTGGTGCGCTCCCACCCTTATAAATTTGCCCCTCCGAAGATGAGCATCTTGAGGGAGAAGGTTCAAGAGTTATTAGATCAAGGGGTGATTGAACCTTCTCAGTCCAGTTATGCCAGTCCAGCGTTCCTAGTGCCCAAGCCTGGAGGTAAGCATAGGATGGTCATCGACTACCGCAAGCTCAACGCTAACATTGAGGTAGATTCGATCCCACTTCCTGACCTTCATTCCGCATTTGATTGGTTCAGTGAGGCGAGGTATTTTACCATCATTGACCTCAACTCTGCATATCACCAGATTCCGTTGACGAAAGAAAGTAGGCCCTACACGGCATTCTGTGTTCCGTGGAACCTCTATCAGTACACTAGGGTTCCCATGGGCCTAGCGGTAGGGGCCCAAACTCTCACCCGTTTACTTGACACCGTCTTTCACGATGTCAAGTTCAAGTACGTCTTCAATTATCTTGACGACTTGCTGGTGTACAGCAAGGGGTACGAGGAGTATTTGGGTCATCTCGAAGAGGTGATGTGCAGGTTGAGGGGTGCTGGCCTCACTGTCAATCCCGAAAAGGTGAAGTTTGCCCAGACACAAATTTCCTTTCTGGGCCACCTGATTTCCCATAGAGGTGTCACTGTGGATCCCGAGCGAACACAGGGAATCAGGGACTTTCCTCCACCAAAGGATGCCAAAGGCATCGCGAGATTTGTGGGGATGGTCAATTTCTATCGGCGTTTTGTTCCGAACGCGGCGGAGATTGCGGCACCTCTGAATGAACTCCGAAAAAAGGGCGCCAAATTTGTATGGGGGGAAAAACAACAGAATGCTTTCGAGACACTGAAGGAAGCTATCATTTCCCCTCCAGTACTGAGAATGCCAGACTTCTCGAAGCCGTTCATACTCCAGATGGATGCGAGTTCGATTGCGCTCGGGGCGGTTCTGTCCCAAGTCGTTGATGGTGCTAGGCAGCCTGTGGCTTTCATTTCCCGAACGTAGACCCAGCAAGAACAAAAGTCTTCAGTGTATGAGCTAGAGTGTTTAGCTGTTGTATACGCTCTAGATAAGTTCAGGCGTTTTCTGGAACACGCTGAGTTCCTGCTCGAGATCGACAATCAGGCTCTCTCCTGGTTTCTTGCTCATCCCCGGCAGCTGGGTAAAATTGGTAGATGGGTGGTCAAGATCTCATCCTTCAAGTTCAAAGTGCAACACATTAGGGGAACTCAAAATGTGGTTGCAGATGCTTTATCACGCATGTTTTCCCAACCCAGTGAAGTCCAATCTGAGCAACCCTGTTCTGTTCTGCTAGACTTTCCGTTAGCCTTCACTGATGTGTTACCCCATCAGTTGAACGATGAAGAGCTGGGTCCTATCATCCAGAATATAAAGGAGGGTAACGTGCAGGCCCCTTACTTCTTGTCCAAGAGCGTCCTGCGTTGTCGAGAAAGAAAGGGACGTGCCCCTAAGATCGTGCTGCCTAGCAAGTTAGTGCCCATGGTCTTCAGCTATTATCACAATTCCCCAGTAGGAGGCCACAAGGGAATTTCGAAGACCATTTCCAGTATTAGGAAACACTTCATCTGGAAGGGCATGGACAGGGACATCGCAACCAAGGTTAAGAGTTGTCATCTGTGTGGCTTGAGCAAGCCTGCCCTGAACACAAAGTTAGGGTTGTTGTCATCGGACGTGGCGAGCAGACCGATGGAGAAGCTATTCATAGACTACGTGGGACCTCTCCCGCGTAGCAAGTCAGGTAATTCTTACCTGCTTGTTTGCGTGGATGATTTTTCGAAGTTTGCCTGGCTACTGCCCTTACGGCAGGCAACAGCTCGTTTGACCATAAGCGCGCTTCAGAACCACATTTTTCAGCATTTCGGTCTTCCGACCATCATTGTCTCCGACAATGGTCCCCAGTTCGTTTCGAGCGAGTTCCGGCGGATGTGTTTCGCCAGCGGAATCAGACATGTAACCACTTCCCCGTATTACCCACAGCCGTCCCATGCGGAGAGATTCAATAGGAATCTCAGGTCCGCACTCATTGCTTATCATGCGGAGCAACAGACAACCTGGGACCAGAATCTGAAGTGGTTGCAGCTAGCTTTCAACACGGCCCTGCATGACAGTCATAAGGCCGTGCCCTTTGAGATCATGTTTGGATTCTCGCCCGCACTCCCGTTGACTAACTTGTGGAATATTGATGATCTTCTGCCACGGGAGCCAGATAACGGAACTGCGGAGAGATGGAAGGAGGCTCGGAGGAATTTGCTGAGAGCGCACGAGCGCGTCCGTAGTCGGTATAATCAGGGGCGAATTCCAAATCCCTTTAAAGTAGGAGATTTGGTCTACTGCCAAAGCCACCCGATCAGCTCAGCTGCCGACAAAAGAGCCGCTAAATTGTGTTATCGCTGGTCGGGGCCATATCGTATCCTGGGGTTCGCGTCGCCAGTGACGGCTCGGTTGGAAGAGCCGGGTAGTAATCCTAAGGAGATTACTACGCATATATCAAAATTGAAACTGTGTAGAAGAGGGTAAACGTGCTGACAAGGGGGGGGAATGATGGTGGTCTCTGTGTGAGTGGGGATGTTGTCATTTTGAAAGTGTGTGCTCCGGGGGTGTTATCGAGAATGATAGGGTAGCGGGTAGATGTTTCCCACAGTCCCAGTGGGGTTCGTCTACTTCAGGGATGCGCCCCTGCCCACGCGAGCCTTGGTTTTCTCCAGTTATTCTCCTTTTCGGAGGGAACCATGTCCTTACCCTTAGTCCTGGCTATTGACCTTTTAATGATCCTTGCCCCGTTTCATCTTCCTGATTTTCCTACCCCTCCCCTTAGTAAAAAAAAAAAAAAAAAAAAAACCTATCAATAAGGAGTTAGAGAGACTTGCCGGAAGTGATTAGATTGTGGTCCTCGAGATTGTCAGTTTCCCCTGTTCTGGAAGGTTATCATGGAGAAAGTTAGGAGTTAGATAATGTTCCCTCAGAGTGTCGTGGTCTTGGAGATTGTAAGTTCCCCTGTTTTGGTTCTGAAGGTTATGATGGAGAGTGATAGCGTGCTGTTGTTTCGTTATTTATAGTAATTGGATTTGTTTGGATTTGATCGTTGTAGGGTCGGTCCATGCCGCATTCTCCGGTTGTTTCCCGGGTGTTTTTGTTGAGAGAGAGAATTGTATTTATTGTGTACCGACGTAGGTGGAGAAGTAAAAACCCCCTTGCTAGTCATGGTGTTTTCGTTGAGTAAGAGTTAGGATGGATGTTCGCGTGCCCTTGATGCTGTCCTCTCTGTCTGGCTCAGCGGGGCCTTCCGCCCTTGTGTAGGGATGTGGGCCAGCCATATGGCAAGGATGGAGATGCCTTGTGGATGCATGTGGCCGGTCGGTCCAAGAGATGGACGAGGAGTAGTGCGGTCACTCACATACCAAGGTGGGAGATACCTTGTTTGGTCTTAGGACGAGTATGTGAGTGGGACCGGTGGAAGTAGGTGATGGTCACCGGAGAGGGTGACGTGATGGGGCGGTCCCGTGGGGTTGGCATAGCGGAGAGGGTCGCATGGGGATGTCTGTTCTCCTGAGAGCAAGTGCTGCTGGGCCGCCATAATCACGAAGTCCACTAGCTTGTTTTGGGAAGGGGGTACACTGCAGAGTACTCTCCCGAGTTTAAGTGTGGGGGCAACCGGGCTGCCCTTTCGGGGTGGGGGTGTGCCGGTGTTTGCCTAACCCGGCGGTCGAAGGTTTTATTATATTCATTTTAAAATAAACGCGAGTATCAATGTCGATTGAAGCGACGAGATTTGGACGGCACCGTTGAAACGGCGCGCGCACCCTATGGGCGAAGTTTGCTGTTTGTTGCAGCGTAACTGCTTAATTCAGTTTCATACCGGCACGCATAGAAGCAGCAGACTCCCAGAGCCGAACAGACAGTATTTCTTAGTTGTTTCTTCTGCACTAATGGCAGGCTAAATTTACGAGACTTCCCGGTAAGTAATCATAGCATCTTATAGTATGCGTCAAAAATAATTAAATTTAATTAACGTAAATGTATGCAGCCGTATGTGAAAGACGAATGTATTTGGTGCGACCTGGCAGTGTGTGTATTAAAAGATTTATTTAATGTTCGATATAGACAGCTCATATTCTTTTCTCAATTATTATAATACAAGAGTTACTGTAATCGTTTCATAGAGCGTTATGTAAATTATAAGCTAAAGTCAGTGCGTATGCATGGAATTGAATTGTGCAGGATAGGCACGTGCATGCAACAGACTGCACGCGTGTTCTTTTTAATTAATTATGGCAGTAAAAATAAATTGTGAGACCACCCTTAGATGAAACACTATTAATATTTTATTTGTGTGCAACTGTGAGTGCCTTGAATGTGGTCATTTTCTAACAAATTAAGATAATTGTGGGCCACGTGGCGCGGCCAACCTGTTTGATTCTGCGACGCTTGTTAAGATCTAGTGCAAGTGACTTTTACTCTACACCTTTTAATAATATCTTTTTTATTTAGTGAGTTCATCATCCCCTGGTAGACTTAATCACCCTTCAGGCAATTTTCAAAAAATAATAACCGAAAATTTTGTGCATTTATCTTGAGCTGGTTGAAAGGCCTGTTCTGAGGTGATTTACCTGGAACTTGGGTGGACATTTTCTATGAACAGCATTTCTAATTTTTGTGAATTCCCAGGGTTCTCGTCTAAGCCGGAGATGCTGGTCGATGCTGATGTAACTACACCTTCATCAGCCATGAGCCATCACACACACACCTGTTCGGAAGAGGGAGTCTGGTGAACAAACGCAAGATGGTTCTCATGCTCATGAATAAGGTGATATGAACCCCTTTTTATTTTCGTTGGCCGGGCCTGCCGTGCTCCTGATTTACAATTTCAATTTCTTTTGAAACCATGTGCCCACGCGGCTAGACAGTCTGCTCTGGGGTGTGTCAGCTGAACATTCATTCTGAACATCATGTGACTTTAATAAGTTAACTTCATAAATCTAAGTACTATGTTTGTAATTGTGTGCTGCACTGGGGGAGCGTGCCAGAGTTTTTTTTACTATTAAATATTTTTGATATATAGACAAGAGTCATTATACTATTCAATACAAAATTTAAGTCACATGTTAGGGGTTCTGTTCCGGCTGGTTCAGAACGGGTTTATATTTTAATTTCATTTCGGTTTAACATGTAAGGGCTGGGGGGGTTTCGTTTTCTGGCTGTTTTCTGGGGGTAAAAGGGGACATAGTTTTTGTGAGGCACATGTTCATTCGGTTTAAGGCAGGTTTGATTCCTGTCACATATGGTCGAGTACATGCTGGCGCGCTCCCACATCTGCTAGGATACAACAGTTGGTTATTATAAACTCATTTATACACAGCCATCTGGCTTTAACAGAAAAGAAATTTTATATTTTTGTGGGCATATACTGATTAATTTTTGACCTTGTAAAAGCATATACTGATTAATTTTTGACCTTGTAAAAGCATACACTGATTAATTGTTGACCTTGTAAAAGCATATACTGATACATGTATCCATCTGGATGCGTAAAACAAAATTAACATTTTATAAACTCATACCAATTGCTTGAAATCAGGTGATGAGGGTTTTTTCCATTTATATGCTGTCTAAGAAACTTAAAGATTTTCATATGCTCATAATGGGCCAATTATCCGATGCTATCTATACATATGGGCAGTCCGGTGTCTCTTTATGCTTTGTGAGTGATTATCATCCTTTCGGGGGTTTTTCTTAATTATTTAAATTAATGGGAATTAATGAATTATGGTGACTGAAAGTCGAACATTTATGATTGCCGGTCTTGGGGCTTGGTAGAAACACTGCCTGTCGGGCAGATCGAGCATGGGTATTCCAAGGGTACTGGGTGTCTGTAGTATGTGTACATAATTTTGAGTGTATGTGTCTTTATGTTTCCGTACGTGTTGTCAATGTTAAGTGTTAGTAACAAAAAGGGGGGGAATTATAAAATTACAGAATGTTGCCTGATATATATATATATATATATATATGTTTATAGGGATAGATCGATATTGTCTTTGACACGATTAAGGATATGGGAATTATTTATTTATTATGTATTTTGAGGGTTATTGCCCTTGCCATGTGATAATTATGTGATTTGCAGGATATTATATGTAACGAATTATGGGGGCAAAATAAAAGTTGTTATTGTTAAATTACAGCCAAGTTTCATTGCAAGTTCCGTCATACTGGACCCATCGCATTTTTGGCTTCTCTAGGCTTTGGCCTAGTTTTAAATAACTTGTGGCTTCTTTTTCAAAAAAAAATATAAATACAAAAAAAACTTTTTTTATATACAGCATAAAAGGGAAAGAGGGGTTACAAACCTTATAAGATTGCTTAATTTATAAAGCTTTTTTTCTCCGTCATACCAGGGAGAAAGTGTGACTTCACTTGGCCAGGTGGTAGAGTCCAATAGGGTAAATAGAGACAACATATTTTTATATGTCTCATTTTCTTCACTCCCTAATCTGTTTGTCATGTTATCTATGACATTTTGTATCAGTTGATTTCTTGGTAATTTTACAATTTTGTTATTTCTACTGAATGGAATATGTTATCTGATTTATCATTGTAGGTACAAGACTTTCATATTTTCCTTTGCTGTCTTTTAATATACTTAATGCTCTTATGCATCTCTTGATCAGTCGATCTGCTTTCACTACAGTTACATCCTGGTTTTGCAATGGAAGAGATAAGAGGGACAGTTCTGCTTCTAGTAGATCAGTCATTAGAGCAAGGTCCTCTATGAAATTCAAATTTTCCATTCGCAGTTTCAAACCTGTCTGATTTGATTGAGAAAAATGGTTATATAGGGCTGGATAGGCCTTCCATACAGCTTTTGTTGCTCTTACACTGCACGCTACCCACCTAGGGCCTAAAACACGACCAATTTTTATGATTTCCAATTCCAAATCATTGGCTGTATTGTTTAACTCCATTTGATTTTTGTTGCTGTGTGGTAGAAGCAATAGATCTTCTCAAGAAATGCTTTGAAATGATTGACTTGTGAAATAGATTTGATAGCGTCATCAAGAGCCAGTTGTACTCGGTGGTTTAAACAATGCCAAATTATTATACCAGGGTATTTACTTAATAATCTAACTGAAACGCCTGACTTACAACCTAACATAGTACTGGCACCATCAGAGCAAAATCCAATCAAATTTTTCTTTAGTTAGGGATCATTAAAGCCATAACTTTCTAATGTAAGAAGTAAAATATGAGAAATCGTCTCTGCATTTGTAGAGTCCAGTTCTTTTAAATCAACAAATACGTTTATTGGCTCATCTGAGCCTAAAATATCGCATCTCAATATAACGACCAATGCACTTTTTTTGATACTGTGCTGGCTTCATCAATTACAATACAAATTTTGGAATTTTGTTCAATAATTTTAGAAAAATCTGATTCCTTAACTCAATAGATATTCTTTGATTTCGTTGTCCATGACGTGTCCGTTACTTAACTAAATATCACTATTACATTAACGACTCGGAACACTAGGTTTTTTATAAGTAAAAGCATAAAAATGTTTTACCTTATAGCCTAAACCGGTTTAAAAACATCGACAATAACATGAACATTCTACACGTACACACAAAAGGCCGAAAACTAGACACGCTAGAACATTTGGAAATATACAAACACACAAAAACAAATAAAAACGACATCCTACACGAACAGACACAATTCAAATCGCACGCATTATTCGAACATATCTCACCCCACACACACAGCATCGATCTTTCGAAATTCGATTCCGTCATCCACAACAAGATGGACAGCGCTACCAGCGGCAGCCTCTGAAGAAGCCTTTTAAAGGAGAAAACCGTTTCAGGCTATAAGGTAAAACTTTATGCTTTTACTTACAAAAAACCTAGTGTTCCGAGTCGTTAATGTAATAGTGATATTTAGTTCAATAGATATATGTTGGGCAATGGCCATTGCAGTTTGCCTTGAGTGTAAAGAAACTCCCAAGGTCTACGCCATTTTTTCTTGTAATTCTATTTCTGCCTCAATATCTTGCATGGGTCTGTTACGTTTTACTAGATTGTACACTGTAGTAAATACATGACTGGTGGAAAGTAATTGCTTTTCATGGAATTTCTCAACAGACGCAACAATTTTGTTTTGTTTAGACTCTTCAATTATTTGAATTGCTTTATTGTGCGATTCAGAACATGCATGCTCATTAAGTTTTTTGCGGATAGATGCCTGTTGTATTTCCTTTGTTGATCCATTTGGGACGATTTTTGAATTTTTCCATTCAGTTGAAATGTGAATGTGTTTAGCACTTTCAACATTTAAAGAATTTATTTGGGAACATACTTTGCATCCTACACTGTTTTTTTCAGTAATATTAAGCCATGAGTACTTACTCATAAAATACTCACGCTGCTTTTCTGACCATATCAGCAAATTAGAAACAGCCCCGTCATCAGATGGTAGCGATAGCGAAGTCTCTGAATCTTCAGTGCTGTCATCACAAACACAAACAAGTTTAGGCTGTTTTTGGCTGGAACAAACAAGCCTACTGAAAAAACTATTCAGGTTTGACTGTCGTTTCATAATAAAATGTTGACTGAATGTTTTAAAAGACTCGAGTTATCAACAAACACAGAATTCAAAACTACACTAATCAGTACAGTACACGGTGTACACCACAAAAAAAATTCAAACACAACCTAAAAACTTCCAAACATGGCGTGAAGGTCACTGGCACTGGCGCGTAACGGCAAGTGTCTCGAAAGTTGCGAAGATCGATATTGTCGCAGAACGACGGAACACCACAACATCGAAACTGCTCGGCGCCGAAATCATATGTTGTCGAAATCGTCGGCCATTTTCCGTGATTCAGCGATTCGCTACTAAAACTCTAATTACAGTTCGTAACAAGTAACAACCGGTTCGCCGAACTATCCTAAATTTAACAACCGGTTCGGCCGAACCGGTGCGAATCGGCTGGATGACACCACTGGGTACAGTCTGTTCACAAAGTTGGTTTGTTTGTAACTTCAGGCACTGCTCGACTTCATTTTTAATCTGCTCTTTTTTGTTTGTAATAGTCTTCTATTTTTGTTGACATAGCTTTTTCCACACTCGTGACTGACTTTTCAACTTCAGCTATTTTATTAGACATCGATACTTCAACAACAACAATATCATTGATTCTTGTACCTCTGATATTTTAGTAACTTGTTTATTAAGCTCACCTCGTAGGAGACCAAATTCTGCGGTACTGTGTTCTTGCAACTGTTTCTGCATAGCTTCAAAGAGAGCTTCCGATTTATTTGCTTCTTGCTTACGTTTTTCATCCTGTCGTCTTTCTGCTTCTTCCGCCTCCTGTCGGGGTCTTTCCTCTGTCTGCAACAGCAGCGCCTGGAAATTTTCCATCATCTGACTGGCATCCATTGTTTCCGATTAATTACGAATTACACTCGTCCTGTACAGAGTGTCCACTGTTTCCACTGTTAACCGTTCTATCCCACTTCTGACAACACTGTTATGACGGTCTACTTGATCGTCGTAGGTACAGTGGAAACAAAATAAGTACAAGACACCAATTAAGTCACTAATCACACCTTTAATTTTTACAGTTAAACAGTTCGTAATTAACAACACTGTCTTTTACAACAATTCAAATGAAAATTGTTCACACGCTATAAAATGTCCACTAAAATTAAACACAATTGTATTACAATTATACCGTCCGATTATAAAACACCACTCTTAACTAATAACCACTTGAACGCGCACAGTAATATCGCTACTATAACTCTCGAACCGCACGGTCAAAATTCGCACTAATATTGAAACTTAAGGCCGCTGCCACCATGTATTTATAGCCGCCGAAAATCTAGACGATTCCTAATTGCGTCTTAGCGTCCGTATGAACTACGTAATTAACTGCGGCCTTGACACAGTCCGCGCGCCTGGCGCCTTCGAGAAACCTCTCGAATATGCGTCGACAAGCACGTACGCCACATGCGTTACATCGAGATTCTTCTGGCACATTCGGCAAAGACGTAGATTGTTCTGTGATGTCGTAACAATAAGTTTAGCTACTACTATTAATGAAGTCAACTTAGGTTTAGACTTGCGAAAAATACCGGAAAATTTGAATGGTAATGTAGACGTAGTTAATTGTATTTAAATTATCTGCCGGCTGTTTGACCTTGGTCCGAGGTTTTCATTAAAACCAAACGTTTCACCAGTACCACTGGCTACCATCTTCAGTGGAAGTATCGAGTCAACCTAATGTGCGACACCCCGCGTTATTATTTAAACAGCCTGGCAGATAATTTAAATACAACTGACACCGGCCATGAAAGCCTTCGAACAATATTAGACATAGTTAAATGTGTAAATACTGGTAATGACCAGTGAACGTCCACTGAATTGTTTCAAAATTTAAAAAAATATGCCACAAGAAACATGTATACAAATAAAAAACTTGGGCTCCATATTTTTCTTAATTACCTACAAAAGAATAGAACATTTTTGCTAAGAAATGGTGGTGGATGATTAAGATTTTTTTGCCAGGAAAATAGTCTGAGCAATAATTTTGTAATTAACTCTCAAAGTGTAGGTTAAGTG
This sequence comes from Magicicada septendecula, assembly GCA_034769895.1. Taxonomy (NCBI): domain Eukaryota; kingdom Metazoa; phylum Arthropoda; class Insecta; order Hemiptera; family Cicadidae; genus Magicicada; species Magicicada septendecula. The sequence continues at coordinate 408,664,317 of CM068375.1, forward strand.
CTTATCACACTGCACTGCTCCTGGTACAAGTACAAATAGCATTCTTGTTGTCATTTATTTACAGTATTTAAATAATAAGTGTTCTGTAGACATGTCTCCAAACATTTATGAATACCGGTATATAATATATAGCCTATTTATCTTTTTAATGTTTCCAATTATTTATTAGTTATACATATTGTTATATAATACGGAATGTTCCACAAGTATCTCGGCTATCCCAGCAGAGCCCAGCTGTAACGTGTGTGTGCGTACGTATTGCTGCTACTTTGACATGAAAGACAATTACGTGACACTTATCACGCGTCAACAAGCGAAGCTGTTCCAGACCGCAACGTTCCACACACTTTGTTCAAGGCCAGACATGACACTGTTGCTAGTGGATTCGAGAGTGCCTGTAAGAGGCGCTTTCAGTTTATGTCGGCAATTTACACAGTGTGTCTCAAGTAGTGTATTAGTGAAAAGCGGTTATAGTGTCGAATTGTTTATAGTTGACATTATTATTTGTGTGGATAGATTAACTTGAATTATTGACGAGTATAATCTTGTTGTTTCAAACTGTTAATTGAGATTAATTAAAGCTGGTGAGTGGCTTAAATTGGTGTCTTGTGTTTTGTTTTCCACTGTACCATACGATGATTAGTGAGACCGTCGTAACATACAGTATATTCACTGAAAAATTATGTTTGCTATTTTTTTCAGTCAATCAAATCTATTTTGATATAATAGGCAATCTCATATTATAGATGTGGCTAATAAAAGATTTTTTACTATAGAAGCATATATTACAGAAAAACGTATTACAATTACAGATGAGAATAGAGGAGTATACAGAAAAAAATATTACAATATTTTTAAAAGTCAGTCCTTTAAAATTCATGTTTTTTTACAGAGTGTTGTGTTTACTTCTTTAAACAAACTTTTCAAGTGATAAGCCTAATTCAGTTAGCCTTGGCTTTGTTACAAAGTAATAGATAAAGATTCTACAGGAGTCATTTGATAAGAACAAATGTGAATTCTTGGATTTTGTTGTCCATGACATGTCCGTTGATTAACTAATTATAACACTATCAACTCGGAATACTAAGTTTATTATTGGTAAAAATGTAAAATTTTTACCTTATAGCCTGAACCAGTTTTCGCTTATTGTATTGCAAGCTTCATCAGAGGCTGCCACTAGGAGCGCTGTCTGTCTAATTCTTGGCGACGGCGGCGTCGATTTTGGGAAGATCGATGTTGTGTGAATGGGGTGTAATAAGTTCAAATAATATGTGTGATTTGAATTGTGTCTGTTCGTTTAGGATGTCATTTTTATGTGTTTGTATATTTTTAGTTGTTTAAGAGTGTGTAGTTTTCGGCCTTTTGTGTGTACGTGTAGAATATGCATATTGCTTTTATGTTTGTGTATGTGTGGTTTGCTTCAATGAGGTGGTTTGCAAAGGTGTATTTAGTAGTGGGGTGTAGTGCCTTTGTGTGTTCACTGTATCTTTGTTTGAAGCAATGTCCTATCTGGCCTATGTAGACTTCATTGCAATCTGAGCAATTTAGTTTGCAAACACCAGGTAGATCAAATTTGTTTTGTTCTTTGTGTGTGTGGTTTGATAGTGTGTGTTTTGTTTTGTTTGTAGTTTTGTATGCAATGCTGTATCCTGTTTTTTAAATTTGTGTAAAATTTTTCAGTGTGGTTGTTGTTGTTGATGTGTGTTAGTGTTATGAATTTGTTGTTTTCTGTCTTTGTCTGTTGTTTGTTTTGTGTTTTGTGCAGGAGTTTATTGACTATCGTTCTGTTGTATCCGTTGGATTCTGCTAGATATTTTATCGTGTTTAGTTCGTCTTTGTAGTCTTTTTCATCTAGGGGGATGTTGTTAAGTCTATGTATCATGGTTCTGAAGGCAGCTAGTTTCTGTTGTATTGGGTGATTGGACAAGTTGTGTATTAGTGTGTCAGTTGTGATGGGTTTTCTGTATGTACTGAATTTTTGTCTGTGTTCAAATTTTGTGATGGAGACGTCTAGGAAGTTTATGCTATTGTTGTGCTCATATTCAGCAGTGAAGGTTATGTTTTTGTCTATTTTGTTTATGTGGGTTAGTAGCTGTTCGTATTGTCTTCTGTTTACCAATAAAAAACTTTGTGTTCCGATTCAGTAGTGATATACTTATATTTAGATTATAAACTTTTGTATGGTCTGTGGTAACTGTACGTAGAACACAGTGTTTATGTTTTAAAAGCATTATTTATGTAATGTTTTATATTTTACTTTTGATTCAACACACAGTTTCTTCTAAATATAATTAAATCACTACTGACTCGGAATACAAAGTTTTTTAAAGGTGAAAACATAAAAGTTTTACCTTATAGCCTGAACCAGTTTTCACTTTTAAAAAGCTTCTTCAAAGTTTTTAAAAGTGAAAACTGGTTCAGGCTATAAAGTAAAACTTGTACGTTTTTACTTATAAAAACTTTGTGTTCCGAGTCGGTAGTGATTTAATTATATTTAGTTAATTAACGGACACATCATGATCAACAAAATCCAAGAACAGTTTCTTCTCTTCTGATAGCTCCTATCCGTTTCGGATGTTGGATATCATACAGACTATTTTAACTTTTTATACTGCTGCACGGAATAAGTCAGTTGTAGTCATGACAAACCAAGTCCTTAAATTTCTCAGCTATGAGATTCTTGGTCACCCAACTCCTCTCTTTCCTAGAACTTTTCCCGGTAGTATGGACTGCAATAAGTAAAATCTCTGTTAATTTCTCACGAGATGTCCCAGATACTGAAGCTTTCTTATCTTCAATGTGGTAATTACTTCCCTTTCTTTCTTCATCTTTCTAAGAGCTTCAACATTAGTTATACGTGCTGTCCATGTAATGCTCAGTATTGTACAGTAAATCCACATTTCAAAAGATTTCAATTTTTTAGTTGTGGCTTCAGTCAAAGACCAAGATTCTGCACCATAAAAGAGGACCGATAATACGTAGCAGTGTAAAAGTCTTATCTTTGTCTTCATTGTTAAATTGTGACTTTTGAATAAACTGCTCATTCTAGTGTACACTGCTATGGTCTTTTCAATTCTGCTCTTTATTTCTTGAGAGTCCCATTGTTCATTGACTGTAGTACCAAGACATGTAAATTTTGCTTACACATTCAACTGACCTTTGGTTTATATTAAGGGTGGAGTTTGTGAACTTGTTCTTAGATACAATCATTAGCTTCGTTTTATTAACATTGATGTGTAGACCATATCTACGGCTGCTTTCTGCCACTCTATCCATTAGTTGTTGCAGCCCCTCTAAGCTACCTGCGAATATGATGGTATCATCCACATAATGGATGTTATTTATTCTTTCACCGTTCAGAGAGATTCCCACATCACATTCATCTAAAGCTTCTCTAAAAATACCTTCCGAGTAGATGTTGAAGACAAAAAAAAAGATAAAGCGGAGATAGTATACAACCTTGTTTCCCTCCACGCAGAAACTGTATCTCTTCAGTTTTTTTTTTATCTACTATAACCACTGCAGATTGGTTCCAATACAGTGTATATTATCCTTCAGGTCTTTTCCAAAAACACAGTTTAGTGCTCTATTATTACATGCAACATGGTAATAACACTAATGTGTATCACCAAATTTATAGATGTCTATCAATTACTTGTCTAACAGTGCTTACATTTCAGAAAATGTCAACAATCTTGTGATCCTCCTTCCTTAAATGTACTAAATGAGAAGACTTTCTGACGAATAAACAAAAAAATTGAAACTGCTAATGAATGAGAGATCTTTCACATATTCACCATCAAGGTAGGAGGCTGGATGATCAAATGGAAGTTACCTACCTTGGAATAATGGAATGAGATGACATAACAAGAATGTCACTCTGAAGTATGGTTCATTCATAGATGCTTTTTGCCAGCCAAGTTGGTGGACATGATGAGCAATAAGGCAATGAGACAGACTCTGGGCTGAGTACAGAGACATACTGTCCTTATTGTAATGTCTTTAGCAGATACTGTCTGACAGAAACTACTTTAGGAGAACTCGGGCAGAGTTAAATAAGATTTTATTAGGAAAACTATTCGTTGCTCACATGCTGGATGTAAGACAGAAAGTGAGTTTCATTCCTGTTTGGGATTGTAGGAAATTATTGGAGAGCACTCAATCATCTTCATTCTGTTTCTTTCAGACCTCAAGAAGACAAACACTGTCATCTTCCAGGCAGTGATTGAAATAAAAACACTCGTATCACTGGCAACACCATGTTTATTTATCATTATCACAAATAATTTTTGAAATTGAAAATACATATTTTGATTCACAACTGTGATATCAATTATTGACACAAATAATTTACACACACAACAACATAAATATAATCCATAGATGTGGTATCAAATACAGGCACTAATTCTGTAACTCACTAAAAACTAACTTCACTAAACTAACAATAAATACTGACTAATACTGACTTTTCCAACTGTGTGTAGTGAGGCGTCAGGTGTGAGTTGTGCAGTATCCTAAGTCTCCAAATGGACTCTTGCCACGTGGTCGTTTTGAGTTAATTTTACATTCTTTGTCTACTTTTGGGAAGGTAGGAAGGTTCCCTTGACTGGTGGATTATATCACTGGGGCAAACAAACAAGATCACTTCCAAGACTCACCTGAGCTGGCTCCTGAGATTAAGGGATTGTGGGTAACTTGGACTGCCTGACCATAGAATCTGCACACCAGGCATCTCAGGGTGTCATCGAGATAGTGGACACCCAGTCCTCTTCTAAGAGATCTAGAAGAGGACCTGTGGGGGGGGGGGAACTTCACTTGTAAGCTTAAGTCCTTGGTCGAGAATGCTCTGGAGCGAATTTCTATGACAGGTGGTCAGGTATCCCCAGACGGGACAAGAGTAGGTATGGTAGTGAACAGGGAATGTTTCAGGGAATTCTTAGGGAGCAAGAATGTTCAAGTTCTTGATTTTCTGGCCATTTAATACGAGTAGTATTTAAAGTAACATTATTTATAAGCAACAATTGGTTATATTTAGATTAGATTTCAATTCTTTTAGTCTATCAACAAGTTGTTCCATCACAAAATGTAAATCAAACTGTTCATGATCATCAACAAATGGTTTTTAAATAAAACACCTTATACTTTTTGTTATTTTTAGAATTGAAACATTTTTTTGCTACATTTAGTTTTCTGTTAAAGACAAATTTCTCTAACTTGTTTTTGTTTTTGACTGATATTCAAATAAATTTTCTCAGAATTTTTATATAATTTGCGTTACAGAATTTCTCTTTCTTTTTTTACTTTATTTTCCTTACTGAAGAAAATTACTGTATGCAAAACTTAATACTTTGACACCTTGGACGTCGATTGACAACCTGAAGTTTCATATGTATAAAGACGTCCTTGGAGCTGTTTTGAAATGATGTCAGGCCTTGTAGTACCCAAATCATCCGCTAGATTGCATATGCATTCACTTTCGTAGGTAAAGTTGATATGAAACAGCGCGTGGCAAACGGTTATGTTAGTTGGCTGAACACCACTTACATGTCAAAATGTCAGACAAGCGTTTCTTATAAAAAAATCACAAAAGTACACCTTTATAAACCAATATATATTAAACATTATGTAATGTATTGTTTAATCCATTTCTAACAAGTAAAAATCGGTATGGAGAACCATACAAGACTTCCATGTTCTAAGATGTGTATTTAAAATCATTTACTTGAATTCGGTTCGATAATTTCTAAAAAAAATACATTCCCTACCCTTAAACAATTTTTACTATTTATGGATAGTTTTGTTATTATGGGGTAGTCGTTTAATAAAATTTTATTTTTGAGTCAGTTTATCTATAAAAATTAGGTACTTTATTCTTATAACAAAACTGAACTACGCAGATAATATTCACAATCACTTACGAACATTCGAATTTGGGTGACAGTTCCTTTTAATGTGACACCCAGTTAGATTTTTACTTTAAAAAAAATATGATCTCTTTACTGGTTCTCAGAGTCCAAATACTCTGAAATTTTAAAACTTAACATTACATTCAGTTTAGTCAAAATTGCTTTAACTAAATATGCCACATGAATTTTTGTGATTTTAACAAAAATTTCGCTAGCGTTTTAGGCTCTGACGTTCAAAAACGTTGAACATTTCAAAAACGAATACTAATTTCAGATTGTGGTTTAAATTCACTTTAATTTGATACCTACACGGGATTTTACGATTTTTTTCACAATTTTGACTCAATGTATTATTTTTTGGTTGATCAATCTCAAAAACAAGGTTCTGTAGGATAAAGTGTGGAAATGTGTGCCAAGTTTTCCAAAAATCGGTTGATGCGTTCAAAAGTTTTAAAATTTTGAAAACATACGCCAATTATATTTAGTAGGAATAATACGCCAATTAGTTAGATAGATAGACAGACAGACAGATAAATGCCAAACGGTCAAGTTAAGCCGTCCCTGCCTTGTTCAAAAAAATTATAATTTTATTGCCTGGCAACAGATTATTTTATTTTTAACAATTACCATTGTTTGAAAAATTTGAATAATTTTACTTCCATGTTCCATAAGGAAATGGAAGTATGGTCGTGGTGAAAAAAATCGTGTTCCAGATAATGGCAGATTCTGATTGTACTATCACCAAAACATGAAAAAAAGTCATTTTACTTCCATGTTCCTTAAGGAAATGGAAGTATGGTGATGGCAAAAAAAATCGTGTTCGAGATTATTGCAGATTCTGATTGTACTACACTCAAAACATGAAAAAAGTCGTTTTTCGAAAAGTGTCTGTGTGTCTATAGATTTTTTTCTATGGCAAACGATAACAGCCGCAAATTCAAACAGAATCAAATAATGTTTTGCATACAGCCCTGATTTGTAGAGTACTCGCGACCTATTGTTTTTGGTGAAGATCGGTTAAGGGAAAGGGGTAGTTTACCTGCAACGGTTTTTTTTTATCAAGGGTAATTTTGTTTGTTTGGCAAACGATATCAGCTGCAAATTCAAACAGAATCAAATAATTTTTTGCATACAGCCCTGATTTATAGAGTACTCAAGACCTATTGTTTTTGGTGAAGATCGGTTAAGGGAAAGGGTAGTTTACCTGCAACGTTTTTTTTAATCAAGGGTAATTTATTTCTATGGCAAACAATAACAGCCGTAAATTCAAACACAATCAAATAATGTTTTGCATGAAGCCCTGAATTGTAAAGTTCTCAACACCTATTGACTTTGGTAAAGATCGGTTAAGGGAAAGGGGTAGTTTACCGGCAACATTTTATGTTTTAACAAGGGTATTTTCTATGGCAAACGATAACACCCGCAAATTCAAACATAATCAAATAATGTTTTGCATGCTACCCTGAATTATAGAGTTCTCAAGATCTATTGTTTTTGGTGAAGATCGGTTAAGGGGAAGGGGTAGTTTACCTGCAACGTTTTATGTTTGAAAAGGGTATTTTCTATGGCAAACGATAAGAGCCGCAAATTCAAACAGAATCAAATACGTTTTTGCATACAGGCCTGATTTGTAGAGTACTCAAGACCTATTGTTTTTGGTGAAGATCGGATAAGGCGAAGGGGTAGATTACCTGCCACGTTTTTTGTTTTAACAAGGGTATTTTTTATGGCAAACGATAACAGCCGCAAATTCAAACATAATCAAATAATATTTTGCATGCTGGCCTGAATGGTAGAGTTCTCAAGACCTGTTTGTTTTGGTGAAGATCGGTTAAGGGAAAGGGGTAGTTTACTTGCAACATTGTATGTGTTAACAAGGGTATTTTCTATGGCAAACGATAACAGCCGCAAATTCAAACAGAATCAAATAATGTTTTGCATACAGCCCTGATTTGTAGAGTACTCAAAACCTATTGTTTTTGGTAAAGTTCGGCTAAGGGAAACGGGTAGTTTACCTGCAACGGTTTTTTATCAAGTGTAATTTTTTCTATGGCAAACGATAACAGCCGCAAATTCAAACAGATCAAATGATGTTTTGCATACAGCCCTGTTTTGTAGTGTTCTCAATACCTATTGGTGTTGGTGAAGGTCGGTTAAGGGAAAGGGGTAGTTTACCTGCAACATTTTATGTTTTAACAAGGGTAATTTTTTATATGACGAACGATAACTGGCGTAAATTCAAACAGAATCAACTAAGTTTTTTTCATACCTTTTTGAACTAAAGAGAGCTCAAGGTTTGTTGATTTTGTTGAAGATCGGTTAAGGGAAAGGGGAAGTTTATCAGCAACGTTTTATGTTTTAAAAAAGGTAATTTTTTATGACGAACGATAACTGCCGAAAATTCAAAGAGAATCTAATAATTTTTTGCACACTTTCCTGAGTTGTAGAGTGATCAAGGACTGTTGATATTGGTGATGATCGGTTAAGGGAAAGGGGTAGTTTACCTGCAACATTTTATGTTGAACCAAAAGAAATGTTTACATGACGAACGATAACTGCCGCACATTCAAACAGAATCAAATATTTTTTTGCATGCATCCCTGAATTGTAAAGGACTGAAGGCCTGTTGATTTTGGTGAAGATCGGTGAAGATAAAGGGGTATTTTACCTGCAACGTTTTATGTTTTAACAAGAGTAAAATACATAATTTTGATAAACAAAGTATCCTGATAAGAAGCTCATAATATCCACCGCAGAAACATAGATGAAATATCTATAAATGAAGAGGCTAGTTGAACGGGGTGGGGGTAATTTTCAATTAATGAAAATTATAGTTGAAGAGGGAGGGGCGATAATTTTATATGTGTACTACGTTATCGGCAACAAAGAAGTAGTTTGTTGTTAAAATTCCTTCCCGGGCTGTTTAGCCGTAGTCCAATGTTTTCTGCAAAACCAGACGTTTCGGCAGTGCCATCGACTTCCATCATCAGTGAAAATCTAGTGCAAAAAAGTAAGGTGGTATACGTTAATGACCAAAGTACTGTGGTTAAGGCTGAAGCAATAGAAAGAAGTAGTTTCTATGGAAATATTTCATTTTGAGTATGCTTTTAAATATAAATCTTAGAACATGAAAGTTATGTATGGTTCTCCATACCGATATTTCAAAAAGTGTCTGTGTGTAGAATTTTTCCTATGGCAAACGATAACAGCTGCAAATTCAAACAGAATCAAATACTTTTTTGCATACAGTCCTGAATTGTAGAGGACTCAAGGCCTATTGTTTTTGGTGAAGATCGGTTATGGGAAAGGGGTAGTTTACCTGGAACATTTTACGTTTTAACAAGAGTAAAGTGCTTAATTTTGATAAATAAAGTATCCTGAAAAGAAGGTCAAAATAATCCACTGTAGAAAGGTAGATGAAATATCTATAAATTAAAAGGGCAGTTGAAGGGGGTGGGGGTAATTTTTTTTGTAAATTAAAATGGTACCGGTAGTTGATGATGGAGGAGGTAAATTTTTATAAGTTTTATATGTGTACTACGTTATTGAAAACAAAGAAATAGTTTCTATGGAAACATTTCATTTCACTTTAACAAAATTCTATATTTTTTATTTTAATTTAAATCATGTATGAGTGAAAATATATCATACCTGGCAGGCAAGCATATCTCAATAATGTAATGTTTACTCTTCCAAAGTTGTATTATTGTGATTACCGCAATAAAAAGTCCGGTAGGACACACACACACACACACACACACACACACACACACACACACACACACACACACACACACACACACAATTCGCGTTATTTCTGGCCTCACTCTTGTTTATTTTATTATGTTTGCACACTTTTTAAATGGAAACTGCCGAAACCCACACCAACACAATCCGTGCAAGCCGAAAAGGTGGACATTGATTTGCTTCCTGTGGATCGCTGGGCAGTGTTGTTGTATTAAAGCAATTAATACAATCTGTGTACATATTTCTATTATGATATGAGAATTATAAACTAATATGGGCATGTGTGTATGTATGAAAAATATATAAATATTTTTTTCCTTTGGAAAATTATTTGCCCCTCCTTGAAAATATTTTGACCTCACTGATGGCTAGTTATTTACTAGCCTGTGTGGAATATAGCATTATGACATGGATCAGAATGGTGGTTGTTAAACAGGAGATACAAACGTATTAAGGAAGAAATGTTTTGCTGAGAAATGTATAATTATACGGGTGAACAGAATAGTTGTTCAGGAAATCAGAAGACAAATGGAAAGAAAGAAATTAAGACTGGATTTTAAAAAAGAAAAATGACTAGTATAGTATTGACAGGAATGACTTTGATAACACTATAGACATCCCTCGGCCCCTCGCAGCGAGAGTCCAATTTCATTACAGGAATCAGATCGCAGCTACCTTTAGCTAGCTCTTCGTTCGACCTACAGACATTTTATCCAAAAGTACAGTCCTTCCTCACGAAGGTTGAGGATAGTCTTAATCCACCTGACATGGTGGTACCATTTTAGCTGATACGTAATTTTTTTCAGAACTCAAGCATCCACTTATTTAATTAATATTTAAATGATTTTAAATATAAATTTTAGGACATGGAAGTCATGTATGGTTCCCCATACCGATTTTTTAAGTACTTTACTCTTGTTAAAACATAAAATGTTGCAGGTAAACTACTCCTTTCCCTTAACCGATCTTCACAAAAAACAATAGGCCTTGAGTACTCTACAATTCAGGGCTGTATGGAAAAAATTATTTGATTCTGTTTGAATTTGCGTCTGTTATCGTTTGCCATAGGAAAAATTCTACACACACACACACACACACACACACTGACACTTTTCGAAAAATGATTTTTCTTCATGTTTTGAGGGTAGTACAATCAGAATCAGCCGTTATCTCCAACACAATTTTTTTCGCCATGACCAAACTTCCATTTCCTTATGGAACATGGAAGTAAAAATAAAATTGCGAGTTTCTAGTACCAACATGTGTTTTGGGCAATTTTTTTTTCTTCCAAAAACATCACTTTTTGAAAGCAATTTCAGGGAAAATAACCAACACAATGACATACAGTATACACCATTTTAAAGAAGACACTTAGATCTTTATAAAAACATAGGTAGCATGTTTTTTTACCATATAGTTTAGAAGATACAACATTTTAAATATATGCAAAAATGGCCTGGCATGGGCGAAGGACCACTATGTTATGGGCCCAGCATCAAAGTGTTAAAAAATTGTGTTTTTCAATACACATTTTTTGTCCTTTACAGCAATTTTCTTAAAAATTGTTTTCTTAATAAGCCCATGTTTGGAATAAACCTCTAGACACTTTCCCTACTCGGTGCATGTATTTATTGTGATTAAAGAATGCTTGGTGTCATAATTTTTAATCCACTAAATTTAGTTCCAAATATTTTAACATACAACCACTGTGCATAATTTTGAACCACGTGCATGGAAACTGTGTGCTGTTCTGCGGCTTTATTTCTTCAATTTGTGCAATCACACCATCCCCTCTGTATTGTATTCTCCCAAGAATCTGCCTGTAGATGGCTACGTTTCTGACAGTTGTAACACCTCAGTCTTCTGTCTCTTTTCACCTGTCAAAATGTTGTGGCCCTCTTGAACCCTTCAATTGTTTGTCTTGCAACATGCTTTTCTGACCTCATCATAACAGTAGTACGATACTGGGATCTTCTGACTGCAGTGTGATGACATAAACCCATGAATGTAGCATGATGCTGACTTGGCAGCTTCAAACTCAAGGGCGTGAACAAGAGCTTTTGAACTATTTTGGTGTCACTTGCTTAAGTTTACAATCTCTGATGCTATCGATAAATGTCTGCACCACAAACATCATTTAAACTCCTCTGGTGCTTCAGGATAGGACAGTCAGTCTAACTATGCTTGTTTCAAACTCTTGATGACTCTCCTTGGAATACTTTCACCTTATTCTCAACTGAGCATAGTACACATTGCGCAAATGTTTATCACCATACTGTAATTATAGAATTTTAATCAATTCAGTGTAAACATTCTATCAGGAGTCACTTTCTGTAGTAGCTTTGTGGCAGGTCCTTTTCAAAGTGACAGTGAGTGAAATTGCTTTCTCTTTTCCTACCCAGTTACTTGCACACACAGTGGCTTCAAATTGCCAAAGATACATTGCCTAATGTACGCTTCCATCAAATGTTGGGGCCTTGACATGAACTGCAGGGGCCCAACTGCAGGCAAACCCACTGTTGAAATGCATGGCTGAATTTTCATTAACTGCTCGACTCCACTCTTAATTTGCTCTTTTATGTTGGCAGTTGAATGTTTTTTAGTTGAAACTGAATCTTCTACAATGGCTACAGACTCCTCTACTTCAGAGATTTTATTCAATATGGATTTGTCTGTGCTAGATATTTTTATAGAATAGATTCTTTTACAGGAGATATTCGAGTAATTTGATTATTATGATCACCTCAAAATAGATCCAGCTCTACAGTAGTATGTTCTTGCATATGCTTTTGCTCCTGTATCAAAGCTTTGAGGTCACCTGTTTCATGCTTATGTTCCTTTGCTTCCTGCTTAAATTCTTCTTTTTTTCATTCTTCTGATTCCAAAATTAGTGTTTTCTGTTTTTCTTGTATTTCTTCTACTGCCTATCGGCATTCTTCTTCTTGTCATCTTTCTGCTTCTTCTGTTTCCTGTCAGTGTTTTTCTTTTTGTTGTTCCTGTGCTTGCAGTAGCAGAACTTGGAAAACCTCCATCATCTTACTAGTATCCACTTTTGATAATTAGTTACCATGGGCACTACTCTTCAATGAAGTGTCTTGTGTCCTGTTTTCACTGTTGAAAACAGAATTCACTTCTGACACCACTGTTATGACGGTCATGTGACGATTTAAAGGCAATTTAAATAGCACAAATAAATTTTTTTGTTCTTATAACAAGTGACAGTATAATCCACCCTCCCTCTGTACCTAGATACCTGTATCAACTTGTAAAAAGGCTAGTACGAACATGCAAAGTACACTGTTATTTAGCGAAAACTAATAATCATTCTATTTAAATAAAAGACGTAATAATAATAAATGAAATACCTAACTCCTAACTAAGAAAAGGTAGGATAATTTATAGAGTTAATTAATGGACAATTAATAATAATAAAAGTACGAACTACTTTCTCTCGGCGTGTAAACTGCGCCCGCTTCCCTACTCTCTGCCGCTAAACTAACGCCAGTCGACCGAGAATCTCTGACATGTAAGCAGCTTGAAAATGTGTCGTGAAGTTAAACTTATGTGTATGTTGCTAAAACGATGTAACAAGAAGTTAGTGTTTCTCATTTACATGATCCACACGTAGCTAAAACGAAATGAAACTTAAAACTAGTAATGTAGTTCAGATGTTGAGAAAGTATTATAAATAAAAAAAAAAACTTAGCCGACACATCTCTTTATGAAAAGTAAATGGTAGGATATGTTCCATACCATGTAAAAGGTAACATTAGTGCTGTAAGAAAAAAAAAATTTAATGTGAAAAGTGAACACCAACGTCAGGAGTGAAGTTACGACTACAACTGTACGAGCTCCAAGTAGCAGAATCCCAGCGTCATGACCTAGATCACAATTCTGAAACAACAAACTAAATGGAGGAACAGAACGACAACGAACTACATCCAGGAAAACCTACTGAAGAGGATCATCAAGACAACCAGCCGCAGATTCATGTTATACTCAGGTGACACTAAACCGTAACTTCTGTGCATATATTGTTTTTAACAACCTCAACAAAAAGAACAGTAAAGTTTCTTGTAAAGACTCATTTAAATCACATAAATATTAGCATAGTAATATTTTTAGTTTCTGTAATGAGATAGTAGTAATCTGATGATGGTTGAAGGTAAAAGTTAATTAGAAATTACATCAGACTATTCTTCAAATAGTTTGGATGATGTTGAAGTATGTTAGAATATTATAAAGTTAGAACCCGGATCCGTGGTAATCAAAGTAATACACAGCTGTATGATTTTGAGATAATAAGAGTAACAATTTAAAGAGTATTTGATGCAGAATCTATAAGAATTTTCTTTTAAAGTAAAGTAAAAACAAAAAGATGACCATTAAAGTTATTATGTTTAAATCCGTAGTTAAGATACGATAATAAAGAGATGTTTTCTCTAATATCCAGAGAGTGAATAAATTTATGTAACCTTGCACAAATTCCTGATATATACATTGTCCTAATTTGTTGGTAAGTAATTTTTACTAACTACGGCAGCTAGTTTAATTAACAGCAACCAATTAAACTGGTTCCCTATGTTATAATGTCTTAACAGGAGAGACGTTATAGTCACACTGGATCATCACAGGTAACACCAATGAATAACAGACATTAATGAAATAACAATCTTTGTTATTTCTGATCTGACGATGAGCTGTAAAGCTTGAAAGTGCTAATCGGAATAATTTTTGTATAGTGGTGTGCAACAGTGATAATTCTATTTGTGATTATAACCGCTAACACAACTTTCTTAATTAAAAGGCATTAATGAAGTCACTAATTACAAATTTTAATTAGACAGAAACAGCAGTTATAAATCAACAAAGCACTCTTATACAATAATCCAAGTTAAATTTGTCCAACAATAAATGCCATCTTATTACAGTTTTGCACTAATTAACACAATGAACACTTCTCAGGAAACTACAACGATGACTATGAACCGTATTGAATAAAATCACCAGCTGTAACTAAACTGGTATTTATAACTCCGCCACCTTGCATCGTAGTCAGATAGCAAGCCTGGATACTGGTTGAGTAGTTGAGTAAATGTCTGGAAGGGGCATCAGCATCTCGGATGAGATAAATAGTCCACAGCGCTAGCTAATTCTGCTGCATGGAATGATCTGTAAACATCTGGAACTGTCTCATGCATGGTGGTACATCAATATTCATGTAGCCACTCACTGATGGAATACTGTTTATTGCATTGGAATAAAAAACACACACACACACACACACACACACACACACACACACACACACACTCACTCACTCACTCATTTATGTATCTACGTTTAACAGTGTATTTACAAGCTAGAGTTATTTTTGAAATTCAGTCATTACCTAATATAATATGGAATTTCTTCAATAAAAATTCTATATAATTCAAAACATAATTATTTATTGTTTAAATTTATGTCAGCTGACATGTTTGCCTACAGTCTGAACATGTTTGCACAAATATTCACTTAAATGTCAAACTTTTATGAACATATATCACTTTAAAATATTTCAGTTCATTAATCTCCAATTGATTAATTTAAACGTGTCAGTTGTTGACAAGAAACCTGCAGATTTCTGCTAAAAAAAATTAATAACTTTAACGATTTATCAGTTCAACACATATTTGAGTTGCTTATTTCCAAAATGTCTCTTATCCAGTCAGCACAAATTGCGGTAAACAGTAAAAACACGTTAAAAAATAACCATTATATTTATAAACTTGAATTTTTTTCTGTTAAATCCTTAAATATTATTATTTTATTATTATTTATTATTATTATTATTATTAAATTTTATTATTAAAAAAACATCAAAAACATATGTTATTCTGATTTTATTTTATTTAAAAAAAAATCTTGGATAAAAGACAGTTTGGAACCAAAATAAGGATAAGAGACATTTTGGAAATAATAAGTTAGGATAAGAGACAGTTTGAAAAAAAAGTAATTAACAACAGTTTTAAGAAGAATCATAATTTTATTTTCTGTGTCTACAATGTTTGTTGTTGTTTTGAAATACAGAAATAATTTCTTAGTAAGGCTAGTGTGAATGGATAAAAAATTAATTAAAAGCAAAATAAAAAAACTACAAATCTTATAAAGAAACATTTTCTTTATTATTATTTTTCTATAATATAATAGAAAAAATTTAATAAATATTCTTTAAATTTTTATTAATTATTTAATAAATATTATAAATTTTCTTTACATTATTTTCATTTAATGTATTTTTAAGGGTACCTTAAGGGTATTCCTTTACTTAAAAGTCCTCTGAACTTAAAACTCATTTTCATCGTTCATGAGTCCACCCTCATTTTCATCTTCTGATTGCTCATCAGGCCTCTTGTACTGCCTTGCATATGATATTTTTGTAGAAGGCCAGTTCTTCATTGTCGGTCCAATTTTCTCCGAAGTGAAGAGTAAGAAGTTTCTTGACATCTTTAACCTTGAGATGTTTTACTGGTACTCCAGGAAGTAACAACGGTAGTTGGAAATCTCAAACTTTAAATGTTGGTTTTATTACTTTTTTGTCCTTGGCTAAATTCGTATTGTACCAAGGTTCACCTGCGACGAGTACTTCACTAGTTGGAACAGTGCCTCGTGTTATGATAAACCTTTTAGCTGATGAAAACTTGAAATGCCAGTCCTTTGGTTTCTTCTGGTAGTTCTCACAAATGGCCTTCCAATCAAAAATATTACAACTCTCAGTCATACTTACAACTGTGCCACATTAATTAAATATTTCAATATACTTCTCAGGCGTAATGATAGTGTCATTCTTTAGGATTTCCTTTTCAATTCTCCCAAATACACGGTCGGGTGGCATGTATGAATGACCTGGAATAGGAAAAATTAGACAAATTTTCTTGACATTAGCTGGTGCTTCATTCACCAACCAGTACCGAAGCATACACATCATTGCACTATTTCGATTCTGTCCAGCACAACCGTCCGCAAAAAGCCTTACAGTGGAGACTCCCTGGAGGGAAGTATTTTGTAACCTATGAAAAACCGCTGAGGAAATTTCATTTGAACCTTTTTTAAAGTCAGATTCTGTCCAGTGGTATATAAAAACATTGTCTTTCGTCTGCTTATCTATTGATGTCCCTTGGCAAATAGTAAAATTATATAAATAAAATTGCCGGCTGTAGTAGGCTGCCTGGTCAGGTATTTTTGGCAAAACCAAATTCTTCTATCAGTCAAACGATAGTGTGATTTCATCTTCATTTTGTGTCTGAAGTAGGGGAAAAAAAGAATCTGCTCTTTTTTTATGAAGTGTGTATTCAGTTTCAACTGATTTGTCCCCACTTTCTAATTTTAATTGAAACTGAATGCATTTGGAGCATTTGTCTACAGCTGGTGAGCCAAAGCTTAGGTTATAATCTTTCACAAAAATTTCATAAAAATATGAATATGGCACTTGAAGATCATCTTCAACTTTTGAGTTGTAAACCTTGTAAAATTTACTTATTGAAAGGTGGCTTGCAAAATACTGCCTTGTAACATTGGTATTTCTACAATAATGTTTTTCAAGAGGCCAGAGGCTCTCTATGAATGACTTGACAGAATGCCTTTTAGCTTCGAACAGCTTATACTTATGGTTTCCACCTCTGTTCTCTGTGGCTAGTTTTCTGGAGTGAAAATGTCTCTTACAAACTCTTTGAGCTCTTTTTTCACTAATACCAAGTACACCACAAAAAGATTTCTTACATACCTGTAACAAAGTTGTGTTTCCAAACTTGGTATGTGGAATAAGGTACCGATTCCAATTTTCAGTATTTTGTATCCGTTCCTCTTCATTAGTTCTCCTCCGTTTAGGGGTTTCACTCAAAGTATATTTAAGTATATGTTGTCCTGATCAATTTTATTCTTTGAAGAATAAAAGCCTCCATGGAACTTACGAACATCTTGCATTGTGAGCTGATCGCACTTAAAAACTTTATCAGAATGAATGCACTGTGGCAGTTTCAGCAAACTCTTTGATGTGTATTGCTTCTGCTTCTTGATTGTCTTTTTCCATGTCTCTGGATCCTTTTTGCGTTTCCTCCCTTTGTTTTTCGGGGAAGGAGTTATTGTTGGTCCCTCCATAACCTCTTGTTCATTAGTTTGAGGTTGTAGTTCCTCCATAGTAAGCCCCAATGTTACACTTTGTTTTTACCGGTTTACCAATTATTTATCAATTTAGGCATATAACACAGCCTACACAGTCACTTATAACAGTCTCACTTCAATAATTTGTAAATATTTTAAAACTATAAACGAGCAAAACAACCATAGTTGACACAACACAAGCATTACCTTCACAATGACCAAACAGCATAACCTATGGTCAAAAGTAAACAGAATATATACTCCAGCTTACCACCAGTTCTACTACAACACATTCCACCCAGAGCAAACCCTACAAAATGATTAAAAATTTTTTTTTTTTTTCATAAAATAGTTGGTACTTGCACTGTGTAAAAGAGTCACTTTTGAAAACAAAATGGCACACCTGCTAATTTAAGTCAAGGATAAAGGTCGTTTTGTTAAGAAAAAGTAGTGGGTGAAATAGCAGCCATGTTGGATTGGATAAGGGACATTATGGAACCAAAAGAGGCATTTCTCAACACTTTATTATTGAATTATATTGGTTTAAAGGCCGTTTTGAACCAAAAACATACGTAGTCTAATATGATGTAAAATAATGTGAGGAATGCCATGGTAACAGTAACTCAATTTAGAAAAAAATTGGATAAAGCACGTTTTGGAAATGAGCGACTCATTTGTGTAGAGAGACAATCAAGCATACAAGCACTACATTCTAATATAACAAATAGAAGTCAAACAATGACTTGTTTTAAAATTATATTTTCTTATTAACTATAGTGACCTAAAGAACACTAAAAAAGGAAAGAATTCATATTATAAGATGTTTAAATATAACTTGTGGTGGACCAATGTATTAATATTTGAAAAACAGACATTAACCATCATAGATTTAATTTAAAACAATTTTTAAAATCAATGTTTTGGCTACACTAAAAAAAAATAACTGTCTTCAGTAAAATAATTATAAAACAGAAAAAGAAAAAAAAATCAAATATTATTCTATCACTCCAGTGACAGAGTTAGGTAAATGATGATTTTATTAATAATTAATACTATAAAATAGGTTAATTACCTTCTGTCAAACGTTTCTTAAAATCCTTTTAGGACGACTCGAGTTTCGACACCATTTAGTGTCATCATCAGATCACAATATGAATCAGGTTAAAACATTTTGATGCATATGCATCACGTCAGAAGTTGAAAAATTTTTAAAAAATTTTAAAAAACAACACATAACAATATATAAATAATAAATAAACTATATCTCAACAATAACATTACAATAATAAAAATATAAAACAACGCGGCCGCAAACGAACCTGTACAGGAACGCACCCACGGTGAGACTAATCAATGCCGGTCTGACCCTGGTTCAATTTTATCGATCTGATATATCGAATATCTCGCTCTATAAGATCGATTCTATTAAATAAAACGTTATTGATATGTATTGCTTTCTCATTTAGGATACGATTGTGATCCTTCTTAATGGCTTTATATATCTCGAACCTTTCAAGGGTGTCCAGCTTTAGTGACTTTTTACATTTATGAAGGATATCCAGATTATCATTAATACTCTTTATATTATGGTTATATGAGCTCAAGTGTTCTGCAAATGTAGATCTTATTACATTTGATTTGGAGCTGGGGATATGTTCTTTATAGCGTAATTTGAAAGAACGACCTGTTTGTCCTATATAGAACTGTGTGCAATCAGAACAATTAAGTCTATATACACCAGTACTATCAAATATATCGGAGGGTATATTTTTGTTATATTTGGAGGCAAGAAAAATGTTTAAAATAATAATTAATACTACATATTATAAGTAAATAAAATGACTTACCTTGAAGAATTCAATTTATATGTGGGATGAGCCTAATACCCTCATGAAAAACGAAAACAAATTGTACAGTGACCAACAAAAGAAAGAATTCTAAGCAGAATGACAAAAGTCTCAAATGCTACCTGCTGAAGTGGGAGGAATGGGAAAGGGTCTAAGCTTCACCTACAACAACAAAGCTTTTAGAGCTTTAAGACTCTAAGAAAACTGTTCTGTTATCTGTGTATGATTGGAACCTTCATAATTTATTGGTTCATCATAGATTATTTGACTTATACAAACCATATAATAAAATTATTTACTATAATAGCAACAATTCCTGCCTCTAATTCTTTCATAGAGAGAAGCTTTTCTTGTCTTAAGAGAATCAAAACCTACGTAAGGAACCACATGACACAAGATCATCTCAGCAGCCCTATTTTAGTTTCAATTGAAAGGGAAATCTTCTGCAAATCGGAAAGTCAACCTGCATGGCACAATGATGTTATCGACAATTTTTCAGACCCTTGAGTGAATCTGCTGTGCAAGTAAATTCATCGCAGCTTACAAAACTTATTTCTACTTCACAGTTTCTTTTTGCTAGAAAAAAGTAAGTTCATCTTCATTTTATCTTGTCGTTATTTTTTAGCATGTGTTAAAGATACACGTACATTTCTAATGAGACATGTATGTTGTAAAAAACAGGTAGTTCTTCTATACTTAATAGTGAAATTGTGATGATGGGGGGGGGGCTCGCAGGACTGTCTCACAGCCTCTCCTTCCTCAGGACTCACCACTCACCAGCCGCCACTGTGTGCACGTATAACAGCGCCAACCTAATAAAACTACTCACCATCATAGTTGTCCTCAGCAATGTTTTTATCAGCCATAATGATGAAACCGATCTTTCTGAACTAGCATTGCTAACAGGAAGGCTGCAGAGTATTTGCAACAAAGGATGTATCATGTAATGTCAGGCCGGTGTTGCAACCGAGCGGTACCCTGGGGGGACGTGTGCTCTCTACGACTCGCATAAAGTCCTTTTCCATCTACCATGCAACACCGCCATGGTCTGGAAATAAAGCCCAGAAAAATCCCCGCTCTCCGCTCCGTCCGCTGGACACGTCCCTCTCCTCGCTGTGAGGAGACTAATGGTCTTAGCCATTACGTTGTGTGAGACGACGAATGGCCACACAAAACGCAACGTTGCCCAAGGGGGCCTCGTGTAGGCGCCGTTTCGGTACCCGAGGACACGCGAACGATGGGGGCCAGCCACCGCACTCGAGTCAGGTACAGACTCGCAGCAGCGCAGGTCAAACACAGATGCGAGTTCTGTTTCCCTAACGCTGGACGTACGCTTTATCCCGATTGCCAGCACTGATAATGTCGAAAAACGGATAGCCCTGCGACCCGTAAGGCAGCGTACGCCAGGATGGGGTTCTCGGAAGGAGTTGAGCCACCGGTAATAAGCGGTAAGGCACAACTGGTGGGGGTCGGTCCGCAACGCGGTGTTTTCCTGCATGGCCCTCTCCCACCGTGCAGGGGCGTGTCGCGTGCCGACCTCTCCTACTAGGCTTCACCGCACGATGTTATTAGGTCCACTGGACAGAGGTGGTTGCCTAGTGCGGCTACTGGCCAGGGACGGGACAGCCCTGGTTACCGTTCACAAGGTGACACCCACCTTGGCCCGGCTAGTCAGCCCCAATTTTAGCCGACTTCGCCGGTTCACCCCGGGCCAGCGATGAGGCGGCGGCTGTCAGGTGGGGACGGCAAGTCCGGGCCACCTATTATAATTGTATAGGCCCGTCCTAGTTGCCCCCAAGGGGCCGCAGGCACCAGTCCCCCACCCTCGGGGGACAAAGGATGTATCAGAGGACATGTCCCTATCACATGCTTGAAGAACATGTAAGTTTGGGATTTTCTTACCAAGAAACTTGCTTTGATGGCAATTTTGTGGTTTTTTTCCATTGATACTGCCAGTGAGTGCCTGATTTTTCTTATCTACAATGACAAAGACGTTGAATTATTCATGTTTCCCGTTTGGAATTTTGACGTCCTACTGCATACTTTCTTCAATCGGGTCAACTGCTTTAGCAGTCAAGCATTCATTTGTATATATATTTAAATAAATAATTTTTCTTTTTATTGCCAAGTATTGTTTATTGTTAAGTTGGGAAGATTGCAACATTGCCATAACATCAGAACATTACGTTTTGAGGTTATTTATTTATTTATTTTAATAAACGCAAATGTAGTTAAATTTTCAGTACAAAAATGAGTATCACGGAAGAATCGTCGTGGGATGATTTAATTGGCATATTCGCAGATCCACCTGTTAGGCGTAGTGTTTGTGATCGTTGCAAGTATGGTGTTAGTTCTGTACTTTTATGAAAATTTTTGTTTTTGTAAATATTACACGAAAGCTTTCGTGAAACATTAGATAAATGTTGATGTGATAGGTAATTGTTTGAATGCCACTCGTCATATGTAATTAAAATTAAATTTTTATATAACAAGGATATTGTTTTCAATCTTAGATTCGTTTAAAGGTTAACTTAGAGCTAGTTTAAGTATAGGCCTGATTAATTTTCATCGTGATGTGATTTACATTCGGAAATGGTAAAGTTTTATATGATTTGGTTACAATTTAGTTTTACTATTGTAGTTTTCTGATTAAATGTGCAGTTTCGAATGTCCTATCAGCTGTTTTTGTAGTTTACTGTTTGATAGTGGTAGCAGTATCAGAAGTGCATGGTAAAGTAAATACTGTAACATAAAACGGTACTAGTAAACTGAATGGGGTGAAGAATTCACTCACTGTTTTGAACGAAATACATTTATTATTAGATAAGTTTCAGTATTAGATAGTTTTTCAATTGTTAGGAAAATTACTCTAGCCCTATTTTTAAAAATTTTTTAATGAAGTAAAGTAGGTACCAGGTGTAAACCAGATAGTTGTATAATAAACACTACAAATTCCGGTATTGTCATACCAAAATTCCAAACAGGTGCATTGCTTTTTTAAAAGTTAGTTTATTCCATAATGCCTAAATTTTAATTAATTACAAATAAGGGTAGTGTTCAAGTAATGTGTTTTCTCAGATATTGGCCTATATGTAATACATTTCACAAATATACATAACTGGTATCGATAGGCATAGACCTTTTTTTAACAAAGATAACATAAAGTTTTGCAGCCAGTTCAAAATAATTTGAAGTGTATTGAGGGACATTAATTTTGTCAAATTATTAGAGATACCAATTTTGTATGCTGAGTACAAAATTTCTTATAACTTGTTGATGACCTACATGAGCTTTTAGAATTTTCTTAAAAATTAACTTCCATTTTTGGCCTGTGGTGCTTCTAAAGTTAAAAATTTTCTGAGTAAACAATAAATTTGGATTTAGGTTAAAATCCCCTTTAGTCCGATTCCCAGCATGGGTGTTTATAATTTTAAAAAAAATTTATTTCTCTTTTGGGCCCTGACGTCTTACAGTTTACAAACCTGAATGCTATTTTCAGATTTTGATTAAAATTCTTTTTGACACCCCACATTGATTTTTGAAATTTTACCCAAATCTTGAACCCTCACATTTTTGCCTTCTACACTCCTATTTTTTGCCTTCTAAGTTCCTATACCCATTTCCTATTTGGGGGGGTGGGGGTGGGACCAAGCTGAAAAGCAATAGGAACTTTAAGGGTAAAAGTATAAACGTGCATGCTGTTTTACCAATCAAAACAGTTGATACATTGACAAGTTATCATGAGACACCCCAAATAGTCAGACAAATGCCAAACAGTTGAGTTAAAAAGCAACAAATTTCTTTAGTCTTAACTGTAGAGATCACCATATTATGTTGTTTACATGCATTATTAAGTCTGTACAGAAGCCTTTGCAGATCATCTTCAGTCTCAGCTATAAGTCCGGCATCATCAGCATAGCAAATAATGTTTAAATTAATATTGCCCTTTTTATATCCCTTCATTTCATGGCTATTATTATTTCATCCATTGCCAAGTTAAAAAGTAGGGGACCACCTTTTCGTATCTCTTTTCCAGCCATGATTAGTTGTGAAAGTTCCCATTTTCTTCTCATGATGGTATTTGTATATATGTCTTTTATGATATGTATAATTTTGTAATTTTGATTGTAAAAACACGTTTGTTTAGGTTAGAAGTACAATAACTTTGTTAAATGATTAATAAATGCATAAAAGTTTAAAACAAAACTTGTAAAGAGTTTAATTCTGAGAAAAATGGTGTAAATAAAGTCAATAAAAATTAACAAAAAATTCCAATTTTGGTTAAAAACAATACAATACGTTTTTAGGCAAAGATTTTTCTGTTTTACGTCGGATATCATGAAAGTTATGGGAGATACAGTTCTGCGACCTGTTTTATTCGATTTTTCAGGACAAAAACCATAAGAAACAACAGAATTCGCCCCTTAATTTACCTTCCCAGAATTTCAGAAAGTCTTCATTTACCCGGGGGAACCGAAACCCGGGCGAAATCTTTCGCTAGCCGTAGCTCGCTTACAAAGCGTTTCCGGACATATGTTTATATGAACTTTTTTTCTTCTTTTACACTATAGAACCATTTTTCAAATTATTTCCCTCTCCTCCCGGGACACCCTGTATATGGTTGTAGTTAAACACTTGTTTCACTAGAATCTTCCATGTTTCTTGTTTCCTTTATAAGTTTCATTACATCCATACTCAGACTGTAGTAGCAGATTTGCAACTAGCCTGGTTATATAGCCTAATAACTATCTACAGATGATGAGTTTCCTCAATTATTTGATCATAAGGTACTGTACACAACTAATTTATCATATTAACAAAAAATTAATATAACATAGAATATTACAAACATTTTGTAATGTCCAGTCTTGTAATTAAGTGCTGTTTTTGCGATATCATTCGCAAAATGTTAGCATAGACTTCCTGTTTTCAACTTGGTGAAGGAACTCATATTGTTTCTTACAGATAAAAATGGTCTTTTATAATTTCAAGGAAAATCAGTAGAGGTAATTTGAAAAGTACATTTGTAATTTATATTTTAATAATAATAACAAAGAATATAATTTTTTATTATTTTGTAAATTTACATATGTTTTGATAGTAATCAAACTATCATAATCAAATTTATCATCAACTATCATAGCTTTTATAATTTCAAGGAAAAACAGTGGAGGTATCTTCAAAAGTACATTTGTAATGTATATTTTAATAATAACCATTTTAATAATCAACTATTTAGACATAACCGTCACAAGATACAATAACCACCTACAATATGCAATATACAGAAAACCAACTTCCACTAACATCATTATACCTAACCATTCTGACCACCCACCACAACATAAAATGGCAGCACTCTGTTCACTATTTAACAGAATATACAAAATACCCCTAAACAAACAAGAAACAGACAAAGAAAGAAATATAATATACCAAATTGCTTGTGAAAATGGATATAATAAAAACACTGTAAACAAAATAGAAAATAAAGTCAAATATAAAATAAAAACTGAACAATTAAGAATTAATCAAAATGAACAAAACAAAAATAATAACAACAATAAAAAATGGGCCACATTCACATACATAAATAATAAAATGACAAAGCTAACAAAACTATTTAAGAACACAGACATTAAAATAGCATACAAAACTAACAAAAATAATCTACAAAAACTAAATAACCCACACAACAAAGATAATACAACAACCAATGGTATATACAAAATTGAATGCCAAGATTGCAATAAATGTTACATAGGACAAAAAAAAAAAAAATTCATTAATGTCATATTAACAAAATACACACCACACAAAGGCACCATAATGAACATTGGGAAAATTTACAAACATAAAACAAAACAAACTAATACTTGAACAAATACAAATCAATACAAAACCTGACACAATTTTCAAAGCACTTGACATTGAAAATACACAAAATACTAACACATACACCACAATCACACACAATAAAACCAATTTAAAGTACCAGAAGCCAACATGAAGCCACAATAACAACCAACCAACACACATGTACTTCACCAGACAGAAAATCGGGAAGGCTGAAGATGGGTACAAAATGGTACCCGAAACATGTTCCTAATAAGGAAAGAAATATCTTGAGGTGAATTCATTATAAAAATTAAATATAATTTTAATAATAACACTTTTTACAAGAACATATTTTTTTATTAGTTTGTAAATTTACATATGTTTTGACAGTAATCAAACTATCATAATCAGATATATCATAATCAATTATCATATCTGATAATGATGGTTGGATTACTATCGAAACTATGTAAATTTACAAAATAATAAAAAAAGATATTCTTGTAAAAAGTTTTATTATTATTAAAATATAAATACAAGAAAAATAGAGTGTAAATACTTTTACTTATAAAATATTACGTCCATTGTGCAGGAGACCAGCTAATGTGTGTTGGTGTCCGTACTTGCCTTCAGAACCACTCCGTCCTCTGTCGAGGATTATTCTATTACAGCACCCTGCAGAAGAGAAAAGATGTTTGCGAACTGCACCGATGCTCAGCTTAGGGCTGGCTACAGGACGTTGCCTTATTTATAAAGGGAAACGGTTTCCTCAGACAAAGTATGTATATTGAAGCAAAGTATTATATTATATTTAATCAAAATATAATTGTATTATAAATTACTTTAAAGGTTTTCATGGCCGAAGTCAATGTTGTTAAATTGTGATAACGGGCTGTGTGGCCGTGGTCCAGTGCTAAAATCTCTAGCAGACGTTTCACCTTACGTTGGTGCAAGCTCATAATGTACACTGATAATGGGCATCTATAGCATTCCTGAAACGTTTGCTAGAGATTTTAGCACTGGACCATGGCCGGTTTACTAAAAAACGTTAGGTTCTTTATTTTAAGTGTTACTGTGTTATAAGCATTGTATATACACATTAAACGTTATGTTTTCTCAACCATGGCTTTTATTTATTTTAGCAGTAAACTAAAAACCGTTGTTACCTAACCTCACAAATGAAAAGAATACGTATTTTCACTTTGCATTAAGAAATAGGACAGTTTACAATTAGTACACTTTTTCTTTTCAACATCGTAATATATTGATACAATCACTTTTTAAAATATCGAAAATGTACTGCAGCAACAGATAAAGGCACAGTTCCGATGCCGCTAAATAGCATTGTTTATTTACGTGTTACTATGGTAATTAATTCTGGTCTCCATGGTGTTGTTGACATCTTTATACGCATCAACAAAAGGGCATAAATTAAAAGGGCCTAAATCGTGTGAACGAGGCAAAATATCAAATTCCAAGTTAGACAGTGTTTTTCACCTTGTGTCAAAGGTTACCTGTGCAAATTTTGGTGGCAATCGGTGTAACGGTCTGGATTTGTATTCAATACAAAGACATCCTCAGACTTTGAGTTTTATATATATATATTGCAACACTGCCACACAATTTGATAATTTAAGTTAATCTAATTTGTGAAGTGTTAACACTCATTTAACAGTACTGATCGTTGTTTATATAAATAGGGGTTCAGGTGTAATTATAATAAGAGTAGTCCTTTTAGGAATCGTAATATGTTTTCATTTATTAATTCAAAAAAAAAAAAAATAAAAATAATAATGTAATAGTAATATTTACTTCACCATAAAATATTCATTATCTATGGTTTCAATGTTTCTTTGCTTGACGTACTCTCATCATAAAAATAGATTTTATATCTTAGATCTTATATTAGCAATTCTAAGTAAAACATTTCTTCGTTATATTATAATTTCTCGACTACTCAGTCTGAATGTGTGCTTTATAAATTTGTTAATATTTACATTCTTATTCTATACTTAACATACCTTTTACGGCTTTATAATAATTTTAACAAAACTAATTGATTATTTCCAATTACTTTACTTTATATGCTTTCAAGGAAAAATTTAAATAAATTAATTAATTGTTAATTCTCCAAGCAAGGATTTAAATTATCTTTAAATTGACTGTTCATCATTAAAAAATATAATTAAAGAAAATTCTGATTACAAGTAAATTACATTCTCTTATCTCTATCTACATAATATTTCTTTAATTTAAAAATGTTTTTATTAATGTCTTTCAATGTCTTTATTCTTTGATAATTATAAATTGGTTTTTCGTCACCTCAAATTCTGCAGATTGTCCCATGTCCTCCAGTGATCTGTCGGTCCTCTCCTACTGGATGTCCTCTTGCATTTTCTGGTTCCACTGGTCGTCCTCCCGTCTCTCGTCCTTCATGGTCCCATCGGCTGGCTGTAGAATGGAATGACGTTTTGCTCTGGATCGGCTGTTGTTGTGATAGAAACCGCCTCTATTGCTCTGCGTATCGTTCCTCTGCTTGATGTTCTCTCTCCATCTGTCTAGCGTGTAGATGTTTGTAGTTGTTGCCTGTTTGTAGATGTCCGATACTTGTAGTTACAGTTCTTCTTTTTTTATTACTTTAGCTAACACATTTTCAGTAATATTTTATAGTTTATAATAAAAGATCTTGTTGATGTTAGCCATAATGTCTAACTATGTCTGAAGTAATTAAAAACTTTCGCGTTTCTGATGGACATAGCGTACCGCTGCAATTGAAAACTGATTGAAGAGTAATTAAAAATTCTCGTCACTGACGGACATAGTGTACCGCTACGACTGAAGACTGATTGAAGAGTAATTAAAAATTCTCATCGCTGACGGACATAGCGTACCGCCACTACTGAAGACTGATTGAAGAGTAAATTTGGCTCTCCTGGGCTCGTATTTATATTCACCAAAAAAACCACACCTGCCGCTACAGAATTCTGCAGGTCCAAAGCTGTTCACGGCGTCTGTTCCCCCACTCGTCTCATTTCACATATTCGCACATTTTTGCCAATCGCAATGTTTAATGCGGATTTCAAGGTGATCTAACATTGTCTAATTTAATTACACATATTATACGTAATTATCATAATGATCGCATCATTATTGTAATTACTATGCTTTAAAAATCACACAGAATTCGCACTGATCGTCAGAATTACATAGAATTCGCACTGCACATGTGTCTGATTTTTACGCATTATTAGAAGTTTTTACACTCTTTCTAATATTTATGGTTTGCTTAAAATTAAATAAAATCTAATTTAGCATTTATTATATTATGCTTTTATTGTAATTTAAGTCACTTATCTGTTATTAATAACTACTACTGCTTTCTTCTAATTCATTATATTACATTTAGTGTTTTTACATTTTTTAGTTACCTAACTTTTCTGACATGACTTCCTGTACAATGTGTCACTGGCTTATGGCCAATCATTCAATTTTTATTCCATTCTGATTTT
Organism: Magicicada septendecula; assembly: GCA_034769895.1. NCBI lineage: Eukaryota > Metazoa > Arthropoda > Insecta > Hemiptera > Cicadidae > Magicicada > Magicicada septendecula. The sequence goes on from CM068375.1 coordinate 408,693,309, forward strand.
AATTTATTATTACATAGTTTAGTATAGAACCCTTCATATGTTTACAACATAGTTACAATAAACCCTTTGGCATCTTATCACCAATTATTGCCTTCCTGGCCAAGTTTACAATTATAATCTAGCAATACCTCCATTATCTATTTAATGTGAGTACCAAAATATTTACTCTATATAAAGTTTAACACAAATTCCATGGTGACATGTTTGTTACCATAAATTAAATTAACATCAATTATTTGATATCCTCTTAAAGCAATTGCTTAACACCTCCTACATACAGAATACAACATAAATACCATGATAACATGTTCATTATTATAAATTAAATTAACATCAATTAATTAGTCTACTCTCAATGTAATCATTCTCGATCATTGACTAAACCGTCTATATTATTTTCCATGTTATTTGACACTGTATTTATCACTCACACTTTTCACTGACCACTTCATAGTTTGTATTTATAAACATTTATTTGTGACTCTATTACCTTGTAATCTGATTTGATGTTATTTATTTATTTACTTAATAAGGGTTTACACTTCTGACCTTTATTACAACGAATAACTAGCGTTTTTTATTATGATAATTATACATTTTTATGTAACGTAGGGGACCTTGGTTTTGTTACGTTACATATACTCCCCCTCCAAAATAAGTTTATTTTATCTGAATGTGGTTTGGGTAAAATAAACTTATAATTTTCATGTCTTGGAATATTTTCTTCTTATTCGTAGTATTTCTTGATTTCGGCTTGGTTATAAGTACCTCTTACCTTGTTACTAATTGGGTCAGTCACCACATATGTATTGTTTTGGTTATCCTTACATATTAAAAAAGGCCCAACATATAATAATAATAATTTTTTAGCTATCCCTTCAGAACCGCTTGGTTGTTGCATGTTTCTTATTAAAATTTTTTTACCTACTGTATTCTTAATGGTATTTTTTCCTGTTGTATTCTGCTTTGTCCTTCTAAGTTCCATCTTGTGGAGTAACCTGTTATATACATGGGTAAGGTTGAGTTCTTCTTCTGGTCCTTCAGGGAATTGTATCATATTAGTAATTTCTCGAGGTGGCAGTTTTGAAAACATCATTTGATATGGTGTAACACCAATAGTTTCATGATATGCAATATTAAAAAAGGTTTCTGTTTGACTTATGAATTCACCCCATTTTTTATGGTTGTCATAGCAATAAGTACGGAGGACTCGCCCCACCTCTCTAAGTACCCTTTCAGCAGGATTACTACTAGGATGGTAAATAGAAGTTTTGTATGTTTTGATTCCTCGATTTGCGATTTCTAATTTCCATTTTTGACCTTTAAATTGGGTTCCATGATCTGTTATTATGGAATACGGAGTTCCTACATCAATTATGTACTTTTTTGTGATCACCTTAACGATAACATTGGTGGATGCTTTACTTATAGGGTACAGTTTAGTGTATCGTGTGAAATGGTCTAGTATTATTACAATTATTTTGTTAAACATTATGTCACTGATTTGTTATAATATTATTATATATAACCACCAAAATCAGTAAATTTATTTATTTATTATTTATTTATTATTTATTTTATTTATTTATTTATAATAATAATAATAATAATAAAATAAATAAAAAATAAAAAAATTTTCTGATTTTGGTGGTTATATATAATAATATTATTACAATATATTTATATCGGCGCCTGCCTCCACTGCGTGGGAAAGGCCTGCAAATGTCAAGAAATGTTTTTCTAATTTCCTCTCCGAGGTTATTGTTATTAAAGTCCCTTCCTTTCGCTCGTTGCTTACTTTTACCTTCTGGCATATCACTCACTTTTTCACTATTTCTCTTACCTTTTTGTTTAAACCCTTAATATACACATGCTCCTCCAGTGCCTTTACTACTTTAATAGGACCCATATGTCCATACATTTGATGGTAATTATTTATTATTGATGACTCCATTATCTTGGGAATATACAATTTCCACCTATTATTCATGACAGGGGATTTTATGAAAACTAACCCATTATATATTTGATAATATTGTACAATTATGGTATCGTCATTGATGAGGCGCTCTCGGATGGTAGATAATCTCTGATCTCTTGACTGCTCTTCCTGAATTTTGCTTAATACTTCTACTGGTTCTTCTCTGGCTGTTACCACATGATATACCCTTCCAATGTCCCCCCTTTCAATCTCAAAAGTACCACTCTCCAGGTTCACTCTAGATAGAGCATCATCGGCTACTGTGTTCTGCTTGCCCGGCACATATTCCGATGTTATATTATATTCTTGGAGAGCCAAAATCCATCGAGTTAGTCTCCCATGGCTTAACTTACACCTTTGTATGAATGATATGGACTTATGGTCGGACCGTACCATCAAGGGATAACCCAATATGTATGTGCGAAATTTACCGCATGCGAATATCACACTCAATAATTCTTTCTATGTGACATTGTAATTTCGTTCACATTGATTCAACACCCGGCTGGCAAAGCTTATTACTTGGTGATTTCCTTCTCTGTCTTCCAGGTATAGTTCGGCACCCAGACTCACATCACTTGCGTCACAATTTATAAAAAATTTCTTATTACAATCAGGGTGATGTAGAATGATGTTCTGTAAAAATTTTTCTTTAATTTATAACCTTTTCACTGACCACTTCATAGTTTGTATTTATAAACATTTATTTGTGACTCTATTACCGTGTAATCTTATTTGATGTTATTTATTTATTTACTTAATAAGGGTTTACACTTCTGACCTTTATTACAATGAATAACTAGCGTTTTTTATTATGATAATTATAAATTTTTATGTAACGTAGGGGACCTTGGTTTTGTTACGTTACAAAAAAAATATATATATATATATATATTACAACGATACAACGTTATTAAATGTGAGTGTGTCGGGCGCACGCCATGAGCGACAAAATTATACAACGGTAAATAACATTTCTAACAACGTGTACGTGTAATTAGAGGTTCAGGTGCAATTATAATAAGGGTAGCCTTTTTAGGAAATTCAAAATGTTCCCATTTATTAATTTAAACAAACATATCAAGAAATAATGATTACTTTGTCATATGATATTCATTATACATGGTTTCAAAGTTTCTTTGTTTGCTATAATCTCATCACCAACATAAAGCTTATATCATAGATATAATATTATTAATTTTAATTAAAAACATTTCTTCATTATGTTATACTGTCAGGACTATTCAGCCTGAATGTGTGCTTTCAATATAAAAATATTTAACTAAGTTAACTATTTGTTCATTCTTTGAACAAATCTAATTGATTCTTTCAAATGTACATTAAAATATTTTCAATAAATTATCAATTCAAAAATTATGCTTTCATAATTACTCTACAATTTAAATTTAAATATTTCCAATAAATTATTGATTCAAAAATTATGCTTTCATAATTACTCTACAATTTAAATTAAAATATTTTCAATAAATTATTAATTCAAAAATTATGCTATAATTTTTTATACAAGACATTTATATTTATAAGTTATAAATTACACTTTTTTTGAAATTATTGTCTTTCTTTTGACAATGTTTATCAATCTTTGATTAAGTCTTTTGTTATGAGGAATACATGGCTTTCTTTCACCTTAATTGTAGTGGTTCCTCAGCATACCCTTTCCTGGTCCTGAGTCCTTGATGTTGTGAATCCTGCATAGTCATGAAGGCCTGGATCCTTTCTTCATTCTCCGGGTCCTCTTGGAAGTCCTGGATCCTTTCCTCTTCCTCCGGATCCTCTCAGAAGTTCTGGATCCTTTCCTCTTCCTCCGGGTCCTCTCGGAAGTCTGATGACTCATCCTTTATGTCTGGAATTTATGCCATGTAGTGCTCTCGTCCTCGGTTTGGAGTAATGCTCTTAGATGTAGATTACTTGTAGACATCTGACGATTTCTTTGTTACGGTAATTTTTAATTACTGTTTTCCATTACTATTTTAAATCGAAATATTTGTCGTAATGGTTTATAAGTTATGCTTAACAAAAAGTCTTATTGGTGTTAGACATATTGTCTAACTCTGTCCAAAGTAATTAAAATTTCGCGTCTCTGACGGACATAGCGTTCCGCCACGAATGAAGACTGTTAGAAGAGAGAGATTAGCTCTTCTGGGCTTGTATTTATATTCACCAAGAAAACTGCAGCTGTCGATTCAGGAATTAGCCTGTCGACAGTTGAACCATGGCGTGATAGCCCCCACTCTCGTCCTATTTCACATTTTTGCACTTTTTCGCCAATCGCACTGTTTAACGCGGATTTCACGGCTATAAAATATTGTCTAATTTAATGACCTATGTGATGTGCAATTATCATGATGCTGGCACCACTAGTGTAATTATAATGCTTTAAAAATCGCACAGAATTCGCACTGATTGTCCGGATTACGTAAAATTCGCACTGCACTTGTGTCTGATTTTTACACATTTTTAGAATTTTTTACCTTCTCGCTAACATCTATGGTTTGCTTAATATTAAATATATTCTTAATTTAGCATTGACTTGTGGTGAGGTTGCAAACTTTCAGGCTCAAACAGGCTTCACGCACACACACACTATTTACTTGTGTACACGCATGCAGCAGTAATCGTGTGATCCTGCGTGTTGACCCCTGTTTGCAAGCCAGCTTCCAATTTCACACTTGCTCGTCTATTATATATTATTAAAATAAAATAAAATATTTATTTTATATTATATATGCGCATTACAGCCTATGCTTGTATTGTCACAATATATATATAGATTAGACAGTCATAAACTTATGATTATTTTTATATAGTTTCAATAACTTGAAATTATATGGTGTTTAATTATTTAACTTAGCTTAAGATAAAAAAAAATAAACCAGAAGTAAAATAGTGAGTGTTGGTGAGATTGTATATTAATTGGTTTAAATAGATTTAATGTAGTTATTTGTTGCAGCAGACACCATGGCCTGCTGGAAATTTTGAACAGTCCACAATCTGTTCTTTTGTACCCAAGTAAAGATGCCATGTCTCTTGAGTCATTACCTCTCACATCTGAGACAGCTTCCTATAATCTAGTACTTATTGATGGAACATGGCCACAGGCAAAAGCAATTTACAACAATACTCCAGGGCTTCACAATATGAAACAAGTTAGTTTCTTTATTGGTGGATTAAAATAACGAGATCATTATAACATAAACACAAAGACTTACTATGTATATTTTATTTTAACAGGCAAAACTGTAGTGTGTATCTTTACATGGCCACCATTTGCCTTGTTGTATCTGCAGTACAATAAAAATATTTAAATATAGTTCTATAATAGTATATGATGTTTTACAAGTATTCATTTAAGTGAGTATATGAAATGGTCATGTATTTTTTCCCAGCTGTGCACAAGTTAGGTGGATAACATTTTTCAGTTTGAGTGAAGCAAGGTTCAATACTAAACATAATAAGTTGAAAAATAAACCATGCCACGAAAGTAAAGTAAAGTAAAATTTATGCTTCAGAAAGTGCTTTTATTGGTTATAAATGAAATTCGCTTTTCAGATGAAAATATGTCTTTACTTGAAATTAAAAAAGTGTATAACAAGTATGTAATATTACATAAATTAATTCACTGCATTAATAAATGAAATAATTTGTTTGTAAATTTTACAGGTCAAGCTGTTAAAAAATGGAGTAAGTGAATATATTATCAGAAGTCAGCCGACCGAAGGCTGTTTTTCGACTTTAGAAACAGCAGCTGAAGCACTGTCAGTAGTTGAAGGCCAGAGTATATACAAAGAAGTCTTACTGGAACCATTAAAAGCTCTGTGCAACTTCCAGTTAGACCATGGGGCCGTTACTCACCAGAGTAAAGAATTCCGTATAAAAAATCAAACATATCCCAAGTTGATTGGGAAAAGACTCAGCAAATTGCTGAGATCTACAGAAGACACATAGCAGTAATTATCGTCATACAAGGGGCAGCTGATTAGTAATGCACAATCGCAAGTTACTCGCAAATGAAAGGGGGTAGTCAAATGAAACAAATATGGAATAAAAGAACATTTTATTTGCTACAAAAACTTACATTTATCTTTCCACGTAGTGACCATTTACATCTATACATTTCTCCCAACGGTGAACCAGTTGTCTCATCCCATGAATGAAGAATGCCACCTGTCCTTGATCCATGACCTCACTGCATCATTCAGTTCATCTGTGATGAAATGAACACCCTTAATATCCCTCTTTAAATGGAGAAAAAAGTGAAAATTGCAGGCGCCAAATCTGGTGAGTATGGATGGTGTAGAATGGGTTCAGATTACAAGTTCACAAGAGCCTCAGTGGTTGCATGTGATGTGTGTGACTGAGCATTATCATGTTGCAGAGTTATCGGCTCCATGGATTGTCGAATACACACGTCTCCTAAGGTGTTTTCACATCTCTATGTACTGTCTGGCCACGATTCGATGATCGAGCATTGTGTAAGGTGGGAGAAGCACTACGGTAGGCTAAGTGGGGGTAAATCAAATGGCTAGTACATATATTTCACCCTACCTCGCTTACAAGCGGCCGGGTGGTTGGGGAGAGCAGCTTCAATCATCCAGTCGCGGCCAGACAGTAATGCACAGAATTCATGGTTGACCCAGGTTCCAGGTAGTCAGTCACATAAACATGTTTGGAATCCCAGAACACTGTCAAGAGAAATTTTTGTGCAGAGGATTGTGTTTGGAATTTTTTTGATTGTGGCGAACCATAGTGCCGGTTTTCCATACTCTGCCGTTTTTCTTCTGGGTTGTAATGATGCACCCAAGTTTCGTCTCCCGTCACAATATTGAAAAGAAAGTCATCTCCTTCATCACGATAATGTTTCAGAAGCTGTTCACAACATTCATTTCATTGTTGCTTGTTCTCTTCTGTAAGTTTGTGTGGCACCCACCACAAACAGATTTTATGGTAGGCCAGTTCTGCAATAATGTGTCCTATTCATTCTTTCGATACGCCTACCTGGGTGGTGATGCATTGTTATATGATGCGACGGTCATTTTGAATCAATTCATTCACCTCCATTTGGTGCTTCTCATCAGTCACAGAAACTGTTCGACCACTGCTAGTTTCATCCTCAATATTTGCTTTACCAGCTTCCGATGCACGAAATTTTACTAACGTTCACTTTTTCAGCTGTTAAAAATTCAATCATTACACGTGGTTTTAGATGCGTTGACATAGATGCGTGCTCGACTCCATAACAATGGCGGCTGAAAGGAAATGACGAGGAGTTGGTCAACAAGATTTGGGACGTTTGTAATACAAGAATGTCACTACAAGATGGCAGCATGTGTCGTGCTGAACATTGTTTTGTTTTCCCGTTATATACGATGTGAATTACTTGTCAGCCACCCCTCCTATAAACAAACATCTCTAACTTAGTTTTTGTAATTTTTAAATTTTTCTTCAAACTTGCAAGCAAACTACTATGTATGTATAAGTGTTTGCTTTTCTATATATGTATGATCTGTGATAACATTTAACATTGACTTTATAAATGTAGTAGGAATGGTGACTTATCTGCAAAAATTTTGTAGCAGGTTGTTTATTTCTGAGTTATGACGTTATTTATGATAAACATTAGTAAGATTCATAAAATGACCATGTTGTCATTGTTGTGGGCTGTATTGAGAGAACCTTTTGTCATGCTGTCTCTAGTATATAAAGTTTCTTCTGCCCTTCAAAACAATTCTTTAACTTATTTTATGGATTAGATTTTCGAGTTTCCACTGTATTAGCATGTGATAACTTTATGATCATAAAGTGTTTTTGTTTGTGTAGAATATGAGTACAAGCATTTGTATTTTCTAACAGAAAAAAAGCTTTAGGTTAATTTTTTGCAATCTTCAGTTTTAGAAGCCAAGAAAAAGGCACATTTTTAATTAATATTTATATTACATATAATGCCCATGTTGAGTATATTAAATGAATAAAAAAAGTGTAATCTGTCTAGATTGCAAATCTAGTATAATAAAAATGCTAAATTGTCCACATACAAGAATGTAAAAAGGAACAACTTGTGGTACAATGTACAAACAAGTGTCAGTATGAAAATTCTAATCATTAACTCACGGCAGTAGCATGGTGTCCATGTAACCGTTGTTGCCGGCGGCAACAGTACTGTAAATAAGAGAAAATAATATTAATTATATCACAGAATAAATACTTTAGTTATTGAATAATTTGAAATCTAAAGAAGATTAGTAGGGAAACTTGAAGAAGAGCGTAGCATTACTTTTGAACTGCTGGGCACTTGCACCGTCTTGTGTTGCCGGCTCAGACGTCTGCAATATTTACTGCGTACAGTCATTGACCTCGTAGTAGTTGTCACTGTAAAAACTGTGGAGGGGGAGTCACATTCGTCCACCCAATGTGTTGCCGCTGTATAAACCGGCAAAACGCTCAGTTAGCAGCTATGTTCATTTTCGGAAGAGACGTGCAGCAGGTACTACGTTCCTATTTGTATTTTGTTTGTTTAGTCGTTTGTTTTTATTATTTTTAATTCGGTTATTTGTATTCTGATTTATTCTGTGTAAGTATAATAAGAGTCAGATCCCGTTGAACCGGGACCCTCTTCTTCTGCCAGAAAATGATAGAAAATATTCTAAAAAAATATTTTGGCTCTAAAAAGAATACTGTATTTTGGCCTCAAAAATAACATTTGGTACTAGCAAAAATTCGAATTAATTTTCAGGTTGTGTTAAGCCTATCAAAACCGGCAACAGGTGTTATGTACCCACGCCACGCCACTGACTTATGGTGACTAACTAAAACACATTAGTACTTTGGTGTTTGTAACACTAATGTAGAATCAGATCATATGGCCTTGTTATTGTGAATCTCAGAAGTATAATGCTGTCAAAGTAAGTACAGTTGTCTGTGTTCAACATAATGACACAAGCTGTAATGTAGGAAGAAAGCTGACAATCATATTGATTGTTACAGTATTCAGAAAGTCAGCTGCTGTTGCTACTAGGGATGAGAATCACCAAAAACACATGATGTTAATATCGAGAAGACTACATCGATGTTAGAAAAACATCGGTTTGAAAACATTGATGTTTTAAGAGTGTAAACATCAATGTTTTTAAGCCGATGTTGCAAACTACACTTTTATTGTCACTATTTTTGACAAAATGTTTCCATAATTCACTTTTGGGTGGCATAGTTAACAGGCGGATAATTATGAATGATGTCAATGATATTAAAAACTCAATATTTCCAGACAGGTTGAAATATTGTGATGAAATTTGGTATTTTTCTTAGCCTATATGGAATTTCATTTATTTTTCTGTGCCAGATTTCATTTAAATCTAAGGTGGTTCAGTAAAATCACTGTGTTGAGTTGATAACATTAACGTTTAGTTTAAATAGTATACACTGTTTAAAAGAGAAAAACGCTATAACTAGAATTAAAAATAACTGTAAAAAACAAAAACTAAATCTGAAAGAAAACCAAATACGATTTACGTAATGAGTAACTGTTATTCCATATGTTTGTAAGCTAACTTTGTTCTGAAACTTTTGAAACCTATGTAACGGTCTTCTATGAAACGGGTTTGTTCTATTTTTAGTTTTACCGTATTACATCACTACGCTACTATGTAGCTCCATGTACATGGTACTTACCAACTAGCCAACTACCTAGGATCTACCATTAATATCTACTCGTAAAATGAAAATTTGTTGATTTAACAAATTTGTTAAAGTAAACAAAAATTAACAATCAGTCCAGGTTTTCATAACAAATGTTAAAAAATGCTCAAAGGAAAAACATCGAAACGAAACTATTGATAGTATGAAAACATTACGACTGAATCATCAGTGGTAAAAACATCGAACATCGAATGTTAACCATAGATGTTTTTTGACCATCGGCCATCGATGCTCATCCCTAGTTGCTACCAATTCTTATTTGTCTCAAAGAGGCCTTCCACATAGAGAAAGATTGACTAATGCTATTGCATTTAGAGGTAGTGTTTATAGTGGATGGTTCTCCTGATATAAAAAAATGTGACGGTGTCTGAACACAATAGACGCTTTACAGTTTTTTATCAGTAGCTGTGATTCTAAGTCGCAGTGCCCAAAAGTTTCATTAACATTCTTCAGATTCTGTTACCACTATCAAATTTTTTGTCTAGTAAAAGTTCTGTTATTATTTGTACAATAAAATTTCTTGAACGTTACAGTTTTAAAAAGTTATTGATGCCTCATATCAGTGGTTGATTTCTAAAAGTATAGGTGCCGGAACACTTCAATTCAAAAGTTGTACAGACACAGATTAGCTCGAGATATTGGTCACTAAGTAGTCTGTTTTCAATAGATTTTTTTCAGTGCCTCATAAAATTTTTCAGGGTCTACGGGATTATTGTTTTTCCTACCTTCCTTTTTTTGAAGCAGAACTCCGATAAAAGTTGTTTTGTACTGCATTCATGGCCATAGAATACTGGGGGCCTGGTACTGATTTTCTGCTTTCAAATAAAGAAGCTGTAATTTTAAATTTTTTGTTGGCAAACTCCCAGACCAAGGGTTTTTTCGACCATTCTGCATTGCGATTCTAAAAAAAAAAAAAAAACGGTAGTAGTTAAGATAAAGATTAGTGCTGGTGTTTGATTTTGACAGATGTTTAGTTTTATAGTATGGCTGATGAGGGGCACAATTTAAAAATTAGTAATACATTTTTGTAATAATTAGGTTTTTCTTTTCATATATTTTTTTTTGGTAATTTACTTTTGGATCCAAGAATGCCTGGAACGCCGTTCCGGCTCGTTCCCCCTGGAATCAAGCCCTGCCTCGTGTGTGTGTGTGTGTGTGTGTGTGTGTGTGTGTGTGTGTGTGTGTGTGTGTGTGTGTGTTATGAATTATGTACAAGGGGCATTTCAAAAGTAAGGACCAATTGGTTATAAAAGGAGAACAAATGAGAAAATGAAAAATTTGTAGGTGGTTTCAAATACATACAAACTTACATGATTTTTCTTTATAGTCATTGTTTCATTCCAAACATTTTTGCTACTGTGAATAAACTGTTTCAAACCCTCTTCATAAATTTTACTGCCTGACATTCAGCCAGTTAGGCACTGAGGTTTTCAGCTCTTCAGTTTCTTCAGATTGTTGAGACACAATCCAGTTCTTAAGGTGTAGGAAGAGATGGTAGTCACTGGGCACAACATCAGGACTATATGGTGGATGAACAGAAATCTCCCATCTGAATTTTTGAATTGTGATTGTGCAGGCAGCTGTGTGCAGACATGCGTTATCATGAAACAGAACAGTTCCTGACCTCAGCATTTCCTGTCATTGGTTTGAATAACACATTGCTGTTTATAAAGTGTTTCACAATAGTCTCACTATATGATGATTGTTCCAGGCTCCGTGAAATAGACCAAAAGCATGCCCTTTTTTGGTCCCAGAACAGAGTTGCCATGATTTTCCTTTGAGACTGGGTTTGTTTAATTTTTTTCCTTTGGGTAAACGTTAATGACACCACTGCATAGATTGTTTTTTAAACTCATCACTGGCGTATTAAATTGAATTTTTGGTAATATGAGAAAAAATTTGTTACCGTCTCTATGGAAGCGGTCGAAAAAAGCACATTCAGATGTCATCTCTGATATTTGTGAGCACTTGTCAACATTTTCAGCACCCATCATGCACACAGTTTATGATAGCCAAAGTGCCAGTTAGAAGAATATTGTCTTTGAAACTTGTAAAAATTCTATGGAAAGATAACTAATTGTAAAGCGATGATTTTATGTTATTTTTGCATTCCCACACCCAGCGAGATCATCAATCCGTACACTAGGCCTGCCACTGCTCTCCTGCTCTCTTCATTGTGAACATTTGAACGGCCTTCCCAAAACTCACGACTCCATAGCTTCATTTTTCATTTTTCCTTCACCCAATGTTTAACACAGTTGACTGCGAATTTCAGCAGAATTATGTCCTGCATTCAGAAATCTAATCACTGTTTGGACTTCACAACCAGCGGGATTGTTTATTTTTGCACGCATTATCACCCTCTGTCATGAAAAGGCAAAGGACAATGGATTGGCTACAGTATGGCAGTTACATGCCTACCATACCAGTTGAAGTTACTGCACATGCGGGAAGTAATTAGTGTTTCTCTTTATAACCGATCAGCCCTTAATTTTGAATATGTTTCTTAAAAAAGTCTGTTTCTAATATAAAAACCATTATGTGTGTAGAAACGATAGTAATTTTATGTATTACAACTAGGACAGCATAAACAGTAAACTCTTACCAGATGTTGTAGTCAGATGGTGATATCTACTGGATAAAGTATGCTAAGCATATTGTAAGAAACACTGTTATGAGTGTCATGCTCTGTTGCTTTGTTTTATGTGCACTATGTACAATTCATTATACTAGAAATACATAATCAGAAGTAAACGCAATTTTGAACATATGTGTTGAAGTTAAAGTGTTGGATGCATATATAGTAAAACCCCATTAAAATGCTACCGCTCATTATTCAATCTTGTTTAACACGTTCTCTGCCATGTCGGTCATTATGGCCGAAGAATAATATTATTGTGGGCAACCAAAAACTGTCTGGCACAGGGGGACAGAATGAACAAAATATACTGGCAGAGAACGTGTTAATGAGCTTTTGATCCAGTTCCTGTACATCTTGTATATATAGAATCTTATAAAATACACCACCTATTCTACTAAAACTCTGTACATATGCTTTTTTCAGTAAAAGTTTTGTTTCATTTTCATCAGTGTTTGAAACAAATATGACTACTATGGTACTGTTTTAATTTTATTTTTAACTTATGCAGACAACTCATAAAGTGTCACTGCAGATAGTTAAGTTATGACATGGTGTTTGTTGTTGCAAATTCTATAAAAACTGCCTCCTGCCATGGCAGAAAAAACAAATTTCACAATAATGCTTCTTCGTTCAAACATATATTTGTTATGACGGTCTACTGATTTCATATGGTACAGTGGGAAACAGAATACAAGACACCAATGAAGTCACTGATCACCAGCTTTAATTATCACAATTAAACAGTTTGTAATCAAAAAGATAGTCTCTGACAACAAATCAAATAAAAATTGTTCACACACAATAAAATGTCAACTAATATAGTCACCACAATACTTCGAACCGCACTGGAATAAATTGCCACTAAAACAAACTAAGTGCCGCTAAATGCCTATATTTATACCCCGCTGAAATTCCAGAATCATCTATACTACGCGTTAGTGCTACACTAGAGTGTAACTGCTTGTGGCCTTGACACAGTGCGCACGCCCGTTGAAGTCTGGAACAGTGTGGCTAATGCATGTTGAGATCACATACACATACAACATTGTAGCCAGGCTCTGGTGGAATAGCCGAGAAACACGTAGGATGTTCTGTAATGTTATAACAGTATGTCATACATTTGTAACGTGACAAAATTTGGGTAACAAAATTGTGTAACAAGATAATGTTTTATTGTAATGATGCGGGTCTGGTCAGGATTGTAGAGGTGGGGGCAGGCGAAGTCCATATAAGGTAAAAGAATGTAACAAGTGATTCTATTGCTAACCAGTGAATCATACAAATGGCACGTGTTTCCGACACAGCGAGTTTCCAGTTGAAAAGGTGTCTCTGTAATGGTACAGAATGAAGAGGTCTGTAATCTAAAGTTTTTTTTTCTAACCTGAGTATATTTTGTGAACGAACTATAGCTCCGGGACTGGTGCGGTGAGGCACGGGAATGCAGGTTATCAACAAGGGTGCGAATTCACGCGTATGAGCGCAGGTGTCTGCCAACATTCACACGATAATGTCACGTATCAAAAATTCCTTCTCGCCCAGTGCGCAGAGAACAAAGACAGTTGGCTAATAACACCTAACGCGAGCAGTTGCATTATCGCGCGGTCCGCCTGAAATACATTTAACAATGTAGACGGACCGGCCGAAGGTGAAAAAATGTGATAGTAAAAGTGTAAATAAAGAACCGCTCAATGTTCAATGTAAAAGTGTGTAAACCAGTGGCGAAGTTACATGGAGGCAATGCCTACCCTAAAAAATTCTGTAGAATAGAAATTATAAATACATATGAACTACGTAACGTAAAGATTATACATTGTTACTGTGACTGTCAAATTTATTAAGCAGAAAGGTGCTTTACTGAGCGACCGCTAGATGGTGACAGGTGAGATTCGGCATAGCTCATTTAAAGCGAATGAGGCAACGTGAACTTGCCTCAGCGTTTTTTGCGTACATCGTATGTATAGTAAGCAATGTGCTGGCAGGATAGGGAAGTGCGGGGGAGGGGTATTGTACACACAGAGCGTTGAGGCATGTCTCACTTCTGTGATGCAAAAAGTTAAGTTAAAGCGCGCTGTATTGTTTATAAGTGTGTTTATTTTATGCGGTTATTAAAAGTGTTCCTGTTATACCGCTGAACTAACAGATGATCAAGATTGTTATTTGAATTATTTGTAACATTAAACATATAAACTTGTTATCTTCCTCCTCACCTCCCATAATAATCTCTTTACATTATATGTGTAAATACTACCATACTATGGTACATGTGTGTACTTACCATTTTTTATTGCTGCCGGGCTCGTAATCTTCTTATGTTATGTGCTTTTTTACCTAAGGGGTGCCAAGGTTCATTTACAGCGAGATTTTGAGACACAGATGATGACACAAATGAATACACGGTATTGTTGAAAATAACCATCAAAATTTAATTCTATATAAGGTATTACAGACACGACCATGCGGTCAAAACAATGACGTCATATAAGATGACCCAAAACAAAATGGCTGTTATTTTTTATATCTCATTTTACTCTCTATACTTCTTTTGTCTGCTAACTTAATATCCGTGTAAATTGTATTGCTGCAGCTTAAAACCATTTATTAATTATTAGTTAGTTAATACACAAACCAATGCCCTCAGCATGTTGTGGTTATGGCCATACGTTCACTCGCTCATTCTCACACACATTCATCTTTAGCACAGTACATTCTTTTAATTAGTGATTCTGTATTAATGAGCTCATTAAACTATAACAAATGATAAAATGGGACTTCTCTGCTTATCGTTTGGTGTTGTCCATCCGTTGCTGTTGGTTGACGCCCATGGTGATGGCTGGTGTTCGCCTCTAATTCTGCTGAGTTTAACTGGAGAGATATGTGCACTGATTTTACATTTTAATATTCATACTGTTAAACAAAATGAGCTTTCATTGCTCCACTATTACTGATAATATTTTGATCTAGTTATTGTAAACTATTTGTAGAAAATTGTTCATACAGCGATACATCGCTGTGTCTCCTCTGAAGAATGGCATTGAAATGAGAACGAGGCAAATGTAAATTTGCGCTTGTGTGTGTATATATTTGCGTCACCACTCTTTTTCATACAGGACTAAGACTGGTTACATGCGTTGTCGTCAGTGCGTCATTGCTTTTGTTATGACGGATCAGTGTTATTGTCCAATCGGAATTCGTATTGTAGTCTTTTCGTCACAAACACCGCCATGGTATATTTTGAGTTCAGCACGTCCATCGGCGACTTTGGTGTCTTACTCTGGCCGAAATTTCGTTGTTCCTTTTTTCCAGAGGGACAAGGCACCCAACCATTCTGTATGTTCAAAAAATACACAACAAAACATTGAAAACCCCTACATAACCCACAATTATGGTATTGGGCCAGTATGTACTGTTACAAACCCCCTCAAGGAAAATTTTTGTGTCGAAACCCAAAAAATTTCCTTGACTCATTCACACTTTCCTAAAAGGATCAGTCTAGATACGTCACCACAACCCCCTATAACGTTACGAAAAAAAATTTTATCATCACTTACCCTTGGTCCTATGATGCTGGTCGCACCCTCTGACCTTACTGGACTTCTCCTGAGAGATCCCTACACCATAAGGCCATGAGGCACTCTACACTCCTGTTCTGACGCTCCAGCCAGCCCAGGACTGCGGTCACAACACCACAAAACTCTGAAACATTCAATACAAAATTCAAAATAGTGGTCTGATACACTTACGCATCTACAACTGATATGTTCCCCTTTAGACGCATTGGTTGTGTTTGGGGCATTGGCTTGTTCTAAATTAAAAGTTTAACATAACAACAATAGAACTTCACAATATATATTCTTCTACCACCACCTAACCCAAATTCTTACTTGTAAGAAAATAACCAACATATATATATATAACTACACATAACACAATATATCAACAATTCTTTATTATACCCCAAAATACCTTCACCTAATTATTTCTATAAATTCAGCTTACAACTATCATGGCAGACACTTTTTCTTTAAACTTTGTTGCTCAACTTATAATCATTTATCTATTTTGTAAATGGCAGCTTACTAGAATATTTTATTTAACTTCATTTTTAACTTTAAACTTCCAACTTTAAAATCTACTATATCTTAACACTAGGTATCGTCATTACCCCTGTAGTGACCTCCTAACCACACACTCTATTGCCCCCCAACCGAACTGTAGCGCTCGGGTGCCTCTGCAAGGACTGTAATTGTGGAGGAACAATCATCTCCTTTGTCCTTGTGTTGGCTTCACATTTAAACAACAAGATATAATAATATCTAAACATATAAGTACACGCCCTTAAACGGTTCTACCACCGGTCATCGCTGTTCCTTCTCGAACAGAGTGGCAGCCGCTGTTCCCTAGTTCCGGGTAATTTCCCCATAGATATACCCCCCTGTTAATTTCTATTCTACACCAATTTCAAGACAGCTATGGTCGAAGGACTTAAATAATGGCCATAGCTGACCGCTCGCCAAAACCACGATTAGTGCTGGTAAGGCAGTAATCGCCCGAAAAGTCGGGGAAATTTCTCTCACTTACATGTTTTACACTTTAATAATATTGCTACACTGCACAAATAAAATCACATATAATATGAATTACATTCAAAATGTACAGTGCATTACGCCCACATGAGGCCTCCGATGATGGCAGCATTCTATGTGTTACTCATCAACCCATTTCACTAGCCACAGTAGTACATCTCACTACTGCCCTAGCCCATTACTAATACTTTACTTCTTTTACATTAACTGCTCTCACAGTCCAATTGTGACTTATAATTCACTAACACCACCTAACTACAAAATACTCTTCACTCTTGCTCAAAAACAAGTTCGTTAATTATTTAAAATTTTCACATAGACACTTTACAAGTTCGAGCTTTACCTTTTTTCACAACTATATTCACTGCTATAACAAGATAGGAATGACAACAATGGATCACCTGCTCAGCTTACCGTACATACATATATTTCTCTGTTTTCAGATGGAAAACCAACAACACTCATTTCTCTAATTATAACAATTTTAACATATTTTACTTCACATTTTCAGAGAAATCTTTGTTACTGGAATACATATATTTTTTTTTTTTTTTCAATACACAGTTAATTCTCATTCACACCTCCAATCAAGTACCCCTCTTTTTTTTTTTTCTTAAAATTTATTTTTCTATGCTTCCCAGTATAATTTCAAATTGCTAGCATTTTGTGTACCCACTATTTCTTTAGTCTCCCTATCCTGTAGTACATAGGCATTCTGCATTTTAATTCCAATTATCTCATAAGGTCCTTCGTACAGCAGAAAGAATTTCTTAATTTCCTTCTCCTGAGCATTTGACAAATCGTGCCTCTTCACCAATACCAACTGTCCTATTTCATATTTCATCCACTTACCTCTTGTGTCGTGCCTATTCTTCCGCCTTTCTCCCTTGCTCAATAAGTTTTCATTTGCCAAACGTATCTTGATGCTCGCGTCCATAGGTGCGTTCTCAGATGGGTAATCAAATAACTGTTCCAATACTCTCGGAGGGCGTGTCCCTTTGATCAGCTCGTGAGGTGTATAGCCGGTGGACTCGTGGGTGGTACTGTTCAGCCAACTCTCTACCTTCTTAACATACAACGGCCACTCGCTGTGTTTAGCGTGACAATAGGCTCTAAAGATCCTGCCTATCTCTCTCATTACACGCTCAGCCTGGTTGGACTGGGGATGGTACACAGCCGTATGCTTCGTGATGATTCCTTCCCATCCTAGCGTCTGACGCCATCTGCCACTGATGAATTGCGGTCCGTGATCTGACAAAATTATTTTCGGCTTACCCACTTGTATCACGTAATCTTTAGTCACTTTATTACTCAATACCAGACTGGTAGCTCTTTTAATACTATACAACCTCACATACTTAGAAAAGGTATCTAACATTACAAATACATACTGCACTCCTCCTCTACCCTTTGGTAACGGTCCGAACAAATCCACTGCAACCAAATCAAATGGCCTCTCCACTTTTATAAAATTCATCTCCCCTTCGACTCTATAGTTGACCACTTTTGATTTCTGGCATAAATCACAACTCTTTAACAATCTTCTAACCCTTCTCTCCATATTTCTAAAAATACAAGATTCCTTCAATACAGCCACACACTTCTTCGCTCCGAAATGTCCATACCTTAAATGACAATCCCAAATAACCTTATCAACTAACCCTTCTGGAATTACTAATTTCCAAACACGCTCACCCCCTACTATCCTCTTAAACAATAACCCATTATGAACCTGAAAATACTGACTATACTCTGATCCACTTACCTCTTTTTCTAAACTCTCTATGACCTTACCTGACTTGTCCTCTGCTCGTTGCATGTTCCGGATGTCTCTCATCTCCGCTCCCAAAATTCTATCCTCTCGGCTGATCTTAAAAATCTCGATTTCCTTTAAATCTCTACCTGTTCTGTTATGCAGTATGTCTGTCCTTGACAAAGTATCTGGTATCTTATTCTCCGATCCCTTGATATATTCCCACTCAAAATTATATTCCTGTAATATCAATACCCATCTAGTTAAACGACTATGAGCCAGTTTGCATGTGTTTAAAAATGATAAAGCTTTGTGGTCCGTTCTAATTACTGTGCGACTTCCTAGAATGTATGTTCGAAACTTTCCAACTGCGAATATTATACTCAACAATTCCTTCTCTGTCGTCGTGTAGTTCTTCTCCGCCTGGATTAGTGATCTACTTGCAAATTCTATTACCTTATGCTCCTTGTCTTCACCTTCTTGGTATAATTCTGCACCGATGGCCACATTGCTCGCATCCGTTTGTAAATAAAATACTTTCTCGAAGTCTGGGTGGTTCATCATTACCATTTGACTGAATTTCTTCTTTATCTCTTCAAATGCTGTGCGCTCCTTCTCTCCCCATTTCCATTGTTTGGTTTTCTGGAGTACTGAGCTCAATCTTGTGGTTAAATCTGCATAGTTCTGTTGAAATTTTCGGTAGAAATTACATAACCCAAGGAAACTCTGTAATTGTTTCTCATTCCTCGGTTCAGGGAAACGCATGATTGATTCGACTTTGTCGGGGTTAGCTGAGATTCCTTCAGGTGTGATAATGAATCCTAGAAATTTTACCTGTGTCTGCAGAAATGTTGACTTATCCCAATTCACGGTGAGTCCTCCTGCCTCTAGTTTAGCCAATACATAGTCCAAGTGATCTAAATGGTCCTCGAAGGTCCTTGATGCAATCAGAATATCGTCCACGTAGATTGTCAAAAAGTCTAAGTCTTTGGGTCGCAAAATTTTGTCTAAACACTTTATAAAGCTGGCGACGCTGGTGTTCAATCCAAAAGGTAGACATCGAAACTGGTAGTTCTTACCATTAAATAAAAATGCTGTATACTTTCTACTGACCTCTGCTAGTGGAACCTGCCAATATCCAGATGTTAAATCCAACGATGTCATATACTTTACACCACTGAACTTCTGGAAGATCTCATTTATAGGCTCTGGTGACTCTCTGTCGGGAATTATGATCTGGTTTATTCTTCTAGCATCTAGACACAAACGTACGCGTCCATCTTTCTTAATTACTACTACAAGTGGATTAGAATAATGCGATACTGACCGTTCGATTATACCTGTTTCTACCATCCTGTCGAGTTCTCTCTGCACCGCGCTTCTTTTTGAGTAAGGGACGGGGTAGCTCCTTTGCAAGAACGGTGTGTGTTCCCTTATTTGTAATACACATTCATACCCTTTTGCCCTTCCTGGAACCTCGGCAAACACTCCTCTGTACCTCGCTATCACCTGCCATAACGCTGCACGCTGGCCACTCCTTACCACCTCACCTTCACTACAAAATTCATCCGCCCTTAACTCCCATACAGCATCATTAATATTACTCTTTTCACTCTCCAACTCACTCATATATTCTGTTTCTATACATGCACTTACCATGGTACCTAAATTATTCTCACTTACACCCTTCTGTAGTATTTTAACTCCGCACGTTCTAATTCTGTCTAAAATTTGCTCAAATTTTACTCTTACCGACCGATCACCCCCATCTAACTCTATCACCTTATCTCTAAAATTTATAACAGCTTTCGTTCTTTGCAAAAAATCATTACCTAGTATGACATCTAAACTTAACCCTCTTACTACCAAAAATGTGTTTATAAATTCTACGTTATCTATTAGAAAATTCAAATGTATCTGTTTAGTGACTCTCTTACTTCGTACACCCGTGACTCCTATTATCGTGACTCCTGCTACTGGTAAAATTGGAATATCTTTGTTAAACTCTCTTAATTCTGCTAAAATGTTCTCTGCGATCACGGAAATTTCGCTACCCGTATCTATCAAAGTTTTAAAATTCGTACTTCCTACAGTTACCTGAATCTCTGTCAGCCCTGCTCTCACCTCGCTGTTTGCATTGTTTTCTTCTTCCATCAGGTCAGCGACAATATCTGCTTTGATTACATGGCTGTGAATCTCCTCGACTGGTTGGACCTCCTGCGTTTCCCTGAACAGTGGTCGGGTCCTAGCTACCACTGTCGTTTCTAGTTTTCCTGGTGTCTGCTAGTGGAGGGGCCTCGGTGTACCTTATCTGGCCTCTGGTTGTTGTTCCCCGCTCCTCTAGTGTCAAGTGTCTCTCTGCCTTGTGGTTTATCTCGTCTCGCATCGTCTCTCCTCTGTTGTCCTTCTCTAGGCGTTCTACATTTGAAACACTGCTGCCTGAATGGGAAATTCTCCTGCTGACACCTATAACACCTCCACTCACCTGGTTTATAATGGTTATTTTTATTTATCACATTATGTTCATTGTAATGGTTTCTCTGTGAATGGTATTCTACCTGGTTTGGTTTATAATTACCCGGTGTTAATCGCCTATTCACTTCCCTATCTCTAATATTTTGCAAAATGTCAAGGACTTTTTCAAGTTCGCTTAAATTCGATATTTCTTTAGTCATTAAAATTATTTGTACTTCTCGAGGAAGATGTTTACTAACGTACCTTACAAATGATGTAAAAGGAATTGGAGGTTCTAAATATTTAACTTCATTGTACAACTGTGTCACATATATTGTTATGTTATTGTTTGTGTGACTCCCGAAATTACCCGTTCCCATTATTTTACTCCTCAACGCTTCCTGCTCCTCCTCTGGCCAATATTTTCCCTTAAACGCTTGCTCAAACATCTCATAACTACCCCACTCTATTCTGTGTGCTTCTGCCCATACCGCGGCACTACCCTTAAAACATCTGATTATTTTAGTTAACTGGATCTCCCAATTACTACTACTAAAATGGTGGTACTCCCTGGTTTGGTTAATAAATCGCATGGGGTGTATTGAGCGGTTTTCGTGACTGAATAATTCTAACTCTATTTCATTGTACAAATCTCTCGTAATAACAACTCTTTCCGTATTTCCCGTTAAATTCTTTCTAATCTCCCCCCGCAATTCATTTTTCATTTTGGTTAAATCACTCTCAATTAGGTTATATCTATCATGCACATCGTTATAATTTTGCACACTTAAACTATCTATCTCTTTAACTCTATTCTGCAACATACTTATTTTATTTGTTGTATCATTTTCATGTTTTGATATATTACTATCTACTGTCTGAATACTTTTGGTTAGGTCTATTACATTTGATTCACATTGTTCTACTTTACTTTTTAAAATGTGAGTTCTCAATTCTAGCTGTTTGTCTACTTCATTTTTAGTTTTAATTTCTAATTGTTCTACTGCCTCTACATATTTATTTTCTGTTTCTCTACTTTGAGTTTCTATCTGATTTTGAACGGTTTCATTGATTTGTTTGACTTTGTCATCTAAATTACTTATCTTAGTTTGAATTTGCTCATTTACAATTTCTGTCTGTCTTTTAACATTATTATACTGTGTCTCTATTTTACTAATTTTGTTGTTAACTTCAACGTTTTGTTTATACATTTCATTTTCAAATTCTTCAAATTTCTCTTCTACTTGATTTAATTTGACATTCTGTAAAGTATTCTGCTTTATTAACTCACTTTCAAAACTATCTAGTTTTACGTTAAGTGTACTGTTCATCTGATTTATTTTGTCTTCGAACTTATTGTTTTGTTGTTCGAATTTGTCATTGATTAATGTAAATAAATTTTCTAATGAAATTTTATTTTCAACTATTTTGGGTGTTGAACTAGCGTGTCTTTCCAATAACATGGATTCTGTCTCTGTGTTATCCATTTCCATGATATTATTATTATCTGCCATTTTTATTTTAAATGTTGGAACTACTATTTCGCTCTACTTGTAACAAAATTACACAATTACTATTTACTCTGGTTGTCAACATAACCTCCATAACCTCTCTCGTTAGGTTCTGGATATCATCTCGTCACCCTCTATGTCTCTGAATCTGGCTTATTTATATAAAATAATTTTATATAAAGTCCCTGTTCGGGCGCCATTTGTTATCTTCCTCCTCACCTCCCATAATAATCTCTTTACATTATATGTGTAAATACTACCATACTATGGTACATGTGTGTACTTACCATTTTTTATTGCTGCCGGGCTCGTAATCTTCTTATGTTATGTGCTTTTTTACCTAAGGGGTGCCAAGGTTCATTTACAGCGAGATTTTGAGACACAGATGATGACACAAATGAATACACGGTATTGTTGAAAATAACCATCAAAATTTAATTCTATATAAGGTATTACAGACACGACCATGCGGTCAAAACAATGACGTCATATAAGATGACCCAAAACAAAATGGCTGTTATTTTTTATATCTCATTTTACTCTCTATACTTCTTTTGTCTGCTAACTTAATATCCGTGTAAATTGTATTGCTGCAGCTTAAAACCATTTATTAATTATTAGTTAGTTAATACACAAACCAATGCCCTCAGCATGTTGTGGTTATGGCCATACGTTCACTCGCTCATTCTCACACACATTCATCTGTAGCACAGTACATTCTTTTAATTAGTGATTCTGTATTAATGAGCTCATTAAACTATAACAAATGATAAAATGGGACTTCTCTGCTTATCGTTTGGTGTTGTCCATCCGTTGCTGTTGGTTGACGCCCATGGTGATGGCTGGTGTTCGCCTCTAATTCTGCTGAGTTTAACTGGAGAGATATGTGCACTGATTTTACATTTTAATATTCATACTGTTAAACAAAATGAGCTTTCATTGCTCCACTATTACTGATAATATTTTGATCTAGTTATTGTAAACTATTTGTAGAAAATTGTTCATACAGCGATACATCGCTGTGTCTCCTCTGAAGAATGGCATTGAAATGAGAACGAGGCAAATGTAAATTTGCGCTTGTGTGTGTATATATTTGCGTCACCACTCTTTTTCATACAGGACTAAGACTGGTTACATGCGTTGTCGTCAGTGCGTCATTGCTTTTGTTATGACGGATCAGTGTTATTGTCCAATCGGAATTCGTATTGTAGTCTTTTCGTCACAAACACCGCCATGGTATATTTTGAGTTCAGCACGTCCATCGGCGACTTTGGTGTCTTACTCTGGCCGAAATTTCGTTGTTCCTTTTTTCCAGAGGGACAAGGCACCCAACCATTCTGTATGTTCAAAAAATACACAACAAAACATTGAAAACCCCTACATAACCCACAATTATGGTATTGGGCCAGTATGTACTGTTACAAACTAATCAAGTTTAAAACTTTGAAGTTCAATCAGTTGTATTATTGTGTATGTCTTATACAAGGATTGTTCAATAAAAACACGTTTAGGGCTGTAAAGCATTTTTTATTCAACGATTTTAAAAGAATTCTCCATTAACATTAAGATATGAGTCCCACTGTTCCACTAATCTGTAGATTCCCTCCTAGTAAAAGTCTTACGGATGTTTGCGGAACCATTCATTAACAGCAAACTCTACCTCAGCGTCCGATTTGAACTACCGTCCTTTTAGTGATTCCTTAAAAAAATTTAAGGTAAGTTTTTTGCCTACCCATTCATTAACTACTAGCTTCGCCACTGGTGTGAACAAAATTTTAATAAAAGTATGTAAGATTTGATTAAAACTATAACAAAACGAATAATTCGGCAGTGTAACATCAAGAAAAATGCAGTGAACAATTTGGACGAACTAAAAATACGGAGTGTGACGTGGTCTGCAGGGACGCCACCAGTCAAGTAACCGAATATAATAAACCAATTATGAAAATTTAAATTAAAAAGCGCTTAATTAAATGGGGTAAAAATGAATGAAAGTATGTGTGTGCAAGAACTGGGTTGCCTTTGTTTAATCTAAGTAGTTATAATGTTAAATGTTAATTATAAGGAGTTCAATTTTATTTTTATTTGTCTTTAATAAAAGGGGTTTTGTACACTCAGGGTAAAAAATGTGTTGTACGAGTTAAATTCTGAAGTAAATATGAAAGAGAGATGAAATAAATTTAATTTTATTTAAAAGAGAGAATAATAACAAGAATGTCAATAAAAGTTGAGTTATGTAACAGTACAAAATGCGAGTTGAATTTCTCAATAAATATAAAACCCTAAATCACTTATAGGTTACGAGTTCACCTGACGACCTTGGGACCCGATGAAGGTAAGCAGTGTGAATAATAAATTTTATTAAATATTATTTGATAGATTGTTTGGACTATCACAGTTGGCACCCGAACAGGGACAAATCTCTTTGAAAATTTACAAATCTTGTTCTCTAAAGTTCTAATACGTCTAATGTTTCATATCACCATTACTTTTCTTTCTTACTTTCATTATCGTGGTTCTCATGAAGACAAAAATAGTGAGTACAACAAAATACTTGTTTGTTTCTTAAACTATGATTTTCTGAACTAATCTATTCATATTTATACAAAATAGCACCAAAAACTTTAACTTAATTTATAAGAGCCCATTTGAAAACCCCTTTTGGACCCTACTGATCCAAGAACTTGGTAAACTTACTATTTCCATTCACACACGCACTCGTACATTATCTATACACTTTTTTTTTCAAATCATTCACACCTTCATTCACACGTTAATTTCTATCCTTCTCATTTCTTTCTCATACTTCCTAAAGGGATCAGCCAAAATATGATAGATAAAGCGGGGGTCGGCAATGGTCAGACACCATACGTACACGAATATGAACTGAAAGCACTTTTGACAGCACTGAAGGAACTTTAAAGAGACTCTAAAACCGACCCCGTTATTCTTACTCTACACTTACACATTACTATGCATATTACTATTATATTTGGTGCTTACACTGAACTTGTCATTTGTAGATCATAATTTACAAACGATACTGGTAATATATATATATACACTTGAGAATTGCCTCGTTCTATTTTTATTTAATGCACTCTCGGGCAATTGTTGGTACGTGGTGTGGTGCTAATTTATGCACCCTGAGTGTAAAAAATTTATTTTCACGTACCTTAGGGTTCCCCCTCCCCATTCAATAATACAGTTGAATTTCTAGTTGTTACCAATTTTGTGAAGCCGGACCATCGTCCCTGTTCGGGCGCCAATTGTAATTATACCATTCCTCTACCACATAATAATTAATACAAACTCATCTTACCTTTCGTATGCCAGGGTTCTTCACACAAACTCGTAGTCTATAAGCGTGATTTAGGGTTATGTGTTGTAATAATTACTCTCATTTGCAGTTAACTATTTCAACTTCATTTATTATTCTTTTTTATTATTCTCTTTTTTGGTGAATCAAATAAGATTATGACTTCTCCTTTTACATTCTCCACCATTTAAATCAAACAAATTTCACCATTGAGGTAAAGACCCCATTTAATTAAAACGGACACAATTTCAACATTTCTTAATCCTTATAATTACAATAATTTATTAATCAAATTAATTTAAAGACAACCCAGTATTTGCCACACACACTTTCATACATTTTTTTACCCCATTTAATTACAGCGCTTGTTTAATTTAAATTTTCATAATTGATTATGTATTATACAGTTACGACTTTAGCGGCGTCCCTGCAGACCATGTGGTGCATTCCGCATTTTTTGTCACTATTTACCTGAAAGATGTTGCATTGATTTAATTTCGATGCCACTGAATTTAGTTAATGTTACACTGTTTTTTATAGCTTTAATTCATGGTTTACATTATATTTTGATACCTTAGATAAATTTTCGGTTTGTGAGCCTTTTACGTTTAACCGGCCGGTTTGACTAATTGATGCTGAGTAAATTTTTCAAGATGGCTAAACGTCTTACGGTCCGTGGCAACTTGCTTTCTCTTAGGCTGATCAGGCATCACGTGATATCTTCTTGAGTGGGAGTTTGTTAACAGGATCTTACGATCTCAGGCTCGCTCAAAATTTTGTGACAAATACGATGTTCGGGCAAGCAGGTGCGCACTCGTTCACATTCCTCAGCACCTGGAAATGTAGCATGTTGAGGGGCGGACAGACCGAACGTACAACTGGGTGCCCCGTAAGTGAATGTCGATTGTTAAAACTGAGGCCCTGTGTGGGTAACTCCCTTTCGTAGCATTTACAATTTAATAAAATCTATCCTCCAATTCTGTCTCATTACATCTCTGTGTAAAACAAAATATGATGTGACTAGGACGAGATGAGGTGCGGAAATCCGCCTGGAACTGGTTTTAAAGGTGTCACCAAACGGAATTTTAACGTTGAGACGTAGTTGGAGCACCAGTATCATGTGCCAGTCTCGAATCGTCCAGCATACAGGACACACGTGTTCTTTTAGTGCCCGCGGGCATTTACGGTAGGCCGAAGCAGTTACGGTAGGCCTACCTAAGTGTATTTAAAAATGTAATGGAACAGTGAAAAACTTTTTAGAATCATAAATTAGCAGCAGTGATGATGATATAACAGTTTTAAAAATTATTTTGGTGTTTTTACGAAAAAGGAACTTTCAACGCAAGGTGCAACGACTGGGACCATGTGCCAGATAAGTAACGAAATAATTAGCAAAAATCAAGTAAAATTCAATATCAATTTATCATTTATTCTTGGAACAAAAAAATGTATTAAATTAAAAATGAGATCTCAATAAAAGGGGGTAATCAGAGAGAGAGAGAGAGAGAGAGAGAGAGAGAGTGTGAGAATATAAAGAAAAAGGGGGAGGGAGTATAAAGTACTGATTTGCAAGTAAAACGTTTATATATTACAATTTTGCTTTGTCTGTTAAATTTTGTTGTGTTAACATTTAAAAGTTAAAAAGAGATGCATATTATGTTTTTATAAATAAAAGATGATTGTGTAATACTAATAATGTGTTAGTGTTATTACGCTACAATACCCATAACCTATTCTCTGTATCAATAAGTTCGCTTAAACGGCCCTGGAGTTTTTCTATAAGGGAATTTAATTATTTGTCAAAATTATTTCTTTAGGGAGAGTGTAAATGGTTTCCATATTTACTCCTGAAAATATGGTAGCGACCCGGTGAGGACTTTGGGAATCTTCTGTATAAAGGTAAGTTGTATAAATATTGTAGTAATCGGGGTGTAGTTTCTTCTTCTAATATTGTCTTGTTTTTTTTTTTAATAGTTACAGTCGGCGACCCTGCCAAGATGCTTGTATACATTTTTTTATATAGGTTAGGCCTACTTGAGATACAGAGATAGGTTTGGGTAAATGGCATTTATTTTATTATCATAGAGGTTATAAGACATTATGTCATTTTTAACTATTTGTAAGATAAAACATTGTGTTAAATTATAAAATTTGTTCTTTATAAAATTTTATTTATATAATTAAAAAAGATGGAAGGTAAGGAAAATGAAGTTAGTCTAACTGACTCTGCTATAATGAGTGACTCTGGGGTACACTCGACCCCAGTGTCAACAAAAGAAAGAGATAGGTCTAACGATGAGGTTGTGACGTTACTTTTTTATGCCCGAAGTTGTTGCGTCAAATGTTATGCTAATTGCCCCAAGTTATGGGTATCAATTAACAATAATTGTAACATACTTTAAAAAAACTCTTATTTATAGTTGTGAAGTTAATAGTATAATACTCAAGTATTAATTATTTACTTAGAAGTGATAATTACTAATTCTTTTATTTAATTGTAAGTGTTAAAGAAAACTATCTCAAGTAATAGTGTTGTATAATCCATAAGGTTAATCTTTAAATAATAAAACAATGACACATTTATCAGTCTAACCAACACATTTATTACATTTAAATTAGCTGTCAATAATACCAATTCTCAATGGCTTTTAACATATTATTCATTAATTAATTTAAACATGGTTTTATCAATAAACAATTTATATGCTCAAGTCTCTATATCTCAGGGTTCATTTAATTTTGTATACAAGCATCTAGTTACTCATTATATTACAATGTATCTATTCCAAATGGATTCATTTTAAGATATGAATAACTCTTTTTAATCGAAAAGATATAATTATTTTAAAATGTTCGTAGTTCGCTTTTAGATTCTAATCATATGACTTTAAGTTTAATGTGTACCTTATACGTAAGTTCTTTTAGAAGGACAGACAGGAGTACTGTAAATTAGTAATTAGTACATAAAATTTTACTGTTGGTACGAATATTCCTGTCTACGGCGGGCTGATGTACTGTGATCCCATCTCCATCTCATTAGGTCCGCTGATTAGCTGTAGATCCTCTTCTGACACCCTTGCATATAGGATCGTTTCGATGACTCATAGTGTGGTTCACTCTCGTAGTGGATGGTTGATGAACACTTTTAATCACTTCGCTCTCACTAAGTATATCCGACTTCTCCCGATATTTACATTAGTGTAAGAACTGTTCACTAGTTCACAACGGTTATTCTCGTTACGATAATTTACAGTTTGCAAACGACTTATTCCATTTCAATAGCTTATATTGTTAGTAACACATGACACGGTTCGATTGTTTGTTTTTACGAGTTACAAACTAATAAAACTCTAGTTCTCAGTTTCTCGATATTTAACTCCATTACACAAACTTCGTTCATTTTGACTCTACGAAAATTTAGAATATTTCTAAATTTTCACAAACTATTTACTTATGTTGATTCTATGGAAATGTTAAGTAAACTCTCTGAACTTTCATCGTAGACTCCGAAACTTCACAACAGACTCCATGAAAATTTACCACCGACTCTTTCCGATTTTTAAGTAGAGACTTCAAAAGTTCATCGTAGGACTCCGAAACTTTACAACAGACTCCATGAAAATTTACCACTGACTCTTTCCGATTTTTAAGTAGAGACTTCAAAAGTTTAACGTAGACTCCCTGATCGTGCCTCAGTTCTTTGTATATATTCAATACACATATTTCCCTATTAGTTTTCCTACAATTCACTTTGCTCCATTTTAATTGGTCCTTCCTGCTTTCTTCTAGGAAAATTCACTCCTGGAACCCGCCTACCTTTAAATCTGTTTTCTGATAGGTCATGTCAGTTCCCTCCTTTATTCGTTCTCTTGGTACAACCACCTCTGCTGTGGTCTGTCCGATTAGCAGACTCGTAAATCTTTCTGGCATTTTTCTATGCCATTTAGACAGAACAACCCTTGTGTTCTCTAACGTCCAGCTGCCCTGTTAATTAGTTCACTCACCTCTGCTGTAGCTTTCTTGGTAAATCTCTCTCTCTGGTGTTTTTCTATTCCCTTTAACCAGAACAACCCTTATTTTCTTTAAGCGTTCAGCTGCACTTGTTAAATTAGTTCAATCACCTCATGCGTGGCTTTCTTGGTATTTTCTAATTGTACTCCTCTCTGGCGTCTTTCTATGCCATTCAGCCAGAACACCCTTTAGCTTCTCTAAGCATCCAGCTGTCCTGTTGATTAGTGCAATCACCTCTGCTGTAGTTTTCTTAGTATTTCACAATTGTACTTCTCCCTGGCGTTTTTCTATGCCTTTCAGCCAGAACAATCCCTTAAATTTCTCCAAGCATCCAGCTGCACTGTTAATTAGTTCATTCGCCTCTGTTGTGTCCTTCTCGATAACCCTAATTGTACTACTCTCTGGCGTCCAGCTGCACTGTTAGATTTATGATACATCCATACACCTGCACATCGACGTTAAAGGATGTCACACTCTTTTGTACTAACTATCTGCGGTTGCTTATAGAGCAACAACAAACAATGTCTAGTGATATTAGTGAAGTGAAACAACAAAATGTTAATTTAAGGGGTGATATTAATGAAATAAAAGAGCGAAATATAAATATAAGATGATTGTGTAATACTAATAATGTGTTAGTATAATTATTATGCCACAATACCCATAATCTATTCTCTGTATCAATAAGTTCGCTTAAGCGGCCCTGGAGTTTTTCTATAAGGGAATTTAATTATTTGTCAAAATTATTTCTTTAGGGAGAGTGTATATGGTTTCCATATTTACTCCTGCAAATATGGTGGCGACCCGGTGAGGACTTTGGGAATCTTCTGTATAAAGGTAAGTTGGTAAGTCATATAAATATCGTAATAATCTGGGTGTAGTTTCTTCTTTTTATTTTTATAAATTTTTGTATAGTTGAACATTTATAAGAGCCAAACATGTGCATGGATGACTGATAACATGGGTAAAAGGTTTCAATAACAAAGTGAAGAAAACCTGGTGCAGGATTCTTTTCTCCATACATAATTACTGCCCTGTCTAGAATATGGACGTCATAAATGTCGAGATTCATCTTATGGACCAAAGGATAATAAAAGTGCTTAAGCATTTTTATTATGAATGAATTTGTTGCAAAGTTGTAAGCAAAACAAGTAAAGGATACAAGAAATAATACGTGAACTAAGTAGTAGTACTAAATAGTAGATATATTATCTCATGTAATCTCTGTGCTTACAATACTGTTACGACGGTCTACTGATCGCCGTATGGTAGAGTGGAAAACAAAATACAAGACACCAATGAAGTCACTAAAAACCAGCTTTAATTATCAAAATTAACAGTTTGTAATCAACAAGTTATTCAACGAGATTATACTCATACAATAATTCAAATTAAATTTGTCCACACTCAGTAATAATGTCAACTAACAGTCACACACAATTATAACATTTTGCCACAATACTTCGAACGCCACTTGAATAAATCGCCACTTAAACTGAACTGAACTGACCATCGGTGGATGCTTATATTTATATACACTGAGATTCCAGAATAATCTGTCACTTTTTCAATGACATGTTACACAGGCGCTCTCAAATCCACTAGAAACAGTCTCATTGTCTGGCCTTGAACACAGTGCCCGACCATTGGGGTCTGGAATAGCCTCGATTATTGATGCATGATAAGTGTCACGTAATTGTCCTTCATCTCATGTACGCACACATAAATTACAGCTGGGCTCTGCTGGGATAACCGAGATACTTGTAGAACAGCGTTGTACAATGTACCAAAACATTCTGTATTACGTAACAATATTGTAATTAAACTTTAAAGTTTTTACCTTAATCCGTCTATGTGACCGCTTAATTTTTCTTCTTTGTCTTCTTACGCGTTTCGGATTGTGTTAATCCATCATCAGAGATTAAAAAATTCGTCGGTTAAGACTTCGTTAAACATTAAAAGTTACACTAAAAGACATTTAAATATATATTCCACAAACACAGCGACGTACGCGGATGTGAGTGGGCACTCAATACTGGTTAGCGACGTACTGCACAGTTTATTGGAGTTTTCATGTTATCTATTGTTGTGTTGGGGCGTGCATTCTATGGCTATGTTATTTATAATCTTATCGTATAGTGTATGCGATTTAAATGCCAATTGTTCGTTTAATATATTATTGGGATTATTTCTGAAGGCTCGGTAAATTTCGAACTCTTCTACCGCATCCATATATCATCCCTTTCTGCAAATGTGTAAGGGTTTGCAATTTGCCTCAAAATTTGTAATTATGATTCAATGAGACGAGATGTTTAGCGTAGTTTGATTTATTTATATTTGAAATGCTCGTGGGTAAGTGTTCTTTATATCTTTCGAAAAAGCTCCTGCCAGTCTGACCAATGTAATGCATGTTGTAGTCATCACACATCATTTTGTATACACCCGTTCTTTTTTCAATTGATGTACGTGTTGCATTATTTAGCATTTTACGGATATTGTTGGTTGTTCTAAATGTGATGTGGATGTTATGTTTTTTAAAAGTATTTCTAATGAGCATTGAAAAGTTGTTAGTATAATCAACCGCCATATATATTGCGTTTGTCGTGACACGGTGAGGGTTGTTAGTTCTGCGTTTGTGTCTAAGCATCAAGTGTTCAACTAATGAACTGCGGTAACCATTCATAATTGCAATGTGTTTAATTATATCTATTTCTTCTTTGTGGTTTGCGGGATCTAAAGGTACGCTGTATAGTCTGTGTATCATACTATTGAATGCAGCCATTTTTTGTGAGTGCGGGTGGAAAGAATCAGCATGTATAACACCATCAGTTGTGGTGGGTTTTCTGTATATTCTGTATTCAAATTTATTATTATGTTTCATAAAGGTTAAGTCCAGAAGCGTTGTCTGACTCTATTTCAAGTGTGAATTGTATGTTTTTGGTGATGTTATTCATGTAATGTAACAACATGTTTGCCTGCCTCGTTGTCCCGTCAAAGATTACAAACGTGTCATCCACATATCTTTTATAAAATGAGATGTTGTGTTGCCATTTATTGTGTGGTGATAGCAAATATGTATTTTCAAAGTTGTTCAGGAAATGTCAGCCAGCAAACCGGACAAGGGTGAACCCATTGCAAGACCCTCCTCTTGAATAAAAATTGTGCCATTGAATGTGAAATAATTCTGTTGTAATACTACGTCCAGTAACAGCAACAATTTTGTTATTTTTTTGTAGATTTAACTTTCCTGTTCGTATTAAATTATTTCTTAGAATGTCTAAGGTTGTCTTTACTGGGACAGTTGTATAGAGGTTGACTATGTCAAAGGAGATTAGCTTATGCTAACTATTAATGCTGAAGTCTTTAGTTAGTTTTATTAGTTCAATGCTATTTTTTATAGAATGATTATTGTCTATAGTTATGTTACTTTTTATTAATTGGACCAATTTCTTAGATACTTTATAACCTGGGGCTGTTGTGTAATTAACAAGAGGTCTTATCGGTATATTTGGTTTATGGATCTTGGGTAAACCGTTGAACATGGGTGCATGTGCGATTATGGGTTTTAACTGGCGGCGTGTAGTTTCGTCAAAAAGGTGTGTGTATTTATTAATCGTTTGGTTGATGTATTTTGTATACTTCGTTGTGGGATCCGAATCTGTGGCTCTTATGTTGTTATGAATAAATTCGTATACTTTTTGTTGGTACATGTCTATTGGTAGAATAACCATAGTGTTGCCCTTGTCAGATTTAGTGGCTATGGCCTTATGTTCGTTTAGTTTATGTTTAATTTGTATAAAAGTTTTCATTTCACTTATATATTTCTTTTTTAAATTGTTAGAAAATGGTTTACAGTTGTTATTATGTATCCGTATATGTCTGTCTATTTTACTATTGATTGTAACTCTTAACTCGTTTTGTGTCTGTGAATCTGTTATACTTTTTATGGCTGCTTCAGTTGTAATTAATTCTTTAGTTACGTGGTTCCTATTTAAATCTGGTAAATTGTATTTGAAACCTTTATTAAGTAAATTCATCTCCTGTGCGTCGAATTTAATTATTAGTGGTTATTTAATTATTAATTGTTTATTAATTATTTAATTATTTTGCCACACAGTGCATCTGCCATTTCTTTCTGTCGTATGGCGGTGACTTTTACATCAAGTAGATTAGCGGGGAAGTCCCTGTGGAGTGAATGAGCCTTTGTTTTATATCAGTTATTTTGTGGAATTGTTCAATAGAGTGTCATCTAAATGATTGCTATGGTACTGTGTTAAGTTCAATACATTATTTGTATTCTTGGATTTCGTTGTCCATGACGTGTCCGTTACTTAACTAAATATCACTATTACATTAACGACTCGGAACACTAGGTTTTTTATAAGTAAAAGCATAAAGTTTTACCTTACAGCCTGAACCGGTTTTCTCCTTTAAAAGGCTTCTTCAGAGGCTGCAGCTGGTAGCGCTGTCCGTCTTGTTGTGGGTGACGGAATCGAATTTCGAAAGATCGATGCTGTGTGTATGGGGTGAGATATGTTCGAATAATGCGTGCAATTTTAATTGTGTCTGTTCGTTTAGGATGTCGTTTTTATTTGTTTTTGTGTGTTTGTGTATTTCCAATTGTTCTAGAGTGTCTAGTTTTCGGCCTTTTGTGTGTATGTGTAGAATGTTCATGTTATTGTCGATGTTTTTATATGTGTGGTTTGCTTCAATGAGGTGGTTTGCAAAGGTGGATTCTGTAGTGGAGTGGAGTGCCTTTGTGTATCAATGTATCTCTGCTTGAAGCTACGTCCTGTCTGGCCTATGTAGAATTTATTGCAATTTGAGCAATTTAGCTTGTAAACACCGGGTAGATCGAATTTGTTTTGTGCTTTGTGTGTGTGTTTTGATAGTGTGTGTTCTGTTTTGTTAGTAGTTTTGTAAGCAATTCTGTATCCTGCTTTTTTGAATTTGTGACTTTTCAAATTAATTAAGTCCCTAGTTCTGGGCGACGTCTGTGACTACTCATTATTACTTACCAATAATATTAATAAATGTATGATAATTAATTATTATGTGATTTACCTAATTTACCATACATCCGGTGTAACACGTGCTCAGTTTTGTTGAGTGCATTAGGCTTTTGGGTCCAAGGTTGCGTTAAGCAGAAAAGACAGAGGTTCTCGGGGTATTGAAATAACCAGTTACACAACATAAGGATAATAAGTTCTATTTTATTCAGTTACTTGCGCTATAGGTTATAAACAATGAGAGTCAGGTATGAGTGTTAGATTTCAAAATAGCGGCGACATTATTTCCGCTTTCGCCATGCGTTTAATGCTATATGCATGCGTTTTTACTTTTTTTAAAATAATTCTTTTTTAAACTATATACTGCAGTTACTTTAAATTCCTTTTTTATTTCTATGACTATAATGCTTACTCTGTAATTATACACAAACCAACGCCCCAAATATAACTTATTTAAGGTTGGCCAACGATCACTTTCACTCGCTCACTTTCACTCTCAATCATACTGCAATATTGAACACTTGTTAATTATTGTGAATTGAGCTCATTCTTTTAGATTTTTAAATTTAGAAAAAGAATTTGTAAGGGCTTTCTTGAATTTGAAGCGGCGTGGATTCCTCAGAAGACTCCCATGGCGGTTGGCAGGTGTTCGGCCGAACCTTTACTGTTGTTTTTAGTGCACTGACTTTACTTAATTCTCATTTTGGTTGTCCACTGATTCTACGTACTGTTAATGATTACATTTTTGAAAACAATTACTTAATTTTTAAAAACAATTACTGCATTTTATGGCAAAATCTGCCCACTGCACTAGTCGAGCAGGTATGCTCGGTGAACTGTGATGGACGACTGGGGCAGACGTTGTACTCTCTAACTTTCGTCTGTCCTTTGCACTGAATTTACATGGTGGTTATAATTACTTGTTAACACTATTTACTTGTGATTACATTTTGTTGATTCAAATAAAACACTTTAGCTGACTATTTTAGGCAAGCACAATTTTAACGTGTTATCGCCATGATGATGTTCTGGAGACTGGGGGCGATTCAGACGCAATTGTTATGCAAGTGGTTGTGCGTCTGACGTCATTATGCATTGTTCTATAGCCACCGCCCCCGGGTTAATACGTAATTGTTTCATGCCGTCATTGTTTATTTATGACGATCTGGCTTTGTGGACCAATGGAAAGTTCGTATTATTAGTTCGTTTTGTGAAGTTACTCTTATCTGTCATAAATATAAATACAAAATACATAATTTATTATCACCTACCTGTTAAAAGCTTTCTGGGTCCAAGATTCGGTCGCACGAACGTGAGATGCAAGTATGGTTTACGGGTTCTTTGAATAACTTATGTAACTCATTTTGAAAAGAATTAATGACTTTTTATTTTTTAACTATTAAAACTTTGTCAGATTTTACTCAAAATTTAGAAAATGTAATAACAGCATAATAATTTCTTGCTTGGTTATTTACTTCATGACTACAATTACTATTTCTACCTTACGCTAACATCTTACCTTATTCTAGGTACAGACAGCCCAGCCTGCCTTACATTCACGCATTCACACTATTTTAATACCTTTAAATTATTATAACCCCATGTTTTTATTTTACACAAACACTACTACTTAATTGTTCACTACCGAGACTCCGGCCGAACACGTGTTTCTTATCTCACCGATTAATTAACTTGTCGCTGATAACTGCACTTCGCCCGCTGCAAATTTGTTAAGCCCATTATTTCCTTGGGTCGCGGTCGGTATGAAAGCGGTATTATATTTAGTTGTTCACATTTTATAAAGTTCAGCCGACCGGGGCCACGCGGCACTATCTGCGTCTGTAAGCCAACTGGGCAGGGCGTCTCTACGCTCACTACCAACTAGATTGCGTCTCTCAAGGTGGAAAACAATGCCTGCTATTTAATTGTCACTGTTGTGTCCCATTCAGCACACGTAGTTTTTTGTGTGTTGGTCGTGGATGATATTTAGTTAGCCCTGGTTGACGTCACAAAAGAGGTTGGACTCAAACTGACATCCGTCGTCTATGATTATTTGCAAGGCAAACTTTCGTCTCATAGCCATTTTTAGTTGTACAATTCCGCGTCGGTCTGCGCACCTGCCTGTATGGTGCGTTCGGGCGTAACTTCCACACACACGCAAAGTTCTAAGAAATGACGCCTCGTACATTCTTTCGTAAAGGTTACACAACTGATGCTGCGTACTGTTCCTTTGTTAGCGCAATGTTTTAATTCAACACGTGGCCTGGTCACAGATGGAAATTATATTTATGAATATTTTTTTTTATAAACCCCAAAAATTTAATAAAATAAAATCCCTCAGGATTCGTCACGTTACAATACCCCCTCATTGGGGGGGGGGGCAATGAGATATCTTCTGCCGAAACAGAAGAAATCTCATTGCTAAAACCCTTAAGAGGACCGGTGAGGAACTGGTGCCAACAACCCCCTTTAGCTCTTATACTTCCTGGGTAGACAACCCCCCTGGCTCGGCGACTATGGCCGCATCTGAACGAGATCACTGGACTTCTCTGTACGAGATCCCAACACTGTAAAATCGAACAGACACGCACCATAGTGCACCTCACCTTCTAACATGCAACCCCAAAATCCGAACCCCTGGACTTATCTCATGCCAGATCCTCAACCGATATGTTCCCCCTTATCCTGCACACTGGGCTGCCTTTAGCAGTTGCTGGGCTCGCACACACACTTATAACTACATCTTATCAAATCTTGTTACATTTAGGAATTTTTCTTTAAATTGAAACCAGGTTTCAAAATCAAAATACAAATCTTTTATCTAAACTGAATAATTCTCTTCATTATTTTTGATCATTAGAAAATAAACAAATTGAACATTTATTAAAACCTAACATGTGATTATACATATATTCTAAACAATACAATTCAATAAAAAACACTATTAATACACACCAACAATAATATAATCAGAGTTCAAAACATCAATTAGATGGCAGGCAAAAATCAAAAAAAATTTTTTTTCCAATTCAAAAAAAAATTTTAATTTATTAAAATATCTTTTTGCTCAATATTAAAATTATTTAAATTAATGAATAAACAAAATTGGCCTTTCTTCATTGCCAAAACTGGTTTAGTTTATCACATCACCCATCAGCTGATCAAACTGGGTCAAGTCAAGAACCTTGACCTACATAAGTTATACATAAGTTACCTCAGATAATACATTGAACCTCTTTAGGATTCTATCTTCAAACACAAGAACACAATAAAGTAAAACATTTAAAATAACAAAATATTATTATAATTCACATTACAATTGATATTTAAATTACTCAAACCTTTTACAACTTTACATTATTTTCAAACTCTATCAAAATTTGTCACTTGTTTCAATCAAAATTTTATATTTTTACTATGAATCTCTTTATTTAATAGTCTCATTCTCCATTAGTTTGGGTGATTTAATTATTTATAATAACTCGATATACCACTTGATATATATACATATATTCTTAATCCCTTCTGACTCTAATACTCATTAACAACTTTAACTAACATGACACCCATCTCTATCAAAACATCTATCAAACAACCTCTAAACCCAACTTACTACTAAACTCAATCCGCATCATTCTCTCGATATATTAAAAAAATAATCTCTAACCCTTTGTACTTAGGATGTGTGTCCCCCCCAAAAAAGCTCATTCCCTTAATCTGGTTCCTGGATTCTACCTAACCCCTTCCCGCCAATCGGTCCCTTCCCGTCCCAACCCTTTTGTTGCGGACTCCTACACTACACTATCCCCTCTTACAAAATTACCATCCCCAAATCACCATTCTCATTACCTCACTTCAACTACAAAATAACATCAACATTTATAAACATCAATATATCAATCATTACCCTACATATATTCCCCATAACTACTGTGTCAGCATCACTACTTCTCAAATTCTACCTCATTACATTTATTCATAACAACATTTTCATCTCTATTACCACTTTAAACTCAACTTTGGACTGATCTACATGTCCCAACAAAATACTAATCACCCCAAAATCTATCTTTTACTATCTTTCACAAATCATTTAAAATCTTAACTTTATCCAATTATTTCCATCATCATTTAAAATAAAATCTTTAACACATTCAAATCATATTGAACATTAATTACCTTGGAAATTAGTAAACAATTTATCAGTGACATTCTACTACTGATCAGCTGACTTCCTTAGCAAGGTGAATGACCTTACCCCAAACACATTTCAAAATTATACAAATT
The DNA here is from genome assembly GCA_034769895.1 of Magicicada septendecula. NCBI lineage: Eukaryota > Metazoa > Arthropoda > Insecta > Hemiptera > Cicadidae > Magicicada > Magicicada septendecula. The sequence goes on from CM068375.1 coordinate 408,732,571, forward strand.
ACATGAAATACATATTTTATCAATCCTTATATCTAACATACTACCCATCATTGTTTCCCCTTTCTCTGACTCTGGTACAATTATGTAAACCGCCTGCCGGTCGGTCTAGGTATTTACTTTGTTATAAACACATTTCAAAATTATATAGCTTGCATATTCCTTTAATCCCTATATTCCTAACACAAGAAAATAAAACATTTATGAGACAGAATAAACATAGTATAATAAACATGTGAACACCTATTTATCAAAGCAGAATACAAGCGTTTAATTAGTGCAAAATTGATTTATCATTTTTAAGTTATGAAATTTAAATTCGTTGCTCACCTGAGCAACCCCCCATCCACACACACTATTGTTTTGTTCTGTTGGACTGTGGCGCCCATTGGCCTCCACAAGGACGGCATAGTTGGAGGAATTGAACATCTCCTTGTCCTTGCTTTAGCGTTACATTTTAAAGATTTTTAGATATCAACATATCTTCGTTTTATAATTACTCGCCCTTAATGCGGGTCTACCACCTGGCTCTGCTGTCCCTACTCGGACAGAGTGGCAGCCGCTGTTCCATAGTTTCCGGGATTTCCCCTAGTTTCACCCCCCTGTTAATTTCTAATATAAACCAATTTCAAGCCAGCTATGGTCAAGGGACTTGATTATGGCCATAGCTGACCGCTAGCCAAAACCACGATTAGTGCTGGTAAGGCAGTAATCGCCCGAAGAGTCGGGGAAATCAAACTCTACCTTCATGCATGTTACATCGTCATTAACTTGCACGGCACGAAAGTCTATCAGGGCACAATATACAATTGTACAAAAAGGTGTGCCGTACATTTTCGCCACTTTGGCCTCCGATGGAGGTAACGCTCCCTGTTACCCCCAACCCATTTCACTATCTACTGGGGCACATGCCACCCCAGCAATAGCACACTAATAGCTAAATTAAAATTTTATATAAAACATTATAAAATAAGGAATTTTCATTAACTCTTTTATCCATCATCATTTCAATCATTCATCACTTTCTACAATTAAATTTCTTAAAATTTTCAAATTTATTATTAACATTTATTTTACATCATATCTCAGTTATTATTACCTTTTAAATTATTGTTTCTATTTAACACAATTATTACAAATTATTTTCATTATTGAAGTTAAAATTCTTTCATTTGAGTTAAACACCTGTAAACATTTTATTTTCTCTGACTTGTATTATAAAATTTATACTTACAGTACATTATCCACCTACTGACATAAACACAAAATATATACACCATACACACCAATATCTCCAAGTAACCTCTGAAACATTTAATCACATTGTTATTTCAAATCAAACAATTTAACAATTAATTCCCAAATTCACATCTCGTAAAATAATTTAAACTTATTAGAAAAACTCAATTATACAGTATTTAAATCAATCAAAAATATTTAAACATCTCAAATTATCTTAATTAAATGAATTATTGAAAATACAAGTTCCATTGCTATCAAAACAATTACAATTCGCTAATTACTGTCTTCAAAATTAATTTTGTTATTCATTTAGATTGCAAAATATTAATATTATTATTATCACAACCATTTCCATTACATACACACATTGTTTACCTAACATTTTACAATACACACAATTAAATTCACTAAACATTTATTTACAAATCTTCATCATTGATTACTCAGTTATATCACACTTCACTGTCCAAGGTTGTGAGGTCTGAGCCATAAAACACAATATTTAAAATTGTCCATTTATTGTTTTATGGTTTACCCTCCATCGTCAAAAATTAATCTTTGTTTCAAATAACAATTTTCAATTTTATTTGCACACATATGGCTATCTTGTGTGTCATAACCATAAAAATCAAATTCATTCGTTTTATCACAATAATCATGAACCAAGTCAACATAATGTGTTTCTGTCAAGTCTCCCTTAGTAATTATATTCAATATCGGGTCAGTTATTTTTTCATCATAAATTAAACTATTCTTGTTCAAATACACTTCTAACATTTCTTTCCACTCAGCATAATCTCTCTTTAATTTATACAATTCTGTCTCTCTCTCAACACACCACTCTCTATCTAAATTTCTCTCTTCATAACACCATCTCATACTTTTAACATCATTCCACACAGAGGGTACAAACTTATACAAAAACGGGAAACAACTTACATCTTCCATTAACACGGGACACTTGCCCTTCAAAAACAACACTTGTGAACACACTGGATCATCATAAATATAGGGAAAATTTACCCTCTGCCCCCATTCTACCACTATACTATCTTTCCACTTTCTCTCTGACTCATAAACACACATTAACATTCCATTATTACATTCTACAACTTCATCAGTACTCTCACTATTTATTTTCAACGTATCGCTCTCTGATACTACCTTTTCAAATACATTACCATTTTCAATATTATTTTTATTATTTTCGACATCATCATTATCATTTGTTAATTTATTCTCTATTACCACATTTTTATATGTATCATTATAATTTTCATTTGTATTACTCTTGTTTGTATTCATCACATCCACTCCCATTCTCTCAATACTCTGTTCTAATTTATTCAAACTATTTTTTATTATTTCATTAGTATTTTCAAAACGTTTATTAATTTCAAAATAATTTTATATTAATCAAAACACTACTACTTAATTGTTCACTACCGAGACTCCGGCCGAACACGTGTTTCTTATCTCACCGATTAATTAACTGGTCGCTGAGAACTGCACTTCGCCCGCTGCAAATTTGTTAAGCCCATTATTTCCTTGGGTTCCGGTCGGTATGAAAGCGGTATTATATTTAGTTGTTCACATTTTATAAAGTTCAGCCGACCGGGGCCACGCGGCACTATCTGCGTCTGTAAGCCAACTGGGCAGGGCGTCTCTACGCTCACTACCAACTAGATTGCGTCTCTCAAGGTGGAAAACAATGCCTGCTATTTAATTGTCACTGTTGTGTCCCATTCAACACATGTAGTTTTTTGTGTGTTGGTCGTGGATGATATTTAGTCAGCCCTGGTTGACGTCACAAAAGAGGTTGGACTCAAACTGACATCCGTCGTCTATGATTATTTGCAAGGCAAACTTTCGTCTCATAGCCATTTTTAGTTGAACAATTCCGCATCGGTCTGCGCACCTGCCTGTATGGTGCGTTCGGGCGTAACTTCCACACACACGCAAAGTTCTAAGAAATGACGCCTCGTACATTCTTTCGTAAAGGTTACACAACTGATGCTGCGTACTGTTCCTTTGTTAGCGCAATGTTTTAATTCAACACGTGGCCTGGTCACAGATGGAAATTATATTTATGAATATTTTTTTTTATAAACCCCAAAAATTTAATAAAATAAAATCCCTCAGGATTCGTCACGTTACAGTTTCACTTATACCGCCATTACACATGTTAAATTCTGCTCGTACCACGATGACCTTGGCTTGGCTCCCCTCTTGTGAATCTGCGTAGTTATTGGGACTTGTGCAAAACTAACTTAGCCCTTGTTAACATTCATGATCAGAATAAAATTTACAATAAAATATTCCTGTTTCAGAGATGGGGATGTTTGTGTACAGGTTTTTAATGTCAAAGGAGGCTAATGTGGCATTATGGGGGATGTGTGTCTTATTTTTGTTACATACACATCCCCCATAATGCCACATTAGCCTCCTTTGACATTAAAAACCTGTACACAAACATCCCCATCTCTGAAACAATCACCATCCTACAAAACAAACTCAAACAGAACAACACACCAGACACGAACTTATCAATGAAATAACAGAAACTCTGAACATTATCACAAAACAAAACTACTTTACTTATAACAATAAATACTACACTCAGAACGATGGCTTACCCATGGGCTCCCCCATATCCAGCATTCTAGCAGAAGTCTTCCTCCAACACTTAGAAAAAACAAAAATACTCACAAACAATGACAGACACTCACATAAAATACTATATTGGCACAGATACGTTGATGACATTCTAATACTATACAGGGGAAACAAAAGACAATGTGAACAGTTACTAACGCACATAAACAAAATACATAAAAACATAACCTTTACTGCCGAATACGAACACAACAATACTATAAACTTCTTAGACCTCTCCATCACAAAACTAGAACACAGGCACAAATTCAGTATATACAGAAAACCAACTACAACTGACACACTAATACACAACACCTCCAATCACCCAATACAACACAAACTAGCTGCCTTCAGAACCATGATACATAGACTTAACAACATCCCCTTAGATGAAAAAGATTACAAAGACGAACTAAAGACGATAAAATATCTAGCAGAATCTAATGGATATGACAGAACAATAGTCAGTAAACTCCTACACAAAACACAAAACAAACAACAGACAAAGACAGAAAACAACAAATTCATAACACTAACATACATCAACAAACAAACTGAAAAAATAGCCCACAAATTCTAAAAAGCAGGATACAGAATCGCTTACAAAACTACTAACAAAACGGAACACACACAGAAAGCACAAAACAAATTCGATCTACCCGGTGTTTACAAGCTAAATTGCTCAAATTGCAATAAATTCTACATAGGCCAGACAGGACGTAGCTTCAAACAGAGATACATTGAACACACAAAGGCACTCCACTCCACTACAGAATCCACCTTTGCAAACCACCTAATTGAAGCAAACCACACATATAAAAACATCGACAATAACATGAACATTCTACACGTACACACAAAAGGCCGAAAACTAGACACTCTAGAACAATTGGAAATATACAAACACACAAAAACAAATAAAAACGACATCTCAAACGAACAGACACAATTCAAATCGCACGCATTATTCGAACATATCTCACCCCACACACACAGCATCGATCTTTCGAAATTCGATTCCGTCACCCACAACAAGACGGACAGCGCTACCAGCGGCAGTCTTTGAAGAAGCCTTTTAAAGGAGAAAACCGGTTCAGGCTGTAAGGTAAAACTTTATGCTTTTACTTATAAAAAACCTAGTGTTCCGAGTCATTATTTGTACTTGGACTAAATCGTTGTTAATACTGACTGGCTGATTGTGTTTTATTTATCACTCAATCAGAGAAAGTTTGTGGGGCGAGTGACGTGATATTATTTTCAAATTTTTCGTATGTTTGAATAACAACTTTTTTTAAATCAGTTCAGGTTTTTCACTTGAGTCAAATTACAGTCAGACTTTGTTGTTGTTGTAGATGTAGAATAGAATACACAATATTTACGACATCGACATGGCAGACAAGAAAGAAACCATTAAGAAAAAGTTTTCTGGTTCTGAAAATCATAAAAAAAGCTGAAAAAGACAAACTTTTTGAATAGACTAAAAAATTTATGAATATTAACAAGTACTTTATAGAAAAGTCTCATCAGAGTACTTCAGTTATTGAATCAGAAATCAGCACTTTTACATCTGAATCCGATAGCCAAGTATTGGTCAATATTTCTTTAGATTCTAAACAATTAGACACTAACGAGACACAACGATCTATTCAATATGACCAGTCCATCATATCCTTGCCTGAATCGTCTTGAGTTTTCTTCGGATCAAAATCAACATACAGTTTCTCTCACTGATGAAACTATCACTATAAATCTAACCCAAAATTACGTGTCTGACTTAGCTACGTGGCCGAAAGTACTTAATATGAGCATTATAGATCACATTATAATGTCTGGACCCTCACAAGTTCATCTAAGTGAATTTCCCAAAGATGAAAAAGGACGCCATTTCTCATCAACTCATTACTCAAGAAAACTTTCAAATGAAGAAACTATCCGACGTCGGTGGTTAGTTTATTCGGTATCAAACAATAGTGTCTTTTGCTTTTGTTGTCGATTATTTGACTCCAAGTCAGCTTCCAAATTGGCCGCTGCCGAAGGCTTCAAAAAATGGAGACATTTGAGTGATGCTTTGAAAATGCACGAAAACAGTCCTGCGCACAAAAAAGCACTTTCCCAATGGACTGAAGCTGAAATTAGATTAAAAACTGGATTAACAATTGACAAGGAAGAACAAAAGGTAATTTCTAAAGAAAGTTTACGATGGAACAATGTGCTTCAAAGATTGATGCACATAACTTTATATTTGGCTGAAAGTAACATGGCTTTCAGAGGATCTTCTGATAAATTAATCACCCCGAACAATGGAAATTTTTAGGACTTGTTAGGACCGTGTTTAGGAAATTATTGGCCAAGTTTGACCCTATCATGGAAGAGCATGTCAAATTGGCAGTGAAAGGTGACTTGGCTGACCATTATTGCGACAAAAATATACAAAATGAATTAATAGAACTGATGGCATCAGAAGTTAAATCCACAATATTATCCCGCATAAAGGATTCAAAGTAGTATGCAATCATAGCTGACTGTACTCCTCATAAGTCACAAAGAGCAACTTTCCCTAACATTAAGGTGCACCGACATAACCGAGGACGCCATAAGCTTCAAAGAATATTTTAGTACATTTTTGGAAATCGACGACACAACTGGTGCAGGTCTGTGACTATTTTAAAAACATTGAGTGATCACGGCCTGAATATTAGCGATTGCAGAGGACAGGGTTATGATAATGGCGCCAACGTGAAGGGGAAAAACTGTGACGTACAGAAGAGAATTGCTGACCTAAATTCGCTTGCTTTTTTTGTGCCATGTGGATGTCACAGTTATAATTTAGTCCTGTGTGATGCCGCAAAATCATCAGTAACATCGGCGTCCCTGTTCGGAATCTTACAAAAATTATTTGTTAATTATTTATTTATTTACTTAAAAAAAATTATTTATTTGCGGCATCAGTAAATAAATGGAAAATTTTAAATGAACATCTGAAAACTTACACCCAGAAAAAATTAAGCGATACTCGCTGGGAAGCCCGAATCAAAAGCGTTAAAGTGGTTCGATATCAATTTTGTGAAGTCCATGATGCTTTAGTTTCTTTGGCTGATGAGACCAAACAAAGTAATGCTGCGACGTCACATGAAGCGACCACACTTGGAGAACAACTGAAAATTTTTAACTTCATTGTTTCTCTTATAAAACATGCTACGATGTTCTTTTTCAAATCAACGTTGTGAGCAAAGCAAGTCAGTCACCCAAAATTGTCTTCGTCCAATTTACAGAAATGCTTAAAAAATGTTGCTCATTCATGGAAAATTACAGACAAACAGGTTTCGAATTAAGCTATTGTAACAGCAACTGAAATAGCGTCAGAACTAAATGTGCAGCCAATTTTCAAACCCCAAACGCGACTAAGATGCGTTAAGCGCCTACCGGGTGAACCATTTATGAACCAATAAATGACCCAAAAAAAATGTTTGAAGTGCAATATTATAATGCTCTCTTGGACACAGTGCTTATGTCTATGAGAGAAAGATTTTGACAGCTGCAAGATTTTTCTGTCACTTGGAGTTTCTTGTTTAACATAAAAAAGTATCAAAATAAAGAAGAACTGATGAAGCATTGTTCTGCATTGGAAGAAAAGTTAACGGTCAACTCTAAATCAGATATTGATGGAGATTTGTTGTGTGACGAAATCTTGGGTCTGAAACATTACCTCAAGGACAGCCAGGCAATGCCTATTGAAGCTTTGGATTTTATCAAAAAGCACAATCTTCAAGAGTTGTTCCCTAACACATGGATAACGCTGCGTATTCTGTTAACAATACCAGTGACTGTTGCAAGTGGGGAACACAGTTTTTCCAAACTAAAATTAATAAAGACCTACTTGCGCTCAACAATGTCTCAAATAAGACTAACGAGTCTAGCCACACTGTCCATTGAAAATAAAGTTGCAGAAAATCTTGATTTCTCTAGTCTAATTAAAGAATTTGCCGATAGAAAATCTAGAAAAGTTAAATTTTGTTGATTTGACAATTAATAATTTGATTTGGTTTCATTCATTCTAAATATATATATATATATATATTGCAACAATACAACTGTACATAAGTTGTATAATTTATGTTGGATGTGTATAAATTTACATGTAATTTAATTTGTATAGCCCCACGTTCTTTGGGAGCCAAATATGCAACAATACAACTTGCATAAATACAATTTAATTTGGGTTTCAGGTGTATCTGTAATAAGAACTCGATGTAACGTGTAACGGTATTTCAAATTTATTTGGTACTAATAAAATTGTGCGCATGGAACTTGATTCGACTTAAAACATTCGTTATTACTTTGTTACTATGCCGTAAGGCTTACGCTATATACATCCTTACTGACTAAATATTCTATTCTACTAATCATTTTATTGAAAAATATTTCCTGACTACTCAGTCAATTAGTGTGCTTTGAAATATCAATGTTTAAATATCTTTTGAGATATTGTAATGGAAACTCAAAAATATTAATAGTTACTGAATTTATCTTTCTTTTATCAGTACTGATTTATAAAACGCTAATTTTTATTTAAATGCTTTGCATTCTTTTCATTTCAATATTAATTTGAGCTCGTATTTACGTTAATCTTACTTCAATAACATCTATGATTCTAACTCTCTATATTTATAATACATTGGCTCTTACTTTTAAATAGAACAAGAATGTCTTTAATTGTCTTTGAGTTAATTGTTCGATTAAGAGATAAATAAGTTGTTTATCACCTTATTGTCGTCAATCATACTCAATCAATTGATCCATCTGTAATCGTCCTCATCTCAAACTCCAGCATCACTTCCTCTTGTCCAGCGTCGTTTCCAGACTTCAGTAGTGTTCCTCTTGTCCAGCGCAGTCACCTCTAGAGTCCAACGTCGTCTCTCTCTTGTCCAGCATTGTCTCGCTCTCTGGAACTAAGTCGTCAGCTCTCTCTCTCTCTCTCTGGAACTTCTTCTCGTGCTGTTTCGGACGTCAGTTGATCTTCTTATATGGACTGTCTTCTCGTGTAATTCTGTTACTAATTAAAATTGCTTGTTTTTACAATCCAGTTACATAACTTTATGTAACTGGAAGGATGAAACTATTTACAAAAAAATTTAAATACTTTGTGGGGACGGGCAGAAGCTCTCGCTGCACTGTGGGTGATCGAAAAAGAGAACAACTGTAGCGTGTGTGTCCTATTTATACCCACGTCTTGGTCCACACCTGCAGTTGTACGAAATCGACATGTCTGAAATTGTCTCTGGGTTCAGTCCCCCCACTCCTTGTCAATTTCGCTATTTCTTATATTTCTGCGAATTGCAGAGTCCTGTAAGTATACTCTTATACTCATCTTACAACTATTTTCACTACACATGTTCACTGTATTTTTGGACATTGCAACTTAACCCTTTCGCTCTGTACACAGTTATTTCACCACTACACTCGTACGGTGTGTCCTTTTCATGTGGTTTAGTACACAGTATTTAGTTAATTTTATTTCATTTTATAGTGTTTTTGGATTTTACTCCTTATTTATAGTTTATGAATAATTACGGAAAAACAGTAATTATGCAATTATTCATCTTGGGGTGGTAAACTCGCCTGCATAGACCTGCGTCACACACACTTGTAAAATACTGGTGTACACACTTTCAGTTACATTTGTGTGTGTGTGCACGTCGATTCAGGTCGAAACACCTGTTCATATTTTTGTCTGAGCCAAGCTTGCAATCCCTGACATGCTTATTTCTAATACATTATTAATTATTTACAGTTTATTAGGTATATTTAAATTTGTAACGGTACAGAATTGTGTGCTACCCTAGTTTCAAGTTAGATCAGTAAAATTTTTAATTGTCAGTATTCACCTGTGAGGTGCCCCTTGTAACCAGCAACATAGTGTTATTGTTGATGTCTGGAGACATCCAAGCCAGACGTATTACGTAATAGCCCCAGCAGCAGTCTTTGTATGTGAAACACAGTATGCAGATTGTCACCACAGTATTAACATCAGACAGTAGTGGGAAGCAGCATACAGTTCGTTAATTAAAAACAGTGGCCTCGGGCGTGCAAGATAGGCCGTAAAACAAAGTCGGCCTATCTAGTAAAGTGTTAAATATTTATAAAAAAGTTCTACTGCAACTATTAAAGTACAAACAATATAGCGGCCAGAAAATCAACCATTCAAGTGCTCGAGCAAATCTTAAAAGCCAGCCGGCTTTAAAAATACATATCTTACAGTGCATAAAGTCTAAAGTAAAACGTTACAGTGCATAAAGTTTAAAGTAATTCACAACAACTAAACTCAATGTAGACTAGTATCGGAGTGCGACGAAACCAAGAAAGCGTTTTAACAGGGAGTGCTACGAATCGGACCATGGGCAGTTAAGTAAAAGCAAAAACACATAATTAAATGGCCAAAACAAATTATAATTTTTCAATAATAAAAAAAAATTATTATTTTCAATAAAAAATGTCCAGTTTAAATGAGATCTCTAAGGGAACAGATATATTACGTATTGGTTCATTATAGTTAATTCTTTACTATACGTTACGGTAATATTTAGAAATAGTTAAGGAAAATTTCTTTGGATGTATACTCGTTTTGATTGATACTTACTTACAATTTATTGATAACAACAAGAAAAGATAGAGTCATAAAAAATACAATAACCTGTTGTATTAGGAGTCCTAAATAAAATAGAAAGATAATTTGTTATAATTTGAAAATTTTTGTATTTGTTATAATTATTGCATAACTCTAATCCAGATAATCCTTTCTGCAGCTGTGTTCGTCTGTAAAACCTTGGAAAAGAACCCTAAGGTAAGAGTTAATTATTAAATGAAGTAATTTATATAGTTTCATTGGCCCCGAACTAGGGACTCGAGTATTTTATTATTTGCACAGAATTAATATAGTTTCATTGGTGCCTGAACAGGGACTCGAATATTTTACTATTTGCATATAAATTATATTGTTTCAGTGGCGCCCGAACAGAGACTTGAGTATTTTATTATTTGCACAGAATTAATATAGTTTCAAATTTTTATATTCAATGCTCAGTACATCACTTATTTGTACTGTCGCATTTTATTAATTTTTTTTTTTTTTTTTACAATGGTTTGAAAAAAAATATAACAAATAATAAAGAATAGTACTGTATTTGTCATTTCACCCTTAATTGGAGTGTACATATACGTCTCACCTCCCCTCTTCACACGCTCACTGCTCGTGACCTTGTAGGGTGGCTTCAACAACAGCTGATCTGACTGGTTTCATTGACCTCGTTATTTTTATGTGTAGAACTTCCTAAATGACGTTGCGTGGAATTTACCAATTTCTTTCTTCTGTGTCTCATCATATACGATGAAAGTGTGTTGTCCTACTCGCTGTCTTAACGTATACGGTCCATTATACAGTCTGAAGAATTTCTTTGCCGTATTCTCGCTTCTTTTCCCAACAGGATTTGCTTTTAGTAGTACATTCTCTCCTACATTAAATTGTTGTAGTTTGTGAGGTAGATTAAATCTCTCTACTCTCTTGTTACCTCTTCTATTATTCGTTGCTTTGCGTATTCAATTTTTACACTTATTGGTACAGGTACATTCTGGTTATTAGGTTTGTGTATATACTTGGTCCAAAATCTGTTTGGCTTCTTATCTTCTTCCAATTCCATTGGAGTATATCCTGTTACTTCACTATAATTTTCGTTGATGGCTTTTTCAAGAAATGGTAAATATTCTGCCCATCTATTGTGTTGATCATGGCAGTATATTCGTAAATATTTACCTAATTCTTTGTTAATTCTCTCAGCAAGGTTTCCTTGAGGATGTCTTATGGATGTGAGTACAGGTTGTATTCCATTTTCCCTGAACGTCCTCTCCCATTTTTCACTCTGGAATTGTACACCTTGATCACTGAGTACTTTCTTCATTTTTCCATATGTCGGAATATATTTTTGCAGTAGTATCTTTAGAACAACTTTGGTTGTGGGTCGCATAATTGGGTACAGTCGGACTGCCTTGGAAAACACATCGATACATACCAACATGTGCTTCACACCTCGACTTGATCGTGGTAGTTGTCCCAGAAAATCCACTGCAATTAGCTCTCCCTTGTTCTCCTTCTGGATGCTCTGCATTTCCACGTATGTGTGTAAATTCGGTCTTTAATTTTACATTATCTTACTCATACATTCTTACCTTCGCTTTTAATCTTCCTTAACTCTTTTCTTAACATGACATTACTTTATCTTTCTTAACTTTTCTTATATTACTTATACAATACATTAACATTCATTACCTTTTATTCCATTTCTTTAACATTACCTTTCTGATCGCTACTACTTTCCTGAAATACACTTCCGTAACAGAATACTCTTTTAGCTTTGGAGTGTGTCGCACGATCGGTTACAGAGGAACTGTCTTGGAAAACAACGATATTTTTCTCAAAGTCCTTAATCCTAAGTAGTCTCTGCCCTTTTGACTTTTCACTCTCGCTTTCTTCTGTGTCCTTGTATCTCCATTAAGTGTTCGCTTGATCAGCCGTTCCGACAATTATAGCATTGATTGCTCATCTCTAATCCTTTCTTTTTACCAATAACAACACTAACATCTTTTACCATTACTTCTTAAATATTTCTCTACACTATCATTCCTTACCATTAATAATACATTTCTTAATTAACCCTTTAAAATAATATTCCTTATTTCTTTTCACTAATATTTCTTTTTATTTTTTTATTTGCAATCATAACCTTAATAAATATCATTTCTTAATTATACTCTCTTATCTTATTATCAATAATTAATAGTAATATTATTTTTCTCATTTAAAAATAATTATTTATTTTCATTTGCATTGAGTTCTGAGTTGCAGTGTCGTTAGACCTGACACCCTTCTTATTATAACAATTGTTTGTTGTACACAGGAAATTCATTGTTCTAACCCTCGCGACAAAATTCCATTGTATTGCCCCCTCGTTATTGTGCGTACTTACCGTGTGAATGTTTGTTTTGATCGTATAAGTCACCTGTTCGTCGCTGCGTTGAAATGTTGCTGCCTGTATCGCGTGATCCACTTGTCTATAGGGTGAAACATTATTCTCCCTCTCTTTCTCTCGTTCTCTCCGCGTTGCTGCTCTTGACGAACGCATTTCTTACTAGTTCGTATGCGTTTTACATACATATTGGAACATTCTTTATGTGCGTCGTTTATGATAATATTCATCGTAATTACTATAATTATAGTTATACTTATCGTTCACTTTATATTTCTTGTGTGTATACCTACCGTCATATTTACCACAATTTTGTGTAGTGTTTCGTCTAGATAATTTACTACGTTTCTTGTTAGGCCTATAGTGATATTTATCTCCGTAAGTGTGGTGCCTTAAGTTTTTCACATGTGTCATCTTATGTGACTTACTAGTGTGTGTGTGTCTCACAGTTGGGATATCGCTATTAATAAGGTACGTTTTATTAACCTTAATTTGCTTCTCTTCATTAATGTTAATTACTTTTTTATATTTATCGTTAGTAATTACAAACGTATTTTCAACTATTATGGTTTGTTCACCTTCTACTGACGCTATGTGCGTATTTGTGTCGCTAATTTTCTCTTTTGCTCCTTTTCTTAGTATTGTATTATATTCTTTACTTTTTCACCTAATGGTGACTTATCAGTTTTAAATTCTTCTATTTGCTTATGTAATCTAACACATACATTTCGTCTTATTCCATATTCGTCCATAAGGTTTCCCATCACTTTAATGATTGCCTCCATACTAATACTTCCTGATATTGCCATGTCGAAGTATTATAATTAAAATATTTATTTAGTAGTTATTCTTTAACAATTATTATTGACAACCGTTCCTTACTTATTTATTTATTTCTTTATTTTTATTAAGAGTTATTATTAATACTCATTACAGTTACACCTGTTACATAGACAAACAATATTATTTGTGGGCGCCAGCTGTGTTATTACACAACAATTAACATAACATTCAGTTAATGTTTAATATAAATAATTATTATTACATCTAATATTTTTTTATTTAACACACCCTTATTTTTAGAGCAACCATTTAGCTACAAAAAAAAATTTTAATAGTTAAATGGTGGGGATCGGGACATACGTTCATGGGCTACAATTTATTTAACAGATTTTTGTACATAAATGTAGGCATGTCGTGCCCCACGTCCAGGGCGACAAATATGCAACAATACAACTGTACATAAGTTGTATAATTTATGTTGCATGTGTATAAATTTACATGTAATTTAATTTGTATAGCCCCACGTTCTTTGGGAGCCAAATATGCAACAATACAACTTGCATAAATACAATTTAATTTGGGTTTCAGGTGTATCTGTAATAAGAACTCGATGTAACGTGTAACGGTATTTCAAATTTATTTGGTACTAATAAAATTGTGCGCATGGAACTTGATTCGACTTAAAACATTCGTTATTACTTTGTTACTATGCCGTAAGGCTTACGCTATATACATCCTTACTGACTAAATATTCTATTCTACTAATTATTTTATTGAAAAATATTTCCTGACTACTCAGTCAATTAGTGTGCTTTGAAATATCAATGTTTAAATATCTTTTGAGATATTGTAATGGAAACTCAAAAATATTAATAGTTACTGAATTTATCTTTCTTTTATCAGTACTGATTTATAAAACGCTAATTTTTATTTAAATGCTTTGCATTCTTTTCATTTCAATATTAATTTGAGCTCGTATTTACGTTAATCTTACTTCAATAACATCTATGATTCTAACTCTCTATATTTATAATACATTGGCTCTTACTTTTAAATAGAACAAGAATGTCTTTAATTGTCTTTGAGTTAATTGTTCGATTAAGAGATAAATAAGTTGTTTATCACCTTATTGTCGTCAATCATACTCAATCAATTGATCCATCTGTAATCGTCCTCATCTCAAACTCCAGCATCACTTCCTCTTGTCCAGCGTCGTTTCCAGACTTCAGTAGTGTTCCTCTTGTCCAGCGCAGTCACCTCTAGAGTCCAACGTCGTCTCTCTCTTGTCCAGCATTGTCTCGCTCTCTGGAACTAAGTCGTCAGCTCTCTCTCTCTCTCTCTGGAACTTCTTCTCGTGCTGTTTCGGACGTCAGTTGATCTTCTTATATGGATTGTCTTCTCGTGTAATTCTGTTACTAATTAAAATTGCTTGTTTTTACAATCCAGTTACATAACTTTATGTAACTGGAAGGATGAAACTATTTACAAAAAAATTTAAATACTTTGTGGGGACGGGCAGAAGCTCTCGCTGCACTGTGGGTGATCGAAAAAGAGAACAACTGTAGCGTGTGTGTCCTATTTATACCCACGTCTTGGTCCACACCTGCAGTTGTACGAAATCGACATGTCTGAAATTGTCTCTGGGTTCAGTCCCCCCACTCCTTGTCAATTTCGCTATTTCTTATATTTCTGCGAATTGCAGAGTCCTGTAAGTATACTCTTATACTCATCTTACAACTATTTTCACTACACATGTTCACTGTATTTTTGGACATTGCAACTTAACCCTTTCGCTCTGTACACAGTTATTTCACCACTACACTCGTACGGTGTGTCCTTTTCATGTGGTTTAGTACACAGTATTTAGTTAATTTTATTTCATTTTATAGTGTTTTTGGATTTTACTCCTTATTTATAGTTTATGAATAATTACGGAAAAACAGTAATTATGCAATTATTCATCTTGGGGTGGTAAACTCGCCTGCATAGACCTGCGTCACACACACTTGTAAAATACTGGTGTACACACTTTCAGTTACATTTGTGTGTGTGTGCACGTCGAAACACCTGTTCATATTTTTGTCTGAGCCAAGCTTGCAATCCCTGACATGCTTATTTCTAATACATTATTAATTATTTACAGTTTATTAGGTATATTTAAATTTGTAACGGTACAGAATTGTGTGCTACCCTAGTTTCAAGTTAGATCAGTAAAATTTTTAATTGTCAGTATTCACCTGTAAGGTGCCCCTTGTAACCAGCAACATAGTGTTATTGTTGATGTCTGGAGACATCCAAGCCAGACGTATTACGTAATAGCCCCAGCAGCAGTCTTTGTATGTGAAACACAGTATGCAGATTGTCACCACAGTATTAACATCAGACAGTAGTAGGAAGCAGCATACAGTTCGTTAATTAAAAACAGTGGCCTCGGGCGTGCAAGATAGGCCGTGAAACAAATTCGGCCTATCTAGTAAAGTGTTAAAATATTTATAAAAAAGTTCTACTGCAACTATTAAAGTACAAACAATATAGCGGCCAGAAAATCAACCATTCAAGTGCTCGAGCAAATCTTAAAAGCCAGCCGGCTTTAAAAATACATATCTTACAGTGCATAAAGTCTAAAGTAAAACGTTACAGTGCATAAAGTTTAAAGTAATTCACAACAACTAAACTCAATGTAGACTAGTATCGGAGTGCGACGAAACCAAGAAAGCGTTTTAACAGGGAGTGCTACGAATCGGACCATGGGCAGTTAAGTAAAAGCAAAAACACATAATTAAATGGCCAAAACAAATTATAATTTTTCAATAATAAAAAAAAATTATTATTTTCAATAAAAAATGTCCAGTTTAAATGAGATCTCTAAGGGAACAGATATATTACGTATTGGTTCATTATAGTTAATTCTTTACTATACGTTACGGTAATATTTAGAAATAGTTAAGGAAAATTTCTTTGGATGTATACTCGTTTTGATTGATACTTACTTACAATTTATTGATAACAACAAGAAAAGATAGAGTCATAAAAAATACAATAACCTGTTGTATTAGGAGTCCTAAATAAAATAGAAAGATAATTTGTTATAATTTGAAAATTTTTGTATTTGTTATAATTATTGCATAACTCTAATCCAGATAATCCTTTCTGCAGCTGTGTTCGTCTGTAAAACCTTGGAAAAGAACCCTAAGGTAAGAGTTAATTATTAAATGAAGTAATTTATATAGTTTCATTGGCCCCGAACTAGGGACTTGAGTATTTTATTATTTGCACAGAATTAATATAGTTTCATTGGTGCCCGAACAGGGACTCGAATATTTTACTATTTGCATATAAATTATATTGTTTCAGTGGCGCCCGAACAGAGACTTGAGTATTTTATTATTTGCACAGAATTAATATAGTTTCAAATTTTTATATTCAATGCTCAGTACATCACTTATTTGTACTGTCGCATTTTATTAATTTTTTTTTTTTTTTTTACAATGGTTTGAAAAAAAATATAACAAATAATAAAGAATAGTACTGTATTTGTCATTTCACCCTTAATTGGAGTGTAAATATACGTCTCACCTCCCCTCTTCACACGCTCAGTGCTCGTGACCTTGTAGGGTGGCTTCAACAACAGCTGATCTGACTGGTTTCATTGACCTCGTTATTTTTATGTGTAGAACTTCCTAAATGACGTTGCGTGGAATTTACCAATTTCTTTCTTCTGTGTCTCATCATATACGATGAAAGTGTGTTGTCCTACTCGCTGTCTTAACGTATACGGTCCATTATACAGTCTGAAGAATTTCTTTGCCGTATTCTCGCTTCTTTTCCCAACAGGATTTGCTTTTAGTAGTACATTCTCTCCTACATTAAATTGTTGTAGTTTGTGAGGTAGATTAAATCTCTCTACTCTCTTGTTACCTCTTCTATTATTCGTTGCTTTGCGTATTCAATTTTTACACTTATTGGTACAGGTACATTCTGGTTATTAGGTTTGTGTATATACTTGGTCCAAAATCTGTTTGGCTTCTTATCTTCTTCCAATTCCATTGGAGTATATCCTGTTACTTCACTATAATTTTCGTTGATGGCTTTTTCAAGAAATGGTAAATATTCTGCCCATCTATTGTGTTGATCATGGCAGTATATTCGTAAATATTTACCTAATTCTTTGTTAATTCTCTCAGCAAGGTTTCCTTGAGGATGTCTTATGGATGTGAGTACAGGTTGTATTCCATTTTCCCTGAACGTCCTCTCCCATTTTTCACTCTGGAATTGTACACCTTGATCACTGAGTACTTTCTTCATTTTTCCATATGTCGGAATATATTTTTGCAGTAGTATCTTTAGAACAACTTTGGTTGTGGGTCGCATAATTGGGTACAGTCGGACTGCCTTGGAAAACACATCGATACATACCAACATGTGCTTCACACCTCGACTTGATCGTGGTAGTTGTCCCAGAAAATCCACTGCAATTAGCTCTCCCTTGTTCTCCTTCTGGATGCTCTGCATTTCCACGTATGTGTGTAAATTCGGTCTTTAATTTTACATTATCTTACTCATACATTCTTACCTTCGCTTTTAATCTTCCTTAACTCTTTTCTTAACATGACATTACTTTATCTTTCTTAACTTTTCTTATATTACTTATACAATACATTAACATTCATTACCTTTTATTCCATTTCTTTAACATTACCTTTCTGATCGCTACTACTTTCCTGAAATACACTTCCGTAACAGAATACTCTTTTAGCTTTGGAGTGTGTCGCACGATCGGTTACAGAGGAACTGTCTTGGAAAACAAAGATATTTTTCTCAAAGTCCTTAATCCTAAGTAGTCTCTGCCCTTTTGACTTTTCACTCTCGCTTTCTTCTGTGTCCTTGTATCTCCATTAAGTGTTCGCTTGATCAGCCGTTCCGACAATTATAGCATTGATTGCTCATCTCTAATCCTTTCTTTTTACCAATAACAACACTAACATCTTTTACCATTACTTCTTAAATATTTCTCTACACTATCATTCCTTACCATTAATAATACATTTCTTAATTAACCCTTTAAAATAATATTCCTTATTTCTTTTCACTAATATTTCTTTTTATTTTTTTATTTGCAATCATAACCTTAATAAATAACATTTCTTAATTATACTCTCTTATCTTATTATCAATAATTAATAGTAATATTATTTTTCTCATTTAAAAATAATTATTTATTTTCATTTGCATTGAGTTCTGAGTTGCAGTGTCGTTAGATCTGACACCCTTCTTATTATAACAATTGTTTGTTGTACACAGGAAATTCATTGTTCTAACCCTCGCGACAAAATTCCATTGTATTGCCCCCTCGTTATTGTGCGTACTTACCGTGTGAATGTTTGTTTTGATCGTATAAGTCACCTGTTCGTCGCTGCGTTGAAATGTTGCTGCCTGTATCGCGTGATCCACTTGTCTATAGGGTGAAACATTATTCTCCCTCTCTTTCTCTCGTTCTCTCCGCGTTGCTGCTCTTGACGAACGCATTTCTTACTAGTTCGTATGCGTTTTACATACATATTGGAACATTCTTTATGTGCGTCGTTTATGATAATATTCATCGTAATTACTATAATTATAGTTATACTTATCGTTCACTTTATATTTCTTGTGTGTATACCTACCGTCATATTTACCACAATTTTGTGTAGTGTTTCGTCTAGATAATTTACTACGTTTCTTGTTAGGCCTATAGTGATATTTATCTCCGTAAGTGTGGTGCCTTAAGTTTTTCACATGTGTCATCTTATGTGACTTACTAGTGTGTGTGTGTCTCACAGTTGGGATATCGCTATTAATAAGGTACGTTTTATTAACCTTAATTTGCTTCTCTTCATTAATGTTAATTACTTTTTTATATTTATCGTTAGTAATTACAAACGTATTTTCAACTATTATGGTTTGTTCACCTTCTACTGACGCTATGTGCGTATTTGTGTCGCTAATTTTCTCTTTTGCTCCTTTTCTTAGTATTGTATTATATTCTTTACTTTTTCACCTAATGGTGACTTATCAGTTTTAAATTCTTCTATTTGCTTATGTAATCTAACACATACATTTCGTCTTATTCCATATTCGTCCATAAGGTTTCCCATCACTTTAATGATTGCCTCCATACTAATACTTCCTGATATTGCCATGTCGAAGTATTATAATTAAAATATTTATTTAGTAGTTATTCTTTAACAATTATTATTGACAACCGTTCCTTACTTATTTATTTATTTCTTTATTTTATTAAGAGTTATTATTAATACTCATTACAGTTACACCTGTTACATAGACAAACAATATTATTTGTGGGCGCCAGCTGTGTTATTACACAACAATTAACATAACATTCAGTTAATGTTTAATATAAATAATTATTATTACATCTAATATTTTTTTATTTAACACACCCTTATTTTTAGAGCAACCATTTAGCTACAAAAAAAAATTTTAATAGTTAAATGGTGGGGATCGGGACATACGTTCATGGGCTACAATTTATTTAACAGATTTTTGTACATAAATGTAGGCATGTCGTGCCCCACGTCCAGGGCGACAAATATGCAACAATACAACTGTACATAAGTTGTATAATTTATGTTGCATGTGTATAAATTTACATGTAATTTAATTTGTATAGCCCCACGTTCTTTGGGAGCCAAATATGCAACAATACAACTTGCATAAATACAATTTAATTTGGGTTTCAGGTGTATCTGTAATAAGAACTCGATGTAACGTGTAACGGTATTTCAAATTTATTTGGTACTAATAAAATTGTGCGCATGGAACTTGATTCGACTTAAAACATTCGTTATTACTTTGTTACTATGCCGTAAGGCTTACGCTATATACATCCTTACTGACTAAATATTCTATTCTACTAATTATTTTATTGAAAAATATTTCCTGACTACTCAGTCAATTAGTGTGCTTTGAAATATCAATGTTTAAATATCTTTTGAGATATTGTAATGGAAACTCAAAAATATTAATAGTTACTGAATTTATCTTTCTTTTATCAGTACTGATTTATAAAACGCTAATTTTTATTTAAATGCTTTGCATTCTTTTCATTTCAATATTAATTTGAGCTCGTATTTACGTTAATCTTACTTCAATAACATCTATGATTCTAACTCTCTATATTTATAATACATTGGCTCTTACTTTTAAATAGAACAAGAATGTCTTTAATTGTCTTTGAGTTAATTGTTCGATTAAGAGATAAATAAGTTGTTTATCACCTTATTGTCGTCAATCATACTCAATCAATTGATCCATCTGTAATCGTCCTCATCTCAAACTCCAGCATCACTTCCTCTTGTCCAGCGTCGTTTCCAGACTTCAGTAGTGTTCCTCTTGTCCAGCGCAGTCACCTCTAGAGTCCAACGTCGTCTCTCTCTTGTCCAGCATTGTCTCGCTCTCTGGAACTAAGTCGTCAGCTCTCTCTCTCTCTCTCTGGAACTTCTTCTCGTGCTGTTTCGGACGTCAGTTGATCTTCTTATATGGATTGTCTTCTCGTGTAATTCTGTTACTAATTAAAATTGCTTGTTTTTACAATCCAGTTACATAACTTTATGTAACTGGAAGGATGAAACTATTTACAAAAAAATTTAAATACTTTGTGGGGACGGGCAGAAGCTCTCGCTGCACTGTGGGTGATCGAAAAAGAGAACAACTGTAGCGTGTGTGTCCTATTTATACCCACGTCTTGGTCCACACCTGCAGTTGTACGAAATCGACATGTCTGAAATTGTCTCTGGGTTCAGTCCCCCCACTCCTTGTCAATTTCGCTATTTCTTATATTTCTGCGAATTGCAGAGTCCTGTAAGTATACTCTTATACTCATCTTACAACTATTTTCACTACACATGTTCACTGTATTTTTGGACATTGCAACTTAACCCTTTCGCTCTGTACACAGTTATTTCACCACTACACTCGTACGGTGTGTCCTTTTCATGTGGTTTAGTACACAGTATTTAGTTAATTTTATTTCATTTTATAGTGTTTTTGGATTTTACTCCTTATTTATAGTTTATGAATAATTACGGAAAAACAGTAATTATGCAATTATTCATCTTGGGGTGGTAAACTCGCCTGCATAGACCTGCGTCACACACACTTGTAAAATACTGGTGTACACACTTTCAGTTACATTTGTGTGTGTGTGCACGTCGAAACACCTGTTCATATTTTTGTCTGAGCCAAGCTTGCAATCCCTGACATGCTTATTTCTAATACATTATTAATTATTTACAGTTTATTAGGTATATTTAAATTTGTAACGGTACAGAATTGTGTGCTACCCTAGTTTCAAGTTAGATCAGTAAAATTTTTAATTGTCAGTATTCACCTGTGAGGTGCCCCTTGTAACCAGCAACATAGTGTTATTGTTGATGTCTGGAGACATCCAAGCCAGACGTATTACGTAATAGCCCCAGCAGCAGTCTTTGTATGTGAAACACAGTATGCAGATTGTCACCACAGTATTAACATCAGACAGTAGTAGGAAGCAGCATACAGTTCGTTAATTAAAAACAGTGGCCTCGGGCGTGCAAGATAGGCCGTAAAACAAAGTCGGCCTATCTAGTAAAGTGTTAAAATATTTATAAAAAAGTTCTACTGCAACTATTAAAGTACAAACAATATAGCGGCCAGAAAATCAACCATTCAAGTGCTCGAGCAAATCTTAAAAGCCAGCCGGCTTTAAAAATACATATCTTACAGTGCATAAAGTCTAAAGTAAAACGTTACAGTGCATAAAGTTTAAAGTAATTCACAACAACTAAACTCAATGTAGACTAGTATCGGAGTGCGACGAAACCAAGAAAGCGTTTTAACAGGGAGTGCTACGAATCGGACCATGGGCAGTTAAGTAAAAGCAAAAACACATAATTAAATGGCCAAAACAAATTATAATTTTTCAATAATAAAAAAAAATTATTATTTTCAATAAAAAATGTCCAGTTTAAATGAGATCTCTAAGGGAACAGATATATTACGTATTGGTTCATTATAGTTAATTCTTTACTATACGTTACGGTAATATTTAGAAATAGTTAAGGAAAATTTCTTTGGATGTATACTCGTTTTGATTGATACTTACTTACAATTTATTGATAACAACAAGAAAAGATAGAGTCATAAAAAATACAATAACCTGTTGTATTAGGAGTCCTAAATAAAATAGAAAGATAATTTGTTATAATTTGAAAATTTTTGTATTTGTTATAATTATTGCATAACTCTAATCCAGATAATCCTTTCTGCAGCTGTGTTCGTCTGTAAAACCTTGGAAAAGAACCCTAAGGTAAGAGTTAATTATTAAATGAAGTAATTTATATAGTTTCATTGGCCCCGAACTAGGGACTCGAGTATTTTATTATTTGCACAGAATTAATATAGTTTCATTGGTGCCCGAACAGGGACTCGAATATTTTACTATTTGCATATAAATTATATTGTTTCAGTGGCGCCCGAACAGAGACTTGAGTATTTTATTATTTGCACAGAATTAATATAGTTTCAAATTTTTATATTCAATGCTCAGTACATCACTTATTTGTACTGTCGCATTTTATTAATTTTTTTTTTTTTTTTACAATGGTTTGAAAAAAAATATAACAAATAATAAAGAATAGTACTGTATTTGTCATTTCACCCTTAATTGGAGTGTACATATACGTCTCACCTCCCCTCTTCACACGCTCACTGCTCGTGACCTTGTAGGGTGGCTTCAACAACAGCTGATCTGACTGGTTTCATTGACCTCGTTATTTTTATGTGTAGAACTTCCTAAATGACGTTGCGTGGAATTTACCAATTTCTTTCTTCTGTGTCTCATCATATACGATGAAAGTGTGTTGTCCTACTCGCTGTCTTAACGTATACGGTCCATTATACAGTCTGAAGAATTTCTTTGCCGTATTCTCGCTTCTTTTCCCAACAGGATTTGCTTTGAGTAGTACATTCTCTCCTACATTAAATTGTTGTAGTTTGTGAGGTAGATTAAATCTCTCTACTCTCTTGTTACCTCTTCTATTATTCGTTGCTTTGCGTATTCAATTTTTACACTTATTGGTACAGGTACATTCTGGTTATTAGGTTTGTGTATATACTTGGTCCAAAATCTGTTTGGCTTCTATTCTTCTTCCAATTCCATTGGAGTATATCCTGTTACTTCACTATAATTTTCGTTGATGGCTTTTTCAAGAAATGGTAAATATTCTGCCCATCTATTGTGTTGATCATGGCAGTATATTCGTAAATATTTACCTAATTCTTTGTTAATTCTCTCAGCAAGGTTTCCTTGAGGATGTCTTATGGATGTGAGTACAGGTTGTATTCCATTTTCCCTTAACGTCCTCTCCCATTTTTCACTCTGGAATTTTACACCTTGATCACTGAGTACTTTCTTCATTTTTCCATATGTCGGAATATATTTCTGCAGTAGTATCTTTAGAACAACTTTGGTTGTGGGTCGCATAATTGGGTACAGTCGGACTGCCTTGGAAAACACATCGATACATACCAACATGTGCTTCACACCTCGACTTGATCGTGGTAGTTGTCCCAGAAAATCCACTGCAATTAGCTCTCCCTTGTTCTCCTTCTGGATGCTCTGCATTTCCACGTATGTGTGTAAATTCGGTCTTTAATTTTACATTATCTTACTCATACATTCTTACCTTCGCTTTTAATCTTCCTTAACTCTTTTCTTAACATGACATTACTTTATCTTTCTTAACTTTTCTTATATTACTTATACAATACATTAACATTCATTACCTTTTATTCCATTTCTTTAACATTACCTTTCTGATCGCTACTACTTTCCTGAAATACACTTCCGTAACAGAATACTCTTTTAGCTTTGGAGTGTGTCGCACGATCGGTTACAGAGGAACTGTCTTGGAAAACAAAGATATTTTTCTCAAAGTCCTTAATCCTAAGTAGTCTCTGCCCTTTTGACTTTTCACTCTCGCTTTCTTCTGTGTCCTTGTATCTCCATTAAGTGTTCGCTTGATCAGCCGTTCCGACAATTATAGCATTGATTGCTCATCTCTAATCCTTTCTTTTTACCAATAACAACACTAACATCTTTTACCATTACTTCTTAAATATTTCTCTACACTATCATTCCTTACCATTAATAATACATTTCTTAATTAACCCTTTAAAATAATATTCCTTATTTCTTTTCACTAATATTTCTTTTTATTTTTTTATTTGCAATCATAACCTTAATAAATAACATTTCTTAATTATACTCTCTTATCTTATTATCAATAATTAATAGTAATATTATTTTTCTCATTTAAAAATAATTATTTATTTTCATTTGCATTGAGTTCTGAGTTGCAGTGTCGTTAGATCTGACACCCTTCTTATTATAACAATTGTTTGTTGTACACAGGAAATTCATTGTTCTAACCCTCGCGACAAAATTCCATTGTATTGCCCCCTCGTTATTGTGCGTACTTACCGTGTGAATGTTTGTTTTGATCGTATAAGTCACCTGTTCGTCGCTGCGTTGAAATGTTGCTGCCTGTATCGCGTGATCCACTTGTCTATAGGGTGAAACATTATTCTCCCTCTCTTTCTCTCGTTCTCTCCGCGTTGCTGCTCTTGACGAACGCATTTCTTACTAGTTCGTATGCGTTTTACATACATATTGGAACATTCTTTATGTGCGTCGTTTATGATAATATTCATCGTAATTACTATAATTATAGTTATACTTATCGTTCACTTTATATTTCTTGTGTGTATACCTACCGTCATATTTACCACAATTTTGTGTAGTGTTTCGTCTAGATAATTTACTACGTTTCTTGTTAGGCCTATAGTGATATTTATCTCCGTAAGTGTGGTGCCTTAAGTTTTTCACATGTGTCATCTTATGTGACTTACTAGTGTGTGTGTGTCTCACAGTTGGGATATCGCTATTAATAAGGTACGTTTTATTAACCTTAATTTGCTTCTCTTCATTAATGTTAATTACTTTTTTATATTTATCGTTAGTAATTACAAACGTATTTTCAACTATTATGGTTTGTTCACCTTCTACTGACGCTATGTGCGTATTTGTGTCGCTAATTTTCTCTTTTGCTCCTTTTCTTAGTATTGTATTATATTCTTTACTTTTTCACCTAATGGTGACTTATCAGTTTTAAATTCTTCTATTTGCTTATGTAATCTAACACATACATTTCGTCTTATTCCATATTCGTCCATAAGGTTTCCCATCACTTTAATGATTGCCTCCATACTAATACTTCCTGATATTGCCATGTCGAAGTATTATAATTAAAATATTTATTTAGTAGTTATTCTTTAACAATTATTATTGACAACCGTTCCTTACTTATTTATTTATTTCTTTATTTTTATTAAGAGTTATTATTAATACTCATTACAGTTACACCTGTTACATAGACAAACAATATTATTTGTGGGCGCCAGCTGTGTTATTACACAACAATTAACATAACATTCAGTTAATGTTTAATATAAATAATTATTATTACATCTAATATTTTTTTATTTAACACACCCTTATTTTTAGAGCAACCATTTAGCTACAAAAAAAAATTTTAATAGTTAAATGGTGGGGATCGGGACATACGTTCATGGGCTACAATTTATTTAACAGATTTTTGTACATAAATGTAGGCATGTCGTGCCCCACGTCCAGGGCGACAAATATGCAACAATACAACTGTACATAAGTTGTATAATTTATGTTGCATGTGTATAAATTTACATGTAATTTAATTTGTATAGCCCCACGTTCTTTGGGAGCCAAATATGCAACAATACAACTTGCATAAATACAATTTAATTTGGGTTTCAGGTGTATCTGTAATAAGAACTCGATGTAACGTGTAACGGTATTTCAAATTTATTTGGTACTAATAAAATTGTGCGCATGGAACTTGATTCGACTTAAAACATTCGTTATTACTTTGTTACTATGCCGTAAGGCTTACGCTATATACATCCTTACTGACTAAATATTCTATTCTACTAATTATTTTATTGAAAAATATTTCCTGACTACTCAGTCAATTAGTGTGCTTTGAAATATCAATGTTTAAATATCTTTTGAGATATTGTAATGGAAACTCAAAAATATTAATAGTTACTGAATTTATCTTTCTTTTATCAGTACTGATTTATAAAACGCTAATTTTTATTTAAATGCTTTGCATTCTTTTCATTTCAATATTAATTTGAGCTCGTATTTACGTTAATCTTACTTCAATAACATCTATGATTCTAACTCTCTATATTTATAATACATTGGCTCTTACTTTTAAATAGAACAAGAATGTCTTTAATTGTCTTTGAGTTAATTGTTCGATTAAGAGATAAATAAGTTGTTTATCACCTTATTGTCGTCAATCATACTCAATCAATTGATCCATCTGTAATCGTCCTCATCTCAAACTCCAGCATCACTTCCTCTTGTCCAGCGTCGTTTCCAGACTTCAGTAGTGTTCCTCTTGTCCAGCGCAGTCACCTCTAGAGTCCAACGTCGTCTCTCTCTTGTCCAGCATTGTCTCGCTCTCTGGAACTAAGTCGTCAGCTCTCTCTCTCTCTCTCTGGAACTTCTTCTCGTGCTGTTTCGGACGTCAGTTGATCTTCTTATATGGATTGTCTTCTCGTGTAATTCTGTTACTAATTAAAATTGCTTGTTTTTACAATCCAGTTACATAACTTTATGTAACTGGAAGGATGAAACTATTTACAAAAAAATTTAAATACTTTGTGGGGACGGGCAGAAGCTCTCGCTGCACTGTGGGTGATCGAAAAAGAGAACAACTGTAGCGTGTGTGTCCTATTTATACCCACGTCTTGGTCCACACCTGCAGTTGTACGAAATCGACATGTCTGAAATTGTCTCTGGGTTCAGTCCCCCCACTCCTTGTCAATTTCGCTATTTCTTATATTTCTGCGAATTGCAGAGTCCTGTAAGTATACTCTTATACTCATCTTACAACTATTTTCACTACACATGTTCACTGTATTTTTGGACATTGCAACTTAACCCTTTCGCTCTGTACACAGTTATTTCACCACTACACTCGTACGGTGTGTCCTTTTCATGTGGTTTAGTACACAGTATTTAGTTAATTTTATTTCATTTTATAGTGTTTTTGGATTTTACTCCTTATTTATAGTTTATGAATAATTACGGAAAAACAGTAATTATGCAATTATTCATCTTGGGGTGGTAAACTCGCCTGCATAGACCTGCGTCACACACACTTGTAAAATACTGGTGTACACACTTTCAGTTACATTTGTGTGTGTGTGCACGTCGAAACACCTGTTCATATTTTTGTCTGAGCCAAGCTTGCAATCCCTGACATGCTTATTTCTAATACATTATTAATTATTTACAGTTTATTAGGTATATTTAAATTTGTAACGGTACAGAATTGTGTGCTACCCTAGTTTCAAGTTAGATCAGTAAAATTTTTAATTGTCAGTATTCACCTGTAAGGTGCCCCTTGTAACCAGCAACATAGTGTTATTGTTGATGTCTGGAGACATCCAAGCCAGACGTATTACGTAATAGCCCCAGCAGCAGTCTTTGTATGTGAAACACAGTATGCAGATTGTCACCACAGTATTAACATCAGACAGTAGTAGGAAGCAGCATACAGTTCGTTAATTAAAAACAGTGGCCTCGGGCGTGCAAGATAGGCCGTGAAACAAATTCGGCCTATCTAGTAAAGTGTTAAAATATTTATAAAAAAGTTCTACTGCAACTATTAAAGTACAAACAATATAGCGGCCAGAAAATCAACCATTCAAGTGCTCGAGCAAATCTTAAAAGCCAGCCGGCTTTAAAAATACATATCTTACAGTGCATAAAGTCTAAAGTAAAACGTTACAGTGCATAAAGTTTAAAGTAATTCACAACAACTAAACTCAATGTAGACTAGTATCGGAGTGCGACGAAACCAAGAAAGCGTTTTAACAGGGAGTGCTACGAATCGGACCATGGGCAGTTAAGTAAAAGCAAAAACACATAATTAAATGGCCAAAACAAATTATAATTTTTCAATAATAAAAAAAAATTATTATTTTCAATAAAAAATGTCCAGTTTAAATGAGATCTCTAAGGGAACAGATATATTACGTATTGGTTCATTATAGTTAATTCTTTACTATACGTTACGGTAATATTTAGAAATAGTTAAGGAAAATTTCTTTGGATGTATACTCGTTTTGATTGATACTTACTTACAATTTATTGATAACAACAAGAAAAGATAGAGTCATAAAAAATACAATAACCTGTTGTATTAGGAGTCCTAAATAAAATAGAAAGATAATTTGTTATAATTTGAAAATTTTTGTATTTGTTATAATTATTGCATAACTCTAATCCAGATAATCCTTTCTGCAGCTGTGTTCGTCTGTAAAACCTTGGAAAAGAACCCTAAGGTAAGAGTTAATTATTAAATGAAGTAATTTATATAGTTTCATTGGCCCCGAACTAGGGACTTGAGTATTTTATTATTTGCACAGAATTAATATAGTTTCATTGGTGCCCGAACAGGGACTCGAATATTTTACTATTTGCATATAAATTATATTGTTTCAGTGGCGCCCGAACAGAGACTTGAGTATTTTATTATTTGCACAGAATTAATATAGTTTCAAATTTTTATATTCAATGCTCAGTACATCACTTATTTGTACTGTCGCATTTTATTAATTTTTTTTTTTTTTTTTACAATGGTTTGAAAAAAAATATAACAAATAATAAAGAATAGTACTGTATTTGTCATTTCACCCTTAATTGGAGTGTAAATATACGTCTCACCTCCCCTCTTCACACGCTCAGTGCTCGTGACCTTGTAGGGTGGCTTCAACAACAGCTGATCTGACTGGTTTCATTGACCTCGTTATTTTTATGTGTAGAACTTCCTAAATGACGTTGCGTGGAATTTACCAATTTCTTTCTTCTGTGTCTCATCATATACGATGAAAGTGTGTTGTCCTACTCGCTGTCTTAACGTATACGGTCCATTATACAGTCTGAAGAATTTCTTTGCCGTATTCTCGCTTCTTTTCCCAACAGGATTTGCTTTTAGTAGTACATTCTCTCCTACATTAAATTGTTGTAGTTTGTGAGGTAGATTAAATCTCTCTACTCTCTTGTTACCTCTTCTATTATTCGTTGCTTTGCGTATTCAATTTTTACACTTATTGGTACAGGTACATTCTGGTTATTAGGTTTGTGTATATACTTGGTCCAAAATCTGTTTGGCTTCTTATCTTCTTCCAATTCCATTGGAGTATATCCTGTTACTTCACTATAATTTTCGTTGATGGCTTTTTCAAGAAATGGTAAATATTCTGCCCATCTATTGTGTTGATCATGGCAGTATATTCGTAAATATTTACCTAATTCTTTGTTAATTCTCTCAGCAAGGTTTCCTTGAGGATGTCTTATGGATGTGAGTACAGGTTGTATTCCATTTTCCCTGAACGTCCTCTCCCATTTTTCACTCTGGAATTGTACACCTTGATCACTGAGTACTTTCTTCATTTTTCCATATGTCGGAATATATTTTTGCAGTAGTATCTTTAGAACAACTTTGGTTGTGGGTCGCATAATTGGGTACAGTCGGACTGCCTTGGAAAACACATCGATACATACCAACATGTGCTTCACACCTCGACTTGATCGTGGTAGTTGTCCCAGAAAATCCACTGCAATTAGCTCTCCCTTGTTCTCCTTCTGGATGCTCTGCATTTCCACGTATGTGTGTAAATTCGGTCTTTAATTTTACATTATCTTACTCATACATTCTTACCTTCGCTTTTAATCTTCCTTAACTCTTTTCTTAACATGACATTACTTTATCTTTCTTAACTTTTCTTATATTACTTATACAATACATTAACATTCATTACCTTTTATTCCATTTCTTTAACATTACCTTTCTGATCGCTACTACTTTCCTGAAATACACTTCCGTAACAGAATACTCTTTTAGCTTTGGAGTGTGTCGCACGATCGGTTACAGAGGAACTGTCTTGGAAAACAAAGATATTTTTCTCAAAGTCCTTAATCCTAAGTAGTCTCTGCCCTTTTGACTTTTCACTCTCGCTTTCTTCTGTGTCCTTGTATCTCCATTAAGTGTTCGCTTGATCAGCCGTTCCGACAATTATAGCATTGATTGCTCATCTCTAATCCTTTCTTTTTACCAATAACAACACTAACATCTTTTACCATTACTTCTTAAATATTTCTCTACACTATCATTCCTTACCATTAATAATACATTTCTTAATTAACCCTTTAAAATAATATTCCTTATTTCTTTTCACTAATATTTCTTTTTATTTTTTTATTTGCAATCATAACCTTAATAAATAACATTTCTTAATTATACTCTCTTATCTTATTATCAATAATTAATAGTAATATTATTTTTCTCATTTAAAAATAATTATTTATTTTCATTTGCATTGAGTTCTGAGTTGCAGTGTCGTTAGATCTGACACCCTTCTTATTATAACAATTGTTTGTTGTACACAGGAAATTCATTGTTCTAACCCTCGCGACAAAATTCCATTGTATTGCCCCCTCGTTATTGTGCGTACTTACCGTGTGAATGTTTGTTTTGATCGTATAAGTCACCTGTTCGTCGCTGCGTTGAAATGTTGCTGCCTGTATCGCGTGATCCACTTGTCTATAGGGTGAAACATTATTCTCCCTCTCTTTCTCTCGTTCTTTCCGCGTTGCTGCTCTTGACGAACGCATTTCTTACTAGTTCGTATGCGTTTTACATACATATTGGAACATTCTTTATGTGCGTCGTTTATGATAATATTCATCGTAATTACTATAATTATAGTTATACTTATCGTTCACTTTATATTTCTTGTGTGTATACCTACCGTCATATTTACCACAATTTTGTGTAGTGTTTCGTCTAGATAATTTACTACGTTTCTTGTTAGGCCTATAGTGATATTTATCTCCGTAAGTGTGGTGCCTTAAGTTTTTCACATGTGTCATCTTATGTGACTTACTAGTGTGTGTGTGTCTCACAGTTGGGATATCGCTATTAATAAGGTACGTTTTATTAACCTTAATTTGCTTCTCTTCATTAATGTTAATTACTTTTTTATATTTATCGTTAGTAATTACAAACGTATTTTCAACTATTATGGTTTGTTCACCTTCTACTGACGCTATGTGCGTATTTGTGTCGCTAATTTTCTCTTTTGCTCCTTTTCTTAGTATTGTATTATATTCTTTACTTTTTCACCTAATGGTGACTTATCAGTTTTAAATTCTTCTATTTGCTTATGTAATCTAACACATACATTTCGTCTTATTCCATATTCGTCCATAAGGTTTCCCATCACTTTAATGATTGCCTCCATACTAATACTTCCTGATATTGCCATGTCGAAGTATTATAATTAAAATATTTATTTAGTAGTTATTCTTTAACAATTATTATTGACAACCGTTCCTTACTTATTTATTTATTTCTTTATTTTATTAAGAGTTATTATTAATACTCATTACAGTTACACCTGTTACATAGACAAACAATATTATTTGTGGGCGCCAGCTGTGTTATTACACAACAATTAACATAACATTCAGTTAATGTTTAATATAAATAATTATTATTACATCTAATATTTTTTTATTTAACACACCCTTATTTTTAGAGCAACCATTTAGCTACAAAAAAAATTTTAATAGTTAAATGGTGGGGATCGGGACATACGTTCATGGGCTACAATTTATTTAACAGATTTTTGTACATAAATGTAGGCATGTCGTGCCCCACGTCCAGGGCGACAAATATGCAACAATACAACTGTACATAAGTTGTATAATTTATGTTGCATGTGTATAAATTTACATGTAATTTAATTTGTATAGCCCCACGTTCTTTGGGAGCCAAATATGCAACAATACAACTTGCATAAATACAATTTAATTTGGGTTTCAGGTGTATCTGTAATAAGAACTCGATGTAACGTGTAACGGTATTTCAAATTTATTTGGTACTAATAAAATTGTGCGCATGGAACTTGATTCGACTTAAAACATTCGTTATTACTTTGTTACTATGCCGTAAGGCTTACGCTATATACATCCTTACTGACTAAATATTCTATTCTACTAATTATTTTATTGAAAAATATTTCCTGACTACTCAGTCAATTAGTGTGCTTTGAAATATCAATGTTTAAATATCTTTTGAGATATTGTAATGGAAACTCAAAAATATTAATAGTTACTGAATTTATCTTTCTTTTATCAGTACTGATTTATAAAACGCTAATTTTTATTTAAATGCTTTGCATTCTTTTCATTTCAATATTAATTTGAGCTCGTATTTACGTTAATCTTACTTCAATAACATCTATGATTCTAACTCTCTATATTTATAATACATTGGCTCTTACTTTTAAATAGAACAAGAATGTCTTTAATTGTCTTTGAGTTAATTGTTCGATTAAGAGATAAATAAGTTGTTTATCACCTTATTGTCGTCAATCATACTCAATCAATTGATCCATCTGTAATCGTCCTCATCTCAAACTCCAGCATCACTTCCTCTTGTCCAGCGTCGTTTCCAGACTTCAGTAGTGTTCCTCTTGTCCAGCGCAGTCACCTCTAGAGTCCAACGTCGTCTCTCTCTTGTCCAGCATTGTCTCGCTCTCTGGAACTAAGTCGTCAGCTCTCTCTCTCTCTCTCTGGAACTTCTTCTCGTGCTGTTTCGGACGTCAGTTGATCTTCTTATATGGATTGTCTTCTCGTGTAATTCTGTTACTAATTAAAATTGCTTGTTTTTACAATCCAGTTACATAACTTTATGTAACTGGAAGGATGAAACTATTTACAAAAAAATTTAAATACTTTGTGGGGACGGGCAGAAGCTCTCGCTGCACTGTGGGTGATCGAAAAAGAGAACAACTGTAGCGTGTGTGTCCTATTTATACCCACGTCTTGGTCCACACCTGCAGTTGTACGAAATCGACATGTCTGAAATTGTCTCTGGGTTCAGTCCCCCCACTCCTTGTCAATTTCGCTATTTCTTATATTTCTGCGAATTGCAGAGTCCTGTAAGTATACTCTTATACTCATCTTACAACTATTTTCACTACACATGTTCACTGTATTTTTGGACATTGCAACTTAACCCTTTCGCTCTGTACACAGTTATTTCACCACTACACTCGTACGGTGTGTCCTTTTCATGTGGTTTAGTACACAGTATTTAGTTAATTTTATTTCATTTTATAGTGTTTTTGGATTTTACTCCTTATTTATAGTTTATGAATAATTACGGAAAAACAGTAATTATGCAATTATTCATCTTGGGGTGGTAAACTCGCCTGCATAGACCTGCGTCACACACACTTGTAAAATACTGGTGTACACACTTTCAGTTACATTTGTGTGTGTGTGCACGTCGAAACACCTGTTCATATTTTTGTCTGAGCCAAGCTTGCAATCCCTGACATGCTTATTTCTAATACATTATTAATTATTTACAGTTTATTAGGTATATTTAAATTTGTAACGGTACAGAATTGTGTGCTACCCTAGTTTCAAGTTAGATCAGTAAAATTTTTAATTGTCAGTATTCACCTGTAAGGTGCCCCTTGTAACCAGCAACATAGTGTTATTGTTGATGTCTGGAGACATCCAAGCCAGACGTATTACGTAATAGCCCCAGCAGCAGTCTTTGTATGTGAAACACAGTATGCAGATTGTCACCACAGTATTAACATCAGACAGTAGTAGGAAGCAGCATACAGTTCGTTAATTAAAAACAGTGGCCTCGGGCGTGCAAGATAGGCCGTGAAACAAATTCGGCCTATCTAGTAAAGTGTTAAAATATTTATAAAAAAGTTCTACTGCAACTATTAAAGTACAAACAATATAGCGGCCAGAAAATCAACCATTCAAGTGCTCGAGCAAATCTTAAAAGCCAGCCGGCTTTAAAAATACATATCTTACAGTGCATAAAGTCTAAAGTAAAACGTTACAGTGCATAAAGTTTAAAGTAATTCACAACAACTAAACTCAATGTAGACTAGTATCGTAGTGCGACGAAACCAAGAAAGCGTTTTAACAGGGAGTGCTACGAATCGGACCATGGGCAGTTAAGTAAAAGCAAAAACACATAATTAAATGGCCAAAACAAATTATAATTTTTCAATAATAAAAAAAAATTATTATTTTCAATAAAAAATGTCCAGTTTAAATGAGATCTCTAAGGGAACAGATATATTACGTATTGGTTCATTATAGTTAATTCTTTACTATACGTTACGGTAATATTTAGAAATAGTTAAGGAAAATTTCTTTGGATGTATACTCGTTTTGATTGATACTTACTTACAATTTATTGATAACAACAAGAAAAGATAGAGTCATAAAAAATACAATAACCTGTTGTATTAGGAGTCCTAAATAAAATAGAAAGATAATTTGTTATAATTTGAAAATTTTTGTATTTGTTATAATTATTGCATAACTCTAATCCAGATAATCCTTTCTGCAGCTGTGTTCGTCTGTAAAACCTTGGAAAAGAACCCTAAGGTAAGAGTTAATTATTAAATGAAGTAATTTATATAGTTTCATTGGCCCCGAACTAGGGACTTGAGTATTTTATTATTTGCACAGAATTAATATAGTTTCATTGGTGCCCGAACAGGGACTCGAATATTTTACTATTTGCATATAAATTATATTGTTTCAGTGGCGCCCGAACAGAGACTTGAGTATTTTATTATTTGCACAGAATTAATATAGTTTCAAATTTTTATATTCAATGCTCAGTACATCACTTATTTGTACTGTCGCATTTTATTAATTTTTTTTTTTTTTTTTACAATGGTTTGAAAAAAAATATAACAAATAATAAAGAATAGTACTGTATTTGTCATTTCACCCTTAATTGGAGTGTAAATATACGTCTCACCTCCCCTCTTCACACGCTCAGTGCTCGTGACCTTGTAGGGTGGCTTCAACAACAGCTGATCTGACTGGTTTCATTGACCTCGTTATTTTTATGTGTAGAACTTCCTAAATGACGTTGCGTGGAATTTACCAATTTCTTTCTTCTGTGTCTCATCATATACGATGAAAGTGTGTTGTCCTACTCGCTGTCTTAACGTATACGGTCCATTATACAGTCTGAAGAATTTCTTTGCCGTATTCTCGCTTCTTTTCCCAACAGGATTTGCTTTTAGTAGTACATTCTCTCCTACATTAAATTGTTGTAGTTTGTGAGGTAGATTAAATCTCTCTACTCTCTTGTTACCTCTTCTATTATTCGTTGCTTTGCGTATTCAATTTTTACACTTATTGGTACAGGTACATTCTGGTTATTAGGTTTGTGTATATACTTGGTCCAAAATCTGTTTGGCTTCTTATCTTCTTCCAATTCCATTGGAGTATATCCTGTTACTTCACTATAATTTTCGTTGATGGCTTTTTCAAGAAATGGTAAATATTCTGCCCATCTATTGTGTTGATCATGGCAGTATATTCGTAAATATTTACCTAATTCTTTGTTAATTCTCTCAGCAAGGTTTCCTTGAGGATGTCTTATGGATGTGAGTACAGGTTGTATTCCATTTTCCCTTAACGTCCTCTCCCATTTTTCACTCTGGAATTTTACACCTTGATCACTGAGTACTTTCTTCATTTTTCCATATGTCGGAATATATTTTTGCAGTAGTATCTTTAGAACAACTTTGGTTGTGGGTCGCATAATTGGGTACAGTCGGACTGCCTTGGAAAACACATCGATACATACCAACATGTGCTTCACACCTCGACTTGATCGTGGTAGTTGTCCCAGAAAATCCACTGCAATTAGCTCTCCCTTGTTCTCCTTCTGGATGCTCTGCATTTCCACGTATGTGTGTAAATTCGGTCTTTAATTTTACATTATCTTACTCATACATTCTTACCTTCGCTTTTAATCTTCCTTAACTCTTTTCTTAACATGACATTACTTTATCTTTCTTAACTTTTCTTATATTACTTATACAATACATTAACATTCATTACCTTTTATTCCATTTCTTTAACATTACCTTTCTGATCGCTACTACTTTCCTGAAATACACTTCCGTAACAGAATACTCTTTTAGCTTTGGAGTGTGTCGCACGATCGGTTACAGAGGAACTGTCTTGGAAAACAAAGATATTTTTCTCAAAGTCCTTAATCCTAAGTAGTCTCTGCCCTTTTGACTTTTCACTCTCGCTTTCTTCTGTGTCCTTGTATCTCCATTAAGTGTTCGCTTGATCAGCCGTTCCGACAATTATAGCATTGATTGCTCATCTCTAATCCTTTCTTTTTACCAATAACAACACTAACATCTTTTACCATTACTTCTTAAATATTTCTCTACACTATCATTCCTTACCATTAATAATACATTTCTTAATTAACCCTTTAAAATAATATTCCTTATTTCTTTTCACTAATATTTCTTTTTATTTTTTTATTTGCAATCATAACCTTAATAAATAACATTTCTTAATTATACTCTCTTATCTTATTATCAATAATTAATAGTAATATTATTTTTCTCATTTAAAAATAATTATTTATTTTCATTTGCATTGAGTTCTGAGTTGCAGTGTCGTTAGATCTGACACCCTTCTTATTATAACAATTGTTTGTTGTACACAGGAAATTCATTGTTCTAACCCTCGCGACAAAATTCCATTGTATTGCCCCCTCGTTATTGTGCGTACTTACCGTGTGAATGTTTGTTTTGATCGTATAAGTCACCTGTTCGTCGCTGCGTTGAAATGTTGCTGCCTGTATCGCGTGATCCACTTGTCTATAGGGTGAAACATTATTCTCCCTCTCTTTCTCTCGTTCTCTCCGCGTTGCTGCTCTTGACGAACGCATTTCTTACTAGTTCGTATGCGTTTTACATACATATTGGAACATTCTTTATGTGCGTCGTTTATGATAATATTCATCGTAATTACTATAATTATAGTTATACTTATCGTTCACTTTATATTTCTTGTGTGTATACCTACCGTCATATTTACCACAATTTTGTGTAGTGTTTCGTCTAGATAATTTACTACGTTTCTTGTTAGGCCTATAGTGATATTTATCTCCGTAAGTGTGGTGCCTTAAGTTTTTCACATGTGTCATCTTATGTGACTTACTAGTGTGTGTGTGTCTCACAGTTGGGATATCGCTATTAATAAGGTACGTTTTATTAACCTTAATTTGCTTCTCTTCATTAATGTTAATTACTTTTTTATATTTATCGTTAGTAATTACAAACGTATTTTCAACTATTATGGTTTGTTCACCTTCTACTGACGCTATGTGCGTATTTGTGTCGCTAATTTTCTCTTTTGCTCCTTTTCTTAGTATTGTATTATATTCTTTACTTTTTCACCTAATGGTGACTTATCAGTTTTAAATTCTTCTATTTGCTTATGTAATCTAACACATACATTTCGTCTTATTCCATATTCGTCCATAAGGTTTCCCATCACTTTAATGATTGCCTCCATACTAATACTTCCTGATATTGCCATGTCGAAGTATTATAATTAAAATATTTATTTAGTAGTTATTCTTTAACAATTATTATTGACAACCGTTCCTTACTTATTTATTTATTTCTTTATTTTATTAAGAGTTATTATTAATACTCATTACAGTTACACCTGTTACATAGACAAACAATATTATTTGTGGGCGCCAGCTGTGTTATTACACAACAATTAACATAACATTCAGTTAATGTTTAATATAAATAATTATTATTACATCTAATATTTTTTTATTTAACACACCCTTATTTTTAGAGCAACCATTTAGCTACAAAAAAAATTTTAATAGTTAAATGGTGGGGATCGGGACATACGTTCATGGGCTACAATTTATTTAACAGATTTTTGTACATAAATGTAGGCATGTCGTGCCCCACGTCCAGGGCGACAAATATGCAACAATACAACTGTACATAAGTTGTATAATTTATGTTGCATGTGTATAAATTTACATGTAATTTAATTTGTATAGCCCCACGTTCTTTGGGAGCCAAATATGCAACAATACAACTTGCATAAATACAATTTAATTTGGGTTTCAGGTGTATCTGTAATAAGAACTCGATGTAACGTGTAAC
Source organism: Magicicada septendecula (assembly GCA_034769895.1). Lineage (NCBI taxonomy): Eukaryota > Metazoa > Arthropoda > Insecta > Hemiptera > Cicadidae > Magicicada > Magicicada septendecula. Next base: position 408,771,498 of record CM068375.1, read on the forward strand.
GGTATTTCAAATTTATTTGGTACTAATAAAATTGTGCGCATGGAACTTGATTCGACTTAAAACATTCGTTATTACTTTGTTACTATGCCGTAAGGCTTACGCTATATACATCCTTACTGACTAAATATTCTATTCTACTAATTATTTTATTGAAAAATATTTCCTGACTACTCAGTCAATTAGTGTGCTTTGAAATATCAATGTTTAAATATCTTTTGAGATATTGTAATGGAAACTCAAAAATATTAATAGTTACTGAATTTATCTTTCTTTTATCAGTACTGATTTATAAAACGCTAATTTTTATTTAAATGCTTTGCATTCTTTTCATTTCAATATTAATTTGAGCTCGTATTTACGTTAATCTTACTTCAATAACATCTATGATTCTAACTCTCTATATTTATAATACATTGGCTCTTACTTTTAAATAGAACAAGAATGTCTTTAATTGTCTTTGAGTTAATTGTTCGATTAAGAGATAAATAAGTTGTTTATCACCTTATTGTCGTCAATCATACTCAATCAATTGATCCATCTGTAATCGTCCTCATCTCAAACTCCAGCATCACTTCCTCTTGTCCAGCGTCGTTTCCAGACTTCAGTAGTGTTCCTCTTGTCCAGCGCAGTCACCTCTAGAGTCCAACGTCGTCTCTCTCTTGTCCAGCATTGTCTCGCTCTCTGGAACTAAGTCGTCAGCTCTCTCTCTCTCTCTCTGGAACTTCTTCTCGTGCTGTTTCGGACGTCAGTTGATCTTCTTATATGGATTGTCTTCTCGTGTAATTCTGTTACTAATTAAAATTGCTTGTTTTTACAATCCAGTTACATAACTTTATGTAACTGGAAGGATGAAACTATTTACAAAAAAATTTAAATACTTTGTGGGGACGGGCAGAAGCTCTCGCTGCACTGTGGGTGATCGAAAAAGAGAACAACTGTAGCGTGTGTGTCCTATTTATACCCACGTCTTGGTCCACACCTGCAGTTGTACGAAATCGACATGTCTGAAATTGTCTCTGGGTTCAGTCCCCCCACTCCTTGTCAATTTCGCTATTTCTTATATTTCTGCGAATTGCAGAGTCCTGTAAGTATACTCTTATACTCATCTTACAACTATTTTCACTACACATGTTCACTGTATTTTTGGACATTGCAACTTAACCCTTTCGCTCTGTACACAGTTATTTCACCACTACACTCGTACGGTGTGTCCTTTTCATGTGGTTTAGTACACAGTATTTAGTTAATTTTATTTCATTTTATAGTGTTTTTGGATTTTACTCCTTATTTATAGTTTATGAATAATTACGGAAAAACAGTAATTATGCAATTATTCATCTTGGGGTGGTAAACTCGCCTGCATAGACCTGCGTCACACACACTTGTAAAATACTGGTGTACACACTTTCAGTTACATTTGTGTGTGTGTGCACGTCGAAACACCTGTTCATATTTTTGTCTGAGCCAAGCTTGCAATCCCTGACATGCTTATTTCTAATACATTATTAATTATTTACAGTTTATTAGGTATATTTAAATTTGTAACGGTACAGAATTGTGTGCTACCCTAGTTTCAAGTTAGATCAGTAAAATTTTTAATTGTCAGTATTCACCTGTAAGGTGCCCCTTGTAACCAGCAACATAGTGTTATTGTTGATGTCTGGAGACATCCAAGCCAGACGTATTACGTAATAGCCCCAGCAGCAGTCTTTGTATGTGAAACACAGTATGCAGATTGTCACCACAGTATTAACATCAGACAGTAGTAGGAAGCAGCATACAGTTCGTTAATTAAAAACAGTGGCCTCGGGCGTGCAAGATAGGTCGTGAAACAAATTCGGCCTATCTAGTAAAGTGTTAAAATATTTATAAAAAAGTTCTACTGCAACTATTAAAGTACAAACAATATAGCGGCCAGAAAATCAACCATTCAAGTGCTCGAGCAAATCTTAAAAGCCAGCCGGCTTTAAAAATACATATCTTACAGTGCATAAAGTCTAAAGTAAAACGTTACAGTGCATAAAGTTTAAAGTAATTCACAACAACTAAACTCAATGTAGACTAGTATCGGAGTGCGACGAAACCAAGAAAGCGTTTTAACAGGGAGTGCTACGAATCGGACCATGGGCAGTTAAGTAAAAGCAAAAACACATAATTAAATGGCCAAAACAAATTATAATTTTTCAATAATAAAAAAAAATTATTATTTTCAATAAAAAATGTCCAGTTTAAATGAGATCTCTAAGGGAACAGATATATTACGTATTGGTTCATTATAGTTAATTCTTTACTATACGTTACGGTAATATTTAGAAATAGTTAAGGAAAATTTCTTTGGATGTATACTCGTTTTGATTGATACTTACTTACAATTTATTGATAACAACAAGAAAAGATAGAGTCATAAAAAATACAATAACCTGTTGTATTAGGAGTCCTAAATAAAATAGAAAGATAATTTGTTATAATTTGAAAATTTTTGTATTTGTTATAATTATTGCATAACTCTAATCCAGATAATCCTTTCTGCAGCTGTGTTCGTCTGTAAAACCTTGGAAAAGAACCCTAAGGTAAGAGTTAATTATTAAATGAAGTAATTTATATAGTTTCATTTGCCCCCGAACTAGGGACTTGAGTATTTTATTATTTGCACAGAATTAATATAGTTTCATTGGTGCCCGAACAGGGACTCGAATATTTTACTATTTGCATATAAATTATATTGTTTCAGTGGCGCCCGAACAGAGACTTGAGTATTTTATTATTTGCACAGAATTAATATAGTTTCAAATTTTTATATTCAATGCTCAGTACATCACTTATTTGTACTGTCGCATTTTATTAATTTTTTTTTTTTTTTTTACAATGGTTTGAAAAAAAATATAACAAATAATAAAGAATAGTACTGTATTTGTCATTTCACCCTTAATTGGAGTGTAAATATACGTCTCACCTCCCCTCTTCACACGCTCAGTGCTCGTGACCTTGTAGGGTGGCTTCAACAACAGCTGATCTGACTGGTTTCATTGACCTCGTTATTTTTATGTGTAGAACTTCCTAAATGACGTTGCGTGGAATTTACCAATTTCTTTCTTCTGTGTCTCATCATATACGATGAAAGTGTGTTGTCCTACTCGCTGTCTTAACGTATACGGTCCATTATACAGTCTGAAGAATTTCTTTGCCGTATTCTCGCTTCTTTTCCCAACAGGATTTGCTTTTAGTAGTACATTCTCTCCTACATTAAATTGTTGTAGTTTGTGAGGTAGATTAAATCTCTCTACTCTCTTGTTACCTCTTCTATTATTCGTTGCTTTGCGTATTCAATTTTTACACTTATTGGTACAGGTACATTCTGGTTATTAGGTTTGTGTATATACTTGGTCCAAAATCTGTTTGGCTTCTTATCTTCTTCCAATTCCATTGGAGTATATCCTGTTACTTCACTATAATTTTCGTTGATGGCTTTTTCAAGAAATGGTAAATATTCTGCCCATCTATTGTGTTGATCATGGCAGTATATTCGTAAATATTTACCTAATTCTTTGTTAATTCTCTCAGCAAGGTTTCCTTGAGGATGTCTTATGGATGTGAGTACAGGTTGTATTCCATTTTCCCTTAACGTCCTCTCCCATTTTTCACTCTGGAATTGTACACCTTGATCACTGAGTACTTTCTTCATTTTTCCATATGTCGGAATATATTTTTGCAGTAGTATCTTTAGAACAACTTTGGTTGTGGGTCGCATAATTGGGTACAGTCGGACTGCCTTGGAAAACACATCGATACATACCAACATGTGCTTCACACCTCGACTTGATCGTGGTAGTTGTCCCAGAAAATCCACTGCAATTAGCTCTCCCTTGTTCTCCTTCTGGATGCTCTGCATTTCCACGTATGTGTGTAAATTCGGTCTTTAATTTTACATTATCTTACTCATACATTCTTACCTTCGCTTTTAATCTTCCTTAACTCTTTTCTTAACATGACATTACTTTATCTTTCTTAACTTTTCTTATATTACTTATACAATACATTAACATTCATTACCTTTTATTCCATTTCTTTAACATTACCTTTCTGATCGCTACTACTTTCCTGAAATACACTTCCGTAACAGAATACTCTTTTAGCTTTGGAGTGTGTCGCACGATCGGTTACAGAGGAACTGTCTTGGAAAACAAAGATATTTTTCTCAAAGTCCTTAATCCTAAGTAGTCTCTGCCCTTTTGACTTTTCACTCTCGCTTTCTTCTGTGTCCTTGTATCTCCATTAAGTGTTCGCTTGATCAGCCGTTCCGACAATTATAGCATTGATTGCTCATCTCTAATCCTTTCTTTTTACCAATAACAACACTAACATCTTTTACCATTACTTCTTAAATATTTCTCTACACTATCATTCCTTACCATTAATAATACATTTCTTAATTAACCCTTTAAAATAATATTCCTTATTTCTTTTCACTAATATTTCTTTTTATTTTTTTATTTGCAATCATAACCTTAATAAATAACATTTCTTAATTATACTCTCTTATCTTATTATCAATAATTAATAGTAATATTATTTTTCTCATTTAAAAATAATTATTTATTTTCATTTGCATTGAGTTCTGAGTTGCAGTGTCGTTAGATCTGACACCCTTCTTATTATAACAATTGTTTGTTGTACACAGGAAATTCATTGTTCTAACCCTCGCGACAAAATTCCATTGTATTGCCCCCTCGTTATTGTGCGTACTTACCGTGTGAATGTTTGTTTTGATCGTATAAGTCACCTGTTCGTCGCTGCGTTGAAATGTTGCTGCCTGTATCGCGTGATCCACTTGTCTATAGGGTGAAACATTATTCTCCCTCTCTTTCTCTCGTTCTCTCCGCGTTGCTGCTCTTGACGAACGCATTTCTTACTAGTTCGTATGCGTTTTACATACATATTGGAACATTCTTTATGTGCGTCGTTTATGATAATATTCATCGTAATTACTATAATTATAGTTATACTTATCGTTCACTTTATATTTCTTGTGTGTATACCTACCGTCATATTTACCACAATTTTGTGTAGTGTTTCGTCTAGATAATTTACTACGTTTCTTGTTAGGCCTATAGTGATATTTATCTCCGTAAGTGTGGTGCCTTAAGTTTTTCACATGTGTCATCTTATGTGACTTACTAGTGTGTGTGTGTCTCACAGTTGGGATATCGCTATTAATAAGGTACGTTTTATTAACCTTAATTTGCTTCTCTTCATTAATGTTAATTACTTTTTTATATTTATCGTTAGTAATTACAAACGTATTTTCAACTATTATGGTTTGTTCACCTTCTACTGACGCTATGTGCGTATTTGTGTCGCTAATTTTCTCTTTTGCTCCTTTTCTTAGTATTGTATTATATTCTTTACTTTTTCACCTAATGGTGACTTATCAGTTTTAAATTCTTCTATTTGCTTATGTAATCTAACACATACATTTCGTCTTATTCCATATTCGTCCATAAGGTTTCCCATCACTTTAATGATTGCCTCCATACTAATACTTCCTGATATTGCCATGTCGAAGTATTATAATTAAAATATTTATTTAGTAGTTATTCTTTAACAATTATTATTGACAACCGTTCCTTACTTATTTATTTATTTCTTTATTTTATTAAGAGTTATTATTAATACTCATTACAGTTACACCTGTTACATAGACAAACAATATTATTTGTGGGCGCCAGCTGTGTTATTACACAACAATTAACATAACATTCAGTTAATGTTTAATATAAATAATTATTATTACATCTAATATTTTTTTATTTAACACACCCTTATTTTTAGAGCAACCATTTAGCTACAAAAAAAATTTTAATAGTTAAATGGTGGGGATCGGGACATACGTTCATGGGCTACAATTTATTTAACAGATTTTTGTACATAAATGTAGGCATGTCGTGCCCCACGTCCAGGGCGACAAATATGCAACAATACAACTGTACATAAGTTGTATAATTTATGTTGCATGTGTATAAATTTACATGTAATTTAATTTGTATAGCCCCACGTTCTTTGGGAGCCAAATATGCAACAATACAACTTGCATAAATACAATTTAATTTGGGTTTCAGGTGTATCTGTAATAAGAACTCGATGTAACGTGTAACGGTATTTCAAATTTATTTGGTACTAATAAAATTGTGCGCATGGAACTTGATTCGACTTAAAACATTCGTTATTACTTTGTTACTATGCCGTAAGGCTTACGCTATATACATCCTTACTGACTAAATATTCTATTCTACTAATTATTTTATTGAAAAATATTTCCTGACTACTCAGTCAATTAGTGTGCTTTGAAATATCAATGTTTAAATATCTTTTGAGATATTGTAATGGAAACTCAAAAATATTAATAGTTACTGAATTTATCTTTCTTTTATCAGTACTGATTTATAAAACGCTAATTTTTATTTAAATGCTTTGCATTCTTTTCATTTCAATATTAATTTGAGCTCGTATTTACGTTAATCTTACTTCAATAACATCTATGATTCTAACTCTCTATATTTATAATACATTGGCTCTTACTTTTAAATAGAACAAGAATGTCTTTAATTGTCTTTGAGTTAATTGTTCGATTAAGAGATAAATAAGTTGTTTATCACCTTATTGTCGTCAATCATACTCAATCAATTGATCCATCTGTAATCGTCCTCATCTCAAACTCCAGCATCACTTCCTCTTGTCCAGCGTCGTTTCCAGACTTCAGTAGTGTTCCTCTTGTCCAGCGCAGTCACCTCTAGAGTCCAACGTCGTCTCTCTCTTGTCCAGCATTGTCTCGCTCTCTGGAACTAAGTCGTCAGCTCTCTCTCTCTCTCTCTGGAACTTCTTCTCGTGCTGTTTCGGACGTCAGTTGATCTTCTTATATGGATTGTCTTCTCGTGTAATTCTGTTACTAATTAAAATTGCTTGTTTTTACAATCCAGTTACATAACTTTATGTAACTGGAAGGATGAAACTATTTACAAAAAAATTTAAATACTTTGTGGGGACGGGCAGAAGCTCTCGCTGCACTGTGGGTGATCGAAAAAGAGAACAACTGTAGCGTGTGTGTCCTATTTATACCCACGTCTTGGTCCACACCTGCAGTTGTACGAAATCGACATGTCTGAAATTGTCTCTGGGTTCAGTCCCCCCACTCCTTGTCAATTTCGCTATTTCTTATATTTCTGCGAATTGCAGAGTCCTGTAAGTATACTCTTATACTCATCTTACAACTATTTTCACTACACATGTTCACTGTATTTTTGGACATTGCAACTTAACCCTTTCGCTCTGTACACAGTTATTTCACCACTACACTCGTACGGTGTGTCCTTTTCATGTGGTTTAGTACACAGTATTTAGTTAATTTTATTTCATTTTATAGTGTTTTTGGATTTTACTCCTTATTTATAGTTTATGAATAATTACGGAAAAACAGTAATTATGCAATTATTCATCTTGGGGTGGTAAACTCGCCTGCATAGACCTGCGTCACACACACTTGTAAAATACTGGTGTACACACTTTCAGTTACATTTGTGTGTGTGTGCACGTCGAAACACCTGTTCATATTTTTGTCTGAGCCAAGCTTGCAATCCCTGACATGCTTATTTCTAATACATTATTAATTATTTACAGTTTATTAGGTATATTTAAATTTGTAACGGTACAGAATTGTGTGCTACCCTAGTTTCAAGTTAGATCAGTAAAATTTTTAATTGTCAGTATTCACCTGTGAGGTGCCCCTTGTAACCAGCAACATAGTGTTATTGTTGATGTCTGGAGACATCCAAGCCAGACGTATTACGTAATAGCCCCAGCAGCAGTCTTTGTATGTGAAACACAGTATGCAGATTGTCACCACAGTATTAACATCAGACAGTAGTAGGAAGCAGCATACAGTTCGTTAATTAAAAACAGTGGCCTCGGGCGTGCAAGATAGGCCGTAAAACAAAGTCGGCCTATCTAGTAAAGTGTTAAAATATTTATAAAAAAGTTCTACTGCAACTATTAAAGTACAAACAATATAGCGGCCAGAAAATCAACCATTCAAGTGCTCGAGCAAATCTTAAAAGCCAGCCGGCTTTAAAAATACATATCTTACAGTGCATAAAGTCTAAAGTAAAACGTTACAGTGCATAAAGTTTAAAGTAATTCACAACAACTAAACTCAATGTAGACTAGTATCGGAGTGCGACGAAACCAAGAAAGCGTTTTAACAGGGAGTGCTACGAATCGGACCATGGGCAGTTAAGTAAAAGCAAAAACACATAATTAAATGGCCAAAACAAATTATAATTTTTCAATAATAAAAAAAAATTATTATTTTCAATAAAAAATGTCCAGTTTAAATGAGATCTCTAAGGGAACAGATATATTACGTATTGGTTCATTATAGTTAATTCTTTACTATACGTTACGGTAATATTTAGAAATAGTTAAGGAAAATTTCTTTGGATGTATACTCGTTTTGATTGATACTTACTTACAATTTATTGATAACAACAAGAAAAGATAGAGTCATAAAAAATACAATAACCTGTTGTATTAGGAGTCCTAAATAAAATAGAAAGATAATTTGTTATAATTTGAAAATTTTTGTATTTGTTATAATTATTGCATAACTCTAATCCAGATAATCCTTTCTGCAGCTGTGTTCGTCTGTAAAACCTTGGAAAAGAACCCTAAGGTAAGAGTTAATTATTAAATGAAGTAATTTATATAGTTTCATTGGCCCCGAACTAGGGACTCGAGTATTTTATTATTTGCACAGAATTAATATAGTTTCATTGGTGCCCGAACAGGGACTCGAATATTTTACTATTTGCATATAAATTATATTGTTTCAGTGGCGCCCGAACAGAGACTTGAGTATTTTATTATTTGCACAGAATTAATATAGTTTCAAATTTTTATATTCAATGCTCAGTACATCACTTATTTGTACTGTCGCATTTTATTAATTTTTTTTTTTTTTTTTACAATGGTTTGAAAAAAAATATAACAAATAATAAAGAATAGTACTGTATTTGTCATTTCACCCTTAATTGGAGTGTACATATACGTCTCACCTCCCCTCTTCACACGCTCACTGCTCGTGACCTTGTAGGGTGGCTTCAACAACAGCTGATCTGACTGGTTTCATTGACCTCGTTATTTTTATGTGTAGAACTTCCTAAATGACGTTGCGTGGAATTTACCAATTTCTTTCTTCTGTGTCTCATCATATACGATGAAAGTGTGTTGTCCTACTCGCTGTCTTAACGTATACGGTCCATTATACAGTCTGAAGAATTTCTTTGCCGTATTCTCGCTTCTTTTCCCAACAGGATTTGCTTTTAGTAGTACATTCTCTCCTACATTAAATTGTTGTAGTTTGTGAGGTAGATTAAATCTCTCTACTCTCTTGTTACCTCTTCTATTATTCGTTGCTTTGCGTATTCAATTTTTACACTTATTGGTACAGGTACATTCTGGTTATTAGGTTTGTGTATATACTTGGTCCAAAATCTGTTTGGCTTCTATTCTTCTTCCAATTCCATTGGAGTATATCCTGTTACTTCACTATAATTTTCGTTGATGGCTTTTTCAAGAAATGGTAAATATTCTGCCCATCTATTGTGTTGATCATGGCAGTATATTCGTAAATATTTACCTAATTCTTTGTTAATTCTCTCAGCAAGGTTTCCTTGAGGATGTCTTATGGATGTGAGTACAGGTTGTATTCCATTTTCCCTTAACGTCCTCTCCCATTTTTCACTCTGGAATTTTACACCTTGATCACTGAGTACTTTCTTCATTTTTCCATATGTCGGAATATATTTTTGCAGTAGTATCTTTAGAACAACTTTGGTTGTGGGTCGCATAATTGGGTACAGTCGGACTGCCTTGGAAAACACATCGATACATACCAACATGTGCTTCACACCTCGACTTGATCGTGGTAGTTGTCCCAGAAAATCCACTGCAATTAGCTCTCCCTTGTTCTCCTTCTGGATGCTCTGCATTTCCACGTATGTGTGTAAATTCGGTCTTTAATTTTACATTATCTTACTCATACATTCTTACCTTCGCTTTTAATCTTCCTTAACTCTTTTCTTAACATGACATTACTTTATCTTTCTTAACTTTTCTTATATTACTTATACAATACATTAACATTCATTACCTTTTATTCCATTTCTTTAACATTACCTTTCTGATCGCTACTACTTTCCTGAAATACACTTCCGTAACAGAATACTCTTTTAGCTTTGGAGTGTGTCGCACGATCGGTTACAGAGGAACTGTCTTGGAAAACAAAGATATTTTTCTCAAAGTCCTTAATCCTAAGTAGTCTCTGCCCTTTTGACTTTTCACTCTCGCTTTCTTCTGTGTCCTTGTATCTCCATTAAGTGTTCGCTTGATCAGCCGTTCCGACAATTATAGCATTGATTGCTCATCTCTAATCCTTTCTTTTTACCAATAACAACACTAACATCTTTTACCATTACTTCTTAAATATTTCTCTACACTATCATTCCTTACCATTAATAATACATTTCTTAATTAACCCTTTAAAATAATATTCCTTATTTCTTTTCACTAATATTTCTTTTTATTTTTTTATTTGCAATCATAACCTTAATAAATATCATTTCTTAATTATACTCTCTTATCTTATTATCAATAATTAATAGTAATATTATTTTTCTCATTTAAAAATAATTATTTATTTTCATTTGCATTGAGTTCTGAGTTGCAGTGTCGTTAGACCTGACACCCTTCTTATTATAACAATTGTTTGTTGTACACAGGAAATTCATTGTTCTAACCCTCGCGACAAAATTCCATTGTATTGCCCCCTCGTTATTGTGCGTACTTACCGTGTGAATGTTTGTTTTGATCGTATAAGTCACCTGTTCGTCGCTGCGTTGAAATGTTGCTGCCTGTATCGCGTGATCCACTTGTCTATAGGGTGAAACATTATTCTCCCTCTCTTTCTCTCGTTCTCTCCGCGTTGCTGCTCTTGACGAACGCATTTCTTACTAGTTCGTATGCGTTTTACATACATATTGGAACATTCTTTATGTGCGTCGTTTATGATAATATTCATCGTAATTACTATAATTATAGTTATACTTATCGTTCACTTTATATTTCTTGTGTGTATACCTACCGTCATATTTACCACAATTTTGTGTAGTGTTTCGTCTAGATAATTTACTACGTTTCTTGTTAGGCCTATAGTGATATTTATCTCCGTAAGTGTGGTGCCTTAAGTTTTTCACATGTGTCATCTTATGTGACTTACTAGTGTGTGTGTGTCTCACAGTTGGGATATCGCTATTAATAAGGTACGTTTTATTAACCTTAATTTGCTTCTCTTCATTAATGTTAATTACTTTTTTATATTTATCGTTAGTAATTACAAACGTATTTTCAACTATTATGGTTTGTTCACCTTCTACTGACGCTATGTGCGTATTTGTGTCGCTAATTTTCTCTTTTGCTCCTTTTCTTAGTATTGTATTATATTCTTTACTTTTTCACCTAATGGTGACTTATCAGTTTTAAATTCTTCTATTTGCTTATGTAATCTAACACATACATTTCGTCTTATTCCATATTCGTCCATAAGGTTTCCCATCACTTTAATGATTGCCTCCATACTAATACTTCCTGATATTGCCATGTCGAAGTATTATAATTAAAATATTTATTTAGTAGTTATTCTTTAACAATTATTATTGACAACCGTTCCTTACTTATTTATTTATTTCTTTATTTTTATTAAGAGTTATTATTAATACTCATTACAGTTACACCTGTTACATAGACAAACAATATTATTTGTGGGCGCCAGCTGTGTTATTACACAACAATTAACATAACATTCAGTTAATGTTTAATATAAATAATTATTATTACATCTAATATTTTTTTATTTAACACACCCTTATTTTTAGAGCAACCATTTAGCTACAAAAAAAAATTTTAATAGTTAAATGGTGGGGATCGGGACATACGTTCATGGGCTACAATTTATTTAACAGATTTTTGTACATAAATGTAGGCATGTCGTGCCCCACGTCCAGGGCGACAAATATGCAACAATACAACTGTACATAAGTTGTATAATTTATGTTGCATGTGTATAAATTTACATGTAATTTAATTTGTATAGCCCCACGTTCTTTGGGAGCCAAATATGCAACAATACAACTTGCATAAATACAATTTAATTTGGGTTTCAGGTGTATCTGTAATAAGAACTCGATGTAACGTGTAACGGTATTTCAAATTTATTTGGTACTAATAAAATTGTGCGCATGGAACTTGATTCGACTTAAAACATTCGTTATTACTTTGTTACTATGCCGTAAGGCTTACGCTATATACATCCTTACTGACTAAATATTCTATTCTACTAATCATTTTATTGAAAAATATTTCCTGACTACTCAGTCAATTAGTGTGCTTTGAAATATCAATGTTTAAATATCTTTTGAGATATTGTAATGGAAACTCAAAAATATTAATAGTTACTGAATTTATTTTTCTTTTATCAGTACTGATTTATAAAACGCTAATTTTTATTTAAATGCTTTGCATTCTTTTCATTTCAATATTAATTTGAGCTCGTATTTACGTTAATCTTACTTCAATAACATCTATGATTCTAACTCTCTATATTTATAATACATTGGCTCTTACTTTTAAATAGAACAAGAATGTCTTTAATTGTCTTTGAGTTAATTGTTCGATTAAGAGATAAATAAGTTGTTTATCACCTTATTGTCGTCAATCATACTCAATCAATTGATCCATCTGTAATCGTCCTCATCTCAAACTCCAGCATCACTTCCTCTTGTCCAGCGTCGTTTCCAGACTTCAGTAGTGTTCCTCTTGTCCAGCGCAGTCACCTCTAGAGTCCAACGTCGTCTCTCTCTTGTCCAGCATTGTCTCGCTCTCTGGAACTAAGTCGTCAGCTCTCTCTCTCTCTCTCTGGAACTTCTTCTCGTGCTGTTTCGGACGTCAGTTGATCTTCTTATATGGATTGTCTTCTCGTGTAATTCTGTTACTAATTAAAATTGCTTGTTTTTACAATCCAGTTACATAACTTTATGTAACTGGAAGGATGAAACTATTTACAAAAAAATTTAAATACTTTGTGGGGACGGGCAGAAGCTCTCGCTGCACTGTGGGTGATCGAAAAAGAGAACAACTGTAGCGTGTGTGTCCTATTTATACCCACGTCTTGGTCCACACCTGCAGTTGTACGAAATCGACATGTCTGAAATTGTCTCTGGGTTCAGTCCCCCCACTCCTTGTCAATTTCGCTATTTCTTATATTTCTGCGAATTGCAGAGTCCTGTAAGTATACTCTTATACTCATCTTACAACTATTTTCACTACACATGTTCACTGTATTTTTGGACATTGCAACTTAACCCTTTCGCTCTGTACACAGTTATTTCACCACTACACTCGTACGGTGTGTCCTTTTCATGTGGTTTAGTACACAGTATTTAGTTAATTTTATTTCATTTTATAGTGTTTTTGGATTTTACTCCTTATTTATAGTTTATGAATAATTACGGAAAAACAGTAATTATGCAATTATTCATCTTGGGGTGGTAAACTCGCCTGCATAGACCTGCGTCACACACACTTGTAAAATACTGGTGTACACACTTTCAGTTACATTTGTGTGTGTGTGCACGTCGAAACACCTGTTCATATTTTTGTCTGAGCCAAGCTTGCAATCCCTGACATGCTTATTTCTAATACATTATTAATTATTTACAGTTTATTAGGTATATTTAAATTTGTAACGGTACAGAATTGTGTGCTACCCTAGTTTCAAGTTAGATCAGTAAAATTTTTAATTGTCAGTATTCACCTGTGAGGTGCCCCTTGTAACCAGCAACATAGTGTTATTGTTGATGTCTGGAGACATCCAAGCCAGACGTATTACGTAATAGCCCCAGCAGCAGTCTTTGTATGTGAAACACAGTATGCAGATTGTCACCACAGTATTAACATCAGACAGTAGTAGGAAGCAGCATACAGTTCGTTAATTAAAAACAGTGGCCTCGGGCGTGCAAGATAGGCCGTAAAACAAATTCGGCCTATCTAGTAAAGTGTTAAAATATTTATAAAAAAGTTCTACTGCAACTATTAAAGTACAAACAATATAGCAGCCAGAAAATCAACCATTCAAGTGCTCGAGCAAATCTTAAAAGCCAGCCGGCTTTAAAAATACATATCTTACAGTGCATAAAGTCTAAAGTAAAACGTTACAGTGCATAAAGTTTAAAGTAATTCACAACAACTAAACCCAATGTAGACTAGTATCGGAGTGCGACGAAACCAAGAAAGCGTTTTAACAGGGAGTGCTACGAATCGGACCATGGGCAGTTAAGTAAAAGCAAAAACACATAATTAAATGGCCAAAACAAATTATAATTTTTCAATAATAAAAAAAAATTATTATTTTCAATAAAAAATGTCCAGTTTAAATGAGATCTCTAAGGGAACAGATATATTACGTATTGGTTCATTATAGTTAATTCTTTACTATACGTTACGGTAATATTTAGAAATAGTTAAGGAAAATTTCTTTGGATGTATACTCGTTTTGATTGATACTTACTTACAATTTATTGATAACAATAAGAAAAGATAGAGTCATAAAAAATACAATAACCTGTTGTATTAGGAGTCCTAAATAAAATAGAAAGATAATTTGTTATAATTTGAAAATTTTTGTATTTGTTATAATTATTGCATAACTCTAATCCAGATAATCCTTTCTGCAGCTGTGTTCGTCTGTAAAACCTTGGAAAAGAACCCTAAGGTAAGAGTTAATTATTAAATGAAGTAATTTATATAGTTTCATTGGCCCCGAACTAGGGACTTGAGTATTTTATTATTTGCACAGAATTAATATAGTTTCATTGGTGCCCGAACAGGGACTCGAATATTTTACTATTTGCATATAAATTATATTGTTTCAGTGGCGCCCGAACAGAGACTTGAGTATTTTATTATTTGCACAAAATTAATATAGTTTCAAATTTTTATATTCAATGCTCAGTACATCACTTATTTGTACTGTCGCATTTTATTAATTTTTTTTTTTTTTTTTTACAATGGTTTGAAAAAAAATATAACAAATAATAAAGAATAGTACTGTATTTGTCATTTCACCCTTAATTGGAGTGTACATATACGTCTCACCTCCCCTCTTCACACGCTCACTGCTCGTGACCTTGTAGGGTGGCTTCAACAACAGCTGATCTGACTGGTTTCATTGACCTCGTTATTTTTATGTGTAGAACTTCCTAAATGACGTTGCGTGGAATTTACCAATTTCTTTCTTCTGTGTCTCATCATATACGATGAAAGTGTGTTGTCCTACTCGCTGTCTTAACGTATACGGTCCATTATACAGTCTGAAGAATTTCTTTGCCGTATTCTAGCTTCTTTTCCCAACAGGATTTGCTTTTAGTAGTACATTCTCTCCTACATTAAATTGTTGTAGTTTGTGAGGTAGATTAAATCTCTCTACTCTCTTGTTACCTCTTCTATTATTCGTTGCTTTGCGTATTCAATTTTTACACTTATTGGTACAGGTACATTCTGGTTATTAGGTTTGTGTATATACTTGGTCCAAAATCTGTTTGGCTTCTTATCTTCTTCCAATTCCATTGGAGTATATCCTGTTACTTCACTATAATTTTCGTTGATGGCTTTTTCAAGAAATGGTAAATATTCTGCCCATCTATTGTGTTGATCATGGCAGTATATTCGTAAATATTTACCTAATTCTATGTTAATTCTCTCAGCAAAGTTTCCTTGAGGATGTCTTATGGATGTGAGTACAGGTTGTATTCTATTTTCCCTTAACGTCCTCTCCCATTTTTCACTCTGGAATTGTACACCTTGATCACTGAGTACTTTCTTCATTTTTCCATATGTCGGAATATATTTCTGCAGTAGTATCTTTAGAACAACTTTGGTTGTGGGTCGCATAATTGGGTACAGTCGGACTGCTTTGGAAAACACATCGATACATACCAACATGTGCTTCACACCTCGACTTGATCGTGGTAGTTGTGAAACCCCTACTTCATTTTGAGTAGTTAAAACCAAAAGAATATTTCTCTTTGTAAAGAGGGGTTACAAGTTAATTAAAACTAGGCTAAGGCCTAGAGAAGCTAAAAATTGCGCTGGATCCAGTAAGACGGGACTTGCAATGAAAACTCAAGAATTAAATAATTAACAATCCCATTTTATTATTCTATCTCATAATAACAATAATAAAAAAACAACAGTGATTTATAATTCCCCTTTAAATGGTTAAATAAAGAAGTATACCCTCTCAACAAGGCCACCTGAAAAATATTAACTGAGTCCACGAAAATAATTGCTATGTCACCATCAATGAATTGAAAATTTATTATAATCATTAACCTCAAAATAAAACTCCCATTAAACTATTTATTAAAATATAAAATTTATATCATGTGTTCCTTTTAAAATGCAGTATATAAATTAATGAAGGTAAATGATTTCATTCCCAGTTACTATTAATAATTAAAATAATTACTCTACCAATTAAATGAACTTTAAAGGTGACACTTACTATACTTGTTAAATAAAATAATTAATTTTCTTAAAGAAATGATCAGCCACGATTATTGAGATAGAATACTCGTCTACTGGTGTATATAAATTCTAATAATAAATCCCTATATCCCACCAAAAGTACAGTAATGCATAATATTTATATATATATATATCCCCCAAAATGTACACAGAAATATACAGACATAACATGTTCCACAAGACGAATTACATTATACAATAGTATACAAATACATAAGGGTCTCTTGCCACGCCCTTTTTTATATTACCCTTCTGGTGTATATAAATTCTAAACTTCTTCTTTATAGGAATCCCAATTAGGATTAAAGATTTATTTCTATAAATGTACCCCCATGGTGTGGGTTAATTGCACGTCATGTGTATCATAATGTATTGCATACAAATGTCCCCAGGACCTAATAAAAATAAAAAAGAAGTGCCTAAGTGGCTAAGTGCTAAAATACTTAAGTAAGGTGAGAAATAAAAATTGTTTAAAATAATTAACGCCCCCCAGTTACCATGATTAATATAAAGAATTTATATAGACTAAAATAGGGCCAATTAATGAAAGAGAAAAATTGCACAACATTAGCACCTTATATAAAAAAAATACATTGTGTGTCAGAGACGGACATGTTCTTTCAACTTATGACCAGTCTCAACAAATTTGTCTCAACAACCTTGTTTCGACAAACAAGTTGAAAAGTGTTTCGACATGCACAGCTTGGTTGAAACTAATTAAAAAAAAACGCCTACCTCCCCAGTAATCTTTTATACAAATGACATAACCTGATTTTAAAAATAAGAGAAAATATATGTTTTTATGCATAGTAAATTAAACTTGAGAAAATTACTAATAACAAAACTGACTTTAAATCTGTAGCGAAAGCCCTATAAAGAAATGAGTGGAAATCTAAGTTGGATGCTGTGTTGTAGACATGTCAGTCTCTGAACTGACAATTTACTATACATATATTGAAATTTTACACTTAATTCTTAGTGTTCACACTAAACTGTCCCATCAATTGGGGATCCAAATGAATGTATACTTGAACGGTAAAAACTGATGATTATGTATAACTGGTGCCATGTTGATTCTACGTGTGAATTATAAATGGTTATTTTTCACCTGCTTATATGCCCAGAAGGATGATCTCTTATTTGTAACGTGGCGATCTTATGACTGGCATGTTGTTGTGGTCTTATTCTCTTCGGTGTCGAGTGTGGAGCTTTTAGGATGTCATTCTTTCAGTCATGTAGCAGGACTTGTCTCTATTCGGCGAACCCGCAGTCGTTTAAGAAACTTATCTCATAGTTATAAGATGTAGATGCTAGATTTTCACACTTCTCTCCACCGAAGGAATTTTCCACGAGGCCATGAGTTAGGCTTCCATGTTGAGACAAAAAAAACGGAACGCCGTACTCGTTTGGGTAACGAAAATCTCACCAGGCTGCAGCACTGTTGTTTAAAACTGCTGGAAAAACTCAGCAGACGGCAACACCGATCAAACTGTGTAAAATCGAAAACGGTAGCCTCTCCTATCCGCGGGTAGAGAGCAGCACTCATTATTACTTTAATTTTTGTACTGTCCTTACCGTCAAAACTGCCAATAAAATGACTGAACTTAGCGCTGAATCTTTTGACTCAGCACACCCTCACCCCAAAAGGGCAACATAGTTGCCCCAACGTTAAAGGCCAGGAGGGTACCCTGCAGTGTACCTCTCCCCAAAAGATACCGGTGGACGTCGTGGTTGGGTTGGCTCAGCTGAGCTTGCTCTCAGGAGAACAGAAATCAAAAAGGAAAATGAAAGAGACGAAAGAAGATATGTATTATGTAAGTGTGCGGGTGCTGCATGCTGACCTGATCAGAGTCCGCATACAGCACAAGAGAGAGAGAGACAGCAAAAGACAAAAGAAAGATTCCTACCTAGGTCTTCTGACCTCCTGAGGCTCGCCCACCGACTGAGACCCAACTTGATACCTACTCAGGACAACAACAAACCCCCCCCTTTCTTACTGGATTGGAAAACTCAACGCCAATGCAACCATCCTCATGCGACCCTCTCCGCCCGACCAACCCCACAGGACCGCCCCAATACGTCACACTCTCTGGTGACCACCACCTACTCCTCCTGCTGCCACTCACACGCGTCCGAAGACCATAACAAGGTAACTAATACCTTGGTATGTGAGCGCCCATAACTTTATTGTCCACATATGGACTGACCAGCCATATGCTAAAACAAGGCATCACATATCCTTGACATATCTAACTGGTCGTTAAAAAAAAACATCCCTATACTAGGGCGGACGGCCCCTATTAGCCGGACTGAGAAAACCGCATAGAGGGCACGCGAACATCAATCCCTTCACTTGGTCTTCATTACTGCAGAACTAACGAGGGGGGTTTGCTTCAGCACAGCAACTTCAAACAACCTACTCTTTAAACCAAAATTAAACTACAACGGAAAGCAACTAGGGAATGCGGCATGGCCAGGACTCTACAAAATCAACGACAACCTACAACAAAGAAAAATGAAAACGACACTAAACTTACTATCCACGTAGTCACCACTCTTCCAACTAACTTCTCTCTGACTCCTCTCGGATATTTTTTTCTTTTTCCTTTTCTAATTTTTTTTTGCTTTTTCCTTTCTAATTTTTATTTGTTTTTGGGTTTTTACTTTGTTTTCTGAGGGGAGGGGTAGGAAAATTGGGAAGATGAAAAGGGCAAGGATCCTTGAAAGTTCAACAGCCAGGACTAAGGTAAAGGACATGGTTCCCTCCGAAAATAAGGATGGGTGGAGAAAACCAAGGCTCGCGGAGGCAGGGGCGCAACCCTGAAGTAGATGTACACCACTGGGATTGTGAGGAACATCTACCCGCTACCCATCAACCGCTTTGTCTCACCCTTTTATGACGAACTTTAGGAACCCGTTCCTTGTGGACGTCACTCTCTGAGAAACTATCTCGTGTTGAGCAGTACTGATTTATTTCATGTAAATTATAATCAAGGTAACTTACCTTTCTACGTTTACCCCGATTTGGATTATCCTCAACCTCTAACTTCTCTGCTTCTATCTTCTTCTCTTCTACACTTGCTTCTGGTTCTATTTCTTCCACCTCTTCCTTTTCTTCCTCTACATAATCCAAATCATCATCACGACACTGCACATCTTCATCTTCTAGTTGCTCACCTGGTCCAGCTGAAACTTCTTTCCATTCCTCGGAATCCTCAACAATACTTACAGAAAGCGTCTGCACATCTTCACACACTACATCATTCTCACCCACAAACTCTACAACGCTGCCACCCAGTTTCTCCCCAACTTCTACCTCATCTACTTCTACCACACTTGCAGACTGGACATCCCCTAGTCCATCCGCGACCTCAGAAACACTTGCAGCCTCCCTAACACTTACACTTATACTCCCCTGCGTAGCATGTGCAGACCACTCTTCTGCCTCCTCCTTCGATTCCTCTTCTTCACCACTCTCAGCAACTACAACTTCCTCAACAGTACTCAACCTGGAATCCAGCTGTCCAGGTCCATGTACAATGTCTAAATTAACTTCTACTGACGATGGTAAAGCTCCACCATCAAGTGACTTATCATCTTCCGGCGTAGGCGATGATGATGTTATCGGCTCTGGATCCACCTTGGGCAGAAATGGATTTACCGGAACAATTACTGCGACCTTTGGTCGGACCGTATTTGTAGCAACACAACACCGGGCCATCTCCGCGAAATTATTTGGACGATTCCCAAACCTTCCCAAACGGGAACTGTCTTGGTCATTCAGTCCTCCTATAATTATATCTAGGACTTCGGTGTCGGTCAACCCTAATCTTAATACCCGGGCAGCTTTTCGTATGTCCTGCACGTAGTCCCCCAACGGCTCTCCGTCGGCCTGATAACGATAGAACCAATCCAGCCTAAGCTGGGAACGTCGTGGAGGATACATGAAGTAATCCAACACTTCCGCATGAAAAGTGTCGACCGTGCCGCCCCGACGCCAAGTGTTGGTGACCTTCTGTGCCAACGTACCCTGGCAATACGGGTATATAAGGCACAAGACCTCCCCATCGGATATACCCGGATAGGCTGCCAACTGCAGGACAAGGTCCAAGAAAACCAGCAGCTGGTCCTCCTTAAATCCATCTACCACCGAAAATTTCTGGAGAACTGGGGTGAGAGGGTGGGGCAATTTCTGTTCCTCCCGGTGGTCGGGGGACGACAATTGCTGAAAGCATAGCGCCGCCAGAATTACACAATTCGCAAAACACTATCAACAAAACACAACACCCTACAAATACCTAACACCTACAAACATAATGACAATAATAAGATTGGAATAAGAAAAACTCACGTACTGTTCTTCCAAAGAGTAGACTGCGGGTCCACCTAACGATGCGAGAACTAGCCCACTACCTGAACAGCTCACACTCGATTACACCAGACAAAGGAACGCGACACACACACAACACGCACAACTCGAAAACAAAAATACCGACTACGAAAATTTATTTCAACCATTTCTTAGGTTACCTCCGGCTACCATTTATCGGCAGAAACCGACTGCCGATCGGGCCATACCGCCTAATCACAAAAAAACGGCAACACCTCCCCGAACATGGGCAAGGTAAACTCAAACTAACCAAGCACCGACTGCGATAAGTCTTGCCCAGGGATCTCCCCTTCTAAAATTTCCTACCACGTGGCACTATTCACTATGCAAGGCGGGCAAGTACATATACATATGTTTCAAACCTTAAAACTAACAAAATATTTTCAACCTTGGGATATAGGGCCTTTAAAATTTTTCCAAGTTCTATTTGAACTTAACATTGTGAAAATTCCAAAATATTTCCTAAGTTTGCAAGCCCCGTCACACACTAGGACCCAAGGGTTGACCCTCGTCGTAACCGCGCTCTGCTACCAAATGAAACCCCTACTTCATTTTGAGTAGTTAAAACAAAAAGAATATTTCTCTTTGTAAAGAGGGGTTACAAGTTAATTAAAACTAGGCTAAGGCCTAGAGAAGCTAAAAATTGCGCTGGATCCAGTAAGACGGGACTTGCAATGAAAACTCAAGAATTAAATAATTAACAATCCCATTTTATTATTCTATCTCATAATAACAATAATAAAAAAACAACAGTGATTTATAATTCCCCTTTAAATGGTTAAATAAAGAAGTATACCCTCTCAACAAGGCCACCTGAAAAATATTAACTGAGTCCACGAAAATAATTGCTATGTCACCATCAATGAATTGAAAATTTATTATAATCATTAACCTCAAAATAAAACTCCCATTAAACTATTTATTAAAATATAAAATTTATATCATGTGTTCCTTTTAAAATGCAGTATATAAATTAATGAAGGTAAATGATTTCATTCCCAGTTACTATTAATAATTAAAATAATTACTCTACCAATTAAATGAACTTTAAAGGTGACACTTACTATACTTGTTAAATAAAATAATTAATTTTCTTAAAGAAATGATCAGCCACGATTATTGAGATAGAATACTCGTCTACTGGTGTATATAAATTCTAATAATAAATCCCTATATCCCACCAAAAGTACAGTAATGCATAATATTTATATATATATATATCCCCCAAAATGTACACAGAAATATACAGACATAACATGTTCCACAAGACGAATTACATTATACAATAGTATACAAATACATAAGGGTCTCTTGCCACGCCCTTTTTTATATTACCCTTCTGGTGTATATAAATTCTAAACTTCTTCTTTATAGGAATCCCAATTAGGATTAAAGATTTATTTCTATAAATGTACCCCCATGGTGTGGGTTAATTGCACGTCATGTGTATCATAATGTATTGCATACAAATGTCCCCAGGACCTAATAAAAATAAAAAAGAAGTGCCTAAGTGGCTAAGTGCTAAAATACTTAAGTAAGGTGAGAAATAAAAATTGTTTAAAATAATTAACGCCCCCCAGTTACCATGATTAATATAAAGAATTTATATAGACTAAAATAGGGCCAATTAATGAAAGAGAAAAATTGCACAACATTAGCACCTTATATAAAAAAAATACATTGTGTGTCAGAGACGGACATGTTCTTTCAACTTATGACCAGTCTCAACAAATTTGTCTCAACAACCTTGTTTCGACAAACAAGTTGAAAAGTGTTTCGACATGCACAGCTTGGTTGAAACTAATTAAAAAAAAACGCCTACCTCCCCAGTAATCTTTTATACAAATGACATAACCTGATTTTAAAAATAAGAGAAAATATATGTTTTTATGCATAGTAAATTAAACTTGAGAAAATTACTAATAACAAAACTGACTTTAAATCTGTAGCGAAAGCCCTATAAAGAAATGAGTGGAAATCTAAGTTGGATGCTGTGTTGTAGACATGTCAGTCTCTGAACTGACAATTTACTATACATATATTGAAATTTTACACTTAATTCTTAGTGTTCACACTAAACTGTCCCATCAATTGGGGATCCAAATGAATGTATACTTGAACGGTAAAAACTGATGATTATGTATAACTGGTGCCATGTTGATTCTACGTGTGAATTATAAATGGTTATTTTTCACCTGCTTATATGCCCAGAAGGATGATCTCTTATTTGTAACGTGGCGATCTTATGACTGGCATGTTGTTGTGGTCTTATTCTCTTCGGTGTCGAGTGTGGAGCTTTTAGGATGTCATTCTTTCAGTCATGTAGCAGGACTTGTCTCTATTCGGCGAACCCGCAGTCGTTTAAGAAACTTATCTCATAGTTATAAGATGTAGATGCTAGATTTTCACACTTCTCTCCACCGAAGGAATTTTCCACGAGGCCATGAGTTAGGCTTCCATGTTGAGACAAAAAAAACGGAACGCCGTACTCGTTTGGGTAACGAAAATCTCACCAGGCTGCAGCACTGTTGTTTAAAACTGCTGGAAAAACTCAGCAGACGGCAACACCGATCAAACTGTGTAAAATCGAAAACGGTAGCCTCTCCTATCCGCGGGTAGAGAGCAGCACTCATTATTACTTTAATTTTTGTACTGTCCTTACCGTCAAAACTGCCAATAAAATGACTGAACTTAGCGCTGAATCTTTTGACTCAGCACACCCTCACCCCAAAAGGGCAACATAGTTGCCCCAACGTTAAAGGCCAGGAGGGTACCCTGCAGTGTACCTCTCCCCAAAAGATACCGGTGGACGTCGTGGTTGGGTTGGCTCAGCTGAGCTTGCTCTCAGGAGAACAGAAATCAAAAAGGAAAATGAAAGAGACGAAAGAAGATATGTATTATGTAAGTGTGCGGGTGCTGCATGCTGACCTGATCAGAGTCCGCATACAGCACAAGAGAGAGAGAGACAGCAAAAGACAAAAGAAAGATTCCTACCTAGGTCTTCTGACCTCCTGAGGCTCGCCCACCGACTGAGACCCAACTTGATACCTACTCAGGACAACAACAAACCCCCCCCTTTCTTACTGGATTGGAAAACTCAACGCCAATGCAACCATCCTCATGCGACCCTCTCCGCCCGACCAACCCCACAGGACCGCCCCAATACGTCACACTCTCTGGTGACCACCACCTACTCCTCCTGCTGCCACTCACACGCGTCCGAAGACCATAACAAGGTAACTAATACCTTGGTATGTGAGCGCCCATAACTTTATTGTCCACATATGGACTGACCAGCCATATGCTAAAACAAGGCATCACATATCCTTGACATATCTAACTGGTCGTTAAAAAAAAACATCCCTATACTAGGGCGGACGGCCCCTATTAGCCGGACTGAGAAAACCGCATAGAGGGCACGCGAACATCAATCCCTTCACTTGGTCTTCATTACTGCAGAACTAACGAGGGGGGTTTGCTTCAGCACAGCAACTTCAAACAACCTACTCTTTAAACCAAAATTAAACTACAACGGAAAGCAACTAGGGAATGCGGCATGGCCAGGACTCTACAAAATCAACGACAACCTACAACAAAGAAAAATGAAAACGACACTAAACTTACTATCCACGTAGTCACCACTCTTCCAACTAACTTCTCTCTGACTCCTCTCGGATATTTTTTTCTTTTTCCTTTTCTAATTTTTTTTTGCTTTTTCCTTTCTAATTTTTATTTGTTTTTGGGTTTTTACTTTGTTTTCTGAGGGGAGGGGTAGGAAAATTGGGAAGATGAAAAGGGCAAGGATCCTTGAAAGTTCAACAGCCAGGACTAAGGTAAAGGACATGGTTCCCTCCGAAAATAAGGATGGGTGGAGAAAACCAAGGCTCGCGGAGGCAGGGGCGCAACCCTGAAGTAGATGTACACCACTGGGATTGTGAGGAACATCTACCCGCTACCCATCAACCGCTTTGTCTCACCCTTTTATGACGAACTTTAGGAACCCGTTCCTTGTGGACGTCACTCTCTGAGAAACTATCTCGTGTTGAGCAGTACTGATTTATTTCATGTAAATTATAATCAAGGTAACTTACCTTTCTACGTTTACCCCGATTTGGATTATCCTCAACCTCTAACTTCTCTGCTTCTATCTTCTTCTCTTCTACACTTGCTTCTGGTTCTATTTCTTCCACCTCTTCCTTTTCTTCCTCTACATAATCCAAATCATCATCACGACACTGCACATCTTCATCTTCTAGTTGCTCACCTGGTCCAGCTGAAACTTCTTTCCATTCCTCGGAATCCTCAACAATACTTACAGAAAGCGTCTGCACATCTTCACACACTACATCATTCTCACCCACAAACTCTACAACGCTGCCACCCAGTTTCTCCCCAACTTCTACCTCATCTACTTCTACCACACTTGCAGACTGGACATCCCCTAGTCCATCCGCGACCTCAGAAACACTTGCAGCCTCCCTAACACTTACACTTATACTCCCCTGCGTAGCATGTGCAGACCACTCTTCTGCCTCCTCCTTCGATTCCTCTTCTTCACCACTCTCAGCAACTACAACTTCCTCAACAGTACTCAACCTGGAATCCAGCTGTCCAGGTCCATGTACAATGTCTAAATTAACTTCTACTGACGATGGTAAAGCTCCACCATCAAGTGACTTATCATCTTCCGGCGTAGGCGATGATGATGTTATCGGCTCTGGATCCACCTTGGGCAGAAATGGATTTACCGGAACAATTACTGCGACCTTTGGTCGGACCGTATTTGTAGCAACACAACACCGGGCCATCTCCGCGAAATTATTTGGACGATTCCCAAACCTTCCCAAACGGGAACTGTCTTGGTCATTCAGTCCTCCTATAATTATATCTAGGACTTCGGTGTCGGTCAACCCTAATCTTAATACCCGGGCAGCTTTTCGTATGTCCTGCACGTAGTCCCCCAACGGCTCTCCGTCGGCCTGATAACGATAGAACCAATCCAGCCTAAGCTGGGAACGTCGTGGAGGATACATGAAGTAATCCAACACTTCCGCATGAAAAGTGTCGACCGTGCCGCCCCGACGCCAAGTGTTGGTGACCTTCTGTGCCAACGTACCCTGGCAATACGGGTATATAAGGCACAAGACCTCCCCATCGGATATACCCGGATAGGCTGCCAACTGCAGGACAAGGTCCAAGAAAACCAGCAGCTGGTCCTCCTTAAATCCATCTACCACCGAAAATTTCTGGAGAACTGGGGTGAGAGGGTGGGGCAATTTCTGTTCCTCCCGGTGGTCGGGGGACGACAATTGCTGAAAGCATAGCGCCGCCAGAATTACACAATTCGCAAAACACTATCAACAAAACACAACACCCTACAAATACCTAACACCTACAAACATAATGACAATAATAAGATTGGAATAAGAAAAACTCACGTACTGTTCTTCCAAAGAGTAGACTGCGGGTCCACCTAACGATGCGAGAACTAGCCCACTACCTGAACAGCTCACACTCGATTACACCAGACAAAGGAACGCGACACACACACAACACGCACAACTCGAAAACAAAAATACCGACTACGAAAATTTATTTCAACCATTTCTTAGGTTACCTCCGGCTACCATTTATCGGCAGAAACCGACTGCCGATCGGGCCATACCGCCTAATCACAAAAAAACGGCAACACCTCCCCGAACATGGGCAAGGTAAACTCAAACTAACCAAGCACCGACTGCGATAAGTCTTGCCCAGGGATCTCCCCTTCTAAAATTTCCTACCACGTGGCACTATTCACTATGCAAGGCGGGCAAGTACATATACATATGTTTCAAACCTTAAAACTAACAAAATATTTTCAACCTTGGGATATAGGGCCTTTAAAATTTTTCCAAGTTCTATTTGAACTTAACATTGTGAAAATTCCAAAATATTTCCTAAGTTTGCAAGCCCCGTCACACACTAGGACCCAAGGGTTGACCCTCATCGTAACCGCGCTCTGCTACCAAATGAAACCCCTACTTCATTTTGAGTAGTTAAAACAAAAAGAATATTTCTCTTTGTAAAGAGGGGTTACAAGTTAATTAAAACTAGGCTAAGGCCTAGAGAAGCTAAAAATTGCGCTGGATCCAGTAAGACGGGACTTGCAATGAAAACTCAAGAATTAAATAATTAACAATCCCATTTTATTATTCTATCTCATAATAACAATAATAAAAAAACAACAGTGATTTATAATTCCCCTTTAAATGGTTAAATAAAGAAGTATACCCTCTCAACAAGGCCACCTGAAAAATATTAACTGAGTCCACGAAAATAATTGCTATGTCACCATCAATGAATTGAAAATTTATTATAATCATTAACCTCAAAATAAAACTCCCATTAAACTATTTATTAAAATATAAAATTTATATCATGTGTTCCTTTTAAAATGCAGTATATAAATTAATGAAGGTAAATGATTTCATTCCCAGTTACTATTAATAATTAAAATAATTACTCTACCAATTAAATGAACTTTAAAGGTGACACTTACTATACTTGTTAAATAAAATAATTAATTTTCTTAAAGAAATGATCAGCCACGATTATTGAGATAGAATACTCGTCTACTGGTGTATATAAATTCTAATAATAAATCCCTATATCCCACCAAAAGTACAGTAATGCATAATATTTATATATATATATATCCCCCAAAATGTACACAGAAATATACAGACATAACATGTTCCACAAGACGAATTACATTATACAATAGTATACAAATACATAAGGGTCTCTTGCCACGCCCTTTTTTATATTACCCTTCTGGTGTATATAAATTCTAAACTTCTTCTTTATAGGAATCCCAATTAGGATTAAAGATTTATTTCTATAAATGTACCCCCATGGTGTGGGTTAATTGCACGTCATGTGTATCATAATGTATTGCATACAAATGTCCCCAGGACCTAATAAAAATACAAAAGAAGTGCCTAAGTGGCTAAGTGCTAAAATACTTAAGTAAGGTGAGAAATAAAAATTGTTTAAAATAATTAACGCCCCCCAGTTACCATGATTAATATAAAGAATTTATATAGACTAAAATAGGGCCAATTAATGAAAGAGAAAAATTGCACAATATTAGCACCTTATATAAAAAAAATACATTGTGTGTCAGAGACGGACATGTTCTTTCAACTTATGACCAGTCTCAACAAATTTGTCTCAACAACCTTGTTTCGACAAACAAGTTGAAAAGTGTTTCGACATGCACAGCTTGGTTGAAACTAATTAAAAAAAAACGCCTACCTCCCCAGTAATCTTTTATAAAAATGACATAACCTGATTTTAAAAATAAGAGAAAATATATGTTTTTATGCATAGTAAATTAAACTTGAGAAAATTACTAATAACAAAACTGACTTTAAATCTGTAGCGAAAGCCCTATAAAGAAATGAGTGGAAATCTAAGTTGGATGCTGTGTTGTAGACATGTCAGTCTCTGAACTGACAATTTACTATACATATATTGAAATTTTACACTTAATTCTTAGTGTTCACACTAAACTGTCCCATCAATTGGGGATCCAAATGAATGTATACTTGAACGGTAAAAACTGATGATTATGTATAACTGGTGCCATGTTGATTCTACGTGTGAATTATAAATGGTTATTTTTCACCTGCTTATATGCCCAGAAGGATGATCTCTTATTTGTAACGTGGCGATCTTATGACTGGCATGTTGTTGTGGTCTTATTCTCTTCGGTGTCGAGTGTGGAGCTTTTAGGATGTCATTCTTTCAGTCATGTAGCAGGACTTGTCTCTATTCGGCGAACCCGCAGTCGTTTAAGAAACTTATCTCATAGTTATAAGATGTAGATGCTAGATTTTCACACTTCTCTCCACCGAAGGAATTTTCCACGAGGCCATGAGTTAGGCTTCCATGTTGAGACAAAAAAAACGGAACGCCGTACTCGTTTGGGTAACGAAAATCTCACCAGGCTGCAGCACTGTTGTTTAAAACTGCTGGAAAAACTCAGCAGACGGCAACACCGATCAAACTGTGTAAAATCGAAAACGGTAGCCTCTCCTATCCGCGGGTAGAGAGCAGCACTCATTATTACTTTAATTTTTGTACTGTCCTTACCGTCAAAACTGCCAATAAAATGACTGAACTTAGCGCTGAATCTTTTGACTCAGCACACCCTCACCCCAAAAGGGCAACATAGTTGCCCCAACGTTAAAGGCCAGGAGGGTACCCTGCAGTGTACCTCTCCCCAAAAGATACCGGTGGACGTCGTGGTTGGGTTGGCTCAGCTGAGCTTGCTCTCAGGAGAACAGAAATCAAAAAGGAAAATGAAAGAGACGAAAGAAGATATGTATTATGTAAGTGTGCGGGTGCTGCATGCTGACCTGATCAGAGTCCGCATACAGCACAAGAGAGAGAGAGACAGCAAAAGACAAAAGAAAGATTCCTACCTAGGTCTTCTGACCTCCTGTGGCTCGCCCACCGACTGAGACCCAACTTGATACCTACTCAGGACAACAACAAACCCCCCCCCTTTCTTACTGGATTGGAAAACTCAACGCCAATGCAACCATCCTCATGCGACCCTCTCCGCCCGACCAACCCCACAGGACCGCCCCAATACGTCACACTCTCTGGTGACCACCACCTACTCCTCCTGCTGCCACTCACACGCGTCCGAAGACCATAACAAGGTAACTAATACCTTGGTATGTGAGCGCCCATAACTTTATTGTCCACATATGGACTGACCAGCCATATGCTAAAACAAGGCATCACATATCCTTGACATATCTAACTGGTCGTTAAAAAAAAACATCCCTATACTAGGGCGGACGGCCCCTATTAGCCGGACTGAGAAAACCGCATAGAGGGCACGCGAACATCAATCCCTTCACTTGGTCTTCATTACTGCAGAACTAACGAGGGGGGTTTGCTTCAGCACAGCAACTTCAAACAACCTACTCTTTAAACCAAAATTAAACTACAACGGAAAGCAACTAGGGAATGCGGCATGGCCAGGACTCTACAAAATCAACGACAACCTACAACAAAGAAAAATGAAAACGACACTAAACTTACTATCCACGTAGTCACCACTCTTCCAACTAACTTCTCTCTGACTCCTCTCGGATATTTTTTTCTTTTTCCTTTTCTAATTTTTTTTTGCTTTTTCCTTTCTAATTTTTATTTGTTTTTGGGTTTTTACTTTGTTTTCTGAGGGGAGGGGTAGGAAAATTGGGAAGATGAAAAGGGCAAGGATCCTTGAAAGTTCAACAGCCAGGACTAAGGTAAAGGACATGGTTCCCTCCGAAAATAAGGATGGGTGGAGAAAACCAAGGCTCGCGGAGGCAGGGGCGCAACCCTGAAGTAGATGTACACCACTGGGATTGTGAGGAACATCTACCCGCTACCCATCAACCGCTTTGTCTCACCCTTTTATGACGAACTTTAGGAACCCGTTCCTTGTGGACGTCACTCTCTGAGAAACTATCTCGTGTTGAGCAGTACTGATTTATTTCATGTAAATTATAATCAAGGTAACTTACCTTTCTACGTTTACCCCGATTTGGATTATCCTCAACCTCTAACTTCTCTGCTTCTATCTTCTTCTCTTCTACACTTGCTTCTGGTTCTATTTCTTCCACCTCTTCCTTTTCTTCCTCTACATAATCCAAATCATCATCACGACACTGCACATCTTCATCTTCTAGTTGCTCACCTGGTCCAGCTGAAACTTCTTTCCATTCCTCGGAATCCTCAACAATACTTACAGAAAGCGTCTGCACATCTTCACACACTACATCATTCTCACCCACAAACTCTACAACGCTGCCACCCAGTTTCTCCCCAACTTCTACCTCATCTACTTCTACCACACTTGCAGACTGGACATCCCCTAGTCCATCCGCGACCTCAGAAACACTTGCAGCCTCCCTAACACTTACACTTATACTCCCCTGCGTAGCATGTGCAGACCACTCTTCTGCCTCCTCCTTCGATTCCTCTTCTTCACCACTCTCAGCAACTACAACTTCCTCAACAGTACTCAACCTGGAATCCAGCTGTCCAGGTCCATGTACAATGTCTAAATTAACTTCTACTGACGATGGTAAAGCTCCACCATCAAGTGACTTATCATCTTCCGGCGTAGGCGATGATGATGTTATCGGCTCTGGATCCACCTTGGGCAGAAATGGATTTACCGGAACAATTACTGCGACCTTTGGTCGGACCGTATTTGTAGCAACACAACACCGGGCCATCTCCGCGAAATTATTTGGACGATTCCCAAACCTTCCCAAACGGGAACTGTCTTGGTCATTCAGTCCTCCTATAATTATATCTAGGACTTCGGTGTCGGTCAACCCTAATCTTAATACCCGGGCAGCTTTTCGTATGTCCTGCACGTAGTCCCCCAACGGCTCTCCGTCGGCCTGATAACGATAGAACCAATCCAGCCTAAGCTGGGAACGTCGTGGAGGATACATGAAGTAATCCAACACTTCCGCATGAAAAGTGTCGACCGTGCCGCCCCGACGCCAAGTGTTGGTGACCTTCTGTGCCAACGTACCCTGGCAATACGGGTATATAAGGCACAAGACCTCCCCATCGGATATACCCGGATAGGCTGCCAACTGCAGGACAAGGTCCAAGAAAACCAGCAGCTGGTCCTCCTTAAATCCATCTACCACCGAAAATTTCTGGAGAACTGGGGTGAGAGGGTGGGGCAATTTCTGTTCCTCCCGGTGGTCGGGGGACGACAATTGCTGAAAGCATAGCGCCGCCAGAATTACACAATTCGCAAAACACTATCAACAAAACACAACACCCTACAAATACCTAACACCTACAAACATAATGACAATAATAAGATTGGAATAAGAAAAACTCACGTACTGTTCTTCCAAAGAGTAGACTGCGGGTCCACCTAACGATGCGAGAACTAGCCCACTACCTGAACAGCTCACACTCGATTACACCAGACAAAGGAACGCGACACACACACAACACGCACAACTCGAAAACAAAAATACCGACTACGAAAATTTATTTCAACCATTTCTTAGGTTACCTCCGGCTACCATTTATCGGCAGAAACCGACTGCCGATCGGGCCATACCGCCTAATCACAAAAAAACGGCAACACCTCCCCGAACATGGGCAAGGTAAACTCAAACTAACCAAGCACCGACTGCGATAAGTCTTGCCCAGGGATCTCCCCTTCTAAAATTTCCTACCACGTGGCACTATTCACTATGCAAGGCGGGCAAGTACATATACATATGTTTCAAACCTTAAAACTAACAAAATATTTTCAACCTTGGGATATAGGGCCTTTAAAATTTTTCCAAGTTCTATTTGAACTTAACATTGTGAAAATTCCAAAATATTTCCTAAGTTTGCAAGCCCCGTCACACACTAGGACCCAAGGGTTGACCCTCATCGTAACCGCGCTCTGCTACCAAATGAAACCCCTACTTCATTTTGAGTAGTTAAAACAAAAAGAATATTTCTCTTTGTAAAGAGGGGTTACAAGTTAATTAAAACTAGGCTAAGGCCTAGAGAAGCTAAAAATTGCGCTGGATCCAGTAAGACGGGACTTGCAATGAAAACTCAAGAATTAAATAATTAACAATCCCATTTTATTATTCTATCTCATAATAACAATAATAAAAAAACAACAGTGATTTATAATTCCCCTTTAAATGGTTAAATAAAGAAGTATACCCTCTCAACAAGGCCACCTGAAAAATATTAACTGAGTCCACGAAAATAATTGCTATGTCACCATCAATGAATTGAAAATTTATTATAATCATTAACCTCAAAATAAAACTCCCATTAAACTATTTATTAAAATATAAAATTTATATCATGTGTTCCTTTTAAAATGCAGTATATAAATTAATGAAGGTAAATGATTTCATTCCCAGTTACTATTAATAATTAAAATAATTACTCTACCAATTAAATGAACTTTAAAGGTGACACTTACTATACTTGTTAAATAAAATAATTAATTTTCTTAAAGAAATGATCAGCCACGATTATTGAGATAGAATACTCGTCTACTGGTGTATATAAATTCTAATAATAAATCCCTATATCCCACCAAAAGTACAGTAATGCATAATATTTATATATATATATATCCCCCAAAATGTACACAGAAATATACAGACATAACATGTTCCACAAGACGAATTACATTATACAATAGTATACAAATACATAAGGGTCTCTTGCCACGCCCTTTTTTATATTACCCTTCTGGTGTATATAAATTCTAAACTTCTTCTTTATAGGAATCCCAATTAGGATTAAAGATTTATTTCTATAAATGTACCCCCATGGTGTGGGTTAATTGCACGTCATGTGTATCATAATGTATTGCATACAAATGTCCCCAGGACCTAATAAAAATAAAAAAGAAGTGCCTAAGTGGCTAAGTGCTAAAATACTTAAGTAAGGTGAGAAATAAAAATTGTTTAAAATAATTAACGCCCCCCAGTTACCATGATTAATATAAAGAATTTATATAGACTAAAATAGGGCCAATTAATGAAAGAGAAAAATTGCACAACATTAGCACCTTATATAAAAAAAATACATTGTGTGTCAGAGACGGACATGTTCTTTCAACTTATGACCAGTCTCAACAAATTTGTCTCAACAACCTTGTTTCGACAAACAAGTTGAAAAGTGTTTCGACATGCACAGCTTGGTTGAAACTAATTAAAAAAAAACGCCTACCTCCCCAGTAATCTTTTATACAAATGACATAACCTGATTTTAAAAATAAGAGAAAATATATGTTTTTATGCATAGTAAATTAAACTTGAGAAAATTACTAATAACAAAACTGACTTTAAATCTGTAGCGAAAGCCCTATAAAGAAATGAGTGGAAATCTAAGTTGGATGCTGTGTTGTAGACATGTCAGTCTCTGAACTGACAATTTACTATACATATATTGAAATTTTACACTTAATTCTTAGTGTTCACACTAAACTGTCCCATCAATTGGGGATCCAAATGAATGTATACTTGAACGGTAAAAACTGATGATTATGTATAACTGGTGCCATGTTGATTCTACGTGTGAATTATAAATGGTTATTTTTCACCTGCTTATATGCCCAGAAGGATGATCTCTTATTTGTAACGTGGCGATCTTATGACTGGCATGTTGTTGTGGTCTTATTCTCTTCGGTGTCGAGTGTGGAGCTTTTAGGATGTCATTCTTTCAGTCATGTAGCAGGACTTGTCTCTATTCGGCGAACCCGCAGTCGTTTAAGAAACTTATCTCATAGTTATAAGATGTAGATGCTAGATTTTCACACTTCTCTCCACCGAAGGAATTTTCCACGAGGCCATGAGTTAGGCTTCCATGTTGAGACAAAAAAAACGGAACGCCGTACTCGTTTGGGTAACGAAAATCTCACCAGGCTGCAGCACTGTTGTTTAAAACTGCTGGAAAAACTCAGCAGACGGCAACACCGATCAAACTGTGTAAAATCGAAAACGGTAGCCTCTCCTATCCGCGGGTAGAGAGCAGCACTCATTATTACTTTAATTTTTGTACTGTCCTTACCGTCAAAACTGCCAATAAAATGACTGAACTTAGCGCTGAATCTTTTGACTCAGCACACCCTCACCCCAAAAGGGCAACATAGTTGCCCCAACGTTAAAGGCCAGGAGGGTACCCTGCAGTGTACCTCTCCCCAAAAGATACCGGTGGACGTCGTGGTTGGGTTGGCTCAGCTGAGCTTGCTCTCAGGAGAACAGAAATCAAAAAGGAAAATGAAAGAGACGAAAGAAGATATGTATTATGTAAGTGTGCGGGTGCTGCATGCTGACCTGATCAGAGTCCGCATACAGCACAAGAGAGAGAGAGACAGCAAAAGACAAAAGAAAGATTCCTACCTAGGTCTTCTGACCTCCTGAGGCTCGCCCACCGACTGAGACCCAACTTGATACCTACTCAGGACAACAACAAACCCCCCCCCTTTCTTACTGGATTGGAAAACTCAACGCCAATGCAACCATCCTCATGCGACCCTCTCCGCCCGACCAACCCCACAGGACCGCCCCAATACGTCACACTCTCTGGTGACCACCACCTACTCCTCCTGCTGCCACTCACACGCGTCCGAAGACCATAACAAGGTAACTAATACCTTGGTATGTGAGCGCCCATAACTTTATTGTCCACATATGGACTGACCAGCCATATGCTAAAACAAGGCATCACATATCCTTGACATATCTAACTGGTCGTTAAAAAAAAACATCCCTATACTAGGGCGGACGGCCCCTATTAGCCGGACTGAGAAAACCGCATAGAGGGCACGCGAACATCAATCCCTTCACTTGGTCTTCATTACTGCAGAACTAACGAGGGGGGTTTGCTTCAGCACAGCAACTTCAAACAACCTACTCTTTAAACCAAAATTAAACTACAACGGAAAGCAACTAGGGAATGCGGCATGGCCAGGACTCTACAAAATCAACGACAACCTACAACAAAGAAAAATGAAAACGACACTAAACTTACTATCCACGTAGTCACCACTCTTCCAACTAACTTCTCTCTGACTCCTCTCGGATATTTTTTTCTTTTTCCTTTTCTAATTTTTTTTTGCTTTTTCCTTTCTAATTTTTATTTGTTTTTGGGTTTTTACTTTGTTTTCTGAGGGGAGGGGTAGGAAAATTGGGAAGATGAAAAGGGCAAGGATCCTTGAAAGTTCAACAGCCAGGACTAAGGTAAAGGACATGGTTCCCTCCGAAAATAAGGATGGGTGGAGAAAACCAAGGCTCGCGGAGGCAGGGGCGCAACCCTGAAGTAGATGTAGACCACTGGGATTGTGAGGAACATCTACCCGCTACCCATCAACCGCTTTGTCTCACCCTTTTATGACGAACTTTAGGAACCCGTTCCTTGTGGACGTCACTCTCTGAGAAACTATCTCGTGTTGAGCAGTACTGATTTATTTCATGTAAATTATAATCAAGGTAACTTACCTTTCTACGTTTACCCCGATTTGGATTATCCTCAACCTCTAACTTCTCTGCTTCTATCTTCTTCTCTTCTACACTTGCTTCTGGTTCTATTTCTTCCACCTCTTCCTTTTCTTCCTCTACATAATCCAAATCATCATCACGACACTGCACATCTTCATCTTCTAGTTGCTCACCTGGTCCAGCTGAAACTTCTTTCCATTCCTCGGAATCCTCAACAATACTTACAGAAAGCGTCTGCACATCTTCACACACTACATCATTCTCACCCACAAACTCTACAACGCTGCCACCCAGTTTCTCCCCAACTTCTACCTCATCTACTTCTACCACACTTGCAGACTGGACATCCCCTAGTCCATCCGCGACCTCAGAAACACTTGCAGCCTCCCTAACACTTACACTTATACTCCCCTGCGTAGCATGTGCAGACCACTCTTCTGCCTCCTCCTTCGATTCCTCTTCTTCACCACTCTCAGCAACTACAACTTCCTCAACAGTACTCAACCTGGAATCCAGCTGTCCAGGTCCATGTACAATGTCTAAATTAACTTCTACTGACGATGGTAAAGCTCCACCATCAAGTGACTTATCATCTTCCGGCGTAGGCGATGATGATGTTATCGGCTCTGGATCCACCTTGGGCAGAAATGGATTTACCGGAACAATTACTGCGACCTTTGGTCGGACCGTATTTGTAGCAACACAACACCGGGCCATCTCCGCGAAATTATTTGGACGATTCCCAAACCTTCCCAAACGGGAACTGTCTTGGTCATTCAGTCCTCCTATAATTATATCTAGGACTTCGGTGTCGGTCAACCCTAATCTTAATACCCGGGCAGCTTTTCGTATGTCCTGCACGTAGTCCCCCAACGGCTCTCCGTCGGCCTGATAACGATAGAACCAATCCAGCCTAAGCTGGGAACGTCGTGGAGGATACATGAAGTAATCCAACACTTCCGCATGAAAAGTGTCGACCGTGCCGCCCCGACGCCAAGTGTTGGTGACCTTCTGTGCCAACGTACCCTGGCAATACGGGTATATAAGGCACAAGACCTCCCCATCGGATATACCCGGATAGGCTGCCAACTGCAGGACAAGGTCCAAGAAAACCAGCAGCTGGTCCTCCTTAAATCCATCTACCACCGAAAATTTCTGGAGAACTGGGGTGAGAGGGTGGGGCAATTTCTGTTCCTCCCGGTGGTCGGGGGACGACAATTGCTGAAAGCATAGCGCCGCCAGAATTACACAATTCGCAAAACACTATCAACAAAACACAACACCCTACAAATACCTAACACCTACAAACATAATGACAATAATAAGATTGGAATAAGAAAAACTCACGTACTGTTCTTCCAAAGAGTAGACTGCGGGTCCACCTAACGATGCGAGAACTAGCCCACTACCTGAACAGCTCACACTCGATTACACCAGACAAAGGAACGCGACACACACACAACACGCACAACTCGAAAACAAAAATACCGACTACGAAAATTTATTTCAACCATTTCTTAGGTTACCTCCGGCTACCATTTATCGGCAGAAACCGACTGCCGATCGGGCCATACCGCCTAATCACAAAAAAACGGCAACACCTCCCCGAACATGGGCAAGGTAAACTCAAACTAACCAAGCACCGACTGCGATAAGTCTTGCCCAGGGATCTCCCCTTCTAAAATTTCCTACCACGTGGCACTATTCACTATGCAAGGCGGGCAAGTACATATACATATGTTTCAAACCTTAAAACTAACAAAATATTTTCAACCTTGGGATATAGGGCCTTTAAAATTTTTCCAAGTTCTATTTGAACTTAACATTGTGAAAATTCCAAAATATTTCCTAAGTTTGCAAGCCCCGTCACACACTAGGACCCAAGGGTTGACCCTCATCGTAACCGCGCTCTGCTACCAAATGAAACCCCTACTTCATTTTGAGTAGTTAAAACAAAAAGAATATTTCTCTTTGTAAAGAGGGGTTACAAGTTAATTAAAACTAGGCTAAGGCCTAGAGAAGCTAAAAATTGCGCTGGATCCAGTAAGACGGGACTTGCAATGAAAACTCAAGAATTAAATAATTAACAATCCCATTTTATTATTCTATCTCATAATAACAATAATAAAAAAACAACAGTGATTTATAATTCCCCTTTAAATGGTTAAATAAAGAAGTATACCCTCTCAACAAGGCCACCTGAAAAATATTAACTGAGTCCACGAAAATAATTGCTATGTCACCATCAATGAATTGAAAATTTATTATAATCATTAACCTCAAAATAAAACTCCCATTAAACTATTTATTAAAATATAAAATTTATATCATGTGTTCCTTTTAAAATGCAGTATATAAATTAATGAAGGTAAATGATTTCATTCCCAGTTACTATTAATAATTAAAATAATTACTCTACCAATTAAATGAACTTTAAAGGTGACACTTACTATACTTGTTAAATAAAATAATTAATTTTCTTAAAGAAATGATCAGCCACGATTATTGAGATAGAATACTCGTCTACTGGTGTATATAAATTCTAATAATAAATCCCTATATCCCACCAAAAGTACAGTAATGCATAATATTTATATATATATATATCCCCCAAAATGTACACAGAAATATACAGACATAACATGTTCCACAAGACGAATTACATTATACAATAGTATACAAATACATAAGGGTCTCTTGCCACGCCCTTTTTTATATTACCCTTCTGGTGTATATAAATTCTAAACTTCTTCTTTATAGGAATCCCAATTAGGATTAAAGATTTATTTCTATAAATGTACCCCCATGGTGTGGGTTAATTGCACGTCATGTGTATCATAATGTATTGCATACAAATGTCCCCAGGACCTAATAAAAATACAAAAGAAGTGCCTAAGTGGCTAAGTGCTAAAATACTTAAGTAAGGTGAGAAATAAAAATTGTTTAAAATAATTAACGCCCCCCAGTTACCATGATTAATATAAAGAATTTATATAGACTAAAATAGGGCCAATTAATGAAAGAGAAAAATTGCACAATATTAGCACCTTATATAAAAAAAATACATTGTGTGTCAGAGACGGACATGTTCTTTCAACTTATGACCAGTCTCAACAAATTTGTCTCAACAACCTTGTTTCGACAAACAAGTTGAAAAGTGTTTCGACATGCACAGCTTGGTTGAAACTAATTAAAAAAAAACGCCTACCTCCCCAGTAATCTTTTATACAAATGACATAACCTGATTTTAAAAATAAGAGAAAATATATGTTTTTATGCATAGTAAATTAAACTTGAGAAAATTACTAATAACAAAACTGACTTTAAATCTGTAGCGAAAGCCCTATAAAGAAATGAGTGGAAATCTAAGTTGGATGCTGTGTTGTAGACATGTCAGTCTCTGAACTGACAATTTACTATACATATATATTGAAATTTTACACTTAATTCTTAGTGTTCACACTAAACTGTCCCATCAATTGGGGATCCAAATGAATGTATACTTGAACGGTAAAAACTGATGATTATGTATAACTGGTGCCATGTTGATTCTACGTGTGAATTATAAATGGTTATTTTTCACCTGCTTATATGCCCAGAAGGATGATCTCTTATTTGTAACGTGGCGATCTTATGACTGGCATGTTGTTGTGGTCTTATTCTCTTCGGTGTCGAGTGTGGAGCTTTTAGGATGTCATTCTTTCAGTCATGTAGCAGAACTTGTCTCTATTCGGCGAACCCGCAGTCGTTTAAGAAACTTATCTCATAGTTATAAGATGTAGATGCTAGATTTTCACACTTCTCTCCACCGAAGGAATTTTCCACGAGGCCATGAGTTAGGCTTCCATGTTGAGACAAAAAAAAACGGAACGCCGTACTCGTTTGGGTAACGAAAATCTCACCAGGCTGCAGCACTGTTGTTTAAAACTGCTGGAAAAACTCAGCAGACGGCAACACCGATCAAACTGTGTAAAATCGAAAACGGTAGCCTCTCCTATCCGCGGGTAGAGAGCAGCACTCATTATTACTTTAATTTTTGTACTGTCCTTACCGTCAAAACTGCCAATAAAATGACTGAACTTAGCGCTGAATCTTTTGACTCAGCACAGTTGTCCCAGAAAATCCACTGCAATTAGCTCTCCCTTGTTCTCCTTCTGGATGCTCTGCATTTCCACGTATGTGTGTAAATTCGGTCTTTAATTTTACATTATCTTACTCATACATTCTTACCTTCGCTTTTAATCTTCCTTAACTCTTTTCTTAACATGACATTACTTTATCTTTCTTAACTTTTCTTATATTACTTATACAATACATTAACATTCATTACCTTTTATTCCATTTCTTTAACAT
Source organism: Magicicada septendecula (assembly GCA_034769895.1). Classification (NCBI taxonomy): domain Eukaryota; kingdom Metazoa; phylum Arthropoda; class Insecta; order Hemiptera; family Cicadidae; genus Magicicada; species Magicicada septendecula. The sequence continues at coordinate 408,811,977 of CM068375.1, forward strand.
TACCTTTCTGATCGCTACTACTTTCCTGAAATACACTTCCGTAACAGAATACTCTTTTAGCTTTGGAGTGTGTCGCACGATCGGTTACAGAGGAACTGTCTTGGAAAACAACGATATTTTTCTCAAAGTCCTTAATCCTAAGTAGTCTCTGCCCTTTTGACTTTTCACTCTCGCTTTCTTCTGTGTCCTTGTATCTCCATTAAGTGTTCGCTTGACCAGCCGTTCCGACAATTATAGCATTGATTGCTCATCTCTAATCCTTTCTTTTTACCAATAACAACACTAACATCTTTTACCATTACTTCTTAAATATTTCTCTACACTATCATTCCTTACCATTAATAATACATTTCTTAATTAACCCTTTAAAATAATATTCCTTATTTCTTTTCACTAATATTTCTTTTTATTTTTTTATTTGCAATCATAACCTTAATAAATAACATTTCTTAATTATACTCTCTTATCTTATTATCAATAATTAATAGTAATATTATTTTTCTCATTTAAAAATAATTATTTATTTTCATTTGCATTGAGTTCTGAGTTGCAGTGTCGTTAGATCTGACACCCTTCTTATTATAACAATTGTTTGTTGTACACAGGAAATTCATTGTTCTAACCCTCGCGACAAAATTCCATTGTATTGCCCCCTCGTTATTGTGCGTACTTACCGTGTGAATGTTTGTTTTGATCGTATAAGTCACCTGTTCGTCGCTGCGTTGAAATGTTGCTGCCTGTATCGCGTGATCCACTTGTCTATAGGGTGAAAACTTTATTCTCCCTCTCTTTCTCTCGTTCTCTCCGCGTTGCTGCTCTTGACGAACGCATTTCTTACTAGTTCGTATGCGTTTTACATACATATTGGAACATTCTTTATGTGCGTCGTTTATGATAATATTCATCGTAATTACTATAATTATAGTTATACTTATCGTTCACTTTATATTTCTTGTGTGTATACCTACCGTCATATTTACCACAATTTTGTGTAGTGTTTCGTCTAGATAATTTACTACGTTTCTTGTTAGGCCTATAGTGATATTTATCTCCGTAAGTGTGGTGCCTTAAGTGTTTCACATGTGTCATCTTATGTGACTTACTAGTGTGTGTGTGTCTCACAGTTGGGATATCGCTATTAATAAGGTACGTTTTATTAACCTTAATTTGCTTCTCTTCATTAATGTTAATTACTTTTTTATATTTATCGTTAGTAATTACAAACGTATTTTCAACTATTATGGTTTGTTCACCTTCTACTGACGCTATGTGCGTATTTGTGTCGCTAATTTTCTCTTTTGCTCCTTTTCTTAGTATTGTATTATATTCTTTACTTTTTCACCTAATGGTGACTTATCAGTTTTAAATTCTTCTATTTGCTTATCTAATCTAACACATACATTTCGTCTTATTCCATATTCGTCCATAAGTTTTCCCATCACTTTAATGATTGCCTCCATACTAATACTTCCTGATATTGCCATGTCGAAGTATTATAATTAAAATATTTATTTAGTAGTTATTCTTTAACAATTATTATTGATAACCGTTCCTTACTTATTTATTTATTTCTTTATTTTTATTAAGAGTTATTATTAATACTCATTACAGTTACACCTGTTACATAGACAAACAATATTATTTGTGGGCGCCAGCTGTGTTATTACACAACAATTAACATAACATTCAGTTAATGTTTAATATAAATAATTATTATTACATATAATATTTTTTTATTTAACACACCCTTATTTTTAGAGCAACCATTTAGCTACAAAAAAAAATTTTAATAGTTAAATGGTGGGGATCGGGACATACGTTCATGGGCTACAATTTATTTAACAGACTTTTGTACATAAATGTAGGCATGTCGTGCCCCACGTCCAGGGCGACAAATATGCAACAATACAACTGTACATAAGTTGTATAATTTATGTTGCATGTGTATAAATTTACATGTAATTTAATTTGTATAGCCCCACGTTCTTTGGGAGCCAAATATGCAACAATACAACTTGCATAAATACAATTTAATTTGGGTTTCAGGTGTATCTGTAATAAGAACTCGATGTAACGTGTAACGGTATTTCAAATTTATTTGGTACTAATAAAATTGTGCGCATGGAACTTGATTCGACTTAAAACATTCGTTATTACTTTGTTACTATGCCGTAAGGCTTACGCTATATACATCCTTACTGACTAAATATTCTATTCTACTAATTATTTTATTGAAAAATATTTCCTGACTACTCAGTCAATTAGTGTGCTTTGAAATATCAATGTTTAAATATCTTTTTAGATATTGTAATGGAAACTCAAAAATATTAATAGTTACTGAATTTATCTTTCTTTTATCAGTACTGATTTATAAAACGCTAATTTTTATTTAAATGCTTTGCATTCTTTTCATTTTAATATTAATTTGAGCTCGTATTTACATTAATCTTACTTCAATAATATCTATGATTCTAACTCTCTATATTTATAATACATTGGCTCTTATTTTTAAATAGAACAAGAATGTCTTTAATTGTCTTTGAGTTAGTTGTTCGATTAAGAGATAAATAAGTTGTTTATCACCTTATTGTCGTCAATCATACTCAATCAATTGATCCATCTGTAATCGTCCTCATCTCAAACTCCAGCATCACTTCCTCTTGTCCAGCGTCGCTCCTCTTGTCCAGCGTCATTTCCAGACTTCAGTAGTGTTCCTCTTGTCCAGCGCAGTCACCTCTATAGTCCAACGTCGTCTATCTCTTGTCCAGCATTGTCTCGCTCTCTGGAACTAAGTCGTCAGCTCTCTCTCTCTCTCTCTGGAACTTCTTCTCGTGCTGTTTCGGACGTCAGTTGATCTTCTTATATGGATTGTCTTCTCGTGTAATTCTGTTACTAATTAAAATTGCTTGTTTTTACAATCCAGTTACATAACTGTATGTAACTGGAAGGATGAAACTATTTACAAAAAAATTTAAATACTTTGTGGGGACGGGCAGAAGCTCTCGCTGCACTGTGGGTGATCGAAAAAGAGAACAACTGTAGCGTGTGTGTCCTATTTATACCCACGTCTTGGTCCACACCTGCAGTTGTACGAAATCGACATGTCTGAAATTGTCTCTGGGTTCAGTCCCCCCAATCCTTGTCAATTTCGCTATTTCTTATATTTCTGCGAATTGCAGAGTCCTGTAAGTATACTCTTATACTCATCTTACAACTATTTTCACTACACATGTTCAGTGTATTTTTGGACGTTGCAACTTAACCCTTTCGCTCTGTACACAGTTATTTCACCACTACACTCGTACGGTGTGTCCTTTTCACGTGGTTTTTGTACACAGTATTTAGTTAATTTTATTACATTTTATTGTGTTTTTGGATGTTACTCCTTATTTATAGTTATGAATAATTACGGAAAAACAGTAATTATGCAATTATTCATCTTGGGGTGGTAAACTCGCCTGCATAGACCTGCGTCACACACACTTGTAAAATACTGGTGTACACAATTTCAGTTACATTTGTGTGTGTGTGCACGTCGATTCAGGTCGAAACACCTGTCCATATTTTTGTCTGAGCCAAGCTTGCAATCCCTGACATGCTTATTTCTAATACATTATTAATTATTTACAGTTTATTAGGTATATTTGAATTTTTATATTCAATGCTCAGTACATCACTTATTTGTACTGTCGCAATATATTGCAACGATACGTTTAGCATAAGTATATGTATCAACCCCTGACTGAGGTATGATAACATACGTAGACACGTATGAGATATAAAATGTAAATAATAAAAATAATGTAATAAATATACGTTAGATATAATAGATAATATAAGAAATAAACGTAGTATTTAATTTTAAATAAATCAAATATTGTAAGTAAGCCTGCATATGGAATCACATAACTTAGTTGGTTTTTAAACGTAGCGATGAGTAATGACCGCATCGGCAAGTTGCTGAGTAAGCGGGGCGTCAGGACGATCTTCAAGCCAACCAAAAAGATCCAACAGTTCCTGCGACCGGTGAAAGACGCCAGGGATCCACTCTCGTCGTGCGGGGTGTACAGTATTCCTTGTACGTGTGGCCAGGTCTACATAGGCACCACGAAGCGTAGTGTCCGGACGCGCCTCTCTGAACATCGGAGATACTGCCGCCTGGGCCAGCCGGAAAAGTCCGCAGTTGCTGAACACGCTCTTTCCCACGACGATCACCGGGTGATGTTCGATGAAGCCCGCGTGTTGTCTTCTGTCCGGGGTTACTTCACTCGCCGGCATCTGGAGTCCATCCATATTCATAAGAATGCGTCCGTCGCTATGAACCGCCGAGGTGAAAGCATCTCCTTAAATAGTGTCTGGCATGGTTTATTTTCCATGGCCAATCAGAATCGAGAATGACGAGCTGACTTCTCATTGGTCCGCGTGATACACCTTAAGCGGCCAAAAAGTTATAATAGAGGCATCGTAGCCGTAACTCATTGTTGCTTGTTCCCAGTTCATTGGGAGACGTGTTCGGCGTGTCATCTATTCGAACACAATTTTTTCGCTACTGAAGATGGCCACCGGTGGTGCGGCCGAAACGTTTAGCAGTAGATCAAGCACTCGACCACGGCCTTTCAGCCCGGAAGTTTTAGAAAATAATCATAATGACACCGGCCGTGAAAGCCTACGTACTATGAAAATGATTGTTCATTGTTCTTATTTACGTGTTTGTTGAATTATTCTGCGATGCGATGTCATCCACGCTGCGGGTTCCATGCTGCTGATCCGAAGTTATCCGTTGAATAGTTATCCTTGTCAGGTCGCACTATTTATACTGGTTTCACAAGTATTACACCATTCACTCAATTTACTTAGTGATAATTACAGATAATTACACAGGTGCTGTATATTAATACACTTGTAGAAAAACACAGTATATCCTTATCAAAGCTCAGTGCGTCTAACACCGTTTTGATAACTGCACTCGACCGCCAGTCCCGTACAATGAAGTTTGACACATTTACAATCGCTAAGTAGCTCGACTTTTTAACGGTTGATATTGTATTAATTAATACTTAGATATATTACTCGGTTTTACTTTGATCTTCCTTAGTTACACTAGAATCCTTCTTATTAACATTTATTAAGTGTTTACGATTCGTAATTTCTGCACAGATTACTATCGCGTTACCGTAACTGATTTACGTGGCGATTGAAATATACTTATTTAAATTACTGACAAATTTGTATTACAATTAATACGAGTCTTAGTGTTGTGATCTTCCCGTAGACTAAATAAATGTTACGAGTCTAATAGCTGTAATCTCTCCGTTGACTAACTTAACTTCCTACTCTTCATATTTTTTATATTTCGCTACAAACTACCCTCACCCACTATCGGCACAATACACGCCTATTGGTCTGACTTACCGCTAAATTCAAATCTACCCAATCTGTCTAACGAAACAACCCGCGTAAAAAATGACGCTATCCGTTATTCGTCAACTAAATGTGCGTGAACACGTGGTAGGAAAACTTCGTGTCACTCTTCATCTCGCTTTCATTTTAATCTTCATTGCGCTCTGTTTCTAAACTAACGGAGCTTTTTGTTAGATGCACTTAACTTTTACAATCTTGGTGAATGTTTCTTACACCCTAGTAAACAATACAGTTTTATGACGGTCCGTCCGGTATGTGACTATTCATAGTTTTTTAGCCGACTTACAGGCGTCAACGCAAGGTCGTCTGTATGAATATCTGCCGCTCCCTACTACATATTTTAATGTTTCCTTACTTTGAAAAATCACCGCTTTCTATAAATTTATATTTCTCCCTGGGTATCATATGACTTTGTCCCCGTAAAATTGTTGAGAATGCAATTTTCCGTGATATCGTCCCCCGATAGAATTATATCAAATTTTTAACAAAATTTGGAATTGATTCTATTGATGCGTCCCTAATCCCCTGCTAATTTTTATATTACTAGCAATAATTTGTTTAACCTTTGCTATAATCTAGATTTGTTTATACATCACATTATATTAATTACTTCTAATTCATTTAACACAACATTGTAATATTAGCTAGTTTACGATCTGTTGTTGTACCCTAAGTGTCAACGGCATTTCAAGGTTTGTTTACAAACAGACTCTCCGTCCCACCCTTGACAAACTGGTCAAACAACTACTTTTAAAATATTCTGCTCCACTTTTACTTTCATCTCAACACAATGTTATATAGTGACATTTCGCCCTAACATTTGTTTACGTTCTACTTCCCTTAACTTACTCTTACAATGTAGTACATTCATAAAAACTACGCTAATATCTTTCGTAATTCTTATACAATTTAGTAATTAACAATGATTATCCTATTTATTACAACAGTATTCTAATCTTACAATTATAACATATGTGAACGTTTGTGTGCTATTACAATCTGTTTAGTATCTATGTAGTGTCAGTGTTCGTGTGTGTAGTAATGGGTCATTGCTCATCCGAAATTCCTGAATGGCTCTAATTTTATCCGGTTAATTTTATATTGTTAAGCGATACCCACCTAATCAATCTTTTTCTTGTCCACTCGATTCTTTGATATCTTCATCGGTAGATGCGAGTTCTACTCGTAGTATCTCCGATGTAGTTCCTTCCTGGTTTTGATCTCCCTGAATGATTAATCGTTTGTTGTTCAGGTCGATCACGCACCCATTTTCTTCCAATAACCCTATGCCTAATATACAATCTTTTATTAATTCTGGGACAACTACGAAGACACTATCGACTCTTAAACTTTCGATTTGAACAGTTAACAGGATTTGTTGTGTGACCCCTTTTGACTTACTGCCGGTTGCACCCTTAATTACGGTATTCGACATTCTTAACATTGCTAGATCACCCAATTCCTTTTTATTGTCTTTAAACCACTGTTCTGAGACGGCGTTTACTTGGCTTCCTATGTCCAATAAAGCACATGTAGACAATCCATTCAACGTGACTCTGACTTCCGGACATTTCTTAACTTTATATATTATGTTGAAATTATCATTATCCATTAAATCATCTTCTAACTCTATAAAAGTAGTGTTAATATATTTACTAATATTACTTAAGTCTACTTCATATTTACAGAACTTAGCTAGTTTTTTGGCATAACGGTATTAACTTTGTTACTGTTCACACCGCTGGTCGATGGAATAGGTTCGTTCTCATTTTTAAACCTCTTTGTTCGTTTGGAGTAGTGTGAAGTAACTCGCTTACTTTCAGTTTCATTAGCGCGTCCGTGCTCAGGTGGTCGCTCTCTACCCTCTTCACCCCTCGTCCATGGTTTACGATCTCGCCTCCCGTCATAATACACTCAGCTCGCCTCCCTTGTGTCAATTCTCAGACTTATAAATTCTAATAAGACCTGCTCGAATTCATTGATTGTCACTATACCACGAGTAATTATCGCGACTTGTATTTCATGCGGATAATGTTTAGTAATTTTCCTAATTAAATACTTATCAGGTACTGGCGGAATTAACCGACAGTTAAGATCCACGCATCTCGCAACCGCGAGACTATACTAACGAATCTACGAGAGTTGTAACTACGATGAAATTCAAGAAGTAACATAGAACTTCTAGACATCTACGAGGGACAAGATAAGAAGAGGAGAGGAACTAGAACAAGAAGACGAGAAGACGCAGGGACAGCCACATGCAGCTACATCCAGCCGTACATCATCACGACCAGGGGTCCACGTCATAACTCAGCATCCAGGAGACGGAGCGAGGAATTTCAACGACGCAGAGACAGAGAAGGTGATACCGAAAAGCATCAACAAACTCGAGAGTCCAGATGACAGTAACGACAAATTTTTATGGTTGCAGAAAAATGCAGGTGAAGTCAGACATTTATTTAATATTATAAATGACCCTGAGGTCTATCAAAAAAAGCTCTAGTTTCCATATACAAGTTTACAAAGAACATCAGTATATTTTTAAATTTGCATAATGAATAAATAAATGTTCAAAGTACGTTATAGTCGATAATAGAGAATATAACTGTAGTAATCTCATAAATAAATGGTCAAGGAAGAACCATATTTTTATTATATTTTTGTAGTTGATTAGATAATTAAATTCAAATATGCGAGTTACGTAATTAGAAGATTGTTAATTGAGACATTAAATAATAGAATCAATTAAAATAATAAATGTTCTCTATTAATATTTTAATAAATATTTAATTAATTAAAAGTTTTTATTAAGTGGTATAGCCTATATTAAAAAACCACACTTGCAAAGACAAGATGAATATTAAATTTTATACATATTAATCACATTTTATAATAATTATATGTGTTATATATTATATGTCTGTGTAATATTTCAGGTCATATATGATTTATGTATGTGTATACTGTGTCTTAGAAATATAAGAAATAAGATTTAAACACGTTATAATTGCATTATATTCAGATTGAATATAAGGGATCAAATAACAATTAACCCACACAAAGCAATTAATAATATGATAATTTGAATTTTTAAAGAATAAATCAAATGAATATGATTTTATTAAAACAGTCATACTAATTTCACAACCAGTACTAAATCCTCTGTAATCTTTACTTGTATTAAAACTTATGTAACGATATTCACGTGCTTATCCACACTCAATCAACGACCAAAACCTGCGACCCAGCCGGGGAACATCAAGGTAACTACTGCAGAAGAAGAGTATACCTCCGAGACGTGGGTAAGTGCGCACAAATGAGTAAGAGCATATGTGTAAAAGTAAGTGTCTAAAAATAACGTTGTATAGTAATTGGCATTCCCAACGTGTGGCTCGATATGTGTATAAGGCCACGTTGGCATCATTGTATAAAAATAACGTTGTATAGTAATTGTCGCTGCCAACGTGGGGTCCGTGAAAACTCAGTTAGAAAGTAATATAGATAGTAATAATACTAGGTTAGAAGAGAAAATAGAACTCGTCAGTAATACTTTGAAAACAGAGCTTACTGCACGCGTTGAAGCAGTCGAACAGCGAGTTCAACAGTCACTTAATGAACAAGCTGTAAAGATTGATAGTAAATTTAAAGAACAGCGTGAGTATACAACACGTGAAACTAAAGAACACATTCGACAACTGGCTGAACAGTGGAATGAGAAATTTAAAATTACTAAGCAGGAGCAAGACCTCTGACACAAAGACGTAAATGAGCGCATCCTGGACAACACTAATAGAACAAAGGAACTCACTGTGAGGACCGAGACTATAGAAATAGCTGTGGAGGAGGTCACGAGAAAAACTACACACCACTCCATGGAAATTAACAACATGAAAGATGGACTACAAGAGGAGGTAGAAAAACTACGAGCGGAAGTCAAGAGACGACCAAGTGCTATAATGATGTGTGCTGCAAAGGTAGACGATCGAGAGAAGATCAGTTTTAATAGTAATAAATGGGAGAACCCCATAGAATTTTTACAAAAGTGTGAACGAGAAATGGCAACTATAGGAAGCAACCTAAACGACAGAGACCGTATAGAATTTGTAAGTCGACACTTCCAGGAAACAGCATCCAAATGGTATACGATTGTTCGGGACCAAACAGAAACTTATGAACAGTTCAAGGCATCCTTCGAAAATCGATACTGGAATATACATACCCAGAGAGAGGTACGAGACGAGCTGGAGTATGGGCGGTATTACGTCAACAGCAAACGTTCCGTGGAAGACTACATCATACAACTCGTTGAACGGTGTAAGCATCTTAGACCAAGTTTCACGGAGCATGAATTAGTATTAAAACTAAGTTATCATTTTGACAGACACATTAGACTTGCCGTATATACCCAAGGAGTTTAAACCATTGAGGAACTTCTCATTCTTGTAACGCAATCATCACAATTTGTTAATAAAGAATACGAAAGAAGAGATAACCAGCCGCAGCAGCAGCAGTACTCTACACAAAATCCAATACAACACAAATCGACACAGTTCGAGAAGAAAGCAAGATTATTGGAAAGTACCATGCATCAGCATTCCGTAAATTCTATGAATGAATAAATAAAAAGTCAACTTATAAATCCATGGGAGGGACATAATCCACCCAGGGAAAGAAAAAAATATGTAAGAACCCTTATAACCACTAATTGTGAGTTGTAATAAATAATAAAATACATAATTTCTGAGTAAAGAAATAAAATTTGAATAAAATTCAAATTTTATTTTACCCAGCAGGGGAATTTATGCAATGATACGTTTAGCATAAGTCTATGTATCAACCCCTGACTGAGGTATGATAACTTACGTACGCACGTATGAGATATAAAATGTAAATAATAAAAATAATGTAATAAATATACGTTAGATATAATAGATAATATAAGAAATAAACGTAGTATTTAATTTTAAATAAATCAAATATTGTAAGTAAGCCTGCATATGGAATCACATAACTTAGTTGGTTTTTAAACGTAGCGAAGGGGAGAAATTGACACGCACTAACCGGCAGAGGTGACGTCAGAGCGACCTGCCGCCGCTTGTGTATCAGTCTGCGTATGTGTGTGTGTGTGTGTGTGTGTGTGTGTGTGTGTGTGTGTGTGTGTGTGTGTGTGTGTGTGTGTGTGTGTGTACATGTGTAAACGACAGACAGGTTGAATTGTGCAAACGAGGGTGGAAGATTTTACACAGTTTTTTAAGTACTGAACGATAACCAGAAGTCACACGAATCAGCGACATATGTAAAAACATAGCTGACGCCTGGCGCTTCAGTTTGGCGTTAAGTGGTCATTAATCGTGGGAACCGTTCAGCCACCATGTGAAATTTTGCCATAACTGCCATAATTTACACACCTTAACATTCATAATTTGCATAAACAAAGTTTAATATTATACCGAACGATTGGTGAAATAATATTTATAAAAAAGTGTGCGCTTCATAGAAAGACGCGTAGGTTGAAAGTAACAATTAAATCGACGCGCCGACCTGTTCAATGTTGTCAAAACAGTTTCCAACAGGAATTTCAACGATGGCAGCAGTATAAAACCCCAGCGAGCGACACACTCTTTCTCAGATAAAGCTCAGATAAAACTCAGATGAACTCACTTTGATACGTAAGATCCACGCATCTCGCAACTGCGAATTTTACAAAATCATGTAAGGTTTTTAAACAGCATTCAATAACGTGAAGTGCGATGGAACCGGCATTACGTCGGTGAAAGTATTAATGAACACGAGTGATTTTAAAAAGACTATACTAACGAATCTACGAGAGTTGTAACTACAATGAAATTCAAGAAGTAACATAGAACTTCTAGACAACTACGAGGGACAAGATAAGAAGAGGAGAGGAACTAGAACAGAAGACGAGAAGACGCAGGGACAGCCGCATGCAGCTACATCCAGCCGTACATCATCACGACCAGGGGTCCACGTCAGAACTCAGCATCCAGGAGACGGAGCGAGGAATTTAAACAACGCAGAGACAGAGAAGGTGATACCGAAAAGGATCAACAAACTCGAGAGTCCAGATGACGGTAACGACAAAGTTAAATGGTTGCAGAAAAGTGCAGGTGAAGTCAGACATTTATTTAATATTATAAATGACCCTGAGGTCTACGAAAAAAGCTCTAGTTTCCATATAGAAGTTTACAAAGAACATTAGTATATTTTTAAATTTGCATAATGAATAAATAAATGTTCAAAGTATAGTCGATAATAGAGAATACAACTGTAGTAATCTCATAAATAAATGGTCAAGGAAGAACCATATTTTTATTATATTTTTGTAGCTGATTAGATAATTAAATTCAAATATGTGAGTTATGTAATTAGAAGATTGTTAATTGAGACATTAAATAATAGAATCAATTAAAGTAATAAATGTTCTCTATTAATATTTTAATAAATATTTAATTAATTAAAAGTTTTTATTAAGTGGTATAGCCTATATTAAAAAACCACACTTGCAAAGACAAGATGAATATTAAATTTTATACGTATTAATCACGTTTTATAATAATTATGTGTGTTATATTTTATATGTCTGTGTAATATTTCAGGTCATATATGATTTATGTATGTGTATACTATGTCTTAGAAATATAAGAAATAAGATTTAAACACGTTATAATTGCATTATATTCAGATTGAATATAAGGGATCAAATAACAATTAACCCACACAAAACAATTAATAATATGATAATTTGAATTTTTAAAGAATAAATCAAATGAATATGATTTTATTAAAACAGTCGTACTAATTTCACAACCAGTTTAAATCCTCTGTACTCTTTACTTGTATTAAACTTATATAATGATATTCACGTGCTTATCCACACTCAATCAACGACCAAAGCCTGCGACCCAGCCGGGGAACATCAAGGTAACTACTGCAGAAGAAGAGTATACCTCCGAGACGTGGGTAAGTGCGCACAAATGAGTAAGAGCATATGTGTAAAAGTAAGTGTCTAAAAATAATGTAATATATATATTATATATAAATAACATGAAAGCATTGATTTTTAAATTCAATAAAAATTTTAATAGTAAATTATTCTGATATTTTAGTTTTCATAATTTTTATAATCATAACAATATTACTTGTATGTACCTTCCTGTTATTTTTAAATCATTTTATAAGATAATTAGATGATATGTAAACATCCATAATATACGAGGCGTGTCCGGAAAGTAAAGATGCAAAGGTCGTAATTGGTCTAAAAAATGTAAAGTACCGTTTACCAAATGGTAAAAGCTTAAGAGCATGATAATGTCTTTCAGCCGCCAGCTAAACGCAACATTATTATGGTTACTGACTGACTGATTGGTTACATACCTATCTACAGCTATGCAGTGTTGTTTGCTTGTTAGGTCTTTAATCTGCGACGGACGTTAGCACGTTAGCGGTCGCGGTTTTAGTTAACGATTCCCGGCTGGTAAATGATGACGTCATGCAGCGTGATGCGTTACAGAAATTTCCAAATGATGGCCAGCCATAAGACATTATCATGTCAAAATATTTATTTACAAATCATTAACTGACAATTACGTAAATACATATATCTTTATTTCTCTACATAATTACCGCCATTATCCAAGCACCTATTAAGTCTGGGAACCAGCTTTTGTATCCCCGTGTCATAGAAGTCTGCCCCCAACCCTTTGAACCATGTCATGACCTGTTCTTTTACCTCGTCACACAGATACATATTGTGAGACACTGAAACGTCTTCGACGGGCTATTCAAAACAAAAGGAGAGGAATGCTGACACGTGGGATCTGCCTGCTCCACGACAATGCTCGGCCCCATACTGCACGCGTGACCTCTGCGCTGCTCGGCAGTTGGAAATGGGATGTTTTGGATCACCCGCCGCATAGCCCGGATCTCGCGCCCAGTGATTTTCACTTGTTCCTTCACCTGAAACAATATCTGGCCGGAAAAAAGTTCGATGACGATGACGAGGTAAAAGAAGAGGTCATGACATGGTTCAAAGGGTTGGGGGCAGACTTCTATGACACGGGGATACAAAAGCTGGTTCCCAGACTTAATAGGTGCTTGGATAATGGCGGTAATTATGTAGAGAAATAAAGATATATGTATTTACGTAATTGTCAGTTAATGATTTGTAAATAAATATTTTTAGACCAATTACGGCCTTTGTATCTTTACTTTCCGGACACGCCTCGTATTTAAATAATAAATAACAAAATTAATCAATAAGCTTGTGATTATTTTCATTATTTTTTATCAAATAACTATTTTATATAAATTCAAAGTTCAATTTTTCTAATTATTTATAATTATAATTCAATAATACATGGAACATTTTACATTTACAATTAATTTTAAAAGATACGATAATTTTTACTAATGTACGATAATTTTATGATCCTGATACGATAGGCGCCCTTTACTTGGCTGAGAACACTGATTTTGCCCACGAGTCGCGGGTTAAATGCTAGTTAATAATAAGAAATAAAGGGCACTGAAGAATATCTCGCCCAAGGTGCACGGATGGCTAAGGCCGGCGCTGCTGCCATCACATCATCAATAACACTTTACATAAGATATTGCTATGAAATAAACACACTGAATTGCAAAACCCAAACTGGCTGCACAATTACGCACTCAACAAAGATCACCTGTGGAGCGTAGTAACATAACAGGATTGTTCCATAATGATGACCCCTACAATATGTGGAGAATAATCAGGAAGTCAAAGGCACCAATAAACTGGTGGAACATTTAGCCGGACTTGCAAATGTCATTGCACAACTGTGATGTCTATGGCTGTGTCGTAAGTTGGCTATCTCATAAGGGTGAGAGTAACATTTCAAGAGTAAGTTGTTTCACTATTAATATACAAAGCTAGTTAGTTAAAAGTCTGTTCTTTGGATGTTGGTTGAACTAACTAGTGTAGACAAGTTGTAATAATGAATTGCATTGTTTTATTTCAATAAACAGAACAAAGTTGACATAAGATTATAATTTTTCATGATTTTAAGAAGCGATGTTTGAATTGGTAAATTCTTTATTACTCATAATAGAAACATTGAACTGTAAAATTCTTCTGACTGTGTTATTTGTAAAGAGAAATATTCAGAACATGGTAGAACATAGTAAGGAATAATTAGAAAAGTGCAAGTCAGTACGAAGGTAAGGTGAAAAGTTCCATGCCTGAAAAGGAAAACAATACTTTTCTGGATTAATTTGCATTTATTTCTCAACATAATCTCTATTTAGCTCTATACACTTTTCCCAGCGACGTTCTAAAGCAGTTATGCCAGACTGATAAGCCGATTTGTCGAGATTCCCAAAATAGCCATTTACAGCATCGCTGACTTGATTGTCGTCAGTAAATCTTTTCCCATCCTGTCATTTTTAAGTTTAGGAAAGAGTTAGAAGGCACTGGGAGCTAAATAGGGTGAGTGTGGTGACTGAGGAAGCAATCTGAACTTCAGTTATTTTATTTTAGCCATAGCATCAGTACGCTGAAAACTCCTTTCGAGAATTTTTTTGGTCAACTGTCAGCAAACGCGACACCCATCTAGTACACAGCTTTGTCATACACCGATGTTCATGTAAGATATTGCGCACAGGTTCCATTGATATACCATCAGTCTCAGCTATCTTGTTCGCTTTCATTCTATGGTCTACCAAAAAACGATTTTATGAAATTTTTTTAAATTTTGCTGGCACAGTCACTTCAATTGGACGTCCAACACGTGGATCGTCAGTGTGCTTGTCCGACCCAGTTAAATACAGCAACCCAGCACTTAACCGTTGTACTCAATGGATAAGAGTTCCTCTACTTTGAATACAGCTCTTTTTTTAATCAGTTGCAGTTAAATCTATGAAAACAAAATTTAATCATGGCACGAATTTCCAGTCTATCCAATGATACTCGATGTACTTATAGCGATGGACTGTGCAGCTAATAATAAACAACTCAAAGACTTTAAATCATCGAAACTAGACCTATAAAGAATGAAATCATACAGCACAGTTAAAATAATGAGCATAGCAGTCTGTGTCAGGCCCAGAACTTTTCACCCTACTCCCTAAGGACATGGTTTGGATGTAGATTTAATTAGCTATGCAGAGTTACTGTAACTTAAATAAGAATTGCCATGCAGGAAGAAAAAATGTTTTTCATACTTAAACATCTTTTTCAGTGTTTTTAGAGAGAATACTAGGTGTTTTCTACAGACCAGCAAAAAAATGATTAAACTTTCTTAAACACATGACCAGGGGCGGTTCGTTCTTAGGGCGCTAAGGCGCGCGCTCCCCAGATTAATCATATCATTAAACAACCCATTATCACTACTTGTGGGAAGTCATTACATATTTCTTTAATACTTCGGACAAGAAAATATTTTTGTATTAGATAATAGCAGAAATGTTTTCGGAACAGCATGCATTACGACGCTCTGACAATCGCGCCCATTTCTCAATTCCCCCACTCTATCCAAAGTTGAACGAAGTTGTAAGCTTAAATACGGGCATTTAGACGGTCGCTCGGCGTGCCGGCTTCCGCGCCACGTTAGCAGAACGTGGCGTGATTCACTCAGTACAACTAATCGCAGACTATTGATAATAATATGAGATTTGCTCTTTTTAGTGTTTATAGTACCTCTGGTGTGGTTAATTGATTGCGGGCATTTGTTTAGGTTTAGGTTTTGAGTTTGTGTTTTTTTTTAATAGCTTCACGAATAATTTAGGGAAATACTGTAGTGTCGAATTATTAGGTTTTGTTTTAACATTTAATCCAACATTTTAACATTCAGTGCAGGCCCTTAAAGCAATAACTTTTGCAAGATCAAAAAATTGAACTAAAGTCATTAGGTAGGCCAACTCCTGAATTCTGCATGATGCAAACAGAAAATAAGAAAAGTGGGAAGTGGGGAACACGAGTTTTCAGATGGCAACTGTTTTTAAAATATGCATACCAAAAAAATGACTGGATCTGGGTGGCTGTGACGTTCAGAAATCTTTGTTTTGTTTTCCATGTATAATGGTGATCCAATAATTTTGGATGCAGCACTAGAAAAGGGGATGCAAAAGAAGTACGTGACATCATTATAACTCACGTAAAAGATAGATTTACTTACACGGGTCACCTAGAAGCAGCTTAATTGATGTCCAATGACTTATTTCCACTTTTTTCTATAAACTTTCCGGAAGAAAAATTCAAGCTAGTGATTCGGCATTAACCTTTCTTACAAGAAAACAAACTCCGGAGTGAATTGAAACTATTATACAGACGGCATGATTATAATATTAAAGGTGCAATCAAACTTCTTAACTTTATAGAAGAAAACAATCTTATGTCAGTTTTCAAAGAAGTGTTGATACTTCTGAAAATTGTCATGACAACTGCCGAACCTGAGCGCTGCTTTTTGACTCTGAAAAGACTAAAGACTTCCTTGAGAAATACAATGAAAAACAACAGACTGAATGCCCTTGCGATGTTATCTATCAACAAGGAACTTGTTAAAGAAATGAAGGACTTTGATGCTAGAAAGTTTATTAATTTAAAGGAAAGGCGAATGGACTTTGTATATAAATAAATGGTCTTTTTAAAGTGTAGGTATAGTAAAAATAATATAATGTAAATATAGTATTACTTTTTTTGTGGAAACAGCATAGACATTTTTGTGGACACTTTCGACAGTTTGTGGTTATGTTTATTAATAAAGCTGCTGGCTCTCTACAAGAGATCACAATATTTGAGGTGAGATCAAATTTTTAAATAATTGTTGGATGCTGCACGTGTTACTATTCTTATTTTATTAATGAATTATGTGATCAAATATTGGCGACATTTCCATTGTGCGTTAACTTCAATATTGATAAATAATTAAGAAGCCTAAAGGCCGCGCCCTCCAGTC
This sequence comes from Magicicada septendecula, assembly GCA_034769895.1. Taxonomy (NCBI): domain Eukaryota; kingdom Metazoa; phylum Arthropoda; class Insecta; order Hemiptera; family Cicadidae; genus Magicicada; species Magicicada septendecula. The sequence continues at coordinate 408,829,349 of CM068375.1, forward strand.
TCTTAAGTCACGAGCCACCACTGCACATGACTAAAAAGTTCTGTCCAGCTGAATACAACAGAACTAAGCATAAACGTTTAGAATTGGAAGGGAGAATATTTTGGTCTCCACATGAACTTTACAGTAGAACCTCGATTATCCGACTCCTAGTATTATGACTGTACGCTAAAAACCAGAACTATACGCAATAATTAAATTACATAAATCAAAATTTAAAAAATATTGATGAAATTTTTGATAAATTTGGACACTCAGTATAATGTTTACCCCTGGTATACTTTTAGTTGCTTTATAGTTTTATGTATGGAACGGCATTGAATTACAGATTCTATCTTAGGTATTGTGACGTAATAACTACTTGGTGACACCTGGCGAAGTTGAAAGGTTGGCTTCCTATTTGAATTTTTCAAAGAATTACATAATCATTTTACAAGTACAAACAAAAATATAAAAGTAGGCAAATAATCTTTATTACAGAATATCTTTTAAATTCACTACAAAATATTTAAGCTAAATATATGATAAAATCTTCCAAAAAAACTCTGGCCAACAATGCACTTTGAAAACACACCCATAAAAAATCATGACGATGATACAACCGACGATGACGCATCTACAATTATTAAAGACCTTCAGATACTACAGATGGATATTAAGCTTACCAATGTAGAAGAATGGGTGGGTGAAATGACATTGATTGCAGTATAAATGAGGAGTTGAACGATGAGCAAATTATTGCTGCTGTAATGCAACAACCAGATGAAGCTGTGGAAGAGGAAGATGAGGGGGATGAACCAGCTGCCAGAATTTCTCATGCTGAAGCTAAACAGGCACTTGATGACCCTTCAGTACATAGGACATCCCACATTAATGCCCATCAACCACATCAGTTTTCTCATACCACAGTAAATAACGTACACCACCTCACGTTAGCATAACTCGATTTTACACTGATGATAGGAGTCAATGGCACTGCTGAAATGTCTGTTTTTGTACAAAACACTGGACCATGGCCAAACAGCCTGGAAAGGAATTTAAAAAAAATTGTTAAGGTCTGAACACAATAAGGTAAAAAAAGAAATAAAATTTAATCATGCTGACTTTGTTTTTTTTTATAACACTTTATTTCTTCATCATCATTACTGTGTAACTCCATCATTACAGTCCATCTTTACAATTATACAAAATTTTCTCTGAATTACCTTTACAAAAGATGCAGTGTGATAAGCCAGATAAACAATAACGTTACAGATAATAATACTAATAAGTATGAATAATATTGGTAGCAATAGTAATAATAAATACAATAATAATGATAATAATAATAATATTAATAACAATATAAATATTTATGCAACAAAAACAGGGTACAAAAGCGTTTGTCCATTATTTCTATTTATATCAAACATTGCTAGCAAAGTAAAATATATACAGTATATTTATAATATATACCATGTATTTAGGTAGTTCAGAGGTTTAAATTAATTAATTTTTAAAAATTTTAAACAGCTCCTAAATAATTATTTATAATATCTATATATATATATATATTATATTTCTCAATTTGTTATTATTTAACTTTAATCCACCTTCTCCTTTGTGGTAGTTGTCATTCAAACTATCACTATATTTCCTTTGCTCACTATCATTAATAAAGAAAAGGCAATCTAAGGTGACTTTTTTAATATATAATTAGCACCATTAATTCAATACAATAATAAACGTTGATCAATAAAATAATAATAATATTAACAGCTGTAATTATTATTAATTTATTGTTTTAGAACATCTCCACAAATATCAGCGTCAAACTGATTAATTTTTATTAACTTTTTTTTGTTTGTTTTAGCCACATGACCAACTTCAGTTTGACTCTATACAACATTATTTTTGTTTAACTCATCATCTATTCAGAATGTTTACCAAATTATAAATTATCTACAACATATGTCTGTGCACGAGCGAGTGTGTGTGTCTTTATGCATATTGTAAGATTTTTTGAGAGGAAAACTTGAAAATCTTACAAAAAATTATGACAATGAATATTTGTTATTATTCTGCCAAAAAACAGTTTATTACTAATATCTGACTAGACATAATTATTGCACATACGATATTAGAAAACAAAAAAATAACACATTGTATGAGAGACAAATGAATGTGATTTATTCCTCTCCACCATCCTCTCCCACACACACACACACACACACACACAGTGGTAACCACTTCCGTTAATGGACAATGAATATTATGTTATTACACACATATTAATAAATATATTCGAGATATTCAAAAACCTTTGTTGTTACTGGAATTAAAAGTAGCTTTTAAAATATCATACACCTGCTTTTAAAATAACACTTTTACCTGAACACAATTAAATAAAAAGATTATAAATTCAGTTATTCTTACTCATAAATTTAATTAAGAAAGTTGTGTTAGTGGTTATCATCACAAACAGAATTAACACTGTTGCACACCACTGTAGACAAATTATTCTGATTAGCGCTTTCAAGCTTCACAGCTCATCGTCAGATCAGAAATAACAATAATAGGACTAGACAATTTCTTTGTACCCCCACTTGCCCTACCGTGTGTACATATTTTTGTAAATGAGCTTGTTTATGAAAATGTGTACATGTGGTAGGGCAAGTGGGGGTACAAGAAGTTGTCTAGTCCTATTCTTGTTATTTCTGATCTGACGATGAACTGTGAAGCTTGAAAGCACTAATCAGAATAATTTTTCTACAGTGGTGTTCAGCAGTGTTAATTCTGTTTATTCTTACTCAGCAACTGAGAACACACTTTACATCAAAATAAAAGGCACATGTTCCATTTTATTGTATGCATGTAGTTCTAAATAAGACAAACACACATAATATGTATACATACATGTATACACACATATACACTCACACTGTAACAACTAAAGGTTCAATTATAATGTTGTTCTGTTTAACCATCAAAATGTGAATGGTTGGTTAAATATTCTATAACTTTTTTGTTTATACTTTCCTATCTATTTTCGCTGGAACACTTTTGTGACTTCATCACATCTTTCTCTTACAACTATATGCACAGGTTGCACATTTACTTGAAAAACTACAATTTAAATCACTTCTGCTGTACACACTAATTGATGTAACATGATAATTGGTAGACGAGTGAGTATCTTTAATGGCCAAAAGGATGTTCAATTAAAAAATGATTAAAAATAATAGGAGAGTGCGTTATAATGAAAGGTAAAAGTTTACAAATAAAAAATTAGTGTTCTGAGTCGAGTCAGTAGTGATATATTTATAATTAATTAATCAACAGACACGTCGTGGACAACAAAATCCAGGAATTGTATTGAAACTAAAAAAATATTTTTTTAAAGTATGTATGTTTACAAATGAATTTCAATTATTATATTAACAATTTAACCTGGGTGGAAAGATGTCAAGAAACAGGGATGCAAGACTGTAGTCAGTAATCTGTTTTTGGATTTTAAAAAACACTACAGAAACACATGATATGGATTTTACAAAGAGATACTACTTTATTAATTTTCCTATACACATTCAAAAACAATTGAATAATTCAATTATATAATTCAAAAACAATTTTATTATGGGTAAATCAGTTCCTTCATGAAAAATGACAAGTGTTTAAAAACATATGCGCTCATCTAAGAAAATTAAAATCTCAGCAGATATTCAGAGAATTTCCTGTACTGAATTATTTCAAATGTACACAAAACATGTTGTATATAAATGCCATGCTTTCATGTCATTAAGACGCAGTAGTATATGAAAGGTTGGCTTCGTGACTCAGTTCATTATGGATAGGTTTACAATCTAATGGTTGTTTCAGCTGAAGTTTTAATTCTGAAAATCTCTTGTTAAACAAAGACTCCTATATTATACATTCTGCTAATTATAATACTACTGACTCGGGACACTAAGCTTTTTATTGGTAAAAATGTAAAATTTTTACCTTATAGCCTGAACCAGTTTTCGCTTATTACAAGCTTCATCAGAGGCTGGCACTAAGAGTGCTGTCCATCTTATTCTTGGTGACAGCGCCGTCATTTGAAAGATCAATGTTGTGTGTGTGTGTGGTATGATATGTTCGTATAGTATGTTTGAATCAATCTTTCAAATGACGGCACCGTCACCAAGAACAAGACGGACAGCACTCCTAGTGGTAGTCTCTGATGAAGCTTGTAATAAGTGAAAACTGGTTCAGGCTATAATGTAAAAATTTTACATTTTCACCAATTAAAAACTTAGTGTTCCAAGTCAGTAGTATTATACTTATAATTAGTTATTCAATGGACACATCATGGACAACAAAATCCAATGTACGATACATTGTACATTATCACTATATTAAAACTAAGTTGTTAAACATGGTTTAATTAATACTGAAATTCTAAATATAAATATTTTTATATAAGGAGCAGAAAAATAGTGAAATTATGAAACTGTTCACAATATGAAAAAAATATTTACTGAAAATATTGATTAGAACAATTACTTATTTCGCTAATTTAAAAAAATTGTAATAAATTTATACAACACAGACAAACACATTAGTTGAATATTTTAACTTGGTAATATTTGACTTCTGATATTGAACAGATTGTTTTACGGCAACCAAGAATGGTACCCCTTCTAGTGATTTACCCCTTAAAGACAGTAATAGTATCAACTTCAGCTGCATATTAGCTATTCTAACTGTTATCTGCACTAGGTACTGACCTTCCCCCTTCCTTTGTAAATTTAGCTGCACTTTAATAATTATTATTCTTACTAATATTTGACGATGTTGACACTGTTAAGATGAAGATGAGATATAACAAAATTGCACATGAAATTTTTGTAGACACTCATACCTTTTGGGAGGTGTAACGAGTATAATCTTTATTTATTTTTAAATTCAATATACCGTTTAAATATCCTTCAAGTGCAAAAGAGTACAAAATAAATATATAATTAACTTACACTTGAAAGTTGTAAATAAAATTCATGCAAACCTCCTCAAAAAATCTTAGAATTAATGCACGCATGCACGCACGCGCACGCACGCACACACACACACACACACACACACACACACACACACACACACAAGTGGAGAGCAAATTTTTGTATTCAATGATATATATTTAAATGCTTTGGTTTTTAAAGTATAAATTACAATATACTTATAACTAATGCATAAAGCATATCTGCTCAGTTACATTTTTACAACACATTTAAATTGATAATAGTAATAACTCACTGTCATCTATCATATCTAATTCAAAACGGTATCTGATGGACTATTAGTTATTATTATCATCATCACTTTAAATTAGTATCGTTAATATATATATAATAAAATAATAAGCATGTTAAATACAAAAAATTTAAATAAAATTATCATAATTTCACAATTAAACATATGTCAGACATAATTACAAACACTTTGTATATAAAAAAAATGTACAAATAAAACATTAACAACAAATACTATCTCTTTGTCATCATAATTAATTTTAAGTACCAATAGATCTACACAATCTCAGTTTATTGTGATAAATATATATTTTTTAAAATTGTTTGTATATATTTACACTAGATGATTTTTTAATATATTGCACACAGAAATCATTAGTTTCCAATGACAAAACTATATCAATGAGTAAGTAACAAGGCATTTGTAATGTAAACAATGTTTGGTAGTCTGAGGCTTTCACGGCCACCTTCAATGTTATGAGAACTTCGGCTTGCCAGACTGTAGGGCCGTGGTGCAAACGTTTCAGTCGTGCCTTCAACGGCCATCATCAGTGCAGAAGGCTGCAAAACATGACAAAGGTTTCATAGTCAGTGACCACTGAACTGTCAGTATTTACGAAACCTTTGTCAGTGTTTTGCAGCCTTCTGCACTGAAGATTGCCGTCGACGGCACAGCAGAAATGTTTGCACCAAACAATCTTGGACCACGGCCTTACAGCCCAGTAAGCTGAAGTTCTCGTAACAATGTTAGGTAGCTTTACAAATTCTGACTAACAACTTGTCAGACAATTAATCTAATCTTTCTATAGAAAACATTTTTCATAAATTATATTTTTTTAAAGATTTGATTAATGAGTTGTTTTATTAAGCATGTTTAACGTTTCACTAATTTATATACACAAATATAAGTCAACTCCAGGTAGGCCTAACGAGTGTGTGTAGCTGAAGCCTAATGCTAACCACACTACCGCCCCTGTATGCTGTACAGACTCTCCTTAAGGCTTAGGCACACAGAACACAGTCTGTCACGGAGGTCAGCAATCTGGCTATACCACACAGGATACGACAACTCTTAAGCGGTCTAGTGCCAGTGAAGTGTGTTCCTCTCTCGTGAAGAGGTCGAGTCTGCTCCATTCCGTCTGCTCAAACTTCAAATAAGTTTTCTCAAGATAATAAATTCTCATAGCATATCTAGTGACGAGGAGACACTGCTTCTTCTGTTTGCACTAAGCAGACAGAAAAGACGGTGCTGGGTTCATGATATCAACAAAAAGAGGGAATGCCTTGGTGAATACCACTGCATTTGCTGAGAACTGGAGTCACATGAAGTGAGATTTTTTACATGTTTTCGTATGTCTCGAGAATGCTTCGAGGAAGTCCACGGCATACTAAAACCAACTTCTTGAATTTCTGCAGTGTTTATAAATACAGTTGTTATTGAAATTGTCATAAAAAATGAATAACAAAAAATATTTCCAAAAATACTTACTGGTCCAGCTGCTATTTAACCCCATGCCTCTGATTTTTTTACCAGGTTTTTGGAATTGTTGTGACTAGTATCATATAGAAATCATACTCCTGCACTTTCTCAATAAAAATTTCTATGTTTTTATCGGCCATGTCGCCCTGCCCGCTTGGTAATTTTGTAAAATTGTACAGTCGTGACGGTCATCATCACCTCGGTCTAGAGTTAACCATCGCGACAGGTTGCCTTCTATGTGATGGAGATGATGCAATATTATGCAATACAACTTCCCGCCACAATCCAGTATCGCTGACTGCCACGACAGATCGTGTTCTGTGTGCCCGAGCCATAAGCCATCTTGATGATACAAAAAGTTGTCTATTGTTATTATTATGATATTCTGTACATAATGCTATAAAAACCATTAATTCTGGGGATGCTCTGACTTCAGGAAACCACATATGTATGATAAACTGACCATCTTTATTATCATCCTTTTTGTATTATATTTTATTAATATTTAGTCATATAACTTCATAAAAACTATAATTGTGTGACTAAATGAGTATTTCTTTTATAGCAGTGAAATAGAAAAATTACCATGTGTCTTCTAAGTACCTGACAATATCTGACTTTATCTAATACATAATTATATGATGTAAATTTCCATTTGTTTTTTGCTGTAACTTTTCATACAATAAGTCCCATTTTCACATGAAGATTATCACTAACTAGTTTCACATAAATTGTTAGCCATTGCTTCCATCCAGCCTTTTTATTTGAGACTTGCGAGCACAACTTGTTTCATGTGAATGAGTTACCAGAAAATTAAATGTCAAAGCTATGATATTGTCTATGAAAAAAATTTCATACGTGAAGCCACAAATTTCAAACTGTTACAGTAAGAACTAAAAGTCATGCAATGAATGTTGTTCATCCGGCCATATGCTAATCATATGTTGTCGTACTAGATCTGTAAAATGTTTTTTTCCAACAAATGATGAATTACTTTGAATGCAATGGTCATGGCTCCAATGCAATGACTGAGAACTTCTGCTGGAAAACAATCATATTGGCTTCCTGCATTTGAAATCCACTAATTGATTCACATTTATATATTTGTTTATATTGATGAAGTGTATACTACACAAGACTGTATCAACACAAACTATGTTCAGATATGTATGTCATATACTCCTGTTATATACATGTTTAAGTTGGACAATACTCTTCATGGACAAGACTTACAACATACAAAAAAGTAAGAAATTCACATTTCGAAGCCACGACTTTTCCATAAGTCTGGAGCTGTATGAAATTATGGGGTGGACTTATAAATGGACACTTTGCAGCCCTGCTGCCCAATAGTAATGCCAAAGGTGCTACGGCTAAATGTCACAAACACAATGAAGAAATCCCAGTGTTATCACTGAGGGTACTCCATCATAGGAACAGGAAGACTATGTGTTATAAATTTATTTAACGAAACAGGAATGCTGTATCAAGGTAAAATTGATACGTACTGAATAATATATGAGGGTAACATTGTTTTTTTAAATATTTAAAAGACATTTTTTTACTAAGTTTCATGTGAAATGATTATGTTTAAATAAATAAACCTCTGCTCAACAGTCCCTAAAGAGCCAAGGCATACCACACGGCTTTTGTGTTTAGTGTGATGGTTGTATGGCCAGTACAACGCACCACCAGCCACTAGTTGCAGTATTCACAGCCAGGAGGCGACGCTGTTATCTCAGTTCTGCCTCATGACGCTGAGTGCACACCGTACAGAGCCTCCGCTGGGAATTGAACCTGGGACCACAAGTGCATCAATCGCCCGCGCTAGCCGCTATACTACCTGGAGGCTCGATCGTGTTTAAACAAGAGTTAATTTTGCACTGATTTTTTTATAAGACTAGAATTTATAGTGGCATGTGTTTAGTACACGATAAGAGTGTGTCAACCTAAGTTGGTTTCACTGTGAAGTTAAATAATCAATTTAATTTTATTTAATTACGTTTAATGAAGAAATTTGTGTTAGTGTTAGTTTAATTAGCTTGTTGTGTGTGAGCAGGGTGGGGGAGAGGGGTGAAGGGTTTGTTTTAAAATAATTTCTGCCTATTCTGATCTGACGATGGGCTGTGAGGCTTGAAAGCGCTAATCGGGATAATTTTTATATAGTGGTGTGTGCAACTGTGATCATTCTGATTTTTATTTAATTAATAAAGTTGTATTATTGGTTATAATCACAAACAGAAATCACACCACTATAAAAATTTTGCCAATTATTGTTTTCAAGCTTCACAACTAGATCGGAAATGATCTAGATTTCTGATCTGATGATTAGCTGTGAAGCTTGAAAGCGCTGATGAGAAAAAATGTGTGTAGTGGTGTTCAACAGTGTTATTTCTGTCGAAAGCTTTCACGGCCGGCTTCAATGATATGAGTACTTCAGCTTGCCGGGCTGTGGTCCATAGTTGTTTTGAGCAAACATTTCGGCTCACCAGCAAACACTCTGACCAAGGTTCGCAGTCAGTAACCACTGAACTGTGGTTAAGGCTAGTGGCTGTGAGTAGGGCACCCATATTTATAAACTTTTGGTGTCCACACGAAGTTGTTGTCTGACACCACCAGCCAATCAGAAGAAAGGCAAATTCTTTTTTCAAATTTCAAATTCAGTGGACACTGACTGTAAACCTTCGTCAGTGTGTTGCAGCCTTCTGCACTGAAGATGGCCATCGAAGGCATGGGCGAAACCTTTTTGCTCAAAACAACCATGGGCCTTATAGCCTGGCAAGCCGAAGTTCTCATATCACTGTTATTTCTGTTTGTAATTTAATTTTATGTAACATTGTGGTTACTAAAAATTATCCATATATAAATCAGCGACGACCAGAACTTATTAAACAGTAAATTATGACAGACCAGGTACTTTATGATGTGTTGTAAAAACTAATCTGTTGCAAGGTATAATAAAATTTATTTTTATACATGTTGACTATGCCAAAGAAAATTATTAATGTACTTTTCAGTTTTTTATTGTTTTTCATCGTGTGTTCTTTCTTTTACATGTATTTTTTGATTCCAAACATGAGTACTTACAGAAGATACCAGTAACTCTGCTGCCGGAATACTATTTTACTGTACATACATATCTAACTGTTTAGAATATAAAAGTATAAAAATAAATATTGTAAATTAATTAAATAATCAAGGGGATTGTAACATTACTCTTTGCTGAAAGAAATAAAATGAATATTTTATATTTAAACCTAACCTGCATCCATTCAGACTTCGATACAACTACACAAGACTCAATTTTTTTGCACGGTTGTATTTTGCAGCATGCAGACACGAATTCGATCCATTCATACAATGCTCATTCATACCTGACGTTAATCCTAAGTGAAAGTACTTATTTTTTAATTCCTAGTACATTTCTACATTTGATGTAATAATGAAGGAGTTTTTAAAGAACATAATACATATCTCCATTTGGTAGGCAACATAATATTAAAGTGCGAGGAAACACATAATAATATTAAACATTAAAACATTTACAAATGAATAAGTTTATATTTTAATAAAAATATATTAATATTAATTACTGCAATTACTATAATGACATTGGACTATATTTTTTTTAACATTTCGTACAACAATAATTTAAAATACTGATAAACTTATTTGTTATTGAAAACACAATTTATAGTCTAATATTTTCACAAAATAGATTCATGTAATGAGATATCAAATCAGTTGTTACAGACACAACATTGATAATGCTATACATCATGATGGTATTACTGTGCTGTTTTTTCCAAATATCAGTACTTGATTGGGACTTTTGAAGAGCTTACTTTAAGGTTATTTGATTATCAAGACTTGCTGTATTATTACTTTTTATTAAAAAAAAAAAGTTTAATGAATACACTTTTTCACAGTCTCTATACGCTTATACAGGAAAAATATACTCAGCACATAATAAAATAATGCAACAAACATATTATTTATTACTTTTTAACTGGTAATTGTAATTATCTGCATGTAATGGCCTAGAACTTTGTAAATGTGTGCAAATACACCTGAAAACATAAATTTGATGAGACATAAAATTTATAGCTGATTTCAAATTTAATTAGCTCTATGGTGCGCAAAATCAGTTAACTCTGATTATTTTTTGTGGTCCATAGTAGTTAATTCATCGTAAAACACTGTTATTTGTGATTTTATAAACACAGTAAATAAAAAGTAATATGGTGTATTCATCAGGTCAGACAAATCTGCATGTCAGAATAAGTACAAAGTAGACTATCTCTTTAGATAAAGAGCAAAGTTGTTTGTAAGAAAAATATTTTAGACATTTCAATTCTGTTTAGGAAGAGGACATGCAAATTTAATATATAATTTGGAAATTTACAGTTAATTGTGTTTATTACAACAAAAGAAAAACTGTTCTTAAATTATAATGAATATTTGTGCATTATGCCAAATGTTTGTTTTTAACTTTTAAGTAAAAACAGTTTCGTTAGGTTGGTTAGGTAAAAATAAACAGTCTAGTTAGTTTTTGTTTTCCGTTTTACTATTCTGAAAAACTCATTCTTGTAAAGACTTTCTTGATAATAATTAACAAAAATTACAAACAAAAATAATATAAATTTTTGGTGTTTACAGATGTGAAACATATATTTAAGAAAATAAGATATTTTTTGAAGGTCTCGCAGGATTTGTTATCTCATGATTATTTATATGGTCAGTCACTAATTAAATTAATATATGCTGAGTCAGTAATTAAAAATAATATATGTTGACTCTAAATGACTGACTGTTTTAAGCTAATTTTATGTTGTATATACAAATAATGTGAATAATCTGTGCCTGCTGTTCTATCACGTTTGATGATTTATAATTTATGTGGGTACAACACAGTGCCTACGAATGCAAAAACTTTCACCCCCCCCCCACACACACACACACACACATTAGTAGTATTTACTTCCATAATAATAATAATTTTGTATGGAAAATTAAATTATTTAAAAGAATTGCCTATTGTGGGATGTAATTTGTGAAATCCATTTAAGGATTTACAAAATTAACATGACTTCCTTGCAATACATTATTGTTATTTTTACATTTATTTTTTTTCTAATGAAGTTAATTTTTTCAATGTACCTGTAACATTAATGTACACATGTCGCGTACAAGAAATGTTTAGAACATACACCTTATGTTGGTATTGCTTGTCTTGGCGTATGTATGGTATATACAGAAAACACTGTTTAAAAGCTCGATTTGTGAGTTATTAATATTCTCAAGGCGAAGCTGTAATCATCGTATTGATTTAATGTATTGTTTAGTATTTTATTCTTTATTACTATAGAATTTCTATTATCAAGAATCTATTTTAATGATTATTATTATGCAGTCTCAAATGAACATATACAATATTTTTATCATACAGATCTTATAATTTTCTTTTATTTTACAGTTAACAGTATAAGTCATTAACCCATGACCACTTGTGTGTGTGTGTGTGTGTGTGTGTGTGTGTGCAGTACAAAAATAAGATAAATTGAAATAGTGAGACTTTGCCATAACATCATTCTTGTAATTTTTAATATTCTCTTCATAATATTTTTAATAAACAAATTCATAAGTACTGAAAATAAAATTCTCAGTCTGCTGATATAAAAATAATGTCTTTATTAATCCTCTAGCAAACAGCACAACAGCCATTAATTAAAAAACATTTTTTCTTGCTTTATCAGCCGATGACACATCATGAAACATCATCAGCTGTGTAAGAAAGTTATGAATTTAGGATGTGTGAGGTAAAAGTATTAAAAAAAAATATTTATGTAAGAGAAAATAAATAAAACAACAATGTGGCTTCAATTCGTTTTTTTAATACAAATGGTTGCTACACTTCACATTCAAAGGAAGTTATATATAAACATCAAATGCAATGTATTTTTATTAAATATAAGTACTAGTATACATTACTTTATATATATATATATATATATATATATATATATATATAAATTGCAATTATTTATATTTATCTAAACTTTAAGCATATGGACATGTATTTGCAACAATAATATAAGTTTTTTTATATAAAGACAAAACTAAGGATATTTCTAATTTTAAATATTTGATAATAATAATAATAGCACGGTTTTTCAGCCTTTAAAAAATCTCCTTTCTTTAAAATACCCTGTCCTCCTCAAACCTTTACAGTTCCTTTATTTTAAGTTTATCATTATTACAATTAGTTTTTCTGGAAGGAACAATCACGCTTGAGCTTATCTTATTTTTACATTTACAATAATGTGTATTTGTGTAATTTTTAACTCTACATTTCATATTTTGTGAAAATATATGAGTTTATCAAATTTCCTTCTCACTTAACAACTTTTTCACAGTTTTCCTCTATTTTCATTATATTCTCTTCCTGTTCTTTTATTTATCCTGTATAACTTTGTTACTCATTACCGTTTCTTTTTATTTACAGAACTATACATCATTCTTTTAACCAGTTTTTATACAAAATCTTTATTAATACAATATTTTAAATGAACAATTCATTTAGTTTAAAACAATTCTTATAACTTACAAGGATACAATTTACTGCTGTGAACAACTAGTTTTTTTCTGCAAAACAGCACAATATGTTCTTAATCAATTTATACAGATGAATTAACATGTAAGAAAACGTTATTAAAAAAAAGTATTATATTAGAAACAACGGAAATGTCAACGTTAATTAACATTTTATTGTGTTAAATTTTACAAATTTAAGTAGTATTTAGGAATACTCAGATAATCTCTATACGGAATATATTTTAATAGCATATTATATACTTCATTTGATAATGAAATAAAATAATATTATAATCACTATAATACATTTTTTATTTATTTATTTATATATGTATATACGTTATCTATCATCAATACAAAAATCTAAAATCTACTTCTTTTAATTATTTTTTCTATATTTATAAAAGAATATTACACAGTTTATGTGGTTGGCTGATCCTGTGATGTGTTTCTAATTATGCCCATTTCGCTCCTGGATAGAATGAAGAAGATACTGTTAATGGAAGGTATGCTATTTATATAGTCTATTTTATCTAGTCAAATTGTACGTTTGCGTTTCTACTATAATTATCTCTGAATGATCATGAATTTTAAACAAATGAATTGTTATTTTAAAATATAGCATTATATATTTTTTTTTGTTCTTTAATAACATGAAAACATATTTATTTATTTTTTACATACAGTCATAAATTAATTGTATTACATATGTATATACCTGTATATACAAACATGCACCATTTTAATACATGTGCATATACATGTATATACATATACATACACATAATAACATCTACTAAAAAGATAGTTTTTTATATGTTATTAATAATTAACAGTTATTGTTAATAGTAATTAAATCTATTTCTTTTTCTGTTTTTGATATATGTAGTCTAAAATTCGAGACGATATGCAGAACAACTGGTCTCATGGTCTTGCAGGTTGATAGTGCAACGGCTGGCAGATGGCGACAAGTCAATTTTGTATTTGGCAAGGATTTCTTCATTCTCAGCGACCCAATATCCAAGAGTATCCGTATCGTACGTTGGGATTATTGTGACCTCTAAAATATGCGAAAGAAAACGTACAGATCAATTAAGTGCTCCATATTAATTTACACTAGGTTAGATTAAAAATTACAATTTACATTTAACACACTCTACAATTTGCTGCTTCAAAGTTTTTGGTAAGTGACTTCTGTTATTCGTATTTATTTTACTTTTGTTTAAACAGACTGATTGTAAACAGACTTTCTGTACATTTTTTATACTGCACGAAAATTACTATAATCTGCAAAAATTTATTGTATGTTATGCAGTGCTGTATAATAAAAAATGTACTTTGTCTTCACGAGAAGAATCACATGACATTTTATGTACATGCCACAAAATATATGTAAATGGAAGTGCTTTTAATAATTGACATAAATGAACATCCCTACAATCTGTATTTAGCTACAATATGTTTTACTATGCTATATGTTGACAGGTATACAGTATACAGTACATATAGCTGACATATAGTTGAGAGGCTGACAGGTATACAGTATACGTTTTCTGTAGCAATTCTAATATATAATTGTTGATTACGGCTGTTATAATAATTTATAAATACCATTAAATTATGAGTAATTTAAATTGTATAAATTATGTTCTTGGATATTATAATTTTCTCGTTGTATTTAAGGAAAACATTTAATGATGTAAAACAAACTGTTTCAACTCCTTCACATATACAAGGATACGCACATATGCACACACGCACATACACGAACACGTTCACCCAAATAATTGTTCTGTTGTGTTAACATTTCTTTTGTATTCGTACACAGGTCCTGATGATGACAATAAATATTGTCGAAACATTAACACAAATACTTTAAAATTTGTGTTATTCTTCTTGACCAATCCTCACAAACCCTTCACTGGATTAATCTATACAGTTGCTTTTGTTATTCAAGAAGCATTCAAACTTGATACTTTTTACATTTATTTTTTAGAAACTATGAAGTCTGAAACACTGAAAATAAATTTAATGGATATAGTTTTACAAATGACAATTTTGTATGAAACAAACAGATATATCTGCCATACCTAATTCTTTGTCTTCCCAAGTTTGTTTTGCTTCCAGAAGAGCATTGAACACTTCCCTGCTGGGTTCAGTGCCACTGAACACATAATATCGAGCTCTAACACGTTTGAAGAATTCGACTGATGTGTAGTGTGAATTGCCGTGGTGCGGGACGTATGTCAAGTCCATGTAGAGAGGTGCCACCTGTTTGACGTTGCGGCTGTCTTTGTGGGAATTGCGTTTGTTGGGCGAATCGGGGCGTTTTGATTTGTTGTTTGCTTCTCTTCCTAGAAAATTTTAAATTGATTTATTAGAGTAATACTAATATGCTCATAACTGTGAACTAACTAATATGGTATATATTATTAATAAGCAACGTAATATGCCATCATTATATTGTAGCTGAAGAAACGAAGCTGTAACGGACAGCTTGTCCCTTTATATTTTCCAATACACTTCTACTCCACAATTTACATTCTTACAGTTTTACATACTTCTCACTTCTCTACCAAAAGGGGAACAGTATACATTCATAATAAAACAGTTTCATGTAGTGAAAATTTATTCAGTGTGTCCTGCTTTCAGCAGGATTTTCTTATAACTTACTAAACAGTACTAACCAGATATTTTCTGCAATGAGCACTGATTTATTTCTCTCTCTCTCTCTCTCACACACACACACACACACACACACACACACACACACACACACACACACACACACACACACACACACACACACACACACACACACACACACACACACTTTTGCATGTTCGTGTATGTATGTGCAGAAGCATTCCTAGGCCTCTATTACACTTGGCCACTAGGCAACTGATTGCAGAAAAAGTTGTGGGGGCATTGGTTTAAATGAGACCTATTACACTTACTGCATTGGCTGCGTGGTCTGCAATCGATTGCAAGCCATGCAACTGCTTCTGCAACTATTAGTTTCACGCGGTCGATGTGGGGCTTTGATTCAAATGTAGCCAATTACACTATGCAACCGATTGCACACAGTCCGCCTGCGCGGATTCTGTAGACAACAAAGAAATTTCATGACATGGGACCGACATAACATATACAATTTTTTTTACAAAACTGCCAATATCTCAAAAAAAGGAGGATTTTATAGAAACAAAAACCAAAATAAAATTGTAATTTTTACTATATTCCATTCACTGACACAAAAGTTTTTTGCATACTGAAAATTTCACTACATGGAAATTAACAATGAAATTTCATGACATGGAACTGTTTTAACGCTCTGTTCTTAAAAATTATTAAAATTATCGCTTCAAATTTATGTCTAAAACCATCCTCAAACTTCAAGGAACACGTTGGTGAAATAATTTTTTTAATCAGATTAGTAGTTTCTGAGGTTAGCCCAAACAACCATATAAACTTCACCTCTTTGTAATAGCAGTACAGACGCCATGCTTACTCTACAACTGATTGTAGAGCAGTTGCAGCTTGTTTTTACTACTGTGCAACTAGTTTCACATAGCCTTGAAATCAGTTGCATGCAATCAGTTGTGTAGTGTAACAGAGGCCTTAGGGATGTGTGACAGGTGTGACTGCACAAAACTTTGTGCTCACTCAATCAGAGGAAAAGGAATTAAAAAAAAAATGAGAGAGAGAGATTCTTATTTTTAATTATTGTAATTTTTTAGATTCGTTCCTGCTTTTTTGTATTGCTTGATGAATATATACATACATTTGCTTAAATACCAACAGAAAATTATGGCATTTATTTAGTATTTATTTAGAAATATTTCAACAATGACAACAAAGAAATCGCCCATAGCCAAATGGCTCGGGTATAAATTCTTTTATCATAGACTCAAACAAATTACAAGAGATTAAACAGTAAGTCCAGGTGGCAATGTGAAGCATGATACAAGTGATTTAATTGTGTTCAACATGTATTGAAAGTTAAAGATAAACTGTTGAGAGACTTGATTACACTGCAGACAACATTGTGATAGTTTTATGATCAACACTGCTAATTCTGACACTTTACTTCTGAATGTACGAGGTTTGATCAATAAGTACGCGGAATTTTTGAATTTTGTGGCCTGTATAATTTCAATTGGCATAACAATTTTGTTGTTGTGTTGCTACATGTTGATACCCTTGTTCTGACATATCTTAACATTGGTAGCCATATTGGATGATTCAGTGTAGGCTGTCGAAAAGGTTATACATGTTTTGGTGTGCTTGATTTTTTACTAGTGGAAAAAATGGAACAAAGAATTTTCATTAAATTTTACTTTAAGAATGGAATAAAGTGCAGAACCATATTGAAAAGGTTGTATGTTGGTTTTGGCGAGACTTTTATGAATAAAACAAGTGTTTACAAGTGGTACAAATAAATGTTTCCAAGAGGGTCATAAAGACACTGAAGATGACGAGCACCCTGGATGCCCCAGCACATCAACAATCGATGAGAACGTCAAAAAAGTGAAGAAAATGATTACACTGAATCACTATCACAGAGGTTACTGATGATGTTAGCATATCATTTGGCTCACCCTAAGCAATTTTTTTGGATGTTTTGGGCATGAGACGTGTAGCAGCAAAATTTGTCCCTAAATTGTTGAATTTCGTCCAAAAGCAGTGCTAAATGGACATTGCTCAGGAGTTGCTGAATGAAGTTAAAACCTCCATTCCTTCTTAGTTTTCTGTCTTCCAATCACCAGCAAAGTGGGAAATGGAAATAAAAAGGAAGACATTGTTACATGCAAGGTAGAGAAGAACTGAAGACAAGAGAAGAGTTGTAAAGTATATAAGAATCATTGTTGATTATAAGGTGAAGGAAGAGGGGTGCAACCCCTCATTCTTATTGTAGTCTCAACGGGGACAACAATATGTAAGAAGTAAACATTCTTCTAAACCATTAATATTACAGTATAATGGAGACATTCTTTTGTTATAGATTTGGTATTCTAACTGTTATGAATATAGGAAATTAAATACTGAGTATCTAATGAAACCAAAATTATGTTAAAATTTAGGCATTATGAAGTTGTATCCTTTGGTTTACAAAGGATCAATTGCTTATCTAACTCTATCTTTTCTTTTAACTTCATAATTACAAGTATAATATTACTGACTCGGAACACTACATTTTTTATTGGTAAAAATTTTACATTTTTTAGCCTGAACCAGTTTTCACTTATTATAAGCTTCGTCAGAAGCTGCCACTAGGAGCGCTATCCGTCTTGTTCTTGGCATCAACACCGTCGTTTGAAAGATCGATGTTGTGTGTGTGTGGTGTGATATGTTTGAATAGTACGTGTGATCTGAATTGTGTCTGTTTGTTTAGGATGTCATTTGTGTGTGTGTGTGTGTGTGTGTGTGTGTGTGTGTGTGTGTGTGTGTGTGTGTGTGTGTGTGTGTGTGTGTGTGTGTGTGTGTGTTTAATATAATGACTTGAAATATACAAACATAAAAAAAAATCAGAGGCAATACTTAATTAGTGTCAGTGTTTCAATCAAAAAGTATACTTACTCTTTGGAATTTGAATATATACTGGTTATATTACCACTCTATGTACTTTGTTACTTAACATTTGTTTATAATTTATTTTAATGTAGTTACAAACATGCTACCTGTTACTGAAACCAGTACACTACATGCACAGAACACTCGTGGAACTATTATTATTATTACTATGTGCTGCAAAAAATATGCACGAGCTCATTTTAAGAATGGGTACTTAACTAGTTCTTAAATAATACTGTTAACTACAAAGTTTGGTAACCAACCTGAGATTGTATTAGAAGCAGTCTTATTGTTTTCCATATCCTTCTTCGCCACTTTTTTAGGCGTGGTTTTGTTACTGGTAGGTGTTAAATCAGTTTCAATTTCACCAGCTGAGTCTTTTTTAGGCGGTGGAGGCGCAGGCGATGGCAGTCCCAGTGGTATGCCCCATTCTTCAACTGGATTCCAAACCAGTGTAAACTGATTCTCACTGGATGTTGGCGAGTTTAATATTCTTTTTGGTGGTGGAGGAAGCCCTAATGGTTTTCCCCAGCCTTCTATTGGATCACTTTTCTTGTCATCAGATGTTTTTGAACTGGCCAAATGACCAAAACCTGTAGACGGCTCAGGATACACAGCTTGTCCTGAAATAGTTTTAGCGGGTAAAACACTAGAAGAACTGGCTAAAGAAGTTTTAAGTTCGGAACTTTCAGTATAGGAACTTTTACCATTTAATTTTTCTTCTAAAACATGTTTGCCGTTGGTGTAAACTTCCTTATAAAATCCCCTACTGTCACCATTAAGTCCTGATTTACCATTTATGCTGGTCTCTTTCTTTCCGTTAGTGACCTTGGCAATATCTTCACCTCTAGCTGATCTATGTTCTTTCATTGCTGTTTCAAAATCAATGTGTTCACTTTTCGCACTACTACTGCTTGCAAACATGGCTTCAAATTTCCCTTTTCCATTTCCATACAAATATTCATCACCTTGATCATTATCATCATCGTCATATTTAGAAACATACATAGACGAATACATTGCTGACGATGCTTCACTAGTTTTGGCATGCTTTTCTTTATTTTCTTGGATTAGTTGTTCTAAAGGATCTTCTTCCGGAAGACTACCGTAAAAAGAACTGGTCATGGCTGTGGCCATTTTCACCTCATTAATTTTTGCACCGTCTTCATAATAACTTTCCTCTGAAGTCCTGTGCAACTCAAAATCAAACTGTGGCGGAGAATGAGCAACATGAGATGTTGCACTCATCGGTGAACAAGGTATATCATCGTCACTTTCACAGTGCCTGGAGTCAGGCCTGCCTTCACTGCTTTCTCCCCAAACATGTGTTGCAGCTCTCGATGCCTGGCCACTACTGATATCACTGTGTGGTGTCGAAGGACCACCTAATTCAAACTCTCGTTCGCTTGCCATATCGGATGCTGGTGTCGCGCTTCTCCCTGTTTCAGATAACTCTCGTTTCATAACAGATACCGCACTCAGAGGTACCTCTTCACTCGTTTTGACAACTTTACTGGATTTTATTTCAGTCGATTTAATACCATTTTCATCTTTCTTGCTTGTACTGGTAATTTCTTCAGCACTAGATTCAGTCTCCGTTAGAGGTACTTCATGTGTAGAATATGTAGAATATTTTACATCACCAGTTTCTGACGTTTCTTTAACGGTAGTTGTTATGCTTTCTGTGCCGTCTTTGCCGTAGGTTTTTGTTGTAACAATAGTTTGTACTGTTGTTTTCGTACTAGCCACAGGATCAGCTGAGGAATAGATTGTATCACTATCTGTTGATGTAACAATTTGTTCTTGCGTTTTCGATGATTTACTTACTTCATCACTATGTCTTTCTTTATCTGTGTCAGTGGTGGATAAAGTACTATCTTTGGCTACTGTGTCGGTTTTTGTGGTCGTCACCATTTTGTGTTCGCTCACTTTCATACCATCCAAAACGCTGCTTTTATCGGACGTAGCTGAAAAGCTAATAGTAGAGCTAACACTAGCTTCGGATATGTCTTTGTCCGATTGACTTTGGTCTTCAGGTTTGGTTGTCATGAAAGTGATATTATCTCCAGAGCAGAGTTCAGTCTCGAGGCCCCCGTCTTCACTACTTGCTGTTACTACCATTCTACGAATAGACGATGTTTCTTCCACTGAAGAAGATTCTGATTCTTTTTTCTGCATTGTAGTTTCTTCAGTTTTCTCTGTTTTTATACTATGTGAATGCAGAGTATCAGTTGCATGACTGGTTTCTGATTTTTCCACTACCTGTTTTGTAATTTCAGTACTCTCTGATTCAGTAAACACTTTGCTTACATCAACTATTTTACTAACATCAACTATTTTACTATCAGCTGCACTTGTAACCAGTTTTGATGTTGCATATAGTGGTTTTTCATCTACACTTGTTTTATCCTTGCTTTCTTCAGTAGTTTTTGTCTCTTGGGTTAAAAATTCTTTAGTTATTTCTTTCACATCTTTACTCATTTCAATTGACGATTTTATTTCTTTTGATTCAGATACATATTTACTTGCAGACTCACTAATCTTTTGGTCAATATGACCATGTAATAATTCTTCAGTCTTTTGTTTAGTATCTTCAGGTGATTTACTCAGTGTAGTCTCCATTGTAGAAGCCAATATGTCTTTTGATTCATCAGATTTTGAAGACTTCTTAAGAGTCATATCTTCTGATAACTCTGTGCTAGAAATATCTTTTCTTGAAGCAGCTGGACTTGCACTCTTTAATGTTTCATCCTTAATTGTAGGTTGTATTTCACTGTCTTTATCAGATGGTGCTGGACTTGCACTCTTTGGTGTTCCTTCCTTGATTGTTGGCTGATGCAGTTCACTATCTTTATCAGATGGTGCTGGACTTGCACTCTTTGGTGTTCCATCCTTGATTGTTGGTTGCAGTTCACTATCTTTATCAGATGGCGCTGGACTTGCAGTCTTTGGTGTTCCATCCTTGGTAGTTGGTTGGAGTTCACTATCTTTATCTGATGGTGCTGGACTTGCACTCTTTGGTGTTCCTTCCTCGATAGTTGGTTGGAGTTCACTATCTTTATCAGATGGTGCTGGACTTACACTCTTTGGTGTTCCATCCTTGATTGTTGGTTGCAGTTCACTATCTTTATCAGATGGTACTGGACTTATACTTTTTGGTGTATCACCTTTATCTAAACTAGGACGTTTAATATCACTGTCTTTTCTAAGAGCAACAGGACTGTCAGATTTTTGTTTTTCATCCTTATCTGGTAATATAGGTTGGAATTCTGTTTCTTTTATATATGATGGTGCTGGGCTTGCACTTTTTGGTGTATCATCTTTATCAGATGAAACCGATGATTTCTTGTCACTGTCTTTTACAGAAGGAACTGGACTGACACTTTCTGGTGTGTCATCCTTACTTACAACTGATGATTTGATTTCAATTTCTTTTTCTGATGGCACAGGACTAACGCTTTTTGATGGAACTTTGTCTGAAAGAATTTCTTTGATTTCAGTTACTTTTTCAGATGGCACTGGACTAATAGGTTTCTGACTTTCTTTTTCTTTATCATGCTTTAAGTCTGTATCTTTTTCAGACAGTTTGGAAGTATCACTTTTTGAAGTGTCAGCAGACTCTAGTTTCACAACATGCTCATCTTCACGGAGTGGCACTGGACTGACTGATTTTGGCAAGTCTTCTTTATCTGAAGCAATTGTTTTGATTTGAGTTTCCTTGTCAAATGGCACTGGACTTATACTTTTTGGTGTATCTCCTTTGTCTGCAGACAATGGTGCTTTTGAATCGCTATCTTTTCTAGATGGAACTGGACTTACACTCTTCGGAGTTGAATCTGGTGTATCTCCTGTGTTTGCAGAGAACGGTGCTTTTGAATCGCTATCTTTTCTTGAGGGAACTGGACTCACACTCTTCGGAGTTGAATCTGGTGTATCTCCTTTGTCTGCAGACAATGGTGCTTTTAAATCGCTATCTTTTCTTGACGCAACTGGACTCACACTCTTTGGTGTTGAATCATCCTTATCTAATACTGCTGTTGACAACTTTGTTTCACCACTCTTATCAGACAATACAGGACTCACACTCTTAGGAGATTCAGATTTATCAATAGCAACAGCGCTGATTTCTGTATGTTTATCATCTTTAACCGATGCAGTTGTGTCTGTTTCACTTTTCTTATCACTCAAAACAGACACTGCTGGACTCAGTTTACCGGAAGCTATTGTTTTCAAATCAGCGTCTTTTTCAAAAGGAACTGGCGATATGCTTTTCGGTGAAAATGTTTTATCCGATGGTTCTATTTTAACTTCACTATCTTTTTGTGATTCACTTTTTGACGAATCACTCTTTTCTGAAAGAACAGATTTCATATCACTGTCTTTCTCAGATGGTAAAGAGGTTATACTTGTCAATGAGTCATCTCTCTCTGAAGTCTGTGGCTTTAATTCACTGTCTTTTGCTGACGGTATTTGTGATCCATCTTTGTCAGAAAGAGGCATCTTAATATCACTTGTTCTCTCTGACGGAAGGGGACTTGTGCATTTTATAATTTCTGTTTTATCTGACATCACTTTAACGTCACTGTCTTTTCTAGACGGTATGGGGCTGAGAGATTTTAGTGATTCACTTACTTCTGAAGAAACTGGTTTGCTTTCATCTTCTTTGTCTGATGGAAATGAAGTAGAAAGTTTTTGAGTGTCTTCAGATCTGTCTGTAGATACGTGTTGATCTTGAGGAATAGAAATTGCTCCTTGTTCGAGTTTTATTTTATGATCTTTTCCCATTTCTGATGGAGCTGTGCTTTGAAGGAGATCTGTCTTCTCCATAGACATGTGTTTAGTGTCAATTTCTTTAGATGTTACGTCTGTAGTATCTTTGTCAGCCAAACTCTGTATAGTTTCCATTGAAAGGAACATTTTTGCAGCATCTTTTTCATTTATGGGTGGACTGATGCTGTGTGGTGACTGAGTTTTTTCTAAGTCTTGAAGTTGGTCAGGGCTTACACTCTGCATTGTGCCGGTCAGTTTTGATTCTTCAGTCACTATTGGTTCAAATTTTTCTAAACTATCTTCTGATGAAGGAGCTGGACTGACACTTTTGAAGGTCGCAGTTTCATCTTTATCTGACAGGTCTTTCTGTTCTGAAGTGTCAGATGGTTTTAAGCTTTCACTTTTTGGAGTGTCTACTTCTTGTTTTGACACACTCATACTATCAGTAACATCTCCTTTTGGACGTTCTTTCATGTCAGTGGTAGTTTCTAATGCGGTCTCTGTTGTATCTTTTTCCAGTTTAGCAGTTACACTTGATTCTTGAGTTTCAATTTCTTTCGCAGATTTTACTTCACTAACGTCTTTTTCAGCAGTAGTAACATCTTTTACATGAATGGCTGTTTTATCATCTTTTTTTACCATATATTCGATTTCTTCACTTATTAAAGTCAATGTCTGTTCCATGGAAGTGTCTGTTAAAGAATCAGAAACAGCTGGTTTATCTTGACCAATTGAAGTAAACAAGGAAGTTGTAAATGCCTCAGATTTTTCTTTTGAAGTTGTATCTTCAAGTTTACGTTCTCTTGTGTCCTCTTTTACTACATCTTCTTGTAATATGATATCTTTAACTTCTTTTTCTGGCTTTTGTGGCTCTGAGTCTTCTTTGGATAAACTTTTCTTTATCTTTTCTTCATCCTTTTCAACGCTTAGTTGTTGGTCATCTTTAATACCCTGTACTGATGGTTTCCGTTCATCAGTGGTTGATGGTGTAGGACAAATGCTTACACCATCATCATATTTACTTGTAACGGTGGTTTCTTTTTCATCATGTTTGAAGGACGGTGTAGGACTAACACTTTTTTCTTTCTCTATTGTTTCTTTTTCATGATATTTTGATTCATCTTGAAGTGACACAGTTGGACTAACGCTCTTTTCTTTGTCACCTTTTTCTGCAACATCGGGCTTGGATTCTTCAGTGTAACTTTTATCCTTGTAATCTTTCTTTAGTGATTTAGATTCATCTTTACTTAGAGTAGCAGAACCTTCACTCTTTTCTTGTTTGTCTTTCTGAATAGGACATGGTTTGAATTCTTCCATTTTGAGCAGTTGAGTTGGGCTTCCACTCTTTTCTCTATCATCCAAAACTGCTGTAGACTTTGGTTCATCTGTAGCTGAAGGTGTTGGACTAATAGATTTTTCCTTTGTTGGTTCAGATTTTTTAATTTCTTCATCTTTAAGTGACTGAGTTGGACTGACACTTTTGTCTTTATCTTCTTTTTGAAGTGAAGCAGGTTTTGTTTCTTCTATAACAGAAGAAGCTGGACTTATACTTCTTTCTTTATTGCCTGTCTCACCATCTCTTGGTTCCAAATTGTCTTCTACAATTGACGGAGTTGGGCTGACACTTTTCTTTGTTTCGTCTTTTCCTATTGAAGACTTTTCTGATTCTAGTGACAGAGCTGGGCTAATGCTTTTTTCTTTTTCATCTTTTGCTACATCCTTGGTTATAGTATCTGCTTTAAATATTGTAGTTGAACTGACATCCTCTTTTAGACCCTTGTCTGCTGTAGTAAGCTTTTCATCATCTTTAATATGGGGAGTAAGGCTGATACTCTTTTCTTTTTTATCATCTTCTGATGAAACAACCTTGATTTCATCTTCTTGTTTAAGTAATAAGACTGGACTTACAGACTTTTCCTTCTCATCCATCTGTGGCAAGGAATGTTCTTTGTCTTCTGTAACCAAAGGTGTTGGACTAACTGATTTTTGTGTTTCATCCTTGAGAGATGTCGTCTTGACTTCCTCTTCTTTAAGTGATGGAGTGGGACTACTTGTTTTTAGCATTTCATCTAAAACTTCCACAGATTTAGAAGGCATTGGGCTAGTACTTAATTCCTTTTCTGTTTTTACTTCATCTTTGAGTAATGGTGTTGGACTTGTCCTTTTTTCTTTCTCATCCGTTTCTGATAAAGAGGGTTTTGTGGATTCATCTAAAGGTGCAGTTGCAGTAGTCTTTATTTTGTCATCTTCCAACTGAATATCGGACTTTACTTCTTTAGGAAGTAGTGGAGCAGGGCTAACACTTTTCTCCAGTTCATCAGATTCTTCTTTATCCTTAAGCGAGGGTGTTGGGCTAACACTTTTCTCTTTGTCATGTTCCCTAATTTCGTGTGACGTTATATCTTCATCTTTCAGTGATGGAGTGGGGCTAACACTCTTCTGAATATCTTCTTTATCTGGTAAATAGGGTTTACCATCTTCTAGAAGTGCTGCTGGTGATGGACTGACACTTCTGACTCTTTCGTCTTTTTCTGCTTTGATTGGTGTAAAATCAATATCTTTAAGTAACGGCGCTGGACTTATAGATTTCTCTGCCTCTTTTTCTGCTACCAGATCTTTTGTATCATTTCTCAGAGAAAGTGAAGTTCTCTCTTTTTCATCCTTCTTGGGAAGACTGGGTGTACCGTGTTTTTCTTCATCTTTAGAAGAAACTGCTGAGACACTACTCTTCTGATCATCTTTTGGTTCCTTAGATATTCTTGATATATCTACAGAACTAATGTCTTCAGGTGGTATTGAAGTAATACTGGCCTCTTTTTCATCTTTTAGTAAAAGTGGTAAATGTTCTTCCTCTTTTCCTGAAACAGAAGAGTCTTTTTCTACTTCCATCACAATTGGTTCACTGACAAGACTTTCTTTTTCTACAGTTTTCTCTTTGGACTTTTCATCTTTAGGTGGCATTGATTCATCTTTTGTTTGCTCTGCTAATGTAAATTCCTTCTCTTTTTCAGATTTTTCGAGTTCAGATGATTTAAATTCATCATGCAAATCCTCTACAGATACAGAAAGTTTAGTATCCTTCTTTGTTTCTAATAAAGTTGTTGTTTGGTCTTTGGTTGTTGCTAAAGTTTCCTCCATTATTTCTTTTCCTGTTTTATCTATTTCAATTGTGCTTTGTTTTGTTTCTATACTAACAGGTTTTTCCTGTTGATCCAATTCAACTTTTTTGTCTACTTTCATTTCTTGTTCCTTTTCCTGTGCAGTGGGTTTTGGTTCCTCTTTAAGTGATGGCTCTGGCACTTTTCCCTTTTCTTTTTCCACTAATTCATCTTTATGCAATATACTTTCTTTTTTACTTAGAATTTCAACCTTCTCTTCTTTTTCCGCCTTGTCTACTTTCAGTTCAAGATCAGGAATTACAGTTTCTTTTTCAGTTTCCACTTGTTCCACCTTTTCTTCTAAATGGGGTTTGGTGTCATCTGTAACTAGTAATTTAGATGATTCTGGACTAACTGGTTTTTCTTTTTCCTCTTTTTCTTTTTTACTAGGTTCTTCAACTACTTTTACTTCAGTTTCTTTGATAGATGTGGTTGGAGTCACACCCTTTTCTGCTTTTTCATCGATGATAGGTTTGCCTTCTTCTTCTTCTTTTTGTTCTTCATGGGGTGGTGTTACATGTAGAGATTTTTCTGGAGTTGGGCTGATTGGTTTTTCCTTTACTTCTTCTTTTTCATGCTTGCCTTCTTCTGCTGAAGGTGATGGACTCTTTTCTCTATCTAGTCTATCATCTTTTTCTTTAACTAATGGGGCTTCAATTTCCTTAGATGGAAAAACTGTTGGAGGAGCCTCTTCTTTTTCAGTAATATCTAATTTTTCTGTCTTCTCTTCTTTGTGTTTGATTTCAACAGGTGGACATGGAATAAGTACTTGTTCCTTCTCTTCTTTTTTCTCCTTAACAATGGACAATTCATCTTCTTTACCTGTAGGTAGTGGACTGATGGTTGTAGGTAATGGTTTCTCTTCTTCTGGTTTGAATTCATCTTCTTTTAGCTTTGAAGATATTTTGATTTCATCTTCTTTTTCTACACCATGCTTTAAGTCATCTTTAGTTTTACTTGCTACTTCTTCAGTAGTAATTTTCTCTTCTAATTTACTTACTTCAGTTTCAACTTCTTTAATTTCACTTGGTAATTTTTCTTCTGCTTTAATTTCTTTTGTGACATCTTGTATAGGCACAGTTTCTTCGGTACTTAATTTTGATACTAGTTTGTCTTGTTCAGATAACTGTTTTTCACTAATCACATCTTTCATATCAGTTCCTGCAGTTTTTTCAGCTTCTTTTTCTTTCCCTGTCTCAATAGCATCTTTGTGTGACACTTCTTTGTCTTTCAAAATATCAGTATCTTTTTTACCATCCTTAATAAGTTCATCTTCATATTTATCCAACTCATCTGTCTTTTTCTGAGTGCCAGCTATTTTTGTTTCAACTTCTTCACTCAATTTAGCAATATCAGGTACCTTTTTATCTTCATGCCTCAGTGGTGATTCAGGTGTAGAATCCGGTGTCACTAAAACATGTTCTGCGACTTCGGCACCCTTAAGTACTCCATGGACAGGTTCTTCTTCTACACCTGAATCTGTGTACAGTTCATATGAATCTCGCTCATTACGGTCTGGTGATTCCCTTGAATCTGCTAATTTTTCAGCACTCTCCGGTACCGTTTCTTTCTCTTTATCTAAATCTTGAACTTCTTCTGCAACTTCTTTTTCTTCAGTGGCCCTTTCTTCCTTCTTGGACACACGGACGTCTTCTGCATCTTGTGCTAGTTCTATTTTTTCACTAGATTTTTGTAGCTGAAATCCATTATCAGCTTCCTCAAGTTTTTGCCTGATCATTTTTAGTTCTTTTAGTTCATCTTCTTCAGTTTTAATATGTTCAACTATTGATTCCTTTTCTTCTATGTCTTCTTTTGCTTTTCCTTCTAAATCTTTTGTAACTTCTTTTTTAACATCAGTTGTATCGTCCTTTTCTGGTTTTAGTTTCTCTTTAGTAATTTCTTTAATTTCGTGTTCTTTCTTTGCTCCAGCTACGTCCAATAAGTCATCCTTAGTTTTAGAGAATTCTCTGCTACCAAACTCATCACCTTCATATATTCCATCGACTTCTTCATGTACTGGAAGGTCGGCAACTTCGTCAGGTGTCTTTACTATGTCTCTGGCTAACAAATGGCCTCTTGTTTCAAATGGCCCGCCCACGACAGCTACTTGCGGCAGAGTAGTAGGTTGCTCAGGTTTTGCTGCTGCAAAGATATCTTTTTCTTTTGTCTCTTCTTTAACATGTTTTTCTTCAATCCCTTCTTTAATTTCATCAAGTGGTATTCTTTCATCTTCTGGTAATGTCGGGGCTGTTGTTGCTCCTGATTCTATTGTAGTTGAAAACCTTTCGTCAGGCTGACTTTCTTCTGCACCGTATTTTTCAACTAATTCTTTAGATTTATCTTTAGTGTCATCTTGTTTTTGTTCATCTTCAATAGATTCAGCCAGCTGCTTATCTGATGCCAAGTGAAGTTTTTCTGGACTTGAAAGGTCTTTGGTTTCACCAAGTTTCTGCTCATCTGAACCAACGCCTTCAGCAGACAATTCTGAACTGTCTTTACCCCCTAATTCTACTTTAGTTTTAGAAATGTATTCAGTTGCTGATGTGATGATCTCTTGAACCTCTTCAACAAGTTTCTCTTTACTTTCTGGCGTAAGTTTTTCGCTTTCCTCAGCCAACTGTACTTCCTTTTCTTCATCACTTAAGACTTTCTTTTCTATCACCTCTTTCTTTTCTACTTCTCCTACATCAGAGACTTTTTCCATTACATCTTCTTTCTCTATTATTTCCTTTTCTTCATCTTCTTTATCTTGGGCTTCATCATTGTCACCTTCTATGTCTTTCATTTTCTTTTCAGATTCAGCTTCATCTCGTAAGTGCTTCTGAAGTTCATCTTCTGCTTCTTCTGGAAAATGAGATTCAATACTTTCTTGTTCTTGAATCGAATCTTCTCCATATTGCTCAACTTCAACTTTTTCTATAATTAGAATTTCATCTTCTTCATCTTTGTCACTAACTTCTTTTTCTTTTTCTGCTCCTTCTGCTGGTTTTACTTCTGTCGCTTCAGTGTCGACTCCATTTTCTTTAACGAACTTTTCTTCTTCGGCTGTACTAAGCGACTCTTTCCGTTCTACTGATTCGTTTATATCCTTGCTCGAGTCTTCTTCTTGTTTTTCAATTTCTCCCAACTTCTTTTCTTTAAGTTTCACTTCTTCCTCAATGATTTTGTCATCCTTTTTAAGCTCCTCTGTAATTTTTTCTTCAATTTTGCCTTCTTTTATCATCGTCATTTCGGCATCAACCGTTGACGGAGTAGAAACCGTAGAAGAGTCTGTGACGACGCCCTTTTCAGTTTCGCCTTTAATTTTTTTAGTTTCTTTTTTGGCTTTCGCGGACTTTAATATGGTCTTCATCGGTGAGCCAGGCTTGGCTATAACCTTACTCGGTGAAGACGTAAACGGTTTCTTTGGTTTTCTCTCGGTTTTAGTCGGTTTTGTAGGTTCTTCTTTTTTGGCCAGTTTTACGGCTGGTTTCGCGGCGGTTTTGGCTTTGGATTCCACTACTTTCCTGTTGTTCTCTTCTTTGGCACTTTTCGCTGGCGTTGCGGACGGCGAGGCTTTCATTTTTGTGGAAGACTTTGCTGCGGCTTTGGTCGTTTCCGCTCGGCTCATCACTCCGTTGACTTTGCTTTCTACAGATTTCTTTGGCGTCGTTGGCGAAGACTTCACCGAATCGCTGCTCTTCTTTTCTAAGGCTGTTCCGTGTTTTGTAGTAGGTTTCTTTTCGACTGGCGTTTTTGTCAGACTTTTCGCTTCGGCTCGTTTATGCTTCACTTCCTGTTTATGTTTATCAGTCTTTGGTTTGCCCATATCGATTATAGGCGACGGCTTTTCCGGTTTGGAAATTTCCACTTCGTTTACTATATTTTTATCTAATTCAGTCTTTGTCGGTATGATTTCCGCTTTGGTTCTGTCGACTTTCGGTTTGGGTTGGTGGGGCGGTCTGGCCGGCATCGGTGCCATGGTCGTCGTTTTCGGTTTGGTCTCGGCGGTTCCGCTGACCGGTATGGTCGCGGTTTTCGCGATGTTCTGTCTGTTGACGGATTCCACAGACGGCGTCGACCTGGTCTGCGCTTTGTGTACACTTTCGCCCGGCAATAGTTTGTCAATAACGGCCGGTGTCGATTTCGGCCTGCTACTGACCAACTTTGCGTTTATTCCTAACGACGACGAAGAAGGCGACAACGTTTTCGCAGAACAGATGGGATGTTTCATGAATTCCAAGTGGCGCAGTTTTTCCAGTCCTTCGAAAATCTTGTTCTGCGGCGCGCTGCCGGGAAACAGAATTCGCGTGATGGTGTCGCTGGGATTGGCCGGCTGCCACACCAGCAGCGCACAAATGGACACTATGTTCTGGATCGGGAAACTGAACTCTTTGTCAGACTTTTTCGACGTCGAAGCACCGCCGCTGAACAGTAACGGATCGTTCGCGTTCCACTTGGACAAGAACTCTTTTAGTTCCCGACTGTCTTTAGACGGACTCAGAACGTACATATCCAGTTTGCCGTGGCCGACTTTGTGGTAGAGATTAATTGGTTCGACGACGGAATCTCGAACGCAGATGTGTGGTTTCAGTTGCAAATGTCGAAGGTTGTCTACGATTTCGTGTCCTTCGTCGAGCAGATTTATGATCAGCGAATCACGGACTTTGTCTGTGTCGGGAGTAATCGAGTTTCTTCGCTCCTGAAACAACAGAAACAGATTGAAAAACGTTCTAGTATAAAAAGTTTGTTAACGTGATGAAAAACTAAATCGAAATTAACTGAAAAATACAATTAAATGAAACTAAATCCGCACACATCACCTTCACAAAATGCCACGGAACAACATCAATTGTGAAATTAAATAACAAGGTTGTCCCGGTAGCCGACTCTGTAAAATACTTGGGCGTCCACTGACACAAAAAACTGACTTGGCGCAACCACATTTGTATGAAAAGAAAACAACTGGACACCAAGTTTCGCAAGCATTACTGGCTCCTGGGCAGAAAATCATTACTGCCAATACGAAACAAGCTGTTGGTGTACAACACTGTCTTCAAGCCTGCGTGGACATACGGCTTAGAGCTTCGGGGAACTGCAACTAAATCCAATATCGACATAATGGAAAGGTTTCAGACTAAGGTGTTGCGTGCCATAAGTTTCGCAAGCATTACTGGCTCCTGGGCAGAAAATCATTACTGCCAATACGAAACAAGCTGTTGGTGTACAACACTGTCTTCAAGCCTGCGTGGACATACGGCTTAGAGCTTCGGGGAACTGCAACTAAATCCAATATCGACATAATGGAAAGGTTTCAGACTAACGTGTTGCGTGCCATAACCAACGCACCGTGGTTCATCACCAACAAAGACATCTACAGAGACCTGGACCTGCTGTCAGTCAATGAAACCATTACGATGTTCAGCGAAAGATATGTGAAACGGCTTGAAGAGCACACGAACCCTTTAGCCATAAATCTACTACACAACAGCCTACAGACAAGAGGCGTAAAGTTGACATTTCCTCTGGACTTATCTAGACTCTAACACTGTAAATATATTGTACATAATATGTTACTTTTAAGTACTCATACACTAGTTCTAGTTCTAGTCATACTCCATTAACTAGTTCTCTTCATGCCGTGTATTCTGTGAACAATTATGCTTATTGTTATGTATTAACAGATTGCATAAATTAAAAAAAAAATTACGGCTGGCAAAATCAGCGTTGGTAGCATTAGGCGTACATAGTATGAATTTGCTTAGTAGGCGTACCTGTAGGTTGCAGAAGAAGTGACCAATCTGAGGGTAGACGTGTGTGATCCGTTTGCGACGCAACACCGCTGCCAGCCCGTTACAGTTGCTGTTGTTCAGCCGCGTCATGAGAACGGCGTCCAGTCTGTCCAGATGGCGGACAAAGTCCCAGAAACAGGCTTTGCGCGCGA
Source organism: Magicicada septendecula (assembly GCA_034769895.1). Classification (NCBI taxonomy): domain Eukaryota; kingdom Metazoa; phylum Arthropoda; class Insecta; order Hemiptera; family Cicadidae; genus Magicicada; species Magicicada septendecula. The sequence goes on from CM068375.1 coordinate 408,862,112, forward strand.
ACCCGCCGTCCACCAGCATGTTGAACCCGTTGATACCGAAGAGGGCGGCGTCGCCCTGACCGCCGGGGAACACGTACAGCGTCGGGTGGCTGAACCGGATGTTCCCTACCTGCAAGCACACAACAGCAGAGTCACGTAACCAGCCATGTTTACCATGTTAAATTCACCAATTTTGAGAACCATTATCTCAGAACCTGTAAAACATAGAAGCCTGAAAGTTTAGCAAGCAGGTGAACATATTATACTCTTCAAACGCTACTACAATTATAAAGATACATTTCTTGATTTTTTAATAATTTTTTACGTTCTGCTCTAAAAATGTACATACAAAAAGCATACTTAATATTTTTTTATGTATTTATTTTTCAATGAAACTACATAGTTCTAGTAGTGTACTTATGTCTCCATTAACCCAATATCCACAAAAAATTCACATTGACAGTTTACTTGGTTTCTGCAATAATGGATCATTTATCTAAAAAAAGTAGATTTTGAGAAAAACGCGTTTAAAGTTTTAAAACAGATTTTCATTGTTTTACCTGATTTAAAATAGCCCAGCTCCATACTCGTGTTCTTCAGTTATGTCCATTTGGTCCTCTTCGTTTGTCTTGACATTTCTAATTGACTGTCTAACCTTTTTCATCAGTTCATCTACTGCTTGTCTCTGCCTCAAGTATTCGTTGCAAGTAAATTTTTTGTTCATTACATAAACCATATTTGTCCCTAATTTTTGTCAGACTTGACATTTGCTTATATTACCTTTATTGAAGGTCAGCACAGCATCATGTACCCAAAACCAAAGTACCCAGTCCAACAAATTTATTTTTTGGCAATCTATTCTAATCAAATTATTTAGCGACTCGTTTGCATTATGTGTACTACCATGAAGACATGTTTTTTTTTTTTTAACAAATTAGGATGACTCAGACCAGCAAATATTGGCTTGTAAGGTGTATAGTGCGCTAGTGTAGGCTAGCACAACAGCCGAGAAACGGCCTGCTACAGAGCAAGTCGCCCTACTTGGGCACGGCCACGAGGCAGGAGCTCCTGAAGACAGCTCGGAACTCAGATTCCTTAGCGGTTCGTCTCTGCGACGCATCAACCACATAATTTTGCAAACCGAGACAGAACAGGCTGTATGACCGCTAGCAGGTGACTCAGTACCGGCTCAGCTCCATGCCGCTCTACTGCTTAAACCTCCTCAGTGCTCAAGCCTGCTCGAACCAGCTTGCTGTGCGACCGTACCCGAAAGCTGAATTACTACACACAATAAGAATTAGCAAAATTCAGTCTCGGAATACGTGTTACGGCCCCCACTTATGTGAGCCTCTGTATTCTGTTAACGAAACTGAAACTTACCACATCGGACGGTTCGAGCAGCTGTTCGACGGTGGCGGGGCGCACGAACGGCGACAAGTAGTCGATGAACTGCTGAATGTTTGTGGCCGGCGAGAGACTGTCGTCGGGATTGACGCGAACCCGACACAACTTGCTGAACGCTTCGCGGCGCAGCCTGGCCGTGCTCCAGTCGCCCTCGGGCGCGCAGTGGATGTCCACGCTCACCGAGTTCTCGTACGCTCGCAACACTCGCTGCACGTCTGTCTCTTGGAAAGCGTCTACTAGATCGGCTAACGACAATGTTCCGTCCTGCAAAACACAGCACACAATTACTACAATAAGAACCTAATGACCTGTAAATACCGTTAACACAGTTTGTCTTCTGACTTTTGTAAGAAGGGTCACATTATCCCATCAGTAAAATTCTCCCGGCGCTTGGGAGGTCCCTTCGAGCAGTCACTGAAACCTTTCTTGCTCTTGAAGGTCCCACAAGGAGGCTGGGTCTCATAATAAACGAAGGCAAAACAAAATACATGGTCGCAGGACAGGAAGCTAGAGAAGGAGAGCACGTCCAAATTGGCATCTATTCCTTCGAAAAAGTCAACAACTTTTATTATTTAGAATGCCAACTTAACTCCGATGGACAAACCTCAGAAGAAATAAAGCGAAGAATCACCTCAGCTAATAGGTGCCTCTTTGGTCTCAGACTCCTGTTCCAGAGCAGAACAATTGTCAGGAGCATCAACCTGCTTCTGTATAAAAGACTAACTCGCCCAGTTCTCACCTATGGTTCTGAGATTTGGACAATTTCTAGAAAGTCTAAGTCAAGCCTGCTGGTTCATAAACGCAAATTCCTCCGCAGTATTTTTGGTCCAATATATGTGGTAGGTGAATGGAGGAAAGGACCAACCAAGAACTGAACACTCTTCTGAATGAACCAGATGTTGTGAAAATTATAAAACCTGGTAGACTCAGGTGAGCTGGTCATGTGATCAGAATGAGGGAGAACGAAATTCCCAGAAAGGCGCTCACAGAACAGATCTATGGCCTCAGGAGAGTTGGTAGACCCAAACTACGTTGGGAAGACGATGTGAATTATGATGCGCGCCATATCCTTGGGACCCGGAACTGGAGAGTTGCTGCACTTGACCGGGGCAATTGGCGGAGGCTGTTAAAGGAGGTCTTGACTCTGTTATGGGTTGTCGCGACGCTGAAGAAGAGAAGAGCACAGAAGAGAAAAATTAATGATGATGATGATGAAGATGAAGAGGAATTACTAACAGAAATGCCTTCACAGTAAATTTCTAAAACGTGTTGGAACGAAGTCGCGAGGTGTAGAGGAAAAACCAACAACGTCTGAAGACATCAGATTGGCGTCTGAGTTATTGAAAATGTATGTAAGCGAATTTCTTATGGCGGATGATCATCATTCTGTGCTTCTCTCTGCAGTCTATTGTTCTCTACTGTTACTGGCGCTCAACTGCTATTTAACACTCACAGAATTAAGAGTACGTAGTTTATCTGTTTACTGAGGAAGAACTGAAATCATTAAAAGGAAGAAGAAAGTATAAAATAACAAAGAATAAAAAAAGCATGCTAGTGAGACATGGGCTCTTGGTAAAAGGGACGTGCGGAGGATTCAGGCAGCCGAAATTAAATTTCTAAGAGGGACGTAAGGTTGTTCTCTCTTGGATAGGGGAAGGAACGAGGATATTAGACGCGATTTAAACATTGTATCATTGCTCCAGAAGATTGAAGATCACAGAAGGAGGTGGTGTAAACACTTCAATCGCATGCCTCATATCCGTCTACCTGTGGCTGCCTTGGGTTAGGTTATCACCCTACTGGCAAGAGAGATGTCGGTAGACCGAGGAGGAGATGGGTTCCGGAATAGGCCTAAGGCCTAGTCCTTGAAATGCTGATGATGATGATGATGGTGATGATTATGATGATAACAAAGCAGTGCGTTAAACCATCATTTGTCTAAGTAATAATTAACTGATCAACTTGAAAATAAAATTAAAATTAATTGAGTATTTCAATATTCCACACAATAATGTCATGAATATTTCGAGATATAATTATCACATCTTAATTTTAAATTAATTAAAATTAACAGGTGAGCTGCTAGAACTTAAAGGCTAAAAGCGAATACGAAATGAAACGATCAAATAAGAAATGGGCGTACAAAAGACAATCATCGACTGCGTTGAAGAAAAACAACTAATCCAGTACGGGCACGTATAAAGAATGGGACAAAACCGACTGCCAAAGAAAACAATGAGATGGATACCTAGAGAGCACAGAACGAAAGGAAGACCCAAGAAAACATGGACAGAAGGCATAAGAAGATCAATGAGCGATAGAGGACTAAACGATAAACTGCAACAACAGACAGAAATGGAGATGAGGTACCGGACAACATCGCAGGACGTTCTGACCCCGAATTAATAACAATAATAATTTTAAATTAATTAAATAATCATTGTTACATAAACTGAAACAACTAAATCAGAGTAATTTTTGTACAATCTTGTCAGTATTGGCTTTAGCATTGGACGATGCTTTGACTTTGAATTTCACAAGTTTTATTGATTAAAAAGCAAACTAAATGCACACGTTTGCATTTATAAATCCAGCAAAATTACATGATTGGTTCTGCAAGATATTTTAAAAATTATTTTCTGTTAAGTTTTATTACAATACAAACTTTATACAAGTTTTTCTTAGCTAATAGTATCCTAATATATTCACCAATATTTCGGAAGGAACTTACTTTACGTTGTTAAAATTACTTCCCGGGCTGTTTAGCCGTGGTCCATTGTTTTCTACAAAAACAGACGTTTCGGCAGTGCCATCATCAGTGTAAAATCGACTACGCTAACGTGAGGTGGTATACGTTAGTGACCACAATACTGTGGTTAAGGGCACAGTATGCGTTAACGTGAGGTGGTATGCCTTAACCACAGTACTGTGGCCACTAACGTATACCACCTCACGCTAGCGTACTCGATTTTACACTGATGATGGCAGTCGATGGTACTGCCGAAACGTCCGTTTTTGTAGAAAACAATGGACGACGGCCAAACAGCCCGGGAAGTAATTTTAACAACATTGACTCCGGCCGTGTAAGGCTACGATGAACTTAGTTTACGTTAAGTTAGTAAAAAGAAAAATTAAAATCATAAAAATAAAATGAGAAAATAAATTGATTATACGACATAAAAACCATGAAACTAGATAAACTAAACAATAAATCGTGGAGTTAGTGATAAATCTATCCAAGCCTACTCATGTGAATTTATGGAAAACTGAAATTAAAGGTTTTGATGTGCAATGATAAAACAAAAATCTGATTTTCAAGGTTAATTTTTATTATTAATAGAGTTTTTTTATCGATTACATAGCTGTTAAAAAGAAAAAGAAAATGATAAACGGATGAAAAATGACGGTTTTGAAATATTTGAAATATAAATAAAACTTGGACTTGGGTAGTTTTACCATTAACCCCTCGATATAGGCCTACACGTGACTGTTTAAGTGACAAATATATATACATACATACATACATACATACATATATACGTACATACATATATATATATAACACTTTTTGGTACAGTCTATTTCTTGATGCATATATAATTTATTTAATATTTATAAATTCTTTACTTCAAGATGTTGTGTTTTATCTGGTACATGTTTCGGGAATCGTATTGTTCCCATCCTCAGCCTTCCTGATTTTATATCTTGTAGAGTATTTGTATTTTGGTTGGTTTTTGTTATGGTTTCCTGTTAGTTTTTGGTATTTTATACTAGTGTTATAGTGTGTGATTGTGGTGTATATATTAGCTTTTTAAGTATTTTCGATGTTGAGTGCTTTTGAAAATTGTGTCATGTTTTGTACTGATTTGTATTTGTTCAGGAATTGGTGTGTTTTGTGTTTGTATATTTGTCAATTTTTCCATATGTTCATTACGATGCCTTTGTGTGGTATGTGTTTTATTAGTGTCACGTTGGTTATGTCTAGGAATTCATGTCCTGCGTTTAGTGCATGTGTGGCCAAATTAGATTTATATAGTTCTGTTTTTTGTATGCGTTTAGATGGTCAAAATAACGTTTTTTTAGTTTTTGTTTGTTCTATGTAACATTTATTGCAATCTTGGCATTCACTTTTGTATATAGGCTACCATTGGTTGTTGTTATGTTGTACACGATTCCCGAAACATGTACCAAATAAGGGAAAACATTTTGAGGTAAAGAATTTATAAATATTAACCCCCCCCCCCACACACACACACACGCACACAGCGAAAGCCATGTACAGACAATTAATTGATTAATGATAAATTGTTAATCAGCGTTATTCTAACATGTCCAAAAGAGACAAAGTATGTTGGTGAAATCTTTTGCATTAAATTCGCTATAATAAAGTAGTGAGATTGCGTGGGATTCTCTGCTTACCTGTACAATCCACGAGCCGTTTCCGGCGAACGTGTACCCCGCATGGACGAGGTGTCTGTGGCGCGTAAAGGAAGACAGTAGGTTACGAATACATTGGATTAACGTGTTCAGCTGTGGCTGGACCAACACTTCGGTCACTAAGTTTTCGCTTGCGAACTGAATCAGTCTTTCTCCTGTACATCACACAAAGGTATCAGTCAAACAGCTCGTCAACATCAGCAACGAGTGTCAAATTTTGTGATGTACCGGTGCCATGGCCGGTTCTAGTAGAAGGCCGGAATATTAAACGTGGCAACACTGGAACCAGCTGATATTTGAGGCCGACTAGACGATATATTAATTTATGTATTTCAATAATTAAATCGCGTAATTTTTAATTGCCGGTTAACAGCAGTTTTATAATTCTTCATTTTTGCTAATTAAAAGTTTATTATGTAAAATACTGTATATTATTTAAGAAATATAATAATTAACTCATTCTTATGATACGAATTAAATAATTCGAACAAAATTAATTCATTAGGCCTAACACTAATTCACTAATTTCTTCAACTTAAACGTATAGTACTTAGTGCGCACAGACCTATAATATAGATTTAGATATAAACAGACATACCCCATGATTTTAGTAATGCTATGAAATTAAATCAAAACACATGTTCGCTTCAGCTATTTTATTACACTATGCTTATAGGCCTCAGACGCAACGTTGCCACGTTTAATATTCCGGCATTCTACTAGAGCCGGGCATGGCTGTAGTCAAGATTTGTATCATGACCGACAAGTGGGTAGGTTAAATTTTCAATTTTTTAAAAATTTATATGTATTTTTTTCAAAGTTACACTTATTATTTTGTCTCCCCGTTTCCAAATTTTGTAATTCCACTTCAGGACCTTAGTCTACGACTACAAGAAATATTTCTGTCCTAATCAGTTTTTATAAATACTGATAACCTTTTTATATTACGTTTTTTATATTAGCTAATATTTGTACTAAGTTGATCTCATTTCTAAAAAGTGTTCAATGCGCAAAGAATTAAAGGCTGTAGGGAATTTTGAACAAAAAATTGTTTTTCTGGACCACTAGCGTAGTTCTGAGCAGGGGCGGATACAAGCGCGTGGTGCCCTATACTGCCATCGGACTAGTGCCCCCCCCCCGATTCAAAATTCAACTTTTATCCATTATTTACACTGATAAATGGCAAACAATTTCGAAAGTTGATAATTATTTTATTAAACTCTCAAATTACAACAAATATTTAGCTAAATAGTGATTACAATGAGCATAGTAGTACTTAAGTTAGAAAATATTAATCGATACATTTTTTTTTATTTTGCGTCAACGATCTCTTGTATAATTTTTCTAAATCTAGTGATTCAACTATGTCATTTTCAATATTCAATCTTGCTAACGATGATAAGTCTCTAAGTCCCTCACATAATTTAAGTCTCTCCCATAGCTGAACTCAACATATCTTTAATGCGTTTGAATACAGAAAGTGATCTTCCAGATCCGCAGTTAGCTACAGGAATCGTCAAAAGCTGACGATAAGACGATTCGATTGAGGACATTTGTTTTTTTTCACATTTATTATCTTCAAAAGGTTTTTGTGATTATGGCTGGATGGTGCACTCTCTGACAGCTGAGACCCTGGTGCCCGGTGCTGCAGCATAACCTAGCGTTATGGATACGCCACTGGTTCTGAGAGCTGGCGCTTACACTATTCCAGCTATAACCAAGAACGTTGGGGACTATTCTTTTTCCCCAGTTGAAAAGGTCCTAATTAACAGATCCGTACCTGTATACAAATTCGTACAAGCTAATTTGTAATAGACTTTGTAAAAAAGTAATATTTTTTCTTTATTGTTGTATTGGAGTGTTAGTGGTCTCAAATATTTCTACTAGTAATTTTATACAAACCATTATGTTAACTTTGGTATTGACGAGCGCTTTCGGCAGTCAAGCCATCTTCAGGTAATTTCCAACCTTTTGGTAAATGACCTGAAGATGGTTTGACTGCCGAAAGCGCTCGTCAATACCAAAGTTAACATAGTGGTTTGTATAAAATTACTAGTAGTAATATTTTTTCGCTTTTAATTTTTAATCAATCGATAACATTAAACTGGAAAATTATAACCGACTGCCAGACGGTTAGAAACTTTAGAAGGCCTTTGAAATTAATTGAAAAGCTAATTTTTACAATCAGCTACTTACTATGCTTAGACTATCATAATGTCATTTATTACTTCTATAAGAATGCTGGATGGAACGAAAAGTTTTGTAATATAATAAACGTTATTTTAATTTCTTTTAATAAACATTTGTCTTGTTTCAGACTATTATTTTAAACACCTTCTAACTGCGTGACAGTCGGTTAGGAATACGTGGAATAATGTTATCACGCGTTTTTCAACCAATTTAAAGATAGTAATGTTGATTAGTCTTCACTCGTTTTTTCTTTTGTATGAAGCCGACTCGACCGGATCCCCCCCCCCCCGGAGAGACGAAATTCTAGATACGCCACTGCTAACAGTGCTGTAATATACATACTGTAGTTGTGGTCTCCAAGTTGCATGTACAATTAAATTGTTAAAATTATTTTGTGTATTCAGGTTTCCTTGCTTGCAACTTCTTTTTTTATATATTATACACAATGGGTTTCGAGACTTATATTCCCATCATCAGGCGATAAAATATGTTCACTCACATGGAGTACGTCAATTAATAAAAGTCACACACATCACGTTATTTAAGCGACTCACAACCCGCGTTATCTCACAACTGTTTAGTCATACTTTTTGAAAACGTTATTTATAGTATTGGGTAAAGATTAGTATATTCTGTTGATATGTATTCCTGATCCCTATTGCGTGTTTCATTTTTATTTTTCTATGTAAGTTCTTTCTTTGTTTCCTTACCAATCTATCTATAATCTCACTTCACAGTTTCTTTAAAAAATAATAACTGCATTTGGAAAGCTTTGAGACCGAGGTCCAGTAGACCAGTAGAAAGCCGTTCGGGGTTGTATAAAATAGAGTGCGAAGACTCAAATAGTTTTTATACTGGACAGACAGACAGAAGATTCTTGGGTGGGTACAAGGGTGCCTAAGGGTGACATTACGAACATTAAATCGAACTTTGCCTTACATGTCATCAATCATAACCATAATTATTCCAGTTTTCAAAACAGTTTCAAACCACTGCATTTCTGCAAAAAGAGCAAACTCATGGACGCACTGAAAGAGTTTGAAATTTACGGAGCCTCCAAAACTCTGTGATCAGCTTCTGAATGAAAAACTTTCTTTCAAATCCCACGAGCAATATGATACAGCTATACGTGTGTTAGAACAATATGATACGTAAGTGCGGGCACAGTACGATGTGCAATCGTTAGTCACTCGCGATATCCGTAGCGATGCGTATCGTGAGATAACGGGGATAACGCGGCTAGGAGGTGCTTAATTAACGGCATGTGTGTGAATTTTATTAATTGACGTACTCCATGTGAGTGAAAATGTTCTGTCACCTGATGATGGGACTATAAGTCTCAAAACGCGTTGTGTATAAAATATAAAAAAGAAGTTGCAAGGAAGGGAACCTGGATACACAAGATAATTTTAACAAGTGTTGTAATAGTTTAGTTTCCTTTAGAACAGAAAATATTAAAATTAAATGTATTGAAATTTGGCAGAGGACGACGAGAACGCAGCATTTCTGTCGCGGGGTGGGAATGTGCCGTTGCAACTGGAGTGCAGACAGTATATTTATAACTTCAGACGAGGCAGACAGACAACGCGGCATGCAAGGCAAGTTCAAGGCGGTGCGATCCTACTATTTTGGGAACCTCCCGTTACCGACGACGGTCAATGTCACTCACGCACACGCACGCGCACACAGCCTTGCACTCGTCTGCAGTGTTTACACCCTCGATTTATGTAAATCTCTTCTTCTTCTGATAGTTCCTATCCGTTTCGGATGTTGGATATCATACAGGCTATTTTCACTTCCTGTACTGCTGCACGGAATAAGTCAGTTGTATTCATACCAAACCAAGTCCTTAAACTTCTCAGCCATGATATTCTCTGTCGTCCAACTCCTCTCTTTCCAAGTACTTTTCCCTGTGGTATGGACTGCAATAAGTAAAACCTCTGTTCATTTCTCATTAGATGTCCCAGATACTGAAGCTTTCTTGTCTTCACTGTGTTAATAACTTCCCTATCTTTCTTCATCTTTCTAAGAACTTCAAATTAGTTATATGGGCTGTCCATGAAATGCTCAGTATTCTACGGTAAAGCCACATTTCGAAAGATTCCAATTTCTTAGTTGCGGCTTCAGTCAAAGTCCAAGATTCTACACCGTAGAAGAGGACCGAGAATACGTAGCAGCGTAGAGGTATCATCTTTGTGTTCACTGTTAAATCGTGACTTTTGAATAAACTGCTCATTCTAGGCAACTGCTCTTGCCTTTTCAATTCTGGTCTTTATTTCCTGAGAGCATTGTCCATTGTTCATTGATTATAGTACCAAGATATGTAAATTGGCATACACGTTCAACTGGCCTTTGGTTTATATTAAGGGTGCAGTTTGTGAACTTGTTCTTAGACACAATCATTAGCTTCGTTTTATTAACACTGATGTTTAGACCATATCTACGGCTAATGAATAATGAACAGTCGTTAGTTCTTGCAGCCCCTCTACGCTACCTGCGATTATGACGGTATCATCCGCATAACGTATGTTTCTGTAAATCTAGTAAAACCTAATTGCATCCCACGCTTTACTGATTACCTAAATTTTCGGTTTGATTGTTATAATTTTTACTTAACAGACAGCTAACTTAAAATTATCCACTTGTGTTGTGTTTTATTTTCTCTTATTAAACACTGCACGTCTCTCAGTGAGCCAAGCACACAATTTTGTGTACGAACTATTCAATATGGCCTCCAACAGATAAGTAAAGAATATAATTAAAAAATTTCAACTGCAAAAACAAAGGTTATGGCTTTTCATGTAAAACACCCCATTCGATCTAAAATTATGTTAAATGAACAACTCAAAGAACAGGTCTCTACATTCTATTACCTCGGTTGTAGTCTTTCTTATAGAGATAGTGACGATCTCAGCAATAAACTAGGCAGGTTCCAAACTAAATGTGGAATACTGAGAAAGGACATTGAAAAGGAAAGCTAGACAAGAGACGTGTAACAAAGTGTAGTAGAAGACAATGGCAGTACCAGCACTGCTGTATGGATGCGAGATCTGGACGTGCCAATTACAGGCTGCAGAAATGAGCAATTTGAGATCGGTAAAGGGATATACGGGACTCTATCATACAAGAGACGAGAATATTACACGAGAACCTGCTATAGTTTCCCTAAATGAACTCTTTCAGAATTAGAGAAAGTGCTGGAAACAACATCCAGAAAGAATGGACAGTATCCGCTTTCCGAAGATGGTTTATGAATATGAGCCGGTTGGAAGAAGATCTGTAGGCAGGCCAGTCACAACATGGCGGGAGTCATGAGGCCGGAACAGGAGGAATCCTATCCATTAAGTGATGTTGATGAACTCTTCAATTTGTTTTTGTCATCTATTTAGTTAAAAAGTTCTCTTATATTTTACACATTTACTTAATACTTTGGTTTTCTATATTGAAATAAGACTGCTGAGTTAATTTTCCTTTTTCACTTTCTCCTGACCTGTCTCTTCTGTTGATTCCCAGTGTTCTTGTTTCATCAATCCTTGGTGGTGCGTCTCCCCGTCGAAATTCAACTTAACCGCCGACAAAGCGGTTTAACCATCCCGATTGTGTTTCTGCTTCTTTGTTATTATCATTACATTATGTTTTCTGAAAATTTTATTTCTATGTTTTTTACCTTTCTCAGTCCCTTGGGTTTCCTCGTATTTCAGCTGCACTTGGCTTCTGTTTCTTTGTATGACTGTCCATGTGGATTTTAATTACATTTTGAAACTACTGTTTCACTAATTTTTATTAAACATGTGTGTGGGTTTTTTTGCAGCATTCTCCATGACAGTTCTGTAATACTGCGTGCTAAGTTTTGTCTTATCCGAATTACAATGTGTTTATATACATTTACATAAAGTAATAACAAAGAATAATGAAAATCAAACAACAAATAACAACAAAATCAGTTCTCGACAAACTTTGGACAGAAACGTACGTTTCACGATCATTAATCAGTGTTCACGAATTCGTTTTTTGTAAATACTAACTGTTTTACAATACTGTGACCGCGAGTGCACAGTGTATATGTCCTGACGATGGTCTATGACCGAAATCGATCGAAATTAAGAATGTGAGTAATTAAAACTTTATGTATGGTATCTTTCGGTTATGAACAATGAATACACCACAATAGAAGATTGATATTATAGGTACCATTAGTAAGCAATATATTATAAATAAATACATCACATTATCATTAGTTAAAATAGTATCAGTCAACAGAAATTAAGACAAAAATATTTCATATTTGCGTTCAAAAGACACATTCTGAAGCACTTTCTGCTCTACCAACGGTGGAACATTACTTGAAAATGAATGTAGAGACAACTCCCTCCGCGGAACCACGTCCCCACGTAAGACCAGAATACGTGGTATAATTAATTATATAAACAGCATGCTAACAGCTCCCACGGCGGAAAACCCTGCCGTTTGGTTTAAGATCTCAGTTTCTCGTAAAATTAACTTATTTTAGGTAAAACAGTGCTCCCTTGTGTCCTTTAGCGGGGACAACTACAAGTGGAAACCAACACTTACACGTTCAAATTTAGAATTTGAAGATAGTTTTATTTTTTACTGCTGGGTTTGACCGTATGTACTAGTACAAAAATGAATTGTGTTAATAATGTTAATAACTTATCTGTCACTTATCTGTCACTTATCTGACACGATCCGACAGGGATGTGCCTGGAACAGTGTGCAAGTATTTTCTTTATAATGACGGTTTCGTGCAAAGTATTATAAAGACTTAATTTATTATAAAATAAAAACGTGTTTGAACGCTAATATAAAAAAATCTAACAAAACATACTTAATTATATTTTCTATAAACATTCAAATATATCTTCAATTTGAATTACATAACTTTCAGGCTCGTGTTCTTGGCCAATTGTATTCTTTATTAATAATATTATTTACTTATACAGTTTCTAACGATGAATGACGATTTTAGTATTTTAAGAGGACGTATTTTAACTTCAGTAGTTCACAAAATTAGCAGTGCCACAAATAAAGGGGGGGGGGAAGAAAGCTTGCAGGCCCTTGGAAGCGTATCATTAGGTAATTAAAAGTGAGAACATCCTATCAGTAGCATCATTCTTTACTTATTTTCTCTAAGGTAAGCCTAAATAATATTAAAACCATATTATTTCATGGCATATCTTTAGATTTTTACGTTGTAATAGCACAAAATTACGCTATTTTGTCCAGTGTATATGTTGAAGCTTTGTCGTTTCCTTCTATGCTTTTAAGTAAATAGCGCACACTTTGGGGTTTGAAGTTAGCTTGTACTTACGCTGGAGCAGCGCATGTTTCTCACAGGACTAAACTGATCTAAATGTCAAAGACAAATTACTGCTTATTATTTAAAAAGAGCAACACGATATATTGTGGTTTTCTTTCACTTAAAACATTTAATTATTTCTCTGACTTTTTCTTACAAAACATATTTAGATTTTAAGGTAGGAGTCTGAATGTAGGACGCGAAAGTACTGGGCAGGTAAGGAAGATGTGCCTGGTTATTTTTCATACTTTGCCCCTGTGAGTGACAATGATGTTTACTAAACTGTCATAAATCCGCCTCACCTGCCCAGACTGTATTACCCCACAGCGGTCGCTCACTGACTTCACGGCTGAGCACACACTACCCCACTATCAAGTAAAATCATTATATAATACAATTAATATAACACTTTACGTTTTTTCTTAATGTATTAATTGATACAGAAAACTTACGACCTTTAAAAACGAGCCCAAGCGCGATTTATTCCGATTATGTTTTACAACATTGGCAACAGCTTCTTTTCTAACTTAGTTAAAAACTTGTAACTTTACACACGTGTTAAAAACATTCCATTCTATAAGGTGTCCATATTTCGTTGCAGTCGGACGCCGCATTTTTATGTACTTTTGTTTTAAAGTCGTGGTTTTTCTAAAATGGGTAAAAAAGACCACTTTTTTATTCCGACCAACGCAACTCAGACAAAAAATAACGAAAAAAAATATTTGTAATACTACCCTTCAACGCACAATGAAATAGGATAAAAATTTGTGTAATCCGATTTAAGATTAGTGTAACCGTTAACTTGGAATTAAGGTTCAAACTCGAGTGCACATAGTTTCTGCGCCGACCTTTATGTTTCTGCACATTGAGGTCGTACACGAGTGGGTCTAAGAGGTCTGTTGGTTGGTTCCCATGTTTCACCCAGTGATACTGTTAATAACTGCCAAGAAATCTGACACAGTCTATTCGAAACATATTTATTTTGTAAATTTCAGAAACGTAAACAATGTTCTCGTTAAAATTACTTCCCGGTCTGTTTGGCCGTGGTCCAAAGTTTATAACAAAGCCAGACGTTTCGGCAGTGCCACCGAGTGCCATCTTCAATGAAAACGAGTAACGGTAACGCAAGGTGGTATACGTTAGGACCACAGCACTGTGGTTAATACTGGAGAAGACCCCTTAAAGATCACTTCTACTTATAAATTTCCTAAGTGTCATGATATGGTAATAAATCAACCACCAGCCAGCCAGAAAGAAGAACGTGTATTAGAGGCTCGCAACACACCTTGCCATAAAGTACTTAATGACAGGCTTTCACCCCGCCTATTCATAGCTATCGCAGCATGTTTCTGGATCTGGACGGACTCCATATGAAGGCGAGGGAAATACGCGCACTCACACCGCAGACCTTCTTCTTTCTGATTGGCTGGTGGATGATTTATTACCATATCGTGACACTTAGGAAATTTATAAGTAGAAGTGATCTTCACGGGACTTCTCCAGCCTTAACCACAGTGCTGTGGTCCTAACGTACACCACCTTGCGTTACCGTTACTCGTTTTCGCTGAAGATGGCAGTCGGTGGCACTGCCAAAACGTCTGGTTTTGTTATAAACTTTGGACTACGGCCAAAAAGCCCGGGAAGTAATTTCAACCAAAACGATTCCGGCCGTGTAAGCCTTCGTAAAACGTGAACAATATTCTTCCAGTTTAAATTACAATAGCAAGTACAGTATACAAGTACTCACCATTACGAGCTTCTTCGCCTTCGGGTGCCTGAGCGATAATGGCCTGAAGTTCTTTTTCAAGTGATACATGACAAGAGTCCACGTCCCAAGACTGCAGACCTGAAACATGAATAAACAAACAACAATTATTTCTCAGTACATGAAAAGTTTCCTACCTCTACATGTATAAACGTTAAACAGGACTAGGTTTTGGTACAGATGGTTACTAGACGTGGCGGAATGTGGAGATTCTCAACGTACGATTACGGTTTGGAATGGGTTCAACGCGACAATTCTTTTAGTGTTTTCATTATACATAAACCGCAGTGAGGTTCCCTGATTGTGTGTGCGTGCGCGCGAGAGAGTCTAAAAATGGAGTTGTTCGATAACGGATTTTGCAACTTCGCGTAAATTCAAATTAAGGAAATTCTGTTTTTAATATTTTTAATATCACAATCGTGTTATTCTCGTAAGCACGAACTTAAATTTACTTTTGGTTAAAGAATCTACGGAATTTTTAGAAAGTATTAAATGTAGGTTTTTTCTAAATTCACAACCACTCTTCTCTTCTCTAGTTGATAACCGGTGTCTATAGCATTTGATACTTAAATTTGATTTAAAAACGTTAGGTTTTATGGAAGTTCTGAAGTGCTCTGTATGTTGTTTTCCGCTTGTCCATTATACTGTTTTTCTTACGTTTATAACATAAGGTATTGTTTACCTCTTTCGAACAAACAGCAGAAATCTCTGCGATTACTGTGACGCTTAACATGAAGCTGTCTATTTTCACGACCTTGCTGGATCTGTCCTTCTCTGATTATTTACATTCTCTGGCGTCCCGACTATTGGATTTTTTTTATTCGGTGTAGATCCAGCATAGTGAGGCACAGTGGGGTACCTAGGATGCTGAATAGGATCCCCATATTCCGCCCTAGGATCCTCCTGAGCGTCAGCTCAGGTACTCTACTGCAAATGTGGATAAACAAGATTTCTAGTTATACAAACATCAAATTATTAAATAAAACCGTTTCGTTTCATTTTTTTATTATTCCGGCTGTACATTGTTTACACATTTTCCGGAACCAAAGATTACAGAAGTGATTGAATTCTCAACTTCCACTCTTGCTTGTCCATTCAAAGATCTTCTTCAATTCTTCAATTTCTCGTTCCCTCAATACAGTCTGAATTTCTTCTATCCAGGTGATAGGTGGTCTTCCTCTTTTCGTCCTTCCTAGTCGGGTCCATTCCATAATTCTCCTTGGCAATCTTTCCTGTTCCATTCTTTTCGTGTGCCTATACCATTGTAATTTTTTTGTTTGGTTAAAGTCAACAATTGAGAATTTTTCAAATTCATTCTGTCCTTAATGACTTCATTTCTAATTTTCTCACGTCTGGATACTCTTGCCGAACGTCCCCAAAAGTCCATCTCTCCTGTCATTAACTTTGTTCGTGTGTGTTTATTAGTAGTCCAAACTTCTGAGCCGTAAGTCATCATACTTATAACAATGGTTTTAAATATTTTGGTTTTAGTTTCTGCTGTAATTTGCTAATCCCACAGGAATCCATTTATAGTAGATATAGCCATCTTTGCCAAATTAATTATGGATTGTATTTCTTTGTCTTGCTTCCCACTGGCCGTAATTTTCACGCCTAAATATTTGTATTCCTCTGTATATGAAATCTTCCCTATGTCTTTCTTCAATATCAAGTCTTGATGAAGATCACCTATTGCCATGTGTTTTGTTTTAATATACAGCTGTTAAAGCTGTTATATTGCCACGTTTAATATAAAGCTGTCTTATTTTCACGGCCTTGCTGGATCTGATTTACCGGTTGTGATAGGGCTAAAACTTAACCTACAAATTAATTCAAAATTTTCTTGTACAAAGTGTTCCTTTTAGGCCCAGAATATTCTTTTTAGAGCCAAAATATATTTTTTTAGAGTATTTTCTATCACTCACTGGCAGAAGAAGAAGAGGGTCCCGGTTCAACGGGATCTGACACCCATTATACTTACACAGAATGAATCAGGACACAAATAATCGAATTAAAAATAATAAAGACAAACAGAGGAACACATAACTAAACGAACAAAACACAAACAGGTACGTAGTAACTGCTGCACGTTGGTTCCGAAACGAACGTAGCTGTTAACTGAGCGTGTTGCCGGTTTATACAGCGGCAACGCATTGGGTAGACGAATGTGCCCCCCCCCGCCATAGTTTGTACAGTGACAACTACTGTACGCAGTAAAACATTGGCGATGTCTGAGCCAGCAACACAAGACGGTGCAAGCACCCAACAGTTCGAAGTCAACAGTTCGCTTTTCTTCAAGTTTTCCTACTAATATTGTTCGGATTACAAATTATTCAATAACTAAACTATTTATTCTGTGATATAATTAATATTATTTTCTCTTATTTCCGCCGGCAACAGCGGTTACATGGACGCCACGCTACTACTTTTGTAGTTATGTAAACATCAAATTATTAAATACAACTGTCTATTTTGATTTTGAAGAGAGAAATCAAGTTTGGCATACAATATATTTAATCCATTAGTCTTGGATGACCCTTACGTATAGTCTGGTCCTGTTGATAATGCTTTGGACATTTAGTGCAGGACAGTTTGAAAGGTGGGGTGCTTAAGCTTGAATTGTTGAGGGAATTCAGTAAATTCCACTCGCGAAGCACTTCAATTGAAGTGTTACTCAGTACGGCTGTAGTGTAGTGGCACTTAGGCCTAAATGTGAGAACCCGAACCACTGGGCAAAGCGTTATTGAAATGTTCACGTGACCGGCCGGCGTAATTCAGTTGTTGTCGAACGCACTTCAGGAAGTACACTTTGAGACGATGAGAGGGTTGGAACTTAATAACGGTCGATATTAATAAAGTAGTTGTTGGCCTCTTCGTAGCGAAGGACTTTCGACGAGAATGAAGTCTCTTTCGTGGGGTGGCATCGTTGTATATAACACACTTATGTATATGTATTATATTTTACGAGGTGTGTTCAAAAAAAGACCGAACTATTTGTGTAGTTCGTCAACCTGCGCATAGAGCGAGCTGCACAATTAAGTGTTGCTAGTGACGCTGGAATGCTGTTTTCTGCAACCCGCGTCATGATCATCAGTCTACGCGCTGTAGTGGGCACGGGCACACACCGTCCGGCGGATTTATAACGAAGTGAGAATGAAGATCTTAGCACAACGTATGTGTTGTAAAATTTTGCTGCTAACAACGTAAATTCGTTACAGAGCAATTTCCATTGCATTACAAAGTTGTCATTACCATTTGCATTGGTACGCAGTTGTTGACCGATTTCATAACGAGTCTCTTTCTGATCATCAGTTAGCAAACGCAGTAAGAATTTTTCAGTGATACGATACATTTAAGTTTTTCTATCAGAATTCAATTTTACAATCTTATACGCGCATTCTCTCAGAAAGTCTCGGCAGTTAAACGATGATTTACAATTACCACATCACAAAGTCTCTTGTCATGATCTTCGACATCGCTTTGATCTCCATCGTCCATTGGTTTTACCCTCTTTAAAAATACTTAGAATAATCGTTCGGCTCATGCAGGCCTCCGCGCATGGTTACTCGAACAACCAGAAAGCCTGTGTAAAGTTTAACCTAGTTTTGCCGCAAAGTTTCATACGCACACAAGTTGCATAACCAGGGGCTCAATTAGCCCCGTACAAGCGTCATAAAATCAAACAAAAAAGAATTTCAGTGAAGAAAAAGAATGCAATTACAAAATCAAGTCAGGTTATCTTGATAAGGCCTAATGTACTACTAATTATGTTAGGCCAGGTTTGACCAGCATTTCACATTTCTCATAATTTAGTTATTGATTAGACATACTAAAAAAACCTTTTGGTATTGATAAAAAGAGTAACATTAGTTCTTTGATTCCAATAATTGCTTAAATGGCTTTAGTTTTTGAAAGAAAAGTTTTGGTTAAAACCCCACGATCCACCGTTAACTGGGGGTTATTCCATACCCCCATATTGTGATCCTCCGTACTCACGAAATAAAATTTGAGGGGGCATTTCGGAATATTCAGTGGGAATTGCACCGTGGCCGAGGCCGATGGGCACCTCTGGTCAGCACTATATGGTGACACACCATCGAAGCGTCAGATCTGGCACCCACTACATTGATTTGACATAACGTCGTGACGTTCCTTTAAATTCAAATATTTCTTCTTCTTGTTCTTCTTCATTTCAAGGATTAGGCCTGCAGCCTGTTCCGTCTTCACAGCCACCGTTTTCTTGGTCTGCCTCTATCTCGTTCTGCAACAGGCTTATACTGGATTATCTTTTTTGATAGTCTCGACTCAGCCATTCTATTTAGGTGTTCTATCAATTTTTCTTTATTTTCTTTAATTGTATCGTTTATCGAGTATATATTCAGCTCTTGCCTTACGTCTGCATTTCTTATGTGATCTCTTAGGGTGCATCCTTTGACTCTCCTGAAGAATTTCACTTCAGCAGCTTGAATTCGTTTTCTGTGATTTTGAGTGAGTACAAATGCCTATTAACTTAATTTAGGTAAAATAAGGTTAATTATGTCACCCAGCTCAAAGTAACTTTCGATATCTTAAGATTAGTTAAATGAACTACGCCTACGTAACTAGTAGATTGGGACCTAAGGCAATCTCGACAACTTGGCTTACTGGATCCGAACCGAACTCAGATTTTCTTAGATCGTTTATTGTGATTGCCATGGTATTCTGTAGGTGAACCCTTAGCGCCTTTGGGTTGCACTATTGTTACGGCCGCTTTGATCACCGCAAACAATACCCCTCCCCCGTAATTTGTTTACGGGGTCGGTTATACTAACCTTCACCTGCAAGATCTCAGTCGCTAACCGCCTCGAAATCTAGAGCGACTACTGTGGACAAAATAAGCTATGTATGGAAATTTGTCTTCAGCTAGGGATCCCAGTCACTGGAGTAGGATTCGCAGTTTTATGATGCAAATTAATTTTTTATAATAACCGTATTTGATATTTTGACCAGAATAACAATAATAAGCCTCACTATATAAAATGTCTATGGACGGAAACCTCACAGTGATAATTAACAATATATCGTAATTTATATACATACAATACAATATATATATTATAAAGACCTTTTGTCTATCTATCTATTTTCTGTATATAATGATAGAACAAATCTTACTTACCCGTGACTTTTTACTTTACCTGGGCGCCAGAACAAATCCCAGATACAAATGACACGGATTCAGCTTAGCTCAGAGAACACAGAGACACACTATCTCAGGATTCGTTCAGTGTGTGGAATATTTAAGGGGAATCGTTACAAATAACTCTTAAATAATGTTGAAATTTGTTTAATTAATGACTTTGTTATTGAATTAATTTCTTTAAAAGTTAATTTAATGACTTATTGCTAACATAAATCTTATTGGTTAATGAGTGTGCTTGAGAAGTGAAGATTAAAACGTCCAAACGACCAATTGCTCTTATCTGGTTGATTTAGGGATTTATATATCACCCAAACCAGTGCTAAAGAACGGGTCTGCAATAATTTGCACGTTCAATACTACATCTCACTCTCCATTCAACACTCCTATATTACTTTATATCTAATCTTAATAATTAAATACAAAATTTGAATTTATATAGTGTCTTTTAAAAATGTTTATTGATTTAATTATTATTTTGTTATTTTATGTTCATTGATCAATGAATATATTTCTTATCTGATTGATGCGTCGACCGTAGATAGTAATCAGTAGAGATACTCCTTTTGATGGTTCGGCTCAGAAGAAATGATGTTGACCAATAACGTTGACTGATGATCCTGGACAATTACAGATGCTGTAGCTATTCTGGTGCACAGGTCACTTCACTGTTAATTAATTATTAATTAATTAGTTATTACGCAGCGAGATTATTTATTGAACTTTACTAGTTCCTCTACTACTGCGGACCACTTCGCGAACTGTTTATTTAAATAAATACTTTGCGTTGTTTGTGCAATTGAGATCGTATTTAACACACGTCTCGCTTATTTAATGCCCGAACGAAGAGTGATCAATTCCCTCATTCTGAGTTAGCGTCTACTCTTAATACAGGGTTGTGATTGGTTGTTCCAAATAAATCATGTGTTTTCCATTTGAAACATTATCGAACAGGTCGGTCAAACTCTCCTTAACAAGTTTGAGATGGTACAGAATTTCTGGCTAATTTCATACTTCCGCTGTTTGCAAATCGTTTGATTACAGGTATTTGCAAACGTGTTTTCAAAGATCTGACCACAGAATATTATTGCTTTGGTCTTTTTCTGTATATGTGTGAAAACACCTAATTCGTACCTAGCCTAATTCTCTAGTTATATCTCTTGGCATTCTTCTTCTGTATAACTTCTTTAAATGTTATTTATATTAGTTGATATTTTGGCTACTTATAGAGCTTTAATTGGTGAACACTATGCAGGTTTCAGAATTGCCGTATATTTATTAGTTTTGAAGATATTGCAGTTTTAATAAATAAAATTAATTGAATAAATTTTCATGTCTGTGCACGCGTCAGTAGTAGCAGTGGCGAGGTTAGACAGAGATGGCTGTGATTATTCCCTCTTTCTCTTGCTTACGCCGCTAGACTAGCACAGTTTGACACTTTCATATAACGATCTGATAGGTCGACTATATGAATCGTTATAATATATATATATATATATAATTATATATACAATATATATAATTTATATACAGCGACAGCAATATATCGTAATTTATGTAACAATATTTCGAAAGAAAATCTATCAAACATCTTTTTGCAGGCGTACCAACAGCACGGTGCAAGTCGCACCACTGGAAGTTTGGGGGGGGGGATTTCAAGGCGACCAAAAATAGACAATCTCTGTTGTTGAATAACGTACTAGAGAACCAGTGTAAACTAAACCATTGTTCATACACATCTCACTGTACATAGGCCTATGCAAAAAATAAATTGTGTTTCAAAATTTAGTACATTTTTTATTTTATTACTAAACCTTCCCTGCCATTAATAATCATCTTTTTCTCTTCATAATCCCTTGTTGGAAATAGAAGTTATATGAATTTAAACCAGTTGCATGACCAGGCCTTACAAGCGTCGTAAATCAAACAAATGGCTGAAGAAAGAGAATTCAATTACAAAATCAAGTTAGATTATCTCGATAAGGCCTAATCTGTTACTAGTTATGTTAGGCCAGGTTTGACCAGGCTTTTTAGTTATTGATTAGGCATACTAGAAAACCTTTTGTATCGATAAAAAGAATAACATTAGTTCTTGATTCCAATAATTGCTTAAATGGCTTTAGTTTTTTCAAAAAATGTTTTTTGATAAAACCCCAATATCCACCGTTAACTGGGGGTTATGCGATACCCCCATATTGTGATCGCCTACCTAAGAAATCAAATTTGGGTGGGATTTCGGAAATGGGGGGGGGGATGGGTACCACTGTCGTTTTGGGCAAGGAAAATTGTCCAAATCTTAAAAACAGTTGTGTTACATTTGAATACGCCGTAAACATTCATGCGACATTTTCAATGCTTTGGATAATGGTAGAAGATTGTGTTTTGGGCGACTAAGCATCAGAAACTACTTTTTAAAGTAGTTATTTAAGTCGTAACGTTCCGAATTTACGCGCGCGCTCTCTCTCTCTCTCTCTCTCTCTCTCTCACGCACGCACGCACACGCACACACACACACACACACACTTAAATTTTAGGAACGTTAAGACTACTGTACGTCTGCAATAAGGTATATTAAAGTCACTGCGAGATAACGAACGGTAATTCACTGTTGTTTTTGGAATTCTTCCAAACGCAGTACAACGCGCCAAAAGAGGGCGGCTGAAGGGAGTACTTGTCAAGAATCACGCCACTAATGTTTTTAAGGGAGTGGAGTGTAGGCCTATGTCAGAGTGATAAAGCGTTTAGTATAACATATTGCAGTCACGTTGCTGGATGCGAAACTTTGCCGTGGCTACATCTATATTTTACAACCCTTATCAACACTGTTTTCTCTGACCTATCTACATAAGGGTAGGGCAAAAAAAAAAGGCTACCTGAAACCAATATATTTTAAAATAAAAATCAGAGGGTTTTATCTAATATGAACCAAATATACATTCAATTAATTTATTTTTGCTTCCAGGAGTTTTTCTCGTTGCGTCCATTAAAAACATACAAGAGAAGGACAGGACATAATCTGCATTATTTAAGTGAGAAAAACTTAATAAATTTTCTATTGTATCTATAGCTCATGAAGTAGTATAACCTGTAGGAATACAGCCACCCGGCCCGGAAATCTTGTGGTAACGCAATGTGAGAGTACACCAAATATAAGGTAACTGGAAACCGTTATGAGACAGATATAGGCCTAGATCTTACAGAAGCCGTTCCATATTACAGCTGCTTCCATGTATGGAGAATTCCAAATCGAACTTGGAGGCGAGTAATCCTCTGGTACGGAACGTAACGCCCCCCCTACACACACACACACACACACACACACACACACAGATGAATAAGTTGTCATTGGCCACATCTCCATGTCATACTGTCTCCTCTGTTGTCCAAATATAGTGATGCTTTAATATTATACATGATGACGTGAATAATAAATAGGGGATAATGGGACTTTTGGGTCACTCTGTAGATTCAACTACCATTTTTATTTTCAACTATGTTATACGTAAATCGTATTGCTGAAGAAAAAGAAACCTGTTCGTTTCACAAGATGGTATCTGGTTCGGCGAATACGTTTAGCTAGCACACAAAAGTGGTTATTTTAATTGAATAACTGCGATTGCGATTTGCGATACAGAAGAAGCAGTTCGTTGTATATTAGAATATGTTCCATGTGTTAATCGTAACTGGCATATTATGCCATCTGCAGACTGTTGAGAAGCAAACTCATTAGTCGTAAAACAAAAATAAAAATATATAGGACACTTATCAGACCGGTTGTTACTTATGGAGGCGAGACATGGACGCTGATAAGAAAGGAACAAGTAACACTAAGAAGGTTTGAAAGAAAGATTGTAAGACGTGTTTATGACCCTGTTAAAGAAAATGGCGAATGGAGAATAAGAAGTAACCAGGAGGCAGATGAGCAATTGAATCACGAGAACATTGTAAGGTTCATAAAGGCTCAACGAATATAATAACTAGGTCATTGAGCGGGTGAATGATAAGCGTATGCCAAAGAAAATCCTTAGGGCGCAAGTCTGTAAAAGCAGAAAGAGGGGTCGACCTAGGATAAGATGGTCGGATGAAGTACTAGAAGATCTCAGAAGAATGGAAGTAAGGAGTTACACTGAGACGGCAATGGACAGGATACTTTGGAGAAGATTGGTGTTGGAAGCCAGGGCTAACATTGGGCTGTAGTGCAGAAGAAGAAGAAGACGTTAATTCTAGCTAGGTTTCATATTGATGGTACATTCCGATATGTAATAGGCCTATGCTTTAGATCCAACATGTAACACGTAACTAGCCTTAGGACTTTCTTTAAAATCTTATTATCTTTATCACCGCCCATTTCCATCGATTCACCTATTCTACACTTTGTTTTCTGTATATCGTCCATCATTTGCATTGCACTGTTTTTCCTTACCAACGTACTCTTACTTCTACGTGAATCACTTTCTGATATTACTTCCATGTCCCGTAAGTGCATGAAAGTATGGTGATCGCGAAAAAGTCGTGTTCGAGATGAGGGCTGATTCCGACTGTACTACGCTCAAAACATGAAGAAAAGTCATACTCCGAAAAGTGTCTGTGTGTAGAATGTTTTCTATGACGAACGATAACTGCCGCAAATTCAAAGAGAATCAAAAATAATTTTTTGCTTATGTGCCCGAGTTGTAGGGGACTCAAGGTTTATTGACTTTGGTGAAGATCGGTTAAGGGGAAGGGGTAGTTTACCTGCAACGTTTTACGTTAAAACAAGAGTAATGTACTTAATTTTGATAAATAAAGTATCCTGAAAAGGTCATAATAATCCACTGTAGAAAGGTAGATAAAATATTTATAAATGAAAAGGGTAGTTGAAGGGGCAGGGGGTAATTTTTGGTATTGATGTTATAGATTTATTCCACCGAAAACTTAAAATTTCAATAAAATATTAACAATTGATATCGTTCCATGCTATGTAACCACGGATACGTGAATAAAATAATTTTTTGTTTTCAGAAAGTCACAGAAAACAAACGCTGAGTGGTATTCGCTTTTTTCGCGTTGTTTAAATAAAAGATAATTTAGTAAAATAATTCTTTATTTTTAAAATATTAGCAACTAGGTACAACTAGTACTGTATTTGGTTATCCTTCTCAGCGTTTTACCAAAAACATACTGCTATATATTTGGTTTCGTTCTGAGTTTTTGTGTATAAATTAAAAATAATTTGACAATTAATTAGAACATGGAAGTCATGTACGAGTCTCCATACCGATTTTTAAATATCGTTATGGAGAACCATACATGACTTCCATGTTCTGAGATTTGTATTTAAAATCATTTTCGAAATAAAATATTTCCATAGAAACTACTTCTTCATACTTCTTTCTTCAGCCTTAACCGCAGTACTGTGGTCGCTAACGTATACCACTTCACGTTAGCGCACTCGATTTTCACTGACGATGGCACTGCCGAAACGTCTAGTTTTGCAGAAAACACTGGACCACGGCCAAACAGCCCGGGAAGGAATTTTAACAATAAACTACTTCTTTGTTGGCGATAACGTAGTACACATAAAAATTATCCCCTCCCCCTTCAACTATCATTTTCATTTATAGAAAAAAACCCCTCCCCCTTCAACTACCCTTTCTATTTATAGATATTTCATTTACCATTCTACAGTGGATTATTATGAGCTTCTTTTCAGGATACTTTATTTATCAAAATTAAGTACTTTACTCTTGTTAAAACATAAAACGTTGCAGGTAAACAACCCCTTCCTCTTAACCGATCTTCACCAAAATCAATAGGCCTCTACAACTCAGGCACATATGCAAAAAATTATTTGATTCTGTTTGAATTTGCGGCAGTTATCGTTCGCCATAGAAAAAATTCTACACACAGACTCACACAGAGACACTTTTCGAAAAATGACTTTTCTTCATGTTTTTAGGGTAGTACAATCAGAATCAGCCCTTATCTCGAACACGATTGTTTCGCCATCACCATATTTCCATTTCCTTACGGAACATGGAAGTAAAATTAGTTTTGTGATTGTATAAGGAACTTGTAATTGTTTATAAACAATCGTTTGCGTCGAAGTGTCGTATGACTGAGCATTCTGGTGTTAACAAGTGTACCAATGAAAAGAATATTCTTGTTTTTTGCCGAGACATCTGAATATTTCATTAGTTTTAAAACGTATTTTGCGGTAGTTGCATTATTTGAATATTTCATGGCAGCAGCAGAAGGGAAGTCAGAACAGCAAGCGCCACGTGGCTTATGAATTGTGTGCTTTACGAATACACCTACACTGTACATTTACATCTTACAGCTGGAGAATTTCAATTTGTGCCGGTCCTTTATAACCATTTTTTTACGTCTATTACGAAACTGAATGGGGGAGGAGGAGGGAGACAACAAACGCGTCGGTAAGTATTGTATACCTATATATACCTAGTAGGCCTATGTTCTTATACGTACTGGGTTTCTGTTTCGTAAACTGTATTTTACGTCTATCAAGAAACGTTGAGTTGAATAGCGGAAACGTGCGAAATTGAAGACGTCCTTCGTTTCACTTCTCTCATCTTCGTTTACTACGATTGTAGTATAAACGTGTGGAATATGATTAATAAAATGTGTACGTACACGCGCGCGCGCGTGTATATTTACGTCACTGTGTTGGTGGCTTACGTTGATTTGTTTGCTGAATGCGCAACTCATTTTAGGACGTTTTATAATTCTGTATATTTTGCTGAAAATTTAAGTAAAGTCGGATTAGGTTATTTTATTTTCAAAACTGCATGAATACTAAAATTACAATTTCGCAGAAAAAAATTGTTTATAATATAAATCATAATGCGTGGTTATTTACCCGGTTATTATCATAGCGCCAGATTAAACCTCTTATGGTTA
Source organism: Magicicada septendecula (assembly GCA_034769895.1). Lineage (NCBI taxonomy): Eukaryota > Metazoa > Arthropoda > Insecta > Hemiptera > Cicadidae > Magicicada > Magicicada septendecula. Next base: position 408,889,280 of record CM068375.1, read on the forward strand.
GGGTACATATTATTATTTAATATAAGCTTGTATGGTAATATTAATGTTTTACACTTCATTTATTACACACATTAAAATGTTATCCGGCCTCAATGTCCAAATTTGTTCAAAACTACAGTTAGAGGACACTTCATTGTAAATTGCATTCTTAAAATTATTATTAATCGATGGCGCAATATACTCATTACAAATTGTAAGGTTTCTGACATTAGCAATCGTAATTAAAAATTAAGAAACACGACCTCTTTAGCATCAGAGGTCGTCTTTATGCAAACAAAAAATTAATACAAAGGTAAATCTTATCAGTAACACATAGACATCGTCAAAACTCCAAATCTTAGTTAAACAAATATAGTGCTAAAAACAAATAATAATAAAACAGTACTCACCATTCCAGCAGAGAAGGATTCCTTCTGTGAATACAACGTAATTGTATTTGTTAGTGATAGATTTATCTTTGTATTAATTTTTTGTTCGCCTGAAAACGACCTCTGATTCTACATATTATGTCGAAACGTCGTGTTTCTTAATTTTGTCCGAAACCTTATAATTTGTAATCAGTGTAAATTGTCCCATTAAAGTTCACATGAATTCATTTTTTTTAATTGTTTATTAGTTACTGATCTGTATATAAGTTATTTTATGTTAAACTAAAAACACAAAAAGTTCAAAAAAAAAAAAAACGGTTGTTAGACAAAAAATATTTTTCGATTTGAATGGGATGTACCTAATTAAACAGAATAACTAACCTATGATGCTAATTAATACTTGATAACTGATATCAATAAATCTTATACGTAATTTAACATACAGTAAACCTAACAGTACTACTATAGGTCGACTAACATTTCATAATTCAAACTACTCACCACTACACACCCACTTATTGGATTTTGACCTCCAAAAATTTGAAATTTTCAAAAATAAACACTATATTCATACTGTGGTTTAACTTCTCTTTAATTTGCTGTTAAAATTCATTTCCGGGCTGTTTGGCCGTGGTCCATACAGACGTTTTAGTACATCGACTGCCATCATCAGTGTAAAATTAGAGCTTTGCTAACGTAGGGTGGAAGACGTTAGTTAGTGACCACAGAACTGTGGTTAAGGCTGATTTGATCTGTGGTTCTATTTAATTTGATACTCCATATGGGCTTTACGATCTTTTCACATTTTTACCACCAACATTTTTGCTTCCCAGCCCCCTATTTTTTGAGGGATCAATCTCAAAGACATCAGGGCTCTGTAGGATAAAAGTATGGAAGTGCATGCCAAGTTTAACGAAAATAAGTTGATGCGTTCAAAAGTTACGGTATCGTGAGACATAGCCAGACAGACAAATGCCAAACATGTTTTGTATATTTATAGTCACGGCCTGTCAACGTATTGTAAGTGAAAAGGTGTGGATTCATGCTCTACACGATTCATATGGGAACTGGGAATTTGTGAAAGAAGTTTCCTGCTCTATTATAGACCAAAGATTTTTAAACACGTAAGTATAACAAAAGTAGGCCTATAAGTAAACGTGTACTGTTCATCCCTTCCACATGAGGGAGTCAATGTGCACTACGTCGAGTAGTTTCTGGTGGTGCCAGTAGAGAGCAGTTTACTCAACAGTTGTCGACAGCACGGCGAGATAATATTTTAATTCAATCGATGCCTAGAAACGGGGAAACTACCCAAATACACAGACAAACAGTCGATGCCAAAACGGTCGGGTTAAAACTGAGAACTCGCTTCGCTCGTTCCAACATGAACTTATTTTGTTTTCAAGATAAACGACTCGACCTATAAATCTTTTAACCAGTGCGATGAATATTCTACATTCACTTTTTAGTACACGATGTTCAGAGGTCTACACGGTTTCAGGGACGAACGGGACCGGACCTTCCCCCCCCCCCCCAGAGGGTCGAAAAAGTTAACGAATTTTGTTAACCTCGTAATGTTGTGGCTGCTTTATTGCCTTTTCAGCTGGTACGCTAATGTACAAGAGTTTCAGCTCTGTAACTCTTTACTTCCATGTTCCGTAAGGAAATGGAAGTATGGTGATGTAGAAAAAAATCGTGTTAGAGATAAGGGCAGATTCTGATTGTACCACCCTCAAAACATGTAGAAAAGTGACTGTGTTTGTGTCTGTGTGTAGAAGTTTTTATATGGCGAACGATAACTATGGCAACGTTTTATGTTTTAACAAGAGTAAAGTACTTAATTTTGATAAATAAAGTATCCTGAAAAGAAAGACATAACAATCCACTGTAGAAAGGTAGATGAAATATCTATAAACGAAAAGGGTAGTAGAAGGGGGAGGCTGTAATTTTCTATAAATGAAAATGATATTTGAAGGGGGAGGGGATAATTTTTTATGTGTGCACTACGTTATCGGTAACAAAGAAATAGTTTGTTGATAAAATTCCTTCCCGGGCTGTTTGGTCGTGGTCCAATGTTTTCTGCAAAACTAGACGTTGTTTCGGCAATGCCATCGGCTGCCATCATCAGTGAAAAATTGAGTCCGCTAACGTGAGTAGGTATACGTTAGTGACCACAGTACTTCTGAAGAAAGAAGTAGTTTCCATGGAAATATTTCAGTTCGAAAATGATTTTAAATATAAATCTTAGAACATGGAAGTCATGTATGGTTCTCCACACAGATATTTATATATAGACAAACAGGTTTATTTTGCACAGCATTAGCATATAGGCTACGTTTTGAAACATGAAATTTTGGAAAAAACCAATTCAGTATCTTGTAAGCAATGTTTCAATAACGCGTATCTTTATTGTGTTATTACCGTTTACTTTAATGGGACTGATTTCAGCCACTTTAGAGATAGTAATGTTGATTAGTCTTAATTTGTTTTTCTTTTTTATGAAGCCGATTCGGTTACGGACATCTTTGCCGAATGGATGACTGCCGCATCCCCAAACAACTATGGAGCTATAAGACGAAGGGACGGGAAGGTGTGGGAGGAAGAGCTGGAGTGACCAGGTCCTAGACTTTGCCTGTTGATGTTTTATAAAACAATGGCAATATCTACACTACTGTATGGTACTGAAACTTGGTTCATAAAGAAAAAACATAAACAGAAGATACAAACAGTAGAAATGAAATTTCTGAGATCAGTTAAAAGGTGTAATACACGAGATCATATAAGAAATGAAGAGATAAGAAATGAGTTGGATATTTTTGCAGTTAATGAAAGGATTAAAGAATACAGAAGAAAATGGATTCAACACATCGGTAGAATGGCAGAAAGTAGAATACCGAAGATGACTAAAGAATACAACTCTAGAGGCAGAAGAAAAGCTGGTAGGCCTAAGAAAATGTGGACTGTGGAATAGGAACAGGCCGTTAAAGCCTAAAGCCGTTAACAAGATGATGATGATGAGGATGACATTAACCTTTGCACGCCTCTATTTTCGAACAAACCTTTCTACAGATGAACATATAATTTTTATCCAGGACTGAGAGCATCCGTACGTCAGTGTATCGAAACAATTCGTTACTTTTCCATGCAGGGGAAAAGAGAAATGTAGGAAATTCAGAATGTAGGATACCGTGCAATACATTTACCGGAGTATATTTTTTGCGTAGGAATAGAGTTACGAATTGATAACATATCAAACCGTGTGACAGCTTTAACGCACCGCCGACAAGTAGCGAGGAAAAGCTACTAAAATGTTATCATAAAAATATTACTGACAACTTTATGTCACTTACCAACTTCATTATCAATAAATCACTTACCCACTTCCTGTAATGACATACTTCTCGTAAAACACAAAAAGATAAAATGAAAGACAAATATGGCTCAGACGTTTTGACTACTATTAAACACACTTTTTATAATATTTAATTGCTTTTTACAGTACTTAAAAATATTTCTAGGGACTTGATATTGGAGGAAGACATGGGGAAGATTTCACATACAGAGGAATACACGTATTTGGGGTGAACATTACGGCCAGTGGGAAGGAAGACAAAGGAATACAATCCAGACTTTATTTGGGAAAGATTAATTCCCAAATGTTTTCTAATGTTCCTAATGTTTTCTACATTAAATGGAATCCTGTAAGATAAGTAAATTACAGCAGAAACTAAAACCATTGTTAGAAGTATCATGACTTACGGCTCAGAGGTTTCGACTACTAATAAACACACAAGAACAAAATTAATGGCAGCAGAGACGAACTTTTGGAGATGTTCGGCAAGAGTATCCAGACGTGAGAAAATTAGAAATAAAGTCATTAAGGACAGAATGAATGTGAAAAATTCAATTGTTGATTTTATCCAAACAAAAAAATTCCAATGGTATGGACACACGAAAAGAATAGCACAGGAAAGATTGCCAAGGAGAGTTATAGAATGGACCCCACCAGGAAGAAGGAAAAGAGGAAGACCACCTACCACCTGAATAGAAGAAATTCAGACTATATTGAGGGAACGAGAAATTGAAGAAGATCTTTGAATGGACAAGCAAGAGTGGAAGTTGAGAATTCAATCACTTCTGTAATCTTTGGTTCCGGAAAATGTGTAAACAATGTACAGCCGGAATAATACAAAAATTAAAATGAAAGAAATAAACTAAAACAACGCTAAATACAAGATGTTTCACACAAAAAACGATAATATTTTGAAGACATTTTCCAGAGGTGAAAATAAAGAAAAACGTCTTAATAATGTTGATGTGGAAACGCGTTGTTTTCAGCTTACGTCTCTAAAAATGTAGCTCAGTGTTAACATAACTTAGGAATCAGATTTTTCACACGAATATTAATTCTGTGACAAAATAAATTAATGAATGTAAATATGAAAAGAGCAGAATATTTAGATAAAACAATCCGCAAAGTATAATTTTGTAACGTAAAAAAAGGACTGTCCTGGAACAAGATAACAATTTTGAATAACTGGGGTACAGCGTGTCTTATAATGCAAGCAACGACGTTGTGAATAAGTTGCATAAGTTCAACCTTATGTGCGGGACCATCAGACGAATTCTTAAGTCAGCAAGTAAAGGAACACGTCTAAAATTCTACAAAGTGATAGCCCTTCCCACACTTCTTTATGGGTCTGAGAATTGGACTTTAACGAAAGGCCAGGCCAGTCGAATCCAAGCGGCTGAAATGAGATTTCTCAGCCACTTGGGAGGGTATACTCTCCATGATAATAGAAGAAGCACAGATATACGGCAGGAACTGAATATTATGATTATATTCGACAGGATTGCCCAGTATCGGCTGAATTGGTGGGAACATCTTTGCCGAATGGATGACTGCTGCATTCCCAAACAACTATGGAACTATAAACCAAGGGGACGGAGAGGTGTGGGACATCCGAGGAAGCGCTGGAGTGACCAGCTCTAATCTTTGCCTGTGAGAGATTTGTTTGAGTATAGTTTAATATGCACTAAAATGAAGTTTGTAACACAAAACTTAAAGAAGTACTAAAATAAATAACTTACGTATTGAAATGTTGTATTTCCCGTATAGTTTAAATGTAAGTCACATAATCTTATCACTGCAGTAAGCAGAATTATGTTTTCATCGTGCAAAAGAAATGGGAAAGGCAAAAGAAATGTGAGATAGAAAAATATATACTGGATTTTTTAAAAACTAATTACTAATTTATTTACAAAGAACACTTACATAATTTTTCTACTTATGTAATTTTTGTCTACCATTTATATCTGCACACTTTTATTTCCATGTTCCGTAAGGAAATGGAAGTATGGTGATGGCGAAAAAATCGAGATAAGGGGAGATTCTGATTGTACTACTCACAAAACATGAAAAAAAGTCATTTTTCGAAAAGTGTCTGTGTGTAGAATTTTTTCTATGGCGAACGATAACTACCGCAAATTCAAACAGAATCAAATGATGTTTTGCATACTTCCCTGAATTATAGGGGATTCAAGGCTTATTGATTTTGGTGAAGATCGGTTAAGGGGAAGGGGTTGTTTACCTGCAACGTTTTATGCTTTAACAAGAGTAAAATACTTAATTTTGATAAATAAAGTATCCTGAAAAGAAGGTTACAATAATCCACTGTAGAAAGGTAGATGAAATATCTATAAATGAAAAGGGTAGTTGAAGGGGTGGGGATAATTTTCTATAAATGAAAATGATAGTTGAAAGGGGAGGGGATAATTTTTTTATATGTGTACTACGTTATCGGCAACAAAGAAGTAGTTTTTTGTTAAAATTCCTTCCCGGGCTGTTTGGCCATGGTCCGATGTTTTCTTCAAAACCAAACGTTTCGGCAGTGCCATCGACTGCCATCATCAGTGAAAATCGGGTGCGCTAACGTGAGGTGGTATACGTTAGTGACCACAGTACTGTGGTTAAGGCTGAAGAAAGAAGTAGTTTCTATGGAAATATTTCATTTCGAAAATGATTTTTAATATAAATATTAGAACATGGAAGTCATATATGGTTCTCCATACCGACATTTTCCATTGGATTGGCACTTTTTTATTCCAGTGTAGCAAACAGGTTCGTGGCATATCCAAACCCAATCGTGGACAAATTTTTACACATCAAGGCCAAATTCTAGATACGCCACTGCATGGTAGACTGCCTAAAGTAAACTGCTGACTTAACCGGAGACGTGGCGTAGTATGTAATGTTACATTTGTGCAGGCAGTAATATTCATTGAAGCCTTCGCTAATACATTTTGTTTAACATAAAGTTTGCAATGGTTTACACTATTTGAATCGATTGCACGCAGCTTCAACTCAGCGAATACAAATACCAGCAACGCAACCCAACCGTACACAAGCCTTCGTATACAATATCCGTGCGTGCAGGTCTACTTTTTATAGAGACGCCTTTTTTCTAGTTCAAAGGCTGTTTCAAAAGCGGTTTTCAAGCGGAAAAAGAAAAGGGCTTTCAACAATGAAGCCGTGGAATTGCAACCCACCACATATCACGAGTGCGTATAACGCGCGATGCGGGCTGGTTTTACCAACCTCTTGACTGTTTTATTTTTGTACTATATCAAAAGTCGAGTAAAAGGGAGCGATAGAGAGGGAGGGAGAGAGAGAGAGAGAGAGAGAGAGAGAGAGAGAGAGAGAGAGAGAGAGAGAGAGAGAGAGAGAGAGAGAGAGAGAGAGAGAGAGAGAGAGAGAGAGGAAGAGAGACAGAATAAGTGAGCGTGGGGGTTGCGATTAGAAAAGAATCACTGCAACCATTTGTAAAGAAGTTGTTAATGTGTGTATTTGTTGTTCACTCATTAAACGTGGCAAAATAAAAAAAATCTTTTCTCCCAAAACGAAATTGTTTCATTTTGAGGTGCAAAATATATTGGTATTAAAAGGTATACAAAATGTTGTAAAATAAAAAAAATCTGTTAACTTCAAAATTATAAATAAATTTTCATTACTATAGTCGATGAGTATCGTAAAATACATGAAATTAATGCACGAGGGAATGTATCGACGATTTTCGTTATTATGGCAACGGTAATAAAATATTTAAAAAACAAGTACCAGTTAACTCAAAAACGTTAGGTTCTTTATTTCAAGTGTTACTGTGTTATAAGCGTTGTATATACACATTAAAGGTTATGTTTTCCTCAACCATGGCTTTTATTTATTTCACCAGTAAACTAAAAACCAAAAACTGTTATCACCTAACCTCACAAATGAAAACATCACGTATTTTCGCTTTGCATTAAGAAATAGAAAAATTTACAATTAGTATAGACCTACTTCTTTTTTCACATCGTAATATATCGATACAATCGCATACTAAAAAGAGGAAAATGTACTGCAGGAACGGATAAAGGTACAGTTCCGATGCCGCTAAATAGCATTTGTTTATCTAATTGTTAATATGGTAATTAATACTGATCTCCATGGTGTTGCTGACATCTTTATACACGTCAACAAACGGGCATAATTAAAAGGGCCTAAATCGTGCGATCAGGGTAGAATATCAAATTACAAGTTAGAGAGTGTTTTTCGCCGTGTGTCAAAGGTTTACCTGTACAAAATTTAGTGGAAATCGGTGTAATGGTGTGAATTTGTATTCAATACAAATAAATACTCAGAATTTGAGTTTTATATACATAGATAACAACGAAAATTTGGAAGGTGGCACGTCATGGGATTGATTCTCTTTCATAATACTCACAACTGGCTTATGAATATTATATTACACTACAAACATAATAAAATTCTGAATAAAATGAATAAAATTAGATTTCAACCAAAAATGATATGGAAGTTCTTTGAGGCTAATATTTTAAGAATTAGATGTGTCTACAGTTAGACCAAATAAAACTTTTTAGTAATCTGAACGGAGTGAAAACGAGATTTTTGCGAGTAGTATAAACTACCAACTTGAAGAACAATTCTTCATTGTTTTCTTGCAGATTATACAGTTATGTTTACTTTCGTATTTTTCTTATTTCTATTATTCCTTTGTAAGTAACTCGTTGAGTTTCCTGCAGGTCTCCCATGTAGTATCTTCAAATACAGTATATACATTGCAAGTAGCTTTATTTTCACATGACGCACGTTTCACATTATTCTGTATCTTCAGAGGTTTGTTTGAATTATAATTGAATGTTTCGCTTACAATACAGTTAATAGATAATCGATTTTACATCGATTCTATTTTCGATTGTTTAGTGTTTATGTAGTCAGCTATTTATTATACATTTAATTATTACATAAATAATAATATATTTATATATTTTCTTATTTCTCTATGAAAAAACCGGTAGATTTACAATGGTTTTGGGGTGAGAAGCGAGAACTCAGCCTCTCGGCCGTATATAAAGTATTTTCTCCTTAAAATAATAATAATAATAATTATTATTATTTGTTTGTTTGTAAGCGAATCATTTGGACAAGAAGCTGTAATAGGAAGATGTAACTATGAATTATTTCACCCTTATTCCTGCGTGTAAGGTGGACGACATTTTAAAGATTATACAACCATCATGTCCTAAAAAATCTATTGAAAATTATTTTAAAGAAAATTTAAATTTCAACAATATTAATATTGAAATGAATGGAACCACCTAGAATAGGCGGGAGCGTCCTCGACCCGTCCCCCGCCTAGTGTGGCAGGTGTGCCTCAGTCAAGGCCGCGTTCAAGTATGTTCCATAGTACTCTACACAACGCTTGAGTACTCATTTAAATGGCGTGCACATTGAGGACGGAAGATTTCTAGAAGGCGTGCGCTACCTATAAAAACCATAGCAGCCAGCTTGTCAGTTCAGTGGTGTTGAGCGATTTCGTTAGCGCGGATCGAGTGTTTGTAGCGAAGTGTTGTGTTATAATTAGTGCGTAATTCTTTATAGTTGACACCATTATTGCGTGTGGACAACTGTTACTTGAATTGTTGTAAGAGACTATCCTGTTGATTACAAATTATTAATTGTGATAATTAAAGCTGGTTATTAGTGACTTCATTGGTGTCTTGTGTTTTGTTTTCCACTGTACCGTACGGCGATCACTTGATACCGTCGTAACAGTATTTAAAAAAATAGAGAGTTATACATTAAACAATACGATTATTGGATAATCCGTTGTTAGGGACAGATGAGATAGTAGACACTGGCGTTGAACTAAAGGTTATAAATCATGATGGAGTTGGGTTAAAATTTATATTATAGATTGAGTGTCGTCTCAATCGTCGTCGTGAGGAAGGGATAAATAGTTTATTCCTATCACATTCAAGGCGAAAAGAAGATAAAAGGCGAAGAAAAGAGGGAAGAGAAGAAAAATGAGTTATAATCAAGTTTAAGCTAAAACAAAAACAAAACAGAGAAATGTGTTGCTTGTTGTTATTCAGAACGTGTTACGTTTAGGGCTGCTACTGTGATTCGAGTGTATCATGTCAGCAGTGACACGTACAGAGACGAAGATAGGCAGTTATCTGCCTCTCTTTCCAATGTCTTTTTGTTTGTTTGTTTTTAAACGAACAGGCCAACCGTGGACCACGCGAATATCATTTCATTTTCCTCTCCTGCCCGAAGGCCCTCATTCGCACACTATGCGCCGACTTCCTTTCCACTGTCCACCATTTTCTCGTCTTCTTCTCACCGTAGAGAACCTCAAGATTTTCAATTTTGTTTCTGTGTATATTTCTATCGACACAGTGGTTCAAAGAGATACCCATTTTCATCATTTCCTCCTCGAGTTGTTTGGTGCATCCGTTATAACATAACAAAAATACACCTCAAAGGAAAAACAAATGTACCATCAAAATTCAGGGTAAAATATGCATACACGCAATGCTTTTAAGTAATCAAAACAAAAAGAGAAATAGTATAATAACTAAATAATTGGGAAATAGAAAATGAAAACTCCGGGAGTAAATAATTTAATGACAGTGTCAAACAATGACTGACGATGACCAAAATACCCAGAAGTGGAGATCAAATGACAAACAAAATGTACATAGTAATTTATAAATAGAAATATAATACATAAATGTGTAAAACTAGAATGTAAGAAATAAGACATTGTGAATAAACCTATTTAACTATGAGGAGGTCTGCGCACCTCAGACAGTTATTTTGTATCATGGAACTACAGAAAGTGAATGATATACAATTTTACAAATATAATAAGATCAAAATATAATTATAAAAGTTGTATAGTGTGACAGCGCGTGAAGGTGAGAATGACAGTGAAATACGGTAAAAAGGAAAAATTGTGTATAATGAAAGTGATGAAACATAATTATAATGAGCATTGAAGGGGATATATAATCTATATGAACCAGTTATATAACCCATATAGTGAAATCAAACAAAGTAAAAATTTAAAAAATATAAAATCTTACGTTAAAAAAAACTTATAATAATATAGTGACGAAGAAAAAATAAAGATCAACAGAATCAAGTGAATTAAAAATTGTGAAACCGAACCTGTGACCCATAACATATCATAGCGAAAGCCTTCACTGAAGTAATTTGTGTTTTGGTAAAAAGAAGGGATATTGTTGGAAAAATCCAAAACAAGGCAGAACATAATAATATTACTGCTGAACGCTGATACAAATTAATGACCGATGAAAGGTGAGATGATCCAGGAAAACCATTCAAAAAACTAGAAGAATAATGTTATAATCGAAGGTACAAAAAATTTGAAGTCCAGGAGTGAAGAATTAAGCAATAAATGCACAAGAGAACTACCAGATTGGTGAGATTGCTTCAATGCTAAGCCAGATATTTGAACTACATTAATGATCGAGTTACAACTAAATAATGTGACCAAAACAATATAAACACTATAAAAGTGAATGTTTATTTGTACACTTGTATCCGATAGTTATTAATATTAAGAATTCTCTTTTTAATTGTTATTTTGTATGATCCAAAGAACCTACCATTATTCAACAGACATTCACAACACATAATTACCAAATCTCATTCATAAATATTATATTTTATGTTATATTTATAACTTGTACTATACTTTAACTATACTTTTACGTTAACCCTGAGATTCAGATTGTTCATGTTCTACAACCTAATGAGCCACCACTGTTAGAAGAGGACTTTGAATGTCCATATGATTAATCAATGTCAAAATAAAAGGAGTAAAATAAAGAAATAATTGAGTTTGAGAAACAACGAGAATAAGGAGTTTCACTATTTATTTTAACAAATAAAATTATAAAATCAAATAGTTAGGAAGACAACTTCCTTTCATTGTAATTGTATTTATTTTTACCAAAATTGGCACACAAAGGTGGGCTTAACAGGAATCTAAATAATTGTTCATAGTAAAAGAAAAAAAAGTAGCGAGTAATTTATTTATATTACAAATTGGCGCCAACAACTTGGGGCTTTAAAATAGACAAAAACTACATAAGAAAATAGAGGAACGAGAGAGTTATCTATTATTACAAACTGGCGACCAACTTGAGGGCTAGGTTATCATTTCTAGCTGGCGATCGTACAAAAAACAAACAAAAATGCGACGAAGAGGAACTTCGTGCAAGCGCACAGAAGGAAAGGAAACTGAGTTGATTATGGAAGAGAAGGAGGCTCAACCAGCACCTGAAGTGGAGGGTATAGCAGGTGATACACTGGCAAACCAACCAGACAAAGCAGCACCTGAAATGGAGGTGATAGTAGGGGATAATCCAGAAAAACAACCCGACAGACCCGCACAAACGGAGATTGCAGGTTACCAGGAGATGGTGATGGGTATGTTCGAAAAATTAAGTAAACAATTAATGGAAGGATTAAAAGGAGTAAAATAAAGAAATAATTGAGTTTGAGAAAAAATGAGAATAAAGAGTTTGACTATTTATTTTAACAAATAAAATTATAAAATCAAATAGGTACGAAGATAACTTCCTTTCATTGCAATTGTATTTATTTTTACCAAAACTGGCACACAAAGGTAGGCTTAACAGGAATCTGAATAACTGTTCATAGTAAAAGAAAAAAGAAAGTAGCGAGTAATTTATTTATATTACAAATTGGCGCCAACAACTTGGGGCTTTAAAATAGACAAAAATTACATAAGAAAATAGAGGAACGAGAGAGATATCTATTATTACACCGTTCAGACTAGAAAGTTGCCAAATATATTTGAAAATTTGTTTATTTAATCTGGACCGATCCATCCGAACCGTATGTCCAAGGAATCTCAGTCTTTTCCTACGGAAAGCCGTTTCCAGATCTTCCAGATCCCTGTACAGCTCTTCTTTGGGTCTATGCCTGCACCCATTTTCGGTTTTCTTGGGACCATAAATTTTCCTAAGAATTCTTCGTCCATTTTAGAAGACGTTCCAAATTGTGAAAGCACATTGTTTCCACTCTATACATGATCACCGGCCTGATCACAGTGCTATAATGGCTGACTTTCGCACTTCTGGAAAGGCTTTTCTTTCCGTACAGTTCCCGGGTTAGAGTAAACGCCTTTGCTAATTTGAGTTTTCTTATCTTAAAGGATTCTTTGTCTGAGGCGTTTCGGGATATGTTTTCCCCAATTTATTTAAAACTGTTAGTATATTTTTGTTTTTGTTTGTTTATAACAATTTTATTTTTTTCTATGTTCTTATATGTTCAAGTATGTGTATGTTAATGTTGTACATTTTATATTTGAACTTTTTGGTTCGGTTGCTTGTCTTTTAGTACTTACAAAAAAAAGATAAAAACAGTATGGAGAACCATTCATGACTTCCGTATTCTAATCTATTATAAAATTATTTTTAATATGTACACTCTGAACGAAACTAAATATATCAGCATATGTTTGGTAAAAACGCTGTGAAAGATAATCAAATTATGAATTGTACATAGTTATTAATATTTTAAAAATAAAGAATTAATTTTATTAAATTATCTTTTATTTTAACAAAGCGAATACTGCCTAGCGTTTGTAATTGTGAATTTCTGAAAACGAAAAATAATTTTGTTTACGTATCCGTGTTTACGATATTTTGTTCACATGGAACGGTATCAATTGTTAATATTTTATTGAAATTTTTTGTAGTTTTCGGTTGAATAAATTAACATCAATACAAAAAAATTACCCCCTCCCCCTTCAACTACCCTTTTCATTTATAGATATTTCATCTGCCTTTCTAGAGTGGATTATTATGACCTTCTTTTCAGGATACTTTATTTATCAAAATTAAGTACTTTGTTCTTGTTAAAACGTAAAAAGCTGCAGGTATACTACCCTTTCCCCTTAAGCGATCTTCCCTAAACACAGTAGTTCTTGAGTCCTCTACAACTTGGGTACATATGCAAAAAAATTATTTGATTCTGTCTGATTTTGCGGCAGTTATCGTTCGCTACAGGAAAAGTCTACACACAGACACTTTTCGGAAAATGACTTTTATTTATGTTTTGAGGGTAGTACAATCAGAATCAGCTTTTATCTCAAATACGATTTTTTTTCACGATCACCATACTTCCATTTGCTTACGAAACATGAAAGTAAAAATAAATTACATGATTGTAGGAGCCAGATGGACGCGAGTAACGGGTTAAAATGTTGCTCCCAAGTAAAGTACTAATGGTAACAACAGAATATATTTGTGGTAACGTTTTGTGGTTATGGGCCTACTATTACACCGCCGTCCAGAGTAATGTACTTGCATTACTGCGTTCTGTCAATAGTGGAAAAAACAAATGTCCTAAATTGCAAATTCGTGTTTCATGGTCTTTAATATATTCCAGAAAAGCCGGCAAAAGTAATATTTTCTCTCTCTCTCTCTCTCTCTCTCTCTCTCTGACGAGACTAAGTGGATTTTCATTAAGTTTTCCGTTTGCAAGCAAATCACTATAATTTAATTTTTTTTTTTTTTTTTTTAATTTCGCGTTACGAATGTTTTAATTAAGGATTCGGAGATTCGGAGATCGCCTTCACAAATATCACAACGGAAAACGTGTCCTGCGGTAAGCCGTTGCTTTCTTCAGGGAATAAGTATTTAAGAAAGATTATCTGGGACTGTAGAATGTTGGTCACACTGCTAAACGTTAATTAATTTGTGAGTTTGCGTACAGAGTCAGTAACACAATTTAGTATCTTCTACAGTCGGCATTGTAAATTGGATACAGATGACATCAAAGAAGTACTTTCCTAGACGGTTAATTAATTCTAATCCAGCATAATGAATTTACTGAGAGACTAGTCGCAAAACAAGAGCGATCGCGATGCAGGATTTGCATTCAATTTTTTCTTTCGTATTGTATATCGATCTACTGTTCTATTGTGTGTGATCGCTGTTTCCTTTATACAGTGCTATTTAAGGGGTTAAGGGCACTGGGAACCGGCAAATTGATCCAAAAATCTATTTCTGTTTTTGTTTTGTATTAAAATAATCTTCAATATTTTCTGAGTAATTTGATACCAAAATTATGTGAATACGCCTGATAATACATTTTTTATGAGTTTTAAAAGAATAGAGATCGAAGAAAAAGTTCTGTCAGAAGTGGTGTTAATATTACCATTTTGTACAAATCTGTAACTACCTTATAACAAATCGTAGAGATAGCCTATGCGGTTTTTACCATTGGAAGAGAATTTTTTTTGTTTACAAAGGAATATTTTGTATTAACACAAGTGGTTACAAGCCAATATTTGCTGATCTGAGTCATCCTAATTTGTCAAAAAAATGTCTTCCTGATAATACACAGAATGCAAACAATTCGCTAAACAATTTGATTGGAATAGACTGCCAAAAAATATATTTGTTGGACTGGGTACTTGGTTTTGGGTGTGCATGATGCTGTGTTGACCTTCAATGAATATAAGCAAATGTCAAGTCTGACAAAAATTAGGAATCAAACCAGGATCAAATATAGATGAAGTAATGAAAAAAAAATGACTTGCAACGAATACTTGAGGCAGACACAGGAGATGAATTGATGAAAAAGGTTAGACAGTCAACTAGAAAGAAGAAAAACTAGAGGACCAAATGGACATAACTGAAGACCACAAGTATGGAGGTGGACTGTTATAAATCAGGTAAAACAATAAAAATCTGTTTTAAAACTCAAAAATCTACTTTTTTTTACACAAATGACCCATTATTTCAGAAACCAAGTAAACTATCAAGCTAAATTGTTTATGGATATTGGGTTAGTGAAGACATAACTACACGACTAGAATTATGTAGTTTCACTGAAAAATAAAAACGTAAAAAAATTAAATATGCTTTTTGTACGCACATTTTTAGAGCAAAAGTTAAAACATTATAAAAAATAAAGAAATTAAGATAGCTTTATAATTGTAGAGCGTTTGAAGAGTATAATATGCTAACGTGCTTGCTAACATCTCATACTTCTATCTTTTACATTTTCTGAGATAATGCGTCTCAGGTTGATGAATTTAACATGGTAAGCATAGCCGGTTACGAGCGCCCTTAAACACGTGTCTTAATAGCTTTTTTTGTCAGTTGGCACGACTGTAAACGTATAGCAATTTACTCTGCAAGCTTCTGTTGAAGTTAATATTTCGGAATTGTTTCAAACACGACTTATATATCGCACACATTAATATGTAATATGTAAACGCATGTTCAACACGTTCAACTCGCACGTTTCACTACGTCGTAAAAAATTCTGCAAGTTCATCAACATGATCACCACTCCAAGGACTGGGCCTTAGAACTGTTCCGGAACCCATCTCCTCCTCGGTCTACCGCCATCTCTCTTCCCAGTACGGTGATAACCCAAGGGAGCCACAAGTAGACGGATATCAGCCATGCGATACAAGTGTTCACACCATCTCCTTCTATGATCTTCAATCTTCTGGTGCAACGATACAATGTTTAATTCGCGTCTAATATCCTCGTTCCTTCTCCGATCCAAGAGAGAACAACCTTGCGTCCATCTTAGAAATTTCATTTCGGCTGCCCGAATCCTCTGCACGTCCCTTTTACCGAAGTCCATGTCTCACTAACATACAGGAATGTGGGGACAGCCACAGTTTTATAAAATTTCCATTTTATTTTCCATTTTAGGGTCCGAAAAGGGGTGTGACGCAAACATATGCTTTCATTGAAGAGAAATGCACCAGCCTCTCCACCCCAACTCTACTCTCACCTATACGTCGGTGGGCCGTGTTACGCCGAGCAATCCACTCCAAGGCTGTGGTAGCCAATCCCTTCGGCGGAGTGGATCGGTAAGCAAACGAGAGATGGGGGTTCTGTCAGAGCAGCCTGGGGGTATCCTGGGTCCTGGCCTGGGAGGATGGTGCACATCGGCAGCAGGGTGTGCATCTAGTGTGGAGGTGGAGGAGCCTACAGTAGGCCAACAGCTGCACACATGGTCTACGTTAGTTAGTCTACTGCGATCGGGCAGAGAGAGCTCGTCAGCTGAGGTGAAAGCAACTCTCTAGGGGAAGAGCAACCCGAAATCAAAGTTCCTGGTACTCCAGGTTGAGGGTTTTACAGCAGGCCAGTAACCTGCATAAGTAAAAATATATGTACTTACAAAACTCACACGAGCTTCGGAAATCGGTGTAACTTATTTGCGGCAAAAAATATTGTTTTTATCCACGGATAACATTTTTTTGAAAAGAGAACGGGCCGTCCCAACTTACAGATCTAAGTCTACACCGACTGATCTCAGTGGCGTGTCTAGAAATGGGGGGGGGGGTCGACTTCATACAAAAAAAAAACAAAGTTAACATTACTCAACATTACTATCTTTAAAGTGGCTGAAATCAGTCCCATTAAATTAAACGTTAATAACACAATAAAAATACGCGTTATTGAAACATGTTTACAAGATACTTAGGCCTACTGACTGAATCGATTTTACTATATTGCATATTTCAAACGTATACGCTAATACTGTGTAATAAACCCGTTGTATAGGTGAAAAAATATTTACTATTATATTACTTGACATACATATTATTATTGGTATCTAAGTCACTTTATTATTTATAAATTAATAAATTACCTTAGATCCGTCGTGTGACTTTGCTTTATATTTAGAATGATGTGTTTTGGAACATATGCTCCATCATCAGATTACTTCACTCAGCTGAGGTCGTAAAATGTTAAAATCACATTACTTTGTACTTACACACGTCCGTATGCGTGCGCACCCTTTGAAGGCTGACCGGATCTCAACTGAGTGAAGTAATCTGACGATGGAGCATACGTTCCGAAACGCGTCATTCTAAATATAAAGCAAAGTCACACGAAGGATCTATGGTAATTTATTAATCTATTATATTAGCGAACATAGCTAAAAAGAAAATAATTAAGAGGTTAACAAAATTCGTCAACTTTTTCGATCTTTTGGGGGGGGGGTTTGCTCCCGTTCGTCCCTCCCGTAAATACGCCTCTATTTGATCTTAAGTTTTTTTTTAGGATTAATACGAACAACACTTGATGGTCCACACGTTAACCAATGTGTAGACAAGATACATTAAGCAGTCAACTTGTATTATTGTCAGTAGTTTAGCAGTTAAGGTGCAGGTGGAGATGTTCAGAACAAAACTTTTTAAGCGAATACGATGTTACATAACAGATGGAAGAAAGTTTGCCAAAGTTACAGAGCAGATATGGAACTATCAGATTCACCATCGCGCCGACAACTTTGTAATCTGTCATACGGAAGAAAGCTTTCTCCCCCCCCCTTCCAATAAATCTGGTGTCACATGTCAACATGATTTCTCTACAAAAGTCAGTTTTGTGCACTAGTAAGTTTTCCCCTCTGTTGTTAGCAATTTTCGTATACATTGGAGCAGTCATAGGCAACCTTTGAATTTATGGGGGTGCATATATAACTGAGGACCAGTTCACCCCTCCCCACCGCAATAGATAGGTGCGGTGTTGGACGTTGGACATCAGTGGCCAATAGCCAGTACGTTACAAACATTAAATGTCGTTTTATAATACCCTTGCGGTTGTATTTAGCGACGTTTAATACCGAATCAAAAAAAGTTCTGCAGTGTTTTTCATATAATTTTTTTTGCGAAAATCTGTCATCTGCCATCTGTCATCATGCACATTACAACGAAGAAAACTTTAAACGAAAAAAATTGGTAAACAGGAACACATTTTAATAAAAATAAATTAATGAGCTTACCACAATAACACTATTTATTTTTATAAAGTGTACAGAAATGTAAAACTTGAAAAAATCACATTTAACACATAAATGAAGGTTTCAGTTCTTTTTCTGGAAAAAACTAACTTACAGTAATTATTGTATTAGAAAAAAGTAAAATTTGAAACGGCTTGTACTATTTTGTAATGAGTATTTTATAATACAGCAGATACAATGCGGGTGCGTTCCATCGTTTCAAAGAAAATACATTTACAAATTGGTTCGCAGGCGCGTGACACCTTATAGACGGGCACACTTGCGCCCGGGGGCACAGAGTTGCCAGCTGCTGCATTAGAGTTTACTTACACGAATCGAGATTAGTTATATCTGTGTGGGTAAGTGAAGATATCGTAAAAAAATTACCATTATCAAGCTGTACCTGAATTCCACTTCGTTGCACATTTATGAGTTAAACGGGTTTTGAATAGATCTATGTAAAGTTTCATTTGGTTGTTGTATAAAAAAAAGACTTGTATGTAGACTGTTGAGCTTCTACACCTAAATAAGCAGGATTCAAATATTCATATTGTTACGTTGGTCTCGCGGATCGTCGCATGGTACAGTGGAAACAAAATACAGACACCAATGAAGTCGCTAATCACCAGCTTTAATGTTCATATGCGTGTTTATTTTATTTGTCTGCGTATTATGTATGTTAATTTATAAGGCGAATACCATGACTAAAACGTGTAAAACAGCTTCTCTTTAAAAGGCGAATTTTAATACAGGTTTTTTTTTTTAATTAATCTAATGTTTTATCAACATTTATTCCAAGGGACAAAATCTTTCCCCTTTCTTCTCACATAAAATTTATTGTGCAACAAAAGAGACTTAACGTAACGAACACAAAAATCCCACGACCTAGCTCGTAAGTTATTTGATAGTTACATCGAATACTACAGATACACAAAATATGTAAATTGTGATGTTGCAATATATATATATATATATATATATATATATATATATCACAACCATCCCAGGCCTAAGTCTAATACGCTTTACAAATATACACAATTGGTAACAGTACGTAAAGATTTTTGCAAACGTTCTGAAGGCAGTCCCAACATTTTCAATGTGTATTGACGGATATTAATTTTTTCAAATTATTACACATACTTAATTTACATTTTTAATAAAATTTCTCTTAATACATTGAGATTTTTACACAAAGACTTTTACAAATTTTTCAGAACCTTTAGGCCTACTTCTTCTTTTGGCTCGTGGGCTCTTTAAAGATTCAAAAATTATCAAAGTACACAGAGCATTCGGGTTTGTATTCAAATTCTCCTTACCGAACACAATATTTACATTCCGGTTAGTCATCATTATCATCATCATCAACTTCACGGATTAAACCAAGGATGGTTTTTTCCGGTCTCAAACAGACAAAGATTACAGCTGGTCACTCCAGCGTTTCCTCGGACGTCCCACACCTCTCCGTCCCCTCGGCTTATAGTTCCATAGTTGTTTGGGGATGCGGCAGTCATCCATTCGGCAAAGATGTTCCCACCAATTCAGCCGATACTGGGCGATCCTGTCGAGTAGGCTATACTCATAATATTCAGTTCCTGCTGTAACATTCCGGTTAGTATTATCTTTAACTTGTTATTCCACAGGGATTTTTGCCTCCTGCTCCCGTATTTGTGTGTGATCAATCTCAAAGACAATTCAGGGATAAAGTATGGACGCGAATGCTAAGTTTTACGGAAATCGGTTGATGCAGTCTAAAGTTACCGTGAAACATGCCCCAAATAGACAGACAGACAAATACCAATCGGTCGAGTTAAAACTAACAACTCGCTTTGGCCGTTGGATTATTTAAACTGGTTACATAGTTTTATGATCGTGCTAAAATATATCGCGTATTATTTATTTCAATACTGGTTTCGAAATAATTATTAAATTTTTGGAAAGTAAACAGCCCGACCCAAGGTAATAAAGTACCAAACTGACCCGAGCCAATAAAGTATAAAACTTCCGTACTTCTGTGTAGATTGAACACACAAGTAGGTAATAAAAGAAGAAGAAGAACTAGAGGGTAACAAAAATTCACAAATATTTAGTAATCAGAAATAAAGTAATAAAGAATAGTGGGTATACATTTTTGTTAAATCGAGTCTGTAAAGACTCTGAATTACAAATATCCACACTTAAGATCAAGATGATGGCTTTTCGTGGAATTGATCCCGTACGGGAAAAAATTGTCATAGACGGTACTGTCTTGGAACAAGTCAGCAATTTTGAATATCTAGGGCAGGGGTCTCCAAACTACGGCCCGCGGGGCGGATGCGACCCGCAAAGTGTCATTGTCCGGCCCGCGGCAATCCAGCCGATGCTGCGTGCAGTTTTTAAATAGGTCGTCAAAATACTTCAAATATTATAACATTTTACTAAATAACTAAACAAGAAATAAGTGTAAAATCAAAGTACAGGGCTAACTTGTCAGACGAACACTTGATAATCCATTCTAATGATAGGAGCATCAAAATTTGACCAAAAATGGACAGACATTATATGTCAGAAGCAACTCCACACATCCCATACGTACATAAGAAAGCCAAAAAATAATATATAAGAAATATCTTTGAATGTTATTTTTTCCTTACTTTTATTTACCTACATTATTTTGAATTTGTTTTCTTTGGATAAGTCTGCTTAATTTTTATTTAAATACCTATTTTATTGATTTGATTATTTCGTAAACTTAAAAAAAAAGTTTACAATTATATATGTTGTTGGGTCGCCTGACTTCCAAGATTTTTCAATTCGGCCCTCAAGTGAAAAAGTTTGGAGACCCCTGACCTAGCCTACAGTTTGTCTTATAATCCAAGCAACGACGTTGTGAATAAGTTGCATAAGTTCAACCTTATGTGCGGGACCATTAGGCGAACCCTTAAGTCAGCAAATAAAGGAACGCCCCTAAAATTCTTCAAGGTGATGGCCCTTCCCACACTTCTTTATGGGTCTGAGAATTGGCCTTTAACGAAAGGCCAGGCCAGTCGCATCCAAGCGGCTGAAGTGAGATTTCTCAGGCACGTGGCAGAGTATACTCTCCATGATCATAGAAGAAACACAGATATACGGCAGGAACTGAATATTATAAGTATACTCAACATAATTGCCCAGTATCGGCTGAATTGGTGGGAACATCTTTGCCGAATGGACGACTGCCGCATCCCCAAACAACTATGGAACTATAAGCCGGGGGGACGGAGAGGTGTGTGGGACGTCCGAGGAATCGCTGGAGTGACCAGCTCAGGACTTTGCCTGTTTGAGAATGGAACAAACCATCCTTGGTTTAATCGTTGCAGATGGTGATGAAGAATAAAAGAGTTTAGGATAATTACAAGTGTTAGAATAGTTCCATTACTTGTGGCGAAGTATTTCGTACATGTCAACAAAAGATTTAAACAAAAAAATCAGCGCCTGCGTCATAATCCAGAATTATTGTTTAAATCCCAGCGGAATAATACAATTAATATACAAAATCGGATAACAACATCAATACGTGGGGAGTGCAATTAGTTTGTACAATAGAGACAAACAGCAGCAGTGGTTGGGGGTGCGGGGTGGGTAACGTGTAGGCGACGTCGACGTCGGGGTAAATAGTTGTGCAGCGATCAATAGTCAACGTCTGCTGCACTCCACCAACTCTACTGCTCCAACCTCTCCGATGTTCTTATTTCACGCATTCGTTTCCACTGTTTATTGATAACGATTTTGTAAGCAGCCCTGTCGACGGTTTAGTGTAGGTGCAAGGAAAACCTACACCACTGGCTAATCATGTTAACCTTAACTGGTTTCTATAATTGTGTGTAGTGGTTCAATATGGTTTCAAGTAAAGACTATGCTTGCAATACCCAATTGCGATAACCACGTCGATTTATGCAAGTGAGGCGTGGGTCATGACAGAAAAGGAAGCGGCAAGATTCAGACAGCTGAAATGCTGTTTCTTCGAAATACTTTAAATTATACATTTGCAAGATAGAATAAGGAATGCAGATATCAGAGCAGAACTCGAAGTAAAGGACATAGATGAAATTATTGAAATTTACAGAAGACAATGGTAGGATCATCTGCAAAGGATGAGAGAGGATCGATTGCCGAAAGCGGCACTGAACTATAAAGCCATTGGCAGAAGAGACGTGGGTTGTTCGAGGATGAGATGGGTTCCGGAACAGGTTTACATAACCCAATCCTTGAAGAGGAGAAGGAGAAATAAAGACTTTGCCTCATGTTTGGCTGTTAATTGGTCTGAACATCTTAGTTTGATGAGACGACTTTTCGAAACCGTTATCCGTAAATAAATAATTTAGGAAAGGCAATTTATAAGTAGATACTTCCTGAACACACAATGTCAGGACACATGTGATACAATATTACAGAAGTTGTAAAGACATAAATCGTGAAAAATGTATCACCTACTTCTGACGACATTTAAACTTTAATGTATACACAATCGTCATGCTGATTTCAGGATCAGAAAGGAGAAGAAATCTATATAATTTTTGCGTAGAGGATAATTCATTTGAAGCAGTTAATAAGTTCAAATACATGACACAATAAAGGGTCCACAAACACGACAAATACAGATAGGAAATAGGGTATATTATGCCAACAGCAGACTCATTATTGAGAAGCAAGCTTGTTAATCGTAACACAAAAATATATAAGACATTTATCAGACCGGTTGTTACTTATGGATGCGAGACATGGACGCTGATAAAAAAGGAACAAGACACACTAAGAAAGGTTTGAAAGAAAGATCTTAAGACGAGTTTATTTATGGTCCGGTTAAAGAAGATGACGAATGGAGAATCAGAAATAACCAGGAGATACATGATTAAATCAAGAAGACATTGGAAGAATCATAAAGACTCAACGAATACAATGGTTAGGTCACCTAGAGCGGATGGATAATCAGAGTACGCCAAAGAAAATTCTGAGGGCGCAGGTTTATAAAAGCAGAAAGAGGGGCCGACCTAGGATAAGATGATTGGATGATGTGCTAGAAGATATCAGAAGAATGGATGTGAGGGGTTACACAGAGATGGTAATGAACAGGAGACTTTGGAGAAGATTGGTGTTGGAAGTCAGAGCTCACGTTGCGCTGTAGTGCTGAAGAACAATGAGACTTCTCGACAAATTATAAATCAGTTTGAGAATGTTTTTATCAATTATGCTATCAAATGTGAATCCTGTGGAAAATCTTTTTCAAAACTGAAAATAATAAAACGTTTACTGCAAAATGTTATGAAACAGGACAGTCTGAATATTTTAAGACTTTTATGAACGTACTGAGAACATTTTATTATCGAAATTCACGACTTTTAATCCGTAAAATTTAAAATCAAATTCATTAAAATGTATATTTTTAACTTGCGTACTTTAGCTAAATGGTTCGCCCTGATATTGAATATTTTTGAAACACTGACTCTTTCATTTTTCAATCTTAGAACGTTAATGCAAATGAGGTAGGCCTACTTGTGTCGTAAATGTTTTAACTGTTTGGATGCAATGTTTTCTATATATAGCCGAATAGAATACACGAGGGTCAGTTGAAAAGTTTGACATCTATAATTAAAAGGTCGGATGAGCGACATCTATAGCTTAGCTGTAGAACTACATTTTTCGGGTGTTGTAAGATGTAAACATCTGTTAATTTTTAAATCTATCTTTTATCATTGTTTAACAGTTATTCAAAATGTACGTGTCACACCAGTTTTGAAAAATGAATATAATCAAGAATTCTTTGTTATAAGGTCTAGCCCCAATGGAAAGTCACAACGAATGGGTTAGAAAAAGGTTGGACCTTCAAAAACAATGGTTTGTAAGTGGACATTAGAGTTTAATCTGGTCGTACAAGTACAGTACTGAATGTGATCCCCGTACTGGACGCCCAAAAAATGCAACATCTCCAAATGCGGCGCCCAAATTGCACAAAGTTTTTCATACCAAGTTCTTGAATTAAAATTCGATACACACGCTCACGTAAGGTGCCTGTTGATCTCAGCAATGTCATCCACTTTCAGTCGCCGATCTTCCAATACTGTGTGTGAAATGTTTTTAATGATATTACGAGTTGTTGGACTGTTTAGGCGCCCATTGCAGGGATTACCTTCAGTGTTTATATGACCACGTTTAAACTTGAATGCTTAGTTACATTGTTTTTGAAAGCGCAGCATCTCTCCACACATTTACCATTTCGTTGAGATTTCCATTGGCGGTAGACCTTTTAAACAAACAATTAAATCAAGCACGATGTTTGATTTTGTCCATTTTTTAAAACATGCGTGACATGTAAATTTCAAACAGATTTGGAAATTAACAGGTGTTTACAAGAAATATGAGTCTCACAACATACGAAACATGTTAGTTCTCAGTTCTACCGTGAGACTATAGACGTTGTCCCTGATATGAGGCTTTTCAACTGTCCCTCGTATATAGTCATAGTATTTATCATATAGATTTAAAAAAAATGTAAAATTATAATGTACTTATTAAGCACTTCAAGACTCAGTTTAGTAGCTGTAGCATATAAGATGCTACAGCTAAATTTTAATACAATAAAAAATGTCATAAAAGTCATTATTGTGCCGAGGGTTAAAATTATTAGTGATCATCGACCAATTTTTTGATGTGACC
The DNA here is from genome assembly GCA_034769895.1 of Magicicada septendecula. Classification (NCBI taxonomy): domain Eukaryota; kingdom Metazoa; phylum Arthropoda; class Insecta; order Hemiptera; family Cicadidae; genus Magicicada; species Magicicada septendecula. The sequence continues at coordinate 408,914,480 of CM068375.1, forward strand.
TCAATCCAAGGAACTGCCGGGGAGCCTAATAGTCTTAATTATGGCAGTTTAAAAGAATCTGAAGCGTAATTTCATAAACCTTAGAAGCAGACATTAAAGAATACCTAAAGAAAATTTTACAGATAATAATTTGTTGCAAGGTACAATGAAGATTTGATTTCTTTGATTTCTCCATCTTATGAACAGAGTTTTCAAAACTTTCAACAAGTAAACTGACGCGTTTCGTAAACAGACACGAAAACACGTAGAAAACAAAAATGTTTACAAAACTGTTTTCGCATATTAATATTTTTAGCCGGTAGTAACACCAACGGACCGGATGTGGGAGCACCGCCTACAGCAAAGTGCAGGTAAACATGTAATTCTTCACGAGAGATACTAGGTCCAGGTGTTTATGTTATATACTTGGTTAGACCCTTCAAAACCTTGAAATAGGAACAAAAAATATAGAGGGAGTAAAAGGGTTCATATATCTTGGCTCCCAGATAAACAGCACTAACGACATCAATACTGAAATAAGAAGAAGAATATATCTCGTAAATAAAACATATTATGGATTAAAAAAGCACCTGACACCTAGCTTCATCTCAAGAGCACGAAATGCAAAATCTACAAAACACTTACCAAGCCAGTGCTGACGTATGCTTTAGAAACCTGGACAGTGACAAAAAATAGCGAGAGACTTCTAGGTTGCTGTGAAAGGCGGATTCTAAGAACAATATTTAGAGGAGTACAAGAAAATGGAATGTGGTGCAGGCGCTATAATTATGAACTATACCATCTTTACAAAGAGCCGGTCATTGTCAGGATAATCAAAATATACAGGCTAAGGTGGGTTGGATACATAGAGAGAATGGAGGAAGGATAACCTACGAAACATATTTTCTACCAGAAACCAATGGGTAGTAGAAAAAGGGAAGACCCCGAAGTAGATTCAAAGACCAGATAGAGGAGAACATCGGAAAGCTGAATATCAGAAACTGGAAAGCCAGGGCATGCAATAGGGAGGAATGGAATCGACTCTTGGAGCAGGCCAAGACCCACCGAGGGTTGTAGAGCCACGGTTGATTGATTCACTTGGTTAGAGCATTTTTAATGTCCTAGAAAGATTAAAATCTTTATATCTGTGTCACTCTTTGGTCAAAAGATTTAAGGGCACTCGTAACAGGTTATACTTACCATATTAATTTCATTAAGTTTTAAACCCATTATCTGAGAACCTGTAATAGACTAAAGTCTGAACTTTTAGCAGGCAGGTAAGCACACATTATGCACTACAAACGCTACTACAGTTATCTCAATTTCTTAATTTTTTATATTTTGCTCTAAAAATCTGCATAGAAAAACCATACTTAATATTGTTTTACATTTTTATTTTTCAATGAAACTGTATAGTCCTAGTAGTGTAGCTATATCTCCATAACATGGCTATATTCAGCCACACAAATTCAGCTCGATAGTTCACTTGGTTTCTAAAATAATTGGTCATTTATCTACAAAAAACAGATTTACAGAAAAACCCATTTAAAGTTTTTAAAACAAATTTTTATCGTTTTACCTGATTTAAAATAGTCCAGCACCATATTCGGGGTCTTCAGTTACGTCTATTTGGTCCTCTAATTTTCTCTTCACACTTCTAGTTGACTGTCTAACCGTTTTCATCAATTTATTCATCTTCTGCCGTGTCTGCCTCATGGATTCGTTGCAAGTCAGTTTTTTCATTTTTTGATCTTAGTTTGATCCCTAATTTTTTTAAGACTTACCCTGTTACCTTCACTGGAGGTCAACACAGCATTATGTATACTGTAAACCAAAATATCCACTTTAGCAAATATATTTTTTGTCATCGTAGGCTTGCACGGCCAGAGTCAATGTTATTAAAATCCATTCCCGGGCTGTTTGGCCGTGGTACAATGTTTCTTTCAAAAACAGACGTTTCGACAGTACCATCGACTGCCATCATCAGTGTAAAAAATCGAGCAACACTAACATAGGGTGGTACATGTTAGAGACCACAGTACTGTGGTTAAGGCGGTACTGTGGTTGTACCACCCTACGTTAGTGTTGCTAGATTTTTTTTACACTGATGATGGCAGTCGATGGTGCTGTCGAAACGTCTGTTTTGGAAAGAAACATTGGACCACGGCCAAACAGCCCGAGAATGGATTTTAATAATATTTTTTTGGCAAACTATTCCCAATGAAATGGTTCAGCGACTCGTTGGCATTCTGTGTACTACCATGATGACATTTCTTTTTTAACAAATTAGGATGACTCAGATGAGCAAATATTGGCTCTACAGACATCGGTAGTGAATGATTATTGAAATTCACTTTCCAATGGTGCAAACCGCATGTCTCTACGATTTGTTATAAGGGAGTTACAGATTTGTAAAAAATGGTAATATTATGAGCACTTTAACAGAACTTTTCCTACGATCCCAATTTTTTTTAAATCGTAAAAAATTATTATTAGGCGTACTCACATAAATTTGTTATCAAATTACTCTGAAAATATTGAAGATTTTTTAAGAGAAAAAAAAACAAAAATCAATTTTTTTTGTCAATTTACCGGTTACGAGTGCCCTTAATTCTTTGCAGAAAGAATGAAAGAAAAACATGACTCTAGCGAATCTAGAGCGCACTAAAATGGCAAACGTTTAAACTGCAGTAACAGAAGGCTACAACTCGCTTAGAATAGGAAAATCACAGCATAAATAATGAATACGATAAATATTAACCTGGAATAATTAAACGTTTGCTGACACTTATTGTATTATAGATTTTAATCTAACAAATAATACCTTTCCCAATACACCGTCCATAAATTAAATATCTTCATACTGTAACGTTATCTACTCTGTGTGTGTGTGTGTGTGTGTGTGTGTGTGTGTGTGTGTGTGTGTGTGTGTGTGTGTGTGTGTGTGTGGTGTGTGTGTGTGTGTGTGTGTGTGTGTGTGTGTGTGTGTGTGTGTGTGTGTGTGTGTGTGTGTGTGTGTGTGTGTGTGTGTGTGTGTGTGTGTGTGTGTGTGTGTGTGTGTGTGTGAATAAAACTCAAAGTCTGAGGATTTATGTGTATTGAATACAAATCCACAGCGTTACACCGATTGCCACCAAATTTTGCACAGGTAACTTTGACACAAGGCGAAAGCACCGTCTAACTTGGAATTTGTATTCTGCCCCGTTCGCACTATTTGGTCCCTTTTAATTATATCCTTTTGCTGACGCGTATAAAGGTGTTAACAACACCATGGAGACCAGAATTAATTACCGTAGTAACAGGTAAATAAACAAATGCTATTTAGCGGCATCGGAACTGTACATTTATCCGTTCCTGCAGAACATTTTCGACGATTTTAATATTCGATTATATTGATATATTACGATGTGGAAAAGAAGAAGTGTACTAATTGTAAACAGTTCTACTTCTTAATGCAAAGAGAAAATACATGTTGTTTTCATTTGTGAGGTTAGATTTCAACGGTTTTTGGTTTTTAGTTTACTGCTGAAATAAATTAAAGGCATGGTTGAGGGAAACATAACGTTTAATTGTGACGATTTCATTAATAAAAAATATGTTAATTAATTAAGTTGATAATGTATAAGCTGAGAAATTTTAAATTCTTAATAAAATCTCACATTGTAAACTAAATCTTATTGCAATCATTAAATAATAATAATATTTAATATAAAGTCTAATAATAAAATAAAAGGGAATGGAATTGTACAGAAAGGGTAAAGCTTATTAATTAATCCTGCATAAACAGGAACTGACCAGAATGAACTTGTTTTCTGACCCCTAAATAAACTAAGTATTATTGTAAATTTGTTATTATTTAAATAATTAAATAAAACCACTGTTACGTACTTTGATAATTTCTGTAACTAAGAATATCTATAGTTAATAATTTAATCAAACTTTAGTCCTTTAATTAAATTAGAAACACGGAACTACTTTTATGTTGCCTAGTAATTGTCTTGAGATTACTACTCTCCCCCTTAACTATTTCTGCCACTTGCAATGGAGCGCTCACGCCGTAAGGAGCGTAAAGCGTTGTTTCGCTACGTATATATATATATAAAATGTGAAAGGCTTGTTTCAATGACTATTTAAATAAGTAAATTTGTGTGGTGATGACATCTCTCTCTATTATAAAATAACGAACAATGTAATTTATACAGTATTACAAACAAGAAGGTGATAGTCAACTAATCTATAATCATGTGAAGTGTATAACAGTGAAACGAACTTTCTATTAATGTATTCTAACTACAAGAATTACTAAGAGTTACTACAGTCGCCTGAGATGAGTGTACCACACCCGGGATGATTTGACCGACTCCAAGAACTTCACCGTCACAGTATGATAAGGTAACGACAGACCTTCAAGAAACACCCGTCGGACCGAAGAACCAATTCTGCAGCAACTTCAGGAAACACACAGGTGACATGGAGGCTTGTCTTCCATGGTTAAGAGTTACGAAAATTATAGTCCACAAAAGACAATTTAACTTATCATATTAAAGACTTTAAAACTTCTGTTTTAAATGTAATAACATTAAAGACTTTAAAAGACAGACACTATATGTAACATGTAGTCTAAAATCTAATAACACTGGTTATAGCAAAAGAGTAAAAGTTTAAACTAAAAGTTTTGTTGTTTTAAAAGATTAATGAAAACCATTCTTCAAATGGTTAAATTTTCAGTATTGTATATGGCAAGGTGACCATTAGTCGTTTAATATATTCAATCCCGGATCCGTGGAATAAATAAAATAGAAGTACATCATATTTTGAGGGCCCTTTGTAAAGGAGTAATTTATATATATAATCATATAGTAAACTATATTGTTTGAGAACTTTCAATAGAGAACTTAATCACCAAATGTAATAAAGAGATGTCATCTGAGTACCGAGTAAACTGAGTGCATAAATCAACAGTCTCCCCTTCCTAATATCCTGCTATAAGAATTGTTTTATTTGTTGTGATTATTTTCAGTGCTTCACAACTAAGGCAGCCTGTATAATTGGCACATCCAATTATTACTGGTTCCCTAAGTTATAACTCAAGAGAAGAGGTTATATAATGTGTATATACAATGCTTATGACACAGTAACACTTAAAATAAAGAACCTAACGTTTTCTTACTTAACGGGTACTTGTTATATGTGGAGACCGGTAGATTTGTAAAGACCAGTTACTATTGAAATTAAACTATATGGTAGGCTATTCGGCCGTGGTCCTAGGTTTTCACTAAAACCAAACGATTCAGCAGCATTACTGGCTGCCATCTTCAGTGGATGTATCGATTCAACCTAACGCGGGGTGTCGTACGTTAGGCCCACATTACTGTGGTGAAGGGTAAAGATGTCCCGCAATGCTATCTGTACTTATAAATTCATTAAGTCCCACGTACAGGTAAAAATTGCACCAACAACCACTCAGAAGAAAGAAGGTGTATGTGAGGGTCGCATCACGCTCTGCCATAAAGTACTTTTGCCCCGTCGATTCACAGTGATCGCACCATGCTTCTGAATCAAGACGGACTCCATATGAAGGCGAGGGAAGTACGCACTCACAGCCGACAAGAGCTTCGTCTCGTCGAAGAGGATCCGATGGTCGGCATTGGCGAGCGCGTGTTCGGCTACGGCAGACTTCTCCGGCTGTCCCAATCTACAGTAACCCACGCGTGTGCGGACGCTGCGCTTCGTGGCTCCAATGTACACCTGGCCGCACAAGCAGGAAACTCCGTACACTCCACACGACAACAGCGGGTCTCGGACGTCCTTCGCCGGCCTCAAGAACTGGTGGATTTTTCTCGTCGGCCTGAATATTGGTGCTGCTGAAACGTATGGTTTTAACGAAAACCTAGGACTACGGCCAAACAGCCCGGCAGATAATTTAATGCAAACCTCGGACCACGGCCAAACAGCCCGGCAGATAGTTTAATGCAAACCTCGGACCACGGCCAAACAGCCCGGCAGATAGTTTAATGCAAACCTCGGACCACGGCCAAACAGCCCGGCAGATAGTTTAATGCAAACCTCGGACCACGGCCAAACAGCCCGGCAGATAGTTTAATGCAAACCTCGGACCACGGCCAAACAGCCCGGCAGATAGTTTAATGCAAACCTCGGACCACGGCCAAACAGCCCGGCAGATAGTTTAATGCAAACCTCGGACCACGGCCAAACAGCCCGGCAGATAGTTTAATGCAAACCTCGGACCACGGCCAAACAGCCCGGCAGATAGTTTAATGCAAACCTCGGACCACGGCCAAACAGCCCGGCAGACAGTCTGACACAGGCCGTGTCCTTCGAACAAAAATACCAGTTACTATTATTTGGTTAATTGATGTGATGACATGTGTCATCATGACTGTAATGGATGACTAACGATCAGGTATTTAACTTGTATGTTAATGCAGATTACAAAACCATTAGGCATACCATGCAGAGCAAACGCGTGTATGCACAATTAAACAGTCGTTGCACGCAGCTGTCACACGTACCAATAAGCAGCACCCTACAGCAGTATCATCCCCTATCTGTCTGGCTGCCCCCGAACGTTTGTTTCTGGGTTTCAACAAGTTAAGGTCTCCGTACAATTTGATTTATAGTTTACATTCAACAGCGGCTGCGCATATTAGACGCCAGTTTTATTGTTATCCAATAGTCAGTTGAAGTTATTAAATTGAAAAAAAAAACTGTATTAACTTTTGTTAAGACTTAAGCAAAATTTGGGGTTATGACGTCATACTTAATTAAAGAATTATAGTTGGCAGGTGAGGACGACCTGGAAACAACAGTCGACGAAACGTATCAAGTACATTTCACTGAGCTTTAGATAATGAGATTAGATGCTCTTGTGATGCCTTGTTTTGGTTTCCCACCGCTTCAGATGAAAACCTCAGAAAAATATTCATGATAAATTATGTTTCTTTCACTTTTTTCACGCGTGTTTAAGCGATTTTGTACATTCTACCGAAAAGTGTGGAGAAAGCTGCCACTGTGAGTTGTGGTGGATGATATGACGGTTAAGTAAGGTGAGAATAATGTAAGTACAATTAAGTCGTTGCCATAATTTCCGATCGTTATGACGATAAGATTCGCAACTTTCTGCAAACGAAAGTTAATAAACTCGGAGATCAAAAAGACGGCGCCACAGCTCACACGGCTGGCACGTGGACGGTCCACGGATGTTCTAAAAGAAACGTTTCCAGGGCGCACAACGAGGCGACACCCCGGTGGCCTGGACGTTCACACGACGGCGTATGGGGGGTCTCCCACAGACCCGAGTCTCTGAAGACCTCAAACATAAGCCGTGCACACTGACGATCTAAAACCTGCTATCTAACAAGAAATCATTGCGATACCACAACAAATGGACCAGGCGAGCTATGGAGACCCGCGGAACTTCAAGGGGAGGCTACAAACTTGTAGACCTATATATATATATTTAAGACCTATCTTAAACAACCAACCGGAATATAAGTACTTAACAAAATCCAAAATTAAGATGGCTCAGGATGGGAAAAAATAGGATTCCCGAAACATGTTCAAAATAAGGAAATAATATATCTTGAGGTAAAATTGTACAAATATTACATATTCCATGTATTATTTCATATATTATATATTACAAATATTACATACATTATTCCTTTGTAAGTAACTCGTTGAGTTTCCTGCACGCCTCCCATGTAATATCTTCAAATAAATACACTGCAAGTGGGTTTACTTTCACTTGACGCATGTTTCACAGGAACGAAATAAAATCGATTATCCGTAAATATATTATATGCGAAACATTCAATTACAATTCAAACAAACCGCTGAAGATACAGGATAATTTCTGTGAAACGTGCACACGCACACACACACACACACATTTACACAGTAGGCCTATAATCGATGTTTTACGCGTAATTACTTAAAACTCTGCGTCTTTCATACGAATGTATATTACTTATGTCACGTTTTATACTGTCATTTAGTTCGATACCTTTTGGCGCTTCTTTACAGTAGATTTATTGTAGCTGAGAAACCGTTCTGAATACCGCAGAGCAGTTCGCGTGACCCAATAAATTGTACGAAAGCAGAGAAAGGAGAGAACAGAGTAAATCCGCAATGAAATTTATTTGGTTCAAGGTAATTTAATTTATTTGGTAGAACACGACGAATAGCAAGTGTGAGCCAATTAATTGCCATTGTGGTCACTACGATTGATTCCACTTCTCTCCGTGCTCAGTTTACAGCCAATATATTGTGGTGACCAAAACGTACATCGGCCAGTCGCTACGGCAGTTAAATAAAAGTACTCTTAGATTTCACACGTCAAGATGAAACAATCCCCACCCTCGCGCAAAGCGGCCGAGTATACATTTCCGTTCAGAAAATTAGTATAAAGCAGTTTAATTTTGCTTTTAACAGCGTATTTATTATATCTTGGCTCAAGTGTTTAAAGTTTTCAAAAATATTCAATATCAGGGCGAAGCATTTAGCTAAAGTAAGCAAGTTAAAAATATACATTTAAATTTTAGGGATTAAAAGTCATGAATTTTCATGACAAAATTTTCTCAGTACGTTCTTAAAAGTCTTAAAATATTCAGACTGTCCTGTTTCATAACATCTTGCAGTAAACTTTTTATTTTTTCAGTTTTCAAAAAGATTTTTTACACGATTTACATTTGATAGCATAGGCCTAATTGCTAAAAACATTCTCAAACTGGTTTATAATTTGCTATGGCTGTAAACAGAAGAACTGCGGCCTGTTTTCTAAAAATTTATATCAATGAAACGAGTATTCGTGCCTATATTTCTTTCTATTAACTAAGTTAATTAAGGACTTGCTTATTTTAACAGCGGCAGCCGGCGCCTGCTGTGTCCGCCGCCTACAGAAATACACGGTACTGCTGTCCGTCTTTAGCTGTTAAATCAAGTCTTTTACTTTGGTATCGTTGGGCTCGGGTCTGACTGAAATACTGTGTGCGCGAGATTTGTCACCGGAGAGTCTGAGACTAATTGCGAATGAAATGTACCGTTTGCTGATGACCAATTACTTTTGGCTCAAGATTTTGAAGACATGGAGTACATGACTAGAAAATTGATACAAGAATATCAGAAATGGGGACTAAAGGTAAATATGAAGAAAACAAAATACATGGCAATAGATGACCTTCATCAAGACTTGATATTGGAGGAAGACATAGGGAAGATTTCATATACAGAGGAATACAAGTATTTAGGGCTGAAAATTATGGTCAGTGAGAAGCAAGACAAAGAAATACAATTCAGAATTAATTTGGGAAGGATGGCCATAGGCTATCTACATTAAATGGAATCCTGTGGGATAAGCAAGTTACAGTAGAAACTAAAACCAAAATATTTAAAATCATTGTTAGAAGTGTAATGACTAACGGCTCAGAAGTTTGGACTACTAATAAACACACAAGAACAAACTTAATGACAGCAGAGATGGACTATTGGAGACCTCAGCTAATAGGTGCTTCTTTGGTCTCAGACCCCTGTTCCAGAGCAGAACAACTGCCAGAAGCATCAAGCTGCTTCTGTATAAAACAGTGATCCGCCCTGTTCTCACCTATGGTTCTGAGACCTGGACCATTTCTAGAAAGTCGGAGTCGAGCCTGCTGGTTCATGACGGAAAATTCTCCTCAGTATTTTTGGTCCAATATGTGTGGGAGGTGAATGAAGGAAAAGGACCAACCAAGAACTGAACAATCTTCTGAATGAACCAGATATTGTGAAAATCATAAAACTTAGTAGACTCAGATGGGCTGGACTTGGGATCAGAATGGGGGAGAATGAAATTCCCAGAAAAGGACTCACAGAACAGACGGCATCAGGAGAGTTGGTAGACCTAAACCCGTTGGGAAGACGGTGTGAACTATGATGCGCGCCATATCCTTGGGACCCGGAACTGGAGAGCAGCTGCACTTGACCGGGACAACTGGCGGAGGCTGTTAAAGGAGCCCTTGACTCAGTAATGGGTTGTTGCGCCGCTGAAGAAGAAGGAGAAGAAGAAGACGAAGATGTCGTGTAAAGATTAGAATTTCCGAAGTACCGTGGTGCATCCACGCTATTCCGCAGCTCACGTCTTATTTGAAACTATTGAATAATTTTGTCGCTGTAAGTTGAATGTCTCACGTTCGTACAGAATTCTGAATCTGACTATACAGCAATAGCTTGTTATACAATAGATCTGATATCCGTTCTGTAAGTTAGATAAGTTAATTCTGTTAAGTTCTTCACGTGTTTCTTCTTAACACGTTATTTCCACACTTGAGTTCAATATTCCGTGTCATGCACAAAGGTTTAACTATATAAGAAAATAGTATAACTTTGCCATTACGAAATACTACGTATTTTAAAATAAATTAACTAACATTCTAAACAACAGGGCAGGGGCTTATTTACGGGGGGGGGGGGACAAATGGGACCGGACCTCCCTCCAGAGGGTCGAAAAAGTTGACGAATTCTGTTAATCTCTTAATTTTCAAACTGTTTTATTATTTTTCCAGCTGTGTACTATAATAATACAGTAATACACTAACTCTTTTTTAAATATGAAAACAGATTTATTACACAGCATTAGCGTATACATTTGAAATATGGAATATAGGAAAATCAATTCAGTCCACAAGTATCTTGTAAACAATGTTTCAATAACGCCTATTTTTATTGTGTTATTACCGTTTAATTTATTGGGACTGATTTAAGCTACTTTAAAGATAGCCATGTTGATTAGTCTTAACTTGTTTTTTCTTTTGTATGAAGCCGACCCCCCCCCCAGGTCAAATTCTAGATACATCACTGCTTAACAACATTATAAATAAATTTGGTTTTATAATTTTGTTAATTGTAATTAACGGTGACGCAAACCCGTCATGTCGTGCGTTGGCTACTTACGTACTGTACTGGCGTCATGCAGACACTACACGATACCCCCCATACACAGCATCTTATGTACTCACCTGAAACAAACAGAACAAGCGTTAAGTAGTCGATAACGAGAAATATTAAAATTAATTAATTATTAAATCAATATTGGTATGGAATAAAATCAAATATTGGTTAATACTACAATCAACTAGTATAACATATTTGTCTTAGATTACGACGTTTACGATCAGGCTCGGATCCACGGGGGGGGGGGGTTACTGGGGGAAATTCCCCCCCTCAAATGGTCACATCAAACAAACTTTTTGTCGTTGTCTTGTGATTGTACAATGGTTTTGTGATTGTGAATAGGATACAAAATTCATATCACGTTATCTAGCTTTGTGGTTTTACCTCGGCTTTTTTAGATCTCTTGTCTTCCAATCTAGGAATCTTCGTAACCGTCTCCGATCTTTCCTGTCCACCTCAACTCTATATTCTTATTCAACAAATGGTACTGTCTGTTAACTATTTTGCTACATTTGTTTGTTATTGCAAACATGGTTCTTTGCAGGCGCAGATTGAGGGGGGGATCCTCCTCAAATGGTCACATCAGACGAAAGGTTTTTCCAAAAACTTAATTAATAAAGTTGTGTTAGTGGTTTTAATCACAAACAGAATAATAACTGTTGTACACCAATATAAAAAATTATTCCGATTAGCGCTTTGAAGCTTCACAGCTCATCGTCAGATCGAAAATAAGATTTCCGATCTGACGATGAACTGTGAAGCTTGAAAACGCAAATCGGAATAATTTTTTATAGTGGTGTGCAACAGTGATTATTCTATTTGTGAAAGTTTTTTCGTTATCTTGTGATTGTAGAATGGTTTTGTGATTGTGAATATGATACAGAATTCATATCACGTTATGTAAGTTCATGGTTTTACTCTAAAATTACTGTTGTTTGTAACTGTACCTTACCTTTCATGTTAATCTTAGTTTGATACATAACTGAAATGGATAGTGTGTATTTTAAACTGTAAGTGAATATTATTAAAAGAACAATGAATTGATATGATTTTATACTTATTGTAAATGTTTATTAACTTATTGTATCGATAACAATACACAAAATTTTATCTTCACTCATTCCTACAATTTATACTTTAACCAATTAAAAAATAGTCCATCTTTTCATATCCCCCGCCTCTACAAATTGCTTGCTGCATTCGCCCCTGGTTACGATTATACGTAGTATTAAATTCCTGAGCAGGTTAAATCTACCTAGGCTAACTACACTGCGACAGTTAATTGATATTTCAAACGCATTGGATATTGTTGACATAAAAATCAATTTTTGTAGAAAAGTTTATGTGACAGCGGATCGTGCCGGTACCAAAGTTTATATAAGTGAAGCCTTAATACGTGTACCGGTACCGGTACCTCATCTCTGAGGTCAATTGCCGATTGTAGGAACTGATGATGGCTTCCGACAACAGCAACAACTGTGGCCGACGACATAACTTCCCGGCAGCAATTTCAACAATGTTAATAATAAAAATAATAATAAGCATCATTCCTAATAACAACCATTGTTCTGATTATGTTTATATAATTGCATTTTTTAATTACATACAGGAAAGTAACAACCAATTAATTCATTTATCACAGCCTTGAAATATTATCTGGTTTTGATCAAGGGAGTTGTTAACAGATGCTAAGCAGAAACGTTGTGTGTGTGCGTGCATGAGATCACGAAAGCTTAGTCACACACACACACACACACACACACACACCGAGAGAGAGAGAGAGAGAGAGAGAGAGAGAGAGAGAGAGAGAGAGAGAGAGAGGGGGGGGGGGGAGAGAGAGAGAGTCGCCGCCGCCAAGGATTTTAAGCAATTTACCAAATAGCAGCAGTAATTTCGTACAACGCAGTTACGCCGAGTCAGTGAGTCACTACTGTATGGTTTGGAAGGCAAGAGTTAATATTGGTGAGTCACAGAATTCTGGACGTTGTGTAATAGGTATTTCCGACAATGTAGTAGCGTTTCTCCGCACGTCAAACTGTAGGTATTACAGATACACACAAAGATAAATGTTTGTAAACTGCAATAGGGAATTAATTTCTTTATTCTCACGTCCATGTATTGACCAGTATGTGCAGTGTTTGCAGTAGTGTACTACTTGTGTACTTTATGGTGGCCGGCAACCTTGGTGAAAGTAATATGCGCAGAACCCTGTATGTGCAGTGTTTGCAGTAGTGTACTACTTGTGCACTTTATGGTGACCGGCAACCTTGGTGAAAGTAGGCTAATATGCGCAGAACCCTGTATGTGCAGTGTTTGCAGTAGTGTACTACTTGTGTACTTTATGGTGGCCGGCAACCTTGGTGAAAGTAGGCTAATATGCGCAGAACCTTGTATGTGCAGTGTTTGCAGTAGTGTACTACTTGTGTACTTTATGGTGGTCGGCAACCTTGGTGAAAGTAGGTTAATATGCGCAGAACCCTGTTTTTTGTCTGCGTAACGGCACGTCTCACTAAGTGCGTAAGTGTTGGTGCGTTTTCAGAAACATTTACCGTATAAGCTTGTATTCCATGTAATTATTACTTTCAACACAAAAAGCATATCCTACGCTACGAAAACTTCATCAATTTCTTAAGTCTAGTGTAAACTGTCAAGGTAGCTTATCATGTTTAAGAAAAGTCATTATAAACTTAGATTTTAAATGGAAGAAGATTAGAAATAATAGAAGTGTATTAAATGAACGTCAAGAGAATAAGGGCATAAAGAATTGAATATCTCAGGAAAATAAAAAATTCAGGACAGAAAACCGGCCAATAGTGGTAATTATTTATTATTTGCATTATTTAACAAATAACATTGTTCTGGTACTACAAATACTGTACATACTTATTTGATACAATTTCCAGTACTACTGAGTAAAATTACAAATAGCAGTTAGTTGAATGAAACCCGGAAATGTCAACAATGTGTAAAACCAGATTTGTAATAATTAAATAATAAAGGACACCAATAAGGCGGCTGTAGCAACAGTAAGACGGACGTTTTTGAAATGGAGCTTACTGAGTCTCCCCACTACCCTCACTTTTCGCGCAGCTATAAAGCGGCCAAGTAACTTTGTCTTATCTCTTGTTAGTACAGTTGTGAACGCCTTATCTATTACCAACATAACCACCATCGCCACCACTGTATCATCATTCTGAAGATGTAGGGACACCTTCGACATTAAAGAGATTCAAAAACTGCATAGAAAAAAATTGAAAAAGAAGGAAGGAGTTCAAATACGGGATCTTTCCGTTTAGTGGGAGCACCCTAGTTTAGTCATAGGCAACCTTTGCATTTATGCGAGTGCATACATGATTCAGGACCAGTTCGATGGGCGCACCCCTCCCCACCACGTGAATGGAAAATATGCAGAGCTGGACATTGGACATCAATGGTCAATATCTGGACATTACAAACATTAACTGTCGCTTTATACCTTGCACTCATATTTAGTGACGCGGAACACCGAATCAAAAAAAAACTTTGCAGTACTTTTTATATAAATTTGTGAAAATTTTTCACATTAGGGGTAGGTCATCAACAATCTTTCATCATGCACAAGCACGTTAAAACGAACAAAACTTTAAATGAAAAAAAAAATGGTTAAACAGGAAGAGATATTAATAAAAATAAATTAAAAAACTTACCATAATAAAAACTATTTATTTTTATAAAGTGCACAGAAATGTAAAACCTGAAAAATCACACTTTAAACATAAATGAAGGTTTCAGTTCCTTTTCATGAAATCATTAACTTACAGTAATTATTGTATTAAAAAAAAGTAAAATTTTAAATGGCTTGTACTATTTATAATACAGTACTTCAAGCGGGTACGTTCCTTCGTTCAAAATAAAATCAAATTGCGTTGGTGCACAGTTAACGTTCTCATTGTATCCGTTTAGAAAAATGTCATGTGTAGGCCTAAACGTTGAAGTGTAAACATACAAACAAGTTTGGCTGTACATGTTCCACGCAACTTACTCGTCCCTCCCTCATCACGTCCCTCAGGATTACAGGTAATATCTTTAGTGTTGAAAAGTTTCTTTCCCCGAGAGCATCTCTGCTGCTTGATAGTCCTCCAGAGCCCAACAGCAACACATCTTCAAGGGTTTTTATCAAGGAAGGGACACACACACAACTCGAGTTTGCAACAAGTTTATCAAGGAAGGGACACACACAACTCCAGTTTGCAACGAGTTTTATCGCCACGTTTTAATATTATGTTGCGCTGAAGTACGAGAATTTAGTCCCTTGCATAATGATACACCAAGTGGTACGAGTTGGAGGTCTCACGGAGCGTCGTATTGTACAGTGGAAACAAAATACAGACACCAATGAAGTCACTAACTACCAGCTTCAATTAGTCACAACAATTTGATATCAACAAGGTGCCCTCATGCAATACCAAGTTTGTCGTGTTTACTTGCTGAACTGCTACTTGTCATGTTCTAGACGAGGCCTTTCGGCGTTTCCACCATTTTCAAGTCCTAAACCACCAAAAGCAGTTCAGCAAGTAAACACGACAAAGTTGGAATACAGGGACTGCTTATTCAAATAACAAGATGAACCTCATACAATAATTCAAGTTAAATTTGTCCACACTCAATAATAATGTCAACTAATAGAGTTTCGCATTAATTATAACACAATAATCACTTTCCACTAACCTGCAATACCGTGTCATTTAACGGACACGCGCGCGCGTATGTAGAAAAATTATATGTCGATTATAAATTATACAAGGGCAACTTTAGCAATATATCGATTATAATATATATATATATATATATATATATATAATCATTATATAATCGATACACTGTGTAGGCTATAATGGATAATCGATATTCTATTTGTATACTGTGTGTGTGTGTGTGTGTGTGTGCGCACACATATATCGTTATCTTCTTATTGTTTTTCATTCCATGATTAGGCGACATCACCTGTTCCGATCTCTATTTTCAAGCCGCCTTTTGCGTAGTCTTATCACTTCCCTTTTCCCTTTAGGCGCATATGGTAAAACTTGTTGAAGTAGCCTTTTCGCTTCCGTTCTGCCTAAACGTTCAGCCCATCTGAGCTTGCATTCCTCGATTCTTGCATTTACAGAGAATACACCCAATTCATGTCTTATCACATCGTTTCTAATTCTATCGTTTCGTGTACATCCCTTTACGTATCTCAGGAAATTCATCTCTGCAGCTTGTAAGTGGCTTGTATCTTTTTCAGATAATACCCGTGTTTCGGAACCGTATCAAAGAGTGGCGACTGCCGTAACCTTATAGAACTTTGAGTTTCCTTTCTTGCTTTTCTCCGTAAAGTTCTTTTAATAGTTCCACAAAACGCATGAAATCTGTTTATCTTTCTGTCGATGTCCTTGTCAAATTGATACGTAATATTACATCCTAGGTATTGAAAGTGGGATATTTGCTCCTGCACTTTACCATTGATCGTAATTTTTTATCTTATGGGATGTTTGCCTTTGAAAGCCATTGCATTTCTTTTATTAATATATCACACATCGATATATAGACCTAAATCCAATAATAAAACGATTTCGCACGAAAAGTGTAAACTGTGGAAGTGACACTGCAACAGCAATCGTTCTATAGTTTTACTTACTGTAAAATGATTACAGTGTAGTAATCACATTTTCGGCAGACTTTCTACAGCTGTAAAATAATATTATAATTTACACTTAAAAAACTGTATTATTGAAATCAGAGATTTAATACTGCCACAGTGACACGCAAATTCTCTCTCTGTCCCACTGGAGCGCGCGCGCACGCACGACCACACACACACACACACACACACACACACACACACACACACACATCCATCGATATATAGACCTAAATTCAATAATAAAACGATTTCGCACGAGAACTGTAAACTGTGGGAAGTGATCCTATAGGATGATAGGGTATAGCAATCATTCTATAGTTTTACTATACCCTACTATAAAATGATTTCAGTGTAGTAATCACATTCAGCAGACTTTCTACAGCTGTAAAATAATATTACAATTCACACGTAAATATCGGTATGGAGAAGGATACATGATTTCCATGTTCTAAGATTTTTATTTAGCAATCATTTACTTGAATTCAGTTCGATAGTTTCTATCAAGTTAGGTGAAATCGAGTTTTATGTTTGACAAATTGAAATGAAATATTTCCAGTGAAACTCATTCTCTGTTGCCGATAACGTAATATACATATAAACAATTATCCCCTCCTCCTTCAACTATCATTTTCATTTATAGAAAAATACCCCTCCCCCTTCAACTACCCCTTTTCATTTATACACATTTCATCTACCTTTCTACAGTGAATTATTCTCATCTTCTTTTCAGGATACTTTATTTATCAAAATTAAGTACTTTACTCTTGTTAAAACGTAAAACGTTTGCAGGTAAACTACCCCTCCCCGTTAACCGATCTTCACCAAAATCAATAGGCCTTGAGTCCTCTACAACTCGGGTAGTTATGCAAAAAAATTATTTGATTCAGTTTTAATTTGCGGCAGTTATCGTTCGCCATAGAAAAAAATTCAGACACTTTTCGGAAAATTACGCATGTTTTGACGGTAGCACAATCAGAATCAGCCCTTATCTCGTACAAGATTTTTTTCGCGATCACTATACTTTCATTTCCTTACGGAACATGGAAGTAAAAAACTGTATTATTCAATCAGTGGTTTAATATTGCGATACAGTCACACACCAACTCTCTCTCTCTCTCTCTCTCTCTCTCTCTCTCTCTCTCTCTCTCTCTCTCTCTCTCTTTCTGTCCCAGTAGCGCTCACACCACGCGCGTGCGCGCGCGCGCGAATCTTATTTCTTATTTCAAGAAAAAAAAAGAGAAGCGAACGAGTGTCGTGTCCGATTTAATTTGCAACAAGAATTGTACCAGCACCGATCACCAGCACTGCGAGCTATTGTTAACGAGTGATTTATTGCCAGTGGCGCGGCGGGCGCCTGATAACATGACATACAGGAGAAACTACAGCTGTAGTTTGTATCGACAGAAGCGATATAAATGATCACAGTACAACAATTGCAACGTTTATAAATATGCCACACAGCTGACGGATTACACGGTATACTGTATGTTAGCAAAAGTTCAATGCTTGCAATATTGTATTGAATTTACATCACCGTTTGTTTCAAATTTATGTTACTGTAAAGTATTTACGAGACGGTACCGTTGTTAATACTGTATGGAACATGATGCTCGTTCTCTAGGCCTATATACATTAAGTCTGCAATGTTTACTAGTGTTTTCATAATAAATTACAGTAGAACATTATTATACCAACCTCTCGGGACGAGGGCCTGTTCGGATAATCGATATTTCGGATAATAGATCATAAATTGAAAACATTATTTCTCTTTACAAAAACAAAAGGTTTTTATTACAAAATCATTTCTAACATAGGTACTGTTATATAATTACAGCAACCTGTATACTGAACTGTAATGATTACTGAAAAATAACTGAATTAAAACTCTGAGTGTAATTAATAAAAACCAAAAGTTAATTTAAACAAAATTAGAGTTTAATGACAAACACTGTATTATAAAATTAATTAAAATTAAAAAACAAAACAAAACTTACAGTACCATGGATTTACACTTTTTTGAAGAATTGTTCTATCACTATCTGGTTCAAACCGATACCCCGTTTTCTCGCTGCTAAAGACTGAAGTCGTTTAAGATTCATAAGCTGAATACAACCTATCTCGTCTTAATAATTTATAGTATACAATTTTTTATGTTCGATAAATATCGAATACGCCTACACGTGTCCAATTCATTACTGTACAGTACAGTACATAATTTATTGAACTGTTTATTGTGTTCGGATAATAAATCGTTTGGTTAATGGATGTTCGGATAATCGATGATCTACTGTACTTTGTTTCTTAATATCTTCTTCTCTTCTTTTCCTAAAAGGATTATGTTATATAAACCTGTTCCGGAACCCATCTCATCCCCGGAAGACCCAAGTCTTCTACCAATGGCTTTATAGTTCAGTGCCGCATTCGATCCTCTGGCATCCTTTGCAGATGATCCCACCATTGTCTTCTGTAAATTGAAATAATTTCATTATGTCCTTTACTTCCAGTTCTGCTCTGATATCTTCATTCCTTATTTTATCTTGCAATGTATAATTTAAAGTTCGAAGAACTGCATTTCACCACTATGAATATTGCCGCTTTCCTTTTTTTTTGTCATAACCCACGCCTCACTCGCATAAATCAACGAGGGAATTGCAATTGTCTTATAAAATTTTATCCTTGCGCTGTGTCTTGTTCAGCCTTTTCAAATATCTAGGCTGTGCAATAAGGTACGAATTTGAATATGATATAAGAGGGAAGATGTTTTTTAATATAAAATCAAAGTTTATTAAAAAGGCAATTTTATATAAAATAAGTTACAAATACTGCGGCTACATAGAAATTCATTAAGACGAAAAAATTTGAACTGTACATTAAGGGGACTGGGATGGTCCTATCTTCGCCATGTTAAGTTAATCAATTTTAGGTACATTTTTCTCCAAAACTATGTAAGATAAATGCCGACATTTTTTTTTACTTTGAAGGACACATATTTCTATATAATTTAAGCAGAGGGTTTCATAAAATATTTGTTTTCTACATTTTTATAATTTCTTAAAAAACAACCAAAACTTTACAAAAAAATTTACTTATGTTACATAGTTTAAATTAAATAAAAATTGTGGAAAACCCTCTGCTTAAAATATACAGGTTTGTATGGGAAATAAAATTTAAAAAAATCATGCAAATATCTTATACCGTTTTCGAGAAAAGTATACCTATATACTAAGAAACACAATTTTTGGGAAATCGGATTTAAAGTTAAAAGTACACTATTAATGAATTTTGTCTTACCTCAGTACATCCCTGCTTCATAGGAAGGGTTTTCTGGGGCCTCTCGTTCTTTAAATGCATCCTCCAATTTTCTTTTTGCCAAGTTTTTGTTTTGGCGATTTTTTCAAGTTCTTTAATTGCTTTTTCGGCCTCTTCAATTCTTATTCATCCATTTTTTCATAGTCTGTATGCAATTTGTGCCAGGGTTAATCCACAACTTTTTCAGTAACCTACATTTAACTATGTTACCATTGTTGAAGGTAGGTATGACTTCATGAACTCCAAATTCAAGTGTAGATTTCAAAACAAAATTTGATTTTGGAATCCTTGACCAAATCACGCTATTGAGTGACTCACTAGGATTTTGGGTGCTACCATGCAAGCATTTTCTGAGAATCAGGGTTAGCTAAATCTTTAAAAATTTGTTTAATTTCTTCCATGATAACTTTTGGAAAGTATGTGTGATTTTTATGGTCATACTGTTCACTTTTTGCTTTAGCTCTTTGATATTTGCACCAACTTTCTTCGCCTTTTGGGCATAACTCATGCATGGGTGTCTCATTGGTTGAAGGCAAGGTAAAAATATTCTGCCCAGACAGCTTTTTCATCTCTTCTAAGGTTTTTACGTTTCTTCTAATCTCTAATCCATAATAAGTTTGAATTTCATTGATGGCAGCATCAGTCAGATGTCTACGGAGACCGATTGTTTAACCTAACCTAACCTAACCTCAAACAAATCTGTAAATATTGATCACCTGTTGCTATGTTACTCAATTAACCATGCGGTGCCAACACAACAAAACAAAACACCATTACAAGAGAACAGGCAAATGAATACTATAATGATGTAATATGTGTGGCAGTGCACGTAAGCCGTGTAGTCGAACTGAAGCGTGAAGATACCTGTGCACGTCGCATCGTCATAAAAATGCTTATAACTTGTGTTATACTGCACAGAAAAATGCAAATTTGGTATCAAATTAAAGCTAAAGATGCATAGAATAAAATAAGGTAAAAACCTAAAAATCGATTTTTTTTACCCATAGGGTCATCCCAGTCCCCTTAAGTTGAACGAAATAATATCTTTGAATCAGTCATTACCGCGTAAACGAGTTATGGCTGTAATGCTCGGTCGCGGTTGTACGCAATACAGTTTTTTGGAAAAACACTGCATTGTTCCCACGTTTAATGTTCGGTTGCGGCGTTTTCAGATAAAGCAAAGAACAAAAACAGTGCCCGAAAACGAAACTCGTTACCCGATCTAAAGAACAAATCATTTATTGAATCTTCGTTATGACACATCTAATTTTTCGGTTCCTACACACTTACATTACTTACGAATAATTGCATTATGAATGTAATGAGATATTCGTAATTGCACAACAGAAACGCGAACTTTTTTTTTTTTTTTTAAATGAAATAGTTATATTATTTTATTTATTAATGTAATATTGTGATAATATTCAATACAGTTTCTTCTGCAAGTACTGTATTGCGTTTTGTCGTTTCAACAACGTGACGTACGTTTCACTGAAAAATATCAGCATCATCAGAGGTTTGTAAGAGAAGTAACTAACATCTACCACCTTACGTTAGCGTAACTCGATTTTACACAGAAGATGACAGTCGATGGGACTGCCGAAACGTCTGTTTTTGTGGAAAACAATGGACCACGGCCAAACACACAGCTTGTTTGTGGGTGTTGCCTTCACACGTACACGTATGAGTTTAACTGTATTTTTTTCGACAATCATTCGCACTTCTTGTTAAGAAGATACGAGTACTGTCAGGTTGTGGAGGTAAGTTTCATTACTTTGCAAGTTGACACTGCGTACTGACGATCAAAGTTAACGATAATTCGTGTAAGACAGTGACAGTAGCCCTAGATATAGCGTGTTTGCAGATGTGTATTTATGACGGTTTCTGCGGGCGGCGGTAGGAGGCGCGGCGCTTCAATTACTTTGCGAGTCCCGCGGGCGCCTGCAAGTTTTTGTCTTAAACATCTCCGAACAACAAAGTTGCCAAGCACAGGATACAGTACACTCAAACGCTTCAGTTTCTCCTTATTAGACTCCAGACGGAAACGAACATAAATTATCTTAATTGATGACTCGTTGGGCTCTTGGTGAAACATATTGATAAAAAGGTTTTTAAAAAATATATAAACACTTCGGACGTTTCACAGTTTCTATTTAACTCTGACAGCTGTTTCGACTTCTTAAGCCATTGTCAAAGAGATGAGTGAACACCTAAACAGAAGGTGTAAGGGTGGTGAACATCTGTTTAGGGCGTGTATCGGAACATGTGTGAGGTGTGAAGATGGAGAGGAGGCGTTGGAGGAGCTAAGGGAAGGTCAAGTGTCTGTAAAAACTGAATATAATCTGAATGCAAAATATACAGACATGCAAGTTTTTACATGTCTACAAGGTTTTTATTTTACAATAAAAAATTATGGCAAGTCTAACTAGAAGAAAATGAAGGAAAATAAAAATTAAGCTAATACATCTAAGAAAAAAAATGAATTATAAATCAGGGGCGTATTTAAGGGGGGAGACGAACGGGACCGGAACCCCCCTCCCCAAAGAGTCCAAAATGTTGACGAGGTTTTTGTTAATCTCTTAATTATTTGGTTTTCTTATTATTTTTTCAGCTGTATAATATAGTAGTAACTCTTTTTAAATATACAAACACACAGAATTTGCGTATACGTTTTAAATGTGCAATATCGGAAAATCAGTTCAGTCAATAAGTATCTTATAAACAAGTTTCAATAACGTGATTTTTACTGTGTTATTGCCATTACTTTAAGGGGTTCGTTTCAGAAAGTTATCACACGATCTTCAGCCACTTTAAAGATAGTAATTGTGATTAGTCTAAAGTTATTTTTGTTTTGTATGAGGCCGACTCGCCTCTCCCAAGGCCAAATTCTAGGTACGCCACTATCATGAATTTTAGAAGACAGCCAAAAAGGGAGGACAGACATTCTTAAGTCTTGTTACACTAAACAAGAGGAAGAACCAATTACAACACAGTGCAATGCTGCGAGAGGTACCAACGCTTGCCCAATGTTTCCAGTTAATTTACCGACAACGCAGTACGGTGAAGAGAATTACTTCTAAAAATAAAGAAACACATCCCTTTCCGTTAGGTAGTCACGCGAGAACGACGGACGTGTGTGTGTGTGTGTGACGGCGCCACGACCAAATTAAATTTGCCGTGACAGTAAGTAAAAGTCGATCGATCGAAACGAAACGGGACAGCGTTGCGATAATTTAACGCTGCCGACGTAATGTACCTTGAAGGTGACGACAAAAACGGAACAAAAAAAAAACACATTGTTGCAAAAGAAAGCGACGCAAGACGTCGGCAATGTGACGCAACGCGCAAACAGACTGTCCCCGCGTCGCTGGACCGCGCCGTGCCGCGTCGCATCGGTTGCAACGAAAACACTCAATATCACCGTGTTGCATTTTGCGAAAATGTTTTTGAGATAAAATTTCCAAAATAAAAACTGAAATATCTAATCATCGCTTACCACTCTTTAGTATTATAGGTACAGTGACAATATTTACTCACTCGGGCGCCGCGCCGTTAGGGTGCTTGCCGCCCGTGTGCAGTTTTACCTTCGCCGCCCTCCTCAATACGCTTTCCACATCCCTACTTTACCACACTATTTAATATAATTTCAATTAAAAATCTGTAAAGCATAAATAGTAAAATTGACAAAAAATAAATATGTTTTTTCAAAAACTTACAAGTGTTGAATACATTTTTCAAAAAATAATAGTTTATTTGCGCGGTCGTCTTTTTAGAGTTTTTATAACGCTATAGTTTATTAAAAATTTCGCACTTTGGTTTCAGGAATTTTTTTAATAACATTGGTCTAATTGATTGCCTCACACATTTCATGTTCTATGGGTAGAGTAGCTAGGGCTGATAATCTTTCTCGACTCGTGGAAGACAGTAAATAGGTTTTTTTTTATAATTTTTAGTTTAGAAAACAGATGTGAGAAATATTCGAATAACAATGGTTAGATTTGGAAAAGATGAAGACAAATTATTTAAAAAAATATACTCAAGTATATTGGACTCTTCTCTGAAGTTAAATGGGGTTGAATTGCTTTTATCTCTTGAAATAAGTCATTGCCGTATCATCGAAGACCTTGTCCGTCAATGCTAGATGTATATTTTCAGAATACGATTTACGTTGACAACGCTGATGAACTTGGCAGTCTACGTACGGCCGCCCGTGTGAGGTGCACATATGGTAGCGGCGGCCCTGTCTGTTGCAGCAGTCCGGGACATACGACACCAGTTATGGTTGGGGGGGGGGGAAGGTGTCAGGTATTTCTCGAAACAATGTTGAAAATAAACATTCTTTTAGAGGAGGTTATATTTGGCGTCATTCATCATCATCCAGCGTCAGAGAAAAATCAACGGGTTTTCTTGGGACTAAAAGCCTTTCTTGCTTATGACTAGTATATTTTAATTCTACTTAAGCTGGCTTTTTATTTTGTTCTCAGTCGTCTGTATATTTCTTAAACCCGTAGCCGCTAAGCAACCCAGAACTAAACCCTTCCACCCACAGCAGGATTTGAAAGCGAAAGTTTTTTTGGCCGCAACAGAACGCTCATAGATCGACGAGAACGCTATACCACTACTTAATGAACAGTCGGTGTGGGACTGGCTGCGAGTTAACTTGTAAATGTTTGTCAGAGTAATCATAAAACTTGAAATATAAAATAATCTTTGCCTTCCTTCTCCTCTTCTTCTTCTTATACTTCTCCATCTCCATCTCCTCCTCCTCATCCTCTTCTTCTGTTCCCTCTCCTTCTCCTCCATCAAGGCCTGTCGGTATGTGCACCGGCTTTAATTAATTCCACCACCTGCTAGGTCTTCTTTAGCTTGTGAATGGTGGTAAACTGTTCTGTTCTTGCGTGATTACATTTCCCTTTTACCAGTACGGAGCAAATTTTATAGTTTTCTCTTCCATTAAATAATGACACATTTATTGACCGAGTTAAACCAACACTTATACTAAAATATGAAGTGTAAAGCAGAGGCGGTATGTCAACTCAGGACCTTGATTGAATGCAGTTAAGAGCGTTATGGTGGTCATAACATATGTACGAGTTCAAGAAACTGGGATTCAAGCAAGCTCTAACCATCTATCGCTGAAATGAGAAGTAAATACTTCAACACGGCTTAAACACACAAAAAGAAATTAAATAAAGTAATATTAACTTGTTTACTGTTTTTATAAAACCTAAAATACGAATATCATACTTCGTAAAGTTCACG
This sequence comes from Magicicada septendecula, assembly GCA_034769895.1. Classification (NCBI taxonomy): domain Eukaryota; kingdom Metazoa; phylum Arthropoda; class Insecta; order Hemiptera; family Cicadidae; genus Magicicada; species Magicicada septendecula. The sequence continues at coordinate 408,939,645 of CM068375.1, forward strand.
CACATCTTTTAAATGTCGTATCTATTTATGCCGCTGTAACTTGAATTAATAACGTATTCTTCTAATAAAAATCCCGACAATCAAAATAATACCTACACAGCATACTTACCCAGATTTAAAAATATGTTTATTAGCCTCAAAAAACATTACTTTCACTGTTCAGGTTTGTGCGGGCGAGTGCGCGTTTAATAAAGGTACATCGAGGTTTATTTGTCCACAGAGCAAAGCAATTTTCTTATTTTCATAACAAAATTACTTTAACAAGAAACAGAAACGGTTCTTCGTTCACAAATTAATGTAATCCGCCCTTAAAATGCCCTCTGTTTGCCCTACCTCCGTTTATATCTCCCAGTCCAGGCCCTGCCTCTAGCGCTTACTTTTGTCCAACTTAACGATATTACGTTGATTATTAAAGCGTTTTAGTATACCTGTTGTTTTTGTGTACTATAAGGAAAGTTTTTAAATTAAGAAAACAACTTTCATTTATTAAACGAGTACAGAAAGTGCAGCTGCTCCCCCAGCATTATAATCTGTCTGTTACATCAAAGTAGGTTTAACTGTATCGTGGTTGTTCTTAACGAGATCGCCAATAGAATCGGGCCGTTACTGCTGTACAGCGGCCAACATTGTTGTGCATTCTTATACTTTCAGGATACAAACAGGATTCGTTCCTTAAGCTTTGTATTATGCAGTGGCGGCTGGTGGTTGAAAATTTTGGGGGTTGCAGATGGGTTGGATGGAATAAAATTGTTTTATTCTCTGAATAGAAAATGTCCAAGTCTCCTCCCCTCCAAACAATTCACAAGGAAAGCAAAATACTGCAGCAATTTTAGTGTCACCCACGTAACCACGAATACTTATTGTATAAATCTTTTTTAAATTTACGATTAAATATTCTGTTACCTGATTTTACACTTTGATTACAAATTTGAAAGGTCTGGTGTAGGTCTACCTACTCTCTTAATTTCAATTTTTTCCTCAATAGGACCTAAACTGAACGCAGTTTTCGTTAAGTTTTTCGACAGAATTCATTGCATCCTACCAATTAAATATAAAAATACCTTACACTGTGACACCTTAATCCTTTATATGTACTATTACTTACATTTGACGATGAATTGGATTGACACTAACAACGAACTTACAAATTCCAACCCGGCGAACCACGTGTTATTTACCAACAAACAGACTGGTGGCGCTGTGACGTACAAGCGGGGTTTGCAGTCCCTAATCACACCAAGCGAGCCTATATCATTGTAATAGGAACACCCGAGTCTAGCCAGCCAGAGTACTACTCCATTGTATTTCCCTATATAGGCCTACAAAGCGCGTCACAGTTGGTGCATACACCGCGGCAAGAGCGTGTACGGTTTTTAGAATTCCCCTGCGCTTTTCAATCGACAAATGATTAATTACGATGATTTAGCTTCAAAACACTATTATTACTTATTGTTTTATTCATAATTCTATAATTTAAAATACAATTCGGGAATTATTGGTGGTTGTACAACCGTGCGACCTAAGCACGGGCCGCCACTGGTATTATGCAATGAATAAGTTGCGTTTTGCAACAATTAGCTCTGCTACGTCACAAACAGCTGTAAACTACATATGAGAAGACAGCAGGTTAATTTCTTTTACTATTATACCTTATTTCGGTCTGGGTCACTGCGACAATTGGCTTCCCCATAGTATAGGATCGAATCTACGGCGACGGTTGTCAGACTTTAAAAAAAAATCCACAACACTATTAGAGCAAATTACTGTCCATTTTCGGCAAACGTAGACGTATCATAAATTATCGATGAAATTTTTTTTTTTAGAATAATCATAAAATGTATTTCAAATTTTAAAGAAGAAATTTAATGCCTCTTCATGGCTCAGCAAGTGCCCCCCCCTCGAAAAAAATGCTCTATGGATTTATCATTGCAAAATTACCTGTTATAATAGGTTGATGCCAAAGTCATACCTACGTAAAAATATACACTAGTATACACTATATTTATACAGTGTTTTAGTCACTGTAAAACAGGGGTGTATTTACCGGGGCGGGGGACGAACGAGACCGGACCCCCCTCCCCAGAAGGTCGAAAAGTTGACGAGGAATTTTGCTAACCTCTTAATGTTTAGGTTGTTGTATCATTTTTTCATTTTTTTTAGCTGTGTACGGGATTATAGCAGTAAGCCTTTTTTAAATATACAAACAGGTTTCTTACACAGCATTTGCGTATACGTTTGATGTATGAAATTTAGGAAAATCAATTCAGTCAATAAGTAGGCCTATGTTGAAGACAACATTTTATCGATAACGAATATTTTTATTGGGTAGGGCTGTTAGTTTACCGTATACTTTAATGGAATTGATTTCAGGATGGTATCACACGTTTTTCAGCCACTGTAACAATAGTAATATTGATTAGTCGTAATTTGTTTTTTCTTTCGTATGAAGCCGACTCGGCCCCCCCCCCTTCAGACCAAATTCTAGATACGCTACTGTTGTAGTAAACATGGAAAAACATGTCATAATGTAAACTGTAACAAAAAAAAAAGAATAAAAGTCAATTTAGTAATTTACTCCTGATGAGTACTGATACATATAAAGCAAACGGTCCAGTTTTGTAGTAGAAAATTTAATGTTATCTATGTGCTTTATATTTTTTGGTGTACCTTGTATGAAAGCAAAAAATCGTGCAAGAAATATTGTAAGAGTGTAGTACAAGAGTACCAATAGCAACAGGAAAATATACTACAAATAAAAAAAATACAAAAGAGTAAGTATATAAGACATTAGACTACATAATTTAATACGGAAGATTACTTTAATATGGAGGATATAGATATGACACAGAGAAATCATCTCTGCCTTTCCGAGACAGTGTCGATAATAAAATACGGATTCTAGCAAATATACTCTTATTTTTTTGTAAATTTTCGTCATTAAATCCTTTTTTGTGTATCCACTTCAATATTGTAGGACAGTTTAAAAACATTACCACTTAAACGCTTAAACTGATGGTTGGGTTATTACCAGACTCGTGGCGTATAACTACCAATTATTAACTACAACTATTTACTTAGAATTTAGTAATTTACGCCTGATATTACTGATACATATAAAGCTAACGGTTCACTTTTGTAGTCTGGAATTGAATATTACGTAACGTGCTTTATATTTTTTGGTCTAGCGTAAGCGTACACTGTATCAAAATCGTTCAATGTCTGTCTCGGATGGGTCTCTGTGATTAATATACACTTGGCGTTTAACGATGATCGCTCCAGAGTTTTGAAATGATAAAAATCCAGTTGGGTGCGCGATTGTGTATTTTATAATGTCTAAATATAACCGCGTGTTGATGAATAGGCGGAAATCACATACCTACACTCAACATATTGGCTGTGTTTGGAATAGTAAAAACCTATTGGTTTACAGCGGCCAACGAACTTAACTGGCGTATTGTTTTTGTATGTCGGTAATGGTTGGCGCAATGACGAAACGGTACGGCAATTGGCAACCGGCTTCCGGTACTGATTTCGAGGAATAGGTCTTGTCTCTGCGGATATCGTTAAACGTTCAAGACCTTCTGCATCGCACACTACGCACGCTGGTCAACTTCACGTGTAAACTACGGTTACCATACGTCCTCTTTTTTAGTATTAAACCCCTGTCCGGGAGGATTTTTAAAAAAACAGGGAAATGTCCTCTTTTTTCGTAAAACTGAAAAATGTAGTCACTCACAAGAGAGCTCCCAGCGGCGCCGCTCAGAAATGTACCATTGGCGTCATATGCTGCTTGCCTACAGCTCTTTCCAGCATAGTCTGCAATTCTAATAGGCGTCTACATTCGTGAGTTTTTAAGGTTATTGATAGTTCTGAATTGAGTTGCTTAATTTTCGTGGATAATCTGAGTATAGGCCTAGTTAGTGGTAGCTATAAGTTGTAGGCAAGTAGAATTTATTATTATTAATATGCCAAAACGAAAGTGTATGTTAACCGAAAATTTATTAAAATAGCGTAGGCCTACTAGCTTTAAGAAAGGACGTAACGATAAGGAAGCAGAATGTTTAGTCTGTTCACCCGGAATGTACATATCAGTTCCTAATGTTCCGAAAATTAAATTGTGCATTGCATAAACTCTGTAAAAATGCTTAACTTAATCATGAATACCTTTTTATCCATAATGTACAATGTTTTTAGTGTCAAAGTTTTTTTTGAATCCGTAAAGTACTACCCGTACCCGTCCGTAGTTTTTGTCCGTAAGTACAGTATCATACTGTTAAATTTTAACATTGAAAATGTTTATAAGGACGTGTCGCACATTTGCGGCCGATCGCTGGTGCGTGATCGAAAATGGGAACCGGTGAGTTTCCATAGAAACTACTTCTTTGTTGTCAATAACGTAGTACACATATAAAACTTCGCTTATGAATGCGACTAAATTTAACTTATAATCTGTACATTGGTAAATGAAGAATGAATTCATTGATTGGTGAATGAAGAATGACTTCATTGATTGGTGAATGAACATAAATATATATATATATTAGATTTATTGAAGCATTTTCAATGCCCTTCTCTGTGCATTGCATTTGTGCAATGCCTGTAAATTTTTAGATTGTCCTCTTTTTCCACCTAGGTCATATGGTCACCCTGTGTAAAAAAAATATAATGCCGTGACGATTAAGAGCTGCTTAATATATGCTTAATTGAAATTAATATTTTAAATCGCGAATTGGATGTTTCCCTAACTTTTAGTAGCATCAATATTTTAACTAGTTTTCAGTAGAAAACAATTCATAGAAAATTGTTTACAACTATGCTGTGATCATTCCGACTTTTTACAGACTTTTGATACCTCATTTGCACTGATGATGGTCGACGGCACGGCCGAAACGTCTGCTATGGAGAGCCATTTACCACAGTACTGTGGTCTGTAACGTGAACACCCTACGTTAGCGGAAACTCAAATTTTGCACTGAAGATGGCCGTCGATGGCACGGCCGAAACGTTTGCTACGCATTTTAACACTGGACCACGGCCAAACAGCCCGGGAACTCAATTTAACAACACTACAGTGTTTATTACATTGCTAGTTTATTGGGTGTATATAATGTATAAATATAATACTGAATACATAATAAAGTGTAAATAAAATAAAATATTTTTTACAAACTCAAGTGCAGTACTTTAAATTGTGTTCAATCAAAAAATTACTCATTTCATTAAGAATCTGCAAGAATTGTGTAACTTAAACTTGTTTTTTAAACCAGTCATACTTATCACTCCCATACACATTTCTCAGTATGTCCTTTTTGTTTATTATTTTGTCAAAATATTCACTACAACAAAGTCAAAAATTTACTTTACACAGCATCAACGCACGCACTGTTGACTCCTGCATTAAACCTCTGTCATCTGTCCAAGCGTTGTTCTACAAACAGCCAACTTGTTACTACTCATGAAACCAAGATGTGGGCAGTGAGTGAGTAAAACGAAATTTACTCCCCCCCCCCTAACTTACCGCGTTGGACTCGCCCCAGAGCGAACCCCCCTCCCACACCACAAGACGATACTATTGGATCACCCATTGTTTTTTCTAGGAACTAGAGATGTGCTAAACTAGTATTTGAAAAGAACAGGTACGAACAAAACCGTCCCCCCCCCCAAAAAAAAACACGTACAAATACCTGTGATTATATATACGTATATCTGTATTATATAATTTGTTATAAGAAATAAATTGAAACTAAAAATATTTATTTTAGTGTTACTTTATACTGTGACTTTATTAAGCTGTTACTGTTTAAAAGAAAATTAGAAACAAGAGAATTTATACGCCTATCTCCCTTTGGGAATACTAATTTAAGTTTTCACTAGGAGTAAACAAACTAACACAGATTTAATATTAAATTATTGATTCCGCTTTGGTTAGACAAATCAGTTGCGAAACTCAGGCAATTAAATTTAGAGTGCACGTAATAGCAGAACAAATAATGTCAATAAAATTTACGTGGGATGTGCAGTGAAGTTAAAATCATCTCCGAAATCATATTAACAAAAAGTACTATATGGCCTATCAGCCACTCTGTAGGTTATAACAGAATATAATTCGCTTTTTCAAAATTTACCAAGTTGATGACTAGTATAACATATAATTTGTTATTATAACCTGTTTTATATATTTGCATAACTCACGAGTATCAATGTAAGATCAGACTGAAATTGTTTAATTTATTAAAAACAGCTTCGTCTCTGGCATAGAGATATTCTGAACCTCGCTGTTTTGCTTCTCTTCGTACTTCTGTGGCAGTCGGCACATGCGCAGATTGAAGTATTCAGCACCAATAACTGTGACTTTGTACTCGTAGTACTCGTTTATTCGTTAGTTGCGTAGCGGGGTCCCGCGACTCGGAACCGCGAGGCCTCGAGTAATCGGAACGGGTATTTCGACTTTTCAGTTATCGTTGACTCGGAACAGGTATTTCAACATTTCAGTCACTGTTATATCCGATCCACAAAAATAATCGTTCCAAAATACCTGTTATAGGTATATCAGCCCACCTCTTCTAGGAACCAAATGCACTGACCGGGACATTTCGGTAACAAGCCGAGACACCGGGGCTATCCCCTTCAAACCGGGACATATGGCAAGCCCACTTCTAGTAGTACTCCTAACAACCCTTTATCCCATAAAACGTACTCGGCCAATTCAGAAGTCCACACCTCGTAAAAATTATTTATTCGATACAAGATTACTGATCCAACGTCGTATAACGAGTTGGTTGACCGCAGTAGCAGACTACTGGGTAGGGCGGACCGCCCCGGGCCCCACTTAGTAGGGGGTCTCCAGATTTGGAAAATTAAGTTTTTTTGGTACGTTTTTTACTTTATTTACAAACGTTTTATTGTTACGTCCTGAAACGCAACATTAGGTGGGGTCCAGGATTTAATCGATCGATTCCAAAGTTTTATTCATATCATTCTGAAATCAACCTTACAACCCTACCTCATAAACTGTTTACATAGATAAAAAACCTTATGAAGGTAAGTGTATTATTGGAAGTATATTCATACTAAAAAAAGAAGCGTCAGTTGTACCTCGCGTCAATACGCAACTGTACGTGCACATAGTCGGAAGTCGCGAATTGAACCCCAAACAGCAGGGACGGCAACGGCAGCGGCAGCGACTTAAGAAGGCCGTGCCTCGGTACGAAAATGTAAACGGCGGAGTGAAATACCGGGTGATAACATGTGCGCCTACGCTAAAAGAGATTACACCAGTGAACAATATTTAATATTTCAGGACACCAACAATGTATTTAAAATCTCTCATCAGAATTTTTACCGAACAGTGGATAATTCGTAGTGCGGAAATCGAGTCAGTTACTTGAATTTTCCGAGGCCAAAACTTAGGAAGTTCACCTCATTTGCACTAAAACTGCTGACTTGAAAAAAAGTTGCCAAGTATTGTTTGCAGCGATACAGTAATCCTATATAAATTTATTGTATACTATAAAGTACTGTAATAAATTTAATGCAATCAATAAATAATCCTACTTCTATTATTTCATTAAACTTAGTATTTACAATATGAAAGAGAATTTTTATTTCAAACATTACTACAGCTTCTTATAAAGTTTCCTAACTAGATGTATCAATACAGTAATTAGACAACAAATGTGTAACAGTAAAGTGTTTTGCTATGTATTACTTACAGATAAATTGGATTATAAACACCCATCTTATGGGAGGGGGGCCTCAAAAAGAAATCCGCCCCGGGCCTCCAGTGGTCTAGGTACGCCACTGGGTTGACGACTTTCACTCTATCTGATTCTAATTACTTCGTTCGAAACGTGGCTGTATGAAATCATGGCGTCTTGTGCTAATCGAAACAGTTTTGTCGGTACCGACTAAGTTTATGATAATGCTGGTGTTGTATCAGCCATCTAGATCTTTTAGCCCTGTTTACCATTAAAACGCAATTCATCAACTGAAGTTATTTTAAAATAAGTTACTCTTTAGTTAGCAGCAGATGTTACAAGTATAATCCAGGTATGCGGAGAGCAGGTGTTACACACGCAGGCGGCCGGGCCCAAAACTTTTCGCTACACAAACACTGTCTGTGACAAGAAGCTTTAGTTTATTATTATTAGGCTTACGGTAGTACTGGCTCTGGACTAAAGTAAGCTGGATACAAGACGATAAATTTAATTATTAAAGTGTAATCTATTTAACACAAGAACCAGCGGGAAAAAATAAAATCGTTACGGATTTTTACAATGTTTGTGTACTTAATATTTCTTTTAGATTGTACATTGGTTGAACTAAAAGTTTTTCGAGACGCAGGCAAATCGGAAGCAGTCTTAGCTACCAGCGGTGATATTCTCTCAATCTTTCCGCTTCGGATGGTGGTGTTATTTCGTGCTTCGTTCAGACGCATAATATTGTTAATTTTGACCGTTTCGTCATTGCTACACTGTTTTTCTGTTTTGAGCCTTCAGATTTCATTGGCTTCCATTTTATCGTTGTGATGATGGCTTTCTTTTGTTCGTTCCCCGAACCATGGCAACCTTATCTATAAGAATTTACTTACACTTGTCAGTATTTTTCCAGCCCTGTTCATTTTTTACATTCACCCGTCATTACTTTTGAGCTTACATTCTTTACATAATTTTTTTTTGGTCAGTATTCTTAATTTAAAGTTAAGCATTGTAACCCCCCTTTGGCCAGGGTCACAACACTGGGAACCCAAAGTGGGCTGCCATATGTAAAACACGTAACACGTTGTAATAATAAATCATAATTTATTCAAACGACACAAATTTATCACGATGAATAGAGCGGCAATTAGAGCTCCTGACTTTACAGTTTTTCTACAATAGTTTTACTGTACATATATCATAAAATCATAAAAGATTCACATTACTGTCTCTTTTAAGAGCATATTAAATTACTTTAATAGGTGCACCTTATTATTAGGAAAATTATCTTTTTTTTCTTTAACTTTAAATTCTATACATTGAGACTAACTGTACGATTGACATTAAGTTTATGTTGTGGGCCCCTTTCAGAAAATATTTTGTAAACTGTAAACTATTTATTAAGAAAACCTTATGGTAAAAAACATATGCAGAGCTGTTGAAGTAATCGTTTAATAAAGAGATGTCATTACATAACACAAAATACTGAGTGAATAAATCATCAGACACCCATGTAAAAATTTCCTTTAATCATAACTACAGCTTGTAAAATTAATAATTAGAAGTTGATTACAATTATGGCAGCCCGTGCAATTGATCCGAGGCAATTATGCACAGGTTCCCGATGTTATAACGTAGGTAAGACGTTATACATTCATATCTTCCGTATTCGAGATTATCACGAATACTATATTGACGTTCTTGTCCCCAATACTTCAGGGTAAACGCCTCTTTAAATTCTTCGAATGTGGATATTTGATTCCGAATCACGCGCCACCATATTCCTGCATCCATTTCTAAATGCTTGCCTATCCATTTAATATCATTATTGGAATAATATAACTCTTGGATTTCCGACATTTCCTTGAGGAATTCCATTGGGAATCTATCGGTTGTATTTAACCTCAACGTGGTTCTGTCCGTTGACCCTGTTAATTGGTCCAGGCTCATCTTCAATCAGCTGTAATCGTTCCAGGTGACACTTTAATTCGTCTATACGGGTCGTCTTCTCTCTGGAGTTTTCGTCCAGCTTCAACTCCGTCGTTCTCTGTCTGCCGTTTACTTCTTCGATCTTCTGCTGTATAGCGTTGTTTGTATCTCCCTGCTCCTGTTGTTGTTGTCTTATAGTCTGATACAGTTCGGCATTCAATTCCTCCTGCTTCTTGTAGTTGTCTTTAATATGGGTTTCTAGTTTGTTACTGACCTTTTTGATATTTGTTTGCGTATTTTGGGTTACGCTTTTAATTTCTTGGCGGTCTGCTTCTCTTGTCTCCCGTGTTTCTTCAAACTTCTTGTTGGTGTCATCCTTCAATTCTTTTACGGCTTCATCCTGTTTCTTCTGGACTTCGCTTAATTTTTCGTCCCAAGTGCTCTTGTATTCACGCATTTCTGTGCGCATCTGCATGATCTGCTCGGCCACCTGTTGTGTTACTTCTTCTTTGTGTTTATCCAGCTTCTCGCTGAGTAATTTGTTGTTTTCCTCCAGCTTTTCGAACTTTTCATTAGTTTCTCTTCTGGCTTCCTCAAATTTCTCACTAATTACTCTAAGATTGTCATTAGTTTCTCTTCTAGTTTCTTCGAATTTTTCATTCTGCTTGCGCATGAAGTCCATTAATGAATGTAACGTTACTTCTTCTTGCGATTGGTACATCTGTCCCCGCGTCCTAACTTCCTGCGTCTCTTCAACCGTATTTGATTCGATCGGCGAGTTCTCATCTTCGGTATCGGGCACACCTTGTTGGTTATTGACCTCGAAGTTCATGCTGTCGGAGCTACTAGCCATTTTTGCCTTTTTGCTTCGCGTGAGCATCCAGTCAAACCAGCTTTACACTAAAGATTCTTATTCTAAGTTTACGTTAATCTACCTAATCTACCTAATCTACCTACTGCCTGCTCTTTTGCCATGCGTTGGGCGTCATAATATTTAACGATAATTATGCTAATTTATGCAAAATTTAATTATTCAATTAAATTATAAAATGCGACTAGTTAATCTGATTATGCAAATATTATTAATCAATCTAATCACTGAATATCCACTACTAATTAGCATAAATAATGAGACTCTATATTTCGTTGTTATTAAAACAATATAAGAAAATTTATCAAAGAAATCAATTGACGTTAATGTCTTTTGATGTTAAGGTTTGGAACAATAATGAACGCATAAAAAAAATATATATATATAACAAAAACACAAATGCAGAGAACATACTGAAACAAATCAATAACATACATCCCAAAATACAATTCACAGAAGAAAAAGAAAAACATAACAAAATCAACTATTTAGACATAACCATCACAAGATACAACAAACACATACAATATGCAATATATAGAAAACCAACTTCCACTAACATCATTATACCTAACCATTCTGACCACCCACCACAACATAAAATGGCAGCATTTTATTCGTTATTTAACAGAATGTACAAAATACCCCTAAACAAACAAGAAACTGACAAAGAAAGAAATATAATATACCAAATTGGTTATGAAAATGTATACAATAAAAATACTATGATCAAAATAGAAAATAAAATCAAATACAAAATAAAAACTGAACAATTAAGAATTAATCAAACTGAACAACACATAAATAATAACAACAACAAAAAATGGGCCACATTCACATATATAAATAATAAAATGACAAAACTATTTAAAAACACAGATATAAAAATAGCATACAAAACTAATAAAAATAAATTACAAAATCTAAATAGCTCACACAACAAAGATAATACAACAACTAACGGTATATGCAAAATTGAATGCCAAGATTGCAATAAATGTTATACAGGACAAACAAAAAACAGCTGAAAAAACGTTATTTTGAACACCTAAATGCATACAAAAAAACAGAAATATATAAATCCAATTTAGCCACACATGCAATAAACACAGGACATGAATTCCCAGACATAACCAATGTAACACTAATAAAACATATACCACACAAAGGCACCATAATGAACATATGAGAAAATTTACAAATATACAAACATAAAACAGAAAACAAACTAATACCTGAACAAATACAAATCAATACAAAACATGACACAATATTCAAAGCACTCAACATTGAAAATACACAAAAAACTAACACATACACCACAATCACACACAATAAAACCAACTTGAAATACTAGAAGCCAACAGGAAGCCACAATAGTCAACCAACAACACATATGTACTTCACCAGACAAAAAAATCGGAAGGCTGAGGATGGGTACAAGATAGTACCCGAAACATGTTCCAAATAGAAAAATAACATCTTGAGGTAAATTTATGTATAAATATTAAATGTAATATATATATATATATATATATATATAACAAATAGAATGCTTGTTTATTACACATTACTCAAGTTAACTTCCGAAACACATATATAAATCATTACCTGATAATACATTCAGAAACATATAAAACATAAATCACAATATAAATCTGTCTTCGTTGATGGCTGAAAACATAACATACAACATGACATAGATAAACATACACAAAACATAGACAAATCAAATATTATTCACCCTAAACTAATGCGTTCATTATGTGTCTCAGATGAGTAGCTTTTAAATTCATAATATATTTTAACATTATCTTTACTAAATGATTATACAATTTCTCAAAGGTGTTGGTTCTTGGAAAAGAGACAGAGCAGCAGTATTATCATAATATTAAAATCATGAAGACTTAACTTGACATTTTAGAATATCCAATAATCCATCGGTGAAATTTCCTGCTTACTGGTGACTCCATGTGTGCTCGCTCCGTTGGTTGGATGTTTTCACTATCACTCTGAAACTTGCGATGGGAATTCACTCGCGACGTACGTGATGTGGTGTTGATGTAACCCGTCCTTACTAACAGTTTATGGAGTTCCGTATAGTGTAGATACAACCATCATTAGTGGGCTGTGTTCAAATAAAATGTCTATTACAAAGATGCTTCACCTAACTGTTCATGTTCTACTTAGCTTGGTCGTGAATGTGCGTTATGTTATACACTTGTGTTTATGAATATTGAGTTCTCTTATCGTTCATGAGTCTGCACAACTAGAATAATTAAGTCTGAATCAAGTTAAGTTTATGATACGAATCACAATGTCCGAAGTTGATACACAAAAGTTCTATTATTGAGATGTAACTTCACTTGTTAAAAGTTTCTAAGTTCCATAATGTCGAATAATGAATAATACTTTAAAGTTTATAGTACTGAACTCGAAAGTATAACGATACTTAGATAAATTCGCACGTTCAAAAGTTAAAGTAAAAAGTAAATAAACTGCGCAATACTGAGATAAAATTTTATAAGACTGAGGTAAAATTGTGTAGAACTGAGTTAATAAAACTGAGCACAAAATTTTATGAGACTGAGAGCCTCGTGTACTCTGCAAACGGTTTTCATCAAACGTTTTCTACCACAATGCAATCTTCTGCCTTCCACGCCCCCGGTTGATCCCGATAGGTTCCAGACTTACCCTCTCCTGGGTCACATGTTCCTTCCCCTTTGATGATCTTTGGTTTTCGACTCTCTGATTTGCTGCCCTGGTTGTCACCATGACAACAGTCCTCTCCACTTACTTCTTCGGAAGATGCTAACCTCTGGTTGGCTGTTGAACATCCCCTGAAGTACACAGCTACGGACATCGCACTCTTTCTAAGAATATAAAGTAATTGTTCGCCTGTCTGTCAAACCTTTGTTTCGTGAGTTTCCCAAGGTTTGTTGTTACACCCTCGCTAAGAATCCGTTGCGTCCTGTTCAACTTCCACCCCGTTTTTTCTACTAATTAATAACTTCTCACTCGCTGTCACTCTGAGTTGCCTCCACGATTTCTCGTCGTAAATATAAGTTGTCACTCTGGCGTTGTTTTCATGCTGTGCGACATGGTCGTATGTATTCACTGGGTATTCGCTGTATTGTCTCTGTACTGTCGAGACTTTCTAAATCCTTTGTCAGTGAGTATCCAGTATCCCTTTTCTTACGTTCACACGTGTTGGCGTAACCCCACAGCGTCCCCTCGTTACAATTTCTGCGTACTTGTGTCACTGGACTCTGCTCTTTGTTCGGTTTGTTATGATGTCGTAAATTTGAGTTGAGTTTGGTCTATCAAAGTCGATCCCAATTTCCTTTGTTGCGTTAAGTCAAACGTTGTCCTATTGTCTCGTAGCTAGCGTCGGGTTGACGTGTTCTTAATTGCCTTTATTTTTTTAATTGCTCTGGTTTGGGTTGGTGACCTGACTGTGTGAGAATGCACTGCTCGATCAGAAAATTTATAAATTTGAAAATTTTTGATCGCTATATAAGTATACATCAATTACTTATTTTCTACTCTCAAGTCACGGTCTATGTCACCATGCTGCACACGACACTACAAGTGCAGGTCTTAACAGACTCCATTTTCAGGACATAGTTTGTTAACACCTGTTTTATTATTTAATATTATTGTTAAAATAGTACTCAGTACTTTAACCAATTATGGTTAAAATTATGGTTCCCAGATTTCACTCTCCGACTCTTGAAAAATTGCGATCACTATGGTAGGTTGTTGAGTGAGGAAACTTGTATTGCGATTTAGGCCTCCAAAATGTATAAATGGTTTGAGGTCACCTGATAGTCCTCCGATACTCGGGCTTTCCTTCAATGAAGGCACACGCCGAGAGATGTCCACAAGTCGTGAAATGGTAATGTCCGTGACTACTTGAGCAAATGCAGAACGGTGCCAAAAGCACAGTTTTCCGAACACGCACCGTTTGCCGGACTGAAGTTCAAACAAGCAGTTTTCACGTGTTATTCATCCATACACCTGCAGCCTGCACATTGAGGTTAATTTAATTCTAACGGTTTAACCAACCGTGACATGTGCAGCGATATAGGATATACTTTTTAGTATAACAAGCGTGACTGATAGGTTATGCATTTTGCTATGACAATAAAGATCGTACAGAAAATATTAACGAAAGGTTATCAGTTAATGAATTAATCTTTAGTAAAATATGCATATTTGCTCTAATTAATATCTTGATTGACAAAACATTAACCTGTTACATACTGTCTACGGAATGACTTCAAACTGTACATAATTACATTTTCATGAGAATCGTTAATTGATTATTACATAATAATTACCGCTTTACATAATAAACTGAATGATTCATGCTTTCTGAATTAATAAAGCAAATGTGTTCGGACTTCCTTACCGCGTATGGCAGAACAAATTTCACAGACGTGATGGCAACAGCCAGGAGGCCTCGTCCTCTCGCTACTGACTGCTTACAACAGGAAACCGGTGATAGGTAGTCTCCAGGCATGTCACCACAGACCACCGTGAGATAACGCGCGTCCTACATTCAACTTCGTATCGTCGTCACGCCGATCGCCACACACATTCACTAAGCCTACCCCTGTGAGGCACATGTTTAGATAAGATAGGGGGGGGAGACGAAATGTAACAAACCGGATTACTCTATAAACTCAAAAAAGCTTGTCCGACTCTAACTTATGTTCACCACATTAAAGTCGTATTTAGAAGAAAGACACTTTCGAGTACGCCACGAAAATGGAACTACCAGTTCATTCCCAATAAGAGCAGGAGTTCTCCAGGAAGTGTTTTGGGTCCCATTCTGTATCTAATCTATACTGCAGATCTGCCAACTAGCAATTATGTGATTACTGCTACGTATGCTGATGATACTGCAATCCTTGCTGTAAAAGGAAGCAACCATTTTACTACAGAATTCGCTACATGCGATTGTAAAGTGGGCAAAGAAGAGGAGAATACAATTAAATGAAACTAAATCAGCACACATCACCTTCACAAAATGCCACGGGACAACATAAATTGTGAAATTAAATAACAAAGCTATCCCGGTAGCCAACTCTGTAAAATACTTGGGCATCCTAGACAAAAAAGCATTATTGGCTCCTGGGCAAAAACTCATTACTGTTAATGCGAAACAAGCTGTTGGTGTACAACACTGTCTTCACGCCTGTGTGGACATACGGCTTACAGCTTTGGAGAACTGGATCTAAATCCAATATCGCCATAATGGAAATGTTTCAGACTAAGGTGCTGCGTACCATAAACAACGCACCGTGGTTCATCAGCAACAAACACATCTATAGAGACCTGAACCTGTCCTCAGTCAGTGAAATCATTCCAATGTTCAGCGAAAGATATGTGAATCGGCTTGAAGAACACACGAATCCTTTAGCCATAAACCTACTAGACAACAGCCTACAGACAAGACGTCTAAAGGTAACATTTCCTCTGGACTTACCTAGACTCTAACACTATAAATATATTGTACATAATATGTTATATTTAAATACTCATACAGAGAACTAGTCAATGGACTACTTCTGTTCATGCCATGTGTTCTGTAAACAATTATGCTTATTGTTATGTATTAAGAGATTGCATAAATAAACGTAAAAAAAAACCAGTATTGTTAATTTTTCCTCGTGTTGCTATAAGAGCCTCTTTATCCATATTTAACGACCGAGCTAAGTGTGTATTTTTATAACACTTAATATCAGATCTTGTATTCACCTTGTAAATATACAAACCATATTATACATTCATACAAATCTACACACGTTCAATAAACGATCTTACGAGAAACTTGTGTATTCATGACCAGGACTGTGAGGCATAGCCTCATTTTAAAAGCTGAGTTATGGTATTTCTTGTGATACGATAAATTTGGTAGACTAACTTAAATTTCAGTGAAAAGAAGGTAAGTCGCAGAAGATAAAAACGATAGTCGACTGTACCTGGTTAGAGCGCTTGTGCTTTGGTTAGTACGATTCCAGTGGCGTATATAGAATTTGGTCTCGGGGGAGGGTCCGATCGAGTCGGCTTCATACAAAAGAAAAAAATAACAGAATATTAAACAATATTACTATCTTTAAACTGATTGAAAAACGTATGATAATATCCTGAAATCAGTCTCATTAAAATAAAAAGTTGACTCTTTTCTTCTATTACATTTTTCGATGATTTTTGTGCAGTTCACGGAGTTTTCTATTACTTCTTATTTTGAGAAAATTATAATTTTCAATCTAAAAACAGTATATAGTGTAATAATATTACACGGGGAAACTGAAGTAGGGCTACGTGCCGATGGCGGCGGGGTAGGCGCCTTATATCAGCTGGTGAACACTACACTAGTGCTGTGCTGACTAGGCGAGGCGAGACCGTGGTTCGAGTGGTTCGCCGTACAATAACGAGTGGCTCTACCTATAGTCATTGTCACTGTCACTGATGTTGAGGCAGGGTCACTGCTACCCCTTTTATCTACATCGTCTTACTCCTCCCCGCGTGACTCACTGACCTTGTTTTTTCGCTTCGTCGACGGCATTTCATTAGTTGGCTTTGCTAATCCACCGAGGGGGGAGGGGTGACAGAACTGCGGATGACTCAGCAACGCGCTTCAATTACCCGGCATTGAAGCGACCGTATTTGTTGCTGACAATTGTTATTTTATAGCGTATCAGTTTATGGTTTTTGTTCGTCGTTTTAATGAAAAGAATTAATTTTTATAGAGACAGTAAATAAGAGCTAAACAATAAATAAAACAACAAACAAGAATTAACTTCTCAGTTTTGAAGTTAACTATATTAACGTTCGTTACTAAGTGTTGGCGGATCAAATCTTTTTCTCGTTTTTAGATTTAGAGGTTACCGTAAATTAATACAGTCTTTCTCTTCCATCAGTCTTCTGCCTACATAAAATACGTACACGTACGTACGAAATAGAGGTGCGCTAATATATTACCTATAACAGGTATTTTGGAACGATTATTTTTGTGGAACGGATATAACAGTGACTGAAAAGTTGAAATACTTGTTCATATTCAACGATAACTGAAAAGTTGAAATACCCGTTCCGATTACTCGCGGTTTCGAGTCGCGGGACCCTCCTACGCAACTAACGAATAAACGAGTACTACGAGTACAAAGTTACAGTTATTTGTGATGAATACTTGATTCTGCGCATGTGCCGATTGCCATACAAATACGAAACGAAGCAAAACAGCGAGGTTCAGAATATCTCTTTGCCAAAGTGACGAAGCTGTTTTTAATAAGTGAAAAAAATCCATACTGATGTTACATTTATTCTCGTGTGTTATACAGATATATAATACAGATTATAATAACAAATTATATATTATACTAATCACCAACTTGGTAAATTTTGAAAAAGTGAATTATATTGTGTTATAACCTACAGAGTGGCTGATAGGGCATATAGTACATTTTGTTAATGTGATTTCGGAGATGGTTTTAACTTCATTGCACATCTCACGTAAATTTTTTTGACATTATTTGTTGTGCTATTACGTGCACTCTAAATTTCATTGCCTGATTAGTCTAACCAAAATGGAATAATTTAATATTAAATCTATGTCAGTTTGTTTACTCCTAGTGAAAAGTTAAATTAGTATTCCTAAAGGGAAATAGGCCTGTTAATTCTCTTGTTTCTTATTATCTTTTGAACAGTAACTGCTTAATAAAGTCACAGTGTAAAGTAACACTGTTAATAATTATAGATTCAATTTATTTCTTGTACCAATTTATATAATAAAGGTATATGTATAATAAGTATATAATAACAGGTGTTTGTCTGTGTTATTTTTTTCTAACGGTTTCGTTCGCACTCGTTATTTTCAAATACTAGTCTAGCCACACCTCTAGTACGAAGTTCATTGTGTTTGGTCGTTGCAAATTTAACCTGCGCCGACTTATCACTTGTGCTCCATATGCTCGTGACGTCATGAACAGCTGTTGGATTCTGCCTTGTTAATCTAACGTAAATATACAAATCATATTGTACATTCAGACAAATCTACAGATGTTCAATATACGATCGTATGGAAAAAACTTGTGTATTCATGGCCAGGACTGTTGCAAACATTTTGCACCTGAGGCAAAGCCCCATTCAAAAAGCTGAGCTATGGTATTCTTGTGATATAATAAATTTGGTAGACTATCATAAATTTCAGTGAACAGAAGGTATGCCACTTTTTCTTCTTAGTGACACCCGTCAGGTGTCGAGGTTTTCGAGACCATTTAAACTCGTCCTGTCCAGTGCCAAAACACTGGCACGGGCCCAAACTGCTCCTCTGCCCTCTGTACTCTTCTTGATGTTATCCTCCCATTTCATTCTGGACCTCCTCTTCAGCTTTCTGGTTTTGCCTCCCATGCTCGTCTCGGTTACCTTTCCTCATTCATCCTACAGACGTGGCTAAACCAACGCAGTTGCGAGCTTCCAATTTTATCATTTAAAGAGAATCTTCATATGACGTTAACGTGCCACATCATTGGCACATTACTGCGGATAACTGGCGAAGACCGTGTCATTCAGCGAATCGTTCGCACACTGAAGATGGCCTCCCCTCCAGAGGAGAGGCCGAAACATCAGTTTGTAACAACAGGAGTAGCACAGTGGACTAATAACCCGGAGATAAGTCAGTTTGTTTCTAACACGGTGAAAGCCGTAGCTACAGGAAACGTTTCAGTTTGTAACAACAGGAGTAGTGGACTAATACCCCGGAGATAAGTCAGTTTGTTTCTAACACGGTGAAAGCCGTAGCTACAGGAAACGTTTCAGTTTGTAACAACAGGAGTAGTGGACTAATAATCCGGAGATAAGTCAGTTTGTTTCTAACACGGTGAAAGCCGTAGCTACAGGAAACGTTTCAGTTTGTAACAACAGGAGTAGCCCGGTGGACTAATAACCCGGAGATAAGTCAGTTTGTTTCTAACACGGTGAAAGCCGTAACTACAGGAAACGTTTCAGTTTGTAACAACAGGAGTAGTGGACTAATACCCCGGAGATAAGTCAGTTTGTTTCTAACACGGTGAAAGCCGTAGCTACAGGAAACGTTTCAGTTTGTAACAACAGGAGTAGTGGACTAATAACCCGGAGATAAGTCAGTTTGTTTCTAACACGGTGAAAGCCGTAGCTACAGGAAACGTTTCAGTTTGTAACAACAGGAGTAGCCCAGTGGACTAATAACCCGGAGATAAGTCAGTTTGTTTCTAACACGGTGAAGGCCGTAGCTACAGGAAACGTTTCAGTTTGTAACAACAGGAGTAGTGGACTAATACCCCGGAGATAAGTCAGTTTGTTTCTAACACGGTGAAAGCCGTAGCTACAGGAAACGT
Source organism: Magicicada septendecula (assembly GCA_034769895.1). Taxonomy (NCBI): domain Eukaryota; kingdom Metazoa; phylum Arthropoda; class Insecta; order Hemiptera; family Cicadidae; genus Magicicada; species Magicicada septendecula. The sequence goes on from CM068375.1 coordinate 408,959,528, forward strand.
TTCAGTTTGTAACAACAGGAGTAGTGGACTAATAACACGGAGATAAGTCAGTTTGTTTCTAACACGGTGAAAGCCGTAGCTACAGGAAACGTTTCAGTTTGTAACAACAGGAGTAGTGGACTAATAACCAGGAGATAAGTCAGTTTGTTTCTAACACGGTGAAAGCCGTAGCTACAGGAAACGTTTCAGTTTGTAACAACAGGAGTAGTGGACTAATACCCCGGAGATAAGTCAGTTTGTTTCTAACACGGTGAAAGCCGTAGCTACAGGAAACGTTTCAGTTTGTAACAACAGGAGTAGTGGACTAATACCCCGGAGATAAGTCAGTTTGTTTCTAACACGGTGAAAGCCGTAGCTACAGGAAACGTTTCAGTTTGTAACAACAGGAGTAGTGGAGTAATAACCCGGAGATAAGTCAGTTTGTTTCTAACACGGTGAAAGCCGTAGCTACAGGAAACGTTTCAGTTTGTAACAACAGGAGTAGTGGACTAATAATCCGGAGATAAGTCAGTTTGTTTCTAACACGGTGAAAGCCGTAGCTACAGGAAACGTTTCAGTTTGTAACAACAGGAGTAGCCCGGTGGACTAATAACCCGGAGATAAGTCAGTTTGTTTCTAACACGGTGAAAGCCGTAGCAACAGGAAACGTTTCAGTTTGTAACAACAGGAGTAGTGGCCAATAACCCGGAGATAAGTCAGTTTGTTCCTAACACGGTGAAAGCCGTAGCTACAGGAAACGTTTCAGTTTTTAACAACAGGAGTAGTGGACTAATAACCCGGAGATAAGTCAGTTTGTTTCTAACACGGTGAAAGCCGTAGCTACAGGAAACGTTTCAGTTTGTAACAACAGGAGTAGTGGACTAATACCCCGGAGATAAGTCAGTTTGTTTCTAACACGGTGAAAACCGTAGCTACAGGAGACGTTTCAGTTTGTAACAACAGGAGTAGTGGACTAATAACCCGGAGATAAGTCAGTTTGTTTCTAACATGGTGAAAGCCGTAGCTACAGGAAACGTTTCAGTTTGTAACAACAGGAGTAGTGGACTAATAACCCGGAGATAAGTCAGTTTGTTTCTAACACGGTGAAAGCCGTAGCTACAGGAAACGTTTCAGTTTGTAACAACAGGAGTAATGGACTAATACCCCGGAGATAAGACAGTTTGTTTCTAACACGGTGAAAGCCGTAGCTGCAGGAAACGTTTCAGTTTGTAACAACAGGAGTAGTGGACTAAGAACCCGGAGATAAGTCAGTTTGTTTCTAACACGGTGAAAGCCGTAGCTACAGTTAACGTTTCAGTTTGTAACAACAGGAGTAGTGGACTAATAACCCGGAGATAAGTCAGTTTGTTTCTAACACGGTGAAAGCCGTAGCTACAGGAAACGTTTCAGTTTGTAACAACAGGAGTAGTGGACTAATACCCCGGAGATAAGTCATTTTGTTTCTAACACGTGAAAGCCGTAGCTACAGGAAACGTTTCAGTTTGTAACAACTGGAGTAGTGGACTAATACCCCGGAGATAAGTCAGTTTGTTTCTAACACGGTGAAAGCCGTAGCTACAGGAAACGTTTCAGTTTGTAACAACAGGAGTAGTGGACTAATAACCCGGAGATAAGTCAGTTTGTTTCTAACACGGTGAAAGCCGTAGCTACAGGAAACGTTTCAGTTTTTAACAACAGGAGTAGTGGACTAATAACCCGGAGATAAGTCAGTTTGTTTCTAACACGGTGAACGCCGTAGCTACAGGAAACGTTTCAGTTTGTAACAACAGGAGTAGTGGACTAATACCCCGGAGATAAGTCAGTTTGTTTCTAACACGGTGAAAGTCGTAGCTACAGGAAACGTTTCAGTTTGTAACAACAGGAGTAGTGGACTAATAACCCGGAGATAAGTCAGTTTGTTTCTAACACGGTGAAAGCCGTAGCTGCAGGAAACGTTTCAGTTTGTAACAACAGGAGTAGTGGACTAATAACCCGGAGATAAGTCAGTTTGTTTCTAACACGGTGAAAGCCGTAGCTTCAGGAAACGTTTCAGTTTGTAACAACAGGAGTAGTGGACTAATAACCCGGAGATAAGTCAGTTTGTTTCTAACACGGTGAAAGCCGTAGCTACAGGAAACGTTTCAGTTTGTAACAACAGGAGTAGTGGACTAATACCCCGGAGATAAGTCAGTTTGTTTCTAACACGGTGAAAGCCGTAGCTACAGGAAACGTTTCAGTTTGTAACAACTGGAGTAGTGGACTAATACCCCGGAGATAAGTCAGTTTGTTTCTAACACGGTGAAAGCCGTAGCTACAGGAAACGTTTCAGTTTGTAACAACAGGAGTAGTGGACTAATAACCCGGAGATAAGTCAGTTTGTTCCTAACACGGTGAAAGCCGTAGCTACAGGAAACGTTTCAGTTTTTAACAACAGGAGTAGTGGACTAATAACCCGGAGATAAGTCAGTTTGTTTCTAACACGGTGAAAGCCGTAGCTACAGGAAACGTTTCAGTTTGTAACAACAGGAGTAGTGGACTAATACCCCGGAGATTAGTCAGTTTGTTTCTAACACGGTGAAAGCCGTAGCTACAGGAGACGTTTCAGTTTGTAACAACAGGAGTAGTGGACTAATAACCCGGAGATAAGTCAGTTTGTTTCTAACACGGTGAAAGCCGTAGCTACAGGAAACGTTTCAGTTTGTAACAACAGGAGTAGTGGACTAATACCCCGGAGATAAGTCAGTTTGTTTCTAACACGGTGAAAGCCGTAGCTACAGGAAACGTTTCAGTTTGTAACAACAGGAGTAGTGGACTAATACCCCGGAGATAAGTCAGTTTGTTTCTAACACGGTGAAAGCCGTAGCTACAGGAAACGTTTCAGTTTGTAACAACAGGAGTAGTGGACTAATAACCCGGAGATAAGTCAGTTTGTTTCTAACACGGTGAAAGCCGTAGCTACAGGAAACGTTTCAGTTTGTAACAACAGGAGTAGTGGACTAATACCCCGGAGATAAGTCAGTTTGTTTCTAACACGGTGAAAGCCGTAGCTACAGGAAACGTTTCAGTTTGTAACAACAGGAGTAGTGGACTAATAACCCGGAGATAAGTCAGTTTGTTTCTAACACGGTGAAAGCCGTAGCTACAGGAAACGTTTCAGTTTGTAACAACAGGAGTAGTGGACTAATACCCCGGAGATAAGTCAGTTTGTTTCTAACACGGTGAAAGCCGTAGTTACAGGAAACGTTTCAGTTTGTAACAACAGGAGTAGTGGACTAATACCCCGGAGATAAGACAGTTTGTTTCTAACACGGTGAAAGCCGTAGCTACAGGAAACGTTTCAGTTTGTAACAACAGGAGTAGTGGACTAAGAACCCGGAGATAGGTCAGTTTGTTTCTAACACGGTGAAAGCCGTAGCTACAGGAAACGTTTCAGTTTGTAACAACAGGAGTAGTGGACTAATAACCCGGAGATAAGTCAGTTTGTTTCTAACACGGTGAAAGCCGTAGCTACAGGAAACGTTTCAGTTTGTAACAACAGGAGTAGTGGACTAATAACCCGGAGATAAGTCAGTTTGTTTCTAACACGGTGAAAGCCGTAGCTACAGGAAACGTTTCAGCTTGTAACAACAGGAGTAGTGGACTAATAACCCGGAGATAAGTAAGTTTGTTTCTAACACGGTGAAAGCCGTAGCTACAGGAAACGTTTCAGTTTGTAACAACAGGAGTAGTGGACTAATACCCCGGAGATAAGTCAGTTTGTTTCTAACACGGTGAAGGCCGTAGCTACAGGAAACGTTTCAGTTTGTAACAACAGGAGTAGTGGACTAATAACCCGGAGATAAGTCAGTTTGTTTCTAACACGGTGAAAGCCGTAGGTACAGGAAACGTTTCAGTTTTTAACAACAGGAGTAGTTTACTAATAACCCGGAGATAAGTCAGTTTGTTTCTAACACGGTGAACGCCGTAGCTACAGGAAACGTTTCAGATTGTAACAACAGGAGTAGTGGACTAATACCCCGGAGATAAATCAGTTTGTTTGTTTAGCACGGTGAAAGCCGTAGCTACACCAAAACCACCACCACCACTAACATCATCATCACCATCATCATCATCATCATCATCATCATCGACAGTAGCACTGCAGCGATTATTGTTGAGACAATAGTATTTTAAAAACGCTTTCAGTTTTCGGTACATAAAGATACTTGTATTCCTTCCTCACGTATGCATTGTTGAATCTGTAAACACTAACGATTACATGGAAGCGCAAGAAGGGGATGACGATACAATGTGAAGGACGTGATCATCGGCGACCAGACTGGCTTAGACGTTGTCATGGTAACTGGTGTGTTTATTGCAATCAACCGCTGCGCCCTCCCGTAGTCTGTCTTGTCTGTCTAATCCTACCTCAAGTACACACGTATCGTGGATTATGTAGATACAGAGTTATGACTATGATCAACAGTGAATCTGGTCCCCGTCAGTGTTGTATTATCAACACTTCTGTAACCGCACAAAAGTTATCACTCTACTTTCCAGAGTAAAGAGACCATGCAATAGGGTTTTAACAAGTAAACACACACAAAACCAAAGGCCAGTTGATCGTGTAAGCACATATACATATCTTGGTATTATAGTCAATGAACAATGGGACCACTCTCAAGAGATAAAGAGCATAATTGAAAAGGCAAGAGCAGTGTACACTAGAATGAGCAGTTTCTTCAGAAGTCAGATTTAACAATAAACACAAAGAAGAGACTTTTACGCTGCTACGTATTCTCGGTCCTCGTCTACAGTGTAGAATCTTGGACTTTGACTGAAGCCACAACTAAAAAATTGGAATCTTTCGAAATTTTACTGTAGAGTACTGAGTACATATAACTAATGTAGAAGTTCTTAGAAAGATGAAGAAAGAAAGGGGAGTTATTAACACAGTGAAGATAAGAAAGCTTCGGTATCTGGGACATCTCATGAGAAATGAACAGAGATTTTACTTATTGCAGTCCATACTACAGGGAAAAGTACTTGGAAAGAGAGAAGTTGGGCGACCGAGAATCTGATGGCTGAGAAATTTAAGGAGCTGGTTTGGCATGAATACAACTAACTTATTCCGTGCAGCAGTACAGAAAGTTAAAATAGTCTGTATGACTATCCGAAACGAATAGGAACTATAAGAAGAAGAAACAGACGCGCGCGCGCGCATACAAAGTGTGGGAGATAAATTAGTGACAGATTCGAATATTTTAGAAATTTTTTCAATTTATTGCAGATTTGTAATCTGTTCGACTAAGCGAACATTGAACAAATTGACTGACAAACATACACATGATTATGAAGAGCTGACCATTGACAGCTCTTCTTGTTACTGCCTACACATTAAACAGATCCACAAATTAAATGGCTAATTGGCAAAACATGTAAATAACTGAAGTCACTTCCACTTGCTGCTGGATACAATAATTCAATATATTAAACACTGAGTCTATAAGGCAGATATAGTGGTTGACATTAACACGTAATGTTAACATGAACACAAAATATCTTAGATAGGCTTTCTGGATCATTCATTTCATTTCTGAATTACTTTGTGAGACCTCACTGTTTACTGTAGGACTTCACTTTGATGAAATCATATTACTGTATTATCGTTGACACGGCATCTTATACTTATTATATGGAAAATGTAAATTTTACGTGATTTAAAAACTGGATATTTTAGGACGTTGCGATGATAAGAGACATGATGCTTCCCTAGAGCAAACATGTTTTTGAAAAAAAAAGCAGTGATATTAATTCTGTCTTATTCAAGGAAGTTATTTATTCTGCGTGTTGTAGGGCTGTGTGGTCTTTACTGTAATAACGTAATTCTCGTACTGAATACAGACGAAAACACAAACAAAAATAAATAAAATAAGTACAAAGGCATGGAATGAAAAGCATAACATACTCGCGGTAAATGAATACATCAGACTACCCTAGCTAGAGTTGTGGCTGGCTTATCAGCATCCATTTTGTCATACATGTTACGCGTGTGTATACAAGTATGCATGTGCACATATCTCGGTAAATAAAAGTTACTTGAAGCGTTGTTTAATTTTAGTAACGCTGTCAACAAAATATAATATCTTTTTGTATGCTACTCGGTGAGGATATCCTCACACCCGTACACATGCAGGTTATTGAACCAAGAGCGGTGCTGTAGAAAGCTTTATTATGTGGCTACAGTCATATGGAAACTGGAAGCGAACTTGAAAACAAGTTGAAAATGGAGCTTACAGCATCCATATATACATGGCTTGTAACGGCGACCAAATATACAATTCATATTTATTATGGTTTTGAAGTCTTCTTCCGGTATGGACGGCGCGTCAAAGATGTCTCGTATGACAACGTTTCACTTATATTACAATGAGTATCCTCAGGTCTATGTGACCACAAGGTTTCTACACTATATAAGTGAGTTTGCTTGCCAGCCCCATCATCACATAGACCTTTTTTCTTGAACCTGGTAACCTGGTTTAGGAACTGGTAAGAGGACGAATTGTCAAGTCATCAGGTCGTTATATTGATCTGTTACGTTTTAAATTCGGTTATCTTTGCAACCGTTTCTGTAGCAAATTGATCCACTAATATCGTAAACGAAAGAGGCTATACAGATACACGAAACATGCGCGCACATACTAATCGAATCATGAACATATAGATTGGAGAATGTGACTTCACCAAATCATTCCCGTAAAAGCAAGCAGCACATTTGCTTTGAGTAGACCAAGATCTTATCCTTGGAGAGTGCGTACTACTCTCGGATGGACATGGAGTCCGTGGAAACCTTCAAACATGGGTCCGTCGCGACGAATCGAAGGCCAGATGCCGGATGCCGGATGCAGGGGACACGCGCCGCCAGTGGTTACAGCGTCCGGACGGTCTCCGACGACTGCCTGATGCTCTGTGTAGTACATGGTAGCGGGTATCGGTGCTTTTATTTATGATAGGGACCTCCTTTTTTTATTTGTATCGAAGGGGAGAAAGCCTCCTATTAAATAGGATTTGGCATGCCGTGCTGGTATGAGAGTCTATATAAAAGTGGGCCTTCTTAAACAAAAAATGCGTAGCCTCTGCCTGATCACTGGGGTGAAATGGCGGACACAGTGTCAATTGTTACCGACATTGATGATGGCTTCCAATGGTGAGGCCGAAACGTCTGTCCACATACCACGGTCTAAGAGCCTGCATAATAACTGTGTGGAAGCCTTAAGAACTCTAACAGCACATTGTTTGTCAACATACCACGGTCTAAGAGCCTGCATAATAACTGTGTGGAAGCCTTAAGAACTCTAACAGCACATTGTTTGTCAACATACCACGGTCTAAGAGCCTGCATAATAACTGTGTGGAAGCCTTAAGAACTCTAACAGCACATTGTTTGTCAACATACCACGGTCTAAGAGCCTGCATAATAACTGTGTGGCAGCCTTAAGAACTCTAACAGCACATTGTTTGTCAACATACCACGGTCTAAGAGCCTGCATAATAACTGTGTGGAAGCCTTAAGAACTCTAACAGCACATTGTTTGTCAACATACCACGGTCTAAGAGCCTGCATAATGACTGTGTGGAAGCCTTAAGAACTCTAACAGCACATTGTTTGTCAACATACCACGGTCTAAGAGCCTGCATAATAACTGTGTGGAAGCCTTAAGAACTCTAACAGCACATTGTTTGTCAACATACCACGGTCTAAGAGCCTGCATAATAACTGTGTGGAAGCCTTAAGAACTCTAACAGCACATTGTTTGTCAACATACCACAGTCTAAGAGCCTGCATAATAACTGTGTGGAAGCCTTAAGAACTCTAACAGCACATTGTTTGTCAACATACCACGGTCTAAGAGCCTGGATAATAACTGTGTGGAAGCCTTAAGAACTCTAACAGCACATTGTTTGTCAACATACCACGGTCTAATAGCCTGCATAATAACTGTGTGGAAGCCATAAGAACTCTAACAGCACATTGTTTGTCAACATACCACGGTCTAAGAGCCTGCATAATAACTGTGTGGAAGCCTTAAGAACTCTAACAGCACATTGTTTGTCAACATACCACGGTCTAAGAGCCTGGATAATAATATTTCCAATTGTGTGGAAGCCTTAAGAACTCTAACAGCACATTGTTTGTCAACATACCACGGTCTAAGAGCCTGCATAATAACTGTGTGGAAGCCTTAAGAACTCTAACAGCACATTGTTTGTCAACATACCACGGTCTAAGAGCCTGCATAATAACTGTGTGGAAGCCTTAAGAACTCTAACAGCACATTGTTTGTCAACATACCACGGTCTAAGAGCCTGCATAATAACTGTGTGGAAGCCTTAAGAACTCTAACAGCACATTGTTTGTCAACATACCACGGTCTAAGAGCCTGGATAGTAACTGTGTGGAAGCCTTAAGAACTCTAACAGCACATTGTTTGTCAACATACCACGGTCTAAGAGCCTGCATAATAACTGTGTGGAAGCCTTAAGAACTCTAACAGCACATTGTTTGTCAACATACCACGGTCTAAGAGCCTGCATAATAATATTTCCAATTGTGTGGAAGCCTTAAGAACTCTAACAGCACATTGTTTGTCAACATACCACGGTCTAAGAGCCTGCATAATAACTGTGTGGAAGCCTTAAGAACTCTAACAGCACATTGTTTGTCAACATACCACGGTCTAAGAGCCTGGATAGTAACTGTGTGGAAGCCTTAAGAACTCTAACAGCACATTGTTTGTCAACATACCACGGTCTAAGAGCCTGCATAATAACTGTGTGGAAGCCTTAAGAACTCTAACAGCACATTGTTTGTCAACATACCACGGTCAAAGAGCCTGCATAATAACTGTGTGGAAGCCTTAAGAACTCTAACAGCACATTGTTTGTCAACATACCACGGTCAAAGAGCCTGCATAATAACTGTGTGGAAGCCTTAAGAACTCTAACAGCACATTGTTTGTCAACATACCACGGTCTAAGAGCCTGGATAATAATATTTCCAATTGTGTGGAAGCCTTAAGAACTCTAACAGCACATTGTTTGTCAACATACCACGGTCTAAGAGCCTGGATAATAATATTTCCATTTGTGTGGAAGCCTTAAGAACTCTAACAGCACATTGTTTGTCAACATACCACGTTCTAAGAGCCTGGATAATAATATTTCCATCTGTGTGGAAGCCTTAAGAACTCTAACAGCACATTGTTTATGTATTTCTCTTCAAGCCAAAACCAAGTTCCAAAATTAGTTCTGACTATCCTAAATTATCAATATACTTTATTATATAAATATAAATTACCAATATATATATATATATACAAATTGTCAATATTTTAATATTACTATATATAAATTACTTTACTACTACAAATAATTTATTACATTTTAAATTGATTATACTAATTTGTAGAACACTAATTTGAGCATATCATGGACAGCACATATAACTACTGTTGAATTTCCTAGAAAGATGAAGAAAGAAAGGCAAGTTATTAACACAGTGAAGATAAGAAAGCTTCAGTATCTGGGACATCTCATGAGAAATGAACAGAGATTTTACTTATTGCAGTCCATACTACAGGGAAAAGTACTTGGAAAGAGAGGAGTTGGGCGACCGAGAATCTCATGGCTGAGAAATTTAAGGACTTGGTTTGGCATGAATACAACCGACTTATTCCGTGCAGCAGTGCAGAAAGTTAAAACTAGTCTGTATGATATCCAGCATCCGAAACGGATAGCAACTATCAGAAAAAGAGACACTAATGTGTGGTTTGTGGAGAAAGAGAAATTTTTAACACAGCGGAATGCGGTTAAAAACCGCTGACGTATTGTGAAGAATAAAAGAAATAATTCGGTATAGGGAAACCGTAACATTGCGGATACACAGAAATCGCTACAATAAAGGTGGAACTTATCGCTGATTGCTGTAATATTGGTGAACGCAGAGCAATACGTTATATTGATAGGAAAACTGACGTGGCGACAACTTGGATGTCGACGACTCAGGGGGTGGTCAGAACGCAATAAATTCTTACAAGTTATACCACCACCTACCAGTCGTAGACGTATTGCAATCAATAAAAACGGTGAAATTGAAGGGGTTGCTGTAAAGGGGCGCGCAATCTGCCGTAATAAACGCGGATGGGGCGGGTACGGGTGATGGTTCTGCAATTTGTACACCCCTGATGTCTCTATCTGTCTAGTGGTTCGTAATTGGTCGGATACAATGGATAGGTTAAATAGTTAGACCAGACGGAAGAGCATTATTTACACTCCAGTGTCTGCGCTCTGTATTCACCCCATTCAGGATGTAGTTGTATGAGTACGAGAACATAATTGCTATGCGTATTATCTGAATTAGATAATCCATATTTACTTGATTGGGAAATGATATTGGTTATTATAGGAATTGTAATAGTGTTACGTAATACGGAATGTTCTACAAGTATCTCGGCTATTCCCGCAGAGCCCAGCTCCAATGTGTGTGTGCGTACATATTGCTGCTACTTTGAGATGAAAGACAATTACGTGTCACTTGTCATGTGTCAACCATCGAGTCTATTCCAGACTGTAACGGTCAGCGCACTGTGTTCAAAGACACTGTTTCTAGTGAATTCTCGTGAGCGCCTGTTTGTTTAATACGTCATCCAAAGTGACAGATTATTCTGGCATATCAGCGTGGTATAAAATATAGCCATTCAGCGACGGTCAGTTCAGTTTACTTCGGGCGATTACTCAGTGAGTTTAAGTGGTTATTAGTGAAAAGTTATTATTGTGCGGGACTCTTATTAGTCGACATTATTATTGCGTGTGGACAAATTTAACTTGAATTGTTGTACGAGTATAATCTTGTTGAATAACTTGTTGATTACAAATTATTAATTGTGATAATTAAAGCTGGTGATTAGTGACTTAATTCGTGTCTTGTATTACGTTTTCCACTGTACGATACGACGATCAGTTAGACCGTCGTGACAGTATTGATGTTAAGTTAGGTAAGTTCCAGTCGATCTGTGGGATCGACCATATTCACAGAAACAAGGTACGTCGAGATACAAAATTAAAGTTCTGCAAAGTTATAGCAGTTCCTGTACTATCCTAAAGGTGTGTATTATGGACAACCAAGACACAGTTTTTAACTTGAATGAAAAATTAAAAGATTACAAACAGTGGTGGAAAGAACACATAGAAAGAATGCCAGATTGCAGACTGGCAAAACAAATCTGGAAGTACAAACGTATAGGTAACAGGTGTGCGGGTAGACCCAGGAAGAGATGGCTGGAGGATCGTTGAAGGCGGAACAGGCACCACCTTGCTTATTCCGTGTTGTGAAGATATGACGATGATGATAATATTTACTTGATTTAGTCGGAAGAGGAATAACTGAGTTGTTCAAGACACAAGACACTGTTCACACAGGATTGCTCCAAGTCCTATGGTTAGGTTCCCTCACCTATAATTGTCATCTTCACATTACGTGGCGTCGGTTTGACATTTGGTTTGGGATTAGAGGCTCATATGTCCGTTTTGACAGGTAGACAAGGCGTTTCCTTTTAGTATGCTTAATTATACTGTTCACGTAAGGAATCAAATATGTCGTGTGGAGATAGTATGCTAACAGTATGTGGAGATAGTATGCTAACTGCATGTGGAGATAGTATGCTAACTGTATGTAGAGATAGTATGCTAACTGTATGCTCTGTAATCAAAATAAAAATAAAAAAATATCGAACTCTTACTGATGAACGACTTCAGTTTGTCATATTCATTGGAAAGCCTAGCTACGTTCTGGAAATGAAGTACTGAGTTTCACCTAAACTTATAAAGCACAGCACGCTGTTACAATTTTAGGAGACGTCTAATGCGATGGAGAAGACGAGACAGTGTGTGTGTGTACGCGTATGTGTTTGTATTACTTAGTAAATAGGCCTAAATGAGGAAAACCGTTAAGGAATAAATTGGATTATTACTTTAATTTATACTAAAAATTGCCAGTCCGTGTTTGTAGATCGAACCGAGAGCACAGGATCGATCGATCGATCGATGTGTTCATAGCTAGTCATCTGCGACTCCACACGTGCAACATTGTTTCTAGCTTATTACACAGCGGGGACTGTTAGTGTCGGTCTCAGAACGATCCCCCTACCCAGCGTCGTAAATGTAAAATCGTTAATGGCTTCACGTGTTACGCGCCGCTTGCCAAATCGCACGCGGTTACTCTGTACAAAAATTATTAATAACAGTGTCAATAATTTTAGTTAACTAAATTTTGGCGCATCTGTGGAACGATTCATAGTTGCCTGAAAAATAAAACGCTGTTTTATAAAACTGTGGTTGTCCCCACATTCCTGTGTGCAAGTGAGACGTGGACTCTTGGTAAAAGGGACGTGCAGAGGATTCAGGCAGCCGAAATGAAATTTCTAAGAGGAACGTAAGGTTGTTCTCTGTTGGATCGGAGAAGGCAAGATGATATTAGACGCGATTTAAACATTGTATCATTGTACCCGAAGATTGAAGACCACCACAGAAGAGATGGTGTGAAGACTTTAATCGCATGCCTGATATGCGTCTACCTGTGGCTGCCTTGGGTTATCACCCTACTGGGAAGAGAGATGTCGGTAGACCGAGGAGGAGATGGGTTCCGGAACATGTCGAAGGCCTAGTCTTGGTGTGATGATGATGATGATGTCAATAATTCCAGCCTCTTTTACAAGGCTATCTAACAGAATCTTACTTTTGAAGGATGTTGCATTTTACTCATCAACCTATATCCTTCTGTTTTAACTGAAGCCGTCCTTAAATCTATATTCTAACAGCACGGGTTTTCTGCCTCAGTCTTTCTCTTATTTCTCTCATGTTTTCATTCAAATATCTTGTTTTAATTGTTCCGATATTTCCGACTCTTTGGGCTTCTAAAAAAATAAAATAGTCTTTTAATCGGGTCAGTTGGCCGCCAATCGCCAAACCAGCATACCTCTGGGAATGGTCGCGTCGATGTGGCTCTTTTGAAAACAAAAATTACTGAATCGTAATAAATTTAATAGAAACTTTGATAATTCATTTCACGGTTGAGCGAACAAAAGCAATAGTAGTGATACTACGAAGAGCAATAATGTATGTACCCTATGGGAGGCTAGAAAGAGAGAGAGAGATTTAGGGTCGGTATGAGCAGTGGTAGCACGTGGTGATAGTGGTGCCCCCCCCCACACACACACGCTCACTCAGTGTACGGAAATTAATGTAATACGTCTATACGCGGTTACTGACTGTAGATCTTTGTCCCCCACCCCACCCTGGCTCGGTCTCTTCTGTCGCATTTTGTCATTTTTCAGCGTCTGTAAGTTTAATTGTAACTGGTAAGAGAGAAATGACTAGTGGTAGGATCATCAATAACTGATCAGTAGTCCTGATCGCTTCGAACCATTTTACTTCCATGTTCCATAAGGAAATGGAAGTATGGTGATGGCGAAAAAAATCGTGTTCGTGATAAGGGCTGATTTTGATTGTACTACCCTCAAAACAGGAAGACAAGTCATTTTCCGAAAAGTGTGTGTGTGTGTGTGTGTGTGTGTGTGTGTGTGTGTGTGTGTGTGTGTGTGTGTGTGTGTGTGTGTGTGTGTGTGTGTGTGTGTGTGTGTGTAGAACTTGTTCTATGGCGAACGATAATTGTCGCCGCAAATTCAAACAGAATCAAATAATTTTTTGTATATGTACCCGAGTTGTAGAGGACTCAAGACCTATTGATTTTGGTGAAGATCGGTTAAGGTTAAGGGGTAGTTTACCTGCAACGTTTTATGTTTTCACAAGAATAAAGTACTTAATTTTGAAGAATAAAGTATCCTGAAAAGAAGGTCATAATAATCCATTGTAGAAAGGTAGATGAAATATCTATAAATGAAAAGAGTAACTGAAGGAAGAGGGGGTAATTTGCTATAAATGAAAATGATAGTTGATCGTGGAGGGGATAATTTTTTATATGCGTTCTACGTTATCGGCAACAAAGAAGTAGTTTGTTGCTAAAATTCCTTCCCGGGCTGTTTGGCCATTGCCATCGACTGCCATCGTCAAATCGAGTGGGCTAACATTGAGGTGGTGTATGTTAGTGACCACGGTACTGAGGTTAAGGCTGAAGAAAGAAGTAGTTTCTATGAAAATATTTCATTTCGAAAATGATTTTAAATATAAATCTTAGAACATGGAAGTCGTGTATAGTTCTCCGTACCTATATTTTCTAAATCCGAAGGCGTAACAACTCTTAAGCACAAGGCTTGCGAACCGTATCGATAATGTAATGTAAAGTCGACGACATATTTAATCCTAAAACCTTTTTCATCAACGGAGAGCACGTGACAACTTTAATTAAATTTACGTTTAATGAAGAAATTTGTGTTAGTGGTTGAAATCACAATCAGAATGATCAATATTGCACACCACTATATAAAAATTATTCCGATTAGCGCTTTCAAGCTTCACAGCTCATCGTCAGATCAGGAATAGACAGAAAATATGTAATACCCAACCCTTCACCCCTCTCCCCTACCCTGCTCACCCACAACAAACTAAAAATTAATGACCCTTCCCCACCCCCTAAACTCTGTCTCACCATCTGTACAGTTACATATTTTTCTAGTAAATTCCTTGTGTTTCAGTGTGTGTGTGTGTGTGTGTGTGTGTGTGTGTGTGTGTGTGCATCCTTTTAAACTACCCTCTTCTTCTCCACACACGTGGGTCAGTCACACACCCTTATTTTAAAACAACCAATTAGTACTATGAAATATAATTCTTAATCTTATCTATCTGCCCTCTCTCATTTACTTCTTAATCATGTTATAAAATATTTCTTCATTATCAAATTTAATTTTAATATTAATTAAATTGTCTAACCCTTTTTCTCTTTCTTTCAATATTTCTAACTCCTCTCTAAGCTTCCTTTCAACTGTGTTATTTACTACTTTTACAATTTCGTATTCTTCCAAAGGATTAACAAACTTGTGGTTGTCTTCTATGAAATGTCTTGCATATAACGAATTGGTTGTTCTATTACCGTCTCCACGTTTGTGGTCAGACAACCTACATGCGAATTTTCGTCCCGTCTCCCCTAGGTACACTTTGTTGCAGTCTTTACATTTTAATTTATAAATTCCGCTTTTCTGTAATACTGGAATTTTTTCTATATTCTTATTCCTCATCTTATCAAATACCGTTTCACATTTTTTAATAGCTATATCTACTCCATATTTATTAAAACATTTTATAATTTTTCTAGTATGTGAACCTATGTATGTCAATGACCCTGCATAATTCTTTTGTTCTGGTTCTATTTTAGCTTTTTGTATGTTGACCCTTTTCATAACTTTATCCACTATGTTGGTGCTATAATTATTATTCCTTACAATTCCCTTTATCGTTTTTAACTCCCTATCTTTTGATTCGGTCTCTTTTAAACACTTCTGAGCTCTGTAACAAAAGGAATTGATTGCCGCCATTTTATATCTGTATGGGTGGTACGACTCTCTTGGTATAATTATATCAGAATACGACTCTTTCCTAAATATCCCAAACTGTAGTTTCTCATTATCTTTAATTTCTATGTTTAAATCTAAGTAATTTATTTGCTTACCTCCTATCTCTTCCTTAAATTGTAAGTTTTTATCCTTATTATTTACCACCTTTATAAACTCATGCACTTCTTCTATGCTTCCTTCCCAAACTACTAATACATCATCAACGTATCTAGACCATAATTTTATATTGTCTTTATACTTAGTGGAAGTTATTAATTGCTTTTCAAAATCATTCATGTATATTTCAGCAAGAATAGGGGATAATGAAGACCCCATAGGTAAACCTTTTTTCTGTATATAAAACTTGTTATTAAACCTAAAATAGTTCTGATTTACACATTCTTTAATTACTTTCATCAACTGCTTTTTATACCTGTATTCTCCCATATTATTATCGTTTATTAACTTAATAACTTTATTTACTGTGATATTAGTAAACATGTCCTTAACATCCAGTGATATCAATTTTGTATTTACATTAATGCTAATATTTTCTAATTTTTCTATCAATTTTATATTATTCTCTATGTTGTACTTTGTCCCAAATTCATATTTCTCTTTCAGTACTCTGCTAACTTCCTTTGATAATTTATAAATAGGTGCATTAATAAAAGAAACAATCGGTCTAATTGGTTTTCCTTCTTTATGTATCTTAACCTGACTTTTAAAAGTTGGTGCTGTTGGATTACTTTCCAATAAATACTTTTTCTTTTTTTCTTCTATAAATGTTATCTGTTTCATCATTTGTTTTATCCTTGACTGGTACTTACTTGTATAATCATACTTTATTTCCTCGTATGGTCCTTCCCTTATAAATTCTTCCGTTTTCTTTATGTATTCTTCCTTTCTCATTAGTACCATTGTATTTCCTTTATCCGCCTTCGTAACTATGATTGGTACTGGGTCTATGACTACCGGAGCAGTAAGAAAAAACAACTTTACCAAACTCGTGTTAATATCTTTTTGATGCTCTCCCTTATTTCATGCGCTCCAATCCTTCCACAGACCTGAGGATACTCATAGTAATATGAGTGAAACGTTGTCATACAAGACATTTTTGGCGCGCCGTCCATACCGGAAGAACATAAAGTATAGGCCTATGTATAATGCAATTAATCTATTGACCTGTAAAAATATGTATTCTTTTTCTTGTATGTAAAAGTATTAGATTTACGTTTAATGGTCTCTGAAAACAAATAACTAAGAAAAGTATTGTGAAAAGTTCATACACACACAGAATGTCTACTTAAGACTTCTAAAAATAAATTTTCTAATTTTATCAAAGAAATTTTATCACAAAAAGCGAGCAAATATAAAGTAAACGCTTAAGAATGAGTGGGGGGTAGCAGGCCTACTTCAGCGCCAACACCAAAGCCGTCTCATTAAGTTGTTCCTTTATTGAGAAACTGTACGGAACGAACTGCTTGTTTTTACGAATTACGTTGCCAAGAGCCAAACGGGCTCCGTCATATTACAGGGTATCAGGTGTCGAGTGCCAAGAGCCAAACGGGCTCCGTCATATTACAGGGTATCAGGTGTCGAGTTGCCAAGAGCCAAACGGGCTCCGTCATATTACAGGGTATCAGGTGTCGAGTTGCCAAGAGCCAAACGGGCTCCGTCATATTACAGGGTATCAGGTGTCGAGTTGCCAAGAGCCAAACGGGCTCCGTCATATTACAGGGTATCAGGTGTCGAGTTTAATTTTGTTTTGATGAATGTTGTTGCTCCGGCGCCTCGTTTTGTTTTGGGTTTAACGAAACTCGTCTCCAAATGAGAATATAAGGAAATTTACGTTTGCAATTTTTTGTTTAAGAGGACTGTGAGTTGTAGAATTGGACGTTTAAAAGATTCCTACAGGTACTGGACAGAGACACAGTGAATTAGAAATGATACATGAAGAATGAAAGGATTAGGTAAGGGATTAGGAATATTCAGTACACGTCAAAAGTAGCCATAGAAACAGCTGAAAAAGTTACAAATGTTGTAAAAAAATGTAATGTAATACAAAAATATAAGATGTAGAAAAAAGTTGTCTGTTTTTGCTTCTAAAAAAAAGTAGTGTTATTTTGTAACACTATGAACTCGTTCAGTATCTTGCGCTTTATTGGTGTTTAAGTGTAGCCTATTTGCAAATGGAATGTAAACACTTGTTGTAAATGGAACACGTATGCAGGCGCTGCTCGCTTTGAACATCCCAGTAGAAACGTTTCGCATGAATAATGAAATCAGGTAGAAAGTGGTTTTCGAGGAAGTTGTGAGCCGAGAGGTTTAGAAACTGCAGTATGTGCGGAGCGCATCAGCCTTAGTGAAATACGTGTGGTGCTTGTACAGCCGGGCACGCAAAGTGAGTTAGTCAGATTTAAGAGGCAAGACGCAAGCCTAATTGTTGTGAGTACGCAAAGGAAGAGAGAGAGAGAGAGAGAGAGAAGAGAGAGGAGAGAGAGAATTCTACACACAGCCACCTTTCGAAAAATGACTTTTCTTCATGTTTTCAAGGTAGTACAATCAGACTCAGCCCTTATCACGAACACGATTTTTTCGCGATCACCATACTTCCATTTCCTTACGGAACATGGAAGTAATATCATAAGGTGATTTACGTAGAAGTAAGAGTAGGCCCACATATGTGAGGAAAAACAGTGCAATGCAAATGATGGACGGCGTACAGAAAGCAAAGTGTAGACTTAGGTGAATCGATGGAAATGGGCGGTGATAAAGATAATAAGGGGGGAGAGAGAGAGAGAGAGAGAGAGAGAGAGAGAGGGGGGGGAGAGAGACAGACAGACAGAGACAGAGACAGAGGGAAAGAGAGGTGGTTTGTATATCATCGAATGGCGACATCTATTTCCACCATCTTATAAAAGGTGGAATTTAAAAAAAAGTAATAAATGTCAATTCCAATTGCTGTCGATGGAATAGTCATTAAATCTAATATCCTAGAGTTTCAAGAACTGATGTCTGTACGGAGAGGCGAGGAAAGTACGTATTCAAACAAAAGAATAAATTGAATAGAAAGTTTATTAATCTATGAACTGCAATATCATGGAGTACTTTCCTACAGTTAATTCGTTGTCTTACGAGAGGTCAAAGCTCAAAATATGAACAGTTAATTCGCTCAACCGTTCGACACAAACGAACGAAGAAGACAAGTAAAAGTTTCCATTGTACAGCTTTCTTCTTTATTGTTCTCGCTTTATTTCTTGTTCTCAGATTAAGCAACCTCTTCCAAGTATGTGACCAAACGAATTCCCCTTTCGTTTCTTAACACCTTTAAAAGTTTTCCTCTCTTACATATTCTTTTTCCTCTTCAGTTATCTCCACGTTCAATTTTAAAACTCTCCTTGTCTGAAAACAAAAACGTTTTATCTAAGGATCCGTGTTTATAAAGTACTGCCTTTCGGACGTTCAATGCTCAATAGTATTTCCATTCATTAGTGACCGCTTTGGGGAAAGGTGTGAAAAGTAATGAAAAGGAGTAGAAAACAGCAGTGACTATATTGAAACTTTCTATACTCCTTTGGAACGTAATAACAGAAGTAAATTTGAATTCACTTATTATTATTTATTTATTATGTGTCGCATAATCAATATAGTGTTACGACGGTCTAACTGATCGTCGTACGATACAGTGGAAAAAAAATACAAGACACCAATTAAGTCACTAAGTCACCAGCTTTAATTAATCTCAATTAACAGTTTGAAATCAGAAAGTTATTCAACAAGATTATACTCGTACAATAATTTAAGTTTATCTGTCCACACAGAGATAATAATGTCAACTATAAAGAATTCCGTACTATAATCACTTTTCACTAATACACTTAAACTGAAACTAAGTGTCGCTGAATGATTGATTATATTTATACCCCGCTGAGATTCCAGAATAATCCATAATACGCGTCAACACTACTAGAAAACACAGTGCGCGCGGCCAGCTGAAGTCTGGAATGTTGAGTGTCACGTCTATAAACACAAAAGAATCCACACAATTATACGGTCAACAAAAGTTCAAGAACTGGAAGTTGAAGAAGTAAATGGAATCATCATTAAGTACAGAGAAAGCCGGAAAAACAGATTAGCAGAATGGGCAGTGACAGATTCCCCAATTGTATCAGCCTTATTGTATAGCCAAAAGGGAAGAGAAACCTGGGAAGACCCAAGAAGAGATGGTCCGACCAGTTTGGAGCCGGAACGGACTAAACAGTCTAAGCCGTGACGAAGAAGAAGAAGAAGATGATCAAAAAGTGGCAGTTGAATTCAGAGATACTCGCGTACACTTAGCGGCAGGAACAAAATCTGAACATTTGTTACTAAAAGCTACCGTACATATCAGAGCAAGATGGTCAAATAATCGAACAAATGTGAATAATTGTGTAATATTTGTTATTCTACATCAGAAAATATATTTACAAGTATACAAACACAAAACACAAAACAAACTAATACCTGAACAAATACAAATCAATACAAAACATGACACAATTTTCACAGCACTCAACTTCGAAAATGCACAAAAAGCTAATATATACACTACAACCACACACAATAATAGCCGGAAAACCAGAAACCAACAGGGAACCTTAACAACAACCAACAAAAACACAAGTACTCCACAAGATTCAAAATTAAGAAGGCTGAGGATGGGACCAATAAGTTTCCTGACATAAGGGAAAAAACATCTTGAGGTATAAATATTAAACATATTATATATGCATCAAGAAATAGACTATATAATATATATATATATATATATGTGTATATATTCAAAACACTTTTTGCTACAGT
Organism: Magicicada septendecula; assembly: GCA_034769895.1. Lineage (NCBI taxonomy): Eukaryota > Metazoa > Arthropoda > Insecta > Hemiptera > Cicadidae > Magicicada > Magicicada septendecula. The sequence continues at coordinate 408,979,894 of CM068375.1, forward strand.
CTATTTCTTGATATAGCCTATATAATATAGTTAATATTTATAATATCTTTACCTCAAGATATTTTTTTTCTTTATTTGGAACATGTTTCGCGACCCTTAGTGTTCCCATCATCAGCCTTCCTAATTTTGAACCTTGTGGAGTGCTTGTGTTTTGGTTGGTTGTTGTTATGGTTTCCTGTTTGTTTTTTTGTTATTATTGTGTGTGGTTGTGGTGTATATATTAAATGTGGAAGGCTGATGATGGGAACACTAAGTGTCCCGACACATGTTACAAATAAGGAAAAAAACATCTTGAGGTAAAGATATTATAAACATTACACACAATATAATGTATGTGTGTATATATATTGTAACGCAACAGAAATGCTGTCATCCATGTTACATAAATATTATATTAACAAAATAATAAGCAAGTCAATATCTAACCCCATGATAAAACAAAAGTCTAATAATTACATTATAATTATAGATAAAAATAAATAAGGATGCAAGGTAGAAATAACGAGAATAAACAAACCTGTAAGTTAGACAATAGTTAATGATCTATGTTCAGTGAAAAGTAAATCAATATGATACTGATGAGAAGTGTAAGAAGTAGAATAGTACAGAAATTGTCAAAGTAAATGACCATGAAAGTAAACAAAAATGAAACAATAATTTACCTTATAGCAATAGCAAGTAAGGATTCTGAATTAAATGATATTATTTTGTGACAACGAATGTTATGATAAAGTTTATATTATGTTATACCAATTACTTGTTGAGTTAATGAAAGGTAGTGAAACAAGATGTATTATTCAATTACTGTTATAGAATGATGTGGGAAGCAGATAGTTAGCGTTAATAGATTTCAATTTTCGTATATGTGATCCACAGATCAAGATAAAATTGTCATTAGATATGAAAAGAATAATTGTTTATGTAATGTTAATAGTTAAGATTTGATTATATGTATGAATTTATGTAAAAGGGCTATAGTAGTTCACCAGTTATAAACAAAGGTAGGTCCGTATACAATAAAAGGCCTAACAGCCAATAACACGATATAACCACTCATAACATAAAGGTTAGGTACATAAGTTAATAATAATTAATGAATACGGTTCGAAGAGCTAGGAAAAAACATTAAATTAGTAATGATATATAATAAACCATCTCAATTTATACAAATTATGATAATGCCACAATGCCATGATATCGATTGATAACGTTTGATATCGAAAAAAGTAGTAAATATAAAAGAAACAGGCTCATATCAAAAAACCAGCAGAATATATGTAGAAAATAATAAACCAACTATCGGTAAAGTTATATTCCGATATGATAGCAAATTAATAAGGAATAGACAAAAAATATATGAAATAAACACTATATACAAAACATGGAGAAGGAAGAAAAATAATGGGTTGCTATGGACTACAGGAAATGAAGAAGTTGTTGATTTTCAATTATTGCCTTTTATGATCTGAATGTGATGGATTAAAAAATCTAAGAAATGTCTAATATAATCGGAATATTCTAAATTATTTGATCCTCTTATAAAACACAAAATTTTAATGATAATATTCTTGACTCTTGCCAGTACAGTTTAACCAAACGATGCTATAGTATGATATCACAATAAAAAAATAAATAACTGGGTTCTACAAGGAAGGACGTGAATTGTCCCATATCCGAAAGGAATTGACGATATATTAAACCCAATATAAAGAGTTAACTGTATCACAACCAATAATATACACTACACTGGAACTCATAACCTTTTAAATACACGGAACATCACCAATTACTTCAAACGAGAGAAGAACGTATTTGGATCCAGAAATTACAGAAGAAACCAGTCTGGCAGTAAATCAATCCAGGAAGCTGTATTTCCGAGGTGAACAGGACAAGAATTCCATTTTATTAACATCCGAAGAAAGAAAATCGTACAACATAGTCATTCAGAACAGTGAAGTTATCAACCAACAGCCCACACGATTCGCTTCGTTCTAGTCTGGTAAATTATTATTGTATAAGTCATATTAACTACACAACACTTCAGATTTGTAAATCTTGCATTCTTATCTATGTATTTTTAATCTTCCCCACAGTTACAAGAACCTTCACACCCTGAATTAAATTAATTACAAACTAAAACACATTATATAACCGAATATAAATAAAGTATCGGACTGATCAATAATCGATTCACGCAATCTATAGCCTTTGTATATGCCAATTGGAACATATCTTATTCAATGTTGAAGAAGTAAACAAATAAAGAACCTTTGTATAGTTGCAAAATCTTGTCATTTGGAGTATTATTTAATGAGTTGGGAATAAAAAAGTAACTGACTAAGTATAGAATAATTGGTTAACATAAACAGTGAATTAACCTCAGTTAGTTTCGTTGCCCCGGTACTACAGCGCTTATAGCGGAATTCTCCGACACCAAAGAGAGAGCGTTAAAATACAAAATTATACATAATTCTCTTCAAGGTATAATAGGATTGAACGAAATTACAGAATAACATATTAATTATTTAAGTTTCAAGTACACTAACACTGATATTTTTTTAAAGAGATAAGTTAATATTAGTTAATTAAATCACTATATCCCACAACTCCAAATATCTCAGATATTTAAATAATTGAAGTAAATTAAAACGACCTAAGAGAGTAAAGACAGGGGAACATATCCGTTCATAGCAACGAATAGGCTTATATAGTGTGAAAATAACGAGACGCACGTACTCGTATCATTACAAATTGGCGCTTACAACAGTGGGGCTTGAATAAGACGGACGTTTCGCTAGTACCTCATAGACAAGCTTTGCATTACAATATATATATATAGTTCGAATTTCATTGGGATATTCTTGTTCTTTACGACGTGATGTTTTCACAGTAGACCACTGGAATAGCCACAAAATATTTTCATTACATGGTACATTATGCATATTTAGTTTAATAACCTGTTTACAGTTGGAAAACAGTTTTTTTTTTGAACAACTAAATTATATATTCATATAAGACTTGAAGCATAGTTGTGAGCAGTCCATCTAAGAAACAGAGGAATAAGTGATTGGTTAGTGCTAGCGAAGGGCACACGAAGCCTCACCTCCAATCCGACTTCTTCGGTGCCGAATAGTGTAGCCTACCTTCGTAGGAGAACGATTTTCTGGAATCCAAACTGATTGCAGTAGAACAGAAATATAAGTATATTGTGGCTACTTTATTGCAAAATGTTTAAGAATTGTCCAGGAAAGCCCGTTAAAGACGGTTTTATATGAGGTGCGATAAAAGATAGTAGGTAAGTTTAGTAGCAGATTTTCATATATCAGGGAGTTTGAATAGTTTTATTTTTCATCAGAATTAATACGTGTATCATATAGTAGCTAAGAAATAGTCAGAGAAAATGAAACGTTATTGAATACTTGCTTAGGTTTACTTTATCGTGCGTACAACGTACACAGATGAAAGAAAAATAGGAACGGAAATTATTTTTTTAATATTCTGTTATTGCTTAAATTTCAGTGGCTATATCTGCGTTTCCCAAACGTTTTTATCCCACGGCACACTACAAATAAATAGTCAGAAGCCGCGGCACACTAACTCCCTCTATATACCGAGACCCCTCCCTCACCATCAGTGCCTTTCCGCGATGTCTTTAAAATCACACTGCAGCGTAATATACGGTAATAATGAATGTTACTCACCTCAGTACTACTTATGGTTTCCCAGTTATGTCAGTGGACTTTTCCAACTGTAACGCACATTTATCAATAACACTTCGATTTTTGTGACTTATAAAATTAGAAAAAGCCGTTGAAACACATTTTCTCACTTAACTTCAGCTCTTTATTAAATTAATTTCCAATGTTAGCTTTAAGAGAGGACTACTATCAGCAGTTCGCCTTTGCAACCGAGCAAGGAATGTGGTGACGTATGCCATTCCACTGCACGCACTGCACTGTAATACTACACATTTAAAATACGTTTAACACAGTATCGGTGTGACTTGACTGTCTCTCACAAGGTATTTCTTGTAGCGAATAAAAAAGACACTTCAACAAAATATTCAATAAATTACACTTACATATAATGTACGAACGTTCAATCTAATACGCACACAAAATTACAACTAAATACGTATGAACAATGTTTTTTGAACCAGTAATACCCCACCAATCCAAGGACACACTATCATTCAGTAGACCCCCCGCTCCTCAGGAGTCGCGTCAGCAAAACTGGCGTGCGTACAGTATTAACTAAGTAACCAAACATCTTTTTGATTGTTTTTCGTTTTTTTACCGAGTTAGACATTTTATTTTATTTTATCTTATATTTGTATTATTTTTCCAAAATTTTGCGGCACACCCAGCCGGACTATGCGCCACACAGTTTGGGAAACGCTAGGCGATATCAATGTAGTTTTTTAATACATCTTGTGAATACTTCGCTTTACTGATCAGGTGTACGTCAGCAATTGTAATAACACTATGTCTTCAATATTGTAATAGTATTCTTAAATTAGGCCTAATGTTGTTTTGTAATAATACAGCAAGTACAGATAACATTGTCAGTGAAAAGTTGGGCAAAAGGATTAAAAAAAGGAAAAAAAAAACTGAAACCGTTTGTGCTGACTAATGACGAGAAAAAAAGAAACCAACCAAAGCTTTCTTTTTAAAGCTGTGGTTTTGCCATTGTCTGTCGCTGTGTGTGCATTCAGTCGATCATAAATCGATTATCTGTTTTTATTTTGTTTTATTTTCTCAATTTTTTATCCGACTGTTTTTTCCCGATATAATGATCCGTTCTGTTGGATTTCTCCATGTTTACGTAGGTCAGCTTACAGTGCGTGCATTCCAATACGTGTTCGAGGGAGTACGTAGCTGAGCACACACGGAATTGAATATTACGTGTCACGTGTGAAGAGCTGGTTGCTACTCTCTCGAGTAGGACATACCTTGCTGCTACTACTCGCGGTTCCATAGACTACTACTCTACTGTATACCATCTTCCGTTATTCAACATCGTGTACAGGTAATCTGGAATACACAGTAGCTGTAATCCAAATGAACACATATTTGGAACAGGATTTTTAGTAAGTGATAGTATGAAAGGATTAATAATGGATTTCAAAGCAGTAATGAAGGAATGTGTAAGATAAGGATGAAAGGAAAATTTTCGACTAATAAATTTTCGACTACATGCCCCGACGGAAGAAAAAGAAGACGGTGAAAAAGAAGCTTTCTATGGAGAACTCGAAAGCTGTATACAAGAAAGTCCCAAAAATGACATTAAAATCATTATACGAGACCTAAATGCCAAAATTGGACAAGAAGAGGAATATATGCCAACTATAGGTAAACATAGCCTCCATAGAGATGACAATGGAATTCGGTTAGTACGCCTATCAGCTGCACTCAACATAGTGGTAGCTAGCACACACTTTGACCATAAAAATTTACATAAAGGACCATGGACATCTCCAGATCATCATCACCATCTACTTCAAGGATTAAACCAAGGATTGTTTGTTCCGGTCTCAAACAGGCAAAGATTATACCTGGTCACTCCAGCGCTTCCTCAGACGTCCCACACCTCTCCATCCCTTCGGTTTATAGTTTCATAGTTGTTTGCGGATGCGGCAGTCAGATTTTAGATTTAAAACTGTCAAATTCTGACACTCGTCCGAAGATGCAAAACATTGGGGTTACAGTTTCAATTATTTGCTTCACTCTATGTTTATTTCTTTGTCTCTTGTGAATGTAAATAGGTGATTACACACCAACACAATGTGTACATTCACACACAACACATTTGTACACATTTATCCGTATATATTTGTGTGTATAAGTGTATAGTTAAGTAATATCGAGTGTCGGTACTTACAACATATCTAGGCTCGAGCAGTGGTCAAACTCACCTGGAACACAAAACACATCGCCTGTTAGTAAATAGAATAAATTTCTTGTACTATTTATGAATTATTGCTACAATATAAATTGTATTTAACAGACACGGATCCACAGGAGGGGAAATGGGGGAAATCCCCCCCCCCAAATGTAACATCAGACAAAATTTTTGTCGTTGTCTTGTGATTGTGAATATGATATAAAAAATTCATTCACGTTTTGTAGGTTCATGGTTTTACTTTAAATTTTAACTGTACCTTACCATCATGTTCATTTTTATTTGACAGATACCGTAAATGAGTAGTGTGTATTTTAAATTGTAAGTGAACATTATTCAAAGAACAGTGAACTGACAAACACAGATACGATTTTATACTTGTACGTTAATAACCTTACTGTGTTCATTATAACACACTATTTTATCTTCACGCATTACTATCATTTATACTTTAGATCAGTCATAGACAACCTTTGAATTTATGGGGGCACATATATAACTGAGGACCAGTCCGATGGGGGCAGCCCTCCCCACCACATCACTGGAAAATAGAAAGGTACAAAGCTGGACGTTGAAGATCAATGGTCAATAGCTGGACGTTACGAACATTAACTGTCGCTTTATAATATCCTTGCGCTTATATTTAGCGACGTGGAACACCGAATCAAAGAAAGTTTTTCAGTATTTTTCATATAAATTTGTGCATCAACAATCTGTCATCATGCACACACATGTTAAAACTAACAACACTTTAAACCAAAGAAAATGGTTAAACAGGAATACATTTTATGAAAAACAACTTAAAGAACTAACCATAATAAAATCTATTTAATTTGATAAAGTGCACATAAATGTAAAACTCGAAAAAATCACATTTAAAACATAAATGAAGGTTTCAGTTCCTTCTTATTGACAACACTAATTTACAGTAATTATTGTATTAGAAAAAGTAAAATTTGAAACGGCCTGTACGATTTTATAACACAGTACTTCGAAGCAGGTACAATGCGGGTTGCGTTCCTTCGTTCAAAATAAAATAAAATTACACATTGGTTCACGGGCGCGTCAAACCTTATCGACGGGCGCAGGGTTCCCGACTGCTGCTTTAGACCGTAAAAGAAAGGTCCAACTTTTTATATTAGGCCTACGACGGTAATTGGTTTTACATATAGACGATGATACATTATGGCGATGTACTAAAAGGCTATATTGTCCTAAAGTTGACACGTGCATTAGAACTTGGTCAGAAAAGTCAAAAATTAAACTCCCCACTGTAACAGATTAAATTCTTTACCCTTGAGCGCACGAATAACTAAAAAGACAAGTACCTGAAATTGTTGAACGCGTTAGAGGAGATCTGGGTGCCAGCAGTAGATATGTGACTTCCTTCAAGTGACACTGCATTTTAAATTCAATGTGTTTGATTCAGTGGCGTATCTAGAATTTGGTCTTGGTTAGCGGTCCGGTCGAGTCGGCTTCATACAAAAGAAAAACCAAGTGAAGACTACTCAACATTACTATCTTCAAAGTGGTTGAAAAACGTGGGATAATATCCTGAAATCAATTCTATTAGAATAAACTATAACAACACACAAAAATTACAAGTTATAGAAACATTGTTTAGAAGATTCTTATTGATTGAATTGACTTTCCTATATTTCCTATATTTGCACAGGTTTACGCAAATGCTGTTTAATAAACCTGTTTGTATATTTAAAAAAAGTTACTACTACATTTGCGAACACAGCTGGAAAATTAATAAAACGGCCTAAAAATTAAGAGATTAACAAAATTCGTCGACCCTCTGAGGGGGGGGTTCGGTCCTGTTCGTCCCCCTCCGTAAATACGCCCTTGGTTTGATTAGGTTACATTGCAATTATATTCTTCTCTTTTTCTCCTCTTCAAGGATTAGGTTATATAAACCTGTTCCGGCACCCATCTGATCCTCGAACGACCCACGTTTCTTCTACCAATGGCTTCATAGCAATTATATTTAATAATTAGCAATTTCTATTTAATTATATAGTAATTACATTTAATGTCAAAATTATTTTAAAATGCTGCCTTTTAAATGCAGTCTTCATTTACACGAATTTATAATTGGAGCCAGCGAATTTATTAGAGGGTGCTGGTTATTAACATGATAATGTTTTTAGGCTGGGGGTCATTCCACAAAATGCGTGATGCAAAATGTGTAACGTCATCGAAAAATGTAACGCTCCAGGTGATGTTAACATTATATTTTTTCCACACTTTCGATTCCCCACAGTCTAGAAATCTTATTTTTAAAGCCTAAAAACATTATTATCCTTCGATGTTTCGGTTTCGTCGAAATTCTTTTTTTAGATAAGTTCCATCACGATGAGATTAACTTGGTTTTGACACCGGCAAAACAGGAATGAATTCTACATTGAAGTCAGTTCACAACTGAGGTTTCCGAAATATCACAGCATTACAACATTATAAAATTACTGTAATAATTAAAGTGATTATAATAATTTACGTGTAGAATTATGTTAAATCATAATTATTGCCACGTTAAAACTACATACACTATTATCATAAGAATCAAACAAGAATTATCTTCTTCTTCTTCTTCTTCTTCTTCTTCTTCTTCTTCTTCTTCTTCTTCTTCTTCTTCTTCTTCTTCTTCTCCTTCTCCTCCTCCTTCTCCTTCTCCTTCTCCTTCTCCTTCTCCTTCTCCTTCTCCTTCTCCTCCTCCTCCTCCTCCTCCTCCTCCTCCTCCTCCTCCTCCTCCTCCTCCTCCTCCTTCTCCTTCTCCTTCTCCTTCTCCTTCTCCTTCTTCTTCTTCTTCTTCTTCTTCCATGGCGTCACGGTTCGGAGTCGAACCATAGCCTCCATAATCATTCGCCTCCATTTTTCCGTCCTTGGCGATTGATGTCCATTGTTTTAAGTAAAGTATTAGCATCCCTTGCCACTGCGTCAATCCAGCGATTCTTGGGTCTTCTGACAGGGCTTCTACCCATGATCTGACTAAATAGTACCTTTTTAGGTATTAGGTTGCCTTCCGTCGCAATGAATTACCGGTGTACGGCCGGCTGTAGTAGTAGGCCGGAATATTAAACGTAGCAACACGTAGTTGAGGTCAACTAGATGATCTTTTAATTTATGTATTTCAATAATCAAATCGCGTCATTTTTAATTTCCGGTTAACAGCAGTTTTATAATTCTTCATTTTTTACAAATTAAAAGTTTATTATGTAAAATACTGTTATATTATTTAAGAAATATAACAATTAAGTCATTCATATGATACGAATTCAATAATTTGAAAAAAATAATTCTTTAGGCCTAACACTAATTCACTAATATCTTCAACTTAAACGTATAGTACTACGTGCGCACAGACCTATAATTTAGATTTAGCTATAAATAAGCCTACTCATGATTTTAGTGATGCTATGAAATTAAATCAAAATATAACATGTTCACTTTAGCTATTATATTACACTATGCTTATACGCCTCAGACGCAACGTTGCCACGTTTAATGTTCCGGCCAGAGCCGGCCATGGCCCTGCCCATTGCAATCTATGCAGTCGGATGGTGGTGGTCAAATCATTGTATTATTATTATTATTATCATCTTTACGAAATCCTTAATTGAACTTAAACGAAAGAGAGAGAGAAAGAGAGGGAGAGAGAGAGAATGTGCGAGCGCGCGCGTGTGTGTATGTGTGGGAGATGTACTGTAATCATAGATAATTGTATTTATCTTGGCTTTTATAGTAATAGAGTTAAGAGGAAAAACATTATCGTTCCCGTACTTTAAATAACGTAAGGGCGTTTTTTTTTTTTTTTTTACAGAGAAACAACTGGAAACGTTCAGCGCTGTTAACAATACATATGGCAGTGTAGAGAGGAGGTCATGGTTTCGACGACGACGCAGGATACAATTAGTGTAGTAGTAACAGTAATTGATTAAATCATTGGATGTCGAGTTTGTTATTAAAATTTAATGAATGAGTCAACCGACGGAAAAACCTTGGATTGAATCACCACCAATACTCGTAGTCGCTTCTAGGTCACACAAACCGGCCAGACAGAATAATATTAACGTACGAAACACATCTATAAATGTTAAGCACTAAGCGAATAATTTGTTTTTGGAAAAATACAATTACTAACAGCTGATTTCCATATTTTACGGACTATGTAACTGTACTTATAATAGTTACCGTTATAATGGTGAAGTGGGAGCTCGTGTGTGTGTTTAGTATCCTTATGTCCTCGTGGTTCGACATTTTCTGTGCTTAACTTAAAATGTTAATTAAATTCTTAAATTCCTTAAATGGAGTGCCATTTGTGGACAGATACAAGTGAGAGAGAGAGAGAGAGAGAGAGAGAGAGCTGGAAGAGTGAGAGAGCGAGAGGGAGTGAGAGGGAGTGAGAAAGAGAGCAAGAGAGAGAGAGTGAGTGGGAGGGATAGAGAGTGAGAAAGCGATTTCAAGTTAGAGTGAGTGGCTGTGAGAATGAGAGGTAGAGGGAGAATGGTTGAGAGAGAAGGTGTGATTATGGACATATACATAAATTTACAATATTCTATAGTACTCTGGACAATAATTTACAACAATATGATTACAATTATTATCCGAGTTTACTTGTTAGATAAATTTACCATAACTTGTGTTTGTAACATTATGTCAACTATCTGATGTAGGGTCGTAAAGTTCTACGGTTATTGTGTAATTTATATGTTTCTAAATTATGATTGTTTTTAATACCAGTAGTGAGTGAAACATGTTAAAAATAAATTTTAATAATTACATAGTTGAACATCCCTCAATCTGTTTTTAGTTATAATATATTTTACTATGCTATATGTTGACTGCTATATGTATAAACGTTTCTGTACCAATCTAATATCCAATTGTTGATTGTTGCTTTTATAATTAATTAAAAATATCATTACATATAGTAATTTAAATGGTAATAGTGTATAAATTAAGTTCTGTGATATTATAATTTTCTCGTTTTCTTGAAGAAAACATTTGAAGATGTAAACAAACTATCTCAACTCCTTCACATATACAGTGATACATACATACGCACGCACACGCGTGTATGCACACACACACACACACACACACACATACACGAACACGTTCACCCAAATAATTGTTCTGTTGTGTTTGACATTTCTTTTGTATTCATACACAGGTCCTGTGATGACAATAAACATTGTCGAAACGTCGACACAAATAAGCTAAAAATTTGTGTTATATTTTTGACCGATCCTCACTAACCCTCACTGAAAAATTAAAATGTTAATACCAATATCATTCTGTTTTCTGCAAATGTTAATTTATGTTGCTAATTTCTAATACACATTTTAAACTTTACACAAAGTTATTCCAAAATTTCGTATGGTTGATCTGAAATCGTGTCACAAGAATAATTACTGGATTATGGAAACCTGGCGGGCCCATCTAGTCAGACTGCCTGCCTTAGTCGTAAACGATCCCATTTACGACCTTAAAAGGGTCGATTAGTTTTCCACAATACAATGATTGCAGGCACTTATGTTTATATTTAATGTTTACTAATGTTATAAAAAACCTAATGCATGTATTTTAAAAATACATCGCAATGCATTTTTAAAACATAATATTTACAAATCTAATTTAGCCACACACTGTTTGAACAATAAACATAAATTTACAGACATTCAAAATCTCAAATTAATCAAAAACGTACAAAAAGGTAACAAAATGAATTTCTGAGAAAATTTTAATATTTATAAACACAATAATAATAATCTACTAATTAAAGTACAAATTCAAATAAAAACAAAACAAGACGGTTTACTTAAAATCATACATTTATTAAAATAATAAAATAAAACATTAAATATATAATAAATAGCTGACTACATAAGCATTACAACAATCGAAATAGAATAGAAGTAAAATCGATTATCCGTTAACTATATTGTAAGCGAAACATTCAATTACAATTCAAACAAGCCTCTGAAGGTACAGAATAATTTCTGTGGAACGTAAGTCAGGTGAAAATAAACCTACTTGCAGTGTAGTTATTTGAAGATATTACAGTTTCTAAATGTAACTGCAATATCTTCCCCAAGATGTAGTGAAGGTGGAGAAAGGCTGGGGGTTACTGTAACACAGACTCAGTAGATTATACTACGATTTTTACTAGAAAGTATTATTAAAAATAGCACCGACGTTTTAGGTTAAATTATGTTAAAATGTATCGTTTTATTTGTACGGATAAGTGAAGTGAATTGTAACACGTTGTAATCACTAAGATAAGAGCGGTGTAAACCGTTAACTAATAACTGTCACGGAAGTGGGTTATCACCTCTGACGTTGACAACTGATTTGCATACATTCCCGGCGCTGTCATTCTATTCTACACACGGTCACAATCGATTTCCAGGCTACGTCGCCGCTCGTGTATCGAAAATGAAATCATCGCGTGTAAATTGGTCGTTCGGTAGACATTATCGAGCGTCGACAATTCGCATCAGTGTCAGATATGTTCAGTGAACGTAAGTAATGCGGCGATGTACTATCGATCACCCGAATCCCGATCGAAAACGAAACGTTGTCTAGCGTCGGTTCTTATAATGTGATAACAGGTAATTGAATAACAGTGTACAAGTGTAGCATCGTACGTTATCGAATAAATATCGAGTGTATCATGCACGATCTGTTAACGAGAGATGAACAGCAGTATTTACCGTGTATATTAGATCAAATTTATAGCATAGAACTAAGTTGCATATGCTTGCAGCCTGAGGCGCTGCATTCTGGGAATTGGTACCCACGTGACACAAGGTATAATTATTACAAACATAAACGTTTTAACAAATATTATATACAGTGTGATCCAGTAACTCTTGGAAACTCTTGGAAATAATGTTCTCCAGGTGGTTAAAGAATTTTACTATCTAGGAAGTAAAATCACAAGTGATGGACGTAGCAGTGAGGAAATTACAAGCAGAATTAACCCGGCTAAAATTGGTTTCAACAAACAGAAAAACCTCTCACTTCAAACACTATCAGCTTAAAAATAAGGAAGAATCTAGTAAAGACATACGTGTGGAGTGTTGCCCTATACGCGAGTGAATCTTCGACAATTGGAGAAAGTGACAAGAAAAGACTCCAAGCATTTGAGACCTGGTGCTACAGAAGAATATTCAAAATAAGCTGGAGGGAGAAGATAACGAATGAGGAAGTCTTTAGAAGAGCTCAGGAGGAGAAGAGGTTTCTAAGAAATTTAAAAGGCAGAAGAGATAAATTTATAGGGCATATATTACGACACAATGGGTTGGTTAAAAGAATAATAGAAGGAACAATTGAAGGGAAGAATCACAGAGGACGACCCCGTTTAGACTACATGAAACAGCTTATGGTCGATATGAACTGCACATCATATTGTGAGTTGAAAAGAAAAGCATAGTAGCGTGAAGAATGGCCAGCTGCTGCCAACCAGTCTATGGGCTGCTAACCTAGAAGAAGAATATATAGTGTATTGTGAACTGTAGCATTAGGTACGCACTTATAACAGTGAAGTTTACGTTCTAAGCCAGGGTGTTTCAACCACGGACCCCTTCCAACCTTCTTGTGGCCCCGCTTCTTTCCTGCACATAAAGGCCGTGCCGGATTAAGGGGAAGGCTAGGGGGGCTAAAGCCCCGGGCCTCGCTTGTCGGGAGGCCCCATGCCTGACCATTTAAAAGTTCTCAATTTCCAACGAATAAATAAAATTTTCCGAGAAAGCGCTATATTAAAAACCGCACTAACTAGGAGGATACCTGAAGTGCGGATCACGGATTTAAATGAAACTTGGGGACATGTTTAGGTACATAAGGTTATGGTAAAAGCCAAAGCAGTAAAGTTTAACGCTCAAAATTTCCCCAGTTATTTAAGCTCACAATTGTTTTATGATGATTTAACAATACGGTTTAAGAACAATATTTTGTTTATTATATTTATTAAATGATCGTCTGAATAAAGTAAAGTATTGTGCAAAACGCGAAAATTTCATACACGGGCCCCTGCTCTTCAATAATCCCCGGTCCCCCGTAGCCTTAATCCGGGCCATGTGTAAAGGTAGTAATTTAATTGATTTATAACTGGGAAAAAGGCAGTTGTTTAACTATTTTTTTTTTGTAAATAGAACAAATATACATACATATTATGCGCATATGAGGAAACATATACTTCTCGTCAGTCGAGAATAAGAAAATTACAGACAGGAAATGTAACTTCGCACTGGTAGAGCTAAAATAAAAATTCAAAGAAAGTGTACATATGTCAGCTGCTTTCAGGGCCGCCACTAGGGTGCTTGCTACACGTGTGCAGTTTTACCTTTGCCGCCATCCTGAATATACTGTACATATCCCTACTTTGCCACACTGTTTAATATTATTTTAATTAAAAATTAATACAAATTTCTGTTGTTGTTTACAAACTGCTGTTGTTTTGACTACAAGTTGACAGTCCTAAAGGCGCCCGTTCGTCAAAGCAAAACATAAATAATTTCTTGTTCTTATCGGGGAGGTACTTTATAGTTTACCAGCGTCGACATGCACGCGCGTATCTACAAAACCACAACGAGACCGCAGCTATAACTCAGACATAAATGTCGCGCAACACTACCTATACGCATTCTTCGCAGTCAAAACAAAGGCTGATGCTAACAAAACAAATATTAAGAACAACTCAATAAACGTTAACGTCATATACCTAGACCTAGTCGGTATTAATTTATTTTGCAGTATCTGTTGATGAATTTGGCAGTGTACGGCCGCCCGTGTGCGGTGGACATTTCTCAGATATTGTAGCGGCGGCCCTCCCTGCTTTACTAGGCCTATCAGTGGAGTCACTTTGTCCTGTTTGTTGCGGCTATTTATCAGTAGTCAGCTGTTACCATAACCGGACAGGTGACAGTATAGTCAGTGACGCTGATTATGTTGACCTTGTCCGTTTGTATGGATACCTACAGCATTAACTGTTCAAGTGTACTCATATGACCAGTAGAGGTATGCTAAACTAGTATTTGAAAATTACAGGTACGAACGAAACCGTTCCAAAAGAATAACACGTATAAATACCTGTTATTATATACTTATTATACGTATACCTTTATTATATAATTTGTTATAAGAAATAAATTGAAACTAAAAGCATTAACAGTGTCACTTTACACTGTGACTTTATTAAGCTGTTAGCCTACTGTTTAAAAGAAAATAAGAAACAGGAGAATTTATAGGCCTATCTCCCTTCGGGAATAATAATTTAAGTTTTAACTAGGAGTCAAAAAGCTGACACAAGTTTAATATTAAATTATTGATCCCATTTTGGTTAAACAAATCAGTTGCGAAACTCAGGCAATGAAATTTAGAGTGCACGTAATAGCACAACAAATAATGTCAAAAACAACATCAGAAACATTTAATAAAAACGTAACGGTAAGCCAAAAGAGTTACAACATTCTCATCATTTACGTGAGAAGTTAAAATCATCTCCAAATCACATTAACAAAAAGTGTTATATGGCCTATCAGCCACTCTGTAGGTTATAACACAATAAATTCGCTTTTTTAAAATTTACTAGTCACCTGTATATAATTTGATATTATAATCTGTACTGTATATCTGCATTACACAACAGAATGAATGTAACATTAGTCTGAATTTTTTTCATTTATTTAAAACAGCTTCGTCTCATTGGCATAGAGATATTCTGAACCTCGCTGTTTTTCTTCGATTAGTACTTGTATCGCAATCGGCACATGCCCAGAAAGAAGTATTCAGCACCAAAAAGCGACTTTGTACTCGTGTACTCGTTTATTCGTTACTTGCGTAGGGGGCTCCCGCGACTCGGAACCGCGAGGCCGCGAGTAATCGGAACGGGTATTTCGACTTTTCAGTTATCGTTGAATAGGAACAGGAACTTCAACTTTTCAGTGACTGTTATATCCGTTCCACAAAAATAATCGTTTCCAAATACCTGTTATAGGTATATCGGCCCATCTCTAATGACTATGTTATGAGACACAAGGAAGTAAAAAAAGCATAACGTAAACATCTGACTACCTATTGGGTTACTTTTATGTAGTTGCTCACTATTGTTTTAAATCTAATTAGTAGTAGTAATTTCCAATACGTAGTTTCTGCAATGTCAAGTGTTACATTTGGAGTGTTGATCTATACAGATGAGAACACGGAAACTACGAAAAATGGAGAAGAAAATACGTTAAAAGTTTCGAAATATATTGTTAGGGAAGAACGGTGTAAGTAAAGTGATCTGACAGGGCGATCTATAAAAAGAAGTATAGTTGGTAAATATATATTCTATAGTTGGTAAATGACCTGAAGATGGCTTGACTGCCGAAAGCGCTCGTCAGTACCAAATACAACATAGTAGTTTGTATAAAATTACTAGAAGAAATATTTGAGACCACTAACACTCCAAAATAACAATCAAATAATATAAAAAGAAGATATTAACAAGAAGGGACGGATGGTCAAAACTAAATACATGCTGATTTCTGCATCAGAAAGGAGAAGAAATCTATATAATTTATGCATAGAGGATTATTCGTTTGATGCAGTTAATAAGTTCAGATACCTGGATAACATGACAGATAATAAAAACACACACACACGCACACACTCATTTCCGGTTTACTACATGTTAAAACACTTTATGTTTCTGATAAGATTTGTTTGATGATGCTACAAACACTCGATCCGCGCTAAAGAAATCGCTCAACGCCACTGAACTGACAGGCCGGCTGCTATATAGGTAGCGCACGCCTTCTAGAAATCTTCCATCCTCAATGTGCACGCCACTCAATGCGTATCAAGGGTTCTGTAGAGTACTCTGGAACGCGGCCTTGACTGAGGTAGCACCTGCCACACTATTCGGGGGAGGGTCGAGGAAGCTCTCGCCTATTCTAGGTGGTTCCATTCGTTTCAATATTTAATTGCTTTTTACAGTATTTAACAATATTTCTCGGGCACATTATGCATTTAGTGTACCAACAACGCTTCCACCCTGAAAGAAACTGAGCAGATACAATTGTTCAACATATGTAACAGTCTTAAACCAGAAGTAGTGCGCTCGGTACAATAACTGTAGGGACAAATATACATTCAGTAGTTTTCCTTCCTTTACCCTGAAAAACGTATCTTAACATCTTGACTTTTTTTGTCAACAAACAGCTTACGAGATTCTGTAAACGAGAGGCGGATTTTCTTCTATAAGTCTGCTGAAATCCCCCGAACGAGTTTTTTTAAGGCTTTTGTACACGATTTTATTTGCTTCGGCACACATTGAATAAAGCGTACACTTACGAAGTGAGTATTGGTGCCGATAGTATTATTATTCCTGCGAATGTTTTGCAGGGAATGACAAAAGATGAAACGATTCGCTGGGAAAACACTTTTAATTCGCAAGTAACGTAGAAATAAAAATGATTCTGTTCGGAATATTTGTTCCATTCGCAACAAAACGGATAATATTCAGTCCAATTCTCACCTAGTATAATGACGTCCAATAATGAATATCGATATGTACTTTGAACTACTCGTTGGTTTCAGTTTCGTTTCCGTAACTGATTCATTTCCCGTCGATCTGAACACTGTATTATCGGTTGGGGGCCGTCATTGCTGGGATTTGCCGCACGTAGATCCGGTTCTCTCTTTTCCATTGTTCACGTGGTAATCTTGTCACTTGGCCGGCTCAGTTCTATTTAAAGGATTGCACAATGCCTTTGAATCTCGTTTCTTAGTTGATCAAAGTGAAATGAGTTTCTTTATTTGTGGGTACTGCAATGTTCTGACAGACACACAGAATGTACGGTCACGATAGTAGTTAAATGTCTGCTAGTTTAGGCGGTAAACGTTTTGATAAATCAATTCAAAAGAGCTGACGGAAACCGTCATAGTTCTCTTAAACGTGGCAAACGTAATAAGTATGTTATACTCGTTCACTTTTTGTTTATTATTATTTCTTATGAGATAACAACTGAGACAATCGTCAGTTGTTTTGATGACGATTGCAGAAGCTGGTGAAATGGTTCACGATTTGTAAAAACTCTTTCAGATATACGTTGTAGCGTGACAGAAAATCCACTACATTTTAAGTCATATGAAATCATAAAGTTTAATTACATCAACAAATGTTGTAATAATATTAAATGACATTTAAATACATCAGAGGAATAAAACACAATAAGATAAAAATCCTCACTACATAATACATCAAAACCACTGTTAAAAGAAACCAAAGAAAGTATTGAAGCAACTCATCAACTCATAGTATAATACCAGTAAGTTACCCAGGAAGCTCAGAGCAGTAAACCAGTTACATAAGACAATATCCCGAAAAAAGAGACTCAATCAAAGAGTGGTGAATACCAAAATACCCTAAAAACAAGAAGAGGGAAGAATAAAGTTTGTGAACAGGAAGAAAACAATACCCTGACACCTGTATAGAAGAATAAAATCAGTTCAGTGAAGAAATTAAATACTCCAAACTAAACCTCAGTCGTGATAACACCAAGTACCTTGGTTTACCCAAGAATGAGGTAAGAAGACCAGAAGAGTGAAGACTAGACGAGGGACAAGAATGAAAACTAGAAGAGGGACAAGAATGAATACCAGAAGGAAGATAGGAAGAAGGACAAGAAGGAAGACAGGAGGAGAGGAAGACATAGTATGAAAGAAACACCGTAGTAAAACCTATTATTATATAAACTACTATCAATCCCAAACCCACAAAAACTATGCCAAAGAAAGTATAACATACCCAAAATCTTATAAAAATGTAATTATTGAGAAAACTAAAGTGTTGTATAGCGTTATAAGAAGTGCACCGGCTAAAGCTATTGTGTAATAAAGAAAATAAACTAGTCTTAACGGTCCATGATGACTAAAGGTCTGGTCTGAGATAATAAGACTCAGAATATCAGAACCAACAGTGAAAGTGAATTTGTTTAAGTGTTTTTTAAAAAAAAGCAATAAACTTAAAGTTGGTGATACTATAACTTAGTAGTATGCTATATCACAACTTTAAAATCTAAATAATAAACAGCATAATAAAATAATAAAATGGAAGGTTTCCAGTATTTTATTATTTTAATGTAAATCTTTATTTACAAGACATTTGTAAAAAATGATAATAAATAAAGTATGGGAGTTGGTGTTTGCTGATGTGGGGGATCACAGTAGTAATGGTTTGAACCAGAAAGGACTGGTACTAATATAGTATGAATAAGTGTAACATGTTTAAATAGACTGTTATTTCACAATCCTAAAATCAATGTGTTAAATAAATGTATTTGTAAGGTTTATTAGAAAATAAGATTTATGTTATGTGTTTTAAAAAAAGAATTATGTTTGATAAATAATAACCTACATACCAGTAATAATGTACTAAAAGGTATGCTATGTTAGATTAAAAATAGTCAAAAGAGATATGTTTAAGCTGTATCTGCAATATGTTAAATTGTGCAGATTACTAAACAATGTTCATAATTAATTATTTTAATAACTGTAGTGTTAATTAACTACTACACAAAACAATAAGTTATAGATCATGTTATTTTCATATAATTGTAATTATGTAAAGTCAGAGGAGGAATTAAGTTTAAATTATTTGAGAAAGAAAGAAATATAAAATTCTAAAATCTAGGCCATTTGGTGAAATCAGAGAACCAGTATAAAATAATATAATTCACTTATAAATCCTGTAAACTACCCAGATTTATATAAGATAACACAATTAACTACTACTAGGAATGATCCTATGAATTAAAATGACAATAAGGAAATGTACCTTAACATTTTGTAAATTGTCAAAATATATAAATTAATTAATTTTAGAGAGCAATGTCAAATCTACAAATTAACACAAAAAACCAGTTCAAAGGTGTAATTTATATGTATTTAAGGAAAGGAAGAGAAATATGACTAATTAAAATTTATTATAATAGTATTAATAATATTTAAAATGGAAGGAATTTTGTATAAAGACGGAAATCCAATTTTGAGCCTATATTTCCAAAGTGTGAACAAAATTTGTTAATTTCCACAAAATGTCTACAGATATGGACTATAATACATCAATTTAAAGGGAATAAGATGATTAAACTAATAATAAGATTAGTAATTCATAAAAGTAAGGAATAAAATAGAAAAATTCCATATATAATGTAATATTTTCTAATGTGTATGAAGTCGAAAAATGTTAACAATACTTTTTCAAGGATTAACTGGGCAAGATTTATGACCAAGTTAATTAGTCTTTTGTTGAATATCAAGCTGAATAGGTGTGTGACAAAAACGTTCTTAAAATCGAGTCGAACATGATGCTAACGTTTAGCCATTGAAATCAGTGAACGGGAGTTAGACAAATTAGACACTTTTTGAAGCCAATGCTATAAAAACATTCACGACAATAGTGAAAACAAACCTCTAACTTCACTATACGAGTGACAGTAAACAGTAAAACATTATATTACAACTGATTCACTCTACAAACCTAACCGTAACTTGAAAACTTAACCGTAGTAGTTGAACAAATAGAAAATAAACTAACTAACGCAAGTTTACACAGAACACTTCACCAGAACACACCAAATAGATTAACAGACATATTACACCAGTGCGGGGACATTTTAGACCTTGATGAAGGTAATTTTATAGTAATTTTCTGACTCGACGCATATGCAATAGCCAAGACCAACCCAAGGAGCGGCCATCTTGAAAACGAAATCTGCCTACTACATCGTAGTCACTGACGTCACATCAGTCTTCATTGGTTCGACAAAACATTTATTCTAATATCATAACCTGAATTATTTAAATACTATTAAATAGTAATTATTGTATTTATGTGTTAATTGTTAATGTTATACTTTCTCGTCACCCTTCTCTGACTATTAATCCTAATCGCTCAAAGAACCTGTCTTTAATATAATATAACATAAAATTTTGTTCTGTATGACACAATCGATAATTCCTGAGACAGAGTCGATAATTGCTCTCCATCGATAAAATATCGATTATTTATTTAAAATTGTCAATAAATCTTTATATTTCCATTATTTTGTATCTGTACTTATTTCACAGGGTAATTTAAGGGTATTTATAAGGCTGAAGGTATTAAGTGAGAAGAATATATTCTATTTTGAACAAGATATTGGACCAGTAAGGAAAGTCACCAATCGATTATTACCTGGAGTTAATCTATTTAACTCCAGACTTGGTGCAAATCTTCAAGAAGTGCTCGACGGTCAATAAATACCTACCTGTTATTAAAATTTTACCAGAATCTTTTAAAAAACAGATTGATCTTGTATACATACCTCTATAAACATAAACAAAATTATTTTATTGTTTGGAAATTCTATTATTATTGAAATTTCCATTTTATTTTTATTCTTTTGTAACGACCGGCATACAGCGGTCTGATGACCTAGTGGCTAGCCCAAACAGTGGGACAGACAGATTATAGCCACACAGAAAGGGTCTAGTTACAAAGTGGCGTCCAACTTAGAGGGCTTGAATAGATAAGCCTGGCAGCGGTTATCCAGTCAGGAGGAGGGCAACAACGACAAGCAAAATGGCAGAATTTACACCAAAAGAAATGGAGATGATGAATAAGATAAAAGAAATGTGCCAACAAGTAGTGGACGAGCAAAAACGGTTAAATCAATCCTTGGTGGAAAATTTCTGCAAGAAGATGGATGAGAACATGGAAGAGGAAAATAAGGAAAGGAAGAAGCAACACAAATTGGTGATGGAGAAACTGGATGATATAAGTAATGATAATAAACTGTTTAGGGAAAATTTTGGAGAGAAGAGGACCAAAGAAATAAAAAATGATAGTAAACCCGAAACAGAAGAGATTTCAAACGAAAAAACAATTGAACCAGTCGTAGTATTACCTGAAAAGAAAACTAACGGGAATACAGAAAATACTAAAGCTATGGAAGTGGAAGCAAAGGAAAGGAGGAAAACAATTCCAAAGAAATTAATAAAAACGAAGGAAGAGTTGGAGATGATGAAACATGGGTTAATTGATGGCAATAATATCCCAATTACCTATGACAAAGACATCATGAATTCTATGAATTATAGAAGGAGAATCGAAGTAATTTCAGAAATAATGTACCACCAAACAGTAGTTTACCAATGGGGAAGGACCAGAGGTAAACGGAATACTACATATGGACTAGATCAGTTCCAGTGCGGAACTAAACAGTGTATTTCAGAAAGATGGAAATATAACATATTATCAGACTGTGACGATGGCACTGGTGAATCACCGAGTGTGTTCCATTAGTGCGCCATCCAGAACTATTCCAGTGTACAATTACACAAAAATGTATACCTTCCGGATGGATTTGTGATGATGAACCAGATTATGGGGATTCAGAGAAGCAAATAATTAATAAACCAGATGAAGAACTTCATAGATATTTTTCAGGTCATAAAGCCTATGGACCAGAGACATATTGGAATATGAGACAATATAATAATGGGAACAATACCAATTACAATGACAATAATAATACGGGTCCCAACCAACAAAACCCGAATCGACCCTCTAATGGTTATCAGGGTAACCACAATCCCTACCCTGATAACGTAAATAGTCAGAGAAGCCCCAATTATGGTAATAGTCCTTACCATAATAATGCTAATCGTGTGGGTCCCAATAATAGTAATTTTAGTAATAATAGGTTTCATCGCCCAAGAGTGAACTTCATACGGGCCACAGATGGAAGACAGCGAGGTTTCAACCACCATAGAGGGAACAGTTACCGAAGATACGAAGAAAGGCGGAGGAGCCTAGAACGGGACCAACCGAGTTACTATCCGGCGCTTAGGAGCAAAAGTTTGGATCTGATAAGGATCTATACGGATACATAATGAGGTGGTAAAAGGGATGGATGTCATGATAACCGACAACGGCAAAACCACCACAAAGAAGATGAAAATAATTACCACTGAGGAAAAATGAGAAGAAGAAGGGACAAAGAACCAAAATGGGAATTTAAGAAATAAATTAATTAAGAAACTACACCTTATAAGGGAACTATGAGCAACGATGCACTATAATAAAAAGCATCCACCTGGGTATAAAGGAAAAATAATAATAAGAAATACATTTGAATAAAGACAAGAAAGGAGTCATACTATATGAAACTAATATGATATGTTTACCATATAATTATGAAAACTATTACAATCATTTATGAAAAGTCTATGTGGCAGTAATATAAATTAGAATTTAAACTTCCAAAATTCTAAAATACATGTAAGCCCACCTTACATAAAGTTTATTTAAAGGAAAACCATTTAGAAGATATAAGATAGAATTTAAACCAACAAAATTCTAAACATACGTAAGATCACCTTACATACCAGGAAAATGTGAAAAAACTTTATGGCTAGAATAGAAGAGAAGAAGTTTAAAAACATAAAAACCCCAAAATTCTAAAATACATGTAAGCCAATCTTACATAAAGATTATTTGAAAGAAATTATTTGAAAAGAAGAATAATATAAGAAGAGTTTGAAATAAGTCAACAAAATTTTAAACATAAATGAGTTCACCTTACATACCAATTATTTAAGAAAAACTTTATGGCGATGATAGAAGAAGAAGAATTAGAGTTTAAAACCACAAGATTCTAAACATCCGTGAGATCACCTTACATACCAATTATCTAAGAAAAACTTTGTGGCTATAATATAATAATAAAGGAGGAGAGAATTTAGAAATAAAACCATCTAAGGTCAAAAAACAAATAAGGACAGTTTACTAAATATTTATTTGAAGAGAAACATTTTGACAATAATACCAAGAGAATTTAGAAAAATAAAAACAGCCAAAAAACATATAAGCCCACCTTACATACAAATTATTTGAGAAAACTTTATAGAATAACATAAGAAGAATGAATTTTGAATTATGAATAAATCAAGTTTCCCAAACCAAGTATAAGTACAACTTACCAACCAATAATAAATAAAACAATATGGTGTGATAAACTGATGAGATTTCCTACCAGATTTATGGTAAGCATAGAAGATAATTACCATGGTAACAAAGGATCATAATGGGATGAATAAGAGGAAACAGAATTAGAATTAAAACAAATAATTCTAGACAGTTTAATCATGTCTAAGTTCAATATGAAGAGTGAAAACCTTTCCGTAAAATGTTGTTGAAGGAAATAAAAAAGAAAAAATTCTTTAATACAATTTAAGTGATTGAATAAAATAAAGTACAAAAACTTCTTTGGAATTATGAGAGAATGAAACTTTAAGTGGTATGAGGAGAAAATATGACCTCATAATGAAATTAATAAAAAAAAACCAGCATTTGCAAGTATAATCGCAATGACCGGAATAATGTGAAAATAATGTCAAAAATGTATGTAATTAAATGAATTAATATAAAATGATTTATAAATTAAATGACAATTATGATAATGACAGTTATAAAAAATTCTAGAAAATAGAACAAGTGGAAATTTTAAGAACCAAGAAACAGTCTAAAAATGTCACAAAGATATGCTACTACAAATAATGCAGATTATAATGAAAAAACCAGAAGGTAATAAAGAATTTATAACCAAAATATTTATATGATAATAAAAGTATAAAAAGGTAATAATAGAAGAGCTTCCTACCATAATATCAAATGAAAGAAACATCCAGATAATAAGTCAGATGAACAACTGAGATAGAAATATTAAAATCTCTGAGAAGTATAATAAGTAAAAAGTGAAGTATCCCAAAGATATTTTTTAAATAGTAACAAATGTGTACTATTCTGAATAATTTTTTTTTAATCTGTCTGATGATAATTCCAGCAGGATTAATATATTTTTTGAGCAGAGATGATTTGCCTCTGTACTCAAATATGTGTGAAGTATTGGACAGCAGAGGAAAGTAGCGTACAGTGCCTCTCTGAACTGAACCAGCTCACAAAGTAGGGAACGATAGGAGAAAATATCCCAAGGAGAAAATACTAAGAAGAAATATAAAAATGAAATAATAAATATGAAACTCAGAAGACTATTACTATCAAGGAAGATCAAGTGAGAATGATATAAACTCAGATACAAATAAGAGAATTTTAAAATGGAAGGAAGTCCAAAATAATAACAAACTTTGAATAATTATCATAAGCAATTGTTTCAGACAAAGCAAGTATAGTCTGAAAAAATTACTTCTGGAGAAGGGCATTCTGTAGCGTGACAGAAAATCCACTACATTTTAAGTCATATGAAATCATAAAGTTTAATTACATCAACAAATGTTGTAATAATATTAAATGACATTTAAATAAATCAGAGGAATGAAACACAATAAGATAAAAATCCTCACTACATAATATATCAAAACCACTGTTAAAAGAAACCAAAGAAAGTATTGAAGCAACTCATCAACTCATAGTATAATACCAGTAAGTTACCCAGGAAGCTCAGAGCAGTAAACCAGTTACATAAGACAATATCCCGAAAAAAGAGACTCAATCAAAGAGTGGTGAATACCAAAATACCCTAAAAACAAGAAGAGGGAAGAATAAAGTTTGTGAACAGGAAGAAAACAATACCCTGAAACCTGTATAGAAGAATAAAATCAGTTCAGTGAAGAAATTAAATACTCCAAACTAAACCTCAGTCGTGATAACACCAAGTACCTTGGTTTACCCAAGAATGAGGTAAGAAGACCAGAAGAGTGAAGACTAGACGAGGGACAAGAATGAAAACTAGAAGAGGGACAAGAATGAATACCAGAAGGAAGATAGGAAGAAGGACAAGAAGGAAGACAGGAGGAGAGGAAGACATAGTATGAAAGAAACATCGTAGTAAAACCTATTATTATATAAACTACTATCAATCCCAAACCCACAAAAACTATGCCAAAGAAAGTATGACATACCCAAAATCTTATAAAAATGTAATTATTGAGAAAACTAAAGTGTTGTATAGCGTTATAAGAAGTGCACCGGCTAAAGCTATTGTGTAATAAAGAAAATAAACTAGTCTTAACGGTCCATGATGACTAAAGGTCTGGTCTGAGATAATAAGACTCAGAATATCAGAACCAACAGTGAAAGTGAATTTGTTTAAGTGTTTTTTAAAAAAAAAGCAATAAACTTAAAGTTGGTGATACTATAACTTAGTAGTATGCTATATCACAACTTTAAAATCTAAATAATAAACAGCATAATAAAATAATAAAATGGAAGGTTTCCAGTATTTTATTATTTTAATGTAAATCTTTATTTACAAGACATTTGTAAAAAATGATAATAAATAAAGTATGGGAGTTGGTGTTTGCTGATGTGGGGGATCACAGTAGTAATGGTTTGAACCAGAAAGGACTGGTACTAATATAGTATGAATAAGTGTAACATGTTTAAATAGACTGTTATTTCACAATCCTAAAATCAATGTGTTAAATAAATGTATTTGTAAGGTTTATTAGAAAATAAGATTTATGTTATGTGTTTTAAAAAAAGAATTATGTTTGATAAATAATAACCTACATACCAGTAATAATGTACTAAAAGGTATGCTATGTTAGATTAAAAATAGTCAAAAGAGATATGTTTAAGCTGTATCTGCAATATGTTAAATTGTGCAGATTACTAAACAATGTTCATAATTAATTATTTTAATAACTGTAGTGTTAATTAACTACTACACAAAACAATAAGTTATAGATCATGTTATTTTCATATAATTGTAATTATGTAAAGTCAGAGGAGGAATTAAGTTTAAATTATTTGAGAAAGAAAGAAATATAAAATTCTAAAATCTAGGCCATTTGGTGAAATCAGAGAACCAGTATAAAATAATATAATTCACTTATAAATCCTGTAAACTACCCAGATTTATATAAGATAACACAATTAACTACTACTAGGAATGATCCTATGAATTAAAATGACAATAAGGAAATATACCTTAACATTTTGTAAATTGTCAAAATATATAAATTAATTAATTTTAGAGAGCAATGTCAAATCTACAAATTAACACAAAAAACCAGTTCAAAGGTGTAATTTATATGTATTTAAGGAAAGGAAGAGAAATATGACTAATTAAAATTTATTATAATAGTATTAATAATATTTAAAATGGAAGGAATTTTGTATAAAGACGGAAATCCAATTTTGAGCCTATATTTCCAAAGTGTGAACAAAATTTGTTAATTTCCACAAAATGTCTACAGATATGGACTATAATACATCAATTTAAAGGGAATAAGATGATTAAACTAATAATAAGATTAGTAATTCATAAAAGTAAGGAATAAAATAGAAAAATTCCATATATAATGTAATATTTTCTAATGTGTATGAAGTCGAAAAATGTTAACAATACTTTTTCAAGGATTAACTGGGCAAGATTTATGACCAAGTTAATTAGTCTTTTGTTGAATATCAAGCTGAATAGGTGTGTGACAAAAACGTTCTTAAAATCGAGTCGAACATGATGCTAACGTTTAGCCATTGAAATCAGTGAACGGGAGTTAGACAAATTAGACACTTTTTGAAGCCAATGCTATAAAAACATTCACGACAATAGTGAAAACAAACCTCTAACTTCACTATACGAGTGACAGTAAACAGTAAAACATTATATTACAACTGATTCACTCTACAAACCTAACCGTAACTTGAAAACTTAACCGTAGTAGTTGAACAAATAGAAAATAAACTAACTAACGCAAGTTTACACAGAACACTTCACCAGAATACACCAAATAGATTAACAGACATATTACACCAGTGCGGGGACATTTTAGACCTTGATGAAGGTAATTTTATAGTAATTTTCTGACTCGACGCATATGCAATAGCCAAGACCAACCCAAGGAGCGGCCATCTTGAAAACGAAATCTGCCTACTACATCGTAGTCACTGACGTCACATCAGTCTTCATTGGTTCGACAAAACATTTATTCTAATATCATAACCTGAATTATTTAAATACTATTAAATAGTAATTATTGTATTTATGTGCTAATTGTTAATGTTATACTTTCTCGTCACCCTTCTCTGACTATTAATCCTAATCGCTCAAAGAACCTGTCTTTAATATAATATAACATAAAATTTTGTTCTGTATGACACAATCGATAATTCCTGAGACAGAGTCGATAATTGCTCTCCATCGATAAAATATCGATTATTTATTTAAAATTGTCAATAAATCTTTATATTTCCATTATTTTGTATCTGTACTTATTTCACAGGGTAATTTAAGGGTATTTATAAGGCTGAAGGTATTAAGTGAGAAGAATATATTCTATTTTGAACAAGATATTGGACCAGTAAGGAAAGTCACCAATCGATTATTACCTGGAGTTAATCTATTTAACTCCAGACTTGGTGTAAATCTTCAAGAAGTGCTCGACGGTCAATAAATACCTACCTGTTATTAAAATTTTACCAGAATCTTTTAAAAACAGATTGATCTTGTATACATACCTCTATAAACATAAACAAAATTATTTTATTGTTTGGAAATTCTATTATTATTGAAATTTCCATTTTATTTTTATTCTTTTGTAACGACCGGCATACAGCGGTCTGATGACCTAGTGGCTAGCCCAAACAGTGGGGCTTGATCAGATTACAGCCATATATAGGGTCTTACTACAATGTGTATAATGAAGGGTCCATAAACACGACAATACATTGCAGGATACAAATAGGAAATACAGCATACCATGCTAGCAGTGTACTATTGAGAAGCAAACTCATTAGTCGTAACACAAAAATAAAAATATATTACACACTTATCAGACCTGTTGTTACTTCCGGAGCCGAGACATGGACATTGATAAAAAAGGAACAAGAAACACTAAGAAGACGAAGAATGGAGAATAAGAAATAACCAGGAGATAGACGAGCTAATGAAGCATGAGGACATTGTAAGATTCATAAAGGCTCAACAAATACAATGGCTAGGTCACCTAGAGCGGATGGATGAACAGCGTATGCCAAAGAAAATACTCGAGGCGCAGAAAGAGGGGCCGACCTAGGGTAAGATGGTTGGATGATCTGCTAGAAGATCTCAGTAGAATGTATGTGAGGGGTTACACTGAGACTGCAATGGACAGGAGACTTTGGAGAAGATTGGTGTTGGAAGCCAGGGCTCACATTGGGCTGTAGTGCTGAAGAAGAAGACGAACAAGATATATACTTATTATTATTATTACCATCATCATTATTATTCTTTGCAAATTCAAAGGGTGCGCACCCGTACGGACGTGTGCGATTTTAATGTTTAACGATCTCAACTGAGTGAATTAATCTCAAGATGGAACAAATGTTCCGAAACGCGTCATTTTCAATAAAAACGAAGTCACACGGTGGACGTAAGGTAATTTATTAATCTTAAAAAAATCTGTATAATATATTTGCAAATTTTAAAACCCTGGTGAAAAATTACGTCTAAAAAAATTCAACGTTGCCTCCTTAAAGGATTCAAATTATACAACATATAAGTTGCTGTATAGAGAATTAATGTTTTCTCGTGTAATATCCGTTACACTCTCCTAAGCCCTGGGGTAAACGAAGGTCGGAGCAACACGTCTCCTTAATCCAGCGTCCATTTACATTTTTGTAGGCGACGTATCGGCCTCGTGCGTGAGTGTGTGCGTATGTGCGTGCGTTGTACAAGGGAGAAGCGGTCTCTTGTAATGTTCAGGCTTAATCGTCTGCAGACAGTAGCCAAGATTTACTGCCTTCTTGTGTGTGTGTGTGTGTGTGTGTGTGTGATTGAAAAAGAAGTATACATGTGCACAACCTCCTTGCCCAAAACCTCCCACCCCACTCTGCCCCGTCTGGGATACTTAAGGGATTTCTAAATAAATCCTCATGTGAACGGGATTTGAATTACTAAAATCCTAACGGACCTCGTGGAATCACAAATACACGCGCACACGCACGTACAAGCTCACAGCCTACGCACGTGTGATAAAAATACTTTCGATCACAAACACTCTGGTTAATTATTATGTAAAGTGTAACGAATGGTTCCACAAACAGCCGGAAGAATTTTACTAGCAGGGAATCTACAGATTAGTGCAACAATGGGATTCAAGCTTTAATGTTAATGGAGACTTCTTTTAAAATCGTTGAATAAAAAATGGTTTACAGCCTCTAAGCTTATTTCTATTGAACAATCCTCGTAATAAACAACCACAAAAATAATATTACAGAATAAAACAAGATTGCCTGCAGTTGCCTTTACCCGAAAAAAGGTGTCAGATATCGTTCGGCCAAGATCTGCCGTTACTGTTTTCTTAACACTCTGTCGCTTTTTGCGGCCTGAAGAAGATCCGCGAGGTTGGGATACGAAACGTTGCCGACGATGTCGAGATTATACAGGAACCGACGACGGCCTAACAGCCTGGTAATTAACAACTTTAAGTATATTGTTACGACGTCAGAGAACAATCTACGTGTTTATCGAACGTTCCAGAGAGATGCAGAATGTAAGCGTATGGCGTACGTGCTTGTAGACGCATCTACGAGAAAGTTCTCGATGCCGCTAGCCGTGCGGACTGTGTCAAGGCCGCAGTTAATTACGTAGTTCATACGGACGCGGACGCTAAGACGCAATTAGGAATCGTCTACATATTCGACTGGCTATAAATACCGGTACTCAACGACGTTCAGTTCAGTATTAGTGCGATATATTTACAGAACGGTTCGAGTTATTACTGTGTACGTTCAGGTAGTTATTAGTGAAGTGTTGCGT
The DNA here is from genome assembly GCA_034769895.1 of Magicicada septendecula. Lineage (NCBI taxonomy): Eukaryota > Metazoa > Arthropoda > Insecta > Hemiptera > Cicadidae > Magicicada > Magicicada septendecula. Next base: position 409,010,595 of record CM068375.1, read on the forward strand.
TTTATAAGCGGACGGTATAATTGTAATACAATTGAGATTTAATATCAGTGGACATTTTATTGCGTGTGAACAATTTTCATTTGATTTGTTGTAGAGACTGTGTAGTTAATTACGAACTGTTTTACTGTAACAATTAAAGGCGTGATTAGTGACTTAATTGGTGTCTTGTACTTATTTTGTTTCCACTGTACCTACGACGATCGAGTAGACCCTGTCGTAACAATATTGACACCGGCCATGTAAGCTTCAGACAAACATTAATTCCTCTTATTGCAAAATCCTTCGAACATTATGAGTAACCACAAACATTACAATCCTCTTAATTCTAACAGACATACTGTTAATTAAACAGTAATTCACAGTTTAATTTTACAGTTATTTATACTGTAAATAATTAAAATTAATTATTTTAATATATTTTTATTTTTTATTACTAACGGGATCTTGTGAATAATTCATATGTTACTTTTTTTATCTTTGTTCTACCAGCTTTTGCATAAAAGTTGGTAGCGGTAATTATAAATTACAAGAATTCTGCGCAAATAATACAAGAATTTTTCAAATCAAAGGATGTAACGAAAAAAAAACAGAAATTGCTGAATTTATAAACTGAAATGAGTTTCCTGAAACTATTGAAAATATAATAACGCAAAAAGGCTTCAAGTACAATATTAGAAATTAATATAGTACAATGTGCCAGGTATTTCTGTGCGCAACAAAAATGCTTTTAAATTCATAAGGTTTCTAAACAGATTGATTCCACTTATCGCTAACTTATCATTGACTGATTGTGTTCTAACTCACCACTTTATCGCTTATCAAATTCATAGAAATCGGTGAGAACGTAAAAGAGAAAGTCTGCCAAGTTGTTTTTTTTAAAGCTTATTGACAGGCATTCCTTTATTTAATTTTGTATTCTTAATTATCTAACAAAGAGATATTTTTGGCAACATAATTGACATTCATCAGGACCCAATAAAAATACTTTTTAGCGAAATACGCTTCTACTTTTAGCGAGCTTTGATTGGTAGGTAAAGTGAAAAAATCGGTATGGAGAATCATACACGACTTCCATGTTCTAAGATTTATATTTAAAATCATTTGTTTCTAAATTGAACATTTTGACAAGTTTGACAAATTGAAATTAAATATTTCCATAGGAACTAATTCTTTGTTGCCGAGAACGTAGTACACATATAAAAAATATTATCCCCTCCCCCTTCAACTATCATTTTCATTTATAGAAAATTACCCCCTCCCCTCCTCCTCTACCTTTTTACAGTGTATTATTATGACGTTCTTTTCAGGATACTTTATTTATCAAAGTAAATAAATTTACTTTACTCTATAAGTAAAAGTAAATTTTACTTTACTCTTGTTAAAACGTAAAACTTTCCAGGTAAACTACCCCTTTCCCGTAACCGATCATCACCAAAATCAATAGGCCTTGAGTCCTCTGCATCTCGGGCACATATGCAAAACATTATTTGATTCTTTTTGAATTTGCGGCAGTTATCGTTCGCCATAGCAAAAATTCTACACACAGACACTTTTCGGAAAATGACTTTTCTTCATGTTTTGAGTGTAGTACAATCAGAATCAGCCCTTATCTCGAACACGATTTTTTCGGGATCACCATACTTCTATTTCCTTACGGAACAAACTGCCATAAATTGGATACCGGTGTACGGTATTGCTAAAGTGAGGTATATGTGGGCCGTGGACACCTTTATTAAATTAAAATATCGGTATGGAGAACCATACATAACTTCCATGTTCTACGATTTATATTTAAAATCATTTTCGAAATGAAATATTTCCATAGAAAGTACTTCTTTCTACTTACTGCTTCAGCCTTAACCACAGTACTGTGGTCACTAACGTATACCACCTCACGTTATCGCACTCGATTTTCACTGATGATGGAAGTCGATGGCACTGCCGAAACGTCTGGTTTTGCAGAAAACATTGGTCTACGGCCAAACAGGCCGGGAAGGAATTTTAACAACAAACTACTTCTTTGTTGCCGATAACGTAGTACATATATAAAAAAAAATTATCCCCTCCTCCTTCAACTATAATTTTCATTTATATAAAATTACCCCCATCCCGTTCAACTAGCCTCTTCATTTATAGATATTTCATCTACGTTTCTACAGTGGATTATTAAGATCTTCTAATCAGGATACTTTATCAAAATTTACTTTACTCTTGTTACAACAAAAAATGTTTCTGGTAAACTACCCTTTCCCCGTAACCGATCTTCACAAAAATCAATAGGCCTCGAGTCCTCTACAACTCAGGTACATATGTAAAAAATGATTTGATTCTGTTTGAATTTACGGCAGTTATCGTTTGTCATTAAAACATTTCTCTTGTTACAACATAAAATGTTGCAGGTAAACTCCCCCTTTCCCTTAACTGATCTTCACCAAAATCAACAGGCCTTGAGCTCTCTACAATTTAGGGATGTATGCAAAAACTTATTTGATTATGTTTGAATTTAAGACAGTTATCGTTCGTCATAGAAACAATTACTCTTGTTAAAACATAAAATGTGGCCGGTAAACTACCCCTTTCCCTTAACCGATCTTCACCAAAATCAATAGGCCTTCATTCCTTTACAATTCAGGAATGTACACAAAAAATATTTGATTCTGTTTGAATATGCGGCAGTTATCGTTCGTCATAAGAAAAATTACCCTTGTTAAAACATAAAACGTTGCAGGTAAAACTACCCCTTTCCCGTAACCGATCTTCACCAAAAACAATAGATCTTGAGAACTCTACAATTCAGGACTCTATGCAAAACATTATTTGATTCTGTTTGAATTTGCGGCTGTTATCGTTAGCCACAGAAAAAAATCTACACATAGACACACAGACAGACAGACAGACAGACACACACACAGACACTTTTCTAAAAGTGACTTTTCTTCATGTTTTGAGGGTAGTACAATCAGAATCAGCACTTATCTGGAACTCGATTTTTTTCGCCATCACCGTACTTCCATTTCCTTATGGAACATGGAAGTAAAAGACTTGAATTGGGCGGCTCATGGCCGGCTCTAGTAGAAGGCCGGAATGTTAAACGTGGCAACACTGGAACCAGCTGATATTTGAGTCCGGCTAGACTATCTCTTAATTTATGTATTTTAATAATCAAATCGCACCATTTTTAACTGCCTGTTAACAGCAGTTTTATAATTATTCATTTTTTGCAATTTAAAAGTTTATTATGTAAAATACTGTTATATTATTTAAGAAATATTCTAATTAACTCATTCATATGATACGAGTTCAATAATACGAACAAAATTAATTAATTAGGCCTAACACTAATTCACTAATTTCTTCAACTTAAAAGGATAGGGGCCTACTAAGTGCGAACAGACCTATAATTTAGATTTATCTATAAACAGGCGTGCTCACGATTTTAGTAATGCTATGAAATTAAATCAAAATATAACATGTTCATTTTAGCTATTTTATTACACTATGCTTATAGGCCTCAGATGCAATACAAAGTTGCCACGTTTAATATTCCGGCCTTCTACTAGAGCCGGCCATGGCTTTATACGTGCTTGTGAAAGCAGAATTTAGAAGATACTTAATGCGAAACCAGAAGGTAAAAGGAAAGTTGGAAGGCAAAAACTGAGATTCTGAGATGAAGGGGCGGGGTGAGTCAGGACTACAGTACTCTTGGAATTAGAAACTGTAAGAATATGGGTATGAATAGAGAGAAGAATGGCAAAATCTTCTGAAGAACGCCAGGGGCCCCACAAAGGGCTATCGAGCAACTGATGATGACGAGGTACGTAGATCATGCTGACAGTTATCCCTTCACTCGAAAGAAGACGGAAATTTAAACACGACGCGACGTTCATATTTTTACGATGGTCTCACTGATCGTCGTATGGTACAGTGAAAAACAAAATACAAGACACCAATGAAGTCAATAATAACCAGCCTTAATTGTCACAATAAACAGTTTGTAATCAACAAGTTATTCAGCAAGATTATACTCGTACAATCATTCAAATTAAATTTGTCCACACGCAATAATAATCTCAACTACTAGAGTTCCGCACAATTATAACATAATAACGCTTCGCCACAACACTTCGAACCTCACTTAAATAAATCGCCACTTAAATGCACTGAGTAATCGCCCGAAGTAAACTGAACTAAGCGGCAGGTGATGGCTATTTATAGTCAACAGGGTTCCATAATATGCGTTCTTAACAAGCACTCGAAAATTCTAGAGGATAATTGAGCGAGGCCTTGGTAGAAACACGTACCGTTGGGATAGTTGAGAAGCTTGTCGAACAACACTATCGAATATAAGATAATGTTCCGTATTACGTAACACTATATCGGATGTTAAGTGTCACGTACGCACACAAACATTACAGCTGGGCTCTGCTGGGATAGCCGATAAACATGTAGAACGTTCTGTAATAGCGTAACATATTTTTGTATTTTCGGTACTGTGATTATCGTATGCATACATTTGTACACTGCCACGCACATACCACGCACGTTTCTACATACGAAGTATAACTTCTATATAACCTTATCACACGCTTATCTGATATTGAATCGTTTAATATGAATAACATTTTGCAGTGCAGTTAATTTCACGCCAGCCCGGGCGCCACCTAACTTATAAGTGACTAAGTTAAACCAACTTAAAATGTGGGTCGCGAAACCGCGACACCAAATTCAGTTTTCATTTTCTAGCAGAGTGAAGGAGAGAGGCACGCAAAACTTAATCAACAGCGGCTTATAACGTCTGCGACGAAATCTAGTTAGCCTACATAATATCGAGTCCTCCATCCTGCCTGCCCTATGTCTTTCGCTCCCACTAACCCCAAGATTAAAGTTTGTGAAAAGTCGCCAGAAGATTTTCTGCACAAGGAACCGAAACAGAGGATTATCTTAATAATTTTCCGATGGTTTCACATAAATTTTAATCACAGTGTTCTATTGTGGTATAAAACCTACATCCATTGTTCATTGTTCATAACCTAAAGATACCATACATATGATTTACAATAAATGATTAATCATTATCTACGAATTCGTTCTTGTAAATAGTAACGGTTTTACGAATTGTGACCGCAAGTGCACAATGTATATGTCCTGACGATGGTCTAAGACCGAAATCGATCAACTTTAAGAGTGTGAGTAATTACACCTTTATAATAAATGGTATACATATACACCATATGTATGGTATCTTTAGGTTATGAACAATGAATACGCTACAACAGAAGATTGAGCTTACAGGTACCATTATTAATGTGTATATTATAAACACATCACATTAGCATTAAATTTTAATCAGTTATTGAACGAGCGAAGCGAGTTCTGTTTAACTTGACCGTTTGGCACTTGTCTGTCTCTCTACTTGGGGTATGTGTTTCACGATAATATTTTGAACGCATCAACCGATTTTGATTAAACTTGGCACGCGTGATCATACTTTTGCCCTACATAATCTTATTGTTTTTGAGCTTAATCCACCAAAAATAGGGGGCGGCATGCAAATATGAGCGGGGGGGGGCGAATATTGTAAAAAAATCGCAAAAGCCTATATGGGGTGTAAAATTAAAGAGAATTTTAACTAGTTATTAGTTCGTTAAACTACGGGCAGTCACGCAGTGATTGAGGCGTTTATTTTTTTGGACAAGGAGGTTGTGCACATGTATACTTCACACACACACACACACACACACAGAGTGAGAAGGGAGCAGTAAATCTTGGCTACTGTCTGCAGACGATTAAGCCCGAACATTACAAGAGACCGCTTCTCCCTTGTAAAAAGCACGCACATACGCACATACGCACGTACGATGCCGATACGCCGCTAAAAAAATGTAAGTTGACGCTGGATTAAGGAGGACAGTGTAACGCAGATTACACGAGAAAACATTAATTCTCTATACATTTGACAATTTGAGTCCTTTACGGAGGCAACGTTACATTTTTTTAGACGTAAATTTTCACAAGGCTTTTAAAATTTGAAAATATATTTTACAGATTTTTTAAGATTAATAAATTACCTTAGATCCAACGTGTGATTCGTTTTTTTTTTTTTATAATGATGCGTTTCGGAACATACGTTCCATCTTCAGATCAATTCACTCAGTTGAGGTCGTTAAATGTTAAAATCACATTACTTTGTACTTACACATGTCCGTATGGGTTCGCACCCTTTGAAGGTCGACTGGATATTCAAAGGAGTAAATGATATTCGGTGGCTCTGTATGTGTGTGTCAAATATTTTCTTGCAAATTTGTCCGAGTTGTAGAGGATTCAAGGCCTATTGATTTTGGTGAAGATCGGTTAAGGGGAAGGGATAGTTTACCTGCAACGTTTTACGTTTTAACAAGAGTAAAGTACTTAATTTTGTTAAATAAAGTATGCTGAAAAGAAGGTCATAATAATCCACTGTAGAAAGGTAGATGATATACATATAAATGAAAAGGGTAGTTGTAAGGGGAGGTGGTAATTGTTTCACGTTTGGTATTGATTTAATGAGTTTGACGAAATTAAATAAAAATGCATTTAAACTTTTTCAAATAATAGTAATTGTTAAAAATAATTTATTTTAATTTAAATCGTCTGTGCGTGAAGATCCGCAACCACGGCTCAGCAGGCCACAAAATAATTTGTGGCCACATAATTACATAATTATATAAATATTTAATTAATGCGTGATTATCTGCGTAGTTCAGTTTCTTTATAAGAATAAAGTACCTAATTTGTATAAATAAAATGACTCGAAAATAACATTATATTAAATGACTACCCCATACTAACAGAAATATCTATAAACAGTGAAAATAGTTTGTGGGTGGGAGATATTTTTTTAGAATTATCGAACCGAATTCAAATAAATGATTTTAAATACAAATCTTAGAACATGGAAATCGTGTATGGTTCCCCATACCGATAGTTTATTTTTGTTTTGTATAATGTTGACACTTATATTACATCTTCTTCTTCTGATAGTCCCTATCCGTTTCGGATGTTGGATATCATACAGGCTATTTTAACTTTCTGTACTGCTGCACGAAATAAGTCAGTTGTATCCATGCCAAACCAGCTCCTTAAATTTATCACCCATGAGATTCTCGGTCGCCCAACTCCTCTCTTTCCAAGTACTTTTCCCTGTAGTATGAACTGCAATAAGTAAAATCTCTGTTCATTTCTCATGAGATGTCCCAGATACTGAAGCTTTCTTACCTTCACTGTGTAAATAACTTCCCTTTCCTCCCTCATCTCTTTAAGAACTTCAACATTAGTTATACGTGCTGTCCATGAAATGCTCAGAATTCTACGGTAAAGCCACATTTCGAAAGTTTCCAATTTTTTACTTGTGGCGTCAGTCAAAGTGTACTAGTGTACACTGCTCTTGGCTTTTTAGTTCTGCTCTTTATTTCTTAAGAGTGGTTCCATTGTTCATTGACTATAGTACCAAGATATGTAAATTGGCTTACACGTTCAACTGGCCTTTGGTTTATATTTTGGGCGCAGTTTGTGAACTTGTTCTTAGATACAATCATTAGCTTCGTTTTATTAACATCAATGTCTAGCTAGACCATATCTACGGCTGCTTTCTATCACTATTCAAATCTGTCAATCTATTCATATTACATCACTGCCCATAAATCTTCCGTTGGCATTGAGGTAACTTGTAATTAGCCATTACATTTGAGAACGACGTGGTTTGTGTCATGTCGCAGAGCTGACTCCCATCCAATGTACACACGTCAGTGTATCCCGCTACGGTATCGAGAATCAAACACCGTGTAAATTGCATCCCTACTACGCGCGTGTTGTCGATTTAATACACGTCAATCAGCCCCGTGTCGCGTACAGATATGCAATAACAGTACTGCAACTATCCGCACTACTACTGTATCTCGTTCCTGTAATGTAATGTAATAATACTGTAGATGATTGGATTGGAGTGTTGTGTAAGAGGAGAGTTGTCGTGTCCTCTCGGGAGAGCTGTCGATTCCGACCGTTACTACAAACGTGTTTAACCAAATCGGAGGATATTGTGCATTCTGAATGACAGCTGTTTCTTGTATTTCCGCTGCACAAATACACCTAAACAAACAGCTCACAATTATTCACCGAAAATAGATATGGAAATGGCACTAAACAATTTTTAACAAAGAATCACACCACGATGTTTAATTTTGTCCGTTTTTCAAAACACGCATGACACGTCAATTTTAAACAGATTCTAAACAATGAATAAATTGATAGATAGATTTGGAAATTAACAGGAGTTCACATAAAATACAAATCTTGCAGCACACGCAAAATTTTAGTTTTACCGCTAAGCTACAGACGGCGCTCCGCGAACTTTTCAACTGACCCTCGTATTACCTATTCCTTCGAAGAAACCAAAATTACATTGAATTCGAACGCTGAAACTTAAAAACTCCGCCAAGAATGCTAAGCGTGTTCTTATGTACACCGGTAAAATGTTTGCCATATGGAAACTAAAATTATTTTAGATCGGAATTGCTGAGATAATTCGCATCGCTTGTAAAATAAACAAAAATTACAAACGATAGTTAATTGGTTAAAATAATCTATCTCTTCAGTGACAAATAGACTAAATATGACTTCCAGATTTCCATTACTTACAAAATTGGTGTGAAATTCATCATCACCACTCCAAGGAATAGGCCTTAGAACTGTTCCGGAACCCATCTCCTCCTCGGTCTACCGACATCTCTCTTCCCAAGGCAGCCACAGGTAGACGCATATCAGGCATGCGATTCAAGTATTCACACCATCTCCTTCTGTGGTCTTCAATCTTCTGGTACACTGATACAATGTTTAAATCGCGTCTAACATCCTCGTTCCTTCTCGGATCCAAGAGAGAACAACCTTGCGTCGCTCTCAGAAATTTCATTTCGGCTGCCTGAATCCTCTGCACGTCCCTTTTACCAAGAGTTCATGTCTCACTAGCATCCAGGAATGTGGGAAAGGGCCACAGTTTTATAAAATTTAATTCGGGTATCCTTTCGCGTTTTATTTTTCACGTACCTATGAATCGTTCCACAGATGCCGTCTAAATTTTGTTAGCTAAAATTATTGACAATGTTATTAATAATTTTTTTAGAGAGTAACCGCTTGCGATTTGGCAAGTGGCGCGTAACATGTGAGCCATTAAAGATTTTACATTTACGACGCTGCGTAGGGGGCTCGTTCTGAGACCGACAACAACACTCCCCGCTGTGTAATAAGCCAGAAACAATGTTACGCATGTGCAGCCGCAGATGAATAGCTATGAACACATCGATCGATCGATCGATCCTCTGCTTTCGGTTCGATCTACAAAAATCGACTGGCAGTTTTTAGACACCATCATCAACATCATATTCTTAACGGTTCTAGGCTTTAGCGGCCTATTCCTATTCCACACTCCACCTCTTCTTAGGTCTACCGGACTTTTCTTCAGCCTCTAGGGTTATAATATTTCGCATCTTCGGTAATCTACTTTCTTCCATTGACATACACGATGGCATTTCGAGGCAGGTATCCTATAATAACTAAGACAGTCGTGAATAACCAGATTTTGGATCAGGTTAGTCAGTTTAATTACTTGGGTTGTAATATCTCATATGGAACTGACATTGATTGGGATAGTACGCTAACAAAATGGAAGTAAGACGCATCTATGGAACGATTCATAGGTACCTGAAAAATAAAACACGGAAGGATACCTGAATGAAATTTTATAAAACTGTGGCTGTCTCCACATTCCTGTATGCTAGCGAGACATGGACTCTTGGTAAAATGGACGTGCAGAGGATTCAGGCAGCCGAAATGAAATTTGTAAGAAGGACTCAAGGTTGTTCTCTCTGGATCGGAGAAGGAACGAGGATATTAGACGCGATTTAAACATAGCATCATTGCATCATTGTACCAGAATCCTTGGGTTATTACCCTACTGGGAATAAAGATTTCGGTAGAGCGAGGAGGAGTTTCGGAACAGGTCTAAGGCCTAATCCTTGCAGTGGTGATGGTGATGATGATGACAAAATTCGTAAACGTTTTGGACCGTCTGCTGGGGAGGAGGGAGGGGGCCGGTCCCCCTCGTAAATAGCCACATGTGCGTGGCGGTGAACTGTACATTAGCGCAATGGCAATCAGCAAATTGCCCGCCGTTGAATCTACGACCGCACAGCGACAGTTTCGTTGCGCACCTGCTTGGTTGGTCATAAAATTGTGAACTGTATAATGTTCGTCTGACTTAAAACAGCCAATTCCTCCCCACAAATTCCTTGCAATTCGCATTTCCAAACTCACATGTCATTAAATTAATTAACTAACTACTTTTGAATTTAAAATAACAGCTAAATTATTTCGTTTCGTGAAAATACTTATTAAAATAAGTTTATATGTTTTAATTGCAGCCATTAGCCACAAATAATTACACGCTATATATCTTTCTCTCTCTCTCACTCTCTCTCTCTTTTAGTACTAAAATTTTAAATTAAATACATTAGTTATGGGCTGATAATTCTCCGGAATACAGCCTGTATCCGGTTATTGAACCAAACGGTACCCTTGCGTTTTAATAAGAAAATTTAATTATATATAAAGCAGGTTGATAATATCAAGCCTTGTGTGCATATGTGTGTGTGTGTGTGTGTGTGTGTGTGTGTGTGTGTGTGTGTGTGTGTGTGTGTGTGTGTGTGTGTGTGTGTGTGTGTGTGTGTGTGTGTGTGTGTGTGTGTGTGTGTGTGTGTGTGTGTGTGTGTGTGTGTGTGTGTGTGTGTGTGTGTGTGTGTGTGTGTGTGTGTGTGTGTGTGTAATTGCTGTGTGCAATGTGGAGACGATTACAATGTAATTAAATTTAGTTTCTTGTAATTACACTTCTTCTTACTCTCCTGCCTCGTTTTCTTGTAATCTTCTTCATTAGGAACAGGAATAGTATTTGCATTTGGACCGGGTTACCAAATCGTTATAGTAAGATGAGGGAATAACTCCTTGTTCCCTCATCACCTACACATACACACACGCACGCGAGTATATGTATGTGTGTGTGTGCGTGCGTGTTTGTGTAGATTAGTTATATGATAAAGTAGGGCAATAAAAAATATAATTTTTTTTATATTAACAAAACATTAACACAAGAACTAAATCAATGACAGCAGACATGGACTTTTGGAGACATTCGGCAAGAGTATCCAGACGTGAGAAAATTAGAAATGAAGTAATTGAGGACAGAATGAATGTGAAAAATTGAATTGTTGATTTTACCCAAACAAAAAAATTACAATGATATGGACACACGAAAAGAATGGAACAGGAAAGATTGGGAAGGTGAGTTATGGAATGGACCCCACCAGGAAGAAGGAAAAGAAGAAGACCACTTATCACCTGGATAGAAGAAATTCAGACAGTACTGAGGGAACAAGAAATTGAAGATCTTTAAATGGACAAGCACCAGTGGAGGATGAGAATTCAATCACTGTAATCTTTCGTTCCGGAAAAAATGTGTAAACATTGTACAGCCGGAAAAAAAACATATTTTAAGAACGTAAAGATTCCGAAAGAGGAACTACCAATGTTCTCTCAGTTTGGGAGTCATAAAGTCATTCATGTTGTTTATACAGAGATTGAACGTTACACGTTAATTCAACACAGTAAACACAGAATGATATAAGGCTTCATTACAACTATATAACACTCTCGAAGAATAAACATTGTTACTTTAAACTGAATGTTGGAAATGCACTCCTGCATTAGCTAAACTTAACTGCGTCCGTCATTCCATAATTTGGGGTGTTCTGAGCAAAGAAACTGGTTACGAAAATCATCTAACAATTAAGGAAAGTAAACAAAATAAATACCACAAATCGCCATGGTGACGTCAACAATGCTGTACACCGCAAGCTGTTCTAATTCTCTCGGTGTTTCTATAGTTTCAACATGGTTTCATGTCATTTCCATGTTTAATAAACGTTTCACACGTTCTGTGGGACAATCAACCGCATTTTTAGAAACAAGGCATATCGAGATAGAAAATTAAATTTCTACAAAGTTATGGCAGTCCCTGTGCTGTCCTATGGGTGTGAATTATAGACAACGACCAAGGAACAAGACAGTAAAATATAGGCCTCAGAAATGGCGCTCTTAGGAAGAGTTAAAAGGTGTTCTAAACTTGGCCGTATAAAGAATGAGTCCATAAGAGAAGAGTTGCACGTTTCTAACTTGAATGAATAACTAAAAGCTTACAATCAACGGTGGAAAAACTCTTAGAGAGAATGTCAGATTCCAAACTGGCAAAACAAGTTAGGAAATACAAACCTACAGGACACAGATGTGTGGGTAGATCCAGGAAGGGTCTGGCTGGAAGATCTTTGGATGCGGAACAGGGAGCACGTTGCCTTTGTCGTATTGTGAAGATGATGATGATGATGATGATGATGATGATGATGATGATGATGATGGTACTAGTTAATAGAAAGAAAACCGGATTTTATAATATAGATTAATGTCGACGTATGGTATCTTGTGATAGAACACCTCACGAAATTTGAACGTCGGAATATTATGATGTTCACAAAATAAAGTTATTCATGTTGCTATGCCTCTGACCAAACAAGTCTGGAAGTAGAAACCTATAGGACACACACGTGTGTGGGTAGACCCAGGAAGAGATTGGTGGAGGATCTTTGAAGGCGGAACAGGCAGCACCTTGCCTATGCTATGTTGTGAAGATGATGATGACGAATAAACGTCGTCATGTTGGTACACGTCAGGCGTTGTCAGTACCATCTTAGGCGCATCCCATGTATATCGTACGACAAAACATCGTAGGATAATTTTGCATCCGGTTTGACTCCTATTTTTATCGTGCGTGAAAAATATCGGAAGTGGGTGTGAACAAACTCTTTCAGTATTGCCATCATCAGTACCCGTGCGTGTTGTATGCCGCTTATCGGTTGGTTTTTATAAGCTTCGGAAGCGGGATCCCACAGTGCTCTCCGGTGGGTGGATTACGTCAACGAGCCTCTCTGTATTAATGTCTTGCACATTTACAAAACAAACTAATAAATCACACCACGGCGTGAATACCACTGATTACTTGGCACAACTGGCCTCGCCGACGCTTGGCAGGAAGGTTGGCAGCATTGATGTCTGAAAGTCATATGATACAAGACTCACGCGAGTGCGTAAACGGAACCATTACGGCCCATGTACCTAGACAACTCGTCCGATATTTTGTCGGATGCGTTTCCTAGGACACGATATGTTATTGAGTTCGGAACGATAAATTTATCGTACGATAGTGCGTAAAACGGTCCATTTGTTTCTGTTGTTCTACATGACGTAGAGTTTTATCGTAGGTTATCGCACGACATAAATCGGATGCATAAAAGGGGCTTATACTCCGTGCCGCTCACTGGCGGCTCGTCCATAAGCTTCAATGGTTCAGTGAACCTCCTAAATAATTTAAATATGTTCAAGAATGTACAACGTGTCATTCAGTCAGTAATGCGCTTGTTTTAACAGTTTACAATTATTACATTTGGGACAGTTCTACTGAAAATTTGTTAATTTAAGAATTTTACCTTATATAATCCACTAGGCGATCTCAGTTTTTCAAATACGACATGTTTCAGGGACTGAATCCCCATCCTCAGGTACCGTAAAATGCTGTGTGTGTACCATTTTTTGTGTGTATGGATGATTCGATTTGGTTTTTTTAAAAAGAAACAACCATCTCAGTTTTAAAATATACCGAAAGCCTACCATAACAGACATAGTTATAAATGCTAAATCGAATCATCCATACACACAAAAAATGGCGGTGTTTAATGCGCTAGCATATAGACTATTAAACGTACCAATGAACACGGAAGATTATAAGGACGAATCTAACGTCATAAAACACATAGCTTTGAGAAATGGATATAAAATAGAAATTGTAGATAAAATAATACGTAAACAATTACGGAAAATAAATGGTGACAATAATAAGGCTAAAAATAAAACACAATACGTCTCAGCATTATATACGAAGTTACTCCCCAATGTAATAAAAATGAATTAAAAAAATTATGTATAAATGTTTCATTCAAGACCATGAATAATCTAAAAAATATACTTAAGCCACGTGCTCCAATAACATCGGACGAATGTTCAGGAGTGTATAGAATCCAGTGCAGTGAGTGCAATAAGTTCTATATCGGACAGACGGGGAGAAAATTTATCGAGAGGTTTAAAGAACACCTACCAAAAAAGAATCCCCAAACCACCTCATCAAATTACGCACTCCACCTCATAAACGAAAACCATAGTTACACCGGATTCAAAGAAAACATGGAGCCGATACACATATGTAATAAAGGTCATCTCCTGAACGCCCTAGAAGAGTTTGAAATATACAGGGCCTCCAAAATAAATAAAGAACAGTTATTCAACGATCAGCTGATGTTTAAATCCAATAAATTATATGATACCGCGTTGAAGATAAGCAGTGAAGCGCGAATACATGTTAGTTGACGATCAGAGGTCGACCGGTGCACCGAGTCAATTATAACGTTTTCATATGTTTATGTATATATGTTAATTTATTCATAGTGAGTTTTGTGCGTGTGATGTTTATGTGTATAAACGTTTTAATCTTTTCGACGACCCCTATGTATTAGGGGAATAGCATTTTACGGTACGTGAGGATGGGGATTTAGTCCCTGAAACATGTCGTATTTGAAAAACTGAGATCGCCTAGTGGATTATATAAGGTAAAATTCTTAAATTAATCATAATAGCGATCTGGAGACTGCATAAAATGTATGAAAATTTGTGCTTATGAAGATTTTATTATTATAACAGTTTGTTTTTACTTTTGCCTAACTGATAACAGATGACAATAACTTAAGCGTTTACACTCATTTTACTGATTTTATATCAAGCGGAAAATTAATTAGAGCGTCATTAGATGTTTTAAAGATTGTAAAATATATGTATAATTTATTGATTATATCTGACAGTAAACTTAATACCAAAAAATGATTATATCAGCTTGCAAAAACTTTGCCGGCACAGTGTTTAGAAAACATATTTCAAACAATGATTTTTCTGAAGACAGCCATGAAGTGAAACTTATCAAATTAATAGTGACATTATTTTATAAAATCTTGTGTTATAATATTGCTAAGGAAAGAACTGCTGCAGCTACCTTCTCTAAGCTTGGTGTCTGCCAAAAGTTAAATAAATTTGTATTATTTAGTAATGTTTAATTTAAACAATTTTTATACAGTTAATACGTAGCTAATAAAATAAAATAAAAGAAATTAATGTAAATTAGCATTGCTTATTGAACACTTTAACGACCATGGCGAGCGTATACGCCAGCTTCTTTTACGCAATAAACATTTTAAAGTTTACGGCTCACGTCTTTTATTCTTTGTTTCCCTTATTCATATCTTTATTCGTCTGGCTTCAATAATAAATGTTCATAAATAAGAACGCAACAGAACTGTTTATGAACGCAACAGAACTTAGCGATAAACTTAAATAATGTGTCAGAATACTGAAAACTTACAGTGAAGAAATGAGTTTATTTTGGAAAAGAACTTATTAAAAACATCCCACTTTGGAGTCGTTAATTGTTAAAATGACACAGCTATACCATTTAACGCAAAATATAATCCGTTAAAGCAATAAAAGCTATAACAAAGCAGAAATGTCAGACTTTGTACAGGTACAGTATATAGCATACGCATTGTTCTTGCCAACCACTGATGCAGCGGTCGGACCGAATTCAGTGAATGCAGCACGCGATCCATATAGTATACATCGATGGCTACAGTATACAAAATGTTTACAGTTAAAATGTGATGTGCGTGTGTTGAAGGGTGATGAATCGAACGGAACGGCTGTGTAACTAGATATTACAGCCTCGTTGTGTGTGTGTGTGTGTGTGTGTGTGTGTGTGTGTGTGTGTGTGAGCAGCTAGTGAAAAAGTGTGTTCGGGTAACGTAATACAGTACAAAATTTATTGAGTAACAGCTGTTGCACATGTGTACATATGGCGGCAGGTAATTTTACACCTCGCCGGTAAGCAATTTATCAGATTTGTTGCAAAGTGAGGTTTTGGCGAGCACCACGCACGCGCGGTACGAACAGTACAGAATTGCAACGAACCGGTTTTATCGTTTGTAGTCAGACAGACTTTTTTACTTCCATGTTTCGTAAGGAAATGGAAGTATGGTGATCGCGAAAAAAATCGTGTTAGAGATAAGGGCTGATTCTGATTGTACTACCCTCAAATCATGTAGAAAGTCATTTCCCGAAAAGTGTCTGTGTGTAGAATTTTTTCTATGGCGAACGATAACTGCTGCAAATTCAAACAGTATCAAATAATTTTTTGTATATGTGCCCGAGTTGTAGGTAGAGGACTCGAGCCCTATTAATTTCGTGAAGATCGATTAAGGGGAAAAAGTAGTTTACCTGCAACGTTTTGTGTTTTAACAAAAGTAAATTTTGATAAATAAAGTATCCTTAAATGAAGGTCATAATAATCCACTGTAGAAAGGTAGATGAAATACCTGTAAACGAAAAGGGTAGTCGGAAGGGAAGAGGATAATTTTTTATATGTGTAGGCCTACTACGTTATCGGCAACAAAGAAGTAGTTTCTATGGGAATATTTCATTTCAATTTGTCAAACATTAAACTCGATTTACAAGGAAACACCTAACTTTTTAGAAATTATCGAACCGAATTCAAGTAAATGATTTTAAAAATAAATCTTAAAACATGGAAGTCATATATGGTCCTCTATACCGATAGTTTTAAGTATAGTTGTTTTATTTTTGGGGATCTCTTTGTGTAGATTTCTTTTTCTGCCAAATTAAAAGTAACTGGAGAATTAATCGATCTACACAAGCTTTTGCACAAATTTAAAGATACGTGTAGTTAATCTAATATGATACGGGCTACAGCTAAAACTGAAGATATTGTTATTTAGACAACGCCAGTGATATTCAGGTTAATAGCAGACCACAGAATTGTACAGCTGGTGATGGAAGTCATCTGTCTAAGACACAGTGATGATAACAAGTCATGGTTCGATAGGAAAAGAGGTAAACCACCAAAGTACAAAAACAAAGAGAACGCTACGATACATAATACTAGGATCCATTACGTTAGCTGCAAAAATAAATTTCCAAGTTTAGATTTGAAGCTGCGGAAGACAAGAGAGGACACAAGTGTAGATTCAACAACATTTGAGGAAGAAAAGAGGCACTTTCATCCATGAAGACTTGGAAGACAGGTGGATTGGATGGGATAACTAAAAGGACACTGAAATTTAACGTTCGTCCAATAATGCCACATGCAGGTGGAAAGATCGTGTACGGAAAACCCAAGACGACAGGCTTCTAAAAAGTGCTTTGAAGTACTAACAGATAGACAGGAGAAGTGTGGGAAGATACAGTTTGGTGGCCTAATGGTGGAACGGCAGATGACGACGACAAGATTAGGAATTAAGATTATAAAAAATTACAGATAGTGTGGAGAAGACTGAAAACGTATAAAACAGATTTCAAGAGTACAGAATATATACATATATACAGAAATATATGAAGTGCTATGGAAGAAGTATACCTAAATAGAAAAATAGACCTAAATAGACTTACAATGGAAGTGCTAGACCTAAATAGAGGAAGGATAACTAAGATAATTTGTCCATGTAAAGAAAAAGGAAGATGAGTCACAAGGAAAATATACGAGATAGACGAATGATAAAGAAAAAGTAGAGGTATGCCAAGAAGAGCATGGAAGGTCAGGTGGCGAGAAAGATAGTGAGAAGCCGAGGGAAAGATAGAATAGATAAGATTGATTATGCACAAGATTGGACAGTAAAGACTGAGGAGGTTCTGGCAGGGTCATTGCAACATCCTTACAGCCATGAGAGTCAAAAAAAGCCCTGTGGATTACGTAGGTAAGTAATAGAGCGAATAACAGGACACTATTGAACACCGTTCTTAAGAGAAACTAGAATGGAATGGTTTTATTTTTAAAAATATCTTATACAAAGATTTACATTAAAATTAAAGAAAAAATAGCCGATGAAGAGGAAAATGATTTAAAAGGAAAGGTCATAGATCGACCGTGAAAAAGTATCTATGGGAGGGCTGTGACCCTGTCATATGTACCTGTTATAATTACAAACACAAGGTGATGGTTGTATACTGTTATTATATACACAATAGGCGACCTGTCAGAACTACTGTTAAGTACTTACAATGAGGTGTCCGCTGTGATAAGCAGAGATAAGCACGTTTAAACACTGACCGTTGGAACGCCAATGTAGCTCAGTAGCATTAACGATCAGTTAACACGAGGTAAATACATGCTCTAGTTTGACAGCATTAATGAATACGATGTTAATGTATACTAAATTCTTGTAATGGTATTCGATGATCAAATCTACAAGTGATACGTCATTGGTGTTTAATAAAAACTTATTTGCCAACTTCTGCTTGAACGAGCTGATGTTTTCATGATTAACAGTGGCATAGTCTGAGTCTCAACGGTGGATCTGGAAACTACACTTGAAGTGGCCAAGACCACACACACACACACACACACACACACACACACACACACACACACACACACACACACACACACAGCAGTCACCTTTAGTAAATAGTTATGAAAAGAAGTTTGTTCCTCCAAATATTTAATTTGACCCTCCTTTAATTTACTTTTTAAGCCAAGATTTCTGGTTAGTTTCCAACTGTCGAGTATGGATTCCAACGCTGACTGTTGTATTGTCCTGTCTAATACTGTCATTGGTACTGCAAACAAGTAATTTCTCTCCCTCAAAGGGATTTTCATCGGCTATTGCCGCATACTCACACCTAACCGCCATCTATTTCTGTCCTGTACATATTCTTCTGCCAAGTTATGATGTTCCATGGCCTTCCTCACGTTTTCATACCAGGACAGTCTAGGTCTGCCCCTTTTTCCTCTGCTTGGGGGCCTCCACTGAAATATTTTCCTCGGCCATCTCTGTTCATACATTCGGAGTAAGTGACCGAACCACTTTAGGCCTCTTCGTTCTACTTTGTTAATAATTGTGTCTTCAGCATGTATCCTTCTTGTGATCTCCTCGCTGGTTCCGGGTTGTGATCTCCCTTCTTGAGACTCCGGCACTTCTACGGAGATAATCCATTTCCACGGCAAAAGAAGTAATTTCACTTATTATAATTTGCGCTGTATTAAAATAGTACAATAAAGTCGTCACTAGGCGTGGTCAGTTACTCTTGTCCATTTGCTCTAAAGTGCGCCTGTACGTCTTACTGCGGGACAGAAATGTACCGACTACCGGTATTTACTAGACTCCCTCCTCCCGTACTGTATTCTACGTCCCCAACACGTAAGCAACGTGTTTATTAACCGATATACGACTGAATTCCGTATTTCAACAAATTTCTCTCGGTCTTCGTACGATACCGCTTAGCTGTACTACCCAGCCAGAAATTACTTAACATTGGTCGGTAATGCTGCATGTCAGACAAAAATTAACAGCAAAACATTTTCGTTAGTGCCTTTGTTTCTGAAGCACATTAAGGGGGAATAGGAAAACAAAAAAGTGGGTAAAATTTTGTATCAGTACATCCATATCTAGGTAGAGGTGTACTTTTCTAAAATCACTAAACTCTTGTTTTTATCTTGTCCGTATTTGTTTCTTTTTTTGCCTGATGTTAGTTTTTAGTTAGGCGTTGCCGTTTATTTAATTAACTTTCTAATATAAATTATTAATTAACAAGTGGCGCTCCGTCTCTCCGGAGTAATTAACACAAATTTAAGCTGTCGCGGGTGGAAAGAACGAAACCCAGCAGACGATTTATTAAAAAATTAAAGCGCTTTAAATATTAATGTTCCGTTTTTATCCAATTAAGCTTATTAAGTTTCGCGCATTGCAGATGTAATTTATTTTTGCGGTGATTCAATGCTGCGTATCTGCGAATTCACTTCTATACAACACTCACGTGTACTGATCTCGTCTGGAAACCCGTATGACCTACCTTACTAAATATTTAACAACTTGTGGATAAACGTGTATAAATACGATTTTAATATCTTCAAATAAATACACTGCAAGTAGGTTTATTTTCACCTGACGCACGTTTCACAGAAATTATTCTGTATCTTCAGTGGTTTGTTTGTATTGTAATTGAATGTTTCGCTTACAATATAGTTAACGGATAATCGATTTTACTTCGATTCTATTTTCAATTGTTGTAATGTTTATGCAGTCAGCTATTTATTATAGTCTATATTTAATTTTTTTTATTATTTTAATAAATGTATGATTTTAAATAAACCGTCTTGTTTTGTTTCTATTTGAATTTGTCCTTTAATTAGTGGATTATTATTATTATTATTGTGTTTATAAATATTCAGATTTTCCCAGAAATTAATTTTGTTACCTTTTTGTACGTTTTGATTAATTTGAGATTTTGAACGTCTGGATATTTGTTTATTGTTTAAACAGTGTGTGGCTAAATTAGATTTGTACATATGAGGTTTTGAAAACGTATTGCGATGCTGAATGAATCTCTCGGACAGTTTTTTCTTCGTCTGCCCTACGTACAAATTATTGCAATCTGAATAAATTATAAATTTTATATTACTATATAAAATTATACACAATTTTATATAGTAATCGTATAATGTACGATATATATATTTTTAATACATATGTAATACATATATCGTATAATACGATAATGTATATATAATAATATACACGTAATGTACTACATCTGCATGGTTTAACAAAATACAATTATTTTTTAACAGTTTTCTATATAAAATACTATAATTATTTATTTTTGTATTTATTCATTCAAGGAGAGCAGGAAGGTTTTTTTAATTTAAAAAAAATTTTTTTTTTTTGGTAAATTTTGTTTTATGTTGTGTCCTATTTCAGAATATGTTATTATTACTGTATTTTCATCTAATGTGTGTAAGACATTAAAAAAAAATAAAACAATGAAGCTATGTCAGCCGTCTGAATGAATGTTAACAGATCTTCGCATAGGCTTGTCTGCAAATACTTTATATAACATACATGTAAAAGTCTAACTAATGATATTTCGTTAGTGTATGATGACAGTAAAATTTTCTACAAAATTCTATTCAGGATAAGCCATACGGTAATGAAATATACCGTAGTTCCTTTTCTCGATAGGAACTATTGACAATAGAAACTTGAAATGTTTTCACATATTTTATACACCTGGTTGGAGAATTATTACTGTACTAAGTTTCAGTCTGGTTATATAAAATTATTTATTTTATAAGACATGGGGTTTTTATTGTCTGAAATAAATAATTGTCATAGCTCTCTTTTTTGGTTTAATTCTTCTACCAGATTTTAAATAAGAGTTGTGTATAAAGAACAAAAACTTTGGTATATGTAGCTTTAAAGGTTTCTTAGGAAAGCGTACTTAAGCATGGCTAAATTAACATGGGATAGTGCTTTTCCGCTCCCCTTAAAACGCATGTTTCCAGATAAGCAAAATTACTTATTATACTAATCGTTTAATATCCGCTGATTATTATAACGTTGATTAGAATGAACAGTTAGTCAAAAGTCACGATTTAACAATAAACACAAAGATGAGACTTCTACGCTGCTACGTATTCTCGGTCTTCTTCTACGGTGTAGAATCTTAGACTTTGACTGAAGCCACAAGTAAAAAATTGGAACGTTTCGAAATGTGGCTTTACCGTAGAATACTAAGCATTTCATGGACAGCACATATAAGTAATGTTAAAGTTCTTAGAAAGATGAAGAAAGATAGAGAAGTTATTAAAACAGTGAAGATAAGAAAGCTTCAGTATCTGGGACATCTCATGAGAAATGAACAGAGATTTTACTTATTGCAGTCCATACTACAGGGAAAAGTACTTGGAAAGAGAGGAGTTGGGCGACCGAGAATATCATGGCTGAGAAATTTAATGACTTGCTTCGGCATGAATACAACTGACTTATTCTGTATAGCAGTGCAGAAAGTTAAAATAGTCTGTATGATACTCAACATCCGAAACGGATAGGAACTATCAGAAGAAGATTATACTCAACTTTCGTTTTCTTTTTTCTCACTTGGTAGGCTACATGTTTCGGGCATCAAGTAGTTGTGTTCCAGTCGGTTGCTGCTCTTGGACTCAGTTTGCTTTCGGTTGATTATATTGGTATTATTATAAACAAATGTGGTGTATAAATTTGTTTTTTGTCTTCCCAAAATTTTTAAACTTGTGACATGTTTAGTATTGATTTGCATTTGTTCTGGTATGAGTTTGTTTTGTATTTTACGCTTATATTTCCCGTACATTCATTGCAGTGCCTTTGTGTACAATATGTTTTGATTAGTGTCGTGTAGTTGACGTCTGGGAATTAACGCCCGGTATTTATCGCGTATGTGGCTAAATTGGATTTGTAAAGGTTTGTTTTTTTTGTATGCATTTAGTGTTCAATGTAATGTTTTTTAAATTGTTTTTTCGTCTGGTGTATGCAAAATTTTTTGCAGTCTTTTCATTCTCTATTTTGCATATTTCAATGTTGATTGTCATTTGAGAAACACCTCATCTCCAAAAAAGGTAAACTTTCGGAAAACTTAAAAAAACCTCACTAGTATATTATTACAAGTCGTATTCATACTCTTAAATTTTTAGTGTATGCACGTAGGTGTCTGCCAGTGGTTTAAGGAGAAAAAATAATTTTTTACTCTTTTTCACGCGTAAAAAAAATTTTAAATTTCATTGGAGATGTGTTGTTTCTCAAACGACCGATGTAAGGTGCAGTTATTAGGCATAAAATGATGGTTAGAAATATTAGTTTTAATTAAAAAAAGTTTGTATTGAAAACATTATTTGGTTTGAATACTATGAACATAATGTTACAACACTCTTGACAATCTATATACGTTATTTTCATCATTGTTCACTACACTTCTTCATTTCCATCCGTATCAACAGTTGGCCAGTCATATATTTTGGACGTAAAACTCATCAACAATGTCTGCAGGAATATAGTCTTTGAGTTTTTTAAGATCACTAACTTTTTTTACGTTTATTGGTACAGAATGTTGTGTGTAAGCACAGATTTTAGGAAGTTCTGGAGAGCCGGTATGCATTTTTTTCAAGTCAAAGCTCTGTTCGCTAAGTCCATCAATGAAGTTTTTAGCTTTGACTTCACCCACATGTTTGTTAGAATAAGTTAGCTCCATAAAACTTGAAATGTTGAATTTTTGTTTGTTTTGCCTTGGAATGTTACTTGCCTGAGTCTCAGTTGATACAACATTCTTTTTATAAAACTGAGGCCACCATGATTTAAAATCCTTTACTTTTTCACTTTCTACAACTTCTACTTGGAACTTGTCAAGAACTACCGTTGAATGTAGCAGTAGTTCTGCATACTGTTTCATTGTAAAAATCCTATCAGTTTTTTTTTATTTTTCGCTTTATGACACTAAAGTCACGGTCGCATGGGAGGTAGGAATGCCCACGTATTGGAAAGTAATGATGGATGCTGTCAAATCGCCCAATTTCTAATAAGGGCAAGAAAAGCCTAACAACAACATTGTTTTTGTTCTGTCCTGCTGCACCGTCAGAAAAAACATGAAGATGCCTAATATTTACATCAAGAACACTATCAATGAAATCAACCAAAAAAGAGCATACTTCATTCGGGCCTTTCTTTGCCAATCTCTCGTGATATACATAGAATTTGGCTTTATTGCTTTTGATATCGTGAATGTTAAAAACATGCACAGTTAACTGCCGCATATAGAATACTTCTTGGATGGGTATTTCTGGAAGCTGAAGGTTTTGCATGAAGTCCATACATATCCCTGCTACTTTGCTATCTGCTAAACATTTCTCCCTGATTCTTTCAATAGTTTTAAAAAACTTTTTCGCTTTCCTTTTATGAACAAGGAGTTCAGCAGCATAAACTCTTTTGGCTGCCTCATTCAGTGATGGGCTTTTGAGTTTGACTGAGAGCTCCTCACATTTGCAGCACGAATCGATTTGAGGCCTACCAAAAGTAAAATCAAAATGTTCCTGAAAAATTTTTAGATAGAATTTATAGTCAACACTTAGATCAGGATGTTTTTCTTTAAAAAGACTCCACATGATTTTTACATTAAGGTTTGAGTTTAAGTATTTCTAGGACCTACAGGTGTAGTGGGCTTCTTTCTGAGGAAAAGAGTCTATATGGTCGTCAATGGCCTTTATGAAGTGCCCAGGTTTAGCGTTCCCAGGGAGGTTTTTCCCCGTAAATCTTTTGGTGACTTGCCTTGTGACAGTAGTGTGCACAGTCTTTTAACTCGTTCGGATGATATGCCATGGACAGACAGAAATGCAAGCTTACATACCTCTACATTTCCACTAGCTGTAGACACAGAATACTTAAAAGAATGTGATTTAGGTTTACTCTTTTTTGTTTCATCATTTTCAGGGTTACGCCGTTCTCTTTGAATCGGTTTGCATTCAATCAAAGATTGAAGATAAGCATCTTGTTCGTTTTTTGTATTGAAGTCAATGAATTTTGTATATATTTCCGTTGCTTTATCCTCTGTAATTTTCTCCGGAATACATTTCAATCTGCACCTAAAAAATAACATAATTTTGCAATTATTCAAATGAAAAGAGACCTTTAAAACAGTAAGTTAAGTAAAATGAAAGACGAGTATACTAGTCTTAACAATAGGTTTAGGTTAAGCAAAATAACCTACATATCCCTAAAGAATAATATATAAAAATTTTGAACCAGAAGGCCCTGTGTATAAACAATTTTGACTTAGGCCTAGACAAGTGGACTAAGGTTATGTTTCTAGGTTAAGTTACCTGCAATTGAATCCATGTTCTTTTGGTTTCACCAAATTTCCTTTCCAATTTATGTATTCTTCATTCTTCACTCGAAACTTCTTTATTCTTTTGCACTTATATTCAACTTGCTTCAATCCCTTTTTACGTTTTAAATTTACAGAATTATCAGCACCACTTTCACTACAACTCATTTTTGCACAGAATATTATAATTACAACAATAAACTCAACAGCTGTTGAAGATATTATGAAAGAATAGAGCAGAGCACTAGTGCTGCCTCCTGCTACAAACTAAAAGTCATTTGAGAAACAACACATCTCCTGGAGATGTGTTGTTTCTCAAATGAATTCTCAATTCTAACATCTAGTTGCCATGTGCCTTTATACAGGAGATGTGGTGTTTTATGCAGATATGATGTGTCTTACCCTAACAAGTCAATTTGCATGGAAAACTCAGTTTACAAAAAAAAAAAATGGAGATGAGGTGTTTCTCAAATGACTGATTAATTGTTGTATATAATAATACAGATTGTTGTATGAGTTATTCAGGATTTGTATATTATTTTAATTCGTTTTATAAGGTACATTAATGCACGTCTGGAGATCGTCTTCTGAAGTGGCAAATATAGCTTGGTCATTCGCGAAGAGAATGGTTTTCAAGCTTTCATTTCGGTGGATTTTAATACCGTCAGGGGATTGTCGTTTCCATTTTTTTGAGGAGATCGTCTAGACAAAGGTTAAAAAGTAACGGTGACAGACAACAACCTTGTCTTACGCCTCCATTAGACTTTTATTTATTTTTATACGATCCCAGTGCCAGAAGCTAAACACTACATTGAATCGTTGTAGGTTATGATGATGATGTTGATGGCAGTAATGTGAGAAACAACGATTTCGCTTTGACCCCAATGTGTACGACACAGGCGCCTGTAATTTACTGTTTGCAGTTACAGTAACAGTAACAGTAACAGTTCAACTTGGAATTAATTACTGGTAACCCAATTCGCACGTGACAGTGCGGTACACAGTCTACTCCTGCTCTCCCAACAGCAACACAGCGACAATATTATCATCGTTTAACATTTTAACGACAGTTACTTTCAGTCAGGATTATTATATTTCCCTACTTTAAGTGGAGCAATATTATTTTTTAGATTATACAAGTTTTGGAGAAATATGTTTAGATTGTATATTTACAATAGCCCAGCTCATTGAAAAGCGTAGAGAGTATCAGCTGCCCACATACATAGCTTTCACCGACTTCGAGAAGGCGTTTGACAGAGTGAATCGGAGCAAACTATGAGCAGTAATGGCGAGGAAAGGGATCCCACAACATCTAATCAGAGCAATACAGAGTCTTTAAGTGCAGAGTACAATCTTAATAGAAGCAGGCAACCGAGAACAGCTCCTACAGTTGGCCTTATGAATTGTGGAGGACGACAAGGGTGTCCATTATCACCTTCTACTTTTAATTTATATATTGACGATGTCATACAAAACTGGCAGATGTGTCGTCCAGAAAATTTCGTGATTAGTCACTCTACAATTGACACTTTGTTGTTTGCGGACGATCAGGCTATTCTGTCGGACTCTGAAAACAGATTACAGATGGGTTAAATCGAATCTGCAAAGACTCTTGATTGCAAATATCCACACGTAAGACCAAGGTGACGGCTTTTTGTGGAACTGATCCCGTACGGGCACAAATTATTATAGATGGTACTGTCCTGGAACAAGTTAGCAGTTTTGAATACCTGGGCTACAGTGTGTCTTATAATGCAAGCAACGACGTTGTGAATAAGCTGCATGCGTTCAACCTTACGCGCGGGACCATTAGGCGAACCCTTAAGTCAGCAAGTAAAGGAACACGCCTAAAATTCTACAAGGTGATGGCACTTCCCACACTTCTTTATCGGTCTGAGAATTGGACTTTAACGAAAGCCCAGGCCAGTTGCATCCAAGCGGCTGAAATGAGATATCTCAGGCAGGCACTTGGCAGAGTATACTCTCCATGATCAAAGAAGAAACACAGATATACGCCAGGTACTGAATATCATGAGCATAATCGACAGGATCGCTCAGTATCCGCTGAATTGGTGGGAACATCTTGCTGAATGGATGACTGCCACATCCCCAAACAACTATGGAACTATAAGCCGAAGGGACGGATAGGTGTGGGACGTCCGGGGAAGCGCTGGAGTGACCAGCTCTAAACTTTGCCTATTTGAGAGCGGAACTAACCGTCCTTGGTTTAATCCTTGAAGATGATGATGATTATTATTGTTTTCGTACTTCCTTCAAAAGGAGAAATATTAGTTTTCCGTTTGTATCGAAAGTTTTTTTTTTTGTTTTTTTTTTTATGCTGCCATGTTCAACTGTGTTTTAGTACCTCTACCTGTATGTCTTCAGCCGTACAGGGGCCTATTTACGGGGGTGGGGACGAACGTAACCAGACCTTTCCCCAGAGGATCGAAAAAGCTGAAAGAATTTTCTTAATCTCTTAATTTTTAGACTATTTTATTATTTTTTTCATCTGTGTACGCTAATATAGTAGTAACTGTTTTTTAAATGTACAGATTTATTACACAGAATTTGCGTAAATACAGGAAAGTCAATTCAGTATCTTCTAAACGATGTTTGAATAACCCGCATTTTTATTGTGTTATCACCGTTTATTTTAATGGAATTGATTTCACGATATTATCACACGTTTTTCAACCACTTTAAAGATACACGTGAGATTTGAAAACACCCCACTCGTGCTGCAACCAAATAAGATTATTTTTTGTGACATTTCTCTTCAAGTTGACAAGCCGGTTGCTGAGTGAAATGATCGTTTGATTTTAATTCCATTACAAGGGACATTATCAATTCACTCGTCCGCATACGACTGAAGAATGAAATTACTCAAACTGTCATTATTAGTTAAGTAACGACGATAATTTTTTTTAATAACTCCTGCGTAGATCTTTTGAGAATCTACGCTCGATTCCCATAGGTAAATATCGGTATGGAGAACCATACATGACTTCCATATTCTAAGATTTATATTTAAAATCATTTTCAGCCAAACAGCCAGGCTGTGTCTTACCTGCCTTTTTATTGCTGTATTAAATGAAAAATATTATATTACATTAAAATGAAAAAATTATAATTTTATTGCCTGGCAACAAAATTATTTTATTTTTAACAATTACCATTGTTTCAAAAAGTTTAAATAAATTTTCAAGTACTTTACTCTTGTTAAAACGTAAAAGGTTGCAGGTAAACTACCCCTTCCCCTTAACCGATCTTCACCAAAATCGAAAGTCATTGAGACCTCTACAATTCAGGGACGTATGCAAAAAATTATTTGATTCTGTTTGAATTTGCGGCTGTTATCGTTTGCCATAGAAAATACGCTTGATAAAAAAACGTTGCAGGTAAACTACCCCTTCCCCTTAACCGATCTTCACCAAAAACAATAGGTCTTGAGTACTCTACAAATCAGGGCTGTATGCAAAACATTATTTGATTCTGTTTGAATTTGCGGCTGTTATCGTTTGCCATAGAAAATAAAACGTAAAAGGTTGCAGGTAAACTACCCCTTCCCCTTAACCGATCTTCACCAAAAACAATAGGTCCTGAGTACTCTACAAATCAGGACTGTATGCAAAACATTATTTGATTCTGTTTGAATTTGCGGCTGTTATCGTTTGCCATATAAAATACCCTTGTTAAAAAAACGTTGCAGGTAAACTACCCCTTTCCCTCAACCGATCTTCACCAAAAACAATAGGTCTTGAGAAATCTACAATTCAGGGCTGTATGCGAAACATTATTTGATTCTGTTTGAATTTGCGGCTGTTATCGTTTGCCAAAAAAAAAAATTTCCCTTGATAAAAAAAACCGTTGCAGGTAAACTACCCCTTCCCCTCAACCGATCTTCACCAAAAACAATAGGTCGCGAGTACTCTACAAATCAGGGCTGTATGCAAAAAATTATTTGATTCTGTTTGAATTTGCGGCAGTTGTCGTTTGCCATAGAAAATACGCATGATAAAAAACGTTGCTGGTAAACTACCCCTTCCCCTCAACCGATCTTCACCAAAAACAATAGGTCTTGAGTACTCTACAAATCAGGGCTGTATGCAGAAAATTATTTGATTCTGTTTGAATTTGCGGCTGTTATCGTTTGCCATAGAAAATACCCTTGTTAAAAAAACGTTGTAGGTAAACTACCCCTTTCCCTTAACCGATCTTCACCAAAAACAAAAGGTATTGAGAACTCTACAATTTAGGGCTGTATGCAAATAAT
Organism: Magicicada septendecula; assembly: GCA_034769895.1. Taxonomy (NCBI): domain Eukaryota; kingdom Metazoa; phylum Arthropoda; class Insecta; order Hemiptera; family Cicadidae; genus Magicicada; species Magicicada septendecula. The sequence goes on from CM068375.1 coordinate 409,039,795, forward strand.
CTTTTCATTCTGTTTGAATTTGCGGCTGTTATCGTTTGCCATAGGAAATACCCTTGTTAAAACATAAAACGTTACAGGTAAACTACCCCTTTCCCTTAACCGATCTTCACCAAAAACAATAGGTCTTGAGAACTCTACAATTCAGGGCTGTATGCGAAACATTATTTGATTCTGTTTGAATTTGCGGCTGTTATCGTTTGCCAAACAAACAAAATTTCCCTTGCTAAAAAAAAACCGTTGCAGGTAAACTACCCCTTTCCCTCAACCGATCTTCACCAAAAACAATAGGTCGCGAGAACTCTGCAAAACCGGGCTGTATGCAAAAAATTATTTGATTCTGTTTGAATTTGCGGCAGTTATCGTTTGCCATAGAAAAAAAATCTACAGACAGACAGACAGACAGACAGACAGACAGACAGACACACAGACACTTTTCGGAAAACGACTTTTTTTCATGTTTTGAGTGTAGTAGAATCAGAATCTGCAATAATCTCGAACACGATTTTTTTTGCCATCACCATACTTCCATTCCTTAAGGAATATGGAAGTAAAAACAATATTATGTGGTAGCAAATGCCTATTTCATTTACTATTAATGCTTTGACAGCACTGAGATTTAATGGTACCGGAAAGAGTGTGATGGTTAATCGGACCACCATGAGGAATTTAAACTTGACAATTTCCAGATTGTCAAATTGAGAACACATTGTTAGGACGGTCTCACTGATTGTCGTATGCTACAGTGGAAAACAATATTACAGACACCAATTAAGTCACTAATCACCAGCTTTAATTTATCACAAATAACAGTTTGTAATCAACAAGTTTTTCAACACGATTATACTCGTACAATAATTCAGTTAAATTTGTCTACACCAATAATAATGTCAACTAATAGAGTCCCGCACAATAATCACTTTTCACTAATATACCACATGAGACGCACTGAGTAAATCGCCCGACATAAACTGAACTGACCGTCGCTGGATGCTTATATTTACACCCCGCTTAGATGCCAGAATAATCTGTCACTTTTTGGATGACGTGTTAAACAACAGCCTCTTACAGGCGCTTTCGAATCCAGTAGAAACAGTGTCGTGTCTGGCCTTGAACACAGTGCGCGGACCGGTGCGATCTGGAACAGCCTCGTTTGTTGACGTATGATAAGTGTCACGTAGTTGTCTTTCTTCTGAAATTAGCAATATGTACGCACACACACATTACAGCTGGGCTCTGCTGGGATAGCGAGACACACGTCGAACGACACACTCCATTGTTCGGGAATGTTCCGTTCTGTAACATATCGTTTTGAAAGCGAGCGCATTTGATTCCGAATTTCAGAAAAAAACGTAAGATTCAAAAATTGACTGTAAGCTTGTGAATACCGAGAGACAGGATTCCGACCAAAAAAGCTTTGTCATTTAATCTATAAAACTAAATTAATCAGAGCGGTCAACATGCAACAGATCGCTGATCGTAAAGTATTATAATACGCCGTACTGTAGGCTTACATAAAGTGATGATAGACACATGCGATTCGCTTGGCGCCGAAAATATATGGAAGAGTAATGTTTCATGTGTACGTGGGGTAAGAACGAATTGATAACGTGGCGAACCGAAGAAAAGTGTTTTTCCCACGGAAATAGGGTTGGGGTGGATAGGCTAGATTGATGTTTTTATTCCGAGTGAGTGATGATTCCCGCTTTGGTTATCAGCGTGCAAGTCTCATATTTTATCTACCCAGTCGGATTTGAATGAACGTTTTAATACAAATAGTTTAATCGCATATAAAGATTTTATAACTTTTTTTTACTAGAAGTTTCATTAATAAAATTGTGTTAGTGGTTATAATCATAAACAAAATTATCACTGTTGCACACTACTATAGAAAAATTATTCCGATTAGCGCGTTTAAGCTTCTCAGCTCATCGTCAGATCGGAAAATCGTCAGCCCATTTTCCGATCTGACGATGAGCTGAGAAGCTGAAAGGGCTAATCGGAATAATTTTTCTATAGTGGTGTGCAACAGTGATAATTGTGTGTTTTTTTTTACTACTATGTAAATAATTCTTCTGATGAAAAACATTGTGGTATTTTCAACTTACTTAAACCGATTTGGTAACTAAAAGAGAGGAAACAGAAAAATATTAAGCTGACACAAACAAATTGAACGAACTTTTATTTTATTTACGTCAATAAAGATAATGAATGAAACTGTTTGACAAATGGCTGGAACCAATGTATTGGGAATAAAGTTTACGACGCAAGATAAGATGAAACGAAATGATATGTACTTATTATATTTCAAACACTTTTGCTACAGTTTATTACTTGATGCATACATAATTTATTTTATATTTATAATTTCTTTTTCCTCAAGACGTTTTTTCTTATTTGGGACATGTTTCGGTACTCCTATTGTTCCCATTCTCAGCCTTCCTAATTTTGTATCTTGTGGAGTATTTGTGTTTCGGTTGGTTGTTGTTATGGTTTCCTGTTGGTTTTTGGTATTTTATACTGGTATTATTGTGTGTGGTACTTTGTGTGTATTATGCGTGTTATTGTGTGTGTGTGTGTGTGTGTGTGTGTGTGTGTGTGTGTGTGTGTGTGTGTGTGTGTGTGTGTGTGTGTGTGTGTGTGTGTGATAATATATACACCACAATCACACACAATAATACCAGTATAGAATACCAAAAACCAACAGGAAACCATAACAAGAACCAACCAAAACACAAATACTCCACAAGCTACAAAATTAGGAAGGCTGAGGATGGGAACAATAGGATTCCCGAAACATGTCCCAAATAAGGAAAAAACATCTTGAGATAAAGAAATTATAAATATTAAATAAATTATTATATTTCACATTCCGATAAGTTTTGTTCCAGGAACAAGTTCATGAAAAACATTTCGAGATGTTGTATTCACTTCAGTTGTTGTTACTTTCACGCGTAACCAATTACGATATTCATGAAAATCCTTCTACAATATACCAATGATTATGCGACCACTAATTCTATAAAATTATTTAATAAACGTTCATTTAATTATTTAAATATTACCAGGGTCTGTACGGCAGGAAGTTTGATGCTGGTTAATGTTTTTTATGTAATCAGACGTTCTGACCTCACCTCAGGAGGCCAACTACTGACAAGATGTGCGTCAGTACACTACAGCGGTCTCGGTCAGTTGCGACGAAACGACGTTTTTACCTGTTCTTACGCGGTCAACTCCCCCCGGCACTTTCGCTTACTGATTGAACCTGTCATTTAGAAACGTTCCTATACTGAACTCCGATGAGAATTTAATTCTGCAACTTTTCGTTTGTGCGAATAATCTCTTTCTTCCAATATTTTTGTTATGTTAGGTTAGGTTAGGTTAGGTCAGGTCAGGTTAGTTCACGTTAGGTCAGGTTATGTTTGGTCAGGTCAGGTTAGGTTAGGTTAGGTTAGGCTTGCAATGAATATACTTATAATGGTATTTTCTGTATTATTATAATAACATGAAAATGCAATTGGTCGCAACCGACCAGGTTTTACACGATTGGGTCCCAACTGACCACGGTCCCACCACAGTACTGTGGCAAAGGCACGTGCGGGGACACGGGGGTTATTCCTCGGTCCTGAAGATGAAAAACAACATATTTACACCTCAGGTTGGGAGGATTTACTGGCAAGCAGAGCGGGCGACGGGTGAACATTACGGTGACCCGCGAGTACAGCAAAGCTAAGATAGTCTACACACTTGCGTTTAGTATTGGTATTAGTATTAGTATTACGTGCAATTAGTATTAGAGTAAAATCTTAACGCAGAAATTGAAACATTCATACTCTTTACACCATGCTTGACATCTGGGGAGAGTAACCGATAACAGTGTCACAGACGAGACACTCTAGAGTCACGCGATCACACGCACGCGCGACTGAACCAAGTTCACTTTTTACTTCCATGCCCCATAAAGAAATTGAAGTATGGTGATGGTGAAAAAAAAATCGTGTTCAAGATAAGAGCTGATTCTGATTGTACTACCCTCAAAACATGAAGAAAAGTCAGTTTCCGAAAAGTGTGTGTGTGTGTGTGTGTGTGTGTGTGTGTGTGTGTGTGTGTGTGTGTATCTGTGTGTAGCAATTTTTCTATACCGAACGATAACTGCCGCAAATTCAAAGAGAATCACATACTTTTTTGCATATGTGCCCGAGTTGTTGAGGACTCAAGGTCTATTGAGTTTAGTGAATCAATATTGATCGGTTAGGGAAAGGGGTAGTTTACATAGAACGTATTATATTTTAACAAGAGTGAAGTACTTAATTTTGATAAATAAAGTATCTTGAAAAGAAGGTCATAATAATCTACTTTAGAAGGGTAGATGAAATATCTATAAATAAAAAGGGTAATTGAAGGGGAGGGGTAGTTTTCTATAAATGGAAATGATAGGGGAAGGGGAGGGGATAATTTTGTTATACGTGTACTACGTTATCGGCAAGAAAGAAGTAGTTTGTTGTTAAAATTCCTTCCCGAGCTGTTTACCGTGATCCAATGTTTTCTGCAAAACCAGAAGTTTCGCCAGTGCCATCGACTGCCATCATGAGTGAAAATCGAGTGCGCTAACATCAGGTGGTATACGTTAGTGACCACAGTACTTCTGAAAAAAGAAGTACTTTATACGGAAACATTTCATTTCAAAAATGATTTTAAATATAAGTCTTACAATATGGAAGTCATGTATAGTTCTCCATGCCGATATTCTACTTGGTTCACGTAGAAGAGTAACAGCAAAACATCTGAAGTGTTGATATACTACCAACATTTCCGGACCAACGATTTGAGTGAAGTTGGACAATCATTAACCGACAATAAAAATTACAAAACAGTACGGAAAACATTCCTAAAAAAAAGACAAGAATCACATACAGTCAAATAAAATCAGGAAAATTAAAAAGTTTGGCAGAACAGTCAGAATGTTCTGTTGTATGAGTAATAAACAGGTCAGGGGGATCCAGGAAGCAATTTGGGGGGGGGGGATTATGGAAAGTTGGACCATTCTAACCTAAGTACAAATGATAGGAATGATTGAAGACACAAGTACAGTTTGTTATTATCAAATTATTATTTTTTTTTTCACAATCACAAAACGATAAAAAATTTCGCCTGAAGTAACTATTTGGGGGAGGATTTTCCCCATTTCCCCCACCGTGTATCCGCGCCTGGAATAGGTAAGACGAAATGAAGCATCAAAACAGATGGAACAAATATAAGGATACTTATATAGTAAGTAGGCCTATAAGCAGATGACAAGAACATATCTGTGTGTGGCCAGCCCAATGAGCCTACAAAAAAAAGAGGATGATGACAGCCGAAAAACATATCCAGCCATTCTCTGTGAAGTAGGAAGAAGAAATCATCTATACACCGAAACGTTGAGAAACGAGAATAATAATCATTATCATCATTTCCTTCTTAACGGTTTTAGGCTTTCACGGCCTGTTCCTATTCCACAGTCCACCAACTTTTCTTCTGCCTCTAGGGTTGTAATCTTTCGCTAACTTCTTGGATTTAGGTTTGGATTTCTGGTCCAACCACAGAGCCGTTTGGATCAGTGCCTCTACTTACTCAAGACCGTCGTGCGTGGTGAAGAGTCATACCCTTTTCGAGGTGGTCCTATAACAGAACACGACGGATCTAGACCAGAGAAGGTCGATAAAAAATCTACCCGGTATAGGGCTGGTTGCCCAATACGGTGGTCTCAATCAACAACTCACAATTCCAACAGTAGCCTCGGAAACCAGAAACGAAAATAATCTAGTAAAAAAGGAAAATACGAAGATGAAACTCAGAAAGAAATGAAGGAAATAAATTGTGAGTATTAATGGTTCAGAGATCCGTAAATAATGTCTGTTTCTGTTAATCTCACATATCCACTGTTTGTAGTTGTTGTAGTAGTTAATTTTATTAAACAAACTGTGTTGTTTTTGCTAAAACATTAGTTAAATGTATTACATGAATGTCTTTGTTAATATTGTTCTAGTTTTGACCTTCTATCTTGTTATAACGGGTTTAGTTTAAATGCCGTATGTACGGTGGCGGATTAAGGGGGGGCTAGGGGGGCTGAAGCCCTGGGCCCCGTTTATCGAGGGCCCCATGCCCGACCCATTTAAAAATTCTCATTTTCGAACGAATAAATAAAATTTTCCGAGCAAAGGAAATATTAAAAACTGCACTGGCAAGGAGAGTACCTGAAGTGAGGATCACGGATTTAAATGAAACTTGGGGACATGTTTATGTACACAGGGTTATGGTAAAAACCAAAGCAGTAAAGTTTAACTGACATTATTGATGTATTTCCAAATATTTATATAGCGTATCGATTGTTTCTCACTAATTCCTATAGCAAACTGCGAGGCTGAGAGATCATTTTCTACTCTTAAAAGAAGCGAGAACATGTATCGATCAACATTGCTTGATAGCCGGTTAATTAATTTAGCAAGATTAACTACTGAAACAGAATTATTAAAAACATTGGATTTTGGATGATCTGATAGCAGAGTTTCCCGAAAAGAAGAGCAGAAAGAAATATTTCAATTAAATTATTTTGTATTCTCTAATTTATTTCTACTGCTAATTATTGTAAAAAAAGGTCTGCGAAATAAAATAATAGTAAACAATTTGAGCATCTATTTAATCAGTAAAAAAATATGTGAGTAAAAATTCGGTTTAAGAACAATATTTTGTTTATTATATTTATTAAATGACCGTATGAATAAAGTAAAGTATTGTGAAAAATGCGAATTCCATACATGGGGCCTTGCTGTTAAATACCCCGGGACCCCCCCATAGCCTTAATCCGGCCATGCGTATGTAGGCCTACAAATGATTATCGTGTGTCAGCAGTATCCACAGTTTGCTCTGAAAATGCCAGTTATGCTGTTTATATTTGCATTTAACAAAGTGTTATGTTAATTAATTAATTGTAAACGTGATTGTGTGGTCGTTTAAAATGTTTATTAAACTGCAATAATTACGCGTTACGAGTATCGTGTCAGTCAGCTGGTGAGAAAGAGGCCACGCCCACTCGATGCAGAGCGTCACGTGACTGATGCGTCACCATAGAGAATCGACCGGCACAGCGGCGTGAGCGCCGGCGTCGCATAACCAATAAATTGAGGAAGAAGAAAACACGTTTCGCTGCTACCCACACACGCAAGGAAACCCTGTTTCCGACCTAAATTCTATGAGAGGGTATGTGTGTGAGCGCGCTCGCACGCGATTTATAAATCAATTGAAACTGGCTTAATAAAGTGTTGTTCAAGTGTGATTTAGGGTACAACGCTCATTTGTTTTGTTGGTTGTCAGCTGTAACGGCTGCACAGTGCTATCACATGTACAGATTGCGCTTTCCTGAATACGCTCGGAGACTTCACAAAAACAAATTTATTTGATTTTTGAATACAGTAGAGTTTGTTTTTTTTTTACACGAACAGACCAAGCGAATATCATTTCCTCTTCTTCTCCCGCCAGAAGGCCCTCATTCGCACACTATGCGCCGCCTTCCTTTCCACTGTCTACCCCTTTCTCGTCTTCTTCTCACAGCAAAGAACATCAAAATTTTGAATTTTGTTTCTGTATGTATTTCTATCCACACAGTGGTTCAAAGAGATTACCCAGTTTCATAATTTCCTCCTTGAGTTGTTTGGTGTATCCGTTAAGACTGGAAAGTTGCCAAATGTATTTGAAAATTTGTTTATTTAATCTGGACCGATCCATCTGAACCATATGTCCTAGGAATCTTAGTCTTTTCCTTCGAAAAGCCGTTTCCAGATCTTCCAGATCCCTGTACAGCTCTTCTTTGGGTCTATGCCTGTACCCATCTTCAGTTTTCTTGGGGCCATAAATTTTCAGAAGATTTCTTCGTTCAATTTTAAGAAGCGGTTCTAAATTTTGAAAGCACATTGTTTCCACTCCATACATGATCACCGGCCTGATCACAGTGCTGTAATGGCGGACTTTCGCACTTCTGGAAAGGTTTTTATTTCCGTACAGTTCCCGGGTTAGAGCATTTGCTAATTTGAGTTTCCTTATCATAAAGGATTCTTTGTCTGAGGCGTTTCGGGATATGTTTTCCCCAAGATATTTAAAATTATTAGTATATTTTATTTCTCCATAGTTTCTGATATTTTACTTAACAACAAAAAATTAAATACATTATTTAAGCAAACAGATTATGCTACCCACTACCCAAACGTCGGGATACGAAAGCCGTTGCTGAGGGTTCACATTCAAGCGTCAAGAGTTATGTGACTATTCATGAATCAAAATCTATCCGTGTTTGAGTCACGCAGTTGTTGACCCCATCTTCGGCTTATTAACGTGTTGTTTTCATGTCTGTTCAACTCTTTTTCAAGATCATCATCATCTTCAGAGCACGGCGTAGACAAAGTGCTGCCTGTTCCGCCTTAAAAATCCTCCAGCCATCTCTTCCTGGTTCTACCCACACACCTGTGTCCTATTGGTTTGTGTTTCCAGAGTTATTTGGTCAAAGGTCAACATGAATAAATTTATTTTGTGAACGTTATAATATTTTGACGTTCAAATTTCGTAAGGTGTTCTATCATAAGATACTATACGTCAACATTGATGTATACCATAAAATAAGGTTTTCTTTCTATTAACTAGTATCATAATGATCATCTTCACAATTCGGCAAAAACACGCTGCTGCCTGTGCGCCTTCAAAGATCCTCCAACCATTTCTTCCTGTGTCTACCCACACACCTGTGACCTATTGGTTTGTGTTTCCAGAGTTATTTGGTCAAAGGTCAACATGAATAAATTTATTTTGTGAACGTTATAATATTTCGACGTTCAAATTTCGTAAGGTGTTCTATCATAAGATACTATACGTCAACATTGATGTATACCATAAAATAAGGTTTTCTTTCTATTAACTAGTATCATAATGATCATCTTCACAATTAGGCAAAGACACGCTGCTGCCTGTTGCGCCTTCAAAGATCCTCCAACCATCTCTTCCTGTGTCTACCCACACACCTGTGACCTATTGGTTTGTGTTTCCAGAGCTATTTGGTCAGTCTGGAATCTAACATTCTTTCTAAGTGTCCTTTCAAGCGTTGTTTCTAATATTTTATTTTTCATTCAAGTTAAAAACTTGTAACTCTTCTCCTTTTGCCTCATTCTTTGTACGGCCAAGTTTAGAGCACCTTTTGGCTTCTCTTAAAACCGCCGTTTCCGAGGTCTTTATTTTACTGTCTTGTCTCTTGGTCGTTGTCCATAATTCACAACCATAAGACAGTACAGGGACCGCCATAACTTTGTAGAACTTTTAATTTGTATCTCGACGTACCTTGTTTCTAAAAATACGGTTGAGTATCCCTCGGATCGTCTGGAGCTTGCCTAACTTAACTAACATCAATATCATAATTCGTATCATAGCCACTATCATTTCCCAAATAATTAAAGTGGCTCAGCTATTTAGAATTCGATCGCTAATCATTATTTTTGTTCTTATTGCCTCGAAATGCAATTACCTTTGTTTATAATAAAAATTACTCCGAGCAGCCTCGGAGTAAGGTCTGGACTATAAAGCCATTGGTATAAGAGACGTGGGTCGTCCGAGGATGAGATGTGTGCCGGAACAGGTTTGTATAACCTAGTCCTGGAAGAGGAGGAGGAGGAGGAGGAGAAGAAGAAGAAGAAGAAGAAGAAGAAGAAGATTAAATAATTAATTAATTAAGCAAACAAATTACAGCATGTTGAAGCACAAGAGCGTTGAGCGCGCTCGCTAACCAAACGAGACTCGGAACACGGAACCTGCTGCTCAGCGTTCAACTGTCACGTGGTATCTGACGGTTCATAAATCAAAAGTTTATCCGCGTATGAGTCACGTCGTGCCACGCAGCTGTTGCTGGTCCCTTCGTCGCCCTACTTTGTTGTTTTCATGTCTGCACAATATCCTTTGTACAAGAAATACCAATAGGCTACAATACAAGATATTGTCCTAGTTCTTCGTTTAACTTGACTGCCAGTGAAACTATAATAAAACTATCTGGAGTTTTTTATTGTAAAAATTGTGGGTTCTGTGCAAAATACTCCTGGATGCCCAGTTCTGTTAATCAATTTATACCAAAATTAATATTTTCCGTTCGAAAACAAATAGGCTGAGTAAAATGAAAATATAAGTAAAAATTTATTTACTGATACTAATGTAAATTAGAAAAATGTATTGTTAAGACGATCTACTGATCGTCGTATGGTACAGTGGAAAACAAAATACAAGACAACAATAAAGTCACTAATCACCAGCTTTAATTATCACAATTAAACTGTTTGTAATCAACAAGATAGTCTCTTACAAGAAATCAAATAAACACTGTTCCCACGCAATAAAAATGTCAACTAATAGAGTCTCGCACAATTATAAAACACAACATTTCGGCACAATACTTTGATCCGTATCATTTGTAAATAGATTTCCAACAAACTTAAAACTAGGGGTTCTGAGTTAAATATGATATCACCATGTTCACTACTTAATAGTGTAAGTTTTATTTCCTTTAATTAATGAGAAACAGTTGATTAAAAATATAAAAACCTTTATGTGACAAAAACGCATGTTGAGTCAAAGCGAATTTGTTTCCACAAAAACTAGAAAGAAAATGCAGTTACATTTTCTAGTTTTTGTAATGTCTCTCATATTTTTTTTTCTGTTTTAATAGTAGTTTGTCTCTTTGTAAAAGTTTTATCTTCCAACTAGAAACTGTGCTGACGGCGGATCATTGGATTAAACAAGAAGCTCACTGACGGGCTGGACACAATTCCAATGGCGGCGTCTCTACAGTTAACTGCATTTTTATCACCGCCCAATCAAGTGGCAATTAGTTTGCAGTTTGGAAGCTGCATTCGTTTGATTACTTTGTCTATAACCAGCCAGTTCGTTCACACTGCTTTCAAATTCAATCCCATTACGGTTTAACCATTCTACAGCTTATCCTGTTACACCAGAGACAACTCCTCATTACTCATTGTACCGAATCTTTAACAGACGGTGAATTTCACTACTCCCCTTTGATCTATTGAATATCTTCGAAAAGGTGGATTTTCAGTGAATTTTTTTTATACTCTACAAACGCTGAATTCAATTACTGGCAGATTAAATTTTATTCAGGGGTTGAATTTAAAAATTATTTTTAATAAGCTTCGTGTACAGGTACTGTGACGGTAGCGCGTTAAAATGATTTACAGGAACGGAAAAAATGGTATACTTATAATTATAATTACTTATAATTAGAACTTCCAAGTTCTAATTAATTATAAAATTATTTTTAATATGTGCACTCAGAACGAAACCAAATATATCAGCACGCTTTTGGTAAAAACGCTGAGAAAGATAATCAAAATACGAATTGTACCTAGTTGTTAATATTTTAAAAATAAAGAATTAAATTATCATTTATTTAAATAACGCGAAAGAAAGCGAATACCGCCCAGCGTTTGTTACCTGTTAATTCTGAAAACGAAACATTATTTTGTTTACGTATCCGTGGTTACGATATTTTGTTTACATGGGACGATATCAGTTGTTATTTTGTTGAAATTTTGTTAATTTTTCGGTCGAATAAATTTACCCTCTCAAAAAGTTACCCTCTCCCCTTCAACTACTCTTTTCATTTATAGATATTTCATTTTCCTTTCTACAGTGAATTATGATCTTCTTTTCAGGATACTTTGTTTATCAAAACTAGCTACTTTACTCTTGTTAAAACATAAAACGTTGCAGGTAAACTATCCCTTCCCCTTAACCGATCTTCACCAAAATCAATAGGCCTTGAGTCCTTTACAACTCGGCAAAATATGCGAAAAATTATTTGATTCTGTTTGAATTTGCGGCAGTTATCGTTCGCCATAGAAACATTCCACACACACACACTCTCACACACACACACACACACACACACACACACACACACACACACACACACACACACACACACACACACACACACACACACACACACACACACACACACACACACACACACATTTCGTAAAATGACTTTTCTTCATGTTTTGAGGGTAATACAATCAGAATCAGCCCTTAACTCGAACACATTTTTTTCGCGATCACCATAGGGTATTTCCATTTCCCTACGGAAAATGGAAGTAAAAATGAATAATTTTCAGGTCAGTACGAACGTTTGAATGCTAGTTTAGTGTTATCAGTTTCACATGCTAATGTTTATTTGTGTAGGCCGAGTATTTAGTACATTGACTTCAGCTATAACATGAAAATTAGCCGTACTTAAGGGGAGTACCTTAATTTTTGTTACGTAAGAGTCACTATTCTCTCTTCCATGAAACGAATACAATTTACTATATTTTAAATGTATCGAAATTTGATTTAAAAAAATGATACGATCTTTTGTGTGATATGAAGTGAAGTTAAAGCCATAACTCATTGGATCCACTTTCATAAATCTATTTATGTTACTGTATCAGAGCTTATAACGTGTCATACCATGGCCGGCTGCAGTAGAAGGCCAGAATATTAGGCTAAACGTAGCAACAATGGAACCAGCTGATAATTGAGGCCGACTAGACGATCTCTTCACTTATGTATTTTTAATAATCAAATCGCGTCATTTTTAATTGCCGGTTAACAGCAGTTTTATAACTCTTTGTTTTTTGCAAATTAAAACTTTATTATGTAAAATACTGTTATATTATTTAAGAAATGTATTAATTAACTCATTATATAATGCGAAGTCAATAATTCGAACAAAATTAATTCATTAGGCCTAACACTAATTCACTAATTTCTTCAACTTAAACGTATAGTACTAAGTGCGCACAGACCTATAATTTAGATTTAGCTATAAATGGGCCCACTCATGATTTTAGTAATGCTATGAAATTAAATCAAAATATGACACGTTTACTTTAGCTATTTTATTACACTATGCTTATAGGCATGTACGTTTAATATTCCGGCCATGGTCATACTAACTCCTAAGTAGTAACTAAAAAAAAAAAATACTTCAGGCTACCAAACTAAAATTATTTAAAATAATTCGTTTAAAATTGTGTCCATTTTATTTTACTGTACCATACGAACACGCTTTCGTAAAGACAGTAAATAATTTCAGATTTGTTTCCGAGTTAACAGTTTTTTTTTTTACTGAGTGGGGGGTTTGTTTATTTTACAAAAACAAACAATAAACGTCAAAACGTAATGAGAAAAAACGCAATGTATTCACGCGCCACGTATTTCGAAATAAAACGAATAAACTGATAACACAGCAGATTTTCATGCGTCCAAATATTTTAATAATGAAATAACACCACTTCGTGTGGGGAGAGAGATAGAGAAGAGATTGAAACGGAAGCAGAGATTCGTTGCGTGAAGGCTGCGGCGGCAAAAAAGCCTCATGAATTTTTCTACGAAATGTTTGTCTTGTACTTTAAACACGCTATATCAAAACAGATAACGGGTATTGACACCATGATAAGTTTCATACTCGTGAATTTTATAACTTGTTATTCCAGTAACCAGAATAAATTTTGAGCTGAAGTAAAGCGAGATATCTACTTTAATTTACTTAATAAGTACTATAATTTATCTAAACTTATGAATTATGTGAATGATATAGATAAAGAATGGTATTTATCTTCTCAAAAAAAAAAAGAGTTACTTTAACAAAAATATAATGTACTTTATAAAATGTGTAGTTTAAGTTGAAATCATTTAGTGTCAGCAAGGTCCGAGGCGGCTTTTACCAGTTTTTTATTTAATTGAAATTATATCTAATTGCAACCTACTAGGGACGAGCATAAGCCAAAAAAACCATCGATGTTAATATCGAGAAGAGCACATCGATGTTAGAAAAACATCGGTTTGAAAACATCGATGTTTCAAGAGTGAAAACATTGATTTTTTCAAACGGATGTTGCAAACTACACTTTTATTGTCATTATTTTTTTAAAAATGTTTCCATAATTCACTTTTGGGAGGCATAATTAACGGGTGGATAATTATGAACGATGTCGATGATATTAAAAATGCAAATATAAACTATTTGAATTATGTTGTAACACTATCACAATTAAAAGAGAAAAAACGCTAAAACTAGAATGAAAAATAACTGTAAAAAAACATAAAACTAAATCTGAATGAAAATGAAATACGACCAACGTAAAGGGTAAACCGTTATTCCGTACGTTTGCAAGCTGATTTTGAAACCTAAGGAACCTAAGGAACGGTCTTCTATGAAACGGTTTTGTTCTATTTATAGCTTTACTGAATTACGCTACTACGTAGCTCCAAGTACATGGTACTTACTACTTACCAACTAGCCGACTACCTAGGATATATCATTAGTGTCTAAAACAAAAATTTGTCGATTTAAAATAAACAAAATTTAACACTCAATCTGCGTTTTCAAAATGTTTGAGCTGTAAACAAAATCTAACAATCAATCCAATCAAAAAATGTTTAAAGGAGAAACATCGAAACGGAACCATCGACAGTATGAAAACATCGCGACTGAACTATCGGTGTTAAAAACATCGAACATCGAATGTTAACCATCGATGTTTTTCGATTATCGGCCATCGATGCTCATCCCTACAATCTACTCGTATAACTGTAGGCTTAAACGTGTTTATACAGTAGCGTCTCGCTTTCGTTATCTTCACAGCGGGCTGGTGAAACAATATGAAGATACGACCGCGTAAACAAACAGACAAGAAGAAGATCCTTGGTCGGGAAGAACCAACGGATTACTGTGATGGCTGCAAGAAACAAAGGCAACAGAGGCGCCGCGTTGCCTAAATTCTGTAGTGAAGATAGTGACGCTGATAATGACATTATGAGGTTAAGGCACGATTATTGCCTGACACTATGTTAAAACGATCGAAACCTCTGTAAAATTTGGGGTTGTGAGTGACTGTGGAGACACTGCGGCAAAAGCGAAAAACATTCTTCTTCTTCTCCTCTTTAAGGATTAGGTTATATAGACCTGTTCCGGCACCCATCTCGTCCTCGAACGACCCACGTCTCTTCTACCTATGGCTTTATAGTTCAGTGCCGCTTTCGGCACTGGATCCTCTGTTATCCTTTGCAGATGATCCCACCACCTGTCTTCTGTAGGCCTAAATTGAAATAATTTCATTTATGTCCTTTACTTCGAGTTCTGTTCTGATGTCTTCATTTCTTATTGTATCTTGCAATGTATAATTTAAAGTATTTTGAAGAAACTGCATTTCGGCACTCTGAATCTTGCCGCATTCCTTTTTTGTCATGATCCACACCTCACTCGCATACGTCAACGTGGGTATTGCAACTGTCTTAAAAAATTTAATACTTGTGGTATGTCTTGTTTTATTTCTAACATTTCTATGAATCGTACCACAAATATTCCTAAATTTATTTATTTTCTCTCTCATATCATATTCAGTTTCATAGTTTACTGCACAGCCGAGATATTTGAATCGGCTCACTTGTACTGAAGTACTGTTGTTTATACTATCTTAGTCCTCACTGGATATTTACCTTTAAAGGCCATGGTTTTGGTATTTCTTACTGAAATTGTCAGTGAGTACTCTCTTGCCACTGCTTGTAATTGAAACATAGCTCATCCTCATTTTCTTGAATAAGGACTATGTCATCAACATATAGCAGGGAACCCGTACGAAATGATTGGTTAAGCTGTATTTTCGACGTCACTCTGGATTTTCATGCTCTCAGCATGTCGTCAATGTAATATATTAAACAAGGTTGGGAAACACAGCACCCTGCCTAACTCCCTTATTTATTGGAATGTCACCTGAGAGCCCATCTTTCAGATGCAGGACTACAGATGTACTTTTGTAAAGGATCTTAACTGAATTTATTAAATGCTGTGGATATCCTCTTCTATCCATAATATTCCATAACTTTTGGCAGTCTACCATTATCAAATGCTTTTTACAAATGAAAAGATTAGATTTGTGAATTGGGCCAATAAGATATGATTTGCAGTCAGTCTAGCTCCTTTCCCACGCAGACGTCTAAATTTCTAGTTAGATAGTAAAGAGAAAAAGGATGAAAGGCATCTATTGTTTCAAAGAGGTGATTTAAAGTGAAGGAGATGAAGTTTTGTTACCGGAACGAAACCGTCAGTGGCAGATTAAAGTAAAAGAGAACATCCAAAGGTCAAATGTCGGACACGTAACGATCAGTCAACAGTGCTGTGATGTGAAATTACGGAACTGTACCTTTATCCGTTCCTGCAGTACATTTTCGATGTTTTTAATATGCGATTGTATCTACATATTACGATGTGGAAAAGAAGTGAACAAATTGTAATTTGTTCTATTTCTTAATGCAAATCGAAAATACGTGCTGTTTTCATTTGTGAGGTTAGGTGACAATGGTTTTTGGTTTTTAGTTTACTGCTGAAATAAATAAAAGCCATGGTTGAGGAAAACATAACGTTTAATGTGTATATACAATGCTTATAACGGAGTAATACTTAAAATAAAGAACCCAACGTTTGTGAGTTGACAATTTAACAAAACTACAACTGCAAGTGTAAACTGAATAATACAAATATTAATGGAAAACACAAAAAGCAATGTATTTAGGAATGACAACATTCGCTCTAGTTATTGTACATAAAGGACGTTTCTTTTTGGTTAGCCACAAAACGAGTACTTGTTGGAAAACGAATATTACTGAAAAAACTAGTTCTGCTACAAAAAAGTGACATGTATGGTAAGTAATAGCCAAGCCTGACTTTCGAGTTGGGTTTTTTCGTAGTTTCCGCAAAAAAAAAGTTTTACATTACATACATAACGCTTTCCATACGTTTTCAGTTCTCATGTTAATCTAACATCACCATTTGGCGTCACAGGTACGCAACTGTGATATACTACGCTGCAATCATTTTTCATTAAGAAAAAGGACTAAGAACACTAATTAATTCCAATCGGCAGCCAACAATTTTGCAACATACGAAATTAAAATTTCTATAATTCTTTCACCTACATAAAATTATGTGCGATTTCACTAAAGATCGAAGTCAAACAATCGCATAATTGAAATATCGAAAATGAATTGCAGGAACGAATAAAGGTACAGTACCAAGAAAAGAACGGTCAAAGGTCAAATGTCGGACACATCAGGAAAAGTAACGCTCAATCAACAGTGGTGTGATGTGAAATTATAACAACGGAAGGCAGTGGAACAGCTGCTCAACAGTAACAGCTGATCGAAATGTGATCACGTGCTAAATAAGACGTCATTTTTACATTTTCAGCGTAATGTATTTCGTTTTTGTTGGATTGCCTGGACGGAACATAATAATTTCCTGTCTGTCTCCGTGTATTTATCTTTTTTAAGTAACCATTAGGACCAGATGAATGTCTGTCTGGTATTTCGTGCCGTAAATCGAAATTATACACATGAAAGTGCTGATGACTTAAAACTGCTACAGTCCTGTAGGACAGTCGAGTCGTACAGACTTGAGTTTTTATTTTATATTCCGCTCGAAATGGAAGTATTGTGAGCGCAGAGAATATAAAAAGTAGTTATCCGAATGATTGTGTGTGTGTGTGCGTGCGTGCGCGCAAACTTAGATCGCTCAAATATTTGGACTGGATATAGAATTTACGATTTTATTTTGCAAAATGTTCTTTTAAGAAGAGCAGTGTATCTGATCAATTCCATTTCCACGTATTGGTCCAGTAGAAATATGTTATAAACTCTCGAGTTCCCAGTAAATGATAGCTTTAAAATCAATATGTGTTGTTGTGGCAGTGGTGCTATGATTTTAATTTCATTAGCCTATTTAAATGACAGCTACGATATAAATAATGATATTAAGTATCATTAATTTCAAAAATATAATTAAACCCGTTTGAACGGGGGTATAGGCCTATATGTTGATATATCTGTATTTTATGGAATAACTTGTTATTAAATTTGCTTGCGTCAACTACTGTTAAAATTAATTGTATCACTATACAAAGACACAGTGGCAGTTACTAATGAGTAATAGACTGTACATATTATTAATTTCTGATTTTAAAAATGAGTTCCGATGTTGAACAAGTATGTCTTTTAAAGGTTTTTTAGTTTGGCCTATGTAGAATTTATTAAACATTTATAATTAACATTTGGCTACACGCTCAATTAAACATAATCCTCACATAACCTTTTCCACTTTTCTATTTGAGGTCATCAATCGTGTCTTCATATGGACTTAATTTTCATTAAATAACTTTATATAATCTGCAATATTAGACTTGAAAGACATACATCTGTTTTATTTTAATTTTATTTTTAAATTCTAACATGTGTCTGAACATACTCAACTCTCCAACAATTGTGGAGCCGAGTTTTCGCTTACTTACCCATTGGCACAGTTTCTGTTGTCTTATGAGCTTGCGATAGCTGTGGCTAATGTAGTTATTATATAATCCTGTACTATACGGTCCAGTTACTTACCTAAAACAAACAAACAAACGTAACGTTATTTTCAAAACTAATGTTTGTGCTTTTTCACAAGTACACTAAAGCGTAAAAATTAGAGACAGTTACATCAAATAACGAATACAGTTATTTTCAATATTTTTCTGAAATATCTACCGGGCTGTTTGGCCGTGGTCCAAGGTTTACATGAAAACCTTGTTGAGCATTAGCTCAACCTTATGTGCAGGACCATCAGGCGAACCCTTAAGTCAAGTAAAGGAACACGCCTAAAATACTACAAGGTGATGGCTCTTCCCACACTTCTTTATGGGTCTGAGAATTGGACTTTAACGAAAGGCCAGGCCAGTCGCATCCAATCGGCTGAAATGAGATTTCTCAGACACGTGGCAGGGTATACTCTCCATGATCATAGAAGAAACACAGATATACAGCAGGAACTGAATATTATGAGTATACTCGACAGGATCGCCCAGTACCGGCTGAATTGTTGAGAACATCTTTGTTGAATGGATGACTGCCGCATCCCCAAACAACTGTGGAACTATAAGGCGACGGGACGGAGAGGTGTGGGACGTCCGAGGAAGCGCTGGAGTGACCAGCTCTGTCTTTGCCTGTTTGAGACCGGAACAAACCATCCTTGGTTTAATGCTTGAAGATGATTATGGTGATGAAGAAAATTGTAAGTTGTAGAATTGGATGTTTACAAGAGTTCTATAGATGTTGAGAGAAACAAGGAGAATTAGAAATGATTATGAAGCATGAAAGAATTAGGTAAGGTATAAGAAGGGATTAGGATTATTCAGTACATGATAAAAGTAGCCTTAGACACGCTGAAAAAGCTACGAAAAACCATTTGTAAAAGATTCGTAATTCCGTATGCTACTGACAAGCTCTAGACATTACCATACAGAAGATGCATAGATAATCAGATAATCATCTGCACGGTAAGCTGATGACTACCGCATCCCCAAACAACTATGAAACTATAAGCCGAGGGGACGGAGAGTGTGGGACGTCCGAGGAAGCGCTGGAGTGACCAACTCTAATCTTTGCCTATTTGAGACCGGAACAAACCATTCTTGGTTTAATCCTTGAAGAAGAAGAAGAAGAAGAAGAAGAAGAAGAAGAAGAAGAAGAAGAAGAAGAAGAAGAAGAAGAAGAAGAAGAAGAAGAAGAATAAGAAGAAGAAGATGATGATGTGAAATAATTAAAATTCTATAGCGTGTTTGAGTACAATTGTCATAGCTCTAATTACTTCCTTCTGCCAAACACAGTCTATATTTTTCTTGAATTACTCACCACTCTCATGTTCTGCCGCCAGATTAACTCACAGATGTTTTAAGATCTCTGTGTTAGTGTTGACGATGACATCACTGTTTACGTTTAGTCACATATCTCCCTTCCGTTTTTCATGTACACGGTGCTTAACAAGTAATCTCTCCTGCTTCCAAATGGTTTACTTAACGTCTTGGTCACGTGTAACCAAGTTGTAACCGCTTAGAAGTAATCAGGAAGAAAACAAAGAGAGTTTAATTGTGCCATGTTGTCTTCAGTGACTTGTTTAGTAGATGCTTAGTCACATCCAGTAATATAATCTATTGGTATCGAGACTCTGTATGACATAACTAGTGCTTCCGTTCTATATAGATAATCACGTGTTCATTGACAAAGACATCAACAGAATCTATTGGTTTCATATGATACTAATAGTTTGAATATATTGGGTGTAAGGCATATGGTACGCAATACCAAATGGCAACCTCACCTTCTCCAAGTACAGCCTCGGTTGTATGGTGCACCCTGTTTTAACTGACAAGAAAATGGCGACCGAGTGACTATCGGAATAAGTAGTCTCCCGCTTGCTAGTCAACAGCTTCGGGTGGATGAAGTGGCAAGCTGTAGGGCACCTCATTGTCCTGCGGTTGAGAAATCGGCCCCGAAGGCGGATGAACTAGTTACTAGGCAATGACATTGGGAGGTAGAAGACAACGAGAAACCACTACTACATTAAAGATCGTTTTGATATCTCTAGTAATATCATCATGGTTATGATCAAGGCAAAATCATCCGGAGCTTCAAGTTCCCCAATCGGATCTCCGGAACGAGACAGTTTTGAACAGCTTATTGGAGTCCATACTACAGGGAAAAGTACTTGGAAAGTGAGGATTTGGGCGACCAAGAATATCATGGCTGAGAAGGACCTGGTTTGGCATGAATACAACTGACTTATTCCGTGCAGCAGTACAGAAAGTTAAAATAATCTGTATGATATCCAACATCCGAAACGGATAGGAACTATCAGAAGCAGAGACTTCTACAAAGTGGTTGTTAATGTTATATACGTTGTAGCGTGACAGATATAAGCATAATATTGAATGGCAATTGATCATTAGAATAATGAAGTTATAATATTTAAATTTGGAAGAAAGCATTAAGTTTAATATAAATAGATTAATTCATAGCAACTGTGGAAAGAAATCATTATTATAAAGAAAATACAAGTTAAAATAAAAAGAGTTACTAGTGATGAGTCATCCAAAACCAGTCTCATAACCAAAGGTTTTCAAGGTATAACCCAGGAAGGTAAAATAGTAAATAACAAAGCAGTACACAATATGACCAAACCCACAACGAGGGAGAATAAATAGAATAGAAACCCTAAAATAAGCCAAGATCAACCAATACAGGTTGTGTATTTCTGAATTAAAGAAGAAGATGGAGAAGATCCCAAGAAACCTGATGGCATCAAGAAGAAGATAGAGAAGATACCAGTCCCAGAAGGCAGGAGAAAAGAAGACTGAAGAAAGAAGAAGAGGGCAGCATCCTGAAGAAGATGTCATGCTCTTATAAAAGACACCCAAATCCCTATATCCCCAAAATAAATATCTAAAAATAAAAGTATAACGAAATAAAAACCACATGTATATAAATTTAAGAGAGAGGAGTGTATAAAGTAAAAGTTTCCTGTGAACTAAGATGAAACAATAATATAGCACCCATGGAACAAATCTCCATTGAAAAACGCTAACCAATTTATTATGTTAATAAGACTATACGACCATTTAGCATTAACATAATTATATAAGTGCAAAGTGAACCAGTGATAGTTTTGGGTATTATAAAAAATGAACCTTGTGTTTCATTCTTGGCAATCACAAACATTGGATGCAATGAAATATGCATTTTTCAATGACTTAAAATATGTACTGTGACAATATGTTGTTCATAAGACATGAATCTGTTTAAAATAACATTTTGTTTTACATGAAAAAAGAAAAACAGATTTCCTAGTGCTTTGTGAACGGTTCATACTATTTATTTGTTAATGACAGGGTACAATTCCCCAAAGACAAGGTATAAAAGACTGTATAAAAACTGTAGAATCCTACTTATAATAATAGTTAGAAATAAGAATATAAATATAAGGTTTTAATGTATATAGTACAAGAATGTTTAAAAATGTTTTAGATATAAGGCCATTTGTTTGGGTCTGAAACAACTAACATCAGAACTATAAAAATAATTACCACTTGTAAATAGTAGAGAGTAATTAAGATGTTAGTTAGTACAAAACCTTTTTTATAAACCATGTTTACATGTTGGAAATGGGAATTTTGTTGCAAAATGTCTGATTTGAAGACAACCATTTATTTAAAAAAAATGTTCTTTATTTGTTTAACTATTATTTGTATTGTAACCAATACTAATTGTTTTTGTGTAATTTGAAAACATGTTTAATTTATAATACTATTTGTAAAAAGTCAGAGAGGGTATCACACATCATATATTGTTTGTAAATTATTTTGTAAGAAAAATTGTTAAAAAATCATAGGCCAAAAGAATGGAAACCAAACTTCATCAAAACAGAGAAATTGCTCAATTAAATGCAAATAAACAAAAGGGGTTTAGACAAAATAAACTTGAGATCATGCCATATAATTGCACATACCATTTAGAGAGATTTTAATAAATTATATTCAGAATTATAAATAAAAATAAAATGACTAAACTCAGAAATTTAGACATGGGAGTCATATATTTCAGAATAATGTTTCAGAATACAACTAATTCAATTAATTACCAGAAAATAAGGGAATAGGAACCTTTTAATACAATATAGGATTATTAATATTAAATATAACTGATAAAATGGCTGAATTTATATAATGACAGGAAGTAAATTTTGATGTTTTGGACTCTTCAGAGTATACCCAAACTGAAAGTAAAATTACTATTTTTTGGACAGAAAACACTATAAAATGGCATTATTTAATCTGAAAATAACCAGAATGAACTGAAAGATTAATTTAAATCAAATCTAGTGAATAAAATTGACAAATAACCAAAGTTTAGGCATTCATATAGTGAAATAGTAAAATGTACACAGGATGTGAAAATATTTTTGAACAATGTTAAGGATAATATTATATGGGCTAAGAGTTTAATTGAAACTGAAGGAAACAGTTAGTTAATTATTGGTAGTTGAACGGTTAACATGACATGCATTTAATTACGTGGATAACCTAACCTATAATCGTCATACAAAGCGAGTGTATAGTGAGTTATTGTGAAATCGCGAGTGACTTGTAAAATACTTCTGAAACTATCATATTATAACAGAAACGATCAAGTAACACTCCATAACACAGAACAATATAAATCTACTCCGAAAAACACCATAAAACACTAGAAAACTGTATAATACATTAAACCAAATTAGTGACGGAATCGGAGAAAGTGTTTGAACTAATAATTATACAGATACACTAAATACAACCCAGAATCACTACACCAGTCACTACACAACATATAACAAGAGATTTGCGGACACGAGAACAGAAATATTGCGTCAAAATACATTATTTGGAATGCAGCAGCAACGAGCAACATTTTCATCGACTTGACGGCAGCCATTTTTCTTTGATAATTCCAGTGCCTCCTCTTAGTTCAACAGCTGTTGGGTGAAAACAATTATTATATTTACAATTTATTATTCAATGTCTGTGTTTATTAATAACTATTAATTTGATTGTAACGTTATACTTTTTAAATATTAGCCCGATTTCTCTGACTTTGGTAATAACTGGCTGTTTAAAGAACCCTATATAATTTTTATAACATATACTTGTAACTTTTTTCGATATCCTGAGAATCGATACTAATCGATAAGAGTCAATATTGCTGTTACTTAATAAAACATTAATACTTTTCAATACTTAATAGTTCTTTATTTCTTCAATAATACTAATTACCAATAATATAATTCTAATTGATAATCTACAAGGACTTTACCACCCGTAAGTGAAGATAACCTAAAAAAATAGAAAGGTAAACAAATATCGATTGGTTTACAGACAGTCTTATGAGTGGTGATAGATTATTTAAATTATACTAAAACTTTAATAAAAATTTTCAGAAGAGCATTACACTGTTTAAAACTTCACAGCCCTATATTAATTAATTGATCCTAATTAATTAATTAATTAATAAAATTAAAAAATTTTTTTTTTATTATTTTTTTTTATAAACATAATTTTTTTTTTAATTTTCTTCAAAACAATAATTTTTGTTTTGAAACTTTCGGTGAAGCTGAGCATATCTATTTCTTCATCAACTTTACGCTACTCGACCGGTCTTGCTACCATTGGGACTCGACCAGCTGGGAAACTTAAGGAAGTGTTTCAGGCCAGTAAGACGTCGAGAGCCACACCAAATAAACACATTACAATACAACATATTACATTGGACTTGATTACATCGGAGTCACATACTCCACAATAGCTTATCATCAACACACACTCATTTATTTATTTTATTACAAATTGGCGCACAACTTTAGGGGCTTTAATTAGCGATTGGAAGGCCAGTACATTCTGCCCAATCACTAGTTGGAGCTAGGCAACAGCTACAAAGCCAGAGAATTTCAAGGGAAAATGCAACGACGTGCAACATCTAAGAAACGGGCGGCGGAGGCCGAAAAAGAATTAGAAGTTGAAATGGACAATAAAGAGGCGACGCCAGTGGAGGTGGAAGGGTCATTACCCCCGGTGTTGTCCAAACAAACGGAACAACCGGAGATATCCTCACAGACAGGGGAAGTTAGTCTCCAGGAGAAGCAGGTGGAGAAATCCAAGACAATGGAGGATAATCAAATGGGCAGGTACATGGAAGTGTTCTTGCAAAGGATGGAAGAGAAAATAAACCAAAATAGTAAGGAATTGAAGGAAGATTTGAGTAAGGAAAGGAAAGAAGATAACCAGTCCTTGAAAGAAGATTTAGGAAATAAAATCGAAACAACAAACAAGAAGATGGAAGAAAACAGCAAGAAGATGGAAGAAAACAGCAAGAAGATGGAAGAGAAGATGGAAGAAAACAGCAAGAAGATGAAAGAGAAGATGGAAGAAAACAGCAAGAAGATGGAAGGAAAGTTAGAAGAATTGAAGAAGGATAATCAATCCACAAAAGAAGAGTTGACTGGGATGAACAAGAACATAGAAAATTTGAAGGAAGATAACAAGAAGATGGAAGAAGAGATGGGGAAGAAGTTAGAAGAATTGAAGGAAGACAACCAATCGTTCAAGGAAGAATTCAAGTCAACTAAAGAAGAATTGATTAATAAAATTGAAAACACCAATCAGAAAATAGATGAAACCAGGAAGAAGATAGAGAAGAACAACCGACAGTTGAAGGAAGAGTTGAAAGAAGATAACAGGAAGTTGGAAGAAAAGATGGGGGAGAAATTGGAAGAATTGAGAGAGGACAATCAAATTCTAAGAGAAGAGTTAAGGGAGGTAAATCAGGAGATAAGAGAGAACAGATTAAAAAGGGGAGAGGAGCATCAAAAATGGATTAAAGAATGAAGAGAGGACAGATTAAAAAAGGAAGAATTAAGAAAGGAGAAGACCGAAGAAATAAAAAATGATAGCCAACCAGAACCAGAAGAAGTACT
This sequence comes from Magicicada septendecula, assembly GCA_034769895.1. Taxonomy (NCBI): domain Eukaryota; kingdom Metazoa; phylum Arthropoda; class Insecta; order Hemiptera; family Cicadidae; genus Magicicada; species Magicicada septendecula. The sequence continues at coordinate 409,065,227 of CM068375.1, forward strand.
AAATGATAAAACGCAGGAAGATAGTCAACCAGAACCAGAAGAAGTAATAAATGATAAAACGCAGGAAGATAGTCAACCAGAACCAGAAGAAGTAATAAATGACAAAACGCAGGAACTAGTAATGGTAGTACCTGAAATTGAAACTAACCGAAGCCAGGAAGATATTAAACCAAGGAAAAGGAAAATGTATCCAAGAAATTTGATAAAAACTAAGGAAGAGTTGGAGATGATGAAACATGGGTTAATTGATGGCAATAATATCCCAATTACCTATGACAAAGACATCATGAATTTTATGAATTATAGAAGGAGAATCGAAGTAATTTCAGAAATAATTTACCACAAGACAGTAGTTTACCACTGGGAAAGGACCAGAGGTAAACAGAATACGACATGTGGACAAGATCAATATCAGCGCAGAACTGGACAGTGGATGTCAGAAAGATGGAAATGTGATATCGTACCAGACTGTAATGACGGCACAGGTGAATCACCAGAATGTATTCCATTAGCGTGCCATCTAGGACAGTTCCAGGGTACGGTTAGACTAAAATATATTCCTTCAGAGTGGATATGTGATGGTAAACCAGCTTATGGTGTTTCAGATAAACAAATAATAAGTGATAACCCAGATGAAGATCCTCACAGATATTTGTCAAGTAACACAAAACATGGACCAGAAGAGTATTGGTGTATACAATATGATGATAGAGGGAACCAGCCCAACAATTACGATGGCCCTAACAACCCGCCGCATAATAACCAGTTTATCGGTAATTTTAACGGCGTTAGGAATAACAACCCCTATTCATACAATAGAAACAGTTTATACCAACATAATAACGTCCCATACAGTCAGAGAAATCCATATCCCAACAATAATGATGACAAACCTTACCAACCTAACCGAAAAGACTATCATGATAAATTTAGTAATAAAAATAATAACAGTAATAATAACCGAGTGTCGCGCCCTAGGGTAAATTTTATAAGAGCAACTGAGATGATGGACCCTGGTTGACACAAATACCACACGACATCAAGAAAAGGGACGGATCATGATAACCGACTACGGCGAAAAACAATGTTGAAGGAGACGAAATAAATATCATTGAAAGGAAATGATACGAAGAATAAACATAGAAACAAAACTGGGTTTTATGAGTGAAGACTATTTAAGAAAATGAACATGACAAATAAGAATATGAGCAATGGAACGACATAAAGAAAATCATCCATCTTCCTGGGTTAATAAAAGAAAAGGCATATATAAAAGAAAAGAAAAAGTGGAGATCAACTTATTAAAGTATAAATAATATGGGCCAGTGTAGAGTACAATATAACCCCATATGTTGTGGTAAATGATAAACAGAACAATACATATGAGTTGAAGGAAATCGTTTCAGGAAAAATCAAAGGAGTGTACAATCAAGCTTCTATGAAGAAATATTATGAAGAATGAGTTGTGAGTTTTAGGAATTTAGAATTTTTATTTTTAAAAAATTTAAAAATAATTTAAGTACATCTTACAACCTAATATTTTGAAAAGAACATTCTGGAGAATTATAAGAAGAAGGAATTTAGAATTTATATTTTGAAAAAATAAAAAAAAATAAGTAAGAACAACTTACAACCTAATAATTTTGGAACAAACTTTATGAAAGAAAAAGAAAGATTTTTGAATTCAAATATAATTATAAAAATTTAAAATTGAGTAAGTACTTCTTACTACAACCTGATAATTTAGAACAAAACTTTATGGAAGAAAGAGAAAGAGAGAGAATTTTGAACTTAATTTAAAAAATTTAAAATTAAGCAAGCACAGCTTACTACCACTGAATTATGAGAAAAACATTTTGGAAGAATTAAGAAGAAAGGAATTTTGAAGTTAATATACAAAAAATTTAAGAATAAAGTAAGACTACCTTACTATAACTAAGTTTATGAGAAAACTTTATGGTAAATAATTAAGAAGAATTTGAATTTGGAGAAATACCAAAACATTCAGAAATAATAGTAAGATCACATTACTATAAACAATTCTGAATGAAACAATTCTGGGAATAAATGAATTAAACAGAATTTGAATGTTGATAGAACGTCAGAACTTTGAAACAAGATAAGATCAACATATTACAAGGATTTATGAGAAATATTTTTCAATTAAATAAAAAGAATAGTTTGAATTTTACATTAAAACTAACCAAGTTCCAAAAAATAATTATGTGTCAATTATGATTGAATTGAGAAGAAAATAAAGTGATTAATTCAGAAAAGAGAGTTAACGTTAATCCAGAATAAATGCTAACATTCACAATAGAATTTGAAGGAGTAGAGAAGAATAACAAGAAAGAGTGTAATATGCCAGAGAAGGAAAAAATTTGGAAGCAAAGAGACTAATTACCTATGAAACGATAATGAAAACAGTTAATTAAGAGCAAAGAAGAACAACTCATACCAAACAGATGGAGAAGATGATTTTGAACCAATGATAATAATAAGACCTATATGAAATGCAAAGAGAATAAATACCACATGAAATATAATATAAATGAATTAATGCTAATGAATGCGAAGACGGATTAATAACTTTCTAAGAGAAAGGAAAGAACCAAAATGTTTAAATAAAATGATCAATATAACAACCTGTATATCTAATGTAAAGATACAATGTTAAAAAATTAAATATAATATATTAAGACCATTCAAATAATGAATACGAAAGACTATTTATAAAGACCATGCTAATACTATGAATAACCAGAAGAAAGTATAAAGAGAATTCAGATGAAGAAGAAAGAGAGTTACACTGTAAACAGTAAACGGAATTATTAAAAGAAAGGTTTTCAACCATAATTAAATTAAATATATCAGACAAGTTAAGAGTTTTGGAAAAATATATATGTAATGAGTATAATAATGATTATGAAGATTTATTAAGATAGAAAATGTGAGATAATCTGAGAGACTACGAAGTGGAGAATCCAAAGATATTTTTATTAGTCGAAAATGAGACTACTTTTTATTTATTTATTCGATGTCTGACTGAAGATAATTCCAGCAGCATTATGTTTTTTGAGCAGGGATGGATATGCCCCTGTACTCAATTTATAGAAGTGGTGTATGGCCAGCAGAGAAGTAGCGTACAGTGCCCCTCTGATCTGCCCCAGCCCACGTGATAGGGAATGTTAGGGAATTAATATCCCAAGGATACAACACGAAGTTGATATAGAAAGAAAATGTATTACAATTATAATATATCTCAGAAGACACTAACTATCCGAAAAGGATCAGTAGTAAAACAAATAATTATATATATAAAATTAATAAAACTCTAATATAAAAAAGTCGATATAAAAATGGAGAAGAAAATGAATTATAAGAAATGATGAAATTATCATAAGAAATTATTTCATCCATAAACATGTCTGAAATAATTACTTCTGGAGGAGAGCAATCTGTAGCGTGACAGATATAAGCATAATATTGAATGGCAATTGATCATTAGAATAATGAAGTTATAATATTTAAATTTGGAAGAAAGCATTAAGTTTAATATAAATAGATTAATTCATAGCAACTGTGGAAAGAAATCATTATTATAAAGAAAATACAAGTTAAAATAAAAAGAGTTACTAGTGATGAGTCATCCAAAACCAGTCTCATAACCAAAGGTTTTCAAGGTATAACCCAGGAAGGTAAAATAGTAAATAACAAAGCAGTACACAATATGACCAAACCCACAACGAGGGAGAATAAATAGAATAGAAACCCTAAAATAAGCCAAGATCAACCAATACAGGTTGTGTATTTCTGAATTAAAGAAGAAGATGGAGAAGATCCCAAGAAACCTGATGGCATCAAGAAGAAGATAGAGAAGATACCAGTCCCAGAAGGCAGGAGAAAAGAAGACTGAAGAAAGAAGAAGAGGGCAGCATCCTGAAGAAGATGTCATGCTCTTATAAAAGACACCCAAATCCCTATATCCCCAAAATAAATATCTAAAAATAAAAGTATAACGAAATAAAAACCACATGTATATAAATTTAAGAGAGAGGAGTGTATAAAGTAAAAGTTCCCTGTGAACTAAGATGAAACAATAATATAGCACCCATGGAACAAATCTCCATTGAAAAACGCTAACCAATTTATTATGTTAATAAGACTATACGACCATTTAGCATTAACATAATTATATAAGTGCAAAGTGAACCAGTGATAGTTTTGGGTATTATAAAAAATGAACCTTGTGTTTCATTCTTGGCAATCACAAACATTGGATGCAATGAAATATGCATTTTTCAATGACTTAAAATATGTACTGTGACAATATGTTGTTCATAAGACATGAATCTGTTTAAAATAACATTTTGTTTTACATGAAAAAAGAAAAACAGATTTCCTAGTGCTTTGTGAACGGTTCATACTATTTATTTGTTAATGACAGGGTACAATTCCCCAAAGACAAGGTATAAAAGACTGTATAAAAACTGTAGAATCCTACTTATAATAATAGTTAGAAATAAGAATATAAATATAAGGTTTTAATGTATATAGTACAAGAATGTTTAAAAATGTTTTAGATATAAGGCCATTTGTTTGGGTCTGAAACAACTAACATCAGAACTATAAAAATAATTACCACTTGTAAATAGTAGAGAGTAATTAAGATGTTAGTTAGTACAAAACCTTTTTTATAAACCATGTTTACATGTTGGAAATGGGAATTTTGTTGCAAAATGTCTGATTTGAAGACAACCATTTATTTAAAAAAAATGTTCTTTATTTGTTTAACTATTATTTGTATTGTAACCAATACTAATTGTTTTTGTGTAATTTGAAAACATGTTTAATTTATAATACTATTTGTAAAAAGTCAGAGAGGGTATCACACATCATATATTGTTTGTAAATTATTTTGTAAGAAAAATTGTTAAAAAATCATAGGCCAAAAGAATGGAAACCAAACTTCATCAAAACAGAGAAATTGCTCAATTAAATGCAAATAAACAAAAGGGGTTTAGACAAAATAAACTTGAGATCATGCCATATAATTGCACATACCATTTAGAGAGATTTTAATAAATTATATTCAGAATTATAAATAAAAATAAAATGACTAAACTCAGAAATTTAGACATGGGAGTCATATATTTCAGAATAATGTTTCAGAATACAACTAATTCAATTAATTACCAGAAAATAAGGGAATAGGAACCTTTTAATACAATATAGGATTATTAATATTAAATATAACTGATAAAATGGCTGAATTTATATAATGACAGGAAGTAAATTTTGATGTTTTGGACTCTTCAGAGTATACCCAAACTGAAAGTAAAATTACTATTTTTTGGACAGAAAACACTATAAAATGGCATTATTTAATCTGAAAATAACCAGAATGAACTGAAAGATTAATTTAAATCAAATCTAGTGAATAAAATTGACAAATAACCAAAGTTTAGGCATTCATATAGTGAAATAGTAAAATGTACACAGGATGTGAAAATATTTTTGAACAATGTTAAGGATAATATTATATGGGCTAAGAGTTTAATTGAAACTGAAGGAAACAGTTAGTTAATTATTGGTAGTTGAACGGTTAACATGACATGCATTTAATTACGTGGATAACCTAACCTATAATCGTCATACAAAGCGAGTGTATAGTGAGTTATTGTGAAATCGCGAGTGACTTGTAAAATACTTCTGAAACTATCATATTATAACAGAAACGATCAAGTAACACTCCATAACACAGAACAATATAAATCTACTCCGAAAAACACCATAAAACACTAGAAAACTGTATAATACATTAAACCAAATTAGTGACGGAATCGGAGAAAGTGTTTGAACTAATAATTATACAGATACACTAAATACAACCCAGAATCACTACACCAGTCACTACACAACATATAACAAGAGATTTGCGGACACGAGAACAGAAATATTGCGTCAAAATACATTATTTGGAATGCAGCAGCAACGAGCAACATTTTCATCGACTTGACGGCAGCCATTTTTCTTTGATAATTCCAGTGCCTCCTCTTAGTTCAACAGCTGTTGGGTGAAAACAATTATTATATTTACAATTTATTATTCAATGTCTGTGTTTATTAATAACTATTAATTTGATTGTAACGTTATACTTTTTAAATATTAGCCCGATTTCTCTGACTTTGGTAATAACTGGCTGTTTAAAGAACCCTATATAATTTTTATAACATATACTTGTAACTTTTTTCGATATCCTGAGAATCGATACTAATCGATAAGAGTCAATATTGCTGTTACTTAATAAAACATTAATACTTTTCAATACTTAATAGTTCTTTATTTCTTCAATAATACTAATTACCAATAATATAATTCTAATTGATAATCTACAAGGACTTTACCACCCGTAAGTGAAGATAACCTAAAAAAATAGAAAGGTAAACAAATATCGATTGGTTTACAGACAGTCTTATGAGTGGTGATAGATTATTTAAATTATACTAAAACTTTAATAAAAATTTTCAGAAGAGCATTACACTGTTTAAAACTTCACAGCCCTATATTAATTAATTGATCCTAATTAATTAATTAATTAATAAAATTAAAAATTTTTTTTTTTTTATAAACATAATTTTTTTTTTAATTTTCTTCAAAACAATAATTTTTGTTTTGAAACTTTCGGTGAAGCTGAGCATATCTATTTCTTCATCAACTTTACGCTACTCGACCGGTCTTGCTACCATTGGGACTCGACCAGCTGGGAAACTTAAGGAAGTGTTTCAGGCCAGTAAGACGTCGAGAGCCACACCAAATAAACACATTACAATACAACATATTACATTGGACTTGATTACATCGGAGTCACATACTCCACAATAGCTTATCATCAACACACACTCATTTATTTATTTTATTACAACGTATATATCTTAATATTTTCCCCTATTTAACATCTCAGTTCACAAATAGTAACTCTATTAGCGATGGAAGAAACTGCCGCACGGTAACTAATATTATTCGTGTGAAAAGTTACTAAAATCCTAGATACAAAACAAGTAACCTAAAACATTGTTAGACCAATTCAGTGGCGTATCTATAATTTGACGTTGAGGGGGTACGGGGTTGGGTCGGCTTCATACGAAAGAGAAAACAAGTTATGATTACCAACTTTGTCGTGTTTAATTGGTGGACTGCTACTTGTCATGTTCCGGACGAGGCCTTTCAGTGTTTCTATCATTTTCAAGTCCTAAACCACGACGAAAGGCCTTGTTCGGAATACGAAAAGTAGCAGTTTAGAAAGTAAACACGACAAAGTTTGAATTACAGAGACTGCTAATTCAAATAACAAGATGAACAAAGCTAAGATTAATCAACATCACTATTTTTTAAGTGGCTGAAATCAGTCCCATTTAAGTAAATGGTAATAACACAATAAAATACGCATTATTTAAACATTGACTCATAAAACATTATTTACAAGATACTTATTAACTCAATTAATTTTCCTATATACTTCATATTTAAAACGTATACGCTAATGCTGTGTAATAAACCTGTTAGTATGAGTTACTACTGTATAAGCGTATACAGCTAAAAAAATAATAAAACAGCATTAAAATTTTAAAAATTAACATAATTCGTCAACTTTCTAGATCCTCTGGGAGGGGTCCGGTCCCGTAAACGTATACGCCCCTAGACCAATGTGGTGATGATATATAAGTGACATTTAAGAAACATTAACCAGCAAAGGTGAAAGGTTTACCCTGAAAATTTGAACGTAAAATTTTCAGAAAAATTTACGGACTTGTGCAAGAACAGTTTGGATTCTTTCTTTAAAAAGTATGGAATGAATATTACCTTAATCTAGGAATCTAAGTGTCCTAGAAGGCGATCTTTTACATTCGAAACTTTTACAAAATTATAATGTGTCAGAATAATAGGTCATGCCACGTTTGATTCTAGAACAGGTGAGCTATTTTAATTATTTGGGAAATTATATCGGCTACGATAGGAATTATGATATTGATATTAAGTTAGGTAAGTTCCAGATGATCTATGGAACAATCAACTGTATTTTCTGAAACAAGGGACGTCGAGATACAAAATTAATGTTGTACAAAGTTATGGCAGTTCGTGAAATGTCCTATAGATGGTGTGAATTATGGACAACAACCAAGAAACTAGACAGTAAAAACAGGCCGCGGAAACGGTGTTTTTAAAAGGAGTCAAAATGTCTTCTAAACTTGACCGTATACAGAATGAGTCCATAAGAGAGAAGCGTTAGGCCTACAAGTTTTTAATTTGAATGAAAAAGTAAAAGATTACCAACAATGGTGGAAAGAACACTTAGAAAGAATGTCGGATTCCGAACTGGCCAAACAAGTCTGGAAATACAAACCTATAGGACACAGGTGTGTGGGTATACCCAGGAAGAGATGGATTGAGGATCTTTGAAGGTACCGCCTTGCCTACGCTGTGCTCTGCAGATGATGATCTTGAAAAAAGAGTTGTACAGGCATGAAAACAACACGTTAATAAGGTGAAGAAGGGATCAGCAACAGCGTGACTCAAACACGGATAGATTTTGATTTGTGAACCGTTTAACTCTTGACGCTTGAACGTGAACGCTGAGCAACGGCTTTCGTATCCACGGAGGATACGAGGATCTTTGAAGGCGGAACAGGTAGCGCCTAGCATACGCCATGTTGTGAAGTGATGATGATGGTGATGAGACAATGAGTTCGACAAAAGACGATCTAACTGAAAGTGAAACGAAAGACAAGGTGAACGCAATGCTGTTGTTTCGTAAACCGGTTGTGAGGTTAATTACAGTAAAGTAGGGGCACAGTTTACAAACGGTGTTAATTATCATTAGTTACAGTAAATTACAGCACGATTATTGTAAATACAAATTTTACATTCTCAAACTTGTGCGTGAAATGAATGCCATTTCTTACTTTCTTGAACGTTACCATCGGAAAAGTGCTGTGTTACATACGATGCGCTGACACTAGTAATTTCGGCAAACAACAAGCAAATCTTATAAGAGAGAAGATAAATAAATTTAGAACAAGTGAGCCGTTCCAAATATCTCGGCTGTACAGTAACCTAAGAATCTGAATATGATATAAGAGAGAAAATAATAAATTTAAGAATATTTGTGGTACGATTCATAGAAATCTTAGGAATAAAAAACAGGACACAGCACAAGGATTAAATTTTATAAGCCAATTGCAATACCCACATTGATATATGCGAGTGACGCGTGGGTCATGACAAAAAAAAAGGAAAGCGGCAAAATTCAGAAAACTGAAATGTAGTTTCTTCAAAATACTTTAAATTATACATTGCACAATAGAATAAGGAATCAAGATATCAGAACAGAACTCGAAGTAAAGGACATAAATGAAATTATTTCAATTTACAGAAGACAATGGTGGGATCATCTGCAAAGGATGACAGAGGATCGATTGCCGAAAACGGCACTGAACTGTATTTTATTGGTAGAAGAGACGTGGGTCGTCCGAGGATGAGATGGGTACCGGAACAGGTTTATATAACGTAGTCATTGAGAGGAGGAGAAGAACAACAACAACAAGCAAAATCCAACAAAATATAAATACAAGTGGTCTCAAAAACAAACGCGTGAGTTTTTAGGAGCCTAATAAGAAATAATCAGTGTTGTAATGTAATAATAAATTAAAAGGTAAGCCAAGAAATAAATCAAAGGAGGACAGTGAACAAGGCTGGACCCAGGCTAGATTTCAGCGTTTTTCAGAACCAAATTAACAATTTCATCAGTTAATCTGTGTGTACTGTATAACGAACTTTCAGTAGTCATTTTGATCAGTCAATGCTAACCATTTTATGGGAGTAATGTAACAACCGACTTTTCACAACTGTTGTAAATGCAGAAGGTGGCAGAATTCTACAAGAAACTGTAATCACAGTTTATGGGTCCTCAGTTATACATGCGTCCCCATAAATTCAAAGGTTGCCTATGACCGATCTATAGACTTTACAAAGTGGAAGGTGGGGCTAATTTTCACAGTTTAAACAATTTATTGTTAATAGCTGAATGATAGAATAAGCAAAATAAAAATAACTGTTGTATTTGAAATATCTAGCGGGCTGTTTGGCCGTGGTCCAAGGTTTACATTAAAACCAAAGGTTTCAGCAGCACCACTGGCTGCCATCTTCAGTGGATATTTGAGTCTACCCGCGTTAGGTAGACATATTTACATGTCTACCCGCGATAGAATTTCAGTTTTACACATCGGCCTATTATTATTTTCATTATTATTATTATTACATAACAGTGTGTCTCCCTCATATCAGCTGGGTACTCAAAATTCACACTTTATAATTTTCTTGATTAAAATATTCTTGGGATTTCTTGGGATCCAATATTACCACTCATTGAGTTAATCTCAATAATAGGGTGGGCCGAAAATAATTTTTATTTTTTTTTCGATTCACTATACCGCGGAAACCCATGCCAAGTCCACGGATGGGTTCATCAGAACGACGTTTCTTTCACGATCCCCATCATGCTACGTTTTTCGCACAAATCGGAGTTTAAAATAGCAAGTACCAAAAAGAATGAGTAAAAGACTATTGACATAATGGCACAGCTCATAACATTTATCATTAACTATTTTATGTCAAAATGTAAAATTTGTAATCTGAATGTTAAAAATGTGTTTTCAGGTGCAATGCGCGACCAATGAAAGTTGAAATATCTATCCGTTTTTAATTTATTTATCTTCCCTGTGTCATTCTTTACTTATCTACGTAGCGTTTGACTTATGTACAAAAAGTTTCTTTTTTTTAGTTACGAAAAATTGTTAAAACTGATCACTTTAATGATTTTGGGGGGTAATGCGCAACCGGAAGATATTAACCAATTTTTTTTGTTTTATTTCTTTTTTTATTTTACTTATCTGTCCTAGAGGCACTTTTTTGCGGTATAGCGAATCGAAAAAAAAAATATTTTTAGGCTCACCCTACTCAGTACTGAATATGAGAAAGAATAATTATGTACTTGTACTGATACTTCTGAAGTCACCCATAGTGTCAGGTTTTTATGACGAACGATAACTGCCGCAAATTAAACCAGAATCAAATAATGTTTTGCATGCAACCCTGAATTGTAGAGTGCTCAAGGCCTGTCGAGTTTGGTGAAGATCAGTTAAGAGAAAGGGGTAGTTTACCTGCAACGTTTTATGTGATAACAAGGGTAATTTTTTCTATGACGAACGATAACTGGCGTAAATTCAAACATAATCAAATAATTTGTTGCATACATCCCTAAATTGTAGAGTGCTCAAGGCCTGTTGATTTTGGTGAAGATCGGTTAAGCAACATTTTATGTTGTAACAAGAGAAATGTTTTCATAACGAACGACAACTGCCGTAAATTCAAACAGAATCAAATAATTTTTTACATATGTGATTGAGTTGTAGAGGACTCAAGGCCTATTGATGTTGGTGAAGATCGGTTACGGGAAAAGGGTAGTTTACCTGAAACATTTTTTGTTGTAACAAGAGTAAAGTACTTAATTTTGATAAATAAAGTATCCTGATAAGAAGATCTTAATAAGCCACTGTAGAAACGTAGATGAAATATCTATAAATGAAGAGGCTAGTTGAACGGGGTGGGGGTAATTTTCTATAAACGAAAATTATAGTTGAAGGGGGAGGGGTAATTTTTTGTATATATGTACTACATTATCGGCCACAAAGAAGTAGTTTGTTGTTAAAATTCCTTCCCGGCCTGTTTGGCCGTAGACCAATGTTTTCTGCAAAACCAGACGTTTCGGCAGTGCCATCGACTGCCATCATCAGTGAAAATCGAGTGCGATAACGTGAGGTGGTATACGTTAGTGACCACAGTACTGTGGTTAAGGCTGAAGCAGTAAGTAGAAAGAAGTAGTTTCTATGGAAATATTTCATTTCGAAAATGATTTTAAATATAAATCTTAGAACATGGAAGTCATGTATGGTTCTCCATACCGATATTTTTATATTTATATGTGTACTACATTATCAGCAACAAAGAAGTAGTTCTATACAGATATTACATTTCAATTTGTCAAACTTGTCAAATTTTTCAATTTATATTTAAGTGATTTTAAATATAAATCTTAGAACATGGAAGTCATGTATGGTTCCTCCATACCGATTTTTTGAACAACGAACGGAAATAAGTCTTTGTCTTATAGCTTTCTGTAAGACTATATTTCTTGTTTTGTAGCGCTCGTTCATGAGTCAGCCTAGTATGGTGATTCTTTGCTAATACCGATCACTTCTTATCTACATACTTAAAATATCTTCTATAAGGAATCTTCTACAGTATTTAACAACCAAGAGGCGCTTCCATTAAACCTATTTCGTTGTACATTTGAAAGTTGCTGCCGATACAATCTTAGTGGTTGATACGTAGCAGCTGCGGGGCGCCGGAACTCCATTAACAAACTTGTTGCTGTTGTTTATTTATTAAGAGTCAAACTTCCGACTACACAGAGTTACGTACTCTCCGCTACTGCCAGTAACACACGTTGGCATGAGCTAAAAATAAACGGCATGTGATGTGATGCGGTACTACGGTACCACCACCGCATTCAGTATTGTTCAGTGTAGAGGTGGGCCGATATACCGATAACAGGTATTTTGCAACGATTATTTTTGTGGAACGGATATAACAGTGACTGAAAAGTTGAAATACCTGTTCCGAGTCAACGATAACTGAAAAGTCGAAATCTCCGTTCCGATTACTCGCGGTCTCGCGGTTCCGAGTCGCGGGACCCCGCTACGCAACTAACGAATAAACGAGTACTACGAGTACAAAGTCACAGTTATTGGTGCTGAATACTTCAATCTGCGCATGTGCCGACTGCCATACATACAAGTACGAAACGAAGCAAAACAGCGAGGTTCAGAATATCTCTATGCCAATGAGACGAAGCTGTGTTTAATAAACGAACAAAATTCAGACTGATGTTACATTTATTCTTGTATGTTATGCAGATATATAGTACAGACTTTTAATAACAAATTATATATTATACTAGTCACCAACTTGGTAAATTTTGAAAAAGCGAATTCAACTGTGTTATAACCTACAGAATGGCTGATAGGCCATACAGTACTTCTCTCTCTCTGTATTTCACATTCTTCTAAGGGACACAGAGTTCAGTTTAAAGCAGTATAATAATTTTCGTAACTCAAAGACCTATATGAGAAAATTGGCAAGTTAGAAGTTGGTGAACAGACCGCAACTGACATGAGCAGTGGCGTGGCGTGGGTACATAACACCTGTTGCCGGTTGGGAGAGCAGCAGTTGGTGAACAGACCACAACTGGCATGAGCAGTGGCGTGGCGTGGGTACATAACACCTGTTGCCGGTTGGGAGAGCAGCAGTTGGTGAACAGACCGCAACTGGCATGAGCAGTGGCGTGGCGTGGGTACACAACACCTGTTGCCGATTGGGAGAGCAGCAGTTGATGAACAGACCGCTACTGGCATGAGCAGTGGCGTGGCGTGGGTACACAACACCTGTTGCCGATTGGGAGAGCAGCAGTTGGTGAACACACCACAACTGGCATGAGCAGTGGCGTGGCGTGGGTACACAACACCTGTTGCCGGTTGGGAGAGCAGCAGTTGGTGAACAGACCGCAACTGGCATGAGCAGTGGCGTGGCGTGAGTACATAACACCTGTTGCCGATTGGGAGAACAGCAGTTGGTGAACAGACCACAACTGGCATGAGCAGTGGCGTGGCGTGGGTACATAACACCTGTTGCCGATTGGGAGAGCAGCAGTTGGTGAACAGACCACAACTGGCATGAGCAGTGGCGTGGCGTGGGTACATAACACCTGTTGCCGGTTGGGAGAGCAGCAGTTGGTGAACAGACCACAACTGGCATGAGCAGTGGCGTGGCGTGGGTACATAACACCTGTTGCCGATTGGGAGAGCAGCAGTTGGTGAACAGACCACAACTGGCATGAGCAGTGGCGTGGCGTGGGTACATAACACCTGTTGCCGGTTGGGAGAGTAGCAGTTGGTGAACAGACCACAACTGGCATGAGCAGTGGCGTGGCGTGGGTACATAACACCTGTTGCCGATTGGGAGAGCAGCAGTTGGTGAACAGACCGCAACTGGCATGAGCAGTGGCGTGGCGTGGGTACATAACACCTGTTGCCGGTTGGGAGAGCAGCAGTTGGTGAACAGACCGCAACTGGCATGAGCAGTGGCGTGGCGTGGGTACACAACACCTGTTGCCGATTGGGAGAGCAGCAGTTGATGAACAGACCGCTACTGGCATGAGCAGTGGCGTGGCGTGGGTACACAACACCTGTTGCCGATTGGGAGAGCAGCAGTTGGTGAACACACCACAACTGGCATGAGCAGTGGCGTGGCGTGAGTACACAACACCTGTTGCCGATTGGGAGAGCAGCAGTTGGTGAACAGACCGCAACTGGCATGAGCAGTGGCGTGGCGTGAGTACATAACACCTGTTGCCGATTGGGATAGGGCTAAAACTTAACCTAAAAATTAATCCGAATTTTTTCTTGTACCACGTGTTCTTTTTAGAGCATTTTCTATTATTCGCTGAGAGAAGAAGAGGGTCCCGGTCCAACGGGATCTGAATCTCATTATACGTACACAGAATAATTCAGAACACAAATAATCGAAAATAATAAAGACAAACAGAGAAACACATGACTAAACGAACGAAATACAAACAGGTACGTTGTATCTGCTGCACGTCAGTTCCGAAAACGAACATAGCTGCTAACTGAGCGTTTTGTCGGTTTATACAGCGGCAACACATTGGGTGGACGAATGTGTCGCCCCCCCTCCACAGTTTGTACTGACAACAACTACGACGTCAATGACTGTACGCATAAAACAGTGATATAATTAATATTATTTTCTCTTATTTCCAGTACTGTTGCCGCTGGCAACAGCGGTTACACGGACGCCACGCTACTGGTTAAGTGAGTTTTCATAATGTAATGTGAATCCGTATTTCTCATTATCGCCATTACGTATTGGGTGTGTTTACGATATCTCCTCTCTCTCTATCTCTCTCTCTCTCTCTCTCTCTACCTCTCTTTCACATTCCTCTTAGGGAGTTCAGTCTAAAGCAGTAGAATAATCTTCGTAAGTCAGAGACCTAACTTATATGTCAAGTTTGGCAAGTCAGAAGCGAAGGAAAGTGAGTGATAAGAGGGGGGGAGAGATAAAAGGAAGAATACTTGCCGTCATGATACTGCGACCAGCACTGGCAGGTTAACAGAGCACCACTGGCATGAGACATTTTACACGTTGGAGTAAGCGTCATTACAACGTACCGACATAATGCAATAACTTCTTGCAGAGAACAAAGAGCAATTAAGCGTGTGCAGAGGGTATATGACGTCGTGACGTGAGGGGGGTCGCGTCCGTCCGTCTCGTCGTTACATCCGGCAGACGACGCTTCTTTCTAATATACGGTACGCATTATTCGTCGGTTCAAACTATTTTTGTTTTCCTTATTTCAGACGCATAGCAGGCAAAACAACGGTCGCTGGAATGTTCGAATGTTTATTCGCTCAAATTTATTACTATAGACTGGGCTGGAGTGGTGGGCTGGAGTGGTGTCTGGAATGTGAATTTTTGGCGAGAAACCTGGAATCGTCAGTACAGTTTTTTTTTTTTAATTTAAGACTGTGTATATTTATAGAACCGATACCGTATACATTCGAAAATATTTAACCCGTTTGCACTTTATTCAAATCTGTATAAACTACTGCATGCAGATTAAAAAACATGTGTCTGGACATTTGGTAAATCTGTAAATACGAGTCCCGTTCTAAACGCTATATTTCTGTCAAATTCCTCAATTATTAACAATGTTTTTCTTTTACATTTTTTTATTCATTATTCTGTAATATCCTGAACTGATTTTACATTACCTCTGACTTTTACGATGATTTACAGCTTATTCATATGGAGAAAGTCAATGTTTTAACACATGTTAGAATGAATTTAACCGTGAATAAAAGCTCATTGTCACAGAGATAGGTATTTGGATTACAATAACGTGATATTCTTTCATAAACCAATTACAATTTTTTTGACAACTTTAACTAAAGTAGCTGAGAATATACGAGACTTTAACTGTTTGTCAATAAAACATTCTCTCCAGTAGTCCAACAACAACAGCATCAACATAATAATAATAACAACGGTGATACAAAAATTTTTTTTATAGAGGAGGAAAAATGCTTTATGCACCGTCAGAGGAGGTTGTAGGCTACTTCCTCTGGTGTGTGGGACTCTCACCTACTAAAAACCCCACCTCTCATTCATGCATTCATATCCATCCTGGAACCACTTAACGTATTACTTCAGGATGGAGCCTATTGCGCCGTTATCGGGCTCCTTCTAGTTGTTCCCCATATTCTACAGCCCGTTGGGTGCAAGCTGGGCCTGTTTTTTTCTTTCTGCATGAATGAATGCAGAGATGCGAACTAATAATTAGATTAACAGTTTTTTTCTAGGGAAACTGTGAAAACTAATTTTAGCCGTAAGAGACGCCACGCTCCACGGTGAGTTGAAGCATCTCCCACCAAAACCACAAACCCTTAGTTCTTCACGTCAGTCCACTCCGGAACCGCTTTTGCATTATTACTTCAGTGTGGTGTCAGTCATTAATGGCTTAATAAAGCTACGAGGCCCGCGTTTTACATCAACAACGCCCTGGGCACAATTTGAACAAGCGTCCACAGTGCCCTCCCCTCCACCGTTACACTGATGCAGATTACAATTTATTTCAAAGAAATCTTTCAAGTGAAAGTGCCTCCACAATAAGCTCAACTACAAAACGTCAGCCTGCAGCATGCCTTTCCAAAAGTTTGGTATCGTGGACACATGGAAAATTAGTCACAAAAATTTTAAATTACTGTCAGAAGACGCATAATAATTGACTCATCATACTCCACTCGGATGTAGCAGCCAAGAAAGGTCATAAACAACTGTAAAACAAACGATAGCAACAAACACAAACAGTGTAACAGCAGTAACAATAGATTAACCCTGTTAAAATACGGCACAACAGTTACGTTTAATGGCTTTAATAAACTGTGTTGTTAACACGCGACTGCTCACGTTGTCAGGCATACCATACCTGGCGTGCGAACGTAAGTGACTTGTGCCAACTACGCTCAGCTAGAGCCCACTACAACCAACAGTGATACAGGTTACAACCAATACTGTTTTTCTAAAGATAACGTAGTTTCTGCAGAACTCGCTCACTATTTCGAACGAAGAACATTTATCATTACATAAATTTTGATGTTATATATCTATACTATTTCTTTAGTAATATAACAATTATTGTAGAGTGCAGAATCATACAATAAACACTAGAAATTCAAACATTCTGATTTTTTTTTTTAATTTTTCATCTCTTTTTTGGACTTTGATGTTCAAAAATTTTAAACCACTGCATTTAGACTGTGGCTTAAATCATTTTAATTTGACACCCCGACATGGGCTTTTGAAATTTTTCATAATTCTGACCCTCCACTCGTTTCTAAGGTCGGTCAAAAATTGTTCTAAACAAGATCGATTTACAAATGAAGAGATCAGAGAAGAGTTGGAAATGTATATTACAACTTAAACGAGAAAATAGAGTTGCTTAGAACAAAATTGGAAAGACCATCTGGAGCGTATGGATGATTGAAGACTACCAAAAGCGGCTAGTAGATACATGCCAGCTGACAGAAGAAGCGTAGGGAGACCAAAGAAAAGATGGGAATAAATCCTATGAAGAAGGAACAGGTCATCAAGGCCTAATCCTTGTTGGGGAAGAAGAAGAAGAAGAAGAAGAAGAAGAAGAAGAAGAAGAAGAAGAAGAAGAAGAAGAAGAAGAAGAAGAAGAAGACCGCTGTCTATAAGAGACCTCCCTAGTGTCAGTGAGTCTGATTGGCAGTACGAGTAAGCAACCTGATTCGGTATGACGTTAATGGTTGCATAATTCCGTAAACATTCAATTTTTCACTTAGTAGGCCTACTTGTTACGATTTCCGGCGATAATTGCGCACTTAAAGCAGTTTCACTTCAACAAAGCACCAGAGGTGATAAATATCCGTTGTTACATTGTTTCCAGCCATAGACTGTGTCTGATTAAATGCAGAGACGGCGCGGAGGCAATCACTTAGCGCTGCTGATCATATGCATTACAGGCGCCGGTATAAGACTCCTTATATAGTTTACTTGAGGCAAAAGCTTGACCTTTTTTAACCAACCGGTTTGATACGATCCTCCCTCCCTCTCTGTTCGTCACTGCTGACACAAATATGGAACTAACTGGATCAGCAGCGATCGGTACAAGGGACGGTAAAAAAAAAAAAAAAAAAAATACAGAAAAAGAATCAGAAACAACCGAACCGCTGCTGGGGGGAGAGACTTGCAACACACACACACACACACACACACACACACACACACACACACACACACACACACACACACACACACACACACACACACACACACACACACACAGACCGGGGAAAGTTGCACCGCGCGCGCGTGGAATGCGACCGACCTATTGCAGATGAATAAACGTGTCATCAGATCCTTTTCCGCGTGCGTTGTTTCTCTTCAAAAGGCAACGAGACGGATGAGATTGCTAACCTCCTCCTCCACTTATAGCACCTTCACTCACTCTCTCTCTCTCTCTCTCCCTGTCTTTCTCTTTCTTTTGATTGTCTCTTATTCGTGTGCATCCATTCTCTCTGCAAACATCTAAGAGTCGTTTATAAGCAGTCTGTTAAATTAAACGGATAACGGGAACGTTTTGGAGTTTGGTTATGCGGTCTGATTATTGGTACTCTCGTGCAGCCATCTCGTCCTAGTACGCGACAATACACACAGGGCTTTTATCATATCAAAACCGGACAAACTTTACGAATTGTTCGTCCGTCGGCTTTGTGATGCGGTTTGAACGAACTACAGTAATTATGACGGGAACTTTTTTTAAATTAGTTTTTCTATTGTTGTTTTGTTAAAAAACGTTTGGTTCTTTATTTTAAATGTTACGGTGTTACACATTAAGCATTTTGTATACACATTAAGGTTATATTTTCCCTAACTTGGGTCGTATTTCTTTAAACAGTAAACTAAAAACGTAAAACCATTATTATACCTAACTTCACAAATAAAATCATTACGTATTATCACTTTATATTAAGAAATAGAATAATTTACAATTAGTTCACTTCTTCTTCTCCACATCGTGGTATATCGATACTATCGCACATTCAAAACATCGAAAATATAGCGTGGGTATGGATAGTGGGAAAGTGTAGATTTAACTATCCGCGGCTCGATACCGGATACGGAAGTCATTACGTCCGCATGGGATGTAAGGGCCAATTTAATGTTATTTTATCTCTCGTTCCAGTGCGCCCGGATTATGATTAGTACGACAGAGTATTTTATATTTTTCTCACTGAAAGCGTTAAAAATTTGCTAGTTCTCAAGCGCTAATTTTCCTATTTCCCATGAATTTGATCCCATGCATATGAGTGATTATCATATGCTACAACACTTCATCACTTCAAAGAGTAATTCTCTGAAACATGAGTGTAAAATAAGATTTAGTTAAATTCAAAATAAAAACGATATTCTACAAAAGACGTACTCCTTGCATGTTCATTTTCTCCAATCTGACTATCCACTAATGTGTGTTATTTTACATTGACATAAGTAATACCAAACTATGCGACAATTAAGATAAATAATAATGGTGAGGTAGCAACTAAAGTAAAAAATTTTAGTGAGAAATTGTGGATAAAATTAGAAATCAGGGACCTTTATGGAAAATTAAATATACTTGTTTAAAATTCATCTAGACTTATACAAAATATATTTACTTATAGAATTAGAAGAAATTTTATATGTATTTGGTGAGAATTATATTAATAAGAAATTAAGAGATGTAAATGTTAGGTTGTATCGTAAATTAGAAAAATTAGCTGAAGAAAAACGAAAAGCATTAGAATACAAAAGGAATAAAACAGAAATAGGCCTACTCGTACATATGCGGAAAGGATGCTGAATCTTTCAAGCATTGCATTTATGGGAGGAGAACAAAAGTTGTTAGAAAAATGTTTGAAGTATGTACCACCTGTAAGGATCAACAAAGGAAAGGCGATTATCGAGTGTGCAACAATAACTGCAAAAATAGATAACGAAGATACTAGGAAACAGGTGAGAGTCGAAGTGAAAGAGATAATCGAACAGATGTGTAAAAATAATAATAATAAAGAGAAGAAAAGTAAAGAACAAGATGTAAATAAATTAAAAAAGAAAATAAGAGAGAATAATTGATAATTACAAAAGGAAATACGATAGTAGGCCTAGTATTAAAAAAAAGCGAGTATATAAAGAGAGCGGAAGCATTTATAGCCCATATAAGTTAGTAAGGTACGATTACACAAGGTTGTGGTTTAGGACTTGAAAATGGTGGAAGCACTGAAAGGCCTCGTCCGGAACATGACAAGTAGCAGTTCAGCAACAAAGTCCCAACAATACAGTAGCAAACAATCAGTATGTAATTTGATTTACAAGCACTGAAAGGCCTCGTCCGGAACATGACAAGTAGCAGTTCAGCAACAAAGTGCCAACAATACAGTAGCAAACAATCAGTATGTAATTTGATTTACAAGCACTGAAAGGCCTCGTCCGGAACATGGCAAGTAGCAGTTCAGGAACAAAGTCCCAACAATACAGTAGCAAACAATCAGTATATGATTTGATTTACAAGGACTGAAAGGCCTCGTCCGGAACATGACAAGTAGCAATTACACACAACAAAGTCCCAACAATACAGTAGCAAACAATCAGTACCGTATGTAATTTGATTTACAAGCAACGTTCGTCGTTTAATTCAAAAGCGAGTCCGTTGTATCCGTTGTATAATTTCCAAACGATTTGTAGCCAGATATATTTTTGTTTCAGTTATTTATACATTTCTGTTTCTTGCGAATATACATTTATTCAGTGGCGTACCTAGACCATTGGAGGCCCGGGGGGGATTACTTTCTGAGGCCCCCTCCCACAAGACGGGTGTTTATGTCTAACTACTGTCTTGATACATCTAGTTAGGAAACTTTATAAGAAGCTGTAGTAATGATTCAGGAAACTGCCGATAGGGTGTTGACGCTTCATGGTAGTATTTCTGAAAATATTACAATAAACTATAATACACTATAAGTTTATACTAGAATAAGTTTAGGAACTTTGTCGAAAAACAGGCCAAGGAGAATTCAATACAGGGGAGATTGTTCCTCATATACGAACATCTTCTAGTGTTGCCTTTGAGGGCGTGACAATCGAACATTTGCAAATAAATTAAAAAAATTACAAAAAATCTTAATTTTCCACATCTGGAGGCCCCCTACTAAGTGGGGCCCGGGGCGGTTCGCCCCACACGCCCCCTTTAGTCCGCTACTGCATTTATTAATTGTTATTTTATTATTTTATTTATAATAAGCCTCTCATAATTCATTCACTTGTTTTATTTATTAAAACACTTTTGTGTACTATATTTTATGTAGGTCTATGTTAATCAGCTGTTTGATGTTAAACTTCATTTTTTAAATGTTTAAAAGATTTATTTTCGTGTATTACATTAATGTTTTGATACTATGTAGGCCTATACATAATAAAAAAATATCAATTTTTTTTCAATAAAATTCAAAGTTCTGATGATGACAGGCAAATAGCAGTCTTACAAAATGGCTTACATAACCGAAACAGAAAAATAAATACTTTTATTGCGGGAAGCTTATTGGAATTGAAATAAATATTATAATAGATAAGTTATAATTTTAATTTATTAATATTGGAATAAAATTGGCAATCAAAATTGGAATTTTACGTAAGGAACAGAGTAGTATAAATCCTATAATATATTTAATAATATAAGGAGATTGGAAGGCAAACACTAAGATGGATGGACGGGGTGAGTCAGGATTCTTGAAATTAGAAACTGGAGGAGCGTGGCTAAGAATAGAGAAGAATGGCGAAATCTTCTGAAGAATGGCAGGGCCACAAAGGGCTCTCGAGCCAATTATGATGATGATGATGACGACATAAGGAGATAATATTTATTGTAGTCCATTTAAAGAAAATAGTTGAACGCATTAGTTAGACTTTTAAATTAGTTTAATACTCGATTTAAGTAAGCCATTTAAAAGTAAAAACTTTGGGCTATTGGGGATTAATTCTGAATCTTATAGGCTATATAAAAATGAATGTTTCTTTGTTTGTCCCGTATGCGTTCCTATACCATTCATCCGATTGCGATGAAACTTCGGTGAGTTGTTGTGCGCACGCCCGCGAAGGTTTCTGAATTTTTTTCGATGGGGTCCTTTGGGGGGTTCTTTGGGGTCTTCCACATCTCCTCCTAAACCACGGGCCGATTTCAACCAAACTTGGCACAAATATTTTACGCAACGGGAGAACCAACATAGGATAGGTGTTTTTTTCGACGGGGTCCTTTGGGGTCTTCCACATCTCCTCCTAAACCACTGGACCGATTTCAACCAAACTTGGCACAAATATTTTACGCAACGGGAGAACCAACATAGGATATGTGTTTTGTCGATATGATCCTTCGGGGGGTCCTTTTGGGGGTCCTCTGGGGTCTTCCACATCTCCTCCTAAACCACTGGACCGATTTCAACCAAACTTGCAGAAATATTTTACGCAAAGGGGGAACCAACATAGGACAAGTGTTTTTTTCGATACGATCCTTTGGGGGGTTCTTTGGGGTCTTCCACATCTCCTCCTAAACCATTGGACCGATTTCAACCAAACTTGGCACAAATATTTTACGCAACGGGAGAACCAACATAGGACAGGTGTTTTTTTCGATACGATCCTCTGGGGGGTCCTTTGGGGTCTTAAAAAACTATTAGATCTGGTTACTATGGCAACCCAATAGAATAGATTCTGTTCTAAATATATTATCGCATTAAATTGAAGACCACGCGAACGAAGTCGTGGGCAACAGCTATTTATTTTTAAGAAACCTACTTTAATTGAACTTTATTAATTAAACTAACATTTTCATTACGTACAACGTGAAACTCCGTAGCGAAGCACGGGTATTCCGCTAGTAATTTATAAAAATCAAACGCAGATGGTATGCGTATATAGGTTTTCGAATATACATTAGAAAATACAATATGAACATAAAATATACACGTGTAAGTATAGAAGCAGCCGCTTATGTCCACTATGTTGACACAGTATACGTACGCTAGTGTCACGGCTTTGGGGGTCTACGATGGTTGTACTCTCCACGGTAACTCGTTACCATGTTGCACGATCTGGTGTTGTAATAAGGGCATTACGGGCAAACATAATACAATATGAACATACAATATACACGTGTAAGTATAGAAGCAGCCGCTTATGTCCACTATGTTGACACAGTATACGTACGCTAGTGTCACGGCTTTGGGGGTCTACGATGGTTGTACTCTCCACGGTAACTCGTCACCGTGTTGCACGATGTGGTGTTGTAATAAGGGCATTACGGGCAAACATAATACAATATGAACATACAATATACACGTGTAAGTATAGAAGCAGCCGCTTATGTCCACTATGTTGACACAGTATACGTACGCTAGTGTCACGGCTTTGGGGGTCTACGATGGTTGTACTCTCCACGGTAACTCGTCACCGTGTTGCACGATGTGGTGTTGTAATAAGGGCATTACGGGCAAACATAATACAATATGAACATACAATATACACGTGTAAGTATAGAAGCAGCCGCTTATGTCCACTATGTTGACACAGTATACGTACGCTAGTGTCACGGCTTTGGGGGTCTACGATGGTTGTACTCTCCACGGTAACTCATCACCGTGTTGCACGATGTGGTGTTGTAATAAGGGCATTACGGGCAAACATAATACAATATGAACATACAATATACACGTGTAAGTATAGAAGCAGCCGCTTATGTCCACTATGTTGACACAGTATACGTACGCTAGTGTCACGGCTTTGGGGGTCTACGATGGTTGTACTCTCCACGGTAACTCGTCACCGTGTTGCACGATGTGGTGTTGTAATAAGGGCATTACGGGCAAACATAATACAATATGAACATAAAATATACACGTGTAAGTATAGAAGCAGCCGCTTATGTCCACTATGTTGACACAGTATACGTACGCTAGTGTCACGGCTTTGGGGGTCTACGATGGTTGTACTCTCCACGGTAACTCGTCACCGTGTTGCACGATGTGGTGTTGTAATAAGGGCATTACGGGCAAACATAATACAATATGAACATACAATATACACGTGTAAGTATAGAAGCAGCCGCTTATGTCCACTATGTTGACACAGTATACGTACGCTAGTGTCACGGCTTTGGGGGTCTACGATGGTTGTACTCTCCACGGTAACTCGTCACCGTGTTGCACGATGTGGTGTTGTAATAAGGGCATTACGGGCAAACATAATACAATATGAACATAAAATATACACGTGTAAGTATAGAAGCAGCCGCTTATGTCCACTATGTTGACACAGTATACGTACGCTAGTGTCACGGCTTTGGGGGTCTACGACGGTTGTACTCTCCACGGTAACTCGTCACCGTGTTGCACGATGCGGTGTTGTAATAAGGGCATTACGGGCAAACATAATACAATATGAACATACAATATACACGTGTAAGTATAGAAGCAGCCGCTTATGTCCACTATGTTGACACAGTATACGTACGCTAGTGTCACGGCTTTGGGGGTCTACGATGGTTGTACTCTCCACGGTAACTCGTCACCGTGTTGCACGATGTGGTGTTGTAATAAGGGCATTACGGGCAAACATAATACAATATGAACATACAATATACACGTGTAAGTATAGAAGCAGCCGCTTATGTCCACTATGTTGACACAGTATACGTACGCTAGTGTCACGGCTTTGGGGGTCTACGATGGTTGTACTCTCCACGGTAACTCGTCACCGTGTTGCACGATGTGGTGTTGTAATAAGGGCATTACGGGCAAACATAATACAATATGAACATAAAATATACACGTGTAAGTATAGAAGCAGCCGCTTATGTCCACTATGTTGACACAGTATACGTACGCTAGTGTCACGGCTTTGGGGGTCTACGATGGTTGTACTCTCCACGGTAACTCGTCACCGTGTTGCACGATGTGGTGTTGTAATAAGGGCATTACGGGCAAACATAATACAATATGAACATACAATATACACGTGTAAGTATAGAAGCAGCCGCTTATGTCCACTATGTTGACGCAGTATACGTACGCTAGTGTCACGGCTTTGGGGGTCTACGATGGTTGTACTCTCCACGGTAACTCGTCACCGTGTTGCACGATGTGGTGTTGTAATAAGGGCATTACGGGCAAACATAATACAATATGAACATACAATATACACGTGTAAGTATAGAAGCAGCCGCTTATGTCCACTATGTTGACACAGTATACGTACGCTAGTGTCACGGCTTTGGGGGTCTACGATGGTTGTACTCTCCACGGTAACTCGTCACCGTGTTGCACGATGTGGTGTTGTAATAAGGGCATTACGGGCAAACATAATACGGCGCCTCGCAGGAATATTACAAGAATAAACTACACGAGCTTAACTGCGGTGACGTCCGTTCCGACGATTATGGAAGCCTTTATCACTGTCGAGCTTTTTGTATCTCTCGTACTCATTCCACACGCGTTCATTCCAGCTTTATAAGTAGATTCTGATTGACACGGATATTTAATAATTCGTCTTTCAGCCTGTCTAGTTTCTGATCGGTAGAAGCAGCTACTTTAAATGCTCTGAACCAGCGTTTCTCAACCTATGTGGCGCGACCCACTGCTAGGTCCCGAGAAAGCGTTCGGTAGGTCGCAAAGTCGGGCTCGAAATTTTATATAGGCCTACTGTGTCTTAAAAGCCTATTGCAATTTACTTTTCTAGAATTAAGTATATATAACTTGTTGAAGTGAAACTTCTTTTGGCACGGTAAGAAAAATTTTCGTTACGCGTTACACGTTACGCGTTATGCGTTATATGCATGAAACTTCTTTGGGCACGGTAGGAAAAATGTTCGTTACGTGCTACGCGTTATGCGTTATATACATGCATGTGTGTGTATATGTGTTTAGTAGTATACCAAAATGAGGAAATGTACAGTTATATATAATTATTGAAGTGAAACTTCTTCGGGCACGGTAGGAAAAATTTTCGTTACGCGTTACGCGTTATGCGTTATATGCATGAAACTTCTTTGGGCACGGTAGGAAAAATGTTCGTTACGCGTTATGCGTTATATGCATGTGTGTGTATATGTGTTTAGCGGTATACCAAAATGAGGAAATGTACAGTTATATATAATTATTGTTACGAATATTTTAAGTTAACGATATGTAAAAAATAATCTACCTAGTCCTACATAATTTAATTACATAAAATTAATTAATTTTCAGATTCTATAATGGCAGAATCTAATGGAAATCCTATTCCAAACCAAAATAATGATGTTGTACCTAGTGAACTTGATCTCAAATAGGTGAACAACTGAGACGCAAAGCAGCAGGTCACTCAGCAGAAAATAACGTCAGTAGAATGGCTGTACCAATTATACAAAGATCTTCCACTATTCTACTCAATAACAACAAAACAGTATTTGTTAATCGTACCCACATTCCATTGGTTTGTGCATGTGCTACAACAATTCATAAATCCCAAGGTAACACATACTCAGAAATTGTTTATGGATACGATCGACGTCATTCTCAATCATTATTATACGTTGCTTTATCGCGTCTGACGAGTATTGAAGGATTACATATTACGACACAGAACAACGAGAAGATATTCTACCATGGCCGAAGACGATCATCATCAACAATTGATTTGCAAGAGGAATTTAAACGACTTTCACTAAACAAACTAGAAACTATAAATGAAAATTTAGTTAATTTCCTCAATAACAGAAAAGGTTTATCAATATTCACTTTTAATTGCCAAAGTCTTACAGCTCATGCTGTTGATCTAAAAGATATAGTTGTAAAAAATTCAAATGTCATAGTTTTATCAGAAACTTGGTTAGCCAATGAAGATGACGTATCTGTTCTTAATTTCAACTGCATTGTTTAAGGGTAAAAAACGGCTCAAAGTACGACGTATTAACATATATGAAAAATAGCTCTCCTACAACATCAAACATCCAGGGGCCGATTAGAAGCGCGCGGTGCCCTATGCTGCCATCAGACTTGTGCCCCCCCCCCACGATTCAAAATTCAACCTTTTATCCATTATTAAATAGCATGCGCAATTTCTAAAGTTAACACTGTTGATTATTTATCTCTAATATTACAACAAATAATTAGCTAAATAGTGATTACAATGAGAATAGTAGTACTTAAACTTAGAAAATACTAATCGATCCATTTTTTTCTTGATTTTGCCTTAACGAAGTATTGTATAATTTCTTCTAAATCGAGCGATACGAGTGTCTCGCTTTCAGCGTTCAACCTTGCTAACGAAGATAATCTCTCATCTCGCATAGTTGAAATCAACATATCTTTAATGCGTTTTAAAACAGAAAATGGTCCTTCAGATTTGCAGTTTGCTATTGGAGTTGTCAAAAACAGACAATAAACAATGTGTATAGTCAGTAATTCATCAACCATTTTACAATCAATAATCCAGTTTAATACTTTGAGCGGACAAACTGTAGTATCATGGAATCTATCATATTCATTCGAACTCTTTCTAAAAAAAAAACTCTTTCTTCCAGTTTTACTCGTGGCACAAAGTGCTTCAATTTGGATCGAGGAGATTTGTTTTTTCACATTTATTATCTCCAACCGTTTTTGTGATTTAGGGCTGGATGGTGCCTGCTTTGACAGCTGAGGCCCTGGTCCCGGTGCTGCAGCATACCCTAGCGTTATGGATAATCCGCCACTGCAAACATCCCATGTTCTTATAAAGCGAACATCAGTATTTTACTGGAGTTACATACAACAGCAAAGACAAAAAAAATCATTATTATTGTTTTAATTATAGGCCTAGTTATTATTATTATTATTATTATTCCGGCTGTACAATGTTTACACATTTTTCGGTATCAAAGCTTACCGAAGTAATTGAATTCTCATCTTCCACTGGTGCTTGTTCATCCAAAGATCTTCTTCAACTTCTCGTTCCCTAAATGTAGTCTGAATTTCTTCTATCCAGGTGATAGGTGGTCTTCCTCATTTCCTTCTTCCTGGTGGGGTCCGTTCCATAACTCTCCTGGACAATCTTTCCTGTGCCATTCTTTTCGTCTGTCCATACCATTATAATTTTTTTGTTTGGATAAAATCAGCAATTGGATTTTTCACATTCATTCTATCCTTAATGACCCCATTTCACATTCATTCTATCCTTAATGACCCCATTTCTAAGTTTCTCACGGCTGGATACTCTCGCCAAACGTCTCCAAAAGTCCATCTCTGCTGTCATTAATTTTGTTTTTGTGTGTTTGCTAGTAGTCCAAACTTCTGAGCCGTAAGTCATGACTTCTAACAATGGTTTTAAATATTTTGGTTTTAGTTTCAGCTGTTATTTGCTTATCCCACAGGATTATTCCCAGGATGCTTCCCACTGGCCGTAATTTTCACACCTAAATACCTGTATTCCTCTGTTTATGAAATCTTCCCCATGGTTTCCTCCAATATCAACAATGTCTTGATGAAGGTCACCTGTTGCCATGCATTTTGTTTGATTCATATTTACCTTTACTCCTCATTTCTGGTATTCACGTATCGATTATGTACTCTATGTCTTCAAAATCTTGAGCATAAAGTAACTGGTCATCAGCAAACTGTAGTGATAAAATGTATCATTGACAAGTGGAATTCCCATGTTCCTGCACATTTTTTTCCAAGTCACATTATTATTATTATTTATAATGTTGCAAGTGAATCTAAATTATGTCAAACGAAAAACTAATGTAAACTCTGGTCGTAGTTTATAGTTTTGAAGTATTTCGTACGTGGGCGTACGCAATGGAGAGCGCAATGTAATTATGCGATGACAAATTTAATATTATTCTTAACATTTATTCTTTCACTACAAACTCTAGTTTTAATTTAAACTTATTTGTTTAATTTAAATGAATATTCCTAATAAATTGTGTAGAAGGGGTGAGAATCAGCAGTTAGCTTGATTTTGAAACTAATTAACGTCTGTTGCGTTGAGGAGGGAGAAGATGGCGGTAGCTTTAGACTTGTAAAGTTCATATTTAATGCTCGATAATTATCCCCCAACCCTTTCTACTTAATGAAATACAAGACTTCCACCACCAAGCAACGACGAAATTTGTACAGCTACAATATTATCCGCTACTGTACCGCCACTCACCCCCTCCCCTACCAATGTACATTCGCCCAAATGTGTTGTTGTGTTTCCGGAAAATCTCTCTCTCTCTCTCTCTCTGTAACGTTCGTTTATTTTCCTAATGTTAAACTCTTGTCTGTATTTAATTTTTGCGTTTGCATATAAAGTCCGTTTTGTGAATTCATTATGAACAAGTTATTATCTTAATGATTCCATTTTGTGTTGGCGTGTTTTTTGTTCTCATGGTCTGTTACATTAGGATGACGTCTCGGGAAAAATGAAATAGTTAAGTTGGCGGTATAACTACAGTGTCTGAGATCGTGATTAGACGTTTTCGCGTCGTATTTGATCCATCCGCGCTAAGAAACTACAAAAAAATATAGCATACTGCTCGGGTTTGTGACGGATGGGTAATACAGAAAAATTTGTACAACTTTACAGACATATATGAAATTAGATAGACTTAGAAACACAGTTAAAAGAATAATACTATTTTTTGTACAATCAAATCGAATGATTCAGAAGAAGTCAGAAAATCTGTTCGAACATGATAGATAAAGCCGCATTCCACTCTAGGATAGTGGATAATAACATCCTCTGCGAAGGATTGCTAACCGTGAAGTTATGATAATTTCAGTTTCATTCAAATTAAGGCAGGCACTGTTTGCAGTAATTCGGTCTAGACTCAACACAGTGCAGCGCAGATAATGGAATGCGATAAAAATGATGCTCGCACCAAAACTAACATATCGTTAACATATGTGTAAAACATGCGTACATGCTGTGTGTACTTAGAACAGGTCAGGTTACGTTTACTAGTGACCTTGTTGTGAACCATATAACTTCGACTTACATGTGTCGGTAAGAATTAAACTTATAATGAGAGTTACGTTGCTGAAGGGAAGAAGCCCCCCAAAACATACGCTGCAGTGATATGTGATGGCGGAGAGAACCGGAATTTCTCTTTCTCCCCCCCCCCCCACTATCTTCTTATGTAAATATATACATGTCCTATATGCCTGTTATTTGCTAGGCGTTTAACTGAGTGAAACTTGAAATTTAATTTTGATTTTAACCAAGCTTAAAGAAACTTTTGTCGTGCAGACAACCGACGTAAATTGGGACAAAATAATACCAAAGAGCGCGTTTAATTATGACCCGATCAAAAGAAGACGAAGTGGTAGACCATGATTAAAAAAGGATTCAAGGATTTGAAAAAAGTATGTTGATAAGGGACTCGGGCCAAAAGGTACCCTGAAGAAGCTACTGAGGAAATTGACATGCGGATGCGGTCAGGTACAATAGCCTCCCTCTTCTCTCCCCCAATATGTTGACAATGATGACTATTGAACGAGTTCTTAGTTTTAACTTGACCAAAAACGTTGGGGGACGGGAATGCAACCCAAGCCTCGTGGTGTTCCTACATGACAGTCGTTCTTGTGTTTGCGGATTTCGAATGGTTGCTGCTGACGCGGTTCGGGTTTAATGTTGGCGCTGTCTAGACATGGATATTTGTTGTCAACGACTCCGACTCATTTGAATCAGTTTTTGTTTATTTCAGTAACAAATGACAGTATTTCTTCTTCTTCTTAACGGTTTTAGGCTTTAGCGGTCTGTTCCTATTCCACAGTCCACCTTTTCTTAGCTCTACCAACTTTTCTTCTGCCTCTAGGGTTGTAATCTTTCGCCATCTTCGGTATTATACTTTCTTCCATTCTACTGATGTACGGTACTGAATCCATTTTCTTCCGTATTATTTAATCCTTTCATTAACTGCAAAAATATCTAATCACTTCTTATCTCTTAATTTTTTATACGATCTCGTCTATTACACCTTTTAATCGATCTCAGAAATTTCATTTCTACTGTTTGTATCTACTGTTCACCTTTTTTGTTTTATGACCCAAGTTTCAGAACTATACAGTAGCGTAGGTATTGCCATTTTTTTGCAATATTTTACTTGGGTTTCTTTTATATATTTATTTCCCAACGTTCTTCAAATCGTTCCACACAGTTTTGAGAAATTCGTCAACTTTATTTTCTATATATCTATCTTAATCATAACTAATGTCAAGTCCAAGATAGTTGAAATGTCTTACTTGCTCTATGCATGTGTTGTCTACGCATATTTTGGTCCAAACCGGTTCATCTCCTATAAGGACCATTACTTTTATCTTTGATTCAGATATTTTACAATTATATTCTTTTCCTATTTTATGTAAGATGTATATTGCTCGCTGGAGATCAATCAAGTTTTGAACTTTGTCATCCGCGAAGATAATGGTTTTCAAGCTTTTATTTCGGTGGATTTAATACCGCCAGTGGATTGTTGTTTCCAGTTTTTGAGGAGATCATCTAGAGAAAGGTTAAAAAGTGATGGTGACGGACAGCAACCTTGCCTTACGCGTTTGTTTGTTTGTTTGAATCTACTTCAATAACGAGGGCGGTAATTAGTCGCAGCCAAAGCGCAGTCACTGCGTACTCACTGCGAATGATAAATTTATGCCACTTATAAACATGTTCTCTCTGCCGCACAGGATACAGTTACAAAGTGCTTTCACTCTGCACATTCAGAGGTCACAACAACTGACAGGACAGGCTGTGGTTTGTCGTTTGTCTGGCTTATCGCCTTCTACGTTGCGCCACTGTTGTTATTCCTTGACGTTAATGAAGTTAACGTGGTTTTGAAGTAGCCCCGAGCTACACCTTTTCCTTCGAATCCGACTTCCTATGGTCACGGGCTGATTTTGTCTCATGTGACTTCACTATTCTTATTCACGTTAACTTCTGCCAATAAAAATAATTTTCTATGCGTTCAATCTCACGTTTTTTCATAAATGGGGTGGGGTAAACGGTGGTGTTGTAAAAACTGATCAAAGAAGTTTTGACACGAGATATTTTAATTAACATACTGTGACGTAATTCATCAGCTTAGGGCGCTAAAACCTTTCAATCAGGCCCTGCCTATGTTGGTTAGAGCAATTTGGAGCGGCCGTACAACCGCCGTTTACGAGCGGCTTTTAAGGAATATTTCCTGTCTCGTATGCAAGGTGAAGAATGATTGAAGTGTGCCAGTTTTATTATTATTTCCAAGTTTATAAACGGTTTGTCTGATAGTGTACACAAGATCGTAGTATTAAATACTGTCGGAGTACTGTTGGAGTATTAAAATGACAGTGTATTTGGCAGCAGAAAAACAGACAAGCAAGATTCATGGGCCAAAAGTCCCGATTTATGTTAAAGCGTTTCTAACCCCTATATTCCAGTGGTCTGTCTGAACAGGATAAAGATACGTTCTTTAAAACCTCTAAGAGGTGTCTTATGGTTAAACCGTTTAATCGGACACTCAGAACAGAACTAACAGTTCATACCAGCACGATCTAAACTGCAAAAGTGGCCCTTCTTAGACAAAGTACATAGTCTCTATCTATCTCATCACTGGAGTGACTAGGCGGACACCGTGCCAATTGTTACCGACTTGATGATGGCCTTCGACGGTGCGGCCGAAACGTTTGTCACTAGAAACTCTTAACAACCATATTTTTAATCGTAGTTATGTATATTCTGCTAATATATTTGTTATAATGTTTCAATTTAAGTTGTTTAAATATAGTTTAGCTGCTGAGGACGATCCCGGTTTCGAGGGATCGAAACTTGAAGCAAGAAAAATATTACGACGAAAGAAGTCCGATTTACACGTAGGATAAAGATAACTTTCTACAGCTCCTTATAACGGACTCAGATCGTACATGTAAGGCAGTTGAAATAGCCCGGAACATCCCTTTGATAATTCCACGCACTGCTTGTTGACAGGTTTTTAAAATCTATTAGAATGCCGCAGAAGCGGCTGAAATGAGATTTCTTAGGTACGTGGCAGGGTATACTGTCCATGATCATAGAAGAAACACAGGTATAGGGTAGGAACTGAATATTATGAGTATACTCGACAGGATCGCCCAGTATCGGCTGAATTAGTGGGAACATCTTTGCCAACTTGATGACTGCCGCATCCCCAAACAACTGTCCCTATAAGCCGAGGTGACAGAGAGGTGTGGGACGTCCGAGAAGCGCTGGAGTGACCAGCTCTAATCTTAGCCTATTTGAGACAGGAACAAACCATTCTTGGTTTAATCCTTGAAGAAGAAGAAGAAGAAGAAGGTGATGATGATGATGATGATTAAAATGCATAAGGTAAATAAAGAGATTTCCAGTCTAAATGTGAAGAGTTTCCGTACATATTTGGACACATTATTAAGCGGGTTGTTAGATCGTGGTCTAGAGTTTCTCCCTGACAGACCCCACCGTCGGAGGCCATCATCAGGTCGGTTAACAATGTTACCGATTGACACGGTGTCCGCCAATTCACCCCAGTGATGAGATAGAGACTATGTATTTTGTCTAAGTGGGCCCACTTATATAGACGTTTGCAGTTTAGATCGTGCTGGTATGAACTGTTAGTTCTGTTAGTAGGCCCAACTGTTAGTTTATAAATGACTACTGATGAAATTAAGAGGTAAAACATGAGGGAATTAAGTAAGGAAACTGGTACACATGGCAAAAGCAGTTTAGGTTAGGTTAGGTTAGGTTAGGTTAGGTTAGGTTACATTACAGTGGCTCATTAGTCGTAAGACTAAAATATTTTAGTTCCGATCTGACGATGAGCTGTGAAGCTTGAAAGCGCTAATCGGGATAATTTTTATATAGTGGTGTGCAACAGTGATCATTCTGCTTGTAAAATATTTTAATCACTAAATAGGTGTTTTATTTAAGAAGCTATTCCGATGTTAGGACGATGAAATTTGACTCTAACGGTCCACTCAGTTCCTGTCCTGATTGTTTTTATTCTGCCTGATTAAATACATTTAAAATACAATAAGTTGTATAAGATGAAACAAACAGTACACCCGCTAACTGAGTTTCAAATTATAGTAATA
This sequence comes from Magicicada septendecula, assembly GCA_034769895.1. NCBI lineage: Eukaryota > Metazoa > Arthropoda > Insecta > Hemiptera > Cicadidae > Magicicada > Magicicada septendecula. The sequence continues at coordinate 409,099,612 of CM068375.1, forward strand.
AAAAATCATGCGAAAAAATCCAAAGGACCAAACGGTATAAAATTTGAGCTCCCATAGCAGCTGTGTTGAATATTATTAAAGTATAAATTTTATAGCGAGTTTCATACACCATACCACACCTGAGTTTTTATTGTCGCGTTCAACCCCTTTTTTTGTGTATCAACACCGCATCTGGGGGTAATTTATTCCACCTACATTGAATGCGTCCGCTGCGGCTATGTTACGGACCCCCTTCCCCCCCCCCCGCTAACCAATGGTCTGATTCTAGGTCACCAAGTATTGATTTTTCACTCTCCACTTGTATGCCGCATGGCTTATTAATTAAGTTTTTTTTTTACTTTTCATAGAAAATTCATTTTAAGAACACGCGAAAGGATAATACTTTGGCGCCATCGCTTTTGTGGGATGAAACTACGTTGAGATGGTTTCGAGGTGTAGGCCTAGTATGCATAACATGTGCACACGTGACAAATTTGTGTCCGGTTTTCTCTAAAGGTAATCACGAGACGTTATTTACGAGTAGACTGAGTATGAATCCACGGCCGGTAGTAGGCCACACCCTAAATCCAGAATATCAGTAGTCCCTACGGCAGGAGCTCTTTCTGAAGCTCGGGACGTAGTACACGAGCGGGCGACGGGCAAGCCCTTCGTCCCGCACAGCCACTAATCTTGAGTATGAATGAAATTACAAAATTAAGATTAAAGAAGTGTTATTTACGGAGCCGTGACTTGCATTGATGTATAGAAGGGGACTGATTTTTTTTATACGAACAGGCCAGCCGTGGACTACGCGAATATCATTTCCTTTACTTCTCCTGCCAGAAGGCCCTCATTCTCACACTATGCGCCGCCTTCCTTTCCACTGTCCACCCCTTTCTCGTCTTCTTCTCACCGCAGAGATCCTCAAGATTTTGAATCTTGTTTCTGTATGTATTTCTATCCACACAGTCGTCCAAAGAGATACCCAGTTTCATCAGTTCCTCCTTGAGTTGTTTATTGTATCCGTTCGGACTGGTAAGTTTCTAAATATAGTTGAAAATTTGTTTATTTAATATGTACCGATCCATCCAAACCATATGTCCAAGGAATCGCAGACGTTTCCTTCGGAAAGCCGTTTCCAGATCTTCCAGACCTCTGTACAGCTCTTCTTTGGGTCTATGCCTGTATCCATCTTCGGTTTTCTTGGGGCCATAAATTTTCCGAACAATTCTTCGTTCAATTTTAAGAAAAGGTTGCAAATTTTGAAAGGACATTGCTTCCACCCCATACATGCTCACCGGCCTGATCGCAGTGCTACACAGTGCTATAATGGCGGACTTTCGCACTTCTGGAAAGGTTTTCCTTTCCGTTCCGTTCCCGGGTTAGAGTAAAAGCCTTTGTTAATTTGAATTTCCTTATCTTCAAGGATTCTTTGCCTGAGGCATTTCGGGATAAGTTTTCCTCAAGATATTTAAAATTGTTAGTATATTTTATTAGTGTTCAGGCACGTTTTCGGGAATTTAAATAGGGTGGTCATAATTCCGTTTTAGCAAAGGAGATTTGGAGGCCAGTTTTCTCCGCTATTTCTTTGAGATCTTCTACTTGCTTTCTTGCTTCTTATTCTGAGAAGGGAACTGATTATTTAGATAACTTAAATTTATTGACGTGAAGAGAAAAGAAAACTGAATGCGGACACTATAACGTATCCCGAACTGAAGCATGGCTGAGAAACGTATGAAGAAAATGAAGCAACACTTAGCGGATGTCTTTACTCAATAATTTTGTTTGCGGTTGCAAAATCAACAGAAAAATTATCCAAGCAAGCTGGTAATGTTGATGTCAAAATGTATTTTATTGACATATTCGTTCGTGCATTCGACAGATTCCATTTAAACAAATTTATCTGTTTAAAATAAATTCAAAAAGGGCGTAGCGGTTAGTTTGCTTCTGATTTTGATTTACGTTTTAATGATTCGATTTGTAAAATTTATATCTAATGTCGTATAATATTTCCATTCGCATACTGTTTTTGTCACTGAATACGAGATTTGTAAAAATGAACGGTATTTCACAGATACAATTTTGTGTACCTCTCAGCTCCGTTCAGTTGAAAAAAGAGGTCCCAGAGCTCTATCTCAATTATCTTCTAAGAAAAACTGTGTAAAACACAAAACATTGGAGTCGGGAAACACACATGTTTAGATTTGGAATAAAATAACTTCGTTAATTTGCCAATAAACAAATAAAAATTTCTGACTAACTTTGTAGAGAATTTAATTCTGAGAAAACCAATGTGTAGGTAGTTACTCTATTCAACATTTCTACCCTTCCCCCATCTACCTGCTACAATAAAAAAATCAATGTAAATGCAATTTCATGGAATACGTTATTGAAGTAGTACAAAAATTGTGAAGATGTAATCCTAGTCATTCATATCATTCTAGTACAGCTGTAGTCAGTATTATTAAAGAAATTCATATTGTTAATTTGTAAAATTCTTTTACTATTGAGGTGTACTGTTACTCTCCTTATTTTAATGCCTCTTAATAACAACCTATCCAACTCCTGAACTACTCTTCCCTTCATACAGAACACTGTAAACTGACACTGGCAAGCCATGGAGTTACCAAGCCAAAGAAAAAGTTCTTTAGAATTACTGTCAGTAGCCCACGATTTACTACTTTGTTCATACTATATCTCTATCTTCTTAATGTGGAAACACCATGTGTCTATTCTCATTATTAAACAAGTGTGCTATATGTTTCTCACTTCCACCCAACCTTTCTTTATCCTTTCACTCATGTGTATTTTAACCAACTTATTCTATTTTATAACTTATTCTAACCAACTTCTAACTGCTCATCATGAGTGTGTTTTTTAGGTTCTATATCCAATAAACTATCATCTTCCTCTATCACTTCTGCTGATATATCTTAACTTAATCAGATTAACGTTATTCAACACAATCATCTTGTTAGTCATATGGTCTAACTTATTTGTGACCTGGTTAATCTTATTCTTAATCTTAATCGTCAATCCTATTACCTGACTCCACTGTTCTATTGCCTAAATACTCTTTTACCTCACTATTCTAATGTTTTAACTCACTATATCATATCAAAAATTCCTTGCGACTGGAATGTCCACTATTGTTCATATATAAACAGTTAACATGGGGTTCACACTGCACCAACTTTGCAGTGCCTTTTTTTTTCAGGTGGGGCCCTAAAATATTACATTGAGAAGATTGGGCTTTTGTTTCAGGATCACAGCCATAAACCCATAACTCATCTCCAGTTATGGCCTTTTTGAGGAAATCTGGGCCATAATGTCTATTAAAAATAAATATTAATTTGAGAAATTTGACTTTAATTAAAAACAAACCAGACCAAAATGCGCCAGAATAGTGTTATAAATTAGAATTGTCTGTATAAAGTCCTAGCAACAGCTATATAGATACGGAAGCAAACAGAGACATACATTCGAGGGAATCAACCCGCCACAACGAGCTGTATTAATGTAAATAAACAAACTGCTACAATAACAGTGTGGCCTCTGTCGGTCCCAGTTCCATTGTTCAGAACTTTCCTTTCTTTGTTTTAGTTACTTGCTACAAGAAAAAGACAGTTTTGAGTTCCAACTTCTTCTGCGAGAGAAAACCATTTTAAAGTGTCTCTGTGAAGTATCTGCAAATCTTTTAAAATATATTGGCGTGTTTTACAGTCGAGTCGTTTGTGTCTGCATGGTGGGTATCGTGACAATAACACACACTCCACGGTCCGCCTCGCGGTTAAAAATATCATACTGTACGTAGCGTCTCCCTCGGTGTCTCGTCGCCTTTGTCGAGTTTAAAACATACAACAACGATCCGCCAGGAAATTCCAAGAATTTGCAAGCAGTAACCTACAAGAAAAATAGAACCGCGAACAGCAGACGATCGGCGGGCACATGCACACGCATAGGCGGAAAGCGCAGCAAACGATCCAAAAATATACTTCACACACGCGCGCAAATTATCGTACTCCTAACGGCTCTAACAAAAATGTTTGCTTTGCATTTTTAACTTCTGTTTGAACAGAAGTAGTTCGAGACTCGCGTTACAACTATGGCAGCAACCAGGGTCGGATTAGTAGCGCGTGGCGCCCTATGCTGCCATCAGACTGGTGCTCCCCCTCCCGATTCAAAATTCAACCTTTTATCCATTATTTGCACTGATAAATGGGATACCAACAATTACTTTATAAAACTCTCAAATTACAACAAACATTTAGCTAAATAATGATTACAATGAGCATAGAAGTACTTAAGCTTAGAAAATACTAATCGATCCATTTATTTCTTGATTTTGCCTTAACGAAGTGTTTTATAATTTCTTCTAAATTGAGCGACTCAAGTATCTCGCTTTCAATATTTAACCTTGCTAACGAAGATAATCTCCCATAGTTTAACTGAACATATCTTCAATGCGTTTTAATACAGAAAATGATCTTTCAGATTCCCAGTTAGCTATTGGAATCGTCAAAAGCAGACGATAACCAATGTAGCCTATATATTTGGAAATACGTCAATCATTTTACAATCAATAATCCAGTTTAATACTTTGAGCGGACAAACTGTAATATCATGGAATCTACCATGTTCATTCGAACAGAAAAAAAAAACATAATTGCGAACTCGTCGAAAAGTGTGCACACATCTTTTTACAATTTTTGATTGAGGACATTTTTTTTCACATTTAAAAAAAAACTTCAAAAAGTTTTTGTTATTTAGGGTTGGACGGTGATCCCTCTAACAGCTGGGGCACTGGTTCCCGGTGCTGTAGCGTACCCTAGCGTTATGGATAATTCGCCACTGGCAACAACATCGGGACATGGATCGCGCCTTATAGTAATACAAGGCAATGGTGAACGTTATATATAATTGAATTCAAGCACACAAAATCATATACCCAATGATTCTAAACCATGGGTCCGTGACAAGTGCCAATGGGGCCGCAGTATGAAGTCAAATTAGCAATAAAATTATTACTAACTGCTTCTTAAATAATCTTTGTAATTATGTCTGTCCTTTACACATGAAACGTTATTAAATACGTTATCCATTTGACTAAAACGCCTAATAGAGCTCTCATTAATGGCACTCTCAAAAACATTTTCAGTAACCTCCGCTATAAAATTTTTAGTTAAAGACGAACCGGAATAGAGGTAAATACATTGCTGCCAATTTCAACTACCTCTTCTTCTTCAGCGGCACGACAACCCATTACTGAGTCAAGGTCTCCTTTAACAGCCTCCGCCAGTTGTCCCGGTCAAGTGCAGCTGCTCTCCAGTCTCGGGTCCCAAGGATATGGCGCGCATCATAATTCACACCGTCTTCCCAACATAGTTTGGGTCTACCAACTCTCCTGGTGCCACAGATCTGTTTTGTTAGTGCCTTTCTAGGTATTTCATTCTCCCCCATTCTGACCACCTGTCCAAGCCCACCTGAGTCTACCAAGTTTTATAATTTTCACAATATCTGGTTCATTCAGAAGAGTGTTCAGTACTTTTCCGCCATTCACCTCCCACACATATTGGACCAAAAATACTGCGGAGGATTTTGCGTTCATGAAGCTGCAGGCTTAACTCAGACTTCCTAGAAATGGTCCAGATCACAGAACCATAGGAGAGAACTGGGCGGATCAGTGTTTTATACAGAAGCAGCTTGATGCTCCTGGCAATTGTTCTGCTCTGGAACACGGGTCTGAGACCAAAGACGCACCTATTAGCTGAGGTGATTCTTCGCTTTATTTCTTCTGTTGTTTCCCCATCGGAGTTAACTTGGCATCCTAAGTAAACAAAGTTGTTGACTTTTTCGAAGGAATAGATGCAAATTTGGACGTGCACTCCTTCTCTAGCTTCCTGTCCTGTGACCATGAATTTTGTCTAATTTCAACTACCTAGCTCTGTTAATTGGAACTTTCAACAATGACCAAAATCAAATCTGTAGAGAGTAACTGCATACTTCATGGAGGCAAGGCAAGTATGCAGTTGGTATTCAATAAAGAAACTTTACTTCATGTGATATGCAGAAACTTAAGTCTCATTTGTAAAAGACAGATACTGTTGTTGTTCAGCAAAAATTTATGAAGTCCTTTGTACATATTACTTTTAATTAACTTCATAACTTCATTAAAAAATATTATTTTCAACATTATGTTTTTTATCGTTTTTATGCTTCATTATATAAGAATAAATTCTATTTCTCTTAATATTTATTTATTAATAAATATCGTACTGCTTACTATTATGTTTTTAAAAAAAACCCACTTCCAATGTGAAGTATTTTAAGTATAAACAATTTAGGAATTTTAAATTATTTTTGCTAATATATTTATTAATTAATTTAATTATTCTTATATGTGTTTATATAATTAATTTTTCCCCTCATGAATGTAATTATACATACAATAACTAATGAGTGTACGTGAGGAGCAGACGGGAAGGGCTCAGAGAGATAAAAAATAATCGTTTTAGGGGGGTCCCCATTGTCTAAAGCTGGGGAGCACTAGTATAGTCTACACATACAGACTAAATCGTCTGTTACGATTATCTATTACGATGGTCGGTGGCGTCAGCAGTTACCGTGTTGGCTTTCATTCGGTTAGTGCTTCTTGCACGATTGTGGTAAACCAGTAAACTGTACTCTCGGCTTGAAAATAAATATTTTTCTACGCTGAATGGCCAATAAACAACTTTTGAGCAACGTGTTCGCGTCAGTAGGGGAAGTGATGGTTTAATGTCATACAGAACTGTGTTTACATCATATTTACACGAGTTTTGGGAAACCTCACCGAATACACACTAATCCAAATAGATGTAGCTTTCTGATTTGCTCCAAACGTTGTATTGAGAGTACTACTAAATGAAAAAGTGTTTCACTACGTAGAGTGTAACCAACTTTAATCTTTTTTTTCTACATGTCTTTTGTGAGAAGGAATTAAGGACATAAATGAAAATGTGAAAGAAAATTATTTTTCACAAAATTCGTCGTAGGTAATCATCGTTTCCTCGCAGAATTAGATTTAAAAGAAATATTTCTTCTCACCTCTTCGTAACTTGACGATTCCCTCCTACAAATGTTGTCAACTCAACTAATATACGATACTGTTACGTAATGCGCAACGTTCTATCCCAGCGAAGTCCAGCCGTAATGTGTGCGTGCGTACATATCGCTGCTACTTTGAGATGGAAGACAATGACGTGTCAACTATCGAGTCTATTCCAGACCGTACCGGTCAGCGCAGTGTGTTCAAGAATACTGTTTCTAGCGGATTCTTGAGAGCGCCTGTTTGTTTAACACGTCATCCAAAGTGACAGATTATTGTGGAATATCAGAAGGTATAGGCACTAAATATAGGCATTCAGCGACGGTCAGTGTAGTTATTGTCGGGCGATTTACACAGTACGTGTTAAGTGGTGTATTAGTGAAAAGTGATTATAGTGTGGAATTCTATTAGTTGACATTATTATTGCGTGTGAACAAGTTTAACTTGGATTATTGTACAAGTTGATTATAATCTGTTAGCCGTGATAATTAAAGCTGGTTATTAGTGACTTCATTGGTGTCTTGTATTTTGTTTTCCACTGTACCGTACGTCGATCAGTTAGACCGTCGTAACAATACGTTACTTTTCAATTAAGTACTGCAGTTAGTATCTACAATGAATCTGACATTCGTGTGACATCACTGGCAAACAGTGTGTTTAAGCAGATTAATTGATTTTGCAATCCATCTCGGTAGCTTACGAAATTCGCAGTGTACGGGGAAGAAATCTATCTTTAGTTCTCTCTATACTTTGTGGCTTAGATGGTGATAAAGAAATGAAGGGTGTCGTGACGGCGGAATGTACATATTTCTGTCTGCAAAACGTGTACGCTTGAATGACGCTGATAAATTCCTTCTCCCGGCGATGTTTGCATCGCGGTGTGGACTGTGGTTATATTCTTCCATTCGCGGTAGGCATTTAAACTTTTCAAACGTAAATCAACTTTTGTGTGTAACTTTAACACATTTAGGAATATTTGTGATACGATTTCTAGAAATCTTAGAAATAAAACACGACACAGCACAAGTATTAAATTTTATAAGACAATTACAATACCCACGTTGATTTATGCAAGTGAGACATGGGTCATGACAAAGAGGAATGCGGCAAGATTCAGAGTGCTGAAATGCAGTTTCTTCGAAGTACATTAAACTACACATTTAAAATACGTATATGAGAATTTCTGTATGATTTTCAAATTCATTTTTACAATTTTTGTGGTCGCTAATGACCGATGCTGTTGCAGTGACCTGATAAATAAATAAATATAAAAAACTATACATTTCAAGATAGAATAAGGAATGATGATATGAGAGCAGAACTCACAGCAGAGGACATAAATGAGATTATTTCAATTTACAGAAGACAATGATGGGAACATATGCAACGGATGACAGGATAGGACCGATTGCCGAAAGCGGCACTGAACTATAAAGCCATTGGTAGAAGAAACGTGGGTCGTCCGAGGAAGAGATGGGTGCCGGAACAGGTTTATATAACCTAATCCTTGAAGGGAAGAAGAAGAAAAAGATTATTATTATTAATCATTGGGAGATACAATAATTATTTCCACCATTGTGGGTAGTTTCAATCTACTTCAGTTTAATACAGAATTTGATTTTTGTTTTCTACAGCAGAACTCCATTTATCCGAACTCCAGTTATCCGAATCGCCAATTATCCGAATCGTTTTCAGGAAATTAAAAAAAATGCAATTTCTAAAAAAAAGTTTATTCAAATTGCAGTTGCCGTACTAACAAAAAAAATTATCAAATGAAATACATATACGACTGTGTTAGCTATGCATGTACTGATCAGTACAATGTTTTATAGCCTACTGCTCGCCTAAAATTATAATTATGTGAGTATTATTTTTAATTTTAACGTTGAAAATGTTTATAAGGACGTGTCGCACATCTGCGGCCGATCGCTGGTGCGTTATCGAAAATGGGAACCGGTGAGTTTCCATAGAAACTACTTCTTTGTTGTCAATAACGTAGTACACATATAAAACTTCGCTTATGAATGCGACTACATTTAACTTATAATCTGTACATTAGTAAATGAAGAATGAATTCATTGATTGGTGAATGAACATAAATATATATATTTTTTAGATTTATTGAAGCATTTTCAATGCCCTTCTCTGTGCATTGTATTTGTGCCTATAATTTTTTTAGTAGTAAAAGTGAACATTTTGCAAAACACGTATGACCGGGTTTTTATTAAGATACTTTATTTATGTAATAAAAATAATCAAAAGTGATTTTTGAGCAATTTTCGCGTTTTGTTTCACAACATAATCTTTTTCTTATCTTTGTCCCAATTATCCGAATTTCTGGGTATCCGAATTACGTCTGGGACACATTAGTTCGGATACATGGAGTTTTACTGTATTTGTATCGGCCATCTGAGGACCACATGACAATTTCAATTCTTTATTCCTTGTTCTTTTATTTTTCTATAGTATTCTTTCATCTTTTCACTATGTCTCTTCTTCCTGTCTTCAGTCCACTTTGAACCTGCGTTTCTCCCTCTCTCATACCCTAGACTCCTTCGATTTTTAACACTTTTGCTCAAAAACTTCTCTTTCAATTGCTTCTTCTGCGTTTATATTATTTTTTCTAAATCTTTTGGACTTCTTTAATCCAACTTGATGTTGACTTCTTTCCCCACAGATATTTGAAGATCTGTTTTGTTAACCTATTGTCGTCCATTCTATATAAATATCCAAAAAATACTAGTTTTCTTGTTCTCCCTGTTTCTGTTATATTTTCTATACTTTGATATATTTCATCATTACTTCTTAATTTCCAACCGTCTGAAGTATTTTCTGGGCCTAATATTTCCCTAATAATTCGTCTTTCCAATATTTGTTGTTTGTCTAAATTATAATTCAATGCTAGTCATTCACTTGCATATAGGAATTTTGGCCTCACTACTGTAATGCCTTATTTTCACATTTTTACATATGCACTTTTTATTGTAAATATCTTTAGTTATACCATAGCCTAAGCTCTTTCCATTTTATGAATCCTTTCTTCTACAGCAGATTCTTCTAAACCATTCTCTTGAATTAAGATTTTGATTTCAATTATTCTTAAGCTTAAATTCAACGCAGAATTCACAAAAAACTGAGTTTTTGAGTTCCTGCTTAAATTTTCTTTAATTTAATTTACCCTGTAAACTTATGCTATTTATGTCAGCATATCTGACTATTCCACATATGCGGATCCCGTATTCATGGAAATTATCGGATATAAAACTTTAGCGAATAACGGCCACCTAGTTTAGCGTGTAACTTACAGTTTGACTTTCTAAAACAAATACATACTGAAGAAAGGTTGACTTTATGAACGCAAGCCAAAGCTGTCGTACAGTTTGAATATTACGATGCTGCTGCAGCAGACGTCTTACAAATCAAACGGATTCATTAGAAACTGAATGTGCGCACTGCTGCTCGCCGCCAAAGCGCAGGCCGCACACATAGACTACAACAATCCGTTACTAACAAGTGGCTTTCTCAGAATAATAGTTTCGTTTGTTTGAGATTTTTTCACGGAACCGGCGCAGTGCATTCTACTCTCTCCCACTTGTATTTACCGCCCATTTACGTGAATAGTTACACATATACAGGATCTCCAGTGACGAAGTCGTAAGGCAGAAGGTACTAAATTTCTCCTCCTCCTCCTCCTCCTCCTCCTCCTCCCCTCCTCCTCCTCCTCCTCCTCCTCCTCCTCCTCTTCTTCTTCTTCTTCTTCTTCTTCTTCTTCTTCTTCTTCTTCTTCTTCTTCTTCACAGTTCGAAGTCGAACCTTAGCCTCCATAATCATCCGCTTCCATTTTCCCTGTCCTTGGCGATGATGTCCATCGTTTTATTTTAAGTAAAGTATCAGCATCCCTCTCCAATGCGTCAATCCAGCGATGCTTGGGTCCTCCGACAGACCTTCTACCCTCGATTTGACCAAACAGTACCTTCCTAGGTATTCGGTTGCATTCCATCCTAATTATACGTCCTGCCCATTGCAATCTATGCACTCGTATGGTGGTGGTGGCCAGATCATTGTCTTTATACAGCTTGTATAGTTCCTAGAGACTTCATTACTAAGTTGTCTAAATTCCAATTCTCAGAAAACTGTAATGTGATCGACCAGTGTTGAGGAATTTGTGAGCTTGATTCGTTGCGAACACGGATCCATCGTTGTCATTATAAAATAATTGACAGTTTTTTTTTGCATGGGAGAAATATTGACAACATTCCACTTGTGCATTACAGTAGGTGGAAAGTCTTTTGGTCAAGGCAACCCCCTGGACCGATAAAAGTCTCTTTCCCGTTTTATTTCATTGTCCTGAAGATTTGGTACCAATTTGCAAACAATATCCCGCATAGTGCGATCAAAACTAATATACTGAAGTGGACGTGACTGGCGGATGACAATCTGACACGACGGACGCGTGTCGTTCTCCTCCAGGTGTTTGTTCAGACAGCTCTTGCAAACTGTATGAAGACATTCTGGGACAGTAAACACACTCCCACATGTGCTCTGGTTCAGTAGTAAATAGGGCACATCAAACAGGTACTTGCAAGTGAAGTCTGCAAATATATCAAACTAGTAGCGCCAATTTCATTTGTTTAACGGATTGTGTACAGTAGCGGGACTGATTACACGAATGTACTGTACCGCTAACGCTGTATAAACTAATTGTTGAGTCTGAAGCAGAAATAATGTACAGGCTCCGCTACATACATACATACAGTATATAGTGGTTCTGTTCACGCAGCCGGTTCGTTCATTAGGACGTACTCGGCCGTATAATTATGAGTGAAGAGACAGCGGCTGGCGACTTGCTTCTCATTCAGTCACATTTCTCTCATTCACGCACACATTATCCTGTTACAAACTTGTACACATTACTTCAGTTCCACGTGTGTGTATAATCCAAACAGCATTTACTGTCGAGGACTCAGGGTAAGGTTAACACAACCATTGTATTTCTAAGTGAAGCAATAGATTAGTTAATCAGAAAAACTCACATTGTTTTTACTGATTACTAGACAGCCTTCGATCGGATCAACAGAACAAAACTATGGGAAATTATGGATAGACGAGGGTATCTAGACAGGAGTTACTCAACGGCTATACGAACATACTAGAATAGACAGGAGTTACTCAACGGCTATACGAACATACTAGACAGGAGTTATTCAACGGCTATACGAACATACTAGACAGGAGTTACTCAACGGCTATACGAACATACTAGACAGGAGTTACTCAACGGCTATACGAACATACTAGACAGGAGTTACTCAACGGCTATACGAACATACTAGACAGGAGTTACTCAACGGCTATACGAACATACTAGACAGGAGTTACTCAACGGCTATACGAACATACTAGACAGGAGTTATTAAAGGGCTATACGAACATACTAGACAGGAGTTACTCAACGGCTATACGAACATACTAGACAGGAGTTATTCAAGGGCTATACGAACATACTAGACAGGAGTACCTCAACGGCTATACGAACATACTAGACAGGAGTTACTCAACGGCTATACGAACATACTAGACAGGAGTTACTCAACGGCTATACGAACATACTAGACAGGAGTTATTAAAGGGCTATACGAACATACTAGACAGGAGTTACTCAACGGCTATACGAACATACTAGACAGGAGTTACTCATCGGCTATACGAACATACTAGACAGGAGTTACTCAACGGCTATACGAACATACTAGACAGGAGTTATTCAACGGCTATACGAACATACTAGACAGGAGTTACTCAACGGCTATACGAACATACTAGACAGGAGTTATTCAAGGGCTATACGAACATACTAGACAGGAGTACCTCAACGGCTATACGAACATACTAGACAGGAGTTACTCAACGGCTATACGAACATACTAGACAGGAGTTACTCAACGGCTATACGAACATACTAGACAGGAGTTATTAAAGGGCTATACGAACATACTAGACAGGAGTTACTCAACGGCTATACGAACATACTAGACAGGAGTTACTCATCGGCTATACGAACATACTAGACAGGAGTTACTCAACGGCTATACGAACATACTAGACAGGAGTTATTCAACGGCTATACGAACATACTAGACAGGAGTTACTCAACGGCTATACGAACATACTAGACAGGAGTTACTCAACGGCTATACGAACATACTAGACAGGAGTTACTCAACGGCTATACGAACATACTAGACAGGAGTTACTTAACGGCTATACGAACATACTAGAATTGTAATAAATACTGAAGAAGGTAAAACTGTGCCTACAACAGTTAATAGAGGGGTTTGACAAGGGTGTAGCTTATCTCAATCTGTACCTAGTATACGGTATAGGCCTATATAGACGATGTTGTGCGCCAATGGAAGGAAAACATGAACCCCAGAATTAAATTGGCACCATACAATCAGTGTATCAATACATTGTTATTTACGGATGATCAAGTTATTATGCAAAAAACAGAAAAAGATCTCCAGTTAGCAGTTTTCCACTTAAGACAAATATGCAAAGATACGTTTTTCTCATATTTTTAAAAAGTGCTTTATTTCATTCGGGTATGTTTGCTAGATATATGAAAAATATATTATACTAACCGTCTGTGACTTCTCTTTTGATGTCCCTTCTTATTACGACATGTTTCAAGACTCTTGTCCCATTGTCAAGCATAAAATTTGTAGCACATTATCAGATATGTTTGTCAAACGTTAAAAACCATGTCATAATGACCACAAATAACGGATTATTAAAATAACGAACTATACTAATTTGTAACTTGAATACGCGCATCGGGCGAACAGTGTACACTGCACAGCGACCCACCGCGCATTAACCGCAACTGATTCTAGTTATCTCAATATCTCAACGCGGTGTCATACAATACATTATACTTGAATAGTAACTGGTCGTTCAAAATGTGTGGCTTGGTATTAGTGTCCCTGAACGCTTTGTACACCTCAAATTCCTCGAGTGTGTTCATATAACGTCCTTTACTGCAAAAGTGGAGGGGTTTTAAATTAGTTCTGATATCAGTATAACTATGATTTTCATTAATAAGATGTTTGGTGAAACTTGATTTGATAGTATCATAGTTACGACGGATAGTGGGTGGTTTGTGTTCATTGAATCTTTTGAGAAAACCACGGCCCGTCTGGCCCACATAGAAAGCGTCACAATCATTGCATGACAATTTATAAATGCCCGTTTTATTCTCAATACAAGTAGATTCGTGGGTACGAAGATTATTTAAGATATTATTTGTAGTCTTGTAAGTGACTATGATATCAGTGTTTTTGTTTATGAGAGATTTTAAAATGTTCGGCATGAAATTGGTATATGTTGCGGCGATATATCTATGTGGCTTTTTCTCCCGTGCAGTCATTGATAATTGGTTAATGGTCCTTATTCTATTTTTATGTTTCTTGAGAATATTGTTTACGACGTTGGTATTGTAACCATTTGCGACTGCGATATATTTGATGGTATTTAACTCGGTAAGAAAATCTTTGTTATCAAGGGGTAAAGATAAAAGTCTATGTATCATGCTGTGAAACGCAGCCATTTTTTGCGATATGGGATGAAATGACGTGGCGTGTATCACGGTGTCTGTCGTCGTTGGTTTTCTGTATATATTAAAATGTAAATTATTGTTGGTGTTTTTTGTGATTATCAGATCTAAGAAGTTTAGTTGTCCATTGTCCTCATGTTCCAAGGTGAATTTCATATGTTTGTTAATATTATTTAGATAACCGTGTAAACGATCAATCTGCCGCTGTGTACCTTTGTAAATTAAGAACGTGTCATCGACATATCTACCATAAAATATAATATTGTTGCTATGTATATCATTCTCAAAGATATAGGAATTCTCGAAGTAATTTAAGTATATATCTGCAAGAAGGCTTGATAGAGGTGAACCCATAGCTAACCCTTCTCGTTGGCTGAAATATAATTTGTTATGGGTAAAGTAATTTTGGTCAAGGAGCAACTTTAATAACTCAATCAATTCATGTATACTTTTGATATCTAATTTTTTGGTATTTATAAGATTCTTCTTCAGTAACTGTAGAGTATCGGATATCGGTATATTTGTATATAAGTTAACGATGTCAAGGGACGCCATTTTATATGAAGGTTCGATTTTTAGTTTTTTAACCTTATTAACAAAGTCAATGCTATTAGTTAAGCTGTAGTTATTCTCCAATATTATATTCTGTTTGATTATGTTGAGTAGTTTTTTGGTGGTTTTATAACCCGGGGCAGTGGTAAAATTCACTAACGGTCTTATAGGGGTATTTTCTTTATGCAACTTCGGTAATCCTGTTAACAAGGGCGCTTTTGCGTTGATAGGTTTCAAATGTCTCCTAGTCTGTTCATCAAATAGATGTATGCATTTATTTATACATTGATTTAGACTTTTAGTATATTGTTCTGTAGGGTCAGAAGTTAATCTAACTATGTTATTGTCTGTTATAAAATCTTGTATCTTCTCATTATAAATATTCGTGTCCATGATAACTACAGTGTTGCCTTTATCTGCTTTAGTAACTAAAGCGTGGTTATCAGTTAATTTCTTTTTGAGATTAATTAGAGTTTTTCGTTCTTTGTTATAATTGGCTGAAAAAACAGAGCGAATGTTCTTATTGATGTTATGTCTTTCAATAATCTTATTAAACTTATCATTTATTAAAAACCGAACCTTATTTTGTTCTTGTTGGTCAGATATCGCTTTGACGACAGTTTCGGCGTTTAAAATTTCTGCAATGATATGTTTGCGGCTAAAATTGGATGTGTGTACCGGTAAATTATATTTCAAACCTTTATTTAGTAATTCAGTTTCGTCTGAGTTTAATTTGATGGAAGTTAAATTCTGTAGTCGTGTATAGAATGTTTGTTTATGTTTAATATTATCAACTGTCTGTAACTGATCGTTTATTAATCTTTGAAGTTTGTTTGCCTGTGTGATACGCATGCGATAAGTAATCTGTTGTATATCTCTGTTTATAAAGTCAAGATAGTATTCCAATGCGGCAGGTTGTGTGCTGTCTAGTAACTTCAAATGTGTTTTATATAATTTTGAGTTTAAATAAGCTTTCTTGATTCTAAGAGATTTTAATTCCTCTTTAATTCTATATGTTTCAGCATGCTTTTTTGTTTTTCTGTCAGCAATATTTGAGCATTTCATATGTATGGTAGCATAGTTTGGTGTGACACCGTGTTTCAAGCAAGATTTATTAAATTTGATGTGCAAAATATGTTTGCTAGACCTACATCCGCTTCTTTGCTTTAACAGACTTCCTCATACAGTTTAGATTTTATCTTAGAATATCTACCCAGAAAATAAAATTTATGGCCTTTAAAGGAAATATTCCGATACATTCCAAGATAATTAGGCTATAGAACACGTATCTCATTAAAATCCAGGCTGTCTACTGTCACGAATCATTACTTGAATTCTTCAAACTTTATGATTGAAAATTTGTAATTCACACATAGTTAAAACCTTTGAAAGACTAAAGTAAGAAATAAGTCGACTTCGAAAAGTGAGTTAATTTGGCAGACAGATAATAATGATAATTATATATAGAGTATTTATAATTATTTAATTAACTTAATAGGATAGATACACTACATGTTCTTTTTGTTTTAACAAACTGTGAAAAACATAGCAGCAAGATGTTTCATACACGAATAGGGCGAAATTATAACACTTGTAATGAAACGAAAAAACACAAGTTTTCACACGTTGTGGTTCATCAAAGCAGTTAAGTTTTTCCAGCCTCTTTAGCCAACACTTAAAACTTTAGAAGATGCCCCATCGCAGTATGTAGGAAACGTTTCACCACTATCAGCTGATTAACCACAAAACGTCATGGAATTAAAAAATTGTATTTTTTACGACCGTTGCAACATAATACGATACTTTTAACAAGTAAATTCAGAAAATAAGCTAAAAAACAAACGAAAGTGGTAGAAAGTTAGAGATCGGACCTCTTACCATTTGTGTTTTGAGGGCTGTACTACGAAAACAACAAATAATTGGATAATTTACTGTTGTGAAAAGATATCCCTACAGAGATAACCTGCTCTTACTGAAAACACCAAGAAAGCGGGTGATATCGATAAAAGGCATACATGAGAAAAAATGTATGACCAGAGATTAATCATGTTGGCGTTACGTTGCAAAAACTGCAGGAAAGCTGCAAGAAGCTCGCTCAGACACACACACACACACACACATCTCTCTTAATCGAGGTAGCGATATAACCTGCATCACGCAAAACCAGGTTACCCGGTTTGAATATAAATATCCGCAAAAAGATACACGACTTCAAGTTGTATGTATTAAAAACTGCATCAACATGTGTTGTTGTCTTCTCGACCCTGATTTACATTACAAGCGGTGGAGTGCGATGGTGGTCTGACACGTTGACTGGTTTCCTATATTGTCGACGCCATCTGTAGCTTAGCAGTAGTGGTTTCTGCCAGCAAAGTGGTGAAGAAAGTTGCTCCTGTACAGTAAATCCGCTGCACACTGATAAACTGATAAACGTAGCAATTACAGTAGGTATAGATGTCGCCAATCTGTTACAAGTCTGCGCAAAGATAGCGCAGACACACACTGCGTTTGTCTTTATTTCTCATCATCATCAAGAAATAAAGAGCAGAATTGAAAAGGCAAGAGCAGTGTACACTACAATGAGCAGTTTATTCAAAAGTCACGATTTAACAATAAACACAAAGACGAGACTTTTACGCTGCTACGTATTCTCGGTCCTCTTTTACGGTGTAGAATCTTGGACTTTGACTGAAGCCACAACTAAAAAATTGGAATCTTTCGAAATGTGGCTTTACTGTAGAATACTGGACAGCACAGATAACTAATGTTGAAGTTCTTAGAAAGATGAAGAAAGAAAGAGAAGTTATTAACACAGTGAAGATAAGAAAGCTTCAGTATCTGGGACATCTAATGAGAAATGAAGAGATTTTACTTATTGCAGTCCATACTACAGGGAAAAGTACTTGGAAAGAGAGCAGTTGGGCGACCGAGAATATCATGGTTGAGAAATTTAAGGACCTGGTTTGGCACGGACACAACTGACTAATTCCGAGCAGCAGTACAGAAAGTTAAAATAGTCTGGATGATATCCAACATCCGAAACGGATAGGAACTATCAGGAAGAAGAAGATCAGCATCATCACCACTCCAAGGACTAGGCCTTAGACCTGTTCCGGAACCCATCTCCTCCTCGGTCTACCGACATCTCTCTTCCCAGTAGGGTGATAACCAAAGGCAGCCACAGGTAGACGGATATCAGCCATGCAATTCAAGTGTTCACACTATCTCCTTCTGTGGTCTTCAATCTTGTGGTGCAATGACACAAAGTTTAAATTGCGTCTAATATCCTCGTTCCTTCTCCGATCCAAGAGAGAACAATCTTGCGTCCCTCTTAGAAATTTCCTTTCCGTTGCTTGAATCCTCTGCGCTTCCCTTTTACCAAGAGTCCATGTCTCACTAGTATACAGGAATGTGGGGACAGCCACAGATTTATAAAATTTCATTCGGGTATCCTTCCGTGTTTTAGTTCTCAGACCCATAAAGAAGTGTGGGAATGGCCATCACCTTGTAGAATTTTAGGCGTGTTACTTTACTTGCTGACTTAAGAGTTCGTCTGATGGTCCCGCACATAAGGTTCAACTTATGCAACTTATTCACGATTATCATACAATTGGATAAATTGTATTTTATACAACTGTAATAAATAAGAATAAATTAGAATCTCTTTGCTCACGAAAGCTTTAGAGTATAAATAACTACACCGTTTGTGTGGTGCTGTGTGTATGTGTATGCGCGCGCGCGCGTGTGTATATATGTTTGTATCAAATGCCTTCAAATTATATGATTGGCTTAAGTATCCAAATTAAAAAAAGTAATAAACTAAGTCGTTTAAGGTGTTACATATGTTTCAGATAGGAATTTCCAAAACTTAAAGTTAATAATTTATCGTGACAACAAGACATTCTCTTTGAAACGAGGCGTTAGCAGTTGCGTTATGCTACTATTGCTCACACAACCTGTCCAGTTACTTTACAGCTTCAGTTACATGAACGAATTCGTGTGGCAGAAAATATATAATTAAAGTGCTAATCCAGACAGCTATGTGTTCAGGCTAGAACTGTTACTGGAGGTGGGGGGGGGGGGGGGCAGGTGTATCTTGCGATTAAAGTGTCGCGTTCTGATGACAGATGTGTTCCTGTAATTGAATACGTCACATTGCTAGACAGTCTTCCACACCTTACGAATTAAAGGAAAAGCGAACAATGAAACAACTTTGTGCTTCTTTATTCCTTTGACACAACAAGAAATACCACTGTTCCTTTCTTTGATCTTCTTCTTCACTCCAAGGAGTAGGCTATATAAACCTGTTCCGGCACCCATCTCATCCTCGGACGACCCACGTCGCTTCTACCCATGGCTTTGTAGTTCAGTACCGCATTCGCCAATCGATCCTCTGTCATCCTTTGCAGATGATGCCACCATTGTCTTCTGTAAGATTAAATAAGGTCTTAAATAATTTCATTTATATCCTTTACTTCACCTGGCTACTAATCTAGAGGTCCCGGGTTCAATTCCCGGGCCCGCACCATAAAATCAAGGTGCGTTTTTCAGCCCCCAGGTCGACTCAGCCTGTTGGAAATGAGTACCTGGGATAACATCCTGAGGATAATAATGGGCGGGTGAAGCGTAGTGCTGGCCACACTGCCTTCCTTGTATGCCGTACGGTTCACATAAGGCAGCCTACCCTGCCTTACTCCTAAGCTGTTTCGGTGGTACACATGGGAGCCATTATTATTATTATTATCATCCTTTACTTCAAGTTCTGCTCTGATATCGTAATTCCTTATTGTATCTTGCAATGTAAAATAGAAGAAACTACATTTCATTACTCTGAATCTTGCCGCATTCCTTTTTTGTCATGACCCACGTCAATGTGGGTATCGCAATTGTCTTATAAAATTTAATCCTTGTGCTGTGTCTTGTTTTAATTCTAAGATTTCTATGAACCTTATGATTTCTATGAAACTTTAGTGAGGGATTACACCTGTAGATGGGACATATGTCCTGAAACGCGTAGTGAAATATAAAAAAAAAAGAAAAGCCACTAGACGGATAACAGAGGTAAATTTTATTCTATTCATATACGTATAAGTAGCTTGGATACTGAAAGCATGAATTTATATTTATGCATATTTATTACCGTGTAAAAAAGAAACAAAATAATATCTAATGCGTACGAGAATGCAGAATTCTGACAACAGTGGGGAACCCGTTATTACCTCAGGGGTAACAAGACCGGTAATGCGCCTTTTCACGGCCGGCTCGAGTAGAAGGCCGAAATATGAAACGTGGCAACGTTTTGTCCGAGGCCTTTTAGCATAGTGTAATAAAATAGCTAAAGTGAACATGTTATATTTTGATTTAATTTTATAGCATTACTAAAATCATGAGTAGGCCTATTTATAGCTAAATCTAAATTATAGGTCTGTGCGCACTTAGTACTATACGTTTGAGTTGAAGAAATTAGTGAATTAGTGTTAGGCCTAATGAATTAATTTTGTTCGAATTATTGAATCCGTATAACACGAATGAGTTAATTATTATATTTGTTAAATAATATAACAGTATTTTACATAATAAACTTTTAATTTACAAAAAGCAAAGAATTATAAAACTGCTGTTAACCGGCTAATAAAAATGACGCAATTTGATTATTGAAATACATAAATTAAGAGATCGTCTAATCGGCCTCAAATATCAGCTGGTTCCATTGTTGCCACGTTTAATATTCCGGCCTTCTACTAGAGCCGGGCATGATCTTTTACTGGCCATATATTTTTCCACACTTAATTAATGGAGAAGTAAAATATTTTCCAAACGTTAAATACTGTAAATATCTTAACAGTTTCAATTCGCATTAGATATGCGAGGTTAGTTGGAGTCATAAACGCCAGATATTTGGACACGGTTCCGTCAGACGTCGTCAGTTCAACACTCCCGTGGCAATTTCAACGCAGACAGCTGGTTGAATCGTTTCGCTGATTTCTGGCAGGGACGGACCACCTCCTGCCGTCCTTTTCCCGTCAGCAACTATTTGCTATTATTCTTTCCGTCCGGACAATTTTTTACCTTTGAAAAATATTCCTACAATGTAATGTTTTCTGTTTATAATTTTTTTAACCGAGAAAAATAATTTAAGATTCATTTTTCACAAGTATCCAAGTCACTTGAAATTATATTCAAAAACTTACGTTAATAGTTCCGTCAGTGACTTACTTTTTTGTCGTTGCGACGCGTTTCAAGACGTATGTCTCATCATCAGGTGTTTCACTCGATAGGAGAGGTCGTCAATACATTAAAATAAAATAAATAAACGAACACATAAAAACACAAACGTGAACGGAACATACACGGCCGGTGCGCACCGAGTTGAAGTCGAGCCCGCACTGTTGTTATTACTGTATGTTATTTACTCAGTAGTCCGTGTGTTTTAAATCTTATCTTGGATACTAATAACTACGTCATATAGTGAGTTTGATTGGAACTGCAGTTGGTCATTTAATAGGAACTCAGGGATATTCTTACTATTATTTGTGTCACTACCTTTAATTTTACTGAGAATTTTTTGTGCCTTATATATTTCAAATTCTTCAGCAGCGTTCATGTATCTGTCTTTCTTACATACGTGCAGGGGTCTAAAGTTGGTCTTGAAGTTCGTGTAATTATGATTGTTATTAACTAAATGGCGTGCAAAACTGGAACATAGTTTTTTACTGTTTTGTTTGGGGAGATGTCCTTTGAAACGTTTACCAAAAAATCTATCAGTTTCTCCGATAGGCATATAATAGCTATTACAGTCGCTACATGAAATCTTGTATACCCCTGTGTCTTATCTTCTAATGGTGTGGATTGTTTCGATCTAAGTATTTTGCCAATGGTATTAGAAGTGCGGAACGCCGTTTTAATATTTGACTTGTTGAACACACTATTTAATATTTTGGGTAAGGTGTTGCCATATTCACATGATATATACCTTGTATTATCTAGATTTTTACGGGGGGTACCGCTCTTTTCCTTTCTCTTTCGATGTTGCCTGATTAGGTTATTTAATAGGTTTTCTCTAATAGAGAAAAATAATTCTATTTAAATCACATACACTCCACACATTTAGAGTAAACTATATTTACTAAAATAGGGTATCAGTGTGTGGTAGAACACTATCGGGACAATATCATTACCAACATAATGATGATGATCATTATGAACGTAATAATCTCGATTGAGGCTACTGTCGATTGAGACAGCCGGAAAAGTCTGCCGTGGCGGAGCACGCGCTCGCCAATGCCGACCATCGGATCCTCTTCGATGAGACGAAGCTTCTGTCGGCGGTGAATGTGTATTTCTCTCGCTTTCATATGGAGTCCGCCCAGATCCAGAAGCATGCTGTGGGGGTGAAAGCCTGTCATTAAGTACGCTTTGACGAGCCTCTAACGCACGTTCTTCTTTCTAATTGGCTGGTGATTGATTTATGACTGTATCCTGGCATGTATACAGAATTTATAAGTTCAAGTGGTGTTCACGGGTCTTCTGCAGCCTTAACAACAGTACTGTGGTCACTAACGTCTACCACCCTACGTTAGCGAAGCTCGAATTTACACTGATGTTGGCAGTCGATGGCACTGCCGAAACGTCTGTTTTTGTTGAAAACAATGGACCGCGGCCAAGCAGCCCGGGAATGAATTTTAACAACACTGACTCCGGCCGTGTAAGCTTACGAAGTACATTACGTAATAATCTCTATTTACTTCAAGCACAACAACGTTAACGTTGTAGGCTCCTTTGACCGGTAACTACTCGATTGTAGGCTCCTTTGACCGGTAACTACTCGATTGTAGGCTCCTTTGACCGGTAACTACTAGATTGTAGGCTCCTTTGACCGGTAACTACTCGATTGTAGGCTCCTTTGACCGGTAACTACTCGATTGTAGGCTCCTTTGACCGGTAACTACTAGATTGTAGGCTCCTTTGACCGGTAACTACTCGATTTTTTATTGACATTTATCTCATAGAGACTTGCTTATGATGGTATAAAAACAAAATAGGACTACACACGTAATCGTATTCACTTTCAAAGCGAGACGACTTGGGTTCAGAGGCATATAGTTTCACGACATCCAGGCGGACTCTGGGTTCACCCATCCCAAGTCTCATCAGCTGTGAATGTTACAGGGGACGTAGGCATTGTGCTAGTCACATTACCCTACCTGCATAACTCACAGCCTAAATAATACTCCTAATCTACATTGAGGGCTAATTTTTTTGGTTAACTAATAAAAAAAGGTAACTTAACTTTTTTTTGTTTGCCTTAAGGAAAACAAAACAAGAACACAAGAAGGAATAAATTATTTTTTTAAAGTACAATCCTTAAGAAAAACTCTTCTCTTCCTAGTTTCTCTACGACAGTTAGCCGTCAACGTTCTGTAGATTAACGTGTTATTCGTTCTGTAGATTAACGTGTTATTTAAACTATTCTTCTTTTCTTTACATGTAATTTCACAAAACAAAACTTTGTTGTTAGGCGTTATTAACGGCCGCTGGAAATTGTTAGTTTTACTTTTATGCAGAAGATGCATACAGTCGTCACTAGCATAATGTTCTTTTCTAAGATACGTGGTCTTGTTTCGTTTATAGACTCGCATATATTAGTTAAATTAACTGGCACATTTTAAGCTTCTATTGTGGTGTATTCATTGTTCATAACCTAAAGATACCATACATATTAATTATAATAAAGCTTTAATATAAAACTTTTTACACATTTTATAATAAAATAAAATAATATAATTATAAATATAATATAAATAAATTATAAATACATAATATCAATTATAATTTTATAACAATTATAATTTTATAATATAACACATTTTAAGGTTATGTATATAAAGGCCCACCTTGTGCGTTTGTAATTAAAGTAAATTCAAATGAAAACTATATCCTTGTTAAACAGTTTCTCGCTGATAATGAAATTATACATTGATAAAATATCTATTGTGTACTTTAAGATATTAAAAATTGTATTAAAAAAAATGTTGGAAAATTACAGTAAATGTTAAGTGGACAGCGTGACTGCAATGAGTATGTGTATGCATTATTTCTTAGTAAGAAATTGAGTGTCTTTAATGTACAAAGGTACAAAATCCTGGCCTAGTGGATAATTCCAAAGCAGAGTCTCTACCGTTCTTTTACAACCTTCCGCTCGACTCTTTGTTCATCAAGACGCAAAGAATCCGGGCCGTCATTGTCGAATTTGAGGGTTGTGATTTAATCTTTAGATTTCAGTCACGTATCGTTTTAACTATAACGCGTACAGGTGTGTAAAGCCATTTTATTACCCATTTCTGCAGAAAGAATACAGTTTCATTAGGGACGAATGATGGATGAACACGATTTTTGCCAAGCCGTTAATATCCTGAAAATTGCAGCAATTAATTTCTGTTAAAACATGGCTTAGGAACAACAAAAATAACACTTGTGTGTGCGTGTGTGTGTGTCTTTGTGCACTGACTATTAATCAAACTTAATTCTACGCTAAGAAGACAGTTTTATAATTAAAGTGCTCGGCTTAACATAGAAGATAAATATCATTAGGTTGCTGCAAAGTATAACGTCTTAATTATAAAAAATGGAGAAAATACAAATATAAAACGCCGATGAAGATAAATTATAAAAACATTATCCAGACGCAACGTTTACCTACGCAACTCTTTTGGATATATAAATTGTTAGTGAACAGCTATAAATCTGCTTTAAACTAAACCAGTGTGAACATTTATTTTAAAAAATTGCATACATCATTGTGTAAAAAAATGGAGTTGTGAGAGTTGTTGATTGAGACCACCGTATAGAGCAACTAACCCTATGCCGGCTAGATTTTTGAAGTTTTTTATTTTTTATTTATTTATTTATTTATTTATTTTAAGATACCCAAATAAAATTTTATAAATCAATGGCAACACCTATCCTACTGTATGGTTCTGAAACTTGGGTTATAAAGACAAAAGATGAACTGAAGAAGATACAAACGGCAGAAATGAAATTTTTGAGATCAGTTAAAAGGTGTAATAGACGAGATCATACAAGAAATGAAGAGATAAGAAGTAATTTAGATATTTTTGCAGGTAACGAAAGGATTAAACAATACAGAATACAGTGGACTCAACATATCAATAGAATGGAAGAAAGTAGAATACCCAAGATGGCGAAAGATTACAACCCTAGAGGCAGAAGAAAAGTTGGTAGACTTACGAAAAGGTGGTCTGTGGAATAGGAACAGGCCTCTAAAGCCTAAAACCGTTTAGAAGAAGAAGAAGATGATGATTTTTTTAAGATCAAAAGTTAGAAGTTGCAGAAGAAGAAAAAAAGAGATCTTACCAAAAAATTAGGTACACGCGTAAAAAAATGAACGTAAAAAAATGAACTTTAAATTACATCTAACTACATATACAAAAGAAAATAATTAGAAAATGTCTACTTGTTCTGTAATATTGTGGGAGACATAATTTTGAAAAATACAAAGGCTTTAATGTGTTATTGTTCGTGACAAAAGAGAACAAGTCGTGCAAAGATAGATTCACGACGAATCACGAGACAAACGTTGTGTCCATGGTCTCAGTTTAATGTTTAATGGTGTGTGGATCTCTCGTGTATGAATCGAACGTAAGGACTGAGAGGCGGTCGTGAAGCTGAAATAGTCGTGTTTCGAAAAGTAAATACAGACATACAAGCTAACAGCTGTATCATCATGGATGCATTTTGTTATGTTTCCATGGAAACGGTATGCTTACGGATCGGATAACAGCAGGCTGATGAAAAGGAAAGTATTATATTATTTAAGGTTGCATAAAGGAGAATTAAGGGATTATCTTATCAAAATAAATTAGATACTGGGGCAAGTAGTCCGGAACATGAAAAGTACCAGTTCAGCAAGTAAACACGACAAAGTTGGAATTACAGAGACTGCTAATTCAAATAACAAGATGAAAAATAAATTAGGTTAGGTGGAACTTGGAGGCGTGAAACGCACACATTTATGTAGGCGCGCACGCGTTTAAATGATATATAAATTATCAGGAACGGGGATATTTTCGGTAAAATACGATCTGTTTGAAAGAAATAAGTCAGCATTATTGAGAATAAAACATTATTTCGGATATGAAAACAAAATATATTAAATAACAAAACTTTTGGTCACAAAAACCTGGAATAAAATAATTCAGAAAGTCAAATAATAACAAGAAAAAAAAGTAAAAGAAAAAGGATCTGGAAAACAACGAAAGGAAGAGAATTTAATGAAGATCAACACATTGAACTAAAGCCTTTTGAACGTTTCTAGTTACAAATCGACACTAATTAACCGTGACAGTGAACACATAAAAGTTTCTTTCTTGTAAAATAAAAGCAAATCATTAATTAATTTTCATCAACCAGTTGTAGCCTAAATGACCGTTAAAATTGCGCAACGAAGTGTGCAAATAAGAAGTGTGTGTATAAGAAAACGTTTTTATTGGTCAATATAAGAGAATAATTTCTTTAGTATTACGCTAGAAGCGATCTTCCTTTCACTCGTATGACTCTTTTTGATATTAATCATGAAACGGGTGTATATATAGTTAAGACATTCTCTTCACGAAAACGAACAGGGAGAGAGAGGTAACTGATTTAAACACTAGAGGAGAAATCTTTATTCTATTTGAACACACACACACAGGGAAAAGATTAACGGTTAAATGATAGTCAGAAGTAATGAATGGAGTTTAACATCAAGTGCACTGTGAAAGAAAGTATAAAAGCATAGAAAATAGAATTGCTCCTAAGGAAATAAGCATTTATATTTCCAATTAAAAGTTCATCATAGAAATGCTGCTCATCGTTTGGCTAGTAACTGGCATACCTTTTTGTTTTATTTGATGTTACTTAAGGCACTTGTTAAGTGATAATAATTAATTCATAGATGCGGCCTCTGACCAAAGTGTTTACATCAATTAAAATCGGTTTACATCAACTATTTGTTTTCAATGTTATACGTTCATATTTATTTATTTGGTAAGCGAAATTTCTTTTTTTTTGTTCGGTCTAACTTACAATTAACGAGTCAGGTCAAAGTAGATACACCATGGAATCTTCGATAGCTCGCTATAAAACTATAGTAAACACAACTATTACTACATATCTCTAGGTCGCCAATCTACGCGTTAATCGCAACCAGGTACAGAAAATTGTATGTCAGTTAAATAACGGATATCCACAGTTACTTCAGGCGTATGTTTAAAAAATTATGAATTTAGTTATTAAGGTTTCGTAAAGAGTTGAACATTTTTAATGTCCAAGATCGCAGTATTGCAGAGAACAAAGCGAGACGGATTGCTCATCTGAAAAGGACGCCGGATGACAGGTTGGCCAAGGAAGTTTGACAATACAAGCCTGTTGTTGGACAACGAAGTACAGGAAGACTTAGGAAGCGTTGGTTGGTGACGTGGATATATTCCTTTGGGACTGCAACAAGTGAGTCCCTGACGGAAGAAGAATAAACAAAATATTAACGGCTAAACTCTTTAAGCGTGGTGCCAATGTATTGTTGAAACTACCGCTGTCATACTTCTTCTTCTTCTTCTTCTTCTCTTCAAGGAGTAGGTTATATAAACCATACTGTTCCGGCACCCATCTCATCCTCGGACGACCCACGTCTCTTCTACCAGTGGCTTTATAGTTCAGTGCCGCTTTCGGCAATCGATCCTCGGTCATCCTTTGCAGATGTTCCCACCATTGTCTTCTGTAAATTGAAATAACTTCATTTATGCCCTTTACTTCGAATTCTGCTCTGATATCTTCGTTCCTTATTCTATCATGCAATGTACAATTTAAAGTACTTAGACGAAACTGCATTAAGCACTCTGAATCTTGCCGCTTTGTCATGGCCCACGCCTCACTTGCTCTCATACTTACATTGTATTAATCCAAATGATGACAGTCGCAGTTTCTTTTACTTCTGTACAGACGAGATTCAAACAAAAGAGAAACACAAACTTTAATAACTATCGAAAGTACCATTAGTGGGAGTAGCGTTTGCAAACTAACACGGAGAAACAGAAAAGTTTTCAAATATTCAATTAACGGTTTGTTTCAACTCTTTCTCTCTCTCTCGGTCATATTACAAAACTTTTTAATTTTTAATTTAAAAACTGAACTTTCTTCTATTCTTCTCTAAGTCTGGAAAAAGATTTGTTCTTATCGAACTTTAATACTTGTATTTAATTAGTTTTATTTTTAGTTTTGATATAAGTTGTCTCATGCAATATAGTAATACGAGTATATTCACAATATAGCTTCAGATCCCTTTAAATTCTTAACTTCTTAAATTAGTACTAGGATTTAAGAATCGTCGTGTGTTGCCATACACTTCTATTTAACAAAGCTATATATTTCTGTTTCAATCTTAATCTTTCTATTTCTTAAGTCGATTATATAAAACCAAGGGCAAAGAGAATAATCACTGTTGCACACCACTATAGAAAAATTATTCCGATTAGTGCTTTCAAACTTCACAGCTCATCTTTTTCACAACTGGTCGTACCAGGGAATAATATACTTCAAGTTTTATACCTCTTGTAACAAGATTGTTTTTATACGTGTTAATACTTGCAAAATAGGCTCTATTTACTGCTATTGAAAACCAGTTATCGGATAAAATTTCTTTGTTGCTAACGGCTATTTTTAAAATAGAATGAAGCCGAAATACAGGGTTCAGAGTAGTGATTTATACGTTGAGCAGAGGTGTGAGGAAATTAAGCATACTTGCAAGTACGCTTGCGCGGTGTTATACACTGCTATTAGTTAGGGTAGGTAGACTGACAAAGTCTCTGGGGGAGGTGTTGGAAGCGTGAACTGTCTTTTGTGTGTTATTTTAAGAACGGCGGCGGCTCTTCGGTTTCTCGATTTAGACAGCCGAGACGGTCTTTTTTTCTTCATATTCCATTTTGCATCGAGCTGTCCTCGAGTCCACGCAGTTTTACTCCTTGGTTTACTGGTGTCACCATTTCAGGACTGCATCGAGGTAGCATGGTAATTTTGCCTCGCCCGATAGCACTTTATCATCAATATATAGTGTTCTACTGTTCTATTCCGCTTACCCGATATCTTCTCCAAAGACGTATTCTATATATTCCATCGCTAGTAATAATTGTAACACTAAACAGCACAAGCTCCACATACTAGCGATTTCTCTTACTCAAAATGTCCCTTATATTTTGTCCGTTTCGAAAACAAGTAAAAATTAAATGGTAGACTTCTACTAGAATGTTACGACTGTAATGTTGTACACGTGTAATTACATTGTTGGCGTGTTTCTGCATAAGAGTTTAACAAACTACAGCAGAATTACGACAATACGACAGGTAAGCGTCATTGAAGATGATAAGCTGCTGTTGATGAGTACTAACTGTGGCAACGCGGCGTCACGATAATGCCTTACGTGACGGGACATCTGTAGAAATAGGCCCACTATAGGTAATATACAACGTTGAAAACGACCTGCGCATAACACACATTTTTGACAGACTTTATAAGAGAAAGTCACGTGACGCAAGGTGACACTGACAGAGAAACTGGGAAAGGGAGGAGCGCCGAAATCGGTGATGGCTTTTATTCTAAGTTGTCAGGCTATACCACAGTTTTAAGAACACATTACTAATTATATCAAATAATTAATCTCAAGCTATTGGTCTGTCGGTTGAGGCAGTAATAAAGGACGCGCGTACGTCGCAGTTTCGATATTTCCAATTCTTTGCTTTTCGGTCTGTAACTAAGTGGCGGAGCTTCGGCAGTTAGTCACAACTTAGTGCTACTATAGATTTTGCAGTGTAATCACTTTTAGCAGGTGAACCGAATTAAATCCTTCTGGCCAGACGCAGAGAAAGGAAAATGGAGTAAGATGGCCGGCAAACAAAGAGAAAGTGACAAAAAGATACAGTACCGTTTACCAAATGGTAAAAGCTTAAGAGCATGATAATGTCTTTCAGCCGCCAGCTAAACGCAACATTTGCGCAAAAGAAACAATCAGTCAGTCAGTAACCATAATAAACCTTTATTTACAACAATCCCAATGACGTCACGGAATGATGACGTCATACAGCGTGACGGTAAATAAAATGTTACAGAAAGTTTCAAACGATGTCCAGCTAAAAGACATTATCATGTCAAATAACCCCAATAACCTATCTACAGCTATGCAGTGTTGTTCGCTTGTTAGGTCTTTAATCTGCGACGACGTTAGCATGTTAGCGGTCGCGGTTTTAGTTAACGATTCCCGGCTGGTAAATTGTGCTAACACTTGATTTTAAACTTTCAGGACGCTTTATAAATCTGGTTTAATTGTTTGCAGTGATATTATTTTTAACACATTATATATATTGCGACGTATCAAAACAAACGTTTATTTACAACAATCCCAATGACGTCACGCAAGAATGACGTCATGCAGCGTGATGCGTTACAGTTTACAGCGTTACAGAAATTTTCAAATGATGGCCAGCCAAAAGACATTATCATGTCAAAAATTACGATCAATGAGAAAGAAGGCTGGTTTGTTTTTGTCGTCGTCTTTATATTTAGAATCGTTCATTTAATAAAAGCGCTTTGTGGCGGTGGATCGAAATTACGGCCGTAATTAAAATCTTTGTATAATTAAAACCCATCTCTGTGTTACGAAACAGAGAGACAGACGCGCGCACACAGAGGAGTGATTAAAACGAGGATTATACTCTTGCTGAGTCAGTGTCTCGTTCCCTAACTGTACGAAAAGGCGTGTAGTTAAGATTCATTTACATTGTTATAAACTACTATAAACTTTCAAATAAAGTATTGGAGACGCACTTCAAAGCGATTACAATTAATCGGCGCGAACGATACTATCACTTTATATTTAACCGAATTTAAAAGGACATTTTTTTATTACACATTTTACTAATATTTTAATAATTTAATTTTGGCTTCAAGATACATTTTTTTCCAGTCTCCAGATCGCTATTATGATTAACTTAAGAATTTTTTACCTTGTATAATCCACTATGCGATCTCAGTTTTTTACATACTACATGTTTCAGGGACTAAATCCCCATCTTCAGGTACAGTAAAAAATGTATTATTCCCCTAATACATAGGGGTCGTAGAAATGATTATTTTATGTATAAACATTTTAATCATTTCGACGACCCCTATGTATTAGGGGAATAATAAATTTTTTACTGTACCTGAAGATGGGGATTTAGTCCCTGAAACATGTAGTATGTAAAAAACTGAGATCGCATAGTGGATTATACAAGGTAAAAAATTCTTAAGTTAAAATTTAATTTTATTTCAATAATTTATTAAAATTATTAAAACAATCTAAATTATTAAAATTTATTAAAATATTTTAATAATTAATATTATTAATATTTTATTAGAAAGCTTTCACATCCAGTAGGATATGAGGAATATAGAGCCTTTTGGACCAGAGCCTCTACTTACTCAAGACCGTCGCGCGTGGTTAAGTGCCACACCCTTTTCGAGGTGGTCTCTTATAACAGAACACGACGGATCTAGACCAGAGAAGGTCGATAAAAAATCTAGCCGACATAGGGTTGGTTGCCCTATACGGTGGTCTCAATCAACAACTCACAATTCCAACAGTAGCCTCGGAATACAACCCTAGAAGCAGAAGAACAGTTGGTGGACTGTGGAATAGGAATAAGCCGCTAAAAGCTAAAACCGTTAAGAAGAAGAAGAAGAAGAAGAAGAAGAAGATGATGATGATGATGATTATGATGATGATGATTGATGATTTTATCGCTCAGTTTGTTTCGTCAATTACTCCAGGTGGCTCCCTCTTTTTAGGGCGACTAAGAGAAGGGTGGCGTCACGAAGGTGAAAGCCTATCAGTCGGGCTTATACAAGATGCACGCGGTGGTCGAAGGAATTTGAAGGTACACTTTATAACATCAAGAAGGTATATACGAGGCGCGCGCGATGCAACCTCTTATTTACTTAATATATTCTCTTATTTCAGTTCCGTCTTGTGACTTCCTCTAGTAGCTTTGTGATACGTTTCGGAACGATTGGGCCATCTTTAGACATAGATGTTTGGGGTCGTACAAATTCGGTTGCCTCCAGAACAAAACGTGCTCAGTGGAAGAAGGAAAGGAAACGAAAGAATTACACGCGTTCTCTCCCTTTCGTGACTCAATCGTGTATTAGAAAAAGGAACAAAATGTTAAAAAATAGACTTACAAAATTATGAGACTTACAAGACAAGTAAAATGTAATTTAAGACAGGATAAAAGTAAGAGGCGTGCTGTCTAATACGTTGTCAGGTTACAAGGATTATTGTATGAGCTGCTGACGTATGCTGTTAGAAAGTGGCAGCAGACAATGCCAAATGTCAATTACGAAACGGAACAGCATTTAAGTCGTAGTTTATGGTAACATATACAGGGAGTCCTTACTCCGACGCTGCTTTGGACACTACAAGTATTTCAAATTACAATTAGTATTATTATTGTAATTTACAGCAGACAATAGTGGGATCATCTGCAAAGGATGACAGAGGATCGATTGCCGAAAGCAGCACTGACCTATAAAGCCATTGGTAGAAGATACGTGGGTCGTCCGAGGATGAGATGGGTGCCGGAACAGGTTTATATAACCTAATCCTTGAAGAGGAGAAGAAGAAAAATGACAGCGGCGGTTTCTACAATACATTTGCACCACGCTTACACTGTTTATCCCTTAACAATTTCTTATTCTTCTTCCGTCAGGGACTGATTCAGGTGAATCACTTCGTCAACGCTACCTAGGCCTTCCTGTACTTCGTTGTCCAACAGGTTTCTATCGTCAAACTTCCTTGGCCAGCCTGCCATCTGGCGTCCTATTCAGATGAACAATCCGTCTCTCTTTGTTCTCTGCAATACGATCTTGGACATCAAATATGTTAAACTCTTTACGAAACCGCAATAACTAAATTCATAATATTTTAAACATACGTCTGAAACAACTATGAACATCTCTTATTTAACTGACATACAATTTTGTGTATCCGCCGCGATTAACGGGTAGATTGGCGACCTTGAGATATGTAGTAATAGTTCAAGAGGTGATATTGAAGACCGTGGAACACGTATCTGTACGTTCCATTAACAGGGCGATTACATAAAGATAACGTAAGTAGAATGATTCAAAAACAAACCCGGCAAAGCAGAAGCGATAATTTCACTTCTGACTCCATTAGAACGCACGCTAGTTTGTGTACATTGCTAACACGTGGCCGAACTGTATCGAAAGGAACTGGATGTCATCGGACTGCGCCCGCGTACCTTCCGTCTTTCTTACCTTATTTCGTTTTCCAATAGTCTGGACTAAAGGTCACGGGATATTTGAAATCCTCTGCCTTTAGCCTCAATAACTGCGTTGCGCATCCTACTGTTAGCATGGGGAAACTCAATCATATTTCCAGTTTAATGGGGAAATCATATTTGCATGGCCTTCTGGGAAGTTGGATAACAACCAACAGGAGATGCACGGAGCGTCTTGCGTTCCGATTTGTGAACGCTGTCCAGGCCGAAGCCCGATGAACGCCAGTTTCTTATAGTGCAGCTTGGTCGTTCGCTCGGCACAAGGTCTTAAGGAGCGGTGCACGAATACACGACAAGCGTGCATGACATGGGGTAGATGTTCAAGATTATTGCTCCAGCCAGTCGCTTGACTTGAGGCCTGTCTTCGTAGTATCCTTAAGGCTTAGAGGCCCGTTGCTGTGGTCAGTAGGCTCGACCGCTCGGAGGCGAGTCGTCCGTAACGATGGGTTGTCACTGCAGTGCGAACGGCTCCATACAGATCATTCGCATTACTAAGCAAAAGCGCTGGAAATATTTAGCCATAACTGTCGACCATCGTATCGTACTGCTGATGACCAAAACACATAGTTCATCATCATCCATCATCACTACTCCAAGGACTAGGCTTTAGACCTGTTTCGGAACTCATCTCCTCCTCGGTCTACCGACATCTCTCTTCCCAGTAGGGTGATAACCCAAGCCAGCCACAGGTAGACAGATACCATGCATGCGATTCAAGTGGTCACACCATGGTCTTCAATCTTCTGGTGTAATGATACAATGTTTAAATTGCGTCTAATATCCTCGTTTCTTCTCCGATCCAAGAGAAAACAACCTTGCGTCCCTCTTAGAAAGTTCATTTCGGCTGCCTGAATCCTCTGCACGTCCCTTTTACCACGAATCCATGTCTCACTAGTATACAGGAATGTGGGGACAGCCACAGTTTAAAAAAATTTCATTCGGGTATCCTACCGTGTTTTGTTTTTCAGACCTGCTTAAGTAAACATATATGTACTTACAGACCTCATACGAGTACGCATAGTGCTCGTAAATAATACAAGAAAGACGAGCTCTGGTAAAAGACCAAATTCTGTATAAAAAAACATAAAATATGTCTATTGGTTTAGTATAAACGTACTACAAGTGCCGTGCACTAACGAATAAAGTGTAACTAGAAGCTTCAGAACGAACGAGGAAACGTTTAGATTACTAGTAAAATTTAAACACAGGTCTATAGTTTTATGCAGAAAACTTTAAAGTCAGATTAAAGCTTGCACTTACGTTCTTCCACTTAATGCGGCTGTCTTTAAAGTCACACACTTAACGGTACTCACCTGAAAACAAAAATTTTATTTATTAATATCTTCATAACTTATGAAATAAATGTAATTTATGTGGCTGTTACTAGTTACTGCTAAAGTGTACTTATCCTTCACAGTACAACATACGGGTCAATCTATATTTAATAGTAAAATTACTTAAAATCTATCAAATGAACAAGAGCAGATCAAAAAAATTACAAACGATTATTTCACATAGAAATATAGAAATATGCTTACAACTAATACACATTATTTACAACTTCATCACAGTTAGTGGCTACTGACTGCGAAACCTTTGTCATTGTGTTGCAGCCTTCTGCACTGAAGATGGTCGTCGAAGGCACGGCCGAAAGGTTTGCACAAAACAACCATGGACTACAACCTTACAGCCCGCCAAGCCGAAGTTCTCATTATATTCTGCTGTATCACTATGGCACCCCGAGGGTGGGGGCTGGGGGCTTCGGCCCCTGGGGGGCAAACCTATACAGCCATTTCCGGTGGCTCGGACTTGCCCTCCCCCTGACACCCGCCGCCTCATCGCTGGCCCTCTTCAGCTGAAACTGGGGCTGACTAGCCGGGCCAAGGTGGGCGTCACTTTGCGACCGGTAACCAGGCCGTCGTCCCGTCCCTGGTCAGTAGCACTAGGCAACCACCCCTGCCCCAGTGGACCTAATAACATCGTGCGGTGAAGCCTAGTAGCGTGCGTCACGCCCCTGCACTGTGGGAGAGGGCCGTGCAGGGAAACACTGCGTTGCGAAACGAGCCCCGCCAGGTGGGCCCGGGGATAGATCCGGGATGGTCGTGGGTTGAGGCTTACCGCTGATTACCGGTGGTTCAACTCCCTCCGAGAACTCCACCCTGGCGTACGCTGCCTTACGGGGCGCGGGGCTATCCGATTTTCAGCAGTATCAGTGCTGATAAACGGGATAAAGCGTACGTCCAGCGTTAGGGGAGCGCCGGCGATTGCGTCGGTGTCTGACCTACGCTGCTGCTAGCATGTACCTGACTCGAGTGCGGTGGCTGACCCCATTGTTCGCGTGTCATCGGGTACCGAAACGGCGCCTCCACGAGGCCCCCGCTGGACAACGTTGCGTTTTGTGCGGCCGCTCGTGGTCTCACTCAACGTAGCGGCTAAGACCGTTAGTCTCCTCGCCCGTGGAGAGAGCTCCAGACCCACTCGGGGACGTGTCCAGCGGACGGAGAGTGGGGATTTTCCTGGGTCCCCTTTCCGGACCGTGGCGGCGCTAAATGGTGGATGGAAAAAGGCTGTATGTGTTCGTAAGGGGGTCACTCCTCCTGGGGTATCGGTTGGTGGCAACACCGGCCTGACAATACATGTATCAGTATGGCAGTGCTACATGACGAACAAATTTTTATGTTTATTTCAGCCACCGTTAAGTGTTGATCGGTTCGACGCTGAAGCCTGACGGCCTGGGTCACATAAGCAAAATGACCTTGTATCATAATCTAGGTGCTAAGTAATCCGGCTATTTTTGATAAATATCTAAAATTCCCGATGATGACTTCAGTTTCAGTGCGCGATGCGTCTCTATGACAATTTACAGCTTTTGTTACCGAATATGTAACCAACGGTATCACTAACCGGCGTGAGACACGTTTAAAAGAGCACCCGTAAAAACGTAAAGTTTCAAAGTTCAATAACTTGACTTTTTAGATTACTCATTAAATTAAAAGTTTCTTCACACTGAAAGCTGCGTCTTATGTTCTAATTAATGCTTAAAATTTTGAAGTCTTTAATATTTACGTTGTTGCAAATAGGAGGCGTGTTTGATGAATGAACGTCTGTGTCCACTGAAGATGTCCGTCATTGCTATCGACGAAAAGTCTGGTGGTAAACATGAACAACCTAGACCACGGAAAGTCTGATGGTAAACATGAACAACCTAGACCACGGAAAGTCTGATGGTAAACATGAACAACCTAGACCACGGAAAGTCTGATGGTAAACATGAACAACCTAGACCACGGCCGAACAGCCCTTAAAATTGTGATAAGGAGGCACGTTTTGTTTAGTTCTGCGAGTGTATGAAACTGGTATCCACAATTGGAAACCTGTAGAATTATTGTTGAGAGAACGCCCCAGCAGGAGTCGGTCATGAAAAGAAAACCCATCATATAGATGATCAGTGTATGACTGGGGCTACGGACGGATCTACAGTACATTAAGACTATCCAAAAGATCGTCCCGTTTTTTTCTTGGGGAAAACGATAAATAATATGGATATTTAAAGCCGCTGGATTGCAGGTGAAAAATAGCGCTCACGTCAAGTCAAGGAATAAATAAATAATTTATGAACTGCTGGGTGAGAAAACGTTTTCAGCCTTGAAGAATATAGAAAGTGCTACTTAATATACGTACTCGGTAAATATAAGTCGGTGCTGTATCGTTGTTTAATTTCGTTTGTACCTATATTTTTATTTCTCTTACTTGACTACTTACACTCGATGCAAATACGGATAAAATGTCATACACACAGGTTTACAATGAAAAGTTATTTGTCGGATAAAAGATAAAACGTCGCATCTGTTGAGAATTCTAACATTCGAACGAGATAACAAAGTACGATTTGACAGACAGAACTGTCAACATGTTATAACATTCAACGTGAAAGCTACCGACTTGGTAACATAATTAAATTGTAACGGTAGTTTTTTATGTATTAACAAACGTAAACCACTGTAAAAATATACCAACAACATACAGTATGCATACTACACATTAGTACTATCAAAAACAGTCATTTTTATAACGCATTATTAAAATTAGTAACAATAATGACACCGATAACAGTACAAACATCATTAGTAGTACTTAGTACAAAAGTTAATGAATAATATAATGGGGCACGGATAATTGGTAGGGTACTTTAGCAGGCAATATAAGATAACTCGACTGTGTAGATATCAAGATATTTGTGCAGATTTTTTATATCCTCGGAAGAAAACAGCCGTTACACTTGAAGCAGCAGTAACAATAAAAATAACATTATAATGAAATTATTATAATTAAATAATATTAATGGGGGTCAAATGTTGGTAAAGAGTCTTGGGGATTGTGTAGACTGCTGTTACCTACATAATACTAAAACCCTGAGAAATGCTCACTGTTTAACAGCTCTACCAATAAATCCTACTCTCACGTCCAAGAAGACATACTTGTATGTCGCGTGACCCCCGGGCAATGCATGGCGTACAGTGGGTGTGCGTTATGTAGCAAACGAGAGAGGGTGAAAGGGGAGTTTCCGGCGCCTCAAAACTGGAACATAACGGCTAAGGTATGGAAACCCCGACAGAAAACTCCCTGGTCCTCCCGGTGTGGGGGTTATGTGGATGGCTGGTAAGCAACCCATTTAAAATTTTACATACTCCTATGCTTCACACGATGGCTCGATAAGCCAACCGGAAGAAGAAATGTTGGCAGACCGAGACGGAGATGGTGAAGCCGGAACAGGCAACCTGCCTAATACAGGATAGATAGATGATGATGATGATGAAATAATATTAATATACTACCACTAATACTCACAATGATAACAGCAACAGCAGCAGCAATAATGATGAAAATAACAACGCGTGATAAGTACTAACTGGTTACAACTGTAATTACTATCATTGCTATCTCTTTGTGAACAACTGTGGTGTGGGACTAGGCAGAAAAATTAGGTAAAATTGAAACAATTCTCATGACATAACAATGCTCATATATGGGGATGTGGATGACGAGGGGTCTTCTGCAGTCCAAACTTAGTAACACTGATTGCAGTGCGCATTAATGGAGCGTTATCAGATGTCAATTGTAGGCCTACATTGGTGGTGACTTGAAATAATTTAGTGACTTCACTACTTGTTGTGTGCAGTTCGTGTCTGACAACTGTAAACTAGAACTATTGTAATACGACTGGGATTGTTTATAGAAATTATAACAAAAGTTGTGAATATCGATTTCTCTGCTATTTAGTGATTTATTGGAGTATTTTAATCACACTCCAACAACTACGAATGAACGAGTTTTGAGTTGTAAATTAGAAATTACGAATACGTTATACAATTATCTCCGAAATTCAAAGAGTTGCGGGATTTGGGTTCCAAACGTTAGATATTTATTGTTACCGAGATCGGGAGCATTATACATAAGACCCGTAGCCTACGCGAAGCTTGTCAAGAACCGCTACACGACATCTAGTAGTAGGCTCTCGTACATTCCGGAAAGACCCTTAACGTAGAAACTAACGTATAACGTAGACCCTTAATTTATAGTTAACGTAGAAAGTTTTTGATTAATGATAAATGTTCTTAGTTTTGCGGTTCTCTTTGTAAATACGGCGTAGTGGTTACTTTGTCAAACCTGTATTTTTACCTTAGACACTAAAACATAATTCTTTCAAAGAAATAGAAAACCAGCAACTGGTACCGTAGTTTAGTGAATTATCTCTACGACGTGGTTTAGAACTGGCAGTTAAATGTAAGGTTCACACTCGTGCGTGAACGAGGCACGGCATTTAGTCGAGAATTCTATCTAGAGAAAGTTTAAAAAAGAAAGAAACAGATGCGCATAAACATAGTAGAGTGTCTCAAAAGAAAAAGAAACGACGTACACAAGGATACAATGAAAGAGATTGGATTAAAACAACACAGCGGTGAAAAGAAAAATCACCCTTTTAAGGAGGTTTGTTAAAATAAAATACAACGCTCAGAGGAACAAAAATTACACAGGTAGTACAAAACTTAAATTCAGAGAGAAAACAGAAGGTGTGAAGTACTAGTGAAAAGAGGAGTGGGGGGGGAGTAATCAATTATTTTTTTACGGGCGGTTTGCTGCCCCCGCGGGAGACGTCTTCAGAAGGGATGATGATATTCAGTAGCATTAGTCTGTCTACGGAGAGAAACACGCTTGAGTGAAATAATATATTTCTCGTTTAGTGGATTTAATGTTGAACGCGCGATTCACGGTCTGGTGCCGCTAAAACGGTTTGGGATTTCCCATAATGTGTAGCAGCCTACACTCTGCGACGCTGTAAGACTCTCTGGATCCTCCCCCACTTGACATACGCATTGCAGCGTGTCTGGTATACGTATACGGTGCACGTATAGACAGGTTGAACCCACACTTTGTGTCTGATGTCGACATTCATAATAAAAATGGAGTTTACAAAATAGAATGTCCAGGTGGCAATAAATTTTACGTAGGCCAGACGAAGAAAAAACTGTCCGAGAGATTCATTCAACATCGCAATGCGTTTCTCAAACATAATATTTACAAATATAATGTAGCTACACACTTTTTAAAATATAAACATAAATTTCCAGATATTCAAAATGTAAAATTAATTAAAAACGTACAAAAGGTAACAAAATAATGAATATCTGGGAAAATCATAATATTTACAAACATAACAATAATAATCTACTAATTAAAGGACAAATTCATATAAAAACAAAACAAGAAGATTTATTTAAAATCATACATTTATTAGAATAATAAAATAAAACATTAAATACATAATGAATAGCTGAACACATAAACATTACAAGAATCGAAGTAAAATCGATTAAAAGTTAACTATATTGTAAGCGAAACATTCAATTACAATTCAAACAATTAATTCCTTTGAAGATACAGAATAATTTCTCAACTTTGTCGTGTTTACTTGATAAACTGATATTTGTGATGTTCCGGACGAGGCCTTTCAGTGTTTCCACCATTTTCAAGTCCTACACCACGTCGCTTAAACTGACAAATTGCAATTTAGCAAGTAAACACGACAAAGTTGGAATTACAGAGACTGTTAATTCAAATACGTAACAAGATGAAGAATAATTTCTGTGCAACGTGCGTTAGGTGAAAATAAACCTAGTTGCAGTGTATTTATGTGAAGATACTACATGGGAGACCTGCAGGAAACTCAACGAGTTACTTACAAAGGAATAGTAAAAGGCAATATGTAAAATGCATGAATATAAAAGTACGTAGAAAGATTCATGGACAGATCCGAAATTAGGGAGGACATGCAAACGGGAATATACGCGTACAAGCACGGTACTTGATTGGGAAGAGGGAGCGCTGGAGTGGACTGGACACGGACTTAATAAAGGTAGACGAATACGTGACGGCTAACTAACTGTAAATATATAACGTAATAATACAATGCAGTAATGCAGAATCAGAATCAGAATCATCACGGGTTTGTTGAGTATTACATCCCGAAGCACTCATAAATATTAATGAATGCTACCATCAAACCTTGTGTATGTGCGTCTGTTCCTGGCTGCTTCTTAACTTAGTATGCAAAATAATGAAAACCAACCCTTCACTATAAATACTGTCACTATATACAACGGCGTCTCCAATATTGTCCCACAGACTACCGTCTACTCTCTCTCTCATTGTTGCACATCCCCTATTACTGTCTCCCTCTCTCCATGTCTACATCAGTTCCGTAACATATGTCTGTTCCTCCGAGCTAGCAGAAATATTATGAATAACGTTCTTCAAATTCTGTAAATGGTACCTTCGATTCACAGGTAACGGTAAGTAGTATCAGAGGTGCCCCAAAAGCCGTGGTGCAATTCCCCCCAAGTATTCCGAAATCCCCCCAAAATTTGATTTCGTGGGTAGTGGGGATCACAATACGGGGGTATTGAATAACTCCCAGTTGGGGCTTTATCCAACAATTTTTTAAAAACTAAACCCATTTAAGCAATTATTGGAATAAAAAAACTATTTTTATTCTTTTTATCAATACTAAAAGTATGCCTAATCAATAACTGAATTATGATAAATATAAAAGCCTGGTCAAACCTGGCCTAACATAATTAGTAGTACATTAGGCCTTGTCAAGATAATTTAACTTAAAAAATCCCCCTCAAAAATTCCAGTGGTGTCCCTTACACAATTGCACCATCCTGTGGGGACCCCTGGGTAGCATGTCTGCTGTAGACAGAGTCTAAAATTAAATGTATTCTCTCACTTCACTGAAAGGTATAGCCTACTATCGGCATTATTTACTATCGATAGCCCCGCACTGTATACGAATTTGTGTACTGTTTAGCGATTAAGAATGTACTCAACAAATAATACGTATTCTTTCGATCAAAACTTTTTTTGTTTTGTTTTCATTAACGGTCGTTTTTTATTACCTCAGATGACGACCGTATTCAAACTAGTCATTTTCTCAAATTAATCTATTCGCTAGGTAGTTTTTATAAAAACGTTGATTTAAACATCTTTTTTGTAGGTAAAACATTTTATTTTCGTCAACAGACAGAGCTTTTAAAAACTAAACCGGCAAAATCCAGGAGCTGATACATGTGTAGCACAATGGCTTTTAAGACGTACACTCACGAGAAGACTTTTCAATTGTTTCCATACTATTCTACGCCAAGTATATTATGTATATTAGATCTAATTTCTCGGCACTGCAAGAGAAGGACGCAGTTTTAGAGTACAGTATTTAAAACGCAAAGCAGGGCAGATTTTTTAAACTTTATAAAATGATGGCATAAACGTTGGACATTAACGAAGAACAAAATTAAAAGAATAGGAAGTACAAAAAACGACTTTCTGAGATAGCAGCAGGCTGTAGCTTACTGACAGGAAGAACTGCGAGGATAATGGACACGATGTCAGAAGAAGTGAAGAGAAAGTGAAAATAATATATAACAGAAAGTGGCAATTATCCTCGCCATAGACAAAAATCTACACATACACACAGATAGAACACACACACACACTTTTAAGAAAATGATTTTTCTTCATGTTTTGAGTGTAGTACAATCAGAATCACCCCTTTTCTCGAACACGATTTTTTTTCGCGATCACCATAGTTATATTTCCTTACGGATCATGGAAGTAAAAAACAAAGACTGGAGGAAATATTTATTTAACAGTTTAATTACAATTTTGGGTTTCGTTGTCCATGACGTGTCCGTTACTTAACTAAATTCATAACACTAACATACATCAACAACCAAACTGAAAAAATAGCCCACAAATTCAAAAAAGCAGGATACAGAATCGCATACAAAACTACTAACAAAACAGAACACACACTATAAAAACACACACACAAAGCACAAAACAAATTCGATCTACCTGGTGTTTACAAACTAAATTGCTCAGATTGCAACAAATTCTACATAGGTCAGACAGCTTTAAACATAGGTTTGACGTAGCATCAAACAAAGATACATTGAACACACAAAGGCACTCCACTCCACTACAGAATCCACCTTTGCAAACCACCTCATCGAAGCAAACCACACATACAAAAATATCTACAATAACATGGACATTCTACACGTACACACAAAAGGGCGAAAACTAGACACTCTTGAACAATTGGAAATATACAAACACACGAAAACACATAAAAACGACATCCTAAACGAACAAACACAATTCAAATCACACGCATTATTCGAACATATCACACCCCACACACACACAATATCGATCTTTCAAAAGTCGATACCGTCGCCAACAACAAGACGGACAGTGCTCCCAGCGCAGCCTCTGAAGAAGCTCTTTAAAAGCGAAAACCGGTTCAGGCTATAAGGTAAAACTTTTACGTTTTTACCCATAAAAATCTTTTTGTTCCGAGTCGGTAGTGAATTCATTATATTTAGTTTAATTAGATCCAAGGATTTTTACTGCAGAATGATCTAATCATAGTCTGTTATTATAACGATTAGAAGAAGACCTCGTCTAATGTCGTCGTCTTGTCGCACAAAGACAAATTACATGTCACCTGTAATGACACCACATCGTTCATCTGTCAAACACAGTAAACTTATAAGGCTATAAAATTAGTAAATAAACATGAAAAGGAGGAAGGGAAGTGTGGCCGATGACGGGCCCACCTTTCCACAGCGCGCGCGTTACCTTACTTGGCCGTGTTTTCGTTACTTCTTCTTTGGTTCTCTTTTTTAACATAATTTACTCTATACTGTATATGTGTATAAATAGA
The DNA here is from genome assembly GCA_034769895.1 of Magicicada septendecula. Taxonomy (NCBI): domain Eukaryota; kingdom Metazoa; phylum Arthropoda; class Insecta; order Hemiptera; family Cicadidae; genus Magicicada; species Magicicada septendecula. Next base: position 409,143,516 of record CM068375.1, read on the forward strand.
CTAGTTACAAGTTCATTCACTCTGAGGGGCGGCGGCTGCTGCTGGCTTGTCTTGACTATTTTCGTCTGTGCCTTCCTCCGACTCCTCCGACTGGTACGGAGACAGAGGTGATTGCGTTTAAACTTATCGCGTCTCTTCTTTCTACTCCTCAAAGCAACAAAACAGTGGTAATACCTTCGTTAGGTGGGTATATTTTTAACCACGCACATATCCAGAAACATAAATTATACTACTGCGTTCTCTTACTGGCTGTCAAAGTGCGCGGTTTGTCTACTGCACTGAACACGATTATTTTTCAAACTATTTATGAGGCCAGAGGCGCTCTTAGGGGGGACCACTAACGGGACCGGACTCTCCCTCCCCCGAAAAAAGTTGACGAATTTTGTTAATCTCTTAATTTTTAGGCTACTTTATTATTTTTTCAGCTGTGTACACTAATAAGTCATCAGCATCATCTTCTTAAAGGTTTTAGGCTTTAGCGGCCTGTTCCTATTCCACAATCTACCATTTCTTAGGCCTACCAACTTTTCTTCTGCCTCTAGGGTTGTAATCTTCCTCCATCTTTGGTATTTTACTTTCTTCCATTCTATTTATGTGTTGAATCTATTTTCTTCTTCTGTATCTTTATTCCTTTCATTTACTGGAAAAATATCTAAATCACTTTTTATCTCCTCATTTCTTTTATGATCTCGTCTATTACACCTATTATTTGATCTCACAAATTTCATTTCTGCTGTTTGTATCTTCTGTTCATCTTTTTTCTTTATGACCCAGGTATCAGAACCATACAGTAGTGTAGGTTTTGCCATTGTTTTATAAAATTTTATTTGGGTTTCTTTTATACACTTATTTTGCAACGTTCTCCATATCGTTCCACACAGTCTTGTGAAATTCGTCACTTTATTTTCTATCTTGATCAAAAGTAACGTCACGTCCAAGATAGCTGAAATGTCTTACTTGTTCTATGCATGTGCTGTCTACGCATATTTTGGTCCGAACCGGTTCACCTCCTATAAAGGCCATTTCTATTGTCTTTGATTCAGATATGTTACAGTTATATTCTTTTCCTATTTTATGTAAGATGTATATTGCTCGCTGGAGATCGTTTTCTGAAGTGGCGAATGTAGCTTGGTCATTCGCGTAGAGAATGGTTTTCAAGCGTTTATTTCAGTGGATTTTAATACCGTCAGGGTTTTAAAATGTTTCCATTTTTTGAGAAGATCATCTAGATAAAGGTTAAAAAGTAGTGGTGACAGACAATAATCTTGTCTTCTGCCTTGGTGTGTTTCAATTTACTTCAATAACAAGAGCGGATTTGTACCTTTGTAACAAGAACATTACATAGTACCTTTACAACTTTACAATTGACATTCATTTTAATATTAAAAGTCTTTTTTCTCTCAAATATAAATTTATTATTCTAATACCTTAACCACCTGAAAGTGTAATGAATAATCTGTAAAAATTTAAAGTCTGTAGCACTAATAGTTGCTGAGAAAATGGATCATTTGTAAAACCGATTTTAACATGGGAAAGCATATACGGTTCCCACTCCCTTAAATTGACAAGACCCCTTTAAAATGTTAAACGAGACTTCACATCGAACACTTACAGTGCGTGTACCTAATAATAACTGTTACACTAAAAATAAAATGACACTTAAAATTTTAAACTGAAGGAATGCTTACAGGACATGTATAGGAATACATGCACAGATACCATACAAAAAATTTACACTTCAGTTACGTATTTAAAGCAGTAAACTTAATGAAATTATTGTGCTAAAATAAATATACAAAACCTTAACCAGACGTTTATCTACAACAGAATATAGGCGGGAATTAGCTGAGATCGGAGGTACCCAAACGACAAACGAAGTCACACTAGCGGTTTCACAGTCTTAAATCTGCAGACTCAAGTTATTTTGAAGTCTCTGTCTTCCATAAACTACATTTTCGGTTCAAAAAGACCTTTTATAAATATTGTTACTATTTTACTAATATTACATTGTCCGGTCACACAGAATGATCTTTTCTTTTTTCATCTTTATAATCTCGTACTTTCTGTACGATGCGACAGGCTTTGTCATAACGTGGAGTCTTGAGCCTTAATACATCTACTAGGCAGACTTGATGAAAGTAAACATCATATCTGTCGTTCAGCTGATTTTTGTACCCCCTACGTCCTATACAGCAGTTCAGTTCGAATGTGTAATGTACAGTAAGCAACATGCAGATTATGTTCAAAATTTTCCGGTAATGAACCCGTGGTCCGTGTGAATGTGGCCGTGTTCGACGACATCTGCGAGCACCATCTCGATCGCGCTTCCTCTACTTGGCTTGTTCTTGTTTATTTACATCCATCTAACGTTTCTAGACTTCTAGCTTACTTTAAAACTTCTCAGTTTTAGTATTTGGCTGAGACAGATTCAGATTTAAAAGATAATACAGAGAGAAAAACAAAGTATATTGTTACGACGATTTCATTATCGTCGTATGGTACAGTGGAAAACAAAATACAAGACACCAATGAAGTCACTAAAAACCAGCTTTTATATCACAATTAACAGTTTATAATCGACAAGTTATTCAACAAGATTATAGTCGTACAATAATTCAAGTTAATCTGTCCACACAAATAATAATGTCAACTATAAAGAGTTCCGCACTCTAATCACTTTTAATTAATACACCACTTGAGACGTACTGTGTAAATCGTCCGACAATAACTGAAAACCAAGCGGCAGGTGTTGGCTATTTATAGTCTGAAGGGTTCCATAATATGCGTCCTTAACAAACACTTGAAAATTATAGGGGATATTTCAGCGCGACCTAGGTAGAAACACACACCGGCAGTGCTAGTCGAGAAGTTTGTAGAACGACATCATCGAACGCACGATACGTTCCTCATTACGTAGCTCTGCCTCGCATGAATAAGTGTCACACAAATTACAGCTGGGCTCTGCTGGGATAGCCGAGAAACATGTAGAACTTTTGTAATAGCGTAACATATTTTTGTATTTTCGGTACTGTGATTATCGTATGCATACATTTGTACACTGCCACGCACATTCCACGCACGTTTCTACATACGAAGTATAACCTTATCTATATAACCTTATCACACGCTTATCTGATATTGAATCTGTAATGGCGTGACAATAAGTTATATTAGAATTGGAATTAACACCCTCACCTCTCTCTCTCTCTTTCTCTCTAGCTTGTTATATAATAGTCAATTTCAAGACATTGAATTTTCTTATTTATTTATTCACGCTGGAAAATAAATTCGGTCGCGTGATCTCGTACAAAATCCATCTTAATTACTACTGTGTAGCTTTATGCAAATGTCGGAGAAGAATAATTTATGACAGATATGTGCTTGCGCGCGAGCGTGCATGTGCGTGCGCGCGCACGCGACCATATGGAAACAATGAAAGGATTAAGCATTGTTTCGTTTCTATAGAGGATTTTAAACAATGGGCAAATTGTGTGTGTGTGTGTGTGTGTGTGTGTGTGTGTGTGTGTGTGTGTGTGTGTGTGTGTGTGTGTGTGTGTGTGTGTGTGTGTGTGTGTGGGAGTGTTAATCTCCGGTCTGAATTAATGTCTACACTGGGTATTCCACCAGAGCTAGGACTTTTTGTTTTCGCAAATTTAAATTTTACGTAATTTAGGTCACGTTTTTATACTTGTATCACAACATACTTGTGTCAGACATAGGCGAATATTCTGTTTGTAGGTTATAACTGCAAGTGTGCACTGTATTGATGCCAGGAAAATGTAACTACCACATTGTTCCTAATACGAGCAGGAGTTCCCCTCGGAAGCGTTTTGAGTTTTGAGTCCCATTCTGTACCTAATCTATACTGCAGATCTGCCAACTAGCAATGATGTGATTACTGCTACGTACGCTGATGATACTACAATCCTTGCTGTTATCAAAAGTCCGGTGAAAGCAACCATTTTACTACAGAATTCGCTACGTGCGATTGAAAAATTGGCAAAGAAGTGGAGAATAAAATTAAAATAAACGAAATCAGCACACATCACCTTCACAAAATGCCACGGGGCAATATCAACTGTGAAATTAAATAACAAGAGTATCCCGGTAGCCGACTCTGTAAAATACTTGGGCATCCACTTAGACAAACAAATGACTTGGCGCAGCCACATTTAGATGAAGAGAAAACATTAACACCAAGTTTCTCAAGCATTATTGGCTCCTGGGCAGAAAATCATTACTGTCAATGCGAAACAGAACTGTTGGTGTACAACACTGTCTTCAAGCCTGTGTGGACATACGGCTTACAGCTTTGGGGCTTACAGCATCTAAATCCATTATCGCCATAATCGAAAGGTTTCAAACCAAAGTGTTGCGTGCCATAACCAACGCACCGTGGTTCATCAGCAACAAAGGCATCTATAGAGACCTGGACCTGGCTTCAGTCAGTGAAACCATTGCGATGTTCAGCGAAAGATATGTGAAACGGCTTGAAGAGCACACGAATCCTTCAGCCAAAAATCTACTAGACAACAGCCAAGACGTTTAAAGTTAACATTTCCTCTGGACTTACCTAGACTCTAACACTATAAATATATTCTACATAATATGTTACTTTTAAATACTCATACAGAGTACTAGTCAATGGACTAGTTCTCTTCATGCTGTGTATTCTGTGAACAATTATGCTTATTGTTATGTATTAAGAGATTGCATAAATAAACGTAAAAAAATGTGTTATTATTAGGATGTTATTACAAGTTTCTCGACCAGTTTAAACATAATAATGTTGACTAGTTTTAACTTGATTTTTCGTTTGTGTGAAGCCGACTCGACCGGCCCCCCCCCAAGGCCAAATTCTAGATACGCCACCTACTAACTACTAACCTTGCTTAAGGTTTCGAAAATGTAGTACCGTACTTATTTGTAAGCTTCACAAGTGTGAGTCCCAAGGAAATGTATTGTACTTCTAGCGAAAAACCGAAGTAGTGGGAGAATATACGTCGAAAGGAAACGAAAGTGACGTCATAAAGATAGATGAAAACTCAAATGCACGTGTTTTGCTGTTCCTTTTCCACTACACAATGCCTCTCTGGTAAACGATACACAGAGCTCGTGACAAACGCGCGCGCGCAGATATTTACCAAAAGCTATAATTATTCACAGTAAAATTTAATTCATGGTATACAAAAAACAAAATGAAACGAACCATAAGTATGTTGACAGTGTGATGAAGGAAACGTATAAATAACCCTTGACATTACGCTAAGTAAAGCGTTGCGTGTCACTCGGAGAAACGTTCTGATCAGAAAACCGTATTGGAGAAGTTGGTCGTGTTTCGTGAATGCCTGTGAAATGTAACTTATAAGCGCCTTAACAGTCCACCGGGTTTGTGTTCATAACACATTTCACGGCTGACAATAGAACCGCGCTGTTTCAAACTATCGTGTGTACAAATCAGCCCTTAAGAAATACTCGTTAGGTCTAAACAAATGTTTATTCACAAATCTACAGTGTATCTAATCGTCCGATTAAATAAAATGTCCTTGAATTTTGAAAAACATCGTGTATCTTTATTAAAGTTAGTGGCAGTGATTTTGAGAGGTTAGATAGGTTTAGATCTCTTGGATCCCTCTTGACGTCAAAAAGTCAGATGACAATGGAAATTCAAGACAAACTACTCGTGGGAAATAGGTACTGTACTACTTTTTTTTTTTTGCCTACCCTAAAGTCCAGAACGTTGCTAGAACCCCTCCAAGGTCCAGATTTACAATACCGTGATGCGGCCATTAGTATTGTATGCTTCAGAAGGCTGGACCATGACGTCAGCTCAAGAAGATACGATCAGAAGACGGGAAAGAGGGATTGGGGATTCTGAGGTGTACTAGATGCCGGAATGTGGCGTATGAGGCCATACACCGAATTGTACGATCTACACATCGTCACTGTAATAAAACAAGGTAGAATTTGGTGGGCAGGTCACGGACAAAGAATGAAGGAGAATAGGGCAGTGGAAAAGTATTCACTGGAGAACCAGTAGGAAGAAGATCAGAGGGAGGCCAAGAAGTATATAGATGGACGATGTAGATGAAGACCTGAGGAGACTGAGGGTCAGAAGAGTCGCACAGGATAGAGAGCAACGGGCAGAAGGACGCTCCCGCCTTTTCCATCGTTACTTTATTATATTATGTAGTGAATCAATATTTACTTCACATTAACTATCACTAACCAATGACTAAGTCTCCATTCTTGTGTTCGTTTGAATTGTAATCAGTATATTTACTGTCTAACTGCAGTAACCACACGTTCGTAATTAAAACATTGGACACCAAACATTCAACCATTTTACGATAATTTAATATCCAGACGAGATTAACGTTAACCTATATTACATATTCTATTCTGGGATAAAAGAATAATTTCTGGTTTTTCATTTCGGAGGCAAGTCTAGTCGCCCGAGGGTTTAAAACGAGACAATAATAATGACAATAATTTCTGAAACAAAGGTGAAGTAATTTTGTGTCCGTTGTATAATTTATTATGCACTAAACTGAGATAAAGCGTTAATCCTTTTGTTTTATGCACCATTTGTTGTTTTTTTCATTTAAAACAATTTCGCATTGTCTAGTTCAGTTTGCTGTTTTGGGATAGCGGTGTCAGCTCTCTATTGTTCGTTAAAACACGTCATTTATAACAACCTTCATCGGCCGACTTGTTGTTGTGTTAGTGAATTTTCAATACGATCGCTCTATTGTTTTGAATGGCGAAATTTTTCATAAATTTTAATATTCCTTTGATAGCGTCTGGCACTGACCTACGCGATTTGCTTGCTAATCGCTAACTACTGACCTTCTTTAATTACTAACGTAACCCCCTCCTCCAAAGACGCGCGCCGGTTATATTGATGAACATACAGTGGCGTATCTAGAATTTGGCCTTTGAGAGGATTAGGGGTCTGGGGTCCGGTGGAGTTGGCTTCATACAAAAGAAAAAACAAGTTAAGACTAATCAACATTACTATCTTTAAAGTGGGTGAAAACAAGTGTGATAACATCCTTAAAGTAAACGGCAATAACTCAATAAAAATAAAAATAAGCGTTACTGAAAAACTGTTTACAAGATACTGACCGAACTGATTTTCCTATATTACATATTTCAAACGTATACGAAAATACTGGGAAATAGACCTGTTTGTATTTTAAAAAAGAATTACTAGCTGAAAAACACGGCTGATAAAATAATAAAAGAGCCTAAAAATTAAGAGATTAACAAAATCCGTCTACTTTTGTTAGCCGATACTGGGTGATCCTGTCGAGTCCACTAATAATATTCAGTTCCTGCCTTATATCTGTGTTTCTTCTATGATCGTGGAGAGTATACCCTGCCACGTGCCTGAGAAATCTCATTTCAGCTGCTTGGATGCGACTGCCTGGCCTTTCGTTAAAGTTCAATTCTCAGACCCATAACGAAGTGTGGAAGTGGCTATCACATTGTAGAATTGTAGGCGTGTTTCTTTACTTGCTGACTTAAAGAGTTCGCCTGATGGTCCCGCTTATAAGGTTGAACTTATGTAACTTATTCACAGCGTCGTTGCTTGTATTATAAGACACACTGTAGCCCAGGTATTCAAAATTGCTAACTTGTTCCAGGACAGTACCATCTAGGCCTATAAAAATTTTTGCCTGTACCGGATCAGTTCCACGAAAAGCCATCACCTTGTTATAATTATGGTAACTGTGATAATGATGGTGAGAAAGAAGAAGCGGTGATATTCTGTGGGAAGAAGAACTTCATAAATGCTTAAAATAATGAGGAAAAACAATGTAAGGAACAGAAGGAAAGAGCAAATGAAGATGGAATGGATAGACGAAACGCGGGGAAATTTTATACATTCCAGATGTTTTGCATTATATGTTCCGAGAGGAAAATGTTCAAAAACTTTTGTTATCTTTATAACGTATCAGAGCAACACGAATTTTCATTTTATTTCTAATGGAACTTTAGTCCTGAGGGGTTGTAGAGTCTGTCGGGGGTGGTGGTTGCACGTCGGCGGCCAGTGTACTTTTGGGGGAAGGGTGGCGATGAAACGGGGAGCGACAAAATACTATGTTAATCCATTTTATGAGTGTCTCGTTTCGCGTGGGGGAGGGGGCTGAAGCTGGGCTTAACAAGGAATGACAGAATCTATTCTCTCAATCAGCGATTCTACGATGCGGTGCAACAGTGTTGTTGATTAAGTAAAGTGTTCTGCGTAGCGACGCTAAAGGGCAATAGATTAGCTTCAGGGCGTATGAAATCAAGTGGAGAGAAAGAGAGAACATTTGAACGTAATGTCTAGACGAGTGAGATGCGTATGTGTACGCGCGCGTGTCTAAATACAGCTAGGAGAGATAACGATATCCAATAAAGGGCAAGGACTACACTTACGTCTGAAGTATATTGCGACAGTACAAAAAGATACGGTACTGTACATTGCAAAAATAAATAAATAATTAATACAAATAAATAAAGCTGTGGAATAGACATGACTCAGATTGCACGCTGGATTGTTTAAAAAAAATAGGGAACGCACAATTCATGCATGTACACGCATATCTGGCCCACCTGTCGCTAGCGTTGTGTGCACGTGTATTTTGTTTGTGTGTGAACCCTGTCCGTTCCTGAACAGTAAAAATTTTTTTTCAAATATTGATAGATTTTATGTTTTATTTTAATTATAAAAAAAATATGTACGATATTGTAAAACGAAAGACACCAGAGGGCGTAGAAAATAAAGGTGAACAAAGGGTTAAAATACCGTGACAAAGTGACAGAAAGTGCAATTACTATAAGTAAAAAGTGAATAGCTCTTTTTGCAATTACAATAAAAAAGTGTAATTTACGTATAGTAAACATATAAAAATTAGCGATCGATTGAGCATCGAGTAGTGTGAAACAGACTTCGTAATTCGCGAAGATAGGCGAAATTAGTGAATTGAACCACAGTGGGGGTAAAGACGCTTCGACAAACTCTGACAAGATGAAAATTGTTCAGACCTGAGCTTTTGCACGACCTGGCTATAAATACCAGGTCGCGCTAATAAAGTTCCTTCTTTTATTTTCAACCGTTGCCGTAGGAGGCTATGTCAGTCGACGACGCTATTTTAAATCTACAGTGAGAGTCACGGGACGAACTGGAAGTCCAACCAGAACAGCAGAGCACCTACGAAGATCGATGGACTCACGTACGATCCATGAAATGATACGGGACAAATAGTAAACAGCACTAGCAGTGGAATCCTGGAAGAGGATCAGAGGACCAGAAGAACGAGAAGGACACAGACCGAGGACCCGAGGAGGACACACTGATAGTATCGCATCAAATTAGGTGACGAAAAACCATTTTTGTTAATTACAGACGATTGAAAAACTCTAATTAACATAGAATGAAAAACATTCGAACAGTTAAACCATAAAGAAATGTACATAAATGCAAAAGCAGATTGTAATGTAAAATAATAACTCATGTATAGGAGTTAGTAGTTGAATCAAACATAAATGCTAAGAGAGAAATATTTGAGCTTAAATTAAAATAAATTAAAGTATTGATAAAGTGTTTGTTTGATATATTTTTAAATTAAAATAAATGAGAGTAATTGATAAAGTGTTTGTTTGATATGATTTTAAATAAAAATAAATGACAGTAATTGATAAAGTCTTTGTTTGATATAGTAAAATGCATACGCAATAGTAAAGAATGAAAGTCAAATAAGATTAAATAAATTAAAATAACAGTAAATTCAGAATTACAGAAAATAATATGAACTCGCAAAGATAACCACACAATGAGTAAGCCGAGAGCAAAATATTTAATTAATTAAGATTAGATGATAAGGTTTATGCATACCACGTTATATACGTATAATTTGTTAGCCATAAGTCATGTGCGAATGGTTCGTACAAACGAATAATAATGAGTATTATTTTGTTGTTCGAAATGAAAGAATTTTGTTTATTAAAAAATAAATAATGAAAAAATTAAAAAAGAAACTTCTACAAGACATCATCTTCTTATTACGATTACACCCATGAACTCAATTCGTGTTGTTATAATATATATGTGTGTGTGTGTGTGTGTGTGTGTGTCTGTTACAGTGGAACGTGTGCGTCTTATTAAACGTATGAAACACTTATATATTCACCTGATTCATTGAGAAGGGTTTATTTTGCCAAGAATTTGCAAAAGTTAAATACTGTTACGTAATTATAGAACGTTGTACATGTTTCTCAGATAGCCCAGCAGAACCAGCTGTAATGTTGTTGTGTGCGTACGTGACACTTAACATGCGTTAACGAGGCTGTTCCAGACTTCACCGGTCCGCGCGCACTGGGTTTAAGGCCGCAAGCAGTTACGCTCTAGTGTTTTCTTGTAGTGTTGACGCGTATTATGGATTATTCTGGAATCTCAGCGGGGTATAGATATAAGCATTCAGCGACGCTTGGTTTCAGTTTTAGTGGCGATTTATTCCAGTGACGTTGGAAGTTATTGTCGGGCAATTCACACAGTGCGTCTTAAGTGTGTATTAGTGAAAAGTGATTATAATGCGGAATTCTTTATAGTTGACATTATTATTTGTGTAGACAGATTAAATTAAATTGTTGCACGAGAATAATCTTATTAAATAACTTGTTGGTTATAAACTGTTAATTGTGATAATTAAACCTGGTTTTTTAGTGATTTCATTGGTGTCTTGTATTTTGTTTTCCACTGTACCATACGACGATCAGTGGAGACCGTCGTAACAATATTTTATTGTAATAACTGAATACTTTTAAGATCAAGAATTAGGCTGAAGGATCAGGTGGAGAAGGAGTTGTAAGGCTTATTATTAGACATTGGAAGTTAGAGCGAAAGTAGACTCTAGGAACAGGCCAAGACCCTGAAGGGTTATCGAGTTACTTATGACGATGAATTAAATACTTCGAAGTAGAACGTTTAAAATGTGTTGTTTATACGTTAATAAAAATAATATTATGTATATTATAAAATATAGTTTCTTCTGTAAGTAGTTGTATAATGTTTCATCGGTTCAATTCATCAGAGGTTCAATTCATCAGTTTCATCAGAGGTTTGTAAACAAATGATTTATATATTTATACCTCTGATAATACGAATTAAGACGAACCGATTCAGGATTGAAGTTTCATAGGAATCAATTGTACATGTTTTGTGAGAAATATTTTTTAAATATATAATCACTAAGATTTACTTAATATGCATTTTAAATTAATAATTTGCATTTTTAATTAGGCCTACGTCCTAACAGAATTAATAATTCATTAAATACAATAACAGCAGTTTGGAAACATCAGGGTATATGACAAATTATAACACTGAAAACCACATAAGGCGCTGAATACGAAAATTATTTTTCTCAACTGAGTTAATAAACGTACCGAAAGAACCAAGTGTAAAGTTAAGAGAAGACAAATTCACAAATAATCTGGGTGTCAGACAGAAAAAAGTCTGAAAGTAAGGAGGAAAATAAAACAGAAACGTTAATGGCTGTGGAAGTTCTTTGTTGTCTTCAAAGCTGGAAAGTCGCCAGTCTGGGGCCGTAACTACATGGCAGACTGGAATAAATCTTAAAGTTATCCCCTGATCTAAGGTTAGTCGCTTGGCTGTTTAAACGAAATTTAGAAGAAGAATCGTAAAATTAACGGAAATTAATTTGCGTGTCGAAATAATGTCGAATTACATTGCCTGTAACAAGAACAGCTAATTATAATGAATTTTCAGGCTAAATTTCAAAGAGTGACTGAGAAGGGTGGAAGAAGCAGGATACAGTTACTTCGATAACTATTGTTAGATTGACGATGAGTTGACTTTATAAAGGACCGCGGTCAGTTGCGACACAATCGTATAAAACCCGGTCAGTTGCGACAAGGTGAAAATTTGAAACCGGTCAGTTGCGGTCAATTGGATTTTCCTGTTATTATAATAATACAGAAATTACCATTATAATTCTTTTCATTCCCAGCCTAACGTAGACTAACCTAGCCTAGCCTAACCTAACCTAACCTAACCTAATCTAACTTGACCTAACCTAGCTAAACTATCCTAACCTAACCTAGCTAAACTATTCTAATCTAACCTAACCTAACCTAATCTAACCTAACGTAACCTAACAAAAATATTGGAAGAAAGAGGTTACTCGCACAACTGGAAAATTGCAAAATTGAAATCTCATCGAAGTTCAGAATAGCAACGTTTCTAAATGACAGATTCGGTCAATAAGTGAAAGTGCGGGGGCGCAATTTACCGCGTAAGAACGGGTAAAAGCGTTGTTTCGTCCCAATTGAGTGACACCGTTTATAAATAGGTGACCACTATTTCTTACGCTGGAGAGCCTATGTTTGAACGCCGAACTTTTAATGGTGGAAACGCTGCAAATGGATCCCTTTAGAAACTTGCATACCATTTTTTTCAGTATTCCCAATTATTTTGCATACAAATCCCTTTTTATTAACTTCTTTATGAACGACTAATTTTGACACCTTACCTTATAGATTCAGGAAACGAAAGAATAAAAGATAACAAAATTTTGCAATTACGAAACAATACAACCAAAACACATGCTCTGGTTAATGATACGTCAAGAATATAAGTGTAGAAAAGTCAGGTATGTATCGTCTTTCATTAAATCTTATAAGACAATTGCAATACCCACGTTGATTTATGCAAGTGAGGCGTGGGTCATGACAAAAAAAGGAAAGCGGCAAGATTCAGAGCGCTGAAATACAGTTTCTTCGAAATACTTTAAATTATACATTGCAAGATAGAATAAGGAATGAAGATATCAGAGCAGAACTAGAAGTAAAGGACATAAATGAAATTGTTCCAATTTACAGAAGACAATGGTGGGATCATTTGCAAAGGATGACAGAGGATCGATCGCCGAAAGTGGCACTAAACTATAAAGCCATTTGTAAAAGAGACGTGGGTCGTCCGAGGATGAGATGGGTGCCGGAACAGGTTTATAACCTAATCCTTGAAGAGGAGAAGCAGAAGATGTATAATTTTTATGGGCAGAAGAAGACTGTAGAACCCAGAACATGATAATGAAAAAATAATGGAGGAAATTTTTAAAAAATACAACGAACGGCTGGTTGTTAGGCCGCGGTCGACAGTTATTGCAAATGACAAACGTTTCGCGCCCAACATCGGAGGCCATCATCAGTGTCTAGATTGACACGATGTCCGCCAAATAACCTCACAGATGAGGTAGAGACTGTGGTGGCTTCCGAAACGTTTGTCAGTAGCAACAGCTGCGGACCTTAGCCTAACAGCCGGGCTGATAATAATTTCAACAGTTTTGAAGCCGGCCGTGAGAGCAAAATGAATGGTGTTTGCGATTGGGCATACGTCTCCAATCTCTCCAAGTGTACGACCTTCACCGAATGAAGACTGCCTGTATAATATGTTTACTTATGGCTTTTACAAAATTAAGAAGTAACGCAAATGAAAGAAACGTAAAACTTGAATTATTACTAGACTCGGGAGCACGAACGAAGGCGACAGACAGAGATCTTACTGCGCAGAGAGAGACAGAGCGATTTACTGCGATGCTGCCAGACTGTTTTCGTCAACTGTCACTTTATTCTATCTCTAGGCGCTTCTCGCATGACATTTACCAACGTTGCTGGAATAAGCTCCGGTTTCTGACTACGCCCCGCGCTTGAAGAACTGATACACACTAAATACAATTTCTCGAGCTTGTTTGTACAACACTTGGCGTGTTTTCTCTTTGTCACCCATATCTAGCAATAAACTATCTAATGAAACTCACAACACTAAAACACTAAAGCAAAAACACTAAAAAAAAATCAACAAATATCGCTAACGCGACACAATGTGCACTCACACAGCACTGGCGCCTACTGGCTCACACGATCACGTGATACTCTGTTGCTGGCGCACAGCCGACCCTCATCGCCTTCCTTCGTGCTCCAGTGTCTAACAAAAGTTTGGTCAATAATACAATGAAAAATACAGAAAACATACAATATTGATTGCTGAACTAGTCTGTTTAGAACAGTAGTATAAAAAATGGCAAGAACGTTTTATAAAAACAAGTTTCTATAAAAACAGATATTATTTACCTTCTCTAAATTTAACATGTTTTTAGCTTGCCTCTAGATAGGACTGCTTAAAAAAACCTACAGCCTGTTTGGTCTTAACTATAACAACTAAAACGACTTATAGACGAGTGGGCCCTGTTTTTATTTCAGCCCAACTATCAACTATCAGTCATATTCAGACTGTAAATTCACTAGTCGCGAGTGGTTATCGTTTAAGGGATCGGATGCGTAATGAACATACAAGGGCCGCACTGGGTATATTCTCCATCAATGATAGTAAGATAGAAGAACGAAAGCAGCAGTGGATGGAGCACGTCTACAGAATGGACCGCCAGAGGCTAGTAAAGCGCGCTGTAGACTACAAACCTGTTGGCAGGAGACCTGTGCATAGGCTCTGGAAGAGATGGCTGTAGTGAAAACGGAAAAGGCTATAAGCCTAAACCATGAAGTGACGACGACGACGACGACGAATTCACTAATGAAATGAGCGACGAGCTGCTATGAAACGTGATGGTTAACATAGGCATAAACAATTTCTCTTGAAATATACACGTGTAGATAGAACGGAACGGAGAAACTGCACTTCAACGTGGTACCGTATTACTTTGTAAGTAGACTGCCAACATGAACCAAAACAATTGAAGTGGAAAGACAATGCACTCAAAACCGAAGATAACAATTTTAATGAATCCCTGGGTCTTTGAATGTCATTATTTTTAATGAATTTTTCGGTGAAGGGTTTGTGAGGATCGGTCAAAAAGTATAACACAAATTTTAACTTATTTGTGTCGACATTTCGACAATGTTTATTGTCATCATCAGGACAATTGTTGCTGACGCCAAACACACAGTTGTCAGCAACACTTGTCCTGGTGATGACAATAAACATTGTCGAAAACAAATAAATTAAAATTTGTGTTATATTTTTTGACCGATCTTCTCAAAACCTTCACCGAGAAATTCATTGATAGACGGTCACTACGAATTTAAGGATTTTAGTTATTTTTATTGTAGGAACATAATAAATAAGTTATTTTCGATAGGTCATCTTATTATAGCGAAAACAACTTTCTTTAGAAAATGAAAGCTTTATGAACGTTTTGTCTATGTAAGAATTGGCGAGACGAAAGTTTGAAAGAAAATAAACAGAAAACGTGAGCGTATTGCAATTATGCCGGAGACAAAAGAAATGAAGAGAAGAAGCGATCAAGTGGAGAGTGGAGGTCTACCTCCACAAAGTTCAAAACAAAAGCTATTTTCTCACGGCGGCAAAAGCAAGAAACAAGTTTGTCTAGAGCTTTTGAAGGTTTCTTAATAAGCAACGAATGAAAAACTTCTCACTTCATTAAAAGCACTTAATGACGATAAGAGATTTTACTCAAGGAGAGCTGTTTTCTATAAAGAGTCTGACCGCTCTTTACGTACAGAAAAATTACACGTTCCCGAGGTCTAATTCAGGGTTAGTTGGAACTGTTATCTATCTTTTGTTGTATTACATACAAAGAACGCTGTCTCAACAGTAATGCATAGCTGTAGACTTGAAAAGTTGTCGCGTCCCTGTTTTTAATTATTACCGTTAAATTCTGTAATAAATTTATAAGAAATAGTTCATTGTTTTCTACAAAAACGGACGTTTCGGCATTGCCAGAACACACTGTATCGTGACACATAGAGAATTTATAAGTAGGATCAGGGTATATTTTAAGAAATTTTTATGACTGCACAAACGTGTAGTTTACCAGAACGGGGGTCCGGAAAATTTTGAAAAGTTAGACTGCCAGAAAGTTATTTTAGTGCTTTTCTAGTATTCCCTAATTTCCAGAAAACAAAAAAAATCATCTTGATAAACTGCGTTTTTTGGTACGATATAAACATTTCTGGATTTTCTAAAAATGCCAAAAACGTTTTTAAAATACAAAAGTATATTATTTGTCAAAATATAATTTTAATGCTTTTCTAGGCTTATCTAAATGTTCAGAAAATGTTTTAAAAAATGTATCTGCCAAAACGTAACGTTATGCATTTTTGGATTTATGGATTGGTACTACATCTAGGGAAATGTAAAAAGCTTTAACTTTCAGGTGGTAACCCTGCACTGCAACATGGCAGTTTTATTTTTCAGGGTTTTTTCCAGAGGCAAGCAAGAAGAGCCGTGAAAGCAAAGAGAAGGAAGAAGAAGGCCTCGAGGAAAAGAAAATGAAGAGCAAGACTTTTTTGACAAGAGTTTTAAAGACAATAACTAAAATGAAATATGTTAACCTTGAGTTAAAACTGCTTTAGTTTTTAATAAGGCTAAATACTGTTTCATTACATTATTTTTTACTCAAATGTCAGCTAATTTATTTTCCGGACTTTTTTCTAAAAATTTTATTACTACACATTTTCCAATTTTATCACTGCACAATTTAATTTATCACTGCACATTTTGTGTCTGGCTGCACGTTAAAATATACACTGAGTAGGAGTGGTGTTCACGGGGCTTCTGCAGCCTTAACCACAGTACTGTGGTCACTAACGTCTACCACCTTACGTTAGCGTAACTCGATTTTACACTGATGATGGCAGTCGATGGTACTGCCAAAAGGTTTGGTTTTTGTAGAAACAATGGACGACGGCCAAACAGCCCGGGAAGGAATTTTAACAACATTGACTCCGGCCGTCTAAGCCTACAAAATACATTAAGAAATAGGTTCATCCACATAGTTATTTTACCAGAGTTCTTTGCATTTTAAGGTTTCCCAAACAGTGCACAGATTGAAGGCGTCAAACTCTATATGAGAGTGGACAGGCCACAAGGCTTATGGAAAATAATTTAAAAGTTTATGATATTTATAAATTAACTAGTCGCCCGAGTTTCATTATAACACGAAACAAACATCCGACTGTACTACTATTTGGAGATGATTTCTTTACCACTCGCTATAAAGTGTCTACACAATCGCTTTTTAGCTTAATTGGATTTATGAACAACTAAAAACCAAAAACCGTTATCACCTAACCTCACAAATGAAAACACCACGTATTTTCGCTTTGCATTAAGAAATAGGACAATTTACAATTTGTACACTTCTTTTCCACATGGTAATGTATTAAAACAATCGCATATTAAAAACATCGAAAATGTACTGCAGGAACGGATAAAGGTACAGTTTCGAAGCAACTAAATAGCATTTGTTTATTTAATTTTTACTATGGTAATTAATTCTGGTTTCCATGGTGTTTTTGACATCTTTATACACGTCAACAAAAGGGCATATTTAAAAGGGCCTAAACCGTGCGAAAGGAGCAGAATATTACATTCTAAGTTAAACAGCGTTTTTCGCCATGTCTCAAAGGTAACTTGTACAATATTTGGTGGCAATCGGTGTAACGGTGTGAATTTGTATTCAATACAAAGAAATCCTCAGACTTTTAGTTTTATATATATAGATAAATTACCTTAGATTCGTCGTGTAACTTTGTTTTGTATTTAAAATGACGCGTTTCGTAACATATGTTCCACCGTTAGATTAATTCACTCAGTCGAGATCGTTAAATGTTAAAATCACATTACTTTGTACTTACACACGTCAGTATGGGTGCGCATCCTTTGAAGGCTGACCGGATACTGAAGTTGTCTATCCTTCTATCCGGAAGGTGGAGAGAGAAAGAGAGAGAGAGAGAGAGAGAGAGAGAGAGAGAGAGAGAGAGAGAGAGAGAGAGAGAGAGAGAGAGAGAGAGAGAGAGAGATTAGGCACAAGATTAAATTAAAAATAATCTATACATACAATTATTTTATAAATCATGTTAAATAAAATTATTTTTATGTTATTCGCATCGGAGCAACGGAGCTAAGAAACTCGTTCGTTCTTTGACAAGGTGAAGGAGCAAACTAACTGTAGGAAGTCCCTAAGGAGATCGCGTTAACTCTGCTCTTTCGGACCCCAGTCACACAGACAGTGTAATCGAAAATCTAATAAAGTCGTACCCGTAATGCTGGGTGAAGTCGGGTAGAAAACGGGCTCGCAACAGTTACAGTTTTACTAAAAGTCAATGTGAAGCAGACTACAACCCTCTGTGTACAGGCTACATAAACTGGGACGAAAATACTTGAAGATATCTGCCAACAAAACAAAAGTTATGTCTCACTATGGAAAATTTCCAGCACGCTCAAAGATTATTACTGAGGCAGTGGCGTGGCGTGAGTACATAACAGCTGTTGCCTGTTGTGACAGCCCTAAAACTTAACCTAAAAATTAATTCGAATTATTCCGAGTACCAAGTGTTCCTTTAGAGCAATTTTCTATCATCCGCTGGCAGTAGAAGACAGTCCCGGTTCAACGGGATCTGACTCCATTATACTTACACAGAATAAATCAGTTCACACACAATCGAATTAAAAATAATAAAGACACAATGAAACACATAACCAAACGAACAAAACACAAATAGGTACGTAGTAACTGCTACACATTGTTTCCGAAACGAACTGAGCGTTTTGCCGGTTATACAGCGGCAACACATTGGGCGGACGAATGTCTTCCCCCCTCCACAGTTTGTACAGTGACAACTACTACGAGGTCAATGGCCACATGCAGTAAAACATTGCCGATGTCTGAGCCGGCAACAAAAGACGGTTCAAGTTCACAGCAGTTCGAAAACAATGCTACGATTTTCTTCAACTTTCTCTACTAATATTGTTCGGATTTCAAATTATTCAATAACTAAAATAATTATTCTGTGATATAATTAATATTATTTTCTTTAATTTCCAGTACTGCTGCCGCCGGCAACAGCGGTTACATGGACGCCACGCTACTTTACTGAGAACAAAGTATTGGAACAGACCTCAAATTTTAACTATTTAGGTTGTATTATAAGTTTTGATGTTGACAAAGATATACAAAATAAAGTCAGTAGATGTCAACACATATGTGGAACTATAGATAGAACACTGAAAAATAAAACGAGACGTAAGACAAAATTAAAATTCTACAAAACAATGGCTGCTCAAGTGCTCTTGCATGGCAGTGAATCATGGATTATAAAGCAAAGAGATAAAAGCAACATACAATCAGCCGAGTTGAGATTTTTTAAAAAGGACTAAAGGACCTACAGGAAGGGATCATGTAAGAAATGAAGATATACTGGAATAATTAAATAATATAATCTACATAAGAAAATTGAAGAATACAGGGGAAATATAGACAGCATTTAAGTCGCATGGATGAAGATAGAATACCAGTAATGGTAAACAAGTACAAGCCTTCTGGAAGAACAGATGTAGGGAGGTCAAGAAAGAAATGCTTCTGATAATGTGAAGTCGGAACAGCCCACGGCCGGCTCTAGTAGAAGGCCAGAATATTAAATGTGGCAACACTGGAACCAACTGATATTTGAGGCCGGTTAGACGATATCTTAATTTATGTACAGTATTTCAATAATCAAATCGCGTCATTTTTAATTGCCGGTTAACAGAAGTTTTATAATTCTTCATTTTTTCCAAATTAAAAGTTTGTTATGTAAAATACTGTTATATTATTTAAGAAATATAATAATTAACTCACTCATATGATATGAATTCCATAATTCTAACACAAAATTAATTCATTACGCCAAACACTAATTCACTTACATCAACTTAAACGTATAGTAGGCCTACTAATTGCGCACATACCTATAATTTAGATTTAGCTATAAATAAGCCTAGTCATGATTTTAGTAATGCTATGAAATTAAATCAAAATATAACATGTTCACTTTAGCTATTTTATTACATTATGCTTATAGACCTCAGACGCAACGTTGTCACGTTTAATATTCCGGCCTTCTACTAGAATCGGCCATGATCAGGCATATTCCCCAATCGCTGAAGAGTAGAAGAAGAAGAAGTAAAAGAAGAA
This sequence comes from Magicicada septendecula, assembly GCA_034769895.1. NCBI lineage: Eukaryota > Metazoa > Arthropoda > Insecta > Hemiptera > Cicadidae > Magicicada > Magicicada septendecula. Next base: position 409,163,519 of record CM068375.1, read on the forward strand.
GCAGAAGAAGAAGAACCAGAAGCAGAAGAAGATGATGAAGAAGAATGTGGAGGAGGAGAAGGAGGTGGAGGAGGAAGAGGAAGAGGAAGAGGAAGAGAAGGAGTAGGAGGAGGAGGAGGAGGAGGAGGAGGAGGAGGAGGAGGAGGAGGAGGAGGAGGAGGAGGAGGAGAAGAAGTGTCAAACACTTTTATGATTGAATTAAGTATACCTTCATTGCATACAGGCACACCTGGATCTGGAAGAAAAATAAATACAAAAAGAGAAATCTGTGTGAGTAACCAGTAAAACAGATAGTAAACAAGTGCAATAATTATCATAGATATCACCGAGTCAGTTGCGAATAAATTATGGCGCCACAAAGGTATGTTAATGACTATTATCGAGAGGTGACAAATCTGATTGGCCGTTACAGGTAATTGAATCCGATAGCACAGTGATTGTATCACGGACGCCAGTCAGCGTTAGTGATAGTAAATCACCACTGATAGGTTATAACCGATTTAGTGTTAACTAAAGGCTGTTTCTGATTGAATTATATTTCAATACGTGCACCCAGTTAAACAGCCGTATATTAGTCAGTTTTGGTGTCATATAATCGGTACATTACGAACTTGTAAGTCATCATCATCTTCAAAGATTAAACCAAGAATGGTTTGTTCCGCTCTCAAATAGGCAAAGATTAGAGCTGGTGACTCCAACGCTTCCTCGGACGTTCCACACCTCTCCGTTCCCTCGGCTTACAGTTCCACAGTTGTTTGGGGATGCGGCAGTCATCCGTTCGGCAAATATGTTCCCACCAATTTTTTCCTGGGTTGATCTTACCGTGTGGGGTTTGACGTTGTTGTGATGAAACAGTACTCCTGCAGTCGGCATGACTGGACGTTTTCTTCTAATAAACTGTGAGAACACTCGATTGCAGATGCAGTGGTGCTTATCGTTAGCCGCCTGTCATCTCGAATGATCTTCTCTACCTAATGCACTGTTGGTTCTGTCGCAGCCTTAACGAGACAATCAGGCCGGTTTCGTCAAAAACTTTTGAGCTTCCTTAATCATCATCATCATCATCAGCACCAAGGATTAAGCCGAGGATGGTTTCTTCCGGTGTCAAAGAGACAAAGAATCTAGTGCTGGTCACTCCAGCGCTTCCTCGGACGTCCCACACCTCGGCTTATAGTTCCATAACTATTTGGGGATGAGGCAGTCATTCATTCGGCAAAGATGTTCCCACCAATTCGGCGATACTGGGCGATCCTGTCGAGTATGCTCATAATATTCAATTCCTGCCGTATATCTGTGTTTCTTCGATGATAATGGAGAGTATACCCTGCCGCGTGCCTGAGAAATCTCATTTCAGCCGCTTGGATGCACTGGCCTGGCCTTTCGTTAAAATCCAATTCTCAGACCCATAAAGGAATGTGAGAAGACCAATCACCTTGCAGACTTTTAGGCGTGTTCCTTTACTTGCTGACTTAAGGGTTCGACTAATGGTCCCGCACATAAGGTTGATTTTATGCAACTACGAACTTGAAAGTCCGAAACGAAATATTCCTAACGCACCCTAAGTAAATCAAACTACATTTATTAAAAGAGTTTAAAACATCCAGATCACTGAATGGAAAGGTCAGAAGAGATACTCTTTTGAAATTTTATAAAGTGATGGCAGTGTCGTGCTACCTTTATAGCAGTGAGGCTTGGACACTGAACGCAAAGACCCAAGCCGGATACAGGGTAGTGAAATGAGATGTTTAGAAGAAGAAGAAGAAGAAGAAGAAGAAGAAGAAGAAGAAGAAGAAGAAGAAGAAGAAGAAGAAGAAGAAGAAGTGTAAAACATCCGGGCTATTGGGCCGTGGTCGTCCATTGCTTTGAGATAATTTTTTAGTCGTTTCGGCCACCCACTGGAGGATTTTCCAGTAGTAAAACTGTTTTAAATGCCTCACTTTTGCCTCAGGGTACATTTGGCAAAATCACTTGTCGAAATTTTTTAAAAACTTTTAGTACTGAAGAAGTACTAAATTATACTTAATCGGCATGGTACGCCGGTTATGTCATTACAGCCAATATTGTACAGTAATAACCGATTTCTACTGCATGTAGGCCTACGCGTATACTAGTAAAGTAGTAGTGACAGTTATCGCGATTAATCTATATATATATATATATAAATATATATATATATATATATATATATAACTCAAACGTCTGAGGATTTCTTTGTATTAAATACAAATCCAAACCTTACACCGATTTCCACCATATTTTGCACAGGTAACCTTTGAAACAAGGCGAAAAACTCTGTCTACCTTATGAATTTGATATTCTGCCCCATTCATACGATTTAGGCTCTTTTAATTATGCCTTTTTGTTGACGCGTATAAAGATGTGAACAATACCATGGAGACCATAATTAATTACCATCGTAACAAGTAAATAAACAAATGCTATTTAGCGGCATCGGAAGGTGTACCTTTATCCGTTCCTGCAGTACATTTTCGATGTTTTTAATATGCGATTGTATCGATATATTGTGACGTAGAAAAGAAGAAGTATATGATAGATCTACTAATTGTAAATTGTCCTATTTCTTAATGCAAAGGGAAAATACGTGTTGTTTTCATTTGTGAAGTTAGGTGACAACGGTTTGGGTTTTTAGTTTACTGCTGAAATAAATAAAAGCCATGGTTGAGGAAAACATAACGTTTAATGTGTATATACAATACTTATAACACAATAACACTTAAAATAAAGAACCTAACGTTTTTGAGTTAACGGGTACTTGTACTGAATAAAAAACTGTTGAAGACACCGACATGTAGAAGGAGGATCATATTTACACTTGTAACGCTGGGAAAACTGGCTTCCGGTAATGGCAGCGTGTTCTGTGTCAGTAGAGTCACTGAAATAATGAAATCGTATTGGATTATGAACCCCCATGTCCCGCCCAGTCGCGATCCATACGACACTCCATTCGAGACTGAACAAACGTTTGTAATTTAAATCCTGTCGCTGGCAATCTCGCTCGATCCGACACACACACACACACACACACACACACACACACACACACACACACACACACACACACACATTGATTTAATGTAGAACAGATTTGATGGAGCGAACGGATCCGAAAGAAGGAATTTGTATGCAGATTTACGCAAATCCATCACTGTGAAAGAGACAACGAGGAAAGAAGAATGGGGTTAAGGGTGGGAAGGACTGTAAATTGAAAATAGTTCCAACTGAATCTTCGCAACAACACCGAGAACAACAATGGCAATTCTAGTTGTCGTCGTTAACGTGCAGAATTAATTAATTTCAGCCAGCAGTTTGCTGAGCTTGTGTTTGTGCTGTTGATTCAATTAATCTTATTACAGTAGCCTATTGTCTGTACGCAGCGCCAGCTTATCTGTGTCAGCTACACTAATTAAACTTAGGTTTATACCCACTAATGTAAACAAGCGTCTGGAAAAGCCAGCGTTCACTGTGAACAAGCGTTAACCCTAAAATGCTTGGGAAACATGTACTACTTCTATGCGTATTGTTCAGGTATCAAGTAAGCTGCAATAAAAGTTATATGATACCAAGTGATAGTTATTAAAGTGGGGGAGTGCAAATTTTCTAGAGTTAGGAAAGCAAGATTTTCATGCCCGACCCAAAGGAAACGACTAATAAAAATGGGTATGGAGGACCATACATGACTACCATGTTTTAAGGTTTATATTTAAAATTTTTGACAAAAATTTATATGTTTAAATTTGACAAGTTTGACAAATTGAAATGAAATATTTCCATAGAAAAAACTTCTTTGTTGCCGATAACTAACGTAAAAATCGGTATGGAGAACCATACATGACTTCCATGGCCTACTGATTTTGGTGAAGATCGGTTAAGGGGAAGGGTAGTTTACCTGCAACGTTTTACGTTTTAACAAGAGTAAAGTACTTAATTTTGATAAATGAAGTATCCTGAAATGAAGATCATAATAATCCACTGTAGAAACCTAGATGAAATATCTATAAATGAAATGGGTATTTGAAGGGGGAGGGGGTAATTTTCTATAAATGAAAATGATAGTTGAAGCAGGAGGGGATAATTTTTTATGTGTACTACGTTATCGGCAACAAAGAAGTAGTTTGTTGTTAAAATTCCTTCCTGGGCTTTTTGGCCGTGGTCCAATGTTTTCTGCAAAACCAGACGTTTCGGCAGTGCCATCGATTTCCTTCATCAGTGAAAAAATCGAGTGCGCTAACGTGAGGTGGTATACGTTAGTGACCAAAGTACTTCTGAAGAAAGAAGTAGTTTCCATGGAAATATTTTATTTCGAAAATGATTTTAAATATAAATTTTAGAATATGGAAGTCATGTATGGTTCTCCACACAGCTTTTTAATCGGACACTTGAAGCGGTGGAAATTGCAAAACTGCACGAACGTTTTGATCAAATCTCGTATGAAGAAGAACACGTGATAATATTCTCACAGCATGTTAGTTTAGGTGGTTTAGATAATTTCTCACAGGCGCGGCCCGAGTGAAGGAAGCTGCGCGCTGTCACCTGCGGCGTATGCTCACAACTGCACACACCGCACCGCCAAGGACAGACAATGATGAATGTGTAAGTGCGGCCGGTCATTCAGTACAACGCCGGAGTGTAACTAATTGTCTTAAGTGAAACAACAATTCGTATTATTGTGCAGAAACAAACACACGGTGCGAAACTAATTCTGTTTACTTTCTGGTAAGTTGTGTAAAACCGCAGAGGTTCTTATAGCGTACTTTATGACCCTGTGACCCGTTTGCAACCATGCGAGGAAGTGGCGCTTCCCTTGATTTATTGCATTGTGTGTCATTCAGCACCAAAAAGTCGCTTCGTACTCGTGTACTCGTAATACACGTGTACCGTACTTGTTTATGCGTTAGTTGCGTAGGGGGTCGGAACCGCGAGTAATCGGAACGGGTATTTCGACTTTTCAGTCACTGTTATATCCGTTCCACAAAAATATCGTTCAAAACTACCTGTTATAGGTACATCTCTAAACGTAGGTCACAGTTATGTACACGACAAACACTTTGGTGTAGCAGTAACCGTATTATTCTAATACGCGGCTGCTGAGCAACGGACCCCGTCAGCGGTGACAGAGCAATGATGCTAAGCACAGAGGTAAATTCCACCCATCTTAAATAGGATGTATAACGTCTCTTCTTCTTGACATTATAACACGGGGAACCAGTTTAATTGGCCTTTGTCAATTAAACCGGCTGCCATTATATTTACTGATTACTTACCAACAGATTGGGAACCTGTAAAGTTTAGGAGTTTGACTGAGGGTTTCGTAAATTTACTCACTCTCTTGGGATTAGCAAAGACATCTCTTTATTACAACTTTCAAAATAAGGTTTGTGATATATCAGGTTGTATACCAACATTCATGATTCTTACTTAATGAATAAATTCATTACTAAATGCTTTCATTCTTTTTAAAACATTATTATGATGAGCTCAAAACCATACAGCTGTATATTACATTAAATGCCACGGATCCGGATTCTAATTTTTATGATATTCCAGATTATTTTGACATTATGTAAACTATTTGAAGAATAGTTTAATTTACTATTGACTTAGTTATACCTGTAAGCATCTTCAGGTTACTATTATTTAGTTACAGTAACTATCCATATTACTACGTTACAATTTACAATATTTATATGAGTCTTTACGAGAAATATACGGTCTTTACTCTGGGTTGTTAGAAGAAATATAACCACAGAAGTTATGCTTCCGTGTCACCTGGGTATTGGGTATGTCCACGACTGGTCCTCTTCATGATCATCTACGGTGGTGTTTTCTTGATGTTCTTAGCTGCAGTTTGTGGTCCTCCATTTAAACTGTTGACTGTAAGTAGGTAGTTTAGGCATGATGCTCTGTCTCTGGGTACGTGATGCTCATAGTGTGGTTGTTGATTTCCTTCAGACGGTCGTTTTCACTTTACACATTTTGTTTAAACTCCACTAATGTTACATTCTGATTCGGTATTGTAGATACTTTAATTGTTAAACACTTACTTAAAGAGATGTGATGGCTACACTGTTTATATATTTACTTTTTAACTACATAACTTCCTTTACATTTTAACTACATATTTGCACTCTCCTCTACTTATTGCTCTTGTTACCAAGAAGCATCTAGTTATTTATACATAGTTTTGTAATGTAACACGTATTTCTTGTGACAACGCATGTCAAAGCAGTTGGCTTGGGCGCAATTCATCGACGACTGGGGGTAGGTTTTGTGGCCGTGAGTAGGGATGTGGCGTAGTTTACACATCGAGAGAAAAGTAGTTCGTTCTTTTATTATTATTATTTTACCTTTAATTAGCTACTATTAATTATACCACAGCTTCTTTATTTTCGTCAGTATTTTATTTGTAACTATCACGTTTTTTAGAGATTATTACCATGATTATTTTAATTAGCGTAACAACTGTATAATTCGTGTGTCCGTATTGGCTTTTCACTTGTTTGTACAGGTATTTGCTACAGCGACGGGGGTGGATTATTTTATTATGTGTTATTACAAACAAACAAAAACTTTTTGTTTTGTGCTATTTAAAATTTGTTTTAAATCGTCACAGATGTTAACGGAGATCGTACAGCAGGGTGAAACCACGGAGGGGCGCACATTAGACGGAGGGGAAAACTTTGAAACGCACAGAATTTAGACCTACGAAATATATTTATAAAATTGTATGGGAATAATCCACAATTTCTCACTTCTCCTAAGCAAAATCTGCCTAATCTTGAAGCTAGTCTCACCCCCCCCCCCCCCCGGCATCTTAAATCATATATCTCAGAACGTTAGTTCAGAGTTGTCGGATGATGATTATTCTAAATTTAAAGGATATTGCACCTGGTTTACCAAAAGGGAGTGTCCTTGGATTGTAGCATCTGGGTCGTGCCCAATGGCTGCCAGAAGATAAAAAAAGTTTGCTTCAGTCGACATGTAGCCTAAGGAAACCGCCAACGTGTTAACGCAGAAGGCGGGGAGAAAGAAAACTAGATGTACTTTTGCGACACTGCCGCTGGAACCGATTCAGGCAACAGATGTTGTCTGTCTGAAGCCCAGGTAGCAGACGCCTTGAGGCAGAGAGTCTCCGTGCCGCTGACCAGGATAACAGCAACAAGCAGCTGGCTCAGCGTGCTAGGAGGTGGGCAAGGAGGGAAAGAAGTACTGTTTTCAGACGTCAACTCCAGGGACGGGGGCTGATGTTATTGCAGGATGGCTTTATGGCGGGTCGTCAACAAGCGCCCGAGGACGCTTGACCCTAATCGGCGGTGGTGGCTCTGAGGAGCTGACAGTTGGCAGGTAAGGGAAGGAGGATGTCGAGGTTGCAGCAAAAAGAGTTACAGCTAACGACCGGACAAAGGCAGACAAGGTAGGAACTTGGAGACCCCTTCGAATCACGTCATTCCTCACCCTTGATTTAGAATTAAGGCAACTTAATTATTTATACGTTTAGCTGATTTAGAGTGTAAATCAGAATGTTTAGGTAGGGCCTGTATCCATATTAATCGTCCTACAAGAAACTAATTTACACGTGGTCAACTTTATTTTCCAAGAGGTCAACTATTTTTAGTCTTACATTAAAAACACGAGTTCAATAAAGAAACGCTTTCGTTGATTTTGAGAAGAACTTTGATACAGTGGATAGAAATTTGTTGTGACAAATTAGAGTTCTTCTTATTTGTTGTGACAAGTATTAGAAGAACGGGGATACCCTCAACAACTTATAAGAACTATACGAGGCCTATATAGTGGAACAAGAATAGCTGTCAAAAATAAGTGTAGGATATCTCAACAAATAACTGTCAATCAAGGTGACAGACAAGGGTGCTGTATATCACCTACCCTTTTAACATTTATAAGAAACATCTAGTGAAGCCTGGTGTTAAGTTATTACGAGACAGATATTTGAATGTGATGCTGTTTGCTGAGGACTTGCTTGTACTTCAAAATACCGAATCTGATTTTGCAAAAATATGTTTTTAAGCTTCATCAGATTTGCAAACAATACAATATGAAAATCTCCACTATAAAAAAGAGGTAATGGCATTTCGAGGTAAGGACAACAGGTAAAACAATTACGAGGAATTTTAGCACAAGATAGACAAGCATCGTTCGCACACACGCGCACACAAATGTCACATAAAAACGATAACGTTTTCAGCCGGAACAAATGATATCACGAACAGTCAGTCTATCTACGCAATGACGTTTTTCACACGTTATAAATAAAACAGCAGAAATCGATATTCCATTATAGCTCGATAACTAATGGTATGGCTTAGAACAGTAGTAGTGGAGGGAACGATAAATAAATAACAATGCCACTTTGTCAAGGTGACTAGTGAAAGTATGACACAGCAACAATCTATTATTTGTTTATAATTGTTACAGAAAAATCGAAAATCCTTCTAATTACGTAGCAACTGAAAAAAGAAAACATACGACCGTATAGAAATCGATCTAAGAACGTGACCTGAAAATTCAATAAACTATTTCACGGTAAAAATATTATTATATTGTAAAGATATTTATTACCCCATACATTAATGGGGTAAATTTATAAATGTTGGTGGAGATTATGTTGAAAAATAAAAACTATTTTCAAGTAAATGACTCACTGAATATTTTTTTAAAAACCTTTTTGTGATTTATCTACTGACTTTGGCTGGTACTTTCATCTAGAGCGGATATCTTCCCACCTAAACACCACAGTCACAGTATACACTGACCTCCTCGTCTACACACGCCAATAAATTCATTCTTTGTAATCGCTTTCCGAAAATACAACTGTAAATATCGATATGAAGAACCATACATAACTTCCATGTTCTAAGATTTATATTTAAAACCATTTTCAAAATAAAACTTTTCTATAGAAACGACTTATTTCTACTTCTTTCTTCAGCCTTAATCACAGTAATGTGGTCACTAACGTATACCACCTCACGTTAGCGCACTCGATTTTCACTGATAATGGCAGTCGATGGGACTACCGAAACGTCTGGTTTTGCAGAAAACATTGGACCACGGCCAAACAAGCCGGGAAGGAATTTTAACAACAAACTACTTCTTTCTTGCCGATATAAAAAATATAAAAAAATGATCCCCTCCCCTTCAACTATTATTTTCATTTACAGAAAATTACCCCCTCCCCTTTCAACTACCCTTTCATTTATAGATATTTCATCTACCTTTCTACAGTGGATGATTATCACCTTCTTTTCAGGATACTTTGTTTATCAACATTGAGTACTTTGCTCTTGTTAAAGCATAAAACGTTGCAGGTAAACTACCCTTAACCGATCTTCACCAAAATCAATAGGCCTTGAGTCATCTACAACTCAGGCACATGTGCAAAAAATTATTTGATTCTGTTTTTAATTTGTGGCAGTTATCGTTCCCCATAGAAAAATTCCACACACACACGCGCACGCGCTTCGGAAAATGACGTTTCTTCATGTTTTAAGGGTTGTATAATCAGAATCAGCCCTTATCTGGAACACGATTTTTTCGCGATCACCATACTTCCATTTCCTTCCGGAACATGGAAGGAAAAACGGTTAAATTCCTTGAATGTAAATATAATTGTCGTTACAAATGCTTTGGGAACAGGTCAGTGGAGCAAGTCTTAACCTAATAGCGGTCATAGGCTAAATAAACTGAAAATGAAACTACGTCGCTTACATTGTAACGTGTGAATGAATTGTAGAGAATTTCGCACGCCTACCTTATAAAAACGGGCTTTTCCGTTTTATGGAATCTGTTTTGTGAGAATTCGCGAATAACGTTTGTTCATCGGGAAAAAAGTGGGGACTGTATTAATGTACGAATATGAATGTGTAAATTTTGAACGTAGAAAATAAGAATCTAGAAAAATAATTTCATTAGGGCCTATAATTAAAGATTATTTTAATAATAATGTTTATTATGGCGATGTGAGTAAACTTTTACACTGTCGTCATCATCATCATCATCTCCTTAACGGTTTTAGGCTTTAGCGGCCTGTTCCTATTCCACAGTCCACCTTTTCTTAGGTCTACCAACTTTTCTTCTGCTTCTAGGGTTGTAGGTATTCTACTGTCTTCTATTCTATCTATGTGTTGAATCAATTTTCTTCCGTAATCTTTTCATGAATTGCAAAAATATTAAATCACTTCTTATCTCCTCATTTCTTATATGATCTCGTCTATTACACCTTTTAACTGATCTCAGAAGTTTCATTTCTGCTGTTTGTATCTTCTGGTCACGTTTTTTCTTTATGACCCAAGTTTCAGAATCATACAGTAGTGTAGAGGTATTGCCATTGTTTTATAAAATTTTATTTGGATTTATTTTCTACCAACGTTCTCCAAATCGTTCCACACATTCTTGTGAAATTCGTCACTTTATTTTCTATACTGCTATCTTGATCATAAGTAATGTCGCGTCCAAGATATTTGAAATGTCTTACTTGTTCTATCCATGCGTACTTTTACACAGTATGGATAAAATACTGACCGAAGGACATAATACGAAAATAAATAGGACTAAAACCAAAGTTATGATTTGTGGAAGAAAAGAAGATTGGAAGCTAAACATTCCACTGAGAGGAGAACCCCTTTAGGATGTGAGCGAACTGACATACTTGGGCAGTAAAAGTACGAAGGATGGCCGAAGTAAAAGAGATATTGTTAGCAGGATAAACCAGGATATAATTGCTTTTATCAATAAATGGAGAGCACTAACAACAAATAGCATCTCCCTTAAACCCAGGAAACGTTTCTTAATGAGTTTTATATGGAGCACAGTCATGTGTGGTTGCGAGTCGTGAACAATAGGTATGAAGGAAAAAACTAAACGCTTGGAAGTTACTTCGCGTTGGAAACAACCACTCGGTTTTTATTGATAATATTTTAACAACCGTTGACTCTATTAGGTTATATTACTCCATAGTAGAAGAAGTTATACTGCAGGTAGTGGTTTAGTGGTATTGTTAATGACATTTCGAGGTAAACTAGAAATTAAATTTATGTCTGCGGCTAGCTTGGTGGCTACCGTGGTTTGCCAGGGCGTAACAATGCTGGACCACAGATCCCTTCGTAGCGTGTTACTCTGCTAAGTAAATCTTGTAACTTTTTACTTCTCAGATTCTAAAACTGTGATTCGTCTTATCAATTCCCATATTTTCTTAACTTTCTGTTTCGACTGTTCTCTGTACACTTTTTTACCGCAAACTCTTCCCCATAAATAGTGTTCCTTCGAATGGGCTGAATACTGTGGAAACATGGATTCTCGGACTGGGCAAATAAGCTGCAAAAAGTACACTTAAAAATTTATGCGAAAAATGCAGCTTTTTTTTTTAATTCGGGGTCAAAACGTCCTCGTTGTTCGATGTTCAAACTCCATTGTTGTCTGTCGTTGCAGTTTTCATCGTTTAGTTTTCTATCGCTCATTTATCTTCTTATGCCCTCTGTCCATGTTTTCTTGGGTCTTCCTTTCTTTCTGTGCTCTCTCCATCCATCCCATTGTTTTCTTTGGTAGTCGGTTTTGTCCCATTCTTTGTACGTGTTCGTACCATATTAGTTGTTTTCCTTCAATGCAGTCGATGGTTGTCTTTTGTACGCCCATTTCTTCTTTGATCGTTTCTTTCATATCCGTTCTAGCCTTGAAGTTCTAGCAGGTCGTTTCAAAGCATCCATTTCTGTAGCTTCTAACTTTCTTTTTACCTGTTCTTTTATTCTACATGTTTCGAATCCGTACATCAACGTGCTTTTAATCATGATATCGTCTATTTTTTTCTTCCTTCCTTTTCCAATTTCTGTGCTACATAGAATCTCATTCAATGATCTAAATGCATCCTTTAAAATATAAAAAATAAATCTCGAAATACGACGAAACTGGTCATTCATTATAAGCGTATTGAAAAATCGGAACAGTATCCAGCAAGGTGATGGAAACGTCGACAGACTGGATGACTTCCAAACTTCGAGCTACTATTGGATTAGTAACCGTAGGGTAGGAGGCTTCCGATGAAGCGTCGGGGTGTTTTCCGATCTGACGATGAGCTGTGAGGCTTGAAAGCGCTAATCGGAATAATTTTTCTATAGTGGTGTGCAACAGTGTTAATTCTGTTTGTGACTATAACCACTAACACAACTTTATTAATCAAAACTAATCAGGCAAAACAAAATGCAAATAGTAACAGACAAGGGAGGGGAGTCCAATGCTCACTATAAATTATTCCAGCGTTCAGTTCGGTCGGTTAAATCATTACAGAAAAGGGTGGCCGAGCTGAAAAAGAAGAAGCAGACGTAGTTTATAGGAATCGACGTTAGCCGGCCGCTTTCCCCACGAGACTTTCCCAGAGGGTGATAATGGTTGGCTAAAAGTTGTCACTGAGAAATCCCAGCCGGCGAGGCGAACTGACAGCGAGATAAACCAACACACACAATGTCCGCCGTCTCTCGAGAACTCCAACGTCGGTCGGATTAACCGTGACTTCAATGTCACCCCTTTGTAATCCGTATATTAAAAAAATAGTATTATTTCCACGGTTTACACGAATCTTCATTAATTAAAAGTGAAATAAATACATCATACTAGTAATTACTTGAACTTAACTTGGGTAAACTTTATAAACTTTGTAACTGGTTGAAAACACAATTTTACTTCCATTTTCCATAAGGAAATGGAAGTATGGTGACCGCAAAAAAAATCATGTTCGAGATAAGGGCTGATTCTGATTGTACTACCCTCAAAACTCGAAGAAAAGTCATTTCCGAAAATGTCTGTGTAGAATTTTTTCTATGGCGAATGATAATGATAACTGCCGCAAATTCAAACAGAATCAAATAATGTTTTGCATATGTGCCCAAATTGTAGAGGACTCAAGGCCTACTGATTTTGGTGAAAATCGGTTAAGGGGAAGGGGTAGTTTACTTGCAACGTTTTACGTTTTAATAAGAGTAAAGTACTTATTTTGAGAAATAAAGTATTCTGAAAAGAAGGTCATAATAATCCACTGTATAAACGTAGATGAAATATCTATAAATTAAAATGGTAGTTGAAGGGGAGGGGGTAATTTTATGTAAATGAAAATGATAGTTGAGGGGGAGGGGATAATTTTTTATGTCTACTACGTTATCGGCAACAAAGAAGTAGTTTCTATGCAGATATTTCATTTCAATTTGTCAAACTTAAAACTCGATTTACAAGAGCGCACCGATTTCTCGGTTAGAAATTATCGAAGTGAATTCAAGTAAATGATTTAAAATATAAATCTTAGAACATGGAAGTCATGTATGGTTCTCCATACCGATATTTTACTTCTTCAAAGAAGAACTGTTCTATCCTTCTTTGTTTGAACGATATCTACTGTGTTTGGTCCATGTCGTCAATACGAATAGTGTGGAGAAAATTGTACACTACTCGGGCACGTGTGTGTGTGTGTGTGTGTGTGTGTGTGTGTGTGTGTGTGTGTGTGTGTGTGTGTGTGTGTGTGTTCAGAGCACTTTGTAGGCAAGTATGTATCGACATTTATAACAACGATGTGTCAAACAAACCGATACACAGATACGTAGAGATATATACGTATTTCATGCTTCCATATGAATGACGTACGTATGTAATTTTGATCGGTGTTGAATGAAACAGGACTAATGTAGACAGATAAGGTTGGTTACCGCTTACAAACATATCCAGTGAATTTCACAGAGTAGTAGTTTCGGGTTGTCGGTATTGGACGGGGCCGTCATCATCCGCTTACCTGTTTGTACCCTTCACTTCAAGAAAGATTATTTTTATGGCCACTAAAAAGGTGCATTAATTGTTAAGAGTGGTTTGGAGTACAGTTACTGAGACGGCCCCGTCCAACGGATTGAGTGACATTTTAGTTCGCTGCATGTTACTTTAATTCGTTCAAAAACATTAATTTTATTATTATATAATGATAACAATTATATAACATTATGTAATTATATTAATGATAATATTACCGTTATTTTATAATAATAATAATAATAATAATGATTATTATTCATTTATAGGCCTAATTTAGCACTACAATAATTATTTAAATTTTTGGTAAGAGAAATTAAATTTTGTTCATATAACATTGTTACACACAGACTGTGACATCCTTCAAAGAAACTCACCGGCATCTTTCCTACCCGTCGCCTCAAGACTTTTTTCATTTTTGACTAGCGGCTCTTGATGTTCTGGGTATGGATGTTCATGTCACAGCAGCATACAGAGTTCAGCGAAGGGTTAACTTGCAAATGAGTGCAACCTTTACTTTGTAGAGAATTGTAGCCCCTCCTCATGTTCGTAATGATGACGGCTCGACAACTCGTAGTTCCTCACCCGTGTCTTAAGTGGCTAAACGGTTTTAATCTATAATCGATTTGAATTTTGATTCAAAACTATTTCGGTTGTGTGTTTTTTTAATGTTTACCCCTATTTTTAAAACTCGCACACGCTCGCACGCACACACTCTTACTATCGCCTCTAACATTATAATGAAACGTTTTGATGAATACTTTAGTGTGACACAGGACGACAGGGTACACAAACGTTCGTGCAACTTTGAACACAAGTGTTCGATTGAAAACCTGTTTTTTGTACGCTGCTAGTATAGTGCCCTTTTTTCTGATAACCCTCTAGAACAGCAGTCGGCAACCCTGCGCCTGTCGATAAGGTTTGACACGCCCGCGAACCAGTTTGTAATTTTCTTTTCTTTTGAACGTAGGAACGCACCCGCATTGTACCTGCTTCGAAGTACTGAATTATAAAATAGTACAAGCCGTTTCAAATTTTAATTTTTTTCTAATTCAATAATTATTGTTAGTTTTTTTTTAAGAAAAGAACTGAAACTTTCATATATGTTTTAAATGTTATTTTTTCAAATTATACATTACTGTGAAATTTATTTTATAAAATTAAATAATGTTATTGTGGTAACTTTTTAAATTTATTTATAATAAAATGTGTTCCTGTTTAATCATTTTTTCATTTAAAGTTTTGTTAGTTTCAACGTGGGTGTAAATGATGACGGATTGTTGATGACCTACTCCTAATGTGAAGAATTTTCACAAGTTTATATGAAAAATACTGCAAAGCTTGCGACGTCCAGCTATTAACCACTGATGTCCACGTCCAGCTCCTTTCTATTTTCCATTAATGGGGTGGGGAGGGTGCGCCCATCGAACTGGTCCTCAGTTATACATGCGCCCCCATAAATTCAAAGGTTGCCTGTGACTTCTCTTGAAGTTTAGCCTTATTGGATGAATAAGAATGCTAAAAAAAAAAGAAGGGCACAAGAGAGTGTAATCCAATTTCAAAACTGTGCTTTGCTGCTTAAACAAAATGGCACAACATTATAACAACTGTTATTGGGTCTCCTTTTTAACCCTCGCTGTTGCGCCAGTCTTCTTCTGCTCCGTATGTGTGCTCGTTTAGTTTTATCGGCCGCAACCGCAAGACGTTTCTGATACCCATTGACTATGAACACAGCAATAATAGTTGAAGGGTAAAGCCATCCCTTTATGTTCTCAAGGAATTGAATAATCTGAAAGGGCGTCCAAACTACAGCAGAGCATTGACTTTTTTGACTGTCGTGAATGTTCCATCTTACACGAAACGATGTTATCGCGATGCTGGACAAAGGCGGTAACGGGCGATGAGTGTGGCCCAAACATTCCTTGGACACACTGTAGTCGACTTTATTTTCAACTCAACCTCCCCCTAACCAGGACGTTACTCAGGAAAAATCTATTTTGACTGAAGATGGTAACAAAATAAATTCTTTTCACCACTCTACAGTCTGAGTTTCGCAACTGATTTGTCTAACCAAAATGAAATCAATAATTTAATATTAAACCTATGTTAGTTTGTTTACTCTTAGCGAAAACTTATATTAGTATTCCCAAAGGGAGATTGGCCTATAAATTCTCTTGTTTCTTATTTTCTTTTAAACAGTAACAGCTTAATAAAGTCACAGTGTAAAGTAACACTGTTAATACTTCTAGTTTCAATTAATTTCTTATAGCAAATTATATAATACAGGTATACGTATAACAGGTAGTATATAATAATAGGTATTTGTACGTGTTATTTTTTTTGGAACGGTTTCGTTCGTACCTGTTATTTTCAAATACTAGTTTAGCACAGCTCTAGTAGCCAGACGGCATATTCCTCCAAATCCGAACGAACGTTAGTACGAGATTTCTGCTTCTACTTTGTAATGTTCATGCGGAGTATACAGCGACATTAACATTACTCTTAAATTTATACGTTTTTCTTGGATGGGATTTATAGCCGCTCCGTACTGCCAAGGGATGTTGTCCATGTCAGATAAATCTTCCCCAACTAAGTGAATACTCGTGTAACGAGAACCGTATCGAACCGCGTAGAACAGTCGAGAGCTTCCTCCACTCGCCCCCCCCCCCTCCAACCGCTAGTCGTACAGGTGTTGTCTAAGTCAAGGCCGCGTTTAAGTTTGTTCCAGATACTTCAAGAGACCACTTGCAATACGCATTAGCGTCAGCATTACGTGGCGTGCACTTTGAGGATAGAAAATTTATAGAAGGCGTCCGCTACCTATAATAAGCCACAGCAGCCGGCTTGTCGGTTAAGTTGTGTTGATCGATTTTCTTTAGGGCGGATCGAGTGACGATTTACACAAGTGCGGCGAAATGTTGTTGTGTTATAATTAGTGCGGAATTCTTTATAGTCGGTATTATTTTTGCGTGTGGACAAATTTTACTTGAATTGTTGTAAGAGACTATTTTGTTGATTACAAATTATTAATTGTGATAATTAAAGTTGGCTATTAGTGACTTCATTGGTGTCTTGTATTTTGTTTTCCACTGTACCATACGACGATCAGTGAGACAGTCGTAACACTATGAAAATACAAAAGAAATACACTTTAGTACCAAAATGCAATATTAAAAATTTTGATACTAAAATTTTAATAACAAATTTATATTATTAAGTTGTTGTACCTCAAGTGCATTAGAGCCGTACATAATATTAGGCTTACGTAATCTGGACACTAGGTACAAACTGTGGCAAGAAAGATTCTTCTCCTTCTTTTGCACTTCAGGGATTACGCAATGTGCCTGTTCCGACTTCCCATTATCAGATCAATTGCTTTCTTGGTCTTCCTACATCCCTTCTTCCAGAAGGCTTGTAAGTACAAGCCTTCACAATCACTGGTATTGGTGTTGGTATACAACACACAAAAAAGATTCTGGTATACAAAATTTAGGCGACACAAAATGTTCTATTGTAGTGTACTTTACTGTTCTATTGTTCATAAACTAAAGATACCATACAAAGATGCTATACCAATTTAGGTTATGAGCTATGAATACACCACAATAGAAGATTGAGATTATAGGTAAGATCATTAGTAAGCAATAAGTGTGTGTGTGTGTGTGTGTGTATATTATAAATACATCGCATTATCATTAGACAAATAATGTTTACGTAGGAGATTATAGCTTCCAATTTTTGTAATAGTATTTATAACCCCTTGGGCTACGCGATGTTGGATGATTTGAGACGCCTTCCTTCAGCGTGAACTTGGTGGTTGGACTGAAACAGACATGTTTTAGGGAATCAGATTCAACGCGAGAAAACGCCTCACATTGAATAGATTTATAACGCAGCCTACAAATGTGTGTGTGTGTGTGTGTGTGTGTGTGAGAGAGAGAGAGAGAGAGAGAGAGAGAGAGAGAGAGAGAGAGAGAGAGAGAGAGAGAGAGATATGCTTTGGAGCTTTGCACAAATATCAATGGGAGAGAGACGACGCACTGGTTCAGATGCAGCTTGATCAAGTCAAAGAAGACATTACCGAGGTATCGAGAGACTATTCGGCCATTAGGATTTGCGGTAATTAATGGCACGTCCTCAGTTATTCTATACACTGTCGGAGACAGTGCTCCCGAACGATTATGTAAAACAATCCTAATTAAGATTTATTTACCTTAATTACAAACAAATTTGTTGAAACCTGTGTACGCTCTGATATACGCCTACACAGTATTTCTCTAAATTTCTTATTGGTGCTGAATACTTGATTCTGCGCATGTGCCGATTGCCATACAAGTACGAAACCAAGCAAAACAGGGAGGTTCAGAATATCTCTAAGCCAGGAGACGAAGCTGTTTTTCATAAATGAAAAAAAATTCATACTGATGTTATATTTATTCTCGTGTGTTATGCAGATTATATTAACAAATTATATATTATAGCCTACTAGTCACCAACTTGGTAAATTTTGAAAAAGCGAATTATATTGTGTTATAACCTACAGAGTGGCTGATAGGCCATATACAGTAGTATACTTTTTGTTAATGTGATTTCGGAGATGATTTTAACTTAACTTTCTCTTGTGGCTCACTGTTATGTTTTTATTATATGTTTCTGTTTTTTTTTTTACATTATTTGTTGTGCTATTACTGGACTCTAAATTTCATTGCCTGAGTTTTGGAACTGATTTCTCTAACCAAAATGGAATCAATAATTTATTATTTAATCTACGTCAGTTTGTTTACTCCTAGTGAAAACTTAAATTAGTATTCCCAAAGAGAGATAGGCCTATAAATTCACTTGTTTCTTATTTTCTTTTAAACAGTAACAGCTTAATAAAGTCACAGTGTAAACTAACACTGTTAATACTTTTAGTTTCAATTTATTTCTTATAACAAATTATATAATACAGGTATACGTATAATAGGTAGTATATAATAATAGGTATTTGAACGTGGTATTTTTTTGGAACGGTTTCGGTCGTACCTGTTATTTTCAAATACTAGTTTAGCACACCTCTAATACAAACCACCTAAAGTAAAATGAGAATATGGTTACATCTCCTTCTTCATACGTACATCATTTACATACAAACTGTAATTCCCCATGCTATACAAAACCTGCAGTTCTTTCTTAAACAAAGTTAACGAAAGACTTCAGGTATCCTTGAAGACTTCAGGTAGTTAACGAAAGACTACAAGTTACATAGTTCCTATAAAAAATGTATACAGCTTTATACACACACTAATAACGATTCTGAAGTGGTATTCAAAAACTTCCTAAAGTCTCTAACGTTTTAACACATGTAATAATTAAAATTTTTTATTTTAAAATAGGTATACAAAATATCAGGTATTTGTACGTGTTATTTTTTGGGATCGGTTTCTTTCCTACCACTTATTTTCAAATACTAGTTTAGTACACCTCCTAGACTGTGCCATTCCATGAACGGTATTCATTAAAAGTACCATACTACACGGTTGGCAACAACGAAATAAAATTTCTTTTGCTTCCCATTTGGGCACTTATGGCAGACAACATCGTTCAGAATACAGAAATTGTGTACAAGGTCGCAGAATGAAAGCTGCAGCCGGAAGTGAAACATGATTCACCGCGTAAATATGTAGCCTACTGCGTATTGTTTAGTCTCGCGTTGTGGAAAATACGCTCATTAGGTCTACTCTACATCGATTAAACTTACGGACAGCGTTTTTGTAGTCTTCGAGATTCGTTTTCTATTTTACTTTTTTCAAGTTCCTCTTGTTGACCATGAATAATCCACTCTGGAAAATTTTATACATGTGTGTGTGTGTGCGCGCGCGCGCGCGCAGTGACGTGCCGTGGCTACAAAACACCTGTTGCCGATTGTGATATGCCTAAAACTTAACTTAAAAATGAATTCGAATTTGTTCTTGTACCAAGCGTTCTTTTCAGAGCATTTTCTATCATTCGCAGGGAGAAGAAGACGGTCTCGGTTCAACGGGATCCGACTGTCATTATACCGACACAGAATAAATTAGAACACAAATAATCGAATTAAAAACAATAAAGACAAACAGAGAAACACATGATCAAACAAATAAGACGCAAACAGGTACGCAGTATCTGCTGCACATCAGTTCCGAAAACGAACAAAGGTGCTAACTGAGCGTTCTGCCGGTTTATACAGCGGCAACTCATTGGACGGACGGGTGCCCCCCCCCCCCCCCGGCCAAAGTTTGTACAGCGACAACCACTACGAGGTCAATGACCGTACCCAATAAAACATTGCCGATGTCTGAGCCGGCAACATAAGTCGGTGCAAGCGCCCAGCAGCTCTAACGCAATGCTATGCTTTTCTTCAGGTTTCCGTACTAATATTGTTCGGATTTCAAATTATTCAATAACTAAAGTATTTATTCTGTGATATAATTAATATTATTTCGTCTTATATCCAGTTCTGTTGCCACCGGCAACAGCGGTTACTGGACTCCACGCTACTGTGTGTGTGTGTGTGTGTGTGTGTGTGTGTGTGTGTGTGTGTGTGTGTGTGTGTGTGTGTGTGTGTGTGTTTAAAACGTCTTTTGGCGTCTTCCGATTCTCAATCTCCAGATACCAGTTTTCTTATCATCCGCTTTCTTCCATTTCCACGTCAATTCCAACTTCTCCTGAGTCTTTGTCTTCTGCGCCTTCCCCTTGGTATCCAGTGCAGGATGCAATGGAGATCCATTAATGGTCCTAGAAACATGACGCCGAATCCTACAAAATTTATGAGGAGAACCAAACAGATGACTTTGCAAATTAGACTTTTCATTATTTAAAATGGCATATTCCAATATTTGTACTTTAAAAATATGTTTTAATATGAGTACAATATCCAGCAGTTTACAGTTAAAAACTAGGCCTATATAAATATTCATCATCATCATCATCATCATTATCATGATCTTGAAGGATGAAACCAAGGATGGTTAGTACCGCTCTCAAATAGGCAAAGATTAGAGCTGGTCACTCCAGCGCTACCTCGGACGCCCCACACCTCTCCCGGCTTATACTATATAAATATTAATAATAGAAATACAACTGTAATTCCTCGCACGATGGTTTTGCTGTTTTGGTGTAAAGTAATGTTACGAATTAATCTAGATTCTATATAGATAATAGTTTAACGAAAAATGTAAACTGAATAAAAACTTTCTATAAAACCAGACAATAAAGTTTATTTCATATTTCAGTTGCTGTATTTGGATAACTGTTAAAATTGCTAAAAACTATTCAGGCTTATAATGGTTTGTAATACTACCACCTAAAGTAGCCTTTCCCAAACTGTGTGCCGCGAAATTTTGGAAAAACAATAAAAATATACAATAAAATAAAATGTCTTTGAACGAAGAATTCTTCGGAAAATTTATGGTCCCAAGAAAACTGAAGATGGGTACAGGTAAAGATCCAAAGAAAAGCTGTACATGGATCCGAAGGAAAAGACTGAGATTCTTTGGACAATGGTTCGCATGGATCGGTCCAGATTAAATAAACAAATTTTCAAATATATTTGGCAACTTTCCAGTCTGAACGGATACACCAAACAACTCAAGGAGGAAATGATGAAACTGGGTATCTCTTTGAACGACTGTGTGGATAGAAATGCGTACAGGAACAAAATTCAAAATCTTGAGGTTCTCTGCGGTAAGAAGAAGATGAGAAAGGGGTGGACAGTGGAAAGGAAGGCAGCGCATAGTGTGCGAATGAGGGCCTTCTGGCAGGAGAAGAAAGGGAAATGATATTCGTGTGGTCCACGGCTGGCCTGTTCTTGTAAAAAAATAATTAATAAAAAAAATAAAATGTCTAACTTGGCTTAAAAAGGAGCCAAAAAGCTGCTTCTCTTTTCTACATCTTATATTTTTTTTGAGTCAGCGTTTTCCACAACGAACCAAATAAAATTAAAAAAATCGATCTCAACTTCAAACATTGGAACACGACATGAGAGTGTGTTTGTCCACTATACGAACGCGGAACAAGCACCTTATGAAAAAACACGAACCCCATGTATCGCATTAAAATTTGGAAGCAGAAAGACTACAAAACCTACTTAATACAGAACAAAATTTAAGCTTGTAATATTTTGTGTTTTTCATTAGTCTATTATGTAAATTAAGAAAGTGCAAATAAAAGTTATGCGAGAAAATGTGTTCCAATGGCTTTTTGTAATTTTATAAGTCACAAAAATTTAAGTTTTACTGATAAATTTGCGTTACAGTTGAAAAGTCCACTGACATAACTGGGAAACCACAAGTAGTACTAAGGTAAGTAACATTCATTATTATGGTATATGCAGTGTGATTTTAAAGACATCGCGGAAAGGTACTATAGTACAAGGGTCAGTTGAAAAATTTGCGGAGCGATATCTATAGCTCAGTAGTAGAACTAAATCTTTCGTGTGCTGCAAGACGTATATTTCGCGTAAACAAATGTTAACTTCCAGATATATCTGTCAATTTATTCACTTTTACCAGCTTTTAAATTTTCTTGTCACGCGTGTTTTTAAAAAACACAAAATCAAACATCATGTTATGATGAAGTCTCTGTTAAAACGTTTTAGTGCCAATGAAAAATCAAAACGAAATTGTAAATATGTTAGGAGATGCTGCGTCTACAGAAACAACGGTAAGTGGGGCACACTCGAGTTTAAACGTGGTCGTACAAGCACTGAAGACTGTCCCAGCAGTGGACGCCTAAAAAGTGCAACAAAAAATGGCATTATTGAAACAATTTCATAGGATATTGGAATACCGCAGATTGAGGAGTGGATGGCGTTGCTGAAATCATAGGCATCTCATATGAGCTGTGCATCATACTTTATCTCAAGAACTTGGTGTGAAAATGCGTTGTGCAAGATGGCTGCCGCATCTGGAGTTGTTCCATTTTTTGGGCGTCCAGTACGACCACGTTTAAACTCAAGTGCCTACTTACAAACCGTTAGTTTTGAAGACGCAGCATCTTCTGCCACATTTACAATTTCATAGGATATTGGAAGACCGCAGATTGAGGAGTGGAGACTGAGAATATGGTGTTGCTGAAATCATAGGCATCTCATATGAGCGTGTGCATCATAAGCTACTTTAACTCAAGAACTTGGTGTAAACAGCGTTGTCAAGATGGCTGCCGCATCTGGAGTTGTTGCATTTTGTGGGCGTCCAGTGCGACCACGTTTTGAATGCTCGTACCACCACGTTTAAACTCAAGTGCCTACTTAGAAGGTGTTGGTTTTGAAGTTGCAGCATTTCCTGACACATTTACAATTTCGCTTTGAATTTCCGTTGGCGCTAAACAATTTTTAGCAAACAATCACACCAAGATGTTTGATTTTGTCCGTTTTTCAAAACACGCATGACACGTCAATTTTAGACAGCTTCTAAACAATGAATAAATTGATAGATAGATTTGGAAATTAACACGAGTTCACATAAAATACAAATCTTGCAGCACACGGAAAATTTTAGTTTTCCCACTAAGCTACAGCTGTCGCTCCACGAACGTTTCAACTGACCCTCGTACTGATGGTGAGGGGGGTCGGTATGTAGAGGCAGTTAGTGTGCCGCGGCTTCTGACTATTTGTTTGTAGTATGCCGTGGGATAAAAAGGTTTGGGAAACGCTGTCCAAAAGAAAAAAATAATGACAAGATGAAAGACAGAGAAAGGAAAACTGATTCGGAGAAAGAGGGAGACAGAGTCTGACGACGAAGAGCATTGCCGGATTTAAGATTTTTGAGGCCCTAGGCCAAGTTTTCTGAGCCCCCCCCCACCCGGGTGTTACTTTGAAGTAATATAAATATGTACTGCACAAGTAATTTGATGTCAGATTAATATTATCAAATTTAAAACCAGTAGGCTACTATAAAAAGCGTGCTTTCATTTAGCAAACTTTTTCGAAATATTAAGAACCATGCAAAAGAATTGAGCAAGTTAATTTATTTTTTAAGCAGAGTAACTTAACTAAGCTCATTCAGAAATTTCTTTTTTATTGTCTAGGTATAACACATTAATTTTTTCCTTATAATTTTTATAAAATTAAAAAAAAATAGGTCTAGATTTTTTTAATTCTTTGACTAAAGACACAACAAGCTTTTAGGCTGCCTCTTCGTTCCCATGTCGATAACATATGATTCTGTTTTAGATAGGTCCTTACCTTTTCTTTCGTAGACGTCATAGTTACCTCTCAGTCCTAGTACATATTCCTTGAGGGATTTGTAAACATGACAAGTGACACTTAAATCGGTGGTTATTTTTTGCAATGTTTCACTTAAATAAATCAAAGTGCCTCCTACTTTTATAAAAATACTTCCGTTAAAAAAAAATATCTGTAGCTTGCGGCCCCTCTGAGCCCGCGGCCTAGTCGAAAATCCGGCATTGACGAAGAGCTATGGCTAACACTGCCTTCTTAAGAAACAAAGGGGGGGGGGGGTGCAAGTGTACTGTAGCCTGATACAAATCGGATGCGACGGTAACGGATGTCAAAGGGGGGAAGTCGGGCAACATAGTAGACACGGTAGCTAGCCGGAAAGAAGCTGGTTCGTTACACGTTGTTTTTGTTGTTGGCACGTAGAGGGAAGTGGACTCGTTTATTTTATTAATGCAACTCTTCCGCTGACGGCCGATGCCAGATTACAAACAAATATAAGAAAAAAAATCGGTATGGAGAACTATATATGACTTCAGTGTAGGCCTACTAAGATTTATATTTAAAATCCTTTTCGACATTAAATATTTCCATAGAAATTACTTCTTTCTTCAGCCTTAATCACAGTACTGTGATCAATAACGTATACCACCTCACGTTAGCGCACTCGATTTTCACTGAACATGACAGTCGATAGCACTGCCGAAATGTCTGGTTTTGCTGAAAACATTGGACGACAGCCAACAGCCCGGGAAGGAATTTTAACGACAAACTACTTCTTTGTTGCCGATAACGTAGCATACATATAAAAAATTATGCCCTCCACTTTTAACTATCATTTTCATTTATAGAAAATTACCCCTTCCTCCTTCAACTACCCTTTTCATTTATAGATATTTCATCTACGTTTCTATAGTGACTTATTCTGACCTTCTTTTCAGGATACTTTATTTATCAAAATTAAGTACTTTACTCTTGTTAAAACGTAAAACGTTGCAGGTAAACTACCCCTTCCCCTTACCCGATTTTCACCAAAATCCATAGGCCTTGAATCCTATACAAGTCGGGCAAGTACGCAAAAAAGTATTTGATTCTGTTTGATTTTGCGGCAGTTATCGTTCGTCATAGAAAACATTCTACACACAGACATACACTTATTCAGAAAATGACTTTTCTTCACGTTTTGATGGTAGTATAATCAGAATCAGTCGTTATCTCGATCACGGTTTTTTCGCGATCACCATCCGCGATTCCATTTCCTTACGGAACATGGAAGTAAAAAACTAGATTTGATTCTGTACCGAGAGGAGAAAACAATGCATGTGGAACGTGGGCACATGCGAAGTGAAAAACGCAGTAAAACACACACACTGTGGAGAATGAAATTATGATAATTAGAAGCTGCAATTAGAAGGAAGAACACGTCTACTTTTATTGTTGGAGAACAGAACAATACAATTCGTGTGAGAAGTGGGTGCTGGTAGAAAAGTGTTTGCATGTTTCCGGAAGTCTTCGTTTCTGTTGCAAGTGGATGTATTAATTGTTTTCAGAGGGAATAAATGAACATAACACACGTAACAATGTAGTCTGCATACCACAGTCCAAACAATGCGAACGTTGATAAAAGGCGTTAGTCTTAATTTCTGTTAAATAACGGTGTTTAGACGTGGCGTTAAAAATATTATGTTGTCAACATTGTCATCATCATAAGTGGCGTGGCGTCCATGTAACCGCTGTTGCCGGCGGCAACAGTAAAGGAAATGAAAGAAAATCATATCAGTTATATCAGAGAGTAAATACTTTAGTTATTGAATACTTTAAAATGTAAACGATATTAGTAGGGAAACTTAAAGAAAAGCATAGCGTTACTATCGAACTGATGGCACTTGCAACGTCATTTTAATGTTATGTTGCCTGCCCATACATCGTATGGTCATTGATGTTGTTACTACGATGTCAAGAGGGGAGGGACACACACTCGTCAGTCCAATGTGTTGCCGCTGTATAAACCGGTAAAACGCTCAGTTATGAGCTTGTTCATTTTCGGAACTGTAACTACTGCGCACCAATTTCTATTTCGTTCTTCTAGTTGTGTGTTAATCTGGGTTTCTTTATTATTTTTAATTCGATTATTTGTATTCTAATTTATTCCGTGTAAGTACGATGGAGTCGGATTCCGCTGAACCGGGACTCTCTTCTTCTGCCAGCTAAAGATAGAAAATACACTGAAAAAATGTTTTGGCTCTAAACGGCATACTAAAAGGAACATTTGATACTAGAAAAAATTCGAATTACGCTATGTTTCAGACCTACTGTCTGGCCGCGATTCGATGATTGAGCATTGTGTAAGGTGGGAGAAGCATACGGTAGGCTAAGTGGGGGTAAGCCAAACGGCTAGTACACATATTTCACCCTATCTCGCTTACAAGCGGCCGCGTGGTGGGGGAGAGCAGCCTCGATCATCCAGTCGTGGCCAGACAGTAAGTCAACCGGCAACAGCTGTTATGTGCCCACGCCACGCCACTGTTAGTGATACTCTTATTACTCTGAAGGGTTTAACGTGCTTTATTATTCATTATCCTTGTGAAGTGGAAAAGGAAAACTGGTCCCTCTATTGGCTGTTTAGGACAATTAGCCAGCACCTATAATATACACACGTATTGTGCAACTCGTGTTACACTACTATGACTAAGAACAATGCAGAAGGTCTGCGTAGACCAGTGCATATGCCGTCTGGCTACCAATGTAGAGGTCTAAGGTTTCATTTCCATGCTCGAAATACGATCAAGGTGTTGTTAAAATTCCTTCCCGGGCTGTTTGGCCGTGGTCCAAAGTTTTCGACAAAACCAAACGTTTCGGCAGTGCCATCGACTTCCATCTTCAGCTAAAATCGAGTATGCTAACGTGAGGTGGTATATGTAAGTGGCCGCAGTCACTAACAGTGAGCCTTGACCACAGTACTGTGGTCACTAACGTATACCACCTTAAATATTAAGTTATTTAAATTTTTAAAAATACAGTTCGAACACGGAGATTAGTGCATATGGTAATAAAAGGTGATTTTACTAATTATTTTTCAATAAAACGTAATTTTGTTTGTTATATTTTTGACTGTTCAAACTAACAGAAGTCTGAGGGTAAGATCTATTCAGTAAGCTGAGTAACTTATTGAACAGAAGCAAGCAGTAAACAAGGGGTGAGTTGTTTTCGCTTACACTTCCGAACAAACGCAACCATTGCCATTGGTTAACCCCGCCAACTCTACGACGGTAGTAAAATTTCATAAACACTGAGCACATAAATACACGAGACTGTGTTGTCACGTTCGTGTGTTCACGTGTTGCTGTATTTGTAGGTACGTAGGTAGGTGAAACGTGTATACTGTACAATTATACTTGTACTAGGTGGGAAAACATGGTATTTTACAAATATCTGTGTTGGATATTAAATTATATTGTGACTTGGTAAACACACAATGGGATAGAGAGAAATCTTAGGATGACGAAGTGGAGTTTCACGTAGGAGATGAAAAGTATGAAACTTCTCCTCTTCAAAGATTCGGTTATATAAACCTGTTCCGGCACCCATCTCATCCTTGGACGACCCACGTCTCTTCTACCAATGGTTTTATAGTTCAGTGCCGCTTTCGGCAATCGATCCTCTGTCCTCCTTTGCAGATGATCCCACCATTGTCTTCTGTAAATTGAAAGAATTTTCGTTTATGTACTTTACTTCGAGTTCTGCTCTGATATCTGATGCATTTCAGCAATCTGAATTTTGCCGCTTCCCTTTTTTGTCATGACACACGCCTCACTTGCATAAATCAACGTGGGTATTACAATTGTCTTATACAATTTAATCCTTGTGCTGTGTCTTGTTTTATTTATAGGATTTCTATGAATTGTACCAAAAATATTCCTAAATTCATTTATCTTCTCTTTTATATCATATTCAGATTAATGGCTTACTGCACAGCCGAGATATTTGAACGACTCACTTGTTCTAAAGTGCTGTTGTTTATAACTATCTTAGTCCTCACTGGATATTTACCTTTAAAGGGGGTAAATAGTATGTCCTCTTGGTAGGGGGTTGTGCAACATGTCAGTAACCTGTTCATGTAAAACTTTAAAATACTTGTAGCATCCA
Source organism: Magicicada septendecula (assembly GCA_034769895.1). Classification (NCBI taxonomy): domain Eukaryota; kingdom Metazoa; phylum Arthropoda; class Insecta; order Hemiptera; family Cicadidae; genus Magicicada; species Magicicada septendecula. Next base: position 409,191,678 of record CM068375.1, read on the forward strand.
AAGCAGCCTCGGAGTAAGGGCTGACTGTGCCAAGGACCCTAGCAAAGAATAAGGAGTATGAAACTTCTATAGTAAAAGTCGAGATCGGAAAGAGTCAAAAACGAAGAAATAAGAGGAAGATTGAAAGTAGAGGGAAAAGCTACAGAAGAAATTGAGACAAAGCCACTGAAATAGTACCAACATTTAAAAGAATGGGAAGAGAGACTAAACGATGGCCTAAAATAGTATTACAGTGGCAATTGTGAGAGGTCGTCAGTAGTCAGTTTGTTGCAAGTTAACCGAAGGACAGGAAGCTGGAAAATGAAGAGGCTTGGAGATGATTACGGTCCAGAAACTGTAGTATTATTAATATCACACACAGACACACCCACACATATGCACAGGACAGCACTGATATGTATTCCGTACAAAAATGACTGAAATTATTCAGTTCATTGTAGAAAAAATCGGTACGGAGAACCATACATGACTTTCACGTTCTAATTAATTATAAAATTATTTTTAATATGCACACTCAGTTGTAAACCAAATATATCAGCACGCTTTTGATAAAAACGCTGAGAAAGATAATAAAAACACGAATTGTACCTAGTTGTTAATATTTTAAAAACAAAGAATTAAATTATCTTTTATTTAAACAACGCCAAGGAAAGCGAATATCGCCCAGCGTTTTTTCTGTGAATTTCTGAAAACAAAAATGTATTTTGTTTACGTATCCGTTGTTAAATAGCATGGAACGATACCAATTGTTAGACCTAATATTTTATTGAAATTCGTAAGTTTTTTGTTGAGTAAATTTATAACATCAATAATAAAATTACCCCCTCCCCTTTCAACTACTCTTTTCATTTATACACATTTCATCTACCTTTTTACATTGGATTATTATGATACTCAGTGTCAGTATACTTTATTTATGAAAATTAAGTACTTTACTCTTGTTAAAACGTAAAACGTTGCAGGTAAACTACCCCTTCCCCTTAACCGATCATCACCAAAATCAATAGGCCTTGAGTCCTCTACAACTCGGGCACATATGCAAAAAATTATTTGAATCTGTTTGAATTTGCAGCAGTTATCGTTCGCCATAGAAACAATTCCACACACACACACACACACACACACACACACACACACACACACACACACACACACACACACACACACACACACACACACACACACACACACACACACACACACACACACACACACACACACACACACACACACACACACACACACACACACACACACACACACACACACACACACACACACACACACACACACACACACACACACACACACACACACACACACACACACACACACACACACACACACACACACACACACACACTTCGGAAAATGACTTTTCTTCAGTTTTGAGGGTAGTACAATCAGAATCAGCCCTTATCGCGAACATGATTTTTTCGCGATCACCACACTTCCGTTTCTTTACGGAACATGGAAGTAATAATTATACCCATCGTTTTATAACACTATACAAAAATATCGGTATGGAGCCATACATGACTTCCATGTTCTAAGATTTATATTTTAAATCATTTACGAAATGAAATGTTTCCATTATTTGATTATGTTTGAATTTACGGCAGTTATCGTTCGTCATAGAAAAATTACCCTTGTTAAAACATAAAACGTTGCAGGTAAACTACCCCTTTCTCTTAACTGATCTTCACCAAAATAGGTCTTGAGTCCTCTACAATTCAGGGATGCATGCAAAACATTATTTGATTCTGTTTGAATGTGCGGCAGTTATCTTTCGTCATAGAAACAATTACCCTTGTTAAAACATAAAAAGTGGCAGGTAAACTACCCCTTTCCCTTAACCGATCTTCACCAAAATCAATGGGTCTTCAGTCCTTTACAATTCAGGGATGCATGCAAAACATTATTTGATTCTGTTTGAATGTGCGGCAGTTATCGTTCGTCATAGAAAAAAATCTACACACAGATACACACACAGACACTTTTCGAAAAATGACTTTTTTTATGTTTTAAGGATAGTACAATCAGAATCTGCAATTATCTCGAACACGATTTTTTTCGCCATCACCATACTTCCATTTCCTTATGGAACATGGAAGTAAAATGTTGTAAATAATCGACACTACTTACCTTTCGTGTATATAGGCTACGTTTGTTATCAACAAATACGAATCTACCGTAACAACGGAATCGCGTGTGTTCACGTGGCCAAACTACATTGCTGGGATCTTATTGTCGATTTAGATTTGTCGATGGGAGGGGTGCACGAGATTTTTATTCGTTTGGAAATGTAAGCGAGAGAAAACAACCCCACACCTCCCAGAGTAATTGATTGACTCTGTTAAATAATTTTCACAGTCCACCGGGTTTCACCACCCCATTGTCTATTCAAACGGTTACTTTCTACCCTTACCTACTGAACGTGGTTTTGCTAACATTTTTGTACACCCCCTCCACCCGGCATTTTGCTAACCAATGCTATTTCTGTTTTATTTTTCATTGGCGTAATGTAACAGTTATCTCGTATTATGTGCGTCCTCTAGGTCACGACAGTTCAGGGACCTACAAGAACTTTATCTTGTCGTACTGGATTATTGACTCTCGAAGTTCAACAATATCGTAGTGGTACTAAATTTCTAATAGGTCGTAGCCTACTCTGTATTCATATAACATCGGAAGTATAACATTATTCTAATCCTTTATACATTATACTTTATAACATTATACATTTTTTACTGAAACATTCTTTCGAGTAGAGTGTACATGGTAGCCGGACTCGAACCTTATACAAACAAAACAAACCGACCGACTTGAATTGTTTAAAGCACGGGCTTCCGAAGAATGGGGATAATCAAGTAAGGTGGACAGACAAACTAATGAAACCTATCAGAGAAACAAATGAAAAAAGAAAACTCTTCTTCTCCTTCTCCTCTTCAAGGATTAGGTTATATACACCTGTTCCGGCACCCATCTCATCCTCGGACCACCCACGTCTCTTCTACCAATGGCTTTATAGTTCAGTGTCGCTTTTCGCAATCGATCCTCTGTCATCCTTTGCAGATGATCCCACCATTGTCTTCTGTAATTTGATATAATTTCATTTACGTCTTTTACTTCGCGTTCTGCTCCGATATCTTCACTCCTTATTCTATCTTGCAATGTAAAATTTAAAGTATTTCGAAGAAACTGCATTTCAGCACTCTGAATCTTGCCGCATTCTTTTTTTGTCATGACCCACGCCTCACTCGCATATGTCAATGTGGGTATTCCAACTGTCTTATAAAATTTAATCTTTGTCCTATGTCTTGTTCTATTTCTAAGATTTCTATGAATCGTACCACAAATATTAATACATTAGTTTAGCTTCTCTTTTATATCATATTCATATTCATAGCTTACTGCACAGCCGAGATATTTGAAACGGCTCACTTGTCCTAAAGTGCTGTTGTTTGTAATTATCTTATTCCTTACTGGATATTTTGTTTTAAAGGCCATGGTTTTTCTTACTGAAATTGTCAGTGAATACTGTCTTGCCGCTTCTTGTAATTGAAACATAGCTCTTTGTAAATCTTCCTCATTTTCTTAAATAAGTACTACGTCATCCGCATATAGCAGGGAACCCATATAAACTGATATGTTAAGCTGTATTCCCGAAGTCACTCTGGATTTCCATGCTCTCAACATGTCGTCAATGTATATATTAAACAAGGCTGGGGAAACACAGCATCCCTGCCTAACTCCCTTACTTATTGGAATGTCACCTGACAGCCTACCATTCACATCCAGGACTACAGATATACTTTTATAAAGGATCTTAACTGAATTTATTAAATGCTTTGGATGTCCTCTTCTATCCCATAATATTCCATAACTTTTGACGGTCTACATTATCAAATGCTTTTTCCAGATCAACAAAAGCGGTATATGTTTCCTGGTTATACTCCCGCCTTTTCTCTATTATCTGTCGTAATACAAACAATGCATCCTCAGTCGACCTACCCTTTCTAAAACCCATTTGCTCTTCAAGAAGTGATGCATCTGTAATGATTCATCTCTGACTGAAAATTCTTGTATACATTTTGTACGTTGAGTCCGGCAATATACAAAATACATACAAGCATTCTCAGTCACAGATTGAGAAATACGTACTTGTAGTATCCAAAGCAGCCTCGGAGTAAGGGCTGGAAACTGTGGCAGTAGGGCCCTAGCAAAAGCAAACTGTGTAACGAAATAACGGAGAACGGCAACAGACGGTGTAAGTAAAGCAAGGCGTCGGGTTCACTTACATTAACTTGCTAATTTGACAGCGCAGCAGACAGGAAGGCTGCTTCACTAATGTGTCATACACTTCTATGCACAGACGACCAAATCACCGTCCTTTACAGTCAACGTAAGGTTATTTTCGCTTAGTTATCCAAGTCTGAATGGAACAGCCGCGTCAATACGATATTGTACACCAAGTGTCAGGGGAAGGCGAACAATCAGCTATTACTTACTGTCTGTTACGGTGTGCCTCATTAGCAGCTGCTGCTTCGTGCGGTACTCACCTGAAACAAAAAAACAAACGGCAACATATTAACAGAGATAACGTTAAAAACTGGCCCAGATAATTAAAATTTACAGTTGATTAAATATTAAACATGTTTTACAATTCAGTTTCAATTTCATCATCATCATCATCATCCCCACTTCACGGATTAGGCTCCACTGCCTGTTCCGAAAACCATCTCGTCCTCGGACGCCCGACACTATGATACCCTGGGGGTTTATAATTCAAGGCGAGTTTGGAAAGACGATCTTGCTGCATTCTTCCCAGATGCTGACACCAGTCGGCCTTGTATTCCGTAAATCTATCCTGTAATTTAAAAATTAGTAATTCTCGCCATATCTGTACATTACTTATTATGTCTCGTACTGTGCACGCTTTTCCCGACCTGAGAAATTTCATTTCTGCTGATGTGCCCTCCCCTCTGTCTCTCTGTGAAAGTACGCATGCCTCACTCCCATGCAGCGCCACCGGTACAGCCACACAGTTTTATAAAACTTAAGCTTACCCTCTTTCCTGGTTTTGTATTTTAAGGTTCTATGGATTGTCCTACATACCTGTTTAAATGTATTAAGTTTATTTTCGACATCACAGTCTTTCGACAGTTTCAATTTATGTAGATAATTTCATTTTAATGTACTAACTGATACTTATATCAACAACTTTGCTAATAAATTTTAGTCATAAGTGTTAATTTTCAGAAAGGCATAAAAAGTTAATGCGTCTAGAAAAGTATACGGAAATCTCTGCTGCCAGACATAAACCAAGTGATGAGACTAAATTAAAACTTTATAAGTCTTGAGTATAAAAACATGTAAAGAGTGATGGTGGAAAACCCGGTTAATATCACGAGAACACGCGTAAAATCAGATACGCGTAAACTGAGAAGGTCTTAAGGGATTTCTAAAGGTTGTAATACAATATCCCTTGCGCGATAAAATCTTTGTACGGAACATATTAAGCAGTGAAATTAACGTGATAAGTAGGAAAGAAATGTTCTTTACGCAAAAAATTATGTATATTCATAAACGAAAAACAACCTTTATGCCATAGTAAAAAACAAAACAAAATGTCTGTAATAGGCATTAATGAAAATTTATTTTATACCGCACACAGGCTATCGGTTTGTCGATAGGACCAAGAAACGAGGTGAGTTTAGTAGCTGGAAACCGCTGTAATCAGGTGCTACGAATTAATAGGCAATAATCAGTGCTTCTGTTATTCATAAAACAGGGAAAGAAGGAAGGATGAATTAGATAAGTGCTGAATTAGAAAATTTATAAGAAAATCCAACTTACAGACCGTTTACGGAACCTTGCCGGTACCATGCGCGCGCACGTAACTTTCAACAGTATGGGAACGCGGGATAGCACCGATCAGCGGGTAGCCCCGTTCAGGTCGGTAACGAGAGTATAGTACGCTGTAGCGATATCTGTTGAATCCTGAACTCTAGCCAGTTGCACAGTGAACTAACTAAAAGCGACCGCTAACCATTTCCACCATTGTACTTACAGTGAATTACAGAAGTGTGTTTTAGACAAATTTATTCTTATTTCTTCACGTCTTAAAAGCAACGTAACGATATTTGCACTTAAATTTTGAATTATTTAATTGTACAGATGTATTGTTAACGTTTTCAGCATCATTTGAATTCGTTATTCACGGTTTTAAACTAACTTACTGTAGTCTCAGGTTATAAAACTCAGTAGTATACGCGGTGGGGTAGCACCGATCAGGTGAGTGGGGGAATGAAGGATCAACTGTACTGAGTTACAACTGTAGAACACCGTACTGGGTTAAGTACTATTAAATACTAATGCGTTGCCCTTATATGTTCGTGATACTTTCCGTGGCGTAGCTAGATTTTTTTCTGAAACTGTAACATTTTGTACTGATTAATAAAAACTTTTTTTTATTATGGCGTACCTTAATTTAAGAGTTACCCTCGGAGTCAAAGATTGTCAATATTAGTATGCTTCGAGTGAGAAACTATTACAATGTGTATTATAGGAAAGATTTTTCGTAGGCCTATATGGAGAAAATATACACACAAAAATTAAATTGCATTATTTCCCATATAAAATACACAGGATATAGTACATTGGCTTATGAACTAGAAAAACCTAATTTTTAAAATTTACTTTTAGACTCAGAATGTAGTAAGCACCATTTGTAGATATAAGCAACATTCTAATGTATCTTTCAACAATATATCATTTGCTTTTTATATTGAAAAATTTTATTTTATTTTTTTATTTTTTCCCTTTTAATTAGCATAGGAAATCAACTGATCATCATACCCTGCGGGTGGAGGAATACCGATCAAAGCCCATTTTTTTACTTTTTATGCAATAAAAAAGCCCCTTTCAACTTTAATGCTTACAGTACAGAAATAATAATTTGCTCTGTTAAATCAACAATTTTTTACATTTGTTTTTAACTTTTAGCCAATTCTTCAATTTTTTATCGAATTTCTCCCTTAGGTGATCGGGGATACCCCGCGCTCCCGTAATCCTACGGACATCGTGTCATCATCATCATCAGCCGTGTCTCTATAACCCTTGGTGGGTCTTGGCCTGCTTCATTCTTCCCTATTGCGTACTCTGTCTTTCCAGTTTCTTATGTTCAGCTTTCTGAGGTCTTCCTCTATCTGATCTTTCAACCTACTTCGCGGGGTCTTTCCCTTTTTCTACTAACCATTGGTTTCTGGTATAACATATGTTTCGTAGGCTGTCCTTTCTCCATTCTCTCTATGTGTCCAACCCACCTTAGCCTGTATATTTTGATTATGTAGACAATGTCCGGCTCTTTGTAAAGATGGTATAGTTCATAATTATAGCGCCTGCGCCACATTCCACTTTCTTGTACACCTCTAAATATTTTTATTAGAATCCGTCTTTCAAAGCACTGTAATGAACTGTAAAGACAAAACTGATTATAAGCTAAACCTCCATGATGATATATACACAAACGTTTTCATTGTAAATATTTTCATGTTTGACTAAGCATTATTTCTAACGTAAAAAATGTTAACTGCATGAGACACAAACATATTTGATCGTGTATTTGTTACATACTATAATATATCGACACTGTTGAATTTGCAGGTTCTTCTCGGAACTAGGAAAGTCACTGTCACTGACAGTTGGCTCTCAGTGAATAATGTGTCTTCGAATAACTTAGATTTTACTGTACTTCAAATCCCATTATAAGTTAGTAAACATCGGTTAAAGTGGTAATTTATCGGTTAAAGCGCAGATGACGTCTAAAAGTTAGAGGTTGGTGAACTTGACACGGCTGGGGGTTCCGCGCTAGTTGTGCCGTGTCCCCAGTCTCCAAATGGACTGGGTCAGTTAAGAGTTATAGTTATTTAATTTCTAATTGTGGGCGGTCGTGAAGTGACCGTCGATTGGTGGGTTATACAGTTGGGGCTAACAAACAGGGTCGATTCCAGGACTCGCCTGGACTTGGAGTATATTTGCCGACTCCTGAGATTACGGGATTGTGGGTCACACGAGCCGCTCGACCATAGAATCTACGCGCCAGGCGTCTCAAGGTGTCATCCAGGGAGCGGACACCTAGACTTCCTCCTCAAAGCTCGAGAAGAGAACCTACGGGGGACTTTACAGGCAAGCTTAAGTATTCCTCGGTCGATGGACTTGATTGTGGCATATGACCTTTCATTCATAACCATTAATCATGGTACTATATTAATTATACTACTGGATAAAGTTTATGATAATTAAAGAGGTAAGTGGTCGTGTGACTCATACACCGTATAATAGTACAATGGTCACATTACATATACTTCTCTGCAGTGGCGGCCCGTGCTTAGGTTGCACGTTTGCACAACCCCCGATTAAATCCCGAATTGTATTTTAAATTATAGAATTATGAATAAAACAATAACCAATAATAATGTTTTCGCGCTAAAAAATCGTAATTAATCACTTAGCGATTGAAAAACGCAGTGCAATACTAAAAACCGCAGACGCTCTTGCCGCGGTGTATGCACCAACTGTGACGCGCTTTGTACATGGGGAAATACAATGAAGTAGTGCTGTGGCTGGCTAGACTCGGGTGCTCCTATTGCAACGATATAGGCTCGCTTGGTGTAATTAGGGACTGCAAACCCCGCTTGTATGTTACGGCGCACCCCGCTTGTATGTTACGGCGCCACCAGTCTGTTGGTAAATAACACGTGGTGCGCCAGGTAGGAATTAGTAAGTTTATGTTGTTAAGCTACTTGAGTTAGTGTCGGTCGAATTTTTTTGTGAATTTCGTTGTTAGTGTCAGTTAAGTGTCAGTCCAATTAATCGTTAAATGTAAATAATAGTAAAGGATTAAGGTGTCATAGTGTAAGATATTTATTATATTTAACTGGTAGGACGCAATGAATTCTGTCGAAAAACTTAACAAAAACGGCGTTCAGTTTAGGTCCTATTGAGGAACAAATTGAAATTAAGAGAGTAGGTAGGCCTACACCAGACCTTTCGAATTTAATCGAAGTGTAAAATCAGGTAACAGAATATTTAATCGTAAATTTAGAAAAGATTTATACAATAAATGATCATAGTTATGTGGGTGACACTAAAATTGGATTATTTTGTTTTCCTTACGTATTGTTTGGAGGGGAGGAGACTTGGACATTGTCTATTCAGAGAATAAAACAATTTAATACCATCCAACCCAACTGCAACCCCCAAATGTTTTAACGACCAGCCGCCACTGCCTCTCTCTCTCTTTCGAGTGAGAGGAAGGGTAATAGGAAATAGCGTGTGTATAAACGGTAAGCGCCGAGTAAGCGGGACGCAGGGACGTAACCTAGCGTATGCAGTACACAGTTAGATGTTTGTTATCACATTAGCCGGTTGAGCGCGCTGGCTGTTACAGATGAGTAATGTCGGCTGATTAATTATGTACCGTATGTTACCCAGTCAGTGGGTAATAAGAGCAGAGGTTAACGTTATCGCGTATCTGTGTTAGCGAACTGCAGTGTTCACTACATTGACATTCTGTACAGTATGGTTCCTTCACACGTCACCTGTATACTCTGACGAAATATGAGTGTACTGTACATGTCTGTATAATCTGATACCGCGTTCGAGCTTAATCACGAGCAGCAGCCCGACAAAATCAAGCTCATATTACACCCGCGAATACCTTGGAACAAACATCACAAACACGCGCGCGGTATATTTTGATCATAATTTTCTTAGAGAGTCCTACTCGCAGAAATCAAGTCAGTTTTATATATAAAATCAAATTGTAATCACTTCCACAGAGTGTATTATTTTTGTCGCTTTAAATAATAATAATAATAACACAATTTAGTTGTAGAAGAAATTACAATTTGACAATATAAGTATACTGCAAGAAACTGAAAGAGTTACTTGTATTGCACACATGCAATATTTCATCGGTTTTAAAAGAAATAAATATTTAATAAAATGTAATATATTCTCAACACGTGTTGAGAAAATCACAGACGTAATTAGGAAAAGAAGAATTACTTTGTACGGACATGTTCAAAGAATGAATCCGACTAACAGGGAAACTTTTTAACTATTTCAAAAAGTTCAAAATGTCCATTACGTGGTTCAAAGAAACAAAGAAGAACTCCAGAGTACTCAAGAAGACATTGTAGAATGCTTGCCACTAAAAAAGAATTAAAAAATGCTCAAGGTTTTCAGGAAAACCCCAAGAAGAGGACAGGTGCCATCTGGACTGACGAAAGGAGGGAGAGACATCGATCAAGAATGAAGGAGATGTGGGAGAGGAGGAAGAGGGAGAGGGAGGAACCAGTTGGACCACACGTTGTCCACAGTACATGGTACACATTAACTTCTTGATTTAACTTAAATAACTGCAAAATGTGAAATGATTATCATATTTATTATAATAACAGTATACAAAGCGAACATTAGTAATAATCAAAGATATTTATAATTATTTTATCATCATTTTTAATTAAGTATAATTACTAAAAATTTTTATCAAAATTAAATTTTAAAATTATAAAATTTCAAACGTAGAGATTCTCTCTTTTAATTTTAAGCCCAAAATTATTTTAACACTGCGTACTTTATATTCCTGATTTGGATATTCTTTATGAGTTGCATACGTTTTAGTTATTCTTCAGTGAGAATAATGTTATAAATACTGTATAGTAATTTTCAGGAATGCATGAAATTACAAAGCTGATGTTATAAAATTCAAAACAGTAAAAATCCCGTTTTTCGTCAGTTTTATGAAAGGAAGCGCTTATAGAGGAAGGGCTGTCACTCTCTAGGGGAACATCAGCAGCAGAGACACGGTAAGGGTAAAGGAATTTCAGAAAAGTAAGGATATTACTCGATGTCCTCTGGGACGTTGTCGGGATGTGTGGAAACTTCCACTCAGGCACGTGAATATGGCTGCATGGATAGATGGCATGACCAGTAGACACACGCACAGTATTTAATTACCCCTATCCACCACCACCCTGAATATACTTACACGTGTGTGTGTGTGTGTGTGTGTGTGTGTGTATATATATATATATATATATATATATATATATATATATATATATGGCGGGGATCTCACAGCTACTGCCGCATCCCGCATCTCAGTTTCCATATCAACTTATTCTGTGTATCTTCATTCTTCAGATTCTTTTCTTTCATACTCCTTTCGATCCCTTCTATCCATTTTAAACTAGGCCTGCCTCTTTTTCTTCTGTTGCTAGGTCTGTATTTGAACACACTCACAGATATTCTTTCTTCACTCATTCTCATTAGGTGTCCATACCAGGAAAGCTGTTTACGTTTTTTATCTTCTATTACAGTTTCTTTTCTATTGTTCTTTTCCTTATTACGTCATTCCTTACACGTCCCAGACGAGAAACTCTGGACGCTCGTCTAAGATAGTCAATTTCTACAGCTTCAATCTTCCTGCGGTTTTTTTCGTTGATTGTCCAACATTCTGATCCATAGGTGGTAACTGGTTCAACAATGGCTTTATAAATATTGATCTTTGTCGGTAGCCCGATTTTGGTGGACCATAAATGTGGGTTTAATTGGCGTATGGTGCTTTTTCAACACCATACATTTTATGGTGTATAAAATAGAGTGCGAAGACAGCAATAGTTTTTATATTGGACAGACAGGCAGAAAATTCTTGGATAGGTACAAGTAACATCTGCCTTAGGTTGACATTAGGAACATTAAATAGAACGTTGCCTTACATGTCATCAGTCATAACCATAATTATTCCAGTTTTCAAAACAGTTTCAAACCATTTCTGCAAAAACAGCAAACTCATGGACGCACTGGAAGAGTTTGAAATTTACGGAGCCTCCAAAACTCAGAGTGATCAGCTTCTGAATGAAAGCCTTCTCTCAAATCCAACGATCTGTATGACACTGCTATATGCGTGCTAGAACAATATGATAGATAAGTTCGGACACAGTATGATGTGGAATCGTTAGACACTCGCGAGATCCGTAGCAATGCGCATCGTGAGATAACGCGGGTTGGAAGTCGCTTAAATAACGGGATGTGTGTGACTTTTATTAACTCCGACGTACTCCATGTGAGTGAACACATTTTGTCACCTGATGATGGGACTATAAGTCTCGAAACGCGTTGTGTATAAAATATAAAAAAGAAGTTGCAAGAAGGGAACCTGGGCTGCACAAGGTAATTTTAACAATTTAGTTAAAACAGACGTTTCGGCATCACCATTGGTGGCCATATTCAGTGGAAAATTGTGGCAGTTGTTCGTCAAATAATCCCAGTACTGAACCAAAACTATGTTTCGTCACTAAGAAACCACTTAAATAAATGTTTCGCCACACACATTTGTATAAATATGTTTGTGTTTTGCCAATTAAATAAATTCCTTTAGCCAGCACGATGTAAGGTGGCAAAGAGTAATCCTTTGATATACAAAATAGAGGTGGAACAAACGCTGTGACACATACGAAATGAGATACGCGTAAAATGTGCCATGTAATTCTAATGCAGCCGTTGACCCGACACTATGCTGTTTGCCGATGATCAATTTGTAATCCAAGATAGTGAGGATAAATTACAACTGGCTACCCACAAACTAAATCTGTTATCAAAAGGTTATAATTTGAACATTTCCTTAGAAGAAACTAAGACCATGACATTCCTAGGAAAAGATTCGATTCGGACAAAAATTGTAATTGAAAATAAAATTTTAGAACAAGTATCACATTTCAATTACCTAGGATGTGATATTACGTATGAAGAAGACAAAGATATTCTTAATAAAACAAACAACTTCCAAAGAATATGTGAGACATTACGGAGAACACTCAAAGGAAAGACCACGAAAGAAACACAAATAAAATTCTATAAGGTGATGGCAGTACCCATACGGGTCCGAATCATGGGCACCATGAAAGGAAGATTATAGACAGATGGAAACGTCTGAAATGAAATATCTTAGATCTGTGATAGGTTGTGTAAGATTAGATCACATAAACGACGAAGCTATAAGACAGGAATTAGAAGTACAACCAGTAACGGAACTAGCGGAAAACTATAAAAAAGATGGAAAGAGCATGTTATGCGCATGTCTGCAGAAAGAATTCCAAGAAAAATCCTGAATTATAAGCCAACCGGAAGAAGAAATGTTGGCAGACCGAGACGGAGATGGTGAAGCCGGAACAGGCAACCTGCCTAATCCTGGACAGATAGATGATGATGACAAACCCTGTGACACATACGAAATGAGATACGCGTAAAATGTGCCATGTAATTCCAATGCAGCCGTTGACCCAACAGGGGTTCCTCCGCCGCCACACAAGGTGTACATCCTGCTTGCAATGCACACCATCCTGCCACGCCACGACCAACATACACGTTACAATATGGTAAACGGTGAACATATCTCGGCTTTTATATAGGAATACTTGATTCGCCTAATATCAAGTACAGTACATGTAGGTCTATACCTCGCATACGGCAGACACGCTCATCCTTGACCATATCCTTGCCGTCATATGTTGTGGGCAATAATATACCGTCTTTGTCCGGCCGCGGCAACCCGGCCGATGGTGCGTGCAGTTTTTAAATAGATCGTTAAAATACTTAAAATATTCTAACACTTTACTACATAACTAAAACAAGAAATAAGTTCAGTAAAATGTTATAATATTTTGTAAAAGTTTAAAACATTTACGTGGTTAATGTGCTTGTTCGTCTAGCTGCTTGGAATCAATCACGCTTTTCAAAGATATCAGAAATATCTTTAAATGTTATTTCTTCTTTACTTTTATGTTGAATAAATGAATTTGTTTTCTTTGGATAAGTCTGCTTAATTTTTATTTAAATACCTACTTTATTGACTTAATTATTTCGTAAACTAAAAAAAAAGGAAATAAGTTTACAATGTGTGTGTGTGTGTGTGTGTGTGTGTGTGTGTGTGTGTTAGTTTATGGTGCTGGCCCGCCTGACTTCCAAGATTTTTCAATTCGGCCCTCAAGTGAAAAAGTTTGGAGATCCCTCATATATCGTATTCAGCCTATCGAATTATACATTAGTAAGCCTTTTTTACTTCCATGTTCCGTAAGGAAATGGAAGTATGGTGATAGCGAAAAAAATCGTGTTCGAGATAAAGGCAGATTCTGATTGTACTAACCTCAAAACACGAAGAAAAACCATTTTTTAAAAAGTGTCTGTGTGTAGAATTTTTCTTTGGCAAATAATTCAAATATGGCAATCAAACAGAATCAAATAATATTTTGCATGTGTGCCCAAGTTGTAGAGAACTAGACCTACTGATTTTGGTAATAATCGGTTAAGGGTAAGGGGTAGTTAACCTGTAACGTTTTACGTTTTAACAAGAATAAACTACTTAATTTTGATAAATAAAGTATCCTGAAAAGAAGGTCACAATAATACACTGTAGAAAGGTAGATGAAATATCTATAAATCAAAAGGGCAGTTAAAGGGGGAGGGTGTGATTTTTTGTGTTGACGTTATAAATTTATTCGACAAAAAACTTAAAAAAATTTCAATAAAATATTAACAATTGATATCGTTCCATGCAAACAAAATATCGTAACCACGAATACAAACAAATTTCAATAAAATATTAGCAACTGATATCGTCCCGTCCAAACAAAATATGGTACCTAACCACGGATACGTAAACAAAATAATTTTTCGTTTTCAGAAAGTCACAGATAACAAACGCCGGGCGGTATCCGCTTTCTTTCGCGTTGTTTAAATAAAAGATATTTTAATAAAATTAATTCTTTATTTTTAAAATTATTAACAACTATGTACATGTACAAGTTCGTATTTTGATTATTTTTCTCAGCGTTTTTACCAAAAGCATGCTGATATATTTAGTTTCGTTCTGAATGTAGCCTACATATTAAAAGTAATTTTATAATTAATCAGAAGTCACGTACGGTTCTCCATTCCGATGTTTTCAACAATGAGCTGAATAATTTCAGTCATTTGTCTACCGAATACATTCCAGTGGTGTCCTGTGCATGTGTGAGGGTGTGTCGTTGTGTGACATTAATAATACTACAGTTTGTGGACCGTAATTTTCCCCAAGCCTCTTCATCTCTCCAGCCTTCATTTCCCAGCTTCCTGTCCTTCGGTTAACTTGCAACAAACAGTCTTCTGGAGACCTCTCGCAATTGCCACTGTAATACTATTTTAGTACATCGTTTAGTCTCCCTTCCCATTCTTTTAAATGTTTGTTCTATTTCAGTCGCTTTGTCTCAATTTCTTCTGTAGAAATTGTCTCCATACAATTTTTTTATACTGCTGATTACTTTATAAATTATTAATGAATACACTTACATCACAAGGTTATAAGCTTATATCGCTATGTTATCTGTAGGCCTACTTCTGTCTGATACCAAGCCGATAACCATTCAGATATCAGACGTGCTTTATAACCGACAATCGCGAGATCACAAGCAAACGTAATTGAACATTTAACACCATTGTCATGATTTTGATTGAAAAGCCTAATATTTTATGCAAGAGGTCTGTCGATGAAACTTTCGTACAATGCACCGGTTGCCTCCTCTTTGTTAACTACTGTAGCCTACATCATTTAAATTGTTAAAGACTGTACGAGACTTGCGTAATCACGTTACAACATGCACAGAATAGTGGTGTATTCTTTCGGTGAAATTAACCTTTTACACAATATCGGCAGCAATGAAACATCGACCGACTCCCCCCCACCCAGGGTTCACCAGGTATAACAATTACAAGCACCACATTTCCTATTGTACTTTGAAAACAATGGGAAGAAATGAATTTCACTTGTTAAAACTGTATAAATTATTTCTCTCAATTTTGTTGCTACTATTCCCGAAGAGAATAACCGCCCAATAAAGGCAATAAAGCGTATTCTTGCCATTCACTACTACTAGCATTCGCTGACGCGACAAATTAAACGTATTTGGTATTCAGCTCAGGCCCTCTGATAGTTTCGTTTTTCACCGTGAATGTGGAACAATGGATTCAAAGTTCAACGGTGTGAAAACGTTTCTGTTAAAAATGTAAAACACGGGCATGTTTTTCAATTATCATATTGAACTAGAGAATACGATAGTAAAACCGTTGAATTGGCAATGTTATGGAGCTCGAGGGAAATACTCGATCGTTATTTACATAACAAAAGACGGGCGCTTTCTAACTTTACTTAAGAACACCGCGACGGTTTACAATTCTTTACATTAAAATTTAGTTGTTCAGCGAATGTTTTTTTCTCACAGGAGAAAATAAATTTAATTTCATTTTGGTAATTTACACTGGAATGTTAAAACCACGCTCAAGAAATAGTATTCGGCTGTGCAAAGTTATGAAGGAATAAGAAAGAATAATTCCTAATGAAAGACTTCAAGAAAAACAGAGTTATTGGATAATAGAAAAAAAAAATCACTAGAGCGTTTAGAGTGGAAAGAAAGAACAATATTCTAATGAAGGGTACAATTACACAGTTTCCCTTTACGCAAACTAAACCTGTTCGAGCCCTTAACAAACAGTAAGGATAGACGTTGAAACACGTACAAAATTCATGTATACATAGATTCATGTACTTATAGAAACCATATGTGTGTTCGTTACGACGGTCTCACTGATCGTCGTATGGTACAGTGGAAACAAAATACAGACACCAATGAGATCACTAATTACCAGTTTTAATTAATCACAAATAACAATTTGTCATAAACAAGCTACTCTCGTACAATAAATAATTCTAGTTAAATTTGTCCACATGCAATAATAATGTCAACTATTAAGAGTTCCGCACTAATTAAAACACAATAATCACTTTTCACTAATCCTCAACAATGACTCGATCCGCACTAAAGAAATCGCTCACTGTAACTGTCTGAGATCAGTGATGTTGAGCGATTTCTTTAGCGCGGATCGAGTGTTTGTAGCGAAGTATTGTTGTGTTATAATCAGTGCCGAATTCTTTATAGTTAGCATTACTATTGCGTGTGAACAATTTTTACTTGAATTGTTGTAAGAGACTATCTTGTCGATTACAAATTATTAACTGTGATAATTAAAGCTAGTTATTATGCTCTGTATGACGATGGTTGGCGTGTGGATCCTTGGCTTACCTGCTGCCTCTCCCCCATTGTAATACTTCCGCCCGGGCTCGACAGCAGCTAATTGCCGTGTGAGTCACCTCACTGTGCGTCCAGTATGACACAATTTTTTTTTGCCTCGCCCAATACTGATAAAATTTTGTTATATTTGAAATCAGCGAAATAATACGATGAAAACCGGGCTTTATAACGCCCAATTTTTAATATTCCTTAGTTAGTTATTACCAATGGAATCCCATCGGTGTCCTGTATTTTGTTTTCCACTGTACCACACGACGATCAGTGAAACCGTTGTAACAATATTATTCACACGATAAAGCGTTAATTCCGAAAACACACACACGCGCGCGCGCGCGCGCGCGCACGCACGGTACAAACATGGATACTCTCTCTTTGTGTTTGACGCTGGGGGAGATTGTTATGTTTAATCCATGAGGTGGGCGGGATGTGTGTAAGAGGTGCAGTCATGAAACCCCGTGGGGGGGGGGTAAAATCATTAGGCACTACTACATTTCACACGTCTCTGCGAGTGTTGGCCAACATAAGGGTTGTCCTCGCTCCCCTCTTTCGTCATCAAATATTTAACACCTCGCGCGCCCCACGTGAAAATATATACGTACTGTACTTGTTTCCGGCTAACAAAGCCCCGCTGCATTTCAACGTATATGTTTGTGTAGGTTACGGATCGCGTCTCGATTTCGCCGTAACGGTTATATTAATATGTGATTGCGGAGTTTCAAGAAGATATACGCCAGACGCTGCGCCTATACTGTAACATCATTTACAGACTTTACCGTGATCGTATTCACTTATCCCACAGCGATTGCGTCTTTTAAAAAGACATTTATGACTTTGAAGAATTTTAAAGCAAATTAAAGAAAAGATTGTTCGCTACATCCTTAAATTCGTAGTGACTGTCAATCAATGAATTTTTCAGTGAAGGGTTTGTGAGGATCGGTCAAAAATATAAACAAACATTTTAACTTATTTGTGTAGACGTTTCGACAATGTTTATTGTCATCATCAGGACCTGTGTATGAATACAAAATAAATGTCAAACATAACAGAACAATTGTAATAGTGTATAAATTAAGTTCTGTGATCTTATAATTTTCTCGTTGTCTCAAAGAAAACATTTGAAGATGTAAACAAACTATCTCAAGTCCTTCTCATATACAATGATACATACATACGCACGCACACGCGTGTACGCGCGCGCGCACGCACACACACACAAACACGTTCACACAAATAATTGTTATGTTGTGTCTGACATTTCTTATGTATTCATACACAGGTCCTGATGATGACAATAAACACTGTCGAATCGTCGACACAAATAAGTTAAAATTTTGGTTTATATTTTTTACCAATCCTCACAAACTCTTCACTGAAGAATTCATTGTTCACTACAGTAGTAAAGACTTTACCTTTAAATTATACACTAGCACACTAAGTAGGCTTTATGAAAGAGTACTTAAAAATTTCTTAGAAGCTGAATATAAGGAAACGGAGGCTGAAGAACAAGCAGGTTTCAGAGTTGGCAGATCAACCAGATCGTATTTTCTCCTGATAGTAAATAATTGAAAATAAAACAGTTGGATCACAACCTCTTCATTTAGTTTTTATTGACATTGAAAAAGCCTATGACAATGTACCGTTAGCCAATCTGTGGACAGCTTTAACATCAACTAGTATTAACCCCATTATCATCATAAAAGCTATACAAAATTTCTATAACAATTCAATATCGAGAATAAAATAGGAAAGCATTTGTCTCCATGGTTTCAAGTGACCAAGGGTTTACGCCAGGGATGTCGTCTATCACCCACGCTTTTCAAAATTTATACGGAGAAAGCAACAGAGACTTGGGAAAAATGTGCAGGAACATGGGAATTCCACTTGATGGTGATGCAGTTTATTCATTACAGTTTGCTGATGTCCAATTACTTTTGGCTCAAGATTTTGAAGACACAGAGTACACGACTAGAAAATTGATACAGCAATATCAGAAATGGCGACTAAAGGTAAATATGAATAAAACAAAATACATGGCAATAGGTGACCTTCATCAACACTTGATATTGGATGAAGACATGGAGAAGGTTTCATATACAGCGGAATACAAGTATTTAGGGGTGAAAATTATGGCCAGTGGGAAGCAAGACAAAGAAATACAATCCAGAATTAATTTGGGAAAGATGGCTATATCTACATTCAATGGAATTCTGTGGGATAAGCAAATTAGAGCAGAAACTAAAACCAAAATATTTAAAACCATTGTTAGAAGTATCATTACTTACGGTTCAGAAGTTTTGACTAGCAATAACAAAATTACACAAGAACAAAATTAATGACCGCAGGGATGGACTTTTGGAGACGTTCGACAAGAGTATCCAGACGTGAGGAAATTAGAAAAATTATGTTATAAAGGGCAGAATGAATGTGAAAAATTCAATTGTTGATTTTATGCAAACAAAAAAATTACAATGTTATGGACACACGAAAACAATGGCACAGAAATATTTCCAAGAAGAGTTTGTAACGCCAAAACGTAAAAAAATAATTTTTTTTTAAAGAAAGAAAGGGACCATCTGGCAGCGTGTGAAATGACATTGACGGATGGGAGAAACAATAAAAGGAGATAATACAATGGATGTAACAGCCTTCAACGTAGACGTACAGATGTCTATAAGTATCATAAATCTAAACAAAAGCAGATGTTCGGCAGAGAGAAAATGTACCAGGAAAGACTACAGAGGCATGAACAAAGTTAACATGTGCAGCCAGAAGCGTGTTGAAATTAAGGGATTGTTCTGAAAGCAAGGCAAACAATCGCCAGAACGAAGTACAATGAGAATTTACTAAGAAAATATATGACGAAGTCTAACGCACTGGCTAGTAGTACAATTGGGAATACAAAGAGAGCCACACATGAGAAACTTACGTAACATGCGCATCCGGACGAAGTAAGAAACAAAGGGTACTCTTACTGAAAAGATAGAAAACGCCAGAGAGAAGCACTACCAGATATTCCAGGAAGAACGCAACGGGGAGGACTAAACCAGTCGACAAGCAGGTGCAAGCCAGTACACTTAAGTGGTGTCTTGCTAAGAGGCATGAAAAACGCCAGAAAGAATTATGACTATAACATGTTGAAAAGACTACAGCAGAGGTGGAACTAATTAACAGATGCAGCTGCAAGCTGGACAGAAGGTAAGGATGTCACTGTCAGAAGGCATAGAACAATACCAAAGAGATTTATGATCGTGGGATCGGACATACTGAACCAAAGGGTAGCTGAACCCAGAGTAAGAAATTGGTGGGAACAGAAATCGCCTATCAGAAAACAGCTTGGAATATAGGCGGGTTTCCTGAAGGGAAGTTCTCGGAAAACCAGAACGTAAACCAATGAACACGGAGCAGAGTAACTTGTGAGAGTACTAGGAGAGAATTTTCTTATAAATATAGAGAAGAACCAATGGAAACGAAGCAGGAGGACGAAAAAGAACTTGAGTGGGGAAAATGTAAGAAAGTAGTGGGAAAAAGAAGAGTAGGTAATAAATACACAGAACGAAGGTGAGATCGAGGAGTCTTTGCTAAACTTTCGGAAGCCGATGACTAAAGTTTCGGAGAGTCGGTAGAGTCCGTTATAATGGTTACGGAGTAGTGACTTAAACACTTAGGAGTCTTTACAAATTTTCGAGAGAATCGGAAGTGGAGTTCGTAGCGTATTATTTTAAAAGAGACTTTGTTAATTTTACGAAAGTATGAAAGTTTGCGAGAGTCTAGAGTCGAGTCGAGACGAAGTCTAACTTAAACTTCGTGGAGTCGAGATTAAGTGTTACGGAAATTCGATGTTGAAGGTTCGGAGAGCTTTACTTAAAATCACGTAAGATTATCATGAATAACAATCTGTGAAGTGAGAACTGGAGTTTATTAGTTAATAACTCGTCAAAACAAAAGACCGTATCTTATCATGTATCACGAACGATATAGCTGTTGAAACGGAATGAGTCGTTACGAGATATCAGTGAACGTAACCGAAGTAAATAGTAACCAATAATTCCACTAATTTTAAAATTGTGAATTACCGGTTATCAATAGAAAGAGTGAAATAACGAAAGTGTATATGTGCCAAATACTACAAGAAAGAGTCACACTGTTATGCACGCAAATGATTCTGTGTTCAACGCAGTCGACGGAACATCTACATCTCCACATGCTGATTTAAGGAAAAAGGAGAGCACATCATGACAACGCGCTGTAGATTGTGGATAACGTACCAAGAGTAAAAATTGTATGTATTAATTTTATTTTTACGAAATCACCTGTCTGTCACTCTAAAAGAATTCACGTAGAGAATTTTATAAGATAGAATGTCCTCATTCAAAACTTACGTATAAATTTTAAAGTCAAAGTGTTAGAATATAAAGAGAATTAAGTACATTTCATATTTAAATGAATCCATTTAAAATTATATGTCGTAATGAAATAAGTAATTAGGTGTAATAATTAATTCATATTTTAATAACACTCAAAAGAACCTTGAGATATTAATATTGAGATATTAAGAGATATTGAGAGATTAGTTTTATAATTGTTTATTGATAGAAATCATGTACTAAAATAATTATTGATAATCATATGTTACGCAGAATAGAAATATGATACTAATGACAGTAATCGTTAAACGCAATATAAATTTAATAGTAACCGATAAACACGTCTTGTTTGTTTATTGAAGATAAACCCTATGAAATTAGTCACTAGAAGTAGTTTTCAATACCTTCCGAATAAATATTGAATACTAGAGTCTCATAACATTTGATTGCATAACTGCTAATATATAAATTATTACCAATAAAAAAACCTGAGATCGTAAGCAATAAAATTTAACGTTGCATTTGGCACCACAACTTGGGGCTATATAGTTATATTTGACGCCGCAACTAGTGGAGCATAACAGAAATCGTAATAAGTTATGGAACGGACGCCACCAGGAAGAAGGAAAAGAGGAAGACCACCCATCACCTGGATACAAGAAATTCGACTAAATTGAGGGAGCGAGAAATTGAAGATCTTTGGTTGGACAAGCAGCAGTGGAAGATGAGAATTCAATCAATTCTGTAACCTTTGGTTCCGGAAAATGTGTAAACATTGTACAGCCGGAATAATAATAATACTTTAATGTATTCAGGAATTGGAAGGTCAATATGGGTGAGTTAATCTCGATACATGCTTTTGATTTGAGCTACTTCCACCCACTTAACAGCGTTATTACATCAAGCTAATTTGACCTCTATTTTGTTATTATTCTTCCTTTATCACAGGGCAGGCGAATAAGGTTAATAAGCAGTACGAAAGCAATTAAGAAATAGTTCTTCTTTCTCTTCTAGAATTTGAAGAAATTATAGATTATATATCCAGATTAGGTTAGGTCAGGTTATGTTAATTTAGACTGTGTGTGTGTGTGTGTGTGTGTGCGCGCGCGCGCGCCCATGTGTAGATACACACAGACAACACATTATACTGTTTACTAATTTAACCAAAAAAATATTAGAAGCAGCAATCCATAAATTATTATTAAACATCAAGGCCCTTAATATAAACCAAAGGCCAGTTGAACGTGTACGCAAATTTACATATCTTGGTACTATAGTCAATGACAATGGGACCACTCTTAAGAAATAAAGAGCAGAATTGAAAAGGCAAGAGCAGTATAAACTAGAATGAGCAGTTTATTCAAAAGTCACGATTTAACAATAAACATAAAGATGAGACTTTTACGCTGCTATATATTCTCGATCCTGTTCTACGGTGTAGAATCTTGGACCTTGACAGAAGCCACAACTAAAAAATTTGAATCTTTTTTTGAAGTGTGGCTTTACCGTAGAATACTGAGCATTTCGTGCACATATAACTAATGTTAAAGTTCTTACAAAGATGAAGAAAGAAAGGGAAGTTATTAACACAGTGAAGATAAGAAAGCTTCAGTATCTGGGACATCTCATGAGACATGAACAGAGATTTTACTTATTGCAGTGCATACAACAGGGAAAAGTACTTGGAAAGAGAGGATTTGGGCGACCGAGAATCTCATTGCTGAGAAATTTGAGGACCTGGTTTGGCATGAATACAACTGACTTATTCCGTGCAGCAGTTAAAATAGTCTGTATGATACCCAACGTCCGAAACGGATAGGAACTATCAGAAGAAGAAACGTCAAGGGAAAGGCAAGAAGGTGATGAATAACTTCTTAATACCGCTTTACCTTCTCATTTCTTACGCATTTCAAGTTCATAGTCGTGTAGGTGTTGGCAGGCCCGGCTCCTGGCAGGGGCGAAACGTGCTACCGCCCAGGGCGGCAGATTCCGGGATGTTAAGTTTTGAAATTGAGGGAAAAAATAAAATTATTCATTAATTTCATCACAATATGTAAGATCAGTAAGAATTACTTTATGTATAAAGTCAGCGGAGTTTAACGAAGAGTCGAAAACTCGTGAACGAGAGAACGTAAACCTGACTTTCTCGAAGCTCAAACTTATTAAAACTTATCTGAGATCGTGTATGTCCGAGACTCGCCTCAGTGGTCTGGCGACTATATCTACAGAACACCGGTTAGCTGAATCACCTGATTACAACGAAGTCATAAAGGAGTTTGCCAGTGCAAAAGCTAGACGAGTATTTTTTGACGAAGGTATATGATACATTACTTTTGTTATATTTCAATCATAATGAATTTTAGTTAGTATTTTAATTTTAAGTCATCACATAGGCATTGCCTCACGATTCCTTGTATTGTCTCTACAATTTTACTTCCATATTCCTTAAGGAATGGAAGTATGGTGAAGGCAAAAAAAATCGTGTTCGAGATTATTGCAGATTCTGATTGTACTACACTCAAAACATGAAAAAAAGTCGTTTTCCGAAAAGTGTCTGTGTGTGTGTCTGTCTGTCTATCTGTGTGTAGATTTTTTTTCTATGGCAAACGATAACTGCCGCAAATTCAAACAGAATCAAATAATTTTTTGCATACAGTCCTGATTTGTAGAGTACTCACGACCTATTGCTTTTGGTGAAGATCGGTTGAGGGAAAGGGGTAGTTTACCTGCAACGGTTTTTTTATCAAGGGAAATTTTTTTTTTGGCAAACGATAACAGCCGCAAATTCAAACAGAATCAAATAATTTTTTGCATACACCCCTGATTTGTAGAGTACTCAAGACCTATTGTTTTTGGTGAAGATCGGTTAAGGGGAAGGGGTAGTTTACCGGCAACGTTTTTTTATCAAGCGTATTTTCTATGGCAAACGATAACAGCCGCAAATTCAAACAGAATCAAATAATTTTTTGCATACATCCCTGAATTGTAGAGGTCTCAAGGACTTCCGATTTTGGTGAAAATCGGTTAAGGGGAAGGGGTAGTTTACCTGCAACCTTTTACGTTTTAACAAGAGTAAAGTACTTGAAAATTCATTTAAACTTTTTGAAAAATTGGTAATTGTTAAAAATAAAATAATTTTGTTGCCAGGCAATAAAATTATAAATTTTTCATTTTAATGTAAATTATGTATGAGTTAATATCTTTATATATCTAATTCTTCTGTACGTGTGTATGTCACTGAACTCCTCCATGTATAAAATAATATATCGTTCGTGGCAGGTAAGCATATCTCAGTTATGTAATGTTTACGTTTCCATTTTATTATTATGCCTACAGCAATAAAAAGGCAGGTAAGACACACACACACACACACACACACACACACACACACACACACACACACACACACACACACACACACACACACACACACACACACACACACACACACACACACACACACACACACACACACACACACACACACACACACACACAAAATTCACGTTATTTCTGGCCTCACTCATGTTTATTTTCTTACATTTGCACGCTTTTTAAATGGAAAGTGACGAAACCCACACCAACATAACGCGTGCAAGCCGAAAAAATGGACATCAATTTGCTTACTGGCGAAGCTAGTAGTTAATGAATGGGTAGGCAAAAATCTTATCTTAAATTTTTTTTAAGGAATCACTAAAAGGACGGTGGTTCAAATCGGACGCTGAGGTAGAGTTTGCTGTAACCGAATGGTTCCACAAACAGCCGTAAGAATTTTACTAGCAGGGAATCTACAGGTTAGCGCAACAGTGGAACTCATGTCTTAATGTTATTGGAGACTTCTTTTAAAATCGTTGAATAAAAAATGCTTTACAGCTCTATACGTGTTTCTATTGAACAATCCTTGTATTAGTCATACACAATAATACAACTGATTGAACTTCAAATTTTTAAACTTGATTAGTTTCTATATATATATATATATGTTTAATGTTACAAATAATTCAAATAACAATCTTGATCATCTGTTAGTTCAGCAGAATAACAGTGACACTTTTAATAACCGCATAAAATAAACACTTAGAAACAACACAGGCGCTTTAACTTAACTGTTTGGACCACAGAAGTGAGGCATGCCTCAACGCTCTATGTGTACAGCGCGGGACAATCCCCCCTCCCTTCATTTCCCTATCACACCACTACATTGCTTACATACGATGTATACAAAAAACGCTGAGGCAAGTTCAGGTTGCCTCATTCGCTTTAAACGAACTATGCCGAATCTCACCTGTCACCATCTAGCGGTCGCTCAATAAAGCACGTTTCGGTTTAATAAATTTGACAGTCACAGTAACAATGTATAATCTTTACGTTATGTAGTTCATACGTATTTATAATTTTATTCTACAGAATTTTTTAGGGTAGGCATTGCCTCAATTGCCTCCATGTAACTTCGCCACTGATATATATGTGTACAACGTTATCGGCAACAAAGAAGTAGTTTTTGTTAAAATTCCTTCCCAGGATATTTGGCCGTAGTCCAATGTTTTCTACAAAACCAGACATTTCGGCAATGCCATCGACTTCCATCATCAGTGAAAATCGAGTGCGATAACGTGAGGTGGTATACGTTAGTGACCACAGTACTGTGGTTAAGGCTGAAGCAGTAAGTAGAAAGAAGTAGTTTCTATGGTAATATTTCATTTCGAAAATGATTTTAAATATAAATCTTAGAATATGGAAGTCATGTATGGTTCTCCATACCGATATTTTATTGTAGCCGTTCGGCCCATCGTAAACGCGAGAAAGTTCTAGTTATTTGATAAACACAACAATGCAAACATTCCTAGTCGTCATTTGAAGGCAATCTCCGCGTCTTTAGAATAGGTCTAGTGTGCGTGAATCTGTTCAGAGTTAAAATAGGGAGGGGGCGGCACTCATAAATACTGCACAGGGCGGCAGAAGGGCTGGGGCCGGCCCTGGGTGTTGGCCCACAGTGAGTCAAAGTGAACGGCTAGCAGGAACATTTCACGGGTATGTGTAAACGAGTCGTGTGTACTCACAGTATATGTAGACCTATGTTTAATGCGATTATTTTATTGACTGACTCTGTTACGTTTCTCAAAAGACGCGAGAGTGGACCACAACAAAAGAACAGTTGCACCTTGCACCACGAGACGCGGACGCGGTGTTTCGTAATTAGACGGTTTTGTTGCCGTCTGTTATTGTAGTCAACAGGAACTCGTCAGAAAATATCTGTTAACAATGATAATTGGTGTCATTTACATAATGCCCCGACTAACTAACTACGTTCATTGTATAGCTTGCTTGCTTGCAGGTAAGTGACAGACGCAGGCACAAAATTTTACGCTAATTTACGTTTTTATTATTTTCTTTTTTACAGCTGTTTCGAAGTAACGTCGGTGCAACCAAGGACAATCTAGGACAGCATACGACCGATTAGTAATTCGGGACGCACGCTCCCTTGGTGGCTACATTGCTAACATAGCCTAGTGGAGCCGACCTTTTCACAGAATTCCGTGCGTAATCGATCTAAACTCCTTTAATTGTTTTCGACTTGAAGAGTTGAGCCTATGGCGTCAAAGGCGGCTCTCTACCCCTTTCTCCATTGCACTGCCTCTAACATCACGTTTTTACTTCCATGTTCCGTAAGGAAATGGAAGTATGGTGATGGCGAAAAAAAATCGTGTTCGAGATAAGGGCTGATTCTGATTGTACTACCCTCAAGACAAGAAGAAAAGTTATTTTCCGAAAAGTGTGTGTGTGTAGAATTTTTTCTATGGCGAAGGATAACTACCGCAAATTCTAACAGAATCAAATAATTTTTTGCACATGTGCCTGGTTATAGAAATCTCAAAGCCTATTGATTTTGGTGAAGATCGATTAAGAAAAAGGGATATTTTACCAGCAACGTTTTATGTTTTAACAAGAGTAAAGTGCTCAATTTTGACAAATAAAATATCTTGAAAAGAAGGTCATAATAATCCACTGTAGAAAGGTAGCTGAAATCTTTATAAATGAAGGGAAGTTGAAGGGTTAGGGGGTAATTTTCTATAAATGAAAATGATAGTTGAAGGGGGAGGGGATAATTTTTTATATGTTTATAAATTCATTGGTAACAAAGAAGTAGTTTGTTGTTAAAATTCCTTCCCGGGCTGGTTGGCCGTGGTGCAATGTTTTCTGCAAAACCAGACGTTTCGGCAGTGCCATCGACTGTCAACATCAGTGAAAATCGAGTGCGCTAACGTGAGGTGGTATAAGTTAGTGATCACAGTACTGTCTTTAAGGCTGAAGCAAGAAGTAGAAAGAAGTAGTTTCTATGGAAATATTTCATTTCGAAAATGATTTTAAATATAAATATTTGAACATGGAAGTCATGTATGGTTCTCCATACCGATATTTAATAAACAGTATATAATTTATACATGGAAATGTCAATTCCTATGTGGTTCTTTCATCGTGACATCCAAATCTGAATGTGCCTCGTTTTCATGACATACAATCGGACTCTAGGTATCCCCTACCGTAATGTGTACATAATTTAATTGGCTTATTTATGGGGCTATAGCATCATGGTCTAATTGTTATAGTATCCATTAGTCTGTTTCTTTGTTCTAAAGGCCAATATAATTACGTGGCTTCCTAACGCTTTACTCTGTGAAACTGATGATACGGAAAAGAATTAAGAAGAGAAAAATACGATGAGATAAAAGTATAAGGAGGATGAGGAAGAGGAAGGAAGGAAATGAAAAAGAGGAGAAAAAGGAGAAGGGAGTAAGAAAATGTGATGGTGAAAAAAGAGGGGAAAATATGAGGAGACAAAGAAACAGGACACAAAGAGAAGAAACCATTCGTTATCCTAAATTGCTATATGCTTACATGATGTTTTTGAACTGGTTTAGTTTACTATAGTTAAATTTTTAAACTTATTTTTTTAACTTATTTACAAAATGTTAAAGTAGGCTACTGCTAGACAGATTATTGTTCTTGAGAACTAACCGACTAAATCCTCCAGCTCTGATCTATACAGAATCCAACTCTTTTCAGCAGACTACTGAAAGGAAGTGAGTTGGGATTTTTATAAAGTGTGCGCAGAAAAGATCTAATCATAAAAATGGGTTTGGTTTTTTCCATATTGGCAACGTTTCGTTAGCCTTTGAATAATAAAACACGTGGTGAAAAGGGCTACAAAGAAGAAAGTGATACGAGGAAAGGAAAAAAGAAGAAGAAGAGGATGGACAAAAGTTAATATCGATAACTATGCCAACTATGGTGACGGTTGTGACAAAGATAATGATGATGATACCGGGGGTTGTGACGTACTCGCTGGTACCTCATAACACTGACTTGTTACTTGACGCTGTTGTGCTATCAAAACCGTATTTACTTAATGCTGTATTAACAATTCAACAGTAATCAATTATCAGACTGAAAGAGTGTCACGGTTACAAGAAAATAGGAACGTTAGGTAAGGAAGGAAGGAACAATGACGCACAGCTCGCTGTAGTAAATGAGAGGAAGATCGAGTGAAACCAAAAAAGTTGTCGGGGAAGCAAAATTAAAGAATTAAGTTTAGATTAAAAAAATACAGAGAAGCCGATAAAGTACAAATCGTGGTCGGATGGGGTTGGGGGTAGAAAATAAGGAAAGAAACCCTACAGGTAATCCGTTGTGTGGCGGGTAGCGTTGTTTGCCTGTGCATGTCAGCTCGTGTTTGTGTCAGTCACACAAGACAGACGATCGTTAGGGAACCCGAGACGAACGGGATACGACGTGGGTGTATCGAATCCATTTCTCCTTAATGGACGACGGACGGAGAAAGCTTTCTCCGAGTACCGTTTGTCTTGTGATAAGCTTTATCCGTCGTTTGATCTGCAATTAGCACCCAAGCTGGTGTAGACTGATGTGAAGAAAACGAACAACTCTACTCAGCGCACGAATCAAGTCAAGCAACAGAGTTGAAACCTTAGTAGCAGCTACACCAGGCTAATGGAACGTGATATTGGTTTGTTATTTAATAGAATAGTACAGACGTACAGATAGTCAATTAAAGCAAATATAATGATTGCTTTATCTGTTTCTGTTGTTCTACACGACGTACGAGTTTTTATCGTACGATATAAATCGGATGCATAAAAGGGCCCTTATCTGCACAGCTGAAGAAAGTCAGACCCGATATGCTCGGGTGTTTTCTCCCTTCTGCTGCGCAATTATTTCTCTCGTCTGCGGAGTGAGCTATTCGGAACGCCTGCCTGAATTACGACTACTCAGGTATATGTGACGTACAGAATACAACGTGACGTCACGAGCTCAATAAGCTCTGTGTTTTGGGGAAGTTCTTGCACTTTACAGCTAACGTCTAGTATTGATTTCCTTAACCAATTTTTTTTTAATTATTAATTTTTTACTTAAAAATAGTACGTATACTTTATGTTTTAGCGCGTTTGTCAACAAAAGGAAAGATTCCAGACGGCAGCATTTTAAGAATTTTACTCTGGCAAGAGGTTTTATACAAAAAAAAAACAAAACAAAACAAAAAACCAGCTCCATATCACACTTGTACTAACTTTCTGATTTTAATATAAGAAGACTCACTTTACATGTCGTAACCATCACAAAAAACAACCGTATAAATATTCATTGTCATCATCATCACCAGCACTCCAAGGACTAGGCCTTAGACCTGCGCCGGAACCCATCTCCTTCTCGGTCTACCGACATCTCTCTTCCTAGTAGGGTGATGACCCAAGGCAGCCACAGGTAGACGGATATCAGGCTTGCGGTTCAAGTGTTCACAGCATCTCCTTCAGCGGTCTTCAGTCTTCTGGTGCAATGATACAATGTTTAAATCGCGTCTAATATCCTCGTTCCGTCTCCGATCCAAGAGAGAACAACCTTGCGTCGCTCTTAGAAATTTCATATCGGCTGCTTGAATCCTCTGCACGTCCCTTTTACCAAGAGTCCATTGGCTCGCTAGCAAACAGGAATATGGGGACAGCCACAGTTTTATAAAATTTCATTCGGACATCCTTCCGTGTTTTATTTTCCAGGTACCCATGAATCGTTCCACAGATACGTCTAAATTTTGTTAGCTTACTATCCCAATCAATATCAGTTCCATATGAGATATTACAACCGAGGTAATTAAAATGACTAACCTGATCCAAAATCTGATTATTCACGACTATCTTAATTCTTATAGAATACCTGGCCTGAAATGCCATCGTTTTAGATTTTGTAGCAGTGATCTGTAGCTCATAGTCTTGTATGATGATATTGAATGTAACTATCGCCCGCTGTAACTGGTTTTATATTTTCTGTATTATTACCTCGCTATCTGCAAAAGCAATGGTTCTCATGAATATTTCGCTGAGGTGATATTCCCGAGTCAACTTTAGCTGTCTTTCACTAATGTCGTCCATGTAGATATTAAAAAGATGATTGCTTTACAAAATGAAAATTCTGAAGAAAGGAGCAGGTCTAAGTGTATTAATTCGTCAAGGATTAGGTTATATAAACCTGTTACGGCACCCATCTCATCGTCGGACGATCTACGTCTCTTCTACCAATGGCTTTATAGCTCAGTACCGCTTTCGGCAATCGCTCGTCTGTCATCCTTTGCAGATGATTCCACCATTGCCTTCTGTAAATTGTAATAATTTCATTTATGTCCTTTACTTGGAGTTCTGCTCTGACATCTTCATTCCTTATTATATCTTGCACAGTATAATTTAAAAGTATTTCGAAGAAACTGCATTTCAGCATTCTGAATCTTGCCGCTTTCCTTTTTTGTCATGACCCGCGCCTCACTTACTACTTACAATTCGTTATTATTACAAATATTCAAATAAAGAACACAGCATGGACACAAGGACGACAAAACCGGTAAAAAATGTTTATTTTACACCTTTGTAAGATCCAAGTTTCTACATGATTTTCGGTGTTAGATAAGACAAAAATACAACAAAAACTTTATTATTTGTCGGTGGATGTCACAAGTTATCAGCTTATACAAACTTGAGCTCCTTAAAATGACGGCGTGCAGTAGATTTTCAGTATGTCTGACATATTTTATGTGGTTGTTTTCCTTATTACACAATTTTTGTAGTACAATTTTTTCTTACTCTATGCCTTAACCTAGGCTGGGTTACGTTTATTGTCAGCAACTATTAGTTCGAGCACGTGATTCCATATCCTATTAGTAAACAGCATTACTGGTTCTAGTATAGTTGCACTATAATTCTTCAGTGTTTCATATAATACTGTATTTCTCTGGGCTGTTAGGGCGTGGTCTATCGTTTGAGTTTACAGACGTCTCGGGTCCACCAACGGAGCTGGAAACAACTGGCATTGCGTGCAAAGATTCACCCCAGTGATAAGGTAGAGATTGGGTTTTTGCACGAAAGAAGGCCCACTTGTATAAGCTTACATGCCAGCACGATCTCAGCTGGAAAGCAACATCACCAATCAGCTTCAAGTAATTACTATCTGGTTGGCTTGGTGCTTCCAACTTTGTTGACGATCTCAGCTGGAAAGCAACATCTCCAATCAGCTTCAAGTAATTAATATCTGGTTGGCTTGGTGCTTCCAACTTTGTTGACGATCTCAGCTGGAAAGCAACATCTCCAATCAGCTTCAAGTAATTACTATCTGATTGGCTTGGTGCTTCCAACTTTGTTGACGATCTCAGCTGGAAAGCAACATCTCCAATCAGCTTCAAGTAATTAATATCTGGTTGGCTTGGTGCTTCCAACTTTGTTGACGATCTCAGCTGGAAAGCAACATCTCCAATCAGCTTCAAGTAATTAATATCTGGTTGGCTTGGTGCTTCCAACTTTGTTGACGATCTCAGCTGGAAAGCAACATCTCCAATCAGCTTCAAGTAATTACTATCTGATTGGCTTGGTGCTTCCAACTTTGTTGACGATCTCAGCTGGAAAGCAACATCTCCAATCAGCTTCAAGTAATTAATATCTGGTTGGCTTGGTGCTTCCAACTTTGTTGACGATCTCAGCTGGAAAGCAACATCTCCAATCAGCTTCAAGTAATTACTATCTCACTGGCTTGGTTGACGCCGGCCGTAAAACCCTTAACATCTCTATACTATATTTATCTGTTTACCATAAATATAAAATACCAAATCACCCCACATTTCCCAGTTCTGTCGTTTCCCCATCAATCACCCCGTAATTCTTTCAGTTCGCCACACTTACAGTCAGTTTTGGGTATAGATTCTATGTGGATGGTGTGTGTGTGTATTGGAACAAATCTCTATTTCATATTAAGAAGGCTTAATTCGTAACAACCTTTGAGGTTGTAGCAAGAAATTAAATAAAATTGTAGTTGCCCTTTGCCTCATGATAACTCGTCACTCGTCAACTCTTTCACGGCTACTCCTTGTTGAGTAGCAACTTTCGGAAAAGACAAGCATCTCTTCTAATTACATACAAATTATAAATGATGAAAGACATACTTCAACACTGAACTACAGATCATCATCATCATCATCATCATCATCATCATCATCATCTTCAAGGATTAAACCGGGAATGGTTTGTTGCGGTCTCAAATAGGCTGGTCACTCCAGCGCTTCCTCTCCGTCCCCTCGGCTTATAGTTCCATAGTTGTTTGGGGATGCGGCACTCATCCATTCGGCAAAGATGTTCCCAAAAATTCAGCCGATACTGGGCAATCCTGTCGAGTATATTCATATTATCCTGTCGATAATATTCCGTTCCTGCCATATATCTGTGTTTTTGCTATGATCATGGAGAGTATACCCTGCCACGTGCCTAAGAAATCTCATTTCAGCCACTTGGATGCGACTGGCCTGGCCAAGTCCAATTCTCAGACCCATAAAGAAGTGTGGGAAGAGCCATCACCTAGTGGAATCTTAGGCGTGTTCCTTTACTTGCTGACTTAAGGGTTTGCCCAATGGCCACATAAGGTTGAACTTAAGCAACTTATTCACAACGTCGTTGCTGGCATTATAAGAGACACTATAGCCCAGGTACTGAACTACAGATATTAAATTAATTATTTAATTACAGATAACGAGCAGCAGTTCCTTTGAACGTGTGCACTTAATTAAAACCAATTAATGGAAAATAAAATAGAAAACCTAATATAAGTATAACAAACTTATTACAGCTTAGAGTAAATTGAAAATAAATTAAATCGCATAATGTATACTACAATGTGACTTCTTGTATTGTACGGTAGTATAATAGTGTAGTTGCTTAAAGTCAATGCTAATACTTCGTAGAACAATTATGAGTCATCGTACGTAAAAACGTTATTATTGGCTGTCAGAAAAAGATGATTTAATAATAAATCAGAATTATCTCGGCGGGTAATCTTGGACTTCGACTGAAGCCACAACTAAAAAATTGGAATCTTTCGAAATGTGGCTTTACCGAAGAATACTGAGCATTTCATAGACCGCACATATAACTCATGTT
Organism: Magicicada septendecula; assembly: GCA_034769895.1. Classification (NCBI taxonomy): domain Eukaryota; kingdom Metazoa; phylum Arthropoda; class Insecta; order Hemiptera; family Cicadidae; genus Magicicada; species Magicicada septendecula. The sequence goes on from CM068375.1 coordinate 409,225,713, forward strand.
GAAGTTCGTAGAAAGATGAAGAAAGAAAGGGAAGTTATTAACACAGGGAAGACAAGAAAGCTTTAGTATTTGGGTCATCTCATGAGAAATGAACAGATATTTTACTTATTGCAGTCCATACTACAGGGAAAAGTACTTGGAAAGAGAGGAGTTGGGCGACCGAGAATCTCATGACTGACTTTAAGGACCTGGTTTGGCATGGATACAACTAACTTATTCCGTGCAGCAGTACAGAAAGTTAAAATAGTCTGTATGATATCCAACATCCGAAACGGATAAGAACTATCAGAAGAAGATCTCGGCGGAAACAAAGATTTAATCTATTAAAACTTGATAAAAGAGAATTCAATTTTATCTTGATCGTCCGGTAGCAAACGAAGTACAGTAATTGACAATAGAAAACAAAACACTGCGACAGAAGTTCTTTAGAGAAACACTGTAATAACGGTGAAAAGGGCAGAAAAATTAAGTTATTTTACGGAGAAGCGGTCTGTAAATTGTATAATGTGGTTTAGTAAAGGGTTGCTCGCTTGCAGAGAGTCTTACAAGTGACGAAAGAGCTGGAGAACATAATACATCAAAGCGAATGAAACAAACAGAAGTAGACAGTAGTAGTGGCGTGGCGAGCTTTAACAGGCAATTAATTAGTTTTATTTTGACGCTGGAAATCTCCAGTTTACTACGTCTGGAGTACAAACTCCACGAGTTAATAGTCGCGTGCAGCCCTACTCTACTTGCCCTAGTGCTCTGCTATGCTCAAGTGGATCCGTTTCTTTTTATACTAATGTAAATGGTAATACATATTCTAATGAATTATACTGTAACGATGTTCACCACGGATCGTAGTATTTCAACACTGGCAATAGAACTATTGACATGAGAGAGAGAGAGAGAGAGAGAGAGAGAGAGAGAGAGAGAGAGAGAGAGAGAGAGAGAGAGAGAGAGAGAGAGAGAGAGAGAGAGAGAGAGAGAGAGAGAGAGAGAGAGAGAGAGATATTAGAATTTTAATTACAATTTAAATAGATAAAATAATAATAAATTTAGACAAACTAGAAATATTGGAAAGACGAATTATTAGGAAAATATAAGGCCCAAAAAACTTCAGACGGTTGGAAATTGAGAAGCAATGATGAAATATATCAAAATATAGAAAATATAAGAGAAACAATGAGAAAAAGAAGACCATGATTTTTTGGACATTTATATAGAATGGACGAAAATAGGTTAACAAACAGATCTTCAAATATCTGTGGGGGAAGAAGTCAACATCAAATTGGATTAAAGAAGTCCAAAAGGATTTAGACAAAAATAATACGAACGCAGAAGAAGCAATTGAAAGAGAAGTTTTCGGGCAAAAGTGTTAAAAATGGATGAAGCCCCACGGTAGGAGATAGAAAAACGCAGGTTAAAAGTGGACTGAAAACAGGAAGAAGAGACACAGTGAAAAGATGAAAGGATATTGGAGAAAAAGAAAAGAACACGGAATAAAGAACTGAAATTTGCATGTAGTCTTCAGATGGCCGATACAAACTAAAGAAAAAATAAATAAATAAAAAATAATAATAACTCTCATAACCAAAACTTTTCAAGTTTGCAATTGTCCAACACACAGTAATGAAAGGCACACTGAATGTCGCACATTTAACAGAGTTCCACTAAATAATAAAAGTCGATAAGAACTGCAGATGTCCGCACACAATAATTCACAATAACAAGAACTCAGATAGCGCACACGAAATCGCACATCTAAATTGACTCGCCCCATTTACATGGCAGCTGTGTGACAAAAACTACCTGGACGCCGCCGGTAGAATTTTTTTATTGGGTCCTTCAGTCTTTCGACTGGTTTGCACCCTCCCCGCATATACCCGTGGTGCGGAGTCTCTCAAAGGTATATGGGACCTACAGATTAACGCCGGATCCGAACGGCATAGGTGGGGAGGGTTTATACTAGGCAGGATACCTCTAGCTGGTTTGCCATTGCCTTGCGAGGGGGGACGGTCGTATATAAATCAGATGGCCCCGGCGGGAATCGAACCCGCGTCGACAGCGTATAATCTGGAAGGCGCGCGTCTGGAAGAGTCAACGCGGTGCGCGTTCGTTTCTCACACAGCGCGTGCAAAGCGTCACGAAGGCAACGTATACTGTCTGTCTCTTCAGCCAAGCAATATACTCTTTGATAAGAGCAGGTAGTCCTCGACGTTGTTTATATAAACTGAATGTGCGTAAATATATGTTAAGAACACTTTGGAGTGAATCGTACTTCTCGTAATTGATGGAGAAGCAGAGTATTAATACATTTCTGCGTTTTAAAATAGTCATTAACCTAATTGTATATACATTAAAAAATAGTAAAATTTTAATTTTACATTTTCTTGAGGGCTGGCTAATTCGGTTTAATGAAATCTACAATAAAAACACTGATCCGCCCAGTTCTCACCTATGGTTCTGAGACCTGGACCATTTCAAGCCAGCTGGTTCATGAACGTAAAATCCTCCTCCAGTATTTCTGATCCAATATGAGTGGGAGATGAATGGAGGAATGGGGGAAAAGGGCCAACCAAGAACTGAAGACTCTTCTGAACGAACCAGACATTGTGAAAGTTATAAATCTTGGTAGACTCAGGTGGGCTGGACATGTGATCAGAATGGAGGAGAATGAAATACCCAGAAAGGCATTCACAGAACAGACCTATGGCACCAGTAGAGTTGGTAGACCCAAACTACATTGGGAAGACGGTGTGAACTATGATGCGCGCCATATTTCTGGGACCCGGAACTGGAGAGGAGCTGTACTTGAGCGGGACAACTGTCGGAGGGTGTTAAAGGAGGCCTTGACTCAGTAATGGGTTTTCGCGCCGCTGAAGAAGAAGAAGAAGAAGAAGAAGAAGAAGAAGAAGAAGAAGAAGAAGAAGAAGAAGAAGAAGAAGAAGAAGAAGAAGAAGAAGAAGAAGAAGAAGAAGAAGAAGAAGAAGAAGAGTATTAATACATTTATGGGTTTTAAAATAGTCGTTAAACTAATCATACATATATAATAAAATAATAAAATTTTCATTTTAACAATTTCCTGAAAGCTGGCTAATTCAGTATAACGTATTGTACAATAAGATTATACTTAGGAATACTTTTGAATATTTAAATTTGTAAACAGTTACACGAAATCAACTGCGTGTATTTGTCCTAGCGTAAGAGCAAAATAACAGACACACTCGCGAGGAATATGTGTGTGTGTGTGTATGTGCGCGCCTCGTTATAACGTTTCCCACCTCTAGAACCAGGCCGCGAAACAGGTGAGAAATAACAGCAGTAGTCTCATCAACCACGGGTAATATAACGGTAATTACCCACATTGACGGCAGGTACGTAGTTGGAGGTAATTAAATTTCCCTCGTTAGACAAATATGCACACAAGTCGTTGTTGATACACTGAGGAAACGGTGCGACTCGTCTGGCGGCGGCCTTTTTCTTCTTCTCGACTCACTTTCTGCAGAGTTTATTAGAACGGAGAACAAGATTGTAGGTTATAGTCGATAAAGAATATTAATAACTTATATTATTTATTCATAACAACATTTATTCGGCTATTGTTGTACATTTATTAGGTTATTGTTGTAATTGCAACTTTGCCGTGTTCTAACTAATCAAGTCCTAAACCATGATGAATCCCAGGCGTGGGTTAGCTGTTGGTAATGGTGGAGACACTGAAAGGCCTCGTCCGGAGCATGACAGGTACCAGTTCGGCAAGTAAGCACGACAAAGTTGGTATCCTTGAGAGCATTATGAACCTGATGGGTATGAAAAGTGAACAGCCGCAGACAACGATCGGATAGTGTTTATGATAGTTCTTATAATACAGCAGAGATAACTAAAAAAAAATTATTTTGGATTTACAAGTCTGAAGAAGTATAATATCGGGAGGTAACAAAAGCAATGAAGGGGTTAATAGCAAAACAAGTTTATTAAATTAATAAAATTGTGTTAGTGGTTATAATCACAAACAGAAATAACACTGTTGCACATCGATATTTCCGATCTGATGATGAGCTGTGAAGCTTGAAAGAGCTAATCGGGAATTTGTATCTGTAGTGGTGTGCAACAGAGATATTTCTGTTTGCTAACAAGTTTGATAAAGGTTATCGTTGGTGATACTAAGACGGCAGAATTTTCGCCTACTCAATTTTCTTTTGACCCCCTTTCTGAAACCAACATCATTTGTTCATGTTTTCATAAACAAAGCAAAGCAGATGTAGTATGTAGTATAGTTTTATTCCCATCGCATCATAATTAGTTCTTGTTTGCTAACAAAAGGATACTAAAATATTTTATTTTTAGTTTACTCAGAGTCAAATGAGTTTAACTCCTTACTGGTAATACCACTAGTAATGCCTTGATCTATCTCACAATTCGAGATTAATTTGTACTTTGTTTATATAAATGTCCACTTATATCGTAAATATATTCGCTAAGCAAACCTCATAGGTTGAATGAATCTGTGACGTCTGTTTTCAATTATTATTAAGTGTATATTAATTCAGACAAATTATGCTTACACCGTTTCGTAAAAGTAACGAATTTGTGTACTGACCGTTCACAATAACTCGTCTAAAACGATCGACGTTGACTAACTGGTATATTTCAGGCGAACGTTTTCAGCACGGGTAGTATTCTCCCCCCAGCGACAAAACGGAAGTGGGAAGTAGACGACGACACTGTCATTGCATGTCGCGTGGAGGATAAATTTAGCACTGAACTCTGACGTGAAGTGACTTTTCCCTCAACCCCTCTTTAGATAAAAGTGCAACAGACAAATTGTCGTCTATTCGCTCTCCCCTCCCCCGTCATGATACTATGGGAGAGTGGAGAGAGCTGATGCATCTTACTCGTGCCGAGTGTCCAACGTCTTCACAAAAAAAAAAAAAGATAAATTTGTTTGACAGAACACAGCTGTCTTGTTATTTGTAACCACGAAGACATTAGGTTTGTTTATGTTCAGGAGAGACTATAACGACTTCATAAATAATTAACAACCTACACTTTAACTCCTTAAATTCCTAGTAACCGTCAATCAATGAATTTTTCGGTGAATGGTTTGCGAGGATCGGTCAAAAAAATAACAGAAATTTTAACTTATTTGTGTCGACGTTTCGACAATGTTTATTGTCATCATCAGGGCCTGTGTATGAATACAAAAGAAATGTCAAACACAACAGAACAATTATTTGAGTGAACGTCTTTGTGTATGTGAATGTGGGTGCGTGTGTATGTGTGTTTCATTGTATATGTGAAGGAGTTGAGATAGTTTGTTTTACATCTTCAAATGTTTTCTTTAAAGACAACGAGAAAATTATAATATCACAGAACTTAATTTATACAATATTACAATTTACATTACTCATAATGTCATGGTATTTTTAAATTAATTATAAAAGCAATAATCAACAATTAGATATTCGAATTGGTACAGAAACTTTATACATATACCAGTCAACATATAACATAGTAAAATATATTATAGCTAATTACAGATTATTAGGATGTTCAATTATCTAATTATTAAAAGCAAAAAATTTCAGTTGTTTTTTTATAAAAAAGAAAAGTAATTGATTTTTATTGCAGTCGTCATTGACGACATCGAAGATAATTTACCACAGTTGCTTTATACACGTCATTAATCTCTTCCGAAAATATCATAAAACAATAAAAATTAATCGATCAGTAAGACAAGTTTTCCATTTAAAGGTACGTTTAAATTTTTTAAGAATCCTCGAGCATTCCTCGACTATGTAGGCCTACCTACCGAAGGAAGCGGAATCAAGGCATTGGGTGAAAGTACACATTTAAATCTTCTCGGGATAATATAATTCGTAGGCTTACACGGCCGGAGTCAGTGTCGTTAAAATTCCTTCCCGGGCTGCTTGGCCATGGTCCACTGTTTCTAACTAAAACAGACGTTTCGACGTACCATCGGCTGCCATCGTCAGTGTAAAATTCGAGCTTCACTAACGCAGAGTGGTTGGTACACGTTAGAGACCACAGTACTGTGGTTAAGGCTAGAGAAGTCACGTGAACACTACTCATACTTATAAATTTTCTAAGTGTCACGATGCAGTCTTAAATCAATCACTAGCGAATTAGAAAAAATAACGTATATTAGAGGCTCGCAACACACTGTGGTAAAGAGTACTTAAAGACGGGCTTTCACCCCGCCGATTCTATATTATTTTGCGGCAGGAGCTCTGTCTGAAGCTCGAGACGCAGCACACATCCATCGGGCATACCCTTCGTCCCGCACAGCCCAGAGCCACAGTCGATGCTACTGTATTCGTGGAGGCCTTCGAGTTCCTTCTGTTGCCGACTTTGTCCGGTCGTTCGCAGAAACTCTCTTTGCTTCTGCAGCGACCTCGTCCTTCCCCTTCCTGAAGACCATTAGTACGTCGGAACCACCGCTCCCTGTTTGAGTCAAACGCCCTCGGGCGAGTCTAGATGACTCCCCCCCCCCATAAACCAACCTCGTTGCTATCTAAATAGCCCCAGTATCTTCTTTTCCTATGTTAGCTTCTCTCCTCAGTAGTATCCTCCCCCAAGTATGTTGGCACACTGCTTAGTGTTGTTCATGTTTGCCACCCTGCCTCAAGGCGTCTGCCTACTGGGGCGGAGCGTGCAGCAACTGCCGTCCGCCTCGCCACCAGTGGCAGTGGCCACCACACATGACCTGAACCCCTCAACACTGTTACAAATTCCGGCGCCTCTGTTATCGGGCAGCCATTGGGCACGTCCTGGAAGCTGCAATTCAGCCATGGGCGCAATAACGCCCCACTATCACAACGAAACGCAACAGCCGATTCACAGCGATCGCAGCATGTTTCTGGATCTGGACGGACTCCATATGAAGGCAAGGGAAAGTACACACTCACTGCCGACAGAGTAACCTGACTGCCTCATTATTTTGACCTGATGTTTACGTTTTTTGATCTACAGTGTAACCAGGGCCGGCCCCAGCGCTTCTGCTGCCCTGTGCAGTATTTATGAGTGCCGCCCCCTCCCGATTTTAACTCTGAACACATTCACGCACACTAGACCTACTCTAAAGATACGGCGATTGCCTTCAAATGACGACTAGGAATGTTTGCACTGTTGTGTTTAACTAGAATTTTTTCGCGTTTATGATTGGGTTAAGGGGTACAATAAAAATTGTAGAGACAATACAAGGTATTGTGAGACAATACAAATTTATGCCTATGTGATGACTTAAAATTAAAATACTAACTAAAATTCATTATGATTGAAATATAACAAAAGTAATGTATCATATATCTTAGTTAAAAAATACTCGTCTACCTTTTGCACTGGTAAACTCGATCTGAGATAAGTTTGAATAAGTTTGAGCTTCGAAAAGTCAGGTTTATGTTCTCCGTTCACGAGTTTTCGACTCTTCGTTAAATTCCACTGACTTTATACATAAAGTAATTGTTACTGATCTTGCATAGTGTGATGAAATTAAGTGAATAATTTTATTTTGTCCCTCAATTTCAAAGCTTGACATCCCGAAATCTGCTGCCCTGGGCGGTGGCACGGTTCGCCCCTGCCTGGAGCCGGGCCTGAGTGTAACACACCTGTTGATTGCTTTGTCTGGGAAGCGAAGCAAGCACTTCCTCTTGTTTTCGAAGACAGAGAAGATGGGTGTGCGTTGAAACTAAATAGCCAAGCAAATTGCAACGACAACAGAACAAGACTGAGTACCGGCACTTATTTATTGAAAACACAACCTGAAACGCTGCGGTCGGGATAAAATTATTGTCTTCGTTGGTAAACGTAAGTGGTGTAAATATTTATAGCGATTGCCGACGACTGTTAATCCTTTAGCACGGCTGTTTGCTTTACAAGTTAAATAGTGCGGTACTATCGGGAAAACACACAAAAGCTTAAGCAGCTTCGCGCCGGTATTTGTTTTTCATTAGATTAATTAGCGTAGTTTGGACGGTAACGCCAAACAACCTTCAGACTGTCGGTACACAAGTTTACTGCCAGACACAAGCTGCAGTCAGTTACCGATCTGAGGAAGTTTACTTTCTGCACCGCCTGTTAGCGTCGCGTTTCTCCCAAAGAAAAAGTACAATTTATACAGAGTGACTCAAAACTGCACGGCAATCTCTCGGAAGCTGATTCTACAGTTAAAAATAAGAAAAAAAGTCTACACAAACATGGGTCCGAAAATGGTTCGTTAGCGAGTTACGGGGTACGATTTATACAGGGTGCTTCAAAATTGCACGGAAATCTCTCGGAAGCTGGTTCTACAGTTAAAAATAAGAAATAAAGTTCATATAAACATAGGTCCGAAAATGGTTCGTTAGCAAGTTACGGCTCGCGAACCCGGATTTCTGCTCCCACGGTAAAATGACGCCATCTTGAATTTCTTGGGGTACAAAGTGAAGGGTAAATTTGGCGGTTTCTTATGGTTTTTGATCTGAAAAATTGAATAAAAGAGGTCCCAGAGCTCTATCTCAATTAGTTTCTAAGCAAAACTGTGTAAAACACAAAAAATTGGAGTTGGGAAAAATTTTTAGATTTGGGATAAAATAATATAAATAAATAATATATTGGGTTAATTTTCTCGTAAACAAATACAAATTGCTAACTAACTTTGTAGAGAATTTAATTATGAGAAAATTGATGTGTATGTGTATGTATGTATGTACGGTCGTATGTAGAAGGGAATATTTAATCTCAGTTATGAGGCGTCTGGGTTAGACAGTGCACGCTCAAAGGCAGGTGTGCAGAACACATGGCATAACCAGAAGGAGGAAATCATGTTTTATTACTTGTTATTGACAGGCTGAAGTGCATCGGGAATCCGAGAATAAAGCACTCGTACCCAGCACTTGGTGATCTGAAAATATTGCACACAGCCCCTCTGCCTACACGTTATCGAAACTAAAGTTGTGTAGCGCAGTTTGCTGCTTGAACGCCGCTTTAACCTCAAAATAATCCGTATGCCTTAAGGCCAGGTCGAATTAGAAGCGCGTGGTGCCCTATGCTGCCATCACACTGGTGCACCCACCCCCCCACCCGATCAAAATGCAACCTTTTATCCATTATTTACACTGACTAATGGTATACACAATTTTTGAAAGTTAACAGTTATTTTATTAAACTCTCACACAAAAAATATTTAGCTAAATAATGGTGATTACAATGAACATAGTATTACTTAACCTTAGAAAATATTAATCGATCCGTTCTTCTTGATTTTGCCTTAACGAAGTCTAGCATAATTTCTTCTAAATCGAGCGACTCAAGTATCTCGCTTACAGTATATTCAACCTTGCTAACGAAGACAATGTCTCATCTTCCGTAGATGAACTCAACATATCTTTAATGCGTTTTAATATAGAAAATGATTTTCCAGATTCCCAGTTACTTATTGGAATCGTAAAAAGCAGACGATAAGCAATATATATATTCGGAAACACATAAATCATTTTACAATCAGTAATCCAGTTTAATACTTTGAGCGGAAAAACTGTAGTATCCTGGAATCTATCATCTCCATTCGAACGATTAAAGAAAAACTATGTTTTGTAATTTTTCTCGTGGCACAAATCTTCAATTCAATAATTAGATGATCGTTATTCAAATCATTCGAGTAAACTTCTACAAGAGCTTTCGCTTGATTTTCCAACTCGACACTCTCCATGGTTAATAAATATGTAAGAAAACCAAACAATTGCGTATCAGTTCAGCTGGATGGTGCCCCTCTGACAGATGAAGCCCTGGTGCCCGGTGCTGCAGCATACTCTAGCGTTGTGGATAATCCCTCACTGCTAAAGGCAACAGCAACAAACTTATTTCTATAACACTCACTAATGCTGGATTCACAAAAGTTTTTAATTATTTATGTTAAACTTAATCGAACAGCTGGCACACAGCTCTAAAACATCTGGTGAACGTGTAGTTTACCCGAGAAAGCAAATTATGCCTGGTAAATGTACACTCCCTTTTAATTTTGAAAGTAAGTGCAATTTGTTTAAAATCCCATCAAAATATGCGGATATCATGTTAACATTGCTCTACGGGCTGTTTGGCCGTGGTCCATTGTTTTCTGCAACAATAGACGTTTCAACACCTGGCACATTATTTGGAAATAAGTTGACATTTTTATTGCGTGTGGACTAATTTAACTTGAAGTATTATACGAGAGTAACTTGTTGACTATGAAAGCTAGTAATTAGTCTCTTCGTTGGTGTCTGTATTTTGTTTCCACTGTACAATACGACGATCGATGAGACCGTCGTAACACTAACATCACACTCACTACATTCACAAGTACACTTATATTATTGTCTGAATGTTCTCGCATGTAAATAATTATATGGTCATTCAAAATTTTCTTTGGCAACGCAGAGTAAAAATTTACAGTTTACTGTTCTGAGTTACAGGCAGCAAACAAGCAGTGTGCTGTTGAGTTAAGAAATTGCCTTTCGGACTTACACTTTCAGTAATTTGGAGAATCAATGTATATATATTTAAATAGGCTGTATTTCTCCCTTGCAGTATTGAAAGGATTATTAACGCAGACAATTCTATATCGGTTGTTATTGTCAATTTGTTGATTTTACGTAGCTGGTACGGAATACTTTTTGTTTTTTTATTTTTACAATGTAGTTTTTGCGTTTATTTAAACTTTGGTTTTATTTATAGCCTAGCTCTTAAATTTTAACAATGACGCAAGCAAAATCAAAATCTTTTTTTCTCTTTTCCAACAATATTTACCATGTTTTCCAGATATAAATCATGGGACCGATAAGCTGTTACAGTTTGGATTTATCTTTTTTAGTCCTCCGCAAGTAAAGGGATAATTTTACTCATCCGACTGCACACACGAGCCACATACAGACCGGTAGTGATATTGTTGTGGAAAACTTTCTGCATCAAGGACTCGCTAAAGTCTACTAGCTCTTTGGTCAAACGATACACTAAATCCGCTAAACCTGTTTCCGTTTGTAACCGAACGAACCGCTTATTGATAAAATAGCTTTTTAATGCGTACCTTTTTTCAGGTAAATATAAACGCGATTTTGTTAAATAAATATATTACAGTGGCATCTCGATACCACGAACCTCAGTAACACGAATTCCTTGATAACACGAATTTTTTCAAGCCTCTTGAATGACCCATAACACTCGATGTTAAAAATACCTCTATAACCCGAAATTCTTTAGTTAAAACCCTTGATAATCCGAAATTTCGTTGATTTGAGACCAAATACTATACTAATTAACCTTTATAACACGAATTTTTACTCAACAGAACCTGTGTAGCATGAATTTGACCTCTATAAGACGAATTACCCACGGCAGCGAGATCAGTAAACCGAATGTTATGACCCTGATAACTCGAACCTCGCTTTGACGAATTCCTGGATAACACGAATTTTCTATAATCTACTTGAGATTCGTGTTATCGAGCTTCCACTGTATTTACAATTTCCTGCCAAACACGAATAGCATTGTAGAGTGAAATATTTTTTAAATCAAATTATTATCATCTTTTCGACCGTTGCCTTCCTCTGCATCTGACTCTGTGTGTGTGTGTGTGTGTGTGTGTGTGTGTGTGTGTGTGTTTTGAAGACAGTTCAAGCCTAGAGATATTAGACTAGAGGTCTTGTGATGTGGACAACCCTGTAAGGAAAAATGTGCCTGTGCAAAAAAAGATGAATGTAGACTAGATTTATTTATTTATTTATCTTTTACACTCTGCCTTTGTTTTCTGGCGCATGCGTACTTGGTTTTCAATGCTACCAACATGTAGGTTATTTACTAAATATTCAGCAATCGACATTATTAAGAAAAATCGAACTTTATTTGATTACTTTACAGATATTGTAATTCCATCTACTTCTGCAGTTGTTTAAGAGGCTTACTTTAACTGGCGACTGCCTTAGAAACAGGCGTACAAAAGCGGTTTTTTTTAATTCTGTGAAATTTTTAATAACTCTGGAGGGGGGATTGGAGGAATTCATGTTACCCCACTGGTTGAAGGAATTCCCACGGTTTTATACTTCCGAGGGCTTGATTTCAGAGGGAACGCGCCGGAACGGCATTCCGGAACCTCTTGGATCCAAAAATAAATTTAAAAAAAATATATGAAAATAAAAACCTAATTATTACAAATATTTACTACTACTTTCTAAGTTTTGCCCCTCATCAGCCCTACTACAAAACTAAACATTTGTCAAAATCAAACCCCAGCACCAATCTTTAGCTTAACTAATATTATTCAAAAAATGTCCCAATAACCTATTAAGAAAATGAAATAAAAAACTTGCTTCAAAATTAAAACAACATGAAAGGCAACTGATTGGGAGCTTCCGAAAATATATGCATTCCAGAATTTTTCCGGAGGGTCTTTCTACCCTGAAATATGCTATTGAATCAATAGCAATAACTTCAAGAGGCGTGCTTTCTTGCCACCATACAGCATTGGACACATAGAGTAAGGAAAGTCAAGAAACAAACAATATGACGACACAATGATGAAACTACGAAAACGTTTTTAAAATGTCCGAACCACCGAAACCATAACTTAGAGTTTGATTGAGGGTCCGGAATGACTCCGTCATGAGTGACATGTTTTCGATTATAGTGCGGCTAACCTGACGATGAAGCTCTTCAGAAATATCAGTAAACTTATTACCTTTGTTGATACAAGTTTATACGTATGTTACATATTTAATAAGGCTTTAAAAATGTAGACCTCCTTTGTAATAACCTGATGTAAACTTATACGCTAATATGAAATATAAGTATATTTGTTTCTGTACAACTTTTGAATTGATACGTTCTGGCACCTATAATTTTAGAAATCAACCACTGATACTTCCCCTTTCACTTTTTAAGATTCTCTTGAGATATTTTTTAAACGAGAGTATGTGATATAGAACGCGCTTGATTTAAGCTCTTTGACAATATAAATCCTGTTACATGCTTTCCTATTTTCATAATTGTTATCTAATGCTTCTGATAGCTTTCATTAATTCTAAATTAATTCTAGTCATTTTTAGAATTTACTGACGAACTACAATTTAGAACTATAATTCCAGTGTAGAAAAAATTCAATAGTAGATAATTATTGGAATGCTTTGTTTTAAATATATGTTGTGAAGTGTCAAGAGTGACTGGCCGAAAATGTTCGGAAGGATGGAAATAGCGTTGTGTGGAGCTACAGGGCTACTAGTTTTGTTGAGATTGACTAATCAGCAATCGCGTCATAAAGCAATCCATTTAACAGTGGAACACGAGGGTGCATTGTGTTATATTTCGTTTGCATCAAATGTTTAAAAAGAGTTTATGCCCCCTCCCCTCTTGTGAAGCGCAAATATCAAGAGTACAATGCTCAGATCGTGTCACAAAAGGCAACGCCCATAAAAGAATCATGGTTTGGTGGTGGTCGTGCGAGGGATAGAAATGAAAGAGAAATGAATACGTAATGATGCAAGGGGTGAGTGTGCAGACGAATTTTGTAAAGTCTGGCACATTCACATAGAACATCTAGTAATGTGGAACTAAAAGGGGAGTAAAGGCGACAGATAAAAACTGTGTGTGCGCGTGTGTGCGCCTTACATTAGAAACAGGACGGCAAACGGTGTCAATATGGAGCTGAGAAGCGTTCATTAGGCCAAACGCACTGACGCTGCAGTTGCCAGAGATGAATTACTGATTCACTAAACCAGTCTTCAGTGGCGCAGAATCGTTTAATTGGAAAACAAATTATGAATTAATTACAAATTTAATGCCTCCTTCAAGTATACACTTTCCATTTTCGCCTCTTCTTATTCAACTGCATTATTCCTTAAATCATAATTACTTGATAAAAAGAATTTTGTGTATCCAACTGGGCGTGTTTTATAAAGAAATATCTTAACCATATGATATTATTACGATTGTCTCACTGATCGTTATATGGTACAGTGGAAAACAAAATAGGCCTACAAGACACCAATGAAGTCACTAATCACCAGCTTTAATTATCACGATTAATAATTTGTATTCAACAAGATAGTCTCTTACAACAATTCAAGTAAAAATTGTCCACACGCATTAATATTGTTAAATGTAAAGAATTCCGCATTGATTATAACACAACAACCGTAATAACCACTTGAATGCACTGTGTAATTGCCCGACGTAAACTGACTCCCAAGCGGCAGGTGTTGGCTAATTATAGTCTGCACGGTTCCATAATATGCGGTTCCTTAACAAGCACTCGAAAATTCTAGAGGATACTTCAGCGCGGCCTTGGCAGAACACGCAGCGGCTGGGCTAGTTGAAAAGCTCGTAGAATGACACTATCGACTGTACGAGAATGTTCCGTATTACGTAACAAACATGAGATATCAATGAAAAATTAATTGAAGGAGCGTTTTAGAGTTATGTTAAAACAAATCAAATTAAACGTTGCAAAAGACCTGAACACAGCATTGCAAGTAAACAATTAGTTTGATATGTATGTTTAATATGAAATAAATTTGAACTTTCCTTAAGTACTTAGAAACAAATAAACTGCAACAAGAATCATTGATTTGAGCGGCCTGACCATAAGCCTTTTACCAGGGATGGATCCAGCATGCCGCTTTTTCTTTGTGATGGGGAAGAGTTGATTTAGGGGGGGGGGGAAATATAAAAAGTTGGACCATTCTTGGCTGTCTAAAATACAAATGATAGCAATCAGTGATGATAAATATACAGTGTGTTATTATCAACACAATACGTTTATTAACGTACAAGTATAGAATCATATCTGTAAAAGTATCCTAAAAGGAACTTAACAAGATGATAAGTAAGCCATTTTAATGTATAAAACTAAATAAATAGTTAAATTTAACGTCAGTAAACGTAATGTGGTATGGAAAATGACAATCTTGTAATGATAGAACAGTATTTCAATTGTTTTAGTGGAAGTGGAAGTAGTTTTGTAAACTAAATTTAAAATATTCATAGGCCCACTTTATCCCACTACATGTTATATTATTGTGTCCGTCAGTCTTTCGACTGGTTTGTACCCTCCCCGCATATACCCGTGGTGCGTGTGTTACCGAGTCTCTCACAGGTATATGGGACCGTCAGTTTAACGCCGGACCCGAACGGAATAATTGGGGAGGGTTTATACTAGGCAGGATACCTCTCGCTGGTTTGCCACTGCCTTGCAAGGGGGAACGGTCGTATCGAATCGAATCCGCGCCGACAGCGTAGCAGCGCCACACGCTAGCCACTACGCCACGAACGCTCCATATAAATGTTCACTTTAATTTTGTTTTACAAAAGCTGTAGAACTGTTTTATTAATAAGTGGATCTGCAACAACAACCAACAATTAATTGGTTGTTCAAAATTTGTGTAATTAAAGTTAATAGTATTATCTCTATTAGGTAGCGTTCCATTACTACAGCATGGTCAGTGCCGTTGCTTGCTTTAGTCCGTTTCCAAATTGAATACGTATTTATCTGCTGAATTCAGGTAAATTATGGCTCTAGTAGTACTCTCTGTTACTGTTCCACCTTATTCCTATGTTAACAAGGGTGTAAATTTTATCTCAAGAAAGATGGTCTGAAGCTAAAGCAAGAGTAAGAATACAATAAAGCAGAGTTATCAACCTTCCCTAATCGTAAAAAATGCGTAAAAATCTCTTACACGGAAATAATTTTATCAATTTTGAGTGTACGAAATACCTGTGTGTTTTACGACAAAACATATTTTTAAATAACATAAATCCAAATATATCGGAGAAAAAATAAAACCTTACCTCTACAGCAAATCTACGATTGGCCTGTTGCACAGTATAAATTCTTGGGTAATCATCATTACGTCTGCATGAGGGGCAAGCTGTGGTCAATAATGGCAAAGAAACGTCTCATTGGCGGATCCCACAACATCTCATTACAGCCATACAAAGTCTTTATGTGGAAAACAAAATCTTAATTGGGACAGGAATACGGATCGCAGATCCTAGTGTGGGTCTGATCAATTGTGGAGTACGACAAGGGTGCCCATTATCACCTTGTCTTTTTAACACCTTCGCTCCCAGACAACGGTAACAGAAAAACCTCTCGCTACCAGACCTGTAAAGAGTAAATCCCCCCACCCGGCCCAGATATGTTTTCTTATATATGTTATAACAGCTAATTTTGTTGACAGTACAGTATTGCCAACTTAACCCAAGGGCATATTTCCTTCACTCTGGCACAGAAGAATGTAAAACTCTATCTAATAGCACTGATCTGTGTCCACATGTTGACAAAACCTCAAAAACACAGTCATGCAATATATCCAACTTTGGTACACGTGGGCTGTACGGAAAATTTAATATGTCCAAAAATGGTACACATGGTAGCAAGAGTGTTAATAATTTATATGTAGACGATGTCATACACAATTAGCAGAAGAACCTTCCAGAACATTTTTTGGTTGGTATCTCTGCATCAGGCTATCCTGTCGAATTCGGAAAGCGGCTTGCAGATGGTTGTACACTCATCGAGTCGAATCTACAAAAATTCCGGATTACAGATATCCACATTGAAGGCCAAGGTGATGATGGCTTTTCGTGGAGCTTATCCCATACGAGCAAAAATTGCTGCAGATGCTACTGTTCTAAAGAAGGTCAGTAATATTGAATATCTGAACCACAATGGGTTTTATATTACATAAAAATGACGTGGTGAAATGCTACATGAGTGTGGGAACTTCAGGAGAACTTTAAAATGACAGAGTAAAGTCTCCCCACACGTCTTTATGGCCTGAGAATTGGACTTTAACCACGTCCCAGGCAAATCGTATTCAAGCGGCCGAAATGAGGTTTCTCAGGCACGTAGCAAGTGTACTCTTCAAGATACTCGCTAAAGAAATACCGATGGACGGCAGAAACTGAATATTATGAGTAGTCTATACTCGATAGGATTGTCCGAATATCGGCTAAAATGGTTGGAACATCTTAACCGAATGGATAACTACTGCATCCCCGAACAACTACGGAATTTTAAGCGGAAAGGACGTCCGAAGAAGCGTTGCAGTAACCAACTCTAGTCTGTCTGCTTGGGACAGAAACAAACCACTTATTGTTTAATCCTTGCTGAAGATGATGATGGTGATAAGTAAAATCAGTAACGTAACAAGAAAACAGCGAACCTACGAATGGCATGTTCCGCTGAATAAATTCTGGAGTAGACCTATTCATCGTTACGTCTGCAGTGTGCTGAACATTTTGTGGATGTGTATTTCTTCTTTGGCGAGGACGCTAGAAACCTGATTAACTAAATATATATACAAATATTTGTTAATAATTTTTCCAATGCATCTTTCAAAAAAATTATAATTTACTGGACGATGTCAGGTGTGTGCTCTGAGCGTCTATAAAACATAAGATAACCGTTACATTAGGTTTAAAGTTGGTTTTGTTCCAGTTACTGGAATTAAAAAACTAACTTTATTCTTTTCATCAACACCAAAAGTTTTCTAGTATTCCTAATCAATAACTAAATTATGAGAAATGTAAAAGCCTGGTCAAACCTGGCCTAACATAATTAATAGTACATTAGGCCTTTTCAAGATAATCTAACTTGAAAATTCCAGTGGTGCACCATGCTGTAGGCACCCCTGAATCTGAGCACAAATACCGTAAGAAGCCAGTACTTAGCGCAGAATGCAGAATTCAGGTGTGTTCACTGTAAACAGGCATACTTGTTACAGCATACACGTCACACAAGTAGAACTTCATTTGGGTGACTAAAAGATTAACGATAACATTGACATGCATATTATATTAGTTATTTGTACGGACACGTTTCAAACAATACGTCTATCTGGTGTTGTTTAAAGATAGGCTACATCGTGAGCTTACCTAACACTTGGACTGTTTGTTTACACTTCTCACTAACAGAGAGTAGGCCTACGTTTGATGCGCCGCCATAACATTAATCTGCACAGCTGAAGAAAGTCAGATCCGTTTTGTACAGGTGTTTTCTCTCCTCTGCGGAGTGAGTTACCCGGAATGCCTGCCCGAATTACGACTTCTCAGGAAAATGTGACGTACAGAGAACAACGTGACGTCACGTGCTCAATAAGCTCTGTGTTTTGGAGAAGTTCTTGCACTTTACAGCTAACGTCTAGAATTGATTTCTTTCTTCAATTTTCTTTTTCTTTCATTATTAATTTTTTACTTTAAAATAGTATACTTTAATGTTTTAGTGCTTTTGTCAACAAAAGGAAAGATTCCAGACGGCAGCATTTTTAGAATTTTACTGGCGAGGAGTTTTATACAAAAAAAGCTGCAACATGTACTAACTTTCTAATTTTAATATAACGTTACGACGGTCTAACTGATCGTCGTATGGTACAGTGGAAAACAAAATACAGGATGCCAATGAAACCACTAACCACCGGCTTTAATTAATCAGAAGTATAGTTTATAATCACCTTGTACAAATAATGCGAACAAAATCTGTCCACACGCAATAATAATGTCAGCTAATAGAGTCCCGCACAATTATAAAACAATAACACTTGGCCACAATACTTCGAAACTCGCTTGAATAAATCGCCACTTAAACTGACTTCTAAGCGGCAGCTGTCATTGTTTAAATAAATAACACAAGTGTAGCAGAATAATCCATAATACACGTCAACACTACTCGAAAACGCTAGAGCGTAATTGATTGGGGTTCTTGAATTCAGTGCACGTCCGGTAAAGTCTAGAACAGCCTCGATGGTTGCCACATGTTAAGTGTCACGTAATTGACTTTATTCTCAAAGTAGCAACACGTACGCACACACATGTTACAGCTGGGCTCTGCTGGGATAGCCGAGAAGCATGTAGAACGTTCTGTAACTGCGTAACACTAAGAAGACTCACTTTACACATCATAACCATCACAAAAACAATCCGTATAAATATTGGCAACGTTAAAATGATGATTCCGAAGAAATCAGGAGATGGTGCTAAAAATATTTTAATCTTAGAACACTGGCGACCATGTAATTGTATACTAGCTTGCGCGAAAGCGAGCGAGAGAGAGAGAGAGAGAGAGAGAGAGAGAGAGAGAGAGAGAGAGAGAGAGAGAGAGAGAGAGAGAGAGAGAGACAGCTAAGTGAGAATGAGAGACAATGGACCTACTTGCCCGCAAGACAGTTTTTTTTTTCAATTTTATTCAAGTGAACTGTGCTACTGCGAGCTACGTAAATTAGATTATAAGACGGAGAGTTTGCTTAAACACCTATCGCGACATCAATTTATTATTGTGGATACGTGAAACAGAAGAGGCAATAAAGAACCACGCCCCGATTAGTGTCTTCAGTGTTATCAGCTAAGCAGCGTCTTTCCAATTAATCTGAGCGAAATTAAATTACAGGTCGTTAAGTCTCAGCAATGCGCAGTTCGGATCGCTATTCATGCAACGTTAATTTCCTGTCTGCACCTTGTTCGTTAGTCGAAAAATCTATATATATGCGTATAACCTGATTGCCTCCGAAAAAATGTTTCCTCCTTCGTGCTGAATGTTTAATTATTTTAATAGCTGTGAAATTGTACTGAATATTTAACACGCAAATATAAATCTGTTTTATGTTACCCTCGTTAAGTGAAAGTGAAGATATAGGCTAATTGGAAACTTATGGTGAAATTTAACACCACAAATTATCTTCTACATTATCAGAAGATATTCCTACAAATAAAGGTGTGATACAAGGGTGCCCTATTTCACCAATACTTTTTAATGTCTACATGGACGACATATTTCGGCTAAACTTAACTCGGCATTATCACTTCGGCGAAATATTCATGTGAATGCATTGATTTATGTAGATGACAAGGTAATGATACAGAAAACAGAAGACCAGTTACAACGGGCGATATTTACGTTCAATAGCATCATAGAAGACTACGAACTACAGACCTCTGCTACAAAATCTAAAACGATGGCATTTCAGGGCAGATATCCTATAAGAACTAAGACAGTCGTGAATAATCAAATTTTGGATCATGTTAGTCATTTTAATTACCTGGGTTGTAATAAATATCTTATATAGAACTGATATTGATTGTGATAGTGAGCTAACAAAATTTAGACGCATCTGTGGAACGATTCATAGATACCTGAAAAATAAAACACAGAAGGATACCCGAATGAAATTTTATAAAACTGTGGCTGTCCCCACATTCCTGTACGCTAGTGAGACATGGGCTCTTGGTAAAAGGGACGTGCAGAGCATTCAGGCAGCCGAAATGAAATTTCTAAGAGGGAGGCAAGGTTGTTCTCTCTTGGATCGGAGACGGAACGAGGAAATTAGACGCGATTTAAACATTGTATCATTGCACCAGAAGATGGAAAACCACAGAAGGATATGGTGTGAACATCCGTGTTAATATCCGTCTGCCTTGGATTATCACCCCACTGGGGAGGGATATGTAGGTAGACCAAGGAGGAGGTGGGTTCCGGAACAGGTCTAAGGCCTAGTCATTGGTGTGGTGATGATGACGATGAATTTCACACCAATTTTGTAAGTTATGGAAGTCTGGAAGTCATATAAAGTCTATTTGTCACTGAAGAGACAGATTATTGTAACCAATTAACTATGGTTTGTAATTTTTTTTTTTATTCTACAAGCGATGCCAATTCTCTCAGCAATTCCGATCTAAAATAAATCTTAGTTTCCATATGGAAAACATTTTACCGGTGTATATAAGAACACGCTTAGCATTCTTGGCGAAGTTTTTAAGTTTAATGGTTCGAATTCATTGTACTCGTAATGTTAGATTCTTCAAAGGAATGGGTAATAGGCCCATGTATCCTCTGAAGTTCCAATTCAAGTATAATGAATTGCCTATTCGTATATTGCCGAGTTTGCCAGTATTTTTGTAACAAGTATACTTTTATAAAATAAAAATAACTGCCAGTATGAAAATATATGTAGCCTTTCTTGAAATGGGAGCTATACGATAGATCCTGCTACATGGATATAATATAATCTCCGATTCTCTTCGTCTCTCGTTTTGTTCGTGACTTGAATGGCAATCTGGAAATTTTTTCCTCACACGATAGTCACAAACTCCACTAGACACAAATAGTGTCTTATTTATGATCGCTTTATATTTAAATGTCCCAATCATTTGTATTGTTCCTTCCATCCTTTGCTGATAGCTGACGTAACATTATTTTCCCTAGCTGATGTAACATTTCTTTCATTATTTTCCCTGTAACCCAAATAGATCGTACTTTTCCTACCATTCCTATATTTAACATTTTATTTATCATCTATTTTTTTAGTAAATAAATATGCATCTCCAACTTCATCATCATCATTACCACCACTGCAAGAACTAGGCCTTAGACCTGTTCCGGAGCCCATCTCCTCGGCCGAATCCCTTCGGAGGAGTGGATCGGTAAGCAAACGAGAGATGGGGGTTCTGTCAGGGCAGCCTGGGGGTATCCTGGGCAGGATGGTGCACACCGGCAGCAGGGTGTGGATCTAGTGTGGAGGCGGAGGAGCCTACAGCAGGCCAACGGCTGCACACACATGAGCCAAGTTAGTTAGTCTACTGAGACCGGGCAGACAGAGCTCGTCAGGTGAGGTGAAAGCAACTCTCTAGGGGAAGAGCAGCCCGAAATCAAAGTTCCTGATCCTCCAGGTTGGGGGTTTTACAGCAGGCCGCTAACCTGCTTAAGTAAAAATAGGCCTATATGTACTTACAGAACTCATACTAGCCTCGGAAATCGGCAACTTAGTTTTTATAATAAATATGCATTTCTGAAACGTTTCCAAAACCTGTGTTCTGTTATGAGACAGGCTTATATATACCAATTTTTTGAAGGCATCAAAGAAATCGATTTATAAACCATGAACATGATCTGGAATGCAAAAGAACTGTAAGATGAAGAGATTTTTAATATTTAGGAAGAATAATAACTCCAAACGAAGCGCTGACGAGGAAATAAACCAGTCTGTACCCAGCAACTGTATTTATTACGAGATCTGCAAAATTATTGGTAGTGAGAAAGAAATCGCGCAGGAAACCAAAGACGGATATATTTTTTTGTTGTATTTTTTTTAATTATCATAATGTTTGTAATTTGCCAATTTAACGATTTTACATTCCAGTTTTAGGTTTTATTGAAAAATCCTTACAAGAAAATCTATAAACATCAGTGCTTTACGATTTTAATATGTGAATAAAAAAATGTTGAATTCACAATTCCGTATTGAACAGTGCACGTCAAATAACCCAATGCGCTCTAGCGTCGCTGTGGTTTCGCCAGATGTTTGAGCGTTCCAGGAATGCGTTGTTAGCGGTTTTCGAGTTGTTCACTACTTTTATTGGCCGGTGTTTCAGTGACCCGTAAAACGCGCAGGTATTTCCCGGACCACGAAACCGCACTGAATAAAGTATGCCAGGCTTCACGGCCCAGGGAAATCATAGCCGCCGCGTCCCTCGTGAATTGAATCACACTATTGGATCCAACTGTTTTCTTTTTTTCACTCTGCTACTGCAAAATTTAAAAACTCAACCGGCCTTTGCGTGCTCACCCCACGTATGCAAAGGAATCAACTGTTACCTACGACTAATCTGAAGTCTCCGATTATGGTTCCACCATAATATGCTGGATTATTATCGTTATTAATTAAGTAATTTACATATCTTGGTACTATAGTCAATGAACAATGGGACCACTCTCAAGAAATGAAGAGCAGAATTGAAAAGTCAAGAGCAGTGTACAGTACACTAGAATGAGCAGTTTATTCAAAAGTCATGATTTAACAATGAACACAAAGATGAGACTTTTACGCTGCTACGTATTCTCGGTCCTCTTCTACGCTGTAGAATCTTGGATTTTGACTGAAGCCACAACTAAAAAATTGGAATCTTTCGAAATGTGGCTTTATCGTAGAATACTGAGCACTTCATGGACAGCACATATAACTAATGTTGAAGTTCTTGGAAAAATGAAGAAAGAAAGGGAAGTTATTAACACAGTGAAGATAAGAAAGCTTCAGTATCTGGGACGTCTCATGAGAAATGAACAGAGATTTTACTTATTGCAGTCCATACTACAGGGAAAAGTACTAGGAAAGAGAGTAGTTGGGGGACCGCGAATATCATGGCTGAGTTTAAGGACCTGGTTTGGCATGAATACAACTGACTTATTCCGTACAGCAGTGCGGAAAGTTAAAATAGTCTGTATGATATCCAACAACCGAAGCGGATAGGAACTGTCAGAAGAAGAAGAAGAATATTTATTAACTAAACTTTAACACGCGAGTTGTATGTTATTTCACGTAAACATAAAGGTGGAACACAACGTATAATCATGACAGCGTGGAGTACTTAGTTATTCGTGTAGCAGTGGGATGACTGTAAATAAATGTTTTTTTATAGTAAATAACCGGTATCTCTGGTTCTCTGTGATTTTTTAAAAATAAATACGCCACAATAATAATAATAATAGAAGGACAAATTGAAGGGAAGAATCACACAGGGCGACCCCGTTTAGACTACATGAAACAGCTTATGGTCTATATGAACTGCATATCATGTTGTGAATTGAAAAGAAAAGCAGAGAAGCATGAAGAATGGCGAGCTGCTGCGAACCAGCCTATGGCCTGCTAACATAGAAGACCACCAAGAACTTCTCTAAAGAAAGGCCAAAACCATGGCATTTAAAGGTAAATGTCCAGTGACCACTTCATCCATATTCTGATAAATATATACAAGAATGCTCAATCAGCGATTAAGAGCCATTACAGATGCATTACTTCTTGAAGACCAAATGAGTTTTAGAAAGGGTAGGTCGACTGTGGATGCATTGTTTGTATTACGACAGAAAACGCCAAAACGCATATCGCCTTTGTTGATGTGGAAAAAGCATATGGTAATGTAGACAGTCAAAAGTTATGGAATATTATGGACTGAAGTGAATATCCAAAGTATTTAACAAATTCAGTAAGATCCTTTAAAAAGTACATCTGTAGTCCTAGATCTGAATGCTAGGCTCTCAGGTGGGATTCCAATAAATAAATTAGTTAGGCAGGAATGCTGTGTTTTCCCAACCTTGTTTAATATACATTGACGACATGCTGAGAGCACGGAAATCCAGACTGACTTCGGGAATACAGCTTAACAAATCAATTTCTATGGGTTCCCTGCTATATGCGGATGACATAGTCTTTATTCAAGAAAATGAGGATGATTTACAAAGAGCTATTTTTCAATTACAAGAAGTGGCAAGAGAGTACTCACTGACAATTTCAGTAAGAAAGACCAAAACCATGGCCTTTAAAGGTAAGTATCCAGTGAGGACTAAGATAGTTATAAATAACAGCACTTTAGAACAAGTGAGCCGTTTCAAATATCTCGGCTGTGGTGTAAGCTGTGAATCTGAATATGATATAAGGTAGAAGATAAACAAATTTAGAAATATTTGTGGTACGATTCATATAAATGTTAGAAATAAAACAAGACACAGCACGAGGATTAAAATTGTATAAGACAATTGCAATACCCACGTTGATTTATGCGAGTGAGGCGTGGGTCATGACAAAAAAGGAAAGCGGTAAGATTAAGAGTGCTGAAATGCAGTTTCTTCGAAATATTTTAAATTATACATTGCAAGACAGAATAAGAAATGAAGATATCAGAGCAGAACTCGAAGTAAAGGACAAAAATGAAATCATTTCAATTTACAGAAGCCAATGGTGGAGTCATCTGCAAACGATGACAGAGGATCGATTACCGAAAGCGGCACTGAACTATAAACCCATTGGTAGAAGAGACGTGGGTCGTCCGAGGATGAGATGGGTCCCGGAACAGGTTTATATAACCTAATCCTTGAAGAGGAGGAGAAGAAGAAGAAGAACTTCTCTATCGACCTATTGTTATTAACGTTTTATTAAATTATTAATTATTTCAATGTTATATATCTATCGTTTACTGTTTCTAACATAACACAACCTAACCTTCGCTATCTATCTATTCGCCTTGAACAGATAAGGGCTAGAACAAGTATGGACCTACACCAGCCTCCTGGATAGACAAAGCAAGAATGACTCAACGGCGACTCAGTCATTACGCATAGACCTACGTGTCAATAATATTTGTAGTAAGTATGGACCTACACCAGCCTCCTGGATAGACAAAGCAAGAATGACTCAACGGCGACTCAGTCATTACGCATAGACCTACGTGTCAATAATATTTGTAGTAGGCCTACTACCACTTTTTATTTATTTATTTTTTTTTTTTTAGTGATAACCTCTACGTCTCTTCCCCTTATAGGTATCCCAACCTCCCTGAAGATTTTATCTAACGGGGGAAGCAGAATCACTTTATTCTGATGTGAAGAGAGTGCATAGAACAGTATGGATACCTCGATGTACGCCAGCAGTCGGCAACCCTGCGCCCGTCGATAAAGTTTGACGCGCCCGCGAATCAATTTGTAATTTTCTTTTCTTTTGAACGAAGGAACGCACCCGCATTGTACCTGCTTTAAAGTATTGTATTATAAAATAGTACCAGGCATTTAACGAACCGCGCTACGTCTTCTCCCAACACGATTGTCGAGCTTGTCGCCCAGAGCCTAACACGACAGACGAGAAGGACATGCGTATCGATGTACTAATTAATAAATAATACAAAGTTTAAACAGACCTGTGTTCAGGTGCGCAGTATGCAGGCTCCATAGAGATAAATTACAATGAGCCTTACTTTATTACCCAGGAGATTTGGTAAGAGGTATACGTGAGTCGGCTCTGTACAAAGCCTCTAACTACGATTTATGTGTGCTGCTGAGCAAAAACGTTTTCTCTGTTCACCCTACACCTGCAATAAATACTGTTACGACGGTCTCCTGATCGTAGTATGGTGCAGTGGAAAACAAAACACAAGACACCAATGAAGTCACTAATCACCAGCTTTAATTATCACAATTAACAGTTTGTAATCAATAAGATAGTCTCTTACAACAATTCAAGTAGAAATCGTCCACAAGTAATAACAATGTCAACTATAAAGAATTCCGCCACTAATTATAACACAACGACACTACGCTACAATACTTCTACAAACACTCGATCCGCGCTAAAGAAATCGCTCAACACCACTGAACTGACAAGCCGGCTGATATGCCTTTTTATAGGCAGCGTACGCCTTCTAGAAATCTTCCATCCTCAATGTGCATGCCACTTAATGCTGACGCTAATGGGTATTTCAAGTGGCCTCTTGAAAAATCTGGAACAAACTTGAACGCGGCGTTGACTGAGGCAACATCTATACGACTAGTGGAGGGTGCGCTCTCGGCTGATACGGTTCTCGTTACAATGGTTTCACGGTATCTGTACCTGTATAAGATAGTTTCGCTCGTAGTTCCGCGTTATTTGCTTATGTAGTCTTACTGACGTTTCAGCCACACTTGAAAACACTGAGAGTCTAAAGTACGATCGACGTTATTGTTACTGTCAGTTATGTTATCCATTACGTTGGTGTTGTAGGCGGTGAGAGTTTTCCTATACCCAAGCTTCTGAGTAAGAATATCATAAAAAGCAGACCTAGAAATTTCAGGAAAATCAGCAGAAAGTTCAGTAATTGTGAAACGACGGCGCTCTCGAACTATCCTGTGTACCCTTTCAACAACATCATCATTAGCCACGGACTTTCTTCCTTGCCCTCCTTCATCATGAACATCCATTCGCCCTTCTTTAAATTTTCGACACCATTCCCGAACTGAACCATCACTCATCACATTTTCTCCATACACATTACACAATCTTCGATGAATTTCTGCAGCACTAAGACCTTCACCTTGAAGAAATCTAATAACAGTCCGAATCTTACACTTGGAGGAAATTTCAATTGTAGTTGCCATAATTAAACTGTCGTCACCACAGCATTAGACAAAATAACTATAAAACCAGTGGTTACAGGTTAGAACAAAGCCTCAAAAACATTAATCAACAATCAGATTGTTGCTATGACAACAGCACCAGGTTTTCTAACTCATCGGAAGTTGAAAGAAAAATAGCCCTCGTAATAAAACAGTAATAACAAACTCGATCACATATCAATCCATTAACTTAAACGTCCTAGAAATTACACAAATTTTAATGTTCTTATAAATTTAATAGCCCGTACCTATATTTTTGCTATCAACTGAATTTCCTTTATGAGGAGAAGTAGGCTATTCTTTAATACTTTAATACGATTATTACATAACAATTTGTACGTACTTTTGAGGCGTTAATAAGAGATAAATATACATTTATAATATTGTGATATTATTCAAAACAGTTTTTTCTACAAATACAGTATATTACGTTTTTGTCGCACGTTTCACTGAAAATTATCAGCATCATCAGAGGTTTATAAGCAAATCAATAACAATCGAAATAATTCTATGTTAGTATAGAAACTAATGAATAATCGAATTTGTTTTGATTTTAAGTTAAAATAACGGATAATCGATTTAAATCGATTAGTCAACGATTTTTTTATGTTTATTTACTTAAGCAGCTGTTTTGTCGGTTATATTGGAAATATTTAATGTTTATATTTTATTTATTTTAATAAATTTACAATCTTAAATAGATTATCTTGTTTTGTTTTTATTTTAGATTGTTCGTTAATTAATAAAGTATTGTCATTGTCTTTGTAAATACAGTATTAAGATTTTCCCAAATATTCATACATTTTTTGACCTTTTTGTATGTTTTTATTTAATTTTATATTTTCAATGTCTGGAACTTGGTGGATATTATTCAGACAATGTGTGGTTAAGTTGTATTTATAAATATTTGGTTTTAAAAAATGCATTGCGGTGTTGAAGCCATCTGTCGAGTAGTTTTTTCTTTGTCTGGCCTACGTAAAATATATTGCAATCTGGACAAACAAAAACGCAATACACTACTTGCAGGAGAAACTACAGCTTATTGAATAATATCACAATATTATATAATTACTGCAAGAAACTGTGAGTTACGTATACAGAAAATATATATTTATATACGCGTAATTAACATAAATTATTTGCTGGGACGCACAAGCGTATACGTAAATGTAAATAAGTGTTAAATACTTGATTACACACAGACCACTTGTGTATACAAATAACTTTACACAAATGCATTCAAACTAAATTCAATTCAAATTATTCAATGAAAATTATTAATTCAATGATTACCCGCACCGTAAAATATTTTATGATAATAAGAGATACGGTAGTGTGGGCGCGCGCGTGTAAGTGTGTGCACACGCCAATACCAGTAGTCTTAATTTGGATGTAATTAGTCATGGCCGACTCTAGCAGAAGGCCGAAATATTAAACGTGGTAACGTTGCGTCTGAGGCCTGTAAGCATAGTGTAATAAAATAGCTAAAGTTATATTTTGTTATAAAGTTATAAAGTGTATGAACATGTTATATTTTGATTTTATTTCAAAGCATTACTAAAATCATGAGTTGGCGTATTTATAGCTAAATCTAAATTATAGGTCTGTGCGCACTTAGTACTATACGTTTAAGTTGAAGAAATTACTGAATTAGTGTTAGCCCTAATGAATTAATTTTGTTCGAATTATTGAATGAGTTAATTAGTATATTTCTTAAATAATATAACAGTATTTTACATAATAAAATTTTAATTTGCAAAAAAGTGAAGAATTATAAAACTGGCGTTAACCGGCAATTAAAAATGACGCGATTTGATTATTGAAATACATAAATTAAGATATCGTCTAGTCGGCCTCAAATATCAGCTGGTTCCAGTGTTGCCACGTTTAATATTCCGACCTTCTACTAGAGCCGGGCATGTCCCAACATAAAGTATTTTATGATAAAGGTGGTGTGGGCGCGCGCGTGTGAAAGTGTGCACACACCCAATACCAGTAGTCTTCATTTGGATGTAAATTAGTTTACTGTTGATTTAGGAACTGTAAAAAGAGAATGGAACAGAAATAAAAAAACATTAATTTATTGAATCAACTGACCACCGTTTTCAGATGTGCTAAAATTAAAAGAGAGAGTTGCGTTCGAATAATTATCAAATTAACGCTTGCTTTGCCGGTTTTACATTTAATGAAGTTCTTCGTGTTTCGGTTCTTATTTCACTCACAAAAAACGACGAAACGGTTAATCTTCTAACGTAAAAAGCGGGCGCAAACGAGTTGGGTTTGCCGCTCAATAATGGCCGTAATTAAAAACGTAAAACGTCGACGTGACGTACGTCTAACAAATCGTTTATCGGTCTATCAAGGTGGCAGTGCTGAACATTTGTTGCTCTCTTGATCGCTTATTATGTCTGCGAATACAGCAGAGTTTAATTAATTATTAAGTGTGAACATATTGTTACAACGGTCTCACGGATCGTCGTATGGTACAGTGGAAACAAAATACAGACACCAATGAAGTCACCAATTACCAACTTTAATTAGTCACAAATAACAATTTCATTGTTTGGCATGAATACAACTGACTTATTCCGTACAGCAGTACAGAAAGTTAAAATAACCTGTATGATATGCAACATCAGAAACGGATAGGAACTGTCAGAAGAAACAATTTTTTAATCAACAATGTACTCTCATATAATAATTCAAGTAAAAATTGTTCTTTATGGGTCTGAGAATAAATATAACAAGTAAATATAACACTTCTTTATGGGTCTGCGAATTGTCCTTTAACGAAAGGCCAGGCCAGTCGCACCCAAGCGCTGAAATGAGATTTCTCAGGCACGTGGCAGGGTATACTCTCCATGATCGTAGAAGAAACACAGATATACGGCAGGAACTGAATGTTATGAATATGCTCGACAGGGTCGTCCAGTATCGGCTGAATTGGTGAGAACATCTTTGCCGAACGGATGACTGCAGCATCCCCAAACAACTAAGGAACTATAAGACGAGGCGACGGAGAGGTGTGGGACGTCCGAGGAAGCGCTGGAGTGAACAGCTCTAATCTTTGCCTATTTGAGGCCGGATCAAACCATCCTTGGTTTAATCCTTGAAGACGATGACGAAGAAGAAGTAAAAACTGTTAATAATAATGAAGAAGTAAAAACTGAAGGCAATAATAATGTTACCTGTAAGAGTTCCGCACTAATTACAACACAGTAGTCACTTTCCACAAATCACTTGTTCCACACTAAAGAAATCGCCCACTGTAACTGACTGACTTCTAAGCCGGCCGCTGTTGCTTATATAGGCCTCGCAGGTGTTACAGAATAATTGTCTATTGTTTTGGCGGAGTGCCAGAATAACTGGCGTAGTTAAAGACTATTCGAACTATTCTGGAAGATACTTTTGTGTACGGTCTTGCCCGAGACGCGACAGCGCTGGGCTAGCCGAGAAACGTGTCGAACGATACTCTCGTCATTTCCACAGCGTTCTGTAAATGTAGCAATTTAAAACAAAAACGTACCAATTATTTTTGTTCAATTTTAAGGTTAGTTTTAAATAAAGATGAATCGCGGTTGTGTGTGATTGGAAAATTTGGTTACTATACAGACGCCGTGAGTTCGATATTCACCGCAAGTTATCTGATTTCCCTGATACGTTAACACGACGTACGAAGACTATCACAGCGATGAAAAACAAACGGGTATTACTGTCTTCAAGGAAGTTCCTTCTAAGCTGTTGTTCGCTTCGGCCATTTAGCCGTCTCGCAAGTGCCAATAACACAAAGATGAAAATGTCATCCATCTTATAGACATTATTCAAGGACTAGCAGGTACCCGCGGCTTCGCACGCGAATATTTGTATATGATTGTTGTGGTAACTGTCGAGTTAGTAGTTTGTAACCCAATCTGAGGATCGACTAATTTTAATGTAAAATGAAAACCATCTTCTCCTCTGCAAAACATTAAAGGGTACTGTAAAGCATCATAAGCTCGATGCGTTTCTGCAATTCGATGTAGCTTATGATCCCTCGCACGGATTATTATATCGAGTTTATCGCATTCCTGGTTAACTAAAACTACTGCCACCTCATTAGTTGTCGGTGCATTGTAGCGACCCCTGTGCTCTTCATTATTTTCTGTTCGATCAGCATGAATCACAATATTGTACTGAATATTATTCGCAGATGTTACAAATTCAAACGCATTTTTCAGTTCACTAACATATGGGTTGATTGCGTGAAGTAAATTTTGAAGTTCTGTTACTAATGGCTTATCCAAGTTACGAATATGATCCATTCTTGTTTCAGATTGCTGTAAATAATCAGCTATGAAATACACCTGTAGAAATTTTGGTACTTCGTTTTGTGTGGGGAGTAGCCTAATGATCCCATGAGGTGATATACTTGCCCTTGAAGTTTGAAAGTAGGCATGAAGCTCCCGTCGACTATTTCATTGACTCCGAATGATGTAAATTGAAAAGTTGAATTGTACGATCTTAATGCATTCAAAATTTTTTTCGATAAAAGATGTTCTCCATTTAATAATGATTTTAACGGTTCTGGAGAAGGAAGTATGGGATCTAATCGCATTTTTCCTGCAGAGCAACATAATCCATGTGATCCATTTTTCCACTTTAAAGCTTTGCAATGAGGGCAAACCATACTCGGTAACCCGATATCTGTTTCATTCGCGTAGTTAATAACTGGATTATAATTGAAATCACTATTTAATTTTGCATTCCATCGTAAAGTAGGACCTCGTGATCTGAGAGTCGCTTGCCTGCGTCTTGTGCAGCTAATCTATTTTCACGAATCGTAGGACTTTCAACCCGTGAGACTTCTTCTAATCCAGATCTTTCTGAAGAGTTTCCAGGAGCTGATTGCATTTCGACTCCTTCGACGTCATTTTCAGATGCTCTAAGACGCCTCTTTCTTTCCGCAGCAGCAATAGATCTTCCTAAACATGATCGTCTTTTTGGCATTGCAAAGCTAAAAAAAGGGAAATTTATTTATTTGATCTATACTAATAAATCTGTAGGGGACAATTAATAATTTATACAATACAATACATATTGCACATATTACTTACCGATGACGTAAAATTAACGAAAAAAGGCACTGATACTACATCACTGACGCTCATCACATAATTCTCGATGAAGTAGGTTAAGTATAATTCTCGACAATTAATTATTCCTACTGCACATAGCCCTACTGAATATTCAAATGTCGAAGAGTATGGTTTGTCAGAATCAACGTGTACTATATAATCAATGTTACAATATAATCAAACAATGAATTATTGTATTGTTTATACGAATTCCATATGCTGATAAGAATTCCATAAGAATATTATTAATACAGATGTACCATTAGCAATTTACCAACTCGACAGTTACCACAACAATCATATATACAAATATTCGCGATCGAAGCCGCGGGTTTAAAAAAATGAGTTTTTTTTTTGCTATAACTTCGGTTCTTTTTAACCTATCGTTATTCGCGATCGAAGCCGCGGGTTTAAAAAAATGCGTTTTTTTGCAATAACTTCGGTTCTTTTTAATCTATCGTTATCAGATAAAGTGGAAAACCTTCCGTTGGGTACCTGCTATCAGCGTGCAAAGTTTTATTGAAATCGTTTCAGTAGATTCTGAGATTATATTCGATGCCGGTAAATATCATTTGTTTATTTACTTGTTACTATGGTAACATACCGATGACGGACACACTACCTAGAGCGTTATATTAGAGATTATACTGTAAGGCCGTTATTATTACTATTATTATTATTCGAAATCTGGGCCGATGCACTAAAGATGGAGTAGTACAGAAAACGTATGGCATCGGTGCAGAGAAGAGGAGTCCTCAGAGTAGCATCCTCTTACCGGACAGTGCCTGAGCCAGCAGTCCTGGTGATAGCGGGAGTAATTGCCATAGACCTGTTGGCTCTAGACCGGAAGCATTTATTCGAAACAAGATACGTAATTGGAAGGGATGCCGCAAAGCATGAAGCCAGGGAATGACTATCCTGCACTGGCAAGATCGTTCTGATAGAGAGGATAGAGGAAGATTGATCGCAAGGCTCATACCAAACTTGAAGGAATGGATCAACCGCCAACACGGTGAGGTCAACTACCATCTGACCCAGTTGGTCAGTTGCCACGGCAATTTTAATGCCTACCTCCATAGAATGGGAAAGGTTCAGAGCCCAGCGTGCCAATACGGAGGCTCTCCCCATGAAGATGCCTCGCACACGTTTTTCAACTTGCACCCAACGGACAGTAGAAGATCAGAAACAATTAGAAGGAGCACGATAAGGGCGAAATAGGCTCCATCGTGAAGTAATCACTAAGCGGTTCCAGGATGGATATGAATGTCTGAATTAGAGGTGGTTTTTTTAGTGGGTGAGAGTCCCACACACCAGAGGTCAGTTAAATAAGGGAGTTAGGTAGGGATGCTGTGTTTCCCCAACCTTATTTAATATATACATTGACGACATGGTGAGAGCATGGAACTCCAAAGTGACTTCGGGAATATAGCTTAACAAATCAATTTGTATGGGTTCCCTGCTATATGCGGATGACATAGTTCTTATTCAAGAAAATGCGGATGATTTACAAAGAGTGGCAAGATTTTCAATTACAAAAAGTGGTTTCAATTACAAGAAGTGGCACGAGAGTACTCACTGACAATTTAAGTAAGAAAGACCAAAACCATGGCCTTTAAAGGTAAATATCCAGTGAGGACTAAGATAGTTATAAAGAACAGCACTTTAGAACAAGTGAGCCGTTTCAAATATCTCGGCTGTGCAGTAAGCTATGAATCCGAATACGATATAAGAGAGAAGATAAATAAATTTAGGAATATTTGTTTGTTTTTGATTCATAGAAATTTTAGTAATAAAACAAGGCACAGCACAATGATTAAATTTTATAAGACTATTGCAATACCCACATTGATTTATGAGAGTGAGGCGTGGGTCATGACAAGAAAGGAAAACGGCTAGATTCAGTTTCTTCGAAACACTTTAAATTATACATTGGAAAATAGAATAACGAATGAAGACATCTGAGCAGAACTCGAAGTAAAGGACATAAATGAAATTATTTCAATTTACAGAAGACAATGCAAAGGATCAACGATCATCTGCAAAGGATGACATAGAATCGATTGCCGAAAACGGCGCTGAACTATAAAGCCATTGGTAGAAGAGACGTGGGTCGTCCGAGGATGAGATGGGTGCCGGAACAGGTGTATATAACCTAATCCTTGAAGAGGATAAGAAGAAGAAGAAGAAGATTATTATCAGTGGTTAATTATTCATTATTTTCAATGACTGCGTTTGATGAGTGAAATACCGTCCAGAGGCGTCTCCGAGTACGTCACTAATTACCTTCAATTACCATGTCGTAAGATATGCACTGGGTGATAATTGTTTTATCGCACATAACACGACATTCACTGAAATATATTTCGGTTTTTGCCAAGTACCAGTAAACAGGAAACAATAAGTGTGCCTAAACAATTTTCTGTGCAACCTAAATGTATCGAAAAAGTGTACACTGATCGAATGGTCGCTCGGGACTTTGTAGACAATTTTATTAACATTTGAATTTACAAAATTAACATCTGGTTCAGGTCTACGGATACGTCTTATTTTACTGACAATTGTTTCACCAGTTACGGCAGCTTCAGACGTTAGATTTGAACTGCTTAGATTTATTAACATGATAATGTTTCTAGACTGGGGGTCATTCCACAAAAATGTAACGTCATCGAAAAACGTGACGCTTCCACACTTTCGATTCCCCACAGTCTAGAAATTTGATATGTAAACGCATCAAGACAGAAATAATCGCTGCTGACATTGAGTTTAGTAAACGTTTTAGTAAGAATAAATTTGGTTTTACATGCTCTGTTTGTGATCGTCTGTGGTTTGGAAATGATTTACGTAATCCACCAAACGTAATCCACATTATACGTTTCAAAAGCATAAAAAACATTATCATGCTTCGATGCTTCGGTTTCGTCGAAATTCTTT
This sequence comes from Magicicada septendecula, assembly GCA_034769895.1. NCBI lineage: Eukaryota > Metazoa > Arthropoda > Insecta > Hemiptera > Cicadidae > Magicicada > Magicicada septendecula. Next base: position 409,260,675 of record CM068375.1, read on the forward strand.
GAATGCTTAGGTGCATAAATAGAGAGAGAGAGAGAGAGAGAGAGAGAGAGAGAGAGAGAGAGAGAGAGAGAGAGAGAGAGAGAGAGAGAGAGAGAGAGAGAGAGAGAGAGAGAGAGAGAGAGAGATTCTTTGTATTATTTCATTATTACTTTTTTATAGAGATTCAGCTGAGGAAGGAGGAGAACAAATGTGTTATAATGGTTGATCCCCAATCCTGGTATATCGCACTTGTGAGTGTCACAATTATGTCACAATTGACTCAGTGATTTTAGAGTAAATTACTGAAGGGACTATTAATTGTTGTTTTCGTATTGTCAAGAGGCATACAGATCCTCCTTACCTACTCTGCAGCCTCATCTCTATTCACTGCTGAAAGGAAGATGATGTTCCCTACCGTAAATGGAAAGAACGATATTTATTTCATACGTCACAATTTAGTACTGATGTTATGTCACTTATAAAGATTAGAGAAAAGAGAAGTCATAAATTGGAACTTTGCGAAACTCCTGACGTCGTGGAGTCGTTACAAAACTTTCGAAGACTGTCCCACAAAATCCTCGGAGACTGCAAAACTCTACACCCTTCACACCAACCATCTGTAATAATAAATTTTTATATTTTTTTTTATAGAGGTGGAAAAATGCTTTATGCGCCGTTAGAGGAGGCCGTGTTTCATTTGGTGTGTGGGACTCTCACCCATTAAAAAACCACCAGGCATTCATATCCATCCTGGAACCACTTAACGTATTACTTCAGGATGGAGCCTATTGCGCCCTTACCGGGCTCCTTGTAGTTGTTCCTCATCTTCTACTGCCCGTTGGGTTAAACAACAACAACAACAGTAATAATAATCATCATCATCATCATCACCGTTATATAGACGAAGAAACTGTTTTGCTTTCTAGTTATGGCTGCTGAAAAATTATCTCTGCTTTTACTACAAAGTTTAATAGGATACTGAAATTTTGGTAAACGTGAATTTAGGACTCATTGTGTAGCAAAGTAATATGATTATAAGAGCTACTAAAATTGGGCTACAAAATTGTTAGTTGACATTATTTTTATAAACTCAAAAAACGTTTTATTTTTGGTGTAAATAAGCTTTGTTAACTACCAATAAAGTTATTACGATTTATTTATTTAATGTGGAAAATTTAATTTTTAGCAAAGTGGTGTAATTAAAATCAATTAAAATGAACCAACGTTTAAAAACACCTCTTTTTTTAAAGTGAAGCAGTAAAAAAAAAGTATAAATTATGATTTTCCAACAGTGTATTGCAAGACAATTTAATTAGCTTCCCTCCATTATTATTTTTAATTATTCGCGATGTACTATTCACTTAATAATGCTTTCATCACCGTTACTGAATATTAACTCAGGTTTTTGATCCGAACAAAATAACGACATTATGAAAAGTCCGTTCAGAGGTGTGTTACAATTACAAACATACAAAAGTGAAATAATAATAGTAGGTGTACCTTTTGTCTATTTTAATACTAACATCGGTAACGGTTTATACTGTAACCAGCCTAAAAGTACTGATAAACACCTCCCAGGAGTTGCATATTCTCGCAATAGCCGAATTTCTCCTTTCCAGAACGCAATGTGGGAAAATTTGAATGATCCTAACGCATTCCGGGCAATTCTTTCGGCCACTGGACGTCACAAAATACTCGAGTATCTACAACGCGTTATTGGGTTTTCAGCTTGTATAATAGCCGAAATCATTTAGTTTTTTTTCTTTCGTTGCATTAGAAAGTACCCATAACGCGTTGCGAGTGGGAAGATATAATATGGAGGTGTACTAGATGCCGGAAAGTGGCGTATGAGGAAAAATGCCGAATTGTACGATCTACAACAAGGAACCGGACATCGTCACAGTAATAAAAAAAGGTAGAGTTAGGTTGGCAGGTCACGTACGCAAAGAATGACAGAGGAAAGCCAGTGAAAAAAGTATTCATTGGGGACCAGGACGAAGAACAGCAAGACCGAGGCCAAGAAGAAGATGGGTGGACGATGTAGATGAAGACTTGAGAATGCTGGGGTTCCGAAGGTGGCAAAGAGTCGCACAAGATAGAGACGAGTGGAGGCATGTCGTTCTGGAGGCCAGGGCTCCTCATGAGCTGTAGCGCCGTGTAGTAGTAGTAGTAGTAGTAGTAGTAGTAGTAGGCTACTGGGTGTCAGATAATACTCGAGTAATTAAGCATTTAATTAACAGCCGGAAGCATTTAATTTTCTTGTTGTTGCATTAGAAAGTATCCACAACGCTTTGTGAGTATTCCGTTTTTATCCACTATGCGTTTTGTGTATTTTGTGTTTACCCATAACGCATGGTGTTAAATTTTTCTTTTAATTTTTTCGATAAGTTTCCATCGTATTTTTATGTTTTATTTTATTACTGCATCGTTTTATTATGATAGAAGTTTGTCTTTTTTTTAATTTAACAGATTCACTTTTTAAATTTTTTTTATCCAGACACAAATAGGTAATGGGTTCATTTCTCGAGGGAAGATGGTACGAATAACGACTAAAATGCACGATTAAAAGAAGAAGAAGATGCTACCAACTACGGAAGAACAAACGTTACCTTTAGAAATAACTAACGAAGATCTGTTTGCTCGTTTACTTACGTTCTGTCTTCTGGATAACACTGAATGAATAAACAATACTAACAGCAGTAGTACAAATCATTCGTTCTATTATTTGTACAACGTACTACAGACTCTTGTAACATACATTCAAATGAGTTTACATACACTAAGAACAGACATGTTATTTCGTTCACGGCGAGAATATATATTGGAACTGCATTATCACGTACCTACTTGGAAACTTTTGGCCGTAACTAAACTTCGGGGACAGTTTAGTTTCAACTTTCATAAAACTGCACTGCAGTTACAACGTCGCGGTTTCGAGGTAGTCGGATACTTGGGGGGAAGTTTTGATGTGAATGTGTGTGTGGTGTATAAACCTCTGACAAAGTTAGTGGAAGTACTATAGTACTTGTCGGAAAGCCGCCACGAACTATTCCAATGTAATATACAATCCGCATGTACATTTATTATTCAAAGGCTTCGAGCGATAAAGAGCACTCTTTCGTCTTCTTCTTCTTTTTTAACTTCCTTGTTAGGACTCTGTTCTGTTCTATAACAACGGTTCCATACCTCTAAGGAAGAGGTATTTTCTATCCTGATTTCAAAGCGCTTCCGTACCTCTAAGCGGTGATTTCAAAATATTCTATTCTGATTAATAATTATTAAAATTGAACGTAATGACTCTGATATCATTACGAGTCATTTGTATTATTAATAGCCTAAGTCTTGTTAAAATAAGTCTTTCTGAACATGTTTTGAAAAACCCAAAACCCAGTTTTATTTCCATTTCGTGCCTTAATTTAAGGACGTAATCGCAAGAATGTTTTATATTGTATATCTACATCTATAGTTCGTGTTAATGTACGTTATTTTTTATGTAAAATCCAGCAATAAAATTTTTATCATTTTTCCGAATTAAATTCAAGAAACTGCTAGTTTACCTGTGCAAAGGCGACGGTTCAAACAGTAGACATATTTAGACTATAAAAGTCATTACATACACAACCTTGTATATGGAAGTGTGTCTTGGTGAAGTAAATTAATAATAGCCTTAGCTGAGCCTTACTTTTCCGGCATATGTCTATTTTGTTTGTTTGTTAATGCTGTAAGTACGTAAATTATTTACCAGATATTAAGTGACTGTCATTGTTAAGATAACTCTTAACTTCGCCTTTTTCTTCTTCAACTTCCTTGTAAGGACTCTGTCCTGTTCTATAACAGACGGTCCTATACGCTGTTACTCCACCTCTTCCTTAGCCGACCAATGTTCCTCTTCGTGTTTGGTTAGCTATCTCTTGCCTTTTTCACTAGCCTTGTGTCATCCATTCTTGATATGTGTTCATTCCATATCGTTCTTCTTTCCGCAATCCAAGAATTAATTACACGTCTATTATAGGCTACTACTGTTTGGCAACCTATCGTACTTTGTCTTTCATAGTATCCTCCGTAATATTACGGAGCTATTTGTCGTTTTCTTTAAGTTGTTGCTGTATCTGGCTTCGTCTCCGCCCTGATGCATAGAATATTACTGGACGTATTGTGCTTTTGTAAGTCCTAATTTTTCCTTCTTGTGTGAGGTATTTATTATTCCACATAAGGTAATTCATGCATGCAGCAATTCTTCTTCCTTTCGTCAATTGATGTTCTATTTCCTCATCTGCCCTACTGTTAGCCTACTTGTAAGCCTTGTTCCCAAGTAGTCTACCTGCACTAATTGTTCTATTATTCCGTCATTTATCACATGCTTACACCTAAATGGTTCATGTGAAATTGTAATTGATTTTGTTTTCTCTTCCGCTATCTTCATGTCATATTTCGGGCATGCTTTGTTAAAATTATACACAAGTCTTTGTAAGACATTTTCATTTTCCGCTATTAGAGTAGCGTCGTCTGCATAAAGGCACCCTTTAGAAATACAAAAGTTTATTGAAAATTGTGTATGTATGTGTGTGCGTGTGCGTGTGCATGCGTGTGTGCGTGTGTTATACAAACATTTACCTTGTAAAAAAACGTTGTTTGCTCAAGTCTGTTTAATTTCTTCAAATTGTAAAACCGTTTCTCTGAAAGTTGAATACTAATACTTTTCTTTACAGTAACTCAACTGTATGTGGTGGTGGGATTTTACAAGTTTTCAAAGAAGTTCGGTTTCCCAAAAGGCGTAAGCGATTATGGGAGTTCAAACCGTTCTTGTGCATAGAGTCTGCGACTTCGAGCTCGCGAAAAGATTTACTACATGAACAGCCAAACGGACAAATAAGGTTTGCATACCAAAGGGTGATATCTCACCTCGGACATTCGCTAAAAATAAAATGGACGCATACAGTAGATGCATTTAAAGATACTGACTAATCGTCGGAGCAGTTACGCTTCCGTTGCGTTATGTATGCAGCACCCTACTACGTGCGTCTCGAGGATAAAAACATATCCCACGTTCCCAAGCTTGTATTTTTAAGAACAACCGATTATTTCTTTGACGTTTCATAATCTAAATATGTAGGAGCTCGTAAACACAAGCGTACGAGTCTCAGTGTGAACGAAACATCTTCTTCCTCTTCTCCTCCTCTTTAAGGATTAGGTTATGTAAAATTCTGTTCCGGCAGCCATCTCATCCTCGGACGACCCACGTTTCTTCTAACAAAATGAAAGGCTTTGATCGCACGTTTCTTCTACCTTTGCAGATGATCCCACCATCTGTAAATTGAAATAATTTCATTTATGCCCTTTACTTCTAGTTCTGCTCTGATATCTTCATTCCTTATTCTATCTTTCAATGTATAATTTAAAAGTATTTCGAAGAAACTGCATTTCAGCACTCTGAATCTTGCCGCATTCCTTTTTTGTCATGACCCACGCCTCACTCGCATAAATCAATGTGGGTATTGCAATTTTCTAATAAAATTTAATCCTTGTGCTGTGTCTTGTTTAATTTCTCAGATTTCTATGAATCGTACCGCAAATATTCCTAAATTTATTTATCTTCTCTCTTATATCATATTCAGATTCATAGCTTACTGCACAGCCGAGATATTTGAAACGGCTCACTTGTTCTAAAGTGTTGTTGTTTATAACTATCTTAGTCCTCACTGGATATTTACCTTTAAAGACCATGGTTTTGGTACAGGTTTTGGTAAAGGCCTATCAGACAGTACAGATGATAAATCTTTTTTGATTGTTACTATTTTGCCATCGTGAGGATTCCTAGTTAAAATCGTTTTCTGTCGTTAGTGAAACCCTCAACAAAGCCTCTCTACCTTTTTGTTAAGTAATGAAGCGACAGGCAAACTAACGAACACACCTCCGATCCCGGACAACTACAGTCGACTGACAACAGAGTGATAGCGCTTTACCGAAATTGAGGACGCTCTAGCAACAGTTGTTCGGAATGACAGCTTAACACTAACAACTCTACCAGGGACTGGATAAGCGTAGCCTTACTTAACGCATGAAATTATAATTACGAAGGTAATTATAATTTCATGGCACCGAGACCACCCACCATTCTATGGCTCCGTAACCGTAAAATGCGGATAATTTCTACCCGTTGATATTGATATTAAACCCTTATTAGAACGTACTTAGCTAAGCGATTTGAAGCGCCGAAGGGGAAGATCTGAATACCAAACTAAAGTAAGGTGTCGACTTGCTCCCATGTGAATGGTACTCAGCTTTATTAATTAGCATAATTCTATTCGCGGTCACTGTAGTAATTTGCAGCAAGTCGCGACTATAACAATAATAGGTTCGGTGTACCTTGGAGCAGATAAAGCCTTCAGTAAAGACAGTCCAGCATACCGCTGTATCTGCATCCTGTTAATGTACACATAATTCTATAGTTTTAGGTTGGACAGAAATCCACACGTGATGGTTTTTCGTGGAACTGATCCCGTACGGGAAAAAATTGTTATAGATGGTACAGTCCTGAAACAAGTTACACTTTTGAATACCTGGGCTACAGTGTGTCTTATAATGCAAGCAATGACGTTGTGAATAAGTTGCATAAATTCAACCTTATGTGCGGGACCATTAGGCGAACCCTTAAGTCAGCAAGTAAAGGAACACGCCTACAATTCTACAAGGTGACGGCTCTTCCCACACTTCTTTATGGGTCTGAGAATTGGACTATAACGAAAGGTCAGGCCAGTCGCATCCAAGCGGCTGAAATGAGATTTCTCAGGCACGTGACAGGGTATACTTTCCACGATCATAGAAGAAACACATATATACGGCAGGAACTGAATATTATGAGTATACTCGACAGGATCGCCCAGTATCGGCTGAATTGGTGGGAACGTCTTTGGTGAATGGATGACTGCTGCATTCCCAAACAACTATGGAACTATAAGCCGAGGCGACGGAGAGGTGTGGGACGTCCGAGGAAGCGCTGCAGTGACCAGCTATATTCTTCGCCTATTTGAGACCGGAATAAACCATCCTTGGTTTAATCCTTGAAGATGATGATGATAATGACTTAATGTACACCGCATCCCATAACATCTCACTACCCTACCTTTGGCTTTCCGTAACCTAATCCCCGTGATTTGAAAATTGAATCATTTGAAAATGGTAAGCAGGAGTTGAATCTAAAATACAGGAAAATGTATTGGCTCTTGGGAAGACAATACCAGCTGTCAATCCATAATAAATTGCTGTTGTATAAGCAAGTGCTAAAGCCTATCTGGACCTATGGGATACAGCTCTGGGGCTGTGCAAAGAAATCAAACATAAATATAATTCAAACATTTCAAAAAAAGGTGCTCCGTTGCATTGTTGATGCACCATGGTATGTAAGAAACGACAACTTACACAGGGATTTAAAAATTGAACTTATCATTGAGGAAATAAAAAAGCAGGCACTGAAGCATGGGCAACGCGTCTTGCAGCATGTACACCCTGGGATACGGCGACTGCTGGATACAACTAATGCAGCTAGAAGGCTGAGACGAAATAAACCACTGATGGATATATCTGATGGATATTAGTTAAATGGGGAGATTATATCCCAAAGGGTTATATCTCTTGATTAGCGTCTTTAATTATGAAATGTAAATTACTAGATGGGTAGCACTCAGTTGTAATAAAATAAATAAAAAAATTTAAAAATGGCAACTTTCATATAATTGCGTGCCTCGTGTATATCAAAGGAACAGCATTACTTATGAAGGGCATAAGGAGTGTTATTAGGCCTACCGCTGTCGAGAAGGTGGAGTCATCATCATTTCGAGCCACACATCCTTCATCGTATAACATACTTTTTTAAATTTAACGTAGCACTGTGGAAAGAAATAATTCGGACCTAAACGCATACCATTATAGTCAATAGGCTATATCCAAAAGTGGGAGCGAAGGAGCAGTTGGGGGGGAGACGAAACTGAGCCAAAATATGTGATTAATAATGTTGATGTTCAGCCAGCTTAATGACTATTTTAAATCATCAGAATCTCTGAACAGATTTAACAACTTATAATTGTTTTCAGTGAACACAGTGTACATGATCAATAGATTTATAAAATAGTAGCTATCGAAGATTTTGCTTCTCTAAAAGCAAGAAAGGTTAAGTTAAGTTTTTAGTACATTTGCGTTTTGACGTGAACGGCTAGTCGTATGTTGTATTTATATTCTGAAATTCAACCACTGTTACAAAAAAACTTTATTTTAATAAGTTCTCTAAACGTTTTATATTGTTCCGTAATGCGGAAAAAGTGTTGCGTAATACGGAACGTTCTATAAGTTTCTCGAATATTCCAGCTGTAATGTGTGTGTGCGTAGCATAAATAATGTTGCTACATTGCGGTGAAAGACAATTACGCGTCGACTATCGAGTCTATTCCAGACCGTACCGGTCAGGGCAGTGTGTTCAAGGACACTGTTTCTAGTGGGTTCTCGAGAGCGCCTGTTTGTTTAACACGTCATCCAAAGTGATAGATTATTCTGGAAATCAGCGGGGTATAAGCACAGCCATTCAGCGATGGTCAAGTCAGTTATTGTCGGGCGATTACACAGTGCGTTTGAGTGACGATTTACATAGTGCGGTTTGAAGTATTGTGGCAAAGTATATTGTGTTTTATAATTGTGCGGTACTCTATTAGTAAATATTTTTATTGTGTGTGAACAATTTTTATTTGATTTGTTGTAAGAGACTATCTTGTTAATTACAAACTGTTTAATTGTGATAATTAAAGCTGGATGATTAGTTACTTCATTGGTGTCTTGTATTTTGTTTTCCACTGTACCATACGACGATTAGTTAGACCGTCGTAACAATATTTTCTTTGTCCACATATACTGATATATATTTTCACTACATTACTACAATGAAAACGTAAACTATCGTAGATACCATAAAAACACCATGTTTAAACTTCTCAAAAGAGGCATCAAATTCATTCTTTTCTCGGGCTTAATGTTTCTTCGCACGACTTTGCTGACGGGGAAGAAGAAGAAGAAGAAAAAGAAGAGGACAACAACAACGACGACGACGACAACGACAACGACAACGACAACAACGACAACGACAACGACAACGACAACGACAACGACAACGGCAACAACAACAACAACAACAACAACAATAACAACAACAACAACAACAACAACAACAACAACAACAACAACAACAACAACAACTTAAATTGCATTATAGAGTTAAGTGTGGTGCATACGCTTTTCCTTTTTTTAATTTCTGACTCTGTTGTGAACGGTATCAAAGAGGTCGTGGCTATTCTCGTGTGCGAAATCTTAAGACCTATTGTAGTTTAAACAGGGAGGTTATGTAGAACGGTATATGACAAGTTTGAAGTTTTTGAAGATTGTCAACCACATTTTTGAGTGTACACGACACTTTTCCTTAAGAAACAAAACAAAGACCTTCGTTAATTGCATTATAATTTCTTTGTGCAATTTCATCGTCAAAGAAATTGTACTTCGTTCATCAGTGACAATCGTGGTTTAAACATTTTCTTGTCACTTATTTACAAATATGTGTAAAATTATTTAAAAAATTAAGCGTTTACGTTAAATTTTAAATAGCAATGCATGAGCAAATAATTATTTGTTTAATTAATTGTAATGTGATGTTTTTAGAATATAAAACACGATTTAAAAAAGTAGTTTCAAGTTATTTAAACTCTCAATTAGTATAGGCTAGACGTTCTTGAAATATTGCGTTCGTTGAACGTTAGTCCGATGTCATTAAAAGCCACATTTAAAAGAGCCGTATTGAAATCGTCTTTCACCGCAATTCTACTACCCTCCTCCCCGAAAGCAATGAAACCGCGACCTCTTATTGAATTTTGCATCTTACAAACACAACCCAGCCAGACGGACGGTTTGGTCTCTCCTCCAGCCATTGTGTTTGCGTAATGGATAGACTGACTCACTTAGCTACGGAAGACATTTAATATTATACGACTTTCTGCCTTCATTATAATTTGTATTTTAAATTTGTGCACTTAACAAAAATCTGTTGTCAAGTACCTAATGTATTTTTCCAAAAGTGTTTCAGCGTCTGAATCCCATTACCGTGCGAACCGCAAAGAAAGGAGCATAAATAAGCCACTCTTCGTTAAAATAAAGTGATAAAACTCTAGTCTAAAAGGGCAAGAAAATTAGAAATAAAAAAAAAACGGAAAAATAAACGTTCTTTAAAGCTACAAGCTTACACACGCGCGCGCGCGCGCGCACACACACCATGCTCATATATTTTTGTACAATATCTTCAACTCACACACACACACACACACACACACACACACACACACACACACACACACACACACACACACACACACACACACACACACACACACACACACACACACACACCATGCTCATATATTTTTGTACAATATCTTCAAATAAATACACTGCAAGTGGGTTTATTTTCATCTGACCACGTTTCAAAGAAATATTATCTTACAACACAGATAATATTGTTTTTAATAAAATAAAACCTAAAACTAAATTCAACATTCATAATAAAAATGGAGTTTACAAAACAGAACGTCCAGATTGCAATGAATTTTACATAGGACAGACGAAAAAAACTGTCCGAGAGATTCATTCAACATCGATATGCGTTTTTGAAACCTAATACGTATTTACAAACATAATTTAGCCACACACTGTTTAAACAATAAACATAAATTTCCAGACATTCAAAATGTCAAATTAATTAAAAACGTACAAAAACGTAACACAATGAATATCTGGGAAAATCTAAATATTTACAAACACAATAATAATAATCTACTAATTGAAGAAGAAATTCAAATAAAAACAAAACAAGACGATTTATTTAAAATCATACATTTACTATAATAATAGAATAAAACATTAAATATATAGACTAATAAATAGCTGACTACATAAACATTAAAACAATCGAAAACAGAATCCAAGTAAAATCGATTATCCGTTAATTATGTTGTAACCGAAACATTCCATTAGAATTCAAACAAACCTCTGAAGATACAGAATAGTTTCTGTGAAACGTGCGTCAGGTGAAAATAAACCTACTTGAAGTGGTATTCATTTGAAGATATTACATGGAAGACCTGCAGGAAACTCAACGAGTTAGAAAGGAATAACATCTTACATACATGTACATATATACGTGTGTAATTCAATTTTTTGTTATCATAAATTATGAATCGTTAACATTTTTTTGTTATTAGAATCTTATTCATATGAAAAGTGATGAACACCTCTCTTCAGGCAATATAAGAAACGCTTGCTTTTTGAGATCTGTTTCGTTTCTACTTCAAACATTGCCAATGCCATAGTAATAAACAAAGTGCAGAATTTTTGTCAGATCGGTTAGCGTAACCCGACCGATGTGAGACGTCAATCCTATGACGCCGGCAGAGTCCAATTACGGCGATCGGACCTACCACGTGGTACGGTAGCTTTTCCGGACGATCTTATTTTGGTATGTGTAGGTCCTTGTTTCACGCGGTGTTACTGAACAGTTTTGATAAGCAACTACTTGGCGAATTCACGTCATATTGTTTGTCTCGACAAGTATTACTACTGCTTGTAAACTGTGGCCGGCTGTGCCGCACAAGAGTCGACTAATCGAGGTCAAAGGTGAACTCGGTATTGATTTTGTGACGTGCGCGTCCTTCCCACCCAGTCGGGGAGACGGTGTTGCGGCCGGAACAAATATTAGTCGCCAGACGTGACGGGCGTTTAATTTCTTACAGTGTACTCTTCACCGTTGTCGTTCGCGGAGAGATTAAAATTACAAAACTGGCATCGAAATTAAGCGCACTAATGAAATAACATCCAACAAGAGTCTTCTTAAATGTTTTAGGCATTCAGTTGTTGATTTGTGGCTGTACACCTATTTATATATTACAATAGTGGACACTGCTTAGGAGTATAGAGGTGAGGAAGATTAAGTTGATAGGGCATGTGATCAGACATAGTGCTTTTTTTAACTAACATCTTTGAGGGCAAAGTAGTGGAGAAGAAGACCAAACGAAGACCAAGAACTGCATACTTCCGCAGCACAATGAGTGTCGTGAATAGTGGGTCCTATGGAGAAATGAAGAATATCGCAAGGGATAGAGTGACGTGGCTACAGCGACAAGCCATTGCCTTTAGGAGTTAAAAAAAATAGTGGATAACTGTCCAGAGTAGACAACAAAATTATAGACATCTGAGATTCTGAAAAACTTGTAGCATGTGAATATAATTACAAACTGTAAACTAAGTTTGAAGTTTTTCCTATTTCATGGCACTTTAATTACTCTTTTTAGAGTACTTAAAAAAATGGAGTACATAGATCATATCTTCGTAACGGTGTATGTAGATCTTATCATATCTTCGTCAGCAGTCATTATCGATAATATTAGACTTTCCAATACAGTCCAAATATTATCACAGATCTAATTAGTCCACAGAAGTCGTCTGATGTGATCTCTATGTTTCTCTGGCTCCCCAACCAAGCGATCTTCAGCCGAATACCATCTTCTCTATAGGCTTACCGCAGGTTCTCCATTTTATTAATTTAATTGTACAAAATCATATAATATTATCCGATGTCAGTTTATTTTTACTTAATTATTATTTTTCTATTTCTCCATGTTGTTTGTAGTACTTTGTAAAGCACTGTTTAGTAAAACCAATCGAACTGCAAAACTCACAGTTATCAGACTTTTAATAAATTGTTATTTCTCATAATTAATGGGATGTACGTATGATGTAATAGTACCTACTGTACATCTGCAGCTGATGAGACCATCAGTCTCTTAGGCTAGTTTAGATTTCATTGTTCAATGGCCTTCCTTTTTATTTCACCTCAGATTATATTCACCTCCGATTCTTCAGTCTGGAAGATTCTATTGCAAAAATGAACAAAGAATTGTAGTGTTCACTCCCTTCACGACTATTCTGAATCGATCAAGTAAATATTTTAAAGTCATTATCGTCGTCACACCGTCTCGTGGATTAAGCAAATTAAAGCCTGTTCGATGGCCATCGATGTCTTCTAGGCAGTAAACCACAGCTTGCTTCTTTCAAAATTCTGTAGTCCTTCAGTGGGTTCATGTGGGCCACCGAAATCATGTTCAACGCATTATGAATACTTTCGTTCGTAATGGTACCTTCTCTAGTTAGTCTTTAACAGCTCATTTTAAAAAATGCATTCGTCAACCTGTGTCTTAGTTTATTATTAAAGTGATTATAAATCGGTTTGTTCGGCCGTGGTCGGTTGTTATCTACGTCAGAAACGTCAAGAACAACTCCGCAAGACTGTCCGATAGGGTGTAGAAGCAATCGTCTGATACTAACAGCATAACGCTTCGGGTTGACAGAATGCCATAACGTTTCAGTACCTCTCGATAAAAGTGACAACAGTTTCATCCCATGCATAAACACATTTCAAATCAGACACTTAAAGTGAACCTTGAGTAGCCAGATGTTTATCTGCTGTGGTCGGGAGGGATTCTTTCTCCAAGTTAACAGACGCTTTTCTCATTTTACCCGCCCTTCAAACGGGCAAATCTATATTATATTTATAATACTTCATAAATATTTACCGCCAAGAACTATCATAGGACTGAGCTATTAATGATGTTTTTGTAATATATATATATATATATATATATATATATATATATATATATATATAACATCGGTTTATGGCGTCTGACGTCGCTGTCCGATTTCCAGACTTACTCTCCAATATTTTTTGTCCTGACAATGTTCTTCTGTCAGATTCCTCGCACTTAGAGCTTTCTGGATACTCTCTCCCCATGATCGTCTGGGTCTTCCCCTCTTCCTCTTCTCCGGGGGTAACCATTCCATTATCCTTTTTGGCAACATTTCTCCTCCCATCCGTTTAACATGTCCAAACCAAATTAACTGTCTACTTTCTATTTCGTCTACTACTGCATGTTTGTTTCACATTTATCATTTGTTTATTTCTTATTTCCTCTCGCCTGTATACTCTGCATGATCTCCTCAGTGCATCCATCTCTACAGCTAGTATTTTCCTTTTGTCCGCTTCTGTCATTCTCCAACTCTCAGCACCATAAAACAGAACACTCTTTACGATAGTATTGTATAGGCCTATCTGTACTTTCCTTCCTCTAGTTATCTGGACATGCCACCATATACTGTTCAGCCTTTTTATAGCCCTCCGTCCCATGCCTACTCTCTCCTTTATTTCATCTGTATCTCTGCCATCTTGCTTTATCTGTACTCCTACATACTTATATGCCTGGCAATTTTCAATTTCTTCATTGTTTTCCAATTGTAAGTTGGTTTCAGTACCTCCCACGCATAAATACTTGGTCTTTTCTAGATTTATTGACAGTCCTCAGCTCTCGTATTCGTCTGTTTTTGTAATTTAGTTGTAATAAAAGCTGAAAGGATAAAGATAATAAAGATAAAGATGAAAGGAATAACACTGATAATCTGAAATAAATCTCACGTAAAAAATCTCATCTAACTATTATTTCTAAAGCAAAGGTTAGAATATGTTTTATCTTTATACACTTTGTTAACAACTTAAAGTTTTAAATATATAGTACTCCGTTTAATGCAACTAATCCTCTGACTGCTTTTACTCTTGAGAGGACTTTAAATTATAAAATATTATCGATAGAAATAAAATGTAGTTATATTTATTATCTGCATTTATTATTATCAATTGTATCGTACATAATGTGTCAGAAATTTTAACTTTATTTTTACAAGTTTTTGGTTTACTAAGATTCTGATTTAAACTGTAGTTCACGTTGTATGAAGTCGAGGCCACCACGGCTTCGATTCACTCGAGAGGTTTTGTCTATGCGCTGCCTCACTGAACTGGGCGCCTGTAATCATGTAACCGCTGGACTGCAGACTAGTTGCCTGTTTGAGATAGATAACTATTATAATTGGGAAACAAAGGTTCCGCTCTGAATAGTATATACATTTCGCTAAATGATTAATTCTTTATCTATTCTGTAGAGAGTTGCTTCGAAATATTCAAAGCGTTCGTGTGGTAACATACGAACGTTATTAAAATATTCGGTTCTTTTCGACAGTCTTTGTTTAATTGATGTAAACAATATTGTGATTCACTTCTATTCTGTGATCATCATTAAAGTTTTCACTACGTTTATATTGTTGATTACTATTTAATCACTTTGTGTATGCATATAAGTCTGGATAACATTTGTACGAAGATAATTGTTTTGATTCGTTGAGAGTAGAAAATAAAGCGACCAGTATATTAACATACATTTAGAAACAGCCATGGCTTCGATACTGTGCATTTGAATAGAATTGTTATTCATTAATTTTTGCTGTTAAACATCTATCTGTCTGGGGATGAGGTGATTGGCTCTAAAGTGCTAATCGAAAGTTGAGTATGGAGTAGTGTGTAATAGTTTTATTTTCTGTTTGTGATCCTGAAGGCATTGGTCAACATTAAACTGATTGGCCAAGACCGGGTGATGCATGGCTTCGTTCTGAAGCCAAGAAATGTGGCAAACGTATGAAAATTAACCTTCAGCGACTAAACCTTCAATGGACTTTTCCAAGATTACAGCAGGTATTTAAAGGAGGAACACTGATTGTCAATACAGAAGCCAACATAACTGCTTTTGAAACGAAACCAGCACACATCACCTTCACAAAATTTTACGGGAGAACATCGATTGTGAAATTAAATAACAAGGTTGTCCCGGTAGCCGACTCTGTAAAATACTTGGGTATCCACCTAGACAAAAAACTGACTTGGTGCAACCACATTTGGATGGAGAGAAAACAACTGGACATCAAGTTTCGTAAACATTATTGGCTCCTGGGCAGAAAATCATTACTGTCAATGCGAAACAAGCTGTTGGTGTACAACACTGTCTTCAAGCCTGTGTGGACATACGGCTTACAGCTTTGGGGAATTGCATCTAAATCCAATATCGCCATAATGGAAAGGTTTCAGACCAAGGTGTTGCGTGCCATAACAAACGCACCGTGGTTCATCAGCAACAAAGACATCTATAGAGACCTGGACCTGCTCTCAGTCAGTGAAACCATTGCGATATTCATCGAAAGATATGTGAAACGGTTTGAAGAGCACACGAATCCTTTAGCCATAAATCTACTAGACAACAGCCTACAGACAAGACGTTTAAAGTTAACATTTTATCTGGACTTACCTAGACTCTAACACTATAAATACATTATACATAATATGTTACTTTTAAATACTCATACAGAGAACTAGTCAATGGACTAGTTCTCTTCATGCCATGTATTTTGTAAACAATTATGCTGATGTTTATGTATTAACAGATTGCATAAATAAACGTAAAACAATTTATATATAACTGCAACAACATTGTAAGTTGGAGTTGTAGTTGTGATCAGATTGACTGAACATACTCCTATGTATATTTTAGCATAATATTGGACAATTGGACAAAATTGGCAGAAAACATTGAGCAGGCCTATAATAAGGTTATAAACCTCAACTTATTAAGGATAATCTATAATAAGGTTATAAACCTCAACTTATTAAGGATAATAATTGAGTGTCATAAACTGCTCGTAGCTACTCAAGAAGACATTGAAGAATGCTTGCCATTGAAAAAGAAATTAATAAAAGCCCAAGGTTTACAGGAAAACCTCAAGGAGAAGACACGTGCCATTTGGACTGACGAAAGTAGGGGGAGACATCCATCAAGAATGAAGAAGATGTGGGAGAGGAGGAAGAGGGAGGAGTAAGTAACTATAATTATAAAAAGTATCTATATTTTTTTGTTATTATTTAGTGTAGTTAATTTTTTTTTATTTTGCCTTCCGATTATACTTAGTTTTACAGATACTTGACCTTTCCACTAACTTCCTCACACCCTCACCTCCCCCTCCATCATTTACACCCCACACATGACCGGATACACGCCCTAAACACATGTTCACCACCCTCACATCCTTTTTTTAGTTTAGTTGTTCACTGATCTCTTTGACAATAGCTTGATAAGCTGAAACAGCTGTCAGAGTTAAATAAAAACTGTGAAACTTACCAAGTGTTTATATATTTTTAAAAAACCTTTGTAACAATATTTTAGTTATACGAGTTATAACTAAAACAATGTTAATTGTTTAGTTACATTATAAAACAATGAAAAACAGATTCCATTGCAAACAGCAAGCCTACGAGTATGACAAACCGAACTATCGTGTAAAATAACAATTCAACGATAACAGTAGACATGCACGATGGCAGTGACATATATGACAATGTGATGTGGCATGTGACAGTTTGTAATAAGCGTGTAAACGCATGCATTGTTACGTGTGACATTCTGCAACAATGCGATAAGAATGCACCGTACCGGGGGCAAACTGGTTCTGTTCCGTATGTGCCAGTAGTTCGCCGTGACATTGAAACCGGTTCCGTTGAATACTATTTACAGCCGAGGTAGTTTTTTAATGACCTATGTTCAGTGCTCCCGCGTTTTCTCCGTCTGGGTCCGTCTTGTCTTTTCCGCGACTTCTGTCGCATTTCTCTTTCTCACTTTTTTCTTAAAAAAAAAGCTCCAAATGTATCACCACTTTTTGCGCATGCAGTCACATTATAATGTTAACTATTTAACATACGTTAAATACAAATGTGTCAATATTATAGTCTAGTAATGTAGTGTACAGTAGAGATGGGCAAAGTAATTCATAGAAACGAACTTAGCTAGGTCGGTCATATCAGCGAACTTGCACAATGAACTAGGTCAATAGTTGAATCTGGCGGACCCCTATTTTAAAAAAAATATTGTAAATATTACCACTCTCAAGAAATAAAGAACAGAATTGAAAAGGCAAGAACAGTGTACACTAGAATGAGCAGTTTATTCAAAAGTCACGATGTAACAATAAACACAAAGATGAGACTTTTACGCTGCTACGTATTCTCGGTTCTCTTCTACGGTGTAGAATCTTGGACGTTGACTGAAGCCAGAACAAAAAACTTGGAATCTTTCGAAACGTGGCTTTACTGTAGAATACTAACATTTCATGGGCAGCACATATAACTAATGTTGAGGTTCTTAGAAAGATGAAGAAAGAAAGGGAAGTTATTAACACATCGAAGATAAGAAAGCTTCAGTATCTAGGACATCTCATGAGAAATGAAGAGAGATTTTACTCATTGCAGTCCATACTACAGGGAAAAGTACTTGGAAAGATAGGTGTTGGGCGACCGAGAATCTCATGGCTAAGAAATTTAAGGACCTGGTTTGCATGAATACAACTGACTTATTCCGTGCAGCAGTACAGAAATAGTCTGTATGATATCCAGCATCCGAAACGGACAGGAACTATCAGAAGAAGGACCTGGGTAACTTTACCAATAACCCCAAGACATAGTCTACTATGTTTCTTTTACAGCATACACGAAAACAACTCTTCTAGGAGATGGTATGAAAACATTCTATTAACCTTAATTAACATTAATAGGCATTAACCTTTTTATTAAAGACAGAAAAAGTTGTTACGAAAAAAATTTGCTGGAACGCCACCGAATGATATATAAACGTGTACGAATCGATGTGGATGTAAACGTTAAAGCAAGCTGACAGTACATCTGCGTAAGTGAACGAATGAAGAACGGTTGTAAAAATAGGATTGAGTAGTCATAAACGAGTGAGCGGAGACAGTGAACCGGTTATGTCTGTGATATGAGAAGTCATAAAAATAACTTCATTTATTCAGCGCTATAAGGAAACCGAACGAAACACATTCTCAAATGTATTCCGAAAAAAAAACATCAACTTAATCAGTTCTTGCAATCTGAATCGTGAAAGCAGAACCCATAAAGGAAAGTCGTCGAAACGGAAAAAACAAGTGAGCACTTTGTCTGTTACACACTCCGCGAACAGTATGAATAAAGAACGTACACTACCACGTGACGGAAAGAAAGATAAAACGGAATCGTACCTTTACCCGTTCCTGCAGTACATTTTTGATGTTTTTAATATGCGATTGTATCGACATATTATAACGTGGAAAAGAAGAAGTGTAGGCCTACTAATAATGAAAACGACAAGCATTTTCGCTGTGAATAAAGAACTAGGACAATTTACAATTTGTGAGGTTAGGTGGCAATGGTTTTTGGTTTTCAGTTTACTGCTGAAATCAATAAAAGCCATGGTTGAGGAAAACATGACGTTTAATGTGTATATACGATGCTTATGACACAGTAATACTTAAAGTAAAGAACCTAACGATTTTGAGGTGACAAATTAACAAACCTACAACAGCAAATTTAAATTGAAAAATACAAATATTTATGGATAATGGAAAACACAAAAAAACAATGTATTAAGGAAAGACAACATACGCTCTACATAAATTATTCCTCAGGCTTTCACGGCCGGTGTCAGATGAATTGTTCATGATATCCGGGCTGTTTGGCCGTGGTCCATGGTTTATAACAAAACCAAACGTTTCGGCAGCTCCACTGGCTGCCATCATCATATTCAGCCTATATCACAGTACTGTGGGCCTGTACGTAATCAACCTATACCACAGTACTGTGGGCCTGTACGTAAACACCCGGCGTGCAGGATTTTTATACCACTGATGATGGCAGCTAGTGGAGCTGCCGAAACGTTTGGTTTTGTTATAAACTATGGACCACGGCCAAACAGCCCGGATATCATGAACAATTCATACGCTCTACATATTGTACATAATGGACGTTTCCTTTTGGTTAGCCACAAAAACGAGTAGGCTTACTACTTGTTGGAAAACGAACATTGCTGAAAAAACGAGTTCTGCCACCAAAAAGTGACATGTATAGTAATAGGAAAGAACTCGGCTTAGTTGCGAGTTCGGTGGTTTTTCAGTGAACTATTCCACAGAACGAGTATTAATAAAAAAATTAGTACTACTGGAAAAACGAGTTCTACTGAAAACCGAGTTCTGTCGCAAAAAAGGAGACATGTATAGCAATAGGCCATACTATCGAGTTGGGGTTGTTCGTAGTTTCCGCCAAAACAACGTGCTTTACATTACATACGTATCGCTTTCCATGTGTAATTTCAGTTCTCATGCTAACGTATTATCATCACCTTTTGGTGTTACAGATACGCAACTGTGATATATTACTGCTAACTGCTACAATCATTTTTCATTAAGAAAAGGACTAAAAACCCAACTGCAATCGTTAGCAAACATACGAAATTAAAACTTGTATAATTCTTTCACCTACGTAAAATGATGTGCGATATTCACTAAAGATCGAAGCCAAACAATCGCATAATCGAAATATCGCAAATGACGACAGGAACGGATAAAGGTACAGGACCGATAAAAGGTTACCTCATTGCGGATTATGAAGTCTCTAATGGCCGCCCGCATCTTATTTTTATGAATTTCTTTCTTAACGCTGATGCGTCGTACCTGAGATCTGAGATATAGTACGAGGAAGATATGTTTATTGTCGATACGGAATGAATATGAAACCTTATGAGTATGTCTGACTTATATAAAACATGTATAAAGAAACGGTTCCATTTTTGAACTTACAACAATGACGACTGGATGTGGTTGTATTTGCAGCGACCCATTTGCTTTCCATTCAACTTACCTGGAACAAACAAATACACATTTATAAATAACTAGAGTAAAGAAAAGGTAATCTATGTATTAGATTATTTGTGCAAACAAAAATAGGATATTGCGGATAAAGCTGAAATAAAGTTTTATACTTTCATAACGGTCAGAATAGCGCAAAGTATCAGCGTCACGACTTCTATAATCGTCACAAGTATCATCATCATCACCTTCATGGATTAAACCAAGGATGGTTTGTTCCGGTCTGAAACAGGCAAAGATTAGAGCTGGTCACTCCAGCGCTTCCTCGGACGTCCCACACCTCTCCGTTCCCTCGGCTTATAGATCCATAGTTGTTTGGGGATGCGGCAGTCATCCATTCGGCAAAGGTGTTCTCACCAATTCAGCCGTGAATGGTGGACATTTAGCACAAACGGTAGCGGCAGTCCTTCTTTGATAAATGCTAAAGAGCTGCTACTATCATTAACTTCAGGTCTTTTATAGGTTAGAATATTTCAGACATACTGTAATATAAGACAAATGGTTAAAATTATTTCTGTAACATTCTGTTTGTATAACGATTCACAGTTCATTTAAATATATAGCAAAGGTTCGAGTGAGTTGTTCCATATGAAAGCATTTCTATTTTCGTTCATATTCACTTTCTGCCCTTACCCCACGGACACACACACACACACACACACACACACACACACACACACACACACACACACACACACACTTGTGTTATAAATATTGATGACTTGGTGCGCGCCGTTGGGATGCATTCGCAAAAGCGTTTCGTCATAAACATGCAGAAGAAAGCTAAAAATGTGGAATGTGTGCGCCTGCCTGTGTATGTGGGCGCGCGCGTGCCCAGTCGCTTTCCTCTGCCGGTAATAAATAGGATGTACGTGTTAAGATTGCAAAGAAAAAACAAAATAATAAACTATTTTTAGAATAATGCTTTAGAGCTGGTGATGGCAGAGTGATAATGAGATGGAAGGAAGGTGGGGAGAGAAAGAGTTTAAAAAAGAGAGGGAGAGAGAGTTTGAGTGAGAGGGGGGGAACCGGCAGCAACTTTGTATGCGTTGGTTATTCCTAGAAGGGAGAACATCGACGCAAGATTTTTAAAAAGGCCCGTTGACGTCTTCTGACCTAACAGGGAAAACGAAAACAATTAAGACTGAACAGTATTCGTCATTGTCTGTCCGTTGCTATCACACCATAGTTATTGACGATTTCTTCAACGTTACCATAATAAGCACAAAAAATGTAATGTTAAACAAATGAATTTGTCCTTTTGCGTTAGCTTAGGTCGCTTTTTCCGTATTTCCCATCCGATCTCCGAGGCTCGTATGAGTTTTGTAAGTTCATATATTTTTTACTCAATCAGGTTACTGGCCTGCTGCAAAAACCCCAATTTGGAGGACCAGGAACTTTGATTTCGGGCTGCTCTTTCCCTAGAGAGTTGCTTTCACCTCAGCTGGCGAGCTCTCTCTCCCCGGTCGAAGTAGACTGACTCAGTCCATGTGTGCAGCCGTTGGCCTACTGTAGACTCCTCCGCCTTCACACTAGATGCACACCCTGCTGCCGATGTGCACTATCCAGCCCGGCCAGGAACCAGGATACCCCCGCGCAATGAATCAGCTAATAAAATTTAGACGCATCTGTGGAACAATTCATAGGTACCTGAAAAATAAAATACGGATGGATACCCGAATGAAATTTTATAAAACTGTGGCTGTCTTCACATTCATGTATGCTAGTCAGACATGGACTCTTGGTAAAAGGGACGTGCGGAGGATTCAGGCAGCCGAAATGAAATTTCTAAGGGGGACGCAAGGTTGTTCTCTCTTGGATCGGAGAAGGAACGAGGATATTAGACATTGTATCATTGCATCAGAAGATTGAAGAGCACAGAAGTAGATGGTGTGAACACTTGAATCGCATGCCTGATATCCGTCTGCCTATGGCTGTCTTGTGTTACTGGGAAGAGAGATCTCGGTAGACCGAGGAGGAGATGGGTTCCGGAACAGTTCTAAGGCCTGGTCCTCGGAGTGGTGATGATGATGATGATGATGATGACAAATGAATTAAATAAACAGTGACGCCCGGAGAGAGAGAGAGAGAGAGAGAGAGAGAGAGAGAGAGAGAGAGAGAGAGAGAGAGAGAGAGAGAGAGTGAGGGGGGGAGTAGTTCTACATACTTAGAGCTGGGATATTGGCCTACAATACAAAGAACTAACATAAGAATCTCGTATTCGCGACCACACTGCGAGTTAGCCGGAGTTGTGCAAAGTTAAACGTGAGCTGATTAGGGAAATGCCACTAAATAATGCGTAGATTTTCATTAATCCTCAAATAAAACTGTATATAGTTTTCAGTTAGTTTATAATAACTAACTAATATTGATTACAAGGTTTAGTAACTAAATCTTAAAATGTTAGGTTATTAACTTAAAATGTTGTAATTTCCATTTTAATAACACAATATACTTCTTTCCTTACGTAGGCTTCCACGGCCGGCGTCGTAGTTACTGTCCGGGCTGTGGTCTTCCATAATCTTCATGCTGATAGACGTTAATCGCTTGAGCGGACGTTTCCGTCTCACCTCTGCGGGCGGTCTTCTCTGGAGCGTACATCTCTTTTCTGTTCTGCAGTCTTAATTTTGTACACCCATATAAATTTATTTCTGAAATTAAGGCTCAGTTGACCCGGGGATATATTTTAGGGGGGGGGCAAACATGACCTGACCCCTCCCCTCCAGAGGGTCGAAAAAGTTGACAAATTTTGTTAATCTCTTAATCATTACTCTGCTTTATTTTATTTTTATTTTTAGCTGTGGACGCTAATATAGCGTATACTTTTTTTACATAATACAAACAGGTTTATTACTTAGCACTAGGGTATATGTTTGAAATATGGAATACAGGAAAATTAATTCACTCAATTCAGTTTTTGTAACAATGTTTCGGTAACGCGTATTTTTTACTTTAATTTCAGGATGTTATCACGCGTTTTTCAGCCACTTTAAACATAGTAATGTTGATTAATCTTAACTTGTTTTTTCCTTCTTTTTTATGATGCCGACCCGATTCCCCCCCCCCCAAATTCTAGATATGCTACTACAGTTGACATGTAACATTCATTATATTGAGGATTATGTTTTCAAGAAAACGATTTTTCTAGTTAAAGTCATTACATTACAAAAACATTATACCTCTTGTAATGTTAAGGCTGTGCGATAATCTTTCTACTTTTCTACTTTTAGAAGGTGGTTTTCAATTTTTTGGAAGAAGAAAAAGAAGGTTGTTGGTTGTAAAGGTAAACTATAATACAAGGTACATAAACACGACGGACAGTATGGCTACGTAGCCTAATTGCTGACCTAGTCAGAAACTCAGACAGCAGACAGCTGGGAAACTATAATACTAGGTATAAACACGACGGACAGTATGGCTACGTAGCCTAATTACTGACCTAGTCAGAAACTCAGACAGCAGACAGCTGGGAAACTATAATACAAGGTACATAAACACGACGGACAGTATGGCTACGTAGCCTAATTGCTGACCTAGTCAGAAACTCAGACAGCAGACAGCTGGGAAACTATAATACTAGGTATAAACACGACGGACAGTATGGCTACGTAGCCTAATTACTGACCTAGTCAGAAACTCAGACAGCAGACAGCTGGGAAACTATAATACAAGGTATAAACACGACGGACAGTGTGGCTACGTAGCCTAATTGCTGACCTAGTCAGAAACTCAGACAGCAGACAGCTGGGAAACTATAATACAAGGTATAAACACGACGGACAGTGTGGCTACGTAGCCTAATTGCTGACCTAGTCAGAAACTCAGACAGCAGACAGCTGGGAAACTATAATACTAGGTATAAACACGACGGACAGTGTGGCTACGTAGCCTAATTGCTGACCTAGTCAGCAACTCAGACAGCAGACAGCTGGGAAACTATAATACAAGGTATAAACACGACGGACAGTATGGCTACGTAGCCTAATTGCTGACCTAGTCAGAAACTCAGACAGCAGACAGCTGGGAAACTATAATACTAGGTATAAACACGACGGACAGTATGGCTACGTAGCCTAATTGCTGACCTAGTCAGAAACTCAGACAGCAGACAGCTGGGAAACTATAATACTAGGTATAAACACGACGGACAGTATGGCTACGTAGCCTAATTACTGACCTAGTCAGAAACTCAGACAGCAGACAGCTGGGAAACTATAATACAAGGTATAAACACGACGGACAGTGTGGCTACGTAGCCTAATTGCTGACCTAGTCAGAAACTCAGACAGCAGACAGCTGGGAAACTAGAATACAAGGTATAAACACGACGGACAGTGTGGCTACGTAGCCTAATTACTGACCTAGTCAGAAACTCAGACAGCAGACAGCTGGGAAACTATAATACAAGGTATAAACACGACGGACAGTGTGGCTACGTAGCCTAATTGCTGACCTAGTCAGAAACTCAGACAGCAGACAGCTGGGAAACTATAATACTAGGTATAAACACGACGCACATTATGGCTACGTAGCCTAATTGCTGACCTAGTCAGAAACTCAGACAGCAGACAGCTGGGAAACTATAATACTAGGTATAAACACGACGGACAGTATGGCTACGTAGCCTAATTACTGACCTAGTCAGAAACTCAGACAGCAGACAGCTGGGAAACTATAATACAAGGTATAAACACGACGGACAGTGTGGCTACGTAGCCTAATTGCTGACCTAGTCAGAAACTCAGACAGCAGACAGCTGGGAAACTATAATACAAGGTATAAACACGACGGACAGTGTGGCTACGTAGCCTAATTGCTGACCTAGTCAGAAACTCAGACAGCAGACAGCTGGGAAACTATAATACTAGGTATAAACACGACGGACAGTATGGCTACGTAGCCTAATTACTGACCTAGTCAGAAACTCAGACAGCAGACAGCTGGGAAACTATAATACAAGGTATAAACACGACGGACAGTGTGGCTACGTAGCCTAATTGCTGACCTAGTCAGAAACTCAGACAGCAGACAGCTGGGAAACTATAATACTAGGTATAAACACGACGGACAGTATGGCTACGTAGCCTAATTGCTGACCTAGTCAGAAACTCAGACAGCAGACAGCTGGGAAACTATAATACTAGGTATAAACACGACGGACAGTATGGCTACGTAGCCTAATTACTGACCTAGTCAGAAACTCAGACAGCAGACAGCTGGGAAACTATAATACAAGGTATAAACACGACGGACAGTGTGGCTACGTAGCCTAATTGCTGACCTAGTCAGAAACTCAGACAGCAGACAGCTGGGAAACTATAATACAAGGTATAAACACGACGGACAGTGTGGCTACGTAGCCTAATTGCTGACCTAGTCAGAAACTCAGACAGCAGGGAAACTATAATACTAGGTATAAACACGACGGACAGTATGGCTACGTAGCCTAATTGCTGACCTAGTCAGAAACTCAGACAGCAGACAGCTGGGAAACTATAATACTAGGTATAAACACGACGGACAGTATGGCTACGTAGCCTAATTACTGACCTAGTCAGAAACTCAGACAGCAGACAGCTGGGAAACTATAATACAAGGTATAAACACGACGGACAGTGTGGCTACGTTGCCTAATTGCTGACCTAGTCAGAAACTCAGACAGCAGACAGCTGGGAAACTATAATACAAGGTATAAACACGACGGACAGTGTGGCTACGTAGCCTAATTGCTGACCTAGTCAGAAACTCAGACAGCAGACAGCTGGGAAACTATAATACAAGGTATGAACACGACAGACAGTATGGCTACGTAGCCTAATTGCTGACCTAGTCAGAAACTCAGACAGCAGACAGCTGGGAAACTATAATGCAAGGTACATAAACACGACGGACAGTATGGCTACGTAGCCTAATTGCTGACCTAGTCAGAAACTCAGACAGCAGACAGCTGGGAAACTATAATACAAGGTATAAACACGACGGACAGTATGGCTACGTAGCCTAATTGGTGACCTAGTCAGAAACTCAGACAGCAGACAGCTGGGAAACTATAATACAAGGTACATAAACACGACGGACAGTATGGCTACGTAGCCTAATTACTGACCTAGTCAGAAACTCAGACAGCAGACAGCTGGGAAACTATAATACAAGGTATAAACACGACGGACAGTATGGCTACGTAGCCTAATTACTGACCTAGTCAGAAACTCAGACAGCAGACAGCTGAGACGAAGCGAACTGCAGACCGATTAAACCGCACAATGTAAGGAAGTGCGGTTTTCCTGTTTTGTTTCTCAAGTATCGCTGCGTCGCTTACTAATTATCCGAAAAGATTACGCAACAAATACTGACCGACTGTGCTACGCCAAATTATGTTCATTATATGTATTGCGCAATCACAATCTTTTCAACGTAATGTGAATTAACTGACCATAAATAAGCACGAGAGAAGCAAAACCACTTTTAGTTTAGATTTTAATAGGTATTAGATATTATTTTGGAATGCTAACTATATAAGATTGAGAAGGACATACTGTACCATACTTTCAGTCTATACGCGTTTGTACTGTATAAAGCCACCACTGAAGATGTCCGTCGTGGTTACGGACGAAACGTGTAAAAGTGTAAGTGTAGGCTACACAGACAATGTGGACCACTTTGTGATGGTGACAGTGTAAACAACGCTTACGTTCACACAATAAACTTGTTTACATAACCAGTCTGTTCATATCTCTCGCTATCATCTTTATCCAATATGCGGCGCTGTATTGTCCCTCCTTTACATATATCGTCCTTTCTTATTCCAAACCTTTTCCTTACCTGTCATATTGCCACTGCTTACAGGCCCGGATTTCCCACTAGGCACGTGCCTAGGGGCGGCAGGCTCAGGGGGGCGGCACGACGTGAAAAATTATTTGTTAAAATGTCATGTTTTCAGTTTTTTAATTACAGTATTTGTATTGGGCACTTGCATTATGGCCAAATTGAAGAAAATATTTTTGAAATAACCTTTAATTATGTCATTGAATAACACGGTATTGACACTGGGTCTATGAATAGCGGTGGTCGGAGCGGAGCACGGTCGTATATACAGGTCTGGACACTCCGCTGAAATTCTTGTCTGCTTTTTTGCCGACTAAAATAGTTTGTTTCGATATCGCTTGGGGCGCCTCGATCTAGAAGTCAATCCCTACTGCGCATGATCGTAATATGATATATTCAAAGCATAATAGAGAATGTCGTTCCAATTTTGAACGTAAATAAATATTAATAAAATTTAAAAAATGTAATCTTTTCACAATTTCATCTCATTTCCCTTTTAGATTTAAGATCAAATGAGATATTTGCAATAGAGATAGATGAAATGAGTATTTTCAGCAACTTTTTTTTCAGCAGTCAAGGAGAATTGAATATAGGCATATAGAAGTTACTTTTTTTTTGGGGGGGGGGCTAACAATAGTGCCTAGGGACGGAAGGCACCTAAATCCGGGCCTGACTGCTTGCTGCGCGTTTTGTGTATATACTTATACGTATATACGAAGAAGCGAAAAGAAATCAATTGTCACAGAATTATATTCGACATATTATAGGCTACATATCGTATTGACTCCCACAGCAGACTTACAAGTGGGCGCTTTGTCAACACGACTGTTATTCTTCTTTTACGACGAAACCGAAGCATCATTAGTTTTTTGGATAGTGTCGCAAACCATACGGTGCGATTAAGGCTTTTTTAATAAACAAATACAGAGAGTATAGACTTTGTAAGGCATTCACAGCCGACGCCAAAGAGTTGGAAACATTACTACCGGCTAGTTGGGGCTCGCTCTATCGTTTTACTTCCATGTTCCGTAAGGAAATGGAAGTTTGGTGAACGCGAAAAGAATCGTGTCAGAGATAAGGGCTGATTCTGATTGTACTACCCGCAAAACATGAAGAAATGTCATTTTCGAAAAGTGTCTGTGTGCAGGTCTGTATGTATAATTTTTCTATGCCGAACTATAACTGCCGCAAATTCAAACAGAATCAAATAATTTATTTTTGCACATGTGCCCGAGTTGTAGAGGACTCAAGGCCTATTGATTTTGGTGAAGAACGGTTAAGGGGAAGGGGTAGTTTACTTGCAACGTGTTACGTTTTAACAAGAGTACAGCACTTAATTTTGACGAATAAAGTATCCTGAAAAGCAGGTCACAATAATCCACTGTAGAAAGGTAGATGAAATGTCTATAAATGAAAAGAGTAGTTTTGGAGGGAGGGAGCTGGTAATATTTTGTATTGATATTACAGTATAAATTTATTCGACCGAAAACTTAAAAAAAAAATTCAATAAAATATTAACAATTGGTATCGTTCCATGCTATGTCGCCACGGATACGTAAAGAAAATAATTTTTCGTTCTAAAAAATTTACAGATAAAAAACGCTGGGGGCTGTTCGCTTTCTTTCGTGTTGTTTAAATAAAAGATAATTTAGTGAAATTATCTTTATTTTTTTTAGAATTATCTTTTTTTTATGAAATTATCTTTAGTTCTTTATTTTTAAAATACTATCAACTATGAACAGATTGTACTTTGATTATCTTTCTCAGCGTTTTTACCAAAACGCTGATATATTTGGTTACGTTCTGAGTGTAGGCGTACATATCAAAAATAGTTTTATACTTAATTAGAACATGGAAGTCATGTATGGTTCTCCATACCGATTTTTTAATAAACAATTATAGAGACTTTTCAAGACTTTCACGGCCGATGTCAACAAAGTTGGAAACACTGTTTACCGGATTGTAGGGCGTGGTTACAGACGGTTCGGCCTCACCATCGTAGCCCATCTTCAGCGAGGCCCCACCCAACGAAGCGCAGCGTCCGCACCCGCGTTGGTGAACAGCCGCTGTTGCCGCTTGAGGCAGCCGGACAAGTTTGCCAGCACGCACTCTCCAACGCTGATTCTCTTTGAGGAGACCAAGATCTTGTCCTCGGAGGGTGCGTACTACCCTGGGCTGCACACGGAATCCGTAGAGATCTTTAAACACGGTTCCGCCCGCTATGACTCGAAGAGGAGAAAGCCCCTATTGAATAGAATTTTACATGCTGTGCTCCCAAGCCGATCAGATAGCACTTGAAGCTGATTGGTTGACGCTGCATTCCACGTCAGATTTTGCTGGTAGGAAAATTTACATAAGTAGGCCTTCTTATCCATCTCATCACTGGGGGTGAATTGGCGGACACCGTGCCGACTGTTTCGAACACTGAAGATGGCCTCCGATGGTGGGGCCGAAATGTCTGAAAACACAAACGATGGACCACGGCCTAACAAGCCGGCAAATAATGTTTCCAAATATAGAGAGCCCGCTAGTTATAGATGGTCTGCTTTAATGCAGACGGAATCGTTTCTGAAGACACATACACCTTTGGTTTAGAGATGACAGATTCGCCACAAAGTCTGGCAGTTGTTGTACCAGACTAATCCTTGTCTGAACTACGAAGCAGGGTTATATTAGTAACAGTGTTACTATCGATGGTTGTTTCACCATGAAAGTACGTAGCACATAGTTCAGTTTACCTGCTTATAAATTTCTCTGGACTCTGCCACGTGAAACGACTCTTTACAACAACATTAATTAATGCCCCGGAACGGTCGTCATCATGGCCCATTTAATTTTTGATCTCCTGTATATTGTTACGACGGTCTCACGGATCGTCCTATTGTACAGTGGAAACAACATACAGACACCAACGAAGTCACTAATTACCAGCTTCAATTAGTCACAAAAATAATTTGAAATCAACAGAGGTACTCTCGAGAATAGTTCCAGTTAATTTTATCCAACTCCAATAAAATCCTAGAAATGTTAACTTTATCGAAAAAATAATTTATAGGGAAGCAGGAGAGACAGAATGAAGCCGACCTGTCGAAGAATAAAGTTACTAAAAATTCGCCAGCTTACCATAAAAAAGGTGAAGAATTCTTTAATGTAAACAAAAATAACGGAAAAATAACAAAAAATAAAATCTCATACCTTAGAAAAGGATACGATAAAAACAAAATCGCATTACATTAATGTATAAGTTTTGTTTTATTGCGTTATCATTCATATATTTTTAGTATCACATGTTCTTAACGACGAGTTTCTAAAATGCGTACATTCTTTTAAATTCTTATAGTACACTTCTGTATTCTGTGTCCTTCAGTTAAAGAAAATTATGTAAGTAAATTAATTATTGATTCCTTTCTGTAATAGTGTAAAAATACGTCAACTTTCTCTTTTCTGCAATACTATAAATAGGATGCATTAGTAATATTTGAGTTTTTTTTCAATTTGTCACCTCTACAGTCCAGAAAGTGATTAATTATAATAGTTCTTTGTCTTTAAGCGTTCTACAACTCTGTCACCGTGTTATATGTATGGTCTCAATATGCAATATAGTTCTTTTACGTCTAACAAATAGGTTATAGGAATGAGTTACATAACCTTGTTTGGTGAACCATATTGTAACCGAAACATTCAATTACAATTCTAAAAAACTTCTGAAGATACAGAATAATTTCTGTTAAACGTGCGTCAGGTGAAAATAAATCTACTTGCAGTTGTATTTATTTGAAGATGTTACATGAGAGACCTGAAGGAAACTCAACGAGTTAATTACAAAGACATAATATACCTTAAATGTATAAAAATATTTTCCAAAAGTTAATCCATATCACAAATGTTAGCCAATTTATAAAAACTTGTTAAATCAAAAAGGCAGAACGGTTTGATCTAGGCTAAGGACCTGAAGTTATAATTGAAAAGCTTGCAAGTGGGAACCCAATTAATAAAAGATTAATGTTGTTTTCAAAATTGGTTAACTTTTGGCTAAGTGGCAGTTTTGTCGTGAGCAACTAAGGATCTAAAATTTAAAAATTCCCCTCGACATGTTTTAAAATTTTTTTTTTAAATTGCTCTAATATGTTAAGAAATCTAAATAAAAATTAAGTTTTCTGCACCCATTTGTTGGTCTGTTAAACGTTTTTATTTTTGAAATAAATGGGAAAATAAACAGCTTTAATTTAAAATTGTCCTATTAGGACAGATATTACTACTTTTCGTTCCGTCATGGGGTGATCCTTGAAACTGTCAAATTTACGTACTACCAAAACCAACTGCCCTGGCAGATTGACTTGCAAAAATAGATAGCTGCGATATTTAATGACTTCAACAATTGTGTAATATATGTGCTGATTCCGGAAACGTAAGACGTACAAAAGTTACTTGATTTCTCGAATACTGTCAGTTGGTTTAGTAATTACGGTTTCAGCGTCCTAATAGAAAACCTCGCGATCCAATCAACCAAACGACAAAAATCATAACCATCTTTTACAGCTACATTAACGTGTGATAATGCTCTTACATACTACGATACCAAGAGGTACAACGACCACTCAAAACACAGATCTACAACTAATGTAATGATCTACTGAAAAATAGATTAATTACACAAGCCCATGAATTTGATTTGGAATCAAAAGTAAGGAAAGCTACAAACTTGTAACATGGATATTCTTTCATCTTTTCACTATGTCCTGTCTTCAGTCCACTTTGAACCAGCGTTTTTCTCTCTCCTGAACTCCTTCCATTTTTAACACTTTCAATTCCTTCTTCTGCGTTTATATAATTTTTTTCTAAATCCTTTTCGAATTCTTTAATCCAACTTGATTCTTGACTTCTTTTCCCACAAATATTTGAAGATCTGTTTTGTTAACCTATTGTCGTCCATATTTGTTGAAATAGATTTTAACTTTGCGGTGACGTGAGGATATTGTGAACCGGCAGACGGTCGGATGAACAAATGATATACAAAACGGAGACGCACAAAATCGGTCTGCATCAAATAAACAACAGGAAAGGCACACAGACACAACACACGGGCGCGCGCACTCATTCAATGATGGCTCAACACGGTTTTTAAATGTGTCCTACACCTACAATACATTGTGTGTTATAAAAGCACACACAACACGTAAACACAGAATGGATGTCATTCATTGTCTACATACTTCTGGATTCAAAACAGTTTGCATTGAAAAAGTGACAATAGTACGTTACAAAAAACAACCCTGGTGAAACAAAAGCCAT
This sequence comes from Magicicada septendecula, assembly GCA_034769895.1. Taxonomy (NCBI): domain Eukaryota; kingdom Metazoa; phylum Arthropoda; class Insecta; order Hemiptera; family Cicadidae; genus Magicicada; species Magicicada septendecula. Next base: position 409,293,471 of record CM068375.1, read on the forward strand.
ACAACAAAATGAGCTTTAGATCGCGCCGTTTAGACTGCTCTTCTCGCTAACGTAAATACTCACACGACCGATATAAAAACATTCGTGATGGCTGCTATTTTGATGAATTGTCTGAAAAAACACATAAAAACGGGTTGCGGTGTAGAAAAACTTCCTGTCATTTACACTGTTACGGTCTACTGTATAGGTTTTGTTTTCGGTCACGCTAGAAACCGTCTATGTTGCTTATTTTTAAAAATATACAATACTTTTAGGATCGAATAAAACATAAATAATTCGTTTAACATAATACTGTTACGACATTACAGAAATTCTACGTGTTTCTCGGCTATTCTAGTGAACCAGCTGTAGTGTTGCGTGCGTACGTGATTCTCAACAGGCGTTAACGAGATTGTTCCAGACTTCGTCGGCCGCGCGCACTTTGTTCAAGGCCGCAAGCAATTACGCTCTTATGGATTATGGATTATTCTGGAATATCAGCGGTGTATAAATATAGGCGTTCAGCGACGGTCAGTTTCAGTTTAAGTGGCGATTTATTCCAGTGCGGTTCGAAGTATTGTGGCGAAGTGTTATGTGTTTTATAATTGTGCGAGACTCTGTTAGTTGACATTCTTATTGCGTGTGAACAATCTTTATTTGATTTGTAGTAAGAGACTACCTTGTTGATTACAAACTGTTTAATTGTGATCATTAAAGCTGGTGATTAGTGACTTAATTGCTGTCTTGTATTTTGTTTTCCACTCTACCATACGCCTATCAGTTAGACCGTAGCAACAATATTTTGGAGTAAACATCGAGAACTTATAGAGTTGTACAGCCGGAGTTACGTTGTGAAAGCTAAATTCCATTAAGCACGTTTTTCGACAAGAGTCTAATCTGGAGAGATAGTACCTTTGTACCGGTTTGGTACTCGTCCTCACAAGTTCCAAGGTTTGGATGAAGTGATGTTAACTCTCTTATCCTCCCTTAGTCCAAAGGAGCCGTTAACCTCTCTCCGACCAAGGGCGTACTGCGTGGTTAAGTGCCACATCCTACAAGAAGTGACCCTGTTGACGCAAAACAGTACAGGTCTAGACCGGAAGCTCGATAAATATTCCTGGTGGATGGCAGCAGTAGTCACCAGTACCAAGTCGGGGCGTAAGGGAAATGATCCTGGACCGGGTTACCTTTGCAATATTTCACGCGTGAATCTAGTTGAAATACTGCGTCCTATTGTTGTAGGAACATACCCTTGCAGTTAGGTATTGGGATATCAAAGGCTATGGGAAAACAACGCTGAACAAAAATTACCGGAAGTCATTGCCCGTAAGGAGGCAGCCCCTCCACATCCATAGGCTGGTGCCCTGCAATGGGGAAATTAATGACCTCAGAACTTTCAGAATTAATGACCTTTGGTTGTGGAAAATGTGCAAACGTTGTATAGCCGGAATAATAATAATGTTGGCTGTGATAGGAATTACGGTATTGATATTAAGTTATGTAAGTTCCAGACGATCTGTGCGACAATAAACCGTATTTTTAGAAATAAGACACGTGTCCAGATACAAAATTAAAGTTCTACAAAGTTATAGCAGTACCTGCACTGTCCTATGGCTGTGAATTATGCACAACAACCAAGAAACAAGTCAGTAAAATACAGGTCTCGAAATGGCGTTCTTAAGAGGAGTTAAAAGATGTTCTAAACTTGACTGTATAAAGAATGAGTAAAGAGTTACAAGTTTTTAACTTGAAGAACGAAAAATTAAAAGATTAAAAACAACGGTGAGAGAAACAGTGATAAGCAGGGATTAACAGAAAGAGTGGAAAAAAGAAGACTAGTATTTTTTGGACATTTATATAGAATGGACGACAATAGGTTAACAAAACAGATCTTTAAATAGCGGTAGGGAAAGAAGTCAACATCAAGTTGGATTAAAGAAGCCAAAAATGATTTAGAAAAAAATAATATAAACGCAGAAGAAGCAACTGAAAGAGAAGTTTTTAGGGCAAAAGTGTTACAAATGGAAGGAGTCCAGGATAGGAGAGAGAAAAACGCAGGTTCAAAGTCGACTGAAGACTGGAAGAAGAGACAGTGAAAAGATGAAAGAATATTGGAGAAAAGAAATGAACATGGAATAAAGAATTGATATTGGCATGTAGTCCACAGATGGCCGGAAAAAAAATCCAGATTGGCCAAACAAGTCTGGAAATACAAACCTACAGGACAGTATTTCCTGGGTGTCTGGGTGTGGGTGTGGGTAGACGCAGGAAGGGATGGCTCGAGGAACAGACAGCACCTCTTTCCTATGCCGTGTTGTGAAGGTAATTATATTATTCGTAAAACCTACATCCTGAAATCTCCACCATATATACCGTACACCCAAAACGTCCATCCATTGTAATGGCCATTGCACCGACATTAAATATTTAGCGCTTGTTTCGATAATATGTAAATACGGCTGAGTTTTGGAGAGAGTACCGTAATCCTAGCTGGAATATGAGGTAAAATAAGCACAGTATTTTGTTTTCGTTTTTGTACAGGAGAAAGTACACAGAGCGTGCGGCGACAGGAGAATAATAATGTAAATACGCGACAAAAAACAACCCTCACATACATGACGGAACGGAACGTTAAATTTAAATATCGGCGTAGAGTAAACACGACATGAACTGAGCGAAGCTGTTTACTTCAATACTCTGTGTGTGTGTGTGTGTGTGTGTGTGTGTGTGTGTGTGTGTGTGTGTGTGTGTGTGTGTGTGTGTGTGTGTGTGTGTGTGTGTGTGTGTGTGTGTGTGTGTGTGTGTGTGTGTGTGTGTGTGTGTGTGTGTGTGTGTGTGTGTGTGTGGAATTTTTAAACAGTATTTTCTTCTTACGGCTCACTTCAAAGCGTAAAGTGACGTGAAATGCTCTTTGTAGTCTCTTTTAACAGACACGATGAATGGATTTATCACTAACGAGGGGAACTGCATCATCAAGATTATTGTTCGAAGGCTTTCACGGCCGGTGACAGTTGTATTAAAATTATCTGCCGGGCTGTTTGGCTGTGATCCAAGGTTTACATTAAAACCAAACGTTTCAGCAGCACCACAGGCTGCCATCTTCAGTGGATGTATTCGAGTCAAACCTAACGCGAAGTGTCGTACGTCGGACCCCCCCACCACCACCACCACAGTAACGTGGGCCTGACGTACGACACCCCACGTTAGGTTTGACTCGAATACATCCACTGAAGATGGCAGCCTGTTGTGCTGCTGAAACTTTTGGTTTTAATGAAAACCTAGGACCACGGGCAAACAGCCCGGCAGATAATTTTAATGCATCATCAAGAATTCGAAAGTAAAGAACCAACTGATTACTAGCAAGGATTGAAAATATTTCTGTCTAATTGTTATCAACAGTCTTAAGCTTTCACGGCCGGCTTCGACATTGTTGAAATTGCTATTATCAGCCGGACGGCTGTTAGGCCGTTGTCTATAGTTAGTTGTTGCTGTTGACAAACGTTTCGGTTCCACCATCGGTGGTCATCATCAGTGTCTAAGATTGGCACGGTGTCCGCCCATTCACCTCACGGACGAAGTAGAGATTGAACACCATGCATGCCAATCTTGGACACTCACTGATGATGGCTTCCAATGGTGGGGACGAAACGTTTGTCAACAGCAACAACAACTGTGTACCACGGCCTAACAGCCCGGCTGGTAATTTATAATACATATATATATATATATATACTGTTAATGATTTCGAGGTTCGGTCATTAATTATGAAAACTCAGTTTTGCGACGTTTCGAGATTTATTCTTCTCATAATCATGCCTACAACATTAAAATATAGTCTTACTACAATTATATTATTTGTAAGTGTGTATAGGTGTGTGTAAAGTCATACACACTTACAAACCTATACACACCTATACTCACCTATACACACCTATAATTAATGACCGAACCTCGAAATCATTAACAGTATAATAATACGGTCGATAATTAACATTCCTATATATATATATATATATATATATATATATATATATATATATATTAATAATACTTATAACTATTTTACCTCAAGATGTATTTTTTCTTTAGGGACATGTTTCGGGAGATCCTGTTCTCCCATCTTCAACCTTCGCCATCTTGCTTCTGGTGCAGTATTTGTGTGTTGGCTTCTGGATGTTATTATGGTGGTTTGTTGGTCTTTGGTCCTTCAATGTTGGATTATTGTGTGTGGTTGTGGTATCTGTTTTTGTATTTTGTGTATTTTCGATGTTGAGTGCTTTGAATATTGTGTCATGTTTTGTATTGATTTGTATTTGTTCTGGTATTAATTTGTTTTGTGTTTTATGTTTGTAAATCTGTAAATTTTCCCAAATGTTCATTATATATTGTTTGTTTTCATTTTGTTCTATAAGTTTGTTTATTATTATGTCAATTGTTTCTTCTACTGGGATATTAGTGTACATGTTTGTTATGTCATATGATGTGAAAAATGTATTTTCATTTATATTTATTATTTTTAGTTTGTCTATTAATTCGTATGTATTTTTTATGTTATGATGGTTATTTGTTAGTTGGTTATTTTTTAGTTTTTGTGCTATTATTCTTGCTATTTTTTATGTAGGAGCTTTTTTGAAATTGATTAATGGACGTATTGGGTTGTTTAATTTGTGTATTTTTATTAGGCTGTTCATTTTAGGTGGTTCTGGATTATTGTTTATATATATGTCTATGTTTTTATTGTTGAAAATGTTTTTATTTGTTTTTATTAGTTTTATTGTTTGTTTAAGATAGTTTTCTGTTGGGTTTTTATCTAGTTGTACGCATTTATTATTGTTGATGAAGTCTTCGGTTTTTTTTATGTAGTCTGTTTTACCAATGATTACTGTTGCTTGACTTTTGTCTGCTTTAGTTATTATTAAATTATTGTTCTTTACTTTATTTTTAATTTCTTTTATTGTTTTATTGTTTTTCTTTTGTTTATCTTTGTTTTTCATTTCGCTAGTGATTATTTTTTTAATTATATGTGCTGCTTCTGTTCTTTTTTCTTCTTGTATATTGTCTTTTATTAGGTTAATGGCAAATTCTGTTTCTACTATTAAATTTTCTAGATTTTTGTTTGCATTTTGGGTTATGTTAGTTTTTGACATATTGTTTAAATATTGTTTCTTTTTTGTTAAATTCTGTATTGCTGAGGTTAATGGTTCGAGGGTAAAATGTGTGTTTATTTTTGTTTTTTTGTTCTTGATTTTTGTTTTGTTGTTTTAATGTGTTAAGTTTTTTGTTGATTGTATAAGTCTTTTTGTTTTTCTCAAATCTTATTTTATTTTCTATGTTATTGTATTTATTGTTCCAAGTGATTGGATGTAATAAATTTGTTAGCTCTAAGTGTAGTTTGTACTGTATAATTGATTAATTTCGTTTTGTATCCATAGCCTTTGTGCTTGTTTTATAGTTTTTTGTGCAGTCATATTTTTGTTGTTTGTGTTTATGTTGATGTATTTAGGTGTTAATTTATGTTTTTGGCATTGTCTATTGAAGTATATGTTTATGTTTGTGTTCATTAGTTGTTTTTTTCGTGTTTGGAATTTGTTTAACAATTTGGTAATGTGGTTATATGGAATTGTGGTTATGTTGTTTGTGTACATGTTAATGTATATTCATGTGAGAGATGATTTGTTATCTGTTATTTGGTAGTTGATTTCACTTATTTGCTATTCACTTCACTATTTTTTTCTTCACTATGCACTTTTGTTTTTGCTTTGTTTTATAACCTCACTTTTCGTTTTTTCACTGTAGGCTTATTTAAGCAGAAAGTGATTGAAATATATATATATATATATATATGTATAATACTTAATATAATTTCTTCTGCACGTAGTTGTATTATATTTTTGTCATTTCAGTTCACCTATACATCTCTGTAAGTAAGTCGATGAGTTTCTTGCACCATCATTGTATAACATAATAAACTATCAAATTATAATTACTTCTGCAAGTAGCTGATCTTATTTTTTAATTATTTTCATATATTTAAGATTTTTTTTGTTACTAATGCATTTATAAACCTCTGATACAATCAGTAAAATGTGCGTCTGGTTACCTAAAAACTTGCAGAAGTAATTATAATTTGATAACATAATATATAGTAGAGAGACATTGAATAGAGTGAGAGAGAGAGAGACGTGGTAATTGTGCCTTGTCCGTTGCAGAATGATCTGGAGAAATTGTAAAGTGTTTTGTTTTCAGGGATATATTTGTTTTTATTAAATTGTTCACACACACACACACACACACACGCGCGCGCGCGTACTCAATGATGTAAGTTGTAAAGCCTACAGGCGACTTATATGTTAATAAACGAAAAATAAAAGTTAATCATAGTTTTACAACGGCCGAGATGTAGTAATGATTCTCTTTTTAATCCCTTGTGTCTGACCGCGAACATTACCTGCACAAAAGCCGATTAAAAGGGAGAGAAAAGCCAGTTTGTCGAGAGTAAAAGTAGTTTAATTCAATATTTTAAAGCCTTTAAAACGCCGACCTCGGCATATTGACACACACACACACACACACACACACACACACACACACACACACACACACACACACACACACACACACACACACACACACACACACACACACACACACACACACACACACACACACACACACACACACACACACACACACACACACACACACACACACAATGGGAAACTGTATAACTTTTAACTTTATTTGTTACATCAGACTTTAAGACATGCAATTATTTCAGTTAATATTGCTTGTCAGAAAAATATGTTTTAAATCAACTAAACACTTTGTTCATCTTGTTATTTGAATTAGCAGTCTCTGTAATTCCAACTTTGTCGTGTTTACTTGCTAAACTTCTACTTGTCATGTTCCGGACGAGGCCTTTCAGTGTTTCCACCATATTCAAGTCCTAAACCACGACAAAAAAATATCCCGCTGGAACCCGTATACATACCCGTGAATGCGCCTTCACGACAGGTCAATTCGTAAACAAGTCTACTAGTCACTACCCTATTGGCTCAGCTCCGTTAAGCCACGCCCCTGCTACTTGCTTCGAAACTTCGTCTCTCCCTCTATTACCCTACTAAGCCACACCCAGCTTTGTCTACTTACCTAACACTTATTATACTACAGTCTGACGGAATCCACACATCTCACCCTTGCAAAATATGATAAAATATTTCTTCATTACCAAATGCTGTTTCTATGTTCATTAGTATAGATATTACTGTTCTCCTTTTTTGCCTTTAAAATTTCTAACTCTTCATATATCTTCCTTTTATTTTAATTATTTTGTACTTTTAATATTTCTACATTTTAAAGAGGGTTGGTGAATTTATGTTCTGTTTCCATGAAATTTGAGGACGCAGCTGGATGTAAATTTGAGGTAAGTTTGAGAGAACACGCGAGGAGAGAAAGAGTTGGCACCACTAATTCACTATACGCTAAGCATTTCATGGAAACAGGGCATAAATTCTCCAACCCTCTTAAAATACAGAAATATTATAAGTGGAAAATAATGTAAATAAAAGGAAGATATATGAAGAGTTGGAAATTTTAAAGGCAAAACAAGAACAGTAATTACGTAGTAACGAATATACAAACAGAATTTAGTAATGAAGTAATATTTCATATTTTGAGAGGGTGAGATATCTGAATTCCGTCAGAGTGTTAGGTAAGTATATAAAACTGGGTGTAGCTTAACAACGTAATAGAGGGAGAGACGAAGCTCACTAGTAAGTAGCAGGGGCGTGGCTTAATGGAGCTGAGCCAATAGGGTAGTGACTAGTAGACTTGGTTACGAATTGACCTGCCGTAAAGCAGGTACCCGTGTATTCACGGGTATACATACGGGTTCCAACAGGATATTTTTTGTCGTGGTTTAGGACTTGAAAATGTTGGAAATACTGAAAGGCTTCGTCCGGAACATGACAAGTAGCACTTTAGCAAGTAAACACCACAAAGTTGAACACTTTGTGACTGAAGCCACTACACGAACACTTTAATGTTCACCCCAAACAGCCATATACTGTTTCCGTTGTTATACCGTGTCTAAATTATATGTATTGAAAATAATTAGGAACAGAACAGATAAACTACCTGAAATGTAAAACATGGGAAAATACTCACTCGAATGAAATTTTATAAAACTGTGGCTGTCCCCACATTCCTGAATGCTAGTGAGACTCTTGGTAAAAGGGACGTACAGAGGATTCAGGCAGCCGAAATGAAATTTCCAAGAGGGACGCAAGGTTGTTCTCTCTTGGATCGGAGAAGAAACTAGGATATTAGACGCGATTTAAACATTGTATCATTGCACCAGAAGAGTGGTTATTGGGAAAGTACCGTTAAGTCTGTCAGCTTTTCAGTATCGACCAAACGAGATGTTCAGCACAACGCATCACATGTCAATGGCCGCCATCTTACACGATGTCTAACAGTAATTAAACATCTACCCGGTAACGTTTAGTTGTTGTTGCCAACTACAGTGGCGTAGCCTATAGGCCTATATAAATGAAAACGAAATAATGTGTGTATACACAATGCATAATGTGTACCACCGTATCACTTAAAATAAAGAAAACAAACGTTTTTTAACTAAACAACAACAGAAAATGTAAAGTGAAAAATACCATAATTTCTGAATATTAAGATTAAAATAAAAACAAAAAAAAGAAGACCACAGAAGGAGATGGTGTGAACAATTGAATCGCATGCCTGACATCCGTCTGAGATGGTGTGAACAATTGAATCGCATGCCTGACATCCGTCTACCTGTGGCTGCCATGGGTTATCACCCTACTGGGAAAAGAGAGATGGCCGTAGACCGAAGAGGAGATGGGTTCCGGAACAGGACTAAGGCTAGTCCTTGGATTGGTGGTGATGATGATGATGATCAACAAATAAACAAAACATTATTAAATTGATTACAAACCGGGCTGTGGTCGGTTGCTATTCACAAGCGACATCCTCGGCAACGTTTCCAATCCCACCCAAACAATACGAATCCCCACGTCGCGTCGGCAACGAGAGAGGTTGCTCTTATCCGAAATAGTTGTCGGGTATTGTTCGGCAACGTTTCCAATCCCACCCAAACAATACGAATCCCCACGTCGCGCCGGCAACGAGAGAGGTTGCTCTTATCCGAAAAAGTTGTCGGGTATCGTTCGGCCAACCTCCGCCGTACTTGTTTTCCCAACACTCTGTCGCTTTGGCGACCTGAAGAAGATTCTCGAGGATGGGATTCGAAACATACCGACCAGTGGCGTGGCGTGGTTTGCCGGTTTTGATATGCTTAAAAATTAATTCGAATTTTTTCTTGTACCAAGTGTTCTTTGTAGAGCATTTTCTATCATTCGCTGGGAGAAGAAGAGGGTCCCGATTCGTTGGGATCTGACTCTCATTATAATTACACAGAATAAATCAGAACAAAAATAATCGAATTAAAATAATAAAGACAAACAGAGAAACACGTGACTAAACGAACAAAACACAAATAGGTAGGTAGTATCTGCTGCACGTCAGTTCCGAAAACGAACATAGCTGCTAACTAAGCATTTTGCCGTTTATACAGTGGTAACACATTGGATGGATGAGTGTGTGTCCTCCCCTCCACAATTTGTACAGTGACAACTACTACGAAGCCAATGACCGTGCGCAGTAAAACTTCCGATGTCTGAGCCGACAACACAAGACGTGCAAATGGCCAGAAGTTCGAAAGCAATGCTACGCTTTTCTTCAAACTTCCCTACTAATATTTTTCGTATTTCAAATTATTCAACAACAAAGTATTTATTCTGTGAAATAAATAATATTATTTTCTCTTATTTCCAGCACTGTCGCCCCGGCAACAGCGGTTACATGGACGCCACGGTACTGATTAAAAATGCCGACGACATCGCTAGTAAACAGAAACCGACCATGGCCTGTCGGCCCGGTTTTTAATCAATTTAATAATATTGACACCGGCCGTGTGAGCTTACGATAAAAATTAATAAACAAAACGTTGAACTTATAAAGGACCAGATGGCTAAATAAACTGACAGAAGACAGAAGAGCGAGAACCCTTTTCTATCCTAGAGTATTCGCAAAACGAATTCAGAGATAGGGCCAAAATATTGTATACAGTATTGTAACGAACGACAACGACGATGTATATGTTTTATCATCTTCATAATCTTCTTAGCGGTTTTAGGCTTTAGAGGCCTGTTCCTATTCCACAGTCCACCTTTTCTCAAGTCTACCAACTTTTCCTCTACCTCTAGGATTGTAATCTTTCGCCATCTTCGGTATTATACTTTCTTCGATTCTACTGATATGTTGAATACGTTTTCTTCTCTATTCTTTAATCCTTTCATTAACTGCAAAAACATCGAAATCACTTCTTATCTTCTCATTTCTTATATGATCTCGTCTATTACACATTTTAACTGATCTCAGAAATTTCATTTTTGCTGTCTGTATATTCTGTTCATCTTTTTTCTCTCTTTATAACCCAAGTTTCAGAACCATACAGTAGTGTAGGTACTGCCAATATTTTATAAAATTTTATTTGGGTTTCTTTTCTACATTTATTTCCTAACGTTCTCCAAATCGTTCCCCACACATTCTTGTGAAATTCGTCACTTTAATTCTACATCTCTCTCTTTTGATCATAAGTCACGTCTCGCCCAAGATAGGTGAAATATCTTACTTGTTCTATGCGTGTGTTGTCTATGCATATTTTGGTGCGAACCGGTTTATCTGTTATAAAGGCCATTTCTTTTATCTTTGATTCAGATATGTTACAGTTATAGTTCTGAATTTATTCACGGATTAATTGACTATGCTGGGTTTTGTGGTGCAGTCGCTCTTTAATTCAATGTCACGTTCTAAGGTGAATGAGACAAAAACAGAGTAGTTGTCCTGTTGTATACAATTCGGCGCATTTACGAATCAAGTATGTAATCACGGCTGTCTTGCCAAAAATTAATCACTGTACGTTATGTTCTTGGAATAAGGCTTAGAACAAAAAAAAAAAATGATTGAACTGCATTTAATATTTGGCTCCCTTTTGTGTCTCTTTTTAAATTTATATCTGGACAAGTTAAATCTTATCGTGACAGCACAATAAGTTCGGTTTCAGTCTGAACGGTCAAGATAAGGCAACATTCTCAGTCGGTATATTGCATCAGGAAAAGTACACTGAAGTAGGACCATGTAAACAAGGCGAGCATCAATACTGTTCTTCTTCTGATAGTTCCTATCCGTTTCGGATGTTGGGTATCATGCAGACTATTTTAACTTTCTGCAATGCTGGACGGCATAAGGCAGTTGTATTCATGCCAAACCAGGTCCTTAAATTTCACAGCCATGAGATTCTCGGTCGCCCAACTCCTCTCTTTCCAAGTACTTATCCCTGTAGTATGGACTGCAATAAGTAAATTCTCTGTTCATTTCTCATGAGATGTCCCAGATTCTGAAGCATCAATATTTTAGTCATTACTAATTAATGACGTTTAAGTAATACAGAATGTTAACTCGTTTATGCTGTGCCGTTTATAATGACGAGGCTGATTACGGCGGAAAATTTAGTCAAGAATGATGAGCGGACGATATAATGTTACTTCAGTTTAAAACTAAAACTACAGCTGGAACTTTATCGCTACCAAAGGCATATACTCACCACAGTCATCATGATCTAAACTCCGACACTCGGTTCTGATTTCTGCTGGCGTTTCAATTCAACTATTTATTATTATTCCAGCTGTACAATGTTTACACATTTTCTGGAACCAAAGATTATAGAAATGATTGAATTATCATCTTCCACTGCTGCTTGTCCATCCAAAGATCTTCTTAAATTACTCGTTCCCTCAGTATTGTCTGAATTCCTTCTATCCAGGTGATAGGTGGTCTTCCTCTTTTCCTTTTTCCTGGTGGGGTCCATTCCATAATTCTCCTTGGCAATCTTTCCTGTGCCATTCTTTTCGTGTGTCCATACCATTGTAATTCATTCTGTAATTAATGACTTCAGTTCTAATTTTCTCATGTCTCGATACTCTTGCCGAACGTCTCCAAAAGTCCATCCCTGCTGTCACTAATTTTGTTCTTGTGTGTTTATTATTAGTCCAAACTTTCATTTCAACTATCCCATCCTTAATATAGACACCTTTTAAATACGTATTCCTGGATCTTCTTCATTTTCCCAGCCCGAGACCTTGCCTCCAATTTATCCATAATTTGATGTCGATGTGTATAATTTGTATTGCTGTTAAGTTAGGTAAGTTCCAGACGATCTGTGGGACAATCAACCGTACGTTTGGAAACAACTCACGTCGAGATACAAAATTAAAGTTTCAAAGTTATGGCAGTCCCTGTACTGCCCTATGTGTGTGAATTATGGACAACGACCAAGAAACACGACAGTAAAACCTCGGAAAGACCGTTCTTAAGAGGAATTAAAAGGTGTTCTAAACTTGAACGTATAAAGAATGATGCCATAAGATAAGAGTTACAAGTTTCTATTTGAATGAAAAATGAAAAGATTACAAACAACGGTGGAAATGATCGCTTAGAAAGAATGTAAGATTTAAGTCTGTCTATCATGGCAATGAATCTACTTTTTGTGTGTAGGGTGTGGAAGTCGGTCACAATTATGTAATTACAATTTTGATCGCAAATGAGGTCACTCTTGTATAATAAAATAGAGTATTATTCATAGCATCGAGAGGCAATGCCATAGTGAAGAGATGAAATTGATAATGCCTATAAAGTCACACACACACACACACACACACACACACACACACACACACACACACACACACACACACACACACACACACACACACACACACACACACACACACACACACACACACACACACACACACACACACAATCACGAGCTAACGAACGGTTCTTGTTAAGAGTGGGGTCGTTATTCCTGCAAGACAACTCACGCCCAAGGGTAACGGAAAATCGGAATTATGTTCAGAAAATGCTGATCACAAATTGCACAAGTAATGCCACGGTGATTTGGTCAGCTTCCAAAACAAATTTGGAACCGTTTCCGATCGGGACCACATAAACCTCCCCCATTCATTGCAGGTCATTTTTGTTAACTGCAAACCGATAATATTATACTGCAATTGGATAAGAGCCAAATATCGTAACGGATTAATTTACAACAGGGAATAATTTCAAATAAACAACGTAATTGTCGAAAACGTAAAGTTTTAATTATTTAGCAATAATCACATATAATATGCTATATGCGGATGACATAGTTCTTATTCAATAAAATGATGATTTACAAAGAGCTATGTTGCAATTGGATACGAGCCAAATATCGTAACGGATTAATTTACAACAGGGAATAATTTCAAATAAACAACGTAATTGTCGAAAACGTAAAGTTTTAATTATTTAGCAATAATCACATATAATATGCTATATGCGGATGACATAGTTCTTATTCAATAAAATGATTATTTACAAAGAGCTATGTTGCAATTGGATACGAACCAAACATCGTAACGGATTAATTTACAACAGGGAATAATTTCAAATAAACAACGTAATTGTCTAAAACGTAAAGCTTTAATTATTTAGCAATAATCACATATAATATGCTATATGCGGATGACATAGTTTTTATTCAATAAAATGAAGATGATTTACAAAGAGCTATGTTGCAATTGGATACGAGCCCAACATCGTAACGGATTAATTTACAACAGGGAATAATTTCAAATAAACAACGTAATTGTCTAACACGTAAAGTTTTAATTATTTAGCAATAATCACATATAATATGCTATACGCGAATGACATAGTTTTTGTTCAATAAAATGAAGATGATTTACGTAGAGCTATGTTGCAATTACAAGAAGCGGCAAGAGAGTACTCATTGACAATTTCAGTAAGAAATACCAAAAGCATGGCCTTTACAGGTAAATATCCAGTGAGGACTTCGATAGTTATAAACAACAGCACTTTAGAACAAGTGACCCGTTTCAAACATCGCGACTGTACAGTAAGCTATGAATCTGTGTATGATGTAAGAGAGAAGATAAATAAATTTACGAATTTTTTGGTACGATTCATAGAAATCTTAGAAATAAAACAAGTCACAGCACAAGGATTAACTTTTATACGACAATAATTGCAATGCCCACATTGGTTTATGCGAGTGAGGCGTGGGTCATGACAAGAAAGGAATGCGGCAAGATTCAGAGTGCTGAAATGTAGTTTCTTCGAAATATTTTAAATTATACATTGCAAGATAGAATAAGGAATGAAGTTATCAGAGTACATAGTTACAATCAGAGCGATTGTATCGATATATTACGATGTGGAAAAGAAGTGTACTAATTGTAAATTGTTGATTTCTTAATGCAAAGCAAAAATACGTGTTGTTTTCATTTGTGAGGTTAGGTGACAATGGTTTTTAGTTTTTAATTTACTGCTGAAATAAATAAAAACCATGGTTGAGGAAAACATACCGTTTATTGTGTATACACAATGCTTATAACACAGTAATGCTTAAAACACAGAACCTAACGATTTTGAGTTGACAGATTAACAAAACTACAACAGCAAATGTAAACTGGACAATACAAATATTTATGGTTAATGGAAACACACAAAAAACAACGTATTAAGGAATGGCAACATATGCTCTACATATTGTACCCAATGGACATTTCTTTTTGGTTAGCCACAAAACGAGTACTTGTTGGAAAACGAATATTACCGAAAAAAACGAGTTCTGCCACAAAAAGGTGACATGTGACAGGGGTGACCCTTGGGTCACGTTACACACGTATCGCTTCCCACGTGTAATTTCAGTTCTCATGTTAACCTAACAACATCAGCTTTTGGCGTCATAGGTACGCAACTGTGATATACTACTGCTGCAATAATTTTTCATTAAGAAAAGGACTAAGAACACCAACTGCAATCGCCAGCCAACTATTTTGCAACTTTCGAAATTGAAATTTATATAATTCTTTCACGTACGTAAAATTGTGTGCGATATTCACTAAAGATCGAAGCCAAACAATCGCATAATCAAAATATCGAAAATGGCTGCAGGAACGGATAAAGTTACAGTACCCACAAAAGTAACAACCAATTACAATAAATCTTATCAAACACGGAGGAGGGACTTATGCACAGAAAATACTACAATCGTTTCTAAGATACTCTTGAACTTGGTTTATATTGTTACGATGGTCTACTTGATCGTCGTAGGTACAGTGGAAACAAAATACCGTACAAGACACCAATTAAATCACTAATCACCAAATTTAATTTTCACAGTTAACAGTTCATAATTAACAACACAGTCTACTACAACAAATCAAATAAAATTGTTCACACGCAATAAATGTCACTAGTATTAAACACAATTGTATTACAATTATCCCGTCCGATTATAAAAGATAACACTTTACTTATAACCACTTGAACGTACGCAGTAATGTCGCCCGATAATAACTCGAACCACACTGTAAATATATCGCCACTATAACTGAAAACTAAGGCCGCTGCCACCTCCGCTCACAGACCAGAACGTTCCTAATTGCGTCTTAGCGCTCGTGTGAACTACGTAATTAACTGCGGCCTTGACACAGTCCGCGCGGCTGGCGCCTTCGAGAAACCTCTCGAAAATGCGTCGACAAGCACGTACGCCACACGCGTTACATCGAGATTCTTCTGGCACATTCGACAAACACGTTGATGGTTCTGTGATGCCGTAACAATATGTTATTTTGTCCTGCTTAAGATTATTTTCGCTTTGAGACACACACATCCCAATACGCGTGTGAAAATGTGTCGTTTAACATAACAATTACATATGGAATGTGAGGCTTTAATTTTCTATCGTTTGCTGGGCGTACAAGCACGACTCGCAATGACAAAACATTTTATATTTGAAATCAAGGACGTGCTCACATTTGCGCGTTGTGGTTGGAAAAAGTTATTCAGTGGAAAAAAGTGTTGAAATCACATCAAAAACGTAACATTTTCTCGTAATTCTATAAACCCCTACTGACGTTTGAATTTACTAAAAAGAAAACAATCACTGAAAAAGATTTTCACCAATTTTATGCGCAGGAAGCGTTATTAAACTACGTAGAAAAATTTCGTCTGTTGGTAAAAGCTTTATTCATTAGAAAATGGGATTATTTTCACGTTTTATTACAGTTTGTACATTTCTTCTGTTTCCTCTCTTTTATTTGCCTGAATTATAATGAAATAATCTATGAGAAATAGTTACCACAAAAATCCAACTACCGGTATTAAGTACAGAGGGATATATATACTGGTATACCGGTATAGTATACCGATATATATATATATATATGTATTATTCTATGTATATTGTAGAATAATATATATAAATATGTGGTTGTTGAGTATAAATTCATTTTGTAGATACACAGGAAGGAGAAGGAGAAAAGGGGAAGAGTGAAGAAGAGAGAGAGTGAGAGAGAAAGAGAGGGAGAAGAGAAAGAAAGAGAGAGAGAGAGAGAGAGAGAGAGAGAGAGAGAGAGAGAGAGAGAGAGAGAGAGAGAGAGAGACAAGCGTACAGCGGATTAAAGTAATCATTTTAAAATATAAGTAAATTTATCGTATATCATCGTCATCATCTTCTTAACGGGTTTTTTGCTATAGCGGCCTATTCCTACTCCACAGTCTACCTTTTCTTAGGGCTATCAACTTTTCTTCTGCCTCTAGGGTTGTAATCTTTCTCCATTTTCGCTATTCTACGTTCTTCCATTCTATCTATGTGTTGAATCGATTTTCTTCTGTACTCTTTAACCCTTTCATTAACTGTAAAAATATATAAATCACTTCTTATCTCCTCATTTCTTATATGACCTCGTCTATTACACCTTGTAACTGATCTCATAAATTTCATTTCTGCTGTTTGTATCTTCTGTTCATCTTTTTTCTTTATGACCCAATTTTCAGAATCATACAGTAGTGTATGTATTGCCATTGTTTTATACAATTTTAGTTGGGTTTCTTTTCTACATACAACAAAAATTTATAATATAATATAATAATATAACACAAAATTTTATATATAATACAATATAAAATATAACAATATATTAATGTGGTTATGTGGTTATTGAATATAAATTCGGGTTGTAGACATACAGGACGAGAACTAGAAAAGGGGCAGAGAGAGAGAGAGAGAGAGAGAGAGAGAGAGAGAGAGAGAGAGAGAGAGAGAGAGAGAGAGACATAGATAGACAGACAGACAGACAGATAAGCGTTACAGCGGATAAAAGTAATCGTATTAAAGTATACAGTAAATCTTACTTATGGCGTTCAGATTCTTCTTTTATTACAAAATGATTATCGTGTCATAGATATTGCCATTCTTAAAATTATTGTTAATCGATGGCACAATATACTCATTACAAATTGTTTACGTTGCGTTGCAACCACAGGAGGAATCCTTCTCCTTGATGGAATGGTGAGTGTTGTTTTATTTATTTATTTGTTGTTGTTGTTTTATTTGTAGCCTATCGGCCATCTGAGGACCACATGGCAATTTCAAATCTTTATTCCTTGTTCTTTTCTTTTTCTTCAATATTCTTTCAAGTTTTCAATACGCCTATGTCTCTTCTTTTCCTGTCTTCACTCCACTTTGAACCTGCGTTTTTCTCTCTCCCACCATGGACTCCTTCCATTTTTAACATTTTAAAAAATTCTGTTTCAATTGCTTCTTCTGCGTTTATATTATTTACTGTTTTATTATTATTATTATTATTTGAGCTATATATTTGTTTAACTCAGAAGAAGAAAAGGAAGTCTGATAACACAATGGAGAACGGAAATTAGGAAAAGCATGAGAGATCGAGCTATTGAAGATGATGACTGGACGGATAGGGAGAAATGGCGATCGAAATGCGGAATGCGGCATAGACTGTAGACGCCCCGGTAATTAAAAAAATTTGTTTAACTAAAAGTTTGAAAGTTCACGATGTCTGATAGTGATAGATTTACCTTTGTATTAATTTTTTTTGTTCGCCTGAAGACGACCTGTTTCTATAGAGGTCGAAACGTCGTGTTTCTTAATTTTAACTCACGAGATTTAGTGTCCGAAACATAATTTATAATTGTCATACAGATATTATCAAATAAATTATAAATTATTTATTTTTTATATGTTTCTTGTTTAATATAAACGGATGTTAGGCAATTAATAAATTATGCCAATTGATTCGTGTAAATTATAGGATCTAGGTGACAACCATGAACACACACACACAGATATATATGTATAGATTAGTAGATCAGTTTTATGACTCCCTTTTCTGCGGTTTAAAACAATACTTTCTTTTTGCTCTGATCGATTTAAAAAAATAAAAATTTCTTACTTAACACACATAAATAACAATGAGTTAAAAAAGTTAGGAAACACGATATTATAAAGAATATAAAAGTAAAAAATAAATGCGATATATAAATATTTTTCAGCTTGGTGTAATTCTTTTTCTTAACTTGTTACTTAATACGTTAATATTCCAATCAATGAACAGTGAGAAAATCATGGATGATGATGTACTGCACGATGGTCGAAACACGAGTCAAGTAAACAAAACTCATATGGCTTGTATATTTATAAAATATAAATATAAACATAATATCTTCAAATAAATACACTGAAAGTAGGTTTATTTACACCTGACGCGCGTTTCACAGAAATTATTCGGTATCTTCAGAGGTTTGTTTGAATTGTAACTGAATGTATCGCTTACAATGAAACGTGTGTCAGGTGAAAATAAACCTACAGTACTTGTAGTGTATTTATTTGAAGATATTACATGGGAGACCTGCAGGAAACTCAACGAGTTACTTTCAAATAAACGTAAATATACAATATGTCGAAATATGTACTCACGCGCGCGCACACATATCTGTGTATGTATGTGTGTGTGTTTGTATTTTTATGTATGAGTCATAAATATACTTATTACTTTGTTTTTATTAAGTATTAACATATACGTAAGTTTTTGTGTGTGAATGTACCCTCTCGAGATATAAATACTATACTTGAATTTTACTTACAATTTTTACTGGCATAATTTGGACTGAACGTACGACTCACCTGGAAATAAAAAAATTAAATCGTTACTAATAAAATATTCTCTATGGGAAAATAATCTGCTATAGAAAAAAGGATTCATAAAATGGAAAGAGCATATGGTAGAACTAAAGATATTTACAATAAAAGTGCATATCTAAAAATGCGAAAATAAGACATTATAGTACAGTAGTGAGGGCAGAATGCCTTATGCAAGTGAATTATAATTTAGACAAACTAGAAATATTGGAAAGACGAATTATTTGGAAAATATTAGGCTCATGAAAAACTTCACAAGGTTGAAAATTAAGAAGTAATGACGAAATACTGTATATCAAAGTATAGAAAATATAACAGAAACAGTGAGAAAAAGAGAACTAGTATTTTTTGGACATTTATGTAGAGTGGACGACAATAGGTTAACAAAACAGATCTTCAAATATCTGTGGGGAAAGAAGTCAACATCAAGTTGGATTAAAGAAGTCCAAAAGGATTTAGAAAAAAATAATATAAACGCAGAAGAAGCAATTGAAAGGAAGTTTTTCGGGCAAAAGTGTTAAAAATGGAAGGAGTCCAGGGTAGGAGAGAGAAACACGCAGGTTGAAAGTGAACTGAAGACAGGAAGAAGAGACATAGTGAAAAGACGGAAGAATATTGCAGAAAAAGATAAGAAAAAAGGAATAAAGAATTGAAATTGGCACGTGGTCCTCAGAAGACCGATACAAATAGAAAATTCTCTCTTTCTCTCTCCCCACATACGCGCGCGCGCAAACAAAAGATTACAATCAATTTATATATGAATGGACACCAATTTCTTAACATGTCTGCGATCGATCTGTGTGTTACCGTATTAACATTTTCCAGTTTGGTGTTTGAAACGCTGTCTGTGTATTTATTAATCTGTCTGTCTATTACGTCTCTCTCTCTCGCGCCCTCCCTTCCTCTCTCTTTTCTACCCACTTTTGAATGGATAATGCAGATCACGTCTTTCTAACACTATTCCGCTACTTCAGTCCAACATTAATCTTGCTTCCTAATAGACAGAATGAAGAACGTCCAGAACAAACTGGAGAAACTAACATGGACGCACAGACACAATCTCTAAACTCGTGCAGATCTGTACCAATTGATGGAGGTAGAATGCTATCGTTGTTCGCATTATGAAGAAATGCGTTTACTTTTATGTCATGTTTCTCATATCTTATTCTCACAGTTTCGTACAATGAAAATATCGGTATGGAGAGCAATACATGACTTTCACGTTCTAAGATTTATATTTAAAACCATTTACTTGAATTCGGTTCGATAATTTCTAAAAAAAGTACCGCCACCCTCAAACTATTTTCATTATTTATATATATTTTAGTTATTGTGGGGTAGTCGTTTAATATAATGTTATTTTCGAGTCACTTTATCTATAAAAATTAGGTACTTTATTCTTATAAGGAAACTGATCTACGCAGATAATCATCTCTCCTCCTGAACCGATCCCCACCATTAATGATATCTACACTTTCATAGAGTAATAGTTTTATCATATGTAATTTCTAAGGTATCTTATCCTTCAAAATTAAATATGCGTACTTTACTTGATTTCAATACATAAATTTTCAAAAAATCGCCCCTTCCCCCTTCAACTACGCACTCCATTTATAATTATCTCATTTACCATTTTACAGTGGATAATTTAAATTAATTTTTTTAAGTACTTTACTCTTGTTCAAACGTAAAAAGTTGCAGGTAAACTATCCCTCCCCCTTAACCGATTTTCACCAAAATCAGTAGGCCTTGAGTTCTCTACAATTCGGGCACATATGCAAAGAATTATTTGATTCTGTTTGAATTTGCGGCATTTATCGTTCGCCATAGAAACAATTCTACACACACACACACACACACACACACACACACACACACACACACACACACACACACACACACACACACACACACACACACACACACACACACACACACACACACACACACACACACACACACACACACTTTTCGGAAAATTGTTTTTCTTCATGTTTTGAGGGCAATGAAATCAGAATCAGCCCTTACCTCCAACACGATTTTTTTCGCGATCACCGTACTTCCATTTCCTTACGGAACATGGAAGTAAAAATAAAGATTTATTGGACAGCCTCAGAGGCGTGTAAACATGGTTCGTAGTAATCGTATTTACTTTGAAACAATACAAGCGACGTACGATAATAATACAATGTTTTTATTCTTCGTAGGCTTACACGGCCGGAATCAATGTTGTTAAAATTCATTTCCGGGGATGTCTGGGCATGGTCCATTGTTTTCAACTGAAACAGATGTTTCGACAGTACCAGCGACTGCCATCATCAGTATAAAATTCGAGCTTTGCTAACGCAGAGTGGTAGACGTTAGACACCACACAACTGTGGTTCAGCCTTAACCACAATACTCGAATTTTACACTGATGATGGCAGTCGATGGTATTGTCGAAACTCCTGTTTTAGTTGAAAACAATGGACCACGGCCAAACAGCCCGGTAATGGATTTTTAACAACAATGTTTTTATTGCTTGCCTTTCGCTGAATATTTACTTGATGATTCAGTCATTACGTTCTTGTTATGGCCTCGACGACGATTTCCAGGTGTCAATAATTGTTTCCTATTTTGCGAGTTTGTTAATGGCCGGACTAATTACGACAACAACCTTGGGATTTCAATAAAACATGACTAATTTCTAAAAAATTTGACGCGATAATGTTTGTACAGAACTTTAAACTAATATCACAAAATACTGTCTGCGAGTGTCAAACGCGCGGATATAGACTGCAGCATCGGCCTTCGTATCTCTTTTTCGCTGTTATTGTTCTGTGTCAACGAAGTTTCACATGATAGACTTAGGACAGAGACATCGACAATAATACGTGTAAGTACGACTACGATTTTCAACGTAAAAAAAAATCGATTTGGAACACGAGTTTAAGTTTGGGTAAAACTGTAAAATGTTGGAAACATTATTTGCCGTGTTGTCAGGCCGTGGCCCATCGTTTGTGTCTAAAGACACGTTTAGCCCCACTTCATCACTACCATTCACCCCAGTGATGAAGTAGATAAGAACATATTTTTAAGATCACTACATTTCATTTCTAGCTCTGCTATAGTTGATAGTGTTATTTTCTCTTTATTTTTCAGTATCTTCTATATCTGCTAACTTGGGCATATGCTGACAAACGTACTCTGATTTCTTCGAAACTACCAGCGAGTCAGATTTAAACTAACTTTCAGCATGAGAATAAAGTTTTCTTTGTTGAAAGGACTTCCCTATTTTCTCTTCTAATTTACGGCATAATATTCTCAGCATAAGGTATAAAGTTCCTGAGGATTTCACGGCCGGTGTCCGTTTGAAACGTTATTAGCCGGATTGTCAGGCCTGTGGTCCAGACTTTCTGCTGACAGACGTTTCGGCCTCATCGGTGGTCATCATCAGTGTCGGTAACAATTGCACGGTGTCCGCTAATTCACCCCAGTGATGACGTAGGTAGACAACTAAGGTAGACACCGTGGCTATTGCTTTCAACGCTGAAGAAGGCATCCGATAGTGGGGCCGAAACGTCTATGTCTTACAGCCCGGCAAATTATGTTTCCAACTTTATTGATGCCGACCGTGGAAGGCTGAGAAAAACTCTTTAAAATGTTGCGTCCGGTTTATGAGTAAGCCACTAGCGTGCTCCAGTGACAGAACGTCAAGTTACAGAGATACTTATATAGAACCTGACATGAAACTGCGTGCCAAATGCGTGCCAAAGCAAAACCACGAGTGGTTTAAATATTTTCGATACATAAACTAGCGGGAAAGAATCTAACCTAGTCCTCACGAAGATGAATAGATGATTTCTGAAGTTTAAGCCAGACACCGTAAACTACGAGTCGTAGCAAAAGATCCTTTCCATGTTATCTGTAATTTTGGCACTATATACAGGCTCTTTAAGTAATCTGGCATTCCATAATCCTAACAGTCTTCGATTCGGACGATTATGTTCATATAATTAATTAAGGCTAATCCAGACAAAACAAAGGTTGTAACCCCTCTTTCCTTTTAGGTCTTTTTATGAATATAAAACAACTTATTTTAGTTTAATATTTTTTTTTTTTGAAAGAGAAGCCACAAGGCAATTAGGACTAGGCTGGAGCCTAGAGAAGCAAAATTGTGCCGGGTCCAGTATGACGGGACTTGCAATGAAACTCAGCTGTAATAGACCAATAACAATTTTATTTTATTTTATGCCCAGATTTAACAGTATTAAATTAGAACAACATGTGTGCATAATAACAAGTGTGTATAAATATAAAGCATAACAAGTGTGTATAAATATAAGCACAACAAGTGTATATAAACTCAGTGAATACATGTATATATAATTAAAAAATTCTCCCCCATCTCGTGGCTAGCTAGACACGGACAAACATAACAACACACACAGAACATAAGGTACACAAACTCACAATTACATTAATTCTAACACCAATGCCCCTGGAATGCACCAGCCTTGCAGGCAGTGTAACCACAATACTCAGAACCAGCTGTGATAAAATATTCACCCCTCAACAACCCGTTTTTGCAGAATGCATAAAGGCCAAAACCCCAGAAAAGGATGAGAAAACTCATAACTCATAAATAAAACCGGACAGCCCATTTGCATAGCATTCTACTGATCAAACCCATCATGAGTGTATGAACCTTAAGTTCCTTCCACAGCATCAACAATAACAAATTTACAGAACTACATCACCTGATTTCAAACAGTTTTATACCATTCTAAACGGTTACTTTACTTCACAAATTCAGAAGGATTGAAATATCAATATGTACTTTAACAATCAGAAATTAATCACTCGAGGCTTTACAATTTCAGAAAAATTTAGACAAAATGTTTTACAAAAAAAAAAAATAATGAGTATATGTTATATAGTTAAAGAAATTAAACAGCAGATACTACAAGTGAAAGTCAATCAAAATGTGTTTTGCCAGATACAAAAAACACTCAGTATAGCCCTTTTGTAAGGAGCACAATCAACTAATATATGTCCAGCAGAAAAACAAATTAGTTTTTATTAACCCCGAATGACTATATAAATATAATTATATGGTCACCACTCGAAGGAAAACCAAACAGTTTGAAATCGAACCACTAAATTTGGAAACAGTTAATCAGTTTAAATATTTGGGAAGTTGGATGGCAGAAGAAATAAACGAAATAAGGAAAAGAATACAGGCCGCAAATAGAGCATACGCTTCGTTGACAACTGTATTCAAGACGAGGAATACCCACCATCAGTGCAAGGTCACATCATATAAAGTTATGATTAGACCGGT
This sequence comes from Magicicada septendecula, assembly GCA_034769895.1. NCBI lineage: Eukaryota > Metazoa > Arthropoda > Insecta > Hemiptera > Cicadidae > Magicicada > Magicicada septendecula. The sequence goes on from CM068375.1 coordinate 409,317,944, forward strand.
GATAACATATGGCAGCGAGACTTGGACTCAGAACAAACAAGCCGCTAAGATAGTCAATACCTTTAAAAGGAGAATTTGGAGGAGAATATATGGACCCATCCAAGTGAATGGGATATGGAGAATACGTCACAATGAGGAACTGTACAAGCTGTATAAAGACAATGAGCCGGCCACCACCATCCGACTGCATAGACAAGACAATGCAATGGACAGGACACATCATTAGGATAGAAGGCAACCGAATACCTACGAAGGTACTGTTTAGTCAAATCGAGGGTAGAAGGCCTGCCGGAAAACCCAAGCATCGCTGGATTGACGCAGGGGCGAGGGATGCTGACACTTTACTTAAAATAAAACGATGGACATCGATCGCCAAGGACAGGGAAAAATGGAGGATGATGATTATGGAGGCTAAGGTTCGACTCAGAACTGTGACCCCATAGAAGAAGAAGAAGAAGAATTAATTCAGACTAATCGAAGATATTCGACGCTAAGTGGCTATTGATTGTACATGTTAGTTTTACTTCCATATTCCTTAAGGAATGGAAGTATGGTGATGGCAAAAAAAAATCGTGTTCGAGATTATTGCAGATTCTGATTGTACTACACTCAAAACATAAAAAAAACCTTTTCCGAAAAGTGTCTGTGTGTGTGTCTGTCTGTCTATGTGTCTGTCTGTCTTGTGTCTGTAGATTTTTTTTCTATGGCAAACGATAACTGCCGCAAATTCAAACAAAATCAAATAATTTTCTGCATACAGCCCTGATTTGTAGAGCACTCGCGACCTATTGTTTTTGGTGAAGATCGGTTAAGGGAAAGGGGTAGTTTACCTGTAACGTTTTATGTTTTAACAAGGGTATTTCCTATGGCAAACGATAACAGCCGCAAATTCAAACAGAATCAAAAGATTATTTGCATACAGCCCTAAATTGTAGAGTTCTCAAGACCTATTGTTTTTGGTGAAGATCGGTTAAGGGAAAGGGGTAGTTTACCTACAACGTTTTTTTAACAAGGGTATTTCCTATGGCAAACGATAACAGCCGCAAATTCAAACAGAATCAAATAATTTTCTGCATACAGCCCTGATTTGTAGAGTACTCGCGACCTATTGTTTTTGGTAAAGATCGGTTGAGGGGAAGGGGTAGTTTACCTGCAACGGTTTTTTTTATCAAGGGAAATTTTTGTTTTTTTGGCAAACGATAACAGCCGCAAATTCAAACAGAATCAAATAATGTTTCGCATACAGCCCTGAATTGTAAAGTTCTCAAGACCTATTGTTTTTGGTGAAGATCGGTTAAGGGAAAGGGGTAGTTTACCTACAACGTTTTTTTAACAAGGGTATTTTCTATGGCAAATGATAACAGCCGCAAATTCAAACAGAATCAAATAATTTTCTGCATACATCCCTGATTTGTAGAGTACTCAAGACCTATTGTTTTTGGTGAAGATCGGTTGAGGGGAAGGGGTAGTTTACCTGCAACGTTTTTTATCAAGCGTATTTTCTATGGCAAACGATAACTGCCGCAAATTCAAACAGAATCAAATAATTTTTTGCATACGTCAGTGAATTGTAGAGGAATCAAGGCCTTTAGATTTTGGTGAAGATCAGTTAAGGGGAAGGGGTAGTTTACCTGCAACCTTTTACGTTTTAACAAGAGTAAAGTACTTGAAAATTCATTTAAACTTTTTCAAACAATGGTAATTGTTGAAAATAAAATAATTTTGTTGCCAGGCAATCTGAAAATTTCAGATTTTGTACCACAAAATCTGAAAAGATTATACGATAGTTTATGAAATGGTTAATAATACGTCAGTGGAAGGTGTAATGAGAAATTAGCAGAAATGGAAACCTGGGGAATGTTAACTGTTCTGTAGATACAATTTTGTCAGAATGTTTGGAAATGATCATCAACAGTGAAGAAAAAGTAAGCATATTAAGAAACATATGTAAGTACTTATTATAAAAAAATAATGTTTGTTTTTTGATAAAGTCATTTTGATTATAAAATATAAATATTTACAACAAGAAAAGAATTTTCAGTTTTCAAAATTTAAATATATTTTTATAAAACAATGGGTTCTTCATTGAGGTGGGGACCATGTCACTCACTCCATCTCAAGCCTCCTCTCCCATTTTGCAGAAAAAGAGGACCCTGTCAAGGCTGATACTTTGACGACAGTGACAGGGCTTTCCACCAAATTCAGCAGAGTGACAGGTAGGCCCAACTCTGATTGGCTCCTCAGATTTCCCCAGCGTTAGTAGGTTCTATGAAAATATTTTATTTCAAAAATGATTTTAAATATAAATCTTAGATATGTTTTATAAATCTCATGTTTTATGTTTTAACATGGGTAATTTTTTATATGACGAACCATAACTGCCGTAAATTCAAACAGAATCAAATAATTTTTTACATATGTGCCTGAGCTATAGAGAACTCAATGTCTGTTGATTTTGGTGAAGATCGGTTACGGGGAAAGGGCAGTTTACCTGAAACATTTTTTGTTGTAACATGAGTAAAGTACTTAATTTTGATAAAGTATCCTGATAAGATCTTAATAATCCACTGTAGAAACGTAGATGAAATATCTATAAATGAAGAGGCTAGTTGAACGGGCTGGGGGTAATTTTCTATAAATCAAAATTATAGTTGAAGGGGGAGGGGATAATATTTTTTATATGTGTACTACGTTATTGGCAAGAAAGAAGTATTTTTTTGTTAAAATTCCTTCCCTGGCTGTTTGGCTGAAAATGATTTTAAATATAAATCTTAGAATATGGAAGTCATGTATGGTTCTCCATACCGATATTTTAATTTTCTGACAACCACCAAATGTTGAAGCCAAGAAAATAATTATGTTCCTACGTACGCGTATTATTTACATCATCATCATCATCATCATCATCATCATCATCATCATCATCATCTTCTTCTTCTTCTTCTTCTTCTTCTTCTTCTTCTTCTTCTTCTTCTTCTTCTTCTTCTTCTTCTTCTTCTTCTTCTCCTTCTCCTTCTCCTTCTCCTTCTCCTTCTCCTTCTCCTTCTCCTTCTCCTTCTCCTTCTCCTTCTCCTTCTTCTACTTCTTCTTTAAGGATTAAACCAATAATGGTTTGTTCTGGTCTCAAATAGGCAAAGATTAGAGGTGGTCACTTCAGCGCTTCCTCGGACGTCCCACACCTCTCCGTCCCCGCGGCTTATAGTTCCATAGTTGTTTGGGGATGTAGCAGTCATCCGTTCGACAAAGACGTTCCCACCAATTCAGCCGATACTGGACGATCCTGTCGAGTACACTCATAATATTCAGTTCCTACCGTATGTCTCTGTTTCTTCTATGATCATGGAGAGTATACAATGCCAAGTGCCTGAGAAATCTCATTTCAGCCGCTTGGATGTGACTGGCCTGGCCTCTCGTTAAAGTCCAATTCTCAGATCCACGAAGAAGTGTGGGAAGAGCCATCACCTTGTAGAATTTTAGTCGTGTTAATTGATTTGCTGACTTGAGGGTTCGCCTAATGGTCCCGCACATAAGGTTGAACTTGTGCAACTTATTCACAACGTCGTTGCTTGCATTGTAAGACAGACTGTAGCCCAGGTATTCAAAATTGCTAACTTTTTCCAGGGTATTATTTACATCCTGCCCTTTATCCATGTTGACAGCGCAACAAACGTGAGCAAAATCAGTATTGTTTAATTTTGTTTAAGCCTTATTTTATTTTTACTTTAAGAATTTAGCCTCATTTAAGAAAATAACTTTAATAGACTCATCAGCGAAAGTCAAAAGGAATTTGGACGGTAAAACCCAGTAGATACGTATCATCACCTGTTTATTCAAAATATCTTGTCGTTTGAAATACTACTGCCGTACACATATGCACACTGAATATGTGCGAAACACAATAATGCAACATGACATTACTATTTATTGAGCTTACGTAATAATAACAGCCAATATAATTAACACCGACCGATATCTCTACGACAACATTTTTGTAGAGTAATCAACTCGAGATTATTTTTATTAACACACACACACGCGCGCGCGCGCGCACACGAAGTATGAGGATATATCTATTATTGGTAGAAACAGTATGAAGCGCTCTTATCAGTCGTAACTTGCCAAATTATTTGCAGCTACGATTTATACAATGTTTTTTTTTTAACTGTAAAATCCCAGTGACAGTAAGTCAATTGATGTTGTCTGTCATCACACGCTTAGTAAATACTTCAAACAATTAATCTGAATCTGCGTTGCACTTAATATTTCTTATCGATGCACATGAAAACGTGGAATTAGTTTGGGTTACTTCATCCTTACACAGAATACAGACTACAAATAGCTCCTTTTGTGTTTTGAGTTGAGAAATACTCCGTGTTTTACTTCCATGTTCCATAAGGAAATGGAAGTATGGCGATGGCGAAAAAATCGTGTTCGAGATTAGGGCTGATTCTGATTGTACTACCTCAAAACATTAAGAAAAGTAATTTTCCGAAAAGTGTCTGTGTGTCTATGTGTAGACTTTTTCTATGGCGAACGATAACTGCCACAAATTCAAGTAGAATCAAATAATTTTTTGCATATGTGCCCGAGTTGTAGAGGACTCAAGATCTATTGATTTTGATGAATATCGGTTAAGGAGAAGGCGTAGTCTACCTGCAACGTTTTATGTTTTAACATGGCAAAGTACTTAATTTTGATAAAGTATCCTGAAAAGAAGGTCATAATAATCCACTGTAGAAAGGCAGATGAAATATCTATAAATTAAAAGGGTAGCTGAAGGGAGGGGTAATTTTAACATTGAAAATGTTTATAAGGACGTGTCGTACATTTGCGGCCGATCGCTGGTGCGTGATCGAAAATGGGAACCGGTGTTTCCATAGAAACTACTTCTTTGTTGTCAATAACGTAGCACACATATAAAGCTTCGCTTATGAATGCGACTACATTTAACTTATAATCTGTACATTGGTAAATGAAGAATGAATTCATCGATTGGTGAATGAACATAAATATATACATTTTTTAGATTTATTGAAGTATTTTCAATGTCCTCTGTGCATTGCATTTGTGCAATGCCTGTAAATTTTTTATATGTGTACTACGTTATCGGCAACAAAAAAGTAGTTTGTTGTTAAAATTCGTTCCCTTGCTGTTTGGCTGTGGTCCAATGTTTAGTGTAAAACCAGACGTTTCGGCAGTGGCATCGACTGCCATTATCAGTTAAAATCGAGTGCGCTAACGTGAGGTGGTATACGTTAGTGACCACAGTACTGTGGTTAAGGCCGAAGAAAGAAGTAGTTTCTGTGGAAATATTTCGTTTCGAAAACGATTTTAAATTTAAATTATAGAACATGGAAGGCATGTATGGTTCTCCATACAGACATTTTGTTTTTAAAATCATGTGTTTGTTTTTGTAGAATTCTTATCATCATAAATAATTACACTATTTTGTTGGAAAGTCATAAAAAGCTGAAGATTTCTACGCAGCGTCCCAAAAACGACGATAGACGTTCTCGCGGTAGATGACTCACTCCACAGTTACAGGATGTTGTAACTATTTTACCTAGCCCTCAATTCGGTTTTAATGAAGAACACGGCACTTCGAACAGCCACACAGAATAGTTTAGATAGTCAGCGCCACCCTGTAGGAAAAGACAGCTCTATTGGCATATCTGAAGTTTTCGGCAGAGTATGGTATTGAGGATATAGTCCAACAACCGTATAATACAATTGAGTTTAAGTTAGGTAAGTTCCAGACGATCTGTGGGACAATCAACAAGGTACGTCGAACTACAAAATTAAAAGTTCTACAAAGTTATGGCAGTCCTGTACTGTCCTATGGGTGTGAATTATGGCAACAACCAAGAAAGAAGACCTTAAAATACAAACCTCGAAAACGGCGTTCTTAAGAGAAAAATAAAAGATGTTTTAAACTTGACCGTATAAGGAATGAGACCATACGAGAAGAGTTACAAGTTTTAACTTGAATGAAAAATTAAAAGATTACAAACTAGAGTGGTAAGAACACTTAGAAAGAGTTTCATCAGATTCATGACTGGCCAAATAAGCCTGGAAGTACAAACCTTCACTTTTTCCACATCTTAGATCTGAGACTCATGCTGTGCGCTACTTTATTCCATAATAACTATCAGGAACATGGTAACCGGGTGCTAAAGGCGAGGTGAAAGTATGCGAAATTTTAATACATAATGTGGAAAACGTTGTTAAACATGTCTAAGATAGGCCTAAAATAATTTCATCAAGCTAAATTTGAGAGAAAAATCTTGTGCAAGCGACAGAGAGGGAATAATCTGATAACGTTGAAAGTAATAATGAAATACGAAAACGTACGAAAGTAAGAATGAAGTATGAAACAATCAGTAGACGACAGAAGAACGTTCTAACGTTTGGTAACACATACATCAGTATGTCTACGAAAAGAAAAATAGTACTGCTCATAAAAAGTACTCAGATAAATACGAACAGTTGTAAAAGACACGTATAAAATGGGCGCACTCACAAAGTTGCGTCTCATAAACTACGATAAAAATTAATTTTAATTTCTGCTGTACGAAGGAGAGTTGTATTTATTGTACAATATGAAAATAAATTGTTGTTATTAATCCCATATGACGGTCTATTACTGAAATATACGTAACATTCTGCACGCGTCTCACGTTCCCGCAACACACACACACACACACACACACGGGGCTGCAATTCGTGTAATTTCCCTGCAGGCTGTTTAATGTGCGTTACCGTATACTTTACTTAATAGCGAGCGCGGAGCCACGTTAAAATTTTACAGTCTGTCGCTGCTGTAAGCCTGTAAACTCTCTCTCTCTCTCTCTCTCTCTCTCTCTCTCTCTCTCTCTCTCTCTCTCTCTCTCTCTCTCTCTCTCTCTCTCTCTCTCTCTCTCCCTGTCTGTCTGTCTGTCTGTCTTTTATCTCTCTCTCCCTGTCTCTGCCTCTGTCTGCCCATCTCTCTCTCTCTCCCTCTCTCTCTCTCTCTCTCTCTCGCCCTCCCTGTGTCTGTCTTTGTCTGTCAGTCTGTCTGTCTATCTCTCCCTCTCGTCCTAAATCCTTCTCTTTTTCCTCACTTACACTGCCAAGTTTACATTATTATTTAGCAAACTACTTTTGTTTGTCTAAACGTTCGTTTATGTTCTCAACTTGATAACGGCATATCTCGAATGAAAGCCCGGATTAATTTAAATATAATCCTAATTCAAAATAAATAGAAAGATTTCCAAGAAGGTTTTAATAGTCTTATTGAAGTAAGAGTATCAACAGGCAGATTCACTTTGTTGTATTAAAAAAATTTACGTTATTAATGTTATTATTATTATTATCGATATTATTATTATTATTCCATTTTCTGTAAACAGGAATTAGACGATGTTAATCTAACGTTTTTCACCTGCGATAGATGGAAAGAGGAGAGGCAAACCCTGGAAAATGTAGTTGGACAGATATCGCCCGAAAATATCATCGGAATAATGCTGGAGAGCGAACACCATTGGGATGAGGTAGCAGCCTACATAGAGAAGGTACTAATGCAAAAGAAGGAAGCCGAAGATGATCTTGCTAGGACCTATGACTGAATAGCAGAAAACAGGTTACGTGGACCCGCTGAAGGTTTAAAACAGAAGAACGTCCACAGGACGAAGTACAAATGGCACCACCTTGAAGTATTGCGAAAACTGAGTCCCGAGGTGGGTCCATGCCGTGGGCAACAGTGTTTGTGGTTGTGGTGGGTGCGAGTCCCACACACCGTACGAGTCCGGACCCTTCTGCGGCGAACATTAGTTTTACACAGTCTCCCTCGTAAAAAATATTATTATTATTATTATTATTACAGGCCCAAAGATATACAAACAGCAAAGACAGGCCCAACTTGCACCCAACGGGCAGTAGAAGATAAGGGACAACTAGAAGGAGCCCGATAAGGGCGCAATAGCCTCCATCCTGCAGTAATACGCTAAGTGGTTCCAGGATGGATATGAATGCCTGAATTAGAGGTGGGTTTTTTAGTGGGTGAAAGTCCCACACACCGAGGGACATACGGTTTCCTCTGATGGTGCACAGTTTGCCCCTCTTAAAACAAAAAGTTTATTATTACACTGCATTGTCTCGGTGCTGTTATCACTGGTTACTTTATTTTAAAAGGCCTGTGTGAAAAACTCTAGCACAGTGATACATTGCTCGCGTATCTTATTATGTCCGGACTGTATGGTGTGTTTCCTGGATGATTGATTTTTGAACTGTTAATATGTTATACTAAACTTTCTTGAATTTAATTGGAACTTAGATAGATTCGTTTCCAGGTTGTTTTATTACGGTTAAAGGTAACTTTCACATATTAAGAGTACTTAATTTTATACAATCTCCTATTGTGGTGTCTTCATTGTTCATAACCTAAAGATACCATACATATGATTTATAATAAAATTTTACTTTCTCATATTCTTAATTTCGATCGATTTCGGTCATAGACCATCGTCAGGAAGTATACACTCTGCACTCGCGGTCACAATATTGTAAAACAGTTACAATTTACAAAAAACGAATTCGTAAACACTGATTAATGATCGTGAAACGTACGTTTGTGTCCAACATTTCTCGAGAACTGATTTTGTTGCGGAGTGTTTATGTTTACGTTCAGGTCTATATATTAAATCAGCTGATTACTGTATGTTGATTTTCATTTTCTCGCAATATCTGTATGGTATCTTTAGGTTATGAACAATGAATGCACCACAGTAGAAGACTGAGCTTGTAGGTACCATTAGTAAGCAATAAGTGTGTGTATATTATAAAAGTTTAATGAAGAAAGTTGTGTTTTAAAATCACAAACAGAATTATACTAAATATAAAACAGAATTTTACATAAAAGACACACCGATTAGACCTTTAGTAAATTTTACAACAACATATAAGCTTAGATAATAACCAGAGTATAAAAAGTTATAAAGATTTTATTGAAAAATTACGGCATATTAATATTAAGCCTAGTTACAAGCTAGTGTCTTTTGACGTAGTGACCTGTATACCAATGTCCCAATTGATGAATTTTTCAAATTACTCAAACAAAATTTAATAAATAACAATACCTTGGAAATAAGAAAAATTAATCAGTTAATGTTAATATTAGAAATAGTACTTAATCAAAACTATTTTTCATTTGATGGTTCATACTACAAACAAAATGAGGGCCTAGCAGTGGGTTCTCCACTCTCAGGTATCTTCGCTGATATTTATTTGAATCATTTAGAAAATACAAAAATTTTAAAAAATAATTATTTTGACAATAAAATAGTATATTATTCAAGATACGTGGACGACACATTTGTTATTTTCAATGGTAACAATAGACAGATCGAGTCATTTAATAACTATTTAAATAAAATACATAAGAAAATAAAATTCACTATGGAAATTGAAGAAAACAAAAATATTAATTTCCTGGATCTAACCATAACAAATAACGGTAATGACCTGAAATACAAAATATACAGAAAGCACACATGCACAGATACGTTTATACATGTTAAATCATATCATCCTCCAGCCCAAAAAATGGCTGCGTTTAACAGCTTTATTGACAGATTACTTTGTGTTCCCCTTAATAACGAAGACTATGATCAAGAAGTAAATATTATAAAACAAATAGCTCTAAATAATGGTTACAAGCCAACAATAATTGATAGAATGATAATGAAACATAAAAAACGTTTAGAAAATAAAAATAAAAATACCAACATTATTAACCAACATAATAAAAAAACAGGAAAAATTCCTTTCAGCTAATTATACTGGTTTGATGCCAAATATTTTAAAATCTGTTTTTAAAAGTAAAGGATATAATATTTCATTCAAAACATGTGATAAGTTAAATTTTTTTTTCAAAACTAAAATAAATATTCCTTTAAAAAATAAATCAGGAGTCTATAAAATAAAATGCGATAATTGTGAAGCATTCTACATAGGCCAATCCGGAAGAGATTTTTATACAAGATTTTTAGAGCATATTCCTAAAGCAAATAATAATAATTCCAGTTTTGCACAACATTTAATAACAAAAGGTCATAATTATACTAGTTTCGAAAACAATTTCGTAGCGTTACATACTTGCAAAAAAGGTAAATTAATGGGTAGCCTAGAGGAACTCGAAATATATAAAGCTACAAGAAACGCAACAACCAAAAATAATATATTAAATGATCAAATGAACTTCGGGTCTAATAACCTGTTTGACACTGCTATACGGTTGAATAATAATTATAACTAGTCGTAAGGAAGTCGCGGTACAGCGCGCATGCATGCGAGTGCTCCGAACGATTCAGCTGTTTTAAATTATGACATAACCACAAAATGTGGTATACATTCACGTTTTAAATTAGTTTTGTGTATCTGAAGATGGGATTTCGTCCCGAAGCGCGTCATTAGACAAAAAGAAGCTAGTGTCACTAAGATGGACCAAAATAAGGTAATTTAATTATATTGATAACCATAAAGTGACTCGGTACGTAAAACATGAATAGATTTATACAACAATTTGCACTGGTGTACGTTCATTTATAAAACAAAAGATTATGTCCTTAAAAAGTGCGTTACCAATATAATGTATAATAACAAAAATTACGTAAAGAAAAATGCACCTCGGATAATCCGGAACTCGAAAAATCGGGACTGGGATAATAGAGCCTCTAATCTCTTAGCCTGGATGGCACCAATACTATGGTAGAAAAGTCTAGTGTCTCAGGACATGTGATTTTTTATGACAGTTTTCCTTGTTCTTATTTTATGTACAAAAAGGAAAAATCGGAAGTAACAAGTGTATTCTATACGGTAATCCATAATCCTGTTTGTAATCTATTGCTTCTCCTCCCTTCTTACTATCTCTCTCGTTCGCTCTCTTCTTGTCTAATCAATTTTTTCTTAGAATTGAAGACAAATAGTTGTTTTTGCTTGTAAGCACTAAATAGGATTTACTGTAAACACAAAAAGTGTGAATAGATATTTACAATTTACCGTTTTAATTTATCGCTAATAGTGTACAATAATAATAATTATTATTGGGTCCTTTAGTCTTTCGACTGGTTTGTACCCTCCCCGCATTACCCGTGGTGCGTCTGTTACGGAGTCTCTTACGGGTATATGGGACCTACAGTTTAACGCCGGATCCGAACGGCATAGTTGGGGAGGGTTTATACTAGGCAGGATACCTCTCGCTGGTTTACCATCGCCTTGCAAGGGGAAAGGGTCATAGCTAAATCAGATGGCCCCGGCGGGAATCGAAGCCGCACCGATAGCGTAGCAGCGCCACACGCTAGCCACTAGTGTACAGTAACAACAAACACTTTGTCCGATTTAGATTCAAGCAGCCCCTACCACACACACACACACACACACACACACACACACACACACACACACCTTTGTGTCACACAGAGAAAGTTGGTATCTTTTGTGAGTCTGTACGGTCGCGTTCATACACGGATGTAACACAAGCTTTACAACGATACAACAGCCTTGAGAAACAAAATCACGAAAACGGTTTTTCAGACAGTCACCTTTCATATAAGTGACCTTCACTTTTATTCTTGTTTTTCAATTTCCTCAATTATACTTTCTCAAGTGCGCAGTTTATTGCAACACGTGCATTTTATACGCAAATTTGTGTGTGTGTGTGTGTGTGTGTGCGCGCGCGCGCGCGTGTGCGTGCGTCGATCTCAATGCAGTTTACAACTGTATCATGTGATTACTTGTATTCATGAATAGCTAGTTTGTCACAGCGTGTCGCCTTGGTACAAAATGAATATTGAAAACTGATCGCGATACTTTGCAGGGTATACGAGGCAACATCTTAATTCTTGGAACAATATATACCAAGTATGAGGAGGAGCAGTGTACACGAGAACGAGCAGTTTATTCAAAAGTCTAGATTGATTTAACAATAAACACAAAGATGAGACTTTTACGCTGCTACGTATTCTCGGTCCTCTTCAACGGTGTAGAATCTTGGGCTTTGACTGAAGCCACAACAAAAAAATTTGAATCTTTCGAAATGTGGCTTTGGACAGCACGTATAACTTATGTTGAAGTTCTTAGAAAGATGAAGAAAGAAAAAATGGAAGTTATTAACACAGTGAAGATAAGAAAGCTTCAGTATCTGGGACATCTCATGAGAAATGAACAGAGATTTTACTTATTGCAGTCCATACTACAGGAAAAAGTGCTTGAAAAGAGAGGAGTTGTGCGACCAAGAATATCATATCTGAGAAATTTAAGGACTTGGTTTGGCATGAATACAACTGACTTATTCCGTGCAGCAGTGCAGAAAGTTAAAATAGTCTGTATGATATCCAATATCCGAAACGGATAGGAACTATCAGAAGAAGGTGAGGATTATTAAGCAGGTGAATTTAAAGGATCGCAGAGTTTAATGTGTGTGTGTGTTTAACTTTGTTAGCAGTACCAGAAATATCACATACTGCGTTGGAGACCAAGGAAATAGGAGAACAAGTCAACAGAAGAGCAGTGTACGAGTAAATGCTGGTAGGAATCAAGAAGCCAACGCAACCCGTAACTTAAGGAGGGATTAGGCTAATTATTTACAACCAGGCCAGAGTGAGAATATGGATCTTTTCCTTATTCTTCTCCTATTCAAGGATTAGGTTATATAAACCTGTCCCGGCCCTCATCTCATCCTCGAACGCCTCTTCTACCAATGGCTTGATAGTTCAGTGCCGCTTTCGGCAGTCGATTCGCTGTCATCCTTTGCAGATGATCCCACCATTGTCTTCTGAGAACAGTCCCTGACAAATGTGAGCCGCCAAGTTAGAGAAATGAGGACGTTCTGTCCATATTTTGAATCGTAAGCGTTACAACAACACCCTTTAGCATCGAAATATTTTGTTGTTTTTATCCACGAGTAATGTTAGCACACGAAAACTATTGAATATAGTGTACAGTAATATGCCATTATGAACTTTTTTAATCGTTCCCTAGTTTAGTTTATTTACAGTTTTTGTTTCACGATTTCGTCGATGAGCAAAATATTTATTTTAGCCCTACATAAAATACTGGAATCCGCAACGTCTCGACTCGCAAGTAATGTACATCACCAGAAGCCGGCGCATTACAATGCAATGCATTAGAGTGCATGCGGAACACTTAATTGAATCTGATTTATGCCGGTGTAACCGGTTTGAGCAAGTAACGGATATCCATGTCTGAGGAGAACAGCCACAGCATATACATGAGCTTAAAGTTGGTTAATGAATGCATTAGTGGAACAAAATTATACTAATTTACTTGCAGAATGCTGTTTGGTCTATGTAATGTGGTACTGATACGTTTTTATAATGTTTCCACATCGTTCGTTTAGTGAGTACATTAGGTTCGTTATGTGGTGGAATGTACAGACTACCTCGGCCAAAAGGATGACAGTCGGAAGCCTGTAATATAACAATGTGTTCTTAGTTGCGCGGCACTGCCTCTGCGCACCAATCAGATTCCACCGTTAGTACCATGAGACTATCGTTTTGAGTCCATGTTGTCGCGAGGTTGCCACGATTAGTATTCATCACCGGCAGCTTATCACCTTCAATGGAGCCTCTCCGACGTGTTATCGTCATTCTGCTGTCGGTGCAACCGTTGCATCATGATTACAGAAACACATCAACAACGTGACTAGACTGATGCGAGATAACAACTTAATTACAGATGAAATAGTGAGACATGAAACGGTTCGCGCAGATCTTAGTGGGTGGCAAGGAAGGAAGTGCAGGAAGTGAGGTGAGGTGTGAGGTGACCAATCACGACACACAACCGTGTGACATACCAACAACGCAGGCCTTCTGAACATAAAATGATTGGACAGAAAACGCGTCAAATCAAAGAAGCTATGCATGCACAATAAGATTTTGATTCTTTTGACACTGCGCATTCAGATACCCGTTTCACGTCTAATTATTTTAGCCACACCACTGATAACAGTTTCTCTGGACGCCAATGGGTAACGGTATAAACGAGGTAGTGTTAAACATGTAATCATTTCGAGGCTTCAGTAAAATTACCTTCCGGGCTGTTTAATGTTGTGATCATTTTGAAGCTTCCGGAACATTAATGGAACGATAAAAAAATGTCACAACATTGTGGATATAGTAATTTTTATATATATAAAAAGACTCACTAAGCTAAACCGGAGGTTCTATCTTTATTTGGCGAACGTGAATTCCACTAAATTACAAATATATATATATATATATATATATATATATGTTAATATAGAACGAATCAATATAATTACCGCATAATTACCACTTACTACACATACCTAATATATTCGTTCTTCATGAAGCAGCTTACGAACCATGAAAGTGATACGAGACTTGACCGAATATGTACATGTACGCACAAGCAATTAGAGGCGGTTGAAAAGATAATGAATGCGATCAATGGCAGGCAGGAAACAAAAAGTAGGGGCAGAGGGGGGGAGAGAGAGAGAGAGAGAGAGAGACGTGTACACTACTCTGAGTCATTACTTGTTATTCTGTAAGTGACGGCGTTGCTATAGTGACGTACTTTCTGCTCAGTACTTATTTAATATTCTGTGTCTTCATTTTATAAGCGTAAACAGGCGTTGACAGACTGGAGCCGACAAAGACAGGACCGCCACAGGCTGACAGTAAGAGTACGGTTGCTATGTAGAAAACCGCTTTATGATACGTATATGAGAGAACATTATTGACAACTAGTTACATCGAATCTGCAAAGACTCTGGATTGAAAATATCCACACTTAAAACCAAGGTGATGGCTTTTCGTGGAACTGATCCCGTACGGGCAAAAATTGTTAAAGATAGTACTGTCCTGGACCAAGTTAGCAGTTTTGAATACCTGGGCTACAGTGTGTCTTATAATGCAAGCAACGACGTTGTGAATAAGTTGCATAAGTTCAACCTTATGTGCGGGATCACTAGGGGAACCCTTAAGTGAGCAAGTAAAGGAACACGCCTAAAATTCTACAAGGTGATGGGTTTTCCCACACTTCTTTATGGGTTTGAGAATTGGGGTTTAACGAAAGGCCAGGCCAGTGCATCCAAGCGGCTGAAATGAGAATTCTCAGGCACGTGGCAGGGTATACTCTCCATGATCTTAGAAGAAACACAGATATACGGCAGGAACTGAATGTTATGAGTATACTCGACAGGATCGCCCAGTATCGGCTGAAATGGTGGGAACATCTTTGCCGAATGGATGACTGCCGCATCCCCAAACAACTATGGAACTATAAGCTGAGGGTACGGAGAGGTGTGGGACGTCCGAGGGAGCGTTGGAGTGACCAGCTGTAATCTTTGTCTATTTGAAACCGGAACAAACCATCCTTGGTTTAATCCTTGAAGATGATGATGATGATGATTATGGACAACTCGGCCTATTATGAATCACCGTTATACAATGTTCACTGGCAACCTTCAAGACCTCTGACCGAGGTTTTCTTATATTGACCTCCGTGTAACCCTGTTTTCACTGTCTTGAAAAAAAGTACGTTTTGTGTGTTCAGCCGACGTATGAAAACACTACCTACGAGAAGACAGTGAAGATGTCTTCTCGTAGGTAGTGATGAAAATGCCCTATGACGTCACTATTGTGTCGTAGGAGCGATAATATTGAATCAGCGGAGCATGGAATAAGTAGGCACACGGCTTCTGTTAGAACGAAAAGTAACGTTCAGGGTTCAATGCGGACAAAGTGGATGCCGATGAGAACAGCTGTCGCAGTTGAAGTGCACTGTTATCAGGGTATGATAAGAGTTATCACTCTAATTGACTGTATCAAATAACACTACTGCATGTAAGTAAGGTTTGTATTATATTTAGCGAAAATATTTTTATTTTAGTCTAGGCTTTTTAATCGTGAGAGTTCTGGTAAATATCCACCATTATATCCAGGCATATCCAGCATTATATCTACGTATATTTCTTGGATATATTATATGGTAAATATATTTATTTCCTTCTTTATGTATATGGTAAATATCTTTCTTGCGTAAGCAGCACCACCAGACGATATCTTATGTAGTTTCGTAGGGAAACGAATATAAGGGAACGAATATAGGGAAATCTTTTATGTTGGCTCGACCATAAGCGTTCTTAACAAAGCAAAGTAGATAAATTTAAACTCTATTTTTTAATCAATAACGCTTTCGTTATGGAAACGGTATTACTATCATACTCATTTAGTATAAAGATGCTAAAGAGTGACGATCGAAAGTAACAGTAGGAGACCGTGAAGATGTAGTCACGGTATAGGCCAAATTACGATATACTCTAATGGCCGTTATATTGTCTTTTATGTCTGTCCCGGTTTCCGAGGCTACTGTTGGAATTGTGAGTTGTTGATTGAGACCACCGTATTGGCGGAAGTGCCTATGGTCTACAAACTGATCCGTGATGGGCAATGGCATTACGACGATGATACTAACGCTTGTAATTAATAAAAATTGCTTTACTTGATTCGAACCAAGGGTGTTTGTAGATTCTTTCGTGTGACGTCAATTTCGAGTCTTTATAAATATTGTTTTTGCATAAGTTTTTATATTTTTATTTTATACGCCTAAAAATAAAATATTTATAAGTAGACGTTTTGTAATGTCAGTAAGATAATACGAATTTGTGGTACGATTCTTAGAACTCTTAGAAATAAAACAAGACACAGCACAAGGATTACATTTGTTTTACATGTATAAAAATTATTATTATTATTATTATTATTATTATTGTTATTGTTGTTGTTGTTGTTGTTATAAAAATTAGCAACTAAATTGCCGTAATAAATGGACACCACGCTAATTAGACTTGATAGAACTTAATAATAGCAGGTTCGTATGAATTTGAATATGATATAAAAGAGGAAAATAAATAAATTTAGGAACATTTGTGGCACAATTCATAGAAACCTTAGAAACAAAACAAGACAGAGCAGACGGATTAAATTTTATGAGACAATTGCAATATCCACATTGATTTATGCGAGTGAGGCGTGGGTCATGACACAAAAGGAATGGGGGCAAGATTCAGAGTGCTGAATGCAGTTTCTTCGAAATACTTTAATTATACATTGCAAGACAGAATAAGGAATGATGACGTCTGAGCAGAACTCGAAGTAAAGGGCATAAATGAAATTATTTCAATTCACAGAAGACAATGGTTGGATCATCTACAAAGGAAGATCGATTACCGAAAGCGTCACTGAACTATGAAGCCATTGGTAGACTTTGGTCGTCCGAAGATGAAATGGGTGCCGGAACAGGTTTATATAACCTAATAATTGTAGAGGAGAAGAAGAAGAAGTAAAATAATAATCATTAATATGTAATCCATTTTCATAGACTTAAAAATAACGTATTTTAATAAGAACTATAAAAAGTTGTAGTTATAAAGAATACTCATAAACCAACGATGTCGAGTAACAACTACATAAAAAACACTGTGGCCTTAATATAATCTATATCTCTATAAAGTATGCAGAAAGTCATATGTCGCAGGTGAGGACCAAGCTTGCCTACTTTCTATTATTTGAGGATGAGGTTAATAGGGTTGCAGAGAGACGGGAGATTTTTGAGAAAAATCTTCGTTCTTGGATCACAAACCTAGGTTGCCTGTCACCTCAGCATTAGCATATCGCAGTAGATCATCTGTCAAAGAGGCCAGTCCGATCGTGAAATGTATGCATACTTATATACGAATGCGAACGGTGCTTGTGTGGTTACCAAAAGGTGGGCCGATATACCTGTAACACGTATTTTGGAACGATTATTTTTGTGGATCGGATGTAACAGTTACTGAAACGTTGAAATACCTGTTCCGATTCAAGGATAACTGAAAATTAATAAATTATTTACCTTAAATTATCCGCCGTGTGATTTCTTGTGCTTCGTCTATGACGCGTTTCAGAGCTTATGCTCCATCATCAGATATTAAAAAGGCGGATAATTTAAGGTAAACAATTTATTAATTCGTACAAGTGATTTGGTTACCATATTAAACATGAATATTAAATAACTGAAAAGTCGAAATACCCGTTCCGATCACTTGCGGCCTCGCGGTTCCGAGTCGCGGGGCCCCTACGCACCTAACGAATAAACGGGTATTACGAGTACAAAGTCACAGTTATTTGTGCTGAATACTTGATTCTGCGCAGGTGCCGATTGCCATACACGTACGAATCGAAGCAAAACAGCGAGGTTCAGAATATATCTGTAGCAAAGAGACGAAAGTGTTTTTAATAAATGATAATAAATGGAAAAAATTCAGTGTCATGTTACATTTATTCTCGTGTGTTATGCAGATATATAATACAAATTATAATAACAAATTTTATATATATGTATAGTATACTAGTCACCAACTTGGTCAATTTTAAAAAAGCGAATTATATTGTGTTATAACATACAGAGCGGCAGACAGGCCATATAGTATATTTTGTTAATGTGATTCAGGAGACGATTTTAATTTCACTGCACACCTCACGTATATAATGTTTTTAACATTATTTGTTGTGCTATTATGTGAACTCTAAATTTCATTGCTTGAGTTTCGCAACTGATTTGTTTAACCAAAATGGAATCAATAATTTAATATTAAATCTATGTCAGTTTGTTTACTCCCAGTGAAAACTAAAATTAGTATTCCCAAAGGGAGATAGGCATATAATTTCTCATGTTTCTTATTTTCTTTTAAACAGTAACAGCTTAATAAAGTCACAGTGTAAAGTAAAACTGTTAATACTTTCAGTTTCAATTTATTTCTTATAAGAAGTTGTTTAATACAGGTATATGTATAATAGGTAATTAATAACAGGTATTTGTACGTGTTATTTTTTTGGGAACGGTTTCGTTCGTACCTGTTATTTTCAAATACTGGTTTAGCACACGTCTAGTTACCACACGATGAGTCACTGAAGACTACTACGTGGACAGCAGGTAGGCCTACAGCAGTAGGTTGCTTAGAAGCCTTCTAAATGCGGCTGCAAACTACCCCACCCTCCAACTAATCAATACACGGTTCGCTATTCTGCTACCCCACCTGTGTGACCAACATCACCCACCCCACCCCACCCGTCTTGCTTCAGCAGGTGAAGTCGCATTCAGTTCAGTTCAGGAGTTTTTTTTAGCCTCTCATTACTTTCCCAGACAAATCGATAAAATCAATAATAATAACAACGGCAACGACTACGACGCAGACGATGTGGTTTATTAGTCTACTGCCGGTAGACACTGTTAATATCACAACCGATATTAAACAAATTTGCATATGTATTTAGCCTATGCGCGTACATATACCCCCCACACACACACGCACGCATCGTCATGTGGTACTCTGCCGTGAGGCTGTACCCAGACGCCGTCCTCGTCTCCATTCGTATTTCTATTCACGGTTTGAGCTGTCCCTTCATACGACACCCTATACTGTACGTCATCCGGCAGATTCAATTTTTTCCTTCTCTCCCTTCTTTTCGTCTTCCACAGTTCCCTCAAAAACGAGCGTCAGTAGTTCATTTTCTTTTTTTTTTACTAAACTTGTATTACAACCAAGTGTTCTGCACTGGTGTTGTATCAGCTTCTGTTGTGTTCCATCTGAAGATGAGCCGAGAGGCTTGAAAGCGCTTATGGAAAGTATAATTGTGTGTTAGTGGTTGCAATACAAGTTTAGTAAAAGTTAGACTTAACCACTAAATTGTCTTTTTCTTTTAGTTCATTTTCTCTCAATACATGACCAATCCAGTTTCCTTTCTTGTTCTTACAATCTTCATCCTCACCTTGTACCCTCATTGTTTCGTTTGCGTTCCTTTTCATTGTTTATTTTATCACCGACATTATTCATTCTAAATTCTCATTTCCAACGCCTCAATCGTACCTTTATCCATTTTCCTTATTGTTTATGTCTCTCTGATAATGAAGTAAATCTCCATACAAACCTCTAAATGTCTTCCTCATTCTCAAGTTCACTCTGTTATATAAAATTACTCTTTTGCCGTTGAACGTTTCCTTTGCTGTGGCTGTTGTGTTCATAATCTGTTGTTAAATTGTCCACTCCATTAATTAACATGCAATCTAAGTATCTGTACTTATATACCTGCTCTTATATATGTATGTACAGTGACATACTAGAATTTGGCTTCAGAGACTAATCAACGTTAAAATGTTTGAAGTGGCTGAAATCAGTCCCATTGAAGTAAATGGTAATAACACAATAAAAATACGCGTTACTGAAACATTGTTTACAAGATACTTAATGACTGAAGCGATTTTCCTATATTTCATACTTCAAACGTATATGCTAATCCTTTGTTATAAACCTGTTTGTATATTTAAAAAGCAGTTACTACTATATTAGCGTAAACAGCTGAAAAAAATAATAAAACAGCCTAAAAATTATGAGATTAACAAAATTCGTCAATTTTGTCGACCCTCTGGGGTGGGATTCGGTCTCGTTCGTCCCTCCTCCCCGTAAATACGCCCCTGTGTATGTATGATGCGTTCGTGTGTGGGTGTGTATTTACTAGAACGTATTGTGCTTAAATCAGACTATTTTATCAATGATGTTAAAACATCAGTTACAATCCTCTCATTCATCTTTTCATTGTCTCTGACAATAAATAATGACAGCAAGTTCTTGTTGTTCCGTTATGCGGATGATACCGTCATATTCGCAGATAGCTTAGAGAGGCTTCAACAACTAATGAATAGAGTGACAGAAAGCAGCCGTGGATATGGTCTAGACATCAATGTTAATAAAACGAAGCTAATGATTGTATCTAAGAACAAGTTCACAAACTGCACCCTTAATATAAACCAGAGGCCAGTTGAACGTGTAACCAAATTTACATATGTTGGTACTACAGTCATTAAACAATGGGACCCTCTCAAGAAATAAAGAGGAGAATTGAAAAGGCAATACCAGTGTACACTAGAATGAGCAGTTTATTCAAAAGTCACGATTTAACAATAAACACAAAGATGAAGAAAGAATGGAAAATTATTAACACAGTGAAGATAAGAAAGCTTCAGTATCTGGGATATCTCATGAGAAATGAACAGAGATTTTACTTATTGCAGTGTATGCTACAGGGAAAAGTACTTGGAAAGAGAGGAGTTGGGCGACCGAGAATCTCATGGCTGAGAAATTTAAGGAATGAATACTTAATGGCTGGTTTCGCATGAATACTACTGACTTATTCCGTGCAGCAGTACAGAAAGTTAAAATAGCCTGTACGATATCCAGCATCCGAAACGGATAGGGACTATCAGAAAGAGAAGTTGTTGTTTCGGATGGAAATCAAAACAGTCGCGGTCTTGTTTGCATTTTTGTCGCGTTGATAATCGTAAATCATATGTCTCTCTTAAGCCTATCTGAGAAGCCAGAACGTTAAGATTTTATCCAATTTAACGTGGTAGGTCGGCCGCTTCTTCTGCTTTTGTGTAGACTTGCTCCCACAAATATTTTCTTTGGCGTACGCTGACCATCCATCCGCTCTAGGTGTCCTAGCCACTGTATTCGTTGAGCCTGTACGAACCTTACAATGTCCTCATTATTCAATCGCTCATCTATCTCCTGGTTATTTCTTATTATCAGTTCGTCATTTTTTTTAACCGGGCCATAAATACGTTTTACGTTCTTTCTTTCACACCTTCTTAGTGTCACTTGTTCCTTTACTTGTAACACCTTTACTTGGTCCGTCCATTATATATAGTATTTAGTCCGTCCGTTTTGTACGAAGAAGAGACAAAAATAACAGCTGTAGTTGACTTATACGAGAAGACAACAGTCTGAAGTAGAAGTACTTGGAGGTAGTTAGTAATGAGCAAATTCAAAATCAAAAACGTGGGAGGCAAAGGCAATACTGTTAGAGCGTAAATGGCAGCTGGCACAGATGAAAACGTTCGACTATTGATCCGCCGTGTGGTACACAGAAAACTGAGTCAATTAACTTCTCTCTCTTTTCTTGTAGAGGACAGTAAAACTATTTTGAAATAGTAACCGGTTGACTACTGTTATTGTTACGACGATATGCCAGGCAGCGAACAATGCGTGCGGAATAATACCCGCTTCGTTTCATCCAATTTTGAGGCAACGGGGAACGACAATAGACAACAGCGAACGACAAAACATTTCACACGCACGCACGCGTATGCGTACACAGCTACACCGAGTGTTTCATTTCCTAACTCCACGTACGATAAAGACTCCAATATAAATCGATCAATGTAGTCCCCTAAAAAAAAAGTTTTGAAACAATCACTTACGTACCTTAACGCACTAAGCTCGAGTCTGTTATCTTTTGAAATACAAACAAGAGACTTGTATGTGTAAAATGGCTGCTATACGACCATGGGCGTCGGGTCCCATAGCCAAAATACCAAGCGAAGATCATCGATGAAGATGACAGTTAATTTGACATTACGAAACACGTAAAATTCTTCCAAAATTAGGGGCACGACTTAACTCGCCCATTTATTACACAGGAGCAATTCATTGAAATTTTCTTATGTTTTTATAGTTTAGAATAATCCAGTCATACAAAATATATTCTCACTGCATAAAAATAAAATACACTGGCGGGTAATAGTTTCAAACGCTAACATTGTGACTGAGGTTGGTTTGTCACTTTATTTAAATGGTTTTGACGACAATTTTATTTACTTCCCTTAGTAAAAGGAAACGGATTCTAAGAACAATATTTAGAGGCGTACAAGAAAATGGAATGTGGCGCAGGCGCTATAATTACAAACTATACCGTCTTTATAAAGAGCCGGTCATTGTCAGGATAATCAAAATATACAGGATAAGGTGGGTTGGACACATAGAGAGAAGGAAGGAAGGACAGCGTACGAAACATATCTTCTACCAGAAACCAATGGGTAGTAGAGCAAGGGGAAACCCCTGTGGTAGATTCAAAGACCAGATAGAGGAGGACCTCGGAAAGCTGAACATAAGAAACTGGAAAGCCAGGGTCCAACAGAGAAGAATGGAGTCTACTCTTGGAGCGGGCCAAGACTGACCTAGGGTTATAGAGCCACAGCTGATGATGACTAAAAGGAAATGTTGAATTCTGGATTAGTAGCCGATATTGTAAAATCTTTAAGCCTTCAATTTTCTACCTTCGTAAGGAAGCAATAATTCCCAACTCTTTCTTATTTTTCTTAGCGATGAAGTATTGCAGTAAAAATAATTATTTTACGCCCATGTATACCTTATTTCTAGTATATGGAATGTGACTGTTGTCACTTCCACAAGTCGTGTTTTAACAAAACAGACGTGGTTACATCAGATCCACTCTAATTATTTCATAAGATTTCTCCACGGTAGGCCTATTGACAGAATCAGCGTCCGACTAGAAGCGCATGATTGCCATTAGACCCCCCCTCAGAATCAAAATTCAAACTTTTATCCATTATTTACACTGACAAATAGCATACACAATTTCGAAAGTTAACAATTATTTTAGTAAACTCTCAAGTTACAACGAATATTTAGCTAAATAGTGATTACAATTAGCATAGTAGTACTTAAGCTTAGAAAATACTAATCGTACATTTTTTCTGGATTTTGCCTTAACGAAGTCTAGCATAATTTCTTCTAAACCGAGCGATTCAAGTATTCAACCTTTGCTAACCTAAGTATTCAACCTTGCTAACGAAGACAAGATAATCTCTCATCTCCCATAATTTAACTCAACATATCCTTAATGCGTTTTAATACAGAAAATTATTTTTCAGATTAACAGTTAATTATTCGAATCGTAAAAAGCACCAATAAGCAATGTATTATAATCATTATGCAATCAGTAATCCAGTTTAATGGTTTGAGCGGACAAACTGTAGTATCATGGAATCTATCATCTTCATTCGAACGATTTGAAAAAAAAACAACAATTTCTTCCAATTTTACTCGTGGCACAAAGTGCTATTAGAAGATCGTTATTCAAATAATTCGAGTAAACTTCTATAAGAGCTTTCGCTTGACTTTCCAACTCGACACTCTCCATGGTTAATAACTGTGTATGAAAACCAAACAAGTGCGTTTCAGTTCAGCTGAATGCTGACAGCTAAGGTCCTGGCTGCCGCATACCCTAGCGTTATGGATAATCTGCCACTGGTCAAGAATCGTTTCGTTAGTTCTCACTGATGTTTACCATCAGACCCCATCGCTTACAATAACTTTGTATTTAGCTACTGTGTGTGTGTGTGTGTTCGTTTCGGTGTGCATATGTAGAGTTCAGATACGTGGTGCTTGGTAAAACCAGCGTCCGGCAAAAAGTCATGCTATTATTAACGCCAAAACCGTAATTATTTCTGTTTTTCAGCTTGTGCGCGCGTGTGTGAGCCTTCCCCGGTTAACAATTATTATTTTATAACTTACATATAGGAACCGTAAACACTAATTAGGGTATTACGCAGTCGCCAGTGAAACTTCTGTGTAAACGCTGTCCCATTTGCATATCAACTACAAAGTCAGGTCTTAATAACTGGTCTCTCTACACAATTTAATGGCTGTGTTTATACGGTGTTAAACGATTTAAAACAGTGCACACATACCCATACATGACGCATGCGTGCAAACACACACACACGCACACATTTTGTTGTAACGGGACTGCTCGGCTGTTTCCTACCCATAATGTATTCAGTCAATCTAATCGCAATTTACAACCAGTGGTTAGGCTCCAGATCATTCTAGTGTACACTGCTCTTGCCTTTTCAATTCTGCTCTTTATTTCTTGAGAGTGGTTTCCCATTGTTCGTTGACTATAGTACCACGATATGTAAATTTGCTTACACGTTCGACTGGCCTTTGGTTTATATTAAGGATGTAGTTTGTGAACTTGTTCTTAGGTACAATGTTAGCTTCGTTTTATTAACATTAATTGGCATTTGTACTTGAGAGACTATGTATATTGCGCATCACATCCCTTGCACCCCTGTCCCCATACTAATTATTTCTATTCCATAGCGTCCGTTTTTGGTGCAGCTAGTCATATAAATATTTCTGTAAAAAGGTCTAGGACAATGTCCTGTTTCCACCCAGTATCAATCAGGTGATAGGAACGAACAGCTTGACGTAACAGTGGTGTGAGGTAGAAAGTCATGTCCCAGTTGCATTCGGGTCGGTGGTACAGTTGCAGATACTGTACCAGATTCTGCACATGAAGTGTGCCTGCGGTACGCGCTAATTGAACAGAAACCGGTTTGCGGAGCGCATAACGGGTACAATTGTGTCTGATACGAGCTGCGTAGGCGTGTATACATGCAGCACGCTGAGAGTCCGTCAGGCAGATGATTAAATTAAATTATTGGTTGGCAAACACGTTTAGTTTGCAATTTATTACGCTGTATAAATGGTTTAATATTTTTAACATGATAATGTTTTTAGGCTGGGGGTCATTCCATAAAAATGTAACGTCATCGAAAAATGTAACGCTTCCACACTTTCGATTCCCCACAGTCTAGAAATCTTCGGTCTCTGTCGTTTTAACATGATACTGTTTGTCATATAGTAAATATTTGTTACATGCACATTATATGTTTCAAAAGCCTAAAAACATTATCATGCTTCGATGTTTCGGTTTCGTCGAAATTTTGTTTTTAAGAATCCTTTTGTCGTGTATTAAGCCGCTTGTATACCTCACAATCCACGGTCGGATGAAGGCTCTGGGGGCCCGGGGCTATTTAAGAGCAGGGGGCTCATGTATGAAATTTTCGTGTTTGCACAACACTTTACTTTATTCAGACGATCATTCAATAAATATAAACTGGGGATAAAGCCAATAATAAATAATAAGTCAATAAACCAGAAATAAATAGCTTATAACTGAGGAAATTTTGAGAGTTAAACTTCACTGCATTGGCTTTTACTATAACCTTATGTACCTAAACATGTCCTCAAGTTTCATTTAAATCCGTGATCCGCACTTCAGGCACTCTCCTTATTAGTGCGGTTTTTAATATTTCGCTTCCTTGGAAAATTGTATTTATTCGTTCGAAAATAAGAATTTTTAATTGGTCGGGCATGGAGCGCCCAGACAAGCTGGACCCGGGGCTTTAGCCCCCCCCTAACCCCCCTTAATCTGGCACCGCCACAATCGTACTTAGTGTGTAACTCATGTCAAATGCGTTTTAAAACGTAGCCTATTTCTGAAGATTTTCAAAAAGCCCTAACGAAAGAAGAAAATCTTCGTGCAATGGGAAACTACTTATAACCAGAAAAACGTTTTTTGTAAAACTACTACTGTGTGTTCTGGGGACCGTTCAAAAAATACTCAAAGGTGTGAAGGATTTCATCGCTATTATTACAATTCGGACTGTAAGAAGGCCGTGGTCTTCCAAATTCTTCATGCCGAAAGGTGTTAATTACTTTACCAGACGTTTCGGCCTCACCTCTGGGGCCCATCTTCAGTGTAACAGCTTAAAAAAACTGACAAGATGTAGCCTACGACAGTACTGTGGCAAAGGTTGAGCCACATCGAGTAACTAACACCTTTCGGCATGAAAATTTGGAAGACACGGCCTTATAGCCAGGATAATAATAATAATAATAATCATCATCATCATCATCTTCAAGGATTAAACCAATGATGGTTTGTTCCGGTCTCAAACATGCAACGGTTAGAGCTGGTCACTCCAGCGCTTCCTCGGACGTCCCACACCTCTCCGTCTCCTCGGCTTATAGTTCCATAGTCGTTTGGGGATGCGGCAGTCATCCATTCGGCAAAGATGTCACCACCAATTCACCCGATACTGGGCGATCCTGTCGAGTATACTAATAATATTCAGTTCCTGCCGTATATCTGTGTTTCTTCTATGATCATGGAGAGTACACCCTGCCACGTACCTGAGAAAATCTCATTTCAGCAGCTTGTATGCGACTGGCCTGGCCTTTCGTTAAAGTCCAATTCTCAGACCCGTAAAGAAGTGTGGGAAGAGCCATCACCATGTAGAATTTCAGTCGTGTTCCTTTACTTGCTGTCTTAAGGGTCTAAGAAGTCTCCGCACATAAGGTTGAACTTATGCAACTTATTCACAACGTCGTTGCTTGCATTAAGACACACTGTAACCCAGGCCCGGATAATAATAATATTCATAATTAAGAACCTGGCCGTAAAAGCCTAAGAATGAGATTTCAGCACTGCTGTTTTGTATTGTTTAAAAACGAAATGACTGTAAGTATTTTCACAGAATTATTTCAGTCAAAATGAAATCCGCGGCACAACATTAGCGGTCACTACAGTTTTCAGAAATCAGTGTTTTTCTAATGGCAGAATTCAGACACTGTACGCACACACATTTAAGAGAAATTCCACTTCGAAAAGTAAAAAGCGATTTGTAATTGAAACTATACCTACAGACAGCTGAGCGGTACCTATTGAGTCATCTAAGCCGTAGGGGAACACTTCGCTTCCGGAAATAATCTTCCCGACTCCCTATACGTTCCATAGTTTTTTCTGCACTAAAAAAATGGGAAGATGTACGACATTACTATTACGAATCTCTCTTGCCGACTTCACTCCCCTCTCGTCGTGTTGAGCCCGATCCGCTAACCCAAGTCGTTACTATTATTAGTAGACTACCCTCGTCATTACCGTTAATACTCTCGCCATTATGTTAATAGTTATTATTATTTGAGACGTATCATAATAAGCTTCGAGGCCACTGCGGTATTGCCAGTGTTTGCAACAGACCTCCCCTCCCCGCCTTTGCCTACGCATAACCAAGTGTAACGTGCGACAACGCTGTAGCGAGATGAGCGGGGGGGGGGAGAGCTGTTACTATTGCGTAACCTCGAAGCTTATTATGCCAAGTCCCGTACTATAGTCTATTCAGTGGCGTATCCAGAATTTGGCTTTGGGGAGTCCTTGGTCGAGTCGGCTTCATACAAAAGAAAAAAAATAAGTTAAGACTAATCAACATTTCTATCTTTAAAGTGGCCGAAAAACGTGTGATATGATCCTGAAATCAATTCCATTAAAGCAATCTGTAATAACCAATAAAAATACGCGTTATTGAAACATTGTTTACAAGATACTTACAGACTGAATTGATTTTCCTATGTTTTATATTTCAAACGTATACGTTAATGCTGTCTGTATATTTCAAAAAGAGTTACCACTATATTAGCGTACACAGTTGAAAAAAAAAATAAATAAAACATCCTAAAAAGTAAGACATTAACAAAATTCGTAAAAATTTTCGACTTTCGACACTCTTGGATAGGAGTCCGGTCCCGTTCGTCCCCCCCCCCCGTAAATACGCCCCTGTGTATGTATGATGCGTACGTGTGTGGGTGTGTATTTACTGGGACGTATTGTGCATAAATCAGACTATTTTATCAATGATGTTAAAATATCAGTTAAAACATACAACGTTGCAGGTAAACGACCCCTTCCCCTTAACCGATCTTCACCAAATCAATAGGCCTTGAGTACTCTACAACTCGGACACATATGCAAAAATTATTTGATTCTGTTTGAGTTTATGGCAGTTGTCGTTCGAAAAAAAATGTTACACAACACAATGTTACAATGTTGTTTAGAAAAAATGTTACACAGACACATTTCACAAAATGACTTTTCTTCATGTTTGAGGGTAGTATAATCAGCATCAGCCCTTATCTCGAACACGATTTTTTCCCCACCACGATAGTTCCATTTCCTTATGGAAGTAAAAAGAAACTAGTTTATGTACAAACATATCATTATCTTGTTTTCGTGACCTAAACGACAAAGTTTTTCACTGTATTTTCTCATTTTTTAATTTCTCTAATTTGGCTTTTTTTGTAAACTAATGGGGGGGGGGATCAAAGTCTCTCTGAGGGTCCCTACCGTGCGGACGCCTATGGTCCTGTAATACTTCATAGTCAGCAGTACGCTATAACTTATGAGAGTCAGTTGAAAATTTCGCGGAGCGATATCTATAGCTCGTTGGTAGCATTAAAATCTTTCGTATGCTGCAAGTCATATGTTTCGCGTGAACACATGTTAATTTCCAGTTACGTTTGTCAATTTATTCACTTTTTACCAGCTGTTTGAAATTTTCCTGTCACGGGTGTTTTTAAAATGCACAAAATCAAACATCGTGTTGTGATGAATTCTCTATCAAAAAACGTTTTAGCGCGAATGGAAAATCAAAACGAAATTGTAAATGTATTAGGAAATGCTGCACCTTCAGAAACAATGGTAAGTGGGCCACACTCGAGTTTAAACGTGGTCGTACAAGCACTGAAGACTATCCTAGCAGTAGACGTCCAAAAAGTGCAACAAAAAATAGCAATATTGAACAAATTTCGTACGGTGTTGGAAGACTGCAGATTGAGGAGTGGATGACGTTGCTGAGATCATAGGCATCTCATATGAGTGTGTGCATCATACTTTAACTCACGAACTTGGAGTGAAAAGCGTTGTGCAAGATGGCTGCCACATCTGGAGTTGTTGCGTTTTTTGGGCGTCCAGTGCGACAACGTATTCAATGCTAGTACGACCACGTTTAAACTCAAGTGCCTACTTACAAACCTTTGGTTTTGAAGTCGCAGCATCTCTTGACACATTTATAATTTCGTTTTGAATTTCCGTTGGCGCTAAACAATTTTTAACAAAGAATCACACCACGAGGTTTGATTTTGTCCGTTTTTCAAAACTCACATGACATGTCAATTTTAAACAGCTTCTAAACAATGAATAAATTGATAGATAAATTTGAAATTAACAGGAGTTCACATAAAATACAAATCTTGCAGCACACGAAAAATTTTAATTTTACTGCTAAGCTACAGATGTCGCTCCGCGAACTTTTCAGCTGACCCTCGTACATGAACACCAACACGGCTCAGTTTATTCTTCTTATATCAACTCACGTACCGCGAAAATGATACGAACGTTCACTATCTTATACACGTGCAAGTAAATTAGAGTCATTTGTGAAGGAAGAGGGCAAGAGAGAGAGCTGCGGGACGTGCGAACAGGCTCTGGCTGTACGTCATTACTTGTTATTCTGTAAATGACGGCGTTGCCATAGTTACGTTCTTCTTGTCCAAAACTAATTTAATATTCCACGTCCTTGTTTTATAACGCTGTATGACGGCGTCAACGAACAGCAGTCGTCAAAGACAGCCTCGGTTGGTTTAGAGGCGTTGCCACGACATTTCCATCACCAGCCCAGACACTGTCGAACTGAACGCATAATTTACGTTCGTCACCATCATCATCATCACCATCGTCGTCGTCGTACGTCGACCAGTACAACGACGTACTGGCCGACGTACTGAGATTAGTGGTACATATTGTACTGCTGTTCACTACTCTTCTGGGTACCGTGTAGGCATAATGCAATGAGAAATAAAGTGTGAACTTAGTGTGGCCTTATGGGTCTGAGAATTGGAGTTTAACGAAATCCCAGACCAGTCGCATCCAAGCGGCTGAAATGAGACACACACATATACACATAAAGACATAAGAAACACAGATATACGGCAGGAACTGAATATTATGAGCATACTCGACAGGATTGCCCAGTATCGGCTGAATTGGTGGGAACATCTTTGCTGAATGGATGACTGCTGCATCCCCAAACAACTACGGAACGATAAGCCGATGGGTGGGAGAGGTGTGGAACGTCCGAGGAAGCGCTGGAGTGACCAGCTCTAATCTTTGCCTATTTGAGACCGGAACAAACCGCCCTTAGTTTAATCCTTGAAGATGATGATGCTGACGACGATGATGATGGTGGTGGTGATGATGATGATGATGATGATGATGATGATGACTTAGTGTGGTATGACAACTGCGAAGTCTAATAATAATTGACTGACAGACAGACAGACAGAAGATGCACGGGGCGTCTCACGGCCTGGTTTGACCGGAGCCGATGAACACAAGGTTGTAGCAGTGCGGCTCTGCATAAGGAGTTATAATGGTGTATGCGTGTATATCATGGGGGCCACATCTGAGTGAATTGCTGCAGCCAGTCGCCAGGTCTGAGGCGCGCCTCCGTGGCCCCCCCCCCTTAAGGCATCGCCCGCTGGTGTGGTCGATAGACTCGATTGCCCGGAGGCGAGTCGTCCGTAACGATGGGTTGCCACTACAGGGCGAGTGGCTCCCACAGCTCGCGGTTTCCCACGCCCAAGACACTGTGCAGTCTATCTGTATGGCAGACGCTGATTGCAATCCC
This sequence comes from Magicicada septendecula, assembly GCA_034769895.1. Classification (NCBI taxonomy): domain Eukaryota; kingdom Metazoa; phylum Arthropoda; class Insecta; order Hemiptera; family Cicadidae; genus Magicicada; species Magicicada septendecula. Next base: position 409,349,174 of record CM068375.1, read on the forward strand.
AGCGTAGGCAAGCCGCAGCCTAGGAATGTGCCTGCCTAATCCAGTCAGGATGTATGAAGGTCAGTGATTTGGGGAGGACGGTTCAGAGGGGTTCATGAGAAAGTATTATGGTGGAATATCTGGCAGCTCCCGAGGGCGCCTGACGGGGCGATGTGGCGGAGCGTTAATAATAATCGTGTTATCCTGAACAACGAGATAGTAGACAAATAGAGTCCTGGTGGTGTATAAGAAACTTCGGGAATGTCGAAGCAGAAGAGGTTCGGAAATGTGGTAGTGACATCAGTGTTTTTAAAAATAACTTTTCTTAAAAAGAAATTAGTAGGATGCTTACATTTCTAAATATCGTACAAAATTAATTCGTCCAATTTCCGCAGATGATTTTAAATATTTTTTGGTGGTGGTGGTGGGGATTAAATGTTTCCTTAGGTCGTGTCTTCGTATAAGGGGTTCAGCTGTATCAAACGTTTCAGCTGTAATCGCTACAGCTATCTTCAGTGGAGCTGCAACCGACATCTAAGCTGCCCACGATCTCGATCCCCCGCTGAAGATGGCAATCGTGTGGACATAGCGCAAACGTCTGGTATCCTACACTGAGCCTTGAGCCACGGCCTAAGGGCCCGGGAAGTATTAATCCTATCGATACAAGCTGTTAGTGTTTTTTATTAAAATTTATTAGGTTTACATAAACATAAGTCAGATGTAGATGTAGTATCGTAGTCGTATTATATTATTTCTCAGATACAGTTCATAAAATTACACTTTTTAAGGTTTGATTCCGATTATATGCAATAAATAATACAAAATAATTAGATTTTACTTTTTAAAGTATGTAGTTACAAAATAGTTAACGTTTGAGAGTTTCTTACGCAACTTTACTAAATATAAATTTTTACTTCCATGTTCCATAAGGAAATGGAAGTATGGTGATGGCGAAAAAAATCGTGTTCCAGATAAGGGGTGATTCTGATTGTACTAACCTCAAAACACGAAGAAAAGTCATTTTCCGAAAAGTGTCTGTGTGTAGAATTGTTTCTATGACAAACGACAACTGCCGCAAATTCAAACAGAATCAAATAATTTTTCGCATACGTGCCTGAGTTATCAGAGGACTCAAGGCCTATTGATTTTGGTGAAGATCGGTTAAGGGGAAGGGGTAGTTTACCAGCAACGTTTTACGTTTTAACAAGACTAAAGTACTTAATTTTGATAAATAAAGTATCCTGGAAAAGAGGTCATAAAATGGTAGTTGAAGGGGGAGGGGGTAATTTTCTGTAGGCCTAAATGAAAATGATAGTTGAAGGGGGAGGGGATAATTGTTTTATATGTGTACTATGTTATCGGCAACAAAGAAGTATTTTGTTGTTAAAATTCCTTCCCGGGGTGTTTGGGCGTGGTCCGATGTTTTCTGCAAAACCAGACGTTTCGGCAGTGCCATCGATTGAGTGAAAATCGAGTGCGCTAACTTGAGGTGGTATACGGTAGCGACCACAGTACTGTGGTTAAGGCTGAAAAAGAAGTAGTCTCTATGGAAATATTTCATTTCGAAAATTATTTTAAATATAAATCTTAGAACATGGAAGTCACGTATGGTTCTCCTTACCGATATTTTAAAAGCAAAGAAAGATTTTCCCGCGTTCGTGCTTACGCATACGCTTAGACGTGCACGTAAACACAGTTAGATTTATGCTCGTATGTGTTGTATTGTGGGCGGCCGTATATCAGGAGTGCTGAAGCATTCCTCAGCACTTTGTGAAATATCCCTTTGTTTGCTTAGTCTAGCATCTGTAGGCTTTGTGTAGAAACTGCGATCAATACAACACAGACCAGACTTTACTTAATGACATTTTGTCAGCAACGTTGTTTTCCTTTGCAACGCGACATCGATTGAATCGCCTGTATAAAATCTAATGTAAATAATACGATCGGGTTACTCTAATCGTTCAATATTGTCTTTTAACGACGCGCCTCCAACTTTGCCCTATCTTGTTCCTGAACAGTTAATTGCCTCGTTACTGGAGGAAGTCTTTCCCGGTTTCGCCATTATCAAGTCCCTAAACAACGATAACAACAAGGTCGTTGTCTAGGACTTGATAATGGGGGAGGGCCGAAAGGCCTTTTCTAGTTCGAAGCAATTAGCTGTTCAACAACAAGGTACGATAAACTTGAATTACGAAAAATACTAACAAAATTAACCTGACTGTTAATAGACTCCAACTCGAATGTTACAAGGTAGCTACGTAATTCACTAATGCGGTCTGAGTAGGTCCATGAGTAGTGAGGAAACTACAGCAGGGGTGTCCCCGGGGGGAGAGTCGTAACGCAGAGTGCGTCACTGAAATTTGGGGGGGGGGGGGTCGTTGACAAAAATCTTTGGGAAAGTATGAAAAATTAAAACTACGTTGCAATAAAAAATTTAATGAACGGGTCTTTTGAAACCTTATAGGTGTTTGATTCATTTTTCGGGTTTTAAGGGACTGAAACTTGTTTATACAACTTTCTAATCTTTGGCCATAACCAGTTGTTCGGCTGAAAGAGCGATGAGGCGAGTTAAAATAATGAAAACCAGGCTCATAACAGGACTGCAATGGGAGCGCATGGCTTTCGAACCTTATGGTTCTAGCTTCAGAGTAAGACTTGTTAGAATCGACTCCTTACGAAGAAATAATTGATGCCTTTTCTTTATCGCCATCGCAGAGGAAGAAGTTATTGTGCCGAACTACGACTTAAAATCAAACCATTAATTTTCATTTTTTCTTGATTACAATACGCTGTGTTGATATTTTGTTCCCTTGCTTTGAAATACTGTCTCACACGTATTAATTTCATTAGATTATTTATTAATTTATTTGTTTAATTTCAAATGAGTTATTATTTGCCGTCTGTATTATTTTTAGCTTTAGCTTATTTGTAATAAAACGCTTCTTACAATGATATTTTCTATTAATTTTAAACATCTTTCCTGGGGGGGGGGGGGTATTCATCAAGTTTGTGGGGGGGGAGCATCCCTGGCTACAGGTAACGGGCCGTTTTTCTGGGAACGACTAGCGCTGCCTGGCTGAGCGCTCTGAAGAGAGAGCGGTGACAAAGTTCAAACCGGATTAACACAGCGTCCGAAGAGGCGATGTGGCAAATGCAACACAGCTTTCCCTACAAAACACATGTTAAAAATACATAGGCGTACTATTCAGTGGATGGATTTGGGAGAATAACGAAATACCTAGGATGCCAAATGATGAATAAACGCATGTGCGGAGAAACCTTTTAAGTAAGCAATGTAAGTTGGTTTGTATCACGTGTCTCGTGCATTATGATTCATGAAACGTGAACAGTCCTGTCACTGCTTTTGTTAAGTTAATGAGTATTTGCAGCGTTCACAGTATCGAGAACTTTATTTTCCAAACTTAAACTGGTCAAGAATTTGAAAAATTCGCGTAAAACATCCTACGTCAGCAAAATGGTAATTCAGAGCACTATCGTACAAAAAAATGACATAGTGACATATCCACGTGACGATTTGAACAGCTTTTTGTTGACTGATGAAATATCTGAATACAACCCGTACACACGTATATTATCCGTTTACAAGTAGAGACGAGTTAAACAGCATTACACAAATTATCACCGTATACAGGCCAAAGGTATTCGTAACGCAGGCCAGAGAAGACAAATATCATCATCTGCAAGGATTAAAGCAAGGATTGTTTGTTCTGGTCTTAAACAGGCAAAGATTAGAGCTGGTCACTCCAGGGCTTCCTCGGGCGTCCCACAGTTCTCCGTCCCCTCGGCCTCGGTTTATAGTTCCATAGTTGTTTGGGGATGCGGCACTTATCCACTCGGCAAAGACGTTTCCACCAATTCATCCGGTACTGGGCAGTACTGTCGAGTATACTCATAATAATCAGTTCCTGCCGTATATCTGTGTTTCTTGTACGATCATGGAGAGTATACCCTGCAACGTGCCTGAGAAATCTCATTACAGCCGCTTGGATGCGACTGGCCTGGGCTTTCGTTAAAGTCCAATTCTCAGACCCATAAAGAAGTGTGGGAGGGGCCATAAACTTGTAGAATTTTAGGTGTGTTCCTTTACTTGGTGACTTAAGGGTTCGCCTAATGGTTTCGCACATAAGGTTAAACTTATGCAACTTATTCACAACGTCGTAGCTAGCATTATAAGACACACTGTAGCCCAGGTATTCAAAATTGCTAACTTGTTCCAAGACAGCACCATCTATAACAATTTGCCCATACGGGATGAGTTCCACGAAAAGCCATCACCTTGGGAGAAGACAAATATGCCACAGAATAAAATATGTAACTCTTGACAAATCGTTTTTTGCAAAAGAAACCGTTTTGCTCATTTCATGTTGACGATGATTCAGCGGCAATAGATTTTTACCTTGATATTTAATTATTGTAAAAATCAGTGACTATAATAAATTAGATACAAACTGTTGTTTATATAACAACGTTCAAAAGACCGATGAAAGTGATCGTTGTAACAAACAGCCAAAGACAATCAAGGCCGACGTAAATTTGATCACTACACATCGTTAAGTATTACTGTACTGAAGGCTTTACACATATTTAATACTGTTTAAATTGTTATAATTTATTAATCAGTCGTTCGCCGTAATAATAGTATGTAGAATTAAACATTAAAAATGGATTTATTTAACGTTTAATTACACAAAAGTAAAATAGTCCCTGTACTGTGCACGTTTTACGAATATTATGTATACGGTAGTTTACATTTTAAAATTTTACAAATTTACATACGCTTAAAATTTAAATACAAAAAAAATGTTTTGGAAAAAAACGATTACTGCTGAAAAGTGAAATGAGCTAACTAACTCGTGCTATTTAATTAAGTGTTATGAACAATTACAATTTTTTAACTTCTTTTAATATGCTATTACAATACATACTTATATGTCTTTCTTTCTATTGTTATTTTATTAACTGCGTTGTTTAATACTGTAGGAATTTGTTTACAAATATTATCACCATCTTTGTCACAACACGGCATACGCAAGGTCCTATTCCGTCTATTCCGCCTTCAAAGATCCTCCAGCCATCTATTCCTGGTCTAACCACACATCAGTGTCACATATGTTTGTATTTCCACACTTGTTTGGCCAGTTTGGAATCTGACGTTCTTTCTAAGTGTTCTTTCCACCGTTGATTGTAATCTTTTATTTTTCCACTCAAGTTAACAAACTTGTAACACTTCTCTTATGTTTCTAGTCAACTTAGTCTATTAGCAGTCATCGTAACAACAAATTTGTCACCACTTATTGCAAAACTGCTAGTTGTTTCGCTCGCGACGAGGCCTTTCGGTACTTACACCATCTTCAGGTCTTAAACGACGTCGAAGCGTCGAGAGCGAAGCGACTAGCAGTTTTGCAATAAGTGGTGACAATAAGTGGTATTTTACTGCCTTTTTTCTTAGTCGCTGTCCATAATTCACACTCATAGGACCAATACAGGGACTGCCATAAACTATAGGACTTTAATTTTTACACATATTTACACATATTCGAATACAAAATAACAACATCATCATCATCACCTCTCCAAGGACGAGGTCTTAGACCTATTCCGGAACCAATCTCCTCGTCGGTCTACCGACATCTCTCTTCCCAGTAGGGTGATAACCCAAGGCAGACACAGGTAAACGGATATCAGGCATGCGATTCAAGTGTTCGCACCATCTCCTTCTGTAACCTTCAATCTTCTAGTGCAATGATACAGTGTTTAAATCGCGTCTAATATCCTCGTTCCTTCTCCCACCCATGAGAGATCAATCTTGTCTCTCTCTTAGAAATTTCATTTCGGCTGCCTGAATTCTTTGCATGTCCCTCTTACCAAGAGTCCATGTGTCAGTAGCATACAGGAATGTGCGGACAGCCACAGTTTTACAAAATTTCATTGGGGTATCCTTCCGTGTTTTATTTTTCAGGTATACTTATGAGTCGTTCCGCAGATGCATCTAAAATAAAACAAAATAAAATATTCAATTATCGGTCGTTATGGTTGAGCCAATTATCTTGTAATAATCGACGCATACCACTGTAAACAAACCCTTAACTGTTCATATTCCCTCAAACGTTTTTTAAACATAATGGTCAACTTGAAACGCGACGGTCCGTTGTTGATAATTAACTCCAGCTACTTCATCAATTCAGTAAGGCAATATAATTACACTTACCTAACGGTAACACTTATTTACACTTCTACAGAGTGATACCGTTTTAATAATACAAACAGACTAAATAAACTAAGATGCATTAAAGCTTGTGAAAGCGACTAAAAAATAAAAAATATCGCAACAACTTTGTGAACATATTGTAGCTGTTGGCTCCATGTGTGACGGATTCGTGGTGAAAGAATGTGAACAGCACACAAAAGGACCGTGGTTTCGTGTCCCGCGGCATCGTCTTCACTTTCAATAATACAATGAGCTCTCCTCTTTATTGCTGGTGTAGCGTTGTATACATCTGAAGACAACTCGCGTTAGCGGCGTTTGTAATTAGTTTTACGCTAATCCATACCCCGCTGTGTGTGAATTAAGCTCACTGATGTCTCCTTGCACTTTGTTCAACCAAACATTTGAATACTGTTGTTAACAGTTTTGTCAGTCACAGAGAAGCGTCAAGATTGTCACCGTTTTATACATTTAGTTCTAGCACTGACACTTCAGATAGATCTCTGCAGATATATTGGCTTGTCTTTTTTAGTACATATCCACTGCTATAGATCTACAAATTAGAAAAGACAGAATAAAGTAGAAACAAAGTGAAAAGTTTACAGCACTCTCGTTATGATGATTAGTCGATAGACGGAAAGTATTGAGTGGTCTACCTAACGTCCTAATTCTGATCATCATTTTTTGCAAATTGTTTACAGCAATGAATTATCACGTTTTGATTTATCTTAGTCTCTTAGTAAATCAATTTAGCGCTATCTCTTAGTTTTCTCATGAGAAGTCTGCGTGCTAAACGAATAGTGTCTGGACTGTTTTTGTGAGTCGTCAGACAGCAGACTGCGGCATTATACTGTGGGTGTCTCCACGGGCATGTTGCAAAGAGATTCAAACCAGAATTCGAAACAATTACCAACGAAGAAGAAGAACAACAAGATGTAACGATCAGGCAACAGATTCACAGACAACTTCCAGATGTACATAGAACACGTGTGACAACACGAAATTTTGCCGTTTTCGTGTGAAACAAAATAGGTAAATTATAAAAACAACTGCCCGGGCTATCAGGAAGTGATCCTGTATTGTTCCCAACAGACGTTTCAGTTGTTTCCCTATGGCAGCGAGACGTGGACACTGAACGCCAAAGACCCAAAGCCGGATACAAGATAGTGGAAAGAGATTTTTACGATCTGTACTAGGCTATCACGACAATGATGATATAAGGAACATACCGTACTTGGAATATACAACCTAATACAGACAGGATTGGACAGTCCATATTGAAAAGGTGCAATAAGAACACAATATAAAAACAAATTTTGGTTTATAATCGGAAAGGACGGCGAAATATTGGAAGACCAATACTGAAATAAAGAAAAATAAAGACCAATAAAGAAAATATTGTCGGAACAAGGAGTGCGCAATGGATCGTAAGGTCCACAGCCTGAAGAAGAAGAAGAAGAAGAAGAAGAAGAAGAAGAAGAAGAAGAAGAAGAAGAAGAAGAAATCAAGGGCCAGGAATAGAGTATTCATTGCGTACAGTTGCTGGAGCGTGTTTGGGGGGGGGGAGCGGTATATTATTCTGAGAGCTCGCCGTTCTGTCTATGTAATAGATGCATGTAGGTGTACATACGTCCCATGTGTTTAAACGTTCAGACGGAAATAACACGAATTTAAATTCTGACCTTGGGATGGATAAAGATAATGCATGAACGTTAACACAGAGACACGCATAACACAAGATATGCAACTATTTTTGTGAACAGCGGGAACGTTGAAATCGATGAGAGACGAGGACAGGCGGCAGCAAAAACGCAACGTCTACTATAGTCTACTATGGTAATGACAGCAGTAAGGACGCCCATGATACCGGGCGTGGTTGCAGATTTGATGCCTAGGGTTACTTTTTTTTTTTTTAATAATTTTGTTGCGCTGCCACGTCAGGCGACGTCGTTCGTCATAATTCCAACGCCCTCGCTCCGCGTCTGGACGCCGGCGCCGCCCATGATCAGACAACGCACAGAGGTAATTACATTAACATATGAATGTCCGTACTGAAAGTCTTGAACTCGCGGCCCCCCCCCCCCCGTATTGTCACGGAAGGAAAACTGCAAACAAAACAAGATAATTGAAAGTCCTGAAACGAAACTTTTTTCTTTTTCGTTACATACATACATTTAAGTAATTTCTACGTAGTATTAAAATGTACACGAGAATCATTGACGAATGCAGTGGCGAAACTACGGGGTGGATCAAGGGATCGATCACCCCCAAAGCAGTTTCTAAGCCAATTGTGTGCGTTACAATAAAGTTTACAGATAATTATAGATAAACATGACAATACATGACAGGGTATACATAGGAAATAGGGAATATTATGTCAACAGCAGACTATTAATCGTAAACTATAAGAAGCAAACTGATTAATCGTAACAAAAATTAAAATATATAAGGTACTTGTCAGACCGGTTGTTACTTATGGAGGCGAGATATAAACGTTGACAAAAAAGGAACACGAAAGACTAAGAAGGTTTGAAAGAAAGCTCTTAAGAGGCGTCATTGTGTTTCGGTTAAAGAAGATGATGAATGGTGAGTAAGAAATAACCGGGGGATAGATGAGCTATTGAATCATGAGGACATTGTAAGATTCATAAAGGCTCAACGAATACAATGGCTAGGTCACCTAGAGCGGATGGATGATCAGGGTATGCCAGACAAAATCTTGAAGGTGCAAGTCTATAAAAGCAGAAATAGGGGCCGACCTAGGATAAGATGGTTGGTTGATGTGCTGGAAGATCAGAGAGGAATGGATGTGAGGGGTTACATTGAGATGGCAATGGAGAGGAGACTCTGGAGATGACTGGTGTTGGAAGCCAGGGCTCACGTTAGATGCAGTGCTGAAAAAAAAAGATAGCAGTGGATATGTGACTCGCTGATTTGTTATCGCTTGGCGAGAAGAGATCTTCTTCTTCTTCTTCTTCTTCTTCTTCTTCTCCTCCTCTTCAAAGATTAGGTTATATAAACCTGTTCCGGCACTCATCTCATCCTCGGACGACCCAGGTCTTTTCTACCAATGGCTTTATAGTTCAATGCCGCTTTCGGCAATCGATCCTCTGTCACCCTTTGCAGATGATCCCACCATTGTCTTCTGTAAATTGAAAGAAATTTCATTTATGTACTTTACTTCGAGTTCTGCTCTCATATCTGATGCATTTCAGCACTCTGAATCTTGCCGCTTTCCTTTTTTTGTCATGACACACGCCTCACTTGCATAAATCAACGTGGGTATTACAATTGTCTTATACAATTTAATCCTTGTGCTGTGTCTTGTTTTATTTATAAGATTTCTATGAATCGTACCAAAAATATTCCTAAATTTATTGTGTTTTCTCTTTTATATCATATTCAGATTCCTAGCTTACTGGACAGCCGAGATATTTGAAATAGCTCACTTGTTCTAAAGTGCTGTTGCTTATAACTACGTATCTTAGTCCTCACTAGATATTTACCTTTAAAGGCCATTGTCTTGGTCTTTCTTACTGAAATTGTCAGCGAGTAGTCTCTTGTAATTGAAACATAGGTCTTTGCAAATCATCCTCATTTTCTTGAATAAGAACTATGTAATCCGCGTATAGCAGGGAACCCATACAAATTGATTTAAGCTGTATTCACGACGTCACTCAGGACTTCCATGCTCTCAACATGTCGTCAGTGTATATATTAAACAAAGTTGGGGAAACACAGCATCCCTGCTTAACTCCCTTATTTACTGGAATGTCTCCTATAGAGAGTCAAATGTACTTTTATATAGGATCTTAACTGAATTTATTAAATGGTGTGGATATCCTCTTCTATCCATAATACTCCATAACTTTTGACGGTCTACATTATCAAATACATTTTTTTTCAGATCAACAAAAGAGATAGGCGAGAAGAGACAGGCCATCAAAAAGGCAGATTATATTTTTTTCCGCAGTACAAAACTGACGATAGCCTGATCCTAGGCGCCGCTGCTTTACCTCTGTGTATTAAAATCAAACAGCTACAAAATGTATGTAATAAAGTAATTAATACACTATTATCGGAAAAACGCCAGACAGCATGTTTTGTTAATCCAGCGTATAACATCAAAGTTCATTGTTACAGCGTTTGCGTCAACAATGTAAACAACAATTACGGCACGGCATTGTTGTGCGCCAGAGGCAGCGATATTAATCAGCCGGTGGGGGAGGAGCTGGATTAATGAGCAGATACAGGCGGCTCTCTCTCTCTCTCTCTCTCTCTCTCTCTCTCTCTCTCTCTCTCTCTCTCTCTCTCTCTCTCTCTCTCTGTTTGAACTCTCTCTTGTGTCCTGTGTCAACTCTAATATATTACAAAAACTTCACGTGCTCGTCCACTTACAAATTAGCGGCGCCCTATTGTGTCAGTCACTGTATGTAACGTAATCACATCTAGCTGAATATCACAGTATTTCTTAAACACTCATTCAACTGTGCTATGAAAACTTTCATTACCTATTTTAAAATTATATCGTATAAACTAGTAAACTCCCTGAGCCTGATTATCTTGAAGGAAATATATTTATTCTTAGATAATAGAAATTAATAAATTTTACTTTGTTAAGTTGTGAGCTGATTTATTCCGTGCAGCAGTACAGAAAGTTAAAATAGTCTGTATGATATATTACATCCGAAACGGATAGGAACTATCAGAAGAAGAAGTTGTGTGTAAACTCCTTCGCATGTATGATTCTTAGCGTTAGTCGAGAAACATTACTAGGGGGTGATCATACAACCTTACTAATGAGGTTAGGACTACCTTAGGTTAGGTTAGGCTACTACTTATAACGTTTTGCTGTATATTAAAATATAATAAAAAAAATTACGAACACCTCGATTGCTCTACTACTCTCTTTCCTTTCTCTGTTTTCACATTACATCAGACAGACAGAAGATGCACAGGGCGTCTCGCCTCCTGGTTGAACCCCGATGAACGGCAGGTTGTTACAGTACAGCTCGGTCGTTCGCTCAGCACAAGGTCTTATGTAACGGTCCAAGAATACACGATGTGCGTGTATGACATGGGACATCCCGTGAATGTCCAGTCGCCTCTGTGGTCCCCTTAAAGCATCGCCCGCACGAGCTATAGGAGCTAGAGGTGCGCTGGTGTGGTGGATAGGCTCCCTGCCCGGAGGGGAGTCGTCCGTAACGATGAGTTGTCACTACGGGGCGAATGGCTCCAGCAATTAGGCATTTGCACATCTCGCGGTTTCCCGTGCTCAGCCGAGACGGTAAAGCAGGCGCTGACTGGTTGTTAAGAATACTATCCTGTCCATCTTGTATGATGGCAGACTCTGTTTGCAACCCTAGCATCAGCAAGTCGCAGCCTTGGAATGCAAGGAGCTCAGTAAGGTGGGGGAGGTCGGCTCAGAGGGGTTCTTGGTGAAGTTATTATGGGGGATCGTCTGGCGGAGCATCGTCCGTACTGTCCAGTCGACGGAGATGCGGGTAGGAGAATTCGCCGGCCTTTGCGAACAAGTTTTCACATTTCCAGTATTTTGATATCTGTTTTTGTATTCTATTTATATTGGTAATGCTGCGATAAAGAGGTATTTATACTCTTGATTTGATTTGATTTCCCTGTAATTCTGTATTAGGGTCAAACATATCAGTACCAGTACTACGGGAGTCTTCGTCAGATTATCAATAGTTCTGTTGCCAGCCACGGATGGTATAATGCTGGGGAGCAACGACTATCGCTCAAGTCATGGCTATGGTGGTCGGGCCTGTTTAAGAGCAGGGGCACATGTATGAAATTTTCGCGTTTCGCACAATACCTTACTTTATTTAGACAATCATTTAATACAAATAATAAACAAAATATTGTTCTTAAACCGTACTTTTACTCACATATTTTTTTAATTTTGTACTGATTAAACAGATTCTGAAAGTGTTTACTATTCTTTTATTTTTTGCAGATCTTATTACAATAATCAACAGTACAAATATGTTAAAGAAAACAAAATAATTTAATTGAAATATTTTTTTCTGCTCTTCTTTTCGGCAAACTCTGCTATCAAACCATTCAAACACAATGTTTTTTATAATAAGTTTAATTCTGTTTCAATAGAAAATGAGAATTTTTAAATGGTAGGGCATGGGACCCACCGAAAAGCGTGGCCCGGGTCTTTACACCACTAATACGGTCCCCCTCTTAATACGGCACCGGCTCAAGTACTGACGATGATCCTATCGAACTCTCACTATTTAGTTGAATTCGTCAAGCTGTGACAATGTTTCAAGTCCTGTACGGTCCAATTTATGTCTCGTCAACGAAGACTGTTTCCATTACCTTACGATCTGAAGTGTCTAATAATGTGATCGTGTGTGTGTGTGTGTGTGTGTGTGTGTGTGTGTGTGTGTGTGCGTGTGTGTGTGGAGCCGTGCAACGACTTAATTATACGAGAGACGGGTATGTAATATAGTGTATCATTATCGGAAGATAAGGTGTATGACGTATACTACCAGGAAAATAATGAACTTTAATTATAATGAAATTCATAAATAATGAGCTGAAATGTGTTACCGGAAGATTACCATTATGTGAGCTAATTGTTGTATAACGAATGCAGTATAATTACTGCAGCTACTGCGCAGAACTGTATGCAGTGAATGTAGCCAGACACGTCTGTTTAACGAGTGTAGGCGACGAGACGGCCACAATTTTGGGGTATGCCATTGTGGATACTAATTTAACAATTATCTCGCAGCATATCGACTTTCATTAACATTGTTGTTATTATTACTACTGACCTTCTCCGCGGCCAGTGAATGACTTGCTAATCTTCGGTGGGAGAAGGCAGAAGTTCAAGTTGACGTAAAATACGTTCGTCATAGACTCACAATCGTAAGATAAACTGCAAAATCGTTGGTCACTGATCTGGGTACATCCCGACGAACAGCACGAATGTGCGAACCACAAACGTTCCGAATGGATCTGTATGTACTTAACCCCGGTGCACGGGAGATCGGAATATAATTATGGACATGTCTGGGAGTTAACTGATGAAAGCCCCAACAGGATGAAGATTAGGTTAGGAGGATGCACGATGTATGTGGGCAAGATTGGTGTGCATGTGCTTCTTGCCGAACATCCTGCCCGACCATAAATGCATTACGTGTATATGGTTCTTAAGAAAAAATACTGAAAGAAAAAAGTAAACCACTGGCAATACGTTACATTCTCGACTCTCGAATCGACCGTCCGGTATAATTCTTTTTTTTTTTAATTTTATTATAACATTTCTTAATCAATTTGCTCAATCAGATTGTAATGAAAAAAAAAATCAAGACTGGTTATGTGCGAGAAACGTTCCAAATATTTACGGAAATGCACAATCCTAACGATAATTGTGTTAAGCATAAATTGGTATTAAACATTTTATAAAAGTAGAAATGTAATTTATTATTTCCGTTGTTGCGGAATACAATACTACATATTACTTTGTTAGTAATGCATACTGTGTTTTCTCCTCTCTCTTAGACATCAGAGTGTTCCGCTTCTCAAATGCTAACCGTTCAACGCTACTGCCATCTATCGTCCAATAGTACTTGCAGAAACGTACTAAGGGGGGGCGAACGGGACCGGACCCCCCAGATGGTCGAAAAGTTGACGAATTTTGTTAATCTCCTAATTTTTAGGCTGGTTTATTTATTATTTTTTTCAGCTGTGTACGCTAATATACGCAGTAGTATACAAACCGGTGTACCACACACCATTAGCGTTTACGTTTGAAATACGTAATATAGGAAAATCGATTCAGTCAAAAATTATGTTCTAAACAATCTTTCAATAACGCGTATTTTTGCTATGTCATTACCGTTTACTATAATGGGACTGATTTTAGACACTTTAAAGACAACGTTCATTAGTTTTAACTTGTTTTATGGTGATGGCGGAAAAATCGTGTTCGAGATAAGGGCTGATTATGATTGTACTACCCTCAGAACATGAAGAAAAGTAATTTTCCGAAAAGTGTCTGTGTCTGTGTGTAGAATTTTTTCTATGGCGAACGATAACTGCCGCAAATTCAACAGAACAAATAATTTTTTGCGTATGTGCCTGAATATTAGAGGACTTAAGGCCTATTCATTTTGGTGAAGATCGGTTAAGGGGGAGGAGTAGTTTACGTTTTAATAAGAGTACAGTACTTAATTTTTATAAATAAAGTATCCTGGAAAGAAGGTTATAATAATCAACTGCAGAAAGGTAGATGAAATATCTATAAATGAAAAGCGTAGTTGAAGGGGAGGGGTAATTTTCTATAAATTTTCTATAAGGGGATAATTTTTTACATATGCCAGCAACAAAGAAGTAGTTTCTATGGAAATATTTCATTTCAATTTGTCAAAAATAAAAACCGATTTAAAAGTAACACACCTAACTTGTTCGAAATTATCGAACTGAATTCAAGTAAATGATTTTAAATATAAATCTTAGAACATGGAATTCATGTATAAATCTTAGAACATGGAAGTCATGTATGGTTCTTCATACTGATATTTATTTTCTTTTGTATGAAGCCGACCCGACCTCGAGCTTCCTCCTCGTGATCCGATCCCTTTGACTCCTCGTGACAACGTGAGGATCTCCAGTTAACTTGCTGTTTCCACTCCTTCTTTTGCAGGGCTGATTACAACACAACGTCATTAACAAATGTCAAAACATGATAAATGAATTATTGAAACTAAATTCTTGGAAACTTTAAGTATTTTAATAGCTCCTTCGTAATTTACTGGCTAGACATTAGTTTAATGGCTATATCTACATTAAATGGAATCATGTGGGATAAGCAAATTACAGCAGAAACTTAAACCAAAATATTTGAAACCATTGTTAGAAGTATCATGACTTACGGCTCAGAAGTTTGAACTACTATAACGTAAACTAAGGTTACGTAATATGATGTATTATTATTTAGGCATAATTAATAATGTAATATGTGTATTAAATAAGAATTAAGCAAGTTTAATCTAATTGATTATATAATTACCTTATTATCCACTCTAGCGATACAAAGTTTCGTCAGTTATGACGCGTTTCGGGACTAAGTCCCATCCTCAGATAAACTTAATTAATAAACTAATACATTAAAATCGCAACCATGATACTGGTCAAGTCAAAAATAAAATAAAATAAGTTACAAATCGCATGTGATATGTTTTACTAACCACGGCCGGAGGCTCCCGCATGCGTTCACCCACAACCGCGATCGTCACGCGACTGGTCAAAGATTAATCCAAACTGATTGCAGTGTCGAACAAGTAATTTGACGCAAAATTTATCTGGTCATTTAGTAAACTGTTTTTAATGGTACTATCTTTTAAAGCTTTATAAATTTCAAATTCCTCCAGACTATCCATCCGTTTACCCTTTTTACAAAAATGCAACGCTGTTAAATTTTTTCGAAGCTCGTATATTTATGTCCGTTTGATATTAAATGTTGTGCAAAATTGGACTTAGTATTACTTGGTTTAGGAATATGTTCTAAAAATCTTTTATAAAAACATCTGCCTGACTGACCGATATAGAACGCATCACAATCATCACATTTTATTTTATATACACCACATTTCTTTTTTAATGGTAATTTGTTTTTGTTTTTGAAATAATTTCCTAAATTATTATTTGTTTTAAATGATAAAATATAGTTATTATCTTTGAGAACGGGTCTTAAAATATTTGGCATAATACCTGTGAAATTAGCAGAAAGATATTTTTAATTTTTATTACTTGCTTTTATACAGTTTGAATTTTTATTTTCTAAACGTTTCCTATGTCTATTTATTATTTTGTCAACTATTGTAGATTTATACCCGTTATTTATTGCTATTTGTTTGATAGTGCTAACCTCATTCAAGTAGTTCTCCTTTTCGAGGGGAACATCTAAAAGTCTGTTGACAAGACTGTTAAATACTGCCATTTTTTGTGTAACGGGATGTTGTGAATCATAGTGTATTACTGTGTCAGTACTAGTGTGTTTTCTAAAGATTTTGTATTTTAAATTATTCCCGTTATGTAATACAGTTAGGTCTTATTAATTAAGTTTATCTGAGGATGGGACTTAGTCCCGAAACGCGTCATAACTGACGAAACTTTGTATCGCTAGAGTGGATAATAAGGTAATTATATAATCATATAATAAGTGATACGGTACGCAAAAAATAAGTAATTTTAATGTAATTGTAATAAGAACGAGACAAATGAACGTCTCCTGGTTATATAAAAAGTTAATATTATACAGGCGGCAGTATGGAGCCAGCAGTTTTAAAAGTGTATTGTATGAAACAGCTTTTTAAAGTCATAAAGATATAGAATGCTTTGTTTGCTAAAAGTCACAAAAATGACGGAGTCCCGTTAGGAGGGTGGCAACTACAGCCTTGAAAGTACAATAGAGCACCCAGTAAAGAAGTGAAATCGTCAGAGAGAGTGAGCGTCAGTTTTACGAATTAACATACACGAGGGAAACTGCCGCTCGCGCAATGTTGCAGCCAACCAGAAAAAGCGTCTTTTTATCGCGCGAACTTTTATCTGTTACTGAGTGGGTAGATTTGAAATTACCAGCAAAAAACGAAATAGATAGCCAATCGGGGTATTTTTTAGTGTGACGGTGGAGAGAGTAAAGGAAGCGCCCATATAAATATTACCGTGGGAGGAACGAAAACTCTCTTAGTATCTCTTAATCAAACTCTCTTACGTTTACTTAGTCAGTCTCTTTTAGTGAAACTTATTCGAACGCAAACATTCTTATTACAAAGTTCTGAATCAATCTCTTTTAGTTTATATTAGTCAAGCTTTATGTGACAATCATCTTATTCCGTATAATGGAATTAATAGTTCAACGTAACATTCAGTGATCATATAATTAACAATTCAAGTATAAACTGAACAAGCCAGTACGAAGAAAAGATCGCGAGCGAATAACTTTTATTTAGTGCGACATCAAGATTGAAGAAGTTTATATTGATATGTGCGGTAATACAAAGTAAATACAGACAAAGTATATTTTATCTGGTGCGCGTAAGTAGAACGGAGTATGTAACCGAGTTGCAATCGAGTGCGTGACCGATAGAAGTTGTCGAGAGTGTGTAAACCAAAGCAGAGCAATAGTGGTAAAGTGTAAAAAGTGTAATGTGTATTGACGTGAATCATTACAAAGGCAGGCGATGGATAATCACACACTCAAGTAACAGATTAATTTCAATTGTTTACTAATTATAAATCCCATGTAGTTTAGTCGTCTATCTTTGGTTCGCCCGTCTCATTCTGAAAGAATTCACGAGTCTGTTGAGATGCTAGTAGAATTCTACGTCTTATGACCTAGAAAGAACTAATGAATAACTCTATATGTACTTAGTATAATCTAACTAACAATTTATAAAAACGAAGTCAGTGAATACATTACTTTCATCTGATAGTTTAATTAATAATTGTCTTACTAAATGATTAAGCATTGAGTAGATGTAATATCAAGATTATTTGGAGTATACAAAGATAATATTTGAGGTATACAAAGATAATTTATAAAGAATTCACTACTTGTTTAATTATAATTGCAAGCGAATTTAAAGGTAGTAATTGAATTAAAGCGTTAGTGCTGTGTAAAGATATATAATGATTTATAATCAAATTCAATGGGAATTTGAATATGATATTTATATGTTTTATTGATATAAGATTATAATCAATATCTTGTTTGTATATGAATAATTATTTAAATATTAAATAAGTTATTAGCATCTTAACAGAAGAGTTATTATTTAATAACCCCTGAGATTTAAAAAATCTCTGGCGCCCAGCATATTAATAAGGCATTAATCATATTAAACATAATCACCATAATTAATATCATCACATATTAATTATAAAAAGTAATTTTAACGCCAGAACTAGGAGCACGTTCTCCGTTTATGTAATACTACTAATAAACACACAAGAACAAAATTAATGACAGCAGAGATGGACTTTAAAGCCATTCTGCAAGAGTATCCAGACGTGAGAAAATTAGAAATGAAGTTATTAAGGACGGAATGAATGTGAAAAATTCAAACAAAAAAATTACAATGGTATGGACACACGAAAAGAATGGCAGAGGAAAAATTGCCAAGGAGAGTTACGGAATGGACCCCACCAGGAAGAAGGAAAAGAAATTCAGACTATACTGAGGGAAAGATAAAGTGAAGAAGATCTTTGGATGAACAAGCATCAGTGGAAGATGAGAATTTAATCACTTCTGTAATCTTTGGTTCCGGAAAATGTGCAAACATTGTACAGCCGGAATAATAATAATAATTACCAACATCATGACAATCATTATACTCATATCAACGCACTGTTGTTCTGCACGAAACGATAGGGCGAGTAACATTTGTCTCTGTGTATCCTACACTACGACTACAGCGGACATTGTAATGATTTCAACAAATGGCGGAGTTAGTAATTGTTGAAGCGAACAGGATATTGCCAATGCCTGCTGTATTGCATATTCAGATTTAAATTATTGGCTACAGTAATTAAGTAGTGTAATTCGAACCGTTACTGAAACAAATGCTGCTATCAGATCACTTCCTTGCTAATGTTCTTATGCTAAAGCACCGTTGCGTTTCCTTTTGCCAAGGTGAAAAACAGAAACTGAATAATTTATTTAGATCACAGCTGTTCTGTGATTTCGCATAATATGTGCGGCAGTAAGAATGATATTGACAATAATAATCGATTTCAACTGGTAGTTTAGGCTTTTAACGGGCGGCGTCAAATCTGTTGAAATTCGTTTGTCAACTCTCCAGGCTATTAGGCCGTGTGGTCCGCTACTGCCGCATAAAACAGACGTTGGAGTACTGTGGAAAACTGGTGTGAAGCCAAGTCAAATCGTTACACTGAAGATAAGCCTCCTACGACACGATGTTCGTCAGTTAACCACAATACTGTGGGTATCATGCACATTACTAATCGTTTTATGAACTGAAGATGGGCTCCAGAGGTGAGGCCGAAACGTCTGAAATTAATAACATTAGTGGACCACGCCCCAACAAACACTGCCTTATAAATATGATGCATTACAGTTTGCAATAGAACAGATGAAATAAGCAATAGATGTTAATACTATTTTGTTAGTGTATAAACAGAATTTGTTTAGCTTAATTACTGGAAACGGTGTTTTTAATTCCCATTAATTTGATTGTTCATTTGTTTTGTCCACTTTAAACTCTTTATTTTCATACGACAATAATAATTAAAATTATTTTAATTGACTAATAGAGGCGGGGAATTAATTGGTTGTTGTAGGCGGAAGGCGCCGCAGGTTCGGCGATGTAATTTAACTTGGGTCTACCGTATAGCGCGTGCTTGCAGAGGCGCCCTCTTGTGCCTGTACAGGCTACATTGTTCACTCCAGAATGCCATTCGCTCCACTCCAAACGGTCGAATACACGTATATTCCATCACGCCGCTAATGGATGTGCATACGCGCGCACACATGTAAATCTATTTCTTTAAAAGTCTGGCGTATTTGTTTGTGTATTTAAGGAACGCACCAGTTGTATTATAAAACGTATTCAGGTTTTTTTTTTTTTGGAAATCGATTCTCGTTCGTCTGTTCAGTTTGTCCATTAAAGCATTGCACGTTATATGTACGTTATTGATACTACGACATTGCCTCACAAATATCATTACGCTCACAACAGTAAAGTCAATTTTATCAGTACGCTAATACAGTAGTAACTCTTTTTTAAATATACAAACAGGTTTATTACACAAGCATTATAGTATACGTTTGAAATATGAAATATAGGAAAATCAATTCAGTCGATAAGTATCTTTTAAACAATGTTTCAACAACGCATATTTTTATGTGTTGTTACAATTTACTGTAACGGGACTGATTTCGGCCACTTTAAAGATAGTAATGTTGATCAGTCTTACCTTTTTTCTTTTGTATGAAGCCGTACCGACCCCAGACACCCCCCCCCCCAAAGACCAAATTCTAAATACGCCACAGATGTTCTATATTGTTTCTATCAGCTGTTCGTTGTTCTTCTTATCATCCTTTAACTTCCGTTCTTACCTCATACTTCCTCTATATTCACGCAAAACGTTTTTGCTTTTATATACAAGAATTCTCAATCAGAGATTAAGAATCATTAGACATGCATCACTTCTTGAAGAGGAAATGGGTTTTAGAAAGGGTAGGTCGACTGTGGATACATTGTTTGTATTACGACAGATAATAGAGAAAAGGCGGGAGTATAACCAGGAAACGGATACCGCTTTTGTTGATCTGGAAAAAACATTTGATAATGTAGACCGTCAAAAGTTATGGAATATTATGGATAGAAGAGGATATCTATAGCATTTAATAAATTCATTTAAGATCCTTTACAAAAGTACATCTGTAGTCCTGGATCTGAATGTTAGGCTCTCAGGTGACATACCAATAAATAAGGGAGTTAGGCAGGGACGGTGTGTTTCCCCAACCTTGTTTAATATACATTGACGACATGTTGAGAGCATGGAAATCCAGAGTGGCTTCGGTAATTCAGCTTAACAAATCAATTTGTATGGGTTCCCTGCTATATGCGGATGACATAGTTCTTATTCAAGAAAATGAGGATGATTTACAAAGAGCTATGTTTCGATTAGAAGAAATGGCAAAAGAGTCTCACTGACAATTTCATTAAGAAAGACTAAAATCATGGCGTTTCAAGGTATCTTATCCAGTGAGGACTAAGGTAGTTATAAACAACAACACTTTAGAACAAGTGAGCCGTTTGTATCTCGGCTGTGCAGTAAGCTATGAATCTGAATATGGTATAAGAGAGAAGATAAATACATTACGAAATTTTGATGTACGATTCATAGAAATCTTAGAAATAAAACAAGGATTAAATTTTATAAGACAATTGCAATCACACATTGATTTATGCGAGTAAGGCGTGGGTCATGACAAAAACGGAATGCGGCGAGATTCATAAATGCTGAAATGGAGTTTCTCCGAAGTACTTTAAATTATACATTGCAAGTTAGAATAAGCAATGAAGATATCAGAGCAGAACTCGAAGTAAAGGACATAAATGAAATTATTTAAATTTACAGAAGACAATGGTGGGATCATCTGGTAAGGATGACAAAGGATCGATTGCCGAAAGCGGCACTGAACTATTAAGCCATTGGTAGAAGAGACGTGAGTCGTCCGAGGATGAGATGGGTGCCGGAACAGGTTTATATAACCTAATTCTTGAAGAGGAGAAGAAGAAGAAGAAGCAGAAGAAGAATAAGAAGAAGAAGAAGAAGAAGATCTCTTATCGCCAAGCGATAAGAAATCAGCGAGTCACATGTCCACTGCTATCGTTTTATTCAGCACTGCAGTCCAACACGAGCCCTGGCTTCCAACACCAGTCATCTCCAGAGTCTACTGCCCATTGCCATCTCAATGTAACCCCTCACATCCATTCCTCTCTGATCTTCCAGCACATCATCCAACCAGCTTATCCTAGGTCGGCTCCTCTTTCTGCTTTTATAGATTTGCGCCTTCAAGATTTTCTCTGGCATACCCTGATCATCCATCCGCTCTAGGTGACCTAGCCATTGTATTCATTGAGCCTTTATGAATCGTACAATGTCCTCATGATTCAATAGCTCATCTATCTCGTGGTTATTTCTTATTCTGCATTTATCATGTTCTTTAACCGGGCCACAAACACATCTTACGATCGTTTTTGGTGTTTCTTGTTCATTTGTTATCAGTGTCTCGCCTCCACAAGTAACAACCGGTATGCATAGTGTCTTATATATTATTATTTTTGTGGTACGACTAATGAGTTTGCTTCTCAATAGTCTGCTGTTGGCATAACATCGATTGCCGAAAACGGCACTGAACTCTAAAGCCATTGTTAGAAGAGACGTGGGTCGTCCGAGGGTGAGATGGCTGCCGGAACAGGTTTATATAACCTAATCCTTGAAGATAAGAAGAAGAAGAAGAAGAAGAAGAAGAAGAAGAAGAAGAAGAAGAAGAAGAAGAAGAAGAAGAAGAAGACGACGTTTTTGACATATGGGTTGAAAAAAAATTATATATTAACAGGAATACAAATACCTGTTCTTAACAAAACGTTTTTCACTACGTTAGCATACTGCTCTTGGCCTATCAGTCGCAATTTACTTTGTTTATGGAATGTTCGGTTACCTTGTACGATATTGTGTGACATCCGGGCCACAATCTGTGATGTGTTGTGTTACCACGTACACAATCCAAGCTGTATATTGACACACACACACCCACACACACATTATGATTGAGCAGTTGCCGTTATTTCGCAGCAGTTTTGTGCTGTTTATATTAGTCTCAATAAAGAAGAAAACAACGTAAGTTAATAACCAACACCAAAAATAAACGTTCAACAAAAGGAATGGTGAATGATATTACATTACAATACAAACAAAGCAGCAAAAATAAAAAAAAACAAACAAACAAGAATGCAGAAAACAACAATGACAACAATAGACGAACTGTTATTTACAAATTGTTGTCGTCGCTTGCACGTATGCAAATACACGTTAATGAAAATACAATAACTGTGTGTGTGTGTGTGTGTGTTGTTGTGTGTGTCAGTTAGGAAGAGTCAGCGGACATGACAACGTCACGTGACAGCATTCCGCAGCTAATTAATGACATCACTCTAAATTTAGCGTTTTGTGTGAATCATATAGTTTCGAGCTAGTCTCCTGATGAACTTTGTAAGCAATTAGTACATTTGTAGTAAGTTTAAAAAGAAGTTTTGGATAAGTAAAACCTTGCGAAAAAAATCGATGCCAAATCCGTCAGGACTTAATTTTGCCCCCCCCCACATCGTTACACTACGGGGCTCAGTAATCAAACTGTACTGTACTATACAATAGCCCCCCGAGGGTGGGGGCCTAGGGATTTTGACCCCCGGGGGCGTGCAGAACCAGCCTATACCGCCATTAATATGTAAGAAGGCAAAAACTTAAGAGGAAGAATGTGAATAATGAAATTCAAGCTTACCTTCTTACTGTAGTAATGAAGATAAGATGAAGAAGTAAGAAGTAAAAAGGTATATAGTGATGTATTTCAAGTTATTAAGTGAAGAAAACAAAGTATGTAATACTTATGGGGACCTTTAATGTAAACGAGCCTATACCGCCATTCCATTTGCTCTCTGCCTTCCCCACCTGACACCCGCTGCTTCATCGCTGGCCCGGTGGTGAACCGGTGTTTCGGCTGGACTGGAGACGATTGACATCGGGCTAAGGTGGGCATCTAGCAAACGGGAACCGACGTCCCTGGCCAGTATTGCGCGGGATTCTCACGTCCTTACGGGGCACGGAGTTATCCGATTTTTGGTGGTATCAGGGCTGATGATCGGCATAAAGTGTGCGTCTAACGTTGGGAAACGCGAGTCGAGAGTTCGGGTCTATGCAACCTGCGCTGCCGGAGTCTGTACCTGATTCGAGTGCGGTGGCTGACCCCCATCGTTCACTTGTCCGGGTACCGAAACGGCGCCTCGGCTCGACAACGTTGTGTTTTGTGCGGACATGCGTGTCTTTGCATAATACAACGGGTAACTCCTTAGACGAGGGCTCCGGCCCCCGCTCGCTGACGTATCTAGCGGGTGGAGAGCGGGGATTTTTTTCCATTGCTGTTCCCTGGTTTATTGTGGTTTCGTAGGGCAGTGGTGGATACCAAATGATCGGTGTAGGGGCTTGCCCCTGGGGAACGGTAGAGTTGGCTTGCCAGCTTTCACGACAATATACAGTGTGTGTGTGTGTGTGTGTGTGTGCAATTTAATATTTATCATGACTTTACCTCAAGATGTTTTCTCCTTATTTGGAACATGTTTCGGGAAGCCTTATGTTCCCATCTTCAGCCTTCCTATTATTTTGAAAAAACTCAGGAAGGCTGAAGATGGGAACACAAGGCTTCCCGAAACATGTTCCAAATAAGGACAAAACATCTTGAGGTAAAGTCATTATAAATATTAAATATATTATATACGGTACATCAAGAAACAGACTGTGACAAAAAGTGTTTGAATATATGTGTGTGTGTGTGTGTGTTTGTGTGTACTGCAATAGCATGCAAGTACTATATTAGGTGCAAATAGCAAAATCAGATCAGAGAAGGCATCAAGCTACGTTTACATCTACGACGTACAACCAATTCTTCATTATAATATTTATTTTACGTGTGATTTTAACGGATACATGTATCGCGAATTCCAAATAAAGTGTCAGAAGTATAACTGATTGTAGATCGGTTTCAAACACATGTTTTGCTTCTATGAAGGATGTTGGATATAACAGTTGTACAGGGTGATTCAGATAAGTCAGAACTCCAACACTTATTTACCAACATCATTTAATATCAATATCATTTAATACATTTTTAATACATTTTTAATGTATTTAATACATTTAAATACCTTTATAAAAGATGCTGAAATTGTCCTCCATTTTGTAGTAAACACATATCGACTCGACGGCACATGTTTTCAGATACTCGTCTCAGTACATCAACTGTGACTTCCCTTACAGCAGCGGTAATGTTATTCTTTAAATCCTCCAGCGTTCTCGGATTATTGCAGTACACCTTCTCCTTAAGATGGCCCCACAAAAAGAAATCTGGGGAAGTCAGGTCTGGTGAGCGTGGGGGCCACAGATTGTTAGAGATTAATCGATCATCGAAGAACTCATTACGAAGCATCGTCATCGTGTCATTGGAGGTGTGACACGTTGCACCGTCTTGCTGAAACCAGCAATAACGTTCATTCACTTCAAGCATGGCTATAAATTGCTGTATGATGTCTGCATAAACAACTGAAGTAACAGTTGTGTTAAAAAGTAATGGTCCAACAATTCGCTGCCTAGACATGGCACACCACACTCCAATTTTTTGTGGGTGAAGTTGGGTCTCATGCAATGTGTGAGGATTATTGGCAGCCCAAATGCGAGTGTTCTGGCTGTTAACATATCCATTTAAGTGGAACCATGCTTCATCACTGAAAAACGTATTGTTCAGCTTATTGTTCACATCGTTAAGAGTGAATCTCTTAAACCACTGACAATAGGCGACACGCTTTTCTGAATCCAAAGGACGCAGTTCTTGAACTACTCGAACTCTGTATGGCCGCAACCTCAGACGTTTAGTGGCTCTGTGGCAGGTTGAATAAGATGCTCCAAGCTGTTGAGACAACCGACGAAGTGATTTACCGGGAGATCGCAGCAGAGACTGCTGAACACGCTCCGTAAATTCCGGTGTTAACACATCAGACTGACGGCTTCGAGACCTTTCATTAACACTTACTGTTTCATGAAAACGCTTCACAATGTCATAAACTGTTGTTTTCCCTGGAATAGGGACATCAGGGAACTTCTCGTGGAACAACTCAACGCACCGCTTGTAAGATGTTATCGGTAAGTAAGCTTCAAATAATGCGAACCTCTGCTCTTGCGTGAGCATCGTGGCGGACTGACTAGCCGCCACCTAACACCAGCGCGCGAGTGGGGGGGAATGATGCATTACTACACAACGTTTCCCAAGGTCAAGGTCAACGCTATGAATAACAATCTAACAATCAACAACATAGAGAAATCATTATTACTTTTAAAACAAACTGCATAAACATTTACGGTTCGGTATTAAATGATGTTGGTAAATAAGTGTTGGAGTTCTGACTTATCTGAATCACCCTGTATTTAACACATAGTTATTATAATCGTTTACGCCTGATGAAGATGATCCTGGTAGGATCTGTTCTTTTTCTGATTGCACTGAAGACATCAAAAGAGACGTACTGTTTGTATTTTACGACGGTCTCACTGATCGTCGTATAGTACAGTGGAAAACTATATACAAGACACCAATGAAACCACTAATTACCAGCTTCAATTAATCACAGTTAATAATTTGTAATCAACAAGGTAAAAATTTGTACACACGCTATAGTAATGTCAAGTAATAGAGTTCCGCAATAAATATAACACAGTAATCACTTCTCACAATACTTCGACAACCACTCGATCCGCGCTAAGGAAATCGCTCACTGTAAACTAAATGACAAAGCCAGCTGCTGTGCTTTTATAGATCGCGAAAGTGTTCGAGAACAACTTTCCATCCTTACTGCAGCTGCCAGCATAATGGGTCTATCAAGTGCTTTCCGGAACAATGTGGAACGTAATTGAGTGCTACCTTGACTGATGCTACACCTGCTCGACTAGCGGATTGACGGGTGGAGGACGCTCTCAGCTGTTCGACAGGGTTCCATGGATATAGTATAGATAGCGTTTGTTATATGTATAAATCAAGTGATCGCACATTCAATTGGAATGTGCTCAGTCAGATGGGTTGGACAGAAGCGAAATCCGGAGTATGGTTAGTCAGAAGGTACAACGAACGAAGTCTGGATTAAAGTCGAGGATGTATATAAACAGCCAGAAATTACAAAAAACCCTGTACTGATGAGCAGAAGTCTTCGATAACGCAAAAGATCTGACACTATAATGATGGAAACAGCTCACTTTTATTGTTGATACTTCCCCAAGCAGCCAGAAATTAGGGCCTACATAAAATTTGCACTGATGAGCAAAAGTCTTCGACAACGAAAAAAAGATGTAACACTAATGATGGAAACAGCTCACTTGTGTTGTTGATTCTTCCCTTCCGTAAAAACAAAAATGGCCTGCTCCAAAAAGTACAAGTGATTATTGCCTCAAATTTCACTGATTAATCAACAGAAATTGAACTTTTTTTAATGTCTATTTTCTTTATAAGAGCCACATGTTGAACCCACTGCTTTGTGCCTTCAGTAATGGAGGCACCTACGCTGATAATGGATAAGATCTTGTAAGGTGTTCCGGCTTCTGTTTACCACAATGAAACGTATAACGTTGCGAAGTCTACAAATTAATTAAGTCCGTTTCGTCAGTTTACTTAGCCTTGCGCTTTCATTCGTCTAGTGAGCGCCTACCTTTTAGAACAATGCGACAAAATGCAAGACCCTTGTAGTAATAGTTTAGTTGTTTTTCCTGTAGGTTTTGGAGCTTTACGAATATTCCCACATACAGTGGCGGATTATCGATAACGGTACGGTACGCTGCAGCTCCGGACACAAGGGCCTCAGCTGTCAGAGGGGGCACAATCCAGCTCTAAATCACAAAAACGTTTTGAAGCTAATAAATGTGAAACAAAAAAACAAAGATCCTCAATTCAAAATTATAAAAAGATGTGTGCATACTTTGAAGGAGTTCGCCGTTATGTTTTTTAAACATATAGAAGTTTACTGAAAGAAAATAGAAGTAGGCCTATATAGAAGCTCTTATAGAAGTTTACTAGAAAGATTTCAATAACCATCTTTTAATAAAATTGAAGCTCTTTTTACCACGAAAGTGTAAGAAAGAGATTTTTTCAAATCTTATTTGTTGTAATTTGAGAATTGAATAAAATAATTGTTAATTTTTGAAATTGTGTATCCCATTTATCAGTGTAAATAATGGACAGAAGGTTGAATTTTGAATCGGGAGGGGGGCACAAGTTGATTGGCAGCATATGGCACCATGCGCTTCTAATCCGCCCCTGGCCACAAATACACATTCAATTACTAATATTATTAAAAAGAAAATGTTATTGTAGTCGTCAGACTCTTACATCTTTTATAACATTAGAAAAATTGAGTGGAGAATAATCATTAAGAGACGAACTGAAACAATTGTCAAAATAATTTGTTAGAACTCAAGACACCAAAAGGATATGCGTTTTCATCCCTCCAACACCTTTTCGACATGCCAACATTTCTTTTCCTTAATGGTCGATAATATATTATCTGTCTTGGAATCGCACACGGTCTCATTTCCGCGACTTTTTGCCTTGTGGCTACTGAAACTTGTCGAATGATTTCATTGCATACTTCTATCCATTAATGCACAGCCCCTGGCTTTTCTCATTTCATCGCAGTACGTTCAATAAGTTTTGTTCGCTTCATAGTAAATGGCCCAGACTTCAAACCAAACAACTAAGCGTAATACATGTTGCTTTGTAAAGTCCGATTTTTGTATCGTTTTTACTTTCCTCCACATTTTGTTTCACGGTTCCGAACCACTGACAAAGTACCTTTGTTTCTGCTGTAGGTATTCCCATATTATATATCTACCAGATAACATGGAATTTACAAATGGAACACGGTAAATTGTCTTCTCTGTTTTGAATTATCACTTGAACGTCAGAAAAAGTATTGCGTTTATAAACTCATCACGAGTCAAGTCTTCTGCTTCCTTCTCTCAACAGGACGTCCATATATATGAAAATGAACACAGAGAAAAATTAATCGATTACTAAAAATGTTACGGAGTTCCTACACTTTGGCAGTGAGCTCATTAGACGAATATAAAAGTATTAAGGGTCAGATTGAACTAAGCAATTACGTTGAATTTATTACTCAATATTAGTATAGGCTATATGTTGTTGTTGAAAGCGTGTATGGCTCTGCCAAGAGTTTTCGTCTGAAGTGCTTTGTTAATGGGAAACATTGTCGTTACAAAAATGAGAAACAGTAAGATCTCGTTTAGGCTTCAGTGGTTCATCTTCGCGCTCCGTTAGCAAAAAAGTTCCAAACATAAAATTACAATAATGACTTCCCGTCAGACAAGTTGCTTTTAGCATTATATTAAACAAAATTTTAAAAATACGGAAAAATATTAGGGAAAGTTTAAAATGAATGTTGAGTTTGAAGTGCAGTGCCAGTCAAATCTGGCGTTACATTTTCATCTGTGCTGTTCATTATAAAGTTACGTATTCCATGCATGTTCAAGTTGCGTCAAGGCGCAGTATGAATTCATACTCCGTAATAACTTAGTTATATTTCTTTCTTCGTTAATTCATACGAGTCTTGGTAGTTTGATATTCACACCGCGTACTCTGCCAAGTCAGTACTCAGCTTATTCAAAAATTAACTTTAGCAGCTTCACAGGACTTTTAACGACTAATTAATCTTAATCTAAAGAGAACATGAACATACATCCAAACATTATAACGGGAATGATAAATATACAACGAGGTCTACACCGCCATCAGAGCGTGAAGTCGGCCCGAATTAACCGAATCATATGTTGATAGTGACGGTTCGGGATACGATGTAACTGTGTCTGGTTTCATAGGATTCAATCACATGTTCTTGACATTGGATCAATTCCTACATCGTGGCCAGAAATAGGAATCAAGACGTTCTTCAGACGCTGACATTGGCTTACGCAAAAAGTACACTTTGTCCAATTCGAAAACATTCGATTTTATCTTCCGTGAATACGTTACATTGATCGTACCATTACTAAAGCAAGAGATGACTAGTGAGACTGAAAGTAGATTAAAAAATTATAGGAGAAGAGATAAGGCAGTCTAGAAACCTACTGTTTGAGATCGCTTACTGGCTACTCTATGATATTTTTACGAATGAAACCACCTAGAATTGTCGGAGAGTCCCCGCCCCGTCCTCCCGTGCAATGTGCAGATGTTGCCTCAGTCAAGGCCGCGTTCAAGTTTGTTCAAGAGAACACTTGAGATACGCATCAGCATCAGCATTAAGTGGCGTGCACATTGAGGATGGAAGATTTTTGTAGAAAGCGTGCACTACTTGTAAAACGCCATAGTAGCCAGCTTATGAGTTCAGTTACGTGAGCGATTTTCTTAGCGCAGTTCGAGTGTTTGCCGAAGTATGGTGTGAAATGTTATTGTGATACAAAAAGGTGTGGAACTCTATTACCTGACATTATTATTGCGTGTGGGCAAATGTAACTGGCATTATTGTACGAGTTGATTAAGAATGATTAATTGTGATAGTTAAAGCCAGATTTCATTGGTATCTTGTATTTTGTTTTCCTCTGTACCATATGTCGATCAGTGAGACAGTCGTAACAATATTTAAACATTAGTTTCGAGCTCCCAGTCAAAGTTATAAAAAATGTATCTTCAATCTATTTAAAAATACTTAATTAATTTAGTTGTGTTAGTGGTTGTAATCACAAACAGAAGTAACACTGTTGCACACCACTATAGAAAACATTCCGATTAGCGCTTTCAAGTTTCACAGCTCACCATCAGACTGGAAATCTTATACAAATAATAAACACATTAATTTTGGGGAAAATAAGAGAAGACTGAACTGCAAAATGTATCTGCACAAATGAAGTAGACCTCACAAGTTGTCGAATGTCTGAAACTCCCAAGAAGAGCAGTCTGGAGAGAAAAGTTTTCCTGGCCGCTGGAAATGCATAAACTTTGTGATAAACTGAACTTTTTCTTTCGCATAAATTCCCTAATAGGCCTATATAACTGAATCCGGAGTCCAGGCAGTAAGTGGCTAGATATCTGTGGGACAGAATCCCCTAATAGCTGTAACTAAGCGTGATACGAACAGTCCAATAGAACTCCCAGACCTCCTTCCGGTAGTAATCTACTTATTGTCCATTTTTACAAGATAGCTCAGCCTAGCCTAAACCAATCGTTACAACATGGAATTTTGTCACTGTCGACCTTCTGTCTTCCAATGTTTAAATAAATAAATACATTTGAAAGAACTGATTGGTTAAAGTTGTTAAGATTCTTTCCCTGGCTGTTTGACCGTCGTCCATTGTTTTCACCAAAAACAGACGTTTCAGCAGTGCCGTCGCGGTAACTAACGTCTACCACCTTACGTTAGCGAAACTTCGAATTTTACACTGATGACGGCAATCGATGGCACTGCCGAAACGTCTGTTTTTGGTGAAAACAATGGACCACGGCCAAACAGCCCCGGAAGGAATTTTAACAACACTGATTCCGTCCGTGAAAGCCTACGAAGCATATGATTGGTTAAACGTTCTAAATAAGTAAAGTACTGGTCTTTATATGCTCATGTCTGGAACCTGACATAAATTAATCCACAGGTCAGGATAGACCTACAACCCTTAAGTTAATATGGAAAAGAACAAGACAGAGAAAAAAGAAGATAAGGAAAAATGATAAAGTTGTGAATAACTGTCTAGTCGCTTTTCTTTACTTAAACTCTATGTCAGTGGTTTCCAAGCTTTTCAGTCCGCGGACCCCCCCCCCAAATAATTTAAAAATTTCACAGACGCCGTCTGAGCTATGAAATAAAACAAACAGTAAATATGTTACAAACTCTTATATTTCAATTAAAATGTATTAAAATCAAACTTCCCTTAACTTGCAAAGTTATAATATTAATGATATCAAACACAGTTTATGGTGAACAATGAACCGCTTTGAACAATTAGCTCTGCAATATCAGGTTTAATGTCTGATAATTTCAATATTAAGCCACTGTCAACAGCAAATTTATTTTTAACTTTGCCAACCTCGGCTCTACATTTCCAGCCACACGTGTCGAAATCCAGCTACTTAGTAGTAAAACCAGCTACACGGAAGAACGTTTTTCTTAGATACAGTGCTTATAAGCAAAATACAGTGCCTATACGTGGACTAAAACAGCACGATCAGTTCTGCGTTGATGCGGCGCTCTAGTCAGTTCGGCTGACAAACAGATCTGCACACGACACGATTTAAAGACATTATTAAAGTTTGAACAAAAAAAATTACTGGAATCTTCTACTAATTATTTAAGATTCTAAAAATCTATAGATTTTAGACTGTAAAAAAACGGAGAAAATTACGGTATATTCTATTTTTCTTAGAAATGTCCGCGGTCCCAACTTTGGGAACCACTGCTCTATAGCCTATAATTCGTTTTTCACACAAGTGTTTGTATAAATTGTATTGTCCCATTATTTGTTATATACACTATTATACTTTTAATTTATTCGCGATTATAACCTTGACACGAAGTGTACAACGTTACAAAAACATCTGGATCCTAATTCGTGGCACACGTTCAGATTCGTGAACGACCTTCCGCGAGTCTGCAAACAATACGTTCTCTGTTATACTGTTTTGTTTACACGGTAATTACGATTTGTCATTGTGTTGCTAACAAACAGACACGGAATTTTGTTTTGTACGTGGCAAAGGTTGGAGTGGTGCGTGTGAGGCTAGTAAACACCGCGTGCTGCTGGCAAACGTTTAAAGGTTCATGTGTGTGTGTGTGTGTGTGTGTGTGTGTGTGTGTGTGTGTGTGTGTGTGTGTGTGTGTGTGTGTGTGTGTTTCGTTCTCGTAGTGGTTTTATTTTTTTATTATTTAGTTTTAAACGAACAGGCCAGCCGTGGACCACACGAATACCATTTCCGAAGAATTCTTTGTTCAATTTTAAGAAGAGGTTCCAAATTTTGAAAGCACATTGTTTCCACTCATGATCACCGGCCTGATCGCAGTGCTATAATGGCGGACTTTTGCACTTATGGAAAGGGTTTTCTTTCCGTACAGTTCCCGGGTTTGAGTAAACGCCTTTGCTAATTTGAGTTTCCTTATCTTAAAGGATTCTTTGTCTGAGGATATGTTTTCCCCAAGATATTTAAAATTGTTAGTACATTTTATTTCTCCATACGCAGTGTCAAGACACGTTTTCGGGAATTCAAATAATTTCCGTTTTAGCGAAGGAGATTTGGAGGAGAGTTTTCTCCGCTATCTCTTTGAGATCTTCTACTTGCTTTCTTGCTTCTTCTTCTGAGTGGGCGAAAATGGCAAGATCAACCGCGAAAGCTAAACGGCTTAATTCTACTCCTTTGGATTTGTTACCTATTCTAACCCTAGTGGAATTCACTTTATAGAAGGTTTTCATGAATTTATCTAGGACACAGTTAAAGAAAATAGGGGAGAGTCCAATAGTGTGAATTGTGAAGGGGTCACTAAGTTTTCCTAGGAATTTAATTATGGAAACTGTGTCGATTAACATTAATTTAAATAAATTTCGATTGTTGGGATCGACACCGCATTCATGCAGACACTAGAACACGGCCTCTCGATCCACCCAAGCACAGGCCTATTGAAAATCTCATAGTCGTTATTTTAAAATATTCTTCGTAAAGTTTTTTAATACTTCTACACATAAGGACTTGACTAATACCTCTTGAATCAGTCATAGTAGTTAATTTAATCACTGCCAGCGTCATCGATTAGTCAAGATAACTTCGTATGCTGAAACACGGACAGCAGTTAGATGTGTGAACGTAATACAAGGGTCAGTTGGAAAGTTCGCGGAGCGACATCTGTAGCTTAGCGATAAAACTAAAATTTTTCGTGTGCTGCAAGATTTGTATTTTATGTGAACTACTGTTAATTTCCAAATCAATCTATCAATTAATTCATTTTTTAGAAGCTGTTTAAAACTGACGTGCCATGCGTGTTTTTAAAAACGGACAATATCAAACATCGTGGTGTGATTCTTTGTTAAAAATTGTTTAGCGCCAACGGAAATTCAAAACGAAATTGTTAATGTGTCAGGAGATGCTGCGACTTCAAAACCAACGGTTTCTTAATAGGCACTTGGGTTTAAACGTGATCGTACGAGCATTGAAAACGTGGTCGCACTGGACTCCCAAGAAATGCAACAACTCTAGATGCGACAGCCGTCTTGCATAACGCTTTTTTATGCCAATTTCTGGAGTTAAAGTATGATGTACACGATCATATGAGATGCCTATGATTGCAGCAACGTCATCCACTCCACAATCTGCGGTCTTCCAACACCCTATGAAATTTTTTCAATAATGGCATTTTTTGTTGAACTTTTTGTACATGCACTCCTGGGATAGCCTTGAGTGCTTGTACGGCCACGTTTAACCTCGAGCGTGCCTCACTTACCGTTGTCTCTGAAAGCACAGTACCTCCTAACACACTTACAATTTCGTTTTGATTTTCCAATGGCGCTGAAACGTTTTTAACAGAGAATTCATCACAACACAATGTTTCGACGCGGCTGTTACAAATTTACTATCAAATCGTACTTGTCTTCCCCAGTTTCTTCCATGTATTTATTACTACTTCTATCGAAACCGTCGTTTGACTTATCTTACGTCTTCCTTCTCGTCTAAATTCGCGTTTATACTCTGACGTTGCTTCTTGTTGATTATAAATAAACTACGATTTCTTCGTTGTTGATGCAGCCATACAAGATGATTATTTTTTGTGTTTCGATTATGCCTCACGTCCATTTCACTATAATTTTTATTTTGCCTTATATTCATGTATTCATAATGTACTAACGACGTGTGTACAGCATAACCTGCCGATAATGTAAATCACTCACGAAGCAGACAAATTTGATGGAGAAGAAAATTAAAAACCGCCGTAGACGAATATGATACGTGCTGATCCGTGAAATTGCAAATTAACACTAACATGAATGGATACTTTACATGCATGTCACGTGTATGGTGTGTGTGTGTGTGTGTGTGTGTGTGTGTGTGTGTGAGAGAGAGAGAGAGAGAGAGAGAGAGAGAGAGAGAGAGAGAGAGAGAGAGAGAGAGAGAGATACGCAAAAACAATAGTAATTTGCCTGTCTGTTATTGAGGAAACAGACCGTATCAAATTTGGAAAGGTGTTTTTTCTCTTGTCTGGTCAGGATATAGGCTACGAGAGAGAGAGAGAGAGAGAGAGAGAGAGAGAGAGAGAGAGAGAGAGAGATTATGAAAGAGAAGACGGAAGTAAGAAATGCTTTAATAACTCGCTGTACGGTGTTTATAACACACATTATCTGACAGTTGAACTTCTAATAAATTAAGGCACCAACCGTCTTTGGACAAAGTTGTCGATCAGCGTGGTTTTATTAAAATCATCATCATCATCTTCGCGGATTAAACCAAGGATGGTTTGTTCCGGTCTAAAACAGGCAAAGATTAGAGCTGGTCACTCAAGCGCTTCCTCAGACGTCCCACACCTCTCCATCACCTCGGCTTATAGTTCCAGAGTTGTTTGGAGATGCGGCAGTCATCTGTTCGGCAAAGATGTTCCCACCAATTCAGCCGACACTGGGCGATCCTGTCGTGTATACTCATAATATTCAGTTCCTGCCGTATATCTGTGTTTCTTCTTCTATGATCATGGAGAGTATACCCTGCCACGTGCCTGAAAAATCTCATTTCAGCCGCTTGGATACGACTGCCCTGGCCTTCTGTTAAAGTCCAATTCTCAGACCCATAAAGAAGTGTGGGCAGAGCGTGTTCCTTTACTTGCTGACTTAAGGGTTCGTTTAATGGTCCCGCACATAAGGCTGTACTTACGCAACTTTTTCACAACTTCATTGCTTGCATTATAGTCTTATAATGCTACAGCGTGTCTCACTGTAGCCCAGGTATTCAAAATTACTAACTTGCTTTATTAAAATACTTAAATTGTTCATACCATTATATAAGTCCGTTCGGAACCGTTCGTTCGACGGTTGTCCTGCGTCAACATACAGTACTTCATTTTACTCATTCTGTGGCTTTAGCCTTGCATAGTGTTCACATGCATTTAATATCTTCAGTACACTAGTGATATTATTCCAAGCAACCTTTAGTTTGCAACAACAGGCTCAATACAAGAACTGTTTCTTACAATGACTGTGGTCAGATGTGTCAGGTATAGAAGAGGTCGTAAAATACGCTCCTTGGGTTTATTTTTATTGCACCCTAATTACTCACTCCAGGTATTCTCTCGCGTATGTTGTACCAGCATTGTCTACTTCGATATATCGTAAGTCAACAATCGATAAGCAGTCATACCATATTAACAGTTCTGTTACTCGTATAACGTATTATTATTGTCTCACAATTGTTTCAATTCTTATTTGTAAATTCTCGAGATGTTCAGCTAACAGCTTTCGTGACGTGACTCGCATTCTTGTTACGAATCCGTAACTCCGTTTGACAAGCACTTGTATATTCTGCAAAGCTGATCGTATTCGTGTTACATTACTTAGTATGCACGAATTCAGTAGTGCAATTCAGGATTGCAGAAATTTCTTGCCGTAGAATTTCTACCAGATTAGTTTGTTAGATTTCCATAAATAACTGTGGTTTCCTGAATGAAGACGTTCGTAATTACCTGGACTAATGGACTAACATCGCGGTAAATATAAGCAAGCTACATGTGTCGGCAGGAAACTCCTAATGAGGTACATCTCCTGACTATTGTCTATTTCTATAAGCTGTAACGATTCCATGCACAGAAATAGCCGTTCGTTGTCGACTACAATATCGAACAATATCTTTTAAATTTATCGTTAAGTATAAAAGGTTAAATCAACTTGTGGTGGTCGCTCCACTCCAGGCAGGCTATATAACGACTTGAGTCTGCAACTGGGTCATGATATACTGTACAGACACTTAAATAAGTCCACTTCAGACCACACCCTCGCCAGACTCAATCCTGTCAACTAAAGTTAATGTTCACCGTAGTAAGCACACTCCACTGTTATCGTTTGATGTGCTTTTAGTCAATGTTCTTTAAATACGTTATAGTACTAACTTCCAATAAAGTCATTGTTACTTAATTTATCCTGTTTATAAATTTGTTTCGTAATGTAGGAACTAATCATTGTACCTTCTTTGTAAAATCAAATAGTTTAATCGTTTTCAAAGCGTTCAGCTCATTTTATTAAACACGCTGTGTTTTAACTACTTAACATTTTCCACGATTATGTTTTGAGTAACCCTAAAACTTAACTAACCCTGTGGTGAAGATAAGCGTTTTTAAACAGGATTGCCCTTTTAAAAAAATCGCCATTTCCAAACTTTGAAAATTGCGTCACATATTTTTCTGTCGGATGTTTATCCATAACTCATCTCAGACAAATAGTTACCAAGCAGATTGATGCATGAACAAATAAGAATACAGTTTTTTGTATGATGATGGGAAAAAATCGTGTTCGAGATAAGGGCTGATTCTGATTGTACTACCCTCAAAACACGAAGAAAAGTCATTTTTTGAAAAGTGTCTGTGTGTCTGTAGAATTTTTTCTATGGCGAACGATAACTGTCGCAAATTCAAAGAGAATCAAATAATTTCTTGCATACATGCCTGAATTGTAGAGGACTCAAGGCCTATTATTTTGGTGAAGATCGGTTAAGAGGAAGGGGTAGTTTACCTGCAACGTTTTATGTTTTAACAAGAGTAAGTTTTTCTATGACGAACGATAACTGCCGTAAATTCAAACAGATTCAAATAAAGTTTTGCATATGTGCCTGAGTTGTAGAGGACTCAAGCCCTATTGATTTGGTGAACATCGATTAAGAGGAAGGGGTAGTTTACCTGCAACGTTTTATGTTTTAACAAGAGTAAAGTACTTAATTTTGATAAATAAAGTATCCTGAAAGAAGGTCATAATAATCCACTGTAGAAAGGTAGGCCTAGATGAAATATCTATAAATGAAAATGGTAGTTGAAGGGGCGGGGATAATTTTTTATATGTGTACTACGTTATCAGCAACAAAGAAGTAGTTTGTTGTTAAAATTCTTTCCCGGGCTGTTTGGCCGTGGTCCAATGTTTTCTGCAAAACCAGACGTTTCGGCAGTGCCATCGACTGCCATCATCAGTGAAAATCGAGTACGCTAACGTGAGGTGGTATACGTTAGTGACCACAGTACTGTGGTTAAGGCTGAAGCAAGAAGTAGAAAGAAGTAGTTCCTATGGAAATATTTCAATTCGAAAATGATTTTAAATATAAATCTTGGAACATGGAAGTCATGTATCGTTCTCCATACCGATATATTTTATATTTGGTGTTGTTTGTATACACAGTGTCTAAAATCGATATACATTTACATCAAATTGTAATTCAAGTGTTTCTTTTGTAATATTTAATTTATATAATTATATCTTGAAAATATAATAAGTTAGAAACTTTCAAGTTGAGTAATTGATCGAGTGAGTAATTTAAAATGAAATTCAATTGGTTGTCATAATATTGTTCGCTTACATCAGACACCCCGTTTCTGTAACAACAACCAAACTTCTTACAAGTCAACTTTTTCATGACGTAATTTTAAAAAATCGTAACCAAAGGTTAATTTTTGTTTTACCAATTATGAGAAGCATACACAAAGCTATTATTCCGTCGCCTTATTGGCATACTAAATTCAAAATTGAAGTAAAAACGAAGCGAAATACAAGGAATTATCTTTTACAGTTGAATTACAGGATTTATCACTTTTAGATTTAAAAAAAGTGAGATGGGTTGATAAAGTAAGGAATGATGAAGTTTTAAGAAGAATAGGGGACGAGAGAAAAATCCTGAAGGTAACAGAAAATAGGAAAAGGAATTGGTTAGGTAATTGTTTAAGAAGAGACTGCTTGCTTACAACTGGTATGGAGGGTGCCGTAGAAAGAGAAAAAAGAAGAAGGCGTAGAAGAATGAAGTTAATAGATAGCATTAAAATCAGAGGGTGTTACGAAGAAACGAAAAGACTGGCATGCGATAGGACAGGTTGGAAAGCTTTTACCATATGAAGACCTCCCTTAGGGCAGAACACCAAATAACAATATTTAAAAAAAATGGTCAATATAATTTTAAAATATGTTGAAATACAGAGAATAATAATTTACAGAATTAAAATTATAAGGTTTTAACTTTAATTTTTAGATGAGTAAATTTTGAAGACGCGTAGTAGACTACGTGGGAGTGAAAAATCCATATAACGCATAGCCTATATGCAACATACACTTCCGTGTCTCTCCCACACTGTGTCATGTGATTTGTGAATCGAGTGTGACGCACAGAATGTTTTATTTTTGATGTTTTAGACTGTGTTATTTCACTTTTTGTTGATGTTTCTGCATCATCTTCGAACCTTCCCTCACGACTGTTCACTAGTTGCAGTCTAACACTGTTTTTTTTTTCGGTATGTGTAGGTTTAAATGCCTGTGGCGAGGGTGTACGCTGCAGTTATACAAGTGCAGGCGCGCGCCCACACACACACACAGACGCACTCACACACTACGAAATAGCGTCCTGTGTTCGCAATCTTGTTATTTTGGAAAACATGTGTGTATAGAGTAACATTTAAACATACAAAAAACATTTTGATGTATTTGTTACATTAAAATTGATCAAGCTGTTCCGAAGATACAGAAGTTGAAAGTAATATCCGCACACCGAAAATTAAATTCTAAAATACATACTCAGTGATACTGGAGTGGCGAAGTGGATGAGTGTTTCACACCCAATATATCAAAATCAGTCCAGCCGATCACTGCCTGCCACCAGCTCATAAAGAAGCAAAACATTGTTGGTAGAAACACTGTGTTTACACAACCAGAGCGAAAAGGTTTCATGAGATATTTCTCTCCAGTCAAATAAATATTTCGTGAATGATGTATAAGAATACAGTATACTGTTACACAAGACAATACAGTCACTGTACAGCAGTACAATATCAAAGAGTTTAAATCTCGACATACGTGTACAGTTCTTATCTCATTAATCTCGCTAGTAAAAATTCGTGATTAAAATGAGACGACGTGTGTTTAACCTAAAAATAGTGTTGTTATTAGTTCCTATCACCCCCCCCCCCCCCCACACACACACACTGAAGCCCCATCACGCTACACGCCGACCACATCTGACGCAGGAATTGAAGGGGATGTTGAGCTGTCGTGAAGCAGAAAAGGAAACATTACGCGAAAACACACACAAACACACTGAAGCCCCATCACGCTACACGCCGACCACGTCTGACGCAGGAATTGAAGGGGATGTTGAGCTGTCGTGAAGCAGAAAAGGAAACATTACGCGCAAATACACACACACACAGAATCCGCATCATGCTACACGCCGACCACGTCTGACGCAGGAATTGAAGGGGATGTTGAGCTGTCGTGAAGCAGAAAAGGAAACATTACGCGCAAGTACACACAGAATCCGCATCATGCTACAGGCCGAACACGTCTGACGCAGGAATTGAAGGGGATGTTGAGCTGTCGTGAAGCAGAAAAGGAAACATTACGCGCAAACACACACAAACACACTGAAGCCCCATCACGCTACACGCCGACCACGTCTGACGCAGGAATTGAAGGGGATGTTGAGCTGTCGTGAAGCAGAAAAGGAAACATTACGCGCAAACACACACACAGAATCCGCATCATGCTACACGCCGAACGCGTCTGACGCAGGATTTGAAGGGGACGTTGAGCTGATAGGTCTTGTAGGCCTATTTTGTTTTCCACTGTACCATACGACGATCAGTGAGACCGTCGTGACATATAAACAGAGTTGACACCGGCCGTGAAAGCTTAAGGCTACGTGCATAGCGCGGAATACTAGCACAGAATACAGTCAGTGTGAAATCGAACCCGTGTATTATATGGCACCGTGCATAGCGAAGCAGATCCCACATCGCATACCAGAGAATATCATCGCTGATCCTCTTCGGAAAGCAAACTAGTTTTTTTTTTTTACATCGCACATGGAATACTTCTGAGCTCTGATTGGTACTTTCAAGGACATTTCCCGCACTGTAGCTACACGCAATTATCTCTCTCTCTCTCTCTCTCTCTCTCTCTCTCTCTCTCTCTCTCAGGAATACACACATTTTAAGGCACACATTAACGTCCTGGTGAAGCTTAGTAGACCAGGTCGGATAGTGCTGGCTACTATTCTAGAGATACCGTGCGCCATTCCCGCTCGCACCACAAAATCAAGATACGGTTTTCAGCCCTCAGATGTACTCAGCTTGTGGAAATGAGAATGTGGGAATATATCCTGGGATAATACTGACACGTAGTCCTGGCCACGCTACCTTCTTCGTATGCCGAACGACTAACCTCTAACGGAGCCTACTCAGCCTTACTCCGGCACTGTTTAGGCCGTTTCAAACCGGAAGCACACTGACTGCGGAAGTTATGCTATTACTTTACTTTATTTGAAGTTCGTTTATTCTCCGGTATTTACACATCACTGCCATGACATATAATTATGGAAACATGCCAGTCTGTCTTGTTAATGCAACAAGTGTATGCAAGAGTGCATCTAACCTCTACTAAACATAACTGGTTTGCTGATGTCTGTGTGCGCTTCCATCCACCAGGACTAATTAATAAGTGCGCATAAAATACTGTAATTATTTACTTATTCTCGAGTATATGGACGTAGGCCTATATTAATATTTTTCCATTCGAGAAAACCTAATTGAAGTTGAGTAATATTCACTCATCCCATTATATTTCTTGTTCGTTAAAAGATTAAGGAACCAGCTGTTCGTTTCTCCTGCGTTTAATGAGATTCTTCTTTCCATGTTTTCACTTTACAACTACAGCACTCCACAAACAACAGCACTTTAGAACAAGTGAGCCTTTTTGAAATATCTCCGCTGTGCAGTAAGCTATGAATCTGAATATAAGAGAGAAGATAAATAAATTTAGGAATATTTGTGGTACGACTCATAGAAATCTTAGAAATAAAACAAGACACAGCACAAGGATTGAAATTTATAAGATAATTGCAATACCCACGTTGATTTATGGAAGTGAGGCGTGGGTCATGACAAAAAAGGAAAGTGGCAAGATTCAGAGTGCTGAAATGCAGTCTCTTCGAAATACTTTAAATTATACATCGCAAGACAGAATAAGGAAGATCAGAGTAGAACTCGAAGTAAGGGACATAAATGAAATTATTGCAATTTACAGAAGACAACGGTGGGATCATCTGCAAAGGATGACAGAGGATCGATTGCCGAAAGCGGCACTGAACTATAAAGCCACTGGTAGAAGAGACGTGAGTCCTCCGAGGATGAGATGGGTGCCGGAACATGTTTATATAACCTAACTCTTGAAGAGGAGAAGAAAACGAAGATGTAATGAGTCTCAGTGCAATGAATGCAGTTTGAGATGGATTTAAAATCTATGTGCGCATTTTTGCCCCACTCTACCCTATACAAGGCTCATAATACCAACTTTTCGTCTAATAAATTTTACTCTTCTCTGAAACACTAAACCAAATAATTTTGATACAAGTTGACTGTTCTTTTATTGTCTTTTTGTTTGTGCTGCGGGCTCCTAGGCTGCAGCCTATGCTTAAATCCGGCACTGAAACGAAGTGATGTTTTTTATAACACACGAATGTCACATCACTGAAGGTGACATCTACAAGATGTCAAGAACGAATCCTCCCGCAATAATCTAGCTCCATATCGGAGCTAACCAACCAACACACATCATTTTGCTAAGAAGTCTGACAAAGTCTGACAAAGGAAGGACGACGTAAAGACGGTTAGGAAAATCGTACAATGCAGGAAATTTTTGAAAGTTTTTTGAAAACATCAGAAGTGCTAGTACATACTGTCACGCCTTTGCAGAACGTTCTACACGCTTCTCGGCTATCCCAGCAGAACCAGCTGTAATGTTGTGTGCGTACGTGATTCTTAATGTGCGAGACAGTGTTACGCAATACGGAACATTCGCGTACATTCTATAGTGTTGTTCGACAAGCTTCTCAACTAGCCCAACGGTGCGTGTTTCTGCCAAGGCCGCGCTGAAGTATCCTCTAGAATTTTCATTTTCAAGTGTTTGTTAAGGACGCATATTATGGAACCCTGCAGACTATAAATAGCCCACACCCGCCGCTTAGTTTTGAGTTTGCCTCGGGCGATTTAGACAGTGCGTGTCAAGTGGTGTATTAGTGAAAAGTGATCATAGTGCGGAATTCTTTATAGTTGACATTATTATTGTGTGTGGACAGATTAACTTGAATTATCGTACGAGTATAATCTTGTTAAATAACCTGTTGATTACAAACTGTTAATTGTGATTTGTTAAAGCTGGTTTTTAGTGACTTCATTGGTGTCTTGTATTTTGTTTTCCACTGTACCATACGACAACCAGTTAGACCGTCGTAACAATACGTTGCCAACAGATGGTTGCTACATCCAGTATCCTCAACTATTATCTTCTATAATTCATTTGTTTTCCAAGATATTTTGTTTTAGTAATTCTGTGTTTATTTTCGTGTCTGTAGGCTACTTGCTACATGTCTGGCATGCACCCAATTTGGTTAATTGCATATAAGCAACTTCATTTGTTAAAAATACCTTCACCGCGTACTTTTAATTAAATAATTCATTCCACTCGTTCCAATTAAATACAAACGGACATACAGAGAGAAACGCACGATAAACACACGACTCATAGATAAAGATCTTTTTTTTGATAACAATTATTATTACAATGCTTATCGTCTTATTAGTAATTTAAAAACCGTTAAAGGAGTGTCTGTAAAGCATTTTGGTCAAAAAATTCGATTTTTATTTTTTTGTTTCAAAATATTGTTTGGAATGTTTTCTTTCGCTTGATATTAATTTTAAATTACTCGGACAAATAGACAATTTTTTACGATTTTTTTTAGGTGATGATGTCAGAGATAAACTCAGCTTAATATGTGACCCATTCGAGCTTATGTACACTTCAGTTTGTTATAGTACACAGAACTATTGCTTTTTGTTCTTATTTCTCTTTGTATTTAACTTATATTTAACTTTTCAGAGTTGGTACTTCTGTCTCATATTGTTAGTCAGATGATATTAAACTTGCTGTTTGTTTGTTTTTGGAGGTTATATAGTGCTGTGTTTTGTTTGATGTTGTGTTATTAGTGTTATTGTATAATCATGACAAAACCAAAAGGTAAGTTTAAAAAAAGAAAGAATGTAGGTAAAAGAAAATTAACCGTAGCCATTAGTCCTTCAAAACAAAGCTGTTCTAACTGTGAAAATGTTGCACAAATGCCTAACCTGGACAAACCTGTTAGTTCATCTAAAAGAAAG
Source organism: Magicicada septendecula (assembly GCA_034769895.1). Classification (NCBI taxonomy): domain Eukaryota; kingdom Metazoa; phylum Arthropoda; class Insecta; order Hemiptera; family Cicadidae; genus Magicicada; species Magicicada septendecula. Next base: position 409,393,124 of record CM068375.1, read on the forward strand.
CTTTTAGATCTTGAATCATCTTACCAAGATTTCTTAAACGAAGACAGATGGTGTTATTATCTTGTTGACTTAAAAACATTTTGTAAATAGTTTATGTTCTTTTGTTTGCTGTAAATACTGTGGTAATGAACTGAAATTTCCATCAACAGGAGGATAGGTTTAGCAACTGCTTGCACTTTCACTTGTACAGGTTGCATTCTGAAAGAAACTTTTATGAACACAAAAACCTACAAACCTTCTGAAAATGACACAGCAAGTAATGATTCTAGTATTTTTGACATAAATCTTAGGTTAGTTTTTGCCTTACGTGCAATTTTATGGGTAAAGGGCTTGGTGCTGCGCCCGTTTTTTGCGGCCTAATGAATTTGTCGAAGCCTCCTACTCGTATTGATAAGTATTTAAGCATTTTATGTCCTGTAGTAAAATCTGTTTGCTTATGAAAGAAGCTGTATATGAAGCAGTCAAACAAAACAATGAATGTAAAGACTTAGTTATTGCAGTGGATGGATCGTGGCAAAAACGTGGGCACACGTCAATGAATGGTGTTGTTACTCTAACCAGTATTGATAACGGCAAAGTTTTAGATGTAGCTATATTGAGTAAACATTGTAGATGTAAACATAAGCAATGTAGCAAGCATCATGACAACTGCACTGCAAATTATGCAGGAACAAGTGGCGGAATGGAGGTAGCAGGAGCTAGAGAAATATTTCACCGATCTCTTACCCAGTATGGAGTGCGACACAAGACGTGCCTCGGAGATGGTGTTCTAAAGCACATATGTCCGTTGTTGAAGATAATCCTTATGGAAATGATTTCACTATTGAAAAAATTAAGTGTGTCGGACACATACAGAAGCGAATGGGAACGAGACTCCGCACCCTGAAGGCAAAATTAAATAAGAAAAAACTTTCAGATGGTAAGACACTGGGGGGAAAAAACTGATTGACTGATGACAAAATCTTAGCAATACAAAAGTATTATGGACTGGCCATCAGGAAAAATTCAGGAAATTTAGCAGAAATGAAAAAAAGCTGTGTGGGCAGAGTACTTCCATTTAGGCTAAACAAATGAAAGCCCTACTCATGGTCTCTGTCCGAAAGGTGAAAACAGCTGGTGCAAGTATCAAAAGGCAATTGCCAATGAAGAAAATTATGATCATACCAAACATACCCATCTTCCACACCCCGTTATGGATGAGCTTAAACCTATATTTAGAGACCTGGCTAACCCAGAACTTTTAAAAAAGTGTCTCCATGGTAAAAGTCAAAACTTCAATGAGTCGGTAAACAACATAATTTGGTCGCGCATTCCCAAAACTGTTTTGTTTCCCTGCAAACATTGAATTTTGGTGTTTATGATGCAGTTTCATGCTTTAATAAAGGTTACTTAACCAGGTGCTTAGTGTTGAAACAACTAGGCATGTCAGTAAGAAAGAACTGTGCAGAAATTATGTTGGGTATTGATATGAAACGAGTACGGAGAGCTGAACAAGCAACTGCAGAACTACAGAAAGAAGCCCGGCAGAAGATAGCAATGGCAAAAAGGAATCTGGAAAAAGAATTTCAAGCTGCAGAAGACCCAGATAAACCTTCATATGCGTCAGGACTTTATTAGGTAAAGCACACAAATTCATTATATTAATGATTAATCTTCAATTGCTGTTTTCCGAAAATTTATATTTTTCACACAAAAGACCCATTATCTCTGGAACTGCTAGAGATACAGAGCTCACATTGTCTGTACATGCGCAGGGTAAAAGGGTACAACTTTTAACACATGGATTTTTTGATACAATGTGCCTGTCACGAGAAACAAATTATAATACGCGATTTTTTTGAAGTGTTAAACATTCCATTTGATTAAAATTTCTAATACGTCTCAACGTAAGCATATCCTAAAACCTCCGTGTTAAAGTTTCTACTAAGGACCAATTAATCAATGGTAAAAGATCCAAACAGTTCAGTTAATTAGTGTTTGAGAAAACGGGTCATGAAATCTAGTAAATTAACATGGGCGACATAGGGCTTAGAAACGCGAAATTATTCATATGTTAGTTTGTTTTCGTTTGCGTTTCCTAATAAAACATACGGACGTGTTACGAAGGCTTACAGGGCCGGAGTCAATTTGGTTAGGATGACTTCCCGGGCTCTTTGGCCGCCGCTCGCCTTCATATGGATTCCGTCCAGATCCAAAAACATGTTGCGATGGTGAAAGCCTATCATTAAATACTTTATGGCAAGGTGCGTCGCGAGCCACTAATACACGTTTGTCTTTCTGACTGGCTGGTGGTTAGGAAATTTATAAGTAGGAGTGGTGTTCACGGAAGTTCTCCAACCTTAACCACAGTACTGTGGTCGCAAACGTATACCACCTCACGTTGTTAGCGTTACTCGATTTCACTGCAGACTGCAGTCGATGGCACTGCCGAAACGTCTGGTTTTGTAATAAATTTTGTACCACGGCCAAACAGCCCGGGAAGTAATTTTAACTAAAAAAAAAAAAAAAACATGGATGTTCACTGGCTTCACACATGCCAGTTCAGGCATACAAAAAAGAAACAATGCACGTTTAAGAAACAGTGAAAGAAAAGAGGATGAACCATGTGTTGAAACCTGAACGAAACACGAGTAAACGTAGAGAAAACTTGTATAATCATCGAGAGATGAACGTAGAACAGCTACTAAGTACTTTCACGGTTGACATAAAAGTACATTATGGTACACGAGACAAGGCTAAAGACGGCAGACGATGGGGTGGATACTAGAGGATGACGTCACTGACGCGGATTGATAGACGATGGATACCTCCGGCCACACAAGAAAGTCTACGGTATTTACAGAAGACAATGGTGGGATCACCTGCAAAGGATGACAGAGGATCGATTGCCAAAACCAGCACTGACCTGTAAAGCCATTGGTAAAAGAGACGTGGGTCGTCCGAGGACGAGATGGGTGCCGGAGCAGGTTTATATAACCTGATTATTGAAGAGAAGATGAAGAAGAAGACCAGAAAGTTCCCTACGTTGTTATAACTTGTTTATTAAAGTAATTGGACATTGCGACTGTAAAGTCATAGATCAGTGGTTCCCAACCGGTGGTACGCAAGAAGACCTAGCTAGGGAAAAAGTATTTACTTAAAATAAATAAATAAAAATGTATGTTCAAGCAACAATACATTTTAATCGGACATGATCTAAACGATTACTTTTATAAAAGTACAACCTAAACACTTTGCGGTAATATATCATTAGATGTCTGTTATTATCTTATTTTGTTTTCTTATCCCGTGGTATTCGAAATCAACGCGGAAGACCAAAGTGTTACGCGAGTCCGGAGCGGTTGGGAACCACTGTTAGACTGTCCTCCGTCTTCTTCCCACACAGCAGCCTCCAGTGAATTCTGTCTCTACAAGAGTTTACACAATGCCGGTGCTCACTTCGTTACTAAAACCGTTACTCATAACCTTGTGGCTACTTTAGTTACACCACTAATGACTATTGTGTCCTTTCCACGTATGTTTTGCTGGATCAACATACAAGAAAACAACTTTAATAATGTCTTCATTACTCACTGTGTCCATAATCGCATACATTTTCGAAAGCTAACCATTCATTTTATCTTTTAGTTTTACATTTTTTACTGCGTCGAACTGATCCCGTAAGGGCCAAAATTGTTGTAGATGGTACTGTCCTGGAACAAGCTAGCAATTTTGAATACCTGGCCTACAGTGTGTCTTATAATGCAACCAACGACGCTGTGAAGTTCAACCTTCTGTGCGGGACCATTAAGCGAACCCTTAGGTCAGCAAGTAAAGGAACACGCCTAAAATTCTGCGAACTGGAATTTAACGAAAGGCCAGGCCAGTCGCATCCAAGCGGCTGAAATGAGATTCTCAGCCACGTGGCACCATATACTCTCCATGATAATAGAAGAAACACAGGTACACGGCAGGAACTGAATATTATGAGTATACTCGACAGGATTGCCTAGTATCGGCTGAATTGGTGGGAACATCTTTGCCGAATGGATAACTGCCGCATTCCCAAAAAACTATGGAACTATAAGGCGAGGGGACGGAGAGGTGTGGGACGTCCGAGGAAGGGCTGGAGTGACCAGCTCTACAATCTTTGCCTATTTGAGACCGGAACAAACCATCCTTGGTTTAATGCTTGAAGATGATGATGATGATTAACAGAGTTGACGCCTGCCGTGAAAGCCTAAGATACCAGTTACAATAAATCTGATGTAACAGCTAATAGAACAGTCAGAGCGGTTCCTCAAAGAACAAAGAGATGATGTTTAATAACAGGCGGTTTGGATGAGGTGTAAGGCTACAGAGGATCACGTATGAAGAAAGGGAAAGCGCCGAAGCTGAAGCTGAAGCTGAAGGTAAGCCACGTGTGCGGCGTCGGGCTGTGCAGCAGATCTGTTCACGAGACGAGGCCGCGCGGCTATTCTTTACGTAATTTGCTGTCCAACACGTACACGACACGATACGGTAAACTCGTTGCAAGGCGAAATACGTTATGTCGGTCAGAGCAGTTTGTAATTTCAATTATTCACACGTTACTGTCATAACAACAACGACTTCAAGGGCACCAACGTCGAGATTAATCAAAGCAAAGCATCTCAAACGGTATCAACAACTATTTAACATTTCAAACTCTGTACTTAAGGTTATAACCTGTGTCAAAGTCAAACTGACTCATCTCCGAGCTGTTAGGGCGTGGTCCACGTCTGCTGCTACGAACAGAGGTTTCAGCCCCCCTGAACTGAACTGGAGGCCCCCCTGAGGCGTTGCGACCCCCCCCCCCCCGGGGCAAATGTTGGACGAGCCTATACCGCCATTCCCGGTGGCTAGGACATTGCCCTCCCCACATGACATCCGCCGCCTCACCGGGAGTGAACCGGCGAAGTCGGCTGGAATTGGGGGCGACTAGCTGGGTGTCCACGGTTGCCTCAAGTAGCCGCACTAGGAAAACATCCCCTGCCCAAGTTTTCCTAGCCAAGATCATGATGGGCGGTGAAGCCTAGTACCGTTGAGGTCAGTGGGCGACACGCCCTTGCACGGTGGGAGAGTGCCGGGCAGGGAAACACCACGTTGCTGACTGAGCCCCGCCAGGTAAGCCCTGGGCTACGAGCCCTGGGTCGTGTGTTGAGCTATACCGCTGACTAACAGTGGCTCATCCCCTTCCCAAAACCCCACCCTGTCGTACGCTGCCTTACGGAGCGCGGTGCTATCCGATTTTCGGTGGTATCAGGACTGATCATAATCGGGACAAAGCGTACGTCCAGCGTTAGGAGACCCCAGGCTCGAGAACTCGAGTCCCTGCGTGACTTGCGCTGCTGCGGGCCTGTATCCGACTCGAGTGCGGCGGCTGGCCCCCACCGTTCGCGTATCTTTGGGTAGTGAAACGGCGCCTCCACGAGGCCCTCGCTGCTCAACGTTGGGTTTTGTGCGGCCATTCGTGGTCTCACAAAACGTAGCGGCTAAGACCGTTAATCTCCTCTTATCTAGGAGAGAGCTCCAGACTCACACGCGGACGTATCCGGCGGACGGAAAGCGGGGATTATTCTGGGTTTCACTCCCCGGTTCTGGCGAGTTATTTAGTGGATAACATGGGATCTGGTACAGTGTCCATTTTTCAAAACACGGCTCACACGTTAATTTTAAACAACTGGTAAATATTGAATAAGCTGACAAATAGATTTTGAAATTAACAGATGTTTATATGAAACATGAATCTTATAACACTCGAAAAATGTTAGTTTTACCGATAAACTGTAGGTGTCGCTCCGCGAAGTTATCAACTGACCCTCGTACATACTACACACTTCCCTATATAGGCAACAGAGACACAAGAGAAAGTAACTGACCAGTCTATGCCACGCATCGTCATACTGAACTTATCAGCTGGCCACGTAGTACAGTAAGTATTATGTCAATGACCTTATGATCTCTCTTCCCTCTTAAACAGACACAAACTAAACAAACATACACACACAGAAAATACATAAATACACAGCTATAGTTAACAGAATAATTTAACACCCTTCATAACAAAAATCCAAAAGCGCTATATACTTACTTGAAACGTCCAAGTATATGAAGCGACGTCAGAGTATAAACGCGAAGTCAGACGAGAAGTAAGACGTAAGAGAAGTCAAACGGCGGTGTCGGTAAAAGGAGTAATAAATACATGGAAGCAACTGGGGAAGTCGAGTACGATTGACAGTAAACTACGGACTGCCAGCCTCATCAAAAGAACAACATCTCCAACTTCGTCCTGCTTATTGGCTAAACTGCTAAATGTCATGTTCTGGACGAGGCCTTTCAGTGTTTCCACCATTTTCAAGTCCTCAAACACGACTTGAAACACTACATATGCTTGTGGTTTAGGACACTAGGTCGTGATTTATGACTTGAAAATGGTGGAAACACTGAAAGGCCTCGTCCAGAACATGACATTTAGCAGGTTAGCAAATAAGCACTACGAAGTTGGAGTTACAGAGACTGGTAAATCAAATAACAAGATTAAGAATAACAATATGTTATGAAAATTTAGAACGTAAGTTACAGAGAATATCAACTAATACGATTATATTCTGGCAATGACAGTAGGTTGAATAGTAAGGAATTATAAATAAAACAGACAAATAATTGAAGTGAGTATCGGCTCCACTCTGCATTACTTATTAACTTTATTTCAATTTAATTGAAGTCGCCTAAATAAATCGGTCTCGGTCAGTTGCCCAAATTTTCACCTGCTTTTACCCGGTGAATTGCGCTCCGCTTGGTCGCAACTGACCAAATCTGTGGCAACTAGCAGAAACGTTCCTATTCCAAACTTCCGTGAGGTTTCAGTTTTGTAACTTTTTTATTTGTGGGCGGGTAACCTCTGTCTTCCAATATTTCTGTTACGTTAGGTTCGGTTAGGTTAGGTTAGGTTACGTTGGGTTAGATGACGTTAGGTTGGGTTAGGTTAGGTTAGATGTCGTTATGTTAGTCTATGAAGAAATATAATTATAATGGTAACTTCTGTATTAGTATAATAACATCATGACTATGTTAGCAACGGTTGGCACAACCTTACGACAGCGCAAAGTTCATTCTACGATAGAGAAAGATGATAGGCTACGGTATATAGACACACGAAACTGTCGCAGCGCATTAATATTCCAGGCGTGAGTCTTCATCTCTTCGCACACTTTTGATAGACGCTGTCTATGCCTGTAGCTTACAGGATGACGCTTTCGATCTAAACTGGCCGGGTCACAATTGAACGGTTTCAATTTCCACTTCGGTCGCAACCGACCGGATTTTATACGATTTGGTCGCAACTGACCGCGGTCCGTTTGTCAAGCACACACAATATTCCGCTTAAATTCATCGCCATATGTTCAGTGTTCACTTCTTTTTCCGCTATAACATTGGAATGAAGTATGACAGTTTGGCAAGTAAACACGACACAATTGGAATTACAGAGACTGTTAATTCAAATAACATATTCAATAACAAATCAACAAAATCTAAATTACAGTCCGCCTAAATGCAGTCAAGACTTTATTGATTTGTTATGAATTAACAGTTTCTGTAATTTCGGTAATGTCGTATGTACTTGCCAAACTGCTACCTGTCATGCGTCTGTCGAATTGTTATAGGGGGAAAAGAAGTGAATTTAAGCAGTGAATACGGCGGTGAATTTAAGCGGAATATAGTGTGCTCGATCAACAGCAATTTTGTATCAGTACAGCTGTGTACACAGGCTGCGTAGCGACATATCCAATATGAGTTCAGTGATTTTAATTTTAATACTGTAAACAAAACTTTCGAGTTTTCTACGCGTATAATAAAGTTTCTGCTGGTAGCAATACTGTATATTTAGTAAAACGTGGGGATCGGGAGGACGGCGTCGCACGGAACGGAGAGGTAGCGGTACACACAGGCCGGGCACTTAACATAAATTGTTTCAACGACCTCAGAGTCGGTACCCGACATAGTTTGCTTAACCGGAAGTATGTTAGTTGTGACGCTGAGGGTCCGTCCCCCGTCCGCCAGTTTCAGCCTTCCACGACAATTTTTGCAAATCCATTTACTTTCATTTACACGACCATTCAATAATAAACACAAACAGTAAACCCAAAATTGATTAGTTATTTTCATCATCACCATCTTCAAGGATTAAACCAATGATGTTTGTTCCGGTCAAAAATAGGCAAAGATTAGAGCTGGTCACTCCAGCGCTTCCTCGGACGTCCCACACGTCTTCGTCCCCTCGGCTTATAGTTCCATACTTGTTTGGGAATGCGGCAGTCATCCGTTCTGCAAAGATGTTCCCACCAATTCAGCCGATACTGGGCGATCCTGTCGAGTATACTCATAATACTCAGTCCCTGCCGTATGTTTGTGTTTCTTCTACGATCATGGACAGAAGAAATCTCATACATGATCACGTGCCTGATAAATCTCATTTTAGCCGCTTGGATTAAAGCCTTTCGTTAAAGTCCGGGCGACGAAATCTATTGGTGATTTTAAAATCAACTTATTTTAAAAACTAAACAAATATTCGCTTGTTTTATTTATTAAATTTCGTTCGGCTACAAAAACGTTAGCTCTACGATTTGAAATACTATAATTACAGTATATATAGGTACGATAACGAATACTGAATCTCATTAGAAAACGTAATGATGAGTCTTCTTCAAATTATTGAAGTAATCTTCGTCTAATTCTACCAGCATTACAACCAGAGGTTTTAGCTTCTTCAATGATTTTCTCCGTTCAGCCTTCTGATTACACAGATTTCACAATCTTCTTATCCCCACATTCCTCAGATCCTTCTTCTCAGCAGCTCGATTCATCTCTTGCTTCGCTTTCCTCTTGATCTCCTCTTGACCTACCGGTCTCCACTTTAAAATTTTTCTGGTAATTAGCCTACATATTAAAGTAATAGAAATTACAAATCAGGCCTGTTGTATAAACAACCCAGAATGGTACTAAGGCTTTCACGGCCGCAGTAAACTCTGTTAATGACAACTCTGCGGGCTATTAGGCCGTGGTCCACGACCGCCGCATAAAACAGACCGTTAGAGGTCATCGTCAGTGTTGAACGACTCGAGTATCTACTGGTACGTTCTTCACCAGTTGTCCACAGTACTGGAACGTAGTGTGGTGAAGAACGTTTTGGTAAAGAACGTACCAGTAGTTACTCGAGTCGTTACACTGATGATGGTGTCCAACGGTCGGGCCGAAACGTCTGTTTTATGCGGCAGTAGTGGTATAGCCCGGAGAATTGTCAAACGAGTATCAACAGAAACAACTCAGAATTGTTAGAATGGTTAATGTGAAAAATGGTCTACTAGATTTCTACGAGGAGGAATTAAGTACGGAGAGATGATGGACAGCCAAAGGGGATTCTAAAGAAAATTGAAAGTGTATCAAATATTAAAAGACACAACTCATGAGTGTTCATAATTCATACTGTCACTAACCAATTTTAAACATTTATGAACTAGCTTTTCACACAATTTAATTTCAGCGTGCGTTATAATGCCATCCACTGGCATTGACTCCGTCTTTTTGTTTGTTTGTTGTTGTTTAGGAATGTCTGTTTAACGTTAGTTTTTGAGGTTTATATTTTATAGTTTTACGTGATATTCAATGGATTACGACGATGAAATATTTTATGAATTTAACACACATAGTTGTGAACGTGGTCTCTCCTCTCTCTCTCTCTCTCTCTCTCTCTCTCTCTCTCTCTCTCTCTCTCTCTCTCTCTCTCTCTCTCTCTCACTCACTCACACACACATTCAAAACACGCAAAGTAATTGATTGTAACTTTGATGTTAGCGTAATTTTGTAAGTTCATATAATTTTTAACTCCTGACTATGGAATAACGCATTCTACAAGGGACTCTCTCGCATATTTCCGGTTCTACCGTTGAGGACTGAACTGCATTTTGCAGATGGAAAAGCACATGTATTTTCTTTGACACGTCGTAAGATCTGCGCGAAAACTTTGCACACGCGCTGAAATACCACGTCACACTGATAGCTTATTTATTTTTAAGACTGGTTCGTGTTTCAGCTTATCACTTAGGATACTGCATCGTAGGTAGGCGAACGGTTTGTGTTAACAATAATATAAATGAAACGTGGTTGTCAACCAAAAAAATTGTGGTTAAACTGCGGTCACGCAGTCTACAAGTGGAACAGTTTATTTACTTCACAATTATAAATTCCTTAGTCGAAACAATAGGATGTTATCGTCTAAGAAACATGTACGTATAAATTTTAGTAAAACTCGGAATAAAACTATCTTCCCGTTTCATCAACGCCAGTCACCTCGCAACAACAATGAATGAAATTCTTTTCGTAATAAACGCCTCACAGATTGGTCGCTCGTGACAATCGCGCATTCTTGCTACAACTGTTGCGTCACGAGACTTCCACTTCACGTAACAATCGCAACGTGAGCTAAGCATAAACGCTAACAAACGCGTGACGCTCGTCCAGGTACATCTTGTCGTGCATTGTCTTCATCGTAATGCAGTTGTTTTCCCCGATTCACGCTAAAAATATATAGTAACTAGCGGCAACACTATACGCCATAATAAATAATAATTTATAATAATGGGTTTTATGAAATGAAGGAAAGCTTACGAATGAAATGAATTCCAAGAAATGAAGAAGAAAGCAAACATGATAATTACATATTTGAAAAGATTCTTCTTCTTCTTCTTCTTCTTCTTCTTCTTCTTCTTCTTCTTCTTCTTCTTCTTCTTTTTCACATCAAGGATTAAGTTATATAAACCTGTTCCGGCACCCATCTCATTCTCGGACGACCCACGTCTTTTCACCAATGGCTTTATACACCAGACCTTACTCCGAGGCTGCTTTGAGTACTACAGTTATTGTAAAGTTTTACATGGCTTGTTGCACAACTCCCTATCAGGAGGACCAGAGACTCTTCTGTCAGGGTTACCATACCTTAGCCGAAAGGCCCCTGTTTTGGGCGCAGGAGATTCGCTCTCACCTTTCTCTTTCTGAGATCCTCTACCACATTTTGCAGATGATCCCACCATTGCCTTCTGTAAATTGATATAATTTAATTTATGTACTTTACTTCGAGTTCTGCTCTGATATCTTTATTCCTTATTCCATCTTGCAATGTATAATTTAAGGTATTTCGAAGAAACTGTATTTCAGCACTCTGAATCTTGCCGCTTTCTTTTTTGTCATGACCCACGGCTCACTCGCACAAACCAACGTGAGTATTGCAACTGTCTTATAAAATTTAATCCTTTTGCTGTGTCTTGTTTTATTTCTAAGGTACTATATTACTTTGCTATAGGTTGACTGCTGTAGGTATAAACAATTTATGTACCAATCTAATATCCAACTGTTGATTACTGTGTGTTTAATTAATTAAAATATCATTACATTTAGTAATTTAAATTGTAATACTGTATAAATTAAGTTCTCTCATACTATAATTTGCTCGTTTTCTTAAAGATAATTTGAAGATGTAAACAAACTACCATAAGTCTTCACATGTAAAATGATACATACATACACACGCACACACTCACATACACCAACATGTTCACCCAAATATTTAACTGTTTCGTTATGTTTGATATTTCTATTGTATTTCATACACAGGTCCTGAAGATGACAATAAATATTGTCGAAACGTCGACGCAAAATAGCTAAAATTTGTATTATTGACCGATCCTCACTAACCATCCACTAAAACAATCATTGATTGATGGTCACTAAAAATTAAGGATTTATTTCTAAGATTTCTATGAATCGTGCCACAAACATTCATAAATTTATTCATCTTCTCTCTTATATCATATTCAGATTCATAGCTTACTGCACAGCCGAGATATTTGAAACGGCTCACATGTTCTAAAGTTCTAAAGTGCTGTTGTTTATAACTATCTTAGTTCTCCCTGAATATTTACTTTTAAAGGCCATGGTAAACATATTTTTATTACGTAAACATACATATTAATACGGTATTATATATAGTAATGTGTATTTGTACAATCATACATACAAACATACATGTAGATACAGACATAAATCATACAGAAATAACACTGAATTCATGGGAGTAGTAGGAACTACTACTTAGCTTAGCTTAGCAATCTGTGTGAAACCAAAATGGTATAACATAGCGCGGCATAGCACATCTCATTCGCATACATGTCAATGTCGGTATTGCAATTGTCTCACAAAATTTAAAAAGGTTAAAAAACTAAATATAACCTGGATGTAATGTTTTTTCTTTGTCGTTATACACTTTGTTCATTTACAATAGTGGTTTTGTAATATTTTTTTGGCTTACATCGCTAACAGGCCCCTACATTAATCTTTCGTGTAGTATTCTGTCATAGTTCAAGCTAATTAGCTAAACATTGCCTAGTTCTAAAGTGTTATTGGCATTTCCAAATACGCGTTACTGTTGAGTGTTTTAATACACACAATTACAGCAATGTATTTACGCTTAACACTATTTTAAAGAAATAGATATAGCACAGTAAGACACTTTATAAAGTTTTATTTCTTGTTGTTGACTGGTGCTTTTCAATCAATAACCAGCTATTATTATATTCATAAATGCTCATATTTTTCTCGTTATATATTTATATTATTAAAACTTTTGTTTGCTTCAAGGAGCAATGTGGGGTAGTGTAATTTTAAACACGCGTATTGGCTGCATAAAAATAACTAAGAGATAGTGTCATATACTACTAGAAACAGGGAAGTCTGTACATTAACCGTATATTAAAAGCTCTATTTTATAAAAAATGGAGATCGTGTCTTATCCCTATAGGGCACGCTTTTTACAAGAACATATTTTTATTATTTTGTAAGATAGGCCTACAGTGTTTCAATAGCATTCAGCTGTAATCATCAAATGACAGCCGAATGCTATTGAAACAGTGTAATTCACAAAATAATAAAAATATGTTCTTGTAAAAAGTTTTATTATTAATAATAACCAAATATTATTGTAAATGTTCCTACCGTAGAAATTGAAGACCTTATTAATGACATCCGCATTAGCATGTTGTCTAGACTTTGAACACAAATGCTTAAACTTTAAGTCACTACAAACTGGACCAGACTTGAATAATAACGAGTTACGAACAAAGACATCACTTACCGTTTGCTATTTTCCTCAGAATGTCCTCTTTGTGTGCATCAGAATACGGTTCTCCGACGATGATCAGTAGATAAGCTCCAGACAGTGGAGACGGTGGAGGTGGAGGTTGGCCCTTGTCTGTGGGGGGGCCCTCTTCCGTTGGCCCCTCTGTAGTCGCCATTGCGAACCCCCCCGCCTAGTTGGACAGAGCTCTATATAACGAGCGTACACGACGGAGTACTTCGACCTGTGAACAAAACAATCATACGTTCCTTAGTGAAACATCAACCAGCATTCTCTCTGTCTGTCTGTCTGTCTGTCTGTCACACACACACACACACACTGCACTGCAGGGGAGGATCCAGCAAGGAACTTTGGGTGAGGAAAAGTTGACTTTAGGGGAAGGAGGATTATGGAAAGTTGGACCATTATTTAAAGGCCCAAAAGTATAAATTATAGGAATGAGTAAAGATCACAAATACAGTTTGTTATTGTCAACGCAACAAGTTTATTGACGTACAAATACAAAATAGTATCTGTGTTTGTCACTTCATTATTCTTTCAATATTATTCACTTACAGTTTAAAATACAAACTACTATGGTACACACATTACTGTTTCTACGGTATGTATCAAACACAATTAACATGCTGGTAAGGTACAGTTGATATTTAAAGTAATTATAAAGTAAAACAGTAAACCTACATAAAGTGATATACATTTTTATTATATTATAAAACGACGAAAAAAAATTAGTCTGAAGTGACCATTTGAGAGGGGAAATTTCCCCCTTTTCCACCACCGTGGATTCGCGCCTGAGCGCGCGCATGCGCACGCACACACACAATACGATATACTAGAAATATACAGAAACAACATATTTACTGACCACGTTTATGGAAGCATGACGTAATACTAAACTATTAGTTTTCTTTATAGGCTTATTGAACACATTAACAAAACGTATTGTAAACATATTTTGTAAACAAGTAGATGAATTTTAATTGTCTAAGGTTAAAGGTAAAATTAGCGTTCTTACATCGAAAGGGTACAGTTTCACATTTAGGTCTTGCAACATTTCTTTACACAGAAATCGCTTTTACATAAAATTGGAGGTAGATTTAATACAGGAGGGAACGTTAAATATTTAGGCACAGTGATGTCATATACAGAAATTAAACCAAGAATAAGCAGTGGCTCGAAACTTTTCCATGCACTAAAGACCAAGTTCATTGGTAAGGCAGAAATTTCAAAAAAAGTTAAGATGGCCATTTTCAAAAACGCGTATGTGCCAGTTCTTACTTATGGGGCTGAAACCTGGGCTCTAACTGAAAAGCATCTACTAAACTCTTTCAAAGCTATGGAAATTAGATACCTCGGGAATGTTGAAGGAAAGTCAAGAAGAGATCGGGTCAGAAACACTACTATAAGAGCGAGTCTTAAGACAGTACATTTGAAAGATCAAATTAAGAAAGCACAGTTGCGCTGGTTTGGGCATGTTCAGAGGATGTATATGTAAGTTCCAAAACAACTGCATGAGGCAAGAATGGCTGCGAGAAGACCGAGGGACCGAGATTCTGAGGCAAGAATGGTTGCGAGAAGACCAAGGGACCGAGATTCCTTCTTGTTTCCTTTAAATTAATTATCAATAGGAGATTAAAGATGTAATTAAACATAGGAGATGAAAGGTAGCTGGATGAGTGAAAGTAAAAATTTATTCGTGCAGAGAAACAGAACAGAACTGGTATCACCAACTTTGTCACTACTTATTGCCACACTGCTAAATACTTCGTTCTTGACGAGGCCTTTCGGTGTTTCCACCATCTTCGTTAAGACCTGAAGATGGTGGAGACACCGAAAGGCCTCGTAAAGGACGAAGTATTTAGCAGTGTGGCAATAAGTAGTGACAAAGATGGTGTTAAGATGGCCGCTAATAAAACTAACAAAACTGGAAAAGAACTGGTATCGTAGAGTCAAAGAAGTAGACAGACACTTAACAGGGAAGGCGCGAAAGGTGAATTGTTTGTGATTACATACCACGAGGCATAGCGTATAATCATGCCTTTTACTCGGCTGGTCGAACACCGCGTCGTTTTTGTTTCGGTTTTTGTCTCCGTCTTCCTCTTGTTACGGACTTAATAGTTCGGCAACAGTTATAAATTAAGTCTGACACAAAACGAGGCGGTAGTTAATAACCGGGTACACACCCAACGATTGTTTTTTCAGTTGCTAATGAGACGTAATGGTGTCCGCGACTGTTTCCGTAAGAAGAAAATTCAACCCCGCTGGTGTTTAGTTGAACGGCAGTGAAAAAGTGTTTTACTGTGTTCAATGACGGAAGACGTTTGAGGTCCACAGGAACATAAGTACTCCAGTACTCATTTGGAATCTGTACAAAAGTGAAACGGAGTTTATCAAAATCGGGCATGAGCAAAAAGAAGCTGCAATACGGATGGACGTTAGACAACAATGTGCTTTATATACAGCTGAGATACAATAAAAGGCATACATACTGGGATACTGGAAGAAACAACAATGTAAGGCGCAGTGCTGAAAACAATGTTTCGTGGATCTAAATCCATCTCACGATGTATTCATTGTCTTCCAAGACGCACATAACGTACATAGGCACCTGGTTTAACGCCTGGAAAAATTAAAACGAATTAATAACTCAATGTACCCAGACATACCAATGAGCGTTTTTAATCCTTGATGTAAAATGTAATCGAAAATCGATTCATTTAAAATGAAACTACCGCGAACAGTCACCAACGGAGTTTTACTTTGCACCGAAAGTGTTGTTTTATACATTAATATAGGGTTACCATATGACCTAGGTGAAAAAGAGGCCAACTTGAAAATTTAACATCATAATCGTTACTTTAAGGGTCCAAAAAAAAAAAAATTGACAGTAAAAACATTATACGTTATGGATAAGCAGGTATTCATGATTATGTTAAGCATTTTTACAGAGTTTATACAATGTACAATTTAATTTTTGGAACAGATATATACGTTCCAGGTGGACAGACTAAGGATTCTGCTTCATTATCATTCCGGCCTTTCTTAAAGCTAGATGCTCTTTTAATAAATTTTCGGTTAACACACACTTTCGTTTTGGCATATTAATAATAATAAATTCTACTCGCCTACTAATTAAAACTACCACTAACTATACTCAGAATGTCGCACGAAAATAAGCAACTGAATTCAGCACTATCAATAACATTAAAAAAACTCATGAATGTAGACGCCTATTATAATTGCAGAATGCGCGGGAAAGGCAAGTAACATATGACGCCAATGGTATTTTTCTGAGCGGCGCCGCTGGGAGCGCTCCTGCGCGTGACTACTACATTTTTCAGTTTTACGAAAAAAGAGGACATTTCCCTGTTTTTTTTTGTATCCTCCCGGACAGGTTTTTGACACTATAAAGAGGACGTGTCCGGGAATAAGAGGACGTACGGTAACCCTAATTAATTACACGCTACCGTACTGTCATTCTAGAAAGTAATAGTATGGTGAACATATCACTAAGATTTCCATACGACATGTTTTTTCTTTTCTATTTTGAGTCTTCAAAGTTTCGACTGGTTTGTACCCTGCCAGCATATAGGCTACCCTAGCGCGTGTTACAGCTTCTGTAACGAGCATATGGGACAATACAGTTTAACGCCGAATTATGACACGTTCTAAGTGTTACGAAAATACCTCAGCAATTGTTAACAAACCAATTAATACCAAGGTTGTTGTGTTCGAGGCCAAGTGTTTGCCGAACTGTTTGCTTCCCGGAATTCGCACGCTTGTGGGCGCCCAACGCATCACAACGCAAAAGCGTTCGTTAATAATAAAACGTTTCTTTGTGTCTGGAATACATAGCACCGGCGAAAGCCTAATGTTTCTACGAAATTTAAACAGCAACAGCCGTGCAGGGAATTATTTTTTCAATATAATTGATTATTGTTATCATCGATGGCAGTGTACGCATAAATCAATACAGTTGCTCATTATCTGTGCACTGATTACAAATCCTACTCGTAATCGTGTATCTCGTTGATGAATAATATTTCTAACGTAAAGGAGTGTCAGGTCTCAAAACTAACACGTGAGGCAAAACGATTAGGAAGTCACAAAAAACTTTACTGGTAAATGAATCTTCTGCTGATAGTTCCTATCCGTTTCGGATGTTGGATATCATACAGACTATTTTAACTTTCTGTAGGCCTACTGCTGCACGGAATAAGTCAGTTGTATTTATGCCAAACCAGGTCCTTAAATTTCTCAGCCATGATATTCTCGGTCGTCCAACTCTTCTTTTTTCAAGTACTTATCCCTGTAGTATGGACTGCAATAAGTAAAATCTCTGTTCATTTCTCATGAGATGTCCCAGATACTGAAGCTTTCTTTTCTTCAGTGTGTTAACAACTTCCCTTTCTTTCCTCATCTTTTTTTCTTCACGATACATAAATGAACAGAATTAACACTGTTTTCTTGATCGGAACAACATTTTTTCCAATCTGATGATGAGCTGTGAAGCTTGAATGCGCTAAGCGGAATACTTTTTGTATAATAGTATGCAACAGTGTTAATTCTGATTGTGATTATAACCATTAACACAACTTTATTAAAAAAAAAATACATAAACGAACAAATATCCAATAATCGTACGTAACTGAATTTAGAATTCAGGATTCTCGCTCTGCGCCGTGAGATGCAGAAAGAGCTACATTCCTCAAACGGCTCCAGAGAACGTTGGGAAGATCTTCAGCAGGCCAGAACTGGACCAGCGCTGTAGCTACCCTGATGATGATGATGATCACTTCTAATTGTCGTACACAGGATAAATTAATATTATTATTATTCGGGCTGCACAATGTTTACATATTTTCCGGACCAAAGATTACAACACTGATTGAATTTTCATCTTCCACTGCTGCTTGTCCGTACAAAGATCTTCTTCAATTTCTCTTTCCATCAATATAGTCTGATTTTCTTCTATCCAGGTTCCTCTTTCCTTCTTCCCAGTGGGGTCCATTCCATAACTCCCCTTGGCAACCTTTCCTGTGCCATACTTTTCGTGTGTCCATAGCACTGTAACTTTTTGTCTGGATAAAATCAACAATTGAATTTTTCACGTTCACTCTGTCTTTAATTACTTCTTTTCTAATTTTCTGTTTCGGCAACAGCGGTTACATGGACGCCACCCTACTGATTCAGTGGATAGAATAGTTGCTACACTTTTTTTTACTTCATTGTAACGATGCGTTTTGGACAACTGAAAGGGAAGCGTCTGCAATCCGGCCACTCTACTTACACTCTATCACTATCTTCGCGTACGGGCGAGCAGGAGGAAATATCTAACCCTGCATGCAACAACATTACTCTCAATTCGAGGCACCTCACACCCACACCTGTTTCACGCACCCCACAAACCAGTAAAACTCATTACCTGCGTGTTAATAGAGAATTAATTTTCAATTACCAATGATCCTACATCGGATAAATCACAAGCTTATATATTCCCATAGCGACCGAACTTCCCAAATTGAGTTCTTTTGTTTAAAAAATACAGCCGACACTAAATTACGGCAGAAAATGTATTTCATCAAACGACTGTGTTAATAATAATATCACAACATAAAACGCTGAGTCCAATTTTTGTCTATTAAGTCATTTGGAAAACTGATTATTAATACATAGTGTTTGTTTTTAATTAAGTCTGTTGGCCTACTAATCAGTAGTGCGACAAACCGAAACTGGTAAATTATAAACGTAATGAATTAATTTTATAGACTACATACAAACAACATGTTAACGAACTCGGTTACAAACCAACACACACACACACACCTGAGGCTATAATTTTAATTCAATTTATTTTCACTGAACTATTTTATTTTACAAAAATTTGTCATGCAATCGAAACTGAAACATTTCCTATGAACTGAAGGTGTTATAGAATAATTATAATATTCATCGCAAAGTAATAACATTATATAGAAACAGAATATTTTATATTTGAAATATTTACTTCCTCTTCTATGGCGTCACAGGTCGGAGTCGAACCATAGCCACCATAATCATCCGCCTCCATTTTGCCCTGTCCTTGGTGATCGATGTCCATCGTTTTATTTTAAGCAAAGTATCAGAATCCCTCGCCACTGAGTCAATCCAGCGTGTCTTGAGTATTCCGACAAGCCTTCTATCCTCGATTTTACTAAACAGTAACTTCCTAGGTATTCGGTTGTCTTCCATCCTAATGATGTGTCCTGCCCATTGCAATCTATGCAGTCGGATGGTGGTGGCCAGATCATTGTCTTTATACAGCTTGTATAGCTCGTCATTGTGACGCATTCTCCATATCCCATTGCCTTGGATTGGTCCGTATATACTCCTCAAAATTCCCCTTTCAAGGTATTGACTATATTAACGGCTCGATTATTCAAAGTCTAAGTCTCGATGCCATATGTTATCACCGGTCTAATCATAACTTTATATAATGTGACCCTGGACTGACGATGGATATTCCATGTCTTGAATATAGTTGTCAACGAAGCATATGCTCTGTTTTCGGCCTGTATTCTTTTCCTTACTTTATTTGTTTCTTTATTATCTTCTGCAATCCAACATCCCAAACGTTTAAACCGATTAACTATTTCCAGGTGTAGTGGTTCGATTTAAAAGTGTTCAGGTTTTCTGGTTTTCCTTCGAGTGGTAATCATACCTTTGTTTTATCTGTATTCACTAATCCTATCTTTTCTGCTTCACCTTTGAGTTCCTGGAAGGTCTCTTTTGCTCTTCCTTGTGATCTTGCCATAATATTATTAT
This sequence comes from Magicicada septendecula, assembly GCA_034769895.1. NCBI lineage: Eukaryota > Metazoa > Arthropoda > Insecta > Hemiptera > Cicadidae > Magicicada > Magicicada septendecula. Next base: position 409,413,114 of record CM068375.1, read on the forward strand.
CGTCTTCATACCTTACGATCTAGACCATTTTTTTTCTAATGTTGCATTCCTATCAACTCATAATTTTCTGACCACATACTCGAGTGGTAGGTTGAAGAGGGTTGGTGAAATATTTACAACAATTAGTAATTTATTACCTGATGAAAAATAAGTGAATTATAGGTTTAAATTATATGTTAAATTAAAATTACTGACAATTACAGTCGTTCGACGTCAAATCTGTTATCTATACGTGTAGATTCCGACGTAACGACAGTGAACCACAGGCGATGTCGGAGCACAATAATGGACGGAACACCAACGGAGGTTAAGCGTGGGAAACACTACGGCTGTCAGCTACACAACTACGAAGCGTTAGATTTTTCAAACGTTTTAATTAATTATACTTGTTATCGTACCTTTTTTTTTAAACACGACTGAAAAGAAACAGAAATGTATGCACAAAAACTTATAACCACACCAAATAAAGTAGGAACTGCATCAGGGGCGTATTTACGGGGAACCGGACCCCCCCCTCCAGAGTCGAAAAAGTTGGCGAATTTTGTTATTATTAAATTATTATTCCGGCTGTACAATGTATACGCATTTTCCGGAACCAAAGATTTCAGAATTGACTGAATTCTCATCTTCCACTGCTGTTTGTCCATCCAAAGATCTTCTTCAATTTCTCTTTCCCTCAATATAGTCTGAATTTCTTCTATCCAGGTGATAAGTGGTCTTCGTCTTTTCCGTATTCCTGGTGGGGCCGATTCCATAACTCTCCTTGGCAATCTTTCCCGTCCTGTGTCATTCTTTTTGTGTGTCTACGAATTTTGGTAATCTCTTAATTTTTAGACTGTTTTATTATTTTTTTCAGCTGTGTGCGCTAATATAATAATAAGTCTTCTTTAAATATGCAAACAAGTTTATTATACAGCTTCAGCAATGAAATGTGAAAAATAGGAAAATCAATTCAGTCAATAAGTATCTTGTAAACAATGTTTCAATAACGCGCCTTTTTATCGTGTACTTATTTATTTACCGTTTACTTTAATGGGACTGACTTTAGCAACTTTAAATATAGTAATTTCGATTAGTCTTAACTTGTTTTTCTTTATTCTTTTGAAGCTGCCCCCCCCCCCGCAAGGCCAAACTGTAGATACCCCACTGAACTGCACACGCAAGATTTCCAGGTTTCGCAGTTTCCGCCTGGTTAAAAACATTCATATTAATACTCATGTGAGTCGTTTTTAAAAATCGAGTCCAACTCATACGCACAACCAAGAAATTAATTTAAAATAATTTTAAAAAAAAGTAAGAAAACAAAGAATGCTTCATCGCACTAAGATATCAAAAGAAGTTATTTTGTCCGTTAGAATCTTGGTTTGATATTTTTTTCACAGCCGTTCCTTAACTTTACAAACAGCTCTTGTTAAAAAATCTGCCCGTTCATGACGACAATCCCGTAACGTTTGTAGGTGGTAACAAAAACCATCGACACACACACATACAACTATCAGTAGGAACATCGGTACTGTACCTTTATCCGTTCCAGCAGTCGTTTTCGATATTTCGATTATGCGATTGTTTGGCTTCGATCTTTAGTGAACATCACACATAATTATGTACGTGAAAGAATTATATAAATTTTAATTTCGTGTGTTGGAAAGTCGTTGGCTGGCGATAGCAGTTGATGTTCTTAGTCCTTTTCCTAATGAAAAATGATAGTAGTCCCCAGTAGTATATCACAGTTCCGTACCTGTGACGCCAGTAGTTGATGATGTTAGGTTAACATGAGAAATAAAATTACACATGGAAAGCGATACGCGTGTAATGTAAAACTCGTTTTCTTTTGAGGAAACTACGAGAAAACCCAAAAAGCCAACTCGAAAGTAAGGCGGGGTGGTCCCTTGCCTATTAGTGTGCATGTCTCCTTGTTTATGGCAGAACTCGGTTTTCAGTAGAACTCGTTTTCCCAGTAGTACTCATTTTTTCGTTAATACTCGTTCTGTGAACAGATCACTGGAAAACCACCGAACTCGAAAGTAAGGCGTTCCCTTGCCTATTTTCACACACATGTCACTTTTTGTAGCAGAACTCGTTTTTTCGGTAATATTCACTTTCAAACAAGTACTGGTTTTGAGGATAACCAAAAAGAACCGTCCATTATGTACAATATGTAGAGCGTACCTTGTCATTCTTTAATACATTGACTTTTGTGTTTTCCATTATCCATAAATATCTGTATTTTTCAGTTTACATTCGCTGTTGTAGTTTTGTTAATTTGTCGACTTAAAATCGTTAGGTTCGTTAATTTAAGTGTTACTCTGGTGTACACATTGTATATACACATTAAACGCTATGTTTTTTCCAACCATGGCTTTTATTTAAAAATCAAAAACCACTGTCATCTAACCTCACAAATGAAAACATCATGTATTTTCGCTTTGTATGAAGAAATATGACAATTTACAATTATCAGTGCACTTCTTCTTTTCCACACCGTAATATATCGATCATTAACATCATCATCTTCACGGATTAAACCAAAAATGGTTTGTTCCGGTCTCGAATAGAAAAGATTAGAGCCGGTCACTCCAGCGCTTCCTCGGACGTCCCACACCTCGGTTTATAGTTCCATAGTTGTTTGGGAATACGACAGTTTCGGCAAAGATGTTACCATCAATTCAGCCGATACTGGGCGATCCTGTCGAGTATACTCTCAGTATTCAATTCCCGCAGTATATATCTGTGTTTCTTCTCCCTGCCACGTGCCTGAGAAATCTCATTTCAACCGCTTGGATGCGACCGGCTGGGCTTTCGTTAAGTCAAATTCTCAGACCCATAAAGAAGTGTGGGAAGAGCCATCACCTTGTAGGATTTTAGGCGTGTAATATATCGATACAATCGCATATTAAAAACATCGAAATTGTACCGCAGGTACGGATGAAGGTACAATTCCGGAACACCTTACTGGAACCGAACACTTAATTATTCTTCTTTAAAAATTGATAAAGCCAGAAATATAATTAACATGCTATGTACTGGCACTGTACGGATGGAAGAATCGGTTTGCTTGAATAAAGTCGTATGAGATCATTACACTCTATTAATTAATTATACAGTTAGTAACTACCATTACGGCTTCGTCTCACTTTACTGAAACCCACAAAATGGGTCAACACATTAATTTGCATACATACATCAATACACATGTACGTGCATACGTTCAAATTTAATTAGAGAGAGGAAGATTGCGACCGTGAAAAAAAGAAGAGGATACAACTTGGAACAACACCTGGTGCACCGGTGAAAGGAAAGGAAACATAAAGTAGTACATGATGATGGCGGCAACAAGTGGAGCAGTCATAATCATTAAGCTCAGACAGACAGACAGACAGGCTTGCCGGAAAAAATTACCGACTGCGTTGTGTGTTCGGCGGAATAATGTTAGTTAATTTCAGCAAGTGTTTTAATTTCAGTAAAAATTATCAACTTTAATTTAACACTGTTTCTGTTATTTAGTTGTAAAGTTTTAACCGTTTTATGCTCGAATGCAACTATTTATTTGTTTTACTACCGTGGAGAAAGGTGAATCATAAAATATGTTTTTTTTTTAAACAAATGAATGCTCAAGTCACAACCATCAATTTCATTTACTTTTTTAGTGCGCGGAAGTAACATGAGAAGCATAGGCATAATACTAAGCGCTTCCTTACAAGTAACACCTGTTTTTACTTCCATGTTCTATAAGGAAATGGAAGTATGGTGATGGCGAAAAAAAACGTGTTTGAGATAAGGGCTGATTATGATTGTACTACCCTCAAAACATGAAGAAAAGTAATTTTCCGAAAAAGGTCTGTGTGTGTGTGTGTGTGTGTGTGTATGCAATTTTTTTTGGCGAACGATAACTGCCGCAAATTCAAACAGAATCAAATAAGTTTTTGCATAAGTGCCTGAGTTGAAAAGACCTCAAGGTCTTTTGATTTTGGTGAAGATCGGTTAACGGGAACGGGTAGTTTACCTGCAACGTTTTATGTTTTAACAAGAGTAAAGTACTTAATTTTGATAAATTAAGTATCCTGAAAAGAAGGTCATAATAATCCACTGTAGAAAGGTAGATGAAATATCTATAAATGAAAAAGGTAGTGAAGGAGGAGGGGTAATTTTTTAGAAATGAAAATGATAGTTGAAGGGGGAGGGGATAGTTTTTTATATGTGTACTACGTTATCGGCAAAGAAGAAGTAGTTTGTTGTTAAAATTCCTTCCCAGGCTGTTTGGCCGTGGACCAATGTTTTCTGCAAAACCAGACGTTTCGGCAGTACCATCGACTGCCATCATCAGTGAAAATCGAGTGCGCTAACGTGAGGTGGTATACGTTAGTGACTACAGTACTGTGGTTAAGGCTGAAGAAAGAAGTAGTTTCTATGGAAATATTTCATTTAAAAAATGATTTTAAATATAAATCTTAGAACATGGATGTCGTGTATAGTTCTCCATACTGATATTATTTTGGTGGTGTCCTAGGTACTTAACACACGTGATTAAAATATTGCTATTAATAGAAGCTATTACTTTCCTTCTATTACTTACACGCTATGTACTTTCCTTCAAGTGATAATTATATTTGTAGGCCTACTTATTAAACAATTTATTACAATTTACGATTTCCTAAATGCTGGGGACGAGATTTACTCTTTTAAGTCTTAAATCATAACAGATGCGTTTCTAACGATATCAGTAACAGTGTAATGCATTAATTGAAACACTCATGATCAACACGTGAAACGGCCCCTTGTACCCAGAATATTTTTCCACCCACCTTTTCTAATCACCAAAAAAAATAATTTTTTTTTCCGGGGGAGGCGTAACTTAATATTTAGGACTAGGCAAGTGGCCTAGATTGAAAAAAAATGTGCTGAGCCATAGTGACAGGTGTTGCAAGAAAACAGCTGATCAACAGTAACAGTAACAACTAAACAAAGCCTAAATCACTAAACATGTTCCGGAATGTTAAACATGAGTTTAATATTGAGGTATAGATTTTAGCGTGTGTGTTTCCCGACAATCTGTTGAGCACTTCGAGTGTGATTTCAGTTACTTAATGGAATTTTCCCACCTGATCTTTCGGCGGGCACTACAGACGTTCCTGCATGTTCGTCATGTTCGTGGCGTGTGAAAGACGAGGCCGGATGGGGTGATGGCGTTGGGGGTTTTCTTACGCAGGCTCTGCGGAGGGGCGTAATGAAGTGTCCCCATGACCTGGACCTCTTTCCCCTCGACTAGACGGAGAAACCTGAAGCTCTTTATGAAGCTTATCTAAGCACAGTCAAGTACGCCATCACAATCCAGCCGCCCCCGGAGTTGAACGAGAAAAGAGAGCCCGACGCACGTCGCGACGTTAACTTATACAAAAACCCCGACGCAGCTGACTAAATTTCGTTAATAAGCGAAAACCACACCCTTCCCAATGACGTCACCACTCACGGTAGCAGTGGACAAACTTGATTTCAGTATCAGTGCTGACATCGAACAAACCGCGATAGCGCGCCGCACGCACGGAAAATAAATTTAAGTGACCGTGGTGTTTACTTATCGATATAACCACGACACACACGGTCTGACAAGGACGGGCACTGGATGAGCGGCCGTATGCAGCGCGACCGCTGAACCAGATTTGTACGATTCGCTCAATAATTTGTAAACCAATAAAGATAAAACGTTGTGGGAGTTAGATCAGAATTAAATTAAATTAAATTCACAAACAACGAATGTCAACAGTGAGCTAGAACTCTTGCTTAATGTACTAGTATATCTTGAATAGAGAAAAAGTTTCTCGCAAGCTACTTTTTACGCCTCACGACTGAAAAAAATTAAAATTTGATATGAAATTTTGTTATTACACGAATATTATTAAATTGAAATAGCACGTGCATCATGTACGTATATGGACTGCATGTACAAAAAAATGATTGTTACAGAGGAAGAACTATTTGCGTAAGGACAGTTCATATATTTTAATAGGTACAAAATCGAGCTTGCGATGGTTTTATTACTTTTTTTATTTTTACCGACTCACCTTTTGGGCTAAATTTATTTAAATTATACCAAAATGTGAAGAATTAAAATACTTTTACTACTGTGTACATTTTGTAGACTTATTTTTATCGGTCGAAGTTTTCAACTCGCATAACAGTAGCGAACGTAAAACACATAAGCTCAATGTATTTCCCTATCTCGCCCATTGTCTCATTCAACTGTGGAACCAAGAATAGGTATATATTTATTTAAATCGTTTATGCTTATTTTTTGACTTTAATGTCAGTTGTATACTTATATTATTTAACTAGGATTATAATTATATAGGCTTAGCACATTACTATTAAGCCAAATGCCAAGATGCAACGATTTCAAAACTTTTATTGTAGTGAGAACTTCATATACGGCAATATGGCGTCCGGCTGACTCCCTCTCCTAGGTCAGTAAACTGATTTAACGTGTAACGAAATAGATGAAACGAAGTAGCAGTGTTGCCAGGTCAATCAAACCTCTCCCCTCCACCAAATAGCTAACTAAAATTTCCTCATGCGACAAATATATGTGCTTTAAGCAAACCGTAATATTTTAAATAATGTGAGCATATTCTAAATGTCCAAACACTATTTACGGGAATAACGTAAGTATAAAAAAATAATTTTATTATGATAAAAAAAAGTAGGCCTACTCATATTCTGGGAGATCGAGCTGAATAATTTGGAAATCCTTTCCATGTACATAATTCATTATTGTTCTAGTATATTTACACAAGTTTCCAATTGTTTAATTTATTGAAATAATTTAAAATTTATGATAAGCCTACCTATACTTTATCGCGCCAATTATGCTGTGGTAAAATAAATATCAAACTTATTTCTGTGGAAGCTTCATGGACTCGAGAAAGAAACTTCGGTCAGTTGTTTACGTTACGGGAGGAATACTCCTTTGATGGAATGGTGAGTACTGTTTTATTACTATAATTATTATTTTAGCACTATATTTGTACAACTAAGATTTGGAGTTTGACGATATCTACTTGTTAGTGACAGATTTATCATGGTATTAAATTTTTTGTTTGCCTGAAGACGACCTCTGATTCTATAGAGGTCGAAACTCTGTTTATTGATTTTAACTTACGATGGCTAATGTCCGAAATCTTATAATTTTTAACTTTTTTTTTCCAGACCTTGTGATAGCAGAAAAACAGCTTAATCACTGACGACGACATAATGCGAGGAAATGTTTGGCGACAGTAACACAATGAATGGAGGTTAAAAAAACAGGAAGAAACTACAATTGGTCAACTGAACGGATGTGGTTAGATCTCGACTAAGCGTTGTAGTAATTTTTAAAAGATTTCAATTCGCAATCTCTGTTATCGCTAAGAACAATTGTCAAGATAATTTTTCAGATTTGATAAAACCTCAAAAACAATGCACAGAAACATTTAAAACCACGCCAAATACAGTATTGTGCAATTTTGTGTGTACGAACACATTTTTACAAGCAGTCAGTCCGTATTTAACAATCGCTGCATGATTCATCGGTATGTTTATCTTATCTGTGGGTGTTAATAATCTGTCAAAAACACTTGAGTATTAGCTTGGATTTAGAGTTCAATTGATCTTATTGTTTAATTATATGGTTAAAAAATTGGCATATTTTTATTCGACGTATTTAAATATTTAAAGAAAACTGCGTTTAATTATTTTTTTTACTGCCTGATTGTAATAACAGTTATATGATGTATAAACGTGTGGCAGTTGCGTGTTTAAACATCCTAGTCATAGTTATTTATGTGCTTTACTGTCAAAGATAAATTAATAGTTGTAAACTGACAACGGTGGGCCAGACATACACGACCTTGATCTCTGTTGAGGTAGATCACGGTAGGTCACACGCTGGAAGCAACGAGCCAGTCATTTAGCGGCCTACAGTCTTGCTGTCTAGTTAAATAAATCAATCACTCTTCAATGAGTATATATGTAAATAACGCAGAAATACTCAGAGGCGTATTTACGGGGTGGCGAAAGGGACTGGAACCCCTCCCCCCCCCCAGAGGATCGAAAAACGAATTTTGTTAATCTCTTAATATTTAGGCTGTTTTATTATTTTTTTCAACCGTGTACGCTAACATAATAGTAACTGTTATTTAAATGTACAAACAGGTTTATTACACAGCATTAACGTATACGTTTTAAATACGAAATATAGAAAAATCAATTCGGTCAATAAGTATCTTGTAAACAATGTTTTAATAACGCGTATTTTTAGTTTATTACCGGGGTAGGATTTGTGAGGATCAGTCAAAAAAAAAAAACAAATTTTAAACTATTTGTGTCGACGTTTCGACATTGCTTATTGTCATTATCAGGCCCTGTCTATGAATACAAAAGAAATATCAAACACAACAGAACAATTATTTGAGTGAAAGTGTTTGTGTATGTGATGTGTGTGCGTGTGCGTGCGTATGTGTGTATCCTCGTATATGTGAAGGAGTTGAAACAGTTTGTTTTATATCATCAAATGTTTTCTGTAAATATAACGAGAAAATTATAATATCACAGAACTTAATTTATACAATATTACAATTTAAATTACTCATAATGTAATGGTAGTTGTAATTAATTTGTGTTATATTTTTGACCGATCCTCACACAAACCCTTCACCGGAAAATTTCATTGACCGACGGTCACTACGAAGTTAACGATTTAGTATTACTGTTTACTTTAATGGGATTGATTTCAATCACTTTAGAGATACTAACGTTGATTAGTCTTAATTTGTTTTCCTTTTGTATGAAACCGACCCCTCCCCCCAAAGGCTAAATTCTAGATACCTCACTGAGCATACTGCGTTCTACAATGTTACGAGTTCGACAGAGTTTTGGTAATTTGCCGTTTGTAACGAAATCCAAAGAGGCTGTTAATATGTTACGTGTATATAGTTTGAAATATCATAAACATGAACATAAATCCAACTTTGTCGTGTTAACTTGCTAAACTGCTACTTGTCATGTTCCGGACGAGGCCTTTTAGTGTTTCCACCATTTTCAAGTCCTAGACCACGACCAAACCACGTAGGTTGTCAGTTCAGCTAGTAAACACGACAAAGTTGGAATTACAGAGACTGCTAAATTCAAATAACAACATTAATAATGGACATAAATAATAATATAAATAATAATATCAAAGTATAGAAAATATAACAGAAACAATGAGCAAAAGAACACTATTAAATTTTGGACATTTATATGGACTGAAGAGAGGAAGAAGAGACATAGTGAAAAGATGAAAGAATATTGGAGGAAAAGAAACTAACAAGGAATAAAGAATTGAAATTGGCATGTAGTCTTCAGACGGCCGATACAAATAAAAAATAATAATAATATATTTTATGCTTAAATGTTAACAATTTCTCAAACGTACTATGTTGCTTCAACTGAAATAACCTATATAAGTGCGTACGGGGGGTACCCCACCCACATTCAGGTCTAATTGTTTCATACGTCACTATTTTCACACTGTTCTTGATGAAAATTATTTAATAAAAACTACAAGTCGGACCACTTTCACGTGTGTCCAAATTATATTTATATATTTCTGCTCGAAATACTCAACGTCGAAAATACACAAAATACTAATATATACACCACAATCACACACAATAATACCAATTTAAAATACCAAAAACCAACAAGAAACCATAGCCTAACAACAACCAACCAATACACAAGTACTCCACACGATTCAAAATTAAGAAGGCTGAGGATGGGAACAATCAGTTTTCCGAAATATGTTCCAAATAAGGGAAAAAATGTTTTGAGGTAAAGTTATAAATATTAAATATTATATTGCCATATAATATAGTTATGTAGTAATATAATAGTAATAATAATAGTAATATATTTTAAGCATAAATGTTATGCACGTTATCAATTTCTCAAATATACTATGTTGCTGCAACCAAAGTAACCTGTATCACTCACTCGCGCGCGCGCGCGCGCACACACACACACACACACACATGCCTAATTGTTTCATACGTCACTACACTTTTCACTGTTCTTTATGAAAATTATTTAATCAAAACTACACATCGGCCACTTTCGCGTGAGTTTCTGTGTGTGTGTGTGTGTGTGTGTGTGTGTGTGTGTGTGTGTGTGTGTGTGTGTGTGTGTGTGTGTGTGTATGTGTGTGATCGACTATAAATAAGTTTCATTTCTAATACAAGACGTTCTGCTTAGTAGTCATAAATACATTGAACGTTTAATATAAAAATTCAAAGCTCTCAACATCGAAAATACACATAAAACACTACTACGGGTATATACACCAGGATCACACACTATAATACCAATTTAAAATACCAAAAACCAACAAGAAACCATAACAACAACCAACCAACAAACACACAAGTACTCCACACGATTCAAAATTAAGAAGGCTGAGGATGGGAACACTAATCGTCCCGAAACATGTTCCAAATAAGGAAAAAAACATCTTGAGGTAAAGTTATAAATATTAAGTATATTATATACATCAAGAAATAGACTGTGGCAAAAAGTGTTTGAATATATAAATTATATAAAGAGTTATAAAAATAATTATAATTTATTAAAAATTATATAAGAAATATAAAGAGCAGTAAATTAATTACGTGTACACAAACACAAATGTAGTGGTATAGGCTACACTTATAACTTACTTAAAACTTGTACGCTGGTGGAAGAAAATTCCTTGTTAACGGTCACGATTGCACACAGTTATCATCTTATCAAACACAAAGTCCAATAAGCACTGAATCGGCTCACCACGAGACAGACGCACCGTACAGTACCAGCCCAGCGGCTCGACTCACCGCTCTGCACGTTGTTAGTCGCACTTTTATCAACAAATAATTATACCAGCATGGCCGACATGGTTGTGCTCGCTCAGCCGACTGAACATGGCTCTTGATAACTTAACTAATTAATTAATTTAGCCGCAACCACCACACGACGATGGTCTAATTTTTTCCGTGCAATTAGGCCTACTTGAACGCTCCGGACTGAAGAATTGGAGAACCGAGGTTTCGCTCTGCTGCTGCAGCACAAGAAGGGCTGCCAATAAATTGGGTTACGTATGTGCAAGCGCGAACACATACACACACGTGTACGTAAGCCCGTGTACACGCGTGCGAGCGTAAGACGTTCGTACAAATAACGGTCCCAATTACACCCTGTCTAGAACACACACAGAGAGGCTGCTCTTGTCGTTATCATCTTAACTGTATCGGCGCAACTCAATGGCCGTAAAGCATTAATTAGTATTACTTTGAAGTTAATGAATATTACAACTTTTTTAATTGTTAATTGATAATTGCTGTTTCGTTTTCTAAATTAAACTATCATTTGTGCGTGGCGACGGTGAACACAGCGCAACTATTGCAGCGGAAAATTAATGCCGCTTCTTCTTCTTTGTACGTATTTTCGTTACCGGCCAATTTCACTCGCCCGACACAGATAGAGGTAACGTGGGATCGTTAAACTTTCGAAATAATAATTACTGCTGCAGAACCACCGATTGTAAATGGAAATTTAGTGATTTTCATGCAGGCCTATCGGTATGGTAAAGTCTCCATTAACTGAAACACTTTTAACCGAAATACCGTTTAACCGAAACGAGCGACCAAAAAATTAAAAAAACCTATTTTTACAATGAAAATTTGTTTTTCCGGATAAAACATGAAAACGGATGTAATAAACATTGTTTGTAAAGTGTGATTTGTCATGATAGCTCTGTTCAAAACAATCAGATTTCCTTAGTTTGAGATAGAAAGCAAGCACAGAGCGTCACTCTTCAGGTCAACCACTTCATGTACACGTTTTAGACAAAGGGGGTGGGTAACGGGGGCACGCAGACTGTGATCTTGACCGGTTGCTGGCTACTGTGTTGTCACGTGTCTTCCAAACGGTCAAATCAGGTTGTTTTGGAACTTTCGGTAGTTCGCATCGTCCACTCAGTAACCGTCCGCGCAGTGGTTATCGTGTGTTGTGGCTTGTGTGATATCCTGTATGAATTGAGTTTTATAAATTGGGCGTCATGTCAACAAAGAGGAAACATATCGTGATAACGATTGAAGAAAAATTGGAGGCAATTAAACAACCACAGGAAAATAACAATGCAATAGTCGGCGAAGACGATGACATAGCAGAGATCAGTAGCCACGAGATCGCTGACGAGATCTTAGAGTTTTTATTTTGGGTTACAGCATTAAATTAGGCTACCTATGAAATACGCGTTTTCCTCACGGATTTTTATTCATATTTTCAGATAACGTTACGGTTCGTCGAAGGATCTGAAGAATCAAAGCCCTTGAAGCGATGGCGAGATATTGCTGCAAGAAAGCGATGTGAAAAGAAAAGGCAAAGGGAATAGGTTATTTTTAAAAAAATCATAAAAATAGTGTTAAAAATGACTTCATGTAAGTAGTTTTGGTTTTACAAAAACCTTTTGATTATATTTTATATTGCCTTCGGTTATTTTACCTCAAAAGAAAAGAATGACATATTAATTATTATCCGAAATTTTGGTTATCCAAACCCGCCTTCCCCCTTTGTTTTGGTTAACAGAGGTTCTACTGTAATAACAAATGTTTTCTTCAGCTTTGTACACAGAATCGGCATTATGAAAGAAAATCTGAGCGTACTAACTGGGGCTCGAACGTGAGCTGCAGACAATCTCGAGTGTCAAGACATGCGATTGAACTCTGTTCGGGTAACCATCGTCACAACGAGTAGTCACAGAGATTGCTACAATTATTGTTATTACTGTAGGCATTTTGACCCCACATTGGAGGCCATCTTTATCGTCGGAAAAAGATAGGCAAGGTGTCCGCCAATTCATCCCAGTACTGAGATAGAGGACATTGGTAGGCCTATAAATTGCTTTTCCAAATTTCCATTTTTAACTCTCTTTCACTTTACTTTACGGTCACACATTTGACAGAATATTCCTTAACCTTGAAGAAAAGAAGAGAAAGACCTCTGTTGTAAAGATAATAAATTCATTTTTAAAACTTTAAAAAATTTTTAAGGTTTTGGATCCAAAATCGCCGTAAAAAGAAACTTGTCTGATATGTAAATTGTAAATACTTTACAGAAAACCAATATTGTACAATGTTTGTATAACATTATTGGTATACAATGTAAACAATATTGTATACCAAACTATTAAAAAAATAATTTAAAAAACGAACAAAAAACAGCGACTACACGACAGGAGAGTGACGAGGACACGACGGGTCGCCTCCATTGCGGTTGATAAGATGCGGTTGAAAAATACTAATTGTGGCAACGTGGTAATGTCATGTTACTAACGGTACAGTCTGATTGGTGAATAGAGACAGTGTCGGGAAGTGCCGTACTTTAAGAACACACTATTACATCACAAACTTCCGACTGTCATCCTTTTGGCCGAGGCACCATTACCTTTATTGTCATTATAATTTAACGTTTCCAAACTCATCATTATCTTTAGTGTTCCTTACAATCTATACTATAAAATTATCATCCTAGTTTATGTATTTAAATTAATTCACTCGCAAGTTTATAATCTTTTCATTTTCACAGGTGGGTCATGTACCTTGTTAATAAGAATGACGTTTAACGTATATTTGATTTTCAGTGTAATCAACCGTCAAGTGATAGTTTTGCATATTTTTTCAGTATTAAAAACTAATTAGTCAAACAATATTAGTTTAGCGGACTTGGCGATTGGCTACAATTTTAGTTTTATGTTACTTTTATCCAGCGGTCTCTTCAGACAAAATCGGTATGGAGAACCATACACGACTTCCAATGTTCTAAGATTTATATATAAAATAATTTTCGGAATGAAATATTTTCATAGAAACTACTTCTGTCTACTTCTTTCTTCAGCCTTAACCACAATACTGTGGTCAATAACGTATACCACCTCATGTTAGCGCAGTCGATTTTCACTGATGATGGCAGTCGATGGCACTGCCGAAACGTCTGATTTTCAGAAAACATTAGACCACGGCCAAACAGCCCGGGACGAGATTTTAACAACAAACTACTTCTTTGTTGCCGATAACGTAGTACACATATGAAAAAATTATCCTCTCCCTCTTCAACTTCCATTTTAATTTATAGAAAATTACGCCCTCCCCCTTCAACTACCCTTTTTATTTATAGATATTTCATCTACTTTTCTACAGTGGATTGTTATGACCTTCTTTTCAGGATACTTTATTTATTAAAATTAAGTACTTTACTCTTGTTAAAACATAAAACGTTGCAGGTAAACTACCCCTTGTCCTTAACCGATCTTCACCAAAATCAATAGTCCTTGAATGCTTTATAACTCGGGCACATATGCAAAACATTATTTGACTCTGTTTGAATTTGTGGCAGTTATCGTTCGCCGTACAAAAAATTCCACACACACGCACACACACACACACACACACACACACACACACACACACACACACACACACACACTTCAGAAAACGACTTTTCTTCATGTTTTGAGAGTAGTAGCCTATAATCTCGAACAGGTTTTTTTCGCGATCACCATACTTCCATTTCCTTACGGAACATGGAAGTAAACAGAACATTTTTTACCTGTAGATAGGCCGATATTACTTTGAAACACACACTAGTATTACGTACCACCTAACTAACGAGTACTGGGGATCACGCAATGATTCATTTGGTTGTATCGCTATCTGTAAAATAATACGTCAACAGAGCGTAAACTTAGTCACCGTAACCTATACGAGTATACTACGATAAATTACGCACTGGGAACGGTCACTTCGAACATCGCGTCATACTGAACGAAATATACGTTACGTGTTGATTGAAATTAGGTTACCTTCGATGAGTATTGCGATTATTAGGTTAATTATTAGATAAATCGATTATTAAGCCGTTCAAACCTATCACCTATGTCATAGATAATATGAAACATTCTGTAGATAACGTTGAAAGTAGATTAGATTAAATTATGAGTAATTTCATCTTTTACGTATCGATTACGCATTTGGTCAACGAATGAATCGTTTTGCACTACTACGGAGCCCAACAGTTCATCATCATCATAATCAAGGATAATCCTGAAGTTACAGGTGCATAAAAGCAGAAAGAGAGGACAACCTAGGATAACGTGGGTGGAAGGTCTGACAACAATGGACGTGAGTGGTACGTCACCTGGAACGGATGGATGATCGGAGTATGTCAAGGATAATCCTGAAGTTACAGGTGCACAAAAGCAGAAAGAGAGGACAACCTAGGATAACATGGGTGGAAGGTCTGACAACAATGGACGTGAGTGGTACGTCACCTGGAACGGATGGATGATCGGGGTATGTGAAGGATAATCCTGAAGTTACAGGTGCATAAAAGCAGAAAGAGAGAACAACCTAGGATAAGTGGGTGTATAATGTGCTGGAAGGTCTGACAACAATGGACGTGAGTGGTACGTCACCTGGAACGGGTGGATGATCGGCGTATGTCAAGGATAATCCTGAAGTTACAGGTGCACAAAAGCAGAAAGAGAGGACAACCTAGGATAACATGGGTGGAAGGTCTGACAACAATGGACGTGAGTGGTACGTCACCTGGAACGGATGGATGATCGGGGTATGTGAAGGATAATCCTGAAGTTACAGGTGCATAAAAGCAGAAAGAGAGAACAACCTAGGATAAGTGGGTGTATAATGTGCTGGAAGGTCTGACAACAATGGACGTGAGTGGTACGTCACCTGGAACGGGTGGATGATCGGCGTATGTCAAGGATAATCCTGAAGTTACAGGTGCACAAAAGCAGAAAGAGAGGACAACCTAGGATAACATGGGTGGAAGGTCTGACAACAATGGACGTGAGTGGTACGTCACCTGGAACGGATGGATGATCGGGGTATGTGAAGGATAATCCTGAAGTTACAGGTGCATAAAAGCAGAAAGAGAGAACAACCTAGGATAAGTGGGTGTATAATGTGCTGGAAGGTCTGACAACAATGGACGTGAGTGGTACGTCACCTGAAACGGGTGGATGATCAGCGTATGTCAAGGATAATCCTGAAGTTACAGGTGCACAAAAGCAGAAAGAGAGGACAACCTAGGATAACATGGGTGGAAGGTCTGACAACAATGGACGTGAGTGGTACGTCACCTGGAACGGATGGATGATCGGGGTATGTCAAGGATAATCCTGAAGTTACAGGTGCACAAAAGCAGAAAGAGAGGACAACCTAGGATAACATGGGTGGAAGGTCTGACAACAATGGACGTGAGTGGTACGTCACCTGGAACGGATGGATGATCGGGGTATGTGAAGGATAATCCTGAAGTTACAGGTGCATAAAAGCAGAAAGAGAGAACAACCTAGGATAAGTGGGTGTATAATGTGCTGGAAGGTCTGACAACAATGGACGTGAGTGGTACGTCACCTGGAACGGGTGGATGATCAGCGTATGTCAAGGATAATCCTGAAGTTACAGGTGCACAAAAGCAGAAAGAGAGGACAACCTAGGATAACATGGGTGGAAGGTCTGACAACAATGGACGTGAGTGGTACGTCACCTGGAACGGATGGATGATCGGGGTATGTCAAGGATAATCCTGAAGTTACAGGTGCATAAAAGCAGAAAGTGAGAACAACCTAGGATAAGTGAGTGTATAATGTGCTGGAAGGTCTGACAACAATGGGCGTGAGTGGTACGTCACCTGGAACGGATGGATGATCGGCGTATGTCAAGGATAATCCTGAAGTTACAGGTGCACAAAAGCAGAAACAGAGGACAACCTAGGATAACGTGGGTGGAAGGTCTGACAACAATGGACGTGACTGGTAACGAACAGGAGACGTCGGAGAAGATTTGTGTTGGAGGCTCACGTCGTACTCGCGTCTGGGCTCCTGACACACGGGCCACTCTGTGGCGCCACTCATGCGCGCCAAGTACCAGTGGCTCGTGTGCAAGGGTTCGCTTCAGAGAAGCGCCACTCTCCATTTGCTCAGTGATAAAAGATTGTTTCATTTAGTATTTACATCAGTTCCATCATGGACTCTGACGAGGAAGTTCTTCTTCCTTCCGAATTCTTTTGTACACAAGAAGGATCAGTACCATGGCAAGACAGAATGATATATTGACCTTTTTCAGAGAAACCTTGTCTGATACTGTTTCACTATCAAACTATAGTCATAATAAAAACTATTTTAATAACGTATTTTGTGTCTTATTCAAAATGTGTTTTCCGTAAAATGTATCTCTTAGTAGAAATATTTATTTTAAAATAAGAATGGTTTCTTTTTATATGAATATTGTTCGTTTGTCGCATCTAAATTGTTTCAAAGATTTTGATAGATTATGTTAAGAACGTTACACCCACGTACATTCTCTTTACCTTCCTCCTCCCTCCTCCCTCCTAACATCCCTCTCTCTCTTTCACACGCATGCGCGCGCGCGCGCACACACACACACACACACACACACACACTCAATAATCGTATTTCAGTAGACGAAATATTAACCAGTTTGGTGTTGAGTAATCGATTAAAACTATTGGTTTCCTATAAGCCAGACCTAAACTTATTTGCAACTGTAAACTGTGTGCATTGTTCGCAAGATTGTTTTGGCTCATAAGTATGTGTTCAAGTAGTGTTTGCATAAAACATTGTTGAGACCGTCCCGCCTGAATTCGCTAATATGCTATGTAATTTAGAAGTCATTACTCTTTTTCTTGTGTTGTAATTATGATAC
The DNA here is from genome assembly GCA_034769895.1 of Magicicada septendecula. Taxonomy (NCBI): domain Eukaryota; kingdom Metazoa; phylum Arthropoda; class Insecta; order Hemiptera; family Cicadidae; genus Magicicada; species Magicicada septendecula. Next base: position 409,430,903 of record CM068375.1, read on the forward strand.
TCAACAGTAAACTATGGCTAGAGACTGATCTTGCAGGGAGAATATTGTTATATAATTATTTGTCACTTGTAGGAGTCATATAGGCTAAACGCTAATGTATACGATTGTTGCAGAGACTGATGGAAAATATTACATTCATAATTACTCAATTATTATTGTATTATTTTTATATTATTATTAATAATAATAAAACTTTTCGTACAAGAATATATTTTTTATTATTTTTTTCAATATAACACTGTTTAAATACTGTTAATTTAAATAATTTTTAATTTGTATATCTGATGATGTTTGTTAAATACTATTGAATCAGTGTTATATTAAAAAAAAAATAATTAAAAATATATTCTTGTACGAAAAGTTTTATTATTATTAATAATAGAGAAAATATATATAGAAAAACTTGTTCAAAGCGGAATTGTATGGGACCGAAGTTTTTTTCGGATTGCATAAGTTCTCGCATTATACAAACTTAGACATTAGTCAAATGTCACTTCGTAGACCTTGTATATGTATTTTGTTTCTATTCTATTACATACACCTACATTTCTGTAATAATATAATTTTACACAATATAATGTCTACCAACTTTAGGCATTTATGACTTTAGTTGTTTTATGAAGTTTACACTTTAGTTTAGTGCAGTAGGCCTACTTTATTATTATTACTGCTATTATAATTTTTATTACACACTTTACTACAGTACTGATTAGAAACATACCTGATTTATTTTTCATCAGGCTGTCCATTTCACTGAAGCCTGATACAAAAATATAACAGAGCTGTTCCCATGCTCTCCCTTTTGCCATTTTGTTTGAATATTCATTGCTCTCAGGTCCCAAATTGCCGGTCTGTGTTCCACTTCAATTATAAATCGATCAGAATCAAAATCCGACATGATAGTTAAAGTTTTTAAATAGTTTTTAGAAACACAAAAGTCTTATAAAGTTTAAAAACAAATAGTAAGAAAGCTCCAAAAGTTTTATAGAAATTACAGTGTTAGTATAGGCCTACACTTCACAACACTACTGTGAACACTGCTGTGGCGCGACTGAAAGTGGCCCGTGTGCAAGCTCCAACGGGATGACGAAGAACAAAGTGGTCTATGTTGAAACAAAACTTGTAGGGCCGACTCGTGTTTGCAAAACATCAAGTTATTTTTTTTTAAATACCGCATCGAGAATGCATTTCATCTTTTAATAAGCGCTTAAACGACGCCTCTTCTTTGTTAGATCTGTTAAGCTTTCCATAATCTCGTTTTCGTAAGAATAAAAATCACTGCTCTCATGAACAATCTAATAAAACAGAGAAAATATTTTTTCTTCGCTTCCAGTAATAATAAAACGCTTACAATTATCCCAGTTTATAAAAAGAACACAAAGTATTAGACTGACGCAATGAATTCTACATTAAACAAAACATCTGTGTAAAAGTCTTTATGAGCACAGGCGATAACTTACAGAAGCTTTTTATGAAACCGAAAATTTCCAATTTTATTTTTTAAAAAGACGAATAATAATGATACCAAATATGTAAGAAATATTTACTACATTGCAGAACAGTGCTAGGGTTGAGTTAGTGATAAAGAATACATGAAAAACAATATATTTCGGGCACCTCTAAAATGTCAGAAAGCTGGGAGGCAAAACCCCCACTGACCTATAAAACCGGAAGAGTTACTGACAACCAATCCTTGATTTTTTTGAAAAATATGAATAAAGAATACAGAAGATGACACGATAACAAATAACCCCATAAACAAAATTGATATAATAGACGCAGTATGAAGAATAACGCTAGAGAAAGATTCAGACTTGGCGATATTCATGTAGCAATTAAGTGTTGTATCTAACTACAGATTTCTTTGAAAAACTGTCATCTTGTCAGGAGTTTTCAGGTAATTAATTTTAATTATAAACCTATTTTATTTTTGAAGTCTTCTTCCGGTATGGACTGAGTCAAAAATGTGTTGTATGTCAACGATTCACTCATATTACAATAAGTATCCTCAGGTCTAAGTGACCTAGACCTGACTATAGTCATTTAGACCTGTGGATACTCATTGTAATATGAGTGAAACGTCATAGAAGACATTTTTGACGCGGTCCAGACCGGAAGGAGACTGAAAAAAACCATAATGGACACCGGCCGCGGAAGCCTGCGTGAGAATACAAACCTATTTGATTCGCAGTACAATTATCTAGTACGATTATAACGATGAACGATTACATTAAATATAATGTAGGCCTAATGTTAAATATTAAAGATGAGAAACACTAACAATTTAAATTTAAAAATGAGAATGAATATTAAAAATATTGACTAATCTAACGGTTAATAAAAAGTTAAATATTTCAATTTTGATTCGTCTTGTTTAGTCCGTGTTATGCATTTCTGTCTTTTATATGTTTTTGTTTTAAGGTACTTTTGTTTGCAGATTCATACGTTTTTACTGTAATAAAAAACAGTGATGGCTCAAGCGGGGCCAACGACGAAGGGATCAATGTGGTGTTAGTGAGTGGCACAACACAACACACGGTGGTCTCGCAACCACATGCAGAGGGCAACAACTTTTGTGTTGATATTACGTTAACATATACAGTGTGCGCCTCCCCGTGAGTGAGGCTGTGAGAACTACATCCAAACAGTGTCTGTCTCCGCCGTAAAACACATGACTCACCGATGGGGTCGATGCCGAACGAATGGCCACTTGGTTGGAGAAACATTTATTCCTCATGGCAACAAGAAGAAAAGTAAACAGACGAAGAGTACATAAAAAACTCAGCTAATAATTAAACAAAGCGAAGAGAAGAAAGAGAAAGATATAACATACGGGCAGAATGTAAGCTGGAATATCAAAAGACAGGGGCGTATTTACGGGGGTTCGAAAAAAGTTGACGAATTTTGATAATCTCTTAATTTTTAGATATTTTGTTATTTTTTCATCTGTGTACGCTAATATAGTAATAACTCTTTTTTAAATATATAAACAGGTTTATTACACAGCATTTGCGTATACTTACGTTTGAAATATGAAATATAGGAAAATCAGTCCAGTCAATACGTATCTTCTAAAGAATTTTCAATAACGCGTATTTTTATTTTGTTATTACCGTTTATTTTAACGGGTTTGATTTCAGGATGTTATCACATCTTTTTCAACCACTTTAAAAATAGTAATGTTGATTATGAAAAATGTTTACTCATTGTTATTTTATAACGCCTAATTTTTAATATTCCTTAGTCGTGTTTGGTGTCATTTTCATCGTATTATTTCGCTGATTTCAAATATAACAAAATTTTACCAGTATTGGGCGAGGCAAAAAAAATTGTTTCATACTGGACGCTCAGTGAGGTGACTCACGCGACAATTAGCTGCTGTCGAGCCCGGGCGGAAGTATTACAATGGGGGAGAGGCAGCAGGTAGGCCAGGGGTCCACACGCCAACTACCGTCATACAGAGCATAGTCTTCCTTTGTTTTTTCTTTTGTATGAAGCCGATTCCACAGGACCCCCCGCCCCCAAGACCAAATTCTAGATACGCTACTGTCAAGAGACACTTGATATCGTATTATCTGACCGAATATAATTCGCGAACGAACGAACTAATATTGGTAGGCTATTTCGACTACGCGATTCGTCAGAGCAGAACTTCGAAAGGTCCGTGCGTTCCCGTATTTTGAACGTAACAAAAGCTGGCTACGTTAGATGCTAAACAAAACTGCAATTACAAATGGTTAAATTGTGTCGTTGGTGACTCCCAGTATTTCACACCTCGCGAATCTTCTTTCAGCTTTATCTCGAAAAAACAAACAAATACTGGCAACTTAATGGGAAAATTATAGTAATATAGCCTATCAGCTTGAAAGCTAGACCGTCCAGCGCAGTAAGCTATGAATCTGAATATGAAATAAGAGAGAAGACAAAAAAATTTAGAAATATTTGTGGTACGATTCACAGAAATCTTAGAAATAAAACAAGACACAGCACAAGGATTAAATTTTATAAGACAATTGCAATACCCACGTTGACGTATTAAAGTGAGGCGTGGGTCATGACAAAAAGGAAAGCGGCAAGATGCAGAGTGCTGAAATGCAGTTTCTTCAAAATACTTTAAATTATACATTCCAATATAAAATAAGGAATGGAAGATATCAGAGTAGAACTCGAAGTAAATGACATAAATGAAATTATTTCATTTTACGGAAGACAATGGTGGGATCATCTGGAAAAGGATGACAGAGGATCGATTGCCGAAAGCGGCACTGAACTATAAAGCCATTGGTAGAAGAGACGTGGGTCGTCCGAGGATGAGATGGGTGCCGGAACAGGTTTACGTATCCTAATCCTTGAAGAGGAGAGGAAGAAGAAGAGATTGAAAGAATCGAGGTTGAAGTAATGAAAAAATATATCTGCAGTATTGAAAGACAAAACGGACTTTACTACGAAAACCGTTGAAAAGGGAAGGAGCTAAGAGTGAGGGGGAGGGCGAAAGGGTGAGAGAGAGAGAGAGAGAGAGAGAGAGAGAGAGAGAGAGAGAGAGAGTGAGTGAGTGAGTGAGTGAGTGAAGAGAAGAAGTCCGGCGAAGAGAATACCGTGTAAGCATTATGACTCAGAAGGAAGCAGAAAGAGGAAAAGATGGTACTGAGTCGTGACGAAGGAGACATAATTTGCGCAATATCAAAGGTCAGTTAAAACAGAATGGAAAATATTTACGTTTGTTTATGAGAAAAATAATTTGGAAATGAGAGGTGCGCACGCGCCCGCACACACACCGAGAGAACTCAGATGAACAGAGATGCAAACATTGAGGATTACAAAATTATTCCTGGAGATAATTCTGCAGGAATTATCCTGTAAAGTCTTCAGAAAATATATGCGTGCGTGCGTGCGTGCGTGCGTGCGTGTGCGTGTGTGTGTGTGTGTGTGTGTGTGTGTGTGTGTGTGTGTGTGTGTGTGTGTGTGTGTGAATAGAGAAAAGTATACTGGTCAGAAATCGTGGAAAGAGAAAACAGGAGAAAAAATAACGAAGGGGCTAATGCGAATCAGAAGACTGCAAGAAAGATGTTTAAATAGGTAAATGGATAAAAATACAATAATGGTTTTATAAATGGAGTGAGCGAAAGGGGGAAGGAAACGGATTAAACTGATGGATTAAACGGAGTTAAGAGAAACTAAGGTAAATGGCTAGACGGACGGCAAGAAAAGCAGAAGAGAAGACGAAACAAGACACGGAAGAAACACAGTATGGAACTGATGTGATGAAGCAGTAGTAGTTCTACATAGTGTTCCTCGTGCAAAGAAAATTATTATTACAATGGAAGCTAGTAAAATCTGAAAGAGTCGTGTGAACTGATATTCCTGCTGCGAAGCTGTTAGAGCCGTAAAGAATAAAATAACTCAAACGATATCGAAAGAGAAGTATACCACAGAGCCGGGGTTAGACATTAAAAGTAAGTTGGACTACAGTGAAAATTAAGTTGGCTATAGGACGAAAGAAAAATAAAGAGCAAAGAGGGGGAGAAACGGTCGAAAAGAGAGGGAGGGTAAATACACTGGACACTGATGTTTGCAAATAGTCATAGGAGAAGAGAGAGGAGGTGTGTGGTATGTGAAGAAAGCTGACATAAGGCGGTAATGTGTGAAAGGAAGCAGATTGTACCCAGTGAGTGGTGTGCGAGTTTCACGAGTTCGTGCAGGTAATGTGTTTACGTTTAACTTGATAGTCGCTTTGTACTTGTCTCCTGAGATTAATTTCCCTAGCTTGTTTGTTATATACAGTGGAACTCGCGAATAATGAAATCGCTTTTAACGAGAACTCGGATGTAACGAGCAAAAGTACGAGATTAGTTTGGTTGTGTATCTTAGTGATGATAATTAAACCCGCTTTTAAAGAGTGGGAACGCATTGGAGACATGGTTATAACGAGCATTTTATCGCGTGCTTGTTTTTGGGTTAAGGGCTAACAAAAGTCTGTTACTATACAGCACTGTAAACATTCGTTTAAAATCATTAACGCAATTTAGTGGAACTAATAACGTAAGCGATGAATTCGAGGAATACTGAAATAAATTACGAAACTGTGTTGATATCTACAGATACAAAATTACTATACAAACAAAAATAGATGACATTTTTAAGGTTAGTTAAGTTTTGTGTGCGAAATATAATTATGACGATTCCATTTAGAACGAAGAACAAAAACACAAATAAATTAGAGTGAATTTTCTTGTAGTTTTAAAATAAATATTGTACATGTGGCATGGAAAGTTTCGCGTTTTTTGCCAGATAGCCGGCTGGTTTTTGGTGAGTTTTTACTACACAGTTACTTTTACTACATTTCGCGAATGCACTACACGCCAGTATTCAGCGAAGAATGTTAGCGTTTACTATATTTCGCGAATGCACTGCACGCCAGTATTCAGCGAAGAATGTTAGCGTTTACTGTATTTCGCGAATGCTCTACGCGCCAGTATTCAGCAAAGAATGTTAGCGTTTACTATATTTCGCGAACGCACTACACGCCAGTATTCAGCAAAGAATGTTAGCGTCTAAAAAACGTAAGTATAAATTTTACTTTTAAGCGTAGAATGTAAAACATGTCAAAATTTTATTGTGCAAAGCCTCTTCTATAGTAGACTTTTTTTGTTGTGTGTTCGATAATCACGGTATAAAAATTTAGGCTTGCGAGTCTCCAACTCGGATGTAGCGAGCCCCCGGTTTTAACGAGCACATTTGTCCGGTCCCTTGGATCTTGCCACTGTATAGAAATAAACTAAGTATAGGGACAAACATCAGTAATAACATTTTTCTTCCTCACTTCACTAAACACAAAATTCCTGTTCCGACATCTTGGTGGTTCCTTTGTTCTTGGATTATGTTCATATCTAATTTAGTTTTTGCAGTCTTTGGTGGCTTTTTGTATTTGATAAAAAATTAATTTTTCTCTACTAAAATATTATAATATTGAATTTACATTAATTCAATTGAATTAAATTTTTATCTTTTAGTGTATAAAAGTCATACTAATTTTATTTTATGCATATATATTATAACTGTGGCCGTTGTTTATTCGTTGTTATTTATTTATTGAACCATTTAAACACTGTACAATCAGATATATTATATTATATACAAAAAGAAGTATAACTTCTAACGCGCGTACATAAGTACACGCACCCAAAATTTTTTTAGTTTATTTTGTTACAATTGTGCCCCTCTCTCATGTTCGCTCCCCTTTCCGCCCTCTCTATTTTTGGTGGAATCAATATGACAAATAACAGGGCTATGTAGTCGAAGTAAGGACACGGACACTGAAAGTGTTACGAAAATCAGTTGATGCGTTCAAAATTTATCGTGAGCCATGCCCCAAACAGACAGGTACTGTACGTAGTAGGAGATAGCGCCGTGAGAGATAGATAACGCCGCATGGTCTAGCTAAAACTGAGAGCTCGCATCGCTCGTTCAGTTAATTCGGCCTGTTTTTGCTTCGTACGAAAATTTTAAATTTAGTACGGTGTAGGCTTACACGGCCGGAGTCAGTGCTGTTAAAATTCATTGCCGGGCTGTTTGGCCGTGGTCCACTGTTTATAACTAAAACAGACGTTTCGACAGTACCATCGGCTGCCATCGTCAGTGTAAAATTCGAGCTTTTAGGTTGGTAGGCGTTAGAGCGTAGTGCCGCTACTGTCAATTGAGGGAGCGTGGCAGAGAATACGGGTTCGCTAACGCCGACCATGATCCTCTTCGATGAGAAAAAACTTTTGTCGGCGGTGAGTGCGCGCGTATTTCCCTCGCCTTTATATGGAGTCCGTCCAGATCCAGAAACATGCTGCGATCTCTATGAATCGGCGGAGTGAAAGCCTGTCGTTAAGTACTCTGTGGCAAGGTGTGTTGCGAGCCTCTAATATACGTTATTCTTTCAGATATTGGCTGGTGGTTGATTTATAACCGTATCGTGACACTTAGAGAATTTATACTATGGTTTCTAACGTCCATCACCCCACGTTAGCAAAGGTCGGAGTTTACACTGATGATGGCAGTCGATGGTACGGTCGAAACGTCTGTTTTAGTTAGAAACAATGGACCACGGCCAAACAGCCCGGGAATTAATTTTAACATGAAGTTTGATGTCTTTGATAACTGTCACTCGTAGATGTGAAAACATGACCCGGAGTCTTCCAACCGGTCTGCGACCTTCCATTTTGGATTCTTGGTTCTGCATTCTGAAAACATGACCCGCCGAGGAAATCACCTCTCACGCCAGTTACTTGTCATCTTCGCTTCGATAATGGAAGGTTAATGGTGAATAATTCTCTTGCTCTTTCTCTCTTCTAAATGGTCTGATTTTGTATCTAACGGTATTCCTTTGCAATATGACAAACTTCGACTTAACGTTACTTTAAGTAAGTCATACGGCTTTAAAAATATGTAGATCTAAAAATTTAATTGACTGGTTAGTTTGAGATCGTTCTGTTTGTGGAAGTGGACTGTCCTTTATAAGAAATAAGTAAGTACAATTTTTAGACACATAAAGACAGAGTGTATCAGATCGGCAAATAAGATAATTTTAGTATCTACAATAAAGAACTAAGAGGTTAACAAGTCAGTCGAGTATGTCAGATCCAGAAGGAGTTATGATCCAGGATGATCGATGAGTTCGCAACATCGATGATAAATTAACGCATAGTTTATATTATTTTCGGGAATAAGACGCAAAGGAACTTTTTGGTAATTCTTTTTGATTGGTATGTAAATTTTTGATGTAGGGATTTTGTTAAAATTCATTTCCGGGCTGTATGGCCGTGGTCCATTGTTTTGATCAAAAACAGACGTTTCGGCAGTACCATCGACTGCCATCATCAGTGTAAAATTCGTAGTTTCGCTAATGTAAGGTGGTAGACTATACGTTAGTGACCACAGTACCGGTGGTCAATTTTACACTGATGATGGCAGTCGATGGTAGTGCCGAAACGTCTGTTTTTGATGAAACCAATGGACCACTACCAAAAAGCCCGGAAATGAATTTTAAAAATAAGTACGATGTGTTTGATAAGTGTCACTCGTAGATGTGAAAATAGCGTGTGAGAACAGTAAGCGACTCGACTGGAATACGCTACAACGACGGTCTGACCGTGAACAATTACGCTCACCGGATCGTTACCATACATAAATCGCTCCGTAATTATTATATTCATAATTGGTGCATACATTACCATTACCGGATTCCGTTCCTTGTACGCATATAGACGCCTCATGATAATTAGCTTTAAACAGACCGAGGTCACATGTACGGTAGCTGCGTTGTTAAGTCTGAGATACTTCTAGACTGGAATGCACCGGTTCAATTCAGTCCGTCTTCTTCTCCTCTTCAAGGATTAGGTTATATAAACCTGTTCCGGCATCCATGTCAAGACTTGACATATGGGTCTGAGTGCTGCGTACTCAAGAAAATTTATGAACAGACGCTGGATGTGTTTGAAAGGAAGATACTGAGAAGGGCCGATTCGACTGGACGGAGTCTGGAGAAAGAGAAATAATAATTATGAATTATGTGCTAAGTACAATGACATTACAGTTGTCCAATTTGCCCAAATTAATAGATTAAGATGGGCAGGACACGTTCAGAGAATGGATATCGAATGTACGGCAAAAAGAATTATGAAACATAAGCCAATAGGACAAAGGAAGATTGGAAGACCGAAGACCAGATGGTTGGACCAGGTCGGCAATGATGCGAGGAAGCTGGGCGCAGTGAATTGATGGCGGATGGCTGAGGGCAGGAATAAGTGGAGACAATTTCTTTTGAAGGTTAAGGCTCGATCTGGGCTGTAGAGCCAAGGATGTATACCTATATGTATGTATATGTATATATACATATGTTCCGGCAACCATCTCATCCTCGAATGACCCACGTCTTTTCTACCAATGGCTTTACAGTTCCGCATTCGACAATTGATCCTCTGTGATCTCATGGAGATGATCCCGCCATTGTCTTCTGTAAATTGTAACAATTTCATTTATGTCATTTACTTCGAATTCTGCTCTGATATTTTTATTCCTTATTCTATCTTGTAATGTATAACTTAATGTATTTTGAAGAAACTGCATTTCAGCACTCTGAATCTTGCCGCTTTCCTTTTTTGTCATGAACCACGCCTCACTCGCATAAATCAAAGTGGGTATTGCAATTGTCTTATAAAATTTAATCCTTGTGGTGTTTTATTTCTGAGATTTCTATGAATCGTACCACAAATTATTGTTCAAAGGCTTTCACGGCCGGTGTCACTTGAATTTAAACTAACTGCCGGGCTGTTTGGCCGTGGTCCAAGGTTTTCATTAAAACCAAATGTTTCAGCAGCACCACTGGCTGCCATCTTCAGTGGATGTACCGAGTCACACCTAAGGCGGTTTATCAAATTATTTGATTCTGTTTGAATTTGCGGCAGTTATCGTTCGCCATAGAAAAAATTCTAAACACAGACAGACAGACAAACAAACTCTCTCTCTCTCTGTCACACACGCGCGCGCGCGCGCACACACACACACACACACACACACACACACACACACACACACACACACACTTTTCTTCATGTTTTGAGGGTAGTACAATCAGAATTAGCCCTTATCTCGAACACGATTTTTTTGCCATCACCGCAGGCTTCTTCCATTTCCTTACGGAACATGAAAGTAAAAAATTACTGTCATAAGCAGTTCGTATTAAAATAAAATTAACTAAAACAAAATGCTGTAAAGAAGATTACGTTAAAAATTCTACAAAATAAATAAATTTGTAACAATGTTTTCTTATTTCAAATTTCTTTAAAATAAAACTAAAATTTGAAATAAAGTAAAAAAAATATTAAATATAATTTAAACTAAAATGTCATTTAGAATGGACTTCAAACGAGTATTCCTTAGAATCCAGACAAACACTACCGCAATGCTTATCTTATTTCACATTTCTTATGCTTCACGTGTATTGCTATATCACACGCCGCAAGATACTTTTTTGATTGTCTTAGTTGGTAAAGTCAAACAAGAAAATAAAAGTTCGAATGTAAAAATGTTTCATCTTCAATATTTATTGAAAAAGGATAGGTCTACACTTGCAATTCTGAAGAAGAAGAAGAGTAGCCGTGTTCCATGTAAACTAACGATCGGAAAAGGGAGCAGACTTGTTAGTGAGGAGTTAAACTCACAACAGAAAGGGAAGTGCACAAAGTGGAAGTAATTTACTGAAAACATTTTAGGGTGAAATGAAAAAGGTTAATGGAGGGTGTCAAACTATCTGAAGAAATTGACGGAAGTAATAAGAGGAGAGTGCAGCCTTGTTACTCTACCTACAGCCTCTCCGCCTCTCCTTGTTTCTGTTTCCATTCTCCTCACTTTCTGTATCATATAATCTCACTTGCATGTTGGCACATTCTTCCACGGGGAGAGGATACTTTCTTTCGATGCAACGAAGAGTACAGTCCTATTAGAGTTCTATGATAAGACTTCTTGAATTAGCTGTGTAAACCGCATTAAACTGTACGGATTAGTGGTGTGCTAAACTAGTATTTGAAAATAACAGGTACGAACGAAACCGTTCCAAAATATTAACACGTACAAATATCTGTTATTGTATACCTATTATACATATACCTTCATTATATAATTTGTTAGAAGAAATAAATTGAAACTAAAAGTATTAACAGTGTCACTTTACACTGTGACTTTATTAAGCTGTTACTGTTTAAAAGAAAATAAGAAACAAGAGAATTTATAGGCCTATCTCCCTTATAGTCAAAATATCAATATCATTTGTTCGGTGAATTACGTTTGGGTCAGATAATAGGATAGCATGTCTCTTCTGATTAGAGGTGTGGTAAACTAGTATTTGAAAATAACAGGTACGAACGAAACCGTTCCAAAAAATTAACACGTACAAATACCTGTTATTATATACGTATTATACAAATACCTTTATTATATAATTTGTTATAAGAAATAAATTTAAACTAAAAGTATTAACAGTCACTTTACACTGTGACTTTATTAAGCTGTTACTGTTTAAAATAAATTAAGAAACAGGAGAATTTATAGAGCTATCTCTCTTTGGGAATACTAATTTAAGTTTTCACTAGGAGTAAAACAAACTGACATACATTTAATATTAAATTATTGATTCCATTTTGGTTAGACAAATCAGTTGCGAAACTCAGGCAATGAAATTTAGAGTGCACGTAATAACACAACAAAGAATGTCAAAAACATTTACGCGAGATGTGCAATGAAGTTAAAACCATCTCCGAAATCACATTAACAGATAGTACTACATGGCCTATCAGCCATTTTGTAGGTTATAACACAATATAATTCGCTTTTTCAAAATTTACCAAGTTGGTGACTAGTATAATATATAATTTGTTATTATAATCTGTATTATATATCTGCCATAACACACGAGAATAAATGTAACATCAGTATGAATTTTTTTGATTTATTAAAAACAGCTTTGTCTCTTTGGCATAGATGTATTCTGAACCTCGTTGTTTTGCTTCGTTTCGTACTTGTATGGCAGTCGGCACATGCGCAGAATGAAGTATTCAGCACCAAAAAGCGGCTTTGTACTCGTAGTACTCGTTTACTTGTTTATTCGTTAGCTGCGTAGGGGGGTCTCGCGACTCGGAACCGCAAGTAATCGGAACGGGTATTTCGACTTTCAGTTATTGTTGAATCGGAACAAGTATTTCAACTTTTCAGTCACTGTTATATCCGTTCCACAAAAATATCGTTCCAAAATACCTGTTATAGGTATATCGGCCCACCTCTAGTACGGAAATCTTAGGCTCTCACGGCCGACGTCAACTCTGTTAAAGTTCGGACTCCTTGCCGGTCTATTAGTCCGTGGTCTACTGCTGTCGATTGGAACAGACGTTTCGGCCACACCACTGGAGGCCATCTTCAGTGTAACGATTTAAAAGGTAACTGGCGCGGTGTTCACCAGTTTACACAATATTGTGGCAACAGATTAAGTCACTTACCTTTTAAATCGAATACCTGGGCTACAGCGTGTCTCATAATGCAAGCAACGACGTGGTGAACAAGTTGCATAAGTTCAACCTTATGCGCGGGACCATCAGGCGAACCTTTAAGTCAGCAAGTAAACAAACAAGCCTAAAATTCTACAAGGTGATGGCTCTTCTCACACTTCTTTATGAGTCTGCGAATTGGACTTTAACGAAAGGCCAGGCCAGTCGCATCCAAGCGGCTGAAATTAGATTTCTCAGGCACGTGGCAGGATATACTCTCCATGGTCATAGAAGAAACACAGATATACGGCAGGAACTGAATATTATGAGTATACTCGACAGGATCGCACAGTATCGGCTGAATTGGTGGGAACGTCTTTGCCGAATGGACGACTGCCGAATCCCCAAACAACTATGGAACTATAAGCCGAGGAGACGGAGAGGTGTGGGACGTCCGAGGAAGCGCTGGAGTGACCAGCTGTAATATTTGCCTATTTGAGACCGGAACAAACCATTCTTGGTTTAAACCTTGAGGATGATGATGATGATGATGACTTTTTAAATCGTCACACTTAAGATGGCCTACAATGGTGTGGCCGAAACGTCTGTTTCAGTCGACAGCAGTAGACCACGGACTAATAGCCAGGCAGTGAGTGAGAACTTTTAACACAGTGTACGAATATAGTTTATAGTTGCAGCGTTTAGTTTCTTCTCTAATGTTCCAGTATACGATTGATTCCATTCTTAGACACTGTCTGTTATACTTTAATCATCTCTACCTAGATGTACGATTTTCATAGTTATTTTTTATTTGGTGTTCTGCCCTAAGCCAGGTCTTCAAATGGTAAAAGCTCTCCAAGTTGTCCTATCGCATGCCAGTCTTTTCGTTTCTTCATAACATCCTCTGAGTTTAATGCTATCTATAAACTTCAATTCTTCTACGCCCTCTTCTTTTTTCTCCTTCTATAACACTCTCCATGGCAGTTGTAAGGAAGCAGTCTCTTCTTAAACAATGACGTAACCAATTCCTTTCCCTATTTTCTATTACCTTCAGGATTTTTCTCTCTTTCCCTATTCTTCTTAAAACGTCATCATTTCTTACTTTATCAACCCACCTCACTTTTTCAATTGCTTGCCAAACCCAAATCTCAAATGCTTCTAATCTTGTCTAATCCTCCTTCCTCAGTGTCCATATCTCTGCACCATATAAAACAACGCTCTACACATAACATTTGGCCAACCTTCTTCTTAAGTTCTTATTAATTTTGCCACACAGCTGTCTTTTCTTCCCATTGAATGGCTCTTTGGCTATAGGAATTCTTGCTCTAATTTCACGAGTGCAGGACATATCTTCACTTATCAAGCTTCCAAGATATTTAAACAATTCCACCTGTTGTATTTTGTCTTGCCCTATCTTTATGTTTGCCCTTTTTCCTCCTCTGCTAATCACCATACACTTAGTTTTTTCCTTATTAATCCTCATTCCATATGCCTCGCATACTAATTTCAAATCTCTTATCATTTAATTCGTTGTCTCTTCCTTTTCTGCTAAAACAGCCATGTCATCAGCAAACCTTATACATTCAGTACTTCTTCCACCGACATTCACACCTATATTTTTTAATTTTATTTATTTTTTTAAATTTATTTTCATAGTGAGAGTCTTGGATTTATTTAGATTTTTGTATGTAAAACCGCATGGTGCATAAGTACTTCAGCGTATCACGAAAACGAAAAATACGATACTCGGAAAGTTTTCAGTTTTGGAGACATTAATAAAATTCCTTTGATAGTTCTGACAACAGTATAACAAGAAATGTACCATGTTTTCTGACTCCCAGAGTAGGCTGTTGATCATTTACTATATGAATCGTGTTTCAATTTATCACAAAGTCGCAAACAGTATTTGCGTACGTTCTTGCGGATACCTGTAAAACGTCAGTCATCATCATCACCACTCCAAGGACTAGGCCTTAGACCTGTTCCGGAACCCATCTCCTCCTCGGTCTACCGACATCTCTCTTCCCAGTAGGGTGATAACCCAAGGCAGCCACAGGTAGACGGCATATAAGCCATGCGATTCAAGTGTTCACACCATTTCCTTCAGTGGTTTTCAAACTTCTGGTGCAATGTTACAATGTTTAAATCGCGTCTAATATCCTCGTTCCTTCTCCGATCCAAGAGAGAACAACTTTGCGTCCCTCTTATAAATTTCATTTCGGCTGGCTGAATCCTCTGCACGTCCCTTTTACCAAGAGTCCATGTCTCACTATAGCGTACAGGAATGTGGGGACAGCCACAGTTTTATAAAATTTCATTATGCCAGTTATTAGGGTAAAATATACGCTTAGATAGGAGGACAAGGTAGTTTGTTGTGCGGACAGGGATTACGAGAAAGGAACAGAAAAACAACACAGTGGATGGACGCAGAAGATCGTGAAAGCCAGTCTCCGAATTATGAAGTTACAGAGCGAGTGGGAAGGTAGGTAATAAAAGAATTTCAATGCAAGCTAATAAAGGGTGTGGAATATGCGTGAATTTGCACGTCGCGTCGCTTGGATACCGTATTCAGAACATAAACAAACAGACAAATACCATGGAAAGTACGCCACTGTGTACCGCACAAGCGTTTAACAGCTTAATTGTACGCGTACGTAACTACGCTATTAGGCAAATTGATACCGAGGGAGAGAAGAGTACGCACTATGGACTGTATGAGAAGAAGACGTACCCATAATAGCTTGGGAGGATTGTAGCAGTGAGTGAACACATAGTTTATGTAATACGAGGTTTAGTCTTCATTATGGACTGTATGAGAAGAGGTACCCGTAATAGCTTGGGAGGAGTGTAGCAGTGTCGTATTCAGTGAATGAACACATAGTTCATGTAATACGAGGTTTTGTCTTCTTATCGTTAATAAACACGTTTCAGCTACAAAATGTCAACTCACAAAGAATAATTCAAGGCTTCTATTCATCTTACAAGTCACAATGCAAACCTGTTTACATTTGAGTAGCCCAATTGCAAAACTCGTTATGTCCACCTGAGGTTAATTTTAAGTTAAGGCCGTCATTTTGTTCTGAGACCATACACACATTTTCTGATGTAGAGAAATTGTTACAAAACATGTTGAAACCCTATTATTTTACGCTGTAAAAACCAGGAACTGCTGCAAAACTCGTTATGTCCATTACCTGTACTAATTAATTAATTTTAATTAATTAAAATTAACAAAATTAAGAATAATTTGATCTATTTACAGACAAAAATTCAAGTCTTGTATTAACATATAAAAGAACCACAGTTTTTCGTCATTTCTGAAAATATTGTTTTCATGGACATAACGAGTTTTACAATTGGACTACTCATTTAAAAGTATGTGTGTCTCAATTGGCTTTTTCACGGAATAAGATAAATTTTCAACTGCTCTAGAATGCTGATAATTACTGGGCACTGGCGGACTGAATTTCGAATTTATAAATTATGCTCCAACATTGCTGCATGACCCTTTATTGAACTTTATCAATCTTCAATTTCATAAAGTGGACCACTGGTCATATTCACCAATACTGGCGGATGGCAAAGATAGTCCCTATATTGAAGAAAGAAGACCATAATGACAGAAATTGGTATTTAATGGTATTTTTGTTAAAACAAGTGAAGTGTCGTTAAATTCTTTTTCACTAACTCTCGTTCAGAGTTCACGAGATAGTTAGTGTAGTAGTAACAATGACATCAGTGCTGCTAAAATACAGTTCACATACATTTCTCCTACTACTAACAGAATGTACTACGTAATATTTAGGAATATGAACACAATAATTTGATTCAGTAATAAAATATAGGAATCATTTGAAAAGTGCAAAAAATATGTACTATTTACCATTACGATTACATACAAGTCTTACAAATTGTATCATCTATCCTAGCAAAACAACCGACTTGTAATAATGGATACCATTCTCTCGGACGCCCAGTATGGTTTCAGGAAGGGCAGGTCGTGTTTAGATTGAATCTTTACAATAGTACAGGTCATAGGAAAGCATGGAGAATATCAGTTGCCCACAGACATAGCTTCCATCGACTGTGGTTAGGCATTTTATAGAGTGAATAGGGGGCAGTCTGTGGACAATAAAGGCAAAGAAAGGGAGCTCGCAACACCTCATTTAGAGCCGTACAAATGTGTGGAAAACAAAAATCCTAATTGAAACAGAAAGACCGACCACAAATCCTAGTTTGGGTCTGTTCAACTGTGGCGTAAGACAATCGCACCCATTATCACATTCTTTTTTTACTTCCATGTTCCGTAAGGAAATGGAAGTATCATGATGGCGAGATAAGGGCTGATTCTGATCGTACTACCCTGAAAACATGAACAAAAGTCATTTTCCGAAAAGTGTGTGTGTGTGTGTGTGAATGTTTTCTATGACAAACGATAACTGCCGCAAATTCAAACAGAACAAATAATTTTTTGTATATGTGCCTGAGTTGTAGAGGACTCAAGCCTTTTGGTGAAGATCGGTTAAGGGGAAGGGGTAGTTTACCTGCAACGTTTTATGTTTTAACGAGAGTAAAGTACTTAATTTTGATAAATAAAGTATCCTGAAAAGAAGGTCATAATAATCCACTGTAGAAAGGTAGATGAAATATCTATAAATGGGATAATTCACCTATAAGGTAGATAGGTAAAGGGGAGGGGATAATTTTTTATATGTGTACTACGTTATCGGCAACAAAGAAGTAGTTTGTTGTTAAAATTCCTTCCCGGGCTGTTTGGCCGTGGGCCAATGTTTTCTGCAAAACCAGACATTTCGGCAGTACCATCGACTGCCATCATCAGTGAAAATCGAGTGCGCTAACGTGAGGTGGTAGACGTTAGTGACCACAGTGCTGTGGTTATGGGTGAAGAAAGAAGTAGTTTCTATGGAAATATTTCATTTTGAAAATGATGGTAAATAAAAATCTTAGAACGTGGAACCCATGTATGGGTTCTCCATACCGATATTTAATTTATATACAGACGATGACATACTCAGTTGGTAGACAAACTTTCAGGAGCATTTTACGATTATTAACTCTGCAACTGACACGTTGGTGTTTGCTGATGACCAGGCTATCCAGTCGAACTCGGAAAGTGACTGCCAGATGGCTGTACATTCATTGCACCGAATATGCCAGGATTCCGGATTACAGATTTGCACAATGAAGACCAAGGTGATGGTTTTTAATGGAGATGATCCCATACAAGCAAAAATTATTGTAAATGGTACTGATTCTGAAGCAGGTCAGCAATTTTGAATATCTGGACTGTAATGTGCCTTACATTAAAAACAATATTGTGGTGAATAAGCCACATAAGTAGGCTACAACTTATATATGGAGGATCGGCAGGAGGTGAAGAAACACGCCACAAGTTCTACAAGGGGACGGTCCTCCCCACGTTTCTCTATGGGTCTGAGGAATTGAGACTTTAACTAAATCCCAGGCCACTTATCTCCAAGGGGCCGAAATGAGATTTCTCGGACACGAGGCAGGATGTACTTTTCAAGATTGTAAATTGTTATAGACGAAATTGTCCTAGAACAAGTCAGCAATTTTGAATACCTGGGATACGGTGTGTCTTATAGTGCAATCAACGACGTTATGAATAGGTCCCATAACTTCAACCTTCTGTGGGGGACCATCAAGCGAACTCTTAAGTCAGCAAGTAAAGAAACACCCTAAAATTCTAAAGGTGATGGCCCTTGCCACACTCCTTTATGGGTCTAAGAATTGAACTTTAACAAAAATTCAGGCCATTCGTATCCAAGAGCCTGAAATGAGATTTCTCAGGCACGTGGCAGAGTATACTCTCCATGATCATAGAAGAAACACAGATATGCGGCAGGAACTCAATATTAAGAGTATGCTCCATAGGAATGCCCGATATCGACTACACGGTTACAAAATTGTATCTAAATGGATGACTGCCGCATCCTCAAACAACTATTCAATTATAAGCCGATGGGACGAAGAGGTGTGGGGTTGGAGTGACCAGCTCTAGTCTGTCTGCTTGGGCTCGGAAAAGTACATTTTTTGTTTGTTTAATTTTTGTAGAAGATGATGATGACGATTATGATAATAGTTTTATAAGAGATATCTGTTCAGAGCAACTTCCTCATCCATAGACGTTTGCATCTAAAAGGACAAGAAATGTGGGTGCATTAGGTGGTATAAACATCTACCCGCCTATATAAGAATTTTATTGTTAATACGAGTGAGGCTCGCATAAGGCAATAAATACGTTTTTATTGGCCAATAATGTCTCGCAGTTAAAGGACATATCGCGATGCCATTCATCATAAAAGTGGAAAAGCAAGCTTTTATATTCGTGTTAGGATGTACAACCAACTGCATTTACTGCTTCTAATATCAGGACTGCTTCTTTCTCCTTGAAGAAACAAAGGGAAACTAGTAACACAGTGAAGGTAAGAAAGCTTCAGTATCCGGGACATCTCACTAGAAATGAACAGAGATTTTACTTATTGCAGTCCATTCTACAGGGAAAAGTACTTGGAAAGAGAGGAGTTGGGTGACCGAGAATATCGTGGCTGAGACATTTAAAGACTTGGTTTGGCATGAATACAACTGACTTATTCCGTGCAGCAGTACAGAAAGTTAAAGTAGTCTGTATGATATCCAACATCCGAGACGGATAGGAACTATCAGAAGATGAATATCAGAACGCGTTGGAAATGTATTTGGTTGCAGTTAAAAATTTAATGTAGCCTACTACAAAGTGTTTGTGCTGCATAATTCAAGTGTTAGTCGAAACGTGTGCTGTCTAACAATACGATGGAATGTAGGCCTATACACAGCTGATAAAGTACTTCATAAATACGCTTACTGCAGCTGATATAACATTTGGGGACAATGACCGGATTTTTAAATCGGACCTTTTATTGACATCAGTCATTCATCAAGGTTGTACAAAATCATATCGTATCATAATTTATATACGACAAAGAGCCGTAGCTGAAAGCTTAAATGAGAACATCTCCCGGTACAAAACGGAGTGGCGGTGACACGTAGAGAGAATGAATCCAAACAGATTTTCAAGGAAAGCCCTTGACTATCATCCAGGGGGAAAGAGAAGTGCGGGAAGACCCCGTAAGCGATGGTTGGATGACTTCCATTGAGACTGGAACAGGCTACTGGCCTAAGCCGTAAACGATGACGACGACGACGACGACGACGACGACGACGACAAAGAGATTTTATTAATAGTCATAATGAAGAAGCTGATGTTTATTGTGTGAATAAATAACACAGTTCGAATCATTATTTACCGGGCTGTTAGGCCGTGGTCTATAGTTTGTGTCGACAGACGTTTCAACCTCTCCATCAGACACCATCATCAGTGTCGGAAACAATCGGCGCAGTGTCCGTCACTTCCGACACCGATGATGATGGCCGCCAATGATGAGGCTGACACGTCTGTCGACACAAACTATAGACCACGGCCTAACAGCCCGGTAAACGTTCCGACTATGTGGACGCCGCCGACCGCGAAAGCCTTAGCAACTGTAAGCAGCAACTCTTCAGTAACACAGGTCTGGAATTTTGATGATTTGTGACCTTTTTTATTATTTACTTCCACGTTCCATAAGGGAATATAAGTATGGTGATGACGAAAAAATCGTGTTCGAGATACGAACTGATTCTGATTGTAGGACTACTACCCTCAAAACACGAAGAAAAATCATTTTCCGAAAAGTGTCTGTGTGTAGAATTTTTTCTACGGCGAACGATAACTGCCACAAAACCAAACAGAATCAAACAATGTTTTGCATATGTACCCGAGTCGTAGAGGACTCGAGGCCTATTGATTTTGGTGAAGATCGGTTGAGTGGAAGTTTACCTGCAACGTTTTATGTTTTCACAAGAGTAAAGTACTTAATTTTGATAAATAAAGTATCCTGAAAAGAAAGTCATAATAATCCACTGTAGAAATGTAGATGAAATGTCTATAAATGAAAAGGGAAGTTGAAGGGGGAGGGGGTAATTTTCTACAAATGAAAATTATAGTTGAAGGGAAAGGGGATAATTTTTTTATATGTGTACTACGTTCGGCAACAAAAAGTAGTTCCTATGGAAATATTTCATTTCGATTTGTGCAACATAAAACTCGATTTACAAGGAACACACCTAATTTGTTAGAAATTATGGAACCGAATTCAAGTAAATGATTTTAAATATAAATCTTAGAACATGGCCGTCATGTATGGTTCTCCATATCGATATTTTACCTGGCAGTTCAGGAAATTCTTACTATTAAATTTGTAATCTTTATTTGATCTTGCAAGACGTAATCGAGGGTAGTCGTCGTGGATTTAGTACAAACGTCAGTAATTTCGTAATTTTCCAGCAGTTCCCGACACTAAAGTGCAAAAATTACGCGACAGCTGAAGGTATCATCTTAAAGAACAACATTCACTCGTGATGGCACCAACACTCTCACATCACGTAAATAGATGTGCGTTGATCTGTGTTTATCCCGGCTTCTTCGGATCCTATGAACTGTTCAAACGTAGACAGTCAAATACACAAAATGCTAGATACGTTTGTATATAAATTATTAATACATCTGTTATACACACCATTCGAGATGTTACAATACGTCTACTTTTTTACAAAGAAGTAGTTTGTTGTTGAAATTCCTTTTCGGGCAGTTTGGCCGGTTGTTTTCTGCAAAACCCGACGTTTTGGCAGTGCCATCGACTGCCATCATCAGTGAAAATTGAGTGCGCTGACGTGAGGTGGTATAAGTTAGTGACCACAGTACTGTGTTTAAGGCTTAAGAAAGAAGTAGTTTCTATGGAAATATTTTATTTCGAAAATGATTTTAATATAAATTTTAGAACATGGAGGTCATGTATGGTTCTCCATACCGATATTTTCTATTTGTATCACAATGGTCAAAAATTTTCTGAAGAACTTGTTCAGGTGCTACCAGTCCAAAAAAAAGAATATATGAATTAAAGAGGGTTAATGTAAACATTAGGACAGTCATTATTTACCTAACTAACAGAGTACGTTTAATGATGAGGCTGTGTCAGAGTAAAAAAGAGACATTATCTTCACTGACCTTTGCTAGAATAGACTACACGTGTAATTAGTGTTTTCACAAACACAGGCCTACACTAGTCTCAAGTCATCTGCAAAGCAAATACCGTCTAGACGACCTTGCGCGCGTGTTTTATTTCGTCAACGCAATTACGAAAATTAAAGCCAAGTAAATTAAAAATCGATGAAGCTCTACACGCTAATAGACTTGAAATTTCAATTTATTTGCACGCCAATGAAAGAAGGAGGTACGGAAAATGGACTATAAAATAGTATCCAATATAAACCACGACAGACAGACAGAAGATGGAAGGGGTGTCTTGCGCCCTGGTTTGTTTGAGTTGTCCAGGCCGGAGCCGGATGAATACCAGGTTCTAACAGTGCAGCTCGGTCGTTCGCTTAGCACAAGGTCTTAGGGTGTGGTTCACGAATACACGATGTACATGGGACATATACACACGATTTAATAGACGTGTATGTCATGCAACATATCGTTAATGTGTTGCTCCAGCCAAACGCTAAGCCTGAGGGGCGCCTCCGTGGTTCCCTTAAGGCATCGTCCTCAGGAGGTTAGAGGCGCGTTGGTGTGGTCGATAGGCTTGACTGCCCGGAGGCGAGTCGTCCGTCACAGTGGGTTGCCACTTGCACACCTCGCGCTTTTCCATGCTCTGAGTTTCAGCCCAGCCGACTGCCCGGAGGCGAGTCGTCCGTCACAATGGGTTGCCACTTGCACACCTTGCGCTTTTCCATGCTCTGAGTTTCAGCCCAGCCGACTGCCCGGAGGCGAGTCGTCCGTCACAGTGGGTTGCCACTTGTACACCTCGCGCTTTTCCATGCTCTGAGTTTCAGCCCAGCCGAGACGATAAAGCAGGTGTCGACCGGGTGTTATGTTAGACAATGTGCTGTCTATCTGTACGACAGACGCCGGCAAGCCGCAGTCTAGGGATGTGCCTAGTCTAGGAGGCAGCACTGATGTCTGAAAGTCATACGATAAAAAAACTCGCGTAAGTGCATAAACTGAAACATTACGACCCATGTATTTAGACAACTCGTCCGATATTTTATCGGATGCATTATCTAGGACAACACGGTACGCTTTTGAGTTCGGAACGATGGCTCAGGCGACTTTCAGATATCAGTGCTGCCAACCTTACTGCCTAGCGTCGGCGAGGCCAGTTGTAGTGGTATTGACGTCGTGGTGTGATTTTATTAATTTGTTTTGTAAATATGGAAGTCATTAATACAGAAAGGCTCACACTGACGAAATCCAGAACAGGAGAGCATTATGGGATCCCGCTAACGAAGCTTATAAAAACGAACCGATAAGCGGCATACAACACGCACGGATCCATTTCCAGTACTGATGATGGTAACACTGAAAGAGTTTGTTCACACCCACTTGAGTTTGACGCATGATAAAATATCGGAGTCAACTCGGATGCGGAACATAACGTACGATATAAATTGGATGCATAAAACGGACATAAACTGTGTTATGTTTACTCTGTTGCTCTTTCTTAATAAATGATCTAATTCCCAAATACGGGAATGATCTATAGCCAAAGCCAATACGATAATTAGCTACGATATCCTACGATTTTGTCGTGTAGATAACTGACGTTTCTTGTTCGTCTAGACCGCGATGAGAGTTTGCATTTTTTGGCACACTGACACACACGCGCGTGCGCGCGCGCACACACACACAGTGCCGGGATTCACCACTAGGCCGACTAGGCCGCGGGCTCAAAGGGGGCCGCAAGCTACAGATTTTTTTTTTTTTTAACAGAAGTATTTTTATAAAACTAGGAGGCACTTTGATTTATTTAAGTATGATTTTTTGATATTAAATGATCAATTTTTGTTAATAATACAAATGGAAGACAGTTCTTATGTAAATATTGCACGCTTATTTTTAAGACGTTGAAAACTAATCTGCGCATGCGAATTTTGAACGTCGTATTAATTCCATTAAGCTACATTGTCGCTGAATATTAGTTTACAATTAGCTTGTTGTATCTTTAGTCAAAGAATTAAAAAAAAAAATCTAAACCTATTTTTTAATTTTATAAAAATTATAAGAACAAAAATTAATGTGTTATATTTAGACAATAAAAAAGAAACTTTTTGTGTTAAATTTCTGAATAAGCTTAGTTAAGTTACTCTACTTAAAACATAAATTAATTTGCTCAATTCTTTTGCATGGTTTTTAATATTTCGAAAAACTTTGCTAAATGAAAGCACGGTGTTTTATATAGTCTACTGGTTTTAAATGTGGTAGTATTAATCTGACATCAAATTACTCCTCCTGCTGTACATATATTACTTCAAAGTTACAGCCGGGTGGGCCGCTAAGACAAATTGGCCTAAGGCCTCAAAAGTCTTAAATCTGGCACGCACGCGCGCGCACACACACACACACACGCACAGTCCTCTCTCGAGCGCTGGGTGTGGTCGTCAAATCATACACCGTAAGAGAATTCTGTAGGCCTATTTCCCGTGCGTCGTTAGTGATTTATTTCAGCTAAAAGTAACCAGACTGTAGACTGTTGCATGTGCTGAAGAGTGATTTAAAAATAAACAGCCGAGAGGGGAGGGAGTGCAAGTGTATAAGGAGAGAGCTGGAGCTGCTGAGGGTGAAAGTTTAATGGCCACAGTACAGTACATATAAGGCAGGATCGCCTTTCTTTGCGAGTTCCACTTAAGACAGAGAAAGGCATGAGAAACCAAAGTACCACTACACCATACAGCGTCCCACTTACATTTCAATGACAAAATAATACAGAAAGTAACTTCTACCAGTAGTGCCAATATTGTCACCTTAATTGAAATAATAATAATAATAATAAATTCGTAGTGACCGTCAATCAATGAATTTTTCCGGTGAAGGATTTGTGAGGATCGGTCAAAAAGTATAACACAAATTCTAAATTATTTGTGCCGACGTTTCGCGTTTCGACAATATTTATTGTCATCATCAGGACCTGTGTATGAATACAAAGGAAATCTCAAACACAACACTAACATACATAAATACGTTCACTGAAATAATTGATCTGCTGTGTTTGACATTTCTTTTGTATTCACACCCTGTCCTGATGATGACAATAAACATTGTCGAAACGTCGACACAAATAATTTAAAATTTGTGTTATACTTTTTGACCGATCCTCACAAACCCTTCGCAGGAAAAAAATAAAAATAATAGAAAATATAGATATCAATATTATGTATTATTATTAATAATAACATTTTTTACAAGAATATATTTTATTTTGTAAATTACATAATGTTTCGATAGTAACTGAACTATCATCATCAGATATAAATTAATAAATTCAAAATGTTTTTAAATTAATTGTTCAAAACAGATGTTTTATATGTAGACTAAATATAATGTTTTATGCGTGTATATAAAATATACGAGTATAATTAATTGTAAAATATAATATAAATATTTATTATTTTATTAAATTACTAACTTTGAAAATACTATCATTTTGTGTATTAATCGGAATTTGT
Organism: Magicicada septendecula; assembly: GCA_034769895.1. Lineage (NCBI taxonomy): Eukaryota > Metazoa > Arthropoda > Insecta > Hemiptera > Cicadidae > Magicicada > Magicicada septendecula. The sequence continues at coordinate 409,456,546 of CM068375.1, forward strand.
TCTGGTATTAATTTATTACTTGTTTTATGTTTAAATATTTTTAAATTTTTCCCATAAGGTATTTCTGGACCTTTGAAAAATGTTTTAATAAACTGATATTATTTAAATTTGGAGATGTGTGTTTGTTTCTTATTGAGTGTGTAGCTAAATTTGATTTATATATATATATATATATATATATATATATATATATATCTGGTTTTAAATATGAATTACGGTGTTGTATATATATCTTTATTTTAAACGTTTTTTAGTTTGGCCAACATAAAATTTGTTACAGTCAGGGCATTCTATTTTATATACTCCATTAAAATTATGAATTAATTTATCTGTTTTAGGTTTGATTCTATCAAAATCTGTTTTATTACTGTTACAGGTAATTTTATCTTTCGGTTTTTACTAATTATGTAATTATTTAAACGCCAATGTCGTTAAGGGGACGTAAGCCCAAAAGCAGGGAAAAAATGTTAACCATCAGACGAGTAATGTTTACGAAGCGATTTAGTCCTTACAAGAGCGTACCGCAAATACTAGTGGTTGTAACATATAACTAATTAATTAGTTCCACTTGTATGATTAAATTTTACAGATTTATTTTTAATTTTGGCAGTTTCTTTTTTATTTGTCCATTGGAAGGTTTTAAGAGTGGCGTGTAGTTTGGCTTTGGTGGGTGGGGGTCCGGGGTCGGGTCGACTCCATACAAAAGAAAGAAAGAAAGACTAATTAACATTATTATCTTTAAAGTGACTAAAAAAACGCGTTACAGCATCTTGAAATCAGTTCCATTTCAAAGTAAACAGTAATAACACAATAAAAATACGCGTTATTGAAACATTGCTAAAAGATTCTTTTTTACTGAAACGATTTTCCTAAATTTCATATTTCAAACATATAATCCAATGCTGTGTAATAAACCCGTTTGTATATTTAAAAAAAGAGCTACTATTATATTTGTGTATACTGTTGAAAAAAATAAAATAAGAGAAAATTAAGAGATTAACAAAATTCGTCAACTTTTTCAACCTTCTGGGGAGGGGGGTCTGGTCCCGTTCGTCCCCCCCCAACGGTAGATACGCCCCTGGGTTTTAACACTCCAAACAACCCTCGCTGTGCGTATGACTACTTTATTTCAAATACCCTGGCCACTTTTATACGTAAAATTTTATATATCTTCCACTACTGACTCGAAACACTAATTTCTTATTGTTAAAAATGTGAAACTTTTACCTTGTAGCCTGAACTAGTTTCCGCTTATTACAAGGTTCGTCAGATATAATAAGAAAGAAATTAGTTCAGGCTACAAGGTAAACGTTTTACATTTTTACCAATAAGAAATTAGTGTTCCGAGTCAGTAGTGAAAGATTTACAATTCGTTAATCAACGGACACGTCATGGACAACAAAATCCAGGAAGTAAAATTTTACTTAATATCCTGATGTATATACTTCTCCTTCTTGTTCTACTCTTCAAGCATTATGTTATATAAACCTGTTCCGGCACCCATCTCATCCTCGTGTGACTCACGTCTCTTCTACCAATGGCTTTATAGTTTAGTCCCACTTTCGGCAATTAATCCTCTGTCATCCTTTGCAGATGATCCCACCATTGTCTTCTGTAAATTGCAATAATTTCATTTATGTCCTTTACTTCGAGTTGTGCTGTGATATCTTCATTCCTTACTCTATCTTGCAATGTATAATTTTGAAGTATTTCGAAGAAACTGCATTTAAGCACTCTGAATCTTGCCGCTTTCCTTTTTTTTTGTCATGACCCATGCCTTACTTGTATAAATCAACGTGGGTACTGCAATTGTCTTATAAATTTTTAAATACTTGTACCATCCAAAACAGCCTCGAAGTAAGGACTGGAAACTGCAGCAATATGACCCTAGCAAAGAATAAGGATTCGAATAAGTGGATTGCGAAAAATTAAAAGCTACATGGAATGTTAGAGGGATCAACGGCAAAGAATTTGATGTATATACTTCAGCCTAAAGGTTGTACTAGGCCTGCCTACCCGTACGGCCTATGATAACGGATAAGTGAATGTTTTTCTACGCAATGATCTAGAACCTAATGATCTGTGACGCATTCATACGTGCTTCATATACAGAAGTATATAGGCTACACATACGCTACACACTCACACACAGTCCGCCTTTAACCTTTCGACTTGACCTCGCCACTATTAAATGCCATCATGATTGCGTTGATATTTCACCCGTGTCGCGGTGGGAGCGGGCCCACTGCAATATGAATTGCACGACTCGTCCGCGGTAACCTGTACAACACTGAGAAAACTGACGTAGATTCACCACCCCACTATATTCAGTGTACTTATAGATACGAAATTTTCCTGGATTTTGTTGTTCATGACGTGTCCGTTGATTAACTAATTATAAACATATCACTACTGACTCGCAACACTGATTTTTAACAATAAAAAATTAGTGTTCCGAGTCAGTAGTGATATATTTATAATTAACTTTTTCGTTAACAGCACCCCCACACATACACACAAAACAAAATCGTCAATGAATCATTGTCACAATTAGCGAGTTTCAATCTCTCCTGATCAAACTCTTCTTAGTTGTTTTCCAGTCCTTCTTGACTGCAAACCTTGTCAAAATCTTTGTTTGCATCACGGTAGGCCTACTTGACCAATTCAACTCTCGATTTTTCAGAATCCGTTGCCGAGTTCTCTGTATGTCTCTTGGCTTAAAGTCTATCAATTTCGACAAACATCTGCCTTCTTCCTGCCAAAATATTCTCTTATCCATCTGTATTTTATATTCTTGATGTTTTAGTTTACACACATCCATTTAATTTGATATGAATTACGGTTACCAAGGATTATTTCAGTTGGGGTTAATTTTGAGATGTCTAGGATCTACTTTCTAATATATATTAGTATTATATTATATTAGTATATATTAATATGAATTAGTATCTAGTTTATATTTGTATTAGTATACCTAATTTCTAGTATATTATAAGTATGTATTTTTCTAGTATATATTAGTATATATTTAGTATTAGTATTTATATATCTAGTATATAATAGTATATTTAGTATATTATATATTATTATTAGTATTTGTGCATAATGTTTCAGCGACTGCACAATAAACATATGACAAGAAATTGTTGGCGATAAGCAGACCTTTGAAAGAATATTTGTTGTTGAACTAAGTACACTATATAAGAAGGATGTTAATAAACCTTAATTTGTCACGGCTCACAGTAGGCCTATATGGTGAGCAGGTAATTCCTAGCGCTGTGATTGTAATGAAAATTATAAATTTTAATACCTAATGGGAATAAACATATTATTATTTACCATTTGGCGTGCGTGCGCGCGCGCGCGCGCGCGCGCGTGTGTGTGTGTGTGTGTGTGTGTGTGTGTGTGGCAACGCCTGAGAATTCATAAGGTGCAGTTTAAGAGCAATGTATATTTTTAGTAGCCAAGTTTTAAGACTTACGTAGTGAGAGTATGAATGTGTTTTTGCAAGTGAGACAACGCGACCTGCGGAACGCCGCAGAACATCCCCGGAATTTCTAAATTCTAGGCAGAAGTGATAAAATTTAGCGATTCAAAATTTTCACGGGGTGTTGAGACATAATAGCAAGACAAAATACATGGTCACAGAACAGGAAGCTAGAGAAGGAGAGCACAACCAAATTGGCATCTATTCCTTCGAAAAAGTCTACAACTTTGTTTATTTATGATGCCAAGATAACTCCGATGGGAAAACAACAGAAGAAATAAAGCGAAGAATCACCTCAGCTAATAGGTGCCTCTTTGGTCTCAGACCCCTGTTCCAGAGCAGAACAATTGCCAGGACCATCAAGCTACTACTGTATGAAACACTGATCCGCCCAGTTCTCACCTATGGTTCTGAGACCTGGACCATTTCTACAAAGTCTGAGTCAAGCCTGCTGGTTCATGAATGCAAAATCCTCCGCAGTATTTTTGGTCCAATATGTGTGGTAGGTGAATGGAGGAAAAGGACCAACCACGAACTAAACATTCTTTTGAATAACTCAGATATTATGAAAGTTATAAAACTGGGTAGACTCAGGTGGGCTGGACACGTGATCAGAATGGGGGAGAATGAAATACCCAGAAAGGCACTCAGAGAACAGATTTATGACACCAGGAGGAGTCGGTATACCCAAACTAAGTTGGGAAGACGGTGTGAACTATGATGCGCGCCATATACTTGGGACCCGGAACTGGAGAGCAGCTGCACTTGACCGGGACAACTGGCGGAGGCTGTTAAAGGAGGCCTTGACTCAGTAATGGGTTGTAGCGCCGCCGAAGAAGAAGAGAGGAAGAAGGAGTTGACACATAATAATTTTGTCAAATTTTTAAAGATACCGAGTCTGTATTCTTAATAAAATTCATCGTATCTTCATGTCCCACATAGATTTTATAAGCCTTTTAAAATACATTTTGACTTCCATTTTTGGTCCATGATGTCTCTCAAGTTAAAATATTTTCACATAAACAGTAAGTTCATGTTTTAATTCTCTGTAATTTGATACCTCTTCTGTTTTTTGCGATTTAATCAAAATTTTAACTAATTTTTTGGACCCTGGCATTCCAAAATTTCGAAAATTCCAAAACTTAAAACTAAATTCTTTATGTTAGTTAAAATTATGTATAATTTGATACCCTGCAAGAATTTTTGTGATTTTATAAAAATTTTCTCCCACTTTTTGGAGGCTCCGCCGACGTCTAAAAGTTTGATGTTTTTTTATTTTATTTAAAATTTCCTTTTACTTGATACCCCACATAGGCTTTCGGGTGTTTTCACAATTTGGAACCCTCACATTTTTGCCTCCCACCTCCTTATTTTTTGGGAAAAAAATAATAGGGTTCTGCAGAGTTAAAAGTATGGACACATATGCCAAGTTCTACTAAAATCGGTTAATGCCTTCAAAAGTTATCTTGAGTTCCCATCAAACGGATAATAAACGGATAATATCAAAATACACAGACAGACAGACAAATACGAAACGGTCAAGTTTAAACTGAGAACTCGCTTCGCTCATTCAAGAAAGACCCAAAATACTCTCTGCGCAACGAGTCCTGTTCTTCCCAACCAGTTCAAGGCTAACTCGCTTGGGCAGGTGTATTAAAATTGTTGATCCTGACATAAACAACTACTCTTATCCCTTATGCATAAAGGGCGAATAATAATGACGGTATTTTAATATACAGGATGATTCAAAACTGCACGGTAATCTCTCGGGATCTGATTCTATAGCTAAAAATATGAAAAAAAATCATATAAACATAGGTCCGAAAATGGTTCGTTAGCGAGTTACGGCTCGCGAACCAGTTCGCCCTGATTTCTGCTCCCACTTTCAAATGACCCCATACTGAAATTCTTGGGGTACAATGTGGAGGGTAGGTTTGGTAGTTTCTTATAGTTTTTGATCTGCGCAAATTGAATAAGAGAGGTCCCAGAGCTCAATCTCAATTAGTTTCTAAAAAAAAAAAAACTGTGTGAAACACAAAATACTGGAGTCGAAAAACACACTTTTTAGATTTGGGATAAAATGACTTCGTTAATTTAGCAATAAACAAATACAAATTTCGAACTAACTTTGTAGAGAATTTAATTCTGAGAAAATTTATGTGTATAAAGTCTGCTAAAAGTAAATACAAATTTGAAAAATTCGACTTTAATTAAAAACAAACAGACCAAAATATGTAGGCCTATATGTTAAGTACTGTGGCATAATATTTGTGATATGTATCTGCTTACACAACTTTACTCCTGAGGAACTTTATGTTAAATTTCTGTTGTAGGTATATCGTAGTGTAGTGAATTATATTCCGGTGAAGTGTACTCACAAGACTTTTATTTGTTGACCAAATATAATAAGACTTAAAGAAACGTATAATTCCACACATAATGCGGGCACGTTTAAATACATGTGTAGCGAATCATTATGCCTCGTACGAGGGTCAGTTGAAAAGTTCGCGGAGCGACATCTATAACCCAATGGAAGAACTAAAATCTTTCGTGTGCTGCAAGACGTATATTTCGCGTGAAGACCTGTTAATTTCCAGATATATCTCTCAATTCATTCACTTTTAACCAGATATTTGAAATTTTCCTGTCACGCGTGTTTTTAAAATGCATAAAATCAAACATCATGTTGTGATGAACTCTCTGCTAAAAACGTTTTAGCGCCAATAGAAAATCAAAACAAAATATTGTAAATGTTTCTGAAGGAGAGTTGCGCCTTCAGAAACGACGGTAAATGGAGCACACTCGAGTTTAAACGTGGTCGTACTAGCAATGAAGACTATCCCAGCAGTGGACGTCCAAAAAGTGCAACAAAAAATGGCAGTATTGAAAAAATTTCATAGGGTGTTGGAAAACCGCAGATTGAGGAGTGCAAGACGTTGCTGAAATCATAGGCATCTCATATGATCGTGCACATAATACTTTAACTCAAGAACTTGCTGTGAAAAAGCGTTGTGCAAGATATCTGCCGCATCTGGAGTTGTCGCATTTTTTGGGCGTCCAGTGCGGGGAGGATATCTTCAATGATCGTACGACCACGTTTAAACTCAAGTGGCTACTTACAAACCGTTGGTTTTGAAGTCACAGCATCTCCTGACACACTTATAATTTCGTTCTGAATTTTCGTTAGCGTTAAACAATTTTTAACACAGAATCACACCACGATGTTTGATTTTGTCCGTTTTTCAAAACACGCATGGCACGTCAATTTTAAACAGCTTCTAAACAATGAATAAACTGATAGAGAGATTTGGAAATTAACAGGAGTTCACATAAAATACGAATATTGCAGCACACGAGAAATTTTAGTTTTACTGCTAACCTACAGATGTCGCTCCGCGAACTTTTTAACAGATCCTTGTAATACTGTTCGAAAAAATTAAACTAACTTTAATAGCGTATTGAAACCCAATTAAGTAATTCAAGGCGGTCACGAAAGACTCATTGTACATAAAACATTAAAAATTCTGGTGCTTAACAGTCCTTATGAGTACTTATTAATTTAATGTTTATGGAATATTATTTACATGTTGATAAACATAGGCGCATGCGTTGTAAATCGCAGTCAGAGACAGTTGCAGCCGGCAACTACAGATTTACTGTAGTGTGTAGACATTTAGAAATGGTTGTAGTTTCGTACCTACCCTTTTCCAAATAATAGGGTACAGTTTATTACATTAGTCTACGAAAGAATCTTATAAGCTTACTTCAGAACGATTAAAGTCTAATCTATGGAACTTGGGCATACGTTATACAAGCATAGACATATAATATGAATGAATAAAACTTAAGTAATAAAATTAATAACAACTCATTATTATGTTAGTCTTTTTTTGTCGACAATCACAGTTGGTTTTGCAAAAACACGATTGTGTCCCATTACAAAAATGAAATAATCAATAATAGGCTATTTTTTTAAGTTTTAGTAATAATATTTCAATTACAAGTATCATAAATAATTTTCACTTTCACACCATTTAAGTAAAATACTTTAAACATTACTTCATTAGTCATATTTGTATCGCTTTTCTCCGACTGACAAAAAAGAAAAAAAAACTCAGCTTACTATAAACATCGCGATCGTGCGGTTAGTTGCGTAAAAGTAACCGGTGTACCTGACCGTGACCGCGGACACGGTTCCACATAACGAGATATTATGATTACACAATTACAGTAAAAACCGGTAATTTTAAAACTGCGTTTAGTTTTTGCATTGAATATAGACAATTAACCTCTTTTCTGGACGATAAACGATAAACATTTAGTAGTCGTTTTTAATTTTTCGTGTTAGTTTTGTCTCAATCTATACCTAAAAAAGTATAATTTTAAACGCTAATAAATGTAAACTAAAAATACTGTTTTATAGTTAAAAAATTAAAAATTATTTGAATTTAATTATTAACTAATTAATAAAAAATTACTGAACTTTTATATTACCCTATAAAAATAAAATAAAAAATAAATTAATAAAATTGAGCAATTACAGACGTTGAGAAAATCACAGACGCAATTAGAAAAAGAAGAATTACTTTCTAAGGACATGTTCAAAGAACGAATCCTGACAGACTCACAGGGAAGGTTTTTAACTATTTCAAAAAGTACAAAATGTACAATGCCTGGTTTAAAGAATCAGAAAAATACAAAGAAGAACTCTAGATTACTCAAGAAGACATTGAAGAATGCTTGCGGCTAAAAAAGAAATTAAAAAATGCCCAAGGTTTCCAGGAAAACCTCAAGAAGAGGACAGGTGCTATCTGGACTGACGAAAGGAGGGAGAGACATCGAACAAGAATCAAGGAGATGTGGGAGAGAGGAAGAAGGGAGGAACCAAACGTAGTCCACAGTGGCTCATACGAAAAAAAAATTAAGCAATCATTTGTAATTAGTCGTGAAAGCGCTACAGTATTGTCGGTGTCGACACCTAAAGATATCAATTAATCAATTAATTAACTACGTATATGAATGCCAAGCGTATTTGTACAACTGTTTACTTATGGTGGTTTGACTAAGAATGATGAACGACAGGCTCACATAGACTGGCTAGTGATTATTAGGAAGGTCAGGTCTAAACTCACCGTGGTCCCCCTGTAGTAACAGATCGATTAAAAACTGTGTGTACAACACACACACACACATTATTTCTATATACGTAGCTCAACGTTTCTTGCAGCAATTATATAATATTGTGATAACATTCAATGTAATTTCTTCTGCAAGTAGTGTTTTGAATATTATCACAATATTATATATATCATAGAGTATATAATTTCTTTATAAGCAACTCGATGAGTTTCTTGCGGTATTGTTGAACAATATTATATATTATAAAATTATTATTTCTGCGAGTTGTTGATATTATTTTTAACTGACCAGAGTAGGTTTCACTGTTAGTATCAGTACCTTCACAGGTTTATAAATGAATTCAATAATTAGTAACAAATAATTAATAAAACTCGTTTTCTAAAAGAATATACCGGTATATATAGTTTTTTAATACATTTGAACTGTCTCGACAGTATTACAATTGTCGTCTTTTTGTAAATATATTCTTGTAGAAACAAGTATTTATTTATTATTAATAATAATAATTACAAAAGAATAATTTGCCTAACACACACACGCGCGCGCGCACATTACATTTATATATGCTCATATTGTTCATGTATTTATATTTTTTATATTTTAGTAATAATAAAACTTTTTACAAGAATACATTTTTTTATTATATTGTAAATTTACATATGTTTCCATAGTAATCCAACTATCATAAATAAAAATAAATTTATATCTGATGATAACAGTTCGATTACTATCAAAACATATGCAGATTTACAAAATAATATAAAACATATTCTTGTAAAAGGTTTTATTGTTATTAATATGTGTGTGTGTGTGTGTGACTATATTTACTATACATTATAATACTTTTTTACAATATTCTGTTGTGTAGTAAACTATACAATATAGTTTATACATTACTATATTTTTTTCAGATCAAGAATTAATTCATATACTGTAGTATTTATATGAAGTTGGAGAAGTTAGTTGAAGTAAGCACGAAGGAGACCGACTGGCGATCGTACGCACTGCAGTATACGGAAAGCTCGTGCTTAGTAATCTGAAACTACCGGGAGATCAATACTCATCAGCTGGAAGAGAACGTGGTGTCTCGAAATCCATGTTCCGTTTGGCACGCAATGTCGTATGCCTACTGCTTATTTATTGCCACTCATAATTTCATACTGCCAAGCCAACGATTACTATGAAACTAATGTTGGATTTTGAAGTTTGCAAAGCCGACTTGTAAATATATATAGACTATATGTGTGTGTGTGTGTGTGTACGCGCACGTTTTGCTGAAAAATACTTTCTACATAATACATCTACACAAAACAATAACTCCAGAGAATATCTTTAGTGAAGAAAACTATTTTCATTCGTATTATATAGCCTATATAACACGCAGTGTCGGATTTACCACTAGGCCAACCAGGCCGCCGGCTAAGAGGGGGCCGCAAGGTACGGAAATTTTGTTTTTAACAGAAGTATTTTTATAAAAGTAAAAGGTACTTTAATTTATTTAAGTATGATGTTTTGAAATTAAATGATCAATTTTTGTGTGTGTATTATGTAAGTTTGTTTATATCTCTTCCTAAAATACATAAAGGTAGCTTACGTTATTCAAAAACAATTTTCTATAGTTTTCTTTTTAAAATGTATAAATTTTCCCGATACATTTTTTTGTGTATGCTTTCCTTCCCCGACATTAACTCCGTTAAGCTACGTAGTCACTGAATATTAGTTTACCATTATTTTTAGTCAAAGAATAAAAAAAAATCTAGACCTATTTCTTTAATTTTATGAACATTATAAGAAAAATAATAATGTGTTATACCTAGACAATAAAAACGAATTTTTTTACGTTAAATTTCTGAATGAGCTTAGTTAAGTTACTCTACGTAAAAAATAAATTAATATTTTGAGAAAGTTTGCTAAATGAAACCACGCATTTTTATAGTAGCCTACTGGTTTTAAATTTGATAGTATTAATCTGGCATCAAATTACTTCTGCAGTACATATATTACTTCAAAGTCACAGCGGGGGAGGCTCAGAAAACTTGGCCTAGGGCCTCAAAAATCTTGAATCCGGCACTGCTAACACTTACGACACAAAGCCGCCGGTTTCACGTGTTCAATGATGAAGAAGGACTAGCCTACGAGTTATTCTAAAATAAAAAATTAATTTACATGCATTGCTATCTAGATGAATATTATCTTTAGTCTACTATTTGAAAAAATAATGATTATAAGTACAATTATTGAAAACACTGAAAAATACGAAAACATGAAACATTTTCGTCCCGTCTAAATAATTGAAGAGCGGTGGCGTTTATATGAATTATTTATCTTCGTAAAATAGCATGTGATATGCGTATGTCTATGTGAATATATGTATATGAGTATATGAAACAAAAAAAAAAACCAAAAAAAAAAACAAAAAAAACATCCAAGTAATCCACTTCGTAAGATTAATATATACGAATTTGAATTTTCCACATATAATATAGACATATATCTGTCTACATTCGTACAATACATATTTATGATATAATATATTTATATATTATATAAATATAATATATTTATGAGTATATGTAAGAATATAAATCGTCTAGTTTCAAAACTAGATAATAATCTACACATTAGATAGTACTAGATACTTTTTTCACATTAACATTTTTTTCATTTTCCTATACTTTATTACCTTCTACATGCCCCTATCTACTTCACAAGTTTCTAAAACAGACACATCCTTATTAAAATTGGAGTTGAAATTGCTGGTCAGTTGCAAAACCAGCTCTCCTGCAATAATGTTTTTTAGCTCTTCTGAAAATTTTCATTTTTTGGATGTATCTGGTTTTGAAACTAAACGACTCAATTATGAATTCATGAAAAAAAAATCCAAGTAATTAAGGCCACTCCGTAAGATTAATTCCGACATATATAAGAATTTGAAATTACCACACATAATATACAGATGTATCTGTCTACGTCTGTACAATACATAAACACTCACACACGAATGCATTGTCGCACCAACATATACACATACAAGCTCGCTTGTAAATAAAATATGTTAAGTCCCCATAAGTTCGTAAAGAACATGTATATTATATTTAACATAGACTGAAATATTGTATTTAAAATGGGAATAATAAAGTAGATATTTAAAGGAAAGAACGCATCAGTAAAGTGAAGGTACCTGAGTGTAGAGTGTAAGTGACCACGGAGAGACAATCAGCTGATGTCACACCTAGAGCAAGTATGGATTTTTGCTGGAGCGACCGACGCCGGTGTTGATACAGAACGACGCGCACTGTGTACGGGACGCACAAGGAATGAGGAACGTCTCCAGCCGGCAGCCGAACGAGAGACACCAGCGCTGCCCAATGCGCTTGCGGCGTCTCCTCAAACTAGCGCGGACACGGTGGGTGGGAGCCGGGCGTCCGGACAATATTTGCTGTACGATTTCGGTCTAATGTCAATGTCTTCGGTCATGAACGTCCAACTCCGTTAACCCGACTGTAGTTCTGTGCTTATTCGAAGACGAGTCCTCAGATTCGGTGGTATTTCCTGATATAATATATCATCGGTTTTCGGTGTAGCCTATTTAACGTTTTTTATTAGAACAACGAGGTAATCAATATAATAGTACTTCGCTGTGGCGATGGTCTTCTGCGGTCATTAAACATTTCCACTTTTGGGATATGCGTGATATTCTCCGTTATGTTCTGTAAAATACTCACACGTTACGTCTGTTCCTCAGTCAACAATTTTTAATCCCATGCTTCATAAGGAAACGGAAGTATGGCGAGATAAGAGCTGATTCTAATTGTATTGCCCTCAAAACGTGAAGAAATGTCGTTTTCCGAAAAATGTCTGTGTGTCTATGTGTAGAATTTTTTCTATGGCGAACGTATCCTGCCACAAATTCAAACAAAATCAAATAATTTTTTGCATATGTACCCGAGTTGTAGAGGACTCAAGATCTATTAATTTTGGTGAAGATTGGTTAAGGAAGAGGGGTAGTTTACCTGCAACGTTTTAACAAGAGTGAAGTATTTGATTTTTTTGATAAATCAAGTATCCCGAAAAGAATGTCATAATAATCCACTGTAGAAAGGTAGATGAAATATCTATAAATGAAAAGGGTAGTAGAAGGGGAGGGGTAATTTTTTATAAATGAAAATGATAGTCGAAGGGGGAGGGGATAATTTTTTATATGTGTACTACGTTATCGGCAACAAAGTAGTATGTTGTTAAAATTCCTTCCCGAGCTGTTTGGCTGTGGTCCAATGTTTTCTGCAAAACCAGACGTTTCGGCAGTGCCATCGACTGCCATCATCAGTGAAAATCGAACGCGCTAACGTGAGGTGGTATACGTTAGTGACCACAGTACTGTGGATAAGGCTGAAGAACGAAGTAGTTTCTATGGAAATATTTCATTTCTAAAATGATTTTAAATATAAATCTTAGAACATGGAAGTCATGTGTGGTTCTCCATACCGATATTTTAGTAACAAACACGATATTTCATTACAAACGTTTCAGTCACGTACTGTGTCCTTTCATTCTAGTACCTTGCGTTAAGAAAATTATATTGGACCAGTGAAGTATCTAGAATTTGGCCGAGGGGGGGGGGTCCGGTCGAGTCGGCTTCATACAAAAGAAAAAAACAAATTAATAGTAATGAACATTACTATCTTTGAAGTGTTTGAAAACACGTGATAACATCCTGAAATCAATCCCTCTAAAATAAACGGTTTATTTTTATTATTCCGGCTGTATAATGTAAACACATTTTCCAGAACCAAAGATTACAGAAGTGATTGAATTGTTAGCTTCCACTGCTGCTTGTCCATTCAAAGATCTTCTTTAATTTCTCGTTCCCTCAATATAGTCTGAATTTCTTCTATCCAGGTCTTCCTCTTTTCCTTTTTCCTGGTGGGGTCCATTCCATACCTCTCCTCCTTGACAATCTTTCCTGTGTCATTCTTTTTGTGTGTCCATACCCTTGTATTTTTGGTTTGGATAAAATGAATAATTGAATTTTTTACATTCATTCTATCCTTAATGACTTCATTTCTAATTTTCTCACGTCTGGATACTCTTTCAGAACGTCTCCGTAAGTCCATCTCTACTGTCATTTAATTTAAAGTAAACGGTAATAACACAATAAAAATAGGCGTTTTTGAAATATTGTTTAGATGATACTTATTGACTGAACTGATTTTCCTACATTTCATATTTCAAACGTAGGCCTGTACGCTAATTCTGTGTACTAAACCTGTTTTGTATATTTAAAAGAGAGTTACTACTATTATATTAGCGTACCCATAGCTGCAAAAATATTAAAATAGCCTAAAAATTAAGACATAAATAAAATTCGTCAACCTTTTTAACCCTATTAGTGTGGGGGGGGGGGGTTCGGTCCCCCCGGCGTAAATCTCTGTGTTAGTCCGTAGAAAGTTCTTTCGTTGTGACGTATTGCGGTTTCTTCAACGATTACACTGCATTTTGCTCAGGCGTTCCCTATGGTCTAGCTGTCTTATATTTTCTTCCCAAAACTGTAAAGTACACAGTTTGAAGAATTCAAATTTTTTTTAAATTTATAATCTTCTTATCCGCATGTTTATTTGGCAATAGTCCTTGGGAACATATTTAATTGCCCAAACCTGGAAGCCTGTATGTGACCATTGGTGCAATCTAATACAAAAGCAATGCGTATACATCTTATCTGTCCATAAATTGTAGAATACCACTTGTCTTAATTCAATTATTCCTTATCAGCAGAACAGTAATTCAGTAAATCATGTTTCTCGTTGTTCACGTTTTTGCTAACCCGCTAATTGCTTGGCTGGACGAGGCCTCTTGAGATAATGTCTCTCCCATTGTAAAATCCTAAACGACATTGGATTTGATAATTGTGGACACCAAAGGCCTCGTCCACTGCGACAGCAATTAGCGAGTAGCTTTAATATTTTTGATTAGTTTAATGAATACCTTTTAAACACTTAAACTCTTTACATTGGAGCGCATAACCCACGCGATACTGCACTGCAGCCACATTATGACGAACGGTAATACAATTGAGGCCTCATCAAGCGTTGGTTACGTCTATTCAGTTTGTCATTAATGCTGTTACCGCTGGTCAAGTATATTCCCAGATGGGGTCAAGTATACTGGAGATGGAGGAAATGGGGAAAATCCCCGCCCCAAGTAGTTACTTCAGCCGACATTTTTTCGTTGTCTTGTTATTGTGAAATTATTTTGAGATTGGGAATGTGATACAACATTCATATCACGTTCTGTAGTTTCACGGTTTTACTCTAAAATTAGACCTATTGTAAATTGTAACTATCTTCTTACAGGATAGTTAACTATCTCCTTAAGGATAAGGAGATGGTGTGAACACTTGAACCGTTTGCCTGGTATCCGTCTACCCGTGGCTGCATTGGATTATCACCCTACTGGGAAGAGAGATGCCTGTAGACCGAGGAGGAGATGGTTTCCGGAACGGGTCTAAGGTCTAGTCCTTGGAGTGGTGATGACGTAAACTGTACCTTACCACCATGTTAATTTTTGTGTGATACACATTTTAAATCAGTATTTTAAAGAGTGTATTTTAAATTGTAAGTGAATATTATTAAAAGAACAATGAACTGACAAACACAGATATGATTGTATACTTGTAGCCTACGTTAATAAACGTACTGTGTTCATAATAACACATTGTATTTTTATCTTCACACATTCCTATCACTTATACTTTAGATTATTAAAGAATGGTCCGATTTTTCATAATCCCCCCTCCAATTGCTTTCCGGATAAGCCGCTGGCCAGGAATGTGCTGTTTTTAGCTAATGACGCATCAAATTATTCTCAATACTACTATATTCCTGGAACCTATAGCCTTAAAAATTATGTTCTACAAATTTATTTTCCTACAAGTAGGCCTACTCGTTAACTCAAAAACGTTTGGTTCTTTATTAACAAGTGTTACTGTGTTATAAGCATTGTATATACACATTAAACGTTATGTTTTTCTCAACCATGGCTTTTATTTATTTCAGCAGTAAACTAAAAACCAAAAACCGTTTTCACCTAACCTCACAAATGAAAACAACACGTATTCGCTTTGCATTTAGAAATAGGACAATTTACAATTGGTACACTTCTTCTTTTCCACATCGTAATATATAGCTACGATTGCATACTACAATCATCTAAAATGTACTGCAGGAACGGATAAAGGTACAGTTCCGATGCCGCTAAATATCATTTGTTTATTAAATTGTTACTATGGTAATTAATTCTAGTATACATGGTGTTGGTGACATCTTTATACGCGTCAACAAAAGGGCATAATGAAAAGGGCCTAAATCGTGCAAACGGGGCAGAATATCAAATTCCAAGTTAGACAGTGTTTTTGCCTTGTGTCAAAGGTTACCTGTGGAAATCACCTGTGCAATTTGGTGGCAATCGGTGTGACGGTGTGGATTTGTATTCAGTACAAAGAAACAAATCCTCAGACTTTGAGTTTTATATATATAGATTTATGGTGTCACGGTAGTGGTACATGATCTACCACCATGAACTCCTCCATAAACCTGTTCGTCTCGATAATTCCTTACCCTTACACACACTGGATCTTGTTGTTGACTTTGCCTGCTTTTTTCATCACAGCGAGAGAACATTTAGGCCTATAAGCACTCAAAACTGACCGCCTTTCGGGTATACTTTGTTTCCTTCGTCATTTCAAGAACGATGTGTTTTTCGTACTCTTTAACCCATCTTTTACTATTAGCTCCCAGTGACGTATCTAGAATTTGGCCTTGGGGGGTCCGGGGGGGGGGGGGGGTCGGCTTCGCACTAAAGAACAAACAAGTTAAGAGTAATCACCATTACTACATTTAAAGTGGCTGACATCAGTCCCACTAAAGTTAACGGTAACAACACAAGAAAAATAAACGCGTTATTGAAACATTGTTTACAAGGTACTTATTAGGCTGGGCCGAAAAACGTTTTTATTATTTTTATTTTTTCGATACGCTGTACCGCGGACAATTTGCCCCTAGGACAGACAAGTAAAAACAGAATTACCACTGTTGCACACCACTATAGAAAAATTATTCCGATAATCGAAAGTAACAACTGGTAAGTTCTTCACCAGTTTTCCACAGCAATGTAGTAAAATAAACACCATTTACTCGAGTCGTTACACTGAAGATGGCTTCCAACGGTGGGGCCGAAACGTATGTTTTATGGGGCAGTAATCGACCACAGCCTAATGGCCAGGAGAGAATTCAAACGAATTTCAGCAGAGAAGTTTGTCATTGTAATTGTAATAAGGAAGTTTGAGTTATTAAACATACGGCAAAACATTGTTCACAGATCACACTTTACATAGGCTATATTCGGTTATTCGGCTTCAAATAAGCTTTTCTGTACGGAATGAGCCAGTCATATAATTTTCATAGGTTTGTCCTACACAAAATTTATCGTGTAATATTTTGTATATAGTCTACTTTTATTGTGAACGTTTGATTTAGCTGTAGGGTTTATTTTATTAAAAAAAAAACTACGTTATCTTTGTACGAAGAGTTTGTTAAGGATGTATACTCAAATATTTTTGTTCGAAGGCTTTCACGGCCGGTGTCAGTTGAAATTAAATTATCTGCCGCGCTGTTTGGCTGTGGTCCTAGGTTTACATTCAAACCAAACGTTTCAGCAGCACCACTGGCTACCATCTTCAGTGGATGTATCGAGTCAACCTAACGCGGGGTGTCGTACGTTAGGCCCACAGTACTGCGGTGAAGGGTGAAAGGTCTGAAACGTTTTGTTTTAATGAAAACCTAGGACCATGGTCAAACAGCGCGGCAGATAGTTTAACATCCTCAAATAGCTTGGATTTTTGGAGGGAGGTCGTAATCACTACATAATTATTCCACGACAATTACAGAATCCGTAATTACGTGCTCAATACCTCCATATTACCTGTAAAATAATTTAATGTAGTTATTATTACAAAATAAGAAAAACGTGTTGAAACGTACAAAAAATACTGCGTAAATTTGTTAACGAAATTGGGTACCAGCTGCTGTCCACAGATACTGATTTAACGGTTGTAAAAAAAAAAACAATTTCAAAGACATAATTATTCTTCAGGAATCGGAGAAACATGATACAGAACATCAGTATCAGTATGGAGAACCATACATGACTTCCATGTTCTAAGATTTATATTTAAAATCATTTGCTTGAATTCGGTTCGATAATTAAAAAAAAATCCCCCACTCTCAAACTATTTTCACTATAGACATTTTTGTTATTATGGGGTTCTCGTTTAATATAATGTTGTTTTCGAGTCACTTTATCTATATAAATTAGGTACTTTATTCTTGTAAAGAAACTGAACTGCGTAGATAATCATCCCTCCTCCTCAACCGATCCCCACCATTAATGATATTTAAATTTTCATAGAGTAATAGTTTTATCATATGTAGTTGCTAAGATATCTTATCCTTTAAAATTAAATACTTTACTTGATATCAGCAAAGTAATTTTCAAAAAATTACCCCTCCCCCTTCAACTACCCCTTCTCCAATTATAGGTATCTCATTTAGCATTTTACAGTGGGTTAATATGGCTTTATTTTTGGGACACTTATTTATCAAAATTAAGTACTTTCATGTTCTTAAAACACAAAACAATGCAGGTAAACTACCCCTCTCCCTTGACCGAACAACCTTATTTTTGATATTTTTTCACTTTTATTAAGTAAAGTTTTCATTATTATGTAATTATTAAAGTATTGTATCCTTCAAAATAAAGTACTTTATTCGACATGACCAAGGTAGTTTTCGAAAAATTACTCCCTCCCCCTTCAATTATCCTTCTCATTTATAAATATTTCATCTACGTTTCTACAGAGGATTATTATGACCTTCTTTTCAGGATAATTTATTTATTAGAACTAAGTACTTTAATCTTGTTAAAATGTAAAACGTTGCAGGTAAACTACTCCTTCCCCTTAACCGATCTTCACCAAAATCAATAGACCGTGAGTCCTCTACAACTCGGGCACATATGTAAAATATTATTTGACTCTGTTTGAATATGCGGCAGTTATCGTTCGCCATAAAAAATTCTACACACACACACACACACACACACACACACACACACACACACACACACACACACACACACACACACACACACACACACACACACACACACACACACACACACACACACACACACACACACACACACACACACACACACACACACACACACACACACACACACACACACACACACACACACACACACACACACACACACACACACACACACACACACACACACACACACACACACACACACACACACACACACACACACACACACACACACACACACACACACACACACACACACACACACACACACACACACACACACTTTTCGGAAAATGATTTTTCCTCATGTTTTGAGGGTAGTACAATCAGAATCAGCCTTTGTCTCGAACACGGTATTTTTCGCGATCACCATACTTCCATTTTCATAAGGAACATGGGAATAAAAAACGGCGTATCAAAGGCTACGGAGCTTATAATTATAAGTAATTTGCTTTTGCTGACGGATAACGTGTAATAAGCAACATTCTCTATGCGTGTGTTGTTGAGTGCGTCATCACAACTGGTATTCATGGAATGTTCTGTAGATGTTGACGTGTCGATGTCCCAGAAATTCCTGTTGTTTGTTGTACGTAAACTCTTGTTTGTATCTCTCTGAATGTGTGTACCATTTTGGTTTACTGTTTCATACTGTTGTTAAACATTTATTTGTTTTGAAATATCTAATTTCCACTTCGATCTTGTTACAAAAAAAATTATACATTCTGAAAAGTTTTTTTACATATAAAGATCATCTTTATAATAGTTGTATTCACACGTTAATATAACTAAAAACAAACATTAATTTCTTTTAAGTAATCATCAGTTTACATGGACTTTTACTGTAGTCAACATATTGAATACATTGTTGATGTCATCAATTACGATCAACACCACATTGTAACTTTTGCCATTGATTTACTGATGAAAAAGTATGCTAATATTCAGATTTAAGTTTTTGTAGTTAACAATCCTGTAAGTAGATACTGTAATGCGGTAATTTATCTACATATATAAAACTCAAAGTCTGAGCATTTATGGGTACTGAATACAAATCCACACCGTTACACCAATTGCCACCTAATTTTGCACAGGTAACCTTTGACACAAGGCGAAAAATACTGTCTGATTTGGAATTTGATATTTTGCCCCGTTCGACGGATTTAGGCCCTTTTATTTATGCCTTTTTGTTGACGCGTATAAAGATGTCAAATACACCATGGAGACCAGAATTAATTACCATGGTAACAAGTAAATAAACAAATGCATCGGAACTGTACCTTTATCCGTTCCTGCAGTTTTAATGTTTTTAATATGCGATTGTATCGATATCTTTTTGAATTTTGTATACAGATACGTCTATATATTTTGTAATTGTCTTAAACGATTTTAAAATTTATGTTTATACGTATTTCTGATGATGCAATGAATAAGTAATGAAATATAATAAATACTACTACTAAAGATGTCAACAACACCAAGGAGATCAGAATTAATTACCATAGTAACAAATAAATAAACAAAAGCTATTTAGCGGCATCGGAACTGTACATTTATCCATTCCTGGAGTTCATTTTCATGTTTAATATAATAATGTGCGATTGTATCGATATATTACAATGTGGAAATGAAGAAGTGTACTAATTGTAAATTGTCCTATTACTTAATGCAAAGGGAAAATACGTGTTGTTTTCATTTGTGAGGTTAGGTGATAACGGTTTTTGGTTTTTAGTTTACTGCTGCAATAAATAATATCCATGGTTGAGGAAAACATAAAGTTTAATGTGTTATACGCGTACAATACTTCTAACACAGTAACACTCAAAATAAAGAATTTGGCATTATTTATTAAACAGGTACTTTATAAATATCTCCAAAGGCTTTATAAACGGGTACTTTTAAATCTCCAAAGGTCGTTGCACCAACATAATAATTTAGTACACGTTAAAATAATACAAGTGTTGAAAACAGCTTTGTAGAGAATTTGACTAATGAGTACAAAATTGTTATACGAACTGACAGAACGCCATATAGACATAGACATATTCATATTGAAAGTAGTTAAAATGTCAAAGTGTAAGTGAAAATACGCAAACTCGGCTATTTAGTTATTTCATATAACGTATAGAAAAAAACCCCGAGCCCTTTTAAAGTCCCAACCATGTTGTCTGTTGTATTTGCGGAAAGACGGATCTCTTGAATTTGCCTGAACGATTTTATGAAAAGTGCGGACTCAAATGTAGAATAGACTCTATTGATAGACTCACACAACATATTGAAATATACTTTTGTAGCTCACATTTAAGTTTCGAATATTTAAATTTGCTTACAATTTTATTTAGTAAAAATGATCGTCAATGACAATTTAAAATTCAGTTCTTTCTAGCCATCTGTCCTACGAAGAGTTACGTGGTCAGCGGTATACTGAAATGTAACCTAGCGTGTGCCAAAGTCATTCTGAGCCAGTGAATTTCAAGCCCCAACATTAGTACCACACATGCGTCCACGTATACATTTCTGTGTGTGTGTGCGCGCGCGCGCGTCTGTATGCCTGGACGTAGGAATGAACGAGCATTTCTGTTTTAAGATAAATTACATTACAAGCTACAGTACGACGAAAAACAAACTGAGCTGTGTTGACCTAGATGACATTTGACGGTTCTCTAAATGTACCTCTACGATATTTCAACTTTGTCAGTAAAGCGGTAATCTTCTAATACTGGTTTAGAACCGACAAACATTGCTTCGGAAACTAATAAAAGGAACAGTGAACTACATAGGCCTAATGAATGTAAATGGGAATAAATAGGATGAATTAAAGGAAATAAAGATAAGAAGGCTAAGCTGCAAATAATCTGCCTTAAGAAAAATTGGGGCATCTCTTCCAGGCGTTATCTACGTATTTTAACCTGAAATCTTCATATGGCTACATGCTGACTTTGTCTTACATTTAAGTCATTATTCGTTAGAGATAAACAACACTTTGCTTGTTAGCAACATAGAAAATAATGGAAATGTTCCCTTTTTTTATAGACCACAAAATTGTAAAACGGTATTACTTACTGAAGTGAGAACTTGTTAAGGCACTATGGTGCCCGGCTCTCTGCCGTACATCTCGCGCTCCTAGGGCAGTAAACTGAGTATAAGTGTAACGAAAAATGAAACGAGACATGAAGCAGGGTTGCCAGGTCAATCAAACCTCTTTTCCCCACATAGCTATCCAAAATTGCCACACTGCCGCCAAATATATGTGGTATAAGCAAAGCATGATATTTATAAGAATGTGAGTATATTATAAATATTTAAGTACTATTGCAAGAACAAGATAAATATTGAAAATAATTTTATTTATGATTAAACAAAATCTACTCATATCCTGAGAGATCGAACCAAATACTTTTGAAATTCTTTCCTTGTACATAGTTCACAATTAGCCTATTATATTTACACAGCATTCCAATTGTTTAATTCATAAAAACAATTTAAAATCAGTGACACCTATTTTTTATTATAATATTTGTAGTATCGTCAACACAGCTTTAATTAAAACTATAGAACACAAAAACATGATACTCACACTTAGTAACATGTAACTTAATGAGGCACCCTGTTAAGAACTTAAGTATTAGTGATTTTAAAAAGGCCTCACAATGAGAATAATTAAGAAATGTGGCCTTGATAGTACAATAACCTTACATTTATAACAAGTTCTTAAGAGTAAAATAGTAAATTAATTAACTTAGCGAATATTAAACTTTGAAAAATTCAAATCATTAAACAGATATGTACTACGGCGTGTATAATAATAATTTATTAGACGATGAATTACAAATCTAGTAGATTTTGTGCCCCCCCTGGTAGCCACAAAAATCTGCTGTAATATTTCGTTTGTCTCCAACTAACATTTCCGCTAAGGGTTAAAGATTCCCAAACTAAATCAATTCCAAATGAGATACTAGGAAAAATATTTAAGGAAACACAAATATTGTTTTCTTAAGCCACATCAGGAAATCATATAATTTTATGTGGCTTAGAAAGTTGGGTAGTTAAAAAACAAGTTTCGTAATATATTGGAGATTCAGAATACTGCAGTTAGCAGCATTATACTCGTATTTTGTGAGACGATCAAATACAGTAAATCTTACAAGACTAAAGAGAAGACGCACAAAAAATAAAAACTAAACAAACGTCCTGCCTTTCTGCAAGTCAGTCTCTAACTTCCACTATCCCAGTCTTCCATTTATCTGGCATTTCATATTCCTACCCCTCCACCATTACTACGTCTTTAAACTCTCCCTTTAAATAGCAGGATCTGAGCGACATATATCTCAATAAAATTGACGTAGTATTTTTAGTTCAAGGAAATTACAGACTGAAAACGCTCTATGCTTGTGAATATTGGAAAAAAGGTGTGTAATGTTATGAAGCAGAAATATAATATTTACTTTAAGTAAAGTAAACCAGATCAGGTTAGTCATTTCAATTACTTGGGTTGTAATATCTCATATGGAACTGATATTTATTGGGGTAGTAAGCTAACAAAATTTTGACGCATCTGTGGAACGATTCATAGGTACCTGAAAAATAAAACACGGAAGGATACCCGAATGAAATTTTATAAAACTGTGGTTGTCCCCACATTCCTGTCTACTAGTGAGACATGGACTCTTGGTAAAAGGGACGTGCAGAAGATTCAGGCAACCGAAATGAAATTTCTAAGAGGGACGCAAGGTTGTTATCTCTTGGATCGGAGAAGGAACGAGGATATTAGACGGGATTTAAACATTGTATCATTGCACCAGAATACTGAAGACCACAGAAGGAGATGGTGTGATCTTGAATCGCATGCCTGATATCCGTCTACCTGTGGCTGCCTTAGGTTATCACCCTAGACCGGGGAGGAGGTGGGTTCCGGAACAGGCCTAAGGCCTAGTCCTTGGAGTTGTGATGACGATGACGACGACTTAAAATAAAGTGCTTACAAAGTATAAAACATTGTACGTTGTTTCAAAAAGTTTACAAAAATTTACAAAAAGGCTTCCTCTCTTCTGTCTCTGTCACTTGCACGCATCTTGAATACTCTACGGACGACTCCAACACAGCATGTTTCAAAAGGCATGATGTGTCATGGCTTCAGTACACAAAGGCATTTGGCGAAATCACATTCAAAAATGGGACACAAAGATGAGACTTTTATGCTGCTACGTATTTTCGGTCCTCTTCTATGTTGTAAAATTTTGGACTTTGACTGAAGCCACAACTAAAAAATTGGAAACTTTCGAAATGTGGTTTTATCCTAGGATACTAAGAATTTCATGGACAGAACATATAACTAATGTTGAAGTTCTTAGAAAGATGAAGAAAGAAAGGGAAGTTATTAACACAGTGAAGATAAGAAAGCTTCAGTATCTGGGACATCTCATGAGAAATGAAGCATGAGATTTTACTTATTGCAGTCCATACTACAGGGAATAGTACTTGGAAAGAGAGGAGTTGGGCGACCGAGAATATCATGGCTGAGAAATTTAAGGACCTGGTTTGCCATGAATACAACTGACTTAATCCGTGCAGCAGTGCAGAAAGCTAAAGTAGTCTGTATGATATCCAACATCCGAAACGGATAGGAACTATCAGAAGAAGAAGAAATACAAAAAATGCCTACTTGATGAAGAATTATTTAATCTCTTATCACTTAACAGACGTGGTAAAAATTTGAATAATTTTGCAATGAATACAATAACGGATAAACATCTTGCTATTAGTGTTGAAAAGAAACAAAATTAGATTTCTTCTTGAACTGGTACCAAATATATTCCATCAGTTTTATATGGACTTGAAAACTATCCAAACTCAAAAAGATGTTGATCCAGACCTATTTGATAATGAAGAAGACAGTTCTTAAACTAGAGCGGTAAACACGTAAAACTTGTTCACTAGTTTTGTTCACACCACGTATGACCAGTATTGGTTTTATAATAATAATAATAATTTTTGTTTTGTTTTTATAGAGGGGGAAAATGATTTATGTACCTTCACAGGAGGCTGTGCAGCCTCTGGTATGTGGGACTCTTACCACTAAAACATCCACCTCTAATTCAAGAATTCATATGCATCTTGGAACCACTTAATGTATTACTTCAGGACAGAGCATATTGCGCCCTTATCGGGCTCCTTCTAATTGTTCTTCGTTTCCTACTGTCCGTTGGGTGCAAGTTGGGCCTGTCTTTTTTCTCTATTAGGACCTGCTGAATAAATGCATTGATGCGGTCCCATTCCGCCTTACCACGAAGCATAAGCGCAACTACGCTCTCGGGCGTGAAGTCCCTGAGCTCCATATAATAATAATAATAATAATAATAATAATAATAATAATAATAATAACGTAAAAAGTTTTAATACAACAAAATGAATCAGCCTGTGGATACCGTTACTTCAATAAGACTTTATTTACTTGGCTATCCGACTTTAGTAAAACCTTCTTGGAAGCCTTTCCATTTATTTTGAATTAGGATTATGTTTTTAAATAAATGCAGACTTTTCATTCGAGTTATGCCGTTATCAGGTTAAGAGCATAAGTGAACATTTAGAGAAACAAAAGCAGTCTACTAAATAATAATGTGAATTTGGCAGTGTAAGGAGGAAAAAGAGAAGGATTTAGAACGAAATAGAGAGAGAGAAACGTGACTCCGCGCTTGATTACTTGATTTCTTGAATATTCATGTTTACTAGTAAGGCTAATATTTATTTTGTGAAAGTTTGAAATGTAAAATTATAGTAGGTTCATTTTGTTTTTATATATATTTTGCGTTAATTGCATAATATTATTAGTTTGTTGTTTACATATAATGTTCTAGTGTTATATATTATTATTATTTTCACACTGAAAGACTTTACACCAAACTGACTGTAGTGTGCACAACCACATAAGTCACTACATTAATCGTGTAAAACAATATAAGTCAATTGTTTCCACAGGTTATTATAAGATTGTTTATCCAAACAAAAAATTATAATGGTAGGGGCACACGAATAGAATAGCACAGGAAACATTGCCAAGGAGAGTTATGGAATGGGCCCCACCAGGAAGAAGGAAAAGAGGAAGACCACCTGTCACCTGGATAGAAGAAATCCAGACTATATTGAGGGAACGAGAAATTGAAGAACATCTTTGGATGGACAAGCAGTAGTGCAAGATGAGAATTCAATCAGTTCTGTAATCTTCGGTTCCGAAAAATGTGTAAACATAGTACAGCCGGAAATAATAATAATATTATAAGATTGTAAAAATTATGATTCTTGTAAAGAAATGTAAGAATGTGTTGTTATGTCACATAATTACATTTTTTATAAAATTTAAAAATAATTGTTCAGAAAAATAAATACGTTGTTGAATTCTGTAGTTTTCCCCGCCACTCAGAGAATTATTTGTAGCAATAGCATGTGGAAGTTGTCACCCCCCCCCCGTAAACGGGGATTCCATGACTTACTGGCACCTTGTAAGTAAATTCTGTGTTGGCCAGTTATGCCAGTGCTAGTAAAAAAACGGTTGTATCCATTCAACATCACATTACGTTTTGGATGTGTGATTAAATTTGCATACACAGCTGTTTGAAGGCGTTATTTAAAATCTTTCACGTTCTGCATGTATCTTTGAAACACTTGAACACAAAGTGAGTTTTATATTAAACTCAGTAACCCAAGCAAGGTTATTTATATTCTTAATTTCATAGTGACCATGAATCAATGAATTTTAACGATGAAGGGTGTAACGTAGAAACTTAGGTCGTATCTGTTGAAATGTATCACACTTGTTTATATGGTGTATTAGTGTGAATGTAGTGTGTTTGCCTCACACTGGTTGTTACATAAATCGACGTCACTACTGGAGTCCGTAGCGTTGTCAATGTCACCAGTACAACCTACCTGTTAATTCATAGGGATTACGATTCCCGGGTGGCACCAAATTGTTTTTGTTAAAACAATTAAAACATCTAATTTTTAAGGTAATACGTGGTATTAGCATGGACAGCTGTGGCGTTCGAATTATTCCCGCTGCTACACAGGTTGTCAACTCGGCCACTCGTGATAAGCGCTAGTTGGCTATGAATTAAAACTTCGCTAACACACATATATTTACAAAAAAAATCCTATGAAATAACAAGATAGTAATGTTCTGTACTGCGTTTTTTAATACACATTTAATTATCAATAAATATGACAATTGAATCATAAACAAATTTATAATATTATGCTCCGGCTTAGAGCTTGAAACACAAAATATCTCAGGTTGGCAAAATTGATTTCAAAACACTATCGTTCAGTTACTTTTAACAAAATTACTATGTTTTTAAAATCTGGAGTTCTTTTGATCATGAAAATAGACATAAACGTTGATTACATGAAAAGAAAGTACACTACTATACCTTATACGTAGTTAGGATTTATAATGTGTTTGTACAATTTGTTCAGTAGTGTCGTATTTCTGCTACAGTAGTTATGTTCACAAATAAGGTTATCTTTATAAATGTTTTTTAATATAAGTAAATTATGCCTTTACCTTTGAAAGAAAATACTACTTTTTAAATAGTGAGAAATTTTATCATTTGAAAATAATTCAAGTAATTTAGGGTTTTTTGGGAGTAAGAAATTATTCGGTACTTAACAGTTCATCTCACGTTGTCTGTATCGTCATCAGGATAGTCGTATATTTTTCGAATTTGGGCTGGTTGAAGGCTTCCAACATCTTCTTCAAACTGGTCTGGGTTTTTTCGTTAATTAGTTTATTTAATTTCGTTCCTGGACATCATTAATTGTGTATAGATCGACGTCTCTTCATATTGGATTATCTTGGTTCACTAGTTCGACTTGTTATAACTGTTTAAATTAAAGTTTTAGTTTGTCCAATTTTTCGTGTGGCGTACCCACGCTTCGTTTCTTCAGCGTCTATAAACTTTAACGGAAAAATAAGCCCTCAAACGTCTCGTTGTCATAGTAACCAATAATTCAATGCTTGTTTAATTACTCCTTACATACATTGTTAGAACTATTTGAATTTTTATTCAAATTTATTAAGTATTTTCCTAATGATTTTATTCCCTTATAATTCCTTTGGGATAATAAATGACATCACTATTATTTTTCTTTCCTTTCAAAGTTTACAATGATACCTCATAAGGTCATATTCTGTTACACTTTAGCTATAGTCTAATTATTTGACATTTAATAAATAACATATCTTTTTTGAATTAAATTATTACAATAATACTTCTGTGTTAAAATAACTGATATATAATTACTGTCCATTCACTGTTCTTAGATTAGTAAGATTTCTTGTGAAATTGATACAATTTGCATTTGAATGTTCTTGGCAGTTAACTGTTTTCATAGTTACAAACAGCCATGATTGTTTTTTAGTGTATTTCCTTTTTAAATTACATTCTGAATTCAGCCTGATGGGCTTCACTTATTTGTTTGTGTTTTAATTACTATTCAACATACATTTTCATTAATCTTCATTTAAA
This sequence comes from Magicicada septendecula, assembly GCA_034769895.1. Lineage (NCBI taxonomy): Eukaryota > Metazoa > Arthropoda > Insecta > Hemiptera > Cicadidae > Magicicada > Magicicada septendecula. The sequence continues at coordinate 409,484,856 of CM068375.1, forward strand.
ATATAATAGTTAGGTTTATGGACTGTAAGTCCCTTTCAGCCATATTCCTTCTTTAACATTGCATCAACTATTCTTTACAAGTCATAAATTATTCTTACTACTAACATTGATTTCTTTCTTGTCTTATAAACTAGGGTGATAAACATTGTTACTTTCTCTAATATTATGAAGGTTGATTCCCCTTTCAACATGGGGTGTTGTATTCTTTACAATTTTAATCTTTAATAACAAACTTTACTTCTATCCTATCATGCCATGTTAACGCAAGTTATGGTACTGGGCTTTCTCCCTGAATATTATTACAAGCTTCCTTAATATTAATTTTAAATACTATTTTTAATTACTTCTATGTATATAACTAATTATACTCTCACTCCAATCATTGGTGGTTTATCAATGTTTTACAGAGTGTCTATTTCCTTAGCATTCTAATTTGAATGTTTCACATCCACTTTCACTATTTTTTAGGGCATTAACACTTCACTAAAGCACTTCACTTTGGTTCACTGTTTGTAATTAGTGTTATTTAATGGGTAATCCCTATACTTTCTCCTACCATTTCTCACTATTTTGTTTTAGTATTATATTTACTATAAACAATATTAGGCTAGTTGTGTTTCGGTTGAATCTAACCTTTCTGACAGGGTTAGTGTACTTTTCCTATACTATATTACTTTACAATTGTATTGTCTTAAAAATGGGCACATAGGTTAAATTAATGCTAATAATAACATTGGTTTCATTAATATATAATTATTTAAGGTTTATTGACCGTATTCTATCTCTAACATACAATCTTTCCCTTTTATATATGTGTGTTAGTTTCCCCTTGGGTTTTATCTGTCTCCTCTTCATTCTTCCTCTTCTTCTTCTTCAATCCGGTTCGGTTCTCCTCTTCTTCTCTTCTGGTTTAAATTCTGTTTACTTGTATGGATCTGTCCTCTTCTTCTGGTTCTTCTTTAGTTCTGTGTCCATCATTGTTTTGTCTATCATATTTTTAATAAGTATGTTACGTGGTTCCCTTCTTTATGTTTATGTTTTTGGCTCAATCATTTCAAAATATTTACATTTTAATAAGTATGTTACGTGGTTCCCTTCTTTATGTTTGGGTTTTTTGGCTCAATCACTTGGGTTGGGTAATATCGTTGTACGCCTTGTCAAAGTATTTACATTTTAATCATTTTTTACGCATTTTATTTCATATGAAGTAATTTTATATCAAGAATTATCTTTTTTATCACTGGTACGAGATTTGGCTTAATTGTATCGTTACATAATGCCTCTCCTCTAAAATTGATCATTTTAATAAAATACTAGCATAGTGTTTTATGAAATTATCAGTTATAAATAACTTTTTTCCTTCTCTTCCTTGTTTGTTTCTCCATTCTCCATTTCTCTTCTTACTTAATTCACTCCATTTTATTTGGATCTGTTTTTATTTATTTCCATTGGTGCATATTCCCTCATACACAAATTTTTTTCCCTAACTTTATATAGTAGCTGGTTTCTCCCATTACTACTAATTTTTCTGAGACTAGAGGCACATCTTCTCTACTCAGTTCATATAGATTGCTGGACTTTTCAACAGTCAATCTTAAATCTTTGTCAACTTGTGACTTAATAATAATAATAATATAATAATATAATTGGGATTGTCCACCTTGTGGCTTGTTTTTAGATCACTTTATCATTACTACTCATTCTTCCTTCCGCTATACCTTAACTATACACTAACATCTACTCATATATTATATTGAGAAAATTTATCTTTATTCATATGTTAATTTCATCATATCTCACTTTTCATTATTTTGTTTTCAATGCTCGTTGTGACCATTTTAATTGTCTTAGACATTTTTTTTTCTTAGTCATTTAGCAGGATTCTGCTTTAGCCATATTTGTATATTTGTTTTATATACAATTTCTCTCTCCCTCCTTGTACCAGGTAAAGTTTTATTTATTTTTTTTTTATAATACTTTTGATTCAGTATAATTTCAAGTATTTATCTCAGTAATTTGAACTTGATTTTATTCTTGTTTATTTTACTCTGTATTCAACATCATTTTTGATAATTCTTTGGTAAGTTAATGGTCTTACCTTGAAGGAATGTTTGTAGCGTATTCCTTTTTAGCTATTTTTTTTTTTTTTTTTAATTATAATTGTAAGTTTGTGCTTCTTACATTTTTATTACATAGGAATGTGTGTAACGTATTCCTGATTATCTCACTTTTTACTTCATACTTCATATTTCAATTTTTTGTTATATTTTAAACTGATTTAAATTGAAAGGAATTTGTGTAACTGTTTCCTTTGTTTTTTTTTCATTCAAACCTTTTTATTGTTCCGCATATATCATCTAAATATTTGAGTAAGCTGCTCTTACAATCTCTTTTAGAATTTTGAAATCGGTTTCATTTCACAATGGTTTTATTCTTCTTCGTAAAACTTTTTTATTGAAGTTTGATTGTAAACTCCCTTGATTTTCCTTGTATTGATATTACTGATTTGGTAAGTATTATTACCATTGTCTCTTGTGATGATATACGGTTTATCATGATATACATAATTGTTTATTCATATCGCTATACACTGGACCTTGTTATTTATATTCTTGGTAAGTTGACTTCTCCTTTTCTTTCCTTTATTATTTCCTTCTCTTGTTCGACTCTTTGTTGTTATGCACCTCTACTCCTTCAAGTGCTTGATAGACACACTTATTCTGGATAATATTATTAAATTTATTTATTAATTATAATTTAATTTTCTCATTTAATTCGTCTTGGTCGTCGTCATTTCTTGTACCCTCTTGTTTTGGTGATTGTCTAGTAGCTTCATTTAATTTTAATATATCCTTCTATTCCATTGGGTTGCTGGGTCAGTAACTTGAAGATCAGTCCCTTTTCTTGGTTTGTGGTATCTTCACTTAGTTTACCCATGGTCCATCAGTTCCTCTGCCCTTATGGTTCGGATAACTCTGGCGTGTAGAACTGTTTTCTTACTGGTGAAATAGGTCTCCTCCGTCTTGTACCATAATTCCTTTAATACCATATGTTCCGTGGTATTTATTTCTACCTCCATCATTTGATTAGTTTGTCGATTAATCAGAGAAGTTATTTGTGCCTCTCTCATTAATATTATTTTTGCCTTTTTATTTGGTATTTCCATTTCTGGTGTGCTCCAGTATTTTATTGACCTTCTTGATTTGCTATACTCTGTTTTGTTGTCAGTCATTTCTATTTCTGGCATCTTCCATCTAAGCATAGATTTGCTGAAATTTTCATCCACTGGTTGGCTGTGAATTCCTTTTGTAATTTCTCTCAGAGTCCTCCTACAATCTTTGTACTTTATTAATTTGCTTTGGTAGGTAATGGGCAAACTAAATACATCGATGAGTCCGTTCTTCATCATCTCCACTTCTTCTCGTGTTTTGATGAGTTTCCTCTTATATACTTTCTCAGTTCCTCTGTTTTCTTAATCTTCTTAATGATTCGATTCTTCTTCATACGACTGTTTACACCGATTTGTAGTTCTTGGTGCCTCTCCTCTAGTTCCTTGACCATCTCCTTCTGTGTTATTTTCTGATTCCCCGGTTCCATGTTCTCATTTAACGTTTCTTTGATACTTTTAGGAGTGCTGTCTAGTGTTTCATTCCTTGGTTTGAAATCACTAACTAAAGTTTCTTGAAGTCGATCTACTGGGTAACTTGTTTCTTCCCATCTCTTATTCATCCTTGTTTTTGTCCGTTTGTCTTCTTCACGAAACTCTGCAAACATGAATCTCAATTCTTCTCTGTTCTTCTCACTTTCTTCCTCGATTTTCCTTTGGAGAACATCATGATTAGTTTCCATCTTTTTGTTTACTATCTCCAGATCCTTCTTGATCTGTTTCTTCAGTTCTTCGCTCTTCTTCTCCAATACCTCTTGACTTCTTTTCAAGTCTTCATGGTTGCTTTCTAATTATCATTCAGGAATTCTATACTCTCCTTCATTTGCTTCTTCAGTTCTTCACTGTTTAGGTCTAGTTTCTCTAATTTTTTATTTAACTCTTCCTTGTCTTGTTTTCTTCCCTCTTGCAGTAATTCTAATTTTTTATTCAAATCTTCCTTGTCTTGTCTTCTCTCTTCCTTGTCCGACTCTAATTGCTTATTTAAATCTTCCTTGTCTGATTCTAATTTCTTATTCATTTGTCCAAATTGTTCCATCATGAACTTCATCATGCTATTTAAAACCGTTTCTTCTGTCGGTTTGACTGGTTGTTCAGTCACCATGTCTTCTGCTTCTATTTCCGGTTCAGTTGGATTAGGATTTTCCATTTGGTCCTCCTGTGGGTTTTCTTCTGACAATTCTCCAGTCGTTTCCTCCACTTCTACTTCCTCAACTTCCTCCATTTCTTCTGGGTTTCCTTCTTGGTTTGGTGTTTCCTTCCCTTTGCGCCTCGTAACCATACCGTGTCTATTCATGACCGCCGCTAGTTAGTATTCCTAGCCACACGTTGCTGGTCGCCAATATGTAACGTAGAAACTTAGGTCGTACCTGTTGAAATTATCACACTTGTTTATATGGTGTATTAGTGTGAATGTAGTGTGTTTGCCTCACACTGGTTGTTACATAAATCGACGTCACTACTGGAGTCCGTAGCGTTGTCAATGTCACCAGTACAACCTACCTGTTAATTCATAGGGATTACGATTCCCGGGTGGCACCAAATTGTTTTTGTTAAAACAATTAAAACATCTAATTTTTAAGGTAATACGTGGTATTAGCATGGACAGCTGTGGCGTTCGAATTATTCCCGCTGCTACACAGGTTGTCGACTCGGCCACTCGTGATAAGCGCTAGTTGGCTATGAATTAAAACTTCGCTAACACACATATATTTACAAAAAAAATCCTATGAAATAACAAGATAGTAATGTTCTGTACTGCGTTTTTTAATACACATTTAATTATCAATAAATATGACAATTGAATCATAAACAAATTTATAATATTATGCTCCGGCTTAGAGCTTGAAACACAAAATATCTCAGGTTGGCAAAATTGATTTCAAAACACTATCGTTCAGTTACTTTTAACAAAATTACTATGTTTCTAAAATCTGGAGTTCTTTTGATCATGAAAATAGACATAAACGTTGATTACATGAAAAGAAAGTACACTACTATACCTTATACGTAGTTAGGATTTATAATGTGTTTGTACAATTTGTTCAGTAGTGTCGTATTTCTGCTACAGTAGTTATGTTCACAAATAAGGTTATCTTTATAAATGTTTTTTAATATAAGTAAATTATGCCTTTACCTTTGAAAGAAAATACTACTTTTTAAATAGTGAGAAATTTTATCATTTGAAAATAATTCAAGTAATTTAGGGTTTTTTGGGAGTAAGAAATTATTCGGTACTTAACAGTTCATCTCACGTTGTCTGTATCGTCATCAGGATAGTCGTATATTTTTCGAATTTGGGCTGGTTGAAGGCTTCCAACATCTTCTTCAAACTGGTCTGGGTTTTTTCGTTAATTAGTTTATTTAATTTCGTTCCTGGACATCATTAATTGTGTATAGATCGACGTCTCTTCATATTGGATTATCTTGGTTCACTAGTTCGACTTGTTATAACTGTTTAAATTAAAGTTTTAGTTTGTCCAATTTTTCGTGTGGCGTACCCACGCTTCGTTTCTTCAGCGTCTATAAACTTTAACGGAAAAATAAGCCCTCAAACGTCTCGTTGTCATAGTAACCAATAATTCAATGCTTGTTTAATTACTCCTTACATACATTGTTAGAACTATTTGAATTTTTATTCAAATTTATTAAGTATTTTCCTAATGATTTTATTCCCTTATAATTCCTTTGGGATAATAAATGACATCACTATTATTTTTCTTTCCTTTCAAAGTTTACAATGATACCTCATAAGGTCATATTCTGTTACACTTTAGCTATAGTCTAATTATTTGACATTTAATAAATAACATATCTTTTTTGAATTAAATTATTACAATAATACTTCTGTGTTAAAATAACTGATATATAATTACTGTCCATTCACTGTTCTTAGATTAGTAAGATTTCTTGTGAAATTGATACAATTTGCATTTGAATGTTCTTGGCAGTTAACTGTTTTCATAGTTACAAACAGCCATGATTGTTTTTTAGTGTATTTCCTTTTTAAATTACATTCTGAATTCAGCCTGATGGGCTTCACTTATTTGTTTGTGTTTTAATTACTATTCAACATACATTTTCATTAATCTTCATTTAAAATATAATAGTTAGGTTTATGGACTGTAAGTCCCTTTCAGCCATATTCCTTCTTTAACATTGCATCAACTATTCTTTACAAGTCATAAATTATTCTTACTACTAACATTGATTTCTTTCTTGTCTTATAAACTAGGGTGATAAACATTATTACTTTCTCTAATATTATGAAGGTTGATTCCCCTTTCAACATGGGGTGTTGTATTCTTTACAATTTTAATCTTTAATAACAAACTTTACTTCTATCCTATCATGCCATGTTAACGCAAGTTATGGTACTGGGCTTTCTCCCTGAATATTATTACAAGCTTCCTTAATATTAATTTTAAATACTATTTTTAATTACTTCTATGTATATAACTAATTATACTCTCACTCCAATCATTGGTGTTTTATCAATGTTTTACAGAGTGTCTATTTCCTTAGCATTCTAATTTGAATGTTTCACATCCACTTTCACTATTTTTTAGGGCATTAACACTTCACTAAAGCACTTCACTTTGGTTCACTGTTTGTAATTAGTGTTATTTAATGGGTAATCCCTATACTTTCTCCTACCATTTCTCACTATTTTGTTTTAGTATTATATTTACTATAAACAATATTAGGCTAGTTGTGTTTCGGTTGAATCTAACCTTTCTGACAGGGTTAGTGTACTTTTCCTATACTATATTACTTTACAATTGTATTGTCTTAAAAATGGGCACATAGGTTAAATTAATGCTAATAATAACATTGGTTTCATTAATATATAATTATTTAAGGTTTATTGACCGTATTCTATCTCTAACATACAATCTTTCCCTTTTATATGTGTGTGTTAGTTTCCCCTTGGGTTTTATCTGTCTCCTCTTCATTCTTCCTCTTCTTCTTCTTCAATCCGGTTCGGTTCTCCTCTTCTTCTCTTCTGGTTTAAATTCTGTTTACTTGTATGGATCTGTCCTCTTCTTCTGGTTCTTCTTTAGTTCTGTGTCCATCATTGTTTTGTCTATCATATTTTTAATAAGTATGTTACGTGGTTCCCTTCTTTATGTTTATGTTTTTGGCTCTATCACTTCAAAATATTTACATTTTAATAAGTATGTTACGTGGTTCCCTTCTTTATGTTTGGGTTTTTTGGCTCAATCACTTGGGTTGGGTAATATCGTTGTACGTCTTGTCAAAGTATTTACATTTTAATCATTTTTTACGAATTTTATTTCATATGAAGTAATTTTATATCAAGAATTATCTTTTTTATCACTGGTACGAGATTTGGCTTAATTGTATCGTTACAAGGGTTTGCGAAGATCGGTTAAAGAAGTATAACACAAATTTTAAATTATGTGTGTCGACGTTTCGACAGTATTTATTGTCATCTTCAGGACAATTGTTGCTGAATTGTTATGACGGCAATCACACTCAGCAACAATTGTCATGAAGATGACAATAAATACTGTCGAAACGTCGACACAAATAATTACAAAATTTGTGTTATACTTTTTTGACCGATCATCACACACCCTTCATCGTTAATGTTCTTTATATTCCTAAATCTCGTCACTGCTGTGATTAATAAGTACACAGTTTGTGAGTGATGGATAACCGTAGTAAGTAATGGTTACATCGTCAAACTTTGCGAATATTTCGTGTCGGACACAAACGTTACTTTACCAATGACTTTGCTAAATGACTTTGCTTTACGTTAGTTTGACAATAATGATGCGAAACAGGTTACAATGAGCGACAGTTCTGAACGTTACAGTGTTACAACATGATGTTGTCGGCACGTAAAAATAAAATGATCCTTTTCAATTTTTAATAATATACATATAATATACATATTGTTATCGGTATCCAAGTCACTTTGTTTTTTATAAATTAATAAATTACTTTAGATCCGTCGTGTGACTTTGTTTTATATTTAAGATGACGCGTTTCGGAACATATGAAGCTGACAGGATTCTCTTCAGCGTACCCATACTGACGGGTGTTTTTAACATTTGAGTAATGTGATTTTAACATTTAACGATCTCATCTGAGTGAACTAATCTGATGATGGAATAATATGTTCCGAAAGGCGTCATTTTAAATGTAAAAGAAAGTCACACGACGGATCTAGGGTAATTTATTAATTTATTTTAATAATGGTTATTTTAAAATAAATATTTAAATTTATTAAATTTATTTAAAAATATTTTTCAAAATTGCTATTATTTTATTAAAAAAAAAACAGTGAAACTTGCGTAAGAACAAAAAGACTGTTTGGGCTTAAAGAGAATAATATTCTCTATTAAAGCTGGTGATAGTGACTTCATTGGTGTCTTGTATTTTGTTTTGTTTCCACTGTACCATATGACGATCGGTGACAACGTCGTGACAATATTATTCACTAATTTGAACTTTAACGTTTTATTCAGGTAAAAGGAAGCGCTGTTTTCGGCCTTATTCTGCACAACTCTTCAATTCGTCAAAGTGTTCACTTGTTACGTGATCAAGATACTAACAGCTGGCGAAATCCCTGATAACGATAATCATAAATTCACAACTGCTGCTATCTGGCAGCCTGTTCACAGTGGAACATGAAGACTCGAGGTTGTTTTGTATTCTTGCTGTTACATATAGCTCACAGAACCATGTTTTTAGCGATAGGGTGTTACATAAAAACTTGTAAATACAGTAATTACATACCAATTACGGTCGTAGACAATTTATTGCTCATTTTATTGAACATGGTTCCGCTTTGGTCTAACTGAGTAATAGTAGACCTTTTTTAGTGAAGAGTATTGCTGAAAAGATAGATATATAGATGGATAGAGAGAGAGAGAGAGAGAGAGAGAGAGAGAGAGAGAGAGAGAGAGAGAGAGAGAGAGAGAGAGAGAGAGAGAGAGAGAGAGAGAGAGAGAGAGACAGACAGACAGACAGACAGACAGACAGACAGACAGACAGACAGACAGAGGGGGTAGACAGACAGACAGAGGCATAGTCTGATATTTGTTATTTGTATGACAGTTACAAACCAAAAGAAACTTGTACAATTAAACTTATAATTAAATTAAACATATTACGGTTTCTTGTCTGGTACGCGTGTGTATTGTGAAGTTAAATACTGAGATATTCGTTTATCGTATAATTTGCCAGACCTCGTCTGACGCCAGATTCTTTCTGAACATAGACGACGACCCACTTTCAAACAACAAAATCAACAAAACCTTCTTCAGTAACGCTGTGCCAGATGTCTGAACATTTATACTGTATGTGCTCCAGGTCAATGTCACTTTGCGTTTAATAATTTCAAGAACTTTGCACATATATTTGCTTACTGTATTAAAATTATATTAGTAAAACGAGTCAGAAAGACAAATTTTGAGAGTTACATCTGGCCATAGGCCCGTGGAATTAGATACTTAAAAAATATGATCTAATAAAATGAAATTCTCTACCAGAAATACAACTTTAAGATCTCAAATACTAACACAAAAGTAATGACGTTCTTAGGGAAGAACCGTGTAAGAGCAAAAATTGTAATTAATAATAGTGTTTTGGAGCAGGTATCACATTTTAATTATTTGGGATGTGATATCTCATATAGAAAGGAGAATAATATTGAGAAAAAGTTATATAAATTTAGTTACACCCGTGGAACAATAAGACGACTAATGAAGAATAAAACGCAGAAGGAGACACAGCTAAAGTTCTATAAGGTCGTGGCTGTGCCGACTTTAATGTGTGGATGTGAAACACGGACTCTCCTGCAAAAAGATATTTCAAAAATACAGGCCTCGGAAATGAAATTTTTAAGAGCAGTTAAGGGATGTATTTTGACAGATCATCTCCGAAACGCCACATAAGGTAAGACCTGAAGGTACAGTCGGTTATGGAGAGAGTAAAGTAATACAGGCAGAATTGGAAGTCCCATGTGGAACGCATGGTAGACACGCATATTCCTAAACAAATATTTGAATATAGGCTAGTGGGGACGAGTGATCTTGGAAGGCCCTGGAAAAAATGGTCGAAGACTCTGTGAAGTCGGAGCGGACTATAGCCCAACCCATGTCGCGAAGGAGAAGAAGAAGAAGAAGAAGAAGAAGAAGAAGAAGAAGAAGAAGAAGAAGAAGAAGAAGAAGAAGAAGAAGAAGATTAAATTTCTTTTAGATATGCACATACTGAAGATTGTATATAACACACACGTATCGAACGAAGCTGTATGAAGGAAAGTAAAGAGGCTATTGTAGCAATACAAGAAGAAACACATCACACCAGATAACATAAGGAGATGAGACGAGGTTCACTAAAAACGTAACAAAGAAATATCTCGGTTCAGGAATATGAAGGAATTGTCGCATAAGAACAGAAGAATTTTGGTAAAATCGGGACGAAGCAGCGACTAATAATGTACTTATATTGAAGAAACTAATAAAATTACTATATTTCTCTTGGCGTAACTTTCTGTTGACTCAGCCATTACTTCATATAATTTTGATTTGCAACATTATTTTCTGAGTGTTGTTCAGTATTGAAACAAAGATTAATAGGACGTGCGATACCAAATACTATTAGTAATGCTTTACAAAACAAAATGTTTATACCAAATTCAGCAATATCCTAAATAAAATTACTAATTACTCTGTTTTGGGTAAAATATTGGGTACATTCTTCTCACCACGAGTTCAGGAAGCTTTTGTCCAAATTATCACATAAAACGTTCACTCAAATATATTTATATGGCTTAAAAAGTGGTTTTTTGCAATTTAACAAAAAAGTGCTCTGATGGACATTGCTGCCATTGCAATCGCACCCCTCAATTCATAGTTGTAAAATAAAATATTTTCAAAGTAATACAAAGTTTCAAAAATTAAAATGCTACGTAACTCAGCTGTATAAGGCTCTACGCAGTTTTCTAATTTATTATTACAGATTTGAATAAAATAAATTAAAACCTTTCAATTGTCATAATTACTTGTAAAATAAAATATTCCGTTAAATATATTTAGAAAATATTATTTATCTCTTGCTTTGAAATAATTTGTTTCTCGAACGAAAACGCCCACCCGCTAGAACTCATAAATCAGTTTTTGTTGTTAGATTAATTCACTAAATTTCTACGAATTGGGTGTTTATATTTGCTTATTTTTGTGCTGTACAGAAAAGACACTGTTGATTTACAAAAACACGGTTGACGTGCATACTAATCCCGTTTCGTTTGGTAAAATATTCTTTTGTTGGTGATACTGTTGATTAAGTGTATTAGGCCAAATCAGTTCTTATTATTCTTTCGTTTTCTTACGTTACAATGGTGCTAGACAGTTTTTAAATAGAAAAGTGATGTTTTTTTCTGTATAATCAGTCACAAATAATTTTAGAAGTCGTTAGACATTTAACGATATAGTGATTATAGTGAAGGGTGATTATAGTAATGTCCCCCTTCATCAGCCTAAAGCCTGATTTCACACCAACCCAGTCCTGTCAATTCCAGTCGCGTCCAGTCAAGCGATTTCACATCAAACCAGTCAATGACGGGACTGCTTTGTGACGTACCTATACAGTTCTATTTTATTCAAACGCTTTTGCTACAGTCTATTTCTTGATGTATGTAATATATTTAATATTTATAATATCTTTACCTCAAGATGTTTTTTCCTTATTTGGAACATGTTTCGGAACACTTAGTGTTCTCATCCTCAGCCTTCCTAATTTTGAATCTTGTGAAGTACTTGTGTGTTGGTTGGTTGTTGTTATGGTTTCCTGTTGGCCTTTGGCACTTTAAATTGGTATTATTGTGTGTGATTGTGGTGTATATATTAGTATTTTGTGTATTTTCGATGTTGAGTGCTTTGAAGTTTATAGTCATTATAGTGATGTCCTCCATCATCATCCTAAAGCCTGCTTTCACACCAACCCAGTCCAGTCAATTCCAGTTGCGTCCAGTCAAGCGATTTCACATCAAATCACATCAGTTTTCGATAGTAGCTCTTTAGTTTGTACCCAGATCCATAGACTGACTATGTCCCAGCAATCTCAAATTATAGGATTTTATGAATCTTCATTATTCAACTGACTCAAAATGTAAGAGATATGTATAGAACTCAAAACCCAAGTCGCCATAAACCATTCTGTGTTTGTCCGATAAAAATAAAAAAATTCCTATCTTCATACGTTAACAAGTTTTTGCACGTGATGGATGTGAATGTTGTTAAGTTTATTATTCTTTGTAGAAGGAAGGAAATACAAAAAAAAAAAAAACTGTGAATGAATCCTATCAATTTAAAAAGAGATACGTTTGGATCATTTAAGCATCTGCTTCTAGATTTAATGAACTATTTTTGTATAAGCGTAGATAGTTTTCTCAATTCAAAAAATTTGCTACATGATGTAATATTGATACAGAATACGAATTACCACCGAGATATTCAACTAGAAGAACGATTATCAATATTCTTGAGGTGAGTGTACAAAATATAAAAATATTACACTCCTTAATTTGCAGAGATGTTTTGCTGAATCGTAGATGTTGCAGTCTTGGTAAACTTTATTAATACAGTATTAGAAATTAATTGTTGTAAATAATTATTTTATAATTATTCGTTACACTTAAATTAATAATTTAAAAGAGAAGGGAATTTAACTTGGAGACACATCTAGCTTTTGTAGGTGAATCGAAAGCTTTTGATAATGTGAAACGTTTGCTACTCTGGAGTATAATGGAACGAAGGGGTTTCTCTTCGCAGTTCATTAAAGTTCTTAGGAGCTTATACTACAAGACAGCGGTTGTCGTGGATTTGAATGGTATATTATCAGAAGATATAAATTATTTATTATTGCTATAAATAAAGGTGTGAGACAAGGGTGCTCTATTTCACCGACACTTTTTAATATCTACATGGACGACATATTTCGGCGATGGACAGCTAAAGTTGACTCAGGATATCACTTCAGCGAAATATTCATGAGATGACAAGGTAACGATACAGAAAGCAGAAGACCAGTTGCGGCGGGCGATATTTACGTTCAATAGCATCATACAAGACTGTGGGCTACAGATCTCTGCTAGAAAATCTAAAACATGACATTTCAGGGCAAGTATCCTATAAGAACTAAGATAGTCGTGAATAATCAGATTTTGGATCAGGTTAGTCAGTTTAATTACTTGGGTTGTAATATCTCATATGGAACTGATATTGATTGGGATAGTAAGCTAACAAAATTTAGACGTATATGTGGAACGATTCATAGGTACCTGGAAAATAAAACACGGAAGGATATCTGAATGAAATTTTATAAAACTGTGGCTGTCCCCATATTCCTGTTTGCTAGCGAGACATGGACTCTTGGTAAAAGAGACGTGCAGAGGATTCAGGCAACCGAAATGAAATTTCTAAGAGGGACGCAAGGTTGTTCTCTCTTGGATCGGGGAAGAAACAAGGATATTAGACGCGATTTAAACATAGCATCACTGCACCAGAAGATTGAAGACCACAGAAGGAGATGGTGTGAACACTTGAACAGCATGCCTGATATCCGTCTACCTATGGCTGCTTTGGGTTATCACCTACTGGGAAGAGAGATGTCGGTAGACCGAGGAGGAGATGGGTTACGGAACAGGTCTAAGGCCTAGTCCTGGGAGTGGTGGTGACGATGATGAATTATTTTGTAGGTTACTTACAAATTGGTTATTTTGTCTACTTTGCATTGTACTAAGCCATGCACGCAAGATACGGTTTTGATGTAAAATAAAAAAAAGGTTTAAAACAAATAACAATATTAAATAGAAAATTAAGTATTGTTACGACGGTCTATTCGATCCAAGTAGGTACAGTGGAAACAATATACAAGACACCAATTAAGTTGCTAATTACCAGCTTTAATTTCCACAGTTAACAGTTCGTAATTAACAACACAGTCTCTACAACAAATCAAATAAAAATTGTTCTCACGCAATAAAATGTCCACTAAAATTATACCCAACTGTATTACAATTACTCCGCCCGATTATAAAACACAACACGTTTAACTAATAACCACTTGAACACGCACAGTAATTTCTCCCGACAATAACTCTCGAACCGCGCTGTCAAGATATCGCACTAATACTGAAACTTAAGGCCGCTGCCGCCACATATTTATACCTGCGCTCACAGACCAGAATGTTCCTAATTACGTCTTAGCGCTCGTGTGAACAACGTAATTAACTGCGGCCTTGACACATTCCGCGCGGTTGGCGCCTTCGAGAAACCTCTCGAAAATGCGTCGACAAGCACGTACGCCACACGCGTTACATCGAGATTCTTCTGGCACATTCGACAAACACGTAGATTGTTCTGTGATGTCGTAACAGTACATTTAGTTAAAATATTGGTTTAATTAGTTTAAGACAAGAATTTTATATTAGTTATAAACATTTTTGTTAAGAACAACACTTGAATTATTTTCGGGGTTTAAAGGAAACTGTAACCGACTGTTAATACATTGAACTGAATCATCCGTTACTTGTTGTAGACAATACTTCATAAGAACAACTGCTAACTGATGATGGATTGGAATAATATGCAGGAGTTGGAGTTAATCTACTTTCAAGTAACTGAATAATTTCGTTTTTAAATTCCAGATTTTATATTGGTCCCAGTTTCTTAATACTTAGAAGTAAACTTTTACATTGTACTGCAGTGTCTTGTACATGACTACACCACACGGCAGAGGTTCCAGTGTCAGGTAATCAGAGACTTTCTAGGTAACTGAACATTGCCACTAAAAGTCACAGTTAAAAAGTAATAAATTGTTAAGAAGTTTCAAGAAGCTTACACTTTGTAAACTTTGGAGCAATGTTTTAAAACCAAGGCAGAAGAAAGTTTCTAACCAGTAAATATATAATTAAAATAAAAATCAGAATGGAGAACCATCCATGACTTCCACGTTCTAATTAATTATAAAATTATTTTTGATATGTACACTCAGAACGAAACTAAATTTATCAGCACGCTTTTGGTAAAAACGCTGAGAAAGATAATCAAAATACGAATTGTACCTAATTGTTAATATTTTGAAAAAAAAGAATTAATTTGATTAAATTATCTTTTATTCAAACAACGCGAAAGAAAGCGAGTACCCCCAGCGTTTGTTATATGTGAATTTCTGAAAAAAAAGTTATTTTGTTTACGTATCCGTGGTTGCATTGCATGGAACGATATCAATTGTTAATATTTTATTGAAATTTTTTAAAGTTTTCGGTCGAATAAATTTATAACATCAATACAAAAAATTCCCCCCTCCCCCTTCAACTACCATTTTCGTTTATACATATTTAATCTACCTTCAACAGTGGATCATTATGACCTTCTTCTCAGGAGACTTTATTTATCAAAATTAAGTACTTTACTCTTGTTAAAACGTAAAATGTGGCAAGTAAACTACCCCTTTCCCCTTAACCGATCTTCACCAAAATCAATAAAAGACTTGAGTCCTCTACAACGCGGGCATATATGCAAAAAATTGTTTGATTCTGTTTGAATTTGCGGCAGTTATCGTTCGCCGTAAAAAATTCTACACACAGAGACACGTTTCTCATTGTTTTGAGGGTAGTACAATCAGAATCTGCCCTTACCTCGAACACGATTTTTTCGCGATCACGATACTTCCATTTCCTTACGAAGCATGGAAATAAAAGACTGATATTAACGCACATGGCTAAAGTTTTTACCGGAAATGTTTATTAGATCTCCGACAGTTTTTAACATTTTTACAAAATAACAGTTTGTCAGTTAAATGGTAACATTCAATATCAGATTGTTGCCATGTTTCGCCAAACGTGTAATTGGTTTGAATTAATTGCAAAACAAATTTACTGAACCCCTGGAGCTGTAGGCCTATATATTACGCACTTGTTTACACTTCAGAGTTTTATATAACGAGATATATTTTGTACACATATAGCGTAATATATACGATGTAGAAATGCTTAATAGACCTAGTCCTATCTTATGTAGAGAATGGTGTCTGCTCCTTGTTTTGTAAGACACTGCAGAAACAAACCTAGGGGGTATATGGGAATATATCCCCGTTATAGTCAGAAAAAAATTAAAAAATGTGGGAGCAAGAAATTTAAAAATGGCTGCGTGAATTGACTTCCATGTTTTGACAAATTAAAAAAAAATTACTATTTAGGTGAACGAAAAGTTAAAATAATCTACAATAACAGGCTTTATATAATAATAAATATAGCAGCTGTTGAAAGAAATTGTGAAAAATGAAAAGAAGTCAAGAGATTTTCCGCTGGTTACAAGCAACTTGAAACATATGATTCATATGGCGACGTGCTTTACACTATGATTGAGCCGTGTCAGATGATTTATTTAATTCCGCAACGAAGAAACTGTTTGGTTTTATACGCTGGTTGGCCGTAAACCGAGGCCATGACGATTTTTGTAGTCATGTGACGTTAGGATTCGAACAGTTCCAGTTTTATTCTATGTACTCGCGTAATCAACGCGCTTTATTTGACCAAAGTTGCTTAAATATTTCGAATTTTTAAAATGAAACATGCAGTAAAATATAATGAAACATATATAATCCACATATTTTTAAAATATCAAGAAGGATAAATAAAACACTTATTTAACAAAGTATATAGGCCTAGTAATATTTATCTTTGGTTTTTTTACCTTTCTTTTTCTTCTTGGATTTCGTTGTCCGTGACGTGTCCGTCGATTAACTAAATATAAGTGTATCACTACCAACTCGGAACACAAAGTTTTTTATTGGTAAAAACGTAAAACGTTTTACCTTATAGCCTGAACCAGTTTTCGCTTATTATAAGCTTCGTCAGAGGCTGCCACTGGAAGCGCAGTTCGTCTTCTTCTTGGCGACGGCGCCGACTTTTGAAGGATCGATGTTGTGCGTGTGCGTGTGTGGTATGTTTGAATAATATGTGTGATTTGAATTGTCTGTTCATTTAAGATGTCGTTTTTATGTGTTTGTATATTTTCAATTGTTCAAGAGTGTCTAGTTTTCGGCCTTTTGTGTGTACGTGTAGAATATCCATTTTGTTTGTGTAGAATATCGATCTTTGTGTATGTGTGGTTTGCTTCAATGAGGTGGTTTCCAAAGGTGGATTCGGTAGTGGAGTGTAGTGTCTTTTGTATGTGTTCAATGTATCTTTGTTTGAAGCAACGACATGTCTGGCCTATGTAGAATTTGTTGCAATCTGAACAACAAACACCAGGTAAACACAGTTACATTAGTTTGTAAACACCAAGTAGATCAAATTTGTTTTGTTCTTTGTGTGTGGGTGTGTGTGTGTTTTGTTAGTGTATGTTCTGTTTCGTCTATAGTATTGTATGCAATGTTGTATCCTGCTTTTTTTAAATTTGTGGGCTATTTTTTTCAGTGTGATTATTGATGTATGTTAGTGTTATGAATTTGTTGTTTGCTGTTGCTTTGTCTGTTGTTTGTTTTGTGTAGGAGTTTATTGACTATTGTTCCGTTGTATCCGTTGAATTCTGCTAGATATTTTATCGTATTTAGTTCGTCTTTGTAGTCTTTTTCATCTAGATCTTTTTCTATTTTTCCTTTTGAAAAAGACGGACTATCATTATATTTTTTAACAAAATTATTTACCATTATTTCACATTCTGTTAAATGTATATCCACAACCCTGTTATATACATTTATATCCACTGCATCTATACACATGCTGTTAACCCTCCCTTTCTTAATTTTAACATTGTCTTTAAAGTATTTATATTCCACATAAAGTATTATTAGACTTCCAAGACAAACTACAAGCCTATCTGATGTATGTTTTTAATTTATTTTATTGAAATTAGTGAATTACAGGTATTATTTGTCAATTAGTTTTAATTTGTTTGGTACGATTTTAATTATAATATGAGAAAAAAATGGGGTTGGAAAAATCCCCCCCCACACCGAATTGAAATCCTAGGTTCGTCCGTGAGACAGGGTCAACATTTTTGTTGGAGGATCTCAGAAGTGTTTATAGCAGTGATTCCCAAAGTGGGGTCCGTGGACCCCTGGGGATCCGCGATAATGTTTCAGGGGGTCCGCAGGCGCTTTTAAGAAAAATTAGAATATACCGTAATTTTCTCCAATTTTTAATGCTCTAAAATCTAAATTATAGTATCTTAATATAATTAGTAGAAGATGCTAGTATTTTTGGGGGGGGGGGGGTTCAAACTAATTGTAATTGTAAAAGTAATTTCAAACTAGTGGCTTTAATAATGTCTCTAAATCATGTCGTGTAGGAGTTCTGTTTGTCAACCGAACTGACTAGGCCTCTCTCTTACACTATAAAAAGAAGATTCATTGGCAGGAGTTTCAACTAAAATTGGCAGTTCATTAAAATTACAGATTTCGGAATTACAGCTAGCTGACTTCTGGTTATATGTAATGAATGATAACAATCTGAACACACAAAAAAAGCTTTGAAGCATTTAACTGTGTTTCTCTCTACTTATTTGTTTAACCGCATTCTCCCTGCTCACGTACTTGGAGTCAAAGTTAAGAAAGAAACTTGACGTCGAGAGTGACTTAATACTGAAATTTTCAGACATTAAACGAAAATTGTTAAATGGTTCAAAAGCAGCTTCATTGTTCACATTAAACTATGTTTGATATCATTAACATTATAATTTGGAAGTTCAGAGAATTTTGATTTTAATACATTTTAATTAAAAAAATATAAGAGTTTCTATCATATTTAC
The DNA here is from genome assembly GCA_034769895.1 of Magicicada septendecula. Lineage (NCBI taxonomy): Eukaryota > Metazoa > Arthropoda > Insecta > Hemiptera > Cicadidae > Magicicada > Magicicada septendecula. Next base: position 409,503,810 of record CM068375.1, read on the forward strand.
TGTTTGTTTTATTTCAGAACTCATACGGTGTCCGTGAATTTTTTAAACTATTTGGGGGGGTCCGCGAACTGAAAAGTTTGGGAACCACTGATTTATAGCATTGCATCTGTCAATTTCTAAGACACGTTGTGTCTAAGTAAACAAGTGCGTTGTGGTGCAAGTACAGACTGCAGCAGACGCCGACACCAAAACCTTGCGTAAGGTCAGTACGTTTGAGTCGACGGGCGATCAATAAAGGGTGCGCGGGCCCACAGCCCACAGGCCGCCTCTTCAAGTTATTGCAAACTTGAATTTATTGCAGCAGGTTGTCTCTGTTTTCCCCCATTTCAGTTCAGGCGAATTGTTAAGCACTTAATTCGCCAGGTAAACAGGTTTGTTAATAAGACATCCCTTAGTTTGATGTATAAATTCCGTATTATGCGTTATCACATACATATCACGTTAGTAATGAAAAGTCGAGGGGAAAACGATCAAAGTCTATTTTATATTATATGCTAGCTTTTATTAATGTTTTATGGCATATATAATATCACGAAGAATATCGGATTCCTTTATGAACTCTGTGGACACAAGCCAAAAGAATAGGTAAATTTCAAATTGCGAAAACTGAAAGCAAAAGCTAAAAGAAGCTAAGAAGAATGTAATACATGAGATATTATACAATAACTCCGGTTAGTTTGTGGTTAAATACCGGAAAAGGAGGGACATTGACTATGTTTAATGACGATTTTGGCTCAATTCAGCTGTGCCTGCTTTTGCCAAATAAACAGAATATTCTATCACCATAAGTATAAATAGTCTACTTGGCCAGCCTTCTGGAGGTAGTAACTATGTGCCGTCTACTCCAACCACATAACGTGTTGAAATATAAACTATAACTGTGTATGCATTATATCATAACGGTAAATTGGCATAATTTTTAATATTGTCTATGCCTTTGTATGCACAAGTTAGCGCAAAAAGTTCACGTGTAACAGGGTAAGTGGGGTAGTGTAAGATGAGAGGGATAATAAGAAGAGAGTGGAACTGAGAGGAGGAGTAAACAGAAAGGAAGGGGAGTGAGAGAGAGAGAGAAAGATAGACAGACAGCCATTGTATTCTATCTTTCGCCACTGGTATTCGCTTTCTTTCGCTTTATTTAAATAAAAGACAATTTTATCAAATTAATTCTTTATTTTTAAAATATTAACAACTAGGTACAATTCGTATTTTGGTTACATTTCTCAGCGTTTTGACCGAAAGCGTGCTTATATATTGCAACGATACAAATTATAACTGCATAGATAGGTTACATTGAAATTATTACAACAGAGACTATATCTGGAGGTAGGAAAATTTTATTCATTAACACATTAAAATTTACTATTGTCTTATTACTTTATAATATATAAAATTGCTTATTAAATAATTGTATTTCAATAAATGAGTCTATTGGCTTGTTTTACATGTATGTTACTTGTACGTTGAATTCCAACTGTTTGCGTAGACTCCGGGCGCTCCGCACGCTACTCGTCGGCACCGCTGCGACTCTGCACGTTGCTCGATGACTGCTACTCGACATTTCACGTCTTTGCACACACGCACACTGCGATATGAAACTGTTACTGTTTATAACTTGAATAATCTTAATCTCGGGGATCAAAACTGGGTAAAAATAGATCGTGTATTAAGCTTATACAAATTGCGGTTTCTTGAAGTGTTCTCGCGTTAACTCTCAGACTATCTCGGTAGATAATCTGCCCCTAACGGAAAATCTTCCACTCTACGCGATAAAGCACTAGAGTATGATCTATTTAAAATTATCTGAGTTCTATAATGGGAATGGTTACGAAGAACTACTCGAAGCGTGAACCAAATTACTAAGTCTTATGGAAACCGACTTGTCTTGTCACGAAAATCTCGTGATAGTGAGTACGTCTTTCAATGACAAGACTTCGGAAGAAACTGAACCATCCGTACGCTGTCAGCGTCCGACTCAAATAATTTTTAGACCTTCTGATTGGTTGAAAATTTAGCAACGTCATAGATGTTCTTAGTGATAGCCAGAAATCAGGCTGAAACTCTGTCCGATTCTGCAAAGGCCTGTATAGATTTAATCTACAAATTTTATTACTTTCTAGAAGATGACGAAAATAAAAGAAGAATGATTTCATTAAAAAACGATATAAAAATTATAGTTGTGGAGAATTGAGTATATGGAAAATGCAGCTTATAACCATGAGAACACCCTGTCCAAGTTTCAGAACAAAATGTTAATTTTCAACGAAATTATTAAATAAAATGTAAATCACAGGGACCCGCGCACTTACACACAATTATTTCACATGACATAAAAGAGTATACAATTTTGAACATTTTGACATAACATACTTTTTTAAAGATAGCTTGGTTAAAAAGTTATGACTACTTTACAAGGAAAAGAACAAAATTAATTTAAAACATGTCTATGGCCGTCAGAAAATGTGTTATAGCATTAGTATCCCTACTATATGAACTTCATATCCTGTCTACTGTTGCAATATTTATTTTCGTTCTGAATGTGACATATTAAAAATAATTTTATAATTAATTAGAACATGGAAGCCTTGTATGGTTCTCAATACCGATTTTTTTATTATTAAAAATCTTTGATGTAAATACATTATAGACTTTTTTCGTATCACTTAAGTAAATCAACACTAAATGCTGATCCATCAGCAGGCAATACTGAACAATTATTGTTTTGTCAGAAGGATATTGCACAAAGCATTTATTATATTTCGAAAGGTTGTATATTTTTTACGGATTGTATTTGCATTGGAATCGCTAATGGCCTTTTTTTTATTTTGTATAATTGCTTTAAGCATTTTAGTAGTGTAATTGAGAATGAAATATGGCGTGTAAAAGTTAATAGATTCGATGACTAGCCAAGAAAATTTTAGGCGAACATTTGCTTCAATGTGTTCCTTCTGAACAAAATATTAGCAGTATACAAACTTTATCGTGTTTACTTGCTAAACTGCTACTTTTCATGTTTCGAACGAGCCCTTTCAGTGATTCCACCATTTTTAAGTCCTAAACCACAACATGAAAATGTCCAAAAACACTCCTGAAAATGTCCAATGTACTTTTTCAGTTTAGGACTGAATGAAAATGTCATTTCCTAAATGAAAATGGTTTAGGACTTGAATATGATGGAAACAGTGAAAGGCCTCGTCCGGGACATGACAAGTAGTAGTTTATCAAGTAAACACGATAAAGCTGGAATTGCAGAGACTGCCAATTCAAATAACAAGATGAACATTAGCAGAAGAGTCGCGAATTAAGGAGCAGGTTGAGTGATTGAAAAGTGCAGTGTACGTACGAGCTACTGAGAGTCCGTTGTTGAGTTAATTACGTACTTAAGAATGAAACTGAAGTTTACAAACTGCACGATTGCACGCTCAGTTTACGAAGTTTACAAAGAGTCTTGGGAAGCTGGCGATGGTGGGGTAAGTAAGCAGCGTTGCATCACTCAAGGGTCGTACTTTTAGCGGATTCTGTTGCGTTTCACTTATTTTGCAATATTGCAACGTTTTGATTTACTGAAACTAACATCTTTCAACAATTAGTTCTGGGAAGCATCTGAGATATCTGAAAGACGGTTTGATGGGATTAGCAGCTACACAAGAGCGCAGATTAAATCTCACGGATTTTTTACCTCATTCATTTGTTTGAATCACCTTTGACATTTGGTTCTCTTGTGTTCAGTGAACAGAAAATTGTTTTTCAGGTGTTCTGACAAAAACAAAATCTATTTAATAACTATATTTAGCAACACATGGAGCTTTCTACGTAAACGGTTGAAAACTTATTTGTAACACGTGTATCGGAGGCAAAATCTACGCGTTTCTTTGCTCGTAATAGAAAAATTTCTTTATGTTATTGGGTTTGGTCCTTCATATGTTTTCTTCCTTCGTAAAAAGTATTTCTGAGTTTGACTCTCTCTCTCTCTCTCTCTCTCTCTCTCTCTCTCTTTTTCTCTCTTCCATTCTACATTTTTCAGTACGTGTTCTCCCCTGTCTCTCTTTTCTCCTCTTCCTCACTTTTCTTACATAATAATAATAATAATAATAATAATAATAATAATAATCACCTGGATTAAGTCGAAATATCTATTAAGAAATGTGTGTCCTTATGTATGAAGAAGACTAGTTTTATGTACTATTTACGACGTTAGCAATTAACGTAATATTAAAATCATCGTAATCTTCAAGGATAAAACCAAGGATGGTTTGTTCCGGACTCAAACAGGCAAAGATTAGAGTTGGTCACTCCAGCGCTTCCTCGAACGTCTCACACCCCTCCGTCCCATCGGCTTATAGGCAATGCGGCAGTCATTCATTCGGCAAAGATATTAATATAAAGTACTAAATTATTTAACTCAAAGGAACCGATACTCATAAAAATGATACAAGTTATACAAAATTATATTAATGCGATACTAAAAAAGATACTAAAATAAGTTTTAATTAAACAAGCATCCATAGAGGATCACTTTAATTTGACGTTTGTTTTCCAGTAAAAATATTATTTGTTTATTCCGTTAAATGAAGCAAAACGTAAAACATACGATTTATTTTGTAAAACAATGAATTGCTTACAATTACACTAGCTTCTCAAGTTTAACCGGCTCTGTCAAAATGAAAAGGGGGAATCAAATTATGAATGCAAAGAAGACGCGCGCAATTAGTGGTTGTCGAGCGTTTCTGTTTCATTACCTTCGTTTCGTTGTGTTATGTTTCCAGACATGGAAAATGGCGGCAACTGTTTGTTTACCACAATTGCTTTTCTCGTTTAAATGAAAATATTTTCAACTGCGTTATAAATTCATTTCAATTCGTATAATTCGTTTTACATTTTGCTTATGTATTCGCTTCAACTACCATATGGGTGTCTCTCCCCTACTTGGATGTTAGTTTTTTATTCTGAGGCTATGAAACTCTCGTTATATTTGTTCTAGCAATGTACTCGTTCCAAACTATCTCCCACCCTCGTGATTTACATGCCCTTCTTAATACCGCTAGGCATTCTGATTCATCTTCTATTGTCTGCTTACAATAGAATAATAGTTCCGTATCTACCACTTCTTCTTCTTCTTCTTCTTCTTCTTCTTCTTCTTCTTCTTCTTCTTCTTCTTCTTCTTCTTCTTCTTCTTCTTCTTCTTCTTCTTCTTCTTCTTCTTCTTCTTCTTCTTCTTCTTCTTCTTCTTCTTCTTCAGCGGCGCGACAACCCATTACTGAACCAATGCCTCATTTATCTGAGGCAAGGCATCAGGTTCGTATAATTGACTGGCTAAGAAACTGATAGGTTTCTGCACATAAAAGAGTTTGACAGATGGGATATGTGAATTCTCCTTTCCAACCCCCACCAAACCTGGAGGACCAGGAACTTTGATCTTCCCCTAGAGACTTGCTTTCACCTCAGCTGACGAGCTCTCTCTGGCCGATCGCAGTAGACTAACAAACTTAGCCCTTGTGTGCAGCCGTTGGGCTACTATAGCCGATGTGCACTATCCTCCCAGGCTAGGACCCAGGATACCCCCAGACTGCCCTGACAGAACCTCCGTCTCTCGTTTGCTTACCGATCCACTCCGCCGAAAGGATTGGTTACCACAACCTTGGAGTGGTTTGCTCGGCGTAACAGTGTAGGTGAGAGTGGAGTTGGGGTGGAGAGGCTGGTGCAGACGAGTTGAGGTGGAGAGGCTGGTGCAGTGGAGTTGAGATGGAGAGGCTGGTGCAGTGGAGTTGAGGTGGAGAGGCTGGTGCAGTGGAGTAGGGGTGGAGAGGCTGGTGCAGTGGAGTCGGGGTGGAGAGGCTGGTGCAGTGGAGTTGGAGTGGAGAGGCTGGTGCAGTGGAGTAGGGGTGGAGAGGCTGGTGCAGTGGAGTCGGGGTGGAGAGGCTGGTGCAGTGGACTTGGGGTGGAGAGGCTGGTGCAGTGGAGTCGGGGTGGAGAGGCTGGTGCAGTGGAGTTGGGGTGGAGAGGCTGGTGCACTTCTCTTCTATTAAAGCATATGTTCGCGTCATATTGGATTTGGACCCCTCCATATCTACCACTTTCAATAATTTCTCAGTCAAATAGATGCCTTCATCTAATTTACCGGCAACTACAAATAAATAAAATCTGTTATATTTTTCAATTCAACTCGTCCTTTTCTGCACGTGTTTATTTAAATATCTGCCACTGAAAGCCCCATTATGGGGGGGATTCCATTTTCCGAGTGGATTTGTTATGTATAATATTCATCAACAGCACGATAAGGAAACATTCTGGAATATTTACTGAAAACGTCTACAAATTTTGTTTGTAAACTCGCAGAACGGTGTATGGGATCATCAGAAAAACGTGAATTGAAAGAAAGGTATGTAGGATAATTCTGTACAGGAACTTCCTATGAATAAAAGATCTCTATAAAAACATGAAATCACCAATGGTATTTAATTACATAGTTAAATTCGCTCGCGGTAATAAGTTCATTAAGTAAAGATAAACAGTTCGAAAATCGAAATGTAACTGTACAATTGCGCAATATACTCTACAAGGTAGTGTACACGAACACATAAGGCTGAAGGTAATTTGCCACACTGTTTTAGTGTCTAGAAAACATGCAAATTGCCACACCGTAAAGGAGATAGGGAAGGACCAGATCGCGAAGGACGAACGTAAGTAAATTGCTACACCACGACCGTGCAGGACTGCTGATCATGTGCTGACCATTAATAAAATAAAAACCCTTTTCTTATGAGTTGCTTCATTTGATTTCTCACTGTAAAATTTCTGAGGATACTGTTTGATACGTAATGATGGACACTTAGTGTAACTTGGTAAGAAGAATATTGATGCAATAAAAATTTCATTTGTAATCATATCTGCAAAAGAAATGTTCAATGTACCAAACAAATTAAATACTAAATTTTGGACCAGTGTTTTAGTTTTTGTTAGGATAGGCTCAGCGTTTTCAAAAATTTAAATAATGTATAAAATAATAATCAACTTTACTGACTTTTGGACACGAGAAATAATACTTTGTGTGTGTACAAAAATGATTTATAATCGAATATTAAAAAAATTATGTGGTAACAATCCTGGATTTTCCTTGAGGAAAATGAGAAGACACAACCATGAAGCTAGTCTCCCCCCACCCCACTAAGTACAGATAGTAGTTACGCCACTGTGTTTGATATCCGTTACTATTTTTTTTTTTGCACGAATCGTTACTTAGTATGACTTTGTGTTTAAGTTATTAAAAAATATTTTTAATAATGTTTCTACTTTAACTAAACACACTAACAATCTTAAACATAGTGCAAAACTTTCTATAGAAAGAGCAGTAACCTTTTCAAATATTTCCGAGATTAAAGTGCTAATTTTTGATGTTTTCGCGATGTTAAAATGCTTATTTGTTGCTTACTTTGTGAAAATGTATGTGAGACAGTAAACCGAAAGGAAGGTGTTAGCAGTGTACAGTCATTTTAATATCTAAATCTAAATCAGGTGATACCCTTTTGAACGGCACGCAACGGTAGTATAACGAAAACAACACATACCAGAAGTCTTGCGCGGTGACAAGTGCGGCATGCCCGTCGCCCGATTGTGTGCTGCGTCCCGAACTTCAAATAGAGCTCCTGCCGCAGGGACCACAGATGTGCTGGATGTTAGGGGTGTGGCCTGCTACCGGCCGCGGGTCTTCGATTAGTTAGTTAATCGAGGGCGAGTGTTTGCCGAGGCCGGGTCCAAGATCCACCTGGCACAGATGGGTAGCCACCGAGGGCGCTAATAATGTGGTTGCCCTGGAACCGGGCGGTACGGCGATAGAATTTACGGGACAGTGTCCGTATAGTGGCGTCCAGGGAACGGACACGCAGGGATTCTCGGATGATATTGTTAGGTGTTGGATAGTGGGCTTTGCACGCCCAGCGCAATCCTCGGTCCAGGAGAGACTGAAGCTTTCGCTTATGGGTCTTGGCCAAGTAAGTACGGGAATCGCGTAGGTAACCATCGGCACCACACAGGTGGAGACGATAAGCTTCTCTAGGCGGCGGGTCATAGAGTTGTTGGCGGGGGCGGAGTTGATATAGACGATGAGCGGTCTCGCGGGCTACTTGCTCGGGGTGTGTCCGCCAGGTAAGACTTGCGCGGTCGTGATGTCCCAATTTACTTACATTCATCCTTTGTAATATAATTTTTCCCTATCAGCTTTACGGTGTTACAGTGCGGATGATTTTCTAGACAATAAAACAGTGTAGAAATTTACCTCCACGCTGTAAAACAGACAATCATTAAGTATAAAAGAACCTTTTCTAAAAATTTCAAGATCACCAAATTTAATAATTGAGCAAACGATGATGATGACATTGTTGGTTGTTGAATTCTGTATTCATAAAACAGAATTAAAAATCGGTGTGGACAATCATACATGACTTCCATGCTCTAAGATTTATATTAACAATTTTTAAATATAAATTGAAAAATTTGACAAGTTTGACAAATTGAACTGAAGTATTTCCATAGAAACTACTTCTTTTTGGCGATAACGTAGGACACATATAAATATCGGTATGGAGAGCCATACATGACTTCGTTGTTCTAACATTTATAATTAAAATCATTTAGATGAATTCGGTTCGATAATTTCTAACAAGTTAGGTGTGTTCCTTGTAAATCGAGTTGTATGTTTGACAAGTTAAATGAAATATTTCCATTGAAACTAATTCTTTGTTGCCGATAACGTAGTACACATATGCAAAAATTACCCCTCTCCCCTTCAACTACCCTTTTCATTTATAGGTATTTCATCTACTGTTCTACAATTTATTATGACCTTCTTTTCAGGATAATTTATATATCAAAATTAAGTACTTTACTCTTGTTAAAACGTAAAACTTGCAAGGTAAACTACCTCTTCACCTTAACCGATATTCACCAAAAACAATAGGCTTTGAGTCCTCTACAACTCGAGCATATATGCAAAAAATTATTTGATTCTGTTAAAATTTGCGGCAGTTATGGTTTTCCATGGAAAACATTCTACACACAGACACACAGATAGATAAACAGACGCTTTTCGTAAAATGACTTTTCTTCATGTTTCTTCCATGTTCCGTAAGGAAATGGAAGTATGGTGATCGTGAAAAAAATCGTGTTCAAGATAAGTGCTGATTCTGATTGTACTACACTTAAAACATGAAGAAAAGCCATTTTCCGAAAAGTTTGTGTATGTGTCTCTGTGTTCAGACGTTTCGGCAGTGCCATATCGACTGCCATCATCAGTATAAATCGAGTGCGCTAACGTGAGGTGGTATACGTTAGTGACCACAGTACTGCGGTTAAGGCTCAGAAAGAAGTAGAAAGAAGTAGTTTTTATGGAAATATTTCATTTCGAAAATGATTTTTAATATAAATCTTAGAACATGGAAGTCATGTATGGTTCTCCATACATGTAATTTGGGGTAGTACAATCAGAATCAGTCCTTTGTCTCGAACACGATTTTTTCCGCGATCACCATACTTCCATTTCCTTACGGAAAATGGAAATAAAAACTGACGTACACTGTATGCGACGTAAAAACTTTAACGCTGTGTGCAGTCATAAGGTCAACGGTCGTCTAAACTAATGCTGAATACCTTATTTTAAGTTTAATTAATTCTTTTTCTCTCTAGTAAAGTGTTCAAGATTTTCTTCCTTCATTTCATGGCCATCAATCTCTGTCTACTAGGGCGTTATTACTCTTCCCTTGCAGCAAACTAGTGGCGCTCCCTACAATCTAATTTCTTCTCTTTTTGCAGAAATTCAACCGTCTATTTGCCGCATTCACCACTTTACGGTGTAAGTTGCCTGACAAATTTTTCCCATAAATTCGGTAACACCAAACCTGTAACAGATATCTCGTACGTCTCTTTCTATGGTTCTAGCTCGTAGTGTTCTATGGTTAGTTCTTTATATAAAAAACAAAGTAAAATATATTTTTTGAAATATTTTATAGGCAAAAACAAATTGTTTGGGAAAAACCTAGCACCTAAGCGATTTACATTTCATTTAGGTATTATAACAAAACAATATTATACAATATAATTTTATATATTATAAACAATACATATATTTGCATATTTGCCCATGGCGGTATGTTTTATATTGTAATTACTATAAATAGAATAAGGAACAGTTTTATACAATTTTGTGCAGAATTGACAATATCTAACCTGTCGAGAGGGACACCTGCTGTGGTAGCGTAAGTTACAGCGTACGTGTGTTTGTGTGTGTGAGCACGCTACGACATGAAAATATGGGGTGATGCGAACGACTTATTGTTTTGTCTGTAATTATGTCTTAACAGGATTATAATAAACTAATTACTTGTGTTAAACCTGTAAGCAAAGACTTACGCCAATTATAAAATATCGGTATGGAGAACCATACATGACTTCCATATTCTAAGATTTATATTTAAAATCATTTTCGAAATGAAATATTACCATAGAAACTACTTCTTTCTACTTACTGATTCAGCCTTAACCACAGTACTGTGGTCACTAACATATACCACCTCACGTTATCGCACTCGATTTTCACTGATGATGGAAGTCAATGGCATTGCCGAAACGTCTGGTTTTGTAGAAAACATTGGACTACGGCCAAATATCCCGGGAAGGAATTTTAACAAAAACTACTTCTTTGTTGCCGATAGCGTTGTACACATATATATATAATATATGCATAAAATTAATGGCTTGTATAAGTTAGTGATTGATCTCCATTAAGTAGTGCTCAAGTTTCCAAAGTTTTAATATTATGATGTCCGTAATTAAAACATCAGAGCAGGTTTAGTGTGAATGAGGGTACACTGTGGACAAACATTTTCAACATTTCCTATTGAGCGTTGCTTAGAGTAAAGCTGCGAATCTACAGTGTATATTTCACAGAACAAATACGCGAAAAAGAAGGAGCGCTCCGAAGTCACTCATGGACCCTCAGCATCTTGCAGAGGGTTCATTCCCTAAAGACGAAAAGTCTGTCTATGAATCGTTCCTCTGTAAACACGTGCAGTTACATTGCCCAGCGATCCCAGGAAGCAAATTGATGTCCATTTTTTCGGCTTGCACGCGTTATGTTGGTATGGGTTTCGGCACTTTCCATTTAAAAAGCGTGCAAATGTAAGAAAATAAACATGAGTGAGGCCAGAAATAACGTGAATTGTGTGTGTGTGTCTTACCTGCCTTTTTATTGCTGTAGGCATAATAATAAAATGGAAACGTAAACATTACATAACTGAGATATGCTTACCTGCCACGAACGATATATTATTTTATACATGGAGGAGTTCAGTGACATACACACGTACAGAAGTCATCTTCAAAAATACTAGAAGTCGTCCACGCTTTTATGTTGGCAGTGTAACTTACAGGAAGTTTTTTGATGTTTTTAAAACATCTAGGATGCAAACTTTTCCCGATAACTAAAAGTTTCCTTTTTTCGGTTCCCGTCATGTTCGCACAAACAAAAACTGTAACTCTTTGTTTAGAGAGCTTCCCACCAACGCACTTTTCATTTTTAAATTTGAAAGTCTTATCTGGAGTTAATTTATAAAAAATTCCGGCTTCATTTCCATTAAAGATGTCTTCATCTTTATATGATCGTCTAATTACTGGCCAAGTGTTACGCACCCAAATCGCCTGTAACGTTCAGATCTACGCATTTTGCCTCACCACAAATTTTTGCAAAGGAAATCGAGTGTCGGGCCTTAAATCGATCTAGCCATCCGTTGGAGCACGTAAAATGGCTGGCGCCGGCAGTCCTGTTACAGTGCTTATCGCTTGCATACAGTGTATGTCTGTAGCCATGGGCTAGCGCGCGCGCGCACATATATACGTTTATATGAAATTTAGAGTAAAATATCTGAGAAATATTTGACGCTATAACAGAGTAGTACAATATTTAGTGACGTTAAAACCGGGAATTTTTATAATCTTAAAGATATCAGTTTGACCGGACTTATGACAAAATAACGCTACACCCGAGTTGACGTAACAGCCGAGGCCGTAATAACCAAGTTCCACTGTATATATAAAGATATTAACTCAAACATAATTTACATTAAAATGAAAAAATTTTAATTTTATTGTCTGGCAACAAAATTATTTTATTTTTAACAATTACCATTGTTTTAAAACGTTTAAATAAATTTTCAAGTACTTTACTCTTGTTAAAACGTAAAAGGTTGCAGGTAAACTACCCCTTCCCCTTAACCGATCTTCACCAAAATCGAAAGTCCTTGAGTCCTCTACAATTCAGGGACGTATGCAAAAAATTATTTGATTCTGTTTGAATTTGCGGCTGTTATCGTTTGCCAAAAAAAAAATTTCCCTTGATAAAAAAAAACCGTTGCAGGTAAACTACCCCTTTCCCTCAACCGATCTTTACCAAAAACAATAGATCGTGAGTACTCTACAAATCAGGGCTGTATGCAAAAAATTATTTAATTCTGTTTGAATTTGCGGCTGTTATCGTTTGCCATAGAAAAAAAATCTACAGACACACACACAGACACTTTTCGGAAAACGACTTTTTTTCATGTTTTGAGCGTAGTACAATCAGAATCTGCAATAATCTCGAACACGATTTTTTTTGCCATCACCATACTTCCATTCCTTAAGGAATATGGAAGTAAAACACCATTGCATTAAGGAATTTTTAACTAATGCAGTGATATAAAAATATTGCAGAAATTTGCAATATTAAAGACGATAAGTAATTAATGTTAATTACTGGTGTAATTAAAGAGTAATTAACATGTGTTATATGTGCGTGAACAGAAAAAAAAATTACGCGAACAATGATGTCGCGCATGCTACAAGTGTGTTTACGAAATCGCTAAAATGAACAAAAAAGTGATTCGTAATTAAAAGGACGCTTTGCATGAAAGTTACAATTTCTAACATGTCAAGAGCAATCCTGGACATGTCAGATTGAGTTCAGTATAAATACGACCGACAATTTTGGGGCATTCTCAGATTCAAGAAATCTACAGACGACGTTACGCTGCCCGTTGCGGATCGACACACACACACACGCGATCGCGCGCGCGCGCACTACCACACTCACACAAGACGTATGGAGGAACTCAGGATCAACAACAACAACAACAACAACAACCCATAGAGATATAGAACACATCATCATCATCATCATAAAATTCTCAGGATTCAGGACGCGCGCGCGCGCGCGCACACACACACACACACACACACAACGGTAACGGCAGCAGTATGCAGGTGCAAGTAGGCAGGTGCAGGTAAATATTTATAATTTTGTTGTGAAAAGAACTTTCAGAAAGACAATTTTACATGAACAGTAAGACTTAATAATTTTAAATGTAAATATTAGTAAGTCAATAATTTAATTTTATAAGAAAATTTGAAAGTTACTAAATCTTTTGTTATATGTTAAAAATTTGGGTGTGTCAATAGAGTTAAATAATAGTTTGAAAGTAAATGTAATTAGTTTATTTTGTCTATAGCAACTAGTAATTTTATGCTTAAGTTTAATATTATTTTTGTTTCCTTTTAAATGAGTTGCTATTAGCATTTGAAGATTGAATCAAAGTCAGACACACTAAAAATGAAAGAAGTTAGATGACTTATTTAACATATCTGTTTAGTTAATAAGAGTATATGATTGTTTAGTTTTTAGATGTTATGAACAGCCTAATATGTGTGAAACTTATAAAAGTGGATATTTGATCTATCTAATGTTTGAATTTTTTAATATTGGAATATTTTTCTATTAATGAATAAATCTTAGGATGATCATTTTTTTAAACGGTTTTAAATAATTATTTCATGTCAACATGTCACTCCTCCTTAAAAAAATTATTTAATTATTGTGCAACCACTTATACTTGACGCAACGAGAAACAAAATCCTGCGACTTGGCCGGTGTAGTACATATTATAGTTGCGTTGAGAATAAGATAATATATTTGTATAATTGTTGTAAGGTGGCAATATATATACACCATATTAGTACTGATTTGGAAATAAATGTTAAATGTATAAAACATCAGCTGCTTTATTTACAATGAAAGTCCTGGTATGTTCACTGTTGAAGTAGCAAGAAAAATGGACAAGAAAAGACTGAAACTCGCTGAAAATAGAAAAGCAAGTAAGTACAATGAATACAGAAGAAAGACGTAGTATGCTATGTTGAAAGAGGAAGAAAGAAGATTGGAAAAAGAGGGCCTAATGTATGGACCAGGTGAATTTTAGTGACAAAGTAAGAAAGTGAAATGTGGACTACAGAGACATGATCCATAAGAAGATTGATAAGGACAGCTGTAGAAGATATTTGTTTCTATAAATTATTAAAAATGTAAAATAAAATATTTTATTGTTTATTGTATTAGAATTTATTATTTTAATACCCACAGAGTAATACAAATTTATATCTAGCCTTTGTACTCCACAAATATTTAATTTTCGAACAGAAAGGAATATTTTTAGAAAATCCGAGTTTCCCGCAAATTCAATTTTTCATGTTTTTATACATACGTTTTGATATATTTAAAAAACTATCCAACTTACTGCTATGAAGTTTTGCACAGGTCTTTGGAATATAATTATCTAAAGTAACACGAATTTTTATTTAATTTGGGCTTATTTTTCCTTTGTAATAAATTTTTATTTTTAAATGTAAAAAAATTTTAAAAGGGTTTTTTCTATTTTCCTCACAAAAAATGTTTTTAATTACATCGTAATAAAAATATCGGTATGGAGAACCATACATGACTTCCATATTCTAAGATTTATTTTTAAAATCATTTTCGAAATGAAATATTACCATACAAACTACTTCTTTCTACTTACTGCTTCAGCCTTAACCACAGTACTGTGGTCACTAACATATACCACCTCATGTTATCACACTCGATTTTCACTGATGATGGAAGCCAATGGCATTGCCGAAACGTCTGGTTTTGTAGAAAACATTGGACTACGGCCAAATATCCAGAGAAGGAATTTTAACAAAAACTACTTCTTTGTTGCCGATAACGTTGTACACATATATATAAAAAATATGCATAAAATTAATGGCTTGCATAAGTTAATGATTTATCTCCATTAAATAGTGCTCAAGTTTCCAAAGTTTTAATATTATGATGTCCGTAATTAAAACATCAGAGCAGGTTTAGTCTGTATGAGGGTTCACCGTGGACAAAAATTTTCAACATTTCCTATTGAGCGTTGCTTAGAATAAATCTGCGAATCTACAGTGTATGTTTCACAGAACAAACACGCGGAAAAGAAGGAGCGCTCCGAAGTCACTCATGGACCCTCAGCATCTTGCAGAGGGTTCATTCCCTAAAGACGAAAAGTCTGTCTATGAATCGTTCCTCTGTAAACACGTGCAGTTACACTGCCCAGCGATCCACAGGAAGCAAATCGGTATCCACGCTGGACACTTTTTCGGCTTGCATGCGTTATGTTGGTGTGGGTTCGGCACTTTCCATTTAAAAACCGTGCAAATGTAAGAAAATAAACATGAATGAGGCCAGAAATAACGCGAATTGTGTGTGTGTGTGTGTGTGTGTGTGTGTGTTTGTGTGTGTGTGTGTGTGTGTGTGTGTGTGTGTGTCTTCCCTGCCTTTTTATTGCGGTAGTGATAATAATAAAATGGAAACGTAAACAGTACATAACTGAGATATGCTTGCCTGCCACGCACGATATATTTTCTCTTATACATGACTAGCAGAATACCCGTGCTTCGCTACGGAGTTTCACGTTGTACGTAATGAAAATGTTAGTTTAATTAAAAAAGTTTAATTAAAGTAGGCTTCTTAAAAATAAATAGCTGTTCCCCACAACTTCGTTCGCGTGGTCTTCAATTTAATGCGATAATATATTTAGAACAGAATCTATTCTATTGGGTTGCCATAGTAACCAGATCTAATAGTTTTTTAAGACCGCAAAGGACCCCCCAGAGGATCGTATCGAAAAAAACACCTGCCTATGTTGGTTCTCCCGTTGCGTAAAATATTTGTGCCAAGTTTGGTTGGTTGAAATCGGTCCAATGGTTTAGGTGGAGACGTGGAAGACCCCAAAGGATCGTATCGAAAAAAAACACTTGTCCTATGTTGGTTCTCCCTTTGCGTAAAATATTTGTGCCAAGTTTGGTTGAAATCGGTCCAGTGGTTTAGGAGGCGAAGTGGAAGACCCCAAAGAACCCCCAAAAGGACCACATCTAAAAAACACCTATCCTATGTTGGTTCTCCCGTTGCGTAAAATATTTGTGCCAAGTTTGGTTGAAATCGGTACAGTGGTTTAGGAGGAGATGTGGAAGAAACCTTCGCGGACGTGCGCACAACAACTTACCGAAGTTTTATCGCAATCGGATGAATGGTATAGGAACGCATACGGGACAAACAAAAAAACATTCATTTTTATATATAAGATGTAAACTATACCACTTACTTGACATAAACCGTGATAGCTAAGCTAATGTACAACATATATGTATTAATTATACACATAAATGTTCCTCGATAGACACTCTATCTATTGGCGAAAACTTGAATAAAATCCGTTCAGTACTTCCTGAGATTAGCGATTTCAAACACAGAGAGAAAACGCACCGACTTTACTTTATACTATGTACAGATTTACATTAAAATGAAAAAATTATAATTTTATTGCCTGGCAACAAAATTATTTTATTTTAACAATTACCATTGTTTGAAAAAGTTTAAATGAATTTTCATGTACTTTACTCTTGTTAAAACGTAAAAGGTTGCAGGTAAACTACCCCTTCCCCTTAACCGATCTTCACCAAAATCAAAAGGCCTTTAGACCTCTACAATTTAGTGAGGTATGCAAAAAATTATTTGATTCTGTTTGAATATGCGGCAGTTACCGTTCGTCATAGAAAATACGCTTGATAAAAAAACGTTGATGGTAAACTACCCCTTCCCCTTAACTGATCTTTACCAAAAACAACAGGTCTTGAATACTCTACAAATCACGGCTGTATGCAAAAAATTATTTGATTCTGTTTGAATTTGCGGCTGTTATCGTTTGCCATAGAAAATACCCTTGATAAAAAAACTCTGCAGGTAAACTACCCCTTTCCCTTAACCGATCTTCACCAAAAACAACAGATCTTGAGAACTCTGCAATTTAGGGCTGTATACAAATAATCTTTTGATTCTGTTTGAATTTGCGTCTGTTATCGTTTGCCATAAAAAATACCCTTGTTAAAACATAAAACGTTGCAGGTAAACTACCCCTTTCCCTTAACCGATCTTCACCAAAAACCATAGGTCTTGAGAACTCTACAATTCTGGGCTGTATACGAAACATTATTTAATTTTGTTTGAATTTGCGGCTGTTATCGTTTGCCAAAAAAAAAAAATTTCCCTTGATAAAAAAAAACCGTTGCCGGTAAACTACCCATTTCCCTCAACCGATCTTCACCAAAAACAATAGGTCGTGAGTACTCTACAAATCAGGGCTGTATGCAAAAAATTATTTGATTCTGTTTGATTTTGCGGCAGTTATCGTTTGCCATAGAAAAAAAATCTACACACACACACACACACACACAGACACACACACAGACACTTTTCGGAAAACGACATTTTTTCATGTTTTGAGTGTAGTAGAATCAGAATCTGCAATAATCTCGAACACGATTTTTTTTGCCATCACCATACTTCCATTCCTTAAGGAATATGGAAGTAATATATATTTTTTTAGATAATTGTATCCCCTTCAAAATGACTCCTCCAAAAAGGGCGTAGGACTTCCAGTTTTAATGGAATATCAAATTGAAAAATATTCCAAAGACGTTGCTAAGAAACGTTAAATAATTCAATTTTTACTTCCATATTCCTTAAGGAATGGAAGTATGGTGATGGCAAAAAAATCGTGTTCGAGATTATTGCAGATTCTGATTCTACTACACTCAAAACATGAAAAAATATCGGTATGGAGAACCATACATGACTTCCATATTCTAAGATTTATATTTAAAATCATTTTCGAAATGAAATATTACCATAGAAACTACTTCTTTCTACTTACTGCTTCAGCCTTAACCACAGTACTGTGGTCACTAACGTATACCACCTCACGTTATCGCACTCGATTTTCACTGATGATGGAAGTCGATGGCATTGCCGAAACGTCTGGTTTTGTAGAAAACATTGGACTACGGCCAAATATCCCGGGAAGGAATTTTAACAAAAACTACTTCTTTGTTGCCGATAACGTTGTACACATATATATCAGTGGCGAAGTTACATGGAGGCAATTGAGGCAATGCCTACCCTAACAAATTCTGTAGAATAAAAATTATAAATACGTATGAACTACATAACGTAAAGATTATACATTGTTACTGGGACTGTCAAATTTATTAAACCGAAACGTGCTTTATTGAGCGACCGCTAGATGGTGACAGGTGAGATTCGGCATAGTTCGTTTAAATCGAATGAGGCAACCTGAACTTGCCTCAGCGTTTTTTGTATACATCGTATGTAAGCAATGTAGTGGTGTGATAGGGAAGTGTAGGGAGGGGGGATTGTCCCGCGCTGTACACATAGAGCGTTGAGGCATGCCTCACTTCTGTGGTCCAAACAGTTAAGTTAAAGCGCCTGTGTTGTTTCTAAGTGTTTATTTTATGCGGTTATTAAAAGTGTCACTGTTATTCCGCTGAACTAACAGATGATCAAGATTGTTATTTGAATTATTTGTAACATTAAACATATATATAGAAACTAATCAAGTTTAAAAATTTGAAGTTCAATCAGTTGTATTATTGTGTATGACTAATACAAGGATTATTCAATAGACACACGTATAGAGCTGTAAAGCATTTTTTATTCAACGATTTTAAAAGAAGTCTCCAATAACATTAAGACATGAGTTCCACTGTTGCGCTAACCTGTAGATTCCCTGCTAGTAAAATTCTTACGGCTGTTTGTGGAACCATTCAGTTACAGCAACTCTACCTCAGCGTCCGATTTGACCCACCGTCCTTTTAGTGATTCCTTAAAAAAAATTTAAGATAGGATTTTTGCCTATCCATTCATTAACTACTAGCTTCGCCAGTAAGCAAATTGATGTCCATTTTTTCGGCTTGCACGCGTTATGTTGGTGTGGGTTTCGGCACTTTCCATTTAAAAAGCGTGCAAACGTAAGAAAATAAACATGAGTGAGGCCAGAAATAACGTGAATTGTGTGTTTGTGTCTTACCTGCCTTTTTATTGCCGTATTAAATGAAAAATATTATATTACATTAAAATTAAAAAATTTTAATTTTATTGCCTGGCAACAAAATTATTTTATTTTTAACAATTACCATTGTTTCAAAAAGTTTAAATAAATTTGCAAGTACTTTACTCTTGTTAAAACGTAAAAGGTTGCGGGTAAACTACCCCTTCCCCTTAACCGATCTTCACCAAAATCGAAAGTCCTTGAGACCTCTACAATTCAGGGATGTATGCAAAAAATTATTTGATTCTGTTTGAATTTGCGGCTGTTATCGTTTGCCATAGAAAATACGCTTGATAAAAAAACGGTGCAGGTAAACTACCCCTTCCCCTTATCAGATCTTCACCAAAAACAATAGGTCTTGAGTACCCTACAAATCAGAGCTGTATGCAAAACATTATTTGATTCTGTTTGAATTTGCGGCTGTTATCGTTTGCCATAGTAAATACCCTTGTTAAAAAAATGTTGCAAGTAAACTAACCCTTTCCCTCAACCGATCTTCACCAAAAACAATAGGTCTTGAGAACTCTACAATTTAGGGCTGTATGCAAATAATCGTTTGATTCTGTTTGAATTTGCGGCTGTTATCGTTTGCCATAGGAAATACCCTTGTTAAAACATAAAACGTTACAGGTAAACTACCCCTTTCCCTTAACCGATCTTCACCAAAAACAATAGGTCGTGAAACCTCTACAATTCAGGGCTGTATACGAAACATTATTTAAGTCTGTTTGAATTTGCGGCTGTTATCGTTTGCCAAAAAAAAAATTTCCCTTGATAAAAAAAACCGTTGCTGGTAAACTACCCCTTCCCCTCAACCGATCTTCACCAAAAACAATAGGTCGCGAGTACTCTACAATTCAGGACAGTATGCAAAAAATTGTTTGATTCTGTTTGAATTTGCGGCAGTTATCGTTTGCCATAGAAAATACGCTTGATAAAAAACGTTGCAGGTAAACTACCCCTTCCCCTCAACCGATCTTCACCAAAAACAAAAGGTCTTGCGTCCTCTACAAATCAGGGCTGTATGCAGAAAATTATTTGATTCTGTTTGAATTTGCGGCTGTTATCGTTTGCCATAAAAAATACCCTTGTTAAAAAAACGTTGTAGGTAAACTACCCCTTTCCCTTAACCGATCTTCACCAAAAACAACAGGTCTTGAGAACTCTACAATTTAGGGCTGTATGCAAATAATCTTTTGATTCTGTTTGAATTTGCGGCTGTTATCGTTTGCCATAAGAAATACCCTTGTTAAAACATAAAACGTTACAAGTAAACTACCCCTTTCCCTTAACCGATCTTCACCAAAAACAAAAGGTCTTGAGAACTCTACAATTCAGGGCTGTATACGAAACATTATTTGATTCTGTTTGAATTTGCGGCTGTTATCGTTTGCCAAAAAAAAAAAAATTTCCCTTGATAAAAAAAAACCGTTGCAGGTAAACTACCCCTTTCCATCAACCGATCATCACCAAAAACAATAGGTCGCGAGTCCTCTACAAATCACGGCTGTATGCAAAAAATTATTTGATTCTGTTTGAATTTGCGGCAGTTATCGTTTGCCATAGAAAAAAAATCTACAGACACACAGACACACAGACACACACACACACACACACACACACACACACACACACACACACACACACACTTTTCGGAAAACGACTTTTTTTCATGTTTTGAGTGTAGTAGAATCAGAATCTGCAATAATCTCGAACACGATTTTTTTTGCCATCACCATACTTCCATTCCTTAAGGAAAATATCGGTATGGAGAACCATACATGACTTCCATATTCTAAGATTTATATTTAAAATCATTTTCGAAATGAAATATTACCATAGAAACTACTTCTTTCTACTTACTGCTTCAGCCTTAACCACAGTACTGTGGTCACTAACGTATACCACCTCACGTTATCGCACTCGATTTTCACTGATGATGGAAGTCGATGACATTGCCGAAATGTCTGGTTTTGTAGAAAACATTGGACTACGGCCAAATATCCCGGGAAGGAATTTTAACAAAAACTACTTCTTTGTTGCCGATAACGTTGTACACATATATATCAGAGGCGAAGTTACATGGAGGCAATTGAGGCAATGCCTACCCTAACAAATTCTGTAGAATAAAAATTATAAATACGTATGAACTTCATAACGTAAAGATTATACATTGTTACTGTGACTGTCAAATTTATTAAACCGAAACGTGCTTTATTGAGCGACCGCTATATGGTGACAGGTGAGATTCGGCATAGTTCGTTTAAATCGAATGAGGCAACCTGAACTTGCCTCAGCGTTTTTTGTATACATCGTATGTAAGCAATGTAGTGGTGTGATAGGGAAGTGTAGGGAGGGGGGATTGTCCCGCGCTGTACACATAGAGCGTTGAGGCATGCCTCACTTCTGTGGTCCAAACAGTTAAGTTAAAGCGCCTGTGTTGTTACTAAGTGTTTATTTTATGCGGTTATTAAAAGTGTCACTGTTATTCCGCTGAACTAACAGATGATCAATATTGTTATTTGAATTATTTGTAACATTAAACATATATATAGAAACTAACCAAGTTTAAAAATTTGAAGTTCAATCAGTTGTATTATTGTGTATGACTAATACAAGGATTGTTCAATAGACACACGTATAGAGCTGTAAAGCATTTTTTATTCAACGATTTTAAAAGAAGTCTCCAATAACATTAAGACATGAGTTCCACTGTTGCGCTAACCTGTAGATTCCCTGCTAGTAAAATTCTTACGGCTGTTTGTGGAACCATTCGGTTACAGCAAACTCTATCTCAGCGTCCGATTTGACCCACCGTCCTTTCAGTGATTCCTTAGAAAAAATTTAAGATAAAATTTTTGCCTACCCATTCATTAAATACTAGCTTCGCCAGTAAGCAAATTGATGTCCATTTTTTCGGCTTGCACGCGTTATGTTGGTGTGGGTTTCGGCACTTTCCATTTAAAAAGCGTGCAAACGTAAGAAAATAAACATGAGTGAGGCCAGAAATAACGTGAATTATGTGTTTGTGTCTTACCTGCCTTTTTATTGCCGTATTAAATGAAAAATATTATATTACATTAAAATTAAAAAATTTTAATTTTATTGCCTGGCAACAAAATTATTTTATTTTTAACAATTACCATTGTTTGAAAAAGGTTAAATAAATTTGCAAGTACTTTACTCTTGTTAAAACGTAAAAGGTTGCAGGTAAACTACCCCTTCCCCTTAACCGATCTTCACCAAAATCGAAAGTCCTTGAGACCTCTACAATCCAGGGATGTATGCAAAAAATTATTTGATTCTGTTTGAATTTGCGGCTGTTATCGTTTGCCATAGAAAATACGCTTGATAAAAAAACGGTGCAGGTAAACTACCCCTTCCCCTTAACCGATCTTCACCAAAAACAACAAGTCTTGAGTACTCTACAAATCAGGGCTGTATGCAAAACATTATTTGATTCTGTTTGAATTTGCGGCTGTTATCGTTTGCCATAGGAAATACCCTTGTTAAAACATAAAACGTTACAGGTAAACTACCCCTTTCCCTTAACCGATCTTCACCAAAAACAATAGGTCTTGAGAAATCTACAATTTAGGGCTGTATGCAAATAATCGTTTGATTCTGTTTGAATTTGCGGCTGTTATCGTTTGCCATCGGAAATACCCTTGTTAAAACATAAAACGTTACAGGTAAACTACCCCTTTCCCTTAACCGATCTTCACCAAAAACAATAGGTCTTGAAAACTCTACAATTCAGGGCTGTATACGAAACATTATTTAAGTCTGTTTGAATTTGCGGCTGTTATCGTTTGCCAAAAAAAAAAATTTCCATTGATAAAAAAAACCGTTGCCGGTAAACTACCCCTTCCCCTCAACCGATCTTCACCAAAAACAATAGGTGGCGAGTACACTAAAAATTAGGGCTGTATGCAAAAAATTATTTGATTCTGTTTGAATTTGCGGCAGTTATCGTTTGCCATAGAAAACACGCTTGATAAAAAACGTTGCTGGTAAACTACCCCTTCCCCTCAACCGATCTTCACCAAAAACAACAGGTCTTGAGTACTCTACAAATCAGGGCTGTATGCAGAAAATTATTTTATTCTGTTTGAATTTGCGGTTGTTATCGTTTGCCATAGAAAATACCCTTGTTAAAAAAACGTTGTAGGTAAACTACCCCTTTCCCTTAACCGATCTTCACCAAAAACAATGGGTCTTGAGAACTCTACAATTTAGTGCTGTATGCAAATAATCTTTTGATTCTGTTTGAATTGCGGCTGTTATCGTTTGCCATAGGAAATACCCTTGTTAAAACATAAAACGTTACAAGTAAACTACCCCTTTCCCTTAACCGATCTTCACCAAAAACAAACGGTCTTGAGAACTCTACAATTCAGGGCTGTATACGAAACATTATTTGATTCTGTTTGAATTTGCGGCTGTTATCGTTTGCCAAAAAAAAAATTTCCCTTGATAAAAAAAACCGTTGCTGGTAAACTACCCCTTTCCCTCAACCGATCTTCACCCAAAACAATATGTCGCGAGTACTCTACAAATCAGGGGTGTATGCAAAAAATTATTTGATTCTGTTTGAATTTGCGGCAGTTATCGTTTGCCATAGAAAATACGCTTGATAAAAAACGTTGCAGGTAAACTACCCCTTCCCCTTAACCGATCTTCACCAAAAACAATAGGTCTCGAGTACTCTACAATGTGGGGCTGTATGCAAATAATCTTTTGATTCTGTTTGAATTTGCGGCTGTTATCGTTTGCCAAAAAAAAAAATTTCCCTTGATAAAAAAAAACCGTTGCCGGTAAACTACCCCTTTCCTTCAACCGATCTTCACCGAAAACAATAGGTCGCGAGTCCTCTACAAATCAGGGCTGTATGCAAAAAATTATTTGATTCTGTTTGAATTTGCGGCAGTTATCGTTTGCCATAGAAAAAAAATCTACAGACACACAGACACACAGACACACACACAGGCACACACACACACAGACACTTTTCGGAAAACGACTTTTTTTCATGTTTTGAGTGTAGTAGAATCAGAATCTGCAATAATCTCGAACACGATTTTTTTTGCCATCACCATACTTCCATTCCTTAAGGAAATATGGAAGTAATATGGAAGTAAAAGTCGTTTTCCGAAAAGTGTCTGTGTGTGTGTCTGTGTGTCTGTAGATTTTTACTTCCATATTCCTTAAGGAATGGAAGTATGGTGATGGCAAAAAAAATCGTGTTCGAGATTATTGCAGATTCTGATTCTACTACACTCAAAACATGAAAAAAAGTCGTTTTCCGAAAAGTGTCTGTGTGTGTGTCTGTCTGTCTGTCTGTCTGTCTGTCTGTCTGTGTGTCTGTCTGTCTGTCTGTAGATTTTTTTTCTATGGCAAACGATAACTGCCGCAAATTCAAACAGAATCAAATAATTTTTTGCATGCAGCTCGGATTTGCAGAGTACTCGCGACCTATTGTTTTTGGTGAAGATCGGTTGAGGGAAAGGGGTAGTTTACCTGCAACGGTTTTTTTTTAGCAAGGGTAATTTTGTTTGTTTGGCAAACGATAACAGCCGCAAATTCAAACAGAATCAAATAATGTTTCTCATACAGCCCTGAATTGTAGAGTTCTCAAGACCTATTGTTTTTGGTGAAGTTCGGTTGAGGGAAAGGGGTAGTTTACCTGCAACGTTTTTTAACAAGGGTATTTTCTATGGCAAACGATAACAGCCGCAAATTCATACAGAATCAAATAATGTTTTGCATACAGCCCTGATTTGTAGAGTACTCAAGACCTATTGTTTTTGGTGAAGATCGGTTAAGGGAAAGGGGTAGTTTACCTGTAACGTTTTATGTTTTAACAAGGGTATTTCCTATGCCAAACGATAACAGCCGCAAATTCAAACAGAATCAAAAGATTATTTGCATACAACCCTAAATTGTAGAGTTCTAAGAACCTATTGTTTTTGGTGAAGATCGGTTGAGGGAAAGGGTTAGTTTACCTGCAACGTTTTTTTAACAAGGGTATTTTCTATGGCAAACGATAACAGCCGCAAATTCAAACAGAATCAAATAAAGTTTTGCATACAGTCCTGGTTTGTAGAGTACTCAAGACCTATTGTTTTTGGTGAAGATCGGTTAAGGGGAAGGGGTAGTTTACCTGCAACGTTTTTTTATCAAGCGTATTTTCTATGGCAAACGATAACAGCCGCAAATTCAAACAGAATCAAATAACTTTTTGCATACGTCCCTCAATTGTAGAGGTCTCAAGGACTTTCGATTTTGGTGAAGATCGGTTAAGGGGAAGGGGTAGTTTACCTGCAACCTTTTACGTTTTAACAAGAGTAAAGTACTTGAAAATTTATTTAAACTTTTTCAAACAATGGTTGGTTTATTGCCAAGCAATAAAATTAAAATTTTTTCATTTTAATGTAAATCATGTATAAGAGAAAATATATCGCGCTTGGCAGGCGATATTAAGATTTAAATATAAATCTTAGAATATGGAAGTCATGTATGGTTCTCCATACCGATATTTTTTCTATGGCAAACGATAACTGCCGCAAATTCAAACAGAATCAAATAATTTTCTGCACACAGCCCTGATTTGTAGAGTACTCAAGGCCTGTTGTTTTTGGTGAAGATCGGTTGAGGGGAAGGGGTAGTTTACCTACAACGTTTTTTTACAAGGGTATTTTCTATGGCAAACGATGACAGCCGCAAATTCAAACAGAATCAAATAATTTTCTGCATACAGCCCTGATTTGTTGAGTACTCAAGACCTATTGTTGTTGGTGAAGATCGGTTGAGGGGAAGGGGTAGTTTACCTACAACGTTTTTTAACAAGGGTATTTTCTATGGCAAACGATGACAGCCGCAAATTCAAACAGAATCAAATAATTTTCTGCATACAGCCCTGATTTGTAGAGTACTCAAGACCTATTGTTTTTGGTGAAGATCGGTTGAGGGGAAGGGGTAGTTTACCTGCAACGTTTTTTATCAAGCGTATTTTCTATGGCAAACGATAACTGCCGCAAATTCAAACAGAATCAAATAATTTTTTGCATACTTCAGTGAATTGTAGAGGACTCAAGGCCTTTAGATTTTGGTGAAGATCGGTTACGGGGAAGGGTTAGTTTACCTGCAACCTTTTACGTTTTAACAAGAGTAAAGTACTTGAAAATTCATTTAAACTTTTTCAAACAATGGTAATTGTTGAAAATAAAATAATTTTGTTGCCAGGCAATAAAATTATAATTTTGTCATTTTAATGTAAATCATGTATAAGAGAAAATATATCGCGCTTGGCAGGCGATATTAAGATTTAAATATAAATCTTAGAATATGGAAGTCATGTATGGTTCTCCATACCGATATTTAGTACTAAAACATTTTTTTTCAATTACTAAAATTTTACACTTTATTTAGTGCAACATTATTAATAATAAACAATAATAAAAAAATCAGAATAAATTAAAAAGTTACAAAATAAAAGTTTTTGCAATTTTCAGTAGGAACTCCCCTTAATGTTATTAAAAAAATTCGCGCACAGAGACAAACTCAAACAAATTTTTATTCTAAGTGATTGGAAACATTACACTTGACTGCAGAAAAGCGTTAGAAGCGTTATTTCTATTGACATATGAGGTTTTTGTAATAGTATAATAAAAGAATTTAGCTCGTACGATTTACAAAATGAAAGCTAGACAAGACACGTGTAACAAAGTGTATAAGACAATGGCAGTAACAGCACTGCTGTATGGATGCGAGACCTGGACTATAAGATAGAAGGACTGGTGCCAATTACAGGCTGCAGAGATGAGCTATTTGAGATCGGTAAACGGATACACGCGACTGCTGGATCATATAAGAAACTAGTAAGTTATATGAGACGATAACTTGACATAGTTTCCCTAAATGAACTCATTCAGAATTATAGAAATTACTGGAAACAACGTCTCGAAAGAATGGACAAAATTCCGGCTTTCCGAAGTTGGCTTATAAGTATGAGCCGGTTGGAAGAAGATCTGTAGGGAGGCCAGCCACAAGATGGTGGTAATCATGAGTCCGGAACAGGAGAAATCTTATCAGTGACGTGATGATGATGATGATGATGACGACGATGATGATGATATAGAAAGAAAAGGATGGGAGGAGAAGGAAAGGAAATGATATTCGCGTGGTCCACGGCTGGCCTGTTCGTGTAAGAAAAAAGCTATTATTATTAGCTTTATAAATTTAAACGCTATAACAGAATCAATACTGAGGTATTATAAATGCTTTTAAGTGTAACAAAAACTGATCAGTAGGCCTATATATTATGTGCATTGGTAAGTTTGTAAAACGAAAACATTCAGTGCATAGCAACGCAATAAGGAGGTCAAGATGCCATTAGTGTTTTTTTAATTTCATTTTGAAATACACGTTTACAAGTGCAAAGTCTACAATAGTGGGATGCGAATACATATCTTATTGACACAATTAATATTATTGAAGTAAAAGAAAGTAGAAACAGTTTAATTTGCACCGTCAGCAGAGAACCATGTTTCCTAAGGCTGCTAATTATTTACAGCCGATTAGAAAATTTTCAAAATACTGCGGCACGTTACCTGATGATGGAGCAAGAACGCCCGTAGTGTATAGAGTCTACATAATCGTTTTAATAATAACAGGAGCTTGGTCAACTCGGGAGAAAATCAATCGTCATTTCCATACGTATGACGAGATAATCTGTTTTACTTTCGTATTGGGGGATATTACTGAATTCCTTTTTCACACCGCTGCTGTGTTAATTCCAGTGTTGTTAAGGAAAACGTATGAGAAATTTTCCGGGCGATTGGAATACGCGGAAAAGTTAATAAATGATCTGACTATAGCTCAAAAGCAGAGTCCATCAAACTGTCGTTTATATGGCTTTATAATGTACTCGTTGGCGGTAATATTTCATTGCAGCGTTACCGCTTATCATGAGTGTGACTTTGATGTTATCAGTAAAGTTGGATTCACGGCAATCACTACTACCTATTTGGCTTCTACACTTCATATTATGTTCGTCTTGCATACTATCAAAAGTAAATACTCTTTAATCAATTGGCATTTGGAATACATGAACAACAGGGCTCCAATTTTCATGTCCCCCGCTGAGGCAAAAACGTTCATCGACAACAAGATCAACGATAAACGGGTAAAGGAGAAATTTCTCGAATGCTCTCCTCTTGTTGACGTGAGACAAGTGACAGCTCATAAGATAAAAACGTTTAACCAGATCCACTTCCTTCTGTACTGTTGTTGTTCATTGATTAACAAATATTTCTCGTTACAACTTTGCCTGTGTGTGGTGACGACAGCGTTACATGGAATGTATTCGTGTATAGAATCGTTTGACGACGACTTCATCGATAATGACCTGGAATTGTTCACGTTTATCTTCATGTGTTACAATTTCGTTGTGGTCTTCATAATCGCTGACGCATGTTATAACATCACGACCGAGGTATGTATCCTTACCCTGTTAGGTTTGTATTACTTTATATAATATTATATTCATAAATGCTCAAATTTTTCTTGTTATATATTTTATATATTTTTTTGTTGTATCTGCCATCTAAGGACCACATGCCAATTTCAGTTCTTTATTCTTTGTTCTTTTCTTTTTCTCCAATATTCTTTAAACCTTTCACTGTGTCTCTTCTTCCTGTCTTCACTCCACTTTGAACCTGCGTTTTTCTCTCCCCTACCCCGGACTCCTTCCATTTTTAACACTTAGGTTTTTATTACTTTATATAATATTATACTCATAAATGCTCAAATTTTCCTTGTTATATATTTTTGGTATCAATAATTGCCAATTTCAATTCTTTATTCTTTGTTCTTATCTTTCTCTCCAATATTCTTTCATTATTTCACTGTGTCTCTTCTTCCTGTCTTCAGTCCACTTTGAACCTGCGTTTTTCTCTCTCAAATTTTTCTTGTTAGTTATTTTATATATTTTTTTTGTATCGGCCATCTAAGGACCACATGCCAATTTCAATTCTTTATTCTTTGTTCTTTTCTTTTTCTCCAATTTTCTTTTAACTTTTCACTGTGCCTCTTATTCCTGTCTTCAGCCCACTTTGAACCTGGCCTTTTTCTCTCTCCTACCCTGGACTCCTTCCATTTTTAACACTGTGCTCGAAAAATTTCTCTTTCAATTGCTTCTTCTGCGTTTATATTATTTTTTTTTAAATCTTTTTGGACTTCTTTAATCCAGCTTGTTGTTGACTTCTACCCCGACAGATATTTGAAGATCTGCTTTGTTAACCTATTATCGTCTATTCTATATAAATGTTTAAAATTAATAGTCTTCTTTTCCTCATTGTTTCAATAATTTTGTTATATTATTTTCTGTACTTTGATATATTACATCATTACTTCTTAATTTTTTATTACTTTATATAATTATATTCATAAATGTTCAAATATTTCTTGTTATATATTTTAAATTATTATTAATAATAAATCTTTTTACAAGAATATATTTTATTTTGTAAATTACATATGTTTTAATAGTAATCCAACTATCACCATCAGATATAAATTAATAAATTATAAAATGTTTTAAATCAATTGTTCAAAACAGCTGTTTTATCTGTAGACTAAATTTAATGCTTTTATATGTGTATATAAAATATGTGATATAATTAATTGGAAAATATAATATAAATATTTATTATTTTATTAAATTAATAATTTTGAAAATGTTATCATTTTTTGTATTAATCTGAATTTGTTCTGGTATTAATTTTTACTTGTTTTATGTTAATTATTTCTAAATTTTTCCATATGGTCATTTTGGACCTTTAGAAATATGTTTTAATAAACTAAATATTATATTTTTCATTAAATAAATTTAAAATACAGAAAGAAAAGAAAATTATATATGATATTACTATAAAAAGAGGATATAACCCCAAAATTATTGATAACATAACAAACAAAATTAATCAAAAAACGCTAAATAATTCTTTCAGTACAAAACACAAAAAATCAAAATATTAAATATATTAATTTCATATACAGAGGAATTTGTATATTATAATTATAGGAATATATATTATGTATTGTGTATATTTCATATACATATATTAATTTAATTGCATATACATATTAATCATAAAATTACAAAATAATTTAAAAACCAAAATATAAAAATTACCTGTAACAGTAATAAACAGATTTTGATAGAATCAAACCTAAAACAAATAAATTAATTCATAATTTAAATGGAGTACATAGAATTGAATGCATTGACTGTAACAAATTTATGTAGGCTAAACTAAAAAACGTTTAAAAGAAAGATATTCACTACAGCTTAATTCATATTTAAAACCACATATATACAAATCAAATTTAGCTGCACACTCAGTAAAACACAAACACACATTTTGGAATTTAAATAATATCAGTTTATTAAAACACATTTCCAAAGGTCAAAAATGACCATGTGGAAAATTTAGAACTATTTAAACATAAAACAAGTATTAAATTAGGCTAATACCAGTACAAATTCAGATTAATACAAAATATGATAATATTTTCAAAATTACTAATTTAATAAAATAGTAAATATTTATATTATATTTTACAATTAATTACATAACATAATTTATATACATTTAAAAAACATTAAATTTAGAGTACATATAAAACAGCCTGTTTTAAACAATTGATTTGAAACATTTTTTAATTTATTAATTTATATCTGATGGTGATAGTTGGATTATTATCGAAACATGTGTAATTTACAAAAAAAAAAATGTATTCTTGTAGAAAGTTTTATTATTAATAATAATAGTTAATATAAATATAGTTTTCATTTTGTTATGTTGTTGCAGTCAAAGAGGACAGCATATTTAGTCTGTTTCTTGTTGGAAGAAAATCATTCGGAAGACGTTGATAAAGAAGTATGTATGCAGCTAAGCTTAATGGTATCTGTAGATATATACAGTATATAATCTGGGTACGCTTTTCTAGAAAATATATTTTCTGAATGACTAGTATGATTTGAGAAGTAGCTACGATAAAACGACGAATGCTTTATGGGCCTTACTTAATAATTTAAATATGAACATCAAAATTAAATTAAATATTGTCCGATAATGCATATAAATTTTTGTAAATGACAATTAACACCATTGTCACGGCCGGCTCTAGTAGAAGGCCGGAATATTAAAAGTGACAACGTTGCTTCTGAGGCCTATAAGCATAGTGTAATAAAATAGCTAAAGTGAACATGTTATATTTTGATTTAAATTCATGGCATTACTAAAATCATGAGTAGGCCTATTTATAGCTAAATCTAAAGTATAGATCTGTGCGCACTTAGTACTATACGTTTAAGTTGAAGAAATTAGTGAATTAATGTTAGGCCTAATGAATTAATTTTTGGATTTTGTTGTCCATGCCTCTGACGAAAACTATAATAAGCTGTGTTTTGTTGTAGTAAGCAAAAACTAGTTCAGGCTATATGTAAAAATTTTACATTTTTACCAATAAAAAACTTAGTGTTCCGAGTCAGTACTGTTATACTTATAATGAATTAATTTTGTTCGAATTATAGAATTCGTCTTATATGAATGAGTTAATTATTATATTTCTCAAAAAATAAATCAGTATTTTACATAATAAACTTTTAATTCCATAAAAATGAAGAGTTATAAAACTGCTGTTAACCGGCAATTAAAAATGACGCGATTTGATTATTGAAATACATGAAGAAAGAATCGTATTCTGATATAATTATACCAAGAGAGTCTTACCACCCTTATAGATATAAAATGGCGGCAATCAATTCATTTTGTTATAGAGCTCAGAAGTGTTTAAAAGAGACCGAATCAAAAGATAGGGGTTAAAAACGATAAAGGGAATTGTAAGGAATAATAACTATAACACCAACATAATGGATAAAGTTATGAAAAGGGTTAACATACAAAAAGCTAAAATAGAACCAGAACAAAAGAATTATGCATGGTCATTGACATACATAGGTTCACATACTAGAAAAAATTATAAAATGTTTTAATAAATACGGAGTAGATATAGCTATTAAAAAATGTGAAACGGTATTTGATAAGATAAGGAATACAAATATAGAAAAAATCCCAGTATTACAGAAGAGCGGAATTTATAAATTAAAATATAAAGACTGCAACAAAGTGTACCTAGGTGAGACAGGACGAAAATTCGTATGCAGGTTGTCTGACCACAAACGTGGAGAAGGTAATAGAACAACGAATTCGTTATATGCAAGACATTTCATAGAAGACAACGATAAGATTGTTAATCCTTTGGAAGACTACGAAATTGTAAAAGTAGTAAATAACACAGTTGAAAGGAAGCTTAGGGAGGAGTTAGAAATATTGAAAGAAAGAGAAAAAGGGTTAGACAATTTAATCAATACTAAAATTAAATTTGATAATATAGAAATATTTTATAACATAATTAAGAAGTAAATGATAGAGGACAGATATATAAGATTAAGAATTAAATTGCAGAGGACTAATTGGATGTTTTTAAAATAAGGGTGTGTGACAGGCCCACATGTGTGGATGAGAAAGACGGGTAGGTTTAAAAGGAATGTACACACACACACACACACACACACACACACACACACACCCACACACACACACACACACACACACACACACACACACACACACACACAGAAATACAAGGAATTTGCTAGAAAAATATGTAACTGTCCAGATGGAGGGACAGGGCTCAGAGGGTGGGGAAGGGACATTTGAATTATAGCTTGTTGTGTGTGAGCAGGGTGGGGCGGGGTGGGGGTGAATGGTTTGTTTTTATGTTATTTGTTCATTTCCGATTTGACGATGAGCTGTGAAGCTTGAAAGCGCTAATCGGAATAATTTTTATATAGTGGTGTGCAACAGTGATAATTCTGCTTGTGATTTTAACCACTAACACAACTTTCTTCATTAAAAATTAAGAGATTGTCTATTCGGTCACAAATATCAGTTGGTTCCAATGTTGCCACGTTTAATATTCCGGCCTTCTACTAGAACCGGCTATGACACAGTCAATAAATAATAATCTTATTGAATTATTTTATTTATTTTAAATAGCTTCCAGAATGCTTGTATACTCAACTGAAATATTCAATAAAAATATAATATTCTATAAAATGTTTAACTAATATTAGGAAAATAATTACTTTTTGCTTTGTATTTAGGCTTGTAGTAATTGTGTTTTTTAATATGACGTAGTGGGGTTACAGGTTACAGACATATGATACTGAAACGATGATTAAGATAGTGCTAGTAAGCATTACTTATTTACTGAGTAAAGTATAACTTCTATCCGTATGGTTTGAAAGCCACACGTTGGTTACGTCAATTTGTATTAAAGCTATCGCTGACGATGATGATCGCGAACGCGTTAATAAACCATACCAAATCTTGCTGTTGTCTGATAGTCCTTACCTGTCCTTACTCACTTGTTTTTTCTTCCCGATAGACGCCAAATTGTTTTCTTGAAAAAAAAAAAAAAAAAATTAAAAAGTTTGTTCAGTGTCGTTTTTCTATGCGATGTTGACAAATTCAAATTACCCACGCGGACTGGCGGGAATTCGAATCTCGCTTGTCGTTCGACGTGTTGCCAGCTTAGATTTTTGGCAATGAATCCTATTCACCGCTAAAGTACACAAACTATATAATAAAATTCAAATATAAGCAAAGGACAGTTAGTAATGATCCGTACTTGTTTATTAGTGTTTGAAATTCGCTAATTATTAGTAACTCAAATACAATAGAAATTATTATAATAAAAGTTTCGCTCCGGCTAAAAATTAATTTCCGCTCAGCAAGATGGCTAAGGTGACAGCAGTTGTGCGAGGCCATGATGGGCGCTGATATACTTTATTTACACAAGTTATTCTGTCAATGAGTTCTTTGGATTACGAAAAAATTTAAAACAAGATGTGATTAAAGTACACCACCTTACATGAATGGTACTTAATTACTAAAAAAGGTTTACATAAAATTCAACTCTTGGTGTTTAAAAGTGTGTGTCAATATTATAGGCTTCGTACATAGGTTATTTTACAGTTACATACAGTTTGAATAAATAATATCTATTAATCCTTGAAAGAATTTGGTGTTCAAAGTTCAGAGTGAGAGTTATTGTTTGTGAAAAAAGTTAATCAGTTTTAGTTCGTAATTATTGGTAATTTATTTTATACTTAACAAAACCATGTTGTTTTTGCTATGGGTCATCAATATTTCTTCCAGGTTGTGTTTGTACCTTCGTTAATTTTCAATGGTATGGTTTCCCTTCTCCTTCTGGCGTCTGTTTCTTATTATTCAAGTTTTCATTTAATTTTTATTGTTAAAATTTTGTTTATTGTTCCTCCTTGGTACTGGAACTATGTTCGACTTCTTGTATTCATTTAATTTTCGTCTGGATCTTATTTTCTTCTTTATTAGACTTTAATAGAGACGAATTCAGTATAGCGTCTGTCCCGCTGGATCGTTAATAATGGAACTCTCGTTTTATAACGGTTAAAAATATAATAATGTTTTGTTGTTATGGCAACCACTTCCACTCTTATTGGTTAAATACATGTGAACGTATTGTTATAAGTCCTGGGTTTCTGTTCAAAATGAATAAATATTTTATAATGGCTATTGTTCCCTGGTGACATTACCAATGTATGAAATATTAACATAGATATCCCTATTTTCTTTCAAAGATCAATTTGACATCTCACAAGGCTGGTGTAGGTCATGTATTAATGTTTTTGGACAAAATTGGTAATGCTATATTATTACATAATTCACTTATTTATACTGTTTATTACTTTTCTAACATATTATTATTGTTAGTTAATGGTAATCAAATAATTTACTTGGTCTTACTTTTCAAATACAATAGTCAATTGTTTACAATTGGTTTTCTGAAGTTAGATAGCTAGGTATTTTATAGGCCTAAGTTGTAACAGTCTAAAACTTCTTATTTTGCTCTATTTAAACATTATTTATTAACCCCATACATTCTGCTTATTGTCATTTAGTACTTACTGGCTTTTGAATTACTTTGAAGCTGTTTTACAATCAATTACTGTTATTATAATTTTACAAAATCATTTCTTATCTGAAATTCTTTTCTTTTCTATTTATATAATAATGATTAATCTTGTGCTTGTTAAGTTTATATCATTGCTAGCTTATGCCTACTCCCATCTCTTACACACTTTTTTAACACTTAATCCTACTAACAAAACATAACATAGAAATAAGTTTATGGTCTGTCTATTGTTCAGCCATATTCCTTCTTATTAATTACAATTGTTCTATTGTATGTTATTACATGAAATTAACATACTCATCATATCTTTATAATATCATTACATAAAAAAAAGTACAAACATATTAACTTAATGTCATGCCTCCTTGCTTGATACTGCAATAAACACTAAACAAATAAACTAACTTTCATAAACCTAACAAAACTGTTTAACATACATTAATATCATTTTTCTCAGTTCAGTTTCTTCAACCCAATTTAACTTAATTCTTCCTAACTGAATAAGTAATGTACATTATTGTTATTGATGTCTCTTTGAATCAACATTAATGGTTACAAAGACATAGGGAGCTTTTGTAATTAATAACAAAACTGGTAATTCTTCTACTCATTTAAAAGTATAATTGGGAATTATTATTATTATTATCCCAACATTGTTTTTTTTTTTAACTTTTTTGTTGTGTACACTTATGTTTGCACTGAAAGGACTCATTAATCTACAAAGTCCTGTCTGTTTGATTAATTACTATTATTTTTCACTTATCACTTCACCTTTACTATTAAATATTGTTTACTGTTATTTCTTATAGACTACAATACATTAGTTTTTATTAATACTGTATTGTACTTCTGGGTTTGATATAGGGGTTTTATCTCTTTCATTTTATGGGTTTGTTTTATTGTTATAAATGTTTACAATTCTTTCTCCTTAAGATTATAAATTGTTTCTCTTAATATCTTCTCATCACTTCACTATTTATTGTTATCACTCCCTACCTATCTCTCACTCTTGGATGTTTATCGGGTTTTTAAACATAATTTCATAGTTAGTTTTTCTATATTTTATGTTCTACTATTTATCTCACTATAGGGCTATTAATCATACACATATTCTATTAACAAATGTTTTCTTGTTTACTTCTTGTTTACATACCTTATATAATGCTTGTTACTATTTTTTTATTTTTTATTTATTATTTGTGTTTTGGTATTATTTGTCTACCTTTGCTTATTTTTTTGTTTTCATTTGTCCTATCACTGGGATTGGGGTTTGTTTCTACCTACTCACTTACCATATCTATTGGGTTATTTTGGTTAAATCGCATTGTACTATTGTTTTCAAGTTTTGCTTCGTTGCTTGCTACATTTCTCTTATCAGAGGTTACTTTTATTATTACCTTTATTTGTTTAATCGTATAATTATGTTAAATACCCATTCCTTTATCTCTGACTCATCCCTTTTAATTTATAGTGTTAATCATTTAGTATTTTTTTCTTATCATGTTGCTTCACAAATGTTTGTTGAAGATATGTACCCTTACAACTTATGGCTTATTTACTTATACCAATTTAATATGGCGTAGTGGTGTTACAGGTTACAGACATGTGATACTGAAACGATGATTAAGATAGTGCTAGTAAGCATTACTTATTTACTTATGGCTTATTTACTTATACCAATTTTCACGCTTTTCTTTATACTTTTATTTTTAGCTCCAATTCTTTTGCAAAGAAATCTTGCCTAGGAAAATTAGATTTTCTGCATTTGGATTTTTCGATGTCAACTTGAAAATGATCACCTCTGTAAGTACTATAATTTATTTATTATACGCATTCATATTTGCCCACATTATGCTTGTATATTGCAACAAATCAAATTTTATTATACTAATAAGGATATAGTGAGTGTGTAAAATTCACAAACAACTCTATTATGTAGGAGATGAAAAATTATTTATTGTACACACAAATATAGTTTTTAAAGATGTATAATGTATTTTAAATTGTCATGTATTGATAATAGAAATAATTGTTTGTATTGTTCGATAATATAAATCGATTTTACTTGGTTGCTGCAACGTCCTCCTCTCCTCTCGTCGCTCCCGTCCTGGCGTTCTCTTCTTCAGCGTCACTCCTTCCTGGTATCCTCTTCGTCCTGGCGTCCTCTTCTACAGCGTCACTCCTTCCTGGCGTCCTCTTCGTCCTGGCGTCCTCTTCGTCTTGTCGTCCTCTTCAACGGCAGGCGGCTCCAGCGGCGATATTTCAATGAGTCTCGTTGTTATGTTTGACTGCTAACATTAATTAGTTTCTTCATAAATTGTTCACTCACAATGATTATAAATTTCACTCGTACAGTTTATTTTAATTTATACTTTATATTTTCTTAATCTCAGGATTAATATGGGTATCAATTAATGCGGTGCGTATAATGTACACCTTCCACGATATCTTGAAGTGTCTTTAAATTCCCTAAGCGGATATCTTAACTTACACGAAAACAGCACTGTATTATATTTTAATTTTTATCTAAATATTTTACCCACTCGGTTCTTAACGCAAAACCACGTTAAGAATTTCCAAGGTTTATTTTATAAATGATATATCTACGTTGGTAAGAGAATAACTCTCTTCACAGGGCACAACTTCCCCATGCAACTTCTACAGACAGACTGTGTCCATCCTAACTCTACAACATATGAATCTCACTGAATTTAGTGTATTCTGATAGGCTAAGCCCAAGTCACATGCTTGATGGAATAAACAGATATACAAATTTTATGAAAAACTTTGTATAATTTAGCAGAGTCCTGCATGGAAATTATCTACAAATTTTATTACCCTATCTTTGATAAGGGTTACAATTGAGTTTTCTTCACTTAAAAAACCATATTTCTAAAATAGTTATGAACCTCAGAGTATACACAAATTGAAGCTATTTACCTAAATAATTCCTTGTCAAAGTTTCACGTCAATCGGTTAACTACCACTGAAGCTATAGCGATCACAGATTATCACACCCGCACACGCGCACAAATTCACACAAAAATACATGACAATATAGAACACCTTTTTATAAAGAGTTTGGTGTACCCTACATGATTATCCATTTCTAAATACAAAACTTACGGCTAAAAGACAAAATATTAAATAAAGCCAATTTAAACAAGAAAATGCTCGTCATTCATGTGCTCTGATATAAACAACATAGCTTATCATCCTGTGTTCTTTTGCAATATATATAACGCATCTTTACAGCTGTCGCCGTTTCTCCGTTCCCAACTTCCATTGTAACCTATCGTAGCATATAAGTTCTTCTAAATTTCTTGCAACCATTGCTTCCGCTACGTCATCTCGCCAACTCCTCCGTGGACGTCCTCTTTTCCTACTCACCGGTGGTATCCATTCCAGTATTTTGCGGGGCCATCTGTCATCTTCCATTCTCTTCACATGCCCAAACCAAGTCAATTGTCTTCTTTCTATTTCATCTATCATTGTCTTGTCAATATTCATCTCGGCCCTAATAGTCTCATTTCTAACCCTGTCTAATTTTGATCTTCTACAACTCCTCCTGAAGAAGTCTATTTCCGCTGCCATAAGTTTTTTCTTATTTACGTTTGAAATGTTCCAAACTTCTGCTCCATAAAGGATTACACTTTGAACCATGCTATTATATATATGTTTCTTTGTATTTCTAGTCATACTTCTTTCCCATAGAAGAGAATTCAGCGTTCTTATAACGGTTCGCCCCTTGTTAACACGTTCTTGAATTTCATATTTGCTGCTTCCCTGTTTGTTGAAAATAACGCCTATATAAGTATTTACTTTTTTCAACACCTCTTATCCTGTCCACATCCAATTTTATGTCCTTAACTTCTTCGTTGCCCACTATCAGGTACTCACATTTTTCCATGTTCATCGTCAACCCAGCTGCGTCATATTCTTCTTTTAACTTTCTGACTACTCGAGGTCTTATGCTTGTATATATTTATTATTATTATTATTATTATTATTAATTAATACCACTTTCATTACAAGAATACATAATATATTTTGGAATATTTTACAGTGTTTATAGTTCATTATTATAAGATGTTACAAATTAATAAAAATTTTAAAACCAATTGTTAATAACAGCTGTTTTATATGTAAACAAAATTTAATGTAGGTTTTTTATATTTGTATATAAAAAATGTTATATAACTGAGTGTAAACATAATATAAACATTTATAATTTTATTAAATTATTAATTTTTATAATACTATCATTTTTACTATTAATCTGGATTTGTTCTGAAGTATGGGAGAGGAGTGTGCCTTTCTGTAATTCCTTTGTTACTTAAGATGTTTTTAGTTTATTCAGGTCACTAGCATGTTGCATGTAAAAGTAAGTACTAATAAGGCAACAATGTGTTTTAACATTTGTAATAACTTATATTTGTGTTCATGTCTGCAGATGGTAGGTCTTTGCTTACCCGTGACGCTGTTTTTGGTCCAGTACAACAATAAGATAAAAAGCCAGAAAGAAGAACAAAAGGAATAATTGAATCAGCATTTTTCGCAACGTAGTGATGTCGCAGCATGAGGATGGTTTAAGAACACGAAAAAACAACGCACGAATGCACTCTTGCACGCTGATAGCACACTTACTTAAAGAATTGTGAATTAAATTAAAGATAATATAGGAATTGGGGGTATAATTTAAACGTATTTACCCGGTAATAAATTTGAATCTTTTCGTCACACTGAATTTGTAATTTAACAATTACGTTAGACTTTAGGCTGTGAATTTCACCTCTGTTTCTAAATTAACTTTCAATCGTCTTTCCTACACTTTTTTTTAGCAAAAGTTCCTTTCATTTCTACAAATTTTGCATGGAAGTAAACATCTAGGCCTATAGGTTGTGCCTTACTTCTCAAACAAAGAATTTCTTTAATTTAAAACTAACATTTGTGTACCCCACATAACTGTATTTTACTTTTTTAAACATAATATTTTGTTTAAAAATATTTTGAACGACAATCTCCACGATACTAATAAAATGGACACACAACTCATTAAAGAACTAATTACCATACTAAGGCTCATCCTTCAACAAAACTGTTTTACTTTCAACGGTAATTACTATATTCAAACAGATGGCCTGGCTATGGGTTCACCGTTATCCGGCCTGTTGGCTGATATATATCTTGATTTTTATGAAAACAACTACATTCTTAATAATAACATCTTCGTCAATAATATTATCTTTTATGGCCGATGTGTTGATGATACTTTTCTGATTTTTAATGGTACTCTACGCCAAATCAGTAATCTTAAAAACCATATGAATACTGTTACTCACAATATTCAGTTTACTATGGAAACTGAAACCAACAATGAATTCAACTTTCTCGATCTTACTGTTACTAGGCGGTTTTACAACTTAAATTTTAAAATTTACAGAAAACCTACCACCACAAACGTGACCATACATGCAGACTCACACCACCCTTTCTCTCAAAAATTAGCGGCCTACAACAGTTTCATTCACAGGCTTTTGATGATCCCCCTAAATAATGATGATTTCGAGTGTGAACTCAACATAATTAAACACATAGCTATGGCCAACGGCTATGAGTGCCAAATGATTGACAAAATCCTTAAAAAACACAAATCCCGTCGTTCCAGACAGACACAAGATAATACACCTAATAACAAATTCATCTCAACAACATACACCGAGTTGATGCCTAAGATCCTAACATCCACCTTAAGTAAAATAGGTTATACCGTTACCTTTAAAACAAATAACCGTCTACGGAACTTGGTTCGTCCAGTCGTTCAGACCAACATTGAATCCAAAACCGGTGTTTATAAGCTTATATACGACGATTGTGACCGTTTTACTTCCTTATTCCTTAAGGAATGGAAGTATGGTGATGGCAAAAAAAATCGTGTTCGAGATTATTGCAGATTCTGATTCTACTACACTCAAAACATGAAAAAAGTCGTTTTCCGAAAAGTGTCTGTGTGTCTGTCTGTCTGTGTGTGTGTGTCTGTGTGTCTGTAGATTTTTTTTCTATGGCAAACGATAACTGCCGCAAATTCAAACAGAATCAAATAATTTTTTGCACACAGCCCTGATTTGTAGAGTACTCACGACCTATTGTTTTTGGTAAAGATCAGTTGAGGGAAAGGGGTAGTTTACCTGCAACGGTTTTTTTTATCAAGGGAAATTTTTTTTTTTTGGCAAACGATAACAGCCGCAAATTCAAACAGAATCAAATAATGTTTCGCATACAGCCCTAAATTGTAGAGTTCTCAAGACCTATTGTTTTTGGTGAAGATCGGTTAAGGGAAAGGGGTAGTTTACCTGTAACGTTTTATGTTTTAACAAGGGTATTTCCTATGGCAAACGATGACAGCCGCAAATTCAAACAGAATCAAAAGATTATTTGCATACAGCCCTAAATTATAGAGTACTCAAGACCTATTGTTTTTGGTGAAGATCGGTTGAGGGGAAGGGGTAGTTTACCTGCAACGTTTTTTTATCAAGCGTATTTTCTATGGCAAACGATAACAGCCGCAAATTCAAACATAATCAAATAATTTTTTGCATACGTCAGTGAATTGTAGAGGACTCTAGGAATTTTGATTTTGGTGAAGATCGGTTAAGGGGAAGGGGTAGTTTACCAGCAACCTTTTACGTTTTAACAAGAGTAAAGTACTTGAAAATTCATTTAAACTTTTTCAAACAATGGTAATTGTTAAAAATAAAATAATTTTGTTGCCAGGCAATAAAATTATAGTTTTTTCATTTATGTATTTTTTTCTCAGTTATGTACTGTTTACGTTTCCATTTTATTATTATGACTACCGCAATGAAAAGGCAGGGTACACACACACACACAGTTCGCGTTATTTTTGGCCTCATTCATGTTTATTTTCTTACATTTGCACGGTTTTTAAATGGAAAGTGCCGAACCCATACCAACATAACGCATGCAAGCCGAAAAAGTGTCCAGCGTGGATAGCGATTTCCTTCCTGTGGATCGCTGGGCAGTGTAACTGCACGTGTTTACAGAGGAACGATTCATAGACAGACTTTTCGTCTTTAGGGAATATTTAGGTAATATTTCATTTCGAAAATGATTTTAAATATAAATCTTAGAATATGGAAGTCATGTATGGTTCTCCATACCGATATTTTATATCGGCCAAACGGGTAGACCTTTTATCAAACGATTCCGTGAACACACACCATACAGCCAGTTTAACAGGGGTGATTTTTCCCTAGATAATATTAAATCTAACTTTACACGGCATCTCGTTTCGAGCAATCATTCATATACCAATTTCAACACTAACCTTATACCTCTACATTATTGTAGTAAGGGCCGTTACATGGATGCACTCGAAGAATTTGAGATATATAGAGGTCATAATAACCCCGATATATGTGACGACATACTCAATGATAAACTTAACTTCAGGTCCAACCCACTGTATGATACCGCGCTGCGATCGCTTACAGATAATACTAGATAAATAGTGCCCATCGACACAGTCTTGACATGCTACACGCGGTGCACCGTGTCGGTTAATAGTACGCTTATAATATGTTCATTCAGTGTATTTTACATATTTGTTTATTATGTGTTTGTTTTAATATGGATTTTATTATATAACGAGCTCCTTTGGAGTGAAGGTCTGAAGATGGGTCATATGGCCTGAAACGCGTAACCCAGCACAAATTACGCTTGACGTCACTTGACGGAAATTATAAGGTAAATTATATAATGTATTTTACTGCCTTATCTCTAAATTTTCATTCATACTTAAATTAATTACATATCTTCTTTACGTCTATAGTCCAACGTAAACCTTGGCTTCTAACAAACCTTCTCCAGTGTCCCTACCCAGTGTCATCTCAGTGTAACTCCTCGCATCCATTCTTCTTAGATCTTTCAGGACATCATCCAACCATCTTATTCTAGGTCGGTCCCTCTTTCTGTTTTTATAGACTTGCGCCTTCAGGATTTTCTTTGGCATACGCTGATCATCTATCCGCTCTAGGTGATCTAGCCATTGTATTCGTTGAGACTTTACGAATCATCTTTCAGTACCCTCATGCTTTAATAGCTCAGCTGTCTCCAGGATATTTCTTATTGTCTATCCGTCATCTTTTTTAACCTGGACATAACACGTCTTACATTTTTTCTTTTAAACCTTCTTAGCGTTTCGTGTTCATTTTTTGTCACTGTCCATGTCAAAATTAATTGCATATGGCAAAGTTTAATAAAATCATTTCAAATTTGTAGTAATTACCATTTGAACTAATTTGAGATTAAAGTTTAATAGTATGTCGCAAAAATAGTATATACTCACGCTGAATCCTTGCTTCAAGCACGTTGACTCGGAATTGCTCATAGCTGTGTTCATAAGTATCCACGACATGGGAAGAGGCGCTCACTTACAGAAGCGAGCACACTCAGTCTGACTGTACGATTAATAACTTGAAACCTGCTGCGAGTGATTAAACATAACCTGACAATTGCTAGTCTGCATCATAGTGCACGCTGTTTACTTCAAGATTCCATGTGACTATCGTCTATTTTAACAGCTGGTGCTGAAAG
Source organism: Magicicada septendecula (assembly GCA_034769895.1). Classification (NCBI taxonomy): domain Eukaryota; kingdom Metazoa; phylum Arthropoda; class Insecta; order Hemiptera; family Cicadidae; genus Magicicada; species Magicicada septendecula. Next base: position 409,547,798 of record CM068375.1, read on the forward strand.
TAGTAAAAACATAAAGAAACATTCAACTTATGTTTTGTACGATTTATGGCATACGTTGATTTTTTAAAACACATACAAACTGAGGGTTATTTAGACATATTTATGATGTGGAGCCTATAAATTCTTATTTAAGTGATTTAGAAAGGTAATTAATTTGAAATTTGATTAACGTATTGAGATGGTTTCTTTATTTTCTCAATTTGAATAAAAGACCCTAGTTTAAGGATTAAAATATTTTAAAAGTTTGAAAGATGTAAAACACCAATATATAGCGATACTGGATTAGCAAAGTAATAAAAAAATAACCATAGAGGAATATGTTTCGTGGGCTTACGCGGCCGCAGTCAATGTTGTTAAAATTATTTCCCGGGCCTTTGGCCGTTGTACAAAGTTTCGCTGCAAAACCAGACGTTTCAGCAGTGCCATCGACTGCCATCATCAGTGAAAATCGAGTACGCTAACGTGAGGTGGTATACGTTAGTGACCACAGTACTGTGGTTAAGGCTCAAACGTCTGGCCTTAGTTGATTTTCAATGATGATGGCAGTCGATGGCATTGCCGAAACGTCTGGTTTTGCAGAAAACACTGGACCACGGCCGAACAGCCCTGGAAGGAATTTTAACAACAATCATAGAGAAACGCTAGCAAATCTAATCCGTGGCACCTTCTATATGTAGAATATCATCATTATTATCATCATCACCATTGCAAGGATTAAACCCTAGACCTGTTCCGGAACCCATCTCCTCCTCGGTCTACCGACATTCGATGTCCGAGAATTGCTCGGCGTAACAGGGCTCACCAAAGCGTAGGTGAGAGTGGAGTTGGGGTGAAGAGGCTGGTGCATTTCTCTTCAATTGAAGCATATGTTAGCGTCACACCCCCTTTTGGACCCTATATGTAAAATATAAACAAAATAATTTCCACAGCTAGATCAAGATATGAGAGTCGTGGTAATATGAAGTTATGTAACTTGAGTATTGTGTCAACTACAAAGCTGATGAAATAAATAAATTTGTGTGTGTTTATAATAAATATGTTTTGCTAACTAAATTTCTATTTGCATTTGTAAATTTGCTAAGCTTGTATCTATTAATCAAGGTTATTGTACACTTTGGTTTTATGTAAGGCAATGTTACTAAAATAAATAAATAGAGATGGGATACGAAAGATGGCAAAGATTAGAGCTGGTCACTCCAGCGCTTCCTCGGACGTCCCACACCTCTCCGTCCTCTCGGCTTATAGTTCCATAGTTGTTTGGGGATGCGGCAGTCATCCATTTGGCAAAGATGTTCACACCAATTCATCCGATACTGGGCGATCCTGTTGAGTATACTCAGAATATTCAGTTCCTGCCGTACAACTGTGTTTCTTCTAGGATCATGGAGAGTATACTCTGCTACTGAGAAATCTCATTTCATCCGCTCGGACGCGACTGGCCTGGTCTTTCGTTAAAGCCCAGTTCTGAGACCTATAAAGAAGTGTGAGTAGAGCCATCACCTTGTAGAATTTCAGGCGTGTTCCTTTACTTGCTGACTTAAGGGTTCGCCTAATGGTCCCTCACATAAGGTTGAACTTATGCAACTTATTCACAGTTGCACATTCAGATATTTTATAAAAATAAAAATAAAATTGAAATACATTATTTGCTTAAATAAATATTCAAATAAAATAAAAAAATAAAAATTTAGAAATAAAAATCTACTTAAAAACAATATTAAAAAATATTAGTGATATTAGGAATGTTTGTAAAAAAATTAAAATTTTGAGAACGCGAATAAAGATTAAGAAATTCCCCAAAATTACATAAACGGGCTGAAATCACAGCAGGTACTGTAACATACTAAGGACAGTATATACAGGATTTGTCCTACAGAAGTATTATTAACAACATAATATTATTATCAGCCATCTAGTAACCATGTACTGTTGCAAACCTCAAGGCGTGTATGTAATTCCCCCTTCTATTTTCACCTTTGAGGGTTAAAATCAGACTGTTTCTTTATTGTAAGGTGCGCAGGTAGCGAAATGCGCGTCTAGTACTAAGTCTAGACTCACTCTAGATCACTTTACACAATAGACGGCAATTGATAAGACTCACTGGACGAGATAACAAAAGTATTTACAGAGAGATTGGCATCTGGGATCAATTACGTTCCGTTTTAGTAGCGAGTGCGCTGACCACACTATCTCGTAGACAGTACTTGTAATTTTATCAAATTTAACCTGTCTATCTGTTCATCTGTACGGGACAGTAAGTGAATAAGGTGTTTGGGGGGAAAGAAGCAATGACAGCTCCGTTGACATGGCCATAATCGAAAACATAAAGATGCAATAGCTTAGATGTTGTACATCCCTTCAACTCTGCACAGAGTCTTTTCTTGTAAAACCCCAAAATGAAAAGGGGCGAGATGCGGAAACGGGGGGAATCAGCATCTGGAAAATGGCTGCAACAGTGAATCCTTTAGCAGGGATCAGACCAAGGCTCTGGAGATCGCGGTCAGTTGCGACCTGGTCAATTGCAACCAATGCCAATCGATCGAAAATATTGTCCTATCAGCTACAGACACATACTGCGTCTATTAAAACCGTGTGGAGGCTCACGCTTGGAATGGTAATGCATACAGCTGTTTCCACTGGTTGGGCCTATATACTGTTACGACCAATCAACTTTTTCTGTGCTATAGTAGTGTGAAACGTATGGTCTCGTGAGGCTGTGCCGATCGTGACTAATATTTTCACGTCTTTGTTATAATACACAGATTATAATTACAATTCCGTTCAATCCTAACCTAACCTAACCTAACCTAACCTAACCTAAACCTAACCTAACCTAACCTAAACTGACCTAACCTAATCAAAACTAACCTAACCCAATCTAATCTAACCCAATCTAATCTACATAAATATAAAATATTAGAAGAAAGAGGTTCCTCGCACAAATAAAAAGTTGCAAAATTGGAACCTCATCGAAGGTTGGAACAGGAAAGTTTCTACCAGTTTTTCTGGATTCGGTCAGTTGCGACAAAGTAAAAGTGCAGGGCGCAACTGACCGGATAAGAACAGGTGAAAACGCCGTTTCGTGGCAACTGACCGAGACCGGGCTCTGGCGCCTCACATGATGTTCATCGGTTTACTACACCGTTCTATCCCCCGTTACTAACAAGCATTTTCCTCTACCCGCCCCTCGGACATTTGTTAATTCTCTACTCCTTCTCTCTTCACCACTTTTCCTGATTTACTTATCGACGCTTTTTCTCCAGCTTTCTTGCAATCTACCACGTAATCGTCGTTCTCGTGGTATCCACTTTAATATCTGTTTAGGTGGGGTCGTCTGTCACTCTCTGTAAATATCCGCAACATGTTTGTGTAATCTTTTGCCATCCATCCAGTATTGTATGTCTTACTTCCACCCATTTCCTTTATTGTTGTGTTTTATTTTACCTACGTTCTTACTTCTCCTTCGCACTTCTTGATTTTCCCACTGATCTCCTTCAGTAATCCATTCCAGTAATTTTTAACATGTTTTCCAGTCTAGTTTTTATTTGCAACTTAACTTCCATAGAATAAAATACTTTTAACAGTTTTGTTCTAAGTCCATTGTTTATTTGCTGCTTTAATAGATACGTATTGATTAAACCCCTGTTCCATAGCAGAACAATTGCCTGGAGCATCATGCTGCTTCTGTACAAAACACTGATCCGCCCAGTTCTCACATATGGTTCTGAGACCTGGACCGTTTCTAGAAAGTCTCAGTCAAGCTTGCTGGTTCATGAACGCAAAATCCTCCGCAGTACTTTTGGTCCAATATGTGTGTTAGGTGAGTGGAGGAAAAGGACCAACCAAGAACTGAACACTCTTCTCAATGAACCAGATATTGTGAAAGTTATAAAACTTAGTAGACTCAGGTGGGCTGGACATGGGATCAGAGTGGGGGAGAATGAAATACCCAGAAAGGTACGAGGAGAGTTGGTAGACACAAACTACGTTGGGAAGACGGTGTGAATAATGATACGCGCCATATCCTTGGGACCCGAAACTGGAGAGCAGCTGCACTTGACCTGGACAACTGGCGGAGACTGTTAAAGGAGGCCTTGACTTAGTAATGGGTTGTCACGCCGCTGAAGAAGAAGGAGAAGAAGAAGAAGAAGAAGAAGAAGAAGAAGAAGAAGAGGAAGTAGAGGAGGAGGAGGAGGAGGAGGAGGAGGAGGAAGAGGAGGAGGAAGAGGAAGAGGAAGAGGAAGAGGAAGAGGAAGAGGGAAGAGGAAGAGGAAGAGGAAGAGGAAGAGGAAGAGGAAGAGGAAGAGGAAGAGGAAGAAGAAGAGGAAGAAGAAGAAGAAGAAGAAGAAGAAGAAGAAGAAGAAGAAGAAGAAGAAGAAGAAGAAGAACCACATTATTGTATACAGAGCAAATTATGTTAAGTGGAAAAGGAAAGCTGAAAAGAGGAAATCTGCCGCATGGATTGAGCGCACGTGAGGAAGATAACCTGGAAGCAGATTGTTATCAAAAACGGAGTTGATATTTTAGGCAATAATCTGTTGTAAACGTAATAAATTGGGTTACCAATATATGTTTGCGTATTGCGCTCGTAGTTACAACGCACGGTAAGTTATTATATTAAAAAAGTTATGTAGTCACGGGTTTTTTGTTTTAAAAACGAAACAAAAATTTCCCTTTCAAAACCTACGTACGTCATTAAAGACATTGATTTTAAAGCAATATGTGGCAGTTCACAGCAACGTCAGACGCCATTTTGTGCCAGACTGAAAAACACAATGCTCTGTAGCGAAATGTAATAAAATACAAACTATATTTAGCTTCGATTCTGTGTGTTTCCCATATTTTCATCCCCCCTGTACTATTCTCAGAAATAGCGAGAGAGAGCTGGCTGGTAAATCCCTTTCGTCATACTGTGGGGTTTCATTGTGAAGCAGACGTCGATTGAATAGGGGAGGCTTCACGTCACGTTTAAATCAACAAATTCACCAATCACGTGTTTTTTAATAAAAAAATAAAATAGAAAAACTAATTAAAGCATAAGTAAGAAGTACATAAAATAATTATTCCATATATGGAATTTTAATCAATATTAACGTGACAAAAATAAATTAAGCCTTGAATACTTGTGTTTAAAAATACTTTATTCTAAAACGAAAAGTTTTCTGTGAATTTGTTTAACAACATGTATTACATGACAATGTGTGTGTGTGTGTTTCCATGTTTAGGACTCGCATGGAATAAGTAGTCGAGATATATGTTACTGGAATGAAATGGATTTATTAATTCTGCTATTATTTTCTGACAATCTACTGGGCTTTTAATACAGTTTATAAAAAAATTTAATCTGTCCCTGTTAACCTTTGTAACACAACTAAAAATTTACTTACTCTACAATTAAATAAAGTAATTTTTAAAACTTCTTTTTGTTTTATTTACTATAAAGTCTTTACTGATGTGATAGAGTCTTTCCTTTAATTTCTTTTATAATTGTACATAATACAGACGACGGGTTGCTCCTGTATCTGGATGAGTACGTGGGTTGATACACTCTGTCCGGCCTCAGGGTCGCTTTCGGTCGTGTAGATGTTTCCCACGATCACAGTTATTATACTGCGAACCGATACTGTTATTGCAAAATGGGTGGTGTCAGACATACACCCTTATTCAGTAAACTTAAAGTGCCTAATTACCCTAGTCGGATAACTTGGACTTTTGCGGAATAGCACAATTATAATATTTCTTGCAGTAACTTTAGGAACTTTCTACCTTGTGTTTGTCGTGCCTGGCAGACCGATTGTCACGAACGAAGCGGCATTTACACTGTATCGATTCCGATGAGAGACTGATCTATCAACTGAGTTCTAGTAATCTGATTATCTCTTTGGTAATTCCTTCTACGTTTTTTTTTTACAGATAATAAATGTTCCTGTCCAAAAAGGCTTCCGAACAGAACAATTCTTGTTAAAAAAAAAGAAGAATTTCGACGAAACCGAAACATCGAAGCATGATAATGTTTTTAGGCTTTTGAAACGTATAATGTGCATAAACTGCAGACTCTCCTGTTCAGCGATGTTCGTACGGATTTCTGACCGATTATATTTCTGTGTGCGGATTATATACAATCTTCAGTTGTATTCGATGAGAACGGAGTATTCATCAAGAATTCATTTAATTCTTCACGATCCCTGTTTTCGCGTTGTCGTTAACGCAGGCGTCGCACACGTTCAGTGGAAGACATCACGACTAACACTGAACAATATACACTGATATGCATCTTATTTCACTGTGAACAAATTTATTTATAACTAACATCACCTGGAGCCTTACATTTTTTGATTACGTTACACATTTTGCATCACGCATTTTGTGGAAAACATTATCATGTTTTCTATATAACTATATAACAAATATTTACTATATAACAAATATATTTACTATATAACAAACATTATCATGTTAAAACGACAGAGACCGAAGATTTCTAGACTGTGGGGAATCGAAAGTGTGGAAAAAATATAGTGTTAACATCACCTGGAGCGTTACATTTTTCGATGACGTTACACATTCTGGATCACGCATTTTGTGGAATGACCCCCAGCCTAAAAACATTATCATGTCGAAAATCTGATTATTTTTAGGAATGAATTTGTTGTCATGAAACCTTTTTATTTACAAAAATCGTACATTTAGTTATTGATTTATAAAATAACTATTATCATCAAATAGTTGTTATCATCTATTACAAAGATTCTGATATAATTCCGATCTTAAAATTTCCCATATCACGAAAATTATTTAAATTAACTTGTTTTTTTATGAATATCCCGTAAACTAATTTACGTACATTGAGCACACGCACTACACACGCGGCTAAGCATCCTTACGCAACATTTCACAGCACTCAAAGTTGTTTTACAAACCTAAAAATACTAATATTTTTCACAATGTACCTTATAAACTAATTTATATTGTTTAAACTTGCAACCAGCTTTATCTGGGAGATCTCATGAGAAATTAATAGATATTTTACTTATTGCAGTCCATACTACAGGGAAAAGCACTTGGAAAGGGAGGAGTTGGGCGACCGAGAATATCATGGCTGAGAAATTTAAGGACTTGGTTTGGCATGAATACAACTGACTTATTCCGTGCAGCAGCGCAGAAAATTATCCAACATCCGAAACGGATAAGAAATATGAGAAGAAGAAGAAACCTGCAACGTGTGCTTATTCACAGTGTCTTTATATGCAACTCCATGTTTCTTTCCTAATGCAATTAGAATGTCCACTGCAACATATATTTTTACAACGAGACACTCTATAGTCGATAATATTTGTTCCTTTGTGTTTAGAATTAATCAGTTTTACGAAATTTGAAAAATATATTTTTGCTTTGCTTCTTGAATTATTTAAGATGTATTCTGAGAAAAGATAAACTCTTGTAAGACTGAAGAACGTAAATAATACTCAGATTTACCAGAGAGAAAACTGCATGCCAAAATAAGCAGAACTTACAAGATACTGGTTCACTTTTGAAAAATATGTAGTCACCGCCAAATACATTTGTTATTATTGGATGACCCTACGAAAAAGTTAATCCCCTATTTATTATTACACCAGTGGTTAAAGTTCTTTCTATTAGTGAACATTTTTGATTTAATACCATCATAATAAGTGACTATGTGAAAAAAGGATCGGGAAAATATTGATAAATAATGGTAAGTGCCTCAAAAAACATTTTTGATTTCTCTAAATTTGAATTTATTGTGGTCCATAAATGATAATGTTGTTATGACGGTCTAACAATTGGTACAGTCTGTATCGTATGGTACAGTAGAACACAAAATACAAGACACCAATAATATCATTAATTACCAGCTTTAATTATTACAATTAATAGTTTATAATCAACACGTTATTCAACAAGATTATACTCGTACAATAATTCAAGTTAATTTTTCCACACCAATAATAATGTGAACTAATAGAGTCCCGTACAATAATCACTAATATAAAGAACTACTACAAAGAATTCCGCTCTATAATCACTTTTCACTAATAACCACTTGAACGTACAGAGTAATCGCCCGAAGTAAACTGAAACTAAGATGGCAGATGCCAGACGGCACATGGAGAGGGGCGCAGATTCATGTTTGCCCCCCCAGTGGTTGCAGCGTCCGGATGGTGTTCCGATGAAACTAAACGGCAGGTGTGGGCTATTTAAAGTCTGCAGTGTTCCATAATATGCTTCCTTAACAAGCACTTGAAAATTCCAGAGGATACTTCAGCGCGGCCTTGGCAGAAACACGCACCGTTGGGAGGAGAAGCTTGTCGAACAACACTATCGAATGTACGAGAATGTTCCGTATTACGTAGCACTGTCTCGCATGTTAATTGTCATGTACGCACACAAAAATTACATCTGGGATCTGCTGGGATAGCCGAGAAGCATGGAGAACGTTCTGTAAAGACGTAACATTATTGATAGTATTGATACGTTCCATTTCACACATGTATACACGGGGAGACTTTTTTCTAAATTTTTATAGTCACAATCGTGAAAACAGTATGACCATATTCAGCAGACTCCCCAAGATGACTATGGAATTGATATCTGTAGGATGCAAAGAAGAATGACTGAAGGATGAAGAATAACTGAAACTGGTGAAGAGAATTGGAATCGAACAACACCAGACAACATCGAAGAAAATTATAAACCAATCGATATTTAAATGTATGCGATTTAGTGTCGTAATTGGTAGTTTGCATATAACTGTTTTGTACGTTATCTTATTGTTGTGTAATTCTTACGGTGGTCTGTAAAAACGACCGTTTTTCCTAGGTATCATTAATGATAATGAGTCAACAATCGATTCGTTAACATTCCTGCATAACGTATTTCCTACATAATTGCTAAATGCTTCTTATGTATAAATATTTACACATCACAATTATACTGAAAGAGTATTTTATATTATTAATAATAATACAACTTTTTACAAGAATATTGTTTATTTTGAAATTACATATATGTTTTGGTAGTGATGTTATTATCATCATCAAATATAATTTAATGAATTAAAAAATTTTTAAATCATTGTTTAAAACAGCTGTTTTATATTTATAAATACTTAAAACTTAAATACTTATAAATACTTAAACAAGTAATTAATATACCAGGACAAATTAAGATTAATACAAAAAATTATAATATTTTCAAGATTACTAATTTAATAAAATAGTAAATATTTATAATATATTTTACAATTAATTATATAATTTTTTTATATACACATATAAAAACATTAAATTTAGTATACATATAAAACAGCTGTTTTGAACAATTATTTAGACCTATATTAAATTATATCTCATGTTGATAGTAATATCACTGTATAAACATATATGTAATTTACAAAATAAACAATATAGTCTTTTACAAAATTGTATTAGTATTAATATTATAAAATATAAAACAAGAAAAACTGAGCATTTATGAATATAAAATAAAAGAGTATTTCAGAATTTTGATTCTGCCCTGTCGATGCTTACGCGTTAATCGTCCCTGCATCAAATTGCCACACAATTATTTACGGATTGTTTCAGTTATAACATGCTTGCAAGAAATTATGTTTTACTACTTACTACTTTTAGTATTTTCTTATAATGAATTAATTTGTTAGGCTTCAAATCAGAGGCGAATGCAGACGTTAACGGATATCACAGTGAGTCGCTGAGGAAGGAACTTGATTAGGCTTCGATTTGAACACATTAGAATGGCAGCAATATATAATCCCGTACATCCAGGTTATTTCTGTCACACTTATCAGTAGGCTATATTGAACGGCTCCTTTCCTTTGTGTGAAGATTTGTTCTACGAGGGAGGAAGCATGGGAGATTCGACCATCGGCGGCGTGCAGAACAGCCATTGCCGGTGGCTCCATTTTCCGCCTTCTCCCACCTCACACACCACCGCCACATCGCGGCCCGGGGATTAACCGTTATTTCGGCTGGATTGGGGCCGATTGACACCGGACTAAGGTGGGTGTCTGGCGAATGGAAACCAGGTTCCAAAGTCCCTAACACAGTCGTAGGCAACCTTTTAACTTATGAGGGCGTATATATAACTGAGGAACCCTCCCCACCCCCATAAATGGAGGAAATAAAGTTGCAGAGTTCAACAACTGGACGTTACAAACATTGACTATCGCTTTGTAATACCCTTGCGGTTATATTTAGCGACGTGGAACATCGAATCAAAAAAAGGGTTTGCAGCATTTTTCATATAAATTTGTGAAAAGTTTTTCACAATAGGCGTAAGGTCATCAATAATCTACCATCATGCACACGCACGTCAATAGGCGTAAAGTCATCAATAATCTCTCATCATGCACACGCACGTTAAACTAACAAAACTTTATACGATGAAAATGAAAATAAAACAGGAAAACATTTTAATAAAAATAAAGTGAAGAACTTACCACAATAATACTATTTATTTTCATAAAGTGCACATAAATGTAAAACTTGAGAAAATTGCAATAAATAATAAAAGAAGGTTTCAGTTCCTTTGAAGAAACTAACTCACACTAATTATTGTATTAGAAAAAACGTAAAATTTTAAACGGGTTGTACTATTTTATAATAAAGTACTTAGAAGCAGGTACAATGCGGGTGCGTTCCTTCGTTCAAAAGAAAAGAAAATTTCAAATTGGTTGGCGAGCGCGTCCGCAGGGTTGTCGACTGCTACCCTAACAGTAGCCGAACTAGGAACCCACTCCTACGGCAGTGGTCCTAGCCAAGATCGTGTGTGGTGAAGGCTTGTACCAAGCGAAGCCTCCACCCTGTTCTGGTGGGAGAGAGTCTTGGCCAGGTGGACCCCTGAGTTTTAGCCCAGGGTGGTTGTGAATTGGGCCACTTTACCTCCTTCCGCGACCCCCACTCTGTCGCACGAGGCGGGGGGTTATCCGATTTTCGGCGGTATCAGGGGCTGATAATTATCGGAGTAAACCGTGCGTCCAGCGTTGGGAAACGGCGCGACCCGAGGTTTTGGCTCTATCTGACTCGAGTGCGGTAGCTGGTGGAGAGGTCTCCAGCCCCATTCGCTGACTTATCCAGTGGATTGTGAGCGAGGAATATTTCCTAGCCTTTCCCTGGAACGAATGGTTCCCTTTCCACGCACGTTGCGGTTGGCTGGAGAATGGATAAGAGAGTCCCTTTGGGGATATGTAATGAGTAACTATTCTCGATGTGCAGTGGAGGAACACACTCCTTTTCCAACAATTAGTGTCTGAAGATTTGTCAAGCCGTAAGTGCTATTATGGCTGGCGGTTGAAGACGTATAAACATGAAAAGCTGTTATCAAAACTGAATAGTTTCACTGCACTGCACAGTACATTGTTAAATATGCGTAAACACGTGTTGGAAGAGCAACAGACAAATGTACATTATTTGTTAGACGTAATTTGTATGCAAGCGAGTCGCAGCACAGATCACGTACACAAACGGCATTCCTTGCGAAAGACGAAGTATGCTCCACATTGCTTAAAGAATTGAAGCTCTCTTTATATCTGTGAAACTATCGAACTAATGTTAAAGAGTTTAAATTAATTTATTTTTCTTTATACCGGAATTTATGGCACTTATTTTCATAATGTATTTTCTATAGATTACAATTTGTTCCAGGTATATTTTTTATAGTAGCCTTCTTGGATAACGGTTGGGGTCAAGTAATGCAATATTATATTTCTTTGTAAGACTTTGTAATAATATTATATTAATGTAATACTATATTCCCATTAAATTTCCAAGGCCCGGATGAGTTTTACAACTGTGTATTTAGCAGTGGCGTGGCGTGGGTACATAACAGCTCTTGCCGGTTGTGATCGGCCTAAAACGTAGCCTAAACATTAATTCAAATATTTTCTAGTACCAAGTGTTCTTCTTAGAGCCAAAATATTTTTTTAGAGTATTTTCTATCATTCAGTAGAAGAAGAAAAGCGTCCCGGTTCAACTGGATCTGACTTCACTATACTTACACAGAATAAATCAGAACACAGATAACCGAATTAAAAGTAGTAAAGACAAAGAGAGAAACACATGACTAAACGAACAAAACGCAAATAGGTACGTAGTAACTGGTGCACGTCGGTTCCGAAAACGAACACAGTTGCTAACTGAGCGTTTTGCCGGTTTGTACAGCGGCAACATATTGGGTGGACGAATGTGTCTCCCCCTCCGCAGGTTTATACAGTGACAACTACTACGAGGTTAATGACCGTACGCGATAGAGCATTGCCGATGTCCAAGTCGGGATCACAAGACGGTGCAAGCGCCCAACAGTTCTAAATCAATGCTATGTTTTTCTTCAAGTTTACCTACTAATATTGTTCGGATTTCAAATTAAAAAAAGGAAGACCTAAACATTCATGGAAAATGGACGTAGAAGATGGAATGAATACAAGAGGACTTACAGAACAGAACTGTTTAGACCAGCGCCAGTGGAAGGTAGGATGCGAGAGGCGGCGCAAGCTGTAATTTTTTAAATCGCAAAAAAAATATAATTAATATTATTTTCTCTTATTTCCAGTACTTTGTCGCCGGCAACAGCGGTTACATGGACGCCACGCTACTGGTACTCTACATGGTTTTGCAAAATCCCTTCAGGTTATTTCAGCTTGAAGACTTAGGACATTTGTGTAACGGTTATTTGCGAGCACGGTTTTAGGACTTCGGAAACTCGTCCTTACCCTTGGCCCCGTTGAGACCGTTTTGGTGGATTTGCATGATGGCTGTAAATTTTACATAGAATTTACAGGCCTCGTCTATGGTGCAACGGGCACTCAAAGATCCTACGCCACATTCTTGTATACAAGTGAAACGCGTTAAAAGAAAAAAGAAAATTCAAGTTGCTGAAACGAAACTTTTAAGCAATAGATAATTATATTGTCTGTTATATAGGAAAAATAAAAAAAATAATACGCGAGAATTAAAACCAACATTTTGCAAAAGAAAATCGGGGGCAATAGGAACTGACTATGCTGACGCTTGATCCAGATGCCAAACAACAGGTTACCTGTGGCGGTAGCGGCAATGGGACGCGAGCCTATGGAGGAGATATAGGCGGTAGACCGAGGAGGAGATGAGTTTTAGAAAAGGTCAACCAGGGTTTAATCGTAAAGTGAAGAGAAAGAAGGAATAGAAGAAGAAAAAGAAGAAGAAGAAGAAGAAGAAGACAAAGAAAAAGACGAAGAAGAAGAAGAAAAATAAGAAGTAGAAGACAAAGACAAAGACGAAGAAGAAGAAGAAGAAGAAGAAGAAGAAGAAGAAGAAGAAGAAGAAGAAGAAGAAGAAGAAGCGGCGGAGAAGGAGGGGAGCAAGAAAAAATGTGTTGTGCGCGTGTGTGTTTTAAACACTATGTCGCAACTTTAAGAATTGTTTATCATAAAATTATTATAGTTATAAACACGCAGACCTAATGGTGTCTCTAGACCTCTGGTGTATAGTTATGTAAAACCCAAGCCATAAAAGTAATGAGGCCATAAAAAAAGAGTTACAAGTTTTTAACTTGAACGAAAATTAAAAAAATACAAACAACGGTGCAAAGAACACGTAGAAAGTATGTCAGATTCCAGAATGGCCAAACAAGTTTGGAAATACAAACCTATAGGACACAGGTGTGTGGGTAGCCCCAGGAAGGGATGGCTACAGGATTTCTGAAGGCGGAACAGACAGCACTTTACCTATGCCGTGTCGTGAAGAAGAAGATGGTGATGATTTAATTAATATATTGAGTGCCTAATACACAGTTCGTGGTGTGAGCTTAGTGCTAGATGCATTAGGTCTAATACTCACGTATTAGCTATCTAATCCATTAACATTTCACAAATGGAATTTTCTATAACCCAATGTATGAATTGAACCTAATTTTACCGCAGGACAAAGTAGGGGTTAATCCAAGCAATGTTTTTGTTTTATTTAATATCTAATACAGCTTTGATTATTATATCTAACTTTGTTGATTATTCTATCTACTTTTTGCATAGAACAAGTAAGACATTTCAACTATATTGGACTTGATATTACTTATGATTAAGATAGAGATATAGAAAATAAAGTGACGAATTTCACAAGAATGTGTTGAACGATATGGAGAACGTTGCAAAATAAATGTATAAAAGAAAGCCAAATAAAATTTTATAAAACAATGGCAAAACCTACACTACCACTACTGTATGGCTCTGAAACTGGGGTCGTAAACAATAAAGATGAACAGTAGATACAAACAGTAGAAATGAAATTTCTGAGATCGGTTAAAATGTGTAATAGACGAGATCGTATAAGTAATGAAGACATAAGAAGTGATTTAGATATTATTGCAGTTAATGAAAGGATTAAAGAATACAGAATAAAATGATTCAACACATCAATAGAATGGAAGAAAGTAGAATACCGAAGATGGTGAAAGATTACAACCCAAGAGGCAGAAGACAAGTTGGTAGGCCTTAGAAAAGGTGTACTGTGGAATAGGAACAGGCCGGTAAAGCCTAAAACCGTTAAGCTGATGATGATGATCTAACTTTGTACATAAGCACTGCACGCAAATGTATTTTGTTTTGGACAATCTAAACGGGTTTCTCTAAATTTTAAGCACTATGTTTTAAGGACGCTTTATGCGCGAGTGTAAAACGAGATTTAACCCCAGAATTAATTGCCCACTATAAAGGAATGAGCCGTGCTCTCGTCTACCCAGACCGTCGTCAAGGGAATTATTAAGTAACACCAAGTGAGTACAACGGCGCTGCATCAGGGACCTTTCTACCTCGGCAGCATCAACTTTAATGCCTACCCGAGATATTTTGATACACGTGCGACCTTTCAGTATCATAAAACTTGTGTCCCTTAATTTTATGGAGACTCAGTTCATTGGAGGCAAGTTATAAATCATAGCTAATGCTCTCGGTGTTTAATGCAAACACGTTACTCTGAGACGACAATATGAGAACGGTATTTCAGTCAAGTTAACCAAATAATAGTAACGGGTTCTTTTAGTCATTTAACTCTAATGTGGACGGCTGTATTTTTATCTTGTTGTCTTTCTAGTTCATACGGGGTACTTATACTTGGTAGTTAAATAATGCAAAGTACTTTTATGTAATGAAACATGTTGAATAGGATAAATAGTATTTTTTTTTCAGTTTATTGCAGATTTGCAGTGTTCGACTAAGCGAACATTGATCAAATCGAGTGACAAAAAACATACATGATTATGAAGAGTTAACCATTGACAGCTCGTCTTGTTACTGTCTACAGATTAAACGGATGCACAAATTACAAGACTAGATGGCAAAACATGTAAACAACTGAACAAAAGTCACTTCCACTTGCTGCTGGCGTGACACAATAATTCAATATTGTTACGACGGTCTCACTAATCGTCGTATGGTACAGTGGAAAACAAAATACAAGACACCAATGAAGTCACTAATCACCAGCTTTAGTTAATCACGAATACAGTTTATAATCAACTTGTACAATAATCCGAGAAAAATTTGTCCACATGTAATAATAATGTCAACTATTAGAGTCTCGTACAACAATAGCACTTTGCCAGAATATTTTGAACCTCACTTGAATAAATCGCCAATTAAACTGAAACTAAGCGTTGATGAAAGCTTATGTTTATACCCCGCTGAGATTCCAAAATAATCCACAATACGCATCAACACTATTCGGAAACACTAGAGCGTTATTGATTGCGGCCTTGAACACAGTGCGCTGACCGGTATGGTCTGGATTGGCATCGTTGACGCATGTTAAGTGTCACGTACGCACACAAACGTTACAGCTGGGCACTGCTGGGGTAGCCGAGAAACATGGAGAACTTTCTCTAATGGTGTAACAATATATTAAAAACTGGGCCTATAAGGGATATATAGCCTACTGTTGACATTAATACTTAATGTTGACGTGAACACAAAGGATACAGATATTACAGAATAGATAACACAGACATTACAATACAGATAACTCAGAGTACAGATTATTCGTTGAACCTAAAGGGTAGGTCTAACAATTTATGTCATTTTAGTCTGTGAATGTCTTCACTATTATCTAACAAATTAATTTTTAGGGGCTTAGGGTGGTATTCTAATTTAGAGGTGTGTTTCCTGAAAAGTTGGGCACTCACAGTTGGAACTTTTAGGTCTCGGTGTACGGGTATATTCATTAAGTTGGGTGTGTGTTTCGAGCGTGTTTTCTGAAGACTGGTGACTCCTTTTTCGTTTTTTCACCACCTGCCAGCTGCTGGATCCGTGTTGTGTGAAATCGACATTAATATTTCTGCCCGGCTGTTGAATGATTTAGGATTGAAAGCCATTTTGCGACACAGTTACAGGCGGTAATGTAGACTGCATATTTGCGGTTCCTGAGTGAACCGTCGGAACAGGTTCTACGTTTGTTGACAGGGCTGGTTGCTGATAATTCATTGTTTTAGATTATTACAATGGAAAGATAAATTAAAAGACACGTGTACTTCCAGATAGAAATTTATGGCCTTGTGTTTATGTTGTACAGAGAAACAGGTACAAACAACCACAAGCCGCAGACAGAGACACAGTCCTACACGAACGAGCAGACGCACGCGCAGCACCCTGGCCGGCTGCTTGGATTTGATCGAGTAATCAGATAAACTTTCGGTTGTTATTTTTGTTACAGCATTACTTACAAATATAATGCTATTTGTAATAAATGTAGCGATAATATTAAATAACCGCATACGACAGTACAACCGATCAGCTGTCCATACAAGACTGCTGAAAATAGTAATATGGAGGTTATGTTGTATAGCCAGATATAATAAAGTATACAAATCCGAGTGAATGTAACATCGACAGATATTCTTTGTCTCCTTCTTCTCCTCTTCAAGGATTAAGTTATATAATCCTGCTCCTGAACCCATCTCATCCTCGGACGACCCATGTCTCTTCTACCAATGACTTTATAGTTCAGTGCCGCTTTCGGCAATCGATCCTCTGTCATCCTTTGTAGATGATCCCACCATTGTCTTCTGTAAATTGAAATAATTTCATTCGTGTCCTTTACTTCGAGTTCTGCTCTGATATCCTCATTCCTTATTCTATCTTACAGTATATAATTTAAAGTATTTCGAAGAAACTGCATTTCAGCACTCTGAATCTCGCCGCGTTTCTTTTTTGTCATGACCCACGCCTCGCTCGCATAAATCAATGTCCAATTGTTCCAATTGTCTTATAAATTTAATCCTTGCGCTGTGTCTTGTTTTATTTCTAAGATTACTATGAATGGTACCACATTCTTTGTAAAATGTTAAAAGTAAACAATTTCAGGTAAAGACTTAAGTTTTCTCTTTTATCTTCGCCTGTTCAGGGATTGGAGTTTTGTGCCTCCCTCTTCAATGCTGCCGCTCTGTATATGGAAATTCATTTGTAGTTATGTGTAGTTAGATTTTCTTTGGCCATGCATTTCTATACTTCGTTTGAAATCGGAATAGGATTGGAGTTCAGTAACATCGTTGCCAGACTGTCGTGTCTCGCGTTCATAGCAAACGTACACTGAGACTGTTGTTATACTCCTTCGCTGTTGTTGTAATTTTAATAGTAATATATATCTAATGTACATAAAATGTACATGCTTTTAAAGGAGACAGTTCAGGAAATACTACAGTTTAAATATGAGTCTGATTAGAATAAATTTAATTTTTTATTTGTATTATAACAGGAAAATGTTTTTAATTGTACAGAAACCAGTCATACAAAAAAGTTTTTTATTTTTTGTCCAGTTAAAATCTTCCAGCGGAAAAATTGTAGTAAAAAGTCTATATTTTATTTTGATTTGGGACTTTATAATTTTAGGACTACTTATTTATAAGTGAAAGTGGTTTTTCTGACCATTTACTCCCAGCGGCCGCGCGCTATATGCAGTCGTCATGACAACACACCGTAAAGGATCAATGCTACTATGGTATCAAACTAATTATAAAGCTAACGGCATATATTTGATTATTTCATTGTTGTTAATGTTAATTTAAATTAATGAATTGCTTTTTAATAAAAAAAATTGATTATCTTTCTTTACATTTAGAGGTATCGTTAAATTCAGAATTTTTTTGTCTACATGGATTTAACGTAAATGACGCACTTCCATTGAGTAGTCTTTAAAAAGACTGTTTGAATTTAATGACTGAAAACCGCTAAATAAAACCAGGGGTAAATACACGCATGAAATCACAGAACAACTTCACGTGTTCCAGGCGATGGTGAACTGGCAACGGGCGCTAATTTCCACGACGTTGATTGGATGAATCTAAGCCGAACCTCCCGCACTTACGTCACGTAAAATCCCATTCCAGTTTCAAACAAATTGTAACAGACAAAAAGCATACAGGGTAAAAGTGATACATGTGGGGCCAGAAAGAATTTCTCGAGTGAGCTATTAGGGCACAATAAAAATAAACCTACGAATGGTATTTCACAACTTCTTCTATACTTCACACATCTGCAGGCACAGTAGGCCTACTACTCACTGAAAGCAACAGTTCTAGTATTGAGTTGTTACAAAGTAAAATTTCAAAATTCACACATAATACGCACGCGCGCGGTTTACACACACACTTGAATAGTCGTCAGCGTCATCATCCTTTACGGCTTAGGCTAGTAGCCTGTTCCAGTCTCAATGGAAGTCACCCAACCATCGCTTACGGGGTCTTCCCACACTTCTCTTCCCCCTTGGATGATAGTCAAGGGCTCTTCTTGAAAATCTAGTTGGATCCATTCTCTCTCTACGTGTAACCGCCACTCCGTTTTGTACCGAGAGATTTTCTCATTTAAGCTGTCAGCTGTGCCTAGCTACAAAGCGACTAGAAGAGACTAATTTTGCTTTCAACCTACTTATCATCTTGGTATGTGCTGCTACATCCTAGATACTTGAAATCTGACACCTGTTCTATTTGCGTGTCCTGTATGACAATCTTGTTCTAATATGATTTGCCCCAGAAAAAGCCATAACTTTTGTTTTGGATAAGGAAATGGTTAGATTGTAATCTGCCAAATTATCAGTAAGATAAAACAACGACTTTTAGAGGACATTTTTATTCTCTTGGATGATCTGCAGATCGTCTGCATACATTAAAATATTTAAATAAAATCCTTTCCCCAAGTATAATCCTTTGGGGGCGTCCAATTTCTATTTCTTTATGGCGTCATCTATATAGATATTAAATAAAATAGGAGAAAGACTACAATCCTGTCGAACGCCTGGAGTTATTCCAATGGGCTCTGACAATCTGTTAGTTTTTATCCGTACCTGCGTTCCATTATAACATTTTAATTACCTTTATTAAATGAATAGGATATCCTCTTCTCTGCAGTATCCTCCACAGTGTTGCTCTATCCAACCTGTCAAATGCTTTCTCGAGGTCCACAAACGCAAGATGTGTCTCTGCATTAAACTCAATTCTGTTTTCCACTATTTGTTTTCACGTAAAGATATTACCAATTGTGGAGCTCCCTCTCCAAAAACCATGTTGTTCTTCTAAGATCAGACTCTCAGCAATTCTCGATAACCTCTTACTATCATTTACACTTGTATACTAATGTAAATATTTAAGAAATACGATATATTATAACTGTATTACCATTGTTGTACTAATTTACTAATACACAAGAATCAGCAGATTCATTCACATAAATGTTGCAGTCCAAATATTGATTATTTCATATTATTAATAATAACTGATAATACTATATCTAAGTTGTAATCCTTAATGTGAATTAAGGTTAAAAAGGATTATTTCAGTTGGGTTTAATTTTGAAATGTTATGGATCTGTTTTCTAGTATATGTTAGTATTTAGTGTAGTCTGTGTAAGGTTTCAGTGACTGCTCAATAAATATGTGACAAAATTGTTGGCGATAAGAGCTAATAAGAATTATAAAAGATTGTTTTTTGTTAAAACAAATATATAACAAGGACACTAATAAACCTTAACTTGTCACTGCTCACAGTATGTGGTGAGGCTCACAGGTAATTTCATATGTGAACAGTAGAAAAATTGTAAAAAAAATCCTAGTGCTGTGATTAATTTTTCATAGAACTCACATTCTAGTGCTGCGAATGGAATGAACATTGTAGACTTTAATAATGGGAATAAAAACTTCTTCTTCTCTTTAAGGATTAGGTTATATATAAACCTGTTCCGGTACCCATCTCATCCTCGGACGACCCATGTCTCTTCTACCAATGGCTTTATAGTTCAGTGCCGCCTTCGCCAATCGATCTTCTGTCATCCTTTGCAGATGGTTTCATCATTGTCTTCTGTAAATTGAAATAATTTCATTCAATTCGAGTAATCTTCCTTTAGTTCGAGTTGTGTTCTGATATCCTCATTTCTTATTCTATCTTGCAATGCATAATTTAAAGTATTTCGAAGAAACTGCGTTTCAGCACTCTAAATCTTACCGATTTACTTTTTTGTCATGGCCCACGCCTCTCTCTCTCTCTCTCTCTCTCTCTCTCTCTCTCTCCAATGGCGCTACAGCCCAATTTGAGCCCTGGCCTCCTCCAGTTTATGCCTCCAGGCATCCCTCTCCTTTGCCATTCTTTTCCAATTGCCTATATTTAGTAGCGATCTTGAGTCTTCGCTCACTTCATCTTCCCATCTCCTTCTGGGTCTTCCAACTGGACGGCGGCCTTCCATTCTTCCGTTGAACACTCGGTTAGGTGCTCTGCTCCTCTCTATTCTAACTAGGTGCCCTGCCCAACGGAGCCTTTGGATTTTTATATATGTTGTTATTGTGGGCTCTTTATACAGCTGATAAAGCTCATGATTGAAACGTATCCGCCACAATCCATTCTCGTTAATTGGGCCTTCTCATTCTTCTTAAAATTTTCCTTTCAAAGGTGTTGAGAAAGTTTGTTATTTTTTCTGTCATTATCCAGGTTTCTGCGCCATAGGTGGTTATTGGTCGGATAATAGTGTTATATATTCGGATTTTTATGGCCCTATGTATCTCTTTTGACCGGAATACTTGTGACAAAGAGAAGTAAGCTTTGTTTGCTAGTGTGACTCTTCTTCTTATCTCTCCTTCCTCGCAGCCGTCCCTTGTCATCCCCACTCCCAAATATGTAAATCTTTCCACCATCTCAATGTTTTCCTCTCCAATTGTTAGATTCTGTGCTGTTCGACGTTTTCTTATTTGGGTCATAGCTTCGGTTTTGTCTGTATTGATAGTCAGACCTATTGTTTTTGCATTCTCCTCCAGTTCCAAGTAGAGTTCCGTAATATCTCTCACTGACCGTCCCATTAGATTCACGTCATCAGCATATGCTGCAATTTGTGTAGACTTATTAAATAGTAAATTGCAGGCGTTGGAGGACATTTTCCATATAACATATTCCATGCATATGTTAAAGAGAAACGGGGCCAGCCCGTCTCCTTGTTTTAATCCCCTTGTTATTTCAAAAGGGTCTGTTAGTTGGTCTTGAATACGAACGAACGCTTGTGTGTGGTCCATTGTAGCTTGGATTAGTTTTACCAATTTATTTGGTATGCCAAACTCACGTAATATTATGTACAGTTTTTCTCTATTTATACAGTCATACGCCTGTCTAAAGTCTACAAAAATCTGATGAACGTCAACGCCATGCTCCCAGGCTTTAGCTAGGGTTTGTTTAACACAGAACAGCTGATCAATGGTGGATCTTCCTGGTCTGAATCCTGCCTGATACTCTCCTATAATACCTTCTGTGTAAATACTTATTCTTCTACTTACTATCCAGGTGAATATTTTGTAGCCCACACACAGCAGCGAGATGCCTCTATAATTTTTAGAATTAATGCCCACGCCTCACTCGCATAAATCAACGTGGGTATTGCAATTGTCTTATAAAATTTAATCCTTGTGCTGTGTCTTGTTTCATTTCTCTAAAATTTATATGAATCTTATCACAAATATTCCTGAATTTATTTATCTTCTCTCTTATATCATATTCAGATTCATAGCTTACTGCACAGCCGAGATATTTGAAACGGCACACTTGTTCTAAAGTGCTGTTGTTTATAACTATCGTAGTCCTCACTGGATATTTATCTTTAAAGATCATGGTTTTGGTCTTTCTTACTAAAATTTCCAGTGAGTACTCTCTTGCCACTTCTGTAATTGAAACATAGGTCTTTGTAAATTATCCTCATTTTCTTGAATAAGAACTATGTCATCCGCATATAGCAGGGAACCCATAAATCCATAGCCTCGGAGTAAGGGAATAAGAACATACCAAATAAAAGAAGACACTACTGTATTGCCACGTGGCAAATGTAATGAAACGACAAATTCAGATTGAAGCTGACCATGGATTCAAAACAATCAGCTGGTCCGGAAACAGGAGAGATTGTGTTTTGCAAAATGGATGCACTGGGTGTACACGTAAGCTATATACATCTGTGATAATGAAGTTTTCCAACGAAGGTCAATTAAAACTCTTACGTCATGAATCTTTGTAGCAGAAATCAATATCTTAAATCAATATTGCCTACTATATCAACTTACAAAGCTTTAAAAATTATGAGTTGCTGTGATTACAGAAATATATGAAGTAGGTGATTTTATTCCCCATAACCTATTTCCATTTATTTACGGAACATGGAAGTAAAAAGTAATATTGTAATTTCTTCAACTCTCATTAACCTGTGTCAAGCATCACACCTGTAAGATTGTCAGAAGCTGAGACATCTCTTGACGTTATCTTTCTGGACAATTGGAATTATATGCTGTTTGGAGGTGAATGTTTCCTGGTGTTGGTGACATCTCAAGATTGGTGACGTTGGTGTTGACGTCACCAACTAGACCTTGACATTCCGTACAACTTGTTTTCCTGTATATATTGACAATCTTGTCGTAAATTATGTAAACTATATTCTTTATACACAATCAGCTAGTTGTTTTAGCTATGTCTGAAAAATTTTCTTAATATTGATTATCCCAACACTCTATTGTTTCCAAATATTAGACGGGCAGGTACGTCGTTTGAAAATCTTGTATTTTAATCTTTACTTTTTCGATTACCAAGTAAATCATGACCCTAATATTCATGTGTTATTAAAAATTATGACAACGTATGGCATACCTAGGAAGCTACTGTTTAGTTAAATCGAGGTTAGAAGGCCTGTCGTAAGACCCAAGCATCGCTGGTTTGACGCAGTGGCGAGGGATGCTGATACTTTAGGCCTACTTAAAGTAAAACGATGTACATCGAACGCCAAGGACAAGGAAAAATGGAGGCGGATGATTATGGAGGCTAAGGTTCGACTCTAAACTGTGACGCCATAGAAGAAGAAGATTATAAATTATTTTTAGAAATAGAAGAAGACGGATTTTAAAGGAGCCTATATATATCTTGTGGTTATTTAAATTTAAGTTTTCTTAGCGTATTTGAAGTGTAATGACGGTTTATTTGATTTGCTCCAATAACTCATCAATAGGGACTAAACTGTGTCAAGATATTGACTTCTGCTACAAAGATTCATGACGTAAGAGTTTTAATTGACCTTCGTTGGAAAACTTCATTATCACCGATGCATATAGCTTACGTGTACACCCAGTGCATCCATTTTGCAAAATATCATCACTAAACATTTTGGAAAACATAAATTTATAAGAAAACCATTATTTAGAAGATACCAGAAACAGTGATCTTGGAAAAATGGAATTATTGTTAAACATCATAAGAACTGACGACACTCATAAGACTTCTACAAAAATGTAGAATGAATATAAAAATATAAAAAATGTCACATATGTGCATGAAAACTCATTAAATTAATATTGGTAATCCATTATCACTATACACAACTGATAATAATTATAACAAAGTTATACAATAAATGCTGTTACAGTTACCAAGAAAATAAATTTACAATACCGCAATTATAACAAATAAACAATTTGACGACATTTGCTGATACGATTCAAACTAATTGCCATGAAACAGCTTGATAACGAACTCATTTACCTCTACAAAGCAAGACTGAGGCTTCAGGACGACAAAATGAAAAGGTATCGGAATTCTTTACTCTTTTCGTCTGTACCAGTTTGTTAAATTATAGGTAACTGACTAGTTTTAATTGTTTCTTACAGGTTAATTATTCTATTCTTCAGGTAATTAGGTAATGATTTGCCAACAGCACGCTACAGGTATTCAAATTATGTACGGCACAATGATGTAATAATATTGTTACGATGATCTCACGGATCGTCGTATGCTACAGTGGAAACAAAATACAGACACCAATGAAATCGCTAATTACCAGCTTTCACAATATAACAATTTGAAATCGACAAGATACTCTCATACAGTAATTCAAGTTAAATTTGTCCTATTATTAAGAGTTTCGCGCTAGTTATAACACAGTTATCACTTTCCAAAACCACTTGATTCGCACTGAATGAATCGCCAACTGTAACTAACTAATTCAACCAGCCGCTGTTGCTTATATATAGCATGCAGATGTTCCAGAATAATTTTCCATGCCACCATAATTTGCGTAGTTAACAAGTACTCGAACGGTCTAGATGATACATTTCTGTGCAGCCTTGACCGAGACGCTGCACCTGCTAGGCTAACCCAGAAACGGGTGAAAGTATGCTCTAGACTCTTTGAGAGCGTTCCGTAACAGTCATAATGATTTTGTTAGTTAAAAATAAGGAATCTGACTCCAACACGTGTGTTGGGAGGACGAACTATTTATTCAAAATATACAGAATTTTCTTGCCACATTATTTTTGATATGCTTTTGTAACTTCCATTTAATTTAAGCAAAAATTATCACCGATACTCTTAGGTATTTGTTATTTAGAAAATGAAATGAAACCGAATCTGCAAAGACTCTGGATTGCAAACATCCACACTTAAGACCAAGGTGATACCTTTTCGTGGAACTGATTCCGTACGGGCAAAAATTGTTATAGATGGTGGTCTCCTGGAACAAGTTAGCAATTTTGAATACCTGGGCTACAATGCGTCTTATAATGCAAGCAACGACTTTGTGAATAAGTTGAACAAGTTCAACCTAATGTACGGGACCATTAGGTAAACTCTTTAAGTCAGCAAGTAAAGGAAACCCCTAAAATTCTATAAGGTGATGACTCTTCCCACACTTTTTTATGGGTCTGAGAATTGGACTTTAATGAAAGACCAGGTCAGTCGCATACAAGCGGTTGATATGAGATTTCTCAGACACGTGGCAGGGTATACTCTCCATGTTCGTAGAAGAAATAACACAGAAATACGGCAGGAAATGAATATTATGAGTATACTCGACAGGATTTCCCAGTATCGGCTGAATTGGTGGGAACATCTTTGCCGAATAGATGACTGCCGTATCCCCAAACAACTATGGAACTATAAACCGAGAGGAAGGAAAGGTGTGGGACGTCCAAGGAAGTGCTGGAGTGACCAGCTCTAATCTTTGCCTGTTTGAGGCCGGAACAAACCATCCTTGCTTTAATCCTTGAAGATGATGAAATTAATGGTTGCGTTAAGTGGAGCGTAAATGAAACCCTCTCGTTCCCATGAAAAGTACCTGTAATTTAATTAAGCGTTTTACAGTTACACTTGCTATATGAATCTAACAAGATTTCTACAGTTGAATCGAGGGATCAGAGCACCATGTTTACTGATGCAAAGACGCAAACAATAGGCGGCCGCTAAATATTGTTTTCATTACATCACGCGCTGAGTTACGATTACGGTCATGCAGAATGGTGCCAGATGTTTGCTACCGCCAAGAGAAATGTAATTTCCGCGTTTCACTGAAAACATTTCAACCCTGTTTCACAATTAATATTCATTTGAAACTCTCTCATTCTCCCCCTTCTATCTCTTTCTCTCTCCACCTCTCAGCCATTCGCTTACGTCGCCGTCGTTCGTAATTGCTCAACCAATTTACAATTTAGTTGGTTACACACTGTTTCTCCTAAACTGACAAATGAAAAATTTTCCCGTTTTACATAGCTGAAATCTCAGTACTGCCAGATTTGATTAGGAAAAAAAATCCGTATGGAAAACCATACATGACTTCCATGTTCTAATTAATTATAAAAGTATTTTTAATATGTACACTCAGAACGAAACTAAGTATATTAGGATGCTTTTGACAAAAAAGCTGAGAAAGGTAATCAAAATACGAATTGTACATAGTTGTTAATATTTCGACATAAAGAATTCATTTGATTAAATTATTTTATATTTAAACAACGCGAAAGGAAGCGAATACCGCAAAGCGTTTGTTATCTGTGAATTTCTGAAAATGAAAAATTGTTTTGTTTACGTATCCGTGGTTACCGTATTTTGTTTACATGAAACGATATCAATTGTTAATATTTTATTGAAATTTTTTTAATTTTTCGGTCAAATAAATATATAACATCAATACAAAAATTTAATCCCTCCCCCTTCAACTACCCTTTTCAATTAAAGATATTTCATCTACCTTTCTACAGTGTATTATTATGACCTTCTTTTCAGGATACTTTATTTATAAAAATTAAGTAATTTACTCTTGTTAAACCGTGAAACGTTGCAGTAAAACTACCCCTTTCCTCTTAACCGATCTTCACCAAAATCAATAGGCCTTGAGTCCTCTCAACTCGGGCACATATACAAAAAAATGTTTGATTATACTTGAATTTGCGGGAGCTATCATTTGCCATAGAAAACATTCTACACATAGACACACAGACACTTTTCGGAAAATGACTTTTCTTCATGTTTTTTTATGGTAGTACAATCAGAATCAGCCCTTATCTCGAACACGATTTTTTCGCGATCACCATACTTCCATATTTTTACTGAACATGGAAGTAAAAATGTTGTAACTAAAAGGAACTGCGCGATAATTATTTAAGAAATATTTGAAATATTGAATGTTTTCTATGAATCAAATAACTTTTAAAAGCGTTAAAGCATCAGTCTTACTGTTAACCTCACAACACTTAATTTGCCTTACAAGTATATAATTTCACAAGTATTTATTAACAGTATTGATGACTAATAGTATATTTAGAAATTTTGTTAGACTACGTTTCGATCCACCAAAAATCTGCACAGAAGAGTGATTACTTTTACAAAAAAGTCCGTCATCTTGCTCTGGCTAATTTTGTTCGCTGCTACAGCGTAAACTATGCGATCAAATCACCTAAACTTAGCCATAACTTCGTCAGACATTATAACGATTTACAAAGCGTTTGGTTGTCTCTAGGGATTGACAGCAGAATTGAAAGTCCATGGGAGTGTGTGTGTGTGGACTCTTCATCTTCATCATTGTCAACGTATCTCCCAATTCCCGCTGAATGCCATCCTCAATTTCGGATATGGTTATGGCCTCTGTCGTATCGAATATTGTCAACGTCAGCGTAATCGTCAAATCATACAAGATCTTCTAATTTATCTCGTTCCTTATCAACAGCAGAAGTATTGCCACTGTCTTCGTCATCAGAGTCTTCCCAATCTCCAAATCCGGCTTTGCGAAAACAATAATTGTGAACAGTGTAATGCGATATTATGTGATATGCCATAACGCTTATCTGTAATATGTAAATATTAATTTCATTCTTCTTTCCAACGTATAGGCACCCGGTCTTGGATTTTGACTGAAGCCACAACTAAAAAAGTGGAATCTTTCGAAATGTGCCTTTACCGGTAGAATACTGAGCATTTTATGGACAGCACATATAACTAATGTAAAAGTTCTTAGAAAGATTAAGAAAGAAAGGGAAGTTATTAAGACAGAGAAGATAAGAAAGCTTCAGTATCTGGGACATCTCATGAGAAATGAACAGATATTTTACTTATTGCAGTCCATACTGCAGGGAAAAGTGCCTGGAAAGAGAGGAGTTGGGCGACTGAGAATATCATGGCTGGGAAATTTAAGCACCTGGTTTGGCATGAATACAACTGACTTATTCCATGCAGCAGTACAGAAAATTAAAATAGTGTGTATGATATCCGACATCCGAAACGGATAGGAACTACCAGGAGAAGAAGAGACACCAGATGTTGCATCTGTATC
Organism: Magicicada septendecula; assembly: GCA_034769895.1. Lineage (NCBI taxonomy): Eukaryota > Metazoa > Arthropoda > Insecta > Hemiptera > Cicadidae > Magicicada > Magicicada septendecula. Next base: position 409,575,897 of record CM068375.1, read on the forward strand.
CAGCGATCATATATATGAAGTTGCGTATTATTGTCAGGTCCAGAGATTTCAATTTGCAGGAAAAAATTGTAGTGTCACGTTTCTCGGGTACCGTGTAGGATGCATTGTGAGTCTGTCCACAAACTCTTCGATACCGAGTCTGTTCGCTATTTCACTTGCTTTTTGCAAAGCATCGTTCCGATGATGGGATTGTTCTCCGCCCTCTGACGCTGGGACGCCTGTAGCAGTGTTCCACGCGTTAATATTTTCCTCTCTACGCGTGTTCGCTTATTTATTTATAACTTCAATTTCCGTTGCTTTAGACACAATGGAATTTAATGTGGGCTGAGCAAGCAATAGTTAAGTCTTTGCTTGTGTATAATCGCATCTTACTACCGTTGACCTTCAGTACCTTCAAAATGTTCAGCTTCTCAGCTATTGTAACGCATTTTCTTTTTCTTCCATTTGTGTTCATTGTTTACGATACCAGCTCTGCTACAAACAGTAATGAACATATGTCGATGACGCTTAATGAGCAGTAGTCAAATACCTTAAGATTTATGGACTCTAAGCTTACGCACCTATCTGGCACTGATTGATTTTCCCGGAATAGTTTACTCTTTGCCACATTTTTGCGTTCAGACAGTCAGTTATATTTGATACCTTCTCGGTGTAAATCGACAATAATATTTAAACTTATAAACGAAGGGTTTTTTGACAGAAAATTAACAATATGATCACACAAGTATAAAAAACAAATAATTGCGAACCTTAATCCGAAGTATGGGAAGTATAGAAATACAATCGGGGGCTTGGGGAAAATCGAGAAGTGCAAAAAGACGTTTTACTGTATTATTTTAAGAAGTAATCCTTTTTCTTAAAAAATGTTATTTTATTTATTAAATAAACATGTTTATCTGAAAAATAAAACACGAAAGGATACCCGAATTAAATTTTATAAAACTGTGGCTGTCCTCACATTCCTGTGTATGCTAGTGGGACATGAACTCTTGGTGAAAGGGACGTGCAGAGGATTCAGGCAACCGAAATGAAATTTCTAAGAGGGACGCAAGGTTGTTCTCTCTGGGATCGGAGAAGGAACGAGGGCATTAGACGCCATTCTAACATTGTATCATTGGACCAGAAGATTGAAGACCACAGAAGGAGATGCTGTGAATACTTGTATCGCATGGCTGATATCGATCTACCTGTGGCTGCTTTGGGTTATCACCCTACTGGGAAGAGAGACGTCGGTAGACTGAGTAGGAGATGGATTCCGGAAAACGTCTAAGGCCTAGTCCTTGGAGTGGTGATGATGAAATTAACATCTTCTTTCAGTGAGTACTTCCAATAATAAACATTTTAAGATTGATAAAGTGCTATTTACAGAATTTTGAAACGTTTTGTCAAGCTGAAGAAGCATTAACATGTCTCGTAGCTTTCTTACTGTAAAACATAGGGAAATATTTCAATTAACGTGAAACTTTATCAGTAGCGTTAATCTTGAATAAATGTTCTAATTACAATAACTTGTATAAATCGAGACAAATGTTTAAAATAATAGTTTTCGATAAAATATGCTGAATGTGTCAATATTTTATCAGTTAGTGTTACAACAGTTGTAATGTAACAGTGGGCAGACATTGTACTGTTCTGTAGTTGCTAACTGTTATACGCGATGCAATCCATCAAAGTCCTCGCTAAGCTAAGCGCACACCGCGTCTTTCTGTTAGGATTAAGGCTAGCGGACTGATTGAATTTGTAATGTGTATCACATATCCTGTACTGCACACGCACACTCGCTCAGTCACATTTTGTGTGTGTGTATTTATCGTGCTGTCAGCTGAGATGATTATTCTATATTAAATAATAATAATGATAATAATAATAATAATAATAATTTTTCTAACGAGGGAGAATGAAAACTAATGTGTACTAATGATTACCGCAGGAGGGTCAGCACTCCTACGGTGTGTGGGATTCGCACCCACCAAAACCACAAACCCTGTTGCCCACGGCATGTGTCCACCTCGGGACTCAGCTTCCGCAATACTTCAAGGTGGTGCCATTTGTACTTCGTCCTGTGGACGTTCACCTGTTTTAAACCTACAGCGGGTCTACGTTACATGTTTTCTGCTATTCTGTCAGCGGCCCTACCAAGATCATCTTCGGCTTTCTTCTTTTGTCTTACTACCTTCTCTATGTAGGCTGCTACCTGATCCCAATGATGTTCGCTCACCAGCATTATTCCAATGGTATTTTCGGGCGAGATCTGTCTCACTACATTTTCCAGAGTTTAATAATAATAATAATAATAATGATAATAATAATAATTATTATTATTATTATTATCAGTACAATAGTGACGCCAGAATGCCTATATGCAAGTGAATGTCTAGCATTCAATTATAATTTAGACAAACTAGAAGTATTGGGAAGACAAATTATTAGAAAAATATTAGGCCCACGAAAAAACTCCAGAAGGCTGGAAATTAAGAAGTAATGATGAGATATATCAAAGTATAGAATATATAACGGAAAACAATGAAAAAAAGAAGATTAATATTTTTTGGACATTTATATAGAATGGACGGTAATAGATTAACAAAACGGATCTTCAAATATCTGAGGGGAAAGAAGTCAACACCAAGTTGGATTGAAGAAGTCAACAAGAATTTAGAAAAAAATAATATTGTAATATATTTATAAATATTACAAATATAAAAATAAAAATTATAATTATTAAATAATGGAATTGTGTAGAGAGATATTGTGTGTGTCTCTTTGGTGCTAACAAAGGTATTGTGCTCTTCCTTTAGCCCCACTAGTTGGGCAAGCCAATTTGTAATATTATTATTACAAATAAAAATAAAAATTGAATTGGATTGATATTGTGTTAATACGCTCCTTCTTTGGAAACGCCAATTTGTAATATATTTTACAAATATAAAATAAAAAAATAATTATAATTGAAATATGTTGATACGTATTGATATTTTGTCTTGTTTATCACTGGGTAAGTCTGACTCCTTAAAGTCCCACTGGTTAGGCTAGTCAAAGGATAATATAAATTCAAGTGTAATAATAAACAAGATATAAAGATATTGATGATAAAAATATGTCATAACTAAGTGTGTTGGATTGATAAATAACAAATACATCAAACTTTAAAAATTCTGCAATTATTTTTTCTTGTGCTTGTATCGAATTTGACTGAATAATTTAATTTAATTAATTGATAATTAATTAATTATTTGAGTTTGTAATTTCCTCCTATATCTATTCTCTCAATGTGAATTATGTTTTTGCTTAATAAAAAAATAATAACATTAATAGTAGAAATAAAAACAATGCTGGTAACTGAATACTGATTTGCGTTTATTCATTCAAAATTGTGCGCCAGTCAAACTGCGCATGTCCCAGGCACTGGCAAATATTCGCCACAGTCGGCAATGAGAAAAATCAACAGATATATTTTTTACAAGTTTAAATTTATGGTTCTTTTAACGAGTCGAAATGGTCAGAGGGCAAGGAACAAGATACATTTAACAGGTATTCTTAAACTAAATGTTAACATCTGAAATAGAACAGAATTATTATTACAATTGTCAATTAGAAAGAAATTATTTAAAATTCGAACCAAGTCGAAGAAATGACGTCACTCTGCTCCAGGTAGCACTGCACCGTCTATGTGAGAAATTCAGCAATGGCCGCCGTCTGCTTGGTTTTAATCTGCTATGACGCCGTTGGAATTGAAGATCTTCTCCCACAGAAATAAAACGATGTTCCCTTTTCCTGCGAAGTGGTGTTGTTCCAAAATATAGTGTTGAATGTCCCCTCGTCGTCTGCGATGTCGAATTCTGGATGGATCTCTTGTGTAGTGTAGTGTTCAAATATGCGTGTTGGTTTTGTGAATTCGTTCCAAAATTGTTCAAAAATGGCTGTCGATTTTTGGTGTTGCGTTTTTATCGTGTTATACTGTGTTTTTGGAAACTTGTGAAGTGTTAGACATAGATAAATAATGTTATTTCACTTGTTAGTTCATCTCCGTTACACGCCACATAACCACACTTGGTTTTAATATAAATTATTTGGTTTTCAAAACTCCACTAATACATTTTTCAACTGTTCAGCTTTGCGATTAACAATAGACTAAACGACGCAACGTCGTCGTTTTAGGGCAATTTGTGGTATGTCTTTTTCCTCTTCATATTGTTTAATTATAAAATATCTGTCTAAGACTTGTTTCACTATCTAACTATACATAACAAGTTTTCTTATTTTTTACTGTATTTCCAATATTTCTTAATTTTACATGAATCTAACTATTCAGTAATATTGATTATTTAATTTTACATCTTTTGATATATAGCTGGGTTTGTTTCAAACTCATTTAAGCCCAAAAATTACAATTTTGCATAATAATTGCATGTCCCATATTTTGTACAAATTCAGTGTTTTAAAGGTTTTTATTTGTTTTTTCGGTATAATATTTCCATGGAATACACCTAATAACTCCGTAATTACTTTGTTGTTAATAATTTGTTTATTAAAACATTTCAATATTGATTAATTTGCTGTTTAGTCTGATTTGATTACTATCATAAGCCTATTTTTGACTGTTTCCAAAAGAAGTTAGTTTTCTTTCTTTTGTCATTCTATTTGCTATTAACTGTATCTGTATTAATTATATTTTCAATTTCTGTATTGTATGTATTGAATTCTATTCCTATTACAATTAATTCCTATTCACATAGATTAATTCTTTGATAGATAGTTTTTTTTTTGGTTTATAGGCCATTCTGTGTTTACAAACATAGTGTCTTGGTGGGTCTGTTTGTACATTATACATGGTTTACTGATTTGAATAAAACTATTACATTTTTATGCCCTACTTGCCTCTCTGCCTTACACAATGGAAAATTAAATGACATGATTTTAATTACAATAGAATATATTGTATCTACTAAACTTTCTTTATACTAATAACATCATTGAACCATAACATGAACATCTTATGCCTAATTTTAACAAAAACATCTTATTATCAACTATTTTCCATATATCACCTAATTTTAACAAAAACATCTTATTCCTATTATTTTTTCCTGTATCATCAAATGATAACAACATAGCTTATCCTAGACATAATTTAATTAGAAAACATAAAAAACTCCTATTACTAGTAACACTGTCAGTCACTAACTGTCTTGTGTATGTATTATTCTTATGAAAACACTTTAACTGTGATAAAAAACCTCGTGTATCTATTTACACCTTACATCTAAAATATTATTTAATTAATAATAAATAATAAACATCTTAATATTAGGCATACCTTCAGTTATGAACTGTCCTTTGGTATTTTTGTCCTCACCATTTATTTAGTTATAATTAAAGAAAACATTTTATATGTAATAGTCCTTATATCTAATTTAAAACTCTTATTACTAGTAATGTTGTCAGTCCTTGGACTGTCTTTCATTTCAATGGTTTTATTATTATTATTCTACACTCATGGTAGTCTTTTTATAATACTTAAACCTCATTGAAGATTTTTTCATAGATTTTTTAACTATGTTTCTCACTGTACACTCTGTAGTTCCTTAATTTTGTTATTTCACTTCACTTTATTGTATTCTACACTCTGGTAGTCTTTTTAGTGAGTTCTACTCTATGGTAGTCTCTTTTGGTATATTTTTTGACATGTTACACTTACAACTAATATACAATTTGTTTTTATAGTATTGTATCTTGTAACTTGTTTGGGGTTTACCTATATCGGTTTCAATTTTGTCTCATGGTATTTAATATATGATTAACATTTTGTTTTGGCATATCTCTTCCTGTTTCTGGTCTCTGTTGGAATCTTGATATGTTTCGTCCCTTCTTCAAATATCACATTAGTAGTTTCCTTATTAAAATGGTTTCATGACAGATTATTTCCTTTTTTATGGTCCTTCCCTTTTTGTACTGCTTCCCCAATCTACTGGGTATACTGCTGGTTTAACTGGTTTTTTCATAGTAGGTTATTTTAATTAATGGTTTTCTTTATTATCTTCCATTTTTATTAACATTTTATAGACTTAATTATACAGTTTCTAGTGTAATCCTTAAACAATTTATTCTTCTCACTCACTATGGAACTTTCTCTTTTATTCATGTAACATTAATTCAAATGTTTAGTGTGATAATTTTGTTATGTTACATATGCTCTCCTGTAAAAGTGATTAGTTCAGATCATACTCTGTATGGATGAAATAATTACTACTAATTCTTTTGTATTTACATTTTCTCCGTGATTACATGTTTTCACTTTATATACCTTCCTTTTCCACCATTGCTTCCTCTCAGCTGATGTGTATCTCCTTCATTAGTTTCTTTTTTCATTGATAAGTGATCTTCAATCTTGTGTATAACATTATCATTTTATATTCCTTCTTATTTGGTGCTTCCTCACCAGTATGTTTACTCCCTAACATTCCCTAACAAATTAATTGGAACAGTTCAGAGTGGCACTTTTGGCTTCAATCCCTGCTGTCCAATACTTCAATTGAGTCCAGAGGTATTATCATCTCTGCTCAACACATAAGACTGATGGCATTTTCTACATCCAGTCATAAAATAAATAAACAGTAAAAGTAGTCATTTTTGACTAAAATAAACATCTTTAGATTCTTCACTTCATAATACGTTATATTAATTAATACTTTTATACACTTGACTCTTCTTCTCTCTTAAAGCTTATTCCATATTAGGTGGTTTAGGTATGTGGTATAATATACATTTCATCATGTTTACATAGTAAGTAGTATTTATATTTACTCTTTCTACCATCTGGTATCCATTGAGTTACTTTTATTGCTCATGGTATAACATGAATTAATTCTTTATCACTTTCACTATAACAGTGGTTGTTGTAACAGCATTATCATTATTAGTATCAGGTTTTTTTGTTTTTTGGTCTCACTATTTGGTCTTTAGTGAGCTGGTCCTTCTTCATTGTTCCATTTTTATTAAATTATTTTCTTTGTGAGTTTGGTTAATTTGTTCGATTAAGTCATATGACATTCTGGTTTCCTTTCTCCCTTAGAATTTTGTATCTCTTTCTTACAAAATCTTTTTTCATATTTCAGAGTTATTTCCCATCATTTGTATGAGTAATGATGTGAGTTTACTGTCTTTTAATTTTAGACATTTTTATTCAACTACATTCTTTCTTGTTCATAGTTGTTTTTCAAATATTTTGGTATAAGTTGTACTTATTATTGTTTTGAATTTTGAAATTATTATTCCTCAAAATTCTTTTTGCATTCATAATAGTCTTTGAATGTTTGTGTAAGTGGTACTTACTAATTATTTTGAATTTGGACAATTATTATCTGCATCCAAATTCTTTTTACTTGCATAATAGTCTTTGAATATTTGTGTAGCTTGTACTTACTATTGCTTTTGAATTTTGAAGCTTATTATGTTCAAAATTCCTTTTATTTATTCACAATAATCTTTTAAATGTTTTGTGTAAGTTGTGCTTACTAATTTTTGAATTTTGAAATTTTATTTATTTAGCAAAATTCCTTTTTTTTTTTTTTTTTGTTCACAATATTCTTTCAGATATCTAGTGTAAGTTGTACTTACGGATTTTTGAATTTTGTAATTATTTATTTATCAAAATTCTTATTTCGTTCACAATATTCTTTCTGATACTTGGTGTAAGATGTTCTTACTATTTTTTGAATTTTGTAATTTTATTCTTATCAAAATTCACAATTTCTTCATTCTAGTTTTAACTCACAATTATGAGTCCTCTAAATATTTTTTAATAGACAACTGATTATAAGTTCCTTTTACTTTATTCGAAATGATATCCTTTAGTACATATGTATTATTATTATTGTTTTTAACAATCAGGTATGGGCCGGTATACAGCAGTAATAACTTTTTGGTAATGCCTTCCAAAGTACTGGGTAATTCCCTGTTTTTTAGCAGTACCTTTTCTCCGACTTCATAGCTTATTATTTTCTTAACAGCCTTTTGATATTTGTTCTTGCGCCTTTCCTGGTCTTCAGCCAATTTATTGTAGAATCTGATTCGATTGAATTTGTATTCTTGACTCCTGGGGAACTCTATTATGTCTTGTATTTCTCTCGGAGGTGGTCTTTCATACATTGCTGTGTATGGAGTGGTACCAATAGCGGTGTGATATGACAAATTAAGGAATTCTTCAGTCGCTAATAAATATTCTTGCCACTTCTTTTGTTGATTATAGCAATAAGTCCGTAATATTCTTCCGACCTCTCGCAGTACCCTCTCCGCTGGATTGCTGCTGGGGTGGTAGACAGACGTCTTGTATGTCTTAATGCCCAGTGTATTCAGAGTGTTTCTCCACCGCCAACCCTTAAATTGCGTTCCATGGTCGGTGATTATGGATGTCGGGCTTCCTACCTCTGGAATGTAATGATTTGTTATTACTTCTAGAGTCTTCAGAGTGGTGGCTCTGTTCACAGGGTATAGTTTTGTAAATTTTGTAAAATGATCCATCATAATAACAATATACTTGTATCGATGGCGTCCGCCACTGCGGGGAAATGGACCACATATGTCCAGAAAGACCTTTTCCAGTTTGGCTTGTGAGGTAATTGGTATCATCATACCTTCCTTTCTCTCATTGTTGGTTTTCACCAATTGACATATCATACAGGTTTTAGTGTAGTTTCTAGTTTTTCTATTGATATTTTTTATGTGACAATTCTCTTCTATTGCCTTGATCACCTTCATGGCTCCCATGTGACCGTATCGTAGGTGATAGTCCAGGATGATATCCTTTTCAATTGTAGTAGGGATCATGATCTTCCAAACGTCTTCGTCAAAGGATGTCTTGATGAATAAAATCCCATTATGTATACAATAAAATTTGTTTATTGTGTCATCTTGGTTGGAGAGACGAAGTTTAATAGAGTTTAACTTCGGATCGGACTGCTGGTGTTTGCTGATGTCCTGCACTATCTTCTCTAAATCAGATCTGTCCTTAATAATGTTATAGATTTTCAAAATGCTCTCCTTTTCGCCTTCGAATGTTTGTTCTTCCAGATTCACTCTTGACAATACGTCGGCTACTACATTTTTACTTCCAGGAACATACTCCCACTGTATATCGTATTCCTGCAGGGCGAGTACCCATCTGGTCAATCTACCATGGCTTAATTTGCACCTTCTTAGAAATGATATTGACTTGTGATCTGTTCGGACGGTCACTGGATATCCGAGGATATACGTCCGAAACTTCCCGCAGGCAAAGACTACACTTAGCAGTTCTTTTTCCGTCACATTATAGTTCTTCTCACACTGGTTAAGGGTTCTGCTAGCAAAGCTCACTACTAGATGGTTTCCACTTTCATCTTCTTGGTACAGTGTTGAACCCAAGCTAATGTTACTAGCGTCACAGTTTAGAAAGAAGGGTCGGTTAAAATCTGGATGGTTGATCATTACTGCATCTAAGAATTTCTCTTTAATTGATTTGAAGGTCTCGTCTTGTTCTTGACCCCATCGCCATTTATTCTTGGACGATAACTGGTACTGAAACTGGGCTGTTAGTTCGGAATAATTATTCTGGAACTTCCTATAATAGTTACATAGGCCCAAAAATGATTGTAGTTGCCTTCTGTTTTTTGGTGTAGGGAATCGTTGTATGGCGTCTACCTTTTCTGTTGATGGTGTTATTCCTTGACTGTTTAGCTGGAAACCCAGGAATTGAACTTCTTTAGCTATAAGCTTGGACTTGTCCAGTTTAAGGGTGACATTATTTTCAGCAAGCTTCTTCAAAACATACTCCACACGATAACAGTGTTCCTCCCAGCTGGTTGATGTTATTAGGAGATCATCAACATAGACAGTTGTGAATTGGAGCGCTTCTGGTCCTAGTATATGATCCATACAGGCGACAAAAACAGCTACTGAATTAACCAACCCGAAGGGCAATCTCTTAAACTGATAATTGCGCCCTTCGAATATGAACGCCATGTATTGCCGGCTTGCTGGGTGCAACTCCACTTGCCAATAGCCGCATACCGTATCCCAAGTGGTAATGAATCGTGTTCCGTGGAACCTCTTCAAAATTTCATCAATTTCGCCAGGTGAGGTACGATCGTTTATTATCATCTTATTTATCTCCCGAGCGTCAAGGCAAAGTCTTACCTTCCCATTTTTCTTTTGTATGGCCACAATTGGGCTAGTGTATGGCGATTGACTGCTCTCGATGATATCTCTACGGATCATATTCTGGATCTCTGATCGTACGGCTTCTTTCAAAGATTGTGCTATTGGGTATGACTTTCGGTTGAATTCTACCGGTTCTCTGAATCGTATTGAGCATTGGTAGTTCCGGATCTTTCCAGGTTCGTCGGAAAATACAGCTCGATATTTCTCATATATTTCTACTAACTGATTCAGCTGGTTTTCCGTTAATTGCTCGTTCGCATTGTGGCACTGGAAGTTATGTATCTCTTGGATCTTTTGTTTCCATAGGTCTTCCTCCGAATCTTGATGTACTGGCTTGTTGTTTGCTGAGTGGTTGGATAGGTAATTCACCTTATTTTGGTGGTCGAGGAGTTGTCTGGAGTCTAAAGTCTTGTTATCAGTTAAATTGGCTATCCAGGTTGAACCTTCAGCAAAGAGTGATACCCTTCCTCGGCACAAGTCGATAATTGCTGAGTTTCGGCGCAATATGTCGCATCCTATCATGATGTTGAAAGGTAATCCGGCTGCAACAAGAAATATCATATCCACACTAATGCCCTGACTTTTGACATTGAGGGATACCTGCTTTCTTATGGTCTTGTTCTGTCGGCCGGTAGCTCCTACAAGTACAATGTTATTAATAGGTAGTACCGGTAAGTTTTTGTGGCATTCCTGCTGTATCCGGTCCAATTCATTTCGATTTATTATGGAGACATTGGCTCCAGTGTCTATCATTATAGGAACAGAAATACCTTCAATTTCTGCGGTTATGTATATTATTTCATTATCATTATTTTTAATATTAAGCTCACTTTCTTCTAATAGGTCCTTACGGATATCCTTTAAATAATTGCTGTATATTATGGTAAAATTTTTTCTGTTTTTCTTCACATTCATACCTACTTGATTAAACCCAGCAGATTGGAGCAGTAAAGGGTCATTGGGTTTTATTACTGCCTCCGTTCGTTTAAATGTTCCGCTTCATTACGGATCAGGCCGTTGGAAGCGTCAGCTTGAAGTCCTGAGGCTGTTTCGTTTGGTTCTGCTCGATCGTCTGGTTGGGCTTCTGTTACAGGTAGTCTGCGCTGATTATCCAAGCTGGAACTACGTCTGGGCTCGTACTCTCTGTACCGATTACTTCCCTGGCTCCCTTGGAAAGTCTCGTACTCGTAGTATCGGCTCCTTCTTTGAGGCTGGTACCTCCTGTGTCCACTGCCTTCTGCTCGGATGTAGTTGACATTAGGTCGATATGCCCTGTAATTGTGGTTACCTCCACTTGGGTAATTTCGGTTATAATTACCATGATAATTATTATTATTAGAAAGGTTGGGGTTCCTCTGACCATTTTGAACATAGTTACTATTATTATTGTAATAACCGTTGTTATTTTGGGGACGGCTATTATTATTGTTATTATTATTGTTGTGGTTGTTGTTATTATTATTAATCATACGAGGAATATTACTATTATTATTATTATGGTTAAGCCTCGGCAAATTATTGTTATTTCTAGGGTTATAATTGTACTCGGCATTATTCCGATTTGTGGGATTATAATTGTTATTATTACCCACATTCTGCCGATTATTATTATTATTCAAATTATTGCTGTTATTCCTTGGTTCCGGCTTTTCATACCTCCTGCGACTTTGACGGTAATAGTCTTCGTGCTCGTACATCTCTAAAAGCTCGGTCATGGCTTGCACCGTTTTTATTTGACTATTTCGTCTGGCTCTGATAATATCCTCCTCGTAGTGGTATGAGAGTTTGCTGACCAGGCATTCTTCCGGTATTCGGGGCTCTAGATGTTTGGCCACGCACACCTTTCCTAAAAAGTACGCCGTTAAAGTTTGGTTTCCATATGGGTTGTACTTCCCATGGCATATCCCGTCTCTGGCGATATTTTGCGTTGATTCCGACCAATATTTGGCTTTGAATAGCCTTCTGAATTGTTGATAGTCGGTCACCTCGTCTCTTATTGCCATCCACCAATTGTCTGCTATTTCTTTGAATGATTCGTCCAGCACCTCTTTGTTCTCCCTCCAGCGATTACCTCTGTGTTTGGCAAAGTATTCCTCGATTCTTGCTAGGAATTCCATGGGTTTATTTTTATAAAACCTGAAGTTAATCCCTTCACGATTTTCACTGTTGGGACAACTGGTAATGGTTGTCGGTCGACTATGGAATAGGTCTATATCTGTCTGGTTCTGTTGTACCTGACTGTTGATGCTGGTCACAGCAGCTTCTATGCCGTCACATTTTTCTGTGAATCGGTCCTGCACTCGCTCCCAGTCTTCCCGTGTTTCCTTTAGTTTTTCCTCCAACGTCTTCCTAGTCGTTTCTTCAATGGTGTTAACCTTCGTATTTATTTCTGTTCTGATACTCCGTACTTCTTGTTCGGTTTGACTCCATTTTTCGTCAGCTCTGGCAACCCTTTGTTCGATTACCGTTATTTCCTCTTCTACTTTCTTGCTGATTGTCTCATTGTTTTCAGCTATTTTCTGGCTCAATTCTTCCTTCAATATTTCCATTCTTCCGTCTAACCGGTTCATGTTCTCTTGGTTTGTCTCCTTCAATTCTTCTCTCAATTGCTGACTATTATTCTCCATCTTTTTATTGGTTTCTTCCAGTTTCTGGCTTATCTGGGTCAATTCCTCCTTTGATTGTTTATTGTCAGTTTTTATTTCCTCCATTTTCTCCTCCATCTTCTGGATATTTTCCTCCATCTTCTCCTCGATCTTCTTAATATTTTCCTCCATTAGTAGTTTATTTTCGTTTTTTATTTCATCCACTTTCTCCTCCATCTTCTTACTGTTTTCTCTTAATTCTTCTTTCAATTGCCGGTTATCATTCTCCATTTTCTTACTATTTTCCTCGATTTTCTTGTTGGTATCTCCGATTTTATTACCCAACTCTTCTTTCAATTGTTGGTTATCGTTCTCCAGCTTCTTACTATTTTCTTCCATTTTCTCCTCCATCTTCTTACTATTTTCTTCGATTTTCTTGTTGGTATCTCCGATTTTATTACCCAACTCTTCTTTGGTCGTTTTAAATTCTCGGAGTAACATCTCCATCATTTGATCAAGTTTTGTATTTTCCTTTGCGGTGGATTCCTCCGGCTGTTCCTTCTGTGGTGCAGGCTTATTTGGTTCTGCTGGCGGTAACATTAACTCCACATCTTCCACTGGTGTCGCTTCTTTATCCTCCATGTTTATCTCCTGCTCGGCCTCCATAGCCCTTTTTCTTGATGTAGCTCTCCTGTGCATCTCGCTCCCTCTTCTGACCTGTTGATCGTTGCCAAGCTAAAAATAGGAAATTGGACAATCGTCCTTATTTTATAACACTATTATCTCCTATTTAAAGCCCCTTAAGTTGGACGCCAATTTGTAATATATTTATAAATATTACAAATATAAAAATAAAAATTATAATTATTAAATAATGGAATTGTGTAGAGAGATATTGTGTGTGTCTCTTTGGTGCTAACAAAGGTATTGTGCTCTTCCTTTAGCCCCACTAGTTGGGCAAGCCAATTTGTAATATTATTATTACAAATAAAAATAAAAATTGAATTGGATTGATATTGTGTTAATACGCTCCTTCTTTGGAAACGCCAATTTGTAATATATTTTACAAATATAAAATAAAAAAATAATTATAATTGAAATATGTTGATACGTATTGATATTTTGTCTTGTTTATCACTGGGTAAGTCTGACTCCTTAAAGTCCCACTGGTTAGGCTAGTCAAAGGATAATATAAATTCAAGTGTAATAATAAACAAGATATAAAGATATTGATGATAAAAATATGTCATAACTAAGTGTGTTGGATTGATAAATAACAAATACATCAAACTTTAAAAATTCTGCAATTATTTTTTCTTGTGCTTGTATCGAATTTGACTGAATAATTTAATTTAATTAATTGATAATTAATTAATTATTTGAGTTTGTAATTTCCTCCTATATCTATTCTCTCAATGTGAATTATGTTTTTGCTTAATAAAAAAATAATAACATTAATAGTAGAAATAAAAACAATGCTGGTAACTGAATACTGATTTGCGTTTATTCATTCAAAATTGTGCGCCAGTCAAACTGCGCATGTCCCAGGCACTGGCAAATATTCGCCACAGTCGGCAATGAGAAAAATCAACAGATATATTTTTTACAAGTTTAAATTTATGGTTCTTTTAACGAGTCGAAATGGTCAGAGGGCAAGGAACAAGATACATTTAACAGGTATTCTTAAACTAAATGTTAACATCTGAAATAGAACAGAATTATTATTACAATTGTCAATTAGAAAGAAATTATTTAAAATTCGAACCAAGTCGAAGAAATGACGTCACTCTGCTCCAGGTAGCACTGCACCGTCTATGTGAGAAATTCAGCAATGGCCGCCGTCTGCTTGGTTTTAATCTGCTATGACGCCGTTGGAATTGAAGATCTTCTCCCACAGAAATAAAACGATGTTCCCTTTTCCTGCGAAGTGGTGTTGTTCCAAAATATAGTGTTGAATGTCCCCTCGTCGTCTGCGATGTCGAATTCTGGATGGATCTCTTGTGTAGTGTAGTGTTCAAATATGCGTGTTGGTTTTGTGAATTCGTTCCAAAATTGTTCAAAAATGGCTGTCGATTTTTGGTGTTGCGTTTTTATCGTGTTATACTGTGTTTTTGGAAACTTGTGAAGTGTTAGACATAGATAAATAATGTTATTTCACTTGTTAGTTCATCTCCGTTACACGCCACATAACCACACTTGGTTTTAATATAAATTATTTGGTTTTCAAAACTCCACTAATACATTTTTCAACTGTTCAGCTTTGCGATTAACAATAGACTAAACGACGCAACGTCGTCGTTTTAGGGCAATTTGTGGTATGTCTTTTTCCTCTTCATATTGTTTAATTATAAAATATCTGTCTAAGACTTGTTTCACTATCTAACTATACATAACAAGTTTTCTTATTTTTTACTGTATTTCCAATATTTCTTAATTTTACATGAATCTAACTATTCAGTAATATTGATTATTTAATTTTACATCTTTTGATATATAGCTGGGTTTGTTTCAAACTCATTTAAGCCCAAAAATTACAATTTTGCATAATAATTGCATGTCCCATATTTTGTACAAATTCAGTGTTTTAAAGGTTTTTATTTGTTTTTTCGGTATAATATTTCCATGGAATACACCTAATAACTCCGTAATTACTTTGTTGTTAATAATTTGTTTATTAAAACATTTCAATATTGATTAATTTGCTGTTTAGTCTGATTTGATTACTATCATAAGCCTATTTTTGACTGTTTCCAAAAGAAGTTAGTTTTCTTTCTTTTGTCATTCTATTTGCTATTAACTGTATCTGTATTAATTATATTTTCAATTTCTGTATTGTATGTATTGAATTCTATTCCTATTACATAGATTAATTCTTTGATAGATAGTTTTTTTTTTGGTTTATAGGCCATTCTGTGTTTACAAACATAGTGTCTTGGTGGGTCTGTTTGTACATTATACATGGTTTACTGATTTGAATAAAACTATTACATTTTTATGCCCTACTTGCCTCTCTGCCTTACACAATGGAAAATTAAATGACATGATTTTAATTACAATAGAATATATTGTATCTACTAAACTTTCTTTATACTAATAACATCATTGAACCATAACATGAACATCTTATGCCTAATTTTAACAAAAACATCTTATTATCAACTATTTTCCATATATCACCTAATTTTAACAAAAACATCTTATTCCTATTATTTTTTCCTGTATCATCAAATGATAACAACATAGCTTATCCTAGACATAATTTAATTAGAAAACATAAAAAACTCCTATTACTAGTAACACTGTCAGTCACTAACTGTCTTGTGTATGTATTATTCTTATGAAAACACTTTAACTGTGATAAAAAACCTCGTGTATCTATTTACACCTTACATCTAAAATATTATTTAATTAATAATAAATAATAAACATCTTAATATTAGGCATACCTTCAGTTATGAACTGTCCTTTGGTATTTTTGTCCTCACCATTTATTTAGTTATAATTAAAGAAAACATTTTATATGTAATAGTCCTTATATCTAATTTAAAACTCTTATTACTAGTAATGTTGTCAGTCCTTGGACTGTCTTTCATTTCAATGGTTTTATTATTATTATTCTACACTCATGGTAGTCTTTTTATAATACTTAAACCTCATTGAAGATTTTTTCATAGATTTTTTAACTATGTTTCTCACTGTACACTCTGTAGTTCCTTAATTTTGTTATTTCACTTCACTTTATTGTATTCTACACTCTGGTAGTCTTTTTAGTGAGTTCTACTCTATGGTAGTCTCTTTTGGTATATTTTTTGACATGTTACACTTACAACTAATATACAATTTGTTTTTATAGTATTGTATCTTGTAACTTGTTTGGGGTTTACCTATATCGGTTTCAATTTTGTCTCATGGTATTTAATATATGATTAACATTTTGTTTTGGCATATCTCTTCCTGTTTCTGGTCTCTGTTGGAATCTTGATATGTTTCGTCCCTTCTTCAAATATCACATTAGTAGTTTCCTTATTAAAATGGTTTCATGACAGATTATTTCCTTTTTTATGGTCCTTCCCTTTTTGTACTGCTTCCCCAATCTACTGGGTATACTGCTGGTTTAACTGGTTTTTTCATAGTAGGTTATTTTAATTAATGGTTTTCTTTATTATCTTCCATTTTTATTAACATTTTATAGACTTAATTATACAGTTTCTAGTGTAATCCTTAAACAATTTATTCTTCTCACTCACTATGGAACTTTCTCTTTTATTCATGTAACATTAATTCAAATGTTTAGTGTGATAATTTTGTTATGTTACATATGCTCTCCTGTAAAAGTGATTAGTTCAGATCATACTCTGTATGGATGAAATAATTACTACTAATTCTTTTGTATTTACATTTTCTCCGTGATTACATGTTTTCACTTTATATACCTTCCTTTTCCACCATTGCTTCCTCTCAGCTGATGTGTATCTCCTTCATTAGTTTCTTTTTTCATTGATAAGTGATCTTCAATCTTGTGTATAACATTATCATTTTATATTCCTTCTTATTTGGTGCTTCCTCACCAGTATGTTTACTCCCTAACATTCCCTAACAAATTAATTGGAACAGTTCAGAGTGGCACTTTTGGCTTCAATCCCTGCTGTCCAATACTTCAATTGAGTCCAGAGGTATTATCATCTCTGCTCAACACATAAGACTGATGGCATTTTCTACATCCAGTCATAAAATAAATAAACAGTAAAAGTAGTCATTTTTGACTAAAATAAACATCTTTAGATTCTTCACTTCATAATACGTTATATTAATTAATACTTTTATACACTTGACTCTTCTTCTCTCTTAAAGCTTATTCCATATTAGGTGGTTTAGGTATGTGGTATAATATACATTTCATCATGTTTACATAGTAAGTAGTATTTATATTTACTCTTTCTACCATCTGGTATCCATTGAGTTACTTTTATTGCTCATGGTATAACATGAATTAATTCTTTATCACTTTCACTATAACAGTGGTTGTTGTAACAGCATTATCATTATTAGTATCAGGTTTTTTTGTTTTTTGGTCTCACTATTTGGTCTTTAGTGAGCTGGTCCTTCTTCATTGTTCCATTTTTATTAAATTATTTTCTTTGTGAGTTTGGTTAATTTGTTCGATTAAGTCATATGACATTCTGGTTTCCTTTCTCCCTTAGAATTTTGTATCTCTTTCTTACAAAATCTTTTTTCATATTTCAGAGTTATTTCCCATCATTTGTATGAGTAATGATGTGAGTTTACTGTCTTTTAATTTTAGACATTTTTATTCAACTACATTCTTTCTTGTTCATAGTTGTTTTTCAAATATTTTGGTATAAGTTGTACTTATTATTGTTTTGAATTTTGAAATTATTATTCCTCAAAATTCTTTTTGCATTCATAATAGTCTTTGAATGTTTGTGTAAGTGGTACTTACTAATTATTTTGAATTTGGACAATTATTATCTGCATCCAAATTCTTTTTACTTGCATAATAGTCTTTGAATATTTGTGTAGCTTGTACTTACTATTGCTTTTGAATTTTGAAGCTTATTATGTTCAAAATTCCTTTTATTTATTCACAATAATCTTTTAAATGTTTTGTGTAAGTTGTGCTTACTAATTTTTGAATTTTGAAATTTTATTTATTTAGCAAAATTCCTTTTTTTTTTTTTTTTTGTTCACAATATTCTTTCAGATATCTAGTGTAAGTTGTACTTACGGATTTTTGAATTTTGTAATTATTTATTTATCAAAATTCTTATTTCGTTCACAATATTCTTTCTGATACTTGGTGTAAGATGTTCTTACTATTTTTTGAATTTTGTAATTTTATTCTTATCAAAATTCACAATTTCTTCATTCTAGTTTTAACTCACAATTATGAGTCCTCTAAATATTTTTTAATAGACAACTGATTATAAGTTCCTTTTACTTTATTCGAAATGATATCCTTTAGTACATATGTATTATTATTATTGTTTTTAACAATCAGGTATGGGCCGGTATACAGCAGTAATAACTTTTTGGTAATGCCTTCCAAAGTACTGGGTAATTCCCTGTTTTTTAGCAGTACCTTTTCTCCGACTTCATAGCTTATTATTTTCTTAACAGCCTTTTGATATTTGTTCTTGCGCCTTTCCTGGTCTTCAGCCAATTTATTGTAGAATCTGATTCGATTGAATTTGTATTCTTGACTCCTGGGGAACTCTATTATGTCTTGTATTTCTCTCGGAGGTGGTCTTTCATACATTGCTGTGTATGGAGTGGTACCAATAGCGGTGTGATATGACAAATTAAGGAATTCTTCAGTCGCTAATAAATATTCTTGCCACTTCTTTTGTTGATTATAGCAATAAGTCCGTAATATTCTTCCGACCTCTCGCAGTACCCTCTCCGCTGGATTGCTGCTGGGGTGGTAGACAGACGTCTTGTATGTCTTAATGCCCAGTGTATTCAGAGTGTTTCTCCACCGCCAACCCTTAAATTGCGTTCCATGGTCGGTGATTATGGATGTCGGGCTTCCTACCTCTGGAATGTAATGATTTGTTATTACTTCTAGAGTCTTCAGAGTGGTGGCTCTGTTCACAGGGTATAGTTTTGTAAATTTTGTAAAATGATCCATCATAATAACAATATACTTGTATCGATGGCGTCCGCCACTGCGGGGAAATGGACCACATATGTCCAGAAAGACCTTTTCCAGTTTGGCTTGTGAGGTAATTGGTATCATCATACCTTCCTTTCTCTCATTGTTGGTTTTCACCAATTGACATATCATACAGGTTTTAGTGTAGTTTCTAGTTTTTCTATTGATATTTTTTATGTGACAATTCTCTTCTATTGCCTTGATCACCTTCATGGCTCCCATGTGACCGTATCGTAGGTGATAGTCCAGGATGATATCCTTTTCAATTGTAGTAGGGATCATGATCTTCCAAACGTCTTCGTCAAAGGATGTCTTGATGAATAAAATCCCATTATGTATACAATAAAATTTGTTTATTGTGTCATCTTGGTTGGAGAGACGAAGTTTAATAGAGTTTAACTTCGGATCGGACTGCTGGTGTTTGCTGATGTCCTGCACTATCTTCTCTAAATCAGATCTGTCCTTAATAATGTTATAGATTTTCAAAATGCTCTCCTTTTCGCCTTCGAATGTTTGTTCTTCCAGATTCACTCTTGACAATACGTCGGCTACTACATTTTTACTTCCAGGAACATACTCCCACTGTATATCGTATTCCTGCAGGGCGAGTACCCATCTGGTCAATCTACCATGGCTTAATTTGCACCTTCTTAGAAATGATATTGACTTGTGATCTGTTCGGACGGTCACTGGATATCCGAGGATATACGTCCGAAACTTCCCGCAGGCAAAGACTACACTTAGCAGTTCTTTTTCCGTCACATTATAGTTCTTCTCACACTGGTTAAGGGTTCTGCTAGCAAAGCTCACTACTAGATGGTTTCCACTTTCATCTTCTTGGTACAGTGTTGAACCCAAGCTAATGTTACTAGCGTCACAGTTTAGAAAGAAGGGTCGGTTAAAATCTGGATGGTTGATCATTACTGCATCTAAGAATTTCTCTTTAATTGATTTGAAGGTCTCGTCTTGTTCTTGACCCCATCGCCATTTATTCTTGGACGATAACTGGTACTGAAACTGGGCTGTTAGTTCGGAATAATTATTCTGGAACTTCCTATAATAGTTACATAGGCCCAAAAATGATTGTAGTTGCCTTCTGTTTTTTGGTGTAGGGAATCGTTGTATGGCGTCTACCTTTTCTGTTGATGGTGTTATTCCTTGACTGTTTAGCTGGAAACCCAGGAATTGAACTTCTTTAGCTATAAGCTTGGACTTGTCCAGTTTAAGGGTGACATTATTTTCAGCAAGCTTCTTCAAAACATACTCCACACGATAACAGTGTTCCTCCCAGCTGGTTGATGTTATTAGGAGATCATCAACATAGACAGTTGTGAATTGGAGCGCTTCTGGTCCTAGTATATGATCCATACAGGCGACAAAAACAGCTACTGAATTAACCAACCCGAAGGGCAATCTCTTAAACTGATAATTGCGCCCTTCGAATATGAACGCCATGTATTGCCGGCTTGCTGGGTGCAACTCCACTTGCCAATAGCCGCATACCGTATCCCAAGTGGTAATGAATCGTGTTCCGTGGAACCTCTTCAAAATTTCATCAATTTCGCCAGGTGAGGTACGATCGTTTATTATCATCTTATTTATCTCCCGAGCGTCAAGGCAAAGTCTTACCTTCCCATTTTTCTTTTGTATGGCCACAATTGGGCTAGTGTATGGCGATTGACTGCTCTCGATGATATCTCTACGGATCATATTCTGGATCTCTGATCGTACGGCTTCTTTCAAAGATTGTGCTATTGGGTATGACTTTCGGTTGAATTCTACCGGTTCTCTGAATCGTATTGAGCATTGGTAGTTCCGGATCTTTCCAGGTTCGTCGGAAAATACAGCTCGATATTTCTCATATATTTCTACTAACTGATTCAGCTGGTTTTCCGTTAATTGCTCGTTCGCATTGTGGCACTGGAAGTTATGTATCTCTTGGATCTTTTGTTTCCATAGGTCTTCCTCCGAATCTTGATGTACTGGCTTGTTGTTTGCTGAGTGGTTGGATAGGTAATTCACCTTATTTTGGTGGTCGAGGAGTTGTCTGGAGTCTAAAGTCTTGTTATCAGTTAAATTGGCTATCCAGGTTGAACCTTCAGCAAAGAGTGATACCCTTCCTCGGCACAAGTCGATAATTGCTGAGTTTCGGCGCAATATGTCGCATCCTATCATGATGTTGAAAGGTAATCCGGCTGCAACAAGAAATATCATATCCACACTAATGCCCTGACTTTTGACATTGAGGGATACCTGCTTTCTTATGGTCTTGTTCTGTCGGCCGGTAGCTCCTACAAGTACAATGTTATTAATAGGTAGTACCGGTAAGTTTTTGTGGCATTCCTGCTGTATCCGGTCCAATTCATTTCGATTTATTATGGAGACATTGGCTCCAGTGTCTATCATTATAGGAACAGAAATACCTTCAATTTCTGCGGTTATGTATATTATTTCATTATCATTATTTTTAATATTAAGCTCACTTTCTTCTAATAGGTCCTTACGGATATCCTTTAAATAATTGCTGTATATTATGGTAAAATTTTTTCTGTTTTTCTTCACATTCATACCTACTTGATTAAACCCAGCAGATTGGAGCAGTAAAGGGTCATTGGGTTTTATTACTGCCTCCGTTCGTTTAAATGTTCCGCTTCATTACGGATCAGGCCGTTGGAAGCGTCAGCTTGAAGTCCTGAGGCTGTTTCGTTTGGTTCTGCTCGATCGTCTGGTTGGGCTTCTGTTACAGGTAGTCTGCGCTGATTATCCAAGCTGGAACTACGTCTGGGCTCGTACTCTCTGTACCGATTACTTCCCTGGCTCCCTTGGAAAGTCTCGTACTCGTAGTATCGGCTCCTTCTTTGAGGCTGGTACCTCCTGTGTCCACTGCCTTCTGCTCGGATGTAGTTGACATTAGGTCGATATGCCCTGTAATTGTGGTTACCTCCACTTGGGTAATTTCGGTTATAATTACCATGATAATTATTATTATTAGAAAGGTTGGGGTTCCTCTGACCATTTTGAACATAGTTACTATTATTATTGTAATAACCGTTGTTATTTTGGGGACGGCTATTATTATTGTTATTATTATTGTTGTGGTTGTTGTTATTATTATTAATCATACGAGGAATATTACTATTATTATTATTATGGTTAAGCCTCGGCAAATTATTGTTATTTCTAGGGTTATAATTGTACTCGGCATTATTCCGATTTGTGGGATTATAATTGTTATTATTACCCACATTCTGCCGATTATTATTATTATTCAAATTATTGCTGTTATTCCTTGGTTCCGGCTTTTCATACCTCCTGCGACTTTGACGGTAATAGTCTTCGTGCTCGTACATCTCTAAAAGCTCGGTCATGGCTTGCACCGTTTTTATTTGACTATTTCGTCTGGCTCTGATAATATCCTCCTCGTAGTGGTATGAGAGTTTGCTGACCAGGCATTCTTCCGGTATTCGGGGCTCTAGATGTTTGGCCACGCACACCTTTCCTAAAAAGTACGCCGTTAAAGTTTGGTTTCCATATGGGTTGTACTTCCCATGGCATATCCCGTCTCTGGCGATATTTTGCGTTGATTCCGACCAATATTTGGCTTTGAATAGCCTTCTGAATTGTTGATAGTCGGTCACCTCGTCTCTTATTGCCATCCACCAATTGTCTGCTATTTCTTTGAATGATTCGTCCAGCACCTCTTTGTTCTCCCTCCAGCGATTACCTCTGTGTTTGGCAAAGTATTCCTCGATTCTTGCTAGGAATTCCATGGGTTTATTTTTATAAAACCTGAAGTTAATCCCTTCACGATTTTCACTGTTGGGACAACTGGTAATGGTTGTCGGTCGACTATGGAATAGGTCTATATCTGTCTGGTTCTGTTGTACCTGACTGTTGATGCTGGTCACAGCAGCTTCTATGCCGTCACATTTTTCTGTGAATCGGTCCTGCACTCGCTCCCAGTCTTCCCGTGTTTCCTTTAGTTTTTCCTCCAACGTCTTCCTAGTCGTTTCTTCAATGGTGTTAACCTTCGTATTTATTTCTGTTCTGATACTCCGTACTTCTTGTTCGGTTTGACTCCATTTTTCGTCAGCTCTGGCAACCCTTTGTTCGATTACCGTTATTTCCTCTTCTACTTTCTTGCTGATTGTCTCATTGTTTTCAGCTATTTTCTGGCTCAATTCTTCCTTCAATATTTCCATTCTTCCGTCTAACCGGTTCATGTTCTCTTGGTTTGTCTCCTTCAATTCTTCTCTCAATTGCTGACTATTATTCTCCATCTTTTTATTGGTTTCTTCCAGTTTCTGGCTTATCTGGGTCAATTCCTCCTTTGATTGTTTATTGTCAGTTTTTATTTCCTCCATTTTCTCCTCCATCTTCTGGATATTTTCCTCCATCTTCTCCTCGATCTTCTTAATATTTTCCTCCATTAGTAGTTTATTTTCGTTTTTTATTTCATCCACTTTCTCCTCCATCTTCTTACTGTTTTCTCTTAATTCTTCTTTCAATTGCCGGTTATCATTCTCCATTTTCTTACTATTTTCCTCGATTTTCTTGTTGGTATCTCCGATTTTATTACCCAACTCTTCTTTCAATTGTTGGTTATCGTTCTCCAGCTTCTTACTATTTTCTTCCATTTTCTCCTCCATCTTCTTACTATTTTCTTCGATTTTCTTGTTGGTATCTCCGATTTTATTACCCAACTCTTCTTTGGTCGTTTTAAATTCTCGGAGTAACATCTCCATCATTTGATCAAGTTTTGTATTTTCCTTTGCGGTGGATTCCTCCGGCTGTTCCTTCTGTGGTGCAGGCTTATTTGGTTCTGCTGGCGGTAACATTAACTCCACATCTTCCACTGGTGTCGCTTCTTTATCCTCCATGTTTATCTCCTGCTCGGCCTCCATAGCCCTTTTTCTTGATGTAGCTCTCCTGTGCATCTCGCTCCCTCTTCTGACCTGTTGATCGTTGCCAAGCTAAAAATAGGAAATTGGACAATCGTCCTTATTTTATAACACTATTATCTCCTATTTAAAGCCCCTTAAGTTGGACGCCAATTTGTAATATATTTATAAATATTACAAATATAAAAATAAAAATTATAATTATTAAATAATGGAATTGTGTAGAGAGATATTGTGTGTGTCTCTTTGGTGCTAACAAAGGTATTGTGCTCTTCCTTTAGCCCCACTAGTTGGGCAAGCCAATTTGTAATATTATTATTACAAATAAAAATAAAAATTGAATTGGATTGATATTGTGTTAATACGCTCCTTCTTTGGAAACGCCAATTTGTAATATATTTTACAAATATAAAATAAAAAAATAATTATAATTGAAATATGTTGATACGTATTGATATTTTGTCTTGTTTATCACTGGGTAAGTCTGACTCCTTAAAGTCCCACTGGTTAGGCTAGTCAAAGGATAATATAAATTCAAGTGTAATAATAAACAAGATATAAAGATATTGATGATAAAAATATGTCATAACTAAGTGTGTTGGATTGATAAATAACAAATACATCAAACTTTAAAAATTCTGCAATTATTTTTTCTTGTGCTTGTATCGAATTTGACTGAATAATTTAATTTAATTAATTGATAATTAATTAATTATTTGAGTTTGTAATTTCCTCCTATATCTATTCTCTCAATGTGAATTATGTTTTTGCTTAATAAAAAAATAATAACATTAATAGTAGAAATAAAAACAATGCTGGTAACTGAATACTGATTTGCGTTTATTCATTCAAAATTGTGCGCCAGTCAAACTGCGCATGTCCCAGGCACTGGCAAATATTCGCCACAGTCGGCAATGAGAAAAATCAACAGATATATTTTTTACAAGTTTAAATTTATGGTTCTTTTAACGAGTCGAAATGGTCAGAGGGCAAGGAACAAGATACATTTAACAGGTATTCTTAAACTAAATGTTAACATCTGAAATAGAACAGAATTATTATTACAATTGTCAATTAGAAAGAAATTATTTAAAATTCGAACCAAGTCGAAGAAATGACGTCACTCTGCTCCAGGTAGCACTGCACCGTCTATGTGAGAAATTCAGCAATGGCCGCCGTCTGCTTGGTTTTAATCTGCTATGACGCCGTTGGAATTGAAGATCTTCTCCCACAGAAATAAAACGATGTTCCCTTTTCCTGCGAAGTGGTGTTGTTCCAAAATATAGTGTTGAATGTCCCCTCGTCGTCTGCGATGTCGAATTCTGGATGGATCTCTTGTGTAGTGTAGTGTTCAAATATGCGTGTTGGTTTTGTGAATTCGTTCCAAAATTGTTCAAAAATGGCTGTCGATTTTTGGTGTTGCGTTTTTATCGTGTTATACTGTGTTTTTGGAAACTTGTGAAGTGTTAGACATAGATAAATAATGTTATTTCACTTGTTAGTTCATCTCCGTTACACGCCACATAACCACACTTGGTTTTAATATAAATTATTTGGTTTTCAAAACTCCACTAATACATTTTTCAACTGTTCAGCTTTGCGATTAACAATAGACTAAACGACGCAACGTCGTCGTTTTAGGGCAATTTGTGGTATGTCTTTTTCCTCTTCATATTGTTTAATTATAAAATATCTGTCTAAGACTTGTTTCACTATCTAACTATACATAACAAGTTTTCTTATTTTTTACTGTATTTCCAATATTTCTTAATTTTACATGAATCTAACTATTCAGTAATATTGATTATTTAATTTTACATCTTTTGATATATAGCTGGGTTTGTTTCAAACTCATTTAAGCCCAAAAATTACAATTTTGCATAATAATTGCATGTCCCATATTTTGTACAAATTCAGTGTTTTAAAGGTTTTTATTTGTTTTTTCGGTATAATATTTCCATGGAATACACCTAATAACTCCGTAATTACTTTGTTGTTAATAATTTGTTTATTAAAACATTTCAATATTGATTAATTTGCTGTTTAGTCTGATTTGATTACTATCATAAGCCTATTTTTGACTGTTTCCAAAAGAAGTTAGTTTTCTTTCTTTTGTCATTCTATTTGCTATTAACTGTATCTGTATTAATTATATTTTCAATTTCTGTATTGTATGTATTGAATTCTATTCCTATTACATAGATTAATTCTTTGATAGATAGTTTTTTTTTTGGTTTATAGGCCATTCTGTGTTTACAAACATAGTGTCTTGGTGGGTCTGTTTGTACATTATACATGGTTTACTGATTTGAATAAAACTATTACATTTTTATGCCCTACTTGCCTCTCTGCCTTACACAATGGAAAATTAAATGACATGATTTTAATTACAATAGAATATATTGTATCTACTAAACTTTCTTTATACTAATAACATCATTGAACCATAACATGAACATCTTATGCCTAATTTTAACAAAAACATCTTATTATCAACTATTTTCCATATATCACCTAATTTTAACAAAAACATCTTATTCCTATTATTTTTTCCTGTATCATCAAATGATAACAACATAGCTTATCCTAGACATAATTTAATTAGAAAACATAAAAAACTCCTATTACTAGTAACACTGTCAGTCACTAACTGTCTTGTGTATGTATTATTCTTATGAAAACACTTTAACTGTGATAAAAAACCTCGTGTATCTATTTACACCTTACATCTAAAATATTATTTAATTAATAATAAATAATAAACATCTTAATATTAGGCATACCTTCAGTTATGAACTGTCCTTTGGTATTTTTGTCCTCACCATTTATTTAGTTATAATTAAAGAAAACATTTTATATGTAATAGTCCTTATATCTAATTTAAAACTCTTATTACTAGTAATGTTGTCAGTCCTTGGACTGTCTTTCATTTCAATGGTTTTATTATTATTATTCTACACTCATGGTAGTCTTTTTATAATACTTAAACCTCATTGAAGATTTTTTCATAGATTTTTTAACTATGTTTCTCACTGTACACTCTGTAGTTCCTTAATTTTGTTATTTCACTTCACTTTATTGTATTCTACACTCTGGTAGTCTTTTTAGTGAGTTCTACTCTATGGTAGTCTCTTTTGGTATATTTTTTGACATGTTACACTTACAACTAATATACAATTTGTTTTTATAGTATTGTATCTTGTAACTTGTTTGGGGTTTACCTATATCGGTTTCAATTTTGTCTCATGGTATTTAATATATGATTAACATTTTGTTTTGGCATATCTCTTCCTGTTTCTGGTCTCTGTTGGAATCTTGATATGTTTCGTCCCTTCTTCAAATATCACATTAGTAGTTTCCTTATTAAAATGGTTTCATGACAGATTATTTCCTTTTTTATGGTCCTTCCCTTTTTGTACTGCTTCCCCAATCTACTGGGTATACTGCTGGTTTAACTGGTTTTTTCATAGTAGGTTATTTTAATTAATGGTTTTCTTTATTATCTTCCATTTTTATTAACATTTTATAGACTTAATTATACAGTTTCTAGTGTAATCCTTAAACAATTTATTCTTCTCACTCACTATGGAACTTTCTCTTTTATTCATGTAACATTAATTCAAATGTTTAGTGTGATAATTTTGTTATGTTACAATATAAACGCAGAAGACGCAATTGAAAGAGAAGTTTTTCAGGCAAAAGTGTTAAAAATGGAAGGAGTCCAGTGTAGGAGAGAGAAAAACGCAGGTTCAAAGTGGACTGAAGACAGGAAGTAGAGACACAGTGAAAAGATGAAAGAATATTGGAGAAAAAGAAAAGAACAAGTAATAAATAATTGAAATTGCCATGTGGTCCTCAAATGGCCGACACAAAAAGAAAAATAATAATAATAATACTGTTACGACGGTTTTCACCGATCGTCGTACGGTACAGTGGAAACCAAAAAACAAGACACCAATGAAGTCACTGATAACCAGCTTTTAATCACTTATCACAATTAACAATTTGTAATCAACAAGATAGTCTCTTACAACGATTCAAGTAAAATTTGTCCACACGCAATAATAATGTCAACTATAAAGAAAATTGCGCATTAATTATAACACAACAACACGTCGCTACAATACTTCTACAAACACTCGATCCGCACTAAGAAAATCGCTCACGTCAACTAACTGACAAGCCGGCTGCTATGGTCTTTATAAGTAGCGCACGTCTGCTAGAAATTTTCTATCCTCACTGTGGTGTGCGAGCTACTGCGCATTTTAAGTGTTCTCAAAGGACTCTGGAACGTACTTGAGCGCGGTCTTGACTGACGCAACACCTGCACTACTGGTTGGGGGTCGCTCTCAGCTGTTCTAGGCAGTTCCATTCATTTCAATACAAATAATAATAATAATAATAATAATACAGACTGGATACACAAAATTTTGCTACTTTTTATGTGAGTGGGACAGCAGAGATCGCAAAAGTCATTTCAATAAGAAGATGTGGCCTTCACGTAAGTCTCTCACACCTGCTGAAAAAAATGTTATGATTGCTCATTTAGTTGATCCAGAAAAGATCTATCTTCCACCTCTTCATATCAAATTAGGTTTGATGAAAAATTTCGTGAAGGCAATGGACAAAAATGGAAGAGGTTTTGTGCATTTGAAGGAAAAGTTTCCCAGAATTAGTGATGCAAAAATTAAAGATGGAATTTTCGTAGGACCACAAATAAGAGAACTAATAAAAGATCAAAATTTTGAAGGACGGTTAAATGACTTAGAAAAACGTGCATGGATTTCTTTCAAGAATGTAGTGACATAATTTTTAGGCAACAACAAGTCTGACAGCTACAGGGATCTAGTAAAGCAGCTGCTGAAAGCATATGAACATTTAGGCTGGAATGTGTCTCTCTCAAGATCCACTTTCTTCATTCTCACTTGGATTTCTTTCTGGAAAACCTGGGAGCCGTAAGCGATGAACACGGTGAACGCTTTCATCAAGACATTTCAAGCATGGGAAAAAGGTATCAAGTGAAGTGGAGCTCAAATATGTTAACAGATTACAGCTGGACTCTTAAAAGGGATGTTCCTGATGCAAAGTACTCCACAAAATCTTCAACTAACACCTTTTAGGTACGTTGAACATTGATTAATTTCTTTGCTTTAAATGTTATTAATGCAAAATATTTACCCCTAGCTGTCACACGAAACCCTTACGTGATAGAGAAAAATGGATGGCATTTTTGAATTCAGCGCAAAAAATACTATATAGATCAGCCAATAAGGTCTTTGGGACAAAAAAAGTTTTTTTTTTGTAGACCAGCGTAATTTGTGCTTGGCATTGTAAATAATTTTCACTAATTCAGTATCCATAAATATGTGGTATTCCCTTTCGTAGTTCTAGTTCAAGTATATTATTTTGATACCAGTTTCAAATTGATTTTCGGCAAAAGGTGATCCGTGCGATGCCAAAACTGTTCCTTGCGTGAACAATAAGCGTGACGCTTGATACGTCTTGGAGAACAGTTTTACATCCTCTTCACCTACCTCCAAGTATTGCCTTATGGAAAGTATAATTTCGTGTTAGTGGTTGCAATACAAGTTTGGTAGAAATTATATATATGGCTTTGTGATAAATATGTTTGCCAAAATTGGTGATATACGTTGTACTCCGGCCAGTACAAAAACATGGCCTGGACGGACATTACAAAATATTTACTATAGGCTATAGGAGTTTGCGTAGCTACACATATCTGTTATGGTAGCTGAGTGTAGACTAGAGTTGCTCACGTTGAATTTTTCTCGGGTTCTAGCAAATTGTGTAGAAATCATTCCTCGTCATCAATCTCTGTCCGTTTAAACATTATTGATTGAGCCGCGGAGCTACTAATGGATCCACTTACGCCGGCTTCTAATTTCTCTTCAAGTTTGGACAAATTTAAAAGGGAGTTTTCAATATTACAGAACACTGATTTACATTAAGTAATATAGTTGACAATACAGAATGTAGTTACTTAACAGAAAAAAATAATATTTTGTACTTTAAAGAAAGTAGAAACGTTTTACAAGTGCGAATTTATCTTAGTATAAAATCTTGCATACTTGAAACCTTCTTCTCATTTCTTAGAAAGCTGTAAAAACTGAGAAGTTACTCATAAGGAACTTTTGTTCCTGAGAAGTTACTTATGCTCCAAGAAAGGCACGACGAGGGCCAATATTCGTTTTGTAAGTCCGAACAACGGGCCCTAGCTTCTCCGGCTACACACATCCGAGTCAGGCTATTAGGTCGGGACTAGTCATACACCGGAGTCTGCCAAGTTTTATAACTTTCACAATATCTGGTTCGTTTAGAAGAGTGTTCAGTTCTTGGTTGGTCCTTTTCCTCCATTCACTTTCCACACATATTGGACCAAAATTACTGCGGATGATTTTGCGTTCATGAACCAGCAGGCTTGGACTCAGACTTTCTAGAAATGGTCCAGGTCTCAAAACCATAGGAGAGAACTGGGTGGATCAGTGTTTTATACAGAAGCAGCTTGATGCTCCTGGCAAGTGTTCTGCTCTGGAACAGGGGTATGAGACCAAAGAAGCACCTATTAGCTGAGGTCATTTTTCTATTTATTTCTTCTGTTGTTTCCCCATCGGAGTTAACTAGGGATCCTAGAAAAACAAAGTTTTTGACTTTTTCGAAGGAGTAGATGGTAATTTTGACGCGCTGTCCTTCTCTAGCTTCCTGTCCTGTGACCATGTATTTTGTCTTGCTTTCGTTTATTATGAGACCCAACCTCCTTGCGGGACCTTCAAGAGCAAGAAAGGCTTCAGTTACTGCTCGAAGTGACCTGCCGATTATATCTAGGTCATCGGCGTACCTTAGGACCTGCACCAACCTGTTGAATACAGTCCCGGAGGAATCTATTCCAGCATCTCTCACAGCTTTTTCTAAGGCAAGAATGAAGGTAAGGCAAGCAAGAGCATCGCCTTGGAGGACTCCCTTTCCATAGTCAAACTCTCCTGATAACTCGTTCTGGATCCTCACCATGCCCTTCACTGTCATCATTGTCATCCTACACAATTGTATCGATTTATTTGGTATGCCTAATTCTTCACGAGCTGTGTAAAGTTCTTGTCTATGAATGCTATCGTATCCATGTCTTAAATCTATGAAGAGATGATGGGTTTGTAGCTTATGTTCCCTACCTTTCTCCAGAATTTGTCGGAGTGTGAAAACTTGGTCTATTGTCGATTTCCTTCTGCCAAATCCGCACTGATACTGACCAATCACCTGATCAGTATGTGGAAGCATTTTTTGTATAATAATTGTAACATTATTATTTGTATCCTAAATAAGCAAAGCATGCAAACATCGTTTAATAAATATCTCAATAGTTATAAGAAAACTAATTGACGTTAAGCAAATAATAATGCAGAAATAAAATACGGACATGGCCAATTCTGACCATAATTACTACCTAAACTGAGTAAACTAGTAAACTATACATAAAAAAGGAGGCTGTGTTTACTTTTCCCCCAGTTACGGCTGCAGCCAATTACAGGCAGATTTCTATGTCATTGTCTGTTACTGAATAAATACACTGAAGAATGCAATTAAATGAAGTTTATTAACATGTGCAAATAGACTGATTCAACTTGTACAAAGCGCAGACTCTGCTGAATGTATTCAATTGACCTTCCCTGTTCAATAATTAATGCAGTTTGTGTTTGAGAGATTAAGCGGTTGCAGCAGTTATGTTGCACTGACACAGATCTTCTCAGACTTTAAAGCAAACAGACTAATTTGGAAGCGCATTCTCTGCAGTTCACTTCTGTGGAAACATCAACTGAGCATGTTCAGTGGTATATATATATATATATATATATATATATATATATATATATATATATATATATATTATAACGAAACATTGTTATCAATGTTTATCGTTCTAACTGGAGTACGCATAATAAGCGTTATCTGCTACAATTGTACATTTAGAAGGGTATAGATAAGATTTTATATAGCAAACAAAACAGATAACAGTCCACCTGCATAAATATGTATAATTTTGTCGGCACATGTCAGAAGTGTTTTAAAACTTAAATAATAAAAAAATGACAAAAGATTAAGAAGAACTAGGTTGACCAGTGAATAGTGCGGAAATGTAGCTTTATTTAGACACCAAACACATAACGAGATAGTGAGAGTGTCGTGAACTATAAGCGTTTTACTATTTCACACCTTTCGCGGTGCTAATTAAAGATCGCGTGTATACATAGCTAATAACTGTGTTCAAGACACGTCTAACAAACAACTTTGTTACCTAAATAAATAAAGGATTGTTGAGATATTCGCCGATAGAAACTCATTTGCACACGTGGCTTTGCCCTATAAACAGTGAGCCAAAACGAGCATCTGTGGCATTCATAAAGTATTCATTGAGTCGTACACACGGAACGATACGCTGCAGAAGACGCTTCAATGAGACCGGCCGACACCTGAGTTACTACAACTACGTACTACGGACATCAGACTATACCCGAGGCCAGAGACGCTGTGTCCATGACGATAAAGGAACGACGCCTAGCCTAGCTGTTCATACACCGCTAAGCGACGCTGACGGAGGTTTCGAGAGGAATAGCTGTACTCAACGCCGACGCCTGAGACCCGTGTACATCTGTGTAACATGAAATCATCAAAACAGGTGACCTGATATGGTTCAGGGTTCATAATAATGTTGTAAAACACAAAAAGTAAATGAAAAGCCGCTATAAGCGAAATTGAACAGTTTTAAATAATTGATAAACATTTAATTATATAGGCGGTATGACTAAAGCCTAAAGACACTTTTAAATGTTGTACTGTATATCATATAGAGACATTTATTCAAAAAGACAGAACATTTAGATAATGTGTGATTATCATAATAATATGTTAATAAGAGTGCAGAAAGACTCTAAGCAAATGTTTTCATGAGATTGTGCACTGTATAAAGAATAATTAACATAGAGATAACGATAACTATAACCCTTGTTATAGTCATTTAAAAAGTTCGTATTTTATTTTCTCATGTATAAAGAACAGGGTTACGGATTTCATAGAATGAAATCAATTCAGTATTTCCATTTTATTAAATAATTATTTCAATATAACAAAAATGATTTTTATAAATGAATTATAATTACAGGCAGACAGTGTGAAACTGCCCATATATGTGTGTATATTTCCATGTTATATGTTTTGTGTATATACTGTGTATTGTATGTCTTATTTTCAGGAACTTATAAATTATGTACGAAGATATATGATTTTAATATGTGATTGTTAGACGTAAGCATTATAACAATATATCACTAGAGAAAATATGTGTAAAGTAATATTCAAGAAAGAATATAAATTAGTGGAACCCGCCGTAAATCGTGTTAAATATTTGAAATTCTTTGTATTATTATGATTTGTTTAAAGATAAGCACCTTGAGGGTGACAATTATAATCATTGGAATGATAGACTAAAAAGGTAGTTTTCATTTATTCACAATTTATACAACTCAGCTTCCTAAAATAATTCTTTTGGAAACACATCGTCCCAACTCGTTACCTGATACCTAATAAGCCCAAATCCCACACCTAATAGCCGGCAAAGCAGAAAAGTACCATATACTGCAGGTAAGTGTTGGCATGATATACCCTAACCAGGTCCATGTAAAACTCATAATCCATAATGAAAGAAATCATAAAAAGATGTGTTGCAAAAGAAAATGTCGCTTCCAACGTGGGGCCCGATTAAATAAATAAATAAATAAAAAAAAAACATAATACGAAAAAAAAAACTAAAAATTAGTAAGAAGTTAAATAAATATAAATTCACATAGAACAAATATTTAGAGTTGATGTGTAATTATTATAAAACGTGCATTTATATGTTGAATGTAGCTGATAAGAACGTACAGTTAGCGTTATCAGTAGAGTAAACAAAGGGGAGCTTAGATAAATATTGTGGTTATCAGAAACTGATACTACAGGCGCCCAAGATAATGGTTGTATGTTGATGAATAAATGACTACCAATACAGTATTTAATAATAATCCAAATAATTAATAATATACAAATTAATAATAAATATTTTAAAATCGGTTCACCAAATTAAAATTAAACATGGCACATAAACAAGAGGTCAGTTTAGCCGACATAATGAAGAAGTTAGAAGCCAGCAACGCTGAAAACGTAAAAAGGTTTGAAGAAATAAAAACTAGTGGTGCTGAAACTATGAGAAGATTGGAAGCAAGCACGTCTGAAACTATGAGAAGATTGGAAGCAAGCACGTCAGAAATTCAGAAACTATACGCGTATAATGCTGAAAGTAAGGTAGAAATTATGGAACGAATGGAGACCTTAGAAGGTAAAGTTAAAGAGTCTCTAAAACAACAAGCGGTGGTGATGAATGAAAATTTCGAAGAGCAGCGAAAAAGACTACAACAAAATTTTAAATCTATGGCCGACACACTGGACCAGAAACTCGAAAAAATTACGCACCGACAAGATACCAAGATACAAGTCATCAGCGAGTTGGTGCAGAGTAATGTCAGGAAGACCATGAAAATTGAAGAAGAAACAAAAAGTCTAGCCGCAGCAGACGACACCATCAAGAAATCTATCCAACACCATGACAACAGGGTAGATCAGCTGGAAGTCAAGTTAAAAGGTGAAGTAGACCGACTTACACGAGAAGTGAGAAGACTACCAACACAAGCGTTAGTATACTCGACCGTACCTAGAGAAGAGAGACCCATTAACTATTTTAGAGGATCCAGAGGGGAAAATCCCATTGAATTTCGTATCAAATGTGAGAAAGAAATGGATAGTATTGGATCTATTCTCAGTGACAAAGATAAAATAGACTTTGTAAGCCGTTACTTAAAAGATGCAGCAGCCAGTTGGTTCACGATGGTGAATGACGATTTAAAAACGTATGAAGAATTTAAACTAGCATTCGAACGGAGGTATTGGAATGAATACTTACAAATGAGAATACGAAATACACTGGAATTTGGTAAATATAATCCAGGTAAGCTGTCTGAAGATGAGTACGTCATTATGTTAGTAGAGAGGAGTAAACATTTACGTCCCGCTTTAACACAAAAAGAATTAGTCATTAAGCTTGCTAATCATTTCAGCAGGAACATCCAACTAGCTATACATGTTCAGGGTATAGCTACCATTGAAGATCTATTAATACTTTTAACACAGATGGAGGGTGTAATCCGTGAACGAGACCCACCAAGAGGAGTTCAGCGAGATAACCGGAACCAAAATCAAGATAGAGGTACGTGGTATTCGCAAAGATATCGCCAAGAAGATAAAGGCAGAGAAGATAGACGTACAGACGATGAAAAATATCCGAAAAACAAAAATGTATCATATGATAGACGCCATGAAGATGGACGAACATATGAGAAGCAGGAGCAAAATAATGAAAGAGGTAATTACAAAGGAGGTTACCGATGGCCGAATTCGTCGAAACGATTTTCGAAACCATGGACATCCGATAGGAATGCAAATACGCAGGCGATTACCGTTGAGAAAAAACAGAAAGAGACACCGAGAAACACTGATGAACGTAATAAACCGTCCACATCGAAGACTGAAAATCAATGACTACATTCTGGAGTCTGTATAGAAACACATGAAGCTAAACCACAAGATGTCAGGGTACTTAGCAACATAACATACAAACCCGAGAGAGAAGTACAAGAATTACTACGTAATCTCGCTAGAGAGCAAGATAAAGATCAGCGATTACAGAATATAAAAAATAATCCGTTACCTATAAATTATTGTGTGAAAGATGGAATTTTATTTAAGCTTATTAATTATGATTGGAAAGTTGTGCTATCTCATGACATGTTACAGCAATTAATTATGCCATGTCATCGTAGTCTAGCTCATGCATCTCCATTGAAGTGCTATTTAACTATGAAAGAAGCCTTCACCTGTAATAATATGTTCAGAAAAATTAAAATAATTGTTAGGAAATGCCATGATTGTCAAACAGCCAAACATCCGAATTTAAACACTTGCGTTGAAATGGGGAGTATCAGAACTAAGAAGAAGGGGGATATAGTTGCACTTGGTTTCCTTGGACCACTCCCGCGATCAAGTCGTGGGTACCGCCATATAATTGTGACGGTAGATGTGTTTACCAAGCTAGTAAAGTTATATGCTGTACGAAGACCCACCATGAAATCTGTTCTGAACGTCATCACCCAGAAGTATATACCAAAGTATGGAAAAATGGATAAAGTGTTGACAGATCAAGGTAAGCAGTTTGGTAATAAATTATGGAAGGACGCATTGACAAGACAAGGTATAAAACCTGTACTTACATCCATAAGGCATCCACAAACTAATCTTGCTGAAAGAATAAATAGAGAGTTAGGCAAGTACATGAGGTTATATTGCTACAATCAACAGAGTAAATGGCCTGACTATCT
Organism: Magicicada septendecula; assembly: GCA_034769895.1. Classification (NCBI taxonomy): domain Eukaryota; kingdom Metazoa; phylum Arthropoda; class Insecta; order Hemiptera; family Cicadidae; genus Magicicada; species Magicicada septendecula. Next base: position 409,612,726 of record CM068375.1, read on the forward strand.
ACAATTTTTCGAAGATGCAATGAATCACAATTATAGTGAAGCTACAGGATACACACCGTTAGAATTAAGTGAGAATAAAATACCTAAAAGATTCTGGCACAACATGATTAATAAACCGGAAAATTATAATGTAGATTTGCCAATTCAAATAAAAATAAACAGAGCTGAACGACAGTTATATCATCAAGCAGGTAAAAGGAGAGACCGGTATAATAGAACTCACCGATTGACAAGATTCCAGATTGGTGATAAGGTATTGATAAAGACAAATCCTGTGGGAAGTAGTATATTAAACACTTCCAAGAAATTCTTCAGATTATTCTGTGGCCCATATGAACTAAGGAGTCGTCTAGGACCACACACCTACATGGTATATGACCCAGTGAAGAAAAAGGACGTCGGAAAGTACCATGCGTCATCTCTGCGTCATTATATCCAATAATACCCATATGTGATTGTTACTGTAAGATAAGATTTTATATTCTTTCTAATAAACATGTAATATAACTGACTGTGTATGTACTAAACATAGATAAAAAAAAAAAAAAAAAAAAAAAATGTTCTGTAAAGCACAAAACAATTTTTTTAAAGCAAGTGGGGGAGTGTTATAACACTACATTGTTATCAATGTTTATCGTTCTAACTGGAGTACGCATAATAAGCGTTATCTGCTACAATTGTACATTTAGAAGGGTATAGATAAGATTTTATATAGCAAACAAAACAGATAACAGTCCACCTGCATAAATATGTATAATTTTGTCGGCACATGTCAGAAGTGTTTTAAAACTTAAATAATAAAAAAATGACAAAAGATTAAGAAGAACTAGGTTGACCAGTGAATAGTGCGGAAATGTAGCTTTATTTGGACACCAAACACATAACGAGATAGTGAGAGTGTCGTGAACTATAAGCGTTTTACTATTTCACACCTTTCGCGGTGCTAATTAAAGATCGCGTGTATACATAGCTAATAACTGTGTTCAAGACACGTCTAACAAACAACTTTGTTACCTAAATAAATAAAGGATTGTTGAGATATTCGCCGATAGAAACTCATTTGCACACGTGGCTTTGCCCTATAAACAGTGAGCCAAAACGAGCATCTGTGGCATTCATAAAGTATTCATTGAGTCGTACACACGGAACGATACGCTGCAGAAGACGCTTCAATGAGACCGGCCGACACCTGAGTTACTACAACTACGTACTACGGACATCAGACTATACCCGAGGCCAGAGACGCTGTGTCCATGACGATAAAGGAACGACGCCTAGCCTAGCTGTTCATACACCGCTAAGCGACGCTGACGGAGGTTTCGAGAGGAATAGCTGTACTCAACGCCGACGCCTGAGACCCGTGTACATCTGTGTAACATGAAATCATCAAAACAGGTGACCTGATATGGTTCAGGGTTCATAATAATGTTGTAAAACACAAAAAGTAAATGAAAAGCCGCTATAAGCGAAATTGAACAGTTTTAAATAATTGATAAACATTTAATTATATAGGCGGTATGACTAAAGCCTAAAGACACTTTTAAATGTTGTACTGTATATCATATAGAGACATTTATTCAAAAAGACAGAACATTTAGATAATGTGTGATTATCATAATAATATGTTAATAAGAGTGCAGAAAGACTCTAAGCAAATGTTTTCATGAGATTGTGCACTGTATAAAGAATAATTAACATAGAGATAACGATAACTATAACCCTTGTTATATTCATTTAAAAAGTTCGTATTTTATTTTCTCATGTATAAAGAACAGGGTTACGGATTTCATAGAATGAAATCAATTCAGTATTTCCATTTTATTAAATAATTATTTCAATATAACAAAAATGATTTTTATAAATGAATTATAATTACAGGCAGACAGTGTGAAACTGCCCATATATGTGTGTATATTTCCATGTTATATGTTTTGTGTATATACTGTGTATTGTATGTCTTATTTTCAGGAACTTATAAATTATGTACGAAGATATATGATTTTAATATGTGATTGTTAGACGTAAGCATTATAACAATATATCACTAGAGAAAATATGTGTAAAGTAATATTCAAGAAAGAATATAAATTAGTGGAACCCGCCGTAAATCGTGTTAAATATTTGAAATTCTTTGTATTATTATGATTTGTTTAAAGATAAGCACCTTGAGGGTGACAATTATAATCATTGGAATGATAGACTAAAAAGGTAGTTTTCATTTATTCACAATTTATACAACTCAGCTTCCTAAAATAATTCTTTTGGAAACACATCGTCCCAACTCGTTACCTGATACCTAATAAGCCCAAATCCCACACCTAATAGCCGGCAAAGCAGAAAAGTACCATATACTGCAGGTAAGTGTTGGCATGATATACCCTAACCAGGTCCATGTAAAACTCATAATCCATAATGAAAGAAATCATAAAAAGATGTGTTGCAATATATATATATATTGCGACAATACAAGCAAAGGCTGTAATGCGCATACATAATATATTGTAAATATTTTAGTTAATTTCAATAATATATAATAGACGAGCAGGTGTGAGATTTGAAGCTGGTTTTCAAGCAGGAACCAACAGGCAAACATCACGCCTTTACCACTGCATGTGTGTATACAAGTAAATAATGTGTGTGCGTGAAGCCTGTCTGATCCTGAAAGTTGCAATCTCACCCCTCGAGTAAATGACAAATTAAGAAAATAATTAATTTTAAGAAAACCATAAATGTTACTGAGAAGGTAGAAACTTCTAAAAATATGTAAAAATCGGACACGAGTGCAGTGCGAATTGTACGTAATTCGGACAATCAATGCGAGTTCAGTGCGATTTTTAATGCATCATAATTATACTAGTAGTGTGAGCATCATGATAATTGCACATCTCATAAGTCATTAAATGAGACACTATTTGAGCAACGTGAAATCCGCGTTAAACAGTGCGATTGGCAAAAAAGTGCAATTATGTGAACTGAGACGAAAGTGGGGGCTGTCACACCATGTTTCAAATGTCGACAGGCTGATTCCTGAATCGACAGGTGCAGTTTTCTGTGTGGATATAAATAGAAGCCCAGGAGAGCTAATCGCTCTCTCTTAACAAACCATAGTCGCGGCGGTACGCTATGCCGGTCCGTAACGCGAATTTTTTAAACTATTTTGGACGAAGTTAGATTTAAAATCTAACATCAGTACGATGTTGTAACTGAACTTATAAAGTATCATGGTAATGTTTTTTTTTATTTGAAGTAATAAAAACAATAATGAAAAAATACCGTAACGAAGAAATCGTCGGACGTCAACAAGCAGTCGACATCTAAGAACATCAACGCCTGACAGAGTACGAGAGCACGACTAGCAGAGGAAGGAGATGCAGAGGACTGGAGACGTTTCTATAATAACGGCTACAGATCCAGAGTAACATGTCATCATAGTCTACAGAAGTCAATGTACTGTAGGACGAGAGACGAGAGGACGAGCAGTGAGGACAAGAGGACATCCAGGAGGAGAACACCGAAGGAATCACTGGAGGACATGGGACAACTCTACAGAAATTAAGGTGACGAAAAACCAATACATAATTTTCAAAGAGAAAGATATTGAGAGACTCTAAAAGTCAAAACAATTTTTGTAAACATAATAATAAGTATGTAGATATAAATAAAATTCAATGTAATTAATATGTAATAATACAAAAGTTATTTAATTATTTTCCGTAATGAACATAACGTAGAGTCATTGAAATTAGTAATTGAATGATTTAACTTTTCTTGATAAAAGCAAGTAACATAGAGTCATTTATAGTAATAAATTAAATGTGCTAAAATGATTTTTTTAAAGCCATACAAAGGTATTAAGAAAGATAGAATAAGAATGCAGTAATAACTTTTAAATAAGCAGACATTTAGACTGAGCAAGCAAGAAACATTAACATATTGACGAGAAGTCTATATACAATAAATAATATAATATTTAGAATTTAAGATATGTTTGTAATGTTGACACGAATAGTAAAGACACTTTGAAACCATCGATAATGAAGATCACATGGCGTTTTAATCATGATTTTCATAATATTATAATATTTTTGTTTGTTTGTTTGTTTGTTTCAAATAATAAATGAAGCATATTACAATTCGTAAAAAAAGAGTTACTCTTATTATAATTACACCTACACCCCGATTATTCATACACGTTGTTAGTAATGGTATAGAGAGTGTATGAGTTAAATATGTACAAATTAAATTGCACAGAAGGGTTAATGTGTTACATTTTGGCGTCCCAAAGAACGTGGGGCCCATTCAAATAAAAATTGCATTGTTACATTTTGTCGCTTCCAAAGTGGGGCTATTCAAACACAAAATAGATTTTTATTTGAATTATCAAAAAAATGTTGCATATTTTGGCGCTCCAAGATCGTGGGGCTCCACAAATTTAAATTATATAAAAAATTTGTTGCTGTATATATATATATATATATATATATTGCAACGTGACAAGCTGTCTCAGTATAGGTGAATATGGAGAATAATGATTATCAGCTATTATAAATGTTCCAAACGATAAAAGAATGTGTGGAAATAAATAGTATTAATAATATAATTAGACTTGATAGGATAAATTAGAAAATAAGACAATGTAGAACCAGGAAGACATAATTTTGTATGTGAGTGAAGTGTTGTGTAATGTGGGTAGCAAATAGAAGGTTAGGGAAGTTATTCATGTGTTACAAAGATGTGTTCTAGAAGATTGAAGAACAAGGAAGTCGGCGTGCACGTGGGTGCTACTGAATATAATAGCGTAAATAGAAACGACGCCTACGCGCATATCGGCGGTGACGTCACTCGGCAGCGGAGCGGCATACATTCAGCTGATTATAAAAGGAGTAGCCAGTGTTCTCTCATCTCTCTCTTTGAAAGTTCTCTCTCTGAAAGTACGTCATATTGTACTCAGCGAAGGCGGTCGCAGTGGGCATCGATTCCAGGCAACATCAATTCCAGACAGTGCTTGGGTCCGTAGAGTCGAGTTAGCAGCGAGTATCAGCAGGAAACCATCGGGGTGCGAGATATTCGGCTACCGTTCGTGAGCATCGTTTGCTGATCGTGGCGGCTGGAATACGGAGACCTGGAGCAACGCAGTACCTGGAGGCGGTTGCTGGAACGTGAACCGAGACGACGGATCGCTGGAGGCCGGATCGATCTCGTCGACCGGAAGGACAGAGAAGACGACCAAACAGGGAAGCCAAATTTAAAATTGTTATCAAAATTATGAAACTTTCAAGTATAACGTTAAAGAACATTAATTTAAAATAATTTTGTTTAAAAAGAAGACTTTGAACACTTAAAAAAATTACAGAACTGTTTAAAGCAAGAAAGCATTTATTTAAATATATTTCAAGGCATTTTTTTTTAACTACAAGAAATTAATTTATGTCACATAACAAAAGAACATTTTAATACAAAGTGTGTACAAGAAAGAACAATAAATGTATTAAATTTCACTAATTGTGCATTCTTTTCTGCAATTCTGGTCTGGGCTATAACCTGTTACCTTGCAATATATATATATATATATATATATATATGTTACATTTAATATATATAAATAAATTTACCTCAAGATATACTTTTTTTTCTTGTTAGGAACATGCTTCGAGAGCTCCCGTGCTCTCATCTTCAGCCTTCGCGATCTTGCGTGTGGTGAAGTATTTGTGTGTTGGCTGGATGCTATTAAGGTTGTTTGTTGGTCTCTGTATTATAAGTTGTATTATTGTGTGTGATTGTGGTATACGTATTTGTGTTTTGTGTATTTTCGATGTTGAGTGCTTTGAATATTGTGTCATGTTTTGTATTGATTTGTATTTGTTCAGGTATTAGTTTGTTTTGTGTTTTATGTTTGTATATTTGTATTTTCCCAAATGTTCATTATTGTCCCAAATAATCACTAGTGAAATTAAAAACAAATATAAACAAAAGAAAGACAATAAAACAATAAAGAAATTAAAAATAAATTAAAGAACAATAATTTAATATTAACTAAAGCAGAGAAAAGTCAAGCAACAGTAATCATTGATACAGCAGACTACATAAAAAAACCGAAGACTTCATCAACAATAACAAATGCATACAACTAAATAAAGACCCAACAGAAAACTATCTTAAACAAACAATACAACTAAAAACATTTTCAACAATAAAAACATAGACATATATATAAATAATAATCCAGAACCACCTAAAATGAATAGCCTGATAAAAATACACAAATTAAACAACCCAATACGTCTATTAATCAACTTAAAAAAAGCTCCTACATACAAAATAGCAAAAATAATAACACAAAAACTAAAAAATAACCATCTAACAAATAACCATCATAACATAAAAAATACATACGAATTAATAGACAAACTAAAAATAATAAATATAAATGAAAATACATTTTTCACACCATATGACATCACAAACATGTACACCAACATCCCAGTAGAAGAAACAATAGACATAATAATAAACAAACTTAAAGAACAAAATGAAATCAAACAATATATAACCGAAATAAAAAATAGCCTCCTACTAATACTAAAACAAAATTACTTTGAATTTAATTGCAAAATTTATCAACAGCATGAAGGTTTAGCAATGGGATCACCATTATCAAGCATAATAGCAGAAATATTCCTACAACACATAGACACCAAAGTACAAAATATTATAAAATCATATGATCCAAATGGCATACGGATAAGATATGTAGATGATGGGCTATATGTATCAAATAACAAAAACACAAATTGCAGAGAACATACTGAAACAAATCAATAACATACATCCTAAAATACAATTCACAGAAGAAAAAGAAAAACATAACAAAATCAACTATTTAGACATAACCATCACAAGATACAACAACCACATACAATATGCAATATATAGAAAACCAACTTCTACTAACATCATTATACCTAACCATTCTGACCACCCACCACAACATAAAATGGCAGCATTCTATTCGCTATTTAACAGAATGTACAAAATTCCCCTAAACAAACAAGAAACTGACAAAGAAAGAAATATAATATACCAAATTGGTTATGAAAATGGATACAATAAAAATACTGTGAACAAAATAGAAAATAAAATCAAATATAAAATAAAAACTGAACAATTAAGAATTAATAAAAATGAACAACACATAAATAATAACAACAACAAAAAATACATAAATTCACATACATAAATATGACAAAACTAACAAAACTATTTAAAAACACAGATATAAAAATAGCATACAAAACTAATAAAAATAATTTACAAAAACTAAATAACCCACACAACAAAGATAATATAACAACTACGGTATATACAAAATTGAATGCCATAAATGTTACATAGGACAAACAAAAAAACAGCTGAAAAAACGTTATTTTGAACACCTAAACACATACAAAAAACCAGAAATATATAAATCCAATTTAGCCACACATGCAATAAACACAGGACATGAATTCCCAGACATAACCAATGTGACACTAATAAAACATATTCCACACAAAGGCACCATAATGAACATTTGGGAAAATTTACAAATATACAAACATAAAACACAAAACAAACTAATACCTGAACAAATACAAATCAATACAAAACATGACACAATATTCAAAGCACTCAACATCGAAAATACACAAAATTCAAATACATATACCGCAATCAAACACAATTATACAACTTTAAAATACCAGAGACCAACAAACAACGTTAATAGCATCCAGCCAACACACAAATACTTCACCAGACGTAAGATCGCGAAGCCTGAAGATGAGAGCAAGGGAGCTCTCGAAACATGTTCCTAATAAGGAAAAAAAGTATATCTTAGGTAAGTTTATTTATAAATATTAAGTGTATTATATACATCAAGAAACGGACTGTAGCAGAAAGTGATTGAATATATATATATATATATATATTGTAACGTCACAGAACGTTCCATAAAAAGAAATCATTTATATAAGTAAGTTAGCATAAGAGGAAAGTGAGGTGAACAGTATCGAACCCAAGTAGTCCCAAAAAATTGTGTAATTTTGTATAATAATTATTTCTATCAACTTGAAAAAACGACCAAACTATGACTAAGACAAAACCCCATATATATTATTAAAGTGAATAAGAGTGAAAGAACCATAAGACACTATAAGAGAGAGAAATAATGTCAGAATCCACCAGAATAATGTCAATAATTATTAAGTTTTATAACTATGAATAGGGTATTAAAAACTATTTTTTGTGAATAAATGGACATGATCCATTATTATATTATGTGACGTAAATAAAATAAATGTATTAAATGATTTAAATACATTATTAGAAAGAGTCTAAGTTAAAATAAAAATTGTATATTTGCAATGACAAAAAAATATTAATGTGTTGGATTTGAGACCATACACCAAGATTTCATGAAAAAATTAATTATTATCAGATTTAAATAAAAACTATATGTAATTGTCAAGCAGACAATAGTGAACAATTTATCTTAAATAAAGGAAGCTGTCAAATGAATAAAAAGCAGTCAAAATAGCCAAAAACAGTGTTAACTAAAAACATGTAATAGGCATCTAATATTGTATAATTTATGAATTTAATGTTGCCAAAATGCAACCAAACTGTATTAGAAAGCTGTAATATGATATAAAGTAACTATACTAATATACCTGACCAACTTTAACATTGTAATAGTCAAGTCAGCAAAATATTTACTTATACCATGTATGGCTGAAGCCAATCATCCAGTACAAAAATAATCATATCTGGCTAAATACTTACATAATACTAACAAAAATAAGATAGAAAGGTACAATACATCAGAATACCTTAATAAGAAACAAACTCAGTTGAAAGTAAAGTCAATTCTAAAAGAATTTAACTAATTAGAGTGAGATTTGTCACACCATAAAAAATGACATCTCAAGACCAATCAATGATGCTATGTCATCTTGTGATAAATATAATATATGTACAGAGTAACCAGGTATCACAAAAGATAGACAAAATAATAAACTCTGTGTGTATAGTAGTGAAATGATACATATATTAAAGGAAAAGACTAATCATTGTATTAGAAAACTGACAAGAATCTAGGCCATGAGCAGAGGCCATATAAAATTGTATTTATTTGTGTTTTATTGATGTTAAAATTTGTTTATTTTGTTGTAGGAAAGTAGTAGTAGTAGATGTTCAGCTTGTGGAAGGAACTTTGTAACTCCACAACAATTTTTGTTATAAAAATTGAGTTTTCAATGACAACAACTCAAGGTGAGGGTTGTATATTGTATTGTTTATTAGACTTAAGTTAATTAGATACCAATCATATTTAGTATCGCTAGATTCAGTTAAAAACAAGGAATCTAAATACATTAATGGCATACAAATTGTAAGTACTAATGTGAAACTGTTTGATAAATACCAGTGTAAATTTTGAAATATCCTTTGTATGAAGAATAAGAAATTCGTTCTAAAAGCTTCTACGGAAGTGAAAATTGTTCTATGACATTCCATTTCGTTTATTCTCGAACAATCTAGAAAGAATTTTTACACAAATATACCGGAAGTCGATGAAAACAGTCATCCTGAATTAGTATAAAAGCGAGACCAAATTCGACCCAAAAACACTTGAAGATTGAACTCCAGAACTGATGCATCACACACAACACTGAGGCGAAACCAAAGAGGCGAGAAATCGACAAGAGACGGCAGGAAGGCTTTTCCCGTACATAGACATAACCGACTGACTTAACCTCAACGAGAGTCTACGCCAAAAAGTATCGCTGAAATAGAGCAGCGATACGGCAAATTTTAATAGAAAGCACGCAGCCAGAACGTCGACGGCCCAGGAGGGACCAAACATTTAAATAGAGAACGAATTCTGCTGTGTTCGCATTGACTGACTAACGTGACAAATAATTCCCCCGAACGTAAACAAACAATACACTAAGCCTTCCTCAACACTGCATGGGAATCAGCGCTGCGGTGGCAGATTTCTGAATCAACGCTAAACAGATGATTCGTAGCGGCGGCGTTTGAACGAGATTCTACTGCCAAACGTTTTGACAAAAAGTGCGGAAAAAGTAATGATCGCAAAATTTGACTTTAAATAGATTCAGTGTACACCCGAAGAGGCGAGATTGAGAAACTACCCGAAGGAAGTGTCAAGTGAGAGAATAAACGACCATTGGAACGTGAGTTACCAAAATTAAAGTCATTTGTTACCTGGTTACATTTATCACACAGTTGTACTTTACACGCAACACATACACCTTCAAATCACTTAGTTTTTTCTTGTAAGGCATCTAATTGATATGTCTTGGTAGTTCAAAGGAGTCACGTCCTGAGAGTAAAGATTTTTCACATATTAAACTCATGCTTTTCAACTGAGTCAGAATCTGAAATACTAGCCGATACTTGATTGGACGTATAAAAAAAATTGTCAATAATAATAACTTGTAAAATTTTTTCTCTGCAATTTTATAATTTTTTATGAATGATAGTCCTTCAGACGATTTGTTTGTTTTAAAGAACCATTAAACTTAACTGATTTTTCCAAGCTAAACTGGCTTGTTTAAATTTTTTCGTAGATTTAAAAATTTTATCAATCACATTTATTTTTTTCTTGGAACAAATGTTTCCAAGTGGCGCCCACAAAAAGCATAGTTTTAAGTTGTGTTACAGGACTACATCACTGCAGAGGATCCAGTCAACAGAGTAAGTAACAAAAGTGCGCGGAGGTAACGCCCGACAAAATACAACACTTTTACAATTACAGCACCCTATATTTTCTTTTCGTTATAATATATATATATATTTTGTAACGTTTCCTTTTTTATGGGTTACAAAAATAAATATATGAATTTGTAAAAAATTTTGTTTAAATTTAATTAAAGAAAAAAATTGTTTTCTTTATTTTTATTTATTTATTAATTATTTATTAGTTTATTAATTAATTATATTAGTCCTTAATTTTTTAATTACTATTTTAGTTGATTTATTGTGTTATAATAACAATAATTTGTTTCCAGCGTTAAATAGTATATGAAATGTAATAATCGATTAGTGGTATTCAGCTATTCAGTGATTGTACTCCTTTGCGATGTTATTCTCTTTTTCCTTGAAGTCCAGGTTTCAACTGCTACCTGAAATTCTTCTAAATATATGTTCACCAAGAAATAAAACTCAAAATTGGAATGTTAAATGAATTTATTAATCTAATTGCGATTAATCGACTTTGAATCGAACTACTAATCCACAGCTCGAAAACTCGTATCTCAGGGCAAATTGTTTTCTTTATATAAATTATTAACATTGAATTATAGGTTCTTTTAGCTGTTATTAAAAGTCAGAGAAAGGGTAATGCTGAAAGGTACAATACTTACAATTAACAAGTTCTTCATCACAAAAAAAAAAATAATGTTTATTATAAAAATGTTAGTAATATTTAAATTTTACGAACCAACGTCTAAGCGTAGGCTGACGTCATCACAGCTAACTGGAACCGGTCTGAGTTTCAACAAAGATGGCCGCCTTCTTGCTGCGTATATACACCAAGATCTTCACGACGAATTTCCTCCAAATAAATGTTGATTCTTTGTGTGTCCTTCATCATAGTAGTAGTGATCAATTTTCTTCGTCGTTGAGTGATTATTCCGTGTAAATGATCCGTTGTTTGGTTCGGCAATAAGTGTTCAGAAGTGTCCTCGTTCAAATAGCTCGTCCAGTTTTATAATGGTAATTTTCATATCGGCAAATTCTGAATTAGTGCTTGGATTGTTCTAATATCTTGATTACACTTTCCAATCTTCGTAAATATAATGGGTTGGATTTATTTTATTTGAGTTTAGTGTTAATAATCATATTTAAAATGTTTTTTTTATAGGTTTAGTTCATGTCAAATTATATTTTTTATCTTTTTTGGTGTGATCATTCTGATGTGTTCACCTCGACGTTTAACAATCAACTCTCGTTTTTTCTTCATCATACGAAAGGTCCTTGCTGATTTATTTGTAAATTTTCATTGTTTTAAATCAGCTGACACTTAAGCCTCAAATTTGATGTTGTACAAAAGAATTGAATTTTACATTATATTATAAATTACATTTTGCTTATTATTTATTCTTATTAAATGCTAATTGCATAATCAAATTCCTTATTTAATTCTGCATCATTTAATACCACACATGATATATTTTATAGTATTTTTTAACTCAAAAGTCATATTTACAGTATATTTGGTTGTAGGCCTTAACTACTTTACTTCTTTCCACATTAAATGGTTGACAATTTATGTTAGATTCTAATTATCATTGAACAAGATCATGGATTGAATTATTATGGTTTGGGTTCTTTAATTCTCAGTAATTTGATGATTTGGTTAGCTAATTTGAATACTACCTTCAATTTAGGCTTTTCTTTACACTTCAGTGTTATTACACTTGCATTTTTACTAATAATATCTTATACATTCCTTAATTACTTTCACTAAGTGTTGTTAGAGTTATTATACATGGTTAGTGATTTACATTCAACAATTTTCATTCATTTAATTAATTTCATTAACTTATTTACTAATTATAATGTTGGTGAGAGGTACCATTTGGCCTATTTTTTTATGTTAGTTCAATTACAAAGTTTACTATTATTTCATCTTGCTAATACCCTTTCTGACATACAATTCTAATAAAATCTTAACTAAATTGCCCTTACTTAATTACAACAGTGTTTATTATTAATTGACATAATTAAAATATAATAAAGATATTATATTAAAAATAATATACTTAATCTCACGCATTCAATGCTTTGAGTTTAATGAACTGCTAACATAAACAAAACACATCTGTTTTTATTTAAACAGTTTATTAAAATCAATTATTATGCAGTCTTTTGCTGTTTTTGTTTTAATTTAGGGATTTACCCTCACTAGTCACTATATTCCCAAATTTGATTTTTAGCCATTTTATCTAGTCATTGGGGAATAAAGAACATCACTTAAATGGGATTATTGTTTGTCATTTTTTCACAATCAAATTAAATTATCTTTGTACACTTTCCATCATATATCTAATATTTCTACTTATATTTAATTTACATAGTTTCTTTTTTTTCTGCTGTATTGTACTTTTCTTTGTTATACTTTGTTGGGGGTTTTGTTTTTATGTGCTTACTAGTTATATTTTTATTCGGTGGTTTTGGTTTATATATGGTTTTCTCTTAACTGCTTCTATTCTACCTGGGTATATATACTATGTAAGTTGGATTATCAGTTAAGTTGGTTTTAATGAACTTAACTTCTTTTAATTTCGGATTTCATTTTACTTTTATTCTTGATTAATTATTATAATACCTTTTTTTTAATAACTTACATGTACAATTAATTGGAGAAAAGCTGTATACTAACTTAAATGGAAAATAATAACTTATTAAATGAAGAATGATAGCACAACACCACTAACTAATTTTGACTTAGACAATGACGATGACTAGACCCAATAGATTGGATAAGGTGAGACAGAAACAATAATTCAAGACACTAGTAACAACAAGAATAAGAACCCAAATATTAACAAGAATGATATAGAAATAAGAGTACAAAATTAGATATGAAAATAAATAACATGTAACCTATAGTAAAGATAAAAGAACATAAAATGTAAAAACACCTATACTAATAAAATATAGAAAGAATGTTAATAAAAAGCTATCAAAAGCCACTAAAATAAAATAAAATTGAATGAAAATAATTCATTGGGAAGGTGATAATAAGTAACAAACATTGATAGGACCCAGCATAGATAAATATATGAAATATAGATTAAGATATTGGATGAACACCAAAAGTGATAAATGATTAATAGTCAATAATAAACCATTATAGGACCCAGAATATCTTGACCTACATAAACACCCAGAATGTAATGAACTACATAAACATTAGTTAAGAAAGTGCAGTGTAATCAACTATAAAATAATAAACTTGTAATAATAGATTATAAGTCATCTATTAAACTAAGATGTAATAATTATAGTATAAGTAGGATAAGGGGTATATTGTTTTAATGTTAAAGAAGGAAGGTTATAAAGTTATATTTATATTCTTTAAAATGAGTTTATAAGGGAATAATATGGCATAGTTAATTATTCAATTTTGTTATAGGTTTCTTTGTTAGTAATTATGTTGAGGATTAGGTTAAACAAAACCATTCAAGACATGTAAAACTTCAGATACAGGCATGGACCTAAAAGGAGTTATTAAATAGTTATATAATGTTATATGATGATTAAAAATAATCAATGATATGATTTAAGTTAGTTTGTTACAGTAATAATGTTTAGTAGCATGTAAAGTTAACATAAATGAATATAAACCATTGTCATGAGTATAGGGTAGGTGAATTATGAGCTCTAGGCATTAGGCCTATAACTGATAATCAGAAATTGGTGAAATTTAAGATAAAGCAATAGCCATTGAGAAAATAAAGTGTATAATCTGTTTAGGTTTTATAATAATAGTGTAGGGCACAAAACTGGATAGATAATAATTAGTTTAAATTTAATTAACAAAAGGAAAACCAAATGAAAAAATAGTAATATGTAATAATTTGATAAAAGGTAACTTTGTGTGGTATCAAAATAATTTGTAAACAAAGAGCAAACTAATGGTGTTATTGTATTTAATATTATAGGTAGTATAAGGAAGTTATAATTATTTGAAGATTTTTAATGATTTTATATAGAAAAACGTTAGTTTGATATAACAATGTTATAAATTATCAACCAATGGGAATTAGTTTTTTAGAGGAAGTTGCCATAACAACCGAACTTTGTTACAAGGATAAATTGTTCCGTTAATAAATTGTATCATTCCATTATTAGAGTTTGAGTAGGGTGGATGTATGAAACCCACAAAGGAATAAAAAGAAGTAATTCAGCCATTTTTATCAAAAGTACTGATTCAGAAGATAAACTCAATCACAGTAATAACACTTATAGTAAACAAAAAAATAAATTCAACAAAAGGAATAAAAATTAACCAGAAGAAATTGCTGATGAAGCCCAAGTGAAGGAATAACAACCCACTGAAGGAAGAAAATAGCTGAAAACGTAAATGAACCCTGGTACCAACCTTAACCAATAGGACTGATGGAATTTAAACATCGTAACCAGATCATTAACGAAAATTTAACTTGGAATTCACCGAACTACCCAAGAAAGGACAAGCAGCAGTATTCGAGAGAAGTATTACCCTGGATAGCATAGACGACGACGTGTTAAGTACCTTTTAAATACAACTTCACTGAAAAACACAAGACAATCAACCATAAGTGAACTAAACTTTTCACACCACTTATCAGTTTTAGTAAACACATGAACTTGATTTTAGTTAACCAACACCTCAGTTTGAATAACTATATCAATCCAAATTTGATTTTTTAAGAAATATGTTGTAAAAAACTGATGGTTTACTAACCGTAAATAACCTATAAAACACTGATTCCCATATCGGTAATTTACCACTATAGTTTAAGTATATCACCTGTTCTATAATATTTATGAGGTATATTGTAAGATTTTGTACTTTTATTAGTCTATATAACAACATTTTCTGTAGTCACAAGAACCTCGACCTGAGAATTAAATAAACGAAGAAAACTAAACGCCATAGCAGCGAGTCTACATAAACACGAGCGGACAGAATAGCCAACCGCGAATAGTTAAACATGCCGGCGCAAAAATAAGAATTATATTTTGAAGGAATTTGTAGAAATTGAACCCTATTAATAAATGTTAATAAAATTTAGTACAAACGTTAAACTGTATATTTGATTTTATTCAACAAAATATAAAATTTTGAGCAAGGAAATATAGAATAATAAACTTTACGATTTCGATGTACTACGGAGAGTTGGCCAACCAGACGTAGAGGCAGTAAATTCGAAAGTGAACGACCGAACGGGTGAGTAGACATTCGATATTCGTAAGTATTTTAAAACCCAGTAACGAAGGCTTTTTACAATATATATATATATATATATATATATATATATATATATTGCAACACATCTTCTTATGATTTCTTTCATTATGGATTATGAGTTTTACATGGACCTGGTTAGGGTATACCATGCCAACACTTACCTGCAGTATATGGTACTTTTCTGCTTTGCCGGCTATTAGGTGTGGGATTTGGGCTTATTAGGTATCAGGTAACGAGTTGGGAAGATGTGTTTCCAAAAGAATTATTTTAGGAAGCTGAGTTGTATAAATTGTGAATAAATGAAAACTACTTTTTTAGTCTATCATTCCAATGATTATAATTGTCACCCTCAAGGTGCTTATCTTTAAACAAATCATAATAATAAAAAGAATTTCAAATATTTAACACAATTTACGGCGGGTTCCATCAATTTATATTCTTTCTTGAATATTACTTTACACATATTTTCTCTAGTGATATATTGTTATAATGCTTACGTCTAACAATCACATATTAAAATCATATATCTTAGTACATAATTTATAAGTTCCTGAAAATAAGACATACAATACACAGTATATACACCAAACATATAACATGGAAATATACACACATATATGGGCAGTTTCACACTGTCTGCCTGTAATTATAATTCATTTATAAAAATCATTTTTTGTTATATTGAATTTAATTATTTAATAAAATGGAAATACTGAATTGATTTCATTCTATGAAATCCGTAACCCTGTTCTTTATACATGAGAAAATAAAATACGAACTTTTTAAATGAATATAACAAGGGTTATAGTTATCGTTATCTCTATGGTAATTATTATTAATATAAACACTTTTATTAAGGGTAACTCCCTTTTAATTATTCTACTCTTCAGCCTGCTTGGCTATCAACAATAATTAATATGAAACAATAAAATTTGTGACATCTACTATCTTGATAACACTCTTAGAGCTTCTCTGCACTCTCCCTTAATTTATCACATTTAATTTATCAAATATAATTTTTTATACAGTGCACAATCTCATGAAAACATTTGCTTAGAGTCTTTCTGCACTCTTATTAACATATTATTATAATAATCACACATTATCTAAATGTTCTGTCTTTTTGAATAAATGTCTCTATATGATATACAGTACAACATTTAAAAGTGTCTTTAGGCTTTAGTCATACCGCCTATATAAAAAAATGTTTATCAATTATTTAAAACTGTTCAATTTCGTTTATAGCGGCTTTTCATTTACTTGTTGTGTTTTACAACATTATTATGAACCCTGAACCATATCAGGTCACCTGTTTTGATGATTTCATGTTACACAGATGTACACGGGTCTCAGGCGTCGGCGTTGAGTACAGCTATTCCTCTCGAAACCTCCGTCAGCGTCGCTTAGCGGTGTATGAACAGCTAGGCTAGGCGTCGTTCCTTTATCGTCATGGACACAGCGTCTCTGGCCTCGGGTATAGTCTGATGTCCGTAGTACGTAGTTGTAGTAACTCAGGTGTCTGCCGGTCTCATTGAAGCGTCTTCTGCAGCGTATCGTTCCGTGTGTACGACTTCACGAATACTTTATGAATGCGACAGATGCTCGTTTTGTTTGCTATATAAAATCTTATCTGTACCCTTCTAAATGTACAATTGTAGCAGATAACGCTTATTATGTGTACTCCAGTTAGAACGATAAACATTGATAACAATGTTTCGTTATAACACTCCCCCACTTGCTTTAAAAAAAAATTGTTTGTGCTTTACAGAACTTTTTTTTTTTTTTTTTTTTTTTTTTTTAGTACATACACAGTCAGTTATATTACATGTTTATTAGAAAGAATATAAAATCTTATCTTAAAGTAACAATCACATATGGGTATTATTGGATATAATGACGCAGAGATGACGCATGGTACTTTCCGACGTCCTTTTGCTTCACTGGGTCATATACCATGTAGGTGTGTGGTCCTAGACGACTCCTTAGTTCATATGGGCCACAGAATAATCTGAAGAATTTCTTGAAAGTGTTTAATATACTACTTCCCACAGGATTTGTCTTTATCAATACCTTATCACCAATCTGGAATCTTGTCAATCGGTGAATTCTATTATACCGGTCTCTCCTTTTACCTGCTTGATGATATAGCTGTCGTTCAGCTCTGTTTATTTTTATTTGAATTGGCAAATCTACATTATAATTTTCCGGTTTATTAATCATGTTGTGCCAGAATCTTTTAGGTATTTTATTCTCACTTAATTCTAACGGTGTGTATCCTGTAGCTTCACTATAATTGTGATTCATTGCATCTTCGAAAAATTGTAGATAGTCAGGCCATTTACTCTGTTGATTGTAGCAGTATAACCTCATGTACTTGCCTAACTCTCTATTTATTCTTTCAGCTAGATTAGTTTGTGGATGCCTTATGGATGTAAGTATAGGTTTTATACCTTGTCTTGTCAATGCGTCCTTCCATAATTTATTACCAAACTGCTTACCTTGATCTGTCAACACTTTATCCATTTTTCCATACTTTGGTATATACTTCTGGGTGATGACGTTCAGAACAGATTTCATGGTGGGTCTTCGTACAGCATATAACTTTACTAGCTTGGTAAACACATCTACCGTCACAATTATATGGCGGTACCCACGACTTGATCGCGGGAGTGGTCCAAGGAAATCAAGTGCAACTATATCCCCCTTCTTCTTAGTTCTGATACTCCCCATTTCAACGCAAGTGTTTAAATTCGGATGTTTGGCTGTTTGACAATCATGGCATTTCCTAACAATTATTTTAATTTTTCTGAACATATTATTACAGGTGAAGGCTTCTTTCATAGTTAAATAGCACTTCAATGGAGATGCATGAGCTAGACTACGATGACATGGCATAATTAATTGCTGTAACATGTCATGAGATAGCACAACTTTCCAATCATAATTAATAAGCTTAAATAAAATTCCATCTTTCACACAATAATTTATAGGTAACGGATTATTTTTTATATTCTGTAATCGCTGATCTTTATCTTGCTCTCTAGCGAGATTACGTACTAATTCTTGTACTTCTCTCTCGGGTTTGTATGTTATGTTGCTAAGTACCCTGACATCTTGTGGTTTAGCTTCATGTGTTTCTTCTTTTTCTTCTATATAACGGCTTAAGGTATCAGCTACTTCATTGTCTTTGCCTTTGCAGTATTTAATGGTGAAAGAATATTCCCCAATGGCAAGTATCCATCGCATCAACCTCGCACTCTTTACCTTACATGTTAATAGGAAAGATAAAGCCTGATGATCTGTATGAATTTCAAAATGAGTTCCGCATAGATAGAATCGGAACTGGGATAATGCATATACAATAGCTAGTACTTCCTTTTCTGTAGTGCAGTACTCTATCTCCGCTCCTCGGAATACACGACTGGCATAGGCGATGACCCTTAAGTCTCCTTTTGAGTCTTTTTGATACAATACACTTCCCATTGCATATTGACTTGCGTCTGCATATAGCACATAATCGCCGTCTTTCTTCGGATGGTGTAGCATTAAATTTTGTTTAAACAATGTTTTGACTCGATCCACTGCTTCAGTGTGATGCTGCTCCCATCTCCATTTTCTCTTCTTTTGTGTTAACTCCAGCAGAGGTTTTACTGTTGCTGCATAGTCAGATGAGAAGCGTCGATAATAACCAGTCAATCCTAGGAAAGCTCTTACTCCTTTTACATTTTTAGGAATAGGGAAATTTAGGATACTTTGGATCTTGATAGGATCAGGTTTGATACCTCGTTCGGATATAATATGACCAAGGAACTTGATATTGGTTTTTAGGAATTCACATTTTTTATAATTGAGGGAAATTTCGGCTACTCTAAATTTCTCAAAAATAACTCGTAATTGATTTACATGTTCCTGAATAGTTTTCGACACGACGAGTATGTCATCTACAAATACCATTGTGTAAGGTGACACCTCCTCTCCAAGTGCATTTTCTATACATCGTACAATAGCAGACAAGCTAGTGCTTAATCCAAACGGTACTACGTTGTATTCATAGGTCTTGTTTTTGTAGAGGAACGCCGTATACTTGCGGTCACTCTCTCGTATTGGTATCTACCAGAAACTAGAAGTAAGGTCTAATTTTGTTAAATATCTAGCTCCTTCACATTTAGCAAATAACTCTTCAGCATTTGGAGCGCAGTCGTACATCTTTTCAACAACGTTGTTAAGGTTACGCATATCCATACACAGTCTAATCGCATCATCTTTTTTCTTGATTACTACAAGTGGATTCAGGTAATTGCTATGTGATCTGCGGATGACATTGTTATCTAACATACGCTGAATTTCTTGATCTACCTGCTCCTCGTATTTCATTGGAATCGTATATGTGCGTCTGACGAACTTGGACGGGTCAGTTACCTTAATTCGATGCTGGTAGACGTGAGTTTGAGTTGGTACTTCGCTAAAGATGTCCTCATATTCTTCTAACAGATAATTTATGTGTTGTTCTCCTGGCTGATCTTCTACTTCTTCTGGATGTGTCCGTTCTTCGGCTAATGTGATCTTGGGTCTACTAATTTTAAGTATTTCCGGTTGTGGAGGATTCTGTTCTTTAACAGGTGCTCTTAAATCTATAGTTTTACATATATTATTAACTGTACACGTCATTTGTCCATCTTTCATATTGATAACAGCATTGAGTCGGTCTAGCGCATCCACTCCCAGAATGCAGTCATATATTAGCTTATCAACTATCAGTACAGGTAATTCTATCTCTAATCCTTGACAGGTAATACTAACATACATCTGATGGTTTACTTTTTCCATCGATTTATTTGCTGTAGTTATTTGTATCTCCCGTGTAGGCAACTTCGGTACATTTTTAAAATGAGCATTATGAATTTTTACCCATGCACTATTGATAATTGTGACCTCACTCCTTGTATCAACTAATGCGTTAACAGGTACATTATTAACATACAGTTTTATTTGTGGACATACAGTATTATTTATTGGATTCATTTTATCGGTCATAAATAATTCTTCCCTAAGATCAGGTGGGAATATACCTCCTATACAGACTCCAGAATGTAGTCATTGATTTTCAGTCTTCGATGTGGACGGTTTATTACTTTCATCAGTGTTTCTCGGTGTCTCTTTCTGTTTTTTCTCAACGGTAATCGCCTGCGTATTTGCATTCCTATCGGATGTCCATGGTTTCGAAAATCGTTTCGACGAATTCGGCCATCGGTAACCTCCTTTGTAATTACCTCTTTCATTATTTTGCTCCTGCTTCTCATATGTTCGTCCATCTTCATGGCGTCTATCATATGATACATTTTTGTTTTTCGGATATTTTTCCTCGTCTGTACGTCTATCTTCTCTGCCTTTATCTTCTTGGCGATATCTTTGCAAATACCACGTACCTCTATCTTGATTTTGGTTCCGGTTATCTCGCTGAACTCCTCTTGGTGGGTCTCGTTCACGGATTACACCCTCCATCTGTGTTAAAAGTATTAATAGATCTTCAATGGTAGCTATACTCTGAACATGTATAGCTAGTTGGATGTTCCTGCTGAAATGATTAGCAAGCTTAATGACTAATTCTTTTTGTGTAAAAGCGGGACGTAAATGTTTACTCCTCTCTACTAACATAATGACGTATTCATCTTCAGACAGCTTACCTGGATTATATTTACCAAATTCCAGTGTATTTCGTATTCTCATTTGTATGTATTCATTCCAATACCTCCGTTCGAATGCTAGTTTAAATTCTTCATACGTTTTTAAATCGTCATTCACCATCGTGAACCAACTGGCTGCTGTATCTTTTAAGTAACGGCTTACAAAGTCTATTTTATCTTTGTCACTGAGAATAGATCCAATACTATCCATTTCTTTCTCACATTTGATACGAAATTCAATGGGATTTTCCCCTCTGGATCCTCTAAAATAGTTAATGGGTCTCTCTTCTCTAGGTACGGTCGAGTATACTAACGCTTGTGTTGGTAGTCTTCTCACTTCTCGTGTAAGTCGGTCTACTTCACCTTTTAACTTGACTTCCAGCTGAGCTACCCTGTTGTCATGGTGTTGGATAGATTTCTTGATGGTGTCGTCTGCTGCGGCGAGACTTTTTGTTTCTTCTTCAATTTTCATGGTCTTCCTGACATTACTCTGCACCAACTCGCTGATGACTTGTATCTTGGTATCTTGTCGATGCGTAATTTTTTCGAGTTTCTGGTCCAGTGTGTCGGCCATAGATTTAAAATTTTGTTGTAGTCTTTTTCGCTGCTCTTCGAAATTTTCATTCATCACCACCGCTTGTTGTTTTAGAGACTCTTTAACTTTACCTTCTAAGGTCTCCATTCGTTCCATAATTTCTACCTTACTTTCAGCATTATACGCGTATAGTTTCTGAATTTCTGACGTGCTTGCTTCCAATCTTCTCATAGTTTCAGCACCACTAGTTTTTATTTCTTCAAACCTTTTTACGTTTTCAGCGTTGCTGGCTTCTAACTTCTTCATTATGTCGGCTAAACTGACCTCTTGTTTATGTGCCATGTTTAATTTTAATTTGGTGAACCGATTTTAAAATATTTATTATTAATTTGTATATTATTAAATAATTATATTATATAATAATAATATATTAACTATTAATATATTAATTATTATATTATATTATTATTATTAAATATTGGTAGTCATTTATTCATCAACATACAACCGTTATCTTGGGCGCCTGTAGTATCAGTTTCTGATAACCACAATATTTATCTAAGCTCCCCTTCGTTTACTCTACTGATAACGCTAACTGTACGTTCTTATCAGCTACATTCAACATATAAATGCACGTTTTATAATAATTACACATCAACTCTGAATATTTGTTCTACGTGAATTTATATTTATTTAACTTCTTACTAATTTTTAATTTTTTCGTATTATGTTTTTTTTTTTTTTTTTTATTTATTTAATGGTGCCCCACGTTGGAAGCGACATTTTCTTTTGCAACACATCTTCTTATGATTTCTTTCATTATGGATTATGAGTTTTACATGGACCTGGTTAGGGTATACCATGCCAACACTTACCTGCAGTATATGGTACTTTTCTGCTTTGCCGGCTATTAGGTGTGGGATTTGGGCTTATTAGGTATCAGGTAACGAGTTGGGACGATGTGTTTCCAAAAGAATTATTTTAGGAAGCTGAGTTGTATAAATTGTGAATAAATGAAAACTACCTTTTTAGTCTATCATTCCAATGATTATAATTGTCACCCTCAAGGTGCTTATCTTTAAACAAATCATAATAATAAAAAGAATTTCAAATATTTAACACAATTAACGGCGGGTTCCACCAATTTATATTCTTTCTTGAATATTACTTTACACATATTTTCTCTAGTGATATATTGTTATAATGCTTACGTCTAACAATCACATATTAAAATCATATATCTTAGTACATAATTTATAAGTTCCTGAAAATAAGACATACAATACACAGTATATACACCAAACATATAACATGGAAATATACACACATATATGGGCAGTTTCACACTGTCTGCCTGTAATTATAATTCATTTATAAAAATCATTTTTTGTTATATTGAATTTAATTATTTAATAAAATGGAAATACTGAATTGATTTCATTCTATGAAATCCGTAACCCTGTTCTTTATACATGAAAAAATAAAATACGAACTTTTTAAATGAATATAACAAGGGTTATAGTTATCGTTATCTCTATGGTAATTATTATTAATATAAACACTTTTATTAAGGGTAACTCCCTTTTAATTATTCTACTCTTCAGCCTGCTTGGCTATCAACAATAATTAATATGAAACAATAAAATTTGTGACATCTACTATCTTGATAACACTCTTAGAGCTTCTCTGCACTCTCCCTTAATTTATCACATTTAATTTATCAAATATAATTTTTTATACAGTGCACAATCTCATGAAAACATTTGCTTAGAGTCTTTCTGCACTCTTATTAACATATTATTATAATAATCACACATTGTCTAAATGTTCTGTCTTTTTGAATAAATGTCTCTATATGATATACAGTACAACATTTAAAAGTGTCTTTAGGCTTTAGTCATACCGCCTATATAAAAAAATGTTTATCAATTATTTAAAACTGTTCAATTTCGTTTATAGCGGCTTTTCATTTACTTGTTGTGTTTTACAACATTATTATGAACCCTGAACCATATCAGGTCACCTGTTTTGATGATTTCATGTTACACAGATGTACACGGGTCTCAGGCGTCGGCGTTGAGTACAGCTATTCCTCTCGAAACCTCCGTCAGCGTCGCTTAGCGGTGTATGAACAGCTAGGCTAGGCGTCGTTCCTTTATCGTCATGGACACAGCGTCTCTGGCCTCGGGTATAGTCTGATGTCCGTAGTACGTAGTTGTAGTAACTCAGGTGTCTGCCGGTCTCATTGAAGCGTCTTCTGCAGCGTACCGTTCCGTGTGTACGACTTCACGAATACTTTATGAATGCGACAGATGCTCGTTTTGTTTGCTATATAAAATCTTATCTGTACCCTTCTAAATGTACAATTGTAGCAGATAACGCTTATTATGTGTACTCCAGTTAGAACGATAAACATTGATAACAATGTTTCGTTATAACACTCCCCCACTTGCTTTAAAAAAAAATTGTTTGTGCTTTACAGAACTTTTTTTTTTTTTTTTTTTTTTTTTTTTTTTTTTTTTTTTTTTTTTTTATGTTTAGTACATACACAGTCAGTTATATTACATGTTTATTAGAAAGAATATAAAATCTTATCTTAAAGTAACAATCACATATGGGTATTTTCACCTGACGAACGTTTCTTATAAAATAAAACATTAAATATAGGACTATAATTATAAGTATATCACTACCCTCGGAACACAAAGTTCTTTAATGGTAAAAACGTAAAATTTTTACCTTGTAGCCTGAACCAGTTTTCGCTTATTATCAGCTTTGTCAGAGGCTGCCACTAGGAGCGCTGTCCGTCTTGTTCTTCGTGACGGCGCCGTCGTTCCAAAGATTGATGTTTAGTGTGTGCGGTGTGATATGTTCGAATAATATGTGTGATTTAAACTGTGTCTGTTCATTTAGGATGTCGTTTTTATGTGTTTTTGTGTGTTTGTATATTTATAGTTGCTCAAGAGTGTCTAGTTTTCGGGCTTTTGTGTGTACGTGTAGAATATCCATGTGTGGTGTTTATGTTTGTGTATGTGTGGTTTGCTTCAATGAGGTGGTTTGCAAAGGTGGATTAGGTGGTAGACTGTAGTGGTTTTGTGTTTTCAATGTATCTCTGTTTGAAGCAACGTACTGTCTGGCCTATGTAGAATTTGTTACAGTGTGAACAGTTTAGTTTGTAAACACCAGGTAAATCAAATTTGTTTTGTTCTTTGTGTGTGTTTTTTGATAGTGTGTGTTCTGTTTTGTTTGTAGTTTCTATGCGGTTCTGTATCCTGCTCTTTTAAATGTGTGGGCTATTTTTTCAGTGTGGTTATTGATATATGTTATTGTTATGAACTTGTTGTTTTCTGTCTTTGTGAGTTGTTTGTTTAGCGTAGGAATTTACTGATATTGTTCTGTTGTATCCGTTGGTTTCTGCTAGATATTTTATCGTGTTTAGTTCATCTAATGGGATATTGTTTTGTCTGTTTAGAAGAAATTTTATATATATATATATATATATATATATATATATATATATATATATATTATATGTATGTGTGCGCAAGCGACACATACACACTCACACACAGAAAATACATACAGGTAGGCACTGTGTTACAGTGCAGGTATCCCTGAAGAATGACAAGGAAGACATTCGCCGTCTCAGTGGGCAGCAAGTGGTAAAACTGTATCATGTACATAAACGTTTGTGTAAGTGTGTGTGTGTGTGTGTGCGCGCGCACGCACGACTAATGACATTCATATTTTAAAATCACCATCACAAACAATATTAGTAATTGTAAACGATTATTCTTTATCCTTCAATAAAATTACCGAAACAAGCAGCTAAAATAGTGTCAATACCTTTGAAAGGAGTATATTGAGGAGAATACATGGACCAGTCTAAGTCAATGGGATATGGAGAATACGCCACAATGAGGAACTATACAAGCTATATAAAGACAATAACCACCATCCGACTGCATAGATTGGAATGGGCACGACATATCATTAGGATGGAAGGCAACCGAATATTTAGGAGAGTACTGTTTAGTCAAGTTAAGGGTAGAAGGCCTGTCGGAAGATCCAAGCATCGCTGAATTGACGCAGTGGCGAGGGATGCTGACACTTTACTTAAAATAAAACGACGGACATCGATCGCCAAGGATAGGGAAAAGTGGAAGCGGATGATTACGGGGGCTAATATTCGACTCCGAACTGCGACGCCATAGAAGAAGAAGAAGAAGAAGGTAATTACCGATTATTTCTCCTATACAACGATTATACCCAATATAATAACGATGACATGCCATGAGTAGCTGTTGAAAGTGGTCGTCCGTATACACGCTAACAGCTAACTGAAGATTTATGGAAGACGCCTTTTACTATCTGAGCGGTTTATTATCGTTTTTCCAAGATGACTGTCTCAAGTAAACAGCCTCCAAGGACATAAAATGCTTTCAAGACCAGAAAAACCAGGCTTAGTTTACTTTAGAACCAATCTTGGATGTATCGGGAAGTCTTTATATCTTACGTAGGCCCAGTTCCATTCAGTCACTCATTTTAATGTGTATGCCATTGCTGTTTCGCAATTAAGATTGTATCAAAGGCTTGAAAGCAACATTTTCAACTCAGAAGTAGGTAGTTTTGTGCTATAATTGTGATAAATAAATACTAAAGAGTTTACTTTTGTTTGTATAACTTAAGTATCATCATCGTGAACATCTCTGGCTCTACAATTCTGAAGCCTGTTCTCAAAGTCGATTTAATTCGTCTTTATTCTTTGTGCTGACCTTCAAGTCTTATAATATTAAGCCGCCGTAGGTTCTCCTCCGCGTGGCCGTTCACAGTTAAAGACTTCCTCTTCTTCTAGTTCTATAACCCCTACGAATTTTATAAAATATTTGTTTAGTTGATTGCATTTCCGCTATTAATTTTATCCGATCTGTGAGACCGGTGTAACAGTATACAATGGGAGCGTTTAAACGGAATTTGTTTACTTTGTATTCTTCACATTCCATTGTAATTACTTTCATACATACACACTGTATTGAGTCCAGTACGAAGTCAGTTGAACTTGACGTGTTTGTTCACCAATAGTACAGTTAATTACCAGACAAACAAGGCTACAGAATGCAAGCAATGCGTTCATTGGAGTAGTGTTTCCACCACAGAGATGCCTAGCGGATACCACGAGATACAGGTTCCTGCCTGCCTTCACTCAGATATACACACTCTCACACACACTCTCTCTCTCTCTCTTTCTCTCTCTCTCTCTCTCTCTTGTTTTTATTTATTTATTCCTTCTTTCTCTTTCTTAACAAAGTAGATAATTGACGGAACTACTTTCTACGTACAATTATCTGTAGGTGTTCCAGCTCGGTTGAATATTTCTGAAATAATATTTTTCTTCACACTATTGTTTCAAAACACTCCACATATACGATGGTATAAATTAATTTACACTGGAACAAAGTAGAAACTATCTTTTCAAATATGTATAACCTAACTTCCGTAATACCTACTTGTATCGTTTACGTGTACCGCTATGAAACGAAAGTCTTGTGTGCTGGCGGTAATAGTACTAGGATATAGCACAAGCGCGTCTACATGTAGGCCTATACGATATATATACTGTATGAGAGCGTCAGTGAGTTAGTGTGCGTGTGTACGCATGCGGCTGGCGATCTCAAGTCACACTTCAAAATCGAAAAAAAAATAGCCTGTCACAACTGTTCGTCGGAAGTACTCCGTGCCTAAAATGATATGCTGAGAAAAGAGCGATCGCTAACGGATGATCTGTAAAAGATATTCAAACTTCTAACAAAGCAGAAAAAATTGTAACGTATATATAAACGTTAATAATTTTCTGTAATTAAAAATAATACTTATGTTCTTGTAACGGGAGTATTATTTAACAGTAGGAAGTGTGACACTACACGCTTGTTTTTGACTTACGAGTAACGAACAACTTTTGCTCCTTAAGCGCGCACACAGGAAGTATGACACGATACGTTTTTGACTTACAAGTAACGAACAACTTTTGCTCCTTAATCGCGCACACAGGAAGTATGACACGATACGTTTTTGTAAGGACCTTTTGCTCCTTAATCCGTGCACGAGAGTATTACACGGTACAAGATTTAATAGTCCTACAGTAGGCCTATAAGGTAACAAATATTGTATGCCTTCCTTTTATCATCTTCATTTGGAACGGAACACACGCAGACTCGCACACACAGTAGGCCTATGTACAGAAGATAGAATGCAACGGATTGTTTTAAAGCACTTTTTTATTTTACTGCGTTGAGAAAAACTACACAAACTTTGAACTATAAAAGTTTCAAGTTCACTAAAAGTTGCTCGTTTCTTTCCGTCCACTTTATTCACTTATATTATAGTTTATGGCTCTAGAACTTTAATTCCTCCTTTTATTTGATTCAGTACTAACCATTACTGTAATATCTCGAGTCTTACATTCATTGCATAATTGTCTTCATTTGCTTTAAACCTCTGGCATTCATTGTTCAAAAAATATGCCATGTACATGATACCATCTTGTAGCTAGGCAAAATACCTTGGCGGACAATCAGTTGTGGCGTAGTGACTTAACGCTTTAGTTTTAGATTTTCTCTTATAGTTTGAATTCACCACAACTCTCATTACATGTACCCAAACAGAACCAAAAAATAAAGTCGGCGTGAAGACATAAGACAGAATTTCAGTGTTCATTGCTTCATATTCTGATTTCTAACAAGAAGTAACTTTGATCAGAGCAGAAAACAAATAAGAATAATTAACAATAGGTTTCACAGATTGCTAACAACAGTCTTAGTCAACGATCTTCATTAAAGAAAATAAATTTTGTATCAGGTTATTGGTTCTTTTTAGAGTCAGTAATCATATTTGTATATTATTGTATTGAAAGAGTCCTATCTACATTATCAAATGTCGCTTCCTTGATCCAGTATTCTATAGTATTTGCTACTTTGCGTTCTGCTGCTTCCTCTCTGTCTGTCTGTCTATCTCTGTCTCTGTCTGTCTGTCTGTCTGTCTCTCTCTCTCTCTCTCTCTCTCTCTCTCTCTCTCTCTCTCTCTCTACCTGCCTATCTATCTATCTATCTATCTGTACATAAATACACAAAACAACTACAAGATTAATTACATAATTACATACATAGATATATTACAGGTAGGTTTTTCACCTGACGCACGTTTCACAGAAATTATTCTGTATCTTCAGAGGTTTGTTTGAATTGTAACTGAATGTTTTGCTAACAGTATAGTTAACGGAAAATCGAATTTAGCAGATTGTAACAGAGCAACAGTAAAATTGCAAAAATTACAATGTAATGTAAAAAAAAATTACTAAGCGTCAAACAAGTTTTCATGCACACAATTAACACTCTGATTGTTTAACTTTTGTTGCAACAATTATTAACCACCTGAGAGGAAAAACGAATTTATACAAGTATATTAAAAGGTTTGCGGTGCAAAATTTGTCTTATCCAGAAATTAAAAAAAGTGAATTGGGAGTGGTTTGAGTTCAGGATATATTCCATCATATGAGTCCAATATGATTGGCTCACAAAATCTGGTTAGGTTCTGTTCGATAAGCAGTAAAGATAAAGAGATTCTGCAAAACTTGTCTTATCTGTTGAGCAAGTTGCTGCAAAAGTCCTACTGTCCACTTACCATTAAGTTACATGGAAACTTGCTGTATCCGTATTTTGGGACCCACATTTTTGCTTATTTGTTTTGAAAAGAAGCTCTATCCAGTTAATGTGATACTGTTTTTTTATTCTTCAGGTAAAAAACCACTTCTCAAATACTATACAACCCTTCAGACCTAAAACGCACTTTAAAAAATCGATTATCCGTTAACTATATTGTAAGCGAAACACTCAATTACAATTCAAACAAACCTCTGAAGCTCTGAAGGTACAGAATGGTTTATGTAAAACGTGCGTCAGGTGAAAAGAAACCTACTTGCAGTGTGTTTACTTGAATATATTACACGGGACACCTGCAGGAAACTGAACGAGTTACTTTCAAAGGAATAATACATAGATGAATACACCAAAATTTATTTTATATAATTTCAAAACATTTTCCTAATTTTCTGAGATTGTTTTGCGGTGCTAAAAAAGTATTTCACATTTTAGTGTTGAAATCAAAATGTGTGACGTTATTAAAGGTTAATATATGAAAGTTGGAACGTTATTGCAAAACAGACAATCATTTCGTGTTGCCAACTGTGACCGTCTTAACCAAGCAAAAAGCAATAGCGGTAATAATTCACTTGGCAAATTGATAGTAAAACCAGACAGAAGTAACGCATCGCAGGAACCCATAAAACTATGGATTTTCCTTCACTCTACAGGGACGAGTGCACTTTCTCCGTTTTTACTAATTTGCTAAATCGTGTTTATCGCGGAACGTATATTTTTTACTACAGCCACAAATTAAATATTTCGCTGGTAATCCACGGACATCCTAAGGGCGTGAATTATGAGCAACAACCAAGAAACAAGAAAATAAAATACAGGCCTTGGGAATGGCGTTCTTAAGAGAAGTTAAAGGGTGTTACAAACCGTGTTCTAAACAGTATTCTTGACCGTATAAAGGATAAGGCCGTAAAAGAAAAATTACTAGTTTTTAACTTGAATGAAAAACAAAAAAATTATAAACAACGATGGAAAGAATACTTAGAATGTCAGATTCCAGACTGGCGAAACAAGTCTGCAAACAAACGGAGTCGTCGTATTGTACAATGTAAACAAAATAATACAGACACCAATTGAGATAGCGGTGCTATACTCATTATTTTGAGCGTGTTGTATGATTTCATCCTTTGCAGGCTGAATTTCACTGTTTTAAGTCAACGACTTCTTTAGTATTAATTGTTTTGGAGGCACACCAAAGTAAACCAAAAGTCTAGCATTATTTTAAAAGTAGGCAGATTAGAAATTCCTGCAGTGATAAAAAAATTTTTTTTAAACGTTTAACTGGAATTGATTGATTAAGAGAAACATCATAAGACGAGTTTACGGCGCGGTTAAAGAAGACGACGAATGGAGAATAAGAAATAACCAAGAGATGGATGAGCTATTGAATCATGAGGACATTGTAAGATTCATAAAGGCTCAACGAATATAATGGCTAGGGACCTAGAGCGAATGGATGATCAGCGTCTGCCAAAGAAAATCCGAAGTCTGTAAAAGCAGAAAGAGGAGCCGACCTAGCATAAGATGCTTGGATGATGTGTTAGATTGTGAACACACCTTGTTCATGTTTTAGGCGTGTAACATACATATCACAATACCACAATATTATACTACAATTAAACAACACTGCAAATCACAACAATTATCTAACTTAACTAGTACCTCTAATTCTTTCTAATCATAGTGTTCTTCAAAGCTTACTTGGCGACTGAATTACGTGCAATGAAAGGGGGGCGCATATAAAAAAACAAATCATCAGTTGGTGAGCAGAGTTGAACAAGTTTATTTGTTAAGGAAAACAGAGTTAGCCTCTTTATACTTTTATAATTACGGATCAGCCAGGGTATAATAATTTTTAATTATTAGATCGTTGGATCTAGAATAAACTAAGAGTTAAATAGTCTCAAAATAAATAACTCGAATCGCAATTCATAAGGAAATATAACAGTAAGCCAAATTAATCAAAATAATTCGGTCGTATGTATCAATACCAGTGCACAAGATCGACTACTCACAGCGGGCATGCTGTGGATTGTTATTAAGTTTTGTCTTTACTCTCACTTATAGCTTAAAGTCGCTGGTAATACTAAATGTTCAATTTCCTCCTTTATTGATTATGCGCAACTACCGCTGGGTGTTAATAATTACTTAAACGTGTTACTTGAAAAGCCTGCATTGTATGATGGCGTCGAGTCAGATGGAGTTCACACCACGTGCTTACGAGTTGCAGGTTCGAGCCTCCGAACTACAAGATGCTATGGCTTGTAGGGTCTGTATGCATCCGTAAGGTAAAATCGTGTGAAGGGCTGGATTCTTGTAGTTTTTTAACGGGTTGTTAGAATTACTGTCGCCAACATGAAGTTATCGTCCTCGACTTGAAGTTGTGGTCCCGAACATGGAATTGTCGTCCCCCAACGTGGAATTGTCGTCCCCAACGTGGAACCAAGTTCCTACTTGGTAAAAAGGCTCCGCACTTAGGCACTTAGGCGTCGACTTGGAGGGGAGGAGAAGCTCTGCTCACGGCTATTTCAGCGTGTCGACTGACTAACTTCGCCCGGTTAAAACCTTACTAGAGAACGAACGGGGCGGCCGGCATGACGTCACGACGTCGAGCAAAGTAAGAAAATGGTTCTATATCGCGATTACTTGATTTAATTTTTATTAATTTGGTGATGCGCCGATCGTTGCATTCGGCGTAAGCCGAATAATTGCAACAAGGTCTCAGAAAAATGGATGGAGGGGGGATATGAGATGCCAATAGACTTTGGAGAATATTGATGTTGGAAGTCAGGGCTCACGTTGGGATGTAGTGCTGAAGAAGAAGAGAACTGTAATCGATACAAAAAAACGAGTTGAATTCAGTGTTGGTGAACTATTTTCTATTGAGTACAATGATTAAACGTTGGATTATTAAATTCAAAACGGGTCGGAAAAGCACAATCTATGAACCGCAGTGGACTTTCCATTGAAGTGACCACTCTAGAAAAAATTCACAAACGCGTTTTAGCAGAGCGAAAAGTAAAAATGAGTTACCAGAGACTTTTGGCATATCAACTGAACGTGTGCGGATATCTTACACGAGCACTTATGTATGACAAAGCCATGCTCTAGATGGGTTCCGCGTTTGCTCACACCTGAACAGAAACTATGTCGAAAGGATGTTTCAGCAAATTGTTTGGCGAACAAACATGTATTAGCGCAATCCAACAGAACGTTTATAACCGTTGATAAGATTAGAGTTTACCACAATACTCCTGACACCAAAACCCTGTAAAAACAGTGAAGCCCAAGAGGCGAACCAGTTCCAAAGACGGAACAAAAAATATCATTTGCTGGTGGGGTTACGACGACTATTTTGGGACGCGTGTGGAAGATTCTTCATCGACTACTTTCAAAAAGGAAAAATAGTTAGAGATAAGGCAAGCATTGCGTTCACTAATTGCAGCATTTACATGAAGTAGACAAGAAAAACGACCATTTTTAGGAAAAAGAAAGTGCTAGTTCACCGATGGTTGTGATGATGATCACCGATGGGCTCATGCATCAATGGTTGTGATGACTAAAATTAAAAAATTAAAAATTTGAATTGCTTGCTCACCATCATACTCCCGAAGTACCAGACTTAGCCCAGAGTTTTAATCTTTTTCCTAACGCCAAAATATGGCTTGGTGGTAAAAGCTTTGCAGCCGACAATCAAGTCAGCGATGATGTAAATGGCTATTTTGATGACGTCGACAAATCGGCCTTTGTCAGTCTAGTATAAACGCTCTAGAACATCGTTGGGAAAAGTGTATCAAGGTAAATAGAGATTATGTTGAAAAATGAATTCAAATTCCACCCCCCAAAATGCTGTTGTTTTATTCAGGATAGGGGAACTTTTCACCCTATCCACGTATTTTAAAAGCTGAATCCTTATATGGATCCTTGCTATGGAATAGGGGTTTGTTGTTTAGGTAGATGAAAGTCCGATGCACCGTAGGAGTACGGACCCACCTGCGGCGAACATTAGTGCTACATAGGGTCCTTCATAAATAAATTTAATAATAATAATAATAATAATAATAATAATAATAATAATAATAATAATAATAATAATAATAATAATAAAATAATAATAAATCACAGACGTAACAGTGGGGTGGACATATCTGTAGGGGAAGAAGTCAACATCAAGTTGGATTAAAGAAGTCCAAAAGGATTTAGAAAAAAATTATATAAAAGCAGCAGAAACAATTGAAAGCAAAGTTTTTCAGGCAAAAGTGTTAAAAAATGGAAGGAGTCCAGGGTAGGAGAGAGAAAAACGCAGGTTCAAAGTGGACTGAAGACCGGAAGAAGAGACACAGTGAAAATATGAAAGAGTATTGGAGAAAAAGAAAAGAACAAAGCATAAAGAATTGAAATTGGCATGTGGCCCTTAGGTGGCCGATACAAAAAAAAGTAATAATAATAAATCACAGACTTAACAGTAGGGTGGACAGTGGAAAGGAAGGCGCCGCATAGTGTGCGAATGAGGGTCTTCTGGCAGGGGAAGAAAAGGAAATGATATTCACGTGGTCCACGACTGGCCTGTTCGTGTGAAAAAAGAATCATAGACGTAATTAGAAAAATGAGAATTACTTTCTACGGACATATTAAAAAAGAATTAATCCTGACAGACTAACAGGGAAATTTTTTAACTATTTTAGAAAGCTTAAAATTCCCAGACGTGGTTCAAAGAAACACATAAAGGCATTGAAAAACGCTTACCACTCAAAAATAAATTTAAAAATATCCAAGGCTTTTAGGAAAACTTGAAGAAGAAGACAGGTGCCATTTGGACTGACGAAAGGAAGGAGGGACATCAATCAAGAATGAAGGAGATATGGTAGAGGAAAAACAGAGAGGAACCTGAAAAATAGGTACCTGAGAAATAAAACACGGAAGGACACCCGAATGAAATTTTATAAAACTGTGGCTGTACCCACATACCTGTATGCTATTGAGACATGAACTCTTGGTAAAAGGGACGTGCAGAGGATTCAGGCAGCCGAAATGAAATTTTTAAGAGGGACGCAAGGCTGTTCTCTCTTGGATCGGAGATGGACCGAGGATATTAGACGCGATTTAAACATTGTATCATTGCACCAGAAGATTGAAGACGACAGAAGGAGATGGTGTGAATACTTGAGTCGCATGCCTGATATCCGTCTACCTGTGGCTGGCTTGAGTTATCACCCTACTGGGAAGAGAGATGTCGGTAGACCGAGGAGGATATAGATTCCGGAACATGTCTAAGGCCTAGTCCTTGGAGTGGTGATGATGATGATGGTGAGAAAGAAAGAGGAGAAGATGGGAGGAACCAGTTGAACAAAAACATAGTCCACAATGGCTCATACGTAAAATAATAATAATAATAAAATAACCTTTAGGTTAGTAACAAAGCGTCACTCCTACTTGTCAACTAAGCCCAGGTTTTAAAGTTCGGCCTGAAAAAATGAGGACCTATATATCAGCGAACATGTAATTTAGCTTAGGCTAACTGGATTTCTATACTTTTGCATTGCTGACAATCTTGTAACATTGTGCTGCTCTATCAAGTACCGTATATTATGTTTTAATCGACTGTAACAAATTACAGTAGAACGATGACGAAGGTTAGATTACTTAGTGCCATACATGTAATATTAATGACAGCCTGGGTAACTGATACCGTTAATTTAAATTTAAATACCAATCCGTAAAGATAGTCGGATAGTGAAGGTATCGTAGGGGAGTGGGAGCATATCTTTTGTAATAACGGGACCTACAAAAGGCATATCGATATTAAACGTTAGTACTAGAGCGACGTTATTATACGAGGGTCAGTTAAAAGTTCGCGGAGCGACATCTGTAGCTTAGCGGTAAAACTAAAATTTTTCGTGTGCTGCAAGATTTGTATTTTATGTACACTCCTATTAATTTCCAAATCTATCTATCAATTTATTCACTGTTTAGAAGCTGTTTAAAATTGACTTGTCATGCGTGTTTTGAAAAACGGACACGTAAAGATCAAACATCGTGGTGTGATTCTTTGTTAAAAATTGTTTAGCGTCAACGGAAATTCAAAACGAAATTGGAAATGTGTCAGGGGATGCTGCGACTTGAAACCAACGGTTTGTAAGTAGGAACTTGAGTTTAAACGTAATAGTACGACCCCCCGCACCGGACGACCAAAAAATGCAACAACTCCAGATGGGGCAGCCATCTTGCACAACGCTTTTTCACACCAAGTTCTCTAGTTAAAGTATGGTGCACCCGCTCATATTAGATGCCTATGATTTCAGCAACGTCATCCACTCCTCAATCTGCGGTCCTCCAACACCCTATGAATTTTTGTTGCACTTTTTGGACGTCCACTGCTTGGATCGTCTGCAGTGCTTGTACGACCACGTTTAAACTCGAGTTTGCCCCACTTACCGTTTTTTCTGGAGGCGCAGCATCTGCTAACACATTTACAATTTCGGTTTGATTTTCCATTGGCGCTAAAACGTTTTTAACAGAGAATTCATCACAACAGGATGTTTGATTTTGTGCATTTTAAACACGCGTGACAGGAAAATTTTAGACAGCTGGTAAAGAATGAATAAATTGACAGATATATCTGGAAATTAGCAGGTGTTCACGCGAAATATACGTCTTGCAGCACACGAAAGGCTTTAGTTCAACCACTGAGCTGTAGATGTCACTCCGCGAATTTTCTAACTGACCCTCGTAGAGTGCTGTCAATTGACCTTCCTCGATTTCGCAGAGTTAATCTCGTAAATTCTAACATCATTTAGATGTCATCACCATCATCTTCTTAACAGTTTTAGGCTTTAGCGACCTGTTCCTATTCCACAATCCACCTTTCCTTCTGCCTCTAAAGTTGTAATCTTTCGCCAGCGTTGGTATTCTACTTGCTTCCATTCTATTGATGTGTTGAATCCATTTTCTTCTGTATTCTGTAATCCTTCCATTAACTGCAAAAATATCTAAATCACTTCTTATCTCTTCATTTCTTATATGTTCTCGTCTATTACACCTTTTAACTGATCTCAGAAATTTCATTTCTAACGTTTGTATCTTCTGTTCATGTTTGTTCTTTAAGATCCAATTTTCAGAAACTTATAGTACCATTGTTTCATAAACTTTTATTTTAGTTTCTTTTCTATATTTATTTTTCAACGTTCTCCAAATCGTACCACAGGTTCTTGTGAAATTCCTCACTTTATTTTCTATATCTCTATCTTGAAATTTTAGACAATATTTATATATCGAGACTTGCTGTATCCTTTTAGGCTATTGAATTAACCACATCTGTTCAGACGGTTTTGAAAAATTTTGATGAAAAGCTAAGGATTTACGAGGGTCAGTTGAAAAGTTCGCGGAGCGATATCTACATCTACTTTAGTGGCAGATCTAAAATCTTTCGTGTACTGCAAGACGTATATTTCGCATGAACACCTGTTAATTTTCATATACATCTATCAATATATTCACTTTTTTCCAGCTATTTTCCTGTCACGTTTGTTTCTAAAATGCACAAAATCAAACATCGTCTTGTGATGAATTCTCTGTTAAAAATGTTTAAGCGCCAATGGAAAATCAAAACGAAATTCTATATATGACATATGATATATCATGATATGATATGATATGATATCATATGATATGATATGATATGATATGATATGTCTGTCTGAATATGACAGACACATAGAATTGTTAAGAATATACTCGTATGTAGAGTTAGAAGAAATATTATATAACTTTGGTTTGGGGTACGTAGAAAAGAAATTGGAAAATAAAAATAAAAAAAAATGGTAGATAAGTTAAATAAATTAATAAGGAAGAACGAAGTAAAAAAGGAACACCTCTCTAAGAATAACTATGAAAAAAGAGTAATAAACCTTACAGAGGTGAATTTCAATACAGAAGAAAAAGAAATGTTAGCAAAAGGCTTAAAATACGCACCGCCACCAGAATTAAATCAAGAAAAAACGATTATTGAATGCGAAAGCATAATACAAAAACTAGGAAATGAAAATGATAAAAAAAGAATAAGGTGGGAAGTAGGGAATGTAGTAGATAAAATATTTAAGAAAAGTTTGTATAATTCAAAAAATGAACAAAAAATCAAATCAACTGTAACTAAACTAAAGAATAAAATAAAGAAAAATGATATTATAGTTACGAAGGCGGACAAAGGAAATACAATGGTACTACTGAGAAAGGACGAATACATAAAGAAAACGGAAGAATTTATAAGGGAAGGACCATACGAGGAAATAAAGTATGATTATACAAGTAAGTACCAGTCAAGGATAAAACAAATGATGAAACAGATAACATTTATAGAAGAAAATAAGAAAAAGTATTTATTGGAAAGTAATCCAACAGCACCAACTTTTAAAAGTCAGGTTAAGATACATAAAGAAGGAAAACCAATTAGACCGATTGTTTCTTTTATTAATGCACCTATTTATAAATTATCAAAGGAAGTTAGCAGAGTACTGAGAGAGAAATATGAATTTGGGACAAAATACAACATAGAGAATAATGTAAAATTGATAGAAAAATTAGAAAATATTAGGATTAATGTAAATACAAAATTGATATCACTGGATGTTAAGGACATGTTTACCAATATCACAGTAAATAAAGTTAAGTTAATAAACGATAATAATATGGGAGAATACAGGTATAAAAAGCAGTTGATGAAAGTAATTAAAGAATGTGTAAATCAGAACTATTTTAGGTTTAATAACAAGTTTTATATACAGAAAAAAGGTTTACCTATGGGGTCTTCATTATCCCCTATTCTTGCTGAAATATACATGAATGATTTTGAAAAGCAATTAATAACTTCCACTAAGTATAAAGACAATATAAAATTATGGTCTAGATACGTTGATGATGTATTAGTAATTTGGGAAGGAAGCATAGAAGAAGTGCATGAGTTTATAAATGAGGTAAATAATAAGGATAAAAACTTACAATTTAAAGAAGAGATAGGAGGTAAGAAAATAAATTACTTAGATTTGAACATAGAAATTAAGGATAATGAGAAACTACAGTTTGGGATATTTAGGAAAGAGTCGTATTCTGATATAATTATACCAAGAGAGTCTTACCACCCATATAGATATAAAATGGCGGCAATCAATACATTTTGTTACAGAGCTCAGAAGTGTTTAAAAGAGACCGAATCAAAAGATAGGGAGTTAAAAACGATAAAGGGAATTGTAAGGAATAATAATTATAACACCAACATAGTGGATAAAGTTATGAAAAGGGTTAACATACAAAAAGCTAAAATAGAACCAGAACAAAAGAATTATGAAGGGTCATTGACATACATAGGTTCACATACTAGAAAAATTATAAAATGTTTTAATAAATATGGAGTAGATATAGCTATTAAAAAATGTGAAACGGTATTTGATAAGATAAGGAATAAGAATATAGAAAAATTCCAGTATTACAGAAAAGCGGAATTTATAAATTAAAATGTAAAGACTGCAACAAAGTATACCTAGGTGAGACAGGACGAAAATTCGTATGCAGGTTGTCTGACCACAAACGTGGAGAAGGTAATAGAACAACCAATTCGTTATATGCAAGACATTTCATAGAAGACAACCATAAGTTTGTTAATCCTTTGGAAGAATACGAAATTGTAAAAGTAGTAAATAACACAGTTGAAAGGAAGCTTAGAGAGGAGTTAGAAATATTAAAAGAAAGAGAAAAAGGGTTAGACAATTTAATTAATATTAAAATTAAATTTGATAATGAAAAAATATTTTATAACATGATTAAGAAGTAAATGATAGAGGACAGATAGATAAGATTAAGAATTATTTGCATAGTACTAATTGGATGGTTAAAATAAGGGTGTGTGACTGACCCACGTGTGTGGAGAGGAAGTAGGGTAAGTTTAA
Source organism: Magicicada septendecula (assembly GCA_034769895.1). Classification (NCBI taxonomy): domain Eukaryota; kingdom Metazoa; phylum Arthropoda; class Insecta; order Hemiptera; family Cicadidae; genus Magicicada; species Magicicada septendecula. The sequence continues at coordinate 409,652,613 of CM068375.1, forward strand.
AAGGATGCACACACACACACACACACACACACACACACACACACACACACACACACACACACACAACACTGAAACACAAGGAATTTGCTAGAAAAATATGTAACTGTACAGATGGTGTGGGACAGGGTTTAGGGGGTGGGGAAGGGTCATTTATATTATAGCTTGTTGTGTGGGAGCAGGGTGGGGGAGAGGGGTGAAGGGTTTGTTTTTAAAATAATTTCTGCCTATTCCGATCTGATGATGGGCTGTGAGGCTTGAAAGCGCTAATCGGGATAATTTTTATATAGTGGTGTGCAACTGTGATCATTCTGATTGTGATTTCAACCACTAACACAAATTTCTTCATTAAACGTCTGTTAAGATGTGCAATCGACTACAGGTAATGGGCAACAACAATGAGGTAATAAACGACAACAATAAGGTAAGTAAAGTTTTTAAATATCTTAAGTTAAAAGTTAAATTGAAGAGGGTTTTAAGTAAAATATGGTTTAATAAACAATGTCTGGATAATAATGTCATCCCAAAGTACGCTCAAGTTAAAATTAAAAATAAGAACAGTGTAGCCAAAAAAATAAAAAAACAAAGCGAGAAGCTGTGGATACACCTGGAAATAAGGTCACTCTACGGCTTAATCAATAGATATAATAGGGAATTATATGACAGACACATAGAATTGTTAAGAATATACTCGTATGTAGAGTTAGAAGAAATATTATATAACTTTGGTTTGGGGTACGTAGAAAAGAAATTGGAAAAGAAAAATAAAAAAATATGGTAGATAAGTTAAATAAATTAATAAGGAAGAACGAAGTAAAAAAGGAACACCTCTCTAAGAATAACAATGAAAAAAGAGTAATAAACCTTACAGAGGTGAATTTCAATACAGAAGAAAAAGAAATGTTAGCAAAATGCTTAAAATACGCACCGCCACCAGAATTAAATCAAGAAAAAACGATTATTGAATGCGAAAGCATAATACAAAAACTAGGAAATGAAAATGATAAAAAAAGAATAAGGTGGGAAGTAGGGAATGTAGTAGATAAAATATTTAAGAAAAGTTTGTATAATTCAAAAAATGAACAAAAAATCAAATCAACTGTAACTAAACTAAAGAATAAAATAAAGAAAAATGATATTATAGTTACGAAGGCGGACAAAGGAAATACAATGGTACTACTGAGAAAGGACGAATACATAAAGAAAACGGAAGAATTTATAAGGGAAGGACCATACGAGGAAATAAAGTATGATTATACAAGTAAGTACCAGTCAAGGATAAAACAAATGATGAAACAGATAACATTTATAGAAGAAAGTAAGAAAAAGTATTTATTGGAAAGTAATCCAACAGCACCAACTTTTAAAAGTCAGGTTAAGATACATAAAGAAGGAAAACCAATTAGACCGATTGTTTCTTTTATTAATGCACCTATTTATAAATTATCAAAGGAAGTTAGCAGAGTACTGAGAGAGAAATATGAATTTGGGACAAAATACAACATAGAGAATAATGTAAAATTGATAGAAAAATTAGAAAATATTAGGATTAATGTAAATACAAAATTGATATCACTGGATGTTAAGGACATGTTTACCAATATCACAGTAAATAAAGTTAAGTTAATAAACGATAATAATATGGGAGAATACAGGTATAAAAAGCAGTTGATGAAAGTAATTAAAGAATGTGTAAATCAGAACTATTTTAGGTTTAATAACAAGTTTTATATACAGAAAAAAGGTTTACCTATGGGGTCTTCATTATCCCCTATTCTTGCTGAAATATACATGAATGATTTTGAAAAGCAATTAATAACTTCCACTAAGTATAAAGACAATATAAAATTATGGTCTAGATACGTTGATGATGTATTAGTAATTTGGGAAGGAAGCATAGAAGAAGTGCATGAGTTTATAAATGAGGTAAATAATAAGGATAAAAACTTACAATTTAAAGAAGAGATAGGAGGTAAGAAAATAAATTACTTAGATTTGAACATAGAAATTAAGGATAATGAGAAACTACAGTTTGGGATATTTAGGAAAGAGTCGTATTCTGATATAATTATACCAAGAGAGTCTTACCACCCATATAGATATAAAATGGCGGCAATCAATACATTTTGTTACAGAGCTCAGAAGTGTTTAAAAGAGACCGAATCAAAAGATAGGGAGTTAAAAACGATAAAGGGAATTGTAAGGAATAATAATTATAACACCAACATAGTGGATAAAGTTATGAAAAGGGTTAACATACAAAAAGCTAAAATAGAACCAGAACAAAAGAATTATGAAGGGTCATTGACATACATAGGTTCACATACTAGAAAAATTATAAAATGTTTTAATAAATATGGAGTAGATATAGCTATTAAAAAATGTGAAACGGTATTTGATAAGATAAGGAATAAGAATATAGAAAAATTCCAGTATTACAGAAAAGCGGAATTTATAAATTAAAATGTAAAGACTGCAACAAAGTATACCTAGGTGAGACAGGACGAAAATTCGTATGCAGGTTGTCTGACCACAAACGTGGAGAAGGTAATAGAACAACCAATTCGTTATATGCAAGACATTTCATAGAAGACAACCATAAGTTTGTTAATCCTTTGGAAGAATACGAAATTGTAAAAGTAGTAAATAACACAGTTGAAAGGAAGCTTAGAGAGGAGTTAGAAATATTAAAAGAAAGAGAAAAAGGGTTAGACAATTTAATTAATATTAAAATTAAATTTGATAATGAAAAAATATTTTATAACATGATTAAGAAGTAAATGATAGAGGACAGATAGATAAGATTAAGAATTATTTGCATAGTACTAATTGGATGGTTAAAATAAGGGTGTGTGACTGACCCACGTGTGTGGAGAGGAAGTAGGGTAAGTTTAAAAGGATGCACACACACACACACACACACACACACACACAACACTGAAACACAAGGAATTTGCTAGAAAAATATGTAACTGTACAGATGGTGTGGGACAGGGTTTAGGGGGTGGGGAAGGGTCATTTATATTATAGCTTGTTGTGTGTGAGCAGGGTGGTGGAGAGGGGTGAAGGGTTTGTTTTTAAAATAATTTCTGCCTATTCCGATCTGACGATGGGCTGTGAGGCTTGAAAGCGCTAATCGGGATAATTTTTATATAGTGGTGTGCAACTGTGATCATTCTGATTGTGATTTCAACCACTAACACAAATTTCTTCACAAAACGAAATTGTAAATGTGTTAGTAGATGCTACGCCTTCAGAAACAACGGTAAGTGGGACACACTCGAGTTTAAACGTGGTCGTATAAGCTCTAATCACTAAAGACTAACCAGCAGTGGACGTCCAAAAAGTGCAACAAAAAATGCCATTATTGAAAAAATTTCATAGGGTGTTGGAAGACCGCAGACTGAGGACTGGCTGCCGCGTCTGGATTTGTTGCATTTCTTGGACGTCCAGTACGACCACGTTTTCAGTGCTTGTACGACCACGTTTAATCTCAAGTTCCTACTTACAAACCGTTTGTTTTGAAATAGCAGCATCTCCTGACACATTTACAATTTCGTTTTGAATTTCCGTTGGCGCTAAACAATTTTTAACAAAGAATCACACCACGATGTTTGATTGTGTCCGTTTTTCAAAACAAGCATGACACGTCGATTTTAGACAGCTTCTAAACAATGAATAAATTGATCGATACATTTGGAAATTAACAGGAGTGTACACAAAATACAAATCTTGCAGCACACGAAAAATTTTAGTTTTACCGCTAAGCTACAGATGTCGGTCCGCGACATTTTCAATTGACTCTCGTAGTACTCGAGGCTTAACGCTCTTTAAACATCCTAACTTCGACTTTTACGATGCAAACAATAAGCAGCCCACACAAGATTTATTTAGGAAATCTATTGCTGTAAGTCATATTGAGTAAATTTCTTGGAGATAGACGTAAGTCTCGGTTCGTTGACACAACAGTTTGGGTTGATAAACAAGACAATTTATCAGGAAAGTGACAGCAGGCATTTTGTAAACATGCGGATCTGTTTGCATCCCTTTTAAGATGGCAGCTGTTATTTTTGCTGCTGTGTAGTTTCTTTCGCCTTCACCAGCACTAAATTTGTAACAGAGGTTCGAAAAGCGTTCTTTTAATTCACAGATTACAATTCATTAGCCTGTTAAGACCTGCAGCTACAGGACACGGAAAGTTTTAAGTAAACAAAATCTCTTGGTTGTTCCACAGAGTTTATTGTTAAACCCTGACAATTTTTTCAGCAGATTAAGCTATTCGTAAAGATCTGGTAATAATAACTAAATAAGAAGAATATGTTACATGGGAAAATGTGTAGTCTATTAAGGATGTTGTGGGGAGGAGTTCCCTGACAATGGAGTGGGAGGAGATAGTACAGGGAAGATCAAGTACCTGTAAAAATCTAGTCTGTTAATATTAGTTTACAATTCATTTTTTTTACCTCATAACTGTTTAAAACTGTCCCCCCCCCCCCGGATATCCGATTGGGGAACTTGAAACTCCGGATGATTTTGCCTTCAACATAGCCATGATGATATTACTTGAGATATCTAAACGATCTTTAATGTAGTCATTTTTTGTTGCCTTCTACATCCTCATATCTTTGACTAGTAACTAGTTCATCCGCCTTCGGGGCCGATTTCTCAACCCCAGAACAATGGAGGTACCCTACCGCTTTCCAGTTCATCCGCCCGAAGTGAATGAACCCTTTAAAGAAAGGGAAGTTATTAACATAATAAGACAGCTTCGGTATCTGGGACATCACATGAGAAACGAACAGAGAGTTTACTTATTGCAGTCCATACTACAGGGAAAAGTACTTGGAAAGAGAGGAGTTGGGTGACCAAGAATATCATCGCTGAGAAATTTAAGGACCTGGTTTGGCACGATTACAACTGACGTGTTCCGTGCAGCAGTACCGAAAGTTAAAATATTCTGTATGTTATACAATATCCGAAACGGATAGGAACTACCCGAAGAAGAAGAATAATAGTTTGACATGCCTTCAGGCTATTAGGCCGTAGCCCAATTGTGCCGCATAAAACAGACGTTTAGGCTCCACCATTGGAAACCATCTTCATTATAACGACTACAGCAAAAATTGGTACGTTCTTCACCAGTTCTCCACAGTCTACAGTCACCAGTCCACAGTACTGTGGAAAACTAGTGAATCACGTACCACTGTGTCGAACGTCGGCAGCAATGGACCACGGCCTAAAATCCTGAAGAATTGTCAAATTAATATTAATCGAGTTGACGCAGGCCGTGACAATTATCGAGTTTATGTACATCAGGAATGCAAATTTTAAAAATTATCTAAAAGGCTACTTTCAGCAAAAGACATACAAAGAATTCTTCCTGTTCATACATTATATTTTTCTTAAATTTTAATTGCCTTCTTAACTGTTTGTATGTAAAACGTATTGTGGTTTAAAAATGATTGGTAAAACCTGTATTTTTTTATTCTTTAAAATTGCTTGATTATGTTGGGAATAAACTGATTAAACTCCGGGCTGTGGTTCACTAATGTTGTTACTCATAGACAACATCCGGGCTTCGACCTCTACTCTGCAGGCCATCTTCAGTGTATTAAAACGATTCACCAACTGACACGATGTTAGTCAATTAACCACATTACTGTGGCGAAAGGATGTTCGCGGTCTCAAGGAGGAACGTTTATGTAAACTTAGAGAGTTGGAACGTTTCATGCTAAAAACCAGCATCGGCCAATAAGAATCCAGCGCACTACGATTGATCGAGCAGCACAGGATGCCAGATTCTATTTAAAGTGAGGCTTAACCTCGCCGATTCATAAACGGAGGTTCCATTCCTTGAATAGCGCGAGATCGCTAGCCATGGTAACAAGCTGGCATCATGCAGTCATCGGGCTCGCCCAGACAATGATCCTGTGAATAGTTCCAACCAACCTTCTGGCATCCTTGAACCCGTTTCCAAAAGCACGCCCTTACCTGCGGCTTGCCGACTCTGACGTAACAGAAACTGTTATTCCTCCGTCAGCACCTGGTTGGTCGACTCTGCAAGGCTGCGACCCGGGACATGGGTTCCCACGAGGTTGTGCAACGCCTTCCTTGCGTGAGCCGACTCTCCTGGTGTAGCTCCCCTTCGTTTCGGCCGACGCCGACGCCGACTTGCAAAGCGCAGAAAAAAAGCAAGGCCCAAGAAAACATGGATAGGACATAAGAAGATTAATGAGCCATAGAGGACTAAACGACGAAAACTGAAACGACAGACAACAATGGAGATTATGCATCGGACAACGTCGTAGGACGTTTTGACCCCGAATTAATAATAATAACAATGTTTTACCAATTGCCCGACGAGTCTTCAGTTAATATTGTGAACATGATAAAACCGTGAGTCATAACTGGTGAATGAATAACAAGACAGAAAAAATAGAAGGGGAGACAACCTGGAGAGAAAGGATGATAAAGAGGAACTGAACATTGATTGAAATCAGAGAAAGAAAAGAAAGTAATAATAACAACGAACGAGAGAAATAGATTATGAAAGACTGAAACGGAGAGTGTGCGTGATGGCGAGGGGGGGGGGTTATGAGGTTGTACCAAAAAATGGAGCTGAGCAATTATTTCAGTGTATTAAGCTGGACACCGTTCTTATTCAACAGTGAATTGTGTCCTGATATGGCGGTACTCGTTTCGAACTTGGGACGTATCAGAACAAATAGAAGACGAGGCGCTGTACACGCTTTGCTCCTATCGAAAATATCTTCATATTTCTCATCTTGTCTTTGTATTTATATTTAAAAAAAAGTTTCCTTTTCAAATTCTGAGAAGAATTTATAGACCAGTGTGGACGCCAGATAAGAAATAATCGTGAGCTAAGAGACCTGTATAGAGAATCGGACATAGTTGCGGCAGTGAAGGCGCAAAAGTTGACATGGTTGGAGCACGTGGTGAGAATGAAAAGTAACCAAGTAACCGAGATCCAAAAATGGCATTGGAAAGGAACGCCGGAGGGAGTAAGGAGGAGAGGACGTCCGAGGAAAAGATGTTATGAAGATGTGGAAGAGGATTTGAGTGAGATGCAAGTGGCAGATTGGAGGAGTAAGGCTCTGGACAGAGAAGAATGGAGAAGAATCGTTGAGCAGGCCAGCGTTCTATAGGGACAGTAGTGCCAGAAGAAAAAGAAGAATAAAAAACTTTTATTATTAACATTTTTGTTGTTCTTGTTTTTTTGCTATATTAATTAAAAATGTAACGAACTACGTCCAACATTATTAGTTTTTTTTTTAATTAAACATTCCTACCAATAAAAAGCTCATATTTACACAAAACCCTTATGTTTTCCAAGAAAAACCTGTTTACGCAGATCAGTGATCGTTTTACCGTTTTGTTTACGTCGAAAAAATTTTTTGAAAGCGATTCCTAAACATGCAAACAATTTTCTTACTGCAGATATTTGTGTATGTCACCACCAACAACGCGTCGTTCCACGTGCGCAGGTTGTTGACGCTTATGTGTAGACAAAGTTTTTCTAATGTTTTCGGTGTTAAAATTTCTTGTCATTCGTCTTCGGTCATTCCTAACGCACCGTACACTATCAGTTTTACTGCGCAGTTTTTCACGTGTGACGTCACGTCAAAGCGATAAACTGTGTGAACTGCACAGTTAAGGCAGGCCTGTGCTACTGGACTCTCTTTTGCAACGATAAACTGCACAGTTCACTCAGTTAAACGTACAGTTCACTCAGTCGACACGTGGTTGACAGTCACCCATCACCATGGCCTCACCGAATAAAGAAGCCCTCCTCGCATTCATTGAAGCCTATCGGTCGCTACCTGATCTGTGGATACCGAAATCCCCTCATATTCTAACCGTATCAAAAAAATTGCTGCATACGATGTGTTGATCGAAAAATGTAAACTTATTTATCCTGGCGACGCGTGACAGTGTTGTGAAAATAATTACGTAACAACTTCCGATCCGCTTTTCGAAAAGAGCTAAAGAAAGTTAATGATTCGAAAATATCGGGAGCTTCAACTTACGATGTGTATGTGCCGACTCGATGGAACTGACGAAACTGAGAAAACAACTGGGGACAAAACTGACGTTCCCCTACACTTTCAGTTCAGCTCATTGTACAGTTTTTACCCAGTTATTTAGGGCAGTTAACTGCGCAGTAAAACTGAGTGTGTATGGGCCACTTTACGCACGCACAGAGATATGAAAAATTGCGTTTGTAATTCTTTTCCTTATGTTTGATCTCAATACTTACCGTTAATGATTTCAGTCATTTAATTTATACAGTTTACACATTATAGAGCTATGATAAAAGAATTCATATCCGGGCTGTTTTTTGGCTGTAGTTGACCGCTTTGTTCAGTCATTTTTCACAACGTTTCGGCCTCCCATCGGAGGCCTTCTTCAGTAGAAAAGATTTTAAAGTGTTCGACAAAGGGTGGAGACCCGAACGTACCCGTAACCCTGTAAACTATAATCTAACCTAGGCAAACCCTTTAGGGGTACGTTCGGCTCTCCACCCTTTGTCGAACACTTTTTAATTTTAACACTGAAAATGTTTATAAGGACGTGTCGCACATTTGCGGCCGATCGCTGGTGCGTGATCGAAAATGGGAACCGGTGAGTTTCCATAGAAACTACTTCTTTGTTGTCAATAACGTAGTACACATACAAAACTTCGCTTGTGAATGCGACTACATTTAATTTATAATCTGTACATTGGTAAATGAAGAATGAATTCATTGATTGGTGAATGAACATAAATATATACATTTTTTAGATTTATAGAAACATTTTCAATGCCCTTCTCTGTGCATTGCATTTGTGCAATGCCTGTAAATTTTTTCTGCTGTAGAAGGCCTGCAATGGGTGACCGAAACGTTTATAAAATGACTGAACAAAGTAACAGACCATGACCAAAAAACAGCCCGGATATGAATTCATTTATCATTGGCTCAGCCATGAGAGCCTACGTAATAAATTTATAGAAGTATATTTCATATCTGAAATAAGAAGAAGAACATATCTCGCAAACAAAACGTATGGATTAAAATGGCACCTGACATCTAGTTTCATCTCAAGAAGCACAAAAAAGGCAAAATTTACAAAACACTTATCAGGCCAGTGCTGACATATGCTTCTAAAACCTGGACAATGACAAGAAATAGCGAGAGACTTCTAGTTTCCTGTGAAATACGGATTCTAAGAACAATATTTAAAGGAGTACAAGAAAATAGAATGTAGTACAGGCGCTATAATTATAAACTATACCATCTTTACAAAGAGCCGGATATTGTCAGCATAATCAAAATATACAGGCTAAGGTGGATTGGGCACATAGAGAGAATGGAGGAAGGACAGCTTACGAAACTTATTTTCTATGGCGGAAGGACAGCTTACGGAAACTTATTTTCTACCAGAAACCAGTGGGTAGTAGAAAAAGGGGAACCTTTGATATATGACTGAGTGGTTCGATTACATATTTTCTTCCAGTATGTTAAGAGATGAGGGTAGGTATCGGTTGAAAACCGTAATCTTTAGTCAATAATAGTCAACAACAAAGAAAAATCGAACATACTGGAAAAAAACGAAATCTACCATAATACATTTTGCAGTATACCAGACCTTTGGCAGATGTGATTATTTCATTCATTAGGTTATGGCTAGCACAAACTCAAAACTTATAATTATCTAAGTATTTGTGTAGTATCGCATTTTTTCACAAATAACGACTTGTAATATTTTTAGTTTGTATAGTTTTTTAAAGCTGCGTCCTGTTTGGCATGCGTAGAATGTATTGCATTATAAGCGGTTTAGATTGTAATTCGCAGGTAAATGAAATTTGTTTTTAATTTTAATTAACAGTTTCTAAACTTTATTGACTGTTAAACAACAGTGATTTACCTGGCATTTATAATCTAAACTGCTCACAAAGCAGTAAGTTCTACATAGGCCAAACAAAACTTCACATGCTTCAGACAAAGATACAATGAATTCATGAAAGCATTGCACTCTACTACTGAATCGATTTTTGCAAACCATCTCATTGAATCAGACAATACTAGCACAAGCATAAACACTAACATAACAATCCTACACGTAATCACAAAGGCTTGTAAACTAGAGACACTTGAACAACTAGAAATATAGACCCTACAACAACATTCCGAATGAACAGTCAGAACTGAGATCACATACACATATACGCTACTCTTTGAACACATTACACATCGCACACACAACAACTATCTGTCAACCAATTGATAATGTACAACGCTAACTACAAAAAACGAAATTGGCAGCAATCTGACAAAGTTCACATCAAGCAGAAGTTGGCTGAGGCAGAGGTATCCTAACATTTTTGTCTTTATTCATCATCATCATCATCATCATCGTCTGGAAGGACTAAACCAAGGATGGTTTGTTCCGGTCTCAAACAGTCAAAGAGTCTAGTTGGTCACTCCAGCGCTTCCTCGGACGTCCCACACGTCTTCGTCCCTCCAGCTTATAGGTCCATAGGGCATGCAGGAGTCATCCATTCGGTAAAGATGTTCTCACCAATTCAGTCGATACTGGGCAATCCTGTCGAGTATACTTATGACATTCAGTTTCTGTTCTATATCCGTGTTCCTTTTATGATAATGGAGAGTATACACTGCCAGGTGCCTAAGAAATCTCATTTCTCATCAGTCGCTTGGATACGACTGGCCTGGCCTTTCGTTAAAGTCCAATTCTCAGACCCATAAAGAAGTGTGGAAAAGGCCATCTCCTTGTAGAATTTTAGGCGTGTTTCTTTACTTACCTTTATAATAGTCCCGTACTCATTAGATATTCGTTCATCCATAACCAATTAAATATCTTTAATTGGTGTTTGTAGTCATCATACTCAATATTGAGATCCAAGTGGCACTGTATAAGGTTATGTTACCAGGTGTGCCGGTTCTGTATTGTACTCCAATTTCGTTTTGTTTACAAGCGTTATAAGATGTTAACAAACATATTGAAAGTTTTCCAGTAACCGACTCCCATTATTGTAAAAAAACTACTAAGAGAGAATATTTAGGTTGTCTTTTTTAAGCATAAAAAAATATCTATGACACACACAAAAATAAACGTGAAACAGACAAGAAGACGTTTGCTTCATTTATTACTTACAAAGGGATATTTGGTCAAAATTATAATTTAAGTTTCTTTAAATAAAAAAAAAAAAATTAAAAACTAGGTGCCAAATGTATGCAGGTTTATTAATGCAAAACCACAGCAGAAGATTCTTCTTCAAGAAAAATATTGTTACATAATGCGGAAAAGTGTTACACCATTACAGAAAACTCTACGTGTTTCTCGGCTATTCCAGTGGAATCCGGCTTAATGTTTTGTGCGTACATGATCTCAACATGCGTTACCAGACTATTCCAGATTCGCCGGCCGCACGCACTGCGTCAAGGCCGCAAGGAATTACGCTTAAGTGTAGCGCTGACGCTTAGTATGGATGATTGTGGAATTTCAGCTGGGTATAAATGTAGGCATTCAGCGGCGATTAGTTCAGTTTTTAGTGGCGATTTATTCCAGGGCGATTCGAAGTACTGTGACGAAGTGTTTATAACTGTGGGAGACTCGTTGATATTATAATTGCGTGTGAACAATTTTTATTTGATTTGTTGTAAGAGACTATCTTGTTGATTACAAACTGTTTTATTGCGATAATTAAAGCTGGTGTTTGGTGACTTAATTGGTGTCTGGTATTTTGTTTTCCACTCTACTATACGACGATCACTAGACAGTCGTAATAATATCAAGAAGAATATCGCTATTCCCTCTCTTTCTCTTTGCCATATTTCATCTGAATTTCTGTATATGATATTTTTACTCTGTACTTCTTGGAGACCTTACCTTTTCCACAACTATTTCTCTTTCTTGACATCTCTGTCTGTATCGCTGCATTTTTTTTAGTTCTCTATTTTCAGATGAAGTTTACAGATTAATTTTCAAAAGGTTTAATTCCTTCAAGGTTAATGCACTCTGCAGTTTGTTACGATTATGCTTTCCAAACCGTCTCATCCCTGCAGCTGCACTGACACGTGCACAAACACGCTGTCAGAAAATTACAACACAAGATGCAGCATAAAAGGGTGGCAAACAGTCCCCCCACCATCATATAAAACGCCTGCTGTCCTGGTTTGATAAATTGTCTTGTTTATTAAGCGTTACAACTGAACTACAGCGAATCAGCTGTCATCATATTTCCTGTGTTAAACATAGGCCATATTTTAACGTGGCCTAAATTTAGATTTTGTTACAATGCCGCTTACACCAATATGATGGTTTATATAAACAATCTGGTACATACGAAACATCATCAGCTACTTACAATAACATCCGTAAATTTTTCTGGTACACACCAAACATAATCAGATATTTACAATCTTCTTCTTCTCCTCTTCAAGGATTAAGTTACATAAACCTGTTCCGGCACCCATCTCATGCGCCGACGACCCACGTCTTTTCTACCAATGGCTTTATAGTTCAGTGCCGCTTCCGGCAATCGAGCCTCTGTCATCCTTTGCAGATGGTCCCACTGTTGTCTTCTGTAAATTGCAATAATTTAATTTATGTCCTTTACTTCGAGTTCTGCTCTAATATCCTCATTCCTTATTCTATCTTGAAGTGTATTATTTAAAGTATTTCGAAGAAACTGCATTTCAGCACTCTGGATCTTGCCGCTTTATACTTACAAATATATCCCCAAATTTTTCTGAATTTGAACTAGTGGAAGCCAATTAACATATAGTTTTGAGTCCATACATAATTATTAACGCTACAAGGAACTCTCATCACCAAGAAAAAAAACACTCTAAAATTCTACAAGATGATGGCCCTTCCCACATCTCTTTATGGGTCTGAGAACTGGACTTTGACGAAATGCCAGGCCAGTAGTATTCAAGCGGCTGAAATGAGATTTCTCGGGCACGTGGTAGGGTCATAGAAGGAATACAGATTTACGGAAGGAACTGAATATTAAGAGTATACTCGACAGGATTGCCCAGTATCGACTGAATTGGGGGGGGGGAGAGATCTATGGAACTATAATCCGAAGAGACGGAGAAGTGTGGTACGCCCGAGGAAGCGCTGGAGTGACCAGCTTTGCCTGTTTGAGACCGGAACAAACCATTCTTGGTTTAATCCTTGCAGATGACAATGATGATGATTAATTGATTGATGTTACAACAGCAAAACACAAGTCTAGACAAAATTAAAAACAACAGACTTTAGCTCGAAACAAAATTTTGAATCACGTAGAAAAGTGTACAAATTGACAGACTTAACTGAAGAAGGATCGATTGAAGCAAACGTTTAATTAACAGAAAAAATATTAGACGGAGAAAATAAAGTTAGAAGCGAACCAAGACTAAATTTCATAGAAACAATGAGAAAGTATAATGCGATAAAAATAGTTGTTTGATAAAACTTCTGTGGATTGTTCAGTTCAGCAGACTGATAGTGTCCAACCTAACCATATGAGTGAGACGAGAAGAGTCCTAGTATCAGCCTTAGCGCCCTCAACGACATTAACGTCTATGGCTCTTGGATGACCGACTGGGTTTAATAGAGCTCATCATCATCTCCTTTTCATAAGTTAGGCAAAATGCCTCCCTATTTTGATGTTCTTTGATTTCTTGGATTATCTACAGATCTTCTTCCATTCTTTCTCCATGAACGCATCATAGTAGTCTATAGTCTCGCATTGCTGATAATAGTGGTATCATATTCATGCTGATGCTAATGCTCAGCTTCATTATTCAGAAAACACCATAGTCTTTGAACGGGTTACATAGATTTACATGGGTTTACATTCAGTCTTATGTAATTTTCGTTTTGTTCTAAGGCTTTCACGGCCGATGTCAGTTATATTTCAAGTTCTTACTCGGGCTATTTTACCGTGGGCCAGAGTTTACAAACAAACCAAACGTTTCAGCAGCACCACTGGCTGCCATCTTCAGTGGAATTCGAGTCTACCCAGCGCGGGTTGTCAAACGTTAGGCCTACAGTACTGTGGCGGAGGCTAAAGATGTGCCCGCAATGCTACCTGTACTTATAGATTCAAAATACAGTTACTGAATTTATAAGTACAGTTAGCATCGCAGGACATCTTTAGCCTTCATCACAGTACTGTGGGCCTGAGTTTGACAAGAATATTACAGACGCAGAACAATACCGGAAAATATGTAGACATCATGTGGAGAGAATGCCCATGGAAGGAATTCCGCAAGCAATATTGGAGTATAACAGCCTGTCGGGTGAGGAAATCCATGGAAGAGCCTTTGGACTCGGAACAGATAAGGTGTTTAATCCTTGAAAATACACAAGAAGAAGTAGAAGACAAACAAGGCTACAGAATGCATCTCGCACGCTTGCGCGAATTATATTTCCATTAGAACGAGAATTGTAAGCCAAACGAGAACAAGGAACACGGGAAGCTTCCTGCTTTCATGCCAAAACACATTATCTCTTTGATTTCAATATTCTTCCTTCGCTTACTTAATATAGCAGTCGACTGACTGAACTACTTTGAATATGTGTGTTCATTCTCGCTCAAATGTACATTCCTGAAATAACTTACACAGTTGTGTTTCTACCCGCTCTACACGTATCTTTGTACCCAGATTGATTTTATCTTCGTTCTCATGGAAACTCTTGTACACAAACTATCTTGTCAGAGTTTGTAAATCACTACGACTGTATAGAATTAAACGTACTCTTACGTCATGCGAAAACAGTGTTGCACCATTACAAAACATTCTATGTGTTTCTCGGCTATTCCAGTGGAATCCGGTTGTAATGTGTGTGTGCGCACATATTGCTGGTTCTTTGAGGTGAAGAACAATTACGTATTGTCATGCGTTCGAGACTGATCCAGGTGTCACCAGTCTGCGCGCGTTGTGTGTAAGGCCGCAATCAATTACGTTCTGGTGTTTTCTAGTAGCGTTCTTGACGCGTAGTACGGATGTTTCTGGAATTTTGGCGGGGTATAAGTACAAGTACTCAGCGACTCTCGGTTCAGTTATTGTCGGGCGATTTACACAGTGTGGTTCGAAGTATTATGGGGAAGTGTTGTGTGTTTTATAATTGTGCGGGACAATTGTAATATAATTGTATTTTATATTAGTTGACATTTTTATTACGTGTGAACAATTTTTATTTGATTTGTTGTAAGAGATTATCTTGATGATTACAAACTGTTTAATTGTGATAATTAAAACTGGTGATTATTGACTTAATTGGTGTCTTGTATTTTGTTTTCCACTGTACCATACGACGATCAATTACTGTCGTAACACAATTGTAACCGTGGTGTTTTGCTCACTGTTTGCTAATTCGCCGAGAGGTAATATAATGTACTTTACTGTGTAAGCAAAGTTGTTTGTCAGACATGTAAGAGCTCTCTCAAACTATTACCAACCTAACTAGAGATTAATTTTGTGTAATCACAAATTATCTTCCGGACAAGTAGCCCGCAAAACTGCAAATCGTCTACACTAGTTCAGGCCTCTATTTTGCAACACATCTATGACTAGGAAAAATAATCGTCACCATGTATGTGGCACCGATGGTTACCTGTATACACGCGCGAGATGCATTCTGTAGCCTTGTTTGTCTTCTACTTCTTCTTCTCGTATATTTTCAATAGTACGCGATCCCTGTATGGGGCTGCTTGGCTAAAACCCACAAGCGTAAGCTACAGTCTCTCCAGCGCCGAGGACTGTGCTGAGGATGTAAACTCATTCCGCTGTTTGACTTCAAGCCAGACTGTTAGAGAATCCTTTCGTGTCGTTCCCTGAACACAACTATACGGACACTTTTCAGAAAAGTTCTACTGGCGCTGTGCTCGCTTTCAGGCCAATCACCTAATTAGCGCCCTCGGTCGCAACCGATCTGTGCCAGGTGAATCTTGGACCCGGCATCGGCGAACACTCACGTTCAGTTAGATCCTAATTGAAACGCCACATTTAGAAATACAGAATATTTCGGTTCCCGTGGCAGAAGCTCTACAAGAATCTCGGGTCGTGGCACAACAGTGGGTGACGGGCAAACCCATCGCTAAGCACAATCCTTGGTCAACATTCTTTTTTTTGTATCGCCCATCTAAGGACCACATGCCAATTTCAATTCTTTATTCTTTGTTCTTTCCTTTTTCTCCAATATTCTTTCATCTTTTCACTGTGTCTCTTCTTCCTGTCTTCAGTCCACTTTGAACCTGCATTTCTCTCTCTCCTACCCTGAACTCCTTCCATTTTTAACACTTTTGCCCGAAAAACTCCTCTTTCAGTTGCTTCTTCTGCGTTTATATTATTTTTTTTCTAAATTCTTTTGGACTTCTTTAATTCAAATTGATGTTGACTTCTTTCTCCACAGATATTTGAAGATCTGCTTTGTTAACCTATTGTCGTCCATTTTACATAAATGCCCCAAAAATAATATTTCTACTAGTAATTTTATACAAACCACTATGTTGTCTTTGGTATTGACGAGCGCTTTCGGCAGTCAAACCATCTTCAGGTCATTTACCAACAGAGAAATATGAAACCGTTCACTTCTTATATACCGTTTTACCGGACCTATCTAGCCCCGCCCCTGACGAAGTAACGTCTTACTTAGCTCCACCCATAGTGAGTTGTCTTATATTACCAATTTTGTAGCCGTTACAATTTACGTTAACTTACTCTTTTTTGTTGTTTAATAAGCTGCTATAGTATTATCAACTAGGTAGTGCGGCTGGGCGTGGGTCAGGCCCGCTCACAAACTCGCAGCCCGCACACACACAAGCGCAGGGGATTAGGACCGGCCGGATTCTCGCCCCATTAGTCACCTAGTGGACTTCAGTTGATCAAACTTTGATTTATTTTATTTGAAATTTTATCTTAAAATGTTTAATATATATCAATTCTACACACCATTACAAGAAAAATGATACAAAACAATTTATAATTTACTGAAATGGTGCCCAACATATCAGCTATGTTTGGTACAAAATTATTGACTGAGATGATTCATAGGTGTGAATCATAAAGACAGTGACCTTATCCATTTTGTACAAACTATGAGTTATTCAGTAACATTTTAGACTCCGGACTAGCCAGTAGTGTTTCCTGTTCATTCGCGTTTGGACAGTTTGCCACTTTGTTTAGTGTTTGTTTGTAGGCCAAGTCATCATGACTTCTTCAGTAAAGAAGCGCCAAGTAATACACTCGCAAGCTAGGACAATGATAGTGAGTGGTATTAATTATTTTGAAAGTGGGGAAAAGAACAAAGGACCTTTACTTGATGTAAAAAAAGTATTACAACGAACTGCTGACGCCTGCGGCATTTCTTTAAGAACTGTTCAAAATATAAAAGCACAAGTTCGTGAAGTGACGAAGACTACTGGTGCTGACAGTCAAGACAACGTCATGGAAGAAGCCATGGAAGGTGTGGAAGAAAACAGACCAGATCAAGTACCAATTCATCCCAACGTAGTTCTGCACACGCCAAGAAAAAGCACCACAAGGGAAAGAAAAGTTACGGGTCTGGACAAGTTTGGTAAGGGAGCAGTTCGGCGGCACATTATGGGGTATTATGAAAGAAAACCGACTAGGTACCGACTACGTATAAATTAATTCATTCTTTAAAAGAAGCCGGTTTATTTAGTGGAAGTTATGGCTCATTAAGAACAGTAATAAATGACCTAGGATTTAGATACAAGAAATTTCAAAAAGGAAGATCTTGATTGAGAAACCATCAGTCGCTTTGTTAAGGTGTAATTTTCTTCGTAAAATGCGCGATGTGGATTTGTCTAAAACATATTTTCTGGATGAAACTTGGATCAATCAGAATGAAAGTAAAGAAAAGGTTTGGACAGATGACTCGGTAAAATGCACCCTGGCATCTCCGTTAGGCAAAGGTAAACGCCTCATTATTTGCCACGCAGGAAGTTGCAGTGGTTGGATTAAAGCGCCTCCATTGGTATTTCAATCAAAGAAGACGGGAGATTACCATGAGAACATGAACAGTGCAGTGTTTGAAAAGTGGTTCTTCAGCACCTTAATTCCAGTTCTTCCTCGTGGTGCTACAATAGTGATGGACAACGCACCATATAACTCCAGGATAAAAGAGAAGGCACCAACTTCTTCTTCGACTAAAGGTGTCATGATAGACAGGCTACAAAAGCGAGGACTTCCCTTCTCAAATGACATAAAAAGACCTGAACTGTACCAGCTTGTTCACCTTCATAAGCCTCCAGTGTCCACCTACGTCATTAACGAAAAGGCTGCTGAAATGGGATTTAAAGTGATACGCCTGCCACCCTATCATTGCCACTATAATCCTATTGAGATGATATGGTCTTACCTCAAAGGATTTGTAAGAGAACGGAATACTTCGTACAAAATCAAAGACGTTCAGGACTTGTTCTTCTTCGAGGTTACAAGTACAGTGACAGCAGATCAGTGGAAGAAATATATGGACCACGTTGGAAAGGTATTGGATGAAGACTGGAAAGTGGAAGGACTCGACCAACATTGTGTGCAGCAGTTTCTTATAAACTTGGTTCCAGGCAAAAGCGATCAGGACAGTGACGAAGACAGTGACAGTGATGAAGATGACTTGGGTGTCACTCCTCTTTAGTAAGTTTTTTGTCCTGTACCTTGTAGGAATATTTTTATGAATATCTTGCTATAAAATTATTTTTAGGCTGCAAACCTTTCACTTTTATACTGTCTTATCTCTACTCTACACTATCGCTATAAACATAAATATCACCGTATTTTCTTATTTCTTATTACAATTTATTACGCGTTATATTAAATGTAAAAACTTGTAAACGAAAATATTCAATATTTTACTAAACTTACATTGTTGTGTATATTATTATTTTTTTAAATTTTTTAAATAAGAATTTTTAATTAAGAATTTTGAGTTGCTTTTTACCCGACATTGGCAATTTCAGTAAATTATAGATTGTTTGGTATCATTTTTCTTGTAATGGTGTGTAGAATTGATATATATATATATATATATTAAATATTTTAAGATAAAATGTCAAATAAAATAAATCAAGGTTTGATCAACCGAAGTCCACTAGGTGACTAATGGGGCGAGAATCCGGCCGGTCCTAATCCGCTGCGCTTGTGTGTGTGCGGGCTGCGTGTTTGTGAGTGAGCCTGACCCTCGCCCAGCCGCACTCCCTATTTGATAATAGTATAAATATTTCTTCATTTTCAAATGTGGTTTTATATTCATTATGCTCTGTATGACGGTGGTTGGCGTGTGGACCCTTGGCCTACCTGCTGCCTCTCCCCATTGTAATACTTCCGCCCGGGCTCGACAGCAGCTAACTGCCGCGTGAGTGCGTCCAGTATGAAACAATTTTTTTTTGCCTCGCCTAATACTGGTAAAATTTTGTTATATTTGAAATCAGCGAAATAATACGATGAAAATGACACCAAACACGACTAAGGAATATTAAAAATTGGGCGTTATAAAGTAACAATGACTGAATAATTACAATGACTTTATTTGCATTATTTATTAATATTTTTTTTTTAGTCGTGTTTGGTGTCATTTTCATCGTATTATTTCGCTGATTTCAAATATAACAAAATTTTACCAGTATTGGGCGAGGCAAAAAAAAAAAAGTTTCATACTGGACGGCACAGTGAGGTGACTCACGTGGCAATTAGCTGTTGTCGAGCCCGGGCGGAAGTATTACAATGGGGAGAGGCAGCAGGTAGGCCAAGGGTCCACACGCCAACCACCGTCATACAGAGCATAGTCGTTTTTCATCTTTATTTCTTATTTTTAATATTTCCACTTCTTCCTTTAATTTCCTTTCTCTTTCTTTACTCATCACTTTTATTATCTTATAATTTATTGACTGGGTCTATGAATTTATGTCCTTCTTCTATAAAATGCCTAGCGTATAACGAATTCGTCGTTAACATCTCCTTCACCCCTCCTATGTTCTTTAAATCTCTGGCAAAATTGACGACCCGTTTCGCCCAGATACACTTTTTCACATTCCCCACAACTGAGCATATATACTCCACTTTTTTTCAATATGTCTTCTTCTTCAAAATTCGAAGTTTTTATTATATCAAACACGGCTTTCGATTTTTTAACCGCTATCTCTATATTATATTTGCTAAAACATTTTTGTATCTTTCTTGTGTTACAAACTATATAAGATATGGATCCCTTATACTCCTTTTCTTTACTATTCTCATTTTTTGTTTCTTCTCTTCGTTTTATATTATTAAATATTTTATCTACTACATTCGTATTATACTTGTTGTTTTTTACAATTATTTTTATTCTTTCTATTTCTTTCTTTCTGTTTTCCTCATCTTCTATACAACTGTTTATTCTATGACAGAAATTATTTATCGCTGCCATTTTATACTGTATTGGATTGTATGACTCATTTGGTATTAGCCTATAACATCCGTATATGTGGTTTTCCTATAAATGTCAAATTTTCTTTTCTTTTCTTTTGTTATTCTTATGTTTAAATCTAGGAAATTGATTTCCTTGTTTCCTACTTCCATTTTAAATTTTATACTCTCTTCTAATTTGTTAACCTCTTCAAAAAATACCTTTAATTCTTCATCATCGCCCTCCCATATTAACAAGATATCGTCTACATACCTCATCCATTTCTTAATTTTGTCTTTATTTTTCACTGTTGACATTATTGTATTTTCAAAGTAGTAGGGGGAAAATGGGGTTCCTGACGCACAAAGGAATGCCGCCTTTCTTAAAAAACATAAAAAACGATAAAAAACAAGATCAAAGAGATGCCGCCGTTCCCGCGGTCCAAGATTTTTTCCCACGCTCTCCCCACCACCCTGGACCCGCAGTATCCGCGAATTTTCGCGAATATAATTTTTTATATGCAGCCTTTCGCGAGCCTAAATCACTTTCACTTTCTAATTTCCGCGAATATAATTTTTTATATGCCACCTTTCGCGAGCCTAGATCACTTTCACTTTCTACTGGACCACAGCATCCGCGACTTTTTCGCTGATCTGTGTCAAGATCCGCAACTTTTTCGCGTATCTGGACCACAGCATCCGCGAATATAATTTTTTTAGTTTTTTATATGCCGCCTTTCGCGAGCTTAGATCACTTTCACTTTCTATCACTTGATGCATTATAGTGTATATATTAAATATATGATCGGGGAGTACCAACCTTGCATGAGATCAAATTTGTTATAATGTATATTAAATCTATATGATCAGGTTTACCAACCTATGGTGGGGGGGGGTTCCGACTTGATGCATTATAGTGTATATATTAAATATATGATCAAGGTTACCAACCTTGCATGAGTTCAAATTTGTTGTGCGTTATAATGTATATTAAATCTATATGATCAGGTTTACCAACCTATGTATGGGTTCAAACTTGATATGTGTGTGTATTATAGTGTATATTAAAATATATGATCTGGGTTACCAATCCTGCATTATTGTGTGTGTATAGAACAGATCTGCCAACATTTTTCTTCGGTGGGAAATTCAAACTATATTATAGTAAATTGTTGACGACGACTTCGATATCAACTCACTCTCCCCTCCTCCCTCTTTGTCTCTAGACACAGTTGTCGATCACGATATAAACACTCTCTTTATGTCATCAGTTTTACATAAGCGTCGTGCTACTTATGGATTATTGTAAGTAGCGATACTAAAATGTAATCACCAGGAAATATATATTTATCACCTACCTCGTTGCATCCTTTTTTTGACACATGACAGTCATTGACCATGATTTAGAAATTAATATACTGCCAAGTCTGTGTGTGTGTGGTAAAGTGTTACGCATAAAAAAATCTCCTTGAAATAAGGTATTTTCAAAAGTTTTGTGTACACACATTGTACAATAATTTTCGTAATTGTAAGATACAACCTGCAAATTATTAAAATGTCTCTCTCACACATTTCTGATTACTATACAAATAATTGCATGCATATTCGAAGGTTTATAACGAAATAAATTAAAATAAACCATAATTTGTTTTAAATAATTAAATATATATATTTACAACACTGTACACAAACATAAAATATATAGTTTACAAACCGCTATAATACAATTATTGATTAAATATATATATCACAAACATTGTTATATATAAAATATTAATAATAATATTGTTTTAAATGATTAAATATATATTTACAGCACTGTACACAAACTTAAAATATAGTTTACAAACCGTTATAATACAATTATTCAAAATACATTTTACATTGATTAAATATACATATATCACAAACAAACATTGTTATATAAAATAAATATTAATAATAATTTTTTGACATTGTAAGATTTTAAAATAATAATTTCACGGTTGTAGATACAGTTCACAAGGAAGTTTATCTGTAACATAACAATACAGTCGATATTAGAATCACTGATACGATAATATTCAATTATCACATGCACACACACACACACAGTTAGTGGAAAGAATCAAATGCGTTAAGTAAGTAAACTTTTTCAAGTATATGTCATTTTTCATAAGTTAATGTACTTTCAAATAATTTCTAATCAAACCAAACCAAATATTATTCACTGGAAATTTGTAAATACTACTTAGAATCAATGATACATTTATCGCATAAGTTAATGTACTTTCAAATAATTTCTAATCGAACCAATTATTATTCAACGAAACTAAATAGAATCAATGATACATTTATCATGTACATACAAATTCAATTATTAAAGTGTTAAGTACAGAGAGTTGAAACTACACACACGCACACACACACACACACACACACACACATCAATAAATTGTTTGTTAACACGATTGCTACTTACGACGTTAGGACTCAATCTCTACTTGTGTTGTTTGATTTCTCGTCCCTCGATACACTAAATGTAGTTCTTTAGGTTTGATATGTCTGAGCTCCTCATTCGTGAAGACACCTGCATACCTCTTGGGAAGATAGACACGATACTGACGGTCGCCATCCTCCAACGTAGCAAGCACAGAGTTCCCATATTTTGTGTCCACATTTGTTAAGACCATGATGGGATATTTTTTATTCACTGTCAATTCTGAACATCGTTTGTACTCGATAGCACTTACAGCATTAAACTTTACAAGAAACGACATTATTAGAAGACACTAGTGAACACGTCTGTATCAAGCGAGAGAGAACCAAACAATGACAGAATATTCGACACAAAAGGACAGTACAATGTGATAGTGGTGGTGGTGGTAACGTCGGTGTCCCACTTTCATTTGCATGTATGAACATGTCCCACAGACGAAATTAGAGACACCAAAAATATAACAATGTCATTAGGAAAGTCCATTTTCATAAGAAAATAGTCACTGCTTACAACTATGCATGTATGTACATGTCCACAACAGAATGAGAGAGAGAGATATAAATGTCATCATTCGCAGTGACCTACTTTCTAAATTTGTTACATTAAAAATGTTTGTTTAAAGCAAAAATCATGAATCATCCATTCCCGAATAGCATGCACCTTATAGTTGGCACAACGGTCAGAAGAATTGAAATGTCTAAGACATTCTGTTCCATGAATTATATACGGTATGTTTTTAGGACAACCAAAGTCATCGAGATTGATGATATTATTGTGTATTATCTTTGATTGCAAAAAACTTTTTTTCTCAAAACCCTTCACAAACACATATTTATATATACGTGTATGTGATGTTAACAATGAAACAAGATTGTCGTATGGTGTCTCTCCTTCGCTCCATCTAAGTCTATGATAATTTGTTGTTAACCAGTGGTTTGTCCTAACGTATTTGGGATTCGTAACGGATGTAGCAGGCGGTGTCAAAATCCAATGTCTACCAGCAAATCTCAGAACGTCCATGATTGACAGTTCCTTCACAATATATTTTCCGTTGTCGTCGAAAAAGCACTGGAAGTCGATTATAACCGCAGTGTTATCCATAATACTGTAAGACAAAGAAACCACACACATTACAAACTCTATATATATATATATTATGTTTAAACATACAAATATCGTTGTGATATTAATATGTGAACTTACGTTTACAGACGTCTGGACTGAAGCACCGAGAGACGTCAACTGACGAAAGAAACAAGTGTTGAGGGGGGTTACTATACATGGAGACGAATTTTTTTAGTAGGTGGGGAGGTGTCGTCGTTCTCCATGTTGATGCGTTGTCGTATCCGATAATGACCGTATGCAAGCGTATCATGACCATTGTCTAATATATAACGCTTATCATCATACGGTGACAACGCTTGCTTATTTACACGCATCGTGTACAGCGTATGATGATCGCTACGTAAACAAAGCGCACTGGTAGAAAACTGACAATGATCAGTGAGACACTTGCGATACATATCGTGTCGCAGACTCCACTTAATTGCAACTCGAGGCACACCTTTACATACACGTTTTTGACACTCTTGGGTGGGATCTTCGTGGGCCACAAGGAACGAATAACATTTCGCACGGAGACCCATATTATTCTCTAATAGGACGACCACACGTTTCATCCTTGAACAGGCCGACAACCTTTTTGTTCTTAAGGCTATAACAAGGATGAGACGTAGGGTAATCCGATGTGTCAAAAACGTGTAGGTCCTTCTTCATGTCTGCATACAAGTCTGATGTTTGAATGCTATACATCAGACTGTCTGTATCTGTCATTAATAATTTAACGTTGCAACCGTACTTGGCGACAGCATAACGATAATGAAAGTCGTACATTATCGTTTTGCTAACGTCAAGCACCGTGAAGCCGACATACACGGGACGGGAAAGAACAATGGATTTTTTACGGAGTGAGAGCCCCACCAGATCGTTCGTATAACGAATCATACGTTTTAGCCTAGGTGTGGAAACTAGTTTTTGAAGCCGTCGTTCATTCGAGACTAGTTCAAAGTCTATATGTTTCCGTACGTTCTCCAGCGACTTACCGTATACGGCGTTGTTCATCAGTTTGAAAAGGTCTTTTTCAAAGCTGTTGACGGCTGTTTGCCTCTTGCGGGTGTTGAAATCGATAAACGGTTTCAACCAAGCGCTTTGCTTAAAACACAACACCCTATGAGTCGCTTTCAGCTCTAAGCCAAGACTTAAATACAATTTCAAATTTCGATAATGGAGAACGTAATTTTGTTTGTCCTCCAAAGTTGTTAACAACTTCTCTACGGATGACCCTGATTCGTTATACGATGATCTGTATATACTCTCGTGTAAACGTTTGGAAAAGGGAGAAAGGATATCGGGTGTTACGCGCTGGCGCACAGGTGCAAGTGGGTAGTCGGAATGCAGGTCGTGTAAGGTATCAGGATAGTGTAGGTCGACTTCAAGGATGTACCCGATGTCGGAATCATCACTCACATTACGTACGTCCAAGGACTCGATTTCGTTACGATCGAGCCATCGGAAGTCTGCGTAAGGGAGTGGTTGCGACATGGCTGCACCGTATAAATTATTACAGTCTGTATACAGAATGAAGGAGGTCGGTTTCGATACATCGTACTGATCTGGAATCAGAGGATTGTTAGCGACTGCGTGACGGTTGGATATCATCGCGCAGCCTCCGCGGATCCCAGACTCAAGGAACAGATGCATATTTATCTCTGTTAACAGCTCTAATTCGACCCCTGTCATTTTTAGCATCGCGTTCCAAGCGAGTCCGGGAAGCGAGTAAAAATGACACGGGTCCAAGCAGTAATCGCGTAAGGCCATGTCTCGGAAACTTTCAAAGACATCGGCCAGCAGCATTACGTCTGTCAACAAATACAAATCGTGGTAATCGCCAAACGTACGCAGATTGAATGCACTCCACACGTTTTGTGCGTGCTCGTAATCTGCGTCCGAAATAGCCGATTCCAACAACCGGTTATCAAAGTGTTCACGAGCGGGTAGACTTGTTTCGTTGAATCGATCAATGCTGTCAACGTACTCGTAAGGGTATACTCCCTTGCGTACGAGCAGATTGGTCTGTTCGTCGAAACCCCGTCTAAGCATTTCCTCTCTGAGCAAAGGAAATTGGCTCCCGGACGTGGACAGATTGGTAACGAGTGTGTCCAGAGAGCGATTAAGAAATTGAAAAGAGTCTACGAAACGCAAGGGACCCAGGGAGAACGACACGTAACGCTCACTGGATGTTGCAATGCAGGATACGTGTTGGTCCTTATATTTTCCTAAACCCAGCATTAAATGGTGACAGTCGTAGCCACGAAGGTTGTGAAAGAAGACGGGGATATGACGAGCATCTTGTAGCTTAGATTACAGCTATTGTCGGCTGCTCCCAAGAATTTCCCCGTAAGATGACAATGATTGCGTACCTTGTCATCGTCTGTCAAAGGGCGCTCACACAAATGACAAACGGTGGCGTTAGTGAACGCAACATTGTCATCATCGGACATAATTATTTGCACGTTATGTCGTACTACCTTCATCATATCCTCGGCGTCTTTCATCAACCACGAGAAGAAAGTGTCTACAACGTTTTCACCTCGATAAACTTTAGCCTCTCTCCAGAGTCTGTGTGTATGATCCACGATAGCATAGGAGAAACCTGACGGAATATGCATCGCTTCGTATGATGTGGACGATACAGGAGAAGTTATTTTCTGACGGGCACCGTTGCTATCGACAGAGTAGAATTCACCTAACTCGTGCACTGTCGTCGGGACGTTGTTACCAGGTGAACACGATTGAAGCGGAGTGATGAGGGACTCGAAGTCGGCGTAGACGGTAAAGGGTACTTTAAGACAGTGCGCGTAATTTTTAAATGACATAAACTTCTCCTCCTCTGTAGGCATTTTGGTTTTCTGCTCGCCGTGAGGTGTGCAGTAGGGGAGATGATCGGACAGACCATGTTCTGTGGAGAAAAGATGCAGGCAGTAGTCACAGTAAAATGATTTTTCTTTGTGTTTTGTTAGGGAAAATAACAATTTATTAATGCTACTGATAAGACAGTAGTGTTTTCGGCTATTTGTATCGGACAGAAGTAAAAGATTAACATGATGTAATCTGTCCTTATTGGGAGTAATTCTTAACGGATAAACCTCATTTTTTTATTCGTTTCTGATATTGTCTTCTATATCATAGCCGAAAACGTTTATAGAAATGTTGGGATTCTGTGTTTCAAATTTAGAAAGTGAATTTATAGAAACAGGGTACTCGATATCGGACATATTTATTGTGTTTTTGAATAAGAGGTATTTTGAAACACGTTCTTTATCTCTTACTTGAGGGTGTATGTGAGCTAGTACGGACCATAGAAAACACATTTCATCTTGGGAGTTCTTGATGTTGACTACTGCCTTGGTGAGTGCAAGTTTTCGCGGGGTTGGAAGGTAGGAGGACGCTGCTAGAGGCCTGTACCGTCCAACAACTAGTTCCAGCTTCAGTACAGCATCCACCGGCCATCCGCTCCCGTCACGGGTAAAATTGGATATGCTATTCATGATTTTATCGTAGGATTCATCGAGTAGACAGTTCAACTCGTCGTTGTCGTCCGTGAGCAACGTACGACAACGTCCGTGGAAGACGGCGTCTTTGGTTACCTCTTTTTCTTCGCCGCTGTCACCATCTAACGCAGTTTTAGTGAAACGTATCCTGCACGCAATATGCCATTTGATACTGCGTAAACGTGCTTGTTCTGCCAGAATATCCTTGCACAATAAAGGTCGCACCTCGGTCATTATCGGTACTATATCTTGATCTTCTTCTTCTGTGTACACAGGCAGGTAATTAAAAGTTGTGAGACATCCTCTAATACTACTGTTTCGCACAATATAAAATCGTGTCATATCTGAAACAATAGAAACACATGTATTAGCTAATAGGAATGATGAATAACACACATTCATGTTTGTGGTAAATAAATAGATAGTACACGTTAGTAATACGTTAGTTTATTGCAAACTGTGAAGATGGCAGCTACTCATGATTTTAGCATTGAAAGTGAAAGAAGAAAATCGTTCAAGTATTGGGAAGTGACGTTTGTCAGTCCCGACGAGTTAGCGTTTGCTGGGTTTTACTACTATCCGCTAAATTATGATGTTTGTGGACATAGTATGTCATTCATAGACGATAGAGTTAAATGCTTTTGTTGCGGAATTGAATTAGTTCATTGGAGAGAAGGTGACATACCTATGGTGGAACATGAAAAATTTTCTCCGTCATGTCAATTTCTAAACGATGTCAAGAGACAATACATTGGGGAGAAGGTGACAAACCTATGTCAGAACATAAAAAATTTTCTCCGTCATATCAATTTCTAAACAACGTCAAGAGACTATCTTGTACAGGTTAGACAGAGTTAATTCATATCAAACAAATTTGGTTTGCTACATAATTATAGAGAGAGACAATTGGTATTTTAAAAAATTTTTACCTTGTTGAGGATGTCCCTGTTCCTGCTAATGTTCTGGATTCTGTTGAAGGTCGGACATGATGATATTCAGATGTGTGAATGAATACTGAAAAACAAAGAAACTGTTATAGATATATATAGTATTTTTAACGCTGGTATTATGTTAGTGTATCTTAAACCATGAACGACGCACGCAAGACTATAGCTCTAGAGCTACACAGAGCAGCGAGAAGGAATTTCGTTAGGCGCGCGGTTGAATTGAAGGGTCTACACGACTTGTACCAGGCGGATCTTGTGGAGATGATACCATACGCTCGAGTGAACAAAGGGTACAAGTACATGATGACAGTGATCAATGCGTTTAGCAAGTACGCGTACGCTGTACCATTGAAAACAAAGACAGGAAAAGAAGTAAAGCATGCACTAGAGCCTATACTAACTGCTAATCGAATGAAATATTTACAGACAGACAACGGGAAGGAGTATTACAACAGCACAGTACAAGCGTTACTAAAAAAGTATAATGTGAAACATTACTCAACCTACAGTGTGAAAAAAGCTTCCATAGTGGAACGTTTTAATCGCACACTGAAGACACACATGTATCGAGCTTTCAGTGAACAAGGACACAACCGCTGGTTGGATCTACTACCTACATTACTGAAATCGTACAACAATACAACACACAGAACCATTGGTATGAAACCGAGTGAAGTGAATGACGCCAACGAACATATAGTGTTGGAACGAATAAGGAAGAACACAGCGCCTAAAATCAGTCCAACGAAACCACCCAAATTTAAAGTCGGTGACCGTGTTCGTATAAGTAAGCACAAAATGACGTTCGCCAAAGGTTATACGCCGAATTGGACTAACGAAATATTCACTGTGGATAAAGTACAATCCACTACTATCCCCGTCACTTATCTGCTAAAAGATCATCTAAACAAAGTGTTGAAAGGTGGTTTTTACGAGCACGAGATTAGTAAGTCCAAAGTCGGCGACGTATACCTAGTGGAAAAGGTGTTACAACGCAAAGGTGACAGAGTGCGTGTTCGTTGGCTCGGTTTCGATGGTAAACACGATGCGTGGATACATAAGAAAGATCTAATATAAAAAAGGTGACAGCACGTGATGAAAACAGTATGCTTTCGGTATTCACAAAGATGAAGATTGTACAGCAAGCAAACAAATTACCAATAAAGGATATAGACTTTTTGGCTGGTGACGAAGGTAGTGCTAAGCGTAAACATGGCCCGCTATTACCGAACAGTATTCGCTGTTTCGTTACAGGCCCAAGTTCCTGTGGGAAATCAAATGTGCTATTCAACCTACTGTTTGATGCCAACGGAGTACGTTTCCGCAACGTATACGTGTTTTCAAAATCATTATTTCAACCAAAATACAGAATGCTAGAAACAGTGATGAAATCACTCGCTGGTGAAGGTTTAGGTTATCATGCATACAGCGAGAACGAAGAAGTCCCGCTACCGAGTGAAATCACTGGTCTCGACTCTGTTATCGTATTCGATGACGTATCGTGTGAAAGACAAAACAATATTCGAAAGTATTTTGCTATGGGGAGACATAGCGGTGTGGACACATTCTATCTATGCCAGACATATAGCCAGATACCGAAACAATTGGTACGTGACAACGCTAACTTGTTGATATTGTTCAAACAAGACGATCTAAATTTACGACATGCATACAATGATCACGTTAACATAGATGTGAAATATGATGCTTTCAAAGACGTCTGCATGGAAGCGTGGAAGGATCGTTATGGATTTCTAGTCATAGACAAAGACTCGTCAATAAATGAAGGTAGATATAGAATCGGCTTTGATCGATTCATAATTGTTTTCGACGAAGTATAAAAGTGGTTGCACTGTAGTAATGTAATCAGTCCTCTTGCTAACACACGATGGCAATGAATAAGGAGGAACGACTCGCGTATGATATAGACACGATAAGCGACAACATAAGGAAAAAATATCATGCATTACAACACGGTATCAGAGAAAGCGACGAGGCGTTTAGAAAAAATTACAGACCGATTCTGGAACCGTTAGAAGTTATTTCACGAAAGTTAAGTGGTGACATGATGGAGGAGGAGGAGGAGGAGGAGCAGATAAAACAAGAAGAGCCTACACAACACGTAATAACAGAAAACGAAAGTGGCACGCAGAGTCATAACGCTTCTCATTTCAGTGACAATAGCGCATGGAACCCTAACGCTTTACATTTCAGCGAGGATTCATTAGCAAACAAATATATGCGTTTGTGTAAATCGGCGGACTGTAAACGGATTATAGATCGCATGTATGGTGTTCGATACGAAGGTGGTAAACTTATGATAGGTGATTCAAATGTAAAAATCGATGATAACGACAACTTTCATGTCAAAGGAAAAATTTACGAGGGTACACCTGGTCTGTATGAACTTTTGTTTATGAAACTACCGAAAAAATACAATAATGATGATATGAGGAAATATAAGTCTATACTACTAGCAACCAACGGACACAAACAAAAATATAAACACAATACGCGAATAAACAGTAACAGTGGCGTCAAGTACCGACTAGTAATATCTAAATTGTTTGCACGAAAACGTACAGGGAGTGGCTATATGGAGATGAAACCGAACACTGCAATCGATTACGTGCATTGGGATGATCCTAACGAGTTGGTTAATAGATTGAGACTGTTAATGGCGTCTCAAAATAGCGGCCATACTGGTCATAGGAATGAAATCGTTTCGATATTGGAAGAATTACGTGAAACTGGCATTATCATATAAAAGCAGACGCACCGTTCTATAACCATCAGTTCTTCTTCATAAATATGAGTGTAGACAAG
Source organism: Magicicada septendecula (assembly GCA_034769895.1). Lineage (NCBI taxonomy): Eukaryota > Metazoa > Arthropoda > Insecta > Hemiptera > Cicadidae > Magicicada > Magicicada septendecula. The sequence continues at coordinate 409,683,898 of CM068375.1, forward strand.
TTCGGTAGACACGACAGCGCTGTAAGAGTGCGAAAAGAAACTCATCGAAGTCTGCGTGAGGATATCGGTTTAGGAGTGACTAACGACGGTCACTTTGATGTGAAAAACAAAAAGATATGCAACTTGGGTGATCCTGAAGAGTTGCACGATGTTGTTTCTTTACAGTACGTAAAGGACACATGCTTACAGTACAAGAACGACGACAACGCTACCGTAGACGCAAAAGATCATCGAATAATAAGGCTAAACGATCCGCTTAAATCAAGAGATGCAGCCACAAAACGATACGTAGACGAGAAGAGTTTGAAAAAAGATCGTGCAGGTAACGTAATCGTTAATGACTGTCGACTAACGCATGTGCAAGCGCCTGTTGACTTCAAAGACGCAGTGAATTTGGAATTTTTACATGCACACACAATCAGTTTGCAAAACGATACTTTCTACGCTGCCGGAAGAAAAATTACGAATATAGCGAACGGTGTCAATGACAAAGACGCAGTCACTGTACGACAAATGCATGAATTAAAATTACATATAAAGACCGAATTGTACAAGGTCACTCAGGTATTTCACGCTCATATAATCAATCTAATAAAGTTTGTCTATAAATATCAAGACAGCACGACACAGCGTTCAGTCCTGTCTGAATATATTGAAGAGGTGGGGCGTTTAATAGACGTTCTCGATACGGAAACGGAAATCAAGGATTGGAGATCTGTTTACAAGAATGCACGTACTTCGTAAGAAAAGAAGAATGGGGCGTGGTGTAATTGGAAAAATACTTAAAAACACTGTGCCCGCTATCGTTTCGTCAGTACCTACTTTGATTAATCGAGCGGTGGACGCATTACCAGTAGAATTACACCTACCGGGCTACCGATTCTGTGGACCTGGAACAAAACTCAAAGAGAGATTGGCACGTGGCGAGCGCGGAATCAACGAGTTGGACGAAGCCTGTCGCGAACACGATATCGCTTACGCTAAGTACAAGGACAACGAACGAAGACGCGTAGCGGATCGTGTGCTAGCCGGCAAGGCGTGGGATCGAGTGAAAGCTTTGAATTCAGGCATCAGCGAAAGAGCGTACGCGGCGGCCGTAGCGGCAGCGATGAAGGCGAAATCGGCAGTGGGTGGAGGGAGCTCGCGTAGTGGTTGCAGAAAAAACAAGAAGAAGAAGGGTTCAGGAATTAAACGTCAATCCGTGAACAAACGCAAACGCAAAACGACCTGCAAACGCAAAACAGTCCCAAGACATAAACGTAACAATAAAAAAATAGCGTCAGGTCTATACCTACGTCCTTACAGACAAAAAAACTAATTTGCATACCAGTGCGTGCATTGTCTGACAGTGATTTGTATGTGTACGCAAAACTTTTGAAAATACCTTATTTCAGAGGAGTTTTTATGCGTAACACTTTACCACACACACGACCATGGAAGAATGAGAGTGCAGTTGTTAATCTAGACAGTGCAGAAGGACCTGGTACGCACTGGGTTTGCTACAAGAAGCGAAACAAACAAATTTACTACTATGATGCGTATGGTAATATGCAGCCACCTCTTGAGCTGACACAGTATTTTGGAACCGACACTGACATTTACTACAATTACGAACGTGAACAGCCACCACACACAGTCATCTGCGGGCATTTATGTTTGGACTTCTTAACGCGCGAGTGATCAGTAAGCGACAAGATGTCTTCGCTGTCGGTCACCTTAACAGGTACGAATGCTGCTGCTCTTGTATGTGACTTTTTCCCGCCTCTCGAACTAACAAACGGCGAATGGTATGTAGGTCTATTGGACTTTACTACATACAACAGTATACCGAACGTGATTGAAGGAAAAAACAACGTGTTTCCAGTACTGCGAGACGGAACAACGTGGGACTTGATAACTTTACCTACAGGTGCTTATGAAATCGGTGACATAGAAGCCTTCCTCAAAAAGCGGTTAGGAGACTCAAAGATTAGTCTACGTCCTAACAACAATACACTGAAATGTGAGCTGACTTGTGCACTGGATATTGACTTTCAACAAACAGTGTACGGTATCGGTGATATGTTGGGTTTAAAGGGAAAGCGTCTGCTTGAAGCGAATAAAACTCACACGTCTGACGCCACAGTTAACATTATAAAAGTGAACAGTATACTGATAAGGTGTAATATAGCGCAAGGATCATACAAGAACGGTAAAACCGAGCACACACTGCACTCGTTCTATCCGTCAGTCGAACCAGGATTCAAAATAATTGAATCGCCTACAAACGTCATATACCTACCTGTGAATGTGAGTCGTTTGGACAACATAACATTATCTTTACACGATCAGGACGGTGACGTAATAGATTTTCGCGGAGAAGTCATCACTGTGCGTTTACATCTAAAACGACTATAGACATGGGCTTGTACTTTGTTTCTTCGCCACCGCTGCTACCACAGTCGTCGTCAGTAATAAAAGAAGAAGAAAGATCAGTTAGGAAACGCATCAGTACTCGTTCGAAACTGAAACGATTAACATCAGTTAACCGCCGTTTCCTGATTTCACTGGGTTTTGTTGTTGTAAACAAGTAACATGGCGAGTGGAATATTATCAGTGGAGCAGCAACCGTTCTTTGAAGACAGTATCACACACTTTTCATTTCACTCACACGCACCGTACGCAACAACAAGATATGGAAACAATGATGAAATACGTGTGCCAATACAACAACAGGACGTCTTTACACTGCCGTCAGAAAGTTTCCTCTACATCGAAGGCAAGTTGGTTAAAAAAAACCCTAGTGCGGCTGCAGATACTGCACTGAATGTGGAACTGGTGAACAATGCTATAGCATTTCTCTTTGAAGAGATTCGTTACGATTTGGCCGGCGTGGTAGTGGACCATACCAGAAACGTCGGTGTTACGTCAACTATTAAAACTTTTCTATCACTCAACAACAACGCACGTAACGCAATGGAAAACGCAGGTTGGGTGGCACCGACCACGAACATATTAAAAGTGAATGATGACGGCGAATTCAATTTTTGTATACCACTGAAAATGCTAATGGGATTCGCAGAAGACTATACACGCATCGTGCTGAACGTGAAACAAGAACTTATACTCCTACGCGCTTCTACCGACATAAATGCTATGGTTTTAGTAAGCGGACAAACGACTGCTAATTGTGTTCTTGAACTAGATAAAGTTTACTGGAAAATGCCTTATGTACATGTAGCTAATGTGTACAGATTACCACTGTTACGACTCATAGAGAAAGACCACCCGATAACTATGCCTTTTAGGACCTGGGAGTTGCACGAGTATCCTGCCTTACCACAGACTAAAAGGCAGAATTGGATTGTCAAGACCTCGAGTCAGCTGGAAAAACCACGGTTTGTTGTGTTAGCGTTTCAGACAGCAAGAAAAAATGTACTGACAGCACACGCTGATGAATTTGATCACTGTAACGTGATCAATGCGAGACTGTTTCTAAACGACAAGTATTATCCTTACGATAATTTAAACTTGGATATTGGGAAAGACCGTTTTGCATTATTGTACAATATGTACACCAGTTTTCAAAGTTCGTATTACCACCGTTTAGACGGCAGCCCAGTACTGACACCGGAATTATTCAAATCAAAAGCCCCGCTGGTTGTTTTCGATTGTAGCAAGCAAGACGAAACACTTAAGTCTTCAGCAGTTGATGTACGTTTAGAATTTGAATCGTCAATGAATTTTCCTAGACAGACAACCGCCTACTGTATGATACTACATGATTCGCTTGTAGAATATACACCATTGTCCAACACAGTACATAGACGTGTTTAAGTCTTATTTTATACATATTTTGTAAATACTAGTTTTAAATATATATATATTTTCATCATATTTGTAACATTATAATATTGGAGCTATGTGTGTGTATGTATTTTTAATTGTAAAACTAGTTTAGATATATTTTAATACTTGTAACAATATAATCTTGGAACTGTGTATGTTTTTTTTTTTTTTTTAAATTGTAAATATTAGTTTAGATATATTTTCATACTTGTAACAATATAATCTTGGAGCTGTGTATGTATTTTTAATTGTAAAACTGTTTAATATAATCTTGGAGCTGTGTATGTATTTTTAATTGTAAAACTGTTTAATATAATCTTGGAGCTGTGTGTATGTATTTTAATAAATGTATATATATATTACACTCACTTTATTATTATTTGTATAACCCACTCCATAATAATTTGATCATACACGCGCACACACACATGTATTAAATTCAATAATGCGTTTGATAATGTTTTAATGCAAATAATTTTAGGAAAGTCTACATTCCGCATTCATAAGGAGATAGTCACTGCTTACAGCTATGTATGTCCACAACAGAATTAGAGAGAGATATAAATGTCATCATACGCTGTGACCTACTTTCTAAATTTTTTAAATTAAAAACGTTTGTTTAAAGCAATTTTTCAGAAAATTTGTAACAGACATAATAATTTGATCACACACACACACACACACACACACACACACACACACACACACACACACACACACACACACACACACACACACACACACATGTATTAAATTCAATAACACGCTTGATAATGCAAATAATTTTTACGTTTAAATAAAAATCTGCACATACATATCTGTACAACTTACCAAAAAACTAGTATGTGCGTTGTCTACACTGAAGGCGTACAAACAGTCTTTCAACTATTAAAAAAAAGATGTAGAGATTTCACGATGTATCAGCACACGTTGGTGAGAAATTGCCACTATAAAAATACAGTAAGAATATATTTTCAGAAATTGTAATTTGATCATACACACACGCGTACACACACACATGTATTAAATTCAATAAATAATGCACTTGATAATTTTTACGTTTAAATAAAATCTATACACTTACCAAAAGAAGATGTGTATACTGGAAGACACGTAAGACGTACAGTATCAGCCAAACTAGTATGTGCGTTGTCTACACTGAAGACGTACAAACAGTCTTTCAAAAGAAGATGTGTATACTGGAAGACACGTAATACGTGCAGTATCAGGATGTACAAGTCGACAAATAAGAAATTGCCGCTAACTTACTTAGCGTATATATAGTGTACTCTGTAGTGGGGAAAGCACGTGTGTGTGTGTGTGTGTGTGTCCGTTTTTAGAGTAATTACTGTAAGCGGTGTTAATGCTTGACAGGTGTCAAATTAGAAAGTAGAGTTGTCCGTTTTTAGAGTAAATACTTTATAATCCTAATCACTGCTAATGATTAGCAGGTGTGAAATTAGAATGTAGGACGTCGTACACAAGGTTAATGACCTCTGGTTCAATTTAGCGAATAATAACTATATCTAATTCAGTATCGTTGTGTGTATGTGTGTGTGTGTGTGTGTGTGTGTGTGTGTGTGTGTGTGTGTGCATAGACTTGTTTCGCTGTCAACGTACTCCGAATATGCATGCAATTATTTGTATAGTAATCAGAAATGTGTGTGAGAGAGACATTTTAATAATTTGTAGGTTGTATCTTACAATCATGAAAATTATTATTTAAACTGATAATTGTTTTATTAAAATCTTACAATGACGAAATATTATTATTTCATTGTTTACGATATATATTTAATGCAAAAAATGAATTTTTAAAATTACAATCGTCTGTATTTAAGTTCGTGTACACACATACAAATCGTTTGAATAAGGGAAATCTTCGAATATGCATCCAATTATTTGTATAGTAATCAGAAATGTGTGAGAGAGACATTTTAATAATTTGCAGGTTGTATCTTACAATTACGAAAATTATTATACAATGTGTGTGTACACAAAACTTTTGAAAATACCTTATTTCAAGGAGATTTTTTTATGCGTAACACTTTACCACACACACACACAGACTTGGCAGTATATTAATTTCTAAATCGTAGTCAATGACTGTCATGTGTCAAAAAAGGACGCCACGAGATAGGTGATAAATATATATTTCCTGGTGATTACATTTTAGTATCGCTAATTACAATAATCCATAAGTAGCACGACGCTTATGTAAAACTGATGACAACTGTGTCTAGAGACAAAGAGAGAGGAGGGGAGAGAGAGTTGATATCGAAGTCGTCGTCAACAATTTACTATAATATAGTTTGAATTTCCCACCGAAGAAAAATGTTGGCAGATCTGTTCTATACACACACACAATAATGCAGGATTGGTAACCCTGATCATATATTTTAATATACACTATAATACACACACATATCAAGTTTGAACCCATACATAGGTTGGTAAACCTGATCATATAGATTTAATATACATTATAACGCACAACAAATTTGAACTCATGCAAGGTTGGTAACCTTGATCATATATTTAATATATACACTATAATGCATCAAGTCGGAACCCCCCCCCCATAGGTTGGTAAACCTGATCATATAGATTTAATATACATTATAACAAATTTGATCTCATGCAAGGTTGGTACTCCCCGATCATATATTTAATATATACACTATAATGCATCAAGTGATAGAAAGTGAAAGTGATCTAAGCTCGCGAAAGGCGGCATATAAACAAATAAAAAATTATATTCGCGGATTCTGTGGTCCAGATACGCGAAAAAGTCGCGGATCTTGACACAGATCAGCGAAAAAGTCGCGGATGCTGTGGTCCAGTAGAAAGTGAAAGTGATCTAGGCTCGCGAAAGGTGGCATATAAAAAATTATATTCGCGGAAATTAGAAAGTGAAAGTGATTTAGGCTCGCGAAAGGCTGCATATAAAAAATTATATTCGCGAAAATTCGCGGATACTGCGGGTCCAGGGTGGTGGGGAGAGCGTGGGAAAAAATCTTGGACCGCGGGAACGGCGGCATCTCTTTGATCTTGTTTTTTATCGTTTTTTATGTTTTTTAAGAAAGGCGGCATTCCTTTGTGCGTCAGGAACCCCATTTTCCCCCTACTCAAAGTAATTCATGTAAATTTCTGCCATTATCGGTAACATTGATGAACCCATTTATATTCTTTTGAATATAAAACTTATTATTAAACCTAAAGTAATTTTGCTTCAAACACTCTTGTATTACTTTTATTAATTCTTCTTTATTATCGTATCCTTTCAATTTGTTCTTTTCAATTAGTTTTAACGTTTTATCAACCGGGATGTTTGTAAACATATCTACTACATCAAGCGATATTAACCTTGAACTTTCTTTTACTTGTACTACTTCTTTCAGTGTTTCTATCAATTTTTCGTTATTTTCTATACTATGTTTTTTCGCGAAGTCATAATATACTTTTAGTATCTTACTACATTCTTTTGATAACTTATATGCTGGTTCTCCAATAAACGTTATTATTGGCCTAACTGGGTGGTTTTCTTTGTGCAATTTTATCTGGCATTTAAATTTAGGCGCTTCCGGTTTTGATTATGTTAGTTTTATTTTATTCTTAGAAATAAAACACTAAATATTTTGACCCTGTTGACGTCAAAAAATCAGATGGAAACGGAAATACAAGACAAACTAGCCATTGGCGATAGGTACCTACTATTTTATTTGCTGCCTATCCTAAAGTTCAGAAACATTTCTAAAATCTCCAAGGTCCAGATTTACAAAACCCTAATGCGGCCATTAGTCTTGTATGCTTCAGAAGCCTGGACCATGAGGTCAGGCCAAGAAGATATTTCCAGAAGATCGGAAAGAAATATTCTGAGAAGAATATATGGAGGTGTACTAGATCCCGGAATGTGGCGTCTGATGACAAATGGCGAATCGAACGATTTACACAAGGAACTGGACATCGTCACAGTAATAAAAGAAGGTGGAATGACAGAGGATAGGGCAGTGAAAAAGTATTCATTGGAGGACCAGGCGGAAGAAGAGCAAAAGGGAGGCCAAGAAGAGGATGTGTGGACGATTGGACGATGTAGATGAAGACTTGAGAAGACTGGGGGTCAGAAGGTGGCGAAGAGTCGCACAAGATAGAGAAGAATAGAGGCACGTCATTCTGGAGGCCACGGTTCTTCATGAGCTGTAGCGCCGTGGAGTAGTAGTAGTAGTAGTAATAGTAGTAATATAGTAGTAGTAGTAGTAGTAGTAGTAGTAGTAGTAGTAGTAGTAGTAGTAATAGTAGCAGTAATAGCAGTAGTACCAAACTGCTAAGTGCCACGTTCTGGATGTGCCCTTTCAGTGTTTCCACCATTTTAAAGTCCTAAATCACGACAAAAAATATCTCACTGGAACCTGTATATTATATACCCATGAATCTGCCTCCACGGCAAGTCAAATTGTAAACAATACTACAAGTGAAATCCTTATTGGCTCAGCTCCGTTAAGCCACGCCTATACTACATGCTAGGAAGCTTTGTCCTTCCCTCTATTTTCTATATGAGCCACACCCAGCTTTGTCAACTTACCTAATCCCTGACGGCATACACATATCTCACTCTTGCAAAATATGAAAAAATATTACTTCATTACTAAATTCTGTTTGTATATTCATTAGTATATTACTGTCCTTCTTTTTTACGTTTAAAATTTCTAACTTTTCATATAACGTCGTTTTATTTAAATTATTTTCTAGTTTTAATATTTCACCAACCCTCTTGAAAATAGAGGGAGGGAAGAAGCTTCGTAGCAAGTATTAGGGGCGTGACTTAACGGAGCTGAGCCAATAGGGATTTGACTTATAGAATTGTTTACAATTTCACTTGCCGTGGAGGCAGATTCACGGCTATATGTACGAGTTACAGAGGGATATTTTTTGTCGTGATTTTGGACTTAAAAATGGTGGAAACACTGAAAGGCCTCGTCCAGAACATAGCACTTAGCAGTTTAGGAAATAAGCACGACGAAGTTGGAGTCACGGAGACAGCTAATTCAAATAATAAGATTAACAATGGTCTATGAATCGATGTCATTAAATTGTGTTAAAACATTTCAAACAGTATTTTTGTACTGAGCATAATTTAAAATTAATAAGCGATTGTCAGGCTACTTAATTTTGTAAACATTAAAAACACACACGCATAAAACCTTATAAATTATTGATTAGCGTAACGCATTCAGCAGATTATGCGCTTCACAAACAGTTGTACAAATTGAATCCGTTTATAAATATTAATAAGATTCATTTAATCTAGTACTGTACCTAGGTGTATTGAAGCAGACAAACACACCGATGACTGCATTCGCTTTTTTACCCCTAATAGACTGTACACAATGAAATGTAAACACCAGACTCTGCGACCCTTTTCATTATTTAATTTTCACAGTGTTTTATGCAGGATTTATTTATTTAGGATCGGATTCCCAAATCAAAACTTTATTTGACCAGCGACTTAATTGAATAGCAAAGGTCCAGTAAGCTTATAAATGTACTAGGCTATATATACCTATATATATATATATATATATATATATATATATATATATTTCAATCATTTTCTGCTCCAGTCCGTTTCTTGATGTATATAATACTATAATACTTATAACTATTTTACCTCAAGATGTATTTTTTCCTTTAGGGACATGTTTCGGGAGATCCTGTTCTCCCATCTTCAACCTTCGCCATCTTGCTTCTGGTGCCTGAAGCATGATGGCGAAGGTTGAAGATGGGAGAACAGGATCTCCCGAAACATGTCCCTAAAGGAAAAAATACATCTTGAGGTAAAATAGTTATAAGTATTATAGTAATATATATATATATATATATATATATAAAACTCAAAGTCTGAGGATTTATGGGTACTGAACACAAATCCACACCGTTACACCGATTGTCACAAAATTTTGCACATGTAACCTTTCACACAAAACGGAAAATGCTGTCTAACTTGAAATTTGATATTTTGCCCCGTTTGCACGATTTAGGCCCTTTTAATTATGGCTTTTCGTTGACGCGTATAAAGATGTCAACAGCACCATGGAGACTAGAATTAATTACCATAGTAACAAGTAAATAAACAAAAGCTATTTAGCGGCATCAGAACCTTTACATTTATCCATTCCTGCAGTATATTTTCGATGTTTTATATAATATGCGATTGCATCGATATATTACGATGTGGAAAAGAAGGAGTGTAGTCTACTAATTGTAAATTGTCCTATTACATAATGCAAAGCGAAAATACGTGTTGTTTTCATTTGTGAGGTTAGGTGACAACGGGTTTTGGTTTTTAGTTTACTGTTGAAATAAGTAAAAGGCATGGTTGAGGAAAACAACGTTGAATATGTTATACAATGCTTCTAACACAGTAACACTTAAAAAAACGAGAGGGGGCTGTGTCGGAGCCACGGCAGCAAATCTTCAGAACGTAGAATACGTCTGTGTGCTTTAGGGTTGCTAATGTGTTATGAATAAAATGAACAAACACATATTTAGTTTTACAAAGTACCAAATTTTATTTGCAGAATCATCACACAAGTTAATTAGTTGGTTCAAGCAAACCTTTATTTATAATGGGCCTATGATAGGAGAAGTAGCTGATATAAGGTAAGATATCAAAATATATAGACGTATCTGTATAAAAAATTACAAAATATATCAATACAATCGCATAGTAAAAACACTAAAAACTGCAGGATCGGATAAAGGTATAGTTCCGATGCCGCTAAATATCATTTGTTTATTTACTTGTTACTATGGTAATTAATTCTGGTCTCCATGGTGTTGCAACGGCATCACTTTAACGCCACTATCTTTACGTCCATCTGGAACCACAGTTTGTCACAAACGTCACACGCGTGTCCAAATTCATTATTAAAGAATGTTTTGTGGATGTGCTTTGTAGCTAACTGCCACGTTTTGCTGAATTCGATCGGCTGATACACTTGCGAAGTCGGGCGCTCTTCCTCATCCAACTCGACTTCAGTATTTATTTCCTTGTATTTTAAGCGTTGTCGGTAAATCCTCTGACGTTCGGCATTGGTCATTTTGGGTTTTTTGAATTCCCCATGATTTTTTCTACTCTCCTGTATGCGTTTACGATACTTTTGAGCACGTTTAGCATTCATATACCGCGACATTTTGTCCGAACACACGATTTTTACAACTTGAATTACAATTATTCAAACCTCTTAATAATATCACGGCTATTAAGGTACACTATGTAGATAGTACTCGATGAGACAATTTTAACGACACCTCACTCAACGTTCTATCGCATCGGAAACCGGAGAAATACTAATTTTACTGCGCGCCGAGCGGCGCAAAACATTTCTATTTCTCCCCCGCTCACCCCGCGCTGGATGATTCAATAGCCCGATTATATTATATTATCTTTGTTCCTTTATCTGTCGAATGGTACTTTATATAAGCGTGAATCTTTTGTCGTTTAGATAATATTTCAATTTCAAACGTGACGTGAAAACGTAACGTTCGATTTTCTGGTTGGGGGTGCCTATTGCTGGCCTGAAAGGTAAGATGTATTCTACATCAATAAAGAAATTAGCGTTTTTTATTTAACAGGTACTTTATAAATACTTCCAAGGGCTTTCTAACGGGTACTTTTAATTCTCCGAAGGCTTTGCACAAACATAATAATTTGGTACAAGTTAGAATAGTACAAGTGTTGAAAACAGCTTTGCAGAGAATTTGAGTAATGAGTACAAAATTGTTATACAAGCTGACAAAACGTCATATAGACATAGACAATAAAAATTATATTAAAATACTTATTAAAAGTCAAATATTTGCGTGCGAAGCCGCGGGTAACAGCTAGTTAGTTAATAAAAGACACTTCTTTTTTAGTGAAAAAAATAATAAGTACACACGATTGGGGGATTTTTAAAGATGATTTATTATCTTGTAACTTATCTCGCGTACTGCATATGCGTTCCTCAAATGCAAGTATGATAGAAGATTATAATTTTTGAAAATTCTGTTACTATCTCACGTTTAATAGCAGTGATACTTGCAATCGTCACGTTTTTTTTTCAAATTTTATCATACTATCAACTTAGACACAGTTAGTCATTCTACAGTACAGTACACTCTCACTAATCCGGCAGATATCAGACGAAGGTAGTGCCGGATCAGTGGAAATGCTGGATTAACGGAAGGTTATTAGAAAAACGCATGTAAATGACAAAAAGGAGCGTATACTGTACTGCAATAGAACATTGCATTAAGGGAAATGTAGCCAGGACTACATGCTGTTATAACAGGTTATGACGTTATAGACATGTTAAAATTTGATTTTTGTCTGAATATGTAAATTAGATGTAAGTATTGAAATAAGAACTGGGTAAAAGACTATTATGTATTAAAATGCCCATAAATGTGTTGTGATCATGTCATGTGCGAGTTAAAGGTGCGAGTGCGCGTGTCAGTCGTATTTTTTATGAATAGCTCAAGTATAAATGAACGTACCGAACTGAGATTTGGACAGCGCACGCATCTTAAATAGCGCTATATTTTCTGGGTGTCAGAGACTTGCTACGTAGTTTGTAAATAGGGATTTTGTTAGTAAAAAGCAGTTTCTATAAAGTCCTTATCTTTTATAAGGCAGAAAATTCATAGATAAAATCTATACCTGCTTCTGCATAAATCTGCAAATCGTTTCAAGAAATCGTCTATCAGTTTTAGCCATTAAAGTTTCGACCAATCAGCGGCCCCAATTTCCATTAAGATTGGGTCTCCGCCGTCGAATATCTAGTTAGTTCCATCCTGGAACTCGAATATTACAGACGTGCTCTCTGTGCGAGTTTTTCGAACAGAAACGTGCTTCTGTACGAGTGATCAGGGTCAATCTAGCGACGAGTTACCCGTTGCTGATACCTTGACTAGGTACGAACTCATTATTACAAAAAAAATAAGTTATTTGATATTGTTAAACAGTGCTAGTATCGCGTGAGTCAAGGTTTCCGCATAGGGAAGGTTTATCCATCCGGGATACTCCTAAGTGATCGCGAGGACACCTCAAGAAGCGGGAAGGTGCACGCTTAAAGCACCAAAAATAAGTAAGATTAAATTACAACCCAATTTGTGCCCTGAGATAAGATTAGACTGATTACCGGTGTGACGGTGTGCGCGCGTACAAGAGGAGCTCCAGCGAGGCGGGAGTGTGCTAAACGGAGGAGACGAGAGAGGAGCAGATTGCGGCGATTCTCAGGACTGGCAGTAGACGGAATCAACCCACGAAAACAACATCCAAGTAACTAATTGACGTTTCTTTTTAAAATCAGATCAATCTGATTTCAGAGACAATTTTGCAATAAAATAAATATTTTGTAAACTACAAACCATAAAAAATTTGGTCTTAAAATATACAACCTTGCTCCAGATAACTGACTATATTGTTCCATTATTACTGTGTCTAACATATGTTTTGTCGCAGTACATAATGGTAGAACATGAAAAAAACTTACACCTGATTAAAAATTTAGTTAATTATCTTCTATTTTTTCTTAAAATTGTTCAAAAATTAGTTTTATGTTTATAATTTAGTCAAACGTAGGAAGAAATGAAACTCGCAGAGTAATGTACAGTACTATTCCACTGGAATGAAAAAGCTGTAAATTTTCTTCTGTTTCTTGCCTTTGAAACGACACTTTTAACGCTTTTTCTTGCAGTTTTTTCAACACGAGAATTTCACAAGCAGAGACGACATTTTTTTCTGCCTACTTAATAGACGTTGTGAAGGAGTCCACTGCCATATCATGGCCTACTGTATTTGCAAGTTTATTATAAAGGTTACCTCGCCTGGTCAGCGAGATTACAATGGTAACCTTTGTTACCTTGCTGCCTTGTTGCTTCTACCTGATACAGGTATCGAGTAGTGTTCGGCGTACGTCTGCCGCTATTGTGTGTCTACTCTCTGTCGCGTTTTGGCGGCCTGAGGAAGATTCCCGACGGGGAATTGAAACGTTGCCGACGTGATAGCAACCGACCACGGCCTGACAGCCCGGTTTGTAATAGTAATTTTGGTATATTGTTACGACGGTCTTGTGATCGTCGTATGGTACAGTGGAAAACAAAATACAAGACACCAATTAAGTCACTAATCACCAGCTTTAATGATCACAATTAAACAGTTTGTAATCAACAAGATCGTCTCTTACAACAAATCAAATAAAAATTGTTCACACGCAATAATAATGTCAACGACTATAAAAACACAATTGTATTACATTTGTTCCGGACAATTATAAAATACATAACACTTCGCCACAATACTTCGAGCCGCACTGGAATATATCGCAACTCAAACTGAAACTAAGCCTTGTATATATACATCGCCACTGAAGCCTTGTATTTATACCCCGCTCAGACACCAGAACATTCCATACTACGCGTCAAGAACGCTACTAGAAAACACCAGAACGTAATTGCTTGCGACCTTGCTTGCGCGAGGCCGGCAAATCTAGAACAGTCTGGCTAACGCATGTTGAGATCGCGTACGAACACAACATTACAGCCGGATTCCACTGGAACATCCGAAAAACACGTAGAATGTTTAGTAGCCTAATGGGGTAACACTTTTTCTGCATTGCGTAACAATATATTGACACCGGCCGTCCAAGCTTCGGACAAAAGTTATCAAATAACCATTCGAACTAAATTACGACTTCAGAAAGTCTTGATCGCAAGTCGAGAGTAGGGGTGCGGTAGTTGCGTGATTTGCTTAAAGTGAGGGAAGCGTATCGCGGTCACTGATAGTAGCGTGTGGACGCACTGGTTTAATGTGCCAACCCTTCAGGAAACAGAGACACGTTTGCTGCGGGATTTATGAGGATGCTTTTGTTAATGAGGCCATTGTCAGTGTGACCGCATTGTTTTTACAATCAAATCAAAAGATCGTTTATCACAGACTACGTTGGTTTAGTTTTCAACGACAATTTGCCGATTATTGTCATATTGCTAATTTGTATAGTTTTCTTATCGGACCGTGCTCAGTTGCGACACAATCCTATAAAATCCGGCCATTTGCGACCGAGGTAGACATTTGAACCCAGTCGATTGCGATCAATTGGATTTTCATGTTATTATTATAATAATACAAAAATTAGCTTTATAATTCTATTCATTTCTAGCCTAACCTAACCTAACCTAACCTAACCTAACCTAACTTAACTAACCTAATCTAACCTTCTAAAAAATATTGGAAGAAAGAGGTTACTTGCACAAACAAAAAGTTGCAGAATTGAAATCTTATCGAAATTACGAATAGCAAGGTTTCTAAATGACAGATTCTGTCAGTAAATGAAAGTGCGCGGCGCAATTGAGCGCGTCGCAACGTTGTTTCGTCGCAACTGACCGAGGCCGTTCTTACCTGATTTCATACGGTTGTGTCTAGACGTTCTATTATTTTTGTATAAAATGCTCTTGTCTAATCTGTCTTGCTTTTTTCATGTTTTTATTTACCCTTGTGATAACTTTGTTCAAGGAACAGATTAAGTAGTATAAATAATCATATTTGCCAAACGCTTGAACAGTTAGCACATTTTTTATTTATGTTGGGTGTTATATAACGTATGAGGAGGACGAATATATTTTAAATAACACTGGAAAATATCGAAGGAAAACGCTAAAGGGAAAAACGATTACGGATACCCAAATAAAATTGTATACAGTCTTCTTCTTCTTCTTCTTCTTCTTCTTCTTCTTCTTCTTCTTCTTCTTCTTCTTCTTCTTCTTCTTCTTCTTCTTCTTCTCTTCAAGGATTAGGTTATATAAACCAGTTCCGGCACCAATCTCATCCTCGGACGACCCACGTATCTTCTACCACTGGCTTTACAGTTCAGTGGCGCATTCGGCAATCGACCCTCTGTCATCCTTTGCAGATGATACCACCATTGTATTTTGCTAAACTTCATTTACTTCGTGTTCTGCTCTGATATCTTCATTCCTTATTCTATCTTGCAATGTATAATTTAAAGTATTTTGAAGAAACTGCACTTCAGCAGTCTGAATCTTACCGCATTCCTTTTTTGTCATGACTCATGCTTACTGGCATAAATCAACGTGGGTATTGCAATTGTCTTGTAACATTTAATGCTTGTGTTGTGTCTTGTTTTATTTCTAAGATTTCTATGAATCGTACTACAAATATTTCTAAATTCATTTATCTTCTCTTTTATATCATATTCAGATTCATAGCTTACTGCACAGCCGAGACATTTGGAACGGCTCACTTGTTTTAAAGTGTTGTTGTTTATAACTATGTTAGTCCTCACTGGATATTTACCTTTAAAGGCAGTTTTATAAACTGTCAGCAATTTCTTTATTGTTGAATGGATCAGAATCACGGGCACTGTAGAAGTCTCAGGATCATCAGGATCCGGAAAGAAGACTGTAGACTGATGGATTACTGAGAAATGAAATTTCTCGATCAGTAGAAAGCCTGTACAAGACTGGAGCGTACAAGAAGTAACGATGTAAGATAGAATTAGGTGTACGACCTATAACAAAAATAACATCATGGTATAAAGAAAGATGGAGGGACCATCTTATGGATGTGTTCGTGGATAGAATTTCAAGGCAGGGTATGACCTGTAAACCTGTTTGAAAGGAAAGTGTTGTGGTACCGAGGATAACTTGGTGAAGCCGGAATAGGCAGAAGTGTCTAATCCTGGCAAGCAAGTAATAGTAGTAGTAGTAGTAGTAGTAGTAGTAGTAGTAGTAGTAGTAGTAGTAGTAGTAGTAGTAGTAGTAGTAGTAGTGGTGGTGGTGGTGGTGGTGGTGGTGGTGGTGGTGGTGGTGGTGGTGGTAGTAGTAGTAGTAGTAGTAGTAGTAGTAGTAGTTGTAGAAACAGAAGAAGAAGAAGAAGAACAACAACAACAACAACAACAACAACAACAACAACGACAACAAAACAAGATCAAAACCTAAAACAAGAACAAGAACGAGAACGAGAACAACAGCAACAAGGATTTTGTTCATCTGTTATGCTTGAAGCGATTATCTTTCTACTGTTACCCATAAGCATCAGTGATTTAAATTATGTTTCTCTTACCGATCAATCTTAACGTAGATGTTCTTGTGATTGTTCTTGCGATTTAGAGACGTCTTCTATTCTTAAAAGATTTAGGTATTTTTACTGCACGTATCTTTAATCAGTAGACACCTCTGTGAGACAAATGTGAACTTCTACTTTCCCATTGTGTCTACTGCCCACGTTCTCTACAGTCCCAATGTCATTTAAGGACGTTCCACAATGAGGTGGAAGAATCAAACGCTTCCTGCCGGAATTCAACAGTTACAACTATAAAACTTTCCATCGGAAGATTACTGAAGGAGGAGAAAAGAATTATAAATTTCATTCCAGGTGTTAATGTATTGATCACAATAACAATAAATGTGTAAGTTCCAACAAATTTCACTAACGTGCATTATGCGGGACAAAATGTGTCTCCAGTGTGTTTATCTTGGAGAAGTGTTCGCGACATTTATACGGTACAAAAAACGGCGATGCTCACCTCGAATTCAACTGTATTCTTTATAGTACTTATTTTAAAATATTGAAGCGATTAGAACCACCTAGAATAGACGATAGGGTCCTCGACCCGTCCCCCGCCTAGTGTAGCAGGTATTGCCTCAGTCAAGGCAGCGTAAAGTACGTTGCGTAAAGTACTCTACAGAACACTTGAATACTCATTAAGTGGCGTCCACATTGAGGATGCTAGATTTCTAGAAGGCATGGGCTACCTATAAAAAAACATAGCAGTCGCCTTGTCAGTTCAGTGGTGTTGAGCGCGGATCGAGTGTTTGTAGGGAAGTGTGTTCTAATTAGTGCGGAACTCTTTATAGTTGACATTATTATTGCGTGTGGACAATTTTAACTTTAATTGTTGTAATAGACTACCCTGTTGATTACAAGTTATTAATTGTGATAATTAAAGCTGCTGATTAGTGATAATATTGGTGTCTTGTATTTTGTTTCCACTGTACTATACGACGATCAGTTAGAACGTTGTAACAATAGTAATTACTTTAATTTCAGATGAATGCCATATTTTCTTACAAAGCCACTTAAGAATACTTACAAAACTATATTTTGTAAGAATCAGTTAACCACAGTTATATGAAAGCTAACGGAGGTTCAAAAAGTATTTATGTTTGTTATTGGCATAAGTCGAGTGTTAGAAGATATCCTCAAACGATGATTACCCCTACAATTACACACAGAAATAATGTAACGTATTTCTACAGTGTGGGGTCCAAAGAGTGTGTGATGCTAACATAAGCTTTCACAGCAGAGGAATGCACCAGCCTCTCCACCCCATCACCACTCTCACCTACACGTCGGTGGGCCCTGTTACGCCGAGCAATCGATAGCAAGATTGTGGTAACCAATCCCTTCGGCGGACTAGATCGGTAAGCAAACGAGAGATGGGGGTTTTATTAGGGCAGTCTGGGGGTATCCTGGGTCCTGGCCCGGCAGGATGGTGCACATCGGCAGCAGTGTGTGCATCTAGTGTGGAGGACGAGGAGGCTATAGTAGTCCAACGGCTGCACACATGGACTGAGTCAGTTAGCCTATTGCGCCCGGGCAGAGAGAGAGAGCTCGTCAGCTGAAGTGAAAGCAACACTCTAGGGGAAGAGCACCCCCAAAACAAAGTTCCTGGTCCTCCAGGTTTGAGGTTGGATCGGAGAATTCACATATCCCATCTGTCAAACTGTTTTATGTGCAGCAACCTATCAGGCTCTCAGCCAGTCAGTTATATATCCTTGGGACACGAAACTGGAGAGCAGGTGCACTTGACCGGGACAACTGGTGGAGGCTGTTAAAGGAGCCTTTGACTCAGTAATGGGTTGTCGCGTCACTGAAAAGAAAACATTTCTAGAGTTTATAATTGTATTCAAGTTATCCGTGTATAATTCAACTTGTTCTCCGTAAACCGGAACCAGTTACTCGCGCTAAACCATGGTATATTATCATCCCAGATGTCACATTCATCTATTCGTTCCACTAGCTCAAAATGGGACTGCAGAGGTGATTACACCGTTGTATTGTAAAGTTTATTGATTCACACTTATTAACTCACGTCTCACATGCAGTCTGCAACTTCTCACATCACTGCAACATAATCAACTGTGCAAGTACTGCAACACTGATGTAATTAATTTTACACAACTCTCTTTTTATAGCTGCAGGGAGAGTACAGTCAGTGCTAGGGAACACGATGCTCTTATACTGCAGAAGAACGTTCTTTCCATTTATTTTCTTATATAAGGTGTCACGTTTTCGTTTCTTTTGCTTTGTATCTACCAGGTCCTGGAGCAGTGGTTCCCAAATTTTTCAGTCCACGGACCCCCTAAATAATTTAAAAATTCACGGACCCCAGTCTGAGTTCTTAAAAAAAGCAAACAGTAAATATGATAGAAACTCTTATATTTTAATTAAGATGTATTAAAATCAAAATTCTCTTAATTTGCAAAATTATAATATTAATGATATCAAACATAGTTTAATGTAAACAATGAAGCTGCTTTTGAACAATTAGCTCTGCAACATTGGGTTCAATGTCTGATAATTTCAATATTAAGTCATTCTCGACTCAAGTTTATTTCTTAACTTTGACTTCAAGTACTCACGTGAGCAGGGAGAATGCGGTTTCACATAAATAAGTAGAGGGAAACATAGTTAAACACTTTGCGAGTTCAGGGCAGTCAGTCATTACATATAATCAGAAGTCAGCTAGATATTTGCAATTTGCAATCCAGATTCTTTGCAGATTCTATTTAACAAATGTATATCCATCCAACCTACGAAGTGTCTCGTATAAATAAAAATTATTACAAAGATTGATAAACCTAAGAACATCACAAAAGGAATATTAGTAGATAGTAGTAGAAGTTATCTTTCCAAAGATAGTAACGATGATAAGAGGAGTTTGCCACAGATGCATAACATCAGACTCTACCAAGGCCTGATGCAGCTAAATATTTCTAAATTTATTTCTGTCCGGTGGGCGACTAGACGTGTCGATTTTGTGTCACTCTGTTGTCAGTTGTTTATTCTGCATAAATATTTTACAGAGGCAACAGATGTCAAAGCCGTGCCGCGGACAGTCAATACACAATCAATGAGAGCTGCATATGCAAACATTCAATTAAGCCCAGACTCAATCAGACATCCATTGTCTCTGTTTAACACATAGCTCACAAGTACATTTATTTATAGCGAATTTATGTTTATTTATTTATTTGTTTGTTCTGGTCAAGTCAGAGGATAAGGTCAGTTACTTTTTAAAAATTCTATTAAGCTTTTCATTGCAGTGTGTAATTATCATATTTGTGTTAATCCAAGGGTTTAAAAAAATATATAAACACTCGGTACGTTTCACAGTTTTATTTAACTCTGACAGCTTTTTCGACTTCTTAAGCCATTGTCAAAGAGATCAGTGATCAACTAAACTAAACAAAGAATGTAAGGGTGGTGAATGTGTGTTTGGGGCGTGTAACTGGACGTGTGTGATGTGTGGGGTCTGTATGATGGAGGGGGTATAGAAGCTATTGGGAAGGTCAAGTGTCTGTAAAAAATAAGTATAATCTGAAGGCAAAATATAAAAATTAACTAAACTGAATCCAGATTAACTAAACATAACTTTATATTGTTAAGAGGGGAGTCACTTGGTCGTGGTAGCCTCGTTAGTGCATCGAGCAGCCTCAACTGCTACTCGTGAAGGTGAGGTTGAAAGACCCTTACACCTGTAAGAGGTGGTGAAGCGCACAAAAAAATTAGCTCAATGAAGTACAAAACATGTTGAGTGTATGTAGAAATGCGAGTGTATTTTGATGCGGTTACAATAATTGTGTATCTCCATGTTTGTTTAAATGTTTAACTGTAATATCTTTGTGATCGTTTAATTTTAGAACGAAGACAATATTTAGTTTCTAATATAGAATGCTAGTACAGATTTCAGAACAAGAACGTTTTCAAATGCTAAATAAAACGTTACTTAGATTGTTGTCTTGCTGCTTGGGTGTGTGCAACTCCTACTGACAGTTCTGCGTAAGCAACGAACGAATCCAATTAAGCGGTATTAATTTATAATTAGTTTTGAAGTTGACAAAACAATTATTCCCAAATTCGTGATCTCTAAATTACGAAAAAGTTCCCGAGTAAATCATTAAGCACTGCTGAAACAAAACTATAACAGAACGAAGTAGATATAGTTTAGTTTATATATCGGGTAGCAAGTACAAAGTGAACTACTGAAACACACACACACACACACACACACACACACACACACACACACACACACACACACACACACACACACACACACACACACACACACACACACACACACACACACACACACACACACACACACACACACACACACACACACACACAGAAACGTTGTATATTTCTAAAGACATAATGTAACTTGCGCTTTACAAATCAACATTTGAAAGAAAATCGAATACATTATTATCTTTTAAATGTAACGTAAGATATGCATAGACAACACATGCATAAAACAAGTAAGGCATTTGAAGTATCTTGGACGTGACATTACTTCTGATCAAGATAGAGGTATAGAAAATAAAGTAACGAATTTCACAAGAATGTGTTGAACGATTTGGAGAACGTCGGGTAATACATGTAGAAAAGAAACCCAAATAAAATTTTATAAATCAATGAAAATACCTACACTACTGTATGGTTCTATAACTTGGGGCATAAAGAAAAAGATGAACAGAAGATACAAACAGCAGAAATGAAATTTCTGACGTCAGTTCAAAGTTGTAATAGACGAGGTCATATAAGAAATGAAGAGGCAAGAACTGATTTAGATATTTTTGCAGTTAATGAAAGAATTAAAAAATACAGAAGAAAATTGATTCAACACACCAATATAATTGAAGAAAGTAGAATACCAAAGATGGCAAAAGATTACAACCCTAGAGGCAGAAGAAACTTTGGCAGACCTAAGACAAAGTTGGACTGTGGAATAGGAACCGGCCGCTAAGGCCTAAAACCGTTAAGAAGACGACGATAAAACGTTTCATTTGGGCGTATCACTAATTTAATTCAATATGAGAAATAAAACACCAACATTATGTTAGACACTCACTTATGTTAAGCTATTCACAAATATACACGTAAGTAAAAATGTTAAACATTAAATGGGAAAGTCATATTAAAGTCATAATTATTAATTCATTACATGTCAGCCTTAACCGGTAACATATGACTTAACCTAGCCATTAGTAATACAGCCTCTTGTAAACATTAACTCTCTTCAAGGTAAACACACAGTTGAACGTCAATGTGATACATATTGTTAAGACGGTCTCACTGATCGTCGTTTGGTACAGTGGAAAACAAAATAAAGACACAAATGAAGTCACTAATCACCCGTTTCAGTTAATCACAATTAACAGTTTGAAACCAACAAGTTACTCAACAAGTTTATACTCGTGCAATAATTCAAGTTAATTTGTCCACACCTGTAATAATGCCAGCTAATAGAGTCCCGTACAATAATCACGTTTCAATAATACACCACTTAAGATGCACTGAGTAAATCGGCCGACATAAACTGAACTGATCGTCGCTGGATGCTTATATTTATACACCGCTGAGATTCCAGAATAATCTGTCAGATTAACGATGACGTGTTAAACAGGCGCTCTTGAATCCACTAGAAACAATCTCACTGTCTGGCCTTGAACACAGTGCGCCGCTGACCGGTACGGTCTAGAATAGCCTCGATTGTTGACGCATGATAAGTGTCACGTAATTATCTTTCATCCCAAAGTAGCAGCAATATGTAGGAACACAAACATTGCAGCTGGGCTCTGCTGGGATACTTGAACGACACACTCCATTTTTCGAGAATGTTCCGTTGCGTAACACCATCCATTTTATTTCGCTATGTGCCAAATCTGTGTACAACGTCTCGTATGTCCGTTATCATAGTCTTATAAGCTCTTCCTTCTTCTGTCTTTTAGTATTCTAATTAATAGTTTGTCTAGATCATCTAGGCACGCTATTTAACAAGACGATGTTGCATTGTTATCAAAATTAATTTTTTAGTTTATTCTACTATCGCAGTCCTTTAAACGAAACACGTAAAACGTCCTACATATAAGTGATACATTTTCAAGGAATCATTTATGATTTCTGAAACACCTGCTTTATTAAGTTGCTTTCCTTATAAAGATTGAGTCTTGTAAAAACCAAAAAGGGTTTATACTGATTTCGTGAATGTTGTCCCAGAAGTCTAATAGTACAATTTTGGTCTACTTATAAATTATTGTATTTTCGAAAACTGTAAACAGAAACACATTAGTACAGAATTACAGAAAAGGAAAAAATAAGTAAGTATAAATTAAACTATATTGCAAATAATTACAGAAGTTTCCTTTTTTCTTCATCAAATGTAATGGCAAAATTAATGAACTGGAAACCATGCACACTGCTTTAAAACAAAAAGTTTATATTTTTCTGTTGTTTCTAGGCTTGATTTTATTACTGAGGTCGTATTTTCACCAGATGTAGAATAGTTTCCTTTCTTAAACGATATACAAATGAAAACTGTTTTGTCAGCGGTCTAGTTTTGCAAATCTGAGACGACAGAAAAAAAATCGGCATGTTTGAGGTAGCAATTGATGGAGGACGAGAAAAAATTTTGTAGGCTGCAATGGGAGGTATTTTAATTGAAGAAGCTGAGGACAAATGAAGAACGTAAAAACAAAGTCAGACCTTTATGACGACGGAAGAGGAGACTGAAAAGACAACGATGATAGTCGGTGAGAGAATTATGCTTGAAGAACTAGCTGTTTCTGAATTAGAAGAAATATATCCCCGACTTCGAGATGTCTTTCCGAAGAAGAAGAATTAGCATCATTTGTACTCAAGATAAGGCTAAAATCATGCATACCCGTCCAGTGTAGATAAAATGTAAACTTGTTACCGCGAAGAAACTATAGTAACACATTGAAAAGCACTGTGAAAAATGTTACTGAATTCCAGAACGAAAAACCACTTCCTGAGTTTTCTAGTCAGCACTTGTCTCTACATCTGTGCACATCTACTGACAGTGTGTGTGTGTGTGTGTGTGTGTGTGTGTGTGTGTACAATATAGTAATTACTTTCGTAGGCTTACACGGCTGGAGTAATTAAAATTCCTTCCCGGGCTGTTTGGCCGTAGTCCAATGTTTTCTGCAAAACCAGACGTTTCGGCAGTGCCATCGACTGCCACTTCAGTGAAAATCGAGTGGGCTAACGTGAGGTGGTATACGTTAGTGACCACAATACTGTGGTTAAGGCTGACCACAGTATTGAACCTTAACCATAGCACTGTGGTCACTAACGTATACCACCTCACTTTAGCGCACTCTATTTTCACTGAAGTGACAGCCCGATAAGGAATTTTAACAACATAGTAATTACTATATTACTAATTACTAACATTTTCTCGTCGTTAATTAATCCTTTACAAAAAAATATGAAATGTTAAAAAAGGAGTAAATTGTATAAACACGATGTTTAGATTATTGTTTCGAAAAGTTTCTGTGGTAGAATAATTAAAGTAACAGAACTTTCAAAAACAAAGGTACTATTAAAATTTAAGTAAATTTATATACAAATTTATTCTCAAAATATTAAGACCTTAACTACTTTTCCCTTGTTGCAGTATACAACCAATTAACCATAATAACGTCGGGCGTGTTCTACATAAGGTCACTTGAAACGTCAAATATAATTTTCCCCTTTTCTACTTCCTGCGGGGGTAATATAATATACGGCGGTCTACGTCAGCTGGAGGAGCAGCCTCTTCAACTATAAAACATTCACGCAATTCAGAGGGTGATAAATGGTATTTTATACCCCACAGCTAGTTGATGCAAGTCTGTGTCACCTTTTGTTGTTTGCATTGCACCGAGTTTACACACACACACACACACACACACACACACACACACACACACACACACACACACACACACACACACACACACACACACACACACACACACACACACACACACACACACACACACACACACACACACACACACACACACACACACAAAATCTCTCTCTTTTTCTATTTATTTATTTCAAGTGACCTACACGCTGCGTTCTCTTGGCTTCTGACGGAAATTCCATTTTAATTTTTCTGTATCATTGTTTACTTTATTACCTCTCCATTTTGTATCTTATATTGTTATATTCTTCTTCTGCACCTCACAGAGTAGACACTTTGCCTGTTCTGTCTTCACTGAGTATCTCTCCATCTCGTTTTCGTCTTCCTACGTCTCTTGTACCAAAGGGTCCTCGACATGTCGAAACGCAACCTTAGATAGTCGTCCATCCTCCATTCTGTCCAGATGATGTAACCATTCTCTGCTATATTTCTGGATTTTATCATTTGTGGAGAATACCCGTAGGTCTTCTCTAATATACTCATTGCGCAGAGATCCTGTCTCGTGCAACCCTTTGTTCTTCTCAGAAACTTAATTTCCGAAGTGTGAATCTTCTTTGTAGGAACCTGTGTTTCACATTCATATAGTAAAACGGTGTCGTGTTAGATGCGCCGAGTGATACTTGCGCCGTCTTAGAATCAGTAGTACTTGCGCCGAGACCATAAATTATTGTAGGGTCTGATTACCAAGACAGATCAGATGAGTGTTACTTGCGCCGCGTTTACACACACATATTTTCCAATCTATAACGAAACTGTAATCTAACATTTCTAGGGGTTTATATCCCGATATCTTCCCCTGGATACGCCCATGGGTTCCGTGGTTCTTTCCCAGCTTTTATTAATTCGAGGAAGTTTATTAATTGATACAGTGGGCGTTTTTTCTGGCCTTTGTTACTAAAAAACTATTACTCAGAAATAGAATTATAGGACGTTTTACAAATCCAGGAAATTGAAACGTTACAGTTGCTGATTTTATTAGATGCTTTATATACATGTTGGCTGTGATAATAATTTCTGTTTCCTTTTTATACTAACCTTCTTATACGTCAACAAATAAAATACCCTCGTAATATCTACGAGTTTTGAATTTTTAAATAATTTTACTTCATTTACCTACTTCATATCCTTTTATACGTACTTGTTTAAGTGTGTGGGTAAATATAAATTCACATTTCAGTATTCACATTCATGAGTAATGTTATTGTTATTAAATAGTAATGTGTATGCAATTTATTAGGAGTATACGTTTTTTAAATTATGCATTAAAAGTGTTTTTAACTTGCTCTCTTTTTCACATAACATGCTAGGAAGTATAACTTTTATCTGTGGTATGAAAGCTGAATTTATTTTAATTTACATTTTGGTCTGGGTGAAAGTTTAATCTTGAAAACTATTTATTTTTTTCAGATATTCAAGGAGAGTTGTAGCCTCGCCAGAACAGAGGGTACGGGCTTGTCACAGCAATGCCTCAATATGAGAACATTAAAGGGACGTTGTATTCACAACAAGGAATCCTCAGGGAACCAGAACGTTCAGAAGAAGTATGTTTCGATGAAAATTGTCTTAAAATGTTTGATGGAAGGTCTTTCCTTTTGGCTGATTGTGCTGTTGGTAAGGAAAGGATTATGATTTTTTTAGTGAACAGGGGAAAGAGATGATGAAAGAAACGAAGATTTTCTTCATGGACGGCACTTTCAGGAGTTGCAGTAGACAATTTACGCAGCTATACGTAATCATCCATGTGGATTTGGGTAGCACGTAAGATGAAACAAGCACTGCTCCAGTGATATTCGCGCTTCTACCGAACAAATGGACAGAAACATACATACATTAAAATGTTCGAAATGTTGACGGAGAAAATCCCTGATTGGAAGCCTAAAACAGTGACAGCTGATTTCGAGTCCGCCAGTATATGTGCATTGCAACAGTTGTTTCCAGAAGCCCTTATCCAAGGATATTTTTTTTCATTTTCTCCAATGCCTTTGGAGAAAGGTACAGGAAATCGGACTGACGACAATGTACAAAGAATGTCAGGAAATGAGGCTAACCATTCGGAAGTGCGTAGCACTTGGCTTCTTGAAGTCTGGAGATGTGGATGAGGGATGGCTCTACA
The DNA here is from genome assembly GCA_034769895.1 of Magicicada septendecula. Lineage (NCBI taxonomy): Eukaryota > Metazoa > Arthropoda > Insecta > Hemiptera > Cicadidae > Magicicada > Magicicada septendecula. The sequence goes on from CM068375.1 coordinate 409,710,901, forward strand.
TTCATGAAGAGGCTCCAGAGGACACAAAAGTTGTCGAGTTCTTGGATTATTTTGTTGAACGATGGCTTGAAAATCCTGCTGTGCCAAGAGGAATGTGGAACTGTCATGGAAGACGCCACCGAACAACAAATGCAGTTGAAGGTTGGCACCACAAAATAAACAATCTCTTAGGGAGACCCCACCCAAGAGTGAAAGACCTCATTCTCTGTCTGAAGTCGGAATCGGAAAGTTCAAATTTGAAGATCGTCAGGAATGAACTCAATCTTGAGGGGAAAAGGAGGAAAAAATGTTACACGAAACTTGATGAAAGAACCCTGAGAGCAAAAGAGATTTATTGGCAACATAAAGTGGCGACATAAATATATTTTTTTAAGGAATATGTCTTACATCCTCAAGCTGGACTAGACATACAGTCTGAACAGCCCATCATTGGGAATATGTCTTAGATCCTCAAGCTGGACTAGACATACAGTCTGAACAGCTCCATCTTTGACATACTGTTTTGATAACGGTGAATATTTTGTAAATATAAAATGTAAATATTAGCTTTAAGATTTTGACAAGATTATAACAATATTCCGAATGTTTATATCATGTTTGTATATAGTAGTTATTATTAGGATGACAAGGCCAAAAGGTCGCTTTCTATATTGCCAGACTTGATTTGTTAAATAAAGCCAAATCATTCTAGTAATATATAAGCGGCTGTTATAAATTCAATGGAGACCTTATCAAGAAGATATAATGAATCACCACTGATTGGGTGAATAAAATTTGGTAAGATAAATTTAAAATTTCAATGCAATAGATGTTCAATCGTACAGGTAACTATTGACGTTTCCACTCATGCGAGCTAGTGCTGGTCCTTCGCGGCGCAAGTACCACTCAGTCTGTAAGGAGGCTCAGCTGACAAACGTGTCATGCCCGCTGCAGGTATCTCTGCGGCGCAAATGCTACGCGGTGCAGTACCACTCGGCGCATCTACCACTCAACCTAGTAAAACAGGCACTGCTATTGTTTTATAAAATTTAATCCTTGTCTCTTTCCTTGTCTTTTTGCTCAAGGTTCTATGTATGACGCCACACATCATCTGAAACCTCGATACTTTTGTAGTGGTATCCCGGCCTGTGTCCTGTGTGTTGTTACACATAGGCCTACATACAGAATATAGAAACAAGAAGTAGGTATACAATACATATAGATAATAAGATACATACACAAGATTCCAGTAACCTGAAAAAATTATGTTTCTATTACCTGAAAAAGTTTGTCGGGTATCGTTCGTTCAAGACCCGTTGTACTTGATTCTCTAACACTATGTCGCTTTTGCGGCCTGAAGAAGATCCCGGAGCGCGGGATTCAACACGTTGCCGACGATGTCGCGAGTAAATAACAACCGACCACGACCTAACAGCGCGACTCATTGTCAATTTAATAATAACAATTATGACGTTATGATACATGTTGACAGGGAGAATGGAGCAAACTATTGGCAATAATGACAAGGAAAGTATGATACATGTTGACAGGGTGAAACTATTGGCAATAATGACAAGGAAAGTATGATACATGTTTACAGGGAGAAACTATTGGCAATAATGACAAGGAAAGTATGATACATGTTGACAGGGAGAAACTATTGGCAATAATGACAAGGAAAGTATGATACATGTTGACAGGGAGAAACTATTGGCAATAATGACAAGGAAAGTATGATACATATTGACAGGGTGAAACTATTGGCAATAATAACAAGGAAAGTATGATACATGTTGACAGGGTGAACGGAGCAAACTATTGGCAATAATGACAAGGAAAGTATGATACATGTTGACAGGGTGAAACTATTGGCAATAATGACAAGGAAAGTATGATACATGTTGACAGGGAGAAACTATTGGCAATAATGACAAGGAAAGTATGATACATGTTGACAGGGAGAAACTATTGGCAATAATGACAAGGAAAGTATGATACATGTTGACAGGGAGAAACTATTGGCAATAATGACAAGGAAAGTATGATACATATTGACAGGGTGAAACTATTGGCAATAATGACAAGGAAAGTGTGATACATGTTGACAGGGTGAAACTATTGGCAATAATGACAAGGAAAGGATGATACATGTTGACGGGGAGAAACTATTGGCAATAATGACAAGGAAAGTATGATACATGTTGACAGGGAGAAACTATTGGCAATAATGACAAGGAAAGTATGATACATGTTGACAGGGAGAAACTATTGGCAATAATGACAAGGAAAGTATGATACATGTTGACAGGGAGAAACTATTGGCAATAATGACAAGGAAAGTATGATACATGTTGACAGGGAGAAACTATTGGCAATAATGACAAGGAAAGTATGATACATATTGACAGGGTGAAACTATTGGCAATAATGACAAGGAAAGTGTGATACATGTTGACAGGGTGAAACTATTGGCAATAATGACAAGGAAAGGATGATACATGTTGACGGGGAGAAACTATTGGCAATAATGACAAGGAAAGTATGATACATGTTGACAGGGAGAAACTATTGGCAATAATGACAAGGAAAGTATGATACATGTTGACAGGGTGAAACTATTGGCAATAATGACAAGGAAAGTATGATACATGTTGACAGGGTGAAACTATTGGCAATAATGACAAGGAAAGTATGATACATGTTGACAGGGAGAAACTATTGACAATAATGACAAGGAAAGTATGATACATATTGACAGGGTGAAACTATTGGCAATAATGACAAGGAAAGTATGATACATGTTGACAGGGAGAAACTATTGGCAATAATGACAAGGAAACGGATCCCACAACATCTAACTAGATCTATACGGTACAGACTCTTTATGTGGAGAATAAAATCTTAATTGAAGCAGGGAAACCGAGAACAACTCCTAGAGTTGGCCTGATCAATTGTGGACTACGACAGCGGTGTCGATTATCGCCTTCTCTTTTTAATTTATATATTGACGATATCATACAAAACTGGCAGATGTGTCTTCCAGAGAATTTTATGATTGGTCAACCTATAATTGACACTTTGTTGTTTGCGGACGATCAGGCTATTCTGTCGGACTCAGAAAACAGGTTGCAGATGGGTATACATTTGTTAAATCGAATCTGCAAACACTCTGGATTAGGCTGCAAATATCCACACTTAAGACCAAGATAATGGCTTTTCGTGGAACTGATGCCGCACGGGAAAAAATTGGTATTGGTGGTACTGTCTTGGAACAAGTCAGGAATTTTGAATACTTGGGTTACAGTGTGTCTTATAATACAAGCAACGACATTGTGAATAAGTTCCATAAGTTCAACCTTATGTGCGGGACTATTAGGCGAACCCTTAAGTCAGCAAGTAAAGGAACACGCCTAAAATTCTACAAGGTGATGGCCCTTCCCACACTTCTTTATGGGTATGAGAATTGAACTATAACGAAACGCCAGGCCAGTTGCATCCAAGCGGCTGAAATGAGATTTCTCAAGCACGTGGAGATTTCTCCAGGATCATAGAAGGAACACAGATATACGGCAGGAACTGAATATTATGAGTATACTCGACAGGATTGCTCAGTATCGGCTGAATTGGTGGGAACATCTTTGCCGAATGGATGACTGCCGTATCCTCAAACAACTATGGAACTATAAACCGAAGGAACGGAGAGATGTGGGACGTCCGAGGAAGCGCTGGAGTGACCAGCTCTACACTCTTTGACTGTTTGAGACCGGAACAAACCATCCTTGGTTTAATCCTTGCAGATGCTGATGATGATGATGATGATTATAAATGTTAATTAAAACACATTAAATTTTAAAAGTCAGAACCTTGAGAGATAATTAATTGTACGAGCAAAGAGAGATCTCAATTTAACTAGTAAAGCAATTTTGTAAAGGAATTTTTTTTGGGTAAACGGAACAGTAGCGAGTGTCGATTGTTAAAAGTGATGTATGTTGTAGCCAACTGGCCGCCGTAAGACAATAACACGTGCGCCACGTTAGCGACGAGATAGGCTCCGCTAAGGAAGAAAATGCCTCGGCGACAGCAGATGTTTGACATAAGTGAACGGCATGGGAATAAGCTGCAATAACAGAGAGACAAAAAACTAGGTCTTCTTGTACCAATTACCTAGAAAACGTATACGAGGGCGACGCAAATATTTGTCAATCCACACGTGGGAGTTTAGCGACTACACATGGATGAGACAGATTCCACAAAGGCAAGATACAAACCGACGTTATAGGAACAAAAGACCACGCATAGTGACACAGCGGGGAACTTGTTTACCAGCAAAAGTAAGGAGCCTGCAGGAGAACTGTAGAGCAGATGTCCATTCCAGGGAAAGACCGCCATCAGCGTGTGAACTTAACGAAGGAAGTCGAGGATAATACAGCGATTCGCCACACCCGAGTTATAAGACACACGTGTAGCTGGACGGAAATTACTAGGGAAGAACTGAAAGAGAACATAAAACAATCGGATGACAGGCAACCGTGAAAATTAGGTCCGTCGTCATACGGTGAAGGAGGAGCAAGCAGCGAGACTTTAAAGGAGAGGTCTCGAGTGACCTACCACGAACGAGAGTTCGGTAAAGGCGGGTTGTCAAGAAGACATCACCATGGAAACGAGGGTGAAGAACGAATGAGGAAGTAGCCAGGAGACTAGGTCGAGAATCAAGGAGGAGTTTTTGCAGAATCATAGACGAAAAACCAATAAGGACGTAGATGGTGGGAAGAGTACACGAGATGTGGAGATGGTCGTGGAAATCGAGACATAAAAATAGGGTTTTGGCGAAGAGCAGATGCAGTTATTCAGATTCATTCAGCCAGTTATCAAGCTTCATTAGAGCAGTTATTCAGATTCATTCAGCCAGTTATCAAGTTCCATTAGAGCAGTTATTCAAATTCATTCAGCCAGTTATTAAGTTTCACTCAGCGGTTATTCAGATTCATTCAGCCAGTTATTAAGTTTCACTCGGCAGTCTTTAAGGTTCATTCAAGCAGTTAATAAGTTGATCAGTTAGTCAGAAGTTAGTCAGAAGTTGTTGAATTATTTAGAAACAGTCAGTAGTTAGTGATTCAAAAGTGAACAGTTATTCAAGATCAGTCTTTTTTCGGTAAATCAGCAAAGAATTAGCTGATCGGTATTAAAATGATTCATTCAAGCAGTTAGTCTGTTTCGGAGTGAGTCGGTAATTATGTCAAACTGTTAGTACGTTGAAATTGGGTTAATGAAGAGATGGAGTTAGTGGATTAATTGTTGAACTTACTCATGTATTGAGAGAATTAGTTAAATCGTGGGATTCAGTTATTAAGACAATCTTGAGTTGATTTTAATCAGACTTTGCAATACATTAATATACTGACGAATCGAAAAGTGCGTGATAACATATTAATAGTATATTACCATACCGGAACGTATGTGATGAAATAAAAACTTTAAAAGGACTTAGTTACAATTCAAAGTTTATGTATTAACGAATAGCGTTAAGACAATCAAAGTTCCTGACGATATGTAATAAGTAGAGACATTGTACTGAAACGTGAAAGGGAATTCGGTGACATGAACTAAATATCGAAATCACGTAATGAATTAATACGTCATTGTATCAAATAAACACTTAAATACTCGTGATGAAACGAATCATAAGTGGAACGATCGTGTTAATTGAACAAAGTATTAACTATTAATGTTCGTGAACAAAGTGTAAGGGTAAAAACCTCACGTGAAATGGTCATGAGACAAATAAATCAAACCCGAATGACCGCAATAAATAACTTTCGTTAAAGAACATATCCTAAACGAGTGCGAAACAAAATATTGTCGACGCCGGAGAGCAAAGTTCAGTGAGAGTGAAAAGTGTGGATTCAAAACGATGAGGAGAGGATCTATCAAGCCATCAGCAATCTGGGACTCGCAGGAGAATGAAAAGCTTCGCAGATAATCGCCGTTTGATTAGGATACTCCAAGTAAACCATTTATGTATTATTAGGTTAAGTAACCACTGTCCTGTTACTCACAAAGAACACACCACTGAGTTAATTAGAACGTTTATTTAATTTCTTTTGAGCAAAACCGAATCGTAGAACTCAGAAAGAATGAGTATGAAAATATGAATCCATGAATTAGAGTACTCTGTAATATGTAGAGTAATTAATTAAATACTTAATCAATTAATAGATAAGGTATTAGAGACGTAATAGGCGATTTAGCAATATAATGCATCCTACAGTATTGTGTAGTAATGCTAAATTTAATTACAGAATTTGAAATTGATTTCTAAGTATCTAAATAAATTATTGTTGTTAACGAAGATTTCTGGTGTTCGAGTCGCATCATTATTATTAACCTAATCAATAACAGTTACTTAGGTAGAAGTACGATGATACCAACGACACCCAATCCATGGAAGTAAGCAGTGATAGCATTGTCATGCCCAAAGTAAGTTTAATATACAAGGGTTCATAATTATACTTAATTAGCAAGACATTAGATTACACATTTGCATATGATGTACGAACGTGTGACAAAAAATTAAGTTATAGTTATATTTGAATTACAAATCAATAAATAATCACAATTGATAATAATAACGATAGATAAATTCAATTAATATATTTGAATATATTTAAATATCGATACATTTGCATATGGCACGCCAATGTGTGGCTCGATCAAAATTAATTATTTGAGTAATAAATGACTGCATTAATTAACATAGTAAAATTAATACAATTAGATATGGCCTCCGGACGAGGGGGTTACGAAAACTATCATCAACACTCAACACTTTATTAACAAATCAATAAAACAGCAGTTAATAAATACAATTAATTAATTAAAATTTAATTAAGTAACAATTAACCAATTAAAATTTAATTAAGTAACAATTAATTAATTAAAATTTAATTAAGTAACAATTAATTATATTAGCAGAATCAAGAGATTTCCATATGGCGCTCCAATCGCGGAGCTTAATAAAGCAAAGACATACGATAATGTTTGTATATGTCTCACTTACATTTGTAATTGCAGAAAATCGTAATAAGAAGTTAATTAAAACATAACCAATTAATAATATTAATCGTAGCAGATTAATATATACATTGCAAACTCAATCGTTTCACATTTGTCTGTCTGTTTCTTTATATGTCTATCTGTCTCTTTGGGATATGTCTTACGATAACTTTGAATGCATCGTCGATTTCCGTAAAAATCCCCAAAATCTATGTGGAGTATCAAATTAAAGAGAATTTTAACAAATATATTAACAGATAACAATCTGAATATAAGGTTTAGTTTTGTAAATTTTAAAATTCTAGAACAAAATTTTACACGTCTATGTGGAACATCAAGTTATGTAGATATAACATAACTTATAACATAACACATAAGTTATGTTGAATTTTATTCAACATACAACCTGGCATCTTTCACAATTAAAAAAAATTAATAATAATATCTCTCAATACCTCTTGCTAATTTTACACCGCCTGGAGCTATTTTTGAAAACACTGTATATTTTTATTATTAATTTCTTCCTTACTCTGGCACTACGGTCCCTGTAGAACATTGCCCTGCTCAACGATTCTCATCCATTCTTCTCTGTCCAGATCCTTACTTTTCCAAGCTGCCACTTGTACTGCCCTCAAATCCCCTTCCACATCTTCATACCATCTTCTCCTTGGACGTCCTTTCCTCCTACTCCCTCAGGCTTCCTTTCCAATGCCATTTTATTATATTTATTATATATTTCCTTTCCAATCCATTTAGAATTATGACCTTCAAGTATGTTACTTTTATTTTTAAAAATCTATACATCGCTAAGGCCGAGACTTTTTTCCACCCGGTCTGAAAAGGTGAAAAATCAGTTTTTCCGCTTTTTCACCTATTTGTTTTCATTTTTTCGTTAAATGTTTAAAATAAAAATTTTATTTGATAAAATTCTCCGTATTTTTTTTAAATTTTTGTAGGACCAAAATTCGCCGAGTTATGAAGACTTAAAGGTGTCATATGTTTAGGACATTTCCTCGCCCGGGAAATTTGGGCGTAGCTTTTTAAAATTTGCAGTAATTTTCCGCGTTTTTTTAAAATGACGTTTTAGATAAAAGTTTGAACTTTTTTAATTCTCTACAAAATTAGCCATTAACAACGTTAACAGGTTTATTAGCTAATTAACAAATTAAAATTATTCCATTAATTGTCTTTTTGCTCTGTACAAATTTTATATTTTTGTATGTTGAATATATAGGCCTAACTGACAAGGTTTTTGAATTAATATTACGTTTTTAATTGAAAATGGTATGTTAACTCACTTATGTAAGTAATTTATTTATAATTAATTAATACTTTTTAGAATTATTTACAATTATTGACAGTTTTTTAAAATAGTGTTATAAATTACATAACAAATAAATTAATACAGAAAAATTAAGGTAAGCATTGCCTTTAATTTATAAATTAATTGTAAATAGATTGTCAATACATTTTACTAAGAAAATACATCGGCCAAGCAAGTAAAATATATATTTTTAATAAAACATATTGAATTGTAGATGGTAAATACGTAAAAATAAATATGTTTTGGAGTTTATTTGTATTTTACTGAATTAACAAAATTTTAATGTTGTGTATTGAAGTGCAAATTGTAGAAGGTGCTAAACTGAGATTCTATGAAAGGAATTTAAATAAAGAGAATTTTTGTTTTTTTACGTATAAACTGGGAAGATATATGGAATTTCTGCTATATGACATATATATGGAACAGGGCAGGATTACAATATAGACACCATTACTCTAGAGACATAACTGGTAATTGCAATTAGTTGATGTAATTAAACCTGTTTGTAATTGATGTGTACGACCTGATGACCGTTCACCTGACTCACCTAACTCAGATCTGCAGAAGTAATCTTGATGAACACAAGTGTACTATTCTCGGGGACACACTGATTAAACCTTCAGTAAATTAAATGACTGCAAGTAACAGTACACGAATATCTATATATATATATATATATATATCTTTATCCGTGAAAAGTATTCTATCCCCGTTGGTTGTCTTTACACTTGGGTTGAAATTAGGGCAATATAATCTCCCTAATTTTAATTACAAAAACATGATGTGATCGCTATGAATCGGCGGGGTGAAAGCCTGTCATTAAGTACTTTATGGGAAGGCGCGTTGCGAGCAGGCATCTAATACACTTTCTTCTTTCTGATTGGCTGGTGGTTGATTTATTACCATACCATATCGTGGCACTTTAGAAATTTATAAATAGAAGTGGTGTTCACGGGACTTCTCCAGCCTTAACCACAGTGCTGTGGTCACTAACGTCTACCACCTTGCGTTAGGGTTACTCGATTTCACTGAAGATGGCAGTCGATAGCACTGCCAAAACGTCTGGGTTTGTTATAAACTTTGGACTACGGCCAAACAGACCGGGAAGTAATTTTAACAAAAATGTAATCTCCCGTTCATCCTTCTAACAGTTTACTTCTGCAATCTTTCAGACACGTCACATCAAGTACGACAAACAGACTAAGGATAACCAGAAGGAAATGTGAAATACACGCAGTTAAGGGTTGATAAATGGTCTAACTTTACTCACTTTGCTGTCTGCTTGCAAACTTACCTGTGTAGATTTTCATGACAGAATGTTCTAATGGTACGACAGTGTAGACTTTGGCATATGCAGTGGAACCTTAGATACCAAATAATCAACTCAGAACCGATAAAGCCGTAATAATTCAAATATCAGTGCCGACTGCCAAATTTGATTCTTGTATGTCTAGCAAAACAAGGTAACTGCAATCTTCGAGTAAATCAAACAACTCCAGAATGTGTGATGAAGTTTAATAGGATTACAGCGACTCCAGCACTACTGCACTGTAGTGAATCTTGGATGGTGAACCAACTGCAAAGGGGATCGTGCATACACGGACTGCTGAACCAACTGCAAAGGGGATCGTGCATACACGGACTGCTGAACCAACCGCAAAGGGGATCGTGCATACACGGACTGCTGAACCAAGTGCAAAGGGGATCGTGCATACACGGACTGCTGAACCAACCGCAAAGGGGATCGTGCATACACGGACTGCGTGATATGCACCAACGTATGTCTTCAATACACATAATAAATCCGATTGATCACGGGACCGCAATGACAGATTCACTTTGAAAACCAAGTAGGCCGATACTCAGAACCCGGGTGGTCACAGAAGCATAAGGAAAAGAGAAACCGCTGGGTACGTAGGAAGCAGTATGCCTAACATTAAGTACTACATACGATATTCTTTGGATAACAATATTAACATACCGTGTAAGTAAAACTAAACATCAATAAACAAACATATTATGTGATTACGTATTATGCTTTTAACTTTTATTCTTAACCGTGAAATATGTATTGAAATTCTCTAATATCTACTTTTAAGGGCGATTGGGCGATTAAAAAATCAAGAAAATATTATTTTTTGTTATCGGCCATCTAAGGACCACATGCCAATTTCAAGTCTTTACTCTTTGTTCTTTTCTTTTTTCCAATATTCTTTCATCTTCTGAATGTGCCTCTTCTTCCTGCCTTCAGTCCACTTTGAACCTTCGTTTTTTTCTCTCCTGCCCTGGCCTCCCTCCATTTTCAACACTCAACTGCCCGAAAAACGTCTCTGTCAGCTGTTTCTTCTGCGTGTACATTATTTTTTTCTAAATCCTTTTGGACTTCTTTAATCCAACTTGATGTTGACTTCTTCTCCCACAGATATCTGAAGATTTGCTTTGTCAACCTATTGTCGTCCATTCTGTATAAATGTCAAAAAAATAGTAGTCTTCTTTTTCTCATTGTTTCTGTTATATTTTCTATACTTCGATATACGCGTATTTCATCATTACTTCTTAACTTCCAACCTTCTGAAGTTTTTCCTGGGACTAATATTTTGCTAATAATTCGTCTTTCCAATGTTTCTAGTTTATCTAAATTATAATTCAATGCTAGACATTCACTTGCATATAGCCATTCTGGCTTCACTAGTGTACTGTAATGCCTTATTTTCGCATTTTTAGATATGCATTTTTTATTGTAAATATCTTTAGTTATAACATGTGCCCTTTCCATCTTATGAATCCTTTCTTCTATAGCAGATTTTTTCAAGCTATTCTCTTGAATTAACTCTCCTAGATAATTAAATTTTTAAACCCTTTCTATTCGACCAATATCTGTTACCAGGAATTTTGGCGCGTTTTTAGTGTTTATTAGAAATTTGTTTTTTTCTGCAGAAATTCTTAAGCCTGTTCTATTGGCTGTGTCCTCTAAAAAATTAACTTGTGTTACTGCAGATGTCAGATGTTCAGAAAGTATAGTACAATCATATCTGCGAATGCCAAACAGTTTATTTCAATACGTTTGTTCCTTCTTCCCAACATGAATGGTGATATTTTGCATTCCTTTAATTTTTCTTTCGAAATTCTCACTACTTTCTCCAGGACACAGTTAAAAAGAATTGGGGATAAACCATCACCCTGTCTTACACCTGTATTTATTTTGAATGGTTGAGATATTTCACCCATGAATTTTACTTTTGAGACTGTGTCCGTAAGGGTTTCACGGATTAGATTAGCCAATTTAGATTTAACACCAAATTCTCGGATTATTTTATCTATAGTTTCTCTATCAACAGAATCAAAGGCCTTTTTGAAATCAACAAATGTTACTACGATCTCCTTTGAATTCAGTAGCCTGTGACGGATTATTGACTTCAGAGTGAATATTTCTTCTGGACAGGATCTGCCCTTCCTAAAGCCACCCTGATATTCACCCAAATGGCTATCCAATGTTTTTTCTACTCTCTTCAATAGCATCTTTGAAAATATTTTCTATCCAACTGGAAGTAAAGATATTCCTCTGTAGTTATTAACCTCTTGCTTATCACCCTTCTTATGCAGCGGATTTATTAAGGCCACCTTCCATTCTTCTGGGATTTTTTCTGTTTACCAAATTTCTTCAAAAATTAATTGTAGATCATATTTGATCTTTGGTAGAAACCATTTGAAAAGTTCAGGTGATATGGAGTCTTCTCTACCAGCTTTATTATTTTTCAAAGTTTTAATTACTTCTTCAATTTCTTCGATAGTTGGAGGTATATCTTCTTCTAAATGTTCATAAGTGTCTGACAGTTCTAACCTCTGAATCGGTAACCTCTGATTTAAAAGTTGATCAAAATATTCTGCAAGTATTTCACAATTTTCCGCATTGCTTAGGCCAATTCTAGTACTTTCATTTTTAAAACAAACAGTTGTTACATAATTGTTGTGGTCTCCAAGTTGCCTATATAATTAAATATTAGAATTACCTTGGTTTCCTTCTTTGCAACTTCTTTGTGTTCTCAATATACATTACGCGTTTCGGGACTTAAAGTCCCATCATCAGGTGGATAAACTTTTCACTCATGTAGAGCACGTCACTAGATAAAAAATATATAAAGGTCACGCACATCTCGCTACTCAGTCGATTTCCCCACTCGCGTTATCTCACGATGCGCATCGCTACCGACCCCGCGAGCGACTGACAAATCTATTCGGCCTGTATCTATTTGTCGTGCTGTTTCAGCATGCGTATAGCAGTATCATACAGTTCGTTTGATTTGAAAGACAGTTTCTCGTTCAGAAACTGATCATTGTGTGTTGTAGAGGCTCTGTAAATTTCAAACTCTTCCAGTGCGTCCATGAGTTTACCCTTTTTGCAGAAATGCAGTGGTTTGAAATTATTTCTAAAACTGGAATTGGTATGGTTGTGATCGATGATATGCATTGCAAAGTTTGATTTGACGTTCCTGATGTTGCCCCTAGGCAGGTGCTCTTTATATCTATCTAAAACTTTTCTGCCTGTTTGTCAATGTAAAAACTATTACATACTTCGCATTCAATTTTATACACCCCTGAACAGCTTTCTACTGGTTTACTGGATTTTGGCCTTAAAGTTTTTAAAATGCTGTTATTCGTCTTGAAAGATACTGTATAATCATACTTTCTAAAAACATTATAAACAGTATTGTCTAAAAGATTCGTATATTCAGTTGCTATGTATTTCTGAACCCTATTGTGTGTTTCATTGTTATTTCTATGCAGGTTCTTTTTTTGCTTTTTTACTAATCTATCCACAATCACGCTGTTATAACCGTTGGCCATCGCTATGTACTTTATAGTACTTTTTAGTGCACATTACTATCCATGCGTCCTCATTTCATCCAGTCGCTCAGAAAATGGCGTCTTTTAATTCCTTCGTCAACAGGCTATTGAAAATTCCATTGGAGCCGGAGGACTACCGTGAAGAACTTAGTATATAAAGTACATAGCGATGGCCAACGGTTATAACAGCGTGATTGTGGATAGATTAGTAAAAAAGCAAAAAAAGAACCTGCATAGAAATAACAATGAAACACACAATAGGGTTCAGAAATACATAGCAACTGAATATACGAATCTTTTACCCAATACTATTTATAATGTTTCTAGAAAGTATGACTATACAGTATCTTTCAAGACGAATAACAGCATTTTAAAAACTTTAAGGCCAAAATCCAATAAACCAGTAGAAAGCTGTTCAGGGGTGTACAAAATAGAATGCGAAGTATGTAATAGTTTTTACATTGGACAAACAGGCAGAAACTTTTTAGATAGATATAAATAGCACCTGCCTAGGGGCAACATCAGGAACGTCAAATCAAACTTTGCGATGCATATCATCGATCACAACCATACCTATTCCAGTTTTCGAAATAATTTCAAACCACTGCATTTCTGCAAAAAGGGTAAACTCATGTACGCACTGGAGGAGTTTGAAATTTACAGAGCCTCTACAACACACAATGATCAGTTTCTGAACGAGAAACTGTCGTTCAAATCAAACGAACTGTATGATACTGCTATACGCATGCTGAAACAGCACGACAAATAGATACAGGCCGAATAGATTTGTCAGTCGCTCGCGGGGTCGGTAGCGATGCGCATCGTGAGATAACGCGAGTGGGGAAATCGACTGAGTAGCGAGACGTGCGTGACCTTTATATATTTTATATCTAGTGACGTGCTCTACATGAGTGAAAAGTTTATCCACCTGATGATGGGACTTTAAGTCCCGAAACGCGTAATGTATATTGAGAACACAAAGAAGTTGCAAAGAAGGAAACCAAGGTAATTCTAATATTTAAACACTTGTTGTTTTGTAACCCTTTAATTTATTTTTAAAAGTCTGATAGAAATCTCGACAATGATTTTTTATAAAATTTTCCTGGATTTCAATAAGTTTTAATCTTTCAAAAGATCTTTTAGTTTCCCTTATTATCCTTGCTGCTTCCTTTCTTTGTTGCTTAAATTGCTCGTAGTGTTCAGGTTTCCCTGAGCATTTCCACTTTTTCCATTTTTTTGCTCTCTCTGCTAATGCTTCTTCACACAGTTCGTTCCACCATACTTTCCTTTTATTTTTAATATTATTTATTATATCGAAAAGTTAAATACTGTTACGGCGGCCACACCGATCGTCGTATTCTACAGTGTAAACAAAATAACTGACAACAATGAAGTCAGTAATTACCAATTTTAATTAGTTAATTTTAACAAACAACAGATAATAACGTCTGAAATAAACATGTATATTATAGAACAGGGCAGGATTACAATATAGACATCATTACTTTAGAGTGGTAATTCCAAAAGTTGGAGTAAATGGTAATTCCTACTAGCGGATGTAATTAAGTAGATAATGCGATTACAACAATGTAAAATCAACAAGGCGCTCTTATACAGTAATTAAAGTTAATTTTGTCCAACAGTTAATGTCACTATATTACAATTTTACACTAATTACACAATAATCACTTTATACTAATCAGCAACAATCATTTGATCCCCAGTCTACAACATCGCCAGTCAGTAATTTATTATTTGGAAAAAGGATAATAGGTTAATCGCAAAATAATTTTATATTAAAACATTGTGTACCGTAACCAGCTTGTTATTATTATTATTATTCCGGCTGTACTCATTTTCCGGAACCAAAGAATAAAGAAGTGATTGAATTCTTATCTTTGCTGATTGTCCATCCAAAGAACTACAATTTCTCGTTCTCTCAATATAGTCTGAATTTCTTCTGTCCAGGAGGTCTTCCTCTTTTCCTTCTTCCTGGTAGGGTCCATTCCATAACTCTTCTTGGGAATCTTTCCTGTGTCATTCTTTTCGTGTCTCAATACCATTGTAATATTTTGTTTGGATAAAATCAACAATTTAATTTTTCACATTCATTCTGTCCTTAATGACTTCATTTCTAATTTTCTCACGCCTGGATACTCTTGCCGAATGTCTCCAAAAGTCCATCTCTGCTGTCATTAATTTTGTTCTTGTGTGTTTATGATAGTCCAATCTTCTGAGCCGTAAGTCATGATACTTCTAACAATGGTTTTAAATATTTTGGTTTTAGTTTCTGCTGTAATTTGCTTATCCAACAGGATTATATTCTATTTAATGTAGATATAGTCATCTTTCTCAAATTCATTCTGGATTGTATTTCTTTTTCTTGCTTTCCATTGGCAGTAATAATCAGCTTGTATTAATTAAAAATTAATATTATAATACATTAATGTTAGCAGTTATATCCACATGTAGTATAAACGTTTCATATATAGTCCCACTTCCTGAGGATGCTTTGCGCTTACTAAATAACTATGATATTTGTACGTACGCGTTCGTTTCTGTGTGCTCACAACTGCCATATAAATCGTAGTTTGTTTCTTCGTAATTTATACTGCACTGGACCATAGTATCGTTATGGGCGAAGCGATATTTATCAACAAATCCTATTACTAAGACGGTGCAAAAGAAAAACATCAGACGTGTTTTTCATCATATCTCTTTATGATGATGATCTTTAAATGTCAAACATCATATTCTTCATCATTAACAGTACGATATAACATAAGTAGACGCACGACGTGAAGGTAGAACCGAGATTAAATTACGTCACTCGGTTTTTATCCAAACCAGAGGGAACGACAAAGTGGAAAAAGTGACAGGGATAAAAGGTGACAATATCGCTTAGGGCAGTAAGTGGGCCAAGGGAAATCATTTATCATATACGACCTGTGAAGGCTTCATAGATGAAGAGGCTGCTTCATCAATCTAATGCACTAGGCAATACATTGTATTCCGCTGCTGCAAGCATGGACAGAGTTTGACATTCAAAGAGTAGACATTCACTGTACAAAAAAAAAAAAAAAAAAATTTAAATTCACGAAAATCAAATTATGTACCTAATAGAATTGTTATATGTGCACTCTAGGAGCGTTTGATCAAGTTCATTTTTTTGCAATGTATATTATACATTACAAGAAGTTTAGTTATAATTTAGAGAAAGCCATTCACAAACTCAGTTATTACATTGCTCAATGTAATTTGAAAATATCTATTAGTAAAACAAAAGTAATGGATTTCAAAGGGAAACATCCCATAAGATCAAAAATTACGATCAGTGATAAAGGGCTAGAGCAAATATCCCACTTTCAATACCTAGGATGTGATATTATACATCAATTTGGCGAGGACATCGAGAGGCGCTTTGTGGCACTGTTAAATGAACTTTAGGGAGAAGAACAAGAGAAGAAACTCAAATAAAGTTCTATAAGGTTATGTCACTCGTCACTCTCTTATACGGTCCGAAACTTAGGTATTTATTATCTAAAAAGTCATATGCAGAGATTAATTTCTTTAGTAACGTACAGGGATGTACAGAAAACGATAGATTTAGAAACGATGTGATAAGACATAAATTGGGTGTATATTCTCTTTAAATCCAAAAATCGAAGAATGTAAGCTGAGATAGACTGAACGTATAGGTAGAATACAAGCGAAAAGGCTACCTCAACAAGTTTTACAATATGCGCGTAAGGGGAAAAGAGATATGGGAAGACCACGCAAAAGATGGCTTGAAGATAGATACCGGAATAGGTGATGTCGCCTAATCCTGAAAAGAAGAGGAAGAAGTAGAATAAGAAGAAGAAGAAGAAGAAGATTAGTTATCTTTTATTTTGAAATTTATCTAGTAATTTCTACACAAAATTATCGATAGTCTTTTTGAAAAGTTTGTGCAGTCTCATAATAGTATTCAGATAAATAATTTATCGTAGGTGCAAACGCTACCGATGAATTTATTGTCAGTATGACGCTAGAAGTGGCCAAATAAATAATCTTTGAACAGGCTTTGACAAGATTTGTATAATGAGGAAGCAGTAGAAGAATCACAGGCAATCGCCCAGGCTCGTGCACATACTATGACTCTGTGGCAGCTTGACACGATGGGATGCTGGACGTCCAGGCTGATAGGAAATATGGGCCCGTGGATGAAGTGCAACCACGCAGAGGTTGACTTTTCCTCACTCAGTTCCTGGTGAATGACAGAATCATAACTTGCGATTGGTGAGCTTGTGATATATGACAGAATAATAGAACAAGTAATGCAGGTAGACTACATAGGAACAAGGCTTAGAAGTAACAATAGGGCAGTTGAAGAAGTAAAACATCAATTGATAAAAGCAAGATAAATTGCTGGATGCGCGAATAACGTTATATGGAATAATAAATACCTCACACAAAAAGGAAACACTAGGGTTTACAAAAGCACAATACGCCCAGTAATAATATCCAGAGACCAAGCCAGATAGAACAGCAACTCGAAAAAAACGACAAACTACAGAAATGACTATATTACGGAGGGTACTGGGAAAGACAATTTACGATAGGTTGGCAAACAATAGTATAAGAGAAACGTGTAATGTAACAGATATTAATTCTTGGATTGGGGAAAGAAGAAGGATACACACATATGGAATGAACACATATCAAGAATGGACGCAAGGGTAGTGAAAAAGGCAAGAGATAGCTAACCAAACGCAAAGAGGAGCATTGGTCAGCCAAGAAAGAAGTGGAGTGACATCATGTAGAACCTTGTTATAGTACAGGACAGAGTCCTAACAAAGAAGTGAAAGAAGAAGAAGAAGAAGAAGAAGAAGAAGAAGAAGAAGAAGAAGAAGAAGAAGAAGAAGAAGAAGAAGAAGAAGAAGAAGAAGAAGAAGAAGAAGAAGAAGAAGAAGAAGAAGAAGAAGAAGAAGTTCCTGATAGGCCACGCTACTTTAGGGCATATTTTTACTGGGTGGGCAAGGTGACGTCTCCTCAACGCCTCCTCCGAAACTGCGGAGCGGAGAAAGATGGTGTTCTATTATTGTTACTACGGTCTAACCGATAGTCGTATGGTACAGTGGAAAACAAAATACAAGACACCATTTAAATCACTAATCACCAGCTTTAATTATCACAATTAATAATTTCTAATCAACTTGTACAATAATCCGAGCAAATTTGTCCACACGCAATACTAATGTCAGCCAATAATGTCCCGCACAATTATAACACTTCGCCACAATACTTCGAACCTTACTTTAATAAATCGTCACTTAAATTGAACTGACCTGACCGTCGCTGGATGCTTATACTTATACACCGCTGATATTCTAGAATAATCTGTCACTTTTTCGATGACGTGTTAAAGAGGCGCTCTCGAATCCACTAAAAACAGTGTCACTGTTTGGCCTTGAACACAGTGCGCTAACCGGTACGGTCTGGAATAGCTTCGATTGTTCACGCACGATAAGTGTCACGTGATTGTCTTTCATCACAAAGCAGCAATATGTACGGACACAAACATTACAACTGGAATCTGCTGGGATAGCAAAGAAACAGTAGAATGACACTACCATTGTTCCAGAACGTCCCGTATTCCGTAAAATTATTATTCCGTAAGGTTTTATTATTTTATATGTTGTAGGACATATTAACTGTGGTACGTATTTAATTTTTGCGTTTTCAGGTCAGTTTGATAAAGTTATTGCCTGTTCTAATCAGGGATCACGAATAATTCGTATGCGAGCGCGAACCTGACTGACTGAGGACAAGTCTATACTCAGGTAGGTTGAAAAATATTTTACATCATTAATGCCAGTAATTTTCAATAACTAAATTTATTGGAGGCTGATATTTTAAATGGAGAGGGATTTGATTACAACAACCTTATTGATGAATTTGCCACAAAGAAAGCGAGGCGTAAACGCTTGTGAACCAAACAAACCTTTGCCTAAGACAAACTTGGATTGTGATAGTGGCAGTAAGATATTACATAATAATCCATAAATAACACAGCGTTTTTAAACGTGTGTTGTATTTCTGATACTATAATTCCTTCCATTTTCCATAAGGAAATGGAAGTATGGTGATGGCGAAAAAATCGTTTTCGAGATAGGCGCTGATTCTAATTGTACTACCCTCAAAACATGAAGAAAAGTCATTTTCTGAAAAGTGTCTGTGTGTCTGTCTTTGTGTGTGTGTGTGTGTCTATGTGTCTGTGTGTAGAATTTTTTCTATGGGGAACGATAACTGCCGCAATTTCAAACAGAATCAAATAATTTTTGCATATGTGCCTGAGTTCTAGAGGACTCAAGGCCTATTGATTTTGGTGAAGATCGGTTAACGGGAAGGGGTAGTTTACCTGGAACGTTTTATGTTTTGACAAGAGTAAAGTACTTAAATTTGATAAATAAACTATCCTGAAAATAAGGTCTAAATAATCCACTGTAGAAAGGTAGATGAAATATCATTCAATAAGAAGGGTAGTTGAAGGGGAAGAAGTAATTTTCTATAAATAAAAATGATAGTTGAAGGGGGAGGGGATAATTTTTTATATGTGTACTACGTTATCGGCAACAAAGAACGAGTATGTTGTTAAAATTCCTTCCCGGAGTGTTTGCCCGTTGTCCAATGTTTTCTGAAAAACCAGACGTTTCGGCAGCGCCATCGACTGCCATCATCAGTGAAATTCGATTGCGCAAACGTGAGGTGGTATACGTTAGTGACCACAGTACTGTGGTTAAGGCTGAAGAAAGAAGTAGATTGTACGGAAATATTTCATTTTGAAAACGATTTTAAATATAAATCCATGGAAATCATGTCGCTCCGTAGCGATATTTTTTAATTTCGGTATTCCATCTAATATGTGTTTATCCCTTCACGATTTGTATTAACGAAGAACATTATCTCGTGTAACAAACTATCTGTATCATAAAATAATATTAATAAACGGCGCGAAACTGTGACTGATGAAAGATAACTAGACGTAGAATGTAAAGGCAGGACCGACATTATATGACGTCACACGGTTCAACCCAACCAGTGAGAAAATGACAGTTATAAAAAGACAACAATGTTGTATCGGGGAATGAACATGTGGAGGAAAATCGTTAATCATATGTGAGATGTAAGAGCTTTACAGATGACGAGGCAGCTTCATCAATCTAATGTACAGTAGTAGGGCGCGGAGAAAAATTGATATTGACATTTAATGGGTCCGTCTGGTAAATGACATTCACATACATAATGCATCCAAAGACGTAAAGTATTCGGCCAAAATAAAGTAACACGATCACTGAAAAATAAACGGTATTGTTCTAAAAGTAACAAAATTTCTAAACATATTTACAAAAATCAACTTTCGTTGTACATTCTTTGGATATACAGTGACGTATAGTATGTGAAATGACTTGTAACTAGTGCTATGCTCCTTTAGGTCTCTAAAGATTGCATTGTTGTCACTGTGAACGCCTACAGCTCATGGTGTAGGCAAATAATCATACATTGGGGTCTGAACAACAACCGGGTTCGTTTAAGTTGATTCATCAGGAATTTATATTCTTTCACGAGTGCAGCTACATTTTCCGTATTCACAGAAGTTTTTATGGCATCTGTACCTTCGTCGACCGCTCATTTTTATTTCACTTATAATGTGGCCTAAATAAGAGATTATGTCAAATTTTGATGTTTGTACCAGTGAAATAAGTTCTTCTTCTTCTTGTTCACTGCAAGGATTAGAAACAGAATCATCACCGTTGCACACCACTATAGAAAAATTATTCCGATTAGCGCTTTCAAGCTGCTCAGCACATCGTCAGATCGGAAATAACCTGACGTTATTTTCATTTAGGAATAACCTGACTTGGACTTAAAATAAGTTCTTCTTCTTCTTCTTCTTCTTCTTCTTCTTCTTCTTCTTCTTCACTGCAAGGATTAGAAACAGATTATCACTGTTGCACACCGCTATAGAAAAATTATTCCGATTAGCGCTTTCAAGCTTCACAGCTTATCGTCAGATCGGAAATAACCTGACGTTATTTTTATACGTTATTTCGGAAATAACCTGAGGTATGTGATTATAACCACTACACGACTTCTGCAAGGATTAAGTTATATAAAGCTGTTCTGGTACCCATCTCATCCTCAGATGACCCACATCTCTTCTACCAATGGCTTTAAGTTCTATAAGTTTTACATGAACAGGTCACTGGCCTGTTGCACAACCCCCTACCAGGAGGACCAGAGACTCTTCTGTCAGGGTTACCATACCTTAGCCGAAAGGCCTCTGTTTTGGGGTGCAGGAAATTCGCCCTCACCCTTCTCTTCCTGAGATAGGATTTGGTGGCTTTGTATCAGTTGTTCTGATACTGAACGTTTCTTAGTATTTCCAGTGCTCACCTATGTAAGATCCGAAGCCACCCAAAATTAAGAAATTAGAATGAGAAATGAAAGACACCCTAGCCCTCGAGTACTCTAATAGCGTCGGGGTCAGTCAAGAGAGACTAGACAGGAAATATTAAAGAAAGGGATCTCACCCAAAGACAAGTTGAAGCAAAGTGAGAATCCAGCTAGGGCAGATCGGGATTTCCAAATACGTATCCACAAAGTGTGGATCCCTGATGAATAAGTTAGGAAAAACATGGACCCCTTAAAATAATTTATGAAAGTAAAATACCAGAAAGTAAAGCTAAGGATGTGAAATGTAATTTAAATTTAATCATGAGATTTGTTAGTCGTTCTACAAATGGAAAATTAAGAAAGACTTAGGTTAAGATAGAAGTGTAAACGAAGTTAATATGGGTGAGGTTGTATAATTCGTTTGTCTGTAGATTAGGCAGTACTGACAGACCAAGCAAATCATGTAATCATGCAATCTGTTACTTTAGTGCTACATTGAAAGGAATTATTGTATTCCCCTACTACGTTTTTTAAATGTAACCAGCAAATATGATACAAATATGAACAAATATTGATACTCGAACGTGCACTCACTTAGACAGTTAAAATTAAATCATAAATAATACTCGACTAATTATTAAAAAAATTCTTTGTTTTAAGGTTACTTTAAAATAATCATTTTGTATCCGTATAATGGAAAATTTATGGATCCATTAGGGAAGATGGATAGTGGAGAATACGGTACAACAGAGAGCTCTATGAGTTATATAGATCGCCTGATATTGTGACATCAATTAGGATAGCTAGGCTGAGATGTCCAGGACATGTACAGAGAATGAATGAGGAGGATAGTCTTAAGAGGTTTACGAAGTGCACACCAGAAGGAAAGAGAGGACGTGGACGGATTGGTGGACTCCTAGGAGATGTGAAAGTACTTGGAGTAAACAGTTGGTGGACATTGGCTAAGGATAGGGAGGACTGGAAGAAATTCCTGAGGGAAGCTGAGGCCCACGGTGGGCTGTGGAACTACTGATGATGATGATGATGATGATATCTGTAATTTAACAAATTTGAAAATAAATATACGAAAAAAAGATTGAAACACAAACAAAACTTGAAATATATTTAATCTTTGGACCATAAACTGTTTTATCAAACATTACAGGAACCTCAAGTTATTACAATATTTACAAAAATTCAGTATAGAGTCATAGTAAGAACAAGGGTGAATAAGTGACAAAAACTATTAGCTCTCAAATTTACAGATTACTACGTACGAGGTAGCACCATGTAGTCCGAAAAAGCCGACAAATGTTGGTTTTATGAACTGTTTAGAATCGTTAGTCGCATTGTTATTTAATTAAAAAAAAATGTCTCGACGTTTTGCTACAGAAAGAACATGTCTCAATGCTATTGTAAAGTAAAATAATAACTACTGTTGGAATTACTATTTTCCGGGCAGTTAGGACGTGGTCTAACGCTTGTATTCAGGACAGACGTTTAGGCGCCACCATCGGAGACCACCTTCAGTATCGGAAACAATTGACACGGTGTCCGCTAATTCACCCCAGTGATAAATTCCAAATCTACCTCATCATTGGGGGGCACCGTGCCAACTGAAAATGGCCTCCCACGATGGGGCTGAAACGTCTGTCCTGCGTAGACCACGGCCTAACAGTTCGACAAATAGTTGTTCCCACAGTGGTGACGCCGGCCGTGAAAGCCTAAAGAAAATAATAAGTAGTTTAACTTAATAATTATTAAGTGTAACCATCAAAAATAAAAAGTGAATTGTTGATTTTTGTCATCCAAAACATGGTATTCACAAGCTCATTTCAAATGTACATGACTTTGTTCATTGTCAAATTAACATAAGTTCTTCTTCTTCTTCTTCTTCTTCTTCTTCTTCTTCTTCTTCTTCTTCTTCTTCTTCTTCTTCTTCTTCTTCTTCTTCTTCTTCTTCTTCTTCTTCTTCTTCTCCTCCTCCTCCTCCTCCTCCTCCTCCTCCTCCTCCTCCTCCTCCTCCTCCTCCTCCTCCTCCTCCTCCTCCTCCTCCTCCTCCTCCTCCTCCTCCTCCTCCTCCTCCTCCTCCTCCTCCTCCTCCTCCTCCTCCTCTTCCTCCTCCTCCTCCTCCTCCTCCTCCTCCTCCTCCTCCTCCTTCTCCTCCTCCTTCTCCTTCTCCTTCTCCTTCTCCTTCTCCTCCTCCTTCTTCTCCTCCTCCTCCTCCTCCTCCTCCTCCTCCTCCTCCTCCTCCTTCTTCCTTCCTTCCTTCCTTCCTTCCTTCCTTCCTTCCTTCCTTCCTTCTCCTTCTTCTTCTTCTTTGTTAGGACTCTGTCCTGTTCTATAACAACGGTCGTACATGCTGTCACTCCACCTCTTCCTTGGCCGACCAGTGCTCCTCTTGGTGTTTGGTTGGCTATCTCTTCCCTTCTTCAGTAGTCTCGTGTCATCCACTCTTGATATGTGTTCATTCCATATCCTTCTTCTTTCCGCAGTCCAAGAATTAATATCTGTTACATTACACGTTTCTCTTATACTATTGATTGCCAACCTGTCGTACCTTGCCTTTCCTAGTACCCTCCGTAATACAGCCATTTCTAATATAGTTTGTAGTTTTCTTTGAGTTGTTGCTGTATCTGGATATCATAGTTTTCGTTATTATAATGCAATCGCGGGCTGTTCGACCGTGGCTCATTGTGTCTTACTAAAAAAAGACGTTTCGACAATACCATCGACTGCCATCATCGGTGTAAAAATTCGAGCTGTACTAACGTCCATAGTTTTCGTTATTATAATGCAATCCCGGGCTGTTCGACCGTGGCTCATTGTTTCTTACTAAAAAAAGACGTTTCGACAATACCATCGACTGCCATCACCGGTGTAAAAATTCGAGCTGTACTAACGTCCATAGTTTTCGTTATTATAATGCAATCCCGGGCTGTTCGACCGTGGCTCATTGTTTCTTACTAAAAAAAGACGTTTCGACAATACCATCGACTGCCATCATCGGTGTAAAAATTCGAGCTGTACTAACGTCCATAGTTTTCGTTATTATAATGCAATCCCGGGCTGTTCGACCGTGGCTCATTGTTTCTTACTAAAAAAAGACGTTTCGACAATACCATCGACTGCCATCACCGGTGTAAAAATTCGAGCTGTACTAACGTAGGGTGGTTAGAGAGCACAGTACTGTCAGCCTTAACCACAGTACTGTGGTATCTAACGAGTACCACCCTACGTTAGTACAGCTCGAATTTTTACACCGATGATGGCAGTCGACGGTACTGTCGAAACGTCTGTTTCAGTAAGATACAATGGAGCACGGCCAAACAGGCCGGGAATGCATTTAAATAACAGTGACTCCGGCCGTGTAAGTGACTCATTGTTTTACGTTTTAACAAGAGTAAAGTACTTAATTTAGATAAATAAAGTATCCTGAAAATAAGGTCATAATAATCCACTGTAGAAAGGTAGATAAAATATGTATAAATGAAAAAGGTAGTTGAATGGAGAGGGGTAATTTTTGTATTGATGTTATAAATTTATTCGACCGAAAACTTAAAAATTTCAATAAAATATTTACAATTGATATCGTTCTATGCTATGTCACCACGGATACGTAAACAAAATAATTTTTTGTTTTAAGAAATTCACAGGTTACAAACGCTGGGGGGTATTCGCTTTCATTAGCGTTGTTTAAATAAAAGATAATTTAATCAAATTATTTATTTATTTAAATATTATCAACTATGTACTATTCGAATTTTGATTATAATTCTCAGCGTTTTTACCAAAAGCATGCTGATGTATTTAGTTTTGTTCTGAGTGTACATATTAAAAAATTTTACAATTAATTAGAACATGGAAGTCACGTGTGGTTCTTCATACCGATTTTTTCATGTCTGTCAAATAGTAGTAAATGTATAATGCAACGTGAGATGTTAAACATAGTTACAGTATTTATCTCGTGAAACAGATGTATGTACCATTGCGCTGCTGCCACAGTGTCAGATATTTGCTAGCCTACTCGGAAACTTTCCTGACGTGTTACATAAATAGTTAATTGACTTTCCTATTCACACTCAGCTGCCTTCTGAATAATACATAAACTACATACATTCGACAGTTGCACGTTGAAATGGCAAAGGTTACTCTATACACAAGATCACTTATTTAAGGCTTTATAACCACTTAACAAAAAAATGCTAGATTGGTAACATAGTGATTACATAATTATAATTATGTAATTATAGATATTATAAGATAAAATTCCATGGGCTGCCGCCTAATTTCATGATTCAATACATATTTATGACAATTACAGAATATGTGGATGAGACAGACTCGAATTTAGTTTATGCTATTATTGTTCGAAGGCTTTCACGGCCAATGTCAGTTGAATTTAAACTATCTGCCGTGCTGTTTGGCCGTGGTCCTAGGTTTTCATTAAAACCAAACGTTTCTGCAGCACCACTGGCTGCCATCTTCAGTGGATGTATCGAGTCAACCTAACGCTGGGTGTCGTTCGTTAGGCTCAAAGTACTGTGGTGAAGGCTAGAGATGTCCCGCGATGTTATCTTTAGCATTCACCACAGCACTGTGGACCACGACCAAACAGCACGGTAGATAGTTTAAATTTAGTTTATCCTAATGTCGTGTCCGTCAGTATAAATGTACAGCCAATGGTTTGAGTTCCACACAGAGTTCTACTTTTAGGTCCCCAATCTAAACTGAATTCTGTAGTAAATTTAACTACATTAAAATTATGTTCTTATATACTGGAGCGTAAAATGTTCTACACAGAGCTTTGTTAAAGTCCCATAGAGGACAGAGATATGTAGCCTATAGTATAGTGACAGAGAATGTCTAAAGTTGGTAATGAAACAACAAACTAACGAAGCAATCCGGAGGAGGTCGTAATCTTATAATCGTATGCGTTCAAATAACTGTACTTATATACAGGGGAACGTTTAGAAACAATTATGTAGGGAACGTAAATGTAAAGTCTCGTTACCAACAATTTGACTTCTACGCATTAAACACTTCAGCAAATTGCCTTTAAATTACTTCATAAATAAAATACACAATGTTCTGGCTGCATTAGAGTGCTGTGATACAGCCGCTAACCACAGCGTTGTTAGTCCAATTTTCTGTATACTTCTCACCGGACCCGAGCCAGTATTTTATTGTGAGTTTTGTGTTTTGTGAACGTTTAACTGAACGTAAATCATTTTGATTGTTTCGCACAGTTTATTGTAATTGCCAAAACACCCAACTCCATTTAGACCTCAACAGCCTTATCAAGCTAATGGTGCGCATTGCAGTTACACAGCTTAAAGGTATACTTTTTACGAATCCATTTGCACAATCCATTTGCACAATAGCTAGTGTGCGCCTACATATTGTTACGCTGTTACAGAAAGTTCTACATGTTTCCCAGCAGAGCCCAGCTGTAATGTGTGTGTGCGTACGTGACACTTAACATGCGAGGCAGTATTACGTACTACGGAACATTCTCGTACATTCGATAGTGTTGTTCTACAAGCTCGTCGACTAGCCGGTGTGTGTTTCTGCCAAGGCAGCGCTGAAGTATCCTCTAGAATTTTCGATTGCTTGTTAAGGACGCATATTTTGGAACCCTACAGACTATAAATAGCCCACATCTGCCGAACAGTTTTCAGTTATTGTCGGGCGATTTACACAGTGCGTCTCAAGTGGTGTATTAGTGAAAAGTGATTATACTGCGGAATTCTTTATAGTTGACATTATTATTTGTGTGGACTTACACAGTGCGTCTCAAGTGGTGTATTAGTGAAAAGTGATTATACTGCGGAATTCTTTATAGTTGACATTATTATTTGTGTGGACAGATTTTCTCGAATTATTTTGTACAAGTATAATCTTTTTGAAAAACTAGTTGATTTTAAACTGTTAATTTTGATAATTAAAGCTGGTTATTAGTGATTTCATTGGTGTATCGTACTTTGTTTTCCACTGTATCATACGGCGATCAGTGAGTCCGTCGTAACAATACATCCTAGGATGAAAATGTGCACGCGATTTGTAAACGCACTGTGAAATGTAACCGATGGCCTGTACCCTTGTGAAAAAGCACTTTAGTGAAGAAAATAGTATATTTTGAAATTAACGTATAGATAACATTTTTTATCTGATATTAACAGAACTAAAGTGTGTGCTTGTAAGGAAGATGTCCAGGCAGCTCTGTATAGATCTAGGAATAGCGTAAGTTGCCAAAGTAATAAAAAATAATTTTTGATGTGACCTTAGGATGTTTTTACATCCAGGAGTAGGATATGCGGAATATAGGCTAGAGCCGTTTGGACCGGAGCCTCTATCTACTCAAGACCGTCGTCCTGAGTGTATACCTACACTACTGTGTGGTTCTGAAACTTGGGTCATAAAGAAAAAAGATGAACAGGAGATGGAAACAGCAGAAATGAAATTTCTGAGATCAGTTACAAGGTATAATAGACGAGATCATATAAGAAATGACGAGATTTAGAAGAAGTGATTTAGATGTTTTTTGCAGTTAATGATAGGATTAAAGAATACAGAAGAAAATTAATTCAACAAATGGATAGAATGGAAGAAAGTAGAATACCGAAGATGGCGAAAGATTACAACCCTAGAGGCAGAAGAAAAGTTGGTAGGCCTAGGAAAAGGTGGACTTTGGAATAGGAACAGGCCGCTAAAGCCTAAAACCGTTTAGAACATGATGATGATAATAAGGAAATAGTAAACTAGTCTCTTCAATATGATGTTCTTTCATCGTTATTAAACGTATGTCATTATTCACATTACGCAGTGACGGACTTACCACCAGGCCGACTAGGCCGCACCCTGGAGCCGCGGCTCAGAGGGGGCCGCAAGCTACATATATATATTGCAACGATACAAATTAAAACTGCATAGATAGGTAATATTGAAATTATTACAACAGAGTCTATATCTGGAGGTAGGAAAATTTATTAAATTAAAACCTTCAGATTTAGTATTGTCTTATTACTTTATAATATTAAATTGTTTATAAAAAATTTGTCTTTCAAAATTGAGTCCATGGGGTTGTTTTACAACTCTGTTACTTGTTGCGTTGAATAACCAACTTCTAAGTTTAAATGAAAACGACCTGTCTTGTCCCGAAAAACTCGTGACAGCGAGTACGTGTTTCTATGGCAAGTCCTAAGAAGAAACTGAGCGAAAGTGCTCTCGACAAAGGACCATCTCAAATAAATTTTATACCCTCTGATTGGTTGAAACTTTAGCAACGTCACAGATGAGAACACAGATAGACTTAAGTCATGCTTAAACTCTGTCCGATTCTGCAAAGGCCTGTCTAGATCTAATCTACAAATTTTATTACTTTCTAGGAGATAACTAGAATAAAAGACGACAGATTTCATTAAAAAAAAAAAATAAAAATTATAGGTGTGGAGAATTAATTATATGGAAAATGTAGCTTATAACCATGAGAATACTCTGTCCAAGTTTCAGAACGAAATGTTAATATTTCTCGAAGTTATTAAATAAAATGTAAATCACACGCGCACCCGCGCATTTACACACAAATGTTTCACATGACACAAAAGAGAATAAAATTGTGAACATTTTGACATAACATACTTTTTTAAACATAGCTTGATTCAAAACTTATGACTACTTTACGAAGAAAGAACAAAATCAATTTAAAACATGTCTATGGTCATCAGAAAATGTTATATAACATTGGTATTCCACTTAAATGAACTTCATATTCAGTGTACTGTTGTAATATATTTTTTTAACAGAAGTATTTTTATAAAAGTAGGAGGCACTTTGATTTATTTAAGTATGATTTTTTGAAATTAAATAATCAATTTTTGTTAATAATACAAATGGAAAGGAGTTGTTATTTAAATATTGCGTGCTTATTTTTAAAACGTTGGCATCCTTGAAAACTAATTTGCGCATGCGAATTTTGAACGTCCGCTGTATTGCCCCCGAATTTACACCACAGTGGTAACACCTTTGTTTGTTATCATTGTTTATCTGTGTTGTGACTAAACTGTTTGCAATTTGAGGTTATGTTTTTATTTTGATTTGAAGGATTTTAAGCTTAAATTTCTGAATAAGCTTAATTAAGTCGCTCTATTTAAAAAAATTAATTAATTTGCTCAATTCTTTTGCATGGTTCTTAATATTTTGAAACAGTTTGCTGAATGAAAGCACGCTTTTTTATAGTAGCCTACTGGTTTTAAATTGTATAGTATTAATCTGACATCAAATTACTTCTGCACTACATATATTACTGCAAAGTCACAGCCGGTGGAGGGGGGCTCTCAGAAAACTTGGCCTAGGGTCTCAAAAATCTTAAATCCGGCACTGATGATTACGTGTTCCATGTCAAGTCATGTAGACTACAAAATGGTATAATTAACAGAGGTGATGCGTGAAACGTAGTTATTTATCTCGTGAAACAAATGTGTGTCTCTGCACACTTGCAAGCGTGTCAGGCATCTGCTACTCGGAAACGTTCCTAACAGTGATGCATGCATTCTTTATTGACCCTTATCTTCTCTCTAAAACTGGAAATGTGCCGAAGTTTTACATTAAGATGGCAAAGATTACTTACTAGATAACTTATTTAAGGCTTCATGATTACTCAGCACAAAATGCTTCATTCTTAATAGGAAGCAATCACGTGTACGGGCTTGTTATCTATACCTTGTTTTAATGGACATTTTTATTTATGTAATATCTTCAAATAAATACACTGAAAGTAGGTTTATTTTCACCTGACGCACGTTCCACAGAAATTATTCTGTATCTTCAGAGGTTTGTTTGAAATGTTTCTAAAAACATTGTGAAACCCCGTTTATATTCATTAGCGTAGAAAATATAGTGTCTGAAAGCTAATCTTGTTTAGTATACCAGTATCTTCCTTTAAACACGAATATCAAGACACAGACTTTTAAGCAACTGTTGTTGTTCAAAATAATTAGTATGTTTAACTGAGACTGAATAAGTCAAAGAACAAAAGTAGTGAACAGTGGTTGAAGAGTGTTGTTCTAAAAATATGTTGCTTAATTTTTAGTTTTTGTTAAAGTACGTGCTTCTTAATGAATTTCAGCAACGAGGTCGGCTATTTTATTTTTCTGAATTAAAACTAGGATTATATAGAATACAATTTTATTTTAGAGGCTTTCAAAATTATCTTTTAATGTACCTTTACGACGGCCTGACTGATCGTCGTATGGTGCAGTGGAAAACAAAATACAAGACACGAATGAAATCACTAATAACCAGCTTTAATTATCACAAACAGCAGTTTATAATCAACTTGTACAATAATCCAAGTTAAACTTGTTCATTCGCAATAATAATGTCAACTATAAATAATTCCGCACTAATTATAACACAATAACTTCACACAATATTCGACAAACACTCGATCCGCGCTAAGAAAATCGCTTATGTAACTGACTTGACAACGCCAGACGGTTTTGATTTTATAGGTCGCACAGAGATCCAGTATAGGTTTCCTTCCTTACTGCACGCCGGCAGAATGCGTATCTCAAGTGTTCTTCAACACACAAGAACCTAATTGTGCGCGGCCTTGACTGAGGCAACACCTGTCACACCTGACGGGGGGGGGGGAGAATGTTCTGGGCTGTTCGATAGGCTTCTCGTTACACTGTATATACATTTTTTGAGTTCAAAATGGTATCGGCCTGTAGAGAATTTAATAATTTAATAAAGACATTCATTAGAAGCAACAGATTTAAGAAGAAATCGGGAGGATCTTAACTTTCTAACTCTTTGTGGCGGACAGTTCAAAACTTATATCGGCCTATGTTGTTCTGTAGAAACAATTAAAAAAAGGACGAAGAATGAGAATTTTTATTACCAACAATTTTAATGTCTAAAATATTTAATTTTATTTCAGACACCATTTAACACATCAATAAGTTGACTCTAAATTACCTCAGCATCATATACCAGCGTCTCAATATTGAATTTAAATCACCATCGTGTTTCAAATCTCTCGTAAATAAAATGCATAAAGTTTTGCTTGCCTATATGAGAATGTTGTGAAACAGACATTAACCACTGTATAATTGTCCCATTTTCAGGCAGCTTCACCCAACTCGGGCCAGTGTTTTACTGTGTAATGTGAATTTTGTGGAAATCTACTGGAACATTTATCATTCTGATTGTTTTGCACAGTTTATTCTAATTTTCAATAACGTCTGGGGCCATTTAGTCCTCAACAGTTGTGTGCTGGACAACACTGCATGCTTTTTGTACATAGACGATATCCCAGTCCGAAACTAGCCGATCGTCTGCGACTCACTAGTCACAAAATAAATATGAAAATATGTATAAATTAATGTAAATAAAAATAATAATACAAGCCAACAAAATATTATTATAATACATTATTATTATTATTTTATTACAATTATAGTATACGAGGTGTGATCAAAAAGTATCCGGATTGTTATTGTCAGTGCCAAGTCAGCTGACTTGGCTCCAAAAAAGTGACACATATGTTTTTACTTTACAGAATACTAGATACTCTGTATAAGTTTTATAATGACAGCTGACCTGGTTTCTTTACAAGTGCTCATTGTTGTGTTGTGTTAATCTCATTTGACCCATTTGCCATGTCAGAAAAAATTGATCAGAGAATCTGTATCAGATTTTGTCAAAAAGTGGTGAAACATGTAAGGATACATTTGAAAAGATATAAAAAGTTTATGGGAAAGATTGTGTGAGTCGCACACAGGTTTATGAGTGGTTTAAGCGTTTTAAAGATGGGCGTGAAAGTGTTGAGAGTGACGAGCGTTCAGAAGGCGTTTAACCGCAATGTTGAGCTTTTGTGTGGTGCTGTGCAAGAAAACTGCCGAACACCATTCGTGAACTAGCATATGATTTAAATATTAGTTTTGTATCAGTTCAGTCCATTCTTACTGATGAGTTGGGAATGAGACGTGTTTCTGCAAAGTTTGAACCAAAGCGACTAACAGCTGACCAAAAAATTGCCAGGGCATCAGTCGCTCAAGACCTGCTTGAATGTGCTAAAAACCATGAAGACTTCATCAAAAAACGATCAAAATGGGTGATGAAGGTAAAAAAAATCATTTGAAAAGGAGGTCATTTCAAGACATAGAAGTGATAAAACAAAATGCGACAAGACAACTTAAGGCTCGTACACAAGATGACTTTAAGACATGCTTCGGGGATTTGGAAAAGCGCTGGGAGAAGGTTGTGGCTGTGGAAGGGGTTAATTAGTAAGGAAACAAATTTACAAATCTGTAACTCTTGTATAGTTTAGTAAATAAAATCAATCTTGATACATTGTTATCACACCTCGTAAAAAAGTAAATAGAAGTATGAAAACCTTAAATATAGTTTAATTGTTTACTTTAATTTATGTCTTAAAATGCTTTTAATCTTGACAATAATGTAATACTGGTCAAACGTTTGTTAGTAAGAGTTCTGTGCAAACTTTTTTAACAACAAGAGTAAATAAAAGTAGGAATATTTTAGGAAAAAATATATAAAGACTAGTTCATAGCAGTTTGGGTAATAATTTGTCAAAAACATTTAATTATAAGTATAATACTATGGACTCGGAACACTAAGTTTTTTATTGGTAAAAATGTAAAATTCTTACATTATAGCCTGAACCAATTTTCGCTTTTTGCCTGAATCAGTTTTTGCCTGAACCAGTTTTCAGGCTACAAGGTAAAATTTTTACATTTTTACCAATAAAAAACTTAGTGTTCCGAGTCAATAGTATTATACTTTGTCACCGGACAAAAGGCTTGCCGCATGACAAATGGCGCCAATCGTAGACTCTAGTATTTTTTGGTGCCCCTAAAAAGGACCGGGTGGCGAGAAAGCTGGCGTTGGTCGTGCCGCGCCCGCTGTTAGTGGCGCACTGCAGTCCTCCTCTTCTTTCGGCATCGGTTGTAGAGTCGGCTGCCGGCCCAGCGACGTCCTATCGCTGGCGCGGAACTGGAGGGCGAAGACGCATGAACGCCGGTTCTATTCTTCGGCCGTTCCTTCCGGCTGACTCCGCGCCGATGTCGTCCGAGAGAGGAGAGAAGATGAAGTGCGTTCGATGGCGTGGCGATGAAGAGTGCCCCAAAATTAACACCACTGGGGGTTGCGCGGCCCGCAGTAGTGCAGTGTCCCGAGTCTCAGAAAGGACTCCTGCCACTGGGTCTATTTGAGTTCTTTATATATCTTTTAGCTAGTTATGGAGGGGTCTGAAGCGACCTGCGATTGGTGGATTATACCACCGGGACTAACAAACGAGGTCGCTTCCAGGACTCACCTAGTCGCGGGGTGTCACCAAGTCCGGCAACGAGGGAATTGTGGGTCACTCTGTCGGAACGAACATAGAATCTACGCGCCAGGGGTCTCACGGTGTCATCAAAAGAGCGGACACCGAGTCCTTTCCTCAAAAGACGAGAAGAGTACCTCCGGGGGACTTTACACGCAAGCTTCAGTCCCCGGTCGAGTACGCGCTGGAGCGTTGTTCTATGACCACGAGCCAGGTATCCCCAAACAGGACAGGCGTAGGTATAGGTAATCACGGGCAACACGTACGAGTTAACTATGAGCTTACCTAGCCGGGGGGTCATTGCCGGATTAGATAGCATGGGCCAGAGTCTACTGAGTTGCGCCGAAGCGCGTTGACGGAAGTATTGAGTATGGGTTCGCCAGGTGAGTCGGGAGTCCACGTGGAGCCCGAGGTACTTGACGCTGTTGGTCCAGGGTACCTCGACGGGGCCTACTTTAAGCGGCTGAGGCCGCTTGCGTTTGCGCGAGAATATTACCGCGGCGCTCTTGGAAGCGTTAACGGCAACTCTCCAGTCATCGGTCTACCCGACATACGCGTCGAGTTGACGCTGGAGCTTGATTGCCGCATAACTCGCGTTCGGCTCTGACGCAAAAGCCGCAGTGTCGTCCGCGAACAGCGACTACTTAACTCCAGGAACACGGGGCGTGTCATTGACAAACAGCGAGAACAGGAGTGGCCCAAGTACACTTCCCTGAGGGACACCGGCGGTAATACGCCTCTCCGAAGAGAGAGCGTGGTCTATTCTCACTCGGAAGCTACGGTCTCGCAGAAAGCTGCCGATCAAGTGAACGTAGCAATCTGGGAGAAGGACTTCCGTTAGCTTGTAAAGGACACCCTCGTGCCACACGCGGTCAAAGGCTTTCTCTACGTCTAGGAAGATCGCAGTCGTCTGTTTGCCCTGGCAGCCAGCCTCGGTAATGCATTCCACGAGTCTCATCAGCTGATGAGTCGAGGAGTGCAGCTCACAAAAGCCGAACTGTTCGGGGATCAGCACGTCTGGTCTTTTTAGGTGGTCGCGGATCCTACGCTGGATCAATCGCTCGAAAACCTTGGACATCGCGGACAAGAGGCTGATGTGTCTGAGGTTCTCCACTCGAGAAGAATTCTTTCCCGGCTTGGGTATCACTATTACTGTAGTCGTTTTCCATTTCACCGGAAAGTAGGCCAGTCTGAGGCATGAATTGAACAGGTCAGAGAGGAACTGTGTTTCTCGCTCCGGAAGGCGATGGAGTTCATGACTCCGTCTGGGCCAGGCGCCTTCCGGGGCTTGAGCTCAACAATCCTCTCAGAGACCTCCACCGGGGAGATGGGCTCCGGGTGGACTGTGATACCGGCCGATAGAAAGCGCTCTACCTCGCGGCAGATTTGTTCAGTGAAGGCCGAGTTCTTGGATGGGTTGGGAGCGAACTGTCGCTCTAAACTGTCAGCCAAGAACTCTGCCTTCTCGAGGGGGCGTCTAAGGGGTTGACCGCCGGGTCCGACCAGTACGGGGAGAGGCGCGCGTTTACGCTTTCCCGTTAGGGCACTGGGAATCCGCCAGACATTACGGTTCTCGGCAGGGCCATCCATCTGTGTTACAGCTAGCTCCCAGTTGCGTCTACGGAACGCCAGCATGTCACGACGCAACTTGCCGTACGCTCTGTTGAACGCAGCCTTGTCAGCCGGGTCACGAGTCCTCTGCCAGCGTCTCCGGAGGCGATTCCTCTCGCAAGCGAGCTGAGACACCTCTTCGGGGATACGCTGATAGTCGGGCGTGAGCCCCGGCTTCATCCGGGAGGACACGTCTACCGCCGAGACTACGGCTGTGTCGAATAAGGCAACTGCCTCGTCGACATGCTGGGTAGTGTCGAGCGGGATATGCTCAGGTAGGCGGCGACTGAACGCCGGGCCAAAGCGTTCCGACTCGATTACCCGCCGCTCGTCGCGGACGGTAGAGTGCTGGGTAGCTATATGTACACTGATGGGGCAATGGTCCGAGGACAGTTCCGAAATGACGGAGACGTGGACCGGGCAATAAACGCCCCTGACCGCGGCAATGTCCAGTACATCAGGGCGGGAGTTAGCCCTCGAGGGATAGTATGTAGGCCCTGTAGGACCCATGACTGTGACCCGAGCCGCATCAGCATACCTGCGTAAGCGGGCCCCGTTTGGGTTCACCAAGCGGCTCTCCCCCAATCGGGGTGCTTACAGTTCAGGTCGCCCGCCAGGACTACCCTTCTGTGTGCGCCAGAAACGGCCTCCAGATCGTTCGACAGGAGCTCCGTTTGTGGAGGCTTGTATGCGGAAACCACGAGTAGACCGCCGAGAGCACCATGGAGCTCAACCGCGGTACACTCGAGGTTCCGCCGCTGAGGCAGGACAACGCGGTGATGGCTAAGACTCGCCTTCACCGCGATGGCGGTGCCCCCTCCTGCGCGATCCGACCGGTCGTCCCGGTAGCACACGTAGTTGGGTAGTCGGAAACGACGATGCGGGGTCAGATGCGTCTCACCAATAAGAAGCACATCGGGCTTGTGACGGGCAACGAAATCTAAGAGCTCAGAATGCCGGGAAGCGAGGCCGTTGGCGTTCCACGCCACGAGCTCGAGGTCTCGCTTGAGGGATTGCCGTGGTTGTCCGTTCATAACAGACCAATAATACGGCAGGCTTCCACCAAGAGGAGGAATTTGTCTTGGGGCGAGGCTGTTGCCAAGCGTTCCTTGATTTTGAGGAAAGTTTGGGCTACTTTCTGCAAGTCGTAGCTTGCCAGAAAGTCGGAAACGACGGCGAGATCATCGGTAGATGATGTCTGGGGAGAACGCTTGGCGGCAGCTGCATAGTTGTGGCGGGGCGAGGCGGTGGAAGCCTTGGGGTGCAGGTTCTGGAGCGGGTGGTCGCTCTGGCTTTTGGCGGACCGGGTTGGGTCCAGTGGCAGGTTTTGGCTGGCCCGTGTTCTTGGCCTGAGATCTACCTTGCTTCTTGCCTGATCTGGTGTAGCGAGGCTTGGGTGGCGGCGGCAGTGGAGGGGCAATTTCCTCGTCATCCTGCGGCAACGGGACTTTTGCGTAGGTGGGTATCTCGCGTTCCGGTTCCGAGGGCGCGGCTTTTGGTGTGGCCTGTTGAGCTTTGCTCGGGCTCACTGCACTTTGTGGTTTCGGACCCGGAGCAGATCTTGGGGCTGGTTTCCGTACCACAGTTTCAGAGGCTTTGGCCGATTTTACTACTGGCTGCATAGCATGTTGGGCTGGACTGGCTTAACAAGTTTGTCCAGCTGCTCTTTGTAAACGGGACAGCGCCTGTTATTTGCAGCATGGGCGCCGCCACAGTTGATACAGTACCTGTGGTTGTCAGGAACAGCGCAGGCCTGCGTTAGGTGGTCGATCCGCATCGGACGCAGGTCGGCGCGTTCCGACAACCGAAGCTGCTATGGCCGTACCTCTGACACCTATGGCATTGGGAAATTCGCCCGGTCTGACGGCAGGGCTCTACGCTTACGCAGAGCCCGAAAAGCCGTTTCAACTCTAAAAGGGCCTGGGTGGGTTCGCCCTTCTCAACCTGGAGTCTGATTAGGGGAAGGGGTCGACGCGAGCCATAGGTTGTATACAACCGAGAGGCTGCCACAACCTTGTAGCCCGCGTCGCACAGTTCGTCAAGGACGACCTGGTGGATCGGCCTGTATGTCTAGCCCCCGAAGGACGAGGGCTACAGGCTTGAT
The DNA here is from genome assembly GCA_034769895.1 of Magicicada septendecula. Classification (NCBI taxonomy): domain Eukaryota; kingdom Metazoa; phylum Arthropoda; class Insecta; order Hemiptera; family Cicadidae; genus Magicicada; species Magicicada septendecula. The sequence goes on from CM068375.1 coordinate 409,748,605, forward strand.
TCGGTTCAGGGAATACGTGTGGAACTAGAACGATTCTCGTTCCAGCCACTGGATCACTCCCAAGTGTTCCGATGCGCTGCGGCAGGTAACGCGCACAGTCTCACTCGCTAGGAGTTTGACAGAAGCGTTATCTGCCAGCGCAACGACCTTGCGGAGTCAGCGACTCAAGCCGATAATATCCCTGACGTTCGTGACGAACACCGGCGGGATCCTCCTTCGGAGGTGCGGCTAGGCGCAACCTCAGCGGTTGCTTGGAATGCCGCCGAGTCCGTAGCCGAACTCAGGGAAGCCAGTGAGGGAGACTTCCTCGGCTTGCCACCGGGCCCTACTACGACCCAGTCGGTGGAAGCCGAGGTCTCCATGTCGGGCGAGTCAGACTCCGGTAGAGGATTGGGGCTACTAGCGGCCGTGCAGCCGGAAGGTCCGGCCTTTACGGGCTGTGTCGGCCCTAACAAGGACCGATTATTGTCACGTACTTGCGCGGGTTGAGCATGCCCCAAAATTTTCTGCCGGCCCGGGTTTTATGCACTAACCGGGATCGCTGATTGACTCGCTCCGAGCACGTAGTTGGTCACGTTTCGGCTGCTGATCCCGGATTGGCTCGCCTCGTATTCTTCAGGTGTCACTCGTCGTGTCGCTGGTACCGGAGAGCAGACGTAATGAATCGCTGTTGCCACAACCTGTAATTAGTTAATCAACGGACACGCCATGGACAACAAAATCCAAGAACAAAAGTATTTATACTAATCCATAATGTTTCTTATAAACACTGAAACGTTTGTACACAGAAGGCCTCTGATGAGGTAAAAGAAAAAGAATTCTAGGACAGAAATAATGAAGTTCATAACACAAAGACAGTGTGCAGAAGGGAAGCCAGGAAAGATTCATTAATCAGATCATCTCCTTCGAAATATGTAACTTAAGTAGTTTCGGCTGTACGTTTTTCAATTTTTTCAATATAACGCTAAGCCTATTCAGTATAATGTAATTTCCAGATTACTACGTATGAGGTAGTAACATGTAGTCTAAAAAAGTTGACAAAAGTTGGTTTTATGAGTTATTAGAACCGTTACTTGCATTGTTACTTAATTAGAAAAAATGTCTCGACTTTTTGCTATAGAGATAACATGTCTCAGTACTGTTGTAAAATAAAATAATAAGTAGTTTAATGGAATAATTATTACGTGTAACCTTCAAAAATATAAAGTCAAGTGTCGCTTATTTTATGCTCTCCAAAAAATGGTATTTACAAACTCGGTTCACATGTACATGACATGAGGTTAATAACAATTTTTGTTGTAAATATTTTAAACCAGAAAACCGTTTATTTAATTTTATTATTTGACTTAGGAATATTGCAAGCAATTTAAAAACAATGTTAATAGGCCTAACGTATACTTTTTGTAATTATATAATTATTTCGAATATTTAGAAATGTTAAAACGTGTGAGAAATTTTTAATCTCTAAGGAAGATCGTTGCAAACGACAAAAGGCAACTAGTCGCTTCAATTTGATACGCTTACATTGTTACGAAATGTATGTTTTTAATTACATAGTCTGTGGGTTTTCATGTCTGTTGAATAGTAGCAAATAATATGCTGAAACGTGAGATGACAAACATAGTTACAGTATTTATCTCGTCAAACAAATATATGTACCATTGCGCTGCTGCCAGAGTGTCAGATATTTGCTAGCCTATTCGGAAACTTTCCTGACGTGTTACATAAATAGTTAATTGACTTTCCTATTCACACTCAGCTCCCTTCTGAATAACATATAAACTACATACATTTGACAGTTGTGCGCTGAAATGGCAAAGGTTACTCTATACACAAGATTACTTATTTAAGGGTTTACGACTACTTAATAAAAAATGTCGGTATGAAAAACTATACATGACTTCCATGTTCTAATTAATTATAACATTATTTTTAATAAGTACACTCAGAACGAAACTAAATATATCAGCATGCTTTTGGTAAAAACGCTGAGAAAGATAATCTAAATACGGGGTGTGCATAGTTGTTAATATTTTAAAAATAAAGAATTAATTTGATTAATTTATCTTTTATTTAAACAACGCGAAAAAAGCGAATACCGCCCAGCGTTCGTTTTCAATACCCAGAGTCAATAGTATTATACTCGTAATTAGTTAATCGACAGACACGTCATGGACAACAAAATCCAAGAACAAAAGTATTTATACTAACCCATAATGTTTTTTATAAACACTGAAACTGTTGTACACAGAAGGCCTCTGATAAGGTAAAAGAAAAAGAATTCCAGGACAGAAATAATGAAGTTCATAACACAAAGACAGCGTGCAGAAGGGAAGCCAGGAAAGATTCATTAATCAGATCATCTCCTTAGAAATATGTAAGTAGTTTCAGCTGTACGTTTTTCAATTTTTTCAATATAACGCTAAGCCTATTCAGTATAATGTAATATCTATTCTCAAGGAAAATTTATTCAACAGAGACTGAATGGCAGGGATATAATAGAGTTAGTTGTTGCTAGTATTAATACGTAATACATGCCATCTGTTTAATAATATTGTTGTAAAGTTGCCTTGTCCTTTCCAAATGTCACAGGGGACAACTGAACCTGATGCTCTGAGGCGACTGCCTACTTGGAGAATTAGAGAATATTCATGTTTCAGTAGTATCTTGTAAGCAAGAAACGGCAGTAGCGTGCCGTCCATGTAACTGCTGTTGGCGGCGGCAACAGTACTGGAGAAAACCATATTAATTATATCACAGAATAAATACTTTAGTTATTGAACAATTTGAAATCCGAGGAATATTAGTAGGGCACTTGCACCGTCTTGTGTTGCCGGCTCAGACATCGGCAGTGTTTTATTGCGTACGGTCATTGACCTCGTAGTAGTTGTCACTGTACAAACTGCGGAGGGGGGAGACGCACTCGTCCACCTAATGTGTTACCGCTGAATAAATCGGCAAAACGTTCAGTTGGCAGCTACTAGTATGTTCGTTTTCGGAACTGATGTGCAGCAGATACTACGTAACTATTTGTGTTTTGTTCATTTAGTCATGTGTTTCTCTGTTTGTCTTTATTATTTTTAATTCGATTATTTGTGTTGCGATTTATTGTGCGTAAGTATAATGAGAGTCAGATCCCGTTGAACTGGGACTCTATTCTTCTGCCAGTGAATGATAGAAAATGCTCTAAAAAGAACACTTGGTACAAGAAAATTTTCCAGTTAATTTTTAGGTTAAGTTTTAGATCTGTCACAACCGGCAACCGGCAATATACCCACGCCACGCCACTGCTGAAAGCAGTGACAATGTAAGAGAAGTAATATGTTACTGAGAACAAACTAGCAAAGTAAGAATGGGGAAAGTTGTCACACGATTGTGTGCAAGAAACAACAGACAAATCTGGTTTTACCTAGAATTAGGAACCATTATGCTTTCCTCTTCAGTTTACAGTCATAATGGATTGAAGATTAGTATATAAGTGGATAAACAACGTCATCATCATCATCATCTTTACATAGGCAAGATGCTGCCTGTTCGGACAGTGGTCAGTTGCGACCCAATTACATAAAACCCGGTCAGTTGCGACCGAGGTGGAAATTTGAGCCCAGTCAGATGCGATCAATTGCATTTTTATGTTATTATATTAATACAGAAATGACCATTAAAAGTCTATTAATTCCTAACCTAACGTAACTTGACCTAACCTAACCTAACGTAACTTGACCTAACCTAACCTAACGTAACGTAACCTAACCTAACCAAACCTAACCTAACCTAACGTAACAAAAATATTGGAAGAAAGAGGTTACTCGCACATATGAAAAGTTGCAGAATTGAAATCTCATCGAAGATCAGAATAGGAACGTTTTTAAATGACAGATTCGGTCAGTAAGTGAAAGTGCGGGGCGCAATTGAACTGGTAAGAACAGGTAAAAACCTTGTTTCGTCTTAACTGACCGAGACCTTCAAAGATCCACCAGCCGGACCGCGTCAGTTGCGACCCAATCTTACAAAACCCGGTCAGTTGCTACCGAGGTAAAAATATGAACGCGGTCAATTGCGATCGAAAACATCGTTCTATCAGCTACACATAGACTGCGACTGTTAAAGGCGTGTGAACATAAAGATACTCGATTGGGCCAACCAACTTTATCTGTGCTATCGTAGTGTGAAATTTATGCAGTCGTAGAGTGGCACGGATAGTTAATAACATTTTCGTTATAATATTATTATACAGAAATTATAATAACAATTCTGTCAGTTCTCAACAGAATTACATTTATTAAAAAAGAATTCCTTTTAAAACGATTTACACCTAACCTAATCTAACCTAACCAAACCTAAACTAACATACCCTAACCTAACCTAATCTGTCGTAACCCATCAACAATTTTGAAAGAAAGAGATTACTTGTACAAATGAAAAAGTTACAGAACTTCAACCTCATCGAAGACTGAATCAGGAACGTTTCTACTAGTTGCCACGGATTCGATGCCCTGCGTTCAAGTGAAAGTACGGGCGTGCAATTGACCGGGAAAGAACAGGTAAAAACGTCGTTTCGTCACAGCTGACCGCCACTGCTCCAAGCCGCCTCTTTCTGGGCCAACCCACGCACTGGTGTCATATAAATTTGTATTTTTTATATTCATCGTCCATCGTTTTATTTTAAATAAAGTATCAGTAATCTTTTGCCACTGCGTCAATCCAGCGAAGATTGAGTCTTCTGACAGGCGTTCTACCCTCGATTTGACTAAACAGTATACCTTCGTAGGTACGGTTGCCTTCCATCCTACTGATTTGACCTGCCCATTGCAATCTATGCAGTCGGATGGTGGTGGCCAGATAATTGTCTTTATATAGCTTGTATAGTTCCTCATTGTGACGAATTCTCCATATCCCAAAGACTTTGTTTGGTCTATATATATATATATATATATATATATATATATATATATTATAACTCTACTTATATGCGTTATTGTTGTGTCGTGTTGTGTGTGAGTACCTACCTGCTGTCCGATCTTGCGGATTCTTCCGGCTAGGGCGTGTGGATTTTGGATTTGAAGTTCGCAAGCTAGTAATCTCAAATTTATTGCAACAACACACAAAATAGGTTACTTTAAAGGGGGAGAGTTTTGTGAGACTGGTAGGCTTTATCGTACAACAATAAAACACTGTTATATGGGGTAATAAAACGTTGTTTATTACTCCAACAACACACAAGAAATAAATGGTTATTATATTATCAATTTCTTACAGTCTAAACAATGAATCAATGTTTTTCGATTGGTTAATAATTGAAAAGAAACTAAACTCGTTCTTTGGCGAGTTAATTGCAATTTAAATTTTAATTAATTAATTGATTTGATTTGATTAAATTTCTTTTACTAAATTGAATTTAAATGTTCATGAACCAAAATATAAAACTCTGAAGTTAATTAGAATAATTTTCCAAAATAAATTAGACGTGACAGTCTAGTTCACGTTATTTCATTTCTAGCGATTCGAGTTCTGTTATACTGCAGTATGAACTAATAATTAGATTGTTAGTTAAGATTTGTATAGCGCTTTTATTACTACTTCTATTTCTTAACTATCGCATACTAATGACTTAAACTGCAATACAGATTATCACAATGAATTTATTCTTAATTACTAGAGTCTTTGATTTTTTGTATGGCACCTGAATTATTTGAATTTACAATGTTTTTGAATGAAAAATAGAAAATTTAATGTTGAAAAATAAATAAGTGGATTTTGCTTTCCTGTTATTGAAGAGGATGTCGTTCCGATTTTCCCTCGTCGATTCGAGTCCTTCGCTAGAGAAAGTAATCTGCTTAGAGCTGCTGGATTCGGTCGTGGAGTTCAAAATTCGGCAACACTCTGCTTCCTTGCTGTTTGTGAATATTTTAACGTCTACGGCTGTCTGCTGGAACTGGTTCCTGTCCCTCGTCGATTCGCACGTCGCACGTCAGCGTGTGTGTGTGTGCTTCGTTCGAGTGGTAGCTCTGCTCGTCAGCTGTTCACCAATGATTTAGACGGCCTCTCTGCTGTATTCTTGAAGTCTGGTCTTGAAGTCTGGTGGATCTCTTGCGTGCTTATGACTAGCTGGTAGTACACAATAAGCTTGGTTGATGTACTGAAGAGTATCTCGCCTTTACGCCACAATTACGAGCTATACAGTTGATCTGTAATTACTGTGTTCGTAATTGCGTGTGTGTTGACCACGTAGAGTCTTCTTGTTGATCTTCACCACTATGGTTACTAGACTATCGAAGAATTACGTCTTAACTTCGTGAGTACTGGCAGAAGAGTGATGTTTCAGCCTGAAAACACCGCGCTGGTCGGGGCTCGCGTCAAATGATTTGATTGGCTGACACACTCTCCCTACTACATAAAATTTGAATTCCCTTGGTCCGTGAGAATGATGTTAGGTTCCCACAGACGGAGAATTAATACTATTTTTAATATTACTATTATTAGCGGCGGAACCAAATTGTCGGTCCGGATTTCCTGTGCTTATTTGATTTTGCAATAACTTGGTTGCAAACCAAGTTGTGTGAAATCTAAAATATACAATCTGTCAGAAATTATTATCTTCATAACATACTAAAATCTCATTAATGTAACTCTATTTTTACAGAAGTTATTCAATTATATTTAATTAACTCTTTCATTTGTTAATCATATTGCGTAAAATTTGCACACGTCATTATTAATATTTCGGTAAACATTTTGGCTATCTTGGATTTCGCCTTTATTCATTAGTTTCCGAGATATTAATAATTAACAGATTGGGTGTGGCCGCTTCCTTGTACAGCGAACTGATTACATAATGACCACGTGTGCGTCGCTTTACAAAGTATTATTTTCAACGCTCTACATTCAAATGGAGTTTTGACTGTTATAATTTATTTTAATATGCTTTCAGTATGCAGGCAACATATAACCCCAAATAGTTAATATTTGGTGCTGTTATAATATATAACATCGGTTTATAGCGTCTGACATCGCTGTCCGATTTCCAGACTTTCTCTCCAATATTTTTTGTCCTGACAATGTCCTTCGGTCAGATTCCTGGCACTTAGAGCTTTCTGGATACTCTCTCTCCATGATCATCTGGGTCTTCCCTTCTTCCTCTTCTCCGGGTGTAACCATTCCATTATCCTTCTTGGAAACCTTTCTCCTCCCATCCGTTTAACATGTCCAAACTAAATTAACTGTCTTCTTTCTATTTCGCCTACTACTGCACGTTTCACATTTATCATTCTAATCTGTTCATTTCTTATTTTCTCTCGCCTGGATACTCTGCATGATCTCCTTAGTGCATCCATCTCTACAGCTAGTATTTTCCTTTTGTCCGCTTCTGTCATTCTCCAGCTCTCAGTACCATACAACAGAATACTCTTTACGATAGTATTGTATATCTGTACTTTCCTTCCTCTAGTTATCTGGTTATGCCACCATATATACTATTTAGCCTTTTCATAGCCCTCCGTCCCATGCCTACTCTCTCTTTTATTTCATCTGTATCTCTGCCATCCTGCTTTATCTGTACTCATAAATACTTATATGCCTGGCAATTTTCAATTTCTTCATTATTTTCCAATTGCAAGTTGGTTTCAGTACCTCCCACGCATAAATACTTGGTCTTTTCTAGATTTATTGACAGTCCACAGCTCTCGTATTCGACTTTGATTAATCCGTATATTCCCCTCAAAATTCTCCTTTCACTATATTCTCCTTTGACTAAGTTAGCGGCTTGTTTGTTCAGAGTCCAAGTCTCGCTGCCATATGTATGTTATCATCGGTCTAATCATAACTTTATATAATGTGACTTTGGACTGATGGTGGATATTACTTGTCTTGAATATAGTTGTCAACGAAGCATATGCTCCAAGATTTAAGAACCATGGAGCATATTCTACAAGGAGAGAGACAATACAGATGACGCAACGACGAACGCCAATTTCATAGTTCACGTGCCTTTGTAATACTTTGCCAGTGTAACCGTTAACACAAAGAGAGAGACTGAAGTATATGATGAAGTAGTCTGACAATACGCTCTATTGATCTGTGCTCCATTCATTCATTATTTGCAAACTTTCTCTTCCCATATCCCATATCTGAACAAATCTAACTCATTCATGAAACCACAACTTTACTGTTCTCGTTTATGTGATAGTCCTCGAGAGATTACACGGACCTGCAAAAATTAGGTTCATAAAAACTTTTTTCAAAGTTGTATCTAATTTTATAGTTTTTTCTGTATTGCTGAATTCAAATATGACTTTAGTTTTTCTCAATCACATACTGGTTTTTTGCAATCGGCATTGCCATTTTTAGTGGAACGCATTCCCTAGTGAAGCTATATTAGTGATAGTATATTAAATAAAACATAATTTTTTGCAAACTATGTTTTTAATTAGACCTGGTTTTTTTACAATAATAGGCCTATATTTAAAAACTTATTAAATCTTTACCTTAATTGGAAGTCGCATAATGCCTTTTCGTTTTTCTTATAAAGCTGCGTCTGTTGCTTTTACCCTTGTAGGAGAAATCTAGATTTTAACGGTGTAGCATCCAGCAGTAGTCTCCCATCATATTAATATTCCACCGACCCTGATATCGTCTTTCTACTTCCTTAATATCCTGTTGGAAGCGTTCATCCTGTCCCTTGCTAACCGCACCAAGATTTTCGGGGAAAAGTGTAAGTGAGCATGTAAAAAGAGAATTTTGATGCTCATTGAACATCTCAGAGCTTTATATTTTTTTAACATGCTTTCAACTATTTTAACGTAGTCGAGGTCCTTATTGTTTTCTAGGAAGTTTTTAATGGCATTTTTTAAACTAATCCAAACACCTTTTTCAACCTCTGTCATTTGAAGCACGAAGTTTTTATCTTTCATTAGTCTTCGTATATCTGGCCCAACAAAGACTCCTTTTTAGAATTATTCTTCTGACAAGTGAGGGAACTTGGTAATCAGGTACTTAACACAGTTTCCTTCTATTTCATAATTCCCCAGTTTAATATGGAGTGAAGGTAAAAGTATTTTTCTTCGAGTCGACAAGACTTTTACATACAATGTTCTTGCTTCCAGGTTCAAGAGATTTCCTTCTAGGGCAGTTTTTCTTCTCCCAGTGCTGATTTCTCACTCGGCAGTCTCACTCACATAGGAAACCACCCTGCTGACCTAGAAACATGGTTAATACTTTTAAATCTCCTCACACCATGTAGCCGTGATCCTAGTATTTTAATCTTCTCATAATATTTAATATTTTATATTTTATATTTTTAGTTCTAAATTCTCATAGCTTTCTCTCAAGTGAACTGAGTGGCCAACTGGTACTGAATCATCCTGGCAGTGAAGCGTTTATTCATTAATGCTAGTAAATATTTCGGGTTAAATGATAAAAATTTAAAGTTTTTGGAATAATATTGAAATTAAATCCATCACTAAAGAGAATTAATATAACTAATTGTTAATAGACAGCTTACTTGATTTATTTATTAATTTATTATTAGCCACGTGTTTAACAATTTAGCCAAAATTTAACAAATGTTGAATGCAAATCCTGAGTAACCTCTTGTTATATGAAAATAGGAAATATGTATTTTTTGAGAAAACCCTACATGATGGGACAATTCTGAGGCGATTTTTGAATTTTGCGCTAAAAAATAGATTAAGGAAACATAAAATTATGAAAAAAGTTTTTTCATCGCAGGACTGTGTTATCGTTAGTGGACAAGGAGTGAATCGTTAACATGAGAGTATTTGCTTTTTCTAGCAAGCGATACATTTACTAGAGGGTGTTTATTATTCATTACCTGAAAATCTGGCTGAAAAATTACCTCTAAAACGTACTGTTGTTAAATTATCTAGTAAAGTATGCTACCGTTACCATTTTGTCACTAAAATTACCGAATATAAATTTCTACAATATTTTTAAATACGTAAATTTGTCTATGAGACCATCAACTCGTTTTTTGTATCGTCAGCCACTCCGACTTGTTATTTGTTTCAATATATTTTCTGAAGAATTTATGGCAGTAATCTGTCCCACCACACAGACAATTTATCCTCATTTTGGCAACAAGGTAATGTAAGATATTATTTCTTGCATAGTACTGTCTACTGTTTCTTTTCGTGAGTCCAACCAATGTATTTCACGTATAATTAATTATTCTAGTTATCATTGGGATAAAATTAAAGTAAGAAAGAAAATTAGTCTAGCTTGACTGTAAAATTTGTTTTTAATATTTTCTTCATTTGCGTTGTTAAGAGAGAATATATGTCAGTCGATAGAGGGTTAATTAGAAGCCTAGAGGGGGAGGGGATGAGACCGGCTTGAATATTGGGCTCCCCATTTTCCTTAGGAAAAATGAAAAATTCACAATCTTTCTCATACAATTTTGTAAATATATTGCAATGGGTATAACATGCATATAAATTAGTAATTCAACTCTGAGCACATGACAGCATGATGAAATGAAAATTTGTATAAGTAAAGCCTGCAGGTTTGGACATTGTATGATAAGCAATAAGAGACATGTTCAAACTGTTAGTATTAAGTAAATTTTAGACAGTAAAGAAAACAATTAGTGTTGTGAAGTGGTACGAAAATATGCGTAGGCATGTATCGAGTGCGCGTGTGCGAGAATAAGTAACTATCTTAAATTTAAAAAACATATTAAATTAATTAACACTCGTTAAATGAAAATTCTGACATGAGACTTGCACCAGATAACGCAAAATAAATAGACCTATCGAGTGGCAATATACGTTTATAAATGAAAGAACTAAATGTATCAGTTTTTTAGTAAAGAAAGATTTATGACCCTTTAGAAAATAATAAAATCAAACTGTTTTTTTTCCAGCATGGTGCAGTTTGCTCTCAGAAAATATTTTACAAGAATAAATTATCTTAACTTCAGTCGTAGGGAAGGGTGGTGTGATAAGCCAATCAACCAATATAGACCAAATTTCATTTTGATTTTTTATAACGAGTCAGTTAGACAGTCTCTCTCTGAACTTGAAAACGTGTGGACGTGGATGTGCTGCTGGAGTCTAGACTGTCAGTCTACGAGAGCGTACGAACACAAGTCCGAAATTTCGCGAGTTGATTTTTTTTTTTAATTTTGTTAGTCCTGGAAAGTAGAAGATTGTCCGTATAGGAATTAAAGACATTTGAAGTTTGTTGGAGCATTGTGTACACTCAATACACAAAATAAATTACGATGACAAGTAATTAACTACAATTCATAGAATTGCTCAACCCAAGAACGACCCTGAACACCGGACAATAAGAGGAGATCGCAGCGGTATCCTGAACCTGTATCCTGAGTGAACGACTTATACCTGTCTTCCTGACTGGATCATCGACATCTCGTCCTACAGTCATCATAAAGGGAAGTGATTTATTTTTGTTATAAACTTAAAAAAACTTATAAACTAAAAAGACAAAAAATTATTAAAAAATTTAATGTATTAGATTATAAAAGAAACATTATTTTAAATTTTTGTAAAAGGTCAACAGAGTTAGTTAGTTTAATTATAAGTATAATGCTACTGACTCAGAACACTATGTTTTTTATTGGTAAAAATGTAAAATTTTTACCTTATGGCCTAAACCAGTTTTCGCTTATTGCAAGCTTCGTCAGAGGCTGCCACTAGGAGCTCTGTCCGTCTTGTTCTTGGTGACGGCGCCGTCGTTTGAAAGATCGATGTTGTGTGTGTCCGGTGTGATCCGAGTAGTTTGTGTGATTTTAATTGTGTCTGTTCGTTTGGAATGTCGTTTTTATGTGTTTTTGTGTGTTTGTAGATTTCTAGTTGTTCACGTTTTCGGCTCGAAAACTGGTTCAGGCAATAAGGTAAAAATTTTACATTTTTACCAATAAAAACGTAATGTTCCGAGTCAATAGTATTATACTTATAATTAGTTAATCAGCGGACACGTCATGGACAACAAAATCCAAGAATTTAATTAGTTTGTTTTTTGTCATAAACAGTGCTAAATCAACATAGTGCAATTTGTAATTATCATTAATATATCCGATAACATTCCAATACACATGTAACCGACTACACATACTATGCGACCCGTGTACATTGCAATGTTTTATAAATTATTTGTATCTCTAAGCTTTTAAAGTAAACCACCGTAAAGTTTAAGGGCTGAAAAAATATCGAAAACGCTGAATTCGAAATTTTCCATCTTAATTAACTGTTATCCAGATTAATGGTAAGAAATCTAATCTCATTCAAAATCACTTTAATTCTAAATTTGTTTTTTTTTAAGACCTTGTGAAAATGAGTCTTCTGAAGATATTCTAAAAATATTACCGCTTCGCACATTAATTCGTAAGTATTGTAATTATGGAACCCTCTCGAAAAAACCGTTTCTACACTCGTCGAGCAGGTATAGCGTTACACAAGGTTACAGTAAAGTATCTTCCAGAGTGTTCAAGAACACTTGTAATTACGCATTACGCTGGCACGTTGCAGTAAGGATGGAAAGTTATTCTGGAACACGTGCGCTACCTATGTAAGCCACAGCAGCTGGCTTTGTCAGTCAGTTACGTTAAGCGATTTTCTTAGTGCGGATACAGTGGTAGTTGAAGATTAGTGGAAAGTGTTCACACTGTCTAATAATTAGTGTGGAACTCTATTACTTGACATTATTCTTGGGTGTGGACAAATTTAACTTGAGTTGTTATTGTACGAGTATAATCTTGTTGAATAACTTGTCGATTATAAACTGTTATTTGTGATTACTAATGAAAGCTGGTGATTAGTGACTTCATTGGTGTCTGTATTTCTTTCCACTGTTAGACCGTCCTAACAGTATACTGTCCCTAGAATGGTTTAAGCAACTTGTAGTTTGCGTTAAGGTACAATGTTTTTAATGTAAAATCTAGCAATATAATCTTTCCATTTTTTTGAATTAAAGTGAAGAAACTGTTAGTTTACTTGTACAAAGACAGTAGTTGAAACCATAAAAGTATTAGAGAGAGAGAGAGAAGTCATGGCATCGACAACACAGTAGATCACGATAATAACTGATGACTCGTTGGGCACTTGGTGAAACATATTAATACAAAGATTAAAAAAAAATATATATATATATAAACACTTGGTACGTTTCACACTTTTTATTTAACTCTGACAGCTGTTCCGAATTCTTAAGTCATTGTCAAAGACATGAGTGAACACCTAAACAGAGGATGTAATGGTGGTGAACATCTGTTTAGGGCGTATATCGGAACATGTGTGAGGTGTGAAGATTGAGAGGGGGGTTGCAGGAGCTAAGGGAAGGTCAAGTGTCTGTAAAAAGTAAATATAATCTGAATTCAAAATATAAAATTAACTAAACTAAATGACAGCTTTTAGTTTAGTTTGCCGAAACTGTAGATCAGCAGTTGGCAACCCTGCGCCCGTCGATAAGGTTAGACGCGCCCGCCAACCAATTTGTAATTTTATTTTTATTTTGGACGAAGAAACGCACTCACATTGTACCTGCTTTGAAGTACTGTATTATAACATAATACAAGAAGTTTAAAATTTTACTTTTTCCTAATACAATAATTACTATAAGTTAGTGTTTTCAAGAAAAGGAACCGAAAGCTTCATTTATGTTACAAACGTAATTTTTTTCAAGTTTTACATTTCTGTGCACCTTATAAAAATAAATAGTTTTTGTTATGGTAAGTTTTTTAATTTATTTTTAATTAAAACGTGTTCCTGTTTAACCATTATTTTCATTTAAACATTTGTTAGTTTTAACGTGCGTGTGCATGATGACAGATTGTTGATGACCTACTCCTAATGTGAAAATGTTTTACAAATTTATATGAAAAATACTGCAAAGCTTTTTTTGATTCGGTGTTCCACGCCGCTACATATAAGCACAAGGTTATTATACAGCGACAGTTAATGTTTGTAACGTCCGGCTATTCGCCATTGATGTCCAACGCCCAGCTCCGCACCTTTATATTATCAATTGATGAGGTGGTGAAAAATATAAAGGTAGATTAATACGCTGTGCCTTTGTTTCATGGTACGTTCGGAATTGGTTTTTCAATGCAGCAAAGACGTAAGTTATTCCCCAAATGTTGGCGATTGTCATATTCATGAAAAACTCTAACTTTATTTTATTCACTTACAAAGATTGTAATTCCTTTTCTTTTAACATTTTAATGTCTTTTTTTAACTCACGTAACTGGCCTAGAAGCAGCTAAGGAATTTTGTTTAAATTTTTAATAGCTCTTGGAGGGGGGGCTAGATACGCCACTGCCGGTTGATGACGTGTGTTTGCCAAATTACGCATTACATTTTGCACTTTGCATATGTGCGTGCGTTGAAGTGATTTACCTTTTATTGAGGAATGTTGACAATGTTCATGTTTGAATGGTTATAAAAAATTTATTGATGATGATTAATCATTTTCATAAATTTAGTCATTTATCAATGAAGGTACTGTGACCTGCGCTTTACGCTTTATTTGTCGCTTTAATTCTATTATTTTTTAATATCTAGTAATCAAGAGTTACCCTAGATACTGATTTTTACACACAGAATTGCCTGGGGCTGAAATAATCATTTTGATTTTATGGCACTTTTCGCAAACCGAACCCAGACTTCTAGATTACGAGCCAAGTAGCTGTCTTACTAAACTTACGGTCAGTTTCCATAGACGAAACTTGTTAATAATATTGCTTCTTGAAATAATGTGAAAACCGGTACAGAAATCCACGACACTTTATTAAATTAAAACAATGATCTTGTAATATCTCAAGATGGTTAAACTTTGTACTGTATAAATCCGCATTGCGGTCCGTGCAGTGACGTCATTTTCTCCCACGCTGATCTGCTACCGGGTTGCATACACGCTAGCAGCAGTCAAAATTAATTAGTTCCTTGCAAGACTCCGAGCGGGCATCTCGCTCAGTTCGCCAGCCGTGGTTACATAAAGTTTTCAATATTTCATAATTTAGCATGATCATCATGCGATAATTTACTTAGGCGATCTCGGCCTCCACACACTATTACGTACTTCAATATTTAATTCTATCTTTATTCTCCGGCATTTATGCCGCGCTAAAACTGCACGCGCCAGCAACTATGTCTTATTAATTTTCAATAAACTATTAGCTCAAGAACATATACAGTCCACTTTATTATTTCACTAATTTACCATCACCTCAACTAGCGTTCTAAGACCAACTTAAGATTTTATCGAGAGCGTCTAAGACACAACACAAGATAAATTAATAAAAATAATATGTGTTAAAAATATATCCATTCTATTCTGGTTTATTAATAAGAAACTTTTAACAAGAATATTTTTTTATTTAGTAAAATTACAAATGTTTCGATAGTAATCCAACTATCATCATCAGATATAATTAATAAATTAAAATTTTTTTAAATTAATTGTTCTAAACAGCTGTTTTATATGTATACTAAATTTAATGTTTTTATATGTGTATATAAAAATTTTGTATAAATAATTGTAAAAAATAATATAAATATTTATTATTTTATTAAATAATTAGTTTTTGAAAATATTATAATTTTTTGCATTAATCTGAATTTGTTCTGGTATTAATTTATTACTTGTTTTATGTTAAATATTTTTAAATTTTTCCATAAAGTTGGACCTTTGAAAATGTGTTTTAATAAACTGTGTTTCGGAAAAGTGTTTTAAATGTGATATTATTTAACATTTTGGATATTTTTTTTTATTGAGTGTGTATCTAAATTTGATTTATGTATACAGAATATATATATATCTGGTTTTAAATTTGAATTACGGTGTTTTATATATCTTTCTTTTAAACGTTTTTTAGTTTGGCCAACAGAAAAATTTGTTACAGTGAGGGCATTTAATTTTATACGCTCCAGTTAAATTACGAATTAATTTATCTGTTATAGGTTTGATTCTATGAAAATCTGTTTTATTACTTTTATAGGTAATTTTTATATTTTGGTTTTTAAATAATTTTATAATTTTATGATTATTATTGCCTAAGTATGTGAAATTGATATATTTAATATTTTGATTTTTCTGTGTTATGTTATTGAAAGAATTATTTAGCATTCTTTGAATAATTTTGTTTACTATGTTATCAATAATTTTGTAGTTATATTTATTTTTCATAGCAATATTTTGTATAATTTTCTTTTTTTTATTTTAAATTTATTTAACGGAATATTATTTGAGGATGAATTGAATTTTTTGAATTATTAATGAAGTTTGGGTTGGTTTTCAGAAAATTCTGGTTTCTTCTTCTGATAATCCCTAACCGTTTCGGATGTTGGATATCATACAGGCTATTTTATCTTTCTGTACTGCTGCACGGAATAAGTCAGTTGTATCCACGCCAAACCAGGTTCCTAAATTTTTCATCCATGAGATTCTCGGTCGCCCGACTCCTATCTTTCCAAGTTCTTTTCCCTGTAGTATAGACTGCAATAAGTAGAATCTCTGTTCACTTCTCAAGAGATGTTCCAGATACTGAAGCATTCTTATCTTAACTGTGTTAATAACTTCCCTTTATTTCCTCATCTTTCTAAGAATTTCAACATTAATTGTATGTGCTGTCCATGAAATGCTCAGTATTCTACGGTAAAGCCACATTTCGAAAGTTTCAAATTTTTTACTTGTGACTTCAGTCAAAATTCTACACCATAGAAGAGGACCGAGAATACGTAAAAGTCTCATTTTTGTGTTTATTGTTAACGACTTTTAAATTTAGGTTTAATATTTCATTGTTATTTTTACTAAAATTTCTTCAGACTATGTGTTTTCATCATTTTAATTCAGTCTTTGTGTCTCCGTTTTACGAGATGTAAGCAAAGACACAACAGAAGCAAAAGGAGGTGAGACAGAATACATAGTATATAAATATACTTCAAAAATGAACTGTAACACTATATGAGAAATTGAAGCGCTGCGCGGTGTCAGATTATTTAGATAAACGTGTAAAGTAATTGCGAGAAACAGGTGAACAGGGGAGGTTCGGTCTGGTAGCAAGACAATTTATACTAGTCGGGACAGGTTGTCGCGCAAATATTGTCTCATATTTAAATATAAACACTTAAATACCGCACCGCAACTTAAAAACGTGAAACTTTTAAATCTTTCTGGTAAAGAGTAAACAGGAATGGTTTAAAATAGAAAATGAATCTTATGGAAAACAAATTCTGCACGTCTCTAGTATGAAAGACTAGTGCACTGGGCCAAGTTATCTGCTTCAACTAACAAACGTTAGAGTGTGTAAATTTTTTTAAAAACAAAATTAAAATCGGTAAGGAGACCCACACATGACTCCCATGTTCTAATTAGTTATAAAATTATTTTTAATATGTACACTCAGAACGAAACTATATATATCAACATGCTTCTGGTAAAACGCTGAGCAATATAATCAAAATAAGAATTATACCTAGTTGTTAATATTTTAATAATAAAGAATTAATTTGATTAAATTATCTTTTATTTAAACAACGCGAAAGAAAGCGAATACCGCCCAACTTTTGTTATCTGTGAATTTCTGATAACGAAAAATTATTTTTTTTTACGTATCCGTGGTTACATAGCATGGAAGATATCAATTGTTAATATTTTATTGAAATTTTTTAAAGTTTTCAGATGAATAAATTTATAACACCAATACAAGATTGGCGTATGGAATGTAAGAGGACGCGCACATAAGGAAGTGGAACTTCAACGGAAACTGAATTTAATGGATTTAAATATTGCCATCATTCCTGAGTCTAAGAAGAATCTTAAAGGTTCGACCGAATTAGCGGACTATATATTAAGATAAAGTGGTGTAGCTGCTGGGAAGCGTACAGCTGCAGGAGTAGCAGTAATGATAAAGAAGCGTAATGAAAAACAGGATTCATAGTTACCAGTTTGTAAATGAGCGTATATTAACAGTACAGTACAAAACCATAAGGGGGTAAACAACATTGATATGTTGTATGTGGCCTAGAGGATGGTCGGAGAGAAGACTCAGAAGAATTTTACAGGATCTTACAGAAATTTGTCAGTAATATAAACGTGAATGATTATGTGATAATAGCAGGGAATTTCAATGCACGTGTTGGAAACTCTCCTATAAGAAACATCATGGGATGTCAAACTGAAGTTGTCAGAACGCCACAGATTCATTGTTCCCTACACATAACGACACTATAGGTATTAATTGGCCGATCCTGTCTCCATAACTCTCTTACTTATGGCATTGTAGGGGAGTTAAGACAATAAAAGCAGTTTGCAAACAGTCAATCCGTGACGCCAACAAATTCAATTACTTTTCCCCCGCAGGGGTGACACGCTGTGGGGAACAGATTGCATAGCGTAGAGAGGATTACAGTGAAGAATGAACTGCAAGACTTTGCTTGACGATAGCATCGAGCAGCTAACAAGCTCAAACGATTAATTTATACTTATTTTTCTTCTGCTAATTCTTTCTTTGTTTCTATCTATAATAACTTTCCCTTAAAGGTAAATTAGTTGGTTATTTCTTTACATCATCATCATCTTCGAGGATTAAACCAAAGATACCTTGTTCCGGTCTCCAGTAGGCAAAGATTAGAGCTGGTCACTACAGCGCTTCCTCGGACGTCCCACACCTCTCCGTCCCATCGGCTTATACTTCCATAGTTGTTTGGGGATGCGGCAGTCATCCATTCGGCAAACATGTTCCCACCAATTCAGCCGATACTGGGTAATCCTGTCGAGTATACCCATAATATTCATTTCTTGCCGTATATCTGTGTGTGTTTCTTCTATGATCATGGAGAGTATACCCTGCCACGTGCCTGAGACATCTCATTTCAGCCGCTTGGATGCGACTGGCCTGGCCTTTCGTTAAAGTACAATTCTCAGACCCATAAAGAAGTGTGGGAAGAGCCATCACCTTGTAGAATTTTAGGCGTGTTCCTTTACTTGCTGACCTAAGGGTTCGCCTAATTGTCCCGCACATAAGGTTGAACTTATGCAACTTATTCACAACATTGTCGCTTGCATCATAAGACACACTGTAGCCCAGGTATTCAACATTGCTAACTTGTTCCAGGACCGTACCATCTATAACAATTTTTGCCCGTACGGGATCAGTTCCACGAAAAGCCATCACCTTGGTCATAAGTGTGGATATTTGCAATCCAGAGTCTTTGCAGATTCGATGTAACAACTGTATACCTTTCTTTACAACTTACGCGTACCTAAAAAATAACAGGGATTTTAAAACATCTCTACCAATCAACAGATTTTACCGTCTGCATACATGAAACTTGTAACGTAATCATTTAAGATGTTTTTCTCTACGGATTCACGAATACGTGTTTGTTTAAGTTTAATATTATAAATGAATCTAGCTTGATAAATTATTTGTGTAGTAGTCACAAACTATTACAAGATACAGAACAGTGTGTCTAATATTTAATTTAAACCTGAATAAAAGATGTTCTGCCTTAAATGCATAGTTAAAAAATATTGGTATTAACTAATTTGGAAATGTGTAAGTGTGACACATCCGACTTTCTCACGGACAAGTTTGCTTTCGCCTCAGTCAGAGGTGCGTTCGAGTCGAACTTATAAAAAAAACTTTCACTACTGAATGAAGGCGTTCGGTGGATGGCCGAAGCATGTCGTCTCTAAGCGATCGACTACGGCCCAATACTCCGAAAATTATAAACTATTTTAATAAAATAAAATTTAATGATGGCACAGAATGGCACAGGAAAGATTGCCAAGGATTATGGAATGTACCCCACCAGGAAGAAGGAAAAGGGGAAGACTACCTGTCACCCGGATAGAAGAAATTCAGACTATAAAGAGGGAACGGGAGATTGAAGAAGATCTTTGGATGGACAAGCAGCAGTGGAAGATGAGAATTCAATCACTTCTCTAATACTTGGTTTCGGAAAATGTGTAATCATTGTACAGTGGGAGTAATAAGTAATAAATTTAATTATTAAACTCAAACAAACGGGTCGAAAGGAACTATCCTGATTTGGATTTTGTCCGTATTGGCACACTCGTATGTGTGTGCTATTTTTAGTAGTAACCTATAAGCAAGTAATAACACTTGAAATAGAATGAAGCAGTCAAAAGACAATACAGGCTACATGACTTGTCTCTGCACGTCTGAAACTGACTTGACACCTTTATATAATATAGTTAATGTATTGGTCGGTTCAATTACAAAATTCCTAACAACCCATTCAAAAACAATTCACTTTGCTTCATATACAACTGCATTTTATCATCTAACATGAAATGTACTATGTGTTCTAAACGTTCAAAAATTATACATTTTAAAGTATTTTAAAGTACTCATTAAATACAATTGAGTATGAAAAAATATTGATTTTCTGAAATATGAAGGTTCAGACCATTGGTTGATTTCAGATGGAATGACCGACTAATATAAAAATTCTTTTAAGTGGTAAAAACGAGATAAAAAATTGTGTTCTATTGAGAAACGTGTGCGTTACTTTTAGGGGCAAAATAGAAATAAGAATAGAGGATGAGGATCATGTTATTTAGAGTCAGAAACTACTCACTTTACAGTAAACGTTTCAAACAAAAGTTGTTACTTACATAATGTTGTTAGGTCAGGTTATAGTGTGCGGTAATGTGTCTGAAGTTTAAATATAAAATTATAATCAACAGCAGTTCTACGTGTATTTTTTCCCAGTCGTTGTTCATAATAAATGCCTATAAATGAATTCGAGTTATTCCAATTCTACTGGTTATTCGAGTGCCTAGTTAGTGTATGTGGAGAGCAATTTAATTTAAATGCTTTACTTAAAAGAAAATTGAAAACAATAAAACCTGAGGCAGAAACATTTGCTTATACGAACATATGTTTTAAATTGTTGAAAACAGTAGCTAGCAAAATGTTAACATTCAAATAGTTGTTCTGCCGCAATCACAATTTTTTCGTAATTCGATAAAAAGTTAATTGCACTGAATTTTTAGATAATTACAATATTTATATCCTATCTTTTCTGTATATTACTAAGCCCATATTCATGCTCCAGATAATTATAATTTTATTTTTACTTAATTTAATAAAGTTTATAAATTATGATTTACAATCCCATTATTGTCAGGTAACCCTGTTCAACTTAGCACTTGAATATGTGATCAGAAAATTGTTAATTGATAGGAATTCAACATTAGAACATAAAATGGTCCAGATCGCATGATATGCAGATGATATTAATATTATGGCAAGATAGCAAGGAGACCTTCCAGGAACTCAACGGTGAAGCAGAAGAGATAGAATTACAGGTTAATACAGATAAAACAAGGGTTATGATTACCACTCGAAGGAAAACCAGGAAACCTGTTTGAAATCGAACCACTAAACCTGGAAATAGTTAATCAGTTTAAATATTGGGGATGTTGGATGGCAGACGATAATGAAGAAATAAACGAAATAAGGAAAAGGATACAGGCCGCAAATAGAGCACATGCTTCGTTGACATCTATATTCAAGACAAGGAATATCCACCGTCAGTCCAAGGTCACATTATATAAAGTTATGATTAGACCGGTGATAACATATGGCAGCGAGACTTGGGGTGTGAACAAACAAGCTTCTAACATAGTCAATGCCTTTGAAAGGAGAATTTTGAGGAGAATGTATAGACGAATCCAAGTCAATGGGATATGGAGAATGCGTCACAATGAGGAGCTATACAACCTGTACAAAGACAATGATATGGCCATCACCATCCGACTGCATAGATTGCAATGGACAGGACCACGGCCGGCTCTAGTAGAAGGCCGGAACATTAAACGTGGCAACACTGGAACCAGCTGATATTTGAGGCCGACTAGACGATCTCTTAATTTATGTATTTCAATAATTAAATCGCATCATTTTTAATTGCCGGTTAACAGCAATTTTATAATTCTTCATTTTTTGCAAATTAAAAGTTTATTATGTAAAATACTGTTATATTATTTAAGAAATGTAATAATTAACTCGTTCATATGATACGAATTAAATTAATAATCCGAACAAAATTAATTCATTAGTTTTAACAATAATTCACTAATTTCTTCAACGTAAACGTATTTCTTCAACTAAGTGCACACAGACCTATAATTTAGATTTAGCTATAAATAGGCCTACTCATGATTTTAGTAACTATTAGCTATTTTACTTTAGCTATTCACTTTAGCTATTTTATTACACTATGCTTATAGGCCTGAGATGCAACGTTGCCACGTTTAATATTCCGGCCTTCTACTAGTCTCGGCCGTGGACTAAGGACACATCATTAGGGTGGAAGGCAACCGAATACCTAGGAAATTACTCTTTAGTAAAATCGAGGGTAGAAGGCCTGTCGGAAGACCCAAGCCTCGCTGGTAGCGAGGGATGCTGATACTTTACTTAAAATAAAACGATGGACGAAGGACCAAGGATCGATCTTCAAGAACAGAGAAAAATAACGACGGATGCTTATGGAAGCTAAGGTTCGACTCCGAACTGTGACGCCAAAGAAGAAGAAGAAGAAGAAGAAGAAGAAGAAGAAGAAGAAGAAGAAGAAGAAGAAGAAGAAGAAGAAGAAGAAGAAGAAGAAGAAGAAGAAGAAGAAGAAGAAGAAGAAGAAGAAGAAGAAGAAGAAGAAGAAGAAGCATTGTCAAGGTGTAAAAGTAATTTACGCAAACTTACGATGGTATAAATCAGTTATACGTATTTCCTATATTAATAACAATAAAATTTAATTCGAAGAAAATTAGAGTCATGTCGTAAGAGTACCTATATATTTTTAATACGTATTTGAAATAATTTATTCTTGTCGATACATTACTAAGTTTATGTTTTGTTAAAGGAAAAGGTTTAATTTTCTCCGTTTATTACATTTACATGATAATGAATAAATATCAAATGTCAATAGAATCACTAGTGAGTTATTATTCAATACACGTAAAAATACATTCACAAGTTGTTCCTGTAATACTGTTGTATTGCATTCGGTGGTCGTATTACGTTGTGGAAGCCTTAACGTTTACTGCAATTTCTATTACTAATTAATATAAAGCAACATCACATTTACATTAGTTTCTATAATAATCCTTTTCCGTGAGTTCATATTAATAGTTTGATATACCAGTATAGATTACAGTCTCTTGTGTACAGTAACGGAGAGAAGCTTTTTAAGTAGTAGCCTATTGTGTTGAGAAAAGAAGAAAGACAGAGATGTATCATAGCGAGGAGACGAGTATTGTACACACATCTCAACCAACATATCCTGCAATTTTTATAATGGCTACTCGCAACGAGTCA
Organism: Magicicada septendecula; assembly: GCA_034769895.1. NCBI lineage: Eukaryota > Metazoa > Arthropoda > Insecta > Hemiptera > Cicadidae > Magicicada > Magicicada septendecula. The sequence goes on from CM068375.1 coordinate 409,771,928, forward strand.
TTCACATTATGGCCTATATTTCCAGCACGCAAACCACAAGTCTGTGCGTGTGCGTGTGTGTGTGCCTGTCTGTCTGTCTATGTCTGTGTGTTCTGTGGAATACACACGCACGTGTTTTCTGCGTAAATGACATTTTCTAGGAAATTTGTCGTATTTGCAATCAAGTTTTTTTATCCTTGTTCCCTTTGGGCTTATTAATACATAATATCGTTTTGCAATTGCATTTAGTATTTTTGTAATGGTAATGTACTGTATTTCGGGAATACAGTTTAACAAATCAATTTGTATGCGTTCCCTGCTATATGCGGATGACATAGTTCTTATTCAAGAAAATGAGGATAATTTACAAAGAGCTATGTTTCAATTACGATAAGTGGAATGAGAGTACTCACTGACAATTTCAGTAAGAAAGACCAAAACCATGGCCTTTAAAGGTAAATATCCATTGAGGACTAAGATAGTTATAAACAACAGCACTTTAGAACAAGTGAGCCATTTCAAATATCTCGGCTGTGCAGTAAGCTATGAATCTGAATATGATATAAGAGAAAAGATAAATGCATTTTGGAATATTGTAGTACGATTCAAAGAAATCTTAGAAATAAAATAAAACACAACACAAGGACTAAATTTTATAAGACAATTGCAAAATTGCAATATCCACGTTGATTTATGGAAGTGAGGCGTGGGTCATGACAAAAAACAAAAGCGACAAGATTCAGAGGGCTGAAATTAAGTTTCTTCAAAATACTTTAAATTATGCATTACAAGATGGAATAACGAATGACGATATCAGAGCAGAACTCGAAGTAAAAGACATAAATGAAATTATTGTGATTTACAGATGACAATGGTGGGATCATCTGCAAAGGATGACGGAGGATCGATTGCCGAAAGCGGCACTGAACTATAAAGCCATTGGTAGAAGAGACGTGGGTCGTCCGACGATGAGATGGGTGCCGGAACAGGTTTATATAATGTCTATAAATCTGGCCACACTCTTATCTTTGGCCAGAGTTGTGTGTGACTATGGTTTATTGTTTCAAGGTCCCCTTGTTGGCTGTTCTGCTACACTGTTTGGCTTTTGTTTCAAGGTCTCCTTGTTCGCTGTTCTGCTACATTGTTTGGCTTTTGTTTCAAGACAGCCTCTGAATCGTAACTATTTTCATTTCCAATCCATTTTTGTTTGTTTGTTTACTATTACTGTTAAATTCTGTTGTTTTCCGTTGCGGCAACACTTCGTTTAATATGACTAATATTTTCGCGCGCGCGCGTGACCGTTTGTTTATTGAAGCGCTTGCGCGTGCCCGTACAAGAAGTCAATCAAATAAAACCTGTCCAGACAAAACGTTGCAGTGAGTCTACTGTGTATCTCGGACACAATGAAGCCGTGCAATTTTCGTGAAAGCTTTAGAAGTCATTCACATCTTGTCCTATATTTCAAGTCATTACTAATGACGTATTATTCTATATGCGTCTGCGAATAAGTGTGCGTGTGTGTGTGTGTGCGCGCGCGCGCATAGGCGTGCGCACGGGAGGGACTAGGAAGGCCGGATTAAAGTATCTTAGCGCCCTAGGCTAATTATATTTTAACGCCCCCCTCATCACCCATAGGCTACTCTTACGTTTATTTCCAAGGGGCTGAATGAAGCTTTAAACACTATACAGTATATTTCTTAGTTAGGAATATTTCAAATATCTTACTGTTTTTGGACATAGTCTCAAGAATTGAAAACTGAGGCTATTTTTCAGAGATTGTTTTAGAGTTACACCTTCAACCATTTGTAGTTTCCATGGCTTTTATAAGGGAAAATTAACTAAGTAGTTACAGAATTATAACAGTTTTATTAAGAGCACATTTAACATCATTTACACAAAGAAGACAATTAGTTAAATATCTTGTGGATTTGTTAAGAATCATGTAAAGTTTAAGCTAGATTCTTTTTTCTCGCTTTAGATTGAGTAAACGTTTTAATCACCTACCGAAAACAAGTCCTTGCAGAAAGTCACTTTCAATGAACAAGAGGGCTACACCGATGACTCATAATCGGAGAAAACAGTTTGGAAAGCACTTCTGTTATCTATTTACAGTTTTACCGTAATTTCTCGCAAACAGGAGCCTGTGTTCAAAATGAACTCAATATTTTATCCTTGTACTTTATTACCAATTTTACACTTAGCTGTGAAAGTTTATTATTTTTTTGATAAAATTTTGCGCCCCGTAAAGTGCCGCGCCCTAGGCTACAGCCTAGTCAGCCTAATGGTTAATCCGCCCCTGGGGACCAGAGGGACCTTGGTCCACCCATTAGTTTACACAAAAAGCCAAATTCGTAAAAATCAAAAGATGAGAAAAGACTTTAAGCTTTTATTAATTCCATTCCGTCTTCGTATTGTTGTTGTTGTTGTTTAGGTCATAAAAGTAAGATAATGATATGTTTTTAATTAAACCAGTTTCTTTTTTTAATGTCAGTTTTATAGACAGTTTAACGGAGGGTATTCCATATCACCCGGTATAGTGGTCCCCACCCCATTCTAATCGCCCTGCGCACACCTATGTGCGTATTACTAATGGCATGTTAAAAAAATTTTGTTTTTATTTTTCTAACGTTGTTACTCTGACAGAAAATAATTATGTAATGTCACTCGTGGTTACACAATGATTTGTTTTTTATTAAACTTGTATTGCATCCACTAACACGCAACTATACATTTCATAAGCGCTTTCAAGCCTCTCGGCTCATCTTGAGATGGAACACAACAACGTGTTCCATTGTTTAGTAAAAATTATACTTAACAACTAAATTGTTTTTATCTTTTAAACGATATGTTTGTGTACTAAGTAATAACATACAAAATTAGACTGGAAAACAAAATACAAGACACCAATGGAATCACTAATAACCGATTTTAATTATCACAATTAATAATTTATAATCAACAAGATACTCTTACAATTCAAGTAAAAATTGTCCACACGCAATAGTTGTCAACTATAAAGAATTCCGCACTAATTATAACACAACAACACTTCGCTACAAACTCTCGATCCGCTCCAAAGAAATCGCTCAACACCACTGAACTGAAAAGCCGGCTGCTATGGCTTGTTTTTATAGGTAGCGCACACCTTCTATAAATCTTCCATCCTCAATATGCATGCCGTTTAATGCTATTCAAGTGTTCTGTGGAGTACTCTGCAACGTCTTGACTGAGGCAACACCTGTCACACTAGGCAGTAGGACGGGGCGAGGACTCTCTCGGCTATTCTAGGTGGTTCCATTCGTGTTAATATAAATGAAGAATAGAATCAGAAGAGGTAAGATTTCTAATGGCAGTAAAAGGCTGCAGTCGCCACGACCATATCTGACGTTAAAACCACAAAACCAAGAAAACAGTTGTAGAGGGCGTTTAAGAAACAAGTAGACTTCAGCGAAGCAATAGGCCACAGGCCTAAATTGTACAGACCACGACGACAACAATGGCCACGGTAATCGATATTATTAAATCGGAATATTACTTGTATGACAACCATTCACAAAAAAGGTAAAACAACTGAATGTGACAATTACCGTGGAATTGCGGTGACGAGTTTAATCAGTAGAGTGTATGGAAAACTTCTGAAGAAAAAAAATTTAACATCAATACTCGGACATGGAAGCAGAGGAACAAGCTGGTTTTCGGGCGGGGAGACCAACCACAGATCACTTATTTTGCTTGACGCAAATCATAGAAAAGAAAACTGCTGTAAACCAAGAAGTGCACTGCCTATATGTTGACCTTAAGAAAGCGTATGACAGTATTCCGCACACCAAACTTTGGCTGGCATTTCAACGAACAAACATCACCTCCACTTTAACCGAAGCGGTTAAGACTTTATACAACGGATTGAAAGCGGACGTAAAAATTGGAAGTAATGTCTCAAAAGGAGTTAATGTTAGTAAGGGACTGAAACAGGGATGTTATCTCTCACCGACGCTTTTTAAAATATACCTGAAATAAGATTTCCTCATAGGGCAGGCGTATTTACCGGAATACATCTGTGAGAACGAGAGGACACATCAAGACTCGGGAAGGTGTACGTACAATACACCGCAACTACATCAATTTAAATTACAACCCATTATCGAGCCCTGAGTAAAGAGATAAACGCTATCGGCGTGCGTGCGTGTGAGCGGAGTTTCCACGTGTCATCAGAGCAGCAGATTTCAGCAGGCAGCGAGAGGTATCAGATTCAACAGACCGCGAGAGGTGGCAGTGCAACGGTTCAACGGTGTCGTAAAAGGAATTCAACGACCAAGTAAAATAGACATTTAAGGAAAGAAACTTTCAAATCAATTACAGACAATATTAAATTTAGAATAAATAATTTTTATCAATCAGAGACCATTTTTAAATTTGTATAAAACCTTACTCCAGATAAAATACTCTATTATTATTGTGTTTTTAATACTATGCCTTATATTTGTTTTGTCGCAATATATATATTACAACACATTTATTTTTATTTATTTGGGAGCCCCACGCTTTCGAGCGCCAAATTCTTTACAACAACACTACTAACGAATGTCTGTATAGATAGGTAGGTGTAATCGTAATAACAACGTACAATATAATAGAATGACCTTTGAACGTTTATTGTTTCAAAAATTCAACTAATTTGCGAATTAAAAATCTCATTATTATGTACATGTGTATTATACAGAACCATAAAAACATAAGATTCATTTATAACTATAATAAACATGTGGCTGTTATTTTATATTGCTCACGGTTTGCTCAGTATAGTGTGTTTAAATGATTACTGACTTTTTAAATCTTTTTTTTTTAATAATTTCTTATTTTTGTTCCATTTGCATTACTTCTTTACGTTACTTTAGAAAAATTCTTATTCTTTCAAAATCAAATATCAATCTTTTCAGTAAGTTATTAGTAAAAGAATTTAAATATTTCTGTAAGTATTACTTTTGATTATTTGAATCTTACCTTAATTAATATACAAGGAAAGTTGCATTTACTCTTACAATTTATACTCTATTACATTAGTGTCTTTCTCTTATTGTTTTCTACTTGTTTTACAAGATTAAATTGTCTTTTATTCAGTCTTTAGTTTAGATGAAAATATGGCTTTCTTTCACCTTATTAGTAGTGGTTCCTCAGCGTACCCTTCTGGTCCTGGTCCTGAGTTTCCTTTACTGGTGAATCCCTCGTTGACGTGTAGTCCTGAGTCCGATCCTCGTCCTCCGTATTCCTCTCGGAATTCAGATGACTGGTCCTCTACGTCTAGGGTTTGTACCATGAAGTGTGCTGCTTCCCCGTCCTCCGTATTGGTCTCTGACTTCAAACTGTGGTTGAACAAAAGTGATGCTGTTGTTCGCAATCGCTTCCAACCGCCGCTGTAGTCTGACGAAAATATGTTGTCGTCCTGCAGAGCCTCCGGCCGCTATGGTTGTTGAACAAGGAATAGTTGTCGTCCGGCAGAACCTCCGGCTGCTACGGTTGTTGAACAAGGAAGAGTTGTCGTCCGTCAGAGACTCCGGCCGCTACGGTTGTTGAACAAGGAAGAGTTGTCGTCCGGCAGAGCCTCCGGCCGCTACAGTTGTTGAACAAGGAAGAGATTGAGGCTGGTGTGTGTCGGGTATTTATAGTCTAGGGAGCAGAATGCCTGTTTAGACAATTCTCTGCAGGAATGGTTTTGTCGTGGGGTCACTTTTACAACACGAATATTCACATACTTTTTTGCACTTGTTTTCGCAATATACGAAGTCTTTTTCTCGAATTACCCAATCTTCATTCGCTAGGTAATTTTTATGTGTATAAGCGTGTGTTGACGTTTTTTTTATTATCTCACTTATTATGGGATTTATTTATTTATTTTGACTACATTCGCACTTTTTATTATTTGCACACTTTTTCGTACACACGTGCGTCTTTATACAATACACACAGTGGTGTATTTGGTTTTGTAATAGTGTTTACATATTCATCATGATTTAAATAATTCAGCATTATATTAGCGTTTATTTAGGGTAGACGCTTTTGCATGAATCAACCAGTCTCTCTCTCACACACACGCGCGCGCGCGCGCGCGCGCCAGATACACGTGTACACAGACGCAACTGTGTATGGCGTGATCGACTTGTATCGACAGGCAGATTCATTGCTTCCCTAATACAGCTTTTGCATCCAGACTTATTATTATTACTGACAATATCGATTAATTATTTAAATTATAGTAATTACCTTAAATTATTAATTAAATTGCATTAATTACCTTACTACTTATGCAATGCACAGTACCCTATACATTTGTGCTGTTGCATTATATATATATATATATATTGTAACGTACTGCTTTTATGTGAGGTGTAGTAGAGTGAAATCCTGCACCACGTTGTACGCGTCAATTCTGTAACGTACTACTTTTTCACGAGGCGTTATTTAGCGAAACGTCAGTCTGAGTCAAGCCCCAAATGTTGGGTTCGCCAATTTGTAACGTACCGCTTTTTCCGTGAGGTGTAGTAGAGTTATTATATGCCTCACGCAGTATGCGTCACTTTTGAATTATACTAACTGACGTTTTAAACGGTATAAATAAAGGATTTTGTTTATCTTGTTTTACTCAATCTAAAAGAAATCGAGAGTGTGTGATTTGGGGTCAAGGAGTTAATTTGTTCAGCCTTATGCAGAAGAGAGAGTAAGTATCATTATTGCCCCTCTGTTGTGACGATTTTTTCTGTATGTTGTACTGAAATTTTCATTAACTACCCACTACAATAAATTATAACACGTTATAATTCAATATTAATTTTCAATAATATTGCTTTATTGATTATTGACTTTTGTCTCCAGCCACCAAAGTATAGGTATCACAATTAATCTTTTTAAAAAGAAAACATCCTCTCGCCTTTACCGAGTAAACATAGATCTGTCTAAAGAACAAAACATATATGTTGTTATTTAACCAATATTACGCTATAATAAAATACATCAGTTATTACATAATTCTTATTAATTCCCCAGGGTTCAGGGTGAATTCTTTGTGTTATGAGATTGTCAGAAATGGCTAAATGCTACGCTTTACAAATATAAGAAATTAATAAATAATTTGGTTTAATTTTCAGATATTACGTAGTTTCCGGAACTGCCGTAAGAGAGCAGCATGTATTTGTTTACTTTTGAAATAAACATATGATACAATTAATATTTTTTTTTTTTTCTATTTCACTATTAAAAACCGAGTTTTCTTCTGGATTTATTACGAAAAATGTTTATATTACCTCGCTCCGTGTTGTCCTTACTGGGTTGAAGTTTTATTCTGTGATGAGGTACGTCTTGCGTTATTATTTCCTCTTCATTTCGAGTATTTTTTTTATTTTTCTACTAGAAGTAGGCCGAACTATATTGGATCCTCAGAATGTTTTCATCCACTGGTTTTTAAGGTATATCACCATTTAATTAGGATTCCTCTGGTATAATTCGTTAGTATTCACTTTGCTTATTACTCTTGCGTGAATTTCGCCTCCTCCAACGTCCAAAAAAGGTTATTTTTTTATAATTTTTGTCGCATCGGTTCTTCAACAACTCTCGTTCAGTTCAAAATTTTTTTCTTATTAACAATACTTGTTATTTTCCATCACTCTTAGTAACACATAGTATTTTTATTATGTAGGCAGTTTGTGATTATTATAAATTTATATTTTTATTTATGGAAAAATAATTCCCTTCCATTCCGGTTTATTTACTAACTTAATTCATATAATATGTTTTGGTGATTTTTTTTATGACATTGTATATAAATATTTTATCATTTTATTATCATTAAATAAATTTATATATTATTTATTTAGTCTCGAATAGTGTTCATACCCGGTACTACTTCCTGTTGTCACTTCCTTCATAGGATTATTTTAATTTTATATTATCTTTGGTAGTTAAAATTTTTATGTCTTTTAAAATTAACCCTGGGTTTTCTTATAATCTAACATAATTATTTGAAACAATATAATATTAACTTGGGTATAACAAATTGTGGTTCATACAATATGAATTACAGTAAATAAATAAAATTACAAAAATCAATTAGTATTATTACATACTACTTCCATAGTTTTATCCTATCCAAAACATACAGCACAGTTTAGTAATACATTAGTTTCACTTTGTTTTTTCACCTCAATGGGTACACTATCACTCACTTCGCACTATATACCACTCGAATTGTTTATTATGTGGAGTGATATAATTAAATTTTGAGCGAGCTTTAGTTCTACCCATTTCTGACTTTTATTCTCATTAGTTACTTTATTGGGACCGGGTTATGTACCGTTACATAAAGCCCCCCCACTAGAACAAATTTATTTTAGTTCAACTCGTTGATAGAAATAAATTGTTAATTGGTTCAAGTCTCCTAATGGTCTTGACTTTGTTTTCATAATAATGTTTCATTGCTGACTGATTATAAACTCTGGTAATTCAGACTTGTGGTAATTGTCGTTTTCTTACTTAACTCTCTCTCTCTTGGAGGCAAATTCATCAATTATTTCTCGGGGTTAGTGGTACTTCCACATTTTATTTGATAAGGACTGGTCACACTAATCATATTAAAATTGTTTCAACACTCATTTCTATTTACTTTTATATACTCGCTTTATCAATTAAGCTTCTGTCTGCTATCTTCCCTCTATTTTCTTCATTTATACATCTGGAATCTAATATCACTCTTTTCAGCTATTTTATAATTATTATCCCTTAAATATTCAATTTCTCTAACATTTTTCCCTATCTTGTGCGGTGGTTCCAGTCGGGTGGCCACTCTGGGTCCATACACCGCTGTCCATCCTTACACCTTCTGAGACCAGGGGAACATCATCCCTGCTCATAAAAATTATTGCCGGAACATTTCTACGGTCAATACATAAAAATAAAAAAATCATAAGTAGTAGTCAATTAGCGACTAGTACCAAACACTTTTGGGATTCTTCATACTGTAGCTGTTTGTATTTATTTATATATTTCTTCTCCTCCTTGATTCCTTCTTCTTTTCCATTTACTAATAGCATATAACATCATTGATAGGCCTTATGTTAAAATTCTTCTGACTTTACTTCTTGTGACATATTTCTCCGTATCATTTCTTCTTATCTAATCTTCAATTCCGAGAAATTCTAATTATTATATTAATTATCATCCTCCTTCAGTTTCATTGGAGTCATTAAATTATTCGTTATTCTTCTTATTGTACCTTCTTATCTGAGCACATTACCATTAATTGTTTATTTATTTATTCTTCAGTTTGTTACCATAAAATATTATTTTTCCTATTATTTCAGTTTAAATCAGTTATTTATAATTAAATTATATAATCTGTTCTTACATTTTCTTAGTGGTTTGTCTTTTTATTTTAAATTAAATGGTTGCAAAATATCTTAAGTAAGTTGTACTTACACACTTTTTGAATTTTGGGGTTTTTATTTACAATGGGTTGCTTGGTCCTGTATTCATAAAATCCGTCCCTTTTTTCTGGTTTGTTTGGAGTCTGTTTAACCGTGGTCCATTATTTCAGGTACTCCATGTTCTCGGATTGCTGGGGTGTTCGTAATTAATTCTCTCCTTGATAATCTTCTTACCATCCGGCTCTCCCACTTTGCTGCTATAAAACTTTCACTTAAGTACCGGTCTTCCTTTATAATTCGTTCCTTTTTAACTAACCAGTATTGTACCTCCTCTAGCATAACATAGTTGCTTATATTTAATCTCATTTCATTCCCTTTTACCTCTGAATTATTTGCCCAATATTTGCATGTTGTCTTCCATCTTGATAATCTGACTAATATCTTCTGATGCACTTCAATCATCGACACATTTAACTGGGATGTAACCTTAATTAACTCACTTTGTTCGTTAATTGGAAGGTTGAATACCTTAATTAATCCACCTGTAATCATCTCCCATTCTTCCTTGGTATTTATTATTCTCTTTCGACATGTTTTTATTATTTTCTTGGTCTTCCTTTCCACGGTTTGAACATCCTTTTTGTTGTCGCTATTTTTATTTTCAGATGGCATTACACCTTGGTATTCTGTAATTTCTATTTCCTTCCTCCTCTCTTCTGTATTCGGAATTATTTTAATACCTTCTGAAGTGCTGTCCAATGTTTCATCCAAATTATTGGAACTATGGTCCATTTGTTTATTTGTCTCCTCTTTGTATGTATCTGCTTTTTGGATACGCGTATTAACATTTTCAAACTTCTCTCCGAAAGTTTCCCATATCTCCTTATTGACATTCTCCATTTTACACTCAAATTGTTTTAAATTCTTATTATTCTCTTCAAATTTTGCATTCATCTCTTCTCTTTGCCCTTTAATAATTTCTTTCAATTTGTGGTGTTGTTCATTCATGGTTTGTCTGATATTTCCACTAATGGTCTCAAATTTTTCGTTTAGTTGTTTGACTAAACTTTCCTGAATACTGTCTCTTTTCTCATTGGTTTGCTTGTTTTGTTCCTTCAAAGTTTCGTTTTGTTTCTTTGAGGTTTCCTCCTGTTTCCTAAAGTTTTCATTTATTTTATTTAATCTTTCATTATGTTTCCTAAATTGTTCTGCCATAAAATCCATGACATCCTGACGGGTCACTTTCTTTGGTTGTTCTGGCGTTTTCTTCTGTTGCTTCGCTTTGACTATTTTTACTTCTTTTTGTACGTTGGGTTGTTCTATCTTTTTATTATTTGGCATCTCTCTAAATCCCCATATTTGATTATGTTTCTTCCTCCAGTGACACATATCTCTCGGGATAGTTCAAACATCACCCTGATCCATTCCCTTAATTCTGTGTTTTCTGTTTGTATTGGGTTTTCAGGTGGTCTTATTTCTCGTTTCCATTGTTCATAATCTTCCTGAGTATATTGTTCTGTCACCTGGGCGTATACTCCTATTCTTTCGGTTTTCATTTGTTCTTCATTATCGTCCCATCTTTCCCAATCTTCTTCAGTCATCCTTTCCACCTTGTTATCATCTTTTTCGTTAGTCGTCCCAATAGTCTTTTCTTTATTACACCTGGCATCTAACTCCCACAATTCATCATAAATCTCTCTCAATGTCATTTTGTCGTCTGGTGTTCCCAACGCATTCGCGCGACTCATTTGCGCTCTTTCGTGGTCATTGGTATTCTTTTCTATGTATCCCATCTCTTTGCTGAATTTCTTAAATAGCATCGTCATCCATTCCGCGTAACTCAATCGTCTCTTTTTTTCGGACATTTTCGTTTCCTGTGGTATCATAGCTCTTTATCGCATTTCTTGTTTTCTCATATCTGCCAACGATAATTAGATTTTTTGATATATATTTTTTATTAAATATCAAAATTCTTTTCTAATTACCGCCCTTTTACGTTGAGCGCCAATCTGTAACGTACTGCTTTTATGTGAGGTGTAGTAGAGTGAAATCCTGCACCACGTTGTACGCGTCAATTCTGTAACGTACTACTTTTTCACGAGGCGTTATTTAGCGAAACGTCAGTCTGAGTCAAGCCCCAAATGTTGGGTTCGCCAATTTGTAACGTACCGCTTTTTCCGTGAGGTGTAGTAGAGTTATTATATGCCTCACGCAGTATGCGTCACTTTTGAATTATACTAACTGACGTTTTAAACGGTATAAATAAAGGATTTTGTTTATCTTGTTTTACTCAATCTAAAAGAAATCGAGAGTGTGTGATTTGGGGTCAAGGAGGTAATTTGTTCAGCCTTATGCAGAAGAGAGAGTAAGTATCATTATTGCCCCTCTGTTGTGACGATTTTTTCTGTATGTTGTGCTGAAATTTTCATTAACTACCCACTACAATAAATTATAACACGTTATAATTCAATATTAATTTTCAATAATATTGCTTTATTGATTATTAACTTTTGTCTCCAGCCACCAAAGTATAGGTATCACAATTAATCTTTTTAAAAAGAAAACATCCTCTCGCCTTTACCGAGTAAACATAGATCTGTCTAAAGAACAAAACATATATGTTGTTATTTAACCAATATTACGCTATAATAAAATACATCAGTTATTACATAATTCTTATTAATTCCCCAGGGTTCAGGGTGAATTCTTTGTGTTATGAGATTGTCAGAAATGGCTAAATGCTACGCTTTACAAATATAAGAAATTAATAAATAATTTGGTTTAATTTTCAGATATTACGTAGTTTCCGGAACTGCCGTAAGAGAGCAGCATGTATTTGTTTACTTTTGAAATAAACATATGATACAATTAATATTTTTTTTTTTCTATTTCACTATTAAAAACCGAGTTTTCTTCTGGATTTATTACGAAAAATGTTTATATTACCTCGCTCCGTGTTGTCCTTACTGGGTTGAAGTTTTATTCTGTGATGAGGTACGTCTTGCGTTATTATTTCCTCTTCATTTCGAGTATTTTTTTTATTTTTCTACTAGAAGTAGGCCGAACTATATTGGATCCTCAGAATGTTTTCATCCACTGGTTTTTAAGGTATATCACCATTTAATTAGGATTCCTCTGGTATAATTCGTTAGTATTCACTTTGCTTATTACTCTTGCGTGAATTTCGCCTCCTCCAACGTCCAAAAAAGGTTATTTTTTTATAATTTTTGTCGCATCGGTTCTTCAACAACTCTCGTTCAGTTCAAAATTTTTTTCTTATTAACAATACTTGTTATTTTCCATCACTCTTAGTAACACATAGTATTTTTATTATGTAGGCAGTTTGTGATTATTATAAATTTATATTTTTATTTATGGAAAAATAATTCCCTTCCATTCCGGTTTATTTACTAATTTAATTCATATAATATGGTTTGGTGAATTTTTTTATGACATTGTATATAAATATTTTATCATTTTATTATCATTAAATAAATTTATATATTATTTATTTAGTCTCGAACAGTGTTCATACCCGGTACTACTTCCTGTTGTCACTTCCTTCATAGGATTATTTTAATTTTATATTATCTTTGGTAGTTAAAATTTTTATGTCTTTTAAAATTAACCCTGGGTTTTCTTATAATCTAACATAATTATTTGAAACAATATAATATTAACTTGGGTATAACAAATTGTGGTTCATACAATATGAATTACAGTAAATAAATAAAATTACAAAAATCAATTAGTATTATTACATACTACTTCCATAGTTTTATCCTATCCAAAACATACAGCACAGTTTAGTAATACATTAGTTTCACTTTGTTTTTTCACCTCAATGGGTACACTATCACTCACTTCGCACTATATACCACTCGAATTGTTTATTATGTGGAGTGATATAATTAAATTTTGAGCGAGCTTTAGTTCTACCCATTTCTGACTTTTATTCTCATTAGTTACTTTATTGGGACCGGGTTATGTACCGTTACAATATATATATATATATATATATATATATATATGGAATATTACTTGGTTGATATTCCACACGAATTTAAGAAGAAGAAAGATTTGTTAAAACGATAAAGACAGCTTGGTTTACTATTTAATTTCAGGCAAAGTTGTGTTTAAAATGTTAAATTAATCTGAACGAGCTCATAAGTATTTGATTAAACCTATTATGTATACTGTGGAGCGGGAATTTATGTGGACCACTGCAAACAATAGCGTCACAACCACAATACTTGTGGAATACGTTTGGAATTCTATTTTAAAACAGTTGAACAATTCATTAAACACCTCTGTGAACCACAGTCCCGTAAACACCACTCATACGTATAAATTCACCAAATGTCACGATGTAGTCATAAATCACCACCATCCAATCAAATAGAAGAAAGCATATTAGAGGTCTGCAACACACGATGCGAGAGAGTACTTAATGGCAGGCTTTCACTTCGCCGATTCATAGGGATCGTACCATGCTTCTGGATCTAGACCAGTGTGAATAAGTATTTCCTTCGCCTTCATATGGAGTCCGTCCAGATCCATAATCATGCTCCGATCGCTATGAATCGGGGCTGGCTGCTCTGGGCTGTGCGGTTGTGCGTCGCAGAGACGAACCGCTCAGGAAACTGAGTTCCGAGCTACCTTCTGGAGCTCCTGCCTCGTGGCCCTGCCCAATTAGGGCGTGTGGTCTGTAGCAGGCCGTTTCTCAGCTGCTGTGCTAGCCTACGCTAGCGCAGTATACACCGAGGCTTTTCCACGAATCACCTGGACGTATACGGTACCTGCCCAGCCCAGCCACAAGAGGATTGTCTGGGAACCTCGCCTCACGTGTATAAAATTTGCGTGCAAGCTGCCTGAATGTTTCGTCTAAGGAGCGGACGCAAAGTCCTCTCCTCAGAAGGCGAGATGAAAAGCGACGGGGGACTTTGCCGCTAGCCGAAGATCCCTGTCGAGGATGCTCTGGAATTTTTTTTTACGCATTGCGGAGAGGTAACCCCAAACCGGACAAGCGTAGGTAATGACCGGCAGCAAATAAGCGCCGACGATCATCTTGCCCAATTTCCTGGTCATTGTTGACCTGATCAGGAGTGGAAACAGTAAGCTCAGACGAGCGGATGCTCGCTTAAGAACTGTCTGAGCGTGGGTACGCCAGGTGAGTCGACGGTCAAGGTGTACTCCGAGGTACTTGACCTCGTTGGTCCAGCGCACGTACGTCCTGCCAATGCGTAACTGCCTAACAGGGTGCTTCTGTCGCTTAGAGAATTCGACGGCTACACTCTTGGTCGCGTTGAGAGACACCCTCCAGTTATCAGTCCAGTCCCCGAGTGAGTCGAGCTGGCGCTGCGGCCGTAAGACGGCTCTTTCCACATGACGATCGGCCGTAAATACGGCCGTATCGTCCGCAAAGAGGGTCACCTGGACTCCAGGCTGTCTCGGCACGTCGGTGACGACGGAGAACAGGAGGGGGCCAAGAACACTACCTTGAGGGACGCCGGCTGTGATTCGTCTCTCGGAAGAGACTGAATCGCCAACTCTCACGCAGAAGGTCCTCTCCGTCAGAAAGCTAGCAGTCAGTTGGAGGTAGCAGTCTGGGAGCTGGACTTCCCAAAGCTTGAATAAAAGCCCATCATGCTTACGGTGTCGAAGCCTTTTTCTACATCTAAGAAACAGCCAACGGTCCGTTCTCTCCGACACCCGGCGTCCGTGATGTATTCCACCATCCTCATCAGCTGATGAGTGGTTGAATTCCCCACACGTAAACCGAACTGTTCGGGGACCAGCACGTCAAAGTTAATTAGAAGCTCTCATACACGACGCTGCACGAGTCGCTCAAAAACCTTGGACGTAGCGGAAAGTAGGTGATGGGCCGGAGGTTGTCGGGGCGGGAAGCATCCTTTCCCTGCTTCGGGATCACGATGACCGTCGCCTTTCGCCATTTCTTGGGAAAGTAGGCCTGTCTAAGATAGGCCTACGCGTTGAACAAGTCAGACAAGAACTGGACTCCAGGCTTCGGGAGAAGACGTAGAGCGGTGTTAGTGTCCGGGGCTGGAGCTTTATTGACTGAAGTTCAGCGAGCCGATTTGAGACCTCTTCCAAAGTAATGGGTTCGGGTTCCGCCGTGATCGGAAGATATAGAAAGTCTTCCACATCCATCTCGACTTGTTCGTCGAAGTCCCAGTCCATGGGCGGGTTGGGAGCGAACTGTCGCTCGAAACACGCACCCAAGTACTCGGCCTTTTCCTCCGGGCGATCCAGGAGTTGCCCGAACGGCCCAACGATGGCGGGGAGAGGAGGTCGTCGCCTCCGTCTCGTCATCGGGGAAGGTATTCTGTACGGGTGAATATGCGGGTCCGCATCCTCCGTTCGGGCCACAGCAAGCTCCCAACAGCTACGTCGGAATGCTTTCAAACTGCCACGCAGTCGTCCAGAGAGCCGAACGTATGCTGCCTTATCGGCAGGATCACGGGTCCTCTGCCAACGTTTCCGGAAGTAATTCCTCTCGCGAGCGAGAAGAGAGCCTTCCTC
This sequence comes from Magicicada septendecula, assembly GCA_034769895.1. Lineage (NCBI taxonomy): Eukaryota > Metazoa > Arthropoda > Insecta > Hemiptera > Cicadidae > Magicicada > Magicicada septendecula. The sequence goes on from CM068375.1 coordinate 409,787,860, forward strand.
AGGGATGCGTTGGTAGTCAGGCGTGAAACCGGCTTGCATTCGTGAAGACACGTCTACTGCCGAGATGATTGCCTCTTCTATTCCCGCAACAGCTTCGTCTAGGAGGCGGACGGAATCAAGTGTGCCCGCTGGCGGCAGTCTACGGCAAAGAGCCGGGCCGTAGCGGTCACAATCGATTACCTTCATCTCGTCCCGTGCATAGGCGTGCTGGGTAGCGACGTGGACCAAGATGTGGTTATGGTCGGATGTCAGCTCCGTATGCGAGAATACCTCGACCGGACAGACAATTCCTTGGGTAACCGCGATATCCAGAACATCGGGACCCGCGTTAGGCCGTGTCGGAAAGGACGTGATAGCGCTGGAGCAAACACCATCGTCCGACGCGATTCAACATATCTGAGCAAGCGCTTCCCGTTCGGAGTAGTCAAGCGACTATTCCAAACGCGATGCTTGCAGTTCAGATCGAAGACCAAAATTTCCCTTCTGTAGGAATCGAAGATGACGTCCAGGTCGCCGAGAAGGAGTTCAGCGTTTGGGGGCTTGTATGCTGAAACCACGAGGAGGCCGCTAAGTGCTCCGTGGACCTCAATGGCGGTGGCCTCTAGGTGAGTACGCTGCGGCTAAACGACACGATGGTGACCTATGGAGGTCCTCACCGCGATTGCCGTGCCGCCTCCTTGTCGGCCAACTCGGTCATCCCGATAGACCACGTAATTCGGTAATCGAAACCGGTTCGTCGGTGTCAGGTGGGTCTCTGAAAGGAGAAGTACGTCGGGTTTGAACCGAGCCAGGAATTCCAGAAGGTCGGAATGCTTGGAACCGATGGAGTTAGCATTCCAGGCTACGAGCGATAGGTCTCGTTTTAGGGCTCGGTTCATAGAAGATCTATGACTGTGCAAGCTTCCACCAAGAGCATACACCTCTCAGTTGGGTCAGCAGTTTCCAGGCAGTCATGGATGGACCTGAAGATGGATGCGACTTTCTTGAGGTCGTAGCTAGACAGAATACGAATCAGCGCGGTGACAGCCTGTCACTAAATACTCTCTCGCATGGTACGTTGCAAATCTCTAATATGCCCTCTTCTTCCTGATTGGCTGATGATGATTTATGACGCATCGTGACCCTTGGAGAGTACGAGTGATGTTCCCGCGACTGCTACCCTTAACCACAGTACTGTGGTCTCTAACGTGTATCACCCTACGTTAGTGCAGCTCGATTTTTACACTGATGATGGCAGTTTATAGTACTGCCGAAATGTCTGTTTTTGAACCACGGCCAAACAGCCCGGGAATGGGTTTTAATAACAGTTGAACTATTATAATAATTAATCAGTTAACGCTTGCATTAGTGCTGCCTCGAACCTGTGTAAAACAATTTGCAGAATTGAGTTTACTGCCACATCCCGTGTTTCTGAAGGATATCGCAAACTTATAAACAGCATTGTTATAGCCTACAAACACTAGACTTGTTTACTCGATCGTTGCTAAAGGACTGTCGAAGTTCTCGGTTGTTTACACATAGGCTTGTAATGTATCTCAGCAGTATAGAAAACTGCACGTACCTCGTGTTGCCATCGAAACTGAACAAAAATCGTTGACTGAACAAAATACATGAGACTTTAGAACTGAGAAATCATAGACGATGATTTACGGGAGGGACAACCCCCCCCCCACGGATAGTCGAAAGGTTGCCGAATGTTGTTCATTTCTGACGTTTTACGCTGTTTTATTAATTCCTTATCAGCGTAGGTTAATATAGTAATAACTTGTTTAAATATACAAACAGATTTATTTTTAATTATGTTATACGAATTAACAGTCTTTGTAACTTGAACTTCGTCGTGCTTGTTTGCTAAACTGTTAAATGTCACAGTTCTGGACGAGGCCTTTCAGTGTTTCTACCATTTTCAAGTCCTAAATCACGACTTGAAAATGGTGGAAACACTGAAAGGCCTCGTCCCGAACAGCAGTTTAGCAAACAAGCACGACGAAGTTCAAGAAAGACGTTTATTACACAGTATTTGCATATATGTTTGAAATATGTAATATAGGAAAATCAATTCGTAAGTATCAGTCAATAAGTATCTTGTAAACAATATTTCCACAACTCGTAATTTTATCGCCCTTATTAGCGTTTACTTTAATGGAACTAATTTCAGCCAATTTAAAGATAGTAATGTTCATTAGTTTCAATTTGTTTTTTCTTTTAATATCTTCAAGTAAATAAATTTACTGCAAGTACGTTGTTTATTTTCATCTGACATACGATTCACAGAAATTATTCTCTATCTTCAGAGGTTTGTTTGAATTCTAATGGAATGTTTCGGTTACAACATAGTTAACGGATAATCGATTTTACTTCAATTCTGTTTTTGATTGTTAAAATTGTATGTAGTTAGATATTTATTATGTATTTAATATTTTATTTTATTATTCTAATAAATGTACGATTTTAAATAAATCGTCTTGATTTGTTTTTATTTGAATTTGTTCTTTAATTAGTAGATTATAATTATCGTGTTTGTAAATATTAAGATTTTCCCAGATGTTTATTTTGTTACCTTTTGTACGTTTATAATAAATTTGACATTTTGAATATCTGGAAATTTATGTTTATTATTTAAACAGTGAGTGGCTAAATTAGATTTGTAAATGTTTGGTTTTATAAACGCATTGCGATGTTGAAGGAATATCTCGGACAGTTTTTTCTTCGTCTGGCCTACGTAACATTTATTGCAATATGGACATTCTGTTTTGTAAACTCGATTTTTATTATGATTGTTGAACTTAGTTTTAGGTTTTATTTTATTGAAAACAATATTATCTGTGTTAATAATCGATTTTACTTCGATTCTATTTTTGATTGTTGTAATGTTTGTGTAGTCAGCTATTTTTTTATACATTTTATGTTTTATTTATTATTCTAATAAATGTATGATTTTAAATAAATCGTCATACAATTATTTTCTTTTGTATGAAGCCGACCTGACCCCGGACCTACCTCTTACAAGACCAAATTCTAGATACGCCATTGCATAGGCGTACTAATAGGAAAGAGGTAGTTCCTATAAACCAGTTTTGAGGAAGAGTAACTGGTTTATACAAGTAAGTGATGAAGGTTCGTCTGATAACGCGTTTGGAATTCTGACTACAGTCAAACGGGCTGTGTTCGAAAACCCTGGTACAACGAAAAGTAATTAAGCATCGGACTCTGAGATTGGCGAAGTATAATTAAAATGCACAAACACAAACCTTTGACCTTTCGTATTCATTTGACCTTTTGGTGTATTGCTCATAATTCCCAGTTTCTCTATGTACTTACGATAAAGTTGTGTGAATTTTAATTTCACATGGACAAACTACCGACCACAACCAGTAGCGTATCTAGAAATTGGCCTTCGAGGGTATACGGTGTCGGGTCGGCTTCATACAAAAGAAAAAACAAATTAAGACTAATCAACATTACTATCTTTAAAGTGGCTAAAATCAGTCTCGTTAAAGTAAAGAGTAATGACACAATAAAAATACGCGTTATTGAACCATTGTTTACAAGACACTTATTGATTTTCCTACTCATTGATTTTACATTGACTGAACTGATTTTCCTATATTTCACATTTCAAACGTATACATACACTAATGGTGTGTATTACGCTTGATTGTACATTTAAAAATATAAACCCGTTAGTACTGTGTTAGCATATACAGCTGAAGAATAATAAAACAGCCTAAAAATTAAGAGATTGACAAAAAACTCAAAACTTTTTGACTCTCTGGGGATGGAGGGTCAGGTCTTGTGCACACCCTTCACGTAAATACGCCCCCAACCATAACCAGGCTTTATAAATATTTAAGTTCCGGAATAACACTGAGTATTATTGTCTGATAGTTCCCATTCGTTTCGGATGTTGGATATCACACAGTCTATTTTAACTTTCTCTACTGTTGTACAGAATAAGTCAGTTGTATTCATGCCAAACCAGCTTCTTAAATTTCTCAGCCATGAGATTCAAGGTCGCCCAACTCATCTTTTTCCAAGTACTTTTCCCTGTAGTATGGTCTGCAATAAGTAAAATCTCTGTTCATTTCTCATGAGACGTCATGAGTATGCTTATTAGCCTTAATCTACCAAATTATAGAAATTGATCTAATCGTATTATGCTCCCCAGATCTTTTCTTCTGTATCCCCGAGGCTACCAGACAAATAATACATTGGCTAATAATAAATAAATAGAATGCAATACTCTCGAGTCCTCATCCATGCTAGCACATAGGTCTCACAGTTATAGCATAATTGCACCTCCCAAAATAAATTTGCGTAAACAATCTGTGTAACAAACCAGAAATTCGTGGAAAATCAGCTCCCGTAAACACACCTTGGCCCAGCTAGCCATAGCGGAAGGTATTTGGATACGATACCTCGTTGGTATTTTGATACGATATTTGTAACAACGATACCTCGTTGTTACAAGACATGCATGACAAACTAATCAAACGGAAATGTTGCAAATATTTCTTTTCATTTTGCTTATTTTCTTAGGTGTAGTCCTTACATTTTGCTTATTACAACAAGAAACTCTATTTACATTTCTTAATTATAAGGGTAATTTTAACTTAACAAAAGTAAATGAATGTTACCAGCTGAACTATGATAATGAAATCGACAGTTTACTATTCGCTAAGCAAACAGAGTTTAGTAGGAGTACGTTGCCTGATTTAGAATGAACCAACTCAAAAGACACCAAGAAAAAAATAACTTATTTCACTATAAGTAGATTATTTGATACAACACAATGATTATCACGATTTATTATTTGTCACAATGCTACTGGCTGGTTGTTAACTTGGATTATTGTAAAAGTTGGTTATAAACTGTTATTTGTGAGCGATTTTCCATAATGCGGATCGAGTGGCAGTTGAAGATTAGTGGAAATTGCTTACTGTGTAATAATTATTGTGGAACTCGATTACTCGTACCTGACATTATTGTTGCGTGTGGACAAATTTAAATTGAATTACTGTATGAGTATAATCTTGTTCAACAACTTGTTGATTGTAAACTGGGGATTAGTTAAAGCTGTGATTAATTAAAGCTGGGGATTAGTGGCTTCATTGGTGTCTGTATTTGTTTCCACTGTACCATACGACGATCAGTGAGACCGTCGTTACAGTGTCTAAGTTCGGTAGCCATTACGACGTAGCCTAACACGTTCTGTGCAGCCCATTAAAAGTTATGACGAGTGAACCTAACCTGATACGATCGTAATAGTTTAAAGAAAATAAGGCTAATAGGAAGAGCCGGCGGAGCGGCTTTGGGACTGAGAATACAAATTGAAAAATTAAAAAAAAATTAATAAAAGTTGAAACCGACCGACGTCTTCCAGTATTTCTCAGAACAAAGAATATCAAACCTATTACCGGATTAGACGATTCTGACAAATTAGTAGTTCAGCTTGCATAAAATAAGCTTAAAAGTTATTGAAAATGGAAGGCGCAGTGGCGTGGCGTAGGTACATAACAGCTGTTGCCGGTTGTGACAGGCCTAAAAATTAATTGCTTTTTTTTCTTGTACCAAGTGTTCTTTTTAGAGCAAACAAGTTTTTTTAGAGTATTTTCTTTCATTCGCTGGCAGTAGAATACGGTCCCGGTTCAACGGGATCTGACTCCATTATAGGCTACTTACACAGAATAAATCAGGACACACATAATCGAATTAAAAATAATGAAGACAAACAGATAAACACATAACTAAACGAACAAATCACAAATAGTTAGGTAGTAATGCTGCACGTTGGTTCCGAAACGAACGTAGCTGCTAACTGAACGTTTTGCGGCAACACATTGGGTGCACGAATGTGTCCCTCCCCCCCAACAGTAAGTACAGTGACAACTAGTAAGAGGTTAATGACCGTACGCAGTAAAACATTGCCGATTTCTGAGCCGGCAACACAAGACGGTGCAAGTGCACATCAGTTCGAAAGCAATGCTATGCTTTTCTTCAAGTTTCCCTACTAATATTTTTCGGATTTGAAATTATTCAATAGCTAAAGTAATTATTCTCTGATATAATTAATATCATTTCCAGTACTGTGGACGCCACTCTACTGGGAAGGCGTGTTTCTTTATTAACTATACAATCCTGAAAAATGAAGAGCATTTAAAACGGGGCAAAACTTTCGTTTATGTGATTTTATTCAGTTGGGTCTCAAGTGCAAAACGGAAAAATCGAGGTAAATTTTAATAAAGCAGTAAAACAAATGCAGTACCGTAGATATTGTTTTTAAAGTCACTGTCGATTACAGAAATAATCATGACAGTAGAAGCCGATACTGTACGTAGACGAAACCTGTGTTTATAGCTCACATGCTCAAAGGAAGGGATGGGGGTCCAGTAGCATAAAGCCACACCATGACCACGTGTGCCAAAATTGGAAGGCTCAACATTACTTATACTGCACGCAGGGAGAGAGATGGGTTAATTTCTATATGGAAATCCTGTCAATCGACTTGGAGTTACCACAACGAAATGAATTTAAATAGTTTTCCGAAGTGACTGTCTGAGACGTCATTGTCTAGTTGTTAAATAGAAGGTAATTTCCCTTATTATATGAGCAACATTTGAAGTCCTTACAGCAGACCAAAAAAGAAATTTTGGAGTTGAAAAAAAAATTTACAGGCATTGCACAAATGCAGTGCACAGAGAAGGGCATTGAAAATGCTTCAATAAATCTAAAAATTATATATATTTATTTTCTTCATTTAGCAACGTACAGATTATACGTTAATGTAGTCGCATTCATAAGCGCGCATGGAGAGAAGCTCGCTGTTCTTCTTGAGATTCATCGATTTCACGTGGAAGTATAATCATCGGACGATGCGTAGTGAAATATGAAGCGTATGGGACCACTTCGGTTGGTCACAAATTATAAAATACACCATCAATCGTAGTACCATTACTAGTGGTTATGATATTTCGATCAGATGGTAAACGTACCGAATAAAATTCTTCCAAATATGCGAGCAGTCATCCAGCTTCGGGCAGTTTCAAGTTGTAGTTAAAATCACCACATATAATTAACGGGCTCCAGTATAAGTCATCGGTACGTGACGTATAGCTGCGCATGCTATAAACGTTAAAGCGCAAAAGAGCGGCGTCGAATAAACGAAATAACTCGTCTTCAATGATGTTTGGTCGTCCGTACATCAGAATGATGTAGAGTTTATCATTTAGTCCTTCAGTATTCTTAAATTCCTTGAGTATGGCACTGAAACTTACAAAAAAATTCAAAATTTTCTACGTTATTGACAACAAAGAAGTAGTTTCTATGGAAAGTCACCGGTTCCCATTTTCGATCACGCACCAGCGATCGGCCACAAATGTGGAAACGTCCTTATAAACATTTTCAATGTTAATACCTCTTTCTGAGAAAGCGTGTTCAAAGTAGAATTGCATAATTTGATTCATTTAGGGAAAACCGAGAAAAGAGACTTTGTAGTTCATAAAAGCTTAGAGTACAAAGAGCATATACCGTAAAAAACCTTTATCACTTGGATTTAAACACCACAGAACTTTTGTGCACGAGTGGAAAGAACTGGGTCGCAGTGAACAATGGAACATTTAATACTGACGATGTAAGAAAGCAGAATGAGGAAACTTTTTTCTTTATAACGTCAGAAAACAGGAAAAATGGAATCACGTTTATAAAAGTAGAGGACAAATATAAAAAGGCTGAAGGTCTCACTAACTATATAACCAACGAGACTTTGACAGAGATTAACAGTTTGTCTGACGAAAATTAGAGTCTGGCTTAGTGTAGGTGAGTATTTTAAAAGTTACTAGTTTGTAATTTAATGCAATTCATAATGTTTATAAGGTTTTTATCACTCAGTACTTAATTATGCTGCCTGTAATTTGAAATAACGCTATTACGACATTTGGTACGACATTATTATAGTCTATGTAAATAAATGGTAGTGTGTAGAGCTCACGGCGAGGAAACGGATTTTTAGGTGTTAAAAAAACTGAAAATATCTAATTTTTATGTGGTTGAAAAATAAAAAAATATTTGTTAAAAAGTTAAAAATATTTTCTTTTGTTTAATTAACAAAGTTGTGTTAGTGGGTATAATCACAAAAAGCAAAAAGAATAACACTGTTGCACACCACTATAGAAAAATTATTCCGTTTAGCGCTTTCAAGCTTCACAGCTCATCGTCAGATCGGAAATAACATGACGTTATTACTTTCGTTTAAGAAATATTTCCGATCTGATGATGAGCCGTGAAGCTTGAAAGCGCTAATCGGAATAATTTTTCTATAGTGATGTGCAACAGTGTTATTTCTATTTCTTTTAGTTTAACTTAATGAAACAAGTTGTAACAGGAAACATGTTTCTAATTACTCACCAAACTTGTTGGTCAACTCGTCAGTTCTTCCTTCAAAATGTAAGAGAAGTTGCAGTGCACAACAAAAGCCATTTCTAAATTGTCCATTACAAATATCTGCCAATTATCACGGAAAAAAACTCGGTATTGGGAAAAGGACCGTTCTGCGTCATATGAAGTCAGTCTGGCATGTTTAAGAAGAGTAACATCACTTACACTTAAGTTTTCAATGTCTACTTGCTGACCTTATAGAACTTAGGCAACTTTATTTACGATTTCAAATCCAGTATTTTTACCAAACACAACTTCGAATTTATATTTTAAGATTTCGATTTTTAATCCTGTGAGAGAACTGATTTTGTTTTCAACAAAATGTATTTCATTAAGAGTTTCTATAATGAGGTTTATTGTTTTCTTGAATTTTTTAGGGAATAGCACAATCATCATCATCAACCTCAAGGATTAGGCTCTATCCTGAACCTGTTCCGGGACCCACTTCGCTCGGCTGTCCTACATTTCTCTTCCCCACCGTCTATATTCCATTGCTAACACTGGAGTCCGTCACCTACCATTCTCCCCAAATGTTCATACCACCTTCGTTTGTTGCTTCTTAGCTGTGTCAACAATGTGTCGACCCCCGGTTCCGTCCTGAACCTTTGCTTTGTCTCTTTCTGTCATAACTCTGGCTTCAACTCCATACATCACCACTGGTACCGCTGCAGTGTTAAAAAACCTTATCCTTGTTTCCTTCTTTGTCGTATTTTTTAATTTCTGTGATTGTTCCACTGATATTCATAAATTTGTTTAATATTTCATCCAAATCAATTTACGATTATGTCGAATAGCACAAGAAACTCAAATTAACAAAAATATAAGCCAATGCATTTCTTTCCCTACTCTCTTTTAACAGATTTCGAAGTACCTCTATTGACGAAACATTATATTTGTCCAATTCATTAACAACTATGATGTAACACTACCAGTATTAACTGCATATTAATAACAAGAAAACCAAGTGTCCCAGCGAGTGACAATGGCTGCTGTTGGTAATGGAAGGTTAGGATTTCTGTTTCGAAAAGATCAATTCACGTAGGGTGTTTAACAAACGCTTTCTTTCCGTTTTATACTAATCTGTCATATAATTTCATCACAGACCCTATGTAGAGCATGCACAACACATTTAAAATATATCAATTTCGGATAGCTGCTACAAAGGGTGTTAAGTGAACTTATTGTCCCTGTTATAAATTAAGGGCGACAACTATTCATAATAGTAGTAGGTCGCTGGAGTTTTACTTAAAATAAAAGAATAGTGGACTGTATGAGTAAATATTTATTTATTACTTGTATGTACACTGATTTTACACCGCACATGTAACGTGTAAATGTATGTTGATTTAAATATATCACTGAACCTTGAATAACAAATTGTAGAACTTAACGAGTATCTTGAATAATGTAGAATTACGCTGGACGAGATTGAGGTGCGTATCGCCCGAAGGCCCTTACATTACTGAAACTAAAAATAGTGGGGCGAATTAACGTTACGCGCGTTGGCAAATCAGAATTGAGCAACATACAGTCACATGTTACAGCGCGCGTACAATTGAATTTACAATATAGTCTTAACAAAGGGCTTCCTCTGCTTTCTTCGTATACGACGCTGCATCGGTAATAAAAAGCAATACATTATCGTTCTTAATACCATTTGGCCACAATAAATGCATAGTTTGGTTGAAAAACCTAGCGACTGTCATGTGATGTAATGCTGACGTTTTTTGCAAGGCTCACTTAATTAGGCACAAATGTTCATGACTGTGGCTAGGAGGGGGGTAAGATAGATTGAATAAATATCAGGAAAGGTTAAGGAAGAGATTGTTCGATTAAGTAACAGCAAAAACGTTAAGAAGGTGTCTTAAACAGACGGTAAATGTGAGGGTTTGACAACATGACCAGAACCTGGAATAAGGTTGCAAAAAGAGCTGCTATGTCGGGCTGAAAAATAACAAAAGTGCCTAAGTTACTCTCAGCTGTTGCAAACGCACCAGAATTACGTAACGCTCGAGGTCAGTGGGTCCGCGGACACTTTTAAGAAAAAATAGAATATACCGTAATTTTAGCAATTTTATGCCGTAACTAGAAAATTCCAGTACTCTGTTTTGGTTCAAACTAATTGTAGGCCTAATTGTAAAAGTAATTTCAAACTAATGGCTTTAATAATTTACGCCTAAATCGTGTCGTGTAACAGATCTGTTTGTCCGCCGATCTGACTAGAGCGCCACATCAACGCACAACTGATCGCGCTGTTTTAGTCCACGTACAAGCATTGTATGTTGCTTATAAGCACTGTATCTAAGCAAAACATTTTTCCATGTTGTTGGTTTTACGCTTAAATAGCCGGATTTTGACACATGTGCTTAGAAAAATAGATCCGAGGTTGGCAAAGTTAAGAAATAAACTTGATGTCGAGAGTGACTTAATATTAAAATTATCAGACCTTAAATCCAATATTACAGAGCTAATTACTCAAAAGGAACTTCATTGTTCACATTAAACTATGTTTGATATAGGCTAATTAATATTACAATTTTTTAAGAGAATTTTGATTTTTGATAAATAATAATTAAAATATAAGAGTGTAACATATTTAATGTTTGTTTTATTTCATAACTCAGACGGCTCCATGAATTTTTAACCCGCGAACTAAAACGTTTGGGAACCACTGCTCTAGGTCATTTGAGATGCCCCTTCCAGGTGTTGCTTGACTATTCTACATGCACCAAGGCTCGCTGTGTCACGGAAGTGCAAGGCGACGGAACTATAAATACTAGATTTCGAAGCGGGCAGTTTTAATTATAGACCAGCGGTATTCCAGAATGTTTGTTATTGTGATTTGTGGATTAGTGGAAAGCGATTATCGCGTTAATTAGTGCGAAACGGTAATAAGGTGACAGTTATTATTGTTTGGTGGACAGATTTAATTGAAGAATTGTGTAGTAGTGTTTTATTTATTTCTAACTGTAATTAAATTTGTAAATAGCAACTTTATCTGATGTCATTTATTCTGTTTCCACAGTAGAATACGGCGATCTGTAAGACCGTTATAACAACATAATACGATGGTCATCTCAAAAGTAAGATTCACTACCTTTTTAAAAGGAAATTGCGCAAGTAGGCTGGCGAAGGTTGGATAACGTTTATTTGTGTACAGTGGCAGTAGTGGCAAAACCTCAACCGTTGCCTAGCGACGTAACAACAACACAAAATTTAAAATCATGAACATAGCCAGCGTGTCCGATTGCGAAATACATAGTGTGATTAGGTTTTTTGCTGCCAAAAATTAATCAGCGGCTGAAGTTCATCGTCACTTAGGTTCTGTGTACGGACCTGAGTTCAAGAGCATTGAAATGGTCCGCAGGTGGCATACATCGTTTTTGAAAGGATGAACGAATGTGCACGATGAACCGCGCAGTGGAAGACTATCAACATCAACTGAGAATCCAAATCTTGGCGCCGTTAAGTCGATTGCCGTTAAGTGATTGCTTGGAGGACAGACGCATCACTCTTGATGAATTTCTCGCGCGATTACCTACCAGACAAGTCGAGCATCGATCGGGAGGATTGTTAGTGACGAGCTGGGATTTTAAAAAGTTCGTGCAAGGTGGGCACACTCCGCTGGGAAAGTGATGGCTACAGTTTTTTGGGACGCTAAAACTGTTTTTGTCGTTGACTATCTGCCTAGCGGATTCACAGTAAATGCAAAGAGGAATTTGGAGAGTTTGAAAAAACTGCGATCAGCAATAAAGCGGAAACGGCCCGATTTGTTGAACAAAAAAATTCTTCTGCTGCATGTCCTCATTCCTCACCAGTCACGCAGAATTTGTTGGAGTCTTTCCGATAGGAGATTTCCGATTATCCCTCATGTTCACCCGACTTGCCTCTGAGTGATTTCCATCTGTTCCCCCATCTCAATGAGCACCTGGGAGGACAACGTTACGAAACGGATACGGAAGTGAAACAGGCGGTTGACGCCTGGCTCCGAAATCTGGGCACGCAGTGGCTCAAAGAAGGAAGTGGAATACTGTTTTTATGCTACAGAAAGTGTACTGACAGGGCTGGAGACTATACTGAAAAATAAGTACATGTTTTTGAATAAAAGTATAGTTTTCTTTTTAATTTTTACATGTGTTTTTTATTGTTCCCAAAACTTTGAAACTTACTTTTGAGATGACCCGCGTCAATCTTAACGCTCATAAACAATATTATTAAATACACTTTTGTAATGTGTAATAAAATTCTTTAGAAATTAAACTAATTGTGTGTATTGTGTCTTTAGAAATTACTACTTTCAAAAATTACATTTCTTTTTAGTAACAAACGTGTATTTTCATTGGAGTAAAAATAACATTTTTACCTAACGTCCTCCTGCTTAAGAAACATCCCAACCCAACATCACTACATTGTCAGTAGTGACCTATTTATATGAATAAGTAAAAAGTAATTTACATTAACAAAAATTAAAGTTTAATTAAAATTGTTTTAAAAATGTGAATCACAATTTGAAAGGGCGACTGTCACGTTTAGTGTAAATTATGGAGACTGTTGCCTGTTTTAGGCTGATATGTAGTTTTACACCAAAGCTTTGTTAAGCGCGCCGATATCCACAGTGCCATTGAATATTAATTAACAACGAAGCTGTCAAACTTTGTAGTAACGTTACAAACTCCAGTAATCAATGCCTTTGTGACAGGTTTAATAAATCTGCCTGTCAAAACATTTAAAATTTTACTCTGCAAAGCCTGTATTATTAAAAACCGTTCATCGGGGTCCACCACATCTTGTGGATACGGGTTTGGCAATCCCGATGTATCCTAGCTGGATTCTCACTTTGCTTCAACTTGTCTTGTATGGAATCCCTTCCTTTAGTCTTTTCTGTTTATTCTCTTGGCTGACTCTTGTCTTTCTAACCCCGACGCTATTAAACTACTCGTGGGCTAGGGAGTCCTCCTTTTCTCCATTATAATTTCTTAATTTTGAGTGGCTTAGATTGCTCACTGGTGCCGATAGGTGAGCACTGGAAATACTAAGAAACGTTCACTATCAGCAGTATCAGTATAACTGATACAAAGCCACCAAATCCTATCTCAGAAAGAGAAGGGGGTGAAGGCGAATGCCTTGCGCTTCAAAATAGGGGCCTTTTGGTTAAGGTATGTGAAGAGTCTCTGGTCCTCCTGGTAGGGGGTTGTGCAACAGGCCAGTAACCTGTTCTTGTAACACTTTATGATACTTGTAGTACCTCGGAGTAAAGCATCCTCGGACTAAGGATTGGAAGAGTTGTGGGTCGTCCGGGGATAAGATTTTTTTTTGTGTTGTTTGAGACTTATCCCGAACGGCAAGACTCACCTTGATCTGGGTTAAGTCCCCTTCAGCCTAATGGAAGCATTTGAGGAGACGCACACCAATGCAGGCCGGAAGCGAAGAAGATGGGAGGCAATCTGGAGGTAGAGCAGTGCATGTGAGGATGAGATGGGTGCCCGAATAATTTATATAACCTAATCCTTGAAGGGAAGAAGAAGAAAGAGAAAAACAACAACAATAACAACAACAACAACAACAACAACAACAACAACAACAACGACGACGACGACGACGACGACGACGACGACAACAACAACAACAATAAGAAGAAGAACAATTACAAGAAGAAGAACAAGAAGACTATTGCACCCTTGGTCGTCAGTCGCGTTTGCCAGACATTTCGCGCGATGGACGAGAACCTGTATACTTGAAAGGAGACGATTACGTTACTTTATTTCCGTTGTAAAACGTTACACAAATAAAGAAAAAATAAGTGAATGAATAGGTATCGGACGCAACGGTGCAACAGTGTATCTACGCAAAGAAAATCTCAACGTAATTAAATAAGTTAGTGAAATCACTGTCGAGGCGTTGCAGTGTACACTTTCCTCCGGAGACTTCTGTCGACAGCCAGCTGAATCACATCTGGCCGTTCTACACTTCTTCTTTTAGTGTTTCCAACTCTTTCTGTGTCGTTCCACGTATGTCTTTCCGAGTTCTCTTGTCAGCTGCTCTGCCTTGCCAATGCTAGATTTCTTTGGATAGATATCAAACCCAATTTTTGTCCTTCTTCAATTATACCTGACAGTTGCCCTAACGCTTGCAGTTCTCTATATTACAACATTTCTGATTCAGCTTCTTCTTCAGTTTGTCTCTGTACACAATACTAATCTGTTTAACGTGATGTAAATAAGACCACTAAAATAACACAACTGGTTTCAAATTCACGTGGGCTTCACGTGGCTCTGAGTGACAACACTAGACTACGTGTGCATGTTCTTAAGCTTTTCCGGTCGGCGGCAACATTGTTAAAAGTATTGTTATTACCAGCCGAACTGTTAGCCATTGTCCACGTTAGCCCCTCAGTCAGTACCGGAGTGATTTGTCGGAGAGCTGGCAAACGCTTTTTGTCACTGAAGGTGGCCTCCGCTGGAGGGAGCGAAACGTCTGTCACACACAATAACAGTCGACCACAGCCTGTCTAATAATAGTAATAATAATAATAATAATAACAACAACAACAACAAAGTAGTCTTTAACAATGAGAGTTATGAAACGAACCCCACCAGGAAGAACGAAAAGATGAAGACCGCCGATCACCTGGATAGAAGAATTCAGACTATGTTGAGGGAATGAGAAATTGAAGAAGATTTTTGGATGGCCAAGCAGCAGTGGAAGATGAGAATTCAATCACTTCTGTAATATTTGGTTCCGGAAAATGTGTAAACACTTTAAAGCCGAAAAAAAATAATAAAAATAAACAAAGTAAACTACGTGTATTGCCGTTGTATCCTTTTCTTAGTCACCATTTTCCTTGCTTCTTGATGTGCTATGTACTAGCATCTCGCCACGGTAAGTCTTGTTTCTACTACTAAAATAAAATTCTTACATGTTATAACCTCACTTGGACATACACACACGTACATACTGCTTAGATTCCTACACGTTCCATTACAGTATAAACCATTGATGATAGACAAAGACACCATAAACGTGAATGTCCGAGATCTGGGACCTGAAAAATATAAGGTACAATTTTAAATTCAAGTGTTAGGCTAATTATAATGGGTCACTATAGTGATACTAACAGTGTAAATTTGATTCTCCATGCCTCGATATATGCGGCGTAGAGGCCTGTTTGAGACTAATAGTGTACATTTGATTCTCCATGCCTCGATGTATGTGGCGTAGAGGCCTGTTTTTATTTTTCCTTGACAAATGTTCACGTTTTCCTTTTTCCTCAACTTGCCATAAACGTTCCAATGCACACTTTTTCCTAATTCTTCTTCTACTTCTATGGCGTCACAGTTCGGAGTCGTCAATGTCCTTGGCGATCATTGTCCATCGTTTATTTTAAGTAAATTATCAGCATCGCTCGCCACTGTGTCAATCCAGCGATACTTGGGTCTTCCGACAGGCTTTCTACCGTGGATTTGACTAAACAGTACTTTCCTAAGTATTTGGTTACCTTCCATCCTAATGATATGTCCTTCCCATTGCAATCTATGCAGTCGGAGAGTGGTGGCCAGATCATTGTCTCTATATAGGGTAAGTCAAAAAGTAAAGGCAAATTTTATTTTCCCTGCTGCAATGGATGGCAGCACTGACTGAACAATGACATATCATAACCTCAAAGTTTTTTTGTTCTTTAGCTGTGTTGTTTCAGTGCTCAGCTCCATTCGTAGTGATTTCAGGGCATTTTATTATGAGTCCCCCGTTGTCCGTGTGCACCAAGGAAGAAATGAGGGGAGTGGTACGTTTTCTGCACTCAGAAGGGACTAAACCTGCGGAGATTATTCGCAGAATGCAGCAGCAGTACGGTGAGAGCTGTCTTAGTGAACGCAAAATTTATGAGTGGCTAAATCGCTTTAAAAATGGTCGTGTATCTATCTGCGATGAAGAGCGTTCAGGTAGGCCATCCACTTCGAAGACGGACAAGAACATCGAGACAGTTGAGCGAATGATTCATGATGATCGTCGTGTCAAAATTGACGATATTGCGCATGCGTTGAACATTAGCCACGGTTCAGCAGTTGCAATCATCCACGAATCACTGAATTATCGCAAAGTGTGTGCTCTTTGGGTACCACATCGACTGACAGACCAGCACAAACAGAAACGTTTGGAAATTTCGAAATCACATTTAAGGCGTTTAGAAGAGGAAGGAGAAGAGTTTCTCAGTCGCATAGTAACCGTTGATGAGACGTGGGTCCATCACTTCGAACCACAGAGTAAGCGGCAGAGTATGGTGTGGAAACATCCATCCTCGCCTACAGCAAAAATGTTCAAAAGACAAGTTTCTGCAGGAAAGTTGATGATGACAGTGTTTTGGGATATGAAAGGTCCACTTCTAATTCATTACACTCCTAAAGGTCAAACAGTGAATAGTGACAGCTACTGTGAGCTACTGCGAGATCTGAAACCCAAAATCAAAACAAAGAGGCGAGGAAAACTTTCAAAAGGTGTGCTTTTGCTTCAGGACAATGCCCGTCCTCATACTGCGGGGAAAACGATCCAGTGCATTCAAGATCTTGGTTTTGAGCTGCTGGAGCATCCGCCGTACAGTCCTGACCTAGCTCCAAGTGATTTTCACCTTTTTGGTCCGATGAAGGAGCACCTGCGTGAATCCAAGTTTTCGTCGGATGACGAGGTTGTGGAGGCGGTGCGCGAGTGGCTGTGCACGATGCCACAAATCTTCTTCCAGGGCGGAATTACGAAGCTTGTCAAGAGATGGACCAAGTGCATAGAAGTTGAGGGAGATTATGTAGAGAAATGATGTTACTTGTCATCTTGTTTTCACAATAAAAAGTTCCTTTTTAAAAATTTGCCTTTACTTTTTGACTTACCCTCGTAGCATGCATAGTTCCTCATTGTGACGCATTCTCCATTTCCCACTGACTTGGATTGATCCATATATTCTCCTCAAAATTCTCCTTTCAAAGGTATGGACTATGTTAACGGCTTGTTTGTTCAGAGTCCAAGACTCGCTGCCATATGTTATCACAGGTCTAATCATAACTTTCTATAATGTGACCTTGGACTAACGGTGGATATTCCTTGTCTTGAATATAGTTGTCCTTTTTCCTAATTAACACTTAATATTTTATCTGTAAAAAATGAAAATTTGATTCTTATTTGTGTGTCTACATTACGTTTCTTGTGTGTATAAACCATCTTCAGAACAGTTTAGGATCTTTGCTAAAAAATTAACTGCTGGATGAATTGCACTATAATAAATTCACAAGGTTCTTTTTTAAATATACATAAAATTCAGCGCATCTAAATCAACGTCATTAGCCGTACGTTGAACTTTAGTAGCCAAATGGCTGAGTGAGCATTTATTGGAAAATACATAATGATTAATGTGACTTCCGATTATTTTAAACGATTACATTCAGTGAAATGCATTCAAAAGGCATACATAAATTCAGTTACTTACGCTCGCTCCTGAATTTATCTAGCCCTTTTCTCTGTTCCTTTTCTCTTTATCTCATCCACAAAATATTCGCTCTCACACGTGTAAAGTCTCTGTCAAAATTAAGATGTTTAGGGCATTGTAACCAACGTCTTTTTAGCTCGGCAACTCTTTGCTTCTAATAGCCTATTAAAGAGCGTGTGACTGTGGAAAATCAACCACATCAACCCCTCGCTCCCCAACACACACACGCGCGCGCGCGCGCGCGCACAGCAATACTAATTTTATATAAATTTTATAATTGCAAAACTTGACATTTCATACAATTATCATTTGCATTTATCATTGAAATTTTGCATTGCATTTTATCAATTCTGAATGTACACAGTTCCTCACTTATAGGTTTTTATCTGGGAGGTTTAACGGATTTTTAATTGTGTACTTAAAAATAAGTAAAGAGTAGTTTAAAATCACTAGTTCTAATAGTCAAATATGCATTCCAAATAATCTACAAACATGTCTATAACAGGATCTGTTATTTTGTTTAGCAGATCCTTAGTTTCCAGTCAGTTACAAAGACCTACAGAAGAAGATGCAGCCGCTGTGTGAACGTGAATTGAAAGGAATGTTAGACGCTTACTGCAATGAAAGAAAGAAAGATATGCAAATGTTTGTATAGAAGGAATTCCATAACAACAGCTCATCTCTCTGACACCATTGGTATGGATATGATATAATATCCTAATGCAATATCCCTATATATGTTTGTAATTTTACATATTGTTTATATATTGCAACAGATCAAATTTTATTATACTTATAATGTTATAGTGAGTGTGTAAAAATCACGAACAAGTCTATTATGGAGGAGATGAAAAATTATTTATTATATACATAAATATAGTTTTTAAAGATGTATATTGTTTTTTAAATTGTCATGTATTGATAGTAGAATTAATTGTTTGTATTGTTCGATAATATAAATCTGCAACGTCCTCCTTGATTCGTCGCTCCCGTCCTGGAGTCCTCTTCTTCAGCGTCACTCCTTCCTGGTGTCCTCTTCGTCCTGGCGTCCTCTTCATCTTGTCGACCTCTTCTACAGCGTCACTCCTTTCTGGTGTCCTCTTCTACGGCAGGCGGCTCCAGCGGCGATATTTCACTGAGTCTCGTTGTTATGTTTGACTGCTAACATTAATTAGTTTCTTCATAAATTGTTCACTCACAATGATTATTAATTTCACTCGTACAATTTATTATTAATTTATATCTTATATTTTCTTAATCCCAGGATTAATCTGGGTATTACTTAATGCGGTGCGTTTAATGTACACCTTCCACGATATCTTGAAGTGTCTTTAAATTCCCTAAGCGGATATCTTAACTTACACGAAAACAGCACTGTATTATATTTTAAATTTTACCTAAATATTTTACCCACTCGGTTCTTAACTCGAAACTTCGTTGAGAATTACCACGGTTTATTTTATATATGATATTTCGACTTTCGTAAGAGAACAACTCTCTTCACCGGGCACAACTTCCCCTTGCAACATCTACAGACCGACTGTCCCCATCCTAGCTCTACAACATATGAATCTCACTGAATTCCCAAGTCACATGATTGATGTAACAAACAGATATACAAATTTCATGAAAAACTTTGTATAATTTAACAAAGTCCTGCATGGGAATTATCTATGAATTTTATTACCCTATCATTGATAAGAGTTACAATTGAGTTTTCTTCACTTAAAAAACCATATTTCTAAAATAGTTATGAACCTCAGAGTATACCCAAATTGAAGCTATTTACCTAAATAATTCCTTGTCAAAGTTTCATGTCAATCGGTTAACTACATAAAATATAAAACAATTTTAAACAAGAAAATGCTCATCATCCATGTGCTCTGATATACACAACATAGCTTATCATCCTGTGTTCTGTTTCAGGATTAACCCCTCCACGTGTAAAAAAAAATTTTTGTTTATATGGAATACAAAATTTTTTTTTCTCTCTTCCTAACCTAAATTGACATCACCGTTTCCCAATAATAATAATCATCCAAATAATAACATAATAACTTCAAAAATCAAAATAACTGAATAGCTTTTATCACACATTCCTCAACTGTCACTATGACAGCCCTATTGTAAACAAACAAAAGCACATGGCTAGATATCAATAACCTTCCCGTACACAGATTAGCGTATCACACTTCTGACGTCATTTGTCTAAGTCTATGTAAACCACAGTTCATCCATACATTTTTCCCATGATTACAATTATTCTTACTTTACACATATTTTTATACAATTTCCTACCAGTCATTCCACCTATACCCTGGCATTCTATTTTAATTACCTTTAACGTAATATTTTCTTAAGGATGATGCATGGAACTTCCCTATCACTCTGTTTGTATTTGGGTTAGTGACAATGTATGTATTTTTACCCACTTGTTCCGATAAAATATATGGACCGTTGTATAATCTAAAGAATTTTTCTGCCGTATTATCTTCCCTGTGGCCAACATTTAAAGCACGCAAGAGTACCTTCTCGCCAGTTTTGAACGTTACCAGTTTGTGATCCGCATTAAATTTCTCCGTCCGTTCTTCGGCACACCTTTTGATGCGTCTCCTGGCCTCTATCTTTTTAACCAAATTTGGAATAAGCAAATTCTGCGTTGCAATCCTCCTGACGCACCCATCCCAGACACGCTTTGGGATTTCCCCGGTTTGTAGTTCGTTAGGTGTAAATCCTGTCGTGTCATTGTAGTTCCCGTTGATGGACGCCTCGAAAAACTCGAGATAATCCAGCCACCTACTCTGGTTGGTATTACAATAAGTGCGAAACAGACGCCCTAACTCCCTGTTGACCCTTTCGGCGAGGTTACCTTGCTGTCTCCGGATTGCTGTCAACACTGCTTGTATATTGTGCTTCTCTAATTCGGACTGCCATTTCTTGTTGGTGAATTGCTTACCCTGGTCAGATAGAATTTTCTTCAGCGGACCATATTTCGGAATGTATTTATTTAATACTGCCATCGTGGTAGGTCGTCCAATTGCATATAAACTTACGTTCTTAGAACATGCATCTGTGCAAACAACCAGGTTCTTTATACCCCTTGCGGCACGTGGTAGCGGACCTAAAAAATCGATACACAGTAGATCATTCTTATTCTTGGTAATGATGTTACCCATCTCCACATAGGTGTGTTGATTTGGGTATTTAGCTGTCTGGCATATGTGACATGTTCGCAAAATAGAGTTAACTTTCCTTGCCATGTTCAACCATACGAAGTCTTCTCTCATCGTCAAATAACATTTATAAGCTCCAGCATGAGCAAGACTTTCATGACAAGCCCACGTTAAATCTTCTACGAGATCATCAGGAACCATAATCTTCCATTGTCCGTCGATTATTTTATACAGTACATCCCTGTCGATTCTGTACTTCGGGTTGTCTTGCCTTTGTATTTCTTCACTAATTTTTCTTAATTTTGAGTCCTTCTGTT
The DNA here is from genome assembly GCA_034769895.1 of Magicicada septendecula. Lineage (NCBI taxonomy): Eukaryota > Metazoa > Arthropoda > Insecta > Hemiptera > Cicadidae > Magicicada > Magicicada septendecula. The sequence continues at coordinate 409,809,249 of CM068375.1, forward strand.
GTTCAAGCTTTGCCAATTTCAACCTATGCTTTAAGTCATCTGGTAGTGTATACTTGACTGCTAGAATTTTTAAAATCGATTTATTTTTACTTGAGTTATTAATTAATTGTTTCTCTTGACAAGCGGTCTGCTTATCACTAGTGCACAGCCCGTGGCTCGTTATCTTATCCGTGCGATAAACAGCTGGTTTCTGTAGGTCAACGGGCCTACACCGGTCAGTCCCATTGTCATATTTACTTCCCTGACTGAGCACATAACCCAAATTAATTATATGTTTTGTATTTTTGACTATGCATTCAAGCGTTTTATTAGTGAAATCAATTGTAGCGTGTATTTTCCTTAGTGTGTCAGTGCCTACTATAACGTCGTACACTAGATTTTTGACTACAAAAACGGGTATTTCTATTTCCATCCCTTGTGAATTTATTGTGACAAGTGCTTAGTTATTAATAGTTTGTAAATCACCTGTGGCTGTCGTGACAATTGGATCGTTGACAGGTAAGATCGGTGTCTTTTTAAATTGATGTCTGTGTTCGTCGATAAATTCCTTACTGATTAGAGAAATTTGAGCCCCAGTATCGAATAATATATTACCGACACATCCATTAATTTTTGCGCCCACAACCTTATCATTATCACTCTTATTCCTAACACGTTCCACATCATCATTAACATAATTACTATACTTCAATTCATCTTTAATATCTTCAGAATATAGGCCTGAAGCAATGTATACATTCTTATCGCTAGTCTTGTTAACAAGAGATTTTTGATACTGCTGTTTGTATGGTATGTTTTATTACTTGCCGATACATTACTTTGATTGAACTTTTGGAAATTTGGTTTATTTTTAACTTGTTGTTTTTGTTGTTGTTGTTGTTGCTGAAATTGTTTACGAGCCGGTTCACTATTAATATTACTAATATTTTGACTGTCTACATTATCCCATTTTGTTAACAATAGGAGTAGTTCCTCCAGTGACTTAATACCTTGTGTAATTATGGCGATTTGAATACCTCGTCCGAAATGATGAGCTAATTTATTTACTATCTCTGACTCTGCCAATTCTGTTTCAAGATACTTGGCACGAGATATGAGTTGGATTAAATAATTTTCTTTAGAGCCTTTTAAACTGGAATACCTACCAAACTCCAGCTGTATGCGTATTTTTCGCTGTTCCAGTATCTCGCCCTAAAATGTTGTACCAGATCTTGATATGTAACTATTTTATCTTGTACTACCGTGAACCACTCAGCTGCAGTACCCTTTAATCTCCTGACTACATAGTTTATTTTAGCCATCTCACTCAGGATGTCGCCTATTGGGTCCATTTCTCTCTGGCAGTTATTCAGGAAAAGAAGCGGATTTTCGGAGTCCCTGCCGAAGAATTTCAACTGTGAATTGTTTTCTTCTAAAGTTCTATAGATGAACGTGGTCTGGTTCGCCGTTGTCGAGGTACTCTGGAGTCGGGTGAGCTGTTGTTTCAATTCTTGTATCTCCTGGTCTTGTTCAGCTACGAGCTCACTCACCGTAGATGTGTGTTGAACTACTCCTTCCTCTATTCCAGTGATTTTAGCTTCACATTCACTGATGCGAGAATTGTTCGCTTCTAAAGCAGTCTCAATATTGCTGCGAATCATTTCTACCTTCTCGCATATACGTTTTCCGGTTATCTCTAAAAGTTGATTATTTTGTTTACCCTGGTCATGAACGGCTGTATAAATTTTTTTATTCTCATCATGAAGTGATTTATTTTGTTTTGATGCTTCTTCGGACATCTTTTGCATATTGGCCATTAAAGCCGGTAATGTATTTTGTAATTCTTGTGATTCGGCCATACTGATTATTTATTATATAAATTTAATAAACATTTTGGTTTTTATTTATAGTAACGGCAATATTTTTTTATACTTATTATTACTAATAACGTCCGTTTATGTTATTTATTATTATAGTCCAGTCTCTCAATCAAATGAAAAAAAGCTTAATCTAACATAAATACCAATAATAATTGAATCTCCACATAGACAATTTACTACTATTGTTCAAATATCTGATAAGAGAGAGTATTCAAACTTTTATCTACACTCCGTGACAACACAGAACAGCACCCACAAATAGTTCAATGAATTTAGTCTCTACACACTCAAATAAATGTTTCTTTTTTCATTTTATTAAACTAATGCAAAAATCGAGCCCAACGTTGGCCAGCACCAAATATCCTTATGCAACAGATCGAATTTTATTATACTAATAATGTTATAGTGAGTGTGTAAAAATCACGAACAAGTCTATTATGGAGGAGATGAAAAATTATTTATTATATACATAAATATAGTTTTTAAAGATGTATATTGTTTTTTTAAATTGTCATGTATTGATAGTAGAATTAATTGTTTGTATTGTTCGATAATATAAATCGATTTTACTTGGTCTCTGCAACGTCCTCCTTGATTCGTCGCTCCCGTCCTGGAGTCCTCTTCTTCAGCGTCACTCCTTCCTGGTGTCCTCTTCGTCCTGGCCTCCTCTTCGTCTCGTCGACCTCTTCTACAGCGTCACTCCCTCCTGGTGTCCTCTTCTACGGCAGGCGGCTCCAGCGGCGATATTTCACTGAGTCTCGTTGTTATGTTTGACTGCTAACATTAATTAGTTTCTTCATAAATTGTTCACTCACAATGATTATTAATTTCACTCGTACAGTTTATTATTAATTTATATCTTATATTTTCTTAACCTCAGGATTAATCTGGGTATTACTTAATGCGGTGCTTTTAATGTACACCTTTCACGATATCTTGAAGTGTCTTTAAATTCCCTAAGCGGATATCTTAACTTACACGAAAACAGCACTGTATTATATTTTAAATTTTACCTAAATATTTTACCCACTCGGTTCTTAACGCGAAACTTCGTTGAGAATTTCCACGGTTTATTTTATATATGATATTTCGACTTTCGTAAGAGAACAACTCTCTTCACCGGGCACAACTTCCCCTTGCAACATCCACAGACCGACTGTCCCCATCCTAGCTCTACAACATATGAATCTCACTGAATTTAGTGTATTCTGATAGGCAAGCCCAAGTCACATGATTGATGTAACAAACAGATATACAAATTTCATGAAAAACTTTGTACAATTTAGCAAAGTTCTGCATGGAAATTATCTATGAATTTTATTACCCTATCATTGATAAGAGTTACAATTGAGTTTTCTTCACTTAAAAAACCATATTTCTAAAACAGTTATGAACCTCAGAGTATACCCAAATTGAAGCTATTTACCTAAATAATTCCTTGTCAATGTTTCATGTCAATCGGTTAACTACCACTGAAGCTATAGCGATCACAGATTATCACACCCGCACACGGGCACAAATTCACACAAAAATACATGACAATATATAACATCTTTTTATGAAGAGTTTGGTATACCCTGCATGCTTATTCATTTCTAAATACAAAACTTACAACTAAAAGACAAAATTTACATAAAACAATTTTAAACAAGAAAATGCTCGTCATCCATGTGCTCTGATATATACAACATAGCTTATCATCCTGTGTTCTGTTGCTATATATATATATATATATATATATATATATATATATATATATATATATATATAATATTAGACATTAATAATAAAACTTTTTTCAAGTATATATTTATTATTTTGTAAATTACATTTCTTCATTTTCAAATGTGGTTCTTATATTCATTAGTCGTTTTTCATCTTTATTTCTTATTATTTAATATTTCCACTTCTTCCTTTAATTTCCTTTCTCTTTCTTTACTAATCACTTTTATTATCTTATAATTTACAACTGGGTCTATGAATTTATGTCCTCCTTCTATAAAATGCCTAGCGTATAATGAATTCGTCGTTAACTCTCCTTCCCCCCTCCTATGTTCTTTAAATCTCTGGAAAAATTGACGACCCGTTTCGACCAGATACACTTTTTCACATTCCCCACAACTAAGCATATATACTCCATTTTTCTTCAATATATCTTCTTCTTCAAAACTCGTAGTTGTTATTATATCAAACATGGTTTTCGATTTTTTAACCGCTACCCCTAAATTATATTTTCTAAAACACTTTTGTATCTTTCTTGTGTTATAACCTATATAAGATATGGATCCCTTATACTCCTTCTTTTCTTTACTATTCTCATTTGTTATTTCTTCTCTTCATTTTATATTATTAAATATTTTATCTACTACATTCGTATTATACTTGTTGTTTTTTACAATTATTTTTATTCGTTCTATTTCTTTTTTTCTGTTTTCCTCATCTTCTATACAACTGTTTATTTTATGACAGAAATTATTTATCGCTGCCATTTTATACTGTATTGGATGCCATGAATCATTTGGTATTATAACATCCGTATATGTGCTTTTCCTATAAATGTCAAATTTTAGTTTATTTTCTTTCGTTACTCTTATGTTTAAATCTAGGAAATTTATTTCCTTGTTTCCTACTTCCATTTTAAATTTTATACTCTCTTCTAATTTGTTAACCTTTTCAAAAAAATACCTTTAATTCTTCATCATCGCCCTCCCATATATATCGTCTACATACCTCATCCATTCCTTAATTTTGTCTTTATTTTTCACTGTTGACATTATTTTATTTTCAAAGTCGTTCATGTAAATTTCTGCCATTATCGGTGACATTGATGATCCCATTGGAAGTCCCTTCTTCTGAATATAAAACTTATTATTAAACCTAAAGTAATTTTGCTTCAAACACTCTTGTATTACTTTTATTAATTCTTCTTTCTTTTCGTATCCTTTCAATTTGTTCTTTTCAATTAGTTTTAACGTTTTCCCAACCGGGATGTTTGTAAACATATCTACTTCATCAAGCGATATTAATCTTGAACTTTCTTTTACTTGTACTTCTTCTTTCAGTGTTTCTATCAACTTTTTTTTATTTTCTATACTATTTTTTTTCTCGAAGTCATAATATACTTTTAGTATCTTACTACATTCTTTTGTTAACTTATATGCTGGTGCTCCAATAAACGATATTATTGGCCTAACTGGGTGATTTTCTTTGTGCAATTTTATCTGACATTTAAATTTAGGCGCTTCCGGATTTGATTCTAAAATTGTCAAATTGTCATTGGGGCTAGATAGGTCCGGTAAAATGGTATAAGAAGCGAACGGTTTCATATTTCTCTGTTGGTAAATGACCTGAAGATGACTTGACTGCCGAAAGCGCTCGTCAATACCAAAGGCAACATAGTGGTTTGTATAAAATTACTAGTAGAAATATCTGAGACTACTAACACTCCAATACAACAATAAATTATTCATTTTGAAAATACTTTTTTTTGTTTTAATTGGAATTTTTTCTGGTATTTATTTATTATTTGTTTTATATTTAAATATTTCTAAATTTTTCCATAAGGTCATTTGACAATATTTAGAAATATTTAAACCTGCAAGATATATATAATCCTGCAAGAAATAGTGAAGAGCTACCTACAACACACACACACGCGCTCGCGCGTAATTTAATATTTATATCTATAACTTTATTAGAATTACTCTAGTTTGTTACAGAACCATTTACTATTAGGACAATTATTAACATGTTTCATACGTATAACAATATTCGGTGTAAGTACTATGTAGTTACAAACTTACGAATCCAGCATGTAAGTCGCATGTTAGTCTGTTTCTATCACATTACCCTGTTACTTTTGTCGTTCTGTGTGAGTTTAGGGTTTCAACTTGAGAGTTCTGCGTTGAAGTTTGAGTTGTTTTTACCGTATTTACCAAGTTGTAATATACATTTTTACTTCCATGTTCTGTAAGTATGGTGATCGCGAAAAAATCGTGTTCGAGATGAGGGCTGATTCTGATTGTACTACCCTCAAAACATGAAGAAAAGTTATTTTCCGAAAAGCGTCTCTGCGTGTGTCTGTGTGTAGAATGGCGAACGATAACTGCTCCAAATTCAAACAGAATAAAATAAATTTTTGCATATATGCCCGAGTTGTAGAGGACTCAAGTCTTGTATTGATTTTGGTAAGATCGGTTAAGGGGAAGGGGTAGTTTACCTGCAACGTTTTATGTTTTAACAAGAGTAAAGTATTTAATTTTGATAAATAAAGTGTCCTCAAAAGCATGTCATAATAATCCACTGTAGAAAATTAAATACCTATAATTGAAAAGGATAGTCGAAGGGCAGGAGGTAATTTTCTATAAATGAAAATGATAGTTGAAGGGGGAGGGATAATTTTGTATATGTGTACTACGTTATCGGCAACAAAGAAGTAGTTTCTATGGAAATATTACATTTCAATTTGTCAAACATAAAACTCGATTTATAAGGAACCCATCTAACTTGTCATACATTATCAAACCGAATTCAAGTAAACGATTTTAAATATAAATCTTAGAACATGGAAGTCATGTATGGTTCTCCACACAGAAATTTTTGTAATCTGTTAGAATACTTAATAACATTAAGGAAACTTATAAGTGAAAGCAAATACAATACATGTCATGTAGAAGGTGCTCTACAAGCACTCCTCCCTTACATTAATGTGAAATAAAGTCAAAAATTGCGGTTTGTCTGAGGGGTTTCACATGTCTTATGTGCACTGCGTCATACAGCACATGTTTTGCCAGCTCCTTAGGGTACGCTGTCAGTCTATTTCAGTACCTTGTGAAATTATATTTAATTTCTTCCCCAACATAAAACATTAGAATGTACTTGATAATGTTTAATCTTTCGGGATACAGGCATTAAAAATTGTATCACTAAATTCAAAATATAATTAATCTAGAATAAAATTTAATTCATGTCTGATTGCGTTAGTCAAGAGAATTTTTATGGATAAACGTAAATTCTCTTTATGTAGGTATATGTGTGTGTGTGCGCGCGCGTGCGCGCGCGCGCGCTTAAAAATGTTGTATATTTGATGCAAAGTAATTTTTGATGTTTATTAAAATTCATCTCCAGTGTAGAGAACTTTTAATTATAGTTAAATAAAGTATATACTTTAACCGTTCTCTCAGTCTACTTATTCTGTGCTCAGTTAAGCTTACGTAGGAAAGAAAAACTTTAATAAATGTACTAGACTTGCCGATAGCAGCTGCGAGTAAATTAAATTTTAAAGAGATACAACTCCCAACAGACGGTTATATCCACAGCAGTTATACTGTATTCTTATTCTAATTAAATATATATATATATATATATATATTGCAACGATACAGCCATAGCTGTATTAGGCATTAATTTAAATAAATGTAAATTTTGTATAATTTGTATAAGTTACGGGTAAATGGACAGGTCTGAGATTGCAGAAATATTTCATTGTTAGATTAGGGTAGCAATTAACCTGTTCCGACACGCAGTGAACACCTTGCTCAATTGTATGTGTGTTACACGTGTATCTTGTGTGTGTGAGTGAAGCAGGCATAGACAGCAATCTCAGCAACCCGCCCCAAGTAATTAATAAAATAATTATTTTAATTCACTGTGCGAAAACTAATTAGTGTATGATCAAACCAAAGGCACCAAAGTGTGTGTAAAATTTATAGTTATCCCCAGTGAAAAGGTAACGTTAATAGAACACGTTATGCGAAGACAGTGGACAATAAACGTGCTAAAAATACGCAAATTACCCTAAGACGCTCAAATTAATACAATGAGTGATTAATCGAAGTAGCTACGATTTGTGCTATCTCGATTCTGTGAAAAACAGTGCTTTTTGCTAATAATTGCAAATAGATGAAAATGTTCGGTAGTGGGGGCTGTCACGAGATACGCAGGTATCGACAGGACGATTTTAGAGCCGACCAGCGCGGAATCTCGAGAGGGTATTAAAGGTTCGACCAAAAACCCTTCTCTTCATTTCAAGACTCAGTTGCAGCCGGACATGCTGTCTGTCGGCAAAACAATTTATTTTTTATCTTATTACAAGTAGCATTAACAAACGAAATGACGTTTATTAAATTCACGACAATATTACAAAGTAGATCGACGCTGGACCCTAGACGTATCCAGGACCACGCCAGGACAAGAGAAATGGAAAATTAACTCTAGACAACGCTGGAACCCCGGACAACAGTCGTAAGATCATCAGAAATCGTGGTGACATGTTTAATGCATTTTAAATGATTTATAAAAACAAAAGAGCTCATAAAGACGATTTCAAAAGACAGTAAATTGAAACAAAGAAAGTTTATATTTAGTAATAATATGTTAAAATGTAAATAAATGTTTAGTCGTAAGAATGAGCGATCGCATATACATAAAAGCAGTAATAAATGAAAGAGAATTTAAAGTTGAATATTAAAACAAAAGCCAGTCTATAAGAAATTAATGAAAGTCAAAACATTGGTATAGACTGAGCTAGTAGAGGTCAGATCTGAGATAAGACAATTTATTTCAATATAAGAATATTTTAATTTTATAATAAATTAATAAAAATTATTTAACATGTTTAGATATAAGATTAACATGTTTAGATATAAGAATTTTTTTAAATATGTGTAATATTGCATATCGTAAGATATAAACATTAAATAATGAGCAATATCGTGACCGACAAATTAATGATGTTTATGAATAATTTTAATAATGAAAAAATAATAAATATGAGTTTTTAATATTGATAATAAAAATACTCTTATTATATTTACACCTGAACCCCAAAGACACGTACATGTTGTTAGTAATGTTATATAAAGTGTATGAGTTCAATTAATGTACCAATTAAATTGCACAGAAAAGAGAATTTGTTACATTTTTTGTCGCCTTTGACGTGTGACATGACACGCTTACATTTAATAACATTGTATCGTTGTAATATATATATATATATATATATATATATATATATATATATATTACAACGCTCCCTTTCATCTAACACTCTTATCTAATATTTTGAATGATAGATAAAACGTTACTTACCCCGGAGATTACTTTACCTGGGCGCCAGAACAAATCCCAGATACAAATGACACGGTTCCAGGTTTCTCAGGTTTCGTTCAGTGATTGTGGATTCAAGGGCAATCGTTACAAATAACACTTTAAAATTTGCTTGAGTATGTTTAATTAATGTTTTAATTATTTTTAAACTTCTTGAAAATATTAATTGTAGGACTTATTGCTACCCTAACTCTTATAATTAACGAGTGTGTGTGAAAAGTAAAGATTAAGACGTTCAAACGACCTATTGCTCTTATCTGGTTTAATTAAGAGATTGATATCTCCCAAACCAGTGCTAAAGAACAGGTCTGCAATAATTTGCACGTCCAATACTACACCTCACTTTCCATTCTACACTCCTATACTATGTTATAACTACTCTTACACATTAAATACAAAGTGTGAGATTCTTAGTGTCTTTTAAAAATTGTTTATTGCTTTTTATTATTTGTTTAGTACACATTTCATTGATCAATGAATCTATTTCTTACTGTTTGATGCGTCGACCGAAGATAGGAATCCGTAGAGGTCCTCCTTTTGTGGTTTAGCACAGAAGAAATGATGTTGATCAATCCTGTAGAAAGATGCTCTGGCAATTACAGATGCTGTAGCTCTCTGTTGCTTAGGTCACTTCACGGCTGATTATTAATTAAGTAATAAATAATTTAATTAATTAACGTGGTGATACACAGCGAGAGTTGTTGAACGGTACTAGTTCATCTTCACTGCGGACTACTTCTCGGATTTTATACTTAAATACCACTTTGCGTGATTGTAAAATTTCTGCACGTAATTTACATACGACTAGCGCATTGAAGATCCGAACGAAGAGTAACGCTACCCCTCTGTTTGAGTTGGGGTCTGTTTTAAATACGGGCTTCTGATTGGTTGTTCAAATAAATCATACGTTTTTCCAGTCTCGACAATCTCTAACAGGTCGAGCAAACACCCCTTGACATGTTTGAAACGGCAGAGAATTTCTAGTCAAAATCGTACTTCCTGTGTTTGCAAATTGATTGATTACAGGTATTTGCAAACGTGTTTTCAAAGATCTGACCACAGAATATTGTTGCTTAAGTCTTTATCTGTGTGTGTGTTAAAACACCTAATTCCTACGTAGCATAATTCTGTCGTTATTCCTTATGGCGTTCGTCTTCCGTATAACTTCTTCAATTGTTAATTATATTAACTGAGATTGCGGCTACTTATAAAGCTTTACTTGCTGAACACAATGCTGTTTTCAGAATTGCCGTATATTTATTAGTTTTGAAGTTATTTCAGGTTGAACTGATAATTTTAATTGAGTAAAGTTTCATGTTCGTACCGGTAGCGTACGTCGCTGTGACGAGGTTGGAGTGAGACGGCTGCGATTGTACGCTCTCTCTCTTGCTTACGCTGCTATACTCGTACAGTCTAACACTTTCATATAACGCTCAGATAGGACGCTAATATGAATCGTTTTATATATATATATTTAGTCACTTTTTGCTACAGTCCGTTTCTTGATATATATAATACATTTAATATTTATAATTAAATTTACCTCAAGATGTTATTTTTATCCTTTATTGGAACATGTTTCGGGCACTATCTTGCACCCATCCTCAGCCTTCCGGTTTTTCTGTCTGGTGAAGTACATATGCTTTGCTGGTTGACTACTATTATTGTGGCTTCCTGTTGGCTTCTGGTATTTCAAATTGGTTTTATTGTGTGTGATTGTGGTGTATGTGTTAGTTTTTTGTGTATTTTCTATGTTGAGTGCTTTGAATATTGTGTCATGTTTTGTGTTGATTTGTATTTGTTCAGGTATTAGTTTGTTTTCTGTTTTATGTTTGTATATCTGTAAATTTTCCCAAATGTTCATTATGGTGCCTTTGTGTGGTATATGTTTTATTACTGTTACATTGGTTATGTGTGGGAATTCATGTCCTGTGTTTATTGCATGTGTGGCTAAATTGGATTTATATATTTCTGGTTTTTTGTATGCATTTAGGTGTTCAAAATAACGTTTTTTCAGCTGTTTTTTTGTTTGTCCTATGTAACATTTGTAACAGTAATAAAACATACACCACACAAAGGCACCATAATGAACATTTGGGAAAATTTACAGATATACAAACATAAAACAGAAAACAAACTAATACCTGAACAAATACAAATCAACACAAAACATGACACAATATTCAAAGCACTCAACATAGAAAATACACAAAAAACTAACACATACACCACAATCACACACAATAAAACCAATTTGAAATACCAGAAGCCAACAGGAAGCCACAATAATAGTAGTCAACCAGCAAAGCATATGTACTTCACCAGACAGAAAAACCGGAAGGCTGAGGATGGGTGCAAGATAGTGCCCGAAACATGTTCCAATAAAGGATAAAAATAACATCTTGAGGTAAATTTAATTATAAATATTAAATGTAATATATATATATATATATATTATAACATTGCCAAACCCTGATCACATTTGATATAAAAAAGTATGTAAAAAATGCCAAGAAACCATATATTTTGATAGATAAATGATAACGAGAATGAAAGTAGTAAATATAATCTATAGTGAAGGAGGAAGAATACAACCAAAGGTGGTCACAAAACAAGAAAATACGAACTAGACTGACAGACAACTGACGTTGACCCAACCCCAGAGATTGGCCAGATATCAACCAAAGTAAAGCGAGACAAGAAGACAGTGAAGAAAAAAGAAGAAAATAAAAAATTACATGGCCATAACAAGTAACTAACAAGATTGTTTTAAAAGAGCATAATTTTTTATTATTGTTAATAATTTATGTTTAAATTTTTATTAGTGGTGACTTGTAAATGACAGTATCTCAGCAATTGTTATACATAAAAAACCATGTGTAGATATGATTGTATGTATATCCTTATCTATAGGAGATGTGTCAGCTGTTATGTTTAAGATTACACTCATACAGACAGGGAATAGAAATGTGTGCGTGGTTCAATCAGAGAACAAATTGTATATCCTACTATATACTTTGGAACTTTTACTAAGATTATTTCAGCAGTATGTATGTTATCTCAACATTATGTGTTTGAAAGTATAAGGTTTTGGAGAGTTTATTTATTCGCTAATATTATTGCTGTTGCTACAGATGTAGTATGTTTCAATTAACACAATATATTTTAACATTATTAAACTGTTGTTATTATTACTAATTATGACATTTCAGACCAATTTTTATCACTTTAATGACAATATATACAAAGTTATGTTTTATTTGAAAGAGGTATTTACAATACCATGTTGTTTGCATATTATAAAATGATATGTGACAATCTGAAAGTACCAAAAAAGACATGAACTCATTAGATACAAAAACTTTGTAATAATAGTGAGATCGTGAGAAATATAAGGGTAATTAGAGATAGGTAGGGAGTGACAAAGTTGAACAGTGAAGTGATAAGTGTAATAAAATAAACAGCATATAATCTTAAGAAAAAAGAGTTAAACAAGTGTGACAAACCCAAAATATAAGCACATGTTAAATGAGCAACTAAGTTAAGTATATTAGACTGAAAGACACAAAATAATTGTGAATGCAAAAAACAGAAAAAATATTATCTCAGTATAAAAATCACCAGGATGATTACTGTTATAAAAGAGATGGTGTACGTATAGCACTCACCAAATTTGTTCATTTGTTAATTTAAAGAAAGAAGTTATTGGCTTAATGTTTAAGGCAATAATTACCAGAAGAAATAGTTTTACAGTAATATGTTAGTATGTTTTAAGTAAGTAAGGAATTTATAAAGAAAATAATAGCAATACCTTTATAAGAAATAATAGGCAAAATATAGTAATTATGTGTAACGAAAGGGAACATGGCAGAATTATATTAAAACTTAGAAATAAGTAAATTATGTATTAGCATAGTATTATCCATTTTGGACTAAAACATTAATACAGGGCATAGACCAATCTTGTAAGATATCAAACTAATCTTTGAAAGAAAATAGGAACATCTATGTAAAGATTACGACCATTGAAATTATCCCCAAGTAAATATAGCCATTATAAAATATTTATTCAAATTAAACAAAAAAATTCAAGGTTTGATAACAATGGGTTTATTTTGAGATCGACCAGGTAGAATAATTACGTTACCATGGAAACTGTGGAGTAACAAGCCAAAAATACCGTTAGATTTTTTACTGAATGTATGACGCTTTAAGGAGATAGACGCTAATTTTCGAGTGACCAAAATTGTCCATTAAAACATAGAAAATATCAGAAAAAGTTATTACTAAGAGTATACCAAGACATAAGATAAAGACTGGAGCCAGATTATTGAAGTTGAGGCCAAATTAACGAAAAAAGAAAAGAAATTACTACCAGTTAAACTGAAAAAGATGCCTGATGTCCTGAACCCAGCAAATTAAAGAAGATTATAGTATAACCCATGAATAACAGATCGTATGAATTCGCCATAACTACGGAAGTGATAAGTACCTCTTAAATTACCCGAAATACATAAATAAACTCACGTTAATTATCTCACTAAAGGTCGAAATCTCACTGAACTGAAATTCATTACTTTCAAAGATTAAAAAGAAATTTAAGTCACTGACAATTTATAAACTAACCAATATAAACTGTTGTTAATGATCCATAACTTGTAAACACTTTTACTACACTGCGCTAAACAAAATATACCTACACAATATGTTAGTTAAGTTTACTTGATGTAAAGGTGTGTATTTTTATTGTTTTTAAAACATTTGTAATCCTTTGAACGTAACCTCAAGATCCTATGACAAACGACATTAATAATTTGTATACAATTTTTAACAGACGCAATCATTAAACGTCTGGTATCAATTCAAATATCGATTGTCAAACCCTGTAATTGTCTCATATAAATAACCGGAGCATTTGTATTAGAATAATTTGTATTAAATGAATAATAATCACTAATAAAAAATGTGTAAGTATTGAGTGTAACCACGGTGTTATTATTTCATTAGGAGGTGCACAATATTTTATGTACATTTTAGCAGATGACTGACGATTTACACAGCCCACGCATCGAACGGCTGTGTGCTACAGTGGGCCTAGCTAGCGGAAATATTTGAATTATTCAAACCGCTTGAGCGGCGCTGGTCATACGCCCTTGAATTTTCTTTTAATTGTTTTGAGAAAACAATTTGGCGCCACCGGGACTTTCTCACCCCTAGTGAACATCAAGACCTGGTTATTCGTACGTTCGCCACGAACGAAATCTACAGAAGTTGCATGCATTCGAACTACGGATCGAGAAGACACGTACACTCATTACACACAAATTGTACATTATTTACATTTTGCAGAGTAAAACGGTAGCCGTTCACACGTCGTCTTTACAATATATATATATACCAGAGCAGAGAAAGTCTGATATAAACTTTTCTAAGACGAGTACTTAGTTGTGTATGCTACCGCGGCGCGCTGCAGATCAAAGAGCATAATTTTGCGATGTCTTTACATAATTCGCTGTTTATGTTTCAACATTGGCAACATGTTATTTAAGACTTACTTCGGTTTGGTTTTTTAATTGGTGGTACCAACCTTCCTCGAGGTAAAGTTCGTTTGGATCGAGACCTGTCACATTTTCCCTTAAATGCAACCTCCCAAAACATGTTTTACTACCAGTTATAACCTGAAGCAGCTGGCAACACTAAAAGTCTCCACGTGACAATGTTCCTTTTTGTTACAACGAATAATACATTATCTGGATGTTTCCAATTAAGTAAGAAGAATATTCCAAAACTAAATGGCCTCCAGTAGCAGGGAGATAGGAATCTCCGTAGTCATGTACATGTAGTACCTGACCTGTTAATGTGGTCTCTATCCCTTAGTCTGGATGAGTTTGAGAAGAAACCAAAGAGGTGGGGTAAAGTAGGAGATCCGCGCTGCCTCAGACTATTATAAATCTTACAGCCAGAAAACCACTCTTTCCAGCTGGCGCATACTAAATGGGAGAATTAAATCCTTTTCGCTTTATTTTACGTTCTCTGAATATTAATACCTCATTATTTGCTCTTACGCTGTAGTTAAATAGAAAGTGATGGCCCTCATTTAAATAAACATTTTTATTCAAGCATTCAGATGATTTAGATTTTCGATTAAATTTGATGTATTACACTGCGACATTTGTTTAAACAAGCACTGATTCTGAAGGTAGAAACTTATCAGTTTACCTATTTGCACTACAAACGTTCATGAAATTAGATACCCATTTATAGACTGAGCGCCACGAGTTTCTGTTGTTAGCGAACGCAGATATTTACACAGAATATTTATTATACTGAAAAAATGAACTAACACACGCAATTATAATAAAATATATATTGAAATAAATCAAATGTCTTACGAATAATGGAATTTATATATGCAGTCCAATTTTAATTTTTACATTCTCTAGCAAAATATGTGTTAATAATCAAATGAGTTTATACATTATTTAAACCTCTTTGCTGAAATAACAAATTTACACTGAAAATTTCTACGTTATTAGTAAAAAATAAATTATATTATAGTAAATATATACGTTTTATACCAACATTTACAAAATACAAAATATACCCATGATCGTATAAATCCTCACATCAGTCGTTATGAATTTCAACGTTAACCTCTTTTTCTCTCATGGTCGTCCCTGCTGCAGTTAAAGTACTGAAAATAACACTTCAGTCAGGAAGAAATACGTAATATATACAACATTACAAATACATAAATACATTATAACACATTAAATGTATACATTTATACATTAAATACATTTATAATACATTATAAATATTATTGTTACGAGACTACAGAACAGTCTACGTCTTTCTCAGATATTCCAGTGGAACCAGCTGTAATGTTGTGTGCGAACGCGATTCTTGACAGGCGTTGGCGAGACTGTTCCAGACTTCACCGGCCGCGCTCTCTGTGTCAAGGCAGCAAGCAATTACGCTCTAGTGTAGAGTTGACGCGTATTATGGATTATTCTGGAACACTTGTGCTATCTATTTAAACAACGACAGCTGCCGCTTAGAGTCAGTCTCCCGTTGGGGATTACTCAGTTGAGTTTAAGCGGCAATTTATTCCAGTGCGGTTCGAAGTATTGTGACAAAGCGTTGTGTGTTTTCATTGTGCGGGACTCTATTAGTTGACAATTTTATTTCGTGTATACAATTTTTGATTTGTTGTAAGAGACTATCTTGTTGATTACAAACTGTTTAATTGTGATACTTAAAGCTGGTGATTAGTGACATAATTGGTGTCTTATATTTTGTTTTCCATTGTACCGTACGACGATCAAGGAGATCGTCGAAGTATTATGTATAATTATATATAATACTTTATAGTCGGGACTTCAGATTTACAACAATTTTTCTTCCGTTCCTTTTTTTTTTGTTACATTAGACGCAATCTTGAATACGGTTCTACTTGTACAAACACAACATTGTACAGTTCGGACGATTCGAAATCGCTTTGTTGTATGCTACCAACTTATAATGTTTGACCAAACGGACAAAATGTTTACATTTGTTAATATAAAACATAGAATATGTTCATATTGCAAGGCTTACTTTGATTCTAAAATTAGAGTACGTATTGTGTTTTAATTAAAGCAAACAAATTAAAAGAACTTTTGTTAATAACATTTTTCAAGAAAATGTTGTTAAAATAGGTCGAGAAAATAATAATTTCAAATATTCCTCTCAATCATCGTAGGCAGTTGTAATGATGAAATGTAATTAAGTGAAATTGGCCATTATTTTGTGTGTAATGCTAATTTTCTCTTCAACAGAACATACTTTTTATAGAAAATGTGCTTACCACAAAATGTGGAATACTTCCAATGGTTTTGGAATCCGATTAATTCATTTATTTTTTTAATTATTTGTTATTCTCCAGATTTTTTAGTTGTACTGTTACTGGTTATAGTTCACCAGTTAATTTGAAATAATGATTGTTACTGCAAATAATTTCGAACGTTTTTCAATCAATTGTTATACATTTGTATACACTTTTGCCAACATTAACAGAACAAAATTAAAAACCTGTCCGTTGACACCATTTTTAGGCGTACAGACTTCCAGACTTCTAAATATTTTCAGGTGGTGGTTTGGGACTTGAAAATGGTGGAAATACTAAAAGACCTCATCCGGAACATGACATTTAGCAGTTTAGCAAGTTACGACAAAGTTGAGACTTCTAAACTTTAACGTTAGCCGAATTGAATTTGCACTCGACTGCCAGTAAAAACTGTGAGTTTTATTATATAAGACAAACTACTTTTCAATCTACGTTGTTCATGTTTTTGGTTTCACAGATTAACAAATCTGTATAGAATATTGTTACGACGGTCCGGTCTCCTTGATCGTCGTATGGTAGGCCTACAGTGGAAAAGAAAATACAAGACACCAATTAAGTCACTAATCACCAGCTTTATTTATCACAATTAATAATTTGTAATCAAATCGTTCAATAATATCAGTTAATTTTGTCCACAGGCAATAATAATGTCAACTATAAAGAATTCCGCACTAATTATAACACAACAACACTTCGCTACATTACTTCGAACTTCACTTGAATAAATTGCTCAACACAATTGAACTGACATCTCGGCTGCTATGTCTTTTTACAAGTAGCCTTCTAGAAATTTTCGATCCTCAACACGGTGTGGTCAGCTATTGCGTATTTCAAGTGTACTCTTGAATAATCTGGAACATACTTTTACGCGACCTTTGACTAACGCAACACCTGATATATCATACATTCATTACTATATTGCTTTGTTATATTTCGTTAATTTATAATACTGTTATCTTGTAAGATTTGAATATAAACTACGAGTTAAACCTATACAGCTTAGACGAGATGAAGTCTACTTGTATAAGGTGAAATTAATTAATTATCAAACTACACAAACGGGGGAAGAATTGTTATTAACTCTCATAATGTAGATGTTACGTCAGGAACCATTTATGAACTGCCCAAATAAAATTCGTATACTCTGAATCGACGTCTGATCTGTTTGTTTTACGTAATTGGATTTGAATTAAAAACGAAGTGGTCGCAGTATTGTCCGCCCCCCCCCAATCTTCTGCCGTAACTAATTGCAGTGGTCATTTGATTCATTTGAACTATAACATAATTAGCTACATTTTTGAGTTAAATACAAGGGTTGGATTCAACAGCGACAGAATAGTACCATTAT
The DNA here is from genome assembly GCA_034769895.1 of Magicicada septendecula. NCBI lineage: Eukaryota > Metazoa > Arthropoda > Insecta > Hemiptera > Cicadidae > Magicicada > Magicicada septendecula. The sequence continues at coordinate 409,827,451 of CM068375.1, forward strand.
AATTGTTTCTAAACATGAGTCGATTTCACCTATTAAGGAGACAATCTTCTATGGGTAGAGGAAATAGGGGAACACGTTAGTATCTCATGTCTGTATGTATCGCTGAATTACGAAGCCTGTTGCCTGAAAGTAATTTTCTAATCATTTGTATTCCAGGGGAAATAGGGTAGGTGAAAACCTCTGTAGACACTAGGAACCCCGTTGTTCCTTATAGTGTGGGACTCTAAACACCTCCCTTAATGCTACAACTGAGCAAGCTCATCTAGCAGCTTCTCCTTCATGTTTCCTTCACGGGTGATGTGGGGTGAAGCCTAGTAGCTAATCCCAAGGTTATCCTGTCCTTCTTTCACGTAGAGTTTTATGGATCCATACATTAGACACTAGGAACCCCGTTGTTCCTTATAGTGTGGGACTCTAAACACCTCCCTTAATGCTACAACTGAGCAAGCTCATCTAGCAGCTTCTCCTTCATGTTTCCTTCACGGGTGATGTGGGGTGAAGCCTAGTAGCTAATCCCAAGGTTATCCTGTCCTTCTTTCACGTAGAGTTTTATGGATCCATACATATTAACTGGTTTCTATTGCGATACCAGATCATGTGGCTTCTGTCTACTGAGTCACCTCAGGACGTGTGGAGCTTCTCCCACCACGTGTCGCATTATTGGGTTATCGTGGATCTGAATCCTCTGATCATGTTTGTCTGCATATTTTGTTATAATTTTGCTGACATATTCTACATTGAAGTCTGTATGTAGGTTGTCGTTCCTTGTATACCAAGGGGGAGTACTCGTACTATGCTTCTGAGTACTTTGTTCTGAAAGGTTTGTATCTTTTCCAAGTTTGTTTTCTTTGTACAGCCCCACAGCTGAATTCCGTAAGTCCACACAGGCTTCAGAACTTGTTTGTACAACAGCAGTTTGTTTTCAACTGTTAGTTGCGAGTTTTTCCCTAACAGCCAGTATATTTTTCTGTATTTCATGTTGAGCTCTTTTTTTTGCATCCACTTTCCATTTAAGTTTTGTATCCAGCGTCATATCCAGGGGAAATGGAACAACTTTTGTGTCATAGGACAAGGACAAGCTCATTTGTTAACACGGCACAAGGGGTATGAATAAAACTCTCTATGTAATCTCTTAACAGTATTAACGGATGTTTGGTTTGAAGTCTACTGGGACAACCAAACATATGGACATGCTCGCGCTTATGTTTTTGTATAAATGTGCTACGACAATTACGTAATGCTCTCGAAAAGTCGGGAGCGTCATTATCCACGTTTCTCTGCTAGCCAAGTAGGTGCAACGTCTCGGTCAAGGCTGTGGCCACACGTAACCTCCAGACTGTTCGAGTTCTTGTAACTACGCAAATTACGTTTACATACCGCCAGGAATATGGTAAATTATTCTGGAACCTCTACGGGATCTACATGAGCGCAACATCTGACTGCTTAGTAGTCACTTACCCCTGGCGATCCGGCAATACTGTAGAGTTCGTATTGTTACGACGGTCTACTTGATCTTCGTAGGTACAGTGGAAACAAAATACAAGACACCAATTAAGTCACTAATCACCAGCTTTAATTTTCACAATTAAACAGTTCGTAATTAACAACAGAGTCTCTTACAACAAATCAAATAAAAATTGTTCACACGCAATAAAATGTTAACTAATATTAAAACACAATTGTATTACAATATACCGTCCGATTATAAATCACAAAACTTCACTATTAACCACTTGAACGCACAGAGTAATATCGCCCGATAATCACTTGTAATCGCCCGACTTTAAAACTGAGCGCTAAGCAGCAGGTATGGGCTATTTATAGTCTGCCAAAAATCTAGACGATTCCACATACTTCGTATTCCCTCTAAACTATGACGTAATTGATTGCGGCATTGACACAGTGAAAGAGGCCGCGCGAATTCTATTACCGTCTAGCAAATGCGTCGTCAAGCACGTACGCCACACACGTTACATTCCGGTCCCTCTGGAACATTCGATAAACACGTAAATTGTTCTGTGATGTCGTAACACTTCCCTCTCCTTAAGCCTGTTTGTCCCGAGCTGGAAAACCGTCTCGCTAGGTGGACGACCTTGAACTTTCGTTGTCCTTCCTGTTGAATCCGATAAACAACGTCGTTGATTCTTTTTTTCACAGTATAGGGTCCTTCCCAGTTAGTTTTCAACTTAGGTGAGCGACCACGACGGCGCTTTGTGTTGAACAACCGAACCTGATCTCCTTCTTGGAAACCCACACTGTTGTTGCGAATGTCATACAGACTTTTCATTTTATCACTGGCAATCTTCACCCGTCCTCTTATCAAGCGATTCATTTCTCGCAGTTGGTTTTCTAATTGCGAGGAATAGTTCTGTGGGTCTTGGGACTGAGTCGCAGGTGATCCGAACATCAAGTCCCCAGGAAGACGAATCTCCCGCCCAAACACAAATTTTTCTGGAGTCATGGCGGTTGTGTCGTGTACTGATGATCTATACGCCATGAGGAATAGTGGTATACGTACGTTGATCCCAGTCTGGTTCTCGTCAACAGCCTTCGAAAGATGCTGCTCAAGTGTCCTATTGAATCTCTCAACCATCCAGTCCGACTGAGGTGCAGAGGCGTTGTCCTGGTCTTTCGAATTCCGAGTAGACGGCATAATTCTTTAAACACTCCAGATTCGAAATTTCTGCCTTGATCCGTATGGATTTCCATAGGGGCTCCATAATGGCAACAGAAGTTGTGAACTAACTCCCTTGCCACAGTGGTAATCTCCTGATTTGGAATTGCGTAGGCTTCCACCCACTTAGTAAAGTAGTCACCTACAACCATGATGTACCGGATCCATCGTCAGTAAATGGGAATGGTCCAGCGATGGTAATTCCCTCGAAAGGCAATCCAACGTTATACTGGCTCATTTTTCCCCTGCTTCTGGTTTGTGGCCCCTTGCTTACAGCACATATTTCACACGTCCAAACACATTCGTCTACGTCGTGGCGAAGATGAAGCCAATAGAATCGCTTCCGTATTTTGTCAATGGTTTTGTTAACGCCAAGATGGCCTCCAGATGTTCCATCATGCATCTCCTTCTAAACAGACTGCACTTTACTTCGGGGAACTATCAACTGCATGACCATGTCTCGTCCATCTGCACTTTCCCAAGCCCTTTTCAGCAATCCGTTTCCTAAGGTAAGAGATTCCCATTGTGGCCAGTAGCCCTTCAGCATTTCGGAACCATGGTAGATGTCTTGCCAATGCTGTCAAAATCGGGCCGATGTCTTCATCAGTCATCTGTTCTTGTCGACAGTCTTTTGTTGTCCAGCCGTCAGCCAGGAAATCTACCGTGATGGCTTGAACATGTTCCCTTGAGTTTTGTTCTTCCTTTTTGTGGCAATGTCGGCAGTCTTCCGGGCACGGTCTTCATGATAAGCCATCTGCTTTACCATGCAGGCCCCCTGCCGATCTTGTGCCTTGAAGTTTTACTCTTGCAGACGTTCGAGCCACCTTGCCAACCGTCCTTCCGGATTTTAAATCTCAAGGGCGGCATGGTCGGTACGTAGTGAAAACTCTCTCCCATAGAGGTATTTGTGGAAGTGCTCCAAAGCTCTGACAATTGCCAACAACTCTCTCCTTGTAACACAATATTTTCTCTCTGGTTTAGAAAGCGTCTTGCTGTAATACGCTATTACTCGTTCTTCACCGTTCTGCACTTGAGACAAAACTCTATAGATGCTATCCTTACACTTAACTTAATAGTTGAAAAGAGAAGGGAATTTAACTTGGAGACGCATCTAGCATTTATAGATGTGTCGAAGGCTTCTGATAATGTGAAACGTTCGCTATTCTGGAGTATAATGGAACAAAGGGGTTTCCCTTCGCAATTAATTCATAGGAGCTTATATTACAAGACAGCGGTTGGCGTGGATTTGAATGATAAATTGTCAGAAGATATTCCTACAAATAAACGTGTGAGACAAGGGAGCCCTATTTCACCGATGCTTTTTAATATTTATATGGACAGCTAAAGTTTACTCGGGAATATCACTTCAGCGAAATATTTATGTGAATGCTTTGATTTATGCAAATGACAAGGTAATGATAGAGAAAACAGAAGACCAGTTACAGCGGGCGATATTTAAAACCGCAAACAGCCCGGGAAGGAATTGTACTACTTCTTTGTTGCCGATAACGTAGTACACATAACAAATTAACCCCTCCCCATTCACCTATCATTTTCATTTGTAGAAAATACCACCTCGCCCTTCAACTACCCTTTTCATTTATAGATATCTCATCTATCTTTCAACAGTGGATTATTATGATCTTCTTTTCAGGATACTTTATTTATCAAAATTAAGTACTTTACTCTTGTTGAAACATTAAACGTTGAAGGTAAACTACCCCTTCCCCTTAACTGATCTTCACCAAAATCAACAAGCCTTGAGTCCTCTACAACGTAGCCACATATGCAAAAAATTATTTGATTCTGTATGAATTTGCGGTAGTTATCGTTCGCCGTAGAAACAATTCTACACACAGACACTTTTCGGAAAATGACTTTTCTTCATGCTTTGAGGGTAGTGGAATCAGAAGTATCAGCATTTATCACGAACACGATTTTTTCTTTACGAAACATGAAAGTAGAAACGCCTAATCGAGATATTTAAAAAATATAGAAATTCTAATATGCACAAGAAAATATCGGTATGGAGAACCATACATGACTTCCACGTTCTAAGATTTATATTTATAATCATTTACTTGAATTCGGTTCGATAATTTCAAACAAGTTAAGGTGTGTTCCTTGTAAATCGAGTTTTATATTTGACAAATTAAAATGAAATATTTCCGTAGAAACTACTTCTTTGTTGCCGATAACGTAGGACACATATAAAGAAGTAAAAATAATCCCGTTCCCCTTCAACTATCATTTTTATTTATAGAAAATTAACGCCTCCCCCTTCAACTTCCCTTTTCAATTATTAATATTTCTTTAAGGGGAACTTAAATTAATCTACCTTTCTACAGTTGATTATTATGATCTTATTTTAAGTATACATTATTTGTCAAAATTAAGTACCGTACTTTACTCTTGTTAAAACATAAAACGTTGCTGGTAAACTACCCCTTCTCCTTAACCGATCTTCACCAAAATCAATAGGCCTTGAGTCCTCTACAACTCGGGGACATGTACACAAAATTATTTCATTCTGTTTGAATTTGCGGCAGTTATCGTTCGCCATAGAAAAAATTCTACACACAGACACACACTCACAGACATTTTTCGGAATGTGACTTGTTTCACCATACTTAAATTCCTCACGAAACATGGAAGTAAAATATTGATCTTAATAACAGTTGCATATGTTAAATACTGAAGCTATTCAGATTATACAATGCAACAGAAAAATGTTGTCTTGCATTCAAAGGAGGCGACAAGTGACATATACGCAGAGCTATGACTACAGATAACAATATAGAGGAAGCAAAAGAGTACATGTATCTTGGCTCCCAGGTAAACAGCACTGACGATACCAACACTGAAATAAGAACAAGAATATATCTATCCAATGAAATATGTTATGGATTAAAAAAGCATCATCTCTTCTAGCTTCTAGCTTCATCTCAAGAAGCACAAAATGGAAAATTTACAAAACAATTATTAGTGCTGATATACGCTTAAAAAAACATGAACGATGACAAAACATAGCGAGAGACTTCTAGGTTTCTTTGAAAGATGGATTCTAAGAACAATATTTAGAGGAGTACAAGAAAATGGAATGTGGCGCAGGCGCTATACTTATGAACTGTACTATCTTTACAAAGAACCGGACATTGCCAGGTTAATCGAAATACACAGGCTAAGGTGGGTTGGACACATAGAGAGAATGGAGAAAGGACAGTCTACGAAACATATTTTCTACCAGAAACCAATGGGTGGTAGGAAAAGGGGATGACCCTGAACTAGATTCAAAGGCCAGATAGAGATGGACCTCAGAAAGCTCTGAACATAAGAAACTGGAAAGTCAGGGCACGTAATAGGGAAGACTGGAGTCGACTCTTGGAACTGGCAAAGACCCACCAAGGGATGTAGAGCCACAGGTGATGATGATGACTAGAGGAACGTAAAGGAACAAATATGATTGCAAGTATAGAGTTTTGAGGTAACATCTACGGTATTCGGATGTAATATTACTCGTGGTATTAATGCTTAGGGTACTAATGTAGAGTTAATGCAAGGTGTTAACATAAGTGTTGAATATTTATAAAAGTTGTTTTATTGTACTGCGATATTGTAATTTATAAGTTTAGTGACTATTTCGTACTGGTTACTTGTATAACGTAGGAGAATTAATGTAATAATCGTGTGATTGTTTCATTGTGACTATCGATTTCCCTGGTGTTTAATGATCTTATACACTGTTTAAGAACACAGTAACATCATGCTACTAATAATAGTATCTCTCTTTCTCACATGGATGTAACAATTTACATTTTCCCTAATCTCTTATCAAGTCTTTAGCCCTTTCCTTTGTGTCCTCCGCCTACCTTAACGCCTCTGTCTCTGTCTTGGCCGCCCTCATATATAAATCAATCTTAATCGCACTTCCATCAGCCACTTCCTTTATCTATTTGGCTACAAACTACATCTAGACACAAATACACACACACACACACACACACTACTCTACTTTCAATGTGCCTCCACCTTCTTCGCTTCCGGCCTGCACTGGTGTGTGTCTCCCTACACTCTACCATCCGGCTGAAGGGAGGTTGCCCCAGATCAACCCGAGGCTTGTCCTTCCGGACAAGTCTCAAACATCACGAAAAAATCACACACACACACTCCATATAATGTAAATAAGTACTTACTTCCACAAAAAAATAAATCTTTCAACAACTGAGAAATAGATGCTCTCACTTATAAATGCTTTTCTTACTTATTCATACGTTTCTTTTCATTACTTTTAATTGTTCACAATTCGAAATAAACACATTCCATTTTCTAAAATATTGCCTACGGTACTATTTTTCCAGAGATTCCAGCTCTCTCTCTATAACTCTGCTGTACCATTTTATAAGCCTGTGTATACAGTAATTTCTTTATGCAAATTCCAGCTTGATTCCAATATAAATTGCTTCACTGCGTAATGCAGTATGTAGCCTGTACCGCATCGTAGGATTGTAGTTGACGGTACAGTATTTGCACAAGTCAAACCACTGATACGCTTCTTGTGTGTACCGACATTTCTGTGTGTGTGTGTGTGTTTTGTGCACATGCGCGTGTTCCATATAAAATTTATTTCAACCGTCTGTTTATTTTTGTGATACTCTTTTTTTTACACGAACAGGCCAGCTGTGGAAAACGCGAATATCATTTCCTTTTCTTCCCCTGCAGAAGGCACATTAAGCGTCGCCTTCCTTTCCACTGTCACTCCTTTCTCGTCTTCTTTTCACCACAGAGAACCTCAAGATTTTTAAATATTTTCAATTTTGTTTCTGTATGTATTTCTACCCACCCAGTTTCATCATTTCCTCTTTGAGTTGATTGGTGTATCCGTTTAGACTGGAAAGTTGCCAAATATAGTTGAAAATTTGTTTATTTAATCTGGACCGATCCACCCGAACCATATATCCACGGAATCTCAGTCTTTTCCTTCGAAAAGCCGTTTACAGATCTTCCAGATCCCTGTAGGCCTACACCTCTTCTTCCTGTAGGCCTATATGTACCCATCTTCGGTTTGCTTGGGCCCATAAATTTTCCAAAGAATTCTTCGTTCAATTTTAAGAAGAGGTTCTAAATTTTGAAAGAACATTGTTTTCAATCCGTACATGATCACCGGCCAGATCACAGTGGAAGACTTTCCCACTTCTGGAAATGTTTTTCTTTCCGTACAGTTCTCGGGTTAGAGTAAAGGCCTTTGTGCTTTACTCTAAGCACATTGAAGTGCTTCAATTCTAAGAAGATCGTTATTCAAATCGTTCGAGTAAACTTCTATAAGAGCTTTCGTTTGCTTTCCAACTCGACACTCTCCATGGTTAATAACTGCTTAAGAAAATCAAACAATTATGTAATTTGATCACAAGCTTTGCTTCGCTTAGTCAATTCAGCTTGATAGCGCCCCGTCTGACAGCTGAGGCCCTGTTGTCAGGTGCTGCAGCATACCCTAGCGTTATAGATGATCCGCCACTGCACTCGCGAAAAATTCACCCCGCTTACAGAAACATAACCTAATTTTTAAACTGCCACTCTCTTCCATCGCAACGGATTAAGAAACCAGCATGCCTATTAACTTAACTATTAGATCTGATAAGAGAACCTAAGTATAGACACATACAGGCTTAACGCAGAGAGTTAACCTGCACGTAATACTGTTACAGCATTTCACCGCTTGGCTAGCTGTCTCCTTATCAGTTTCGCAGTAGGAACTAATTCAATGGTCGACCAAAATTTTGCAAATTAAATATTTACAGCGATCATCTTATCCATTTCACTACGAAATCGCATCTCATTCCGTAACAACACAATTAGTCTATCTAATGTTAAATTGTTTACTATCTGAGTGACGTTTAAATGAAAACAAGAATTTAAGAACTCACAAACGTACTGACTAAAGTAATCACGACACTTCAAGTGATCATCATAATTTTATTGTAATTTGAGATTATCTATAATAAGGACGAGCAAGCATCTATTATTAGAAGACTGTACAACTAATCTTAGAAGGGGTTTGTAAACCTATTCCACGAGCTTAGGATTACAATAGTTGCAAAGTGAAATTAAGAACTTCATCTACTTCATCTCTGTCTGCCTGTCTGTCTGTCTGTCTGTCTGTCTCTGTCTCTGTCTGTCTGTCTGTCTCTCTCTCTCTCTCTCTCTCTCTCTCTCTCTCTCTCTCTCTCTCTCTCTCTCTCTCTCTCTCTCTCTCTCTCTCTCTCTCTCTCTCTCTCTCTCTCTCTCTCTCTCTCTCGTTCTCTCACTTCTATCTCAACCTGCGGTGTCAGTTATGCGTTGAGTAAGCAAGTGTTGTACTTTTATAAATCCTTTTTTAAAACTTTATAAAACTTTACCAGAATAACCTCAAATAAATTGAAATTAAAAGATATAAAACGTGACAGACGGTTAAGTCCCCATTAGTTATTCTAAGTACTACTTTAAATACATATGTATATGTACCGCTGCCAGGAAAGTCTTCCGTTTTATATCATCATTCCTCGGTCAACTCAGGGTCCTAATAAAAGGACCTTTAGTAGTTTACGTTTAGTTTAGTAGTTAAAGGATAATAGCTAAGTATTTTAAATATATATTAAGTACTTTATATACTAAGTATTTTATATATTTAAATATATTTGTTTTGAATAGAAATAACACATTAGTGGATAAAAAAAAAATAAATTGGGTGGACAATAGCACCCACTGTATATGGCGAGCTGATCCACCGTATGGAGCTGCTGTAGACTGCCAGAATGGAAGATCAGAGAATGACGCGTTATTCTCACCTTGAGTATATGAAATATTTATATACTTTGTGCCTAGTTTTAAAGCAGGTACATACGGTTTGCAAACCACGGGATGCTCACCACACCATTGCAAAAGGAAGACCTGGTAAATGTCTATGCCTTAAGACTGCCTGAAGGTAGGAGAATTTCCCTCATTCGTTTTCGGAAAGCTAAATTTGTTTTCCTTTTCAACAGTCACGACAGTTAGGACGAAAGTATCATTTCCAATTAATGTCAAAGGAATAGTCAAAGTTTAAAAAACACCACCTGGCTATCTATCAGTTAAAATTTGTACATCAAGGACCCTAGCCTTTTTATAAGCTGGACATATTTACTCTACGAGGTCCCCGTTGGACAATGCTTCTTACTATTTACAACAGTTTGTTATTCTCCGCCATTTTTTTAAATAGGTATTACAGTTCTTCACCTTTATGGAGTAAAACTGTGGAAAATTAATAAAAGAAATAAATCCAAATAAAGAGCTATGGAGATGGATTACTGGCGGAGGCGCTGTAGACTAACAAGACTAGATAGAGTGAGAAATGTAGAGATACGACAAGCGATGGGAATCGACCTTGACATTATAGAAATAACAGAAGCAAGAAGATTGAATTGCTTCGGACACCTAAAAAAGAGAGATGGCCAAGGAAGGTATGGGAATGGACTCCACCCTCTAAAAGAAAAAAAGGAAGACCTATACATTCATGGAAAATGGACGTCGAAGATGGAATGAATGGAAGAAGACTTACAGAACAGGACTGTTTAGACCGAAGCTAGTGGAAGCTGGGATGCGATATGCGGCCCCAGCTGTAATTAAATCGCAAATAAAAATTACAGTACTTCAATTATCACTAACTCCCCCGTGGAGAGAAGTAGGAACTACTCTAGTTTTGCTGCATAGCTGATAATTTAATGCTGTCTTTTGCTTGCCGACAGTCAGGGTGAGTTTGTAGCAAAACCTTATGTAATGTAAAATTCTTATTATCTGAATCTACCATAAATTTTAGAACCATAGACCTTAGTCTATGGCGCATAGCAGTGGAGTAGCATACATTTTATTATGGAAAAACTAAATATTTTAAGATGGCAGTGGGATACATATAAAACATTTCGTTTCTTTAAGAGCCTTAAGAGCATCCTGCTAGCAAAAAAAAAATTTGTTCTAGTTCTCGTTCGATTTTTCCATACGTTTCAGATGTGAAAGACGCTGTTAATCTTTTTAGTTTTCAGCTAGCATAGCAGATCGTGAATTAAATTACAAAGGTGAACAGTGTTTAGAAAAGCAGGCGTTTTGTCTTCATTTGGTTAATTTTCTTTCCAAGTCATGTTGAATACTTTGCGTTACTCACACTGTGTCCTGGATAAAATTGTATACAAAATTTTTGTTTCTTCTTCACTACATGGATTGGGCTATAGCCCGTTCCGACTTCACAGGGTTTCCGGTCATTTTTTCCAGGGTTTTCCAAGATCTCTCGTCTCTTTACGCGTAGGAGATCTTGTTTAGGAATTTTACGTTTAAACATTGTTTAAATTACGTTGTTTACGTCTAAACAAGATCTCTCGTTTAGGAATACGCGTGTCTACCATGCGTTCCACATTGGACTTCCAATTCCTTTATTCTCTCCAGAACCGACTGTAACTTTAGGTCTTTCCTTAGGTCATCGTTTCGTAGAAGATCACTCAAACTACATCCCTTAACTGCTCTTAAAAATTTCATTTACGAGGCCTGTATTGTTTAAACATCTTTTTACAAGGGAGTCCAGGTTTCACATCCCTACTTTAAAGTTGGCACATCCACGACTTTATAGAACTTTAGCAGTGTCTCCCTCTGCGTTGTATTCTTCCACAGTTGTCTTATTGTTCTATAGGTATAACTAAATTTATTTAACTTTCTCTTGATATCGTTTTCCTTCCTATATGAGATATCACATCCCATATAATTAAAATGTGATACCTAGTCTAAAACACAATTATCAATTACAATTTTTGGTCTTACAGGGTTCTTCTAAGGAAGGGAATTGTTTTTGTCTTAGTGGGATGAGAAGATAAATCATTAATATTCTGGTTACTAAATATTGTAACGAGAAACCTATCGAAAAGCAGAACATTCTCCACCCCCTCGTCAAGTGTGCCAGGTGTTGCCTCAAACAAGGCCGCTCACAAGTAGGTTCTAGTGTGTTCAAGAACACTTGAGATACGAATTAAGCCGGCGTGCAGTAAGGAGAGAAAGCTGTACCGGACCTCTGCGCGACCTGTAACAGTGTAACAGCAAGAGCGTCTGGCGTTGTCAAGTCAGTTACGTGAACGATTTTCCTTACCGCGGATCGAGTGTTTGTCGACGTATTGTGTTGTGTTATTGTGTTATAAATTGTGTGGAACTCTATTATTTGACATTATTATTGTGTGTGGACAAATCTAGCTGTAATTATTGTACGAGTTGATTACGAATTAATAATCATGATAATTAAGCTGGTTTTTAGTGACTTAATTGGTGTCTTGAATTTTGTTTTCCACTGTACCATACGACGATCCGTGAGACCGTAGTAACAACATTAAGTAAATCAGTAGTCTTTCGCACCAATAACAATGCGCCGCAACACGGTAAGCTGCCGCTATCGTATGCTAGAATCCAGTCACCATAACATAAGTCACAAAGGTCACCTTGCCTAATCGCTTCACACCAATCTCGCCAGTAGCCTACAACAGCACCCACTGTGTATGGAGAGCTGATCCGGCGTATGGAGCGGCTGTAAACTGCCAGAATGGAAGATCAGAGAATGACGCGTTATTCTCTATCTTGTGTACATAAAATATTTATATACTTTGTATCTAATTTTAAAGCAGGTAAATCCTGGCAGAAAATCACGCCACGCTACTGGCGCATACTAAACAAAAACAAAACCTTTTTGCTTCATTTCACGTTCCCTGAATATTAATACCAACGAAATAATAATTTTTTCTCATTTTGTTGTAGTTAGATAAAAATTGTAATTCTCATTTAAATACGCGTTTGTTTTAACTTCTTACAACGTCTTAATTTTTAAATTTAAATATGATATACTTTACAGCAACAAGAGTACGTATATTTGTGTAACTGTAAGTTAATTCTGTTTGTCTCCAATTGTTTACTTTTCACGAAGTAATCTCTAAAATATAATCACATTTATTCACTGATTCTAAAGTGCCTTAATTGCTGACCAGCACAAATATTTCTTCAACAGTAACGTCAAATACACATTTGGATTTGACAAGATAAGAATAAAATTTAGATACAGTTGAAATAATTTTTTTAAGTTTTTACTTAAAATTAAAATGCATATGTATTGGAGTAGAAATGTTAGCTAAATAGGCGCTAAAAATATAATGTTATAAATCTTTTAACTGAAACAAAGGCAGAAAATAATTTTTACGTTGTAATAAGAAAATTAATATATAGAGAAAACACACACACACACACACACACACACACACACACACACACACACACACACACACACACACACACACACACACACACACACACACACACACACACACACACACACACACACACACACACACACACACACACACACACACAGTTTCATATATGTTCCCTATATTCTTTAAAATAATCATGATGTAAATCACAGTAAATCCTATATACCTATATCGTGTATTCTATACACTACCTGTAAAGCCAGACGATTCAAGAAATTTACTCTAATATTTTTAATTACAAATTCAATTTACAATAAAACATAGTACAATAATGACAAAAGTAAACATGACAAATGTCTGTTAGTGTGAAGAAAATTGTTATTTACTAGTTTTAATGAAGTATTTATTACGTGACTCATCTACAAGGCTATGGTGTACGTTAGAAAGAAACTCATTTTTGTATGGATAAAGGCTTTGCTTGCCATGTACGTGATAAAATAAAATTAAAAAAAAAATATATATATATAGCAACAATACATAGGCCTATATTTGCATATTTGACCAGGGCGGTATGTTTGTAAATATTTAGCATAGAATGATATATGATGAACAGTTTTTAACAATATTATGCAGGCTAGGAATTGTCAGAAAGCGTACACCTGCCCCGCGAGTGAAAACAGCGCGTGTGTGTGAACGCAAGCTACGACAGGCAAAAGTCTAGGATGGGGTAATATGTACGAATTATTGTTTTGTCTGTAATCAGGTTTTAACCGGATAAAAATAAATTAATTAATACGTTTTAAACCTGTGAACAAAGACTTACTCCAATTATAAAAACACCATTATATTAAGGATTGTTTAACGAATATAGTGATGTAAAAATATTGCAGGAATGTGCAATAATAAAGACGCCAGGTAATTTAATGTTAATTACTAGTGTAAATAAATAGTAATTAATAAGTGTGTTATATGTGAGTGACCAGAAAACATTACGTAAACGATGATATCGCTCGTCGTGGTACGAGTATGTTTACGAAATCGCGAAAATGAACCAAAAAGTGATTTGTAATTAAAAGGACGCTTTGCAAGAAATGACAATATCTAACAGGTCGAAAACAGTCCTGGACTTGTCAGATTGCCGTCCAGTATCCGGCAACAACCGGCAATTTTGGGGCTCAGACGCAAGATGTCTTCACACAACGTCACGCTGCTTGTCTGCCGATCGAACCTTTACCACACACACCAAGATTTATGGAGGAACTCTGGACCATCACAAACAACAAACCGTAGAGACAGAGATCACCGAATCAGCATAATCATCATCATCAAATTATCAGGTTTCAGGACACACACACGCGCGCGCGCAACGGTAACGTCGGCAGTACGCAGGTGATGAATAAACAATTATATTTTTGGTTTGTGAAAAGAACTCTTAAAAAGAAACTTATATATGAACAGTAAAGACTTAAAGTTTTAATATAATCACTGTATATAAATTTAAATAGTAGTCAAAGAAAACAATTTAATTTAACAAGAAAATTTAAAATTAATTACTAATCTTCTGTTATATTATGTTAAAATTTGGGTGTGTCAGTAGAAATAAATAATAGGTTGGAAGTAAATGTCATTTCGTTTATAGCAACAATTAGTTTTATTCTTGAGATTTAATATTATTTTTGTTTGTAAATGAGTTTCTATTATCATTTCAAATTTGAGTCAAAGTCAGACACACTGAAATAAAAAGTGTTTAGATAATTTGTTTAACATGTCTGTTTAGCTAGTAAGATTATATGGTTGTTTTTTTTTTATGTCATGAGCAGCATAGGAGGTTATATTGTATTTTTCTAAACTTATAAAAGAGAATATTTTTTTTATTTTTATAATTCGAGATTTTAATATTTGCGTATTTTCTATTAATATTAATAAATCATAGAATGATTATTTTGAAACGGTTTTAATTAATTATTTCATTTCATCAACATCTGACTCCTCTTTGAAAATTATTTTATTATTGTGCAACTATATATAGTTGACGCAACGAGAAAAAAAAATCCTGCGACCTGGCCGGTGTGATACACTTCATAGTTGCGTTGAGTACATGGTAATGTATTTGTGTAATTTTTTGAAATACTTGTAACGTTGCAATGTATATTGCAGCAGAACACAGGATGATAAGCGACGTTAACCGTATCTAAGCATGGATGACGAACATTTTCAGGTTTAAAATGGTTTTATGCAATTTTTTGTCTTTTAGCCGTAAGTTTTGTATTTAGCAATGGATAAAAATGTACGTTATATCAAATTCTTCAAAAAAATATGTTCTTTATTGTCATGTACTTTTTCTATGAATTTGTGCGCGTGTGATAACTTGTGTTCGCTATATCTTCCGCGGTAATCAACTCATCGACGTGAAACTTTGAGAGTGGAGTGTTTTTGTAAATAGCTACAATTCTTAAATACTCTGAGGTTTACAACTATTTTATAAATATGTTTTTTTAGGTAGGGGAGAACTCAATTTGTAACTCTTATCATTAATAGGGTAATAAAATTCGTAGATAAAATCAATGGAAGCTCTTGATGGATTTATACAAACTTTTGCACGAAAACCTTATATCGCTTGCAATCATCAACTATGTGACCTGGGTTTAACCAATCGGAAGACACTAATTTCAGTAATATTCGTACTCTGTAAAGTGAGGATCGGGACAGTTCTTCGATTGCAGTTGCAGAGTGAAGTTGTGTCTGTCGTCGAGAGTTTTGCTCGTACGAACGTTATAACAAATTGATAAATGAAGTGTAGTGTAAAAGTGTTGTATGCTGTCGGGCGTTACCTCCGCGCACTTTTGTTACTTACTGTTGACTGGATCCTCTGCAGTGATGTAGTCCTGTAACACAACTTAATACTATGTTTTTTGTGGGCGCCACTTGGAATCGTTTGTTCCAAGAATAAAATGTGATTATTAAAGAAATTAAAATTTTTAAATCTTACTTCTATGAAAAAGTATAAACAAGTCAGTTTTGCTTGAAAAAAATCAGGTAAGTTTAATGATTCTTCAAAAACAAACAAATCGTCTGAAGGACTAACATTCATACAAAATTATACAATTGCAGAGTTACTAAAGAAAAAAATTCACAAGTTATTATTATTATTATTGGCAATTTTATTTATCCAATCAAGTATCGGCTAGTATTTTCAATTTTTCACTCAGTTGAAAAGCATGAGTTTAATTCGTGAAAAAAAATCTTTACTCTCAGGACGTGACTCCTTTGAACTACCAAGACATATCAATAAGATGCCTTACAAGAAAAATTAAGTGATTTGAAGGTGTGTGTGGCATGTGCAGTACAACTGTGTGACAAAATGTAACCAGGTAAAAAATATGATTTTAATTTTGGTAACTCACGTTCCGATGGTTAATTAATCTCGCACAGAACACTCCTCTCGGGTAGTTTTTTCAATCTCGCCTCTTCATGTGTGCACTGAATCTATTTTAAGTCAAAATTGCGATCATTTACTATTTCCGCACTTTTTTTGAAAACGTTTGGCAGTAGATTATCGTTCAAACCCCGCCACTACAAATCAGCTGCTCCGCGTTGATTCAAAAATTGGCCGCCATAGCGCTGATTCCCATGTAGTCGAGAGAAAGGCTTTGTGTTTGTATGTTTACGTTAAGGGAGTTATTGTCAAGTCAGTTTGTCTATGCGAACACAGCCGAATTGGTTCTCTATTTAAAGTTTTGGTCCCTCCTGGGCCGTTGACGTTCTGGCTGCGTAATTTCTATTAAAATTTGCCGTGTTGCTGCTCTATTTCAGCAACACATTGGCGTAGATTCTTGTAGAGGTTAAGTCAGTCTGTTTGTCAATGTACGGGAAAAACCCTTTCTTCGGGTCTTGTCGATTTCTCGCCTCTCGGTTTCGTCTTAGCTGCGTTGATCAGTGTCGTGGGTGATGCATCTGTTCTGGAGTTCAAGTTTCAAGTGTTTTTGGGTCGAATTTGGTCTCTCTTTTATACTAATTCAGGCTGATTGTTTACATCGACTTCCGGTATATTTGTGTAAAAATTCTTTCTAGATTGTTCGAGAATAAACGAAATGGAACATTATGGAACAAATTTAACTTCCGTCGAAGCTTTTAGAACAAATTTCTTATTCTTCACACTAAGGATATTTCAAAAATTACTCTGGTATTTATCAAACAGTTTTACATTAGTACTCACAATTTGTATGCCATTATTACATTTAGATTCTCTGTTTTCAACTGAATCTAGTGATACTAATTATGATTGGTTTTTAAATAAATTAAGTCTAATAAGTAACACAATATACAACTCTCACCTTGGGTTGTTGTCATTAAAATTCAATTTTTTTAGAACAAAAATTGTTGTGAAACTATTATGTCTCTTCCACAATCTGAACATATAACATTACTATCCTCCTATAACAAAACAAACAAATTTTAACATATATTTTAATATTTTACCTGGCCCCTGTCTATGGCCTAGGTTTTTTGTCAATGTTATAACACAATAATTAGTCTCTTTCTTTAACATATGTAGTATTTCACTAGTGTACACTCAGAGTTTATTATATTGTCTGTCTTTTGTGATACCTGGTTACTCTTTACACATATTATTTTTATTATAGGATGACATAGCATCATATTGATTGGTCTTGAGATGCCCTTTTTCATGGTGTGACAAATCTCTCTCTTATAAGTTAAATTCTTTCATAGTTGATCTTATTCTCAACTGAGTTTGTTCGTTTTTAAGGTATACTGAAGTATTGTACCATTCTATTTTATTTTTGTCAACATTTTGTAAATATTAACCAGATATGACTATTTTTGTACTGGTTGATTGGATCCAGCCATACATGGTATAGGTAAATATTTTGCTAACTCGATAATTACAATGTTAAAGTTAGTCAAATATATTAGTATAGTCGCTTTATATTATATTTCAACTTTCTAATGCAATTTGGTTGCATTTTAGCAACATTAAATCCATAAATTATACAATATTATATGCCTACCACATGTTTTTAGTTAATACTGTTTTTTGGCTATTTTGACTGCTTTCTATTCATTTGACAGCTTTCTTTATTTAAGATAAATTGTTCACTTTTGTCTGCTTGACAATTACATATAGTTCTTATTTCAATCTGATAATAATTAATTTTTTCATGAAATCTGAGTGTTTGGTCTCAAATCCAACACATTAATATTTTTTGTCATAACAAGTATATGATTTTTATTTTAACTTAGATTCTTTCTTATAATGTATTTAAGTCATTTAATACATTTATTTTATTTACATTACATAATATAATAATGGGTCATGTCCATTCATTCACAAAAAATAGTTCTTAATACTCTATGCAAACTTAATAATTAATGACTTCATTTTGGTTGATCCTGATATTATTTGTCTCTCTCATAGGGGTTTTTCACTGTTATTCACTTTAATAATATACATGGGGTTTGTGTCATAGTCATAGTTTGGTCGTTTTTCATGTTAGTAGTAATAATTATTAGACAATATTACATAAATTTTTTAGGACTACTTGGGTTTGATACTGTTCACCTCACTTTCCTCTTATGATAATTGCTATGTAAATGGTTTCCTTTATGGAACGTTCTGTGACGTTACAACGTATAAAAATCTTAACTTACAATAAAACTTGGAACTCTTTGCGAATCTTAGCGTAAAGAACCAAGCGGGTTAACAACCTAAGTAAAATTTAAATGAGATTAAAGTGCTTTTCGCTTTCGTGTAAGATAGTCCGCATAGGGAATAATTAAAAACACTTCAAGCTTTCTCGGAAGGTGTACGCCAAATACCCGCTTTTCGAATAAGTACCCGTAATCACCCTGAGATTAATTAAAAAATGAACGTGTAAATAAATAATAACTGTTTCGAGTAAGAACGATAATTATTGTGAGCGTAACAACTTTGTGAAAGTCTAATTGGTGTTAGCAGTTCAACGAAATCGTCAACGAGCCGTATCGAAGTATCACCGCTGGAGCAACCCGCCGACGAAGAGGACGCCAGGACGAAGAGGACGCCGGGAAGGAGAGCGACGCCGAAGAAGAGGACGCCAGGACGGGAGCGACGATCAGAAGAGGAGGAACGCACATACGGAGGACGTATCAGCAAAGGAACCGAGATCATCAAACAAGTAAAATAGATATAAAATCGAACTATATAAACTATTATTTCAAAATATAAAATGCATGGCAATTTATAATATAATATACATTATAAAACCAATTATGTCTCGTGTATAATAAATAATTTTTCATCACCTCCATTATAGACTCGTTTGTAATTTCTGCACACACACTATATCCTTTGCGATAATTAAATCTGTATCGTTTCAATATATATATATATATATATATATATATATATATTTCAGTCAGTGTAATACAACAAAAGTAAATAAACCCTAAATCGTAGTAACTATTTAATTGGAAATTTACATTACTGAGTCAGAAACTGTTGCATAAACACAACAATATAAAACACATAGATATTATTAAATGTTGAATAACTGTAATATACTGCAGTATTCTACAATAACGTTTAGCCTACTATTCCTGTATAGTATATGCATTCTATACACTATGTACTGAAAAAATTTAAAGAAATTTCGAAGAAAAAGAAACATCGAAGCATGATAATGTTTTTAGGCTTTTGAAACGTATAATGTGTATATACAAATATTTACTATACGTATAACAAATATATTCACTATATAACAAACATTATCATGTTAAAACGACAGAGACCGAAGATTTCTAGGCTGTGGAGAATCGAAAGTGTGGAAGCATTACATTTTTCGATGACGTTACATTTTTGTGGAATGACCCCCAGCCTAAAAACATTATCATGTTAAAACGTAATATCTTATAACAGAACAACAAGTGTAAGGAGGGAAGATCAGTTATTATTAAGAAAAACTGTGGGCCTACGTCCTGAAAAACGTACAAAAGTTGTGGATAACAACATGTGTCATTAAACTGATAAAAAGGTTTTTTGTAATATTTCATTGTCTCTTTTAGAAACTAAATTTCTGTTCAAATAGAAAATAAATCAATGAATAAATATTTAGGCAGTTCGTCTAAATAGACCAAGCGTTTTCCTATGCCAATCTCTTTCATACATACACCTGCTGCAGCCTCTGTTAAGCACCGGTGACTGCTTTCACCTGTTCCACGTGAGTTTTCTTCCTCTAGACTTGTAAACAAATTTAAAAAAATATAATACTACTGCCAGGTGGTCTAGTGGCTAGTGCGGGCGATTGATGCGCACGTGGTCCCGGGTTCAATTTCTGGCGGAGGCTCCGTTTGGCGTGCACTCAGAGTCGTGAGGCAGAATTGAGTAGCCGACTGAGGATAACAGTGGAGCGGAGCCAGGAGGCTGTCAATACTGCAACTAGCGGCTGGCGGCGCGGTGTACTGGACATGCAACCGCCACACTAAACACGAAAGCTATATGTCTTGGTCCTTTACGGACTGTTGAGCAGAAGTTTATTTTTATTAACACTACTTCATTTCCGCTTTTGATGCGAGTACTGTATCTGCATGTGCGTCCGCATTATTTGATAAATTTTGGCAGGTACAGGTCTAAATTTGATTGAGAGACAAGAAAAGTGTAGGTAGTTACTTTAGTCAACTCTGACAAAGTTATGGGAAGACGTCAGATGTGAGTGGCCGAGCGGAAACAAAGTTAGGTGGCCAGTAAATTTGTCTAGCGTCTACGTGTGCGTTTTCCTAACTGATGAGAAGCAGAACAATGGTGGGGTGGGGAGACAACACCGCCACTGTATCTGCTGAAGCTAGCGCCGTTTTGGCGCGCCTTGATGTAAATTAACTATTACTAATGTCTAGTTAAGTAATAAATATAAATACATAAACAGTTATAACTTGGTTTAATACATTCTATAAAAGATGAATAGCCTGTTTCTATAGAGAACTGGTTGCTGCTCATATAACTTGATTATAAAAAAGTCTGTATCGGCCAATCTGAAAATGAAATTAAGACATTTTTCACAGATGATAAATGACAATTTTAAATAAGCCATATATATCTCTTTCGGTGGTGATGGTAGAAATGGTAACCGTGTGTACAATATATAATCTTAATTCCAGTTTATAATATTTATATTTGATTTATGACAATTAAATTGTGTTCCTTTACAACTCACAATTACTGTATGTATCCTACTGATGGAAGCACTATGAAAAGCTATGCTGGGTACCAAATAAATGTAATGCAATGATTTGCACATTATTGAAAAATTACTACTAATAGTCTACTAATAATATCACGGTAACTGATCCAAGAAAACGAATAAAGAACGAGTACTTCTAATAAACACTTTGGTTATTTATCATTGTTTTTATAGTTCAGTTATGTTTTCCGTCAAAAGCAAAATTTCATTTTGTAACAATTATTTCGAATTGCTGTTATGGATGATGCTGGGGCTCACAAAATTCCTAAGATAACTGAGGATGGTGTTAGTTAGTCTTTTACGATTCTATAAAATATTATAACCATATACTTAAATTGTTAATAAAAACGAGAGGACACTCGTAGGAACACCGCACACCGCTAAACAAACCGGAAATAAGTTACGCGTTATAGGTTAAGTTTACAAAAATATCCTTACTATTGACGTAGTTGTTAGACTCGTCGATAGAGCGGCAGTGTTGTCACCTGGTGTCTCCCCCGCCATTGTGCTGTTTGTCATCAGTTAGGAAAACGCACACATAGACGCTAGTGTAAATTTGCTGTTTCCTGTTTATTTCTTCCTTCAGGTAAAGTCCTTTATCTATTTAAAGAAATACTTTACCGCTGTGTACAGATATTTCTTATGATGTTATAATGTTGTACAATTCCGAGTTTTATTAAATCTTAATTTCTTGTATAAATTTATTATTGTTCGAAGGATTTCACGGCCGGCGTTAGTTGTATTTAAATTATCTGTCGGGCTGTTTGGCTGTGATCCAAGGTTTACATTAAACTAGCGGGCTGTTTGGCCGTGGCCCAAGGTTTACATTAAACTAGCGGGCTGTTTGGCCGTGGCCCAAGGTTTACATTAAACTAGCGGGCTGTTTGGCCGTGGCCCAAGGTTTACATTAAACTAGCGGGCTGTTTGGCCGTGGCCCAAGGTTTACATTAAACTAGCGGGCTGTTTGGCCGTGGCCCAAGGTTTACATTAAACTAGCGGGCTGTTTGGCCGTGGCCCAAGGTTTACATTAAACTAGCGGGCTGTTTGGCCGTGGCCCAAGGTTTACATTAAACTAGCGGGCTGTTTGGCCGTGGCCCAAGGTTTACATTAAACTAGCGGGCTGTTTGGCCGTGGCCCAAGGTTTACATTAAAACCAAACATTTCAGCAGCACCGCTGGCTGCCATCTTCAGCCGTTGTATCGAGTCAACTTAACGCGGGGTGTTGTACGTTAGGTCCACACCGTAAGGCTGGTTCTGTTGACAACTATATTCAAGACAAGGAACATCCACCGTCAAACATAGGTCACAATATATAGTGTTATGGTTAGACCGGTGATAACATATATGGCGACGAAACTTGGACTCTGAACAAACAAGCCGCTAACACAGTCACAATACCTTTGAAAGGTGAATTTTTAGGAGAATATATGGACCAATACAAGGCAATGGGATATGGAGAATGCGTCACAATGAGGAGCTATACAAGCTGTATAGAGGCAATGATCTGGCCACCACCACCGACTGCACAGATTGCAATGGGCAGAACACATCATTAGGATGGAAGCCAACCGAATGCCTAGGAAGTACTGTTTAGTCAGATAGAAGGTAGAAGGCCTGTCGGAAGACCCAAGCGTCGCTGGATTGACGCAGTGGCGAGAGATGCTGATACTTTACTTAAAATAAAACGATGGACATCGATCGCCAAGGACAGGGAAAAATGGAGGCGGATGATTATGGAGGCTAAGGTTCGATTCCACTGTGTCGCCACAGATGAAGAAGAAGAAGAAGAAGAAGAAGAAGAAGAAGAAGAAGAAGAAGAAGAAGAAGAAGAAGAAGAAGAAGAAGAAGAAGAAGATAAAATGTTCAACAAACATTAACTGAGTTTTATAAAAAGCGGACTGAAAATAAACTCTATAGAAACATGAATTTGTAATTATGAAGGCAAACAATGTTTGTTACGTGCGAAACGTTATACTCAACGTTTAATATTCCATACAACTGGACTGAGTATTTGTGTTTAGTTATAATAAAATTATATACACTACTGTGCAGCGCTTTTGTGTGTGTGCGAGCGAGAGAGAGTGATAGAGAGTGAGCGCGAGAGGGGACACGAGGTAAACCGCAATGTTCCAGTTAATTTATTTCATGTTAACATACTTACAAACAAACAGCGAGCATGCAACTCCATACTAAAACAACAGCACTTTTTATTCACACAGTTGTGCGTTTGCTAAATTTATAAACGTTAAGTAGCGTTGACTTTCTATACACCGGTTTACATAGTTTTATTTCGCTTTCATTTCTGAACTTATATCTCGGATTATAGTGTTGGACTTGTAGAGTACAGTACAGAATGCTGTCTGGTAACACGGTCGGTTAAAGTTTCTGTTAAACAGGAGTTAGTAAAGAGTTGGCCTGATTCCGACTCTTCCATATCCAAGAAACGTTTTATGTTATAACACTGTACGAGGGTTAGTTGAAAAGTTCTTAGAGCGACATCTATAGGTTAGCGGTAGAACTAAAATTTTTCGTGTGTTGTAAGATTTATATTTCATGTAGACAGCAGTGAATTCCTAAATCTGCCTTCTGAATGTATTCATTGTTTACCAGCTGTTCGAAATTTACGGTCACGCGTGTTTTGAAAAATGGGCAAAATCAAATATCTTTCTGTGTACGAAGTGTTTTTTTAAAATGGTCTAATGCCAATTCAATTTCTCAGCGAAATGGTTAATGTGTCATGACATATTACACCTTCAAAAAGAATAACTTGTAAGTGGCCACTCGAGTTTGAACGTGGTAGTGCGGCCATTATAGATGATTCCCACAGTGTACACCACAACAACTCCAGATAGCAATAAAAAAATTTTTACGCGGTGTTGGAAGACCAGCAATAGTAAGTGGATTACATTTCTGAGATCATCGACATCTCAGGTGAGTGTGTGTATCATATTTTAACAAAAATTTGTATGGAAAAACTTTGTGCAAGGTGGGTGCTGCATTTGGAGTTGTTGCACTTTCGAGCGTCCACTGCGGGGATCACATTGTGTGCTCGTATGGTCACGTTCAAAATCCAGTGGCCATTAACAAGCCATTGTGTCTGAAGGCGCAGCATCTAACGCATTTGTCATTTCATTCTGTATTTCCATTGACTCTAGACGTTTTTGAAAAAAGAATTCTTGACTTTGTCTACGGTTTTAAAACTTGTGTGACACGTGAATTTCGATCAGCTGGTGAGTAACTAATAAACTGACTGACAGAGTTGGACACTGACAGGCGTTTATACGAAATATGAATCTAAAAACACACGAAAATTGTCATACTACCGTTCACCTATAGATCTTTTCAAGTGACCTACCTCTCCGAACTTTTCAAGTGACCCTCGTATGCAAAAAAATGTAAAGACGGGAAATGTTGATT
Organism: Magicicada septendecula; assembly: GCA_034769895.1. NCBI lineage: Eukaryota > Metazoa > Arthropoda > Insecta > Hemiptera > Cicadidae > Magicicada > Magicicada septendecula. The sequence goes on from CM068375.1 coordinate 409,852,017, forward strand.
GTTGTAAAGTAACTACAAGTGGTGTGGTCCTATAGGAGTATGAAGCTTGTGTGGTCATCTGAACACAGCCATTTTTAAAGTTTACAGTTTAGAATAAAATTTCACTTACTTTATCTTGTAAAATTTATCTACCATGCATTGACTCTCCTCTTGTGGACACTGTTTCATGAGTTTCCATTATCTACAGCGAGATCCGATAAAGGACAAATGTTATATTATGAAGTTGATTCTTAATACGTTCTCGTTATGGAAATTTATAGCATATTAAAAGCTATAAAATAAGAGACAGGATGAATGTGAAATATTTAATTGTTGATCCAAACAAAAACATTACAATGGTATGGACACACAAAAAGAATGGCACAAGAATGATTGCCAAAGAGAGTAATGGAATGGACCCCACCACAAAGAAGGAAAAGAGGAAGACCACCTATCACCTGGACAGAAAACATTCAGACTATATTGAGGAAATGAGAAATTGAAGCTCTTTAAATGGACAAGCAGCAGTGGAAGCTGAAAATTCAATTACTTCTGTAATCTTTGGTTCGGTAAAATGTGTAAACATTGTACAGCCGGAATAATAATAAAGAAAAGATGTAAAAATTAGACTCAGTTTGTATAAGTATGTAAAATCATCGGTTTATCTAAGTGTGTATTTTAGTCATCTACATAACGTCCCATATGTGAAAATCATACTTTTCAGGCCAATTTAGTAGTAACAAAAGCAGTAGTGGATTTTAAGGTAGAAAACGTTTCAGAAATTGAAAGTTATGTTATTACACTCTTAGTATACGAACTTAGCTTAAACGCAGTCTTACGTGATAGTAATTAACTAAGATGTAATTGTTTTATTTAGAAAAATAAATAACGTAATTAACCTAAATTACTTTTATGTACAGCTAAAGTTGGCTTGTAAATATCACTTCAGCAAAATATTCATGTGAATGCATTGTTTTATGCAGATGACAAGGTAATGATACAGAAAACAGAAGACCGGTTACAGCGGGCGATATTTACGTTCAATAGGAGCATACAAGACTATGAACACACAACAGGTCTCTTCTAAAAAATTTAAACGATGGCATTTCAGGGCAGGTATTCTTTAAGAACTAAGATAGTCGTGAATAATCACATTTTGGATCAGGTTAGTTATTTAAATTACCTGGGTTATAATATCTCATGTGGAACTAATATTCTATTGATTGGGATAGTAAGCTAACAAAATTTAGACGCATCTGTGGAACGATTCATATGTACCTGAAAAAAAACACGGAAGGATACCCGAATAAAGTTTTATAAAACTGTGGTTGTCCCCACATTCCTGTATGCTAGTGAGACATGGACTCTTGGTAAAAGGGACGTGCAGAGGATTCAGGCAGCCGAAATGAAATTTCTAAGAGGGACGTAAGGTTGTGTTCTCTTCGATCGGAGAAGGAACGAGGATATTATTCGCGACTTAAACATTGTATAATTGCACCAGTAGCTTGAAGACCACAGAAGGAGATGGCGTGAACACTTGAACCGCATGCCTGATATCCGTCTACCTGTGGCTGCCTTACGTTATCACCCTAGACCGGGGAGGAGATGGGTTCCGGAACAGGTCTCAGGCCTAGTCCTTGGAGTGGTGATGATGATGATGACTTTTATGTACGAAAAATCAGTTATATTGAACATTTTAATGACAGCATTCTAAAATATTTAAATTGTACTTTATTTTTAATTTATTTTTAGTTGAATAGTGGTGTGACGTAACGTTAGTTACAATTTATTTTAAATCTACTGTTATAGGTAAGACGCAAAGTTAGATTAAGTAATCGTTTTTAATCAGCTGTGTTACCGTTGTTCGGCCTTCAGTGCGGTGTGGAATGCCATTATTTTCTTGCCGCTGCCTTAACGAACCAAGGGAATTGCTGACGTTCGTTCCTTTTGTTAAAAATTCCTACTTTAGAAATATATTTCTACAAAATAAAAAAAATTTTAGACATTTTTATAGTTGTTTCGTAAATCGATAGTATACAACTATGTTTAGTAAATTGGAAGTTAGACGTAACATCGGTTCCACGTATATTAAAAACTCGAGAGTTTCATTATCGTCTCATTCTTTTGAATTCGACTAAGAATTGACGGCTCATATCGGAAGAGACTGGAACATGAGGTATACTTAGAGGCATGTACGATGCGAAGAGGAGCGAAGGCGATTAGAACTTTATTTTCGTGAGGCAACAAATACACAGAGAGCTCATTCTAAAGCATTGTCAATATTAATCTGACAGTGGAAAACTCTCAGCTTTACCACGAGTAGTGAGTAAACAGTGAGTACCACATAATTGCCTCTTTCTCTGAAATTTGACATCGATACCGTCTGGTTTAGAACCCAAAGCAACATGTACAACTACCCCTCTACTACTAATACTAATTCCTGTCGCTCTGCTATATGAAACTTTTTGTGACAACATTCGCAATTTTATATTCTCAGAAGCAATAAATTGATTATATATTATTCACAAGTTTAATGGCCGAAAATATTATGACACTATGTCAACGTTTAGTAATTTACAACCGTAAATTTCTATCTTATGTCGAGTTGTAAAAAAATAGTATATTAAAGAATTACTATTTTATTGTCAAGTTATAAAAACTAATCTCAAAAAATAAGCTTTAGTGTCTACTAAAACTTTACAAATATTATTTTGCTCAGGATACTTGTATAAATTGTGAGGGATATTAGAAGTAGTATTTTATAAAAAAAAACGAGTTATGTTAGCAGCAAGCAAGATCTTCAAATTACTACCTTAAATAGTGTTAGTCCTATACGTATTTTAACTTTGAGATTGTTTCGAATTAAGACTGCCGCCTTCCAGGCCACAGTCTTCATCATTTTATAACCTGTACTCCGTCCCTATTAAATTTTGATAGTTGTTTTCAAGCTTACAAAATAAACAATAACTCTTTTAATTTAAGTTTTGAGACGATTAAGTCGTGGTAATGTATTACACAAGTAAGTTTTAATAAGTAAACGGTAAGTTTTAGAAACGTCATTTGAAAGAAACAACTTGTCAGAAAGTAATTAACAAAAAATCGGTATGGAGGACCATACATGATTTCCATGTTCTAATTATTTATAAAATTATTTTTAATATATACACTCGGAATGAAACTAAATATATCAGCATGGTTTTGGTAAAAACGCTGAGAAAGATAATCAAAGTACGAATTGTACATTGTTGTTAATATTTTACAAATAAAAAATTAATTTGATTAAATTATCTTTTATTTAAACAGCTCGAAGGAAAGCGAATATCGCCCAGCGTTTGTAATCTGTGAATTTCTGAAAACGAAAAATTATTTTGTTTTCGTATCCGTGGTTACGATATTTTGTTTACATAGAACCATATCAATTGTTAATATATTAATGATATTTTTGTAGTTTTCGGCCGAATAAATTTATAACACCAATACAAAAAATTACCCTCTATCCCTTCAACTACCCTTTTAATTTATAGATATTTCATCTACCTTTAACAGAGGATTATTTTGACTTTATTTCCAAGATATTTTAAGTATCGAAATTAAGTACTTTACTCTTGTTAAAACGTAAAACGTTTCAGGTAATCTACTCCTTCCTCTTAACCGATCTTCTCCAAAATCAATAGGCCTTGAGTCGTCTACAACTCGGGCACATAATGCAAAAAATTATTCGATTCTATTTGATTTTGCGGCAGTTACCGTCCGGCATAGAAAAAATTCTACACACAGACACTATTGGGAAAATGACTTTTCTTCATGTTTTGAGGGTAGTACAATCAGAATCTGACCTTATCTCGAACACGATTTCTTTGGCGATCACCACACTTCCATTTTCTTACGGAACATGGAAGTAATTATGATTTAAAATAGTGAACAAAAAACAATCAAATTCGTTTCCACTCGTAAATGTTTTAACTTAAAATGTAATGTCAGTAGTGAACAAAACACGCAAGGAATAGCAATCGATGGAATGGAGGAATCAATCAGAAGGTATTAAATAAGAACAACTGGGACACACATAAAAACGGAATGTGCGCAAGGCTCGTGTACAAACGAAATTCAGAAATTAAAAAAGTATAGTTATTTGAATTCTGTGTGCTCTGTGTAAGCACGCGCGCGAGTGTGTGTGTGTGTGGGTGCGCGATCAGTCAGTCTATGCCTATCTGTTTTTTTGTTTGTACGGTATTTTGTATCAGCGGGTATCCATTTAATTTTGTATCCATACTTGAAGTATAAAGTCTCTAAAGTAACTAACAGGCCAATACATATTAAGGTGATTTTATACTGGCATCCAGCGCTAATGTGTATAAAAAATGTAGTGTTTTATTTTACCATACTAACAGTATTTGACGTATCTGAAAAATTTATTAGCTTAATGTTTGTTACATAGCAAGGATAACAACTGATTTTTTCTAAATATATTTTCTAATTGTTTGTACCAAGCTGTAATTGAGAATGACTGACAACTCCTTGAAATAACTGGTTGAAGAACGTGAAGAGGAGTAACTCCAAAAACTATCGAATTAGAGGTAATTTCTCTATTTTAAGGCACATAGGCAAGGTAATTTAAGGCCAGCTATCACAACAGGCTTAAGGAGTGGGAAGTGCAACGTTGAGCTGAAAAATAATAAAAATGTCTACGTAATTCTTAACATACGGCGACGCACGAACGTCTTCCAGTCGTTTGTAGATCATTCTGCGGTAAATTACGCGACGCTTTTCCTCGATTGTTCCACTGATATCCAGGTCCGCTGTGTCACTACAATGCAACGCCCCTTCCACCTTCTCCTCGATTGTTACACTGATATCCAGGTCCACTGTGTCACTACAATGCATCGAGACGCCCCTTCCACCTTCTCCTCGAGTGTTCCACTGATATCCAGGTCCGCTGTGTCACTACAATGCAACGCCCCTTCCACCCTCTCCTCGATTGTTCCACTGATATCCAGATCCGCTGTGTCACTACAATGCAATGCCCCTTCCACGCTCTTCTCGATTGTTCCACTGATATCCAGGTCCGCTGTGTCACTACAATGCAACTCCCCTTCCACCCTCTCCTCGATTGTTCCACTGATATCCAGGTCCACTGTGTCACTACAATGCATCGAGACGCCCCTTCCACCCTCTCCTCGATTGTTCCACTGATATCCAGGTCCGCTGTGTCACTACAATGCACAGCGGCTGAGGTATAAGTACTGGGTATCGAAGCGGCCGAGTTAGACCTGCCGATATTAAAAGTGCGGTACGGAATTAGTTATTATTGGAAAGTGATTATTGTGATAGTTGAAGAAAAACTGTAATAAGTTGACATTTATTGTTGTGTGTTGGAAAAAATTAACTTTAATTATTTATAAGAATTCGTTTGTTGATTTCCAACTGTTGTTTATTTCTAAGTAATGTTGTAATTAGTGACTTTATCTGGTGTCAGTTGTTGTGTTTCCACTGTACAATACGACGATCCGTGTAGCTGTCTTAACACTATGAAGTAAGTTAAGACTTTTTATATCCCTCCAGTGAGTACACCTCCATTTACACCAGCATTCGATAATTTTAAGTTCCACTTCACTTTAAGAATGGATCATTTCTGATTCACTAACAGGGGTTTTCCTACTTTTGATACAGGTTCGTAGTAATGAAACGAGCTGTAACAACGACATTATGCCATACGCTGTACTAAATTCATAAATTATAGACGTCAGGTTTCGTTGACCCCTATTTTGGCCGTTTAGTTTATTGCGTATTTTTGAAACTTTGCATATAATTGTGTATAAATATTGTAACGAGAACCCTATCGAACAGCTTAGAACATTCTCCACACGTCCCCCCGACCAGTGTAGCAGTAGTAGCCTCAGCCAAGGCCGCTCACAAGGAGGTTCCAATGTATTCAAGAGCACTTGAGATACGCATTAAGCCGGGATGCAGTAAGGAGGGAAAGGTATACTGGACCTCTGCGCGACTTATAAAAACAAGAGCATCCTGGCTCAGTTCAATAAGTAACGTGAGCGATTTTTCTTAGTACGTATCGAGTAGTGTTTGAGTAATGTTTGTCGAGGTATTGTGGCGAAGTGTAATTCGTGTTGAATTCTATTATTTGACATTATTATTGCGTGTGAACAAATTTACCTAGAATTATTGTACGAGTTGATTACAAATTGTTTTGTGATACATTAATACATTGTTTGTAATTTTGTTGTTTTCCACTGTATCATACGACGATCAAGGAGGCTGTCGTAACAATGTACATAATTTTATCTTTTGTATATCCATTACTCGAGTGGCATTATTAATGTTTAAGACTATTTATATACTTATCTAATTTTTAAATTCCTACTATCGTTACAGTGGATAAAGGGTAGGAGAAGAATGCTCGGAGTTGAGAGCAATGAATTAGAAAGTACTCTTCACAAAGTATGCCGTTTTAAATCTATCCCAGGAGATTCGAAGTTTTAATGATGAGTAAGTGCAATTGTACATTATATTCCTCTCTCAACACTCGCTGTATATTCATTTAAGCATTTCTTAGGAAATGAGCTAAACTTTTCCAGCGGACTTGCTAACAAATAATAATATTTAAGAGTGATGTGACGCCAACAACACGCTAACTTCTCACTTGTTATACTACACTTAAGTGATAAATGAATCACAGGTAGAAAAAGTTTCCAGTTTAAAAATGAAGCAATGCTGAATCGGTTAAAATTCGTTAAAAAAAAGTGAATTTTGTTCATTGTGCTTACCTGTGAGTGTGTGTGCAGTAAAGGAGGTCAGTCTCATTGCTTCATTGGTTATTGAAGCAAACTATTTAAATAAATCCTTAAATTCGTAGCCACCGTCAATCAATGAATTTTCCCGATGAAGGGTTTGTGAGGATCGGTCAAAATTGACCGATCTTCACAAACCATTAACCGGAAAATTTATTTAAATAAACTTTACTTCAATTGTATTATAATCAGATCACGTTTTTAATTCTAAATTTATTTTTGTAATATTTTATTTGTTTTATTTAACACTAATCAGTTTTTAGTAAAACGAGTTTATTTTGATAATAAATGAAGTTTACAAGTTAATTGTATCATATTACAACAAAGTCATTGCTCGTACTGGGTCAATAACAAACAATTCCGTTCAATTTATATTGTGAAACACTGGCTGCTACAAATAAAGAGACAAAATTTGTATTACCTTACAACAACGGGAATTCGGAACTAACAAACTATTCGGAACCACGAGAACCATACTCTACACCTCGTCTTAAAGTGACAATATTCTTTGATTGTGGCACACTTTACACTTTTCCAGGTAGCTTCTTTTTCAATGCTGAACTGGTCGCCTTAAAATTTTATAACCAAAACAGTATCGTATACTGCTGAAGTCTGCATTTAAATGTAAACAAAACTTCCATTACACAGAATGAAGAATGCATAGACTTCTAGTAAGAGAATGAAGAATTTAAAACGTTTCAATAAGAAAACACTGTGTTGCACATTCCACAGCACACACTATTCCATAGCTACTGAAGTGGTATCTGTGTTCTGTTTAACAATTCCCAGCACGTGATCCCCCAATAACACTCGACCAAACTACAATCGCTTCAAAAGCGCCAGGTTTCCTGTACGATCCCAGATGTATCTGTAACAATAATACAATTTTAAGTTGATAGACCCCTATTACTGAAACGATAGTCTATCCATCCAGTCAGGCCGAAAAATTTGAGATTAAAGGCGATGTACATCTAAGAGCGCTATGCTCACATTTTAATATTAGAGCAGAGTAGTTATGTCATGAAATAAATAAACCAAAATTTGTTTTTAAAAGAAATTTACCTTTGATCTTGAGGCGAGCGGGTTCGTGTGAGTTTTGTGTGTCTATTCAGTGTGTGTGTGTGTGTGTGTGTGTGTGTGTTATAAATATTATAGTTGATAAGATTTATTTCTTTCATTTTTCCTTTCTTTTTTATGCAAATACTTTAGTATGTTTTGACTCTCTATCGGTTGTGGAATAGATTATTGCTTATGTTTTATTTGCGAGATATTTAGTGTTTCTTTTGCCTGAAGATGGCTAAAGATTTGTTGGGTAGCCAAAACTTGGTTTTTTATTAAAAAAGTAGTGACCGAAATATCCCCCTGATTTAAATACTTCTTTGTGATTAATTAAAATGACAAGTTAAGACTTCTTATAAGTTGGCAAAATATTATACACACAAAAGAACATTAAAAAAATATATATATATATATATATATAGGCCTATATAATGCAGCAGTAAGTCTGCGTACGTTACTGTGCATTGTCGCAGTTAGTTAAAATAAAGCTGTTATATTAGAATAAATAATTAATATCGTCAAATATTTTTAAAACAAATTGCGTATTGAAAGCTGTAAGTAACCAGTGAAGGGGAACGCGAACGAGGTCGGTACATGCAGATCACGCCACACTCAAGCTGAGACTGTGTACTATGTAATGTAAGTGTGTGTGTGTGTGTGTGTGTGTGTGTGTGTGTGTGTGTGTGTGTAAGCCAGTTGAATTCAGCATAGCGTCACCCCTGAATAAGTGTGAATTAAATAAGTAATTTATTTAAATTTTGGTAAGTGCGCGTAAGGTATGCCAAAACAAATTACGCCATGTTATTAATGATATAAAGACGCGCACATGTGCAAAATCTAGTACGAAACAAATAATACACATTAATGCAGTATAAACAAAAGTGAATAACCAAGAATAATTAAAGTGTAGTAAAACCGTTAACATACAATTATACATAAAAAATTACCGATCATATCAACATCGAGTAATAAACAAACAAAAGACTTCGCATGTTGCGAATAAAAGTAAAATAAGTACGAAGAATAATCGAATCTGTAAAGGGACGCTCGACAAACTACAACAATATAAATCGTGCAAAGAATGGTTGAAACATGATTTTTGCGCCCGTCAGTATAAATAAACGAGGAGCACAGCCTCGACCCTTCATTCACTGGAACACCTCTGCAGCCGAAGGCTATGCCCGACGGTGGAGCACCCAAGGTCGATATCCCAGCAGTACCGTACGAGTCGTCTGAATGCTGAGTGGACCAGGAGGACCGGACGACGGACTCGAGGAGGATCCACACAAGACACAGGACTCAGGATCATGAAGAGGAATCACTGAGTATCACCGCACAGAAATAAGGTGACAAAACCATTTTTACTCGTCAACCAACGAATCATAAAAGACATTAAAAAGAAAAGAGTAAAGAGACAATGATAAACTTTAATAGTATAAATAATAATTGTACAGTTTAATTGGTTAAATTGTAGTAATTTATAATGATATTTAACATTTACGAAATTATTTTTGAAATTATAAAACGTAGCATAAATGTTTCTGTAATTCTAAAATTGATTGATATTTCATGAATACGATATTCATATGTAGGCACACAAAGCAAAGTAGTAATTATATAAAAAAATATATGGAATTTAAAAAAAAATACAATCTGAACAAGTCGAGAGCACATTATATATTATAAAAATTTCTATTTATACATGTAAATTTATATCTTGTGTATTATATTTATGAATATGTGTGTAATGTTATTTTTATAGTGACAATAATTGTGTGTACGATGAGCACACCCAAAAGAAAAATATTATGCGAATAATAACGACGAAATTTTAATTCGTAAGTTTTGAAAATTTTGTTTAATAAAATTTTGAATGATTTTTACAAAGTCTATATGATATAAGAAGTGTAATTATTATTTTAAAACACACCGTATACCTTTTCTCGTTATAATATATATATTGCAACGGAACACAGGATGATAAGCTATGTTGTTTGTATCAGAGCACATGGATGACGAGCATTTCTTGTTTAAATTTGTTTTATGTAATATTTTGTCTTTTAGCCGTAAGTTTTGTATTTATAAATAGATAAGCATGTAGGGTATACCAAACTCTTCATAAAAAGGTGTTCTATATTGTCATGTATTTTTTGAGTGAATTTGTGCGCGTGTGCGGGTGTGATAACGTGTGATCGCGATATCTTCCGCGGTAATTAACCGATCGACGTGTAACTTTGACAATGAATTGTTTATGTAAATAGCTCCAATTTATGTGTACTCTATGGTTCATAAATATTTTAGAAATATGGTTTTTTTAAGTGAAGAAAAACTCAATTGTAACTCTTATCAATGATAGGGTAATCAAATTCGTAGACAATTTCCATGCAGGCCTTTGCTAAATTATACAAAGTTTTTCAGGAAATTCGTATATCTGTTTGTTCTATCAATCATGTGACTTGGGCTTTGCCAATCAGAATACAGTAAATTCAGTAAGATTCATTCGTTGTAGAGTTAGGATGGGCACAGTTCTGCTTTAGCATCTGCAAGGGGAACTTGTGCCCGGTGAAGAGAGTTGTTCTCTTACGAACATAGAAATATCATATAGAAAATAAACCTTTGTAATTCTTAACGAAGTTTTGCGTTAAGAACCGAGTGGGTAAAAAAGTAGATAAAAATTATAATATAATACAGTGCTGTTTCGTGTTAGTTTAAGATATCCGCTTAGGGAAGTTAAAGACACTTCAAGATTGCGTGGAAGGTGTACGTTTAATGCACCGCATTAATTAATACCCATATTAACCCTGAGATTAAGAGAATATAAAGTATAAATTAATAATAAACTGTACGAGTGAAATTTATAATCATTGTTAGTGAACAATTTATGAAGAGACTAATTAATGTTAGCAGTCAAACATAATAACAACGAGACTCATTGAAATATCGCCGCTGGAGCCACCTGCCGTAGAAGAGGACGACAAGACAAAGAGGACGCCAGGACGAAGAGGACACCAAGAAGGAGTGACGCTGAAGAAGAGGACGCCAGGACGGGAGCGACGAGAGGAGAGGAGGACGTTGCAGCAACCATGTAAAATCGATTTATATTATAGAACAACACGAACTATTATTTCTATTATCAATACATGACAATTTATGATACAATATACATATTTAAAAACTATATTTGTGTGTATAATAAATAATTTTTCATCTCCTCCATATTGACGTGTTTGTAAATTTCACACACTCACCATATCCTTATTAGTATAAGCAAATTTGAACCGTTGCAATCTAAAGAGAAAGTGAAATCTATACTATAGACGTATAATACTTATAGAAAATATTTTCAGGACATGTTGAACAGGTGAAAATAAAAAACAAACATTATATAGACAAAGGTCCTATAATATTTGCTTAAGGTTATGGCCACTAAAAGCCTTGACACAAATTTCAAAGAAAAAGTGGAAGGTTTGATTTAAATTTAAATTTCACACACTCACCATATCCTTATTAGTATAAGCAAATTTGAACCGTTGCAATCTAAAGAGAAAGTGAAATCTATATTATAGACGTATAATACTTATAGAAAATATTTTCAGGACATGTTGAACAGGTGAAAATAAAAAACAAACATTATATAGACAAAGGTCCTATAATATTTGCTTAAGGTTATGGCCACTAAAAGCCTTGACACAAATTTCAAAGAAAAAGTGGAAGGTTTGATTTAAATTTTAGAAGGGTATACAAAACGTTTTGACAAAATCGTTGATTATAGATTTAAATAGCAGAAAATTTAGTTAAGCCGTCCTAACCCTAGAGGTTTAAATTCTAAAAAAAAAAATTGTTTGAAATAACCTTGAAAGCCCTTTTAAACGTTTACACTAAAACTCTATTAAGTATACAAAAATCGGTATGGAGAACCATACATGACTTCCATGTTCTAAGATTTATATTTAAAATCATTTACTTGAACCGAAATTATTCGGTTCGATAATTTATTTAAAAAAACTATCTTCCACCTTGTAAATCGAGTTTTATGTTTGACAAATTGAAATAAAATATTTCCATAGAAACTACTTCTTTGTTCCCGATAACGTAGTACACATATACAAAATTATCCCCTGCACCTATAAACTATCTCCTGCAACTACCCTTTTCATTTATAGATTCATCTATCTTTCTACAGTGGATTATTGTGACCTTCTTTACAGGACACTTTATCAAAATTAAGTATTTTACTCTTGTTAAAAAGTAAAACGTTGCAGGTAAACTACCCCTTCCCCTTAACCGATCTTCACCATAATCAATACACCTTGAGTCCTTTACAACTCGTGCACATATGCAGAATATTATCTGACTATGTTTGAATTTGAGGCAGTTATCGTTCGCCATAGAAAAATTCTACACATAGACACACAGACACTTTTAGGAAAACGACTTTTCTTCATGTTTTGAGGGTAGTACAATCACAATCAGCCCTTATCTCAAACACGATTTTTTTTCCGATCACCATACTTCCATTCCCTTACGGAATATAGAAGTAGAAAACAGAACAGACTTCTATTAAATAATAAAAAGAACTTACTTTTTCGCGTAATTTATGCAAATATATTAAAAAAACGAGTTTAGAGCTCCAATTAGTTTTTATCTGAAATGAATAATGTAAATTTCTTAGGTATCAGTTGCGCATTGTTTAAGTCATTTAACAAGACAGGTATAGTACATGAGAAATAAAATTAATCATGCAAGGAAAATAAAAAAGGATTAAAATATTATATGGTATAACAAATTTATAATTACAGAAATTGTTGAAAACATAAATAGTGTAGCGTATAACAGTACAGTTCATCTTTATTTATTACGTAATTTACTTTAAAAAGTGGTATTAAGTTAGGCTATTAATTCACATTTTACTCGTTATTATTTATAAAAGAGGGGAAGAAGGAGAGAGTGAGCGAGAAAGAGAGGGAAAGGAAACGGACTGATCGAAGTATAGATGGATAAAAACGTAAGTACGGGGAGGTTCGTTCGAAGCTTTTTACGTTGATGGATTTCGTGTATTTTATATAAACACTGTTGTTTTCAGTAAAAATTCTTCCACAGCAGAAGCACTCTTATTTCCAGTTCACAGCACTACGAGAATGTATTTCCAACAGGCACGGAATTCACGGTCTAGAGAATTCATCTGTGTCCTTCCGTTAGATGATTCATAAACTCCAGTCCACAGGAAGTTTTATATTTAAGGTGATTTATGACATAAATATTGTCAACGTGTGTTTAATAAGTTATACGTTTGTGTTTTATTACAATCCACTTTCCACTTAATCCGGACTCTACAATATCGCCAGGTGTCACTAACTTCTAAACCGGATAGTCGCTTATATGTATCCCGCAGACTTTCCAGAATAATCTCGTTTAAAACAATTTCATTCTTTTGGCGGCATGCCGATATGATTTGCGTAGTTACAGTCTGGAGGCCACGGTCTTGACACAGACGTTGCACACTGGGCTAGTCGAGAAACGTGTTAATTGACGCTCTGGACTTTTCGAGAGCGTTAAGTAATTGTCGTAACAATATGAACAAATTGTTTATATACTCTTTTATGAGAACATCCATGCTCAGGTACTTGTGAATATTTATGTACAGCTACACGAATGTGCTGGCATAAAATAGCTGGTTGTTTTCAATAACTTGAGTTAGTTTTCAACTGACATTACTTAAAATTTCGTCTCGTACTTTATATCTTCGTTTTGTCTATAGACTGACTTAAATTTATGTTAATAAAAAATTTTATTTTGTCGATGCTTACTTTATTCTCTATTACCAAAGGTGTTCAAGTCACTACAAGCAATAACAAGACTTATAGGAAAATGTAATAAAAATAAACTCCTCGAATTTTTTATATTTAAATAATATTAAACAAATATGACAAAATTAACTATCGAATTGAAATTAAGAGCAACAAAATAAAAATAAAAATTAACTATAAATAACGAAGAAATTCACGGCCGGAATTATATTAAATATTATTTACCGGATTGTTAACCCGTGGACTAAAATCTTTAAACTATCGTTTTTATTATTGTAGCTGTTTATAATTTACATTATAATTTTGTACATTGACGACGTGTTGAGAGCATCGAAATGCAGAGTGACTTTGGGAATACAGCTTAACAAATCAATTTGTATGGGTTCCTTGGTATACGCGGATGACATAGTTCTTATTCAAGAAAGTGAGGATGATTTACAAAGACCTATGTTTCAATTGAAAGAAGTGGCAAGAGAGTACTCACTGACAATTTCAGTGAGAAAGACCAAAACCATGGCCTTTAAAGGTAAATATCCACTGAGGACTAAGATAGTTGTAAACAATAGCACTTTAGAACAAGTGAGCCGTTTCAAATATCTCAACTGTGCAGTAGCCTAATAATCTGAATATGATATAAAACAGAAAATAAATAAATTTAGGGATATTTGTGGTACAATTTGTAGGAATTTTAGAAATAAAACAAGACACAGCACGAGTATTAAATTTTATAAGACAATTGCAATACCCACGTTGACATTATGCGAGTGAGGCGTGTGTCAAGACAAAAAAGGAATACGGCAAGATTCAGAGTGGTGAAATGCAGTTTCTTCAAAATACTGTAAATTATTCATTACAAGATAGGATAATGAATGAGATATCAGAGCAGAACTCGAAGTAAAGAACATAAATGAAATTATTGCAATTTACAGAAGACAATAGTGGGATCATCTGCAAAGGATGACGGAGCGGCACTCAACTACAAAGCTACTGGTAGAAGAGACGTGGGTCGTCCGAGGATAAGATGAGTGCCGGAACAGGTATATATAACCTAATCCTTGAAGAGGAGAAGAAGAAGAAGAAGAAGACTACTTTGTAAATCGTATTGTTAGGAAAACATGGGCCTTGCAAAGTGCTAATAAATCAACATATGAGACAACAAGAGTCTTGTTTGTTAAACTTATGAATCACTTTTTTCAATCATATATATGTGATTCAACAACTGTCGTTATCAGGTAGTGTGAACAGAGGCGTACCTAGGCCACTGTAGGCCCGGCTCGGATTTCTTTGTGAGGCCCACCTCTCATAAGACAGGTGCAATTTATCTTTAAGTAATACATAGCAAAAACACTTTACTGTTATATATTTACTGCCTAATCACTGTATTGATACATCTATTTAGAAAACTTTTTAAGAAGCTTTAGTAATGTTTGAAATAAAAATCCACTTTCATATTGTAAATGCAAAGTTTAAAGAAATAATAGAAGTAGTATTATTTATAGATTGCGTTAAATTCATTTATATATTTATATATATTTATTATTTATATAACTTTATAATATACTATAAACCTATTTAATGCAAAACAAATTTATCATTGCTGCAAAGAATACTTGGCAATTAGTTTTCAAGTCAGTTAGCAGTTTTAGTGCATAACACACCTTGTATAGTCGTACGTGCAGTTGTCTTCGATGTCACTCAGTTTTGTCCACTCATGCAATATGTGATCCACTTTATTGTCAATTCGTTCATTCGAGTAACTGACCTGATTTTCGCACTCTGAATTATTCACTGTTTGGGAAAAATCTGATAAGAGGTTTTAAATAAATTGTTGGTCTCTTAAAATTAATTTTCCGAATCTGGAGGCGCCGTACTAAATGAGGCCCAGGGCGGGTCGCCCCCCCCTTTATTCCGCTACTGACATTGAAGCTGAAGATTTACTGTGTAGGTGAGATGGACATGACATGACAGCGAGTTCGTTACGCATACCAACTACATTATCAATGTACTGTTATTGGTGGTGACATTATATCACTGACAACGTGTAAATAGTTATAAGTTATCGATTTAGCGTAGTCATGAAAAATAATTTTATGTCTGCAGTTCAATTGAAGTTCCGTAGCGTTGTATCGCGTCGTAGAAGTTGTTGTGGGACAGGCGTAGCAAACGGGCTGAACGGTATCGCGCGTAGACATGATCCTGTAACCAACACATTGACACAATCATTTAGTTGAATCTGTTCTGGACAGGACAAATTTCTTGTTTTAATATGAGGAGCGGTCGTGGCGTAGTGGATAGCGTGTGGCGCTGCTACGCTGTCGGCGCGGGTTCGATTCCCGCCGGGCCCATCTGATTTAGATACGACCGTTCCCCCTCGGAAGGGGATGACAAATCAGCGACAGGTACCCTACCTAGTATAAACTCCCCCCAACTATGCCGTTCGGTTCCGGCGTTAAACTGTAGGTCCCATATACCTGTGAGAAACTCCGTAAACACACGCACCACGGGTATATGCGGGGAGGGTACAAACCAGTCGAAAGACTGAAGGACTCAGTAATAATATTTCTGACACAACAGTAAATTAAGACAATTTCATTATGTAAGACTAAGACTAACTTCTAAAATTAAGACTAAGTAAACTTAATTTTAATTACTTGGGATGTTATGTTACATACGGGACAGAAATTGATCTGGATGAAAAATTAAACAAATTTAGGAATATCTGTGGAACAATTCACAAATACTTTAAAAGTAACAAAGAAGGAAACAAGGACAAGTTTTTTTAAAGACGTAGCGGTATCAGTTTTGATGTACGAAGATGAAGCCAGAGTTATAACAGGAAGAGATAAACCAAAGATTCAGGCAGCGGATATGAAGTTTACGAGGAGTACTCTGGGCAGTACCATTCTCGATTGAAAGAAGAATGTGGATATAAGGACGGAACTGGGGCCGATTAATTATTGTAATAGCTAAGGAGCAGCAAACGAAGGTGGTATAAACATTTAGGCAGAATGGTGAGTGACAGGATTCCAGTGCTAGCAATGGAAAATAGACCGGTGGGGAAGAGAGAAATAGGACGGCCGAGAGCGAGGCGGGTCCCGGAACAGGTTCAGTTTGAGCCTAACCCTTGAGGTTGATGATGATGATGATGAAAAATAAACTAAGTAATTAAATAAAGTAACAGACTAATGAATTTTACATTTTTACCATCATCACCATTATCAATACCATTATCTCTATTCCAAGGCGTAGACTCTAATTGCCCTGTTCCGGGATCCGCCTCCTCCCAGGTCTCCCTTCCAGGCGCTTGGTGCGCTAAGACTGCTACTTGTAGCCTTTTAGTTGATATGCGGCTTAAAAGTTCACATCGTTCTCTCCTATACTCCTTGATGATCTCATTTAAAGGGTGGTTCCCTAAGTTGTTAAAATTCATTCCCGGGCTGTTTGGCCGTCGTCCATTAGCCGTCGTACATTACAGTAAGGTGGTAGACGTTAGTGACTGGTAGTACTGTGGTCACTAACGTCTACCACCTTACGTTAGCGTAACTCGATTTTACACTGATGATGGCAGTCGATGGCTCTGCCGAAACGTCTGTTTTTGTAGAAAACAATGGGCCGCGGCAAAACAGCCCGGGAATGAATTTTAACAACATTTACTCCGGCCGTGTAAGTCTACGAAGTACATTAGGGGATCCCTATCTCCATCGAATGCGTAATGAACATATAAGGGTCGAACTGGGTATATTCCTCGTCAATGGTAAGATAGAAGAACGAAACCAGCAGTGGATGGAGCACGTCTACAGAATGGACCACCAGAGGTTAGTAAAGCGCACTGTAGACTACGAACCAGTTGGCAGAAGATCTGTGGGCAGGCCCTGGAAGATATAGCTGCAGTGAAGACGGAACAGGATATAAGCCTACACCGTGAAGTGACGACGACGATCGCTAACTCTTGTCAGACGATTTCCTCGTTCCGTTTCTTGTCCAGTAGGAAATAGTCTTGAACACTTCTCACGAACTACATTTCTGCAGCCTGAATCTTCCGTTCATTCTTCTTCCTATGATCCACGTCTTACAGCCACAAGGGAATGTCGGGCCAGCCAGTGTTTTATAAAACTTCATGAAGGTGACGCTCTAGCTTTGTTATTCAAACCATTATTACTTGTACCACAGACCCTTCTAAACCTTGACAATTTCTGATCCCAGCCTATGTGGCAGTCAAATGAGATACTGCATCCCAAACAGTTAAAAATCACAAACCTGTTCTGATGTTCTTATCGTCGCGAACTATCTACGTTTTCATGGGATGCTTACCAAAGAAAAGCATAGTCTTTGATTTATAAGCAGAGACTTGCAACCCACGTTCCTGCAATACATTACATTATACAAACTCCGCTATTTGTAACCAGCCTTCTGTCTCTTGAATAATGACGTTATCATCCGCGTAGAGTAGAAAAGTCAAATGAAAGTCGTCACAAAGGAATATTTCTAAGCCAACTTGGGCCTTCCGTGTTCGAAACACGTCGCTACATAAATGTTAAGAAGTGTCGGCGAAGTAGGGCACCCTTGCCGAACACTCTGATTTGTAATAATATTTTCTGCCCATTCAAAAATAAGGTAACACATTTTCTATTATACAACATTTGGAGTACAGTAATTAAATCGTTTAGAAAGCCTCAACGTCTCTTAAGTTTTCCTTCAGCAGTAATCTCTTGACATTATCAAAAACGTTTACGATATTATAAAACCAAAATCGTTTACCTTCATTGAATCCATCTAGCTGGAATGTATTTGGTTTTTAGCATTTTCCTTTTTACAATGAATGGGGCCCATTGCATTAACCCCCAGCTTGGAGGACCAGGCAATTTTTAATCAAGGTTTACTTCCTTTAGCCTTTGATAAACCAGTATCAAACTACAAGGCAGCAGCTGCTAGTTTTGGTCCGCCCCGGGTATTTTATTTCCCCGGTACCCACCATATATGGTGAGAATACCCCTATCCGCCACCTGGGGAGGCGTCCGCTGGGAGACTAGCAACTCCACACGGGAATTAAAAATGAAGTCATTAAGAACAGAATGGATGTGAAAAATTCAATTGTTGATTTTACCCAAACAAACAAAATTACAATGGTATGGACACCCGAAAAGAAATAACGGCACAGGAAAGATTGCCAAAGAGAGTTATGGAATAGACCCCACCAGGAAAAAGGAAAAGAAAAAGACCACCTATCACCTGGATAGAAGAAATTCAGACTATATTGAGGGAACGAGAAATTGAAGAAGATCTTTGGATGGACAAGCAGCAGTGAAAGACGAGAATTCAATCACTTCTGTAATCTTTGGTTCCGGAAAATGTGTAAACATTGTACAGCCGGAATAATAATAATACAAGCAAAATGAGTTTCCTAGTTGAACTCCCTTATTTCTTCTATCAGTAGTTTCAATCTACACAGAATCTTCCCCTCCTTAAACCATTCTGCTTCCCCGACAGTAACACCTTTGCTATTAATTTCAGCTTGACATTTATTGTTTTCGGATAAATTCTGTACGTGGTGTCCAAGGAGATTTCTTTGTAATATTCCGGAACTATTCGAACACCTCTTTTAAATAATGAAACTGCTTAACCATTCTTGTGGCACTCTATGACCCTTCTAACATATATTCATCAAATGCAAAAATGCAAATATAACTACGGGGCCCATATTTGAAAAATTCCGTATTTACACCATTCATACCAAGTGACTTGCAATTCTTTGATTCCTTCGATGGTGGAAGTAAGTCCTTCCTCCATCGGTAAATTGTCAATATTTTCTTCAAAAATCTGCATTTCACTGTCATACTTATCAGAATGATACCAAAATTGACTATAATACTTCGTCAATATATCCACTCTAACTGAATTTAACCAAAATCTCTTCTTTCTCTTTCCTGTTCAGTGTCTTTAGTACTTTATAAGCCATAACTTGTCTGCCAAATACAGCATGCTCGATAGATGAAATAAATAACTATAAATATACAACTACTGACTCAGAACACTAATTTTTTATTGGTAAAAATGTAACTTTTACCTTGTAGCCTGAACTATTTTCGCTTATTACAAGCTTCGTCAGAGGCTGCCGCTAGGACCGCTGTCTGTCTTGTTCTTGGTGACGGCGCCGTCGTTCGAAAGATCCATGTTGTGTGTGTGGGGTGAAATATGTTCGAATAGTACGTGTGATCTGAACTGTGTCTGTCAGTTTGTGATGTCGTTTTTATGTGTTGTTGTGTGATTGTATATTTTTAGTTGTTCAAGAATGTCTAGTTTTCAGCCTTTTGTGTGTACGTGTAGGATATCCATGTTGTTTACGTCTGTGTATGTGTGGTTTGCTTCAATGAGGTGGTTTGCTTTATTGAAAAGCAAACGGACAGACACAATTCAGATCACACGTACCATTCGAACATATCAGAACATATGACACCGCACACACTTGTGTGTGTCTTTCGGACGACGGCGCCGTCACCAAGAACAGGACAGAAAGCGCTACTAGTGGCAACCTCTGATAAAGCTTGTAATAAGCAAAAATTGGTTCATGCTACAAGGTAAAAGTTTTACATTTTTACCAATAAAAAATTAGTGTTCCGAGTCAGTAGTATTATATTTATAATTAGTTAATCAACGGACACGTCATGGACAACAAAATCAGGGAATGAAATAAATCTCTCCCACTACTGACTGTATGTCTGTCAAACAATATATTAATCCAATTTCTTACTTCCCTATACTTCTCCTTGTTTGCACTTTTGGGGAAATTACGTAATTAAGATGTATCTTTCGTTTTCCAGCTAATGCTTCCACTATCACCTCTGACCATACTTTCAAATCTATTCTTCTTGTAACCTGTCTTCTTACGTCATCACCTTACTTTGCTGCTTTCCTTACAATCTCTTTCACATTCCTGCACTCATTTTCAACAATGTCACTTGTAGGTACAGTACTCCAGCAAATACATTCTCAATCTACCCTGATAACACCTACGAGTTCTAGAAGGTGTAATTTTAAAAAAAACCCTCTGTACTTTCTTGTTTTGTAGCAGCTTTAACAGTTTTTAAATTGTAATCAGTAATTGCAATTCTACAGAAAAGGATACAGACCGCAAATAGAGCATATGCTTCGTTGACATCTATTTTCAAGACAAGGAATATCCATCATCAGTCCAAGGTCATTATATAAAATTATGATTAGACCGGTGATAACCTATGGCAGCGAGACTTGGACACTGAACAAACAACCTGCTAACATAGTCAATATGTGTGAAAGGAGAATTTTTAGAAGAATATATGGACAAATCCAAGTCAATGGAATATGCGTCACAATGAGGAACTATACAAGCTGTATAAAGACAATTATCTTGCCACCACCATCCGACTGCATAGATTGCAATGGGCAGGACACTTCATTAGGATGGAAGGCAATCGAATACCTAGGAAGGTACTGTTTCGTCAGATCGAGGGTAAAAGGCCTGTCGGAAGACCCAAGCATCTCTGGATTGACGCAATGGCGAGGGATGCTGATACTTTGATTAAAATAAAACGATGGACATCGATCGCCAAGGACAGGAAAAAATGGAGGCGGATGATTATGGAGGCTAAGGTTCGACTTCGAACTGTGACGCCGTAGAAGAAGAAGTGTGTGTGTGTGTGTGTGTGTGTGTGTGTGTGTGTGTGAATAAATTATTTCATTAGTAACCACGCGTATATAGCTTTTCTCTCACAGGGGCCAAAGTCAGTAATCACGTAGGCCGATATACAGTACTTATTCAACTTTTGCTGCCTCAGTATTGCAGACATATAACGTTAGTAGCAATGTTATTGATGCTACACTCTAGCGGACTAGAAACATTTGGTTTTCAAACGTTTGGTATTCACTCTTACTTAATATACCCAGTCTAATCAAGTTAATTTCACCAACCGGAAATAGATCGTTTACCAATCGTAATCAATCAGATAAGAATTTCACACGCAAGCTTAGTAAAGTTTTGGGCATGACTCTGAATGCCAAACTTAAGTGAAATGAGCATGTTAAGAAGAAACGGGAAGAACTTGGATTAAAATTAAAGAAAATGTGGAAGACACTCTGAACTGTCGCTACATAACAAGCTGTTGTTATACAAACAAGTCTTGAAACCAGTTTGTGTGTATGATGTACAGCTTTGGTGTTGTACTAAGAAATCTAATGTTAAAATAATTCAGACAGTTCAATAATATTGAAATAAGGTTCTTCGCAGTATTGTTGATGCACCATGGTACGAAAGAAATGATGACATCCATCGGAACTTTAAAATGCCTACAGTTGCTGACGAGATTAAACGGGTAGCGAATAAATAAATAAATAAAACGATGGACATCGATCGCCAAGGACAGGGAAAAATAGAGGCTAAGGTTCGACTCCGAACTCTGACGCCATAGAAGAAAAAGAATAAAAATTGTAATTTTAAGTCATAATTAGCATAATTATAAAATAACTAGCTACTATATTACAAAAGAAAGTAAGTACTTTTTTTATAAGTTTCTTCTAGTCCGTTTTTTTACGCTTTTAAACATTTATTCCAAACATTTATATTTTAAATCTAACTTTTATAAGTTTTGTGTTTTTAAATTTATAACTTGTCAACAACAGCTGTATTTTATGAACAGCTGTACTGCAGAAAACAAAACACCACAAAGCGACAAAAGCATGCACGATAACAAATCAGAGATTACCATCAAAACCAATAATGCTACTGTAATTCGTTATGACTGGAATGGTGATGATGATGATGACGATGATTGGTTTAGTTTACGCTGTAAACTGCGTTTATCTGTGGTCAGTGAAATGTTGTTTCGTCCTAAACAATTTGCTAAACGCCGGATGGAATTTGTAAATTGTCGATTCAACCAATTTGTAATTAATTTAAAATTACAGTGAGGCTGTCAATGGCAGTAGCATTAAACAAGCGGCTGTCAATTATTCCTATTTTAGAACATTTTATTTTAAGGCAATGTGACAAAACGATTACTGGATCATACTAACACCGGCTGACGACTAGACAACGGCATACGCAGGGGGGGGGGGCTCAGGCCCACAACCGCAAAAATCTAATATGTACTTCCTTAATTTACTTAGGCTCTTGTTTAAAATTACAAAATTGCATATTTCGGCCTTTTTGGGCGCGAATATAAATACTAACAAAATAAGTAGTTTATATTAACAATTATTACATCAGTTATAATTTATAGTTTATTGAGCGGTGCATTACGCTGAGTGTAACGGTCAGTAGGCTACCTATCTTCTTTGTTGCAAAACTTTAAGAAACCTACCAATGTTGCAAAACTTTATTCCCAGTGCTACTAAAATTACTGTATAAAATATTATAGTCTAATTGTAGTAAAATGAATTTATTGTTAAATATTACAATGAACATAAAAAATCAATTAAAAAATATTCAGTTTTTGAAAGAAAAAGTAGCTCTTAAAATTACTGGTTAAAAAATAGAATGAGGCATACGTCCCCCAATCACGAATAATATGGTGAACTCGTGATATACTCGGGTATATTCGCGATAGAGGTAATCTCGTGATACTTTTTGTGAAGCTTGTCACGGGTTAACCAATGCTCCCACAAATGCCTAGTTTCTCTAGTTGAGTGCAGCGCATTCTAATGTTCAGTTTAAGATATTGTAGGCGCCAGTGTGACACGTGTTAATTGTTTTGCAATGTTTTGAAGTGAAAGGTAAGGAATATTTCTTATATGTCTCTATCTGTTAACAGAACGTGCATTTCGATTCGACCATAATTGTAATTCACTATATTAAGTATCAAATTTAGTCTTAAATTATCGGTTAATAAATACTGAATACGATGGTACATATTTTGATAGGTTATGGACGGCGTGTACGTTGTAGAATCTTATCTCCGGATCGTAGTTTCTTAAATGTTTTGTGTTGTTTTCCAAGTAAAGACGCTTCCTAGTAATGTACAAATTCAATTAATTTTTGACATTTACTTCTGGAAAAGACTTCCATTAAATATAAATCTTTTAAATTTTTTTCTACTAAAATTTTCGATAGTTTTTATAACCTGCACTGGATTTCTCTGTACGATTTTAATATTAATGACTTTTTAATTTTCATGTTTTCTTACCGTATGATTTTAGCTTTATTTATTTATAATTTTATTTATGATTTTAGATGTCACGAGTATGCCTGACGTATCACAAGATTGCCTCAATCCAGGTAAAGTCGTGATATGACGAGTATAGCGGAGTGTTGTCACGAGATTACCTGGAATATCACGAGATTAGCAAGCAAGAACATTGTTTCGAAATTTAATTAAAATTAAAATAATATTTTTTTATCTAAAAAATGTTTAGTGCGATAAATTCCTTAGACCCCATTCTTTCCAAAGATTAAACAGAAGAAAGAATTAAAAATTTTTGGTTAGCACAATTGGTATTTTATATACTTTATCACGAGTTTACCAAAGTTTACCATACATTTTTAATAAAGAACACGTGAAACCTACTGAAAATAATACGCCTACTACTAAACTTTAACCATTAACTGGCATATGTACTCTATCTTATACTATAAGTTGTAGAAGAGTTAGGCTAATATATGGAGTGCTAAGGTTCAAGCCCCCCCATCCCAAGATTGTTTCTGCGTGCGCCACTGCGACTAGATACCTATGTAAGTATGCCTTTTGGCATATGATGGATTTAATCATGATCTGTATTACCTCTTTCCCATAAAATTAAAAACAGATTACTGAGTAGACACAAAAAATACATTAAAATCTATACAAAAGTATGAAATTCTGATGAATTAATGAACACTGGTGATTCGAGATTACAGTGTGTGTGCACAGCATTATCATTAGTGGTCAAGTCATAAACATCTGTTCAAGGCTAAAGGGAGTCTAGGAGTCTACTAAACCGTTACGCCACATTCTTTGAAGATGACAAATTGGTCCTAAAGACGATGAATTCTCTATTGAAGGATTGGTGTAATGAACGGAAAGAGGGGTATTTGTGTTTAATGGGATTATAGAAGTCAGTCAGTATTGCCGCGAATCTTTCAATGAGGGTGTAATTAACTAAAAGGTCAACAGTCACCCGGTCACACACAGTAATTACAATTTGTAATTACGTCTGCTGACTAGTTATTTCCCTGTTACTAGTTATTTCCCTACAATAGACCTGGTTGTATGGAACTTTGCATAAAACAGCCCTAAACTATTTATTTGAAGATTGTCTGTCAAGCATATTTTACATTATAATTCATCTGAGGATTAAAAATTATTTTAAATCAACGATGACATTAGTGTTAGTATTTTTAGTGTATAGGCTATTCATGTATGCAACAAAGTAATAATAGTATTCGTGATGTGTGTGCGTGTGTGTGTGTTGTGTGTAAAATATAAACATATAAACAAGTATATATTTATGTCCCTCTATCCGTACGAGTGACTCCTATGTGGTCCTTTGAGTTTGCTTAGGAAGACGAATTTTTGTGCGCGTTATATTTTGTCCTGATGTAACGTTTCTTGAGTATTCTCACCGTCTGTTGTGCCCTTTAATACGGCAGTGTTAAAGTGCAGATGTACTCCTGCGTTTATTTTTCCGTTTTCGTCTTGTTTGTGTTTTTTTGTTTGGGTGTTTTTTTTCAAATGAAGTGAGGTGTATCCATTCAAAAACAGCTTCTTATTTAAGGTGTTTCTTGTGTTCCTCGTCCACAAGTTGTAGAGCTTCGTGTGTTAGTGTCTTCACTGCAGATTGTAGTTGCGCCGGATGGTATTGGAACACCCTATGTAAGGGTAATGGAGCGCTACTGCGGCTACTATCACGACCAGACGTGCGGCTGGTAGGAGCAGACAACCGGGTACTGGCCGCATGTCAACCACAAGATGCATGTCGATGAGAAGGCTGCTGTTGTGTATTGGAACACCCTATGTAAGGGTAACGGAGCGCTACTGCGGCTACTACCACGACCAGACGTGCGGCTGGCAGGAGCAGACAGCCGGTTACTGGCCTCATGTCAGCCACAAGATGCATGTCGATGAGAAGGCTGCTGTTGTGTATTGGAACACTCTATGTAAGGGTAATGGAGCGCTACTGCGGCTACTACCACGACCAGACGTGCGGCTGGCAGGAGCAGACAGCCGGGTACTGGCCGCATGTCAGTCACAAGATGCATATCGATGAGAAGGCTGCTGTTATGTATTTGTATAATTCATCAGTGAAACAGAAGAAAAGAAAATTCTGGGTACATCCAATTTTACAAATTCGTCTGTAAAAGGCTTGTTTTTTGTGCTTTTTTGTGAACTTCGCTAACACGAAGACAAAGTTTTTAATTATACAAGAATGTCGGTTAAAATTTTTGATGAATTATTAAGCAGAATTGAAGACGCTATAATGGACATAGACAAACCAATGGGGCTGTGCATAGGAATTGAAGATAAACTTCTAGTAACAATGAGGTAAGTTTTATTGATAAAAAAGTGATATTTCGTATCACTTCCCTCTAGTTGCATACTGGCCGTATTCTGTGGGCGCTGTCCAATAGAAGTACACAAAAAGTTTTGCCGCAAGATGTCACTTGGTCGTGCCAGCCAAAATAACAAAACTGCGGCCGTTGCGGCTAGCTAGCCGCCACGGCTTCGTGCGGTTGATGCATGTTCCATACAAAATCGGTCGCATGCGGCCAGTCGGCGTCGTGGTCGTGGCCGTGGCCGCAGTAGTGCGCCATTACCCTAAGTAGGGCTAAATATTTGTGTGTGTGAGTTTTCTGTTCGTGTAAAAGCTGAGGTAACCGTTTTTCGTCTTTACGAAAACCTCTTCGAGATCTAGGTATGGAGTACTATTGTTTGTCTCGTTTCGTTTCGTGATCGTAGAACATTTTCAAGACTTACTGTTTCTGATTTGACTACGGAAAGCGTAAGATATCTGACTTCCCGCGGTTGGAGGGTTCGTGAGTGGGTATAAATATGTTAGGGGATTCACAGAATAACGGAAAATTGGTTGTCCTTATGTCGGCACTTTGAAAATTTTATACATAGATGAACCAAAAAATTGCTAAAACAGATATTCACTGTGAAAGCCTTCGCACAAGCATTACTAACCTCTATGGGAAGGAAGTAGCTATGGCAACCAAAATTTAAAATCTATAAGTAGTTTTCTAAACGATTTTTATTGCTATGTAAGCTCAATATAGGCCTACACCAAGATTTGATAAAGATTCAGTATCATCATGACCTCGCAAAGCTAATTCAAAAGCATCATAGAAGAGGATACAGTCTATTATTATACTTAAGGCGTACCGATTATTGTGTACTCTTTCGTTGTGTAAAACAAAATGTTGCCTATATTAACTCTCCAGTTGTTGTGCTATATTCACTGTAGCTACTAAAAAGAGCAAACTTGTAAGCATTTTTAAGTGTACACTAGACGCCTGATATTTCCTTGTCAATGTAAGCACTAAATCGGCCCATGCGTTTTTTTTTTCTCAGTGAGCCAAGGGGACACTGAGAAAACGTGGGTGATCAAACTGACACTCTCGAAGCTGAGTACCGAAGAAAAAATCACGTTAGCAGCAGCTTCCTCTGGAATCGCTGTTACATTGCTACCCGTCGGAAAAATTGCGCATTCTTTATTGAAAATATCAATAGATTTGAACTGTAGTAAACCTCCAGTGAGCAATATTTCTAAAAGAAAAGTGACAAAGCTAAATTAATTACAGATTCAAATCTGATTTTTGGGATGAGTGCACTATGGCCAATAAAAAATCAATAGAGACCGTTGATGGAGGTCTTCAGATTTATAGGTGGAGTCATGTTTCTTTTGACAAACGCTACCAGTAATTACACGAGGCACCAGTGCTGATAACGTAAGTACATGTGTAAAACGATCGGTTCTATAGCGTAACTTACAAGTAATCAATACTTACAAGTTGTATCCTATTGCTCACAGTCAACACGAGAACCTAAATTGGAGGTAACATAAGTGATCGGAAATTTTCTAGAAACCTATTAAAACTTAGAGATGACAAACTACCAGATGTGGGTGGAGTAATACACTTAAAGGCGTCACTTTGTCATATAGTTCCTTGACTAAAAAAATTAATCTAAAAAAAGTCAATCGGCGTATTGAGGATATGAATTCTCATGGAGATTCATGATTATGTGAGATCCACAAACGTGTGATTTTAGCACCAACAAGTTAATGCCGTAAATAACTGCATACTCCAACGATCTCCATGAGAAGGAAAAAGTTATTATTTTATCAATACAGTATTCATTTGTAAGTAACTTCCTTCGTTGAGTTTCCTGCAGGGCTTCTCTGTGATATCTTCAAGTAAATACAACTACAAGTAGGTATATTTTTATCTGACGCACGTTTCACAGAAATAAATTTGTATCTTCATGTATCTTCAGAGGTTTCAGAATTGTGATTGTATGTTTCGCTTACAATATAGCTTGGATCTTTACATGAAGGTTTGTATAGTGTTTGTTTAGTGAGTTCATGTTTTATTTTATATGCTAGTATATTAATAAATTTTATTTTATACCCATTGTTTAATGCTATTTGTTTGATAATATTTCTTTCTTATTTTAATTCTTGTCCATTTAATGGGATTCTATACATACGGTATATTAATGAATTGAATGCTGCCATTTTGTGTTGGGGAGGATGATTAGACTTATTTGGAATTATTAAATTAGTTTGAGATGGTTTTCTGTTTATTCAGTATTCAAAATTATTTTCAGCTCTGTTTATAGTTAGGTCTAAGTAATTCAGTTTACTATTAGATTCTTCAAACCTTTATGTAAAATTCACCTACTAATGATAATATAAAATATATCAACTTTACTTATTAAGAAAACATAACTCGTAAACTAAGAAAACTATTTGAAGATGCAAACTTAAAAATATCTTATAACACAAATAATATTGTTTTTAATAAAATAAAACCTAAAACTAAATTCAACATTCACAATGAAAATGGAGTTTACAAACTAAAATTTCCATATTGCAATAAATTTTACGTAGGCCAGACGAAGAAACAATTGTCGGAGAGATTCATTCAACTTCGCAATGCATTTTAAAAACCTAATATTTACAAATCTAATTTAGCCACACACTGTTTAAATAATAAACATGGATTTCCAGACATCCAAAATGTCAAATTAATTAAAAACGTAGAAAAAGGTAACAAAATGAATATCTGGGAAAATCTTGATATTTACAAACACAATAATAATAATCTACTAATTAAAGAACAAACTCAAATAAAAACAAAACAGGACGATTTATTTAAAATCAAATTTATTGGAATAATAGAAATAACATTAAATATCCAATAAATAGTTGACTACATAAACATTAACTGCATAAACTTCGAAGTAAACTCGATTATCCGTTAACTATATTGTAAGCGAAAAATTCAATTACAATTCAAAAACCTCTGAAGATACACAACAATTTCTGTGAAACGTGCGTAAGGTGAAAATAAACCTACTTGCAGTTGTATATTATTTGAATTTATTTTAGAATGCAGTATATATGAAGAAGATCCAGTACATTGAATTTATGAGTTTTTGAATTATTTATCAGTATCAGGATTGGCAGCATACATGTTATCTTTAAAAGTAGGTGTTTCGATTATACTTATGAAGCATTAAAATCTGAAGCTACTACAGTTACACAAATGGTAAACTGTTGAAGGCTACATTGATTGAAAAATAATTTATTGACCCAACTACCTTAACATGATGTGTAAAGGAGATACAGTATTTATTCCGAGAATTACCATTGTACACAATCATTTTCCATTTCAGTTCAAAAGACTTCAGTTTCCGGTGAATGTCTGCTTGGTAATGATAATCAGTAAATCACAAGAGCAGACTTCACGTAAAGCAGGCGGATTTAAGAACTGAATGCTTTTCTCACAGACAAAGGTATGTAGCGTGTTCTCCAGTCAGGAAAACTAGCGATCTCTATATTTGTTCTGATGGTAGTACAAAATATGTCATCTATATTAAAGAATTTCATTTAAAAAAATGTTTGTAATTGTGTATGAATGTAGGCTATGTATCTAAATTTATATCGTTAAATTGTGTATGTTAATGTAATTTGTATGTAGTGTATTCAGTAGTAACTCTGTAAATTTGACAGATATGTTATGACGAATTTTGATGGATGTAAAATATATTAAAGCAGTAAATTATTTACAGAAAAAGTACATCTTCAATTAGTGTCAACACTACTGCGTATTAAATATAGATATAGACAATTTAAAGTATACTAAAAAACTTATTAAAAATCACATATTCGAATGCAAAACCGTGGATAACAGCTAATTTATTAATAAAAGTGGAAACGAATGTTAGTGGTGAGGATCTCATCCTTCCTTTCAATTTTATATCCACATTAACACTCCTATATTAAAAACGAATGATTTGACATCGTATTTGTTAAAATTTATTTAGCCATTTTACAATTACAAGGGTAGAATCAAACAAACCAACCAACATACCGTCACCTGACCACATTAATGTCCTCCTGTATTAGACGAGTAAACAGTAGATTTTAGTATTTTATTGTACAATGTATAAGCTCTGAAATTGATGTCTTAGACTCTCACGGGCAGCGTCAACTCTGTTGAAGTTGTAATTCCTTGTCGGGGGTGATCTGGTTCTGTTTATTATAACAGACGTTTCGACCCCCACCATTCAGTGTTATACGATAGAAACTTTAACCGGCAACGTGTCCACCAGTTCCGACAGTACTTTACCACAGTACTCTGGGACACCTTGCCGGTTAAAGTTTTAATCGTATAACACTGAAGATGCCCTCTAATGGTTGGGGGTCGAAACGTCTGTTATAATAAACAGAACCAGATCACGCCCTAATAGCCCGGAAAAGAATTACTACTTTAAGCGTGTTTATAGACTTTTTTGTAAGTCTATTTTATTAAAAATGTTTACAAGCTAGAAGAAGCAGAAAGTAGTTTTCAATACACGTGACATCCGTACGAACGTTTGTTAAAAGAAAACGTCTGACCAGCTTACAGAAGCGCAAAGCCTTACAGGTTTCTTTAATAAAAAAAATAGCTAATTAGACCTAGATGTATCATATGTATCGCCAACATCTAATATTCTAACATTTTTACTACAAAATACATAGGACTGTATACGGTATTAAATATCCTAGTGCATACGTACAAAATGATATATTTATAAGTGTCTCACTTGGAAATAATAAAATACACTTTTAGACAAATTTTACAGGGCTAATATTTACAAAAAGGCACAATTAGTCCCTTTAGCACGTTAATATAATGTCAATGTTTCTGTAACAAATACAACGCATCGTGGCAGTGGTATTTTCACACTCCGTGGTTCTGTAAATGGATTCTCTAGTAGTTCGCTAATAGTCCGCCAGGGCCTTGATAAATTTATACTGTCGGTCCGGGACTACTTACTCGGTCAGCTGCTTGCTGTATGCCACGGCCTAGCTGATCTTGTCTCCTCCACTCACGTTTAATTCAATATTAAAAACTTAGATTATTCTGCTTACAATATCGTCATAATTTCCAAATACATTTTTTTTTTCGTATGAGCCACTGTGGTCTAGGTTTGTTTCAACTGGTCCCTCTCTGCTTCTCCTCTCTCTTCCTCCTCTCCCATATCTCCTTCATTTTTGATCGATGTCTCTCCCTCCTTTCGTCAGTCCAGACGGCACTAGTCCTCTTCCTGGGTTGGGGTATTCCTTCCTTTTATGTTGAAATTATAATGATGGTTACTACCGTATTAATATTTATTGTCTCCTTATGCCTATGAGATAGACAACATGCGTGACATGTACATCATAGGTCTGATAGCGATGTTAACAAGGTTAGAAAACAATGCAAATCCGAGGGCTCCAGACTAACGTTTCTCTACGTATGGGGCGCGACCCACTGTGGGGTCCATATAGCGGAATAATCAAAATATCCAGACATGTTAATCATTCATGTTAATTGACTAGTCTTCAACATTTGGATTTAACAGATGAATAGATACAGTTGAATAGAAAAGGATATGAATAGATAGAACTGTAGCTAGAAAACGGACACGGACAGTACTTTCAGTTGACCTTTTGTCGCATTCAGGGTGTATGCAGACACTTGAATTGACGGCATGGAGGTCAGCGCTTTTGTCTGTCGAAACGAAAGTCGATGTGTGCCTTTGCCTGAGACAGCATGTTTTATGATATTGCCGTTTCCATCTGGTATTGATTGAATTGCAGTGTGCATCTCAAGCACATTTTGTAGAAAAAAGCTAGACCAATAGTATCAGAGTCAGTTCTGAAGTTGCCATGCAATCGAATTTTTTAAATTTTTGTCAAAATAAAATAGTCGCACTGTTTTAAACGAAATTTATATCATTCTGTAAACCTATTTATTAAATGATTATTACAATAAAAATTTTAACGCCAAGTATAACAGACTAAGTAATTAATTTAAGGGGTAAGTAATAGATGGATACCAATCTAAAACTGTAGTGGAGTCAATCGTTCATTACATACGTAAACGTATAATCAATTACTCTAGGGTCCCGATTAACCGAATTGCGATTAACCGAATTTCCGGATTAACCGAATGATGACGCAGTAATTTTCTATTTTCAAGAAGTTTGCATATTTTACATTTTACAGCGTACACCTTTTGTAATGATTTAAATACGTACTACTGTATTTGAAAATGTAGTTTGAAAAATAGATTTTAGTTTGATTTAAAATAAAGTTGTTCTTTTAAATTTGTATACAGTAATATTGTATGATTTAATTACAGTATTTAAAGCCCGTTGATTTTAAAGACGTCTACATTTTAATAGAAATATGAAATAACGGCGTATGAGTACTGCTAGTTTCCCTAAAAATAACGATTCAAGGTGTTTTAGTTTCCCTAAAAAAGTGTAACTTACAGTACAGTACTATGTTTCCGATTTAACCGAATTTTCGTTTAACCAAATGACCCTTGGTCCCATCAGATTCGGTTAAATGAGACTATAGTGTAAATGAATACAATCAGTTTCATAAGTGGACAACATTTTGGCATCACTAACATCTTGTTAGACAACAATAGTTTATTAATACACTACTAGGCAGACATTTATCGACCTGACTGAATCAAACATCTTACTGGATTTAGTGAAGTAAAAAAGGTTATCCCTCGAGTGAAAGATGTCTTAATATAGAGCAAGTGTCTGAAGACAGAACGAAGAACTAGCAGTTGGAGGATCACAGAGGTGTTTCGTGTCCTAGGAAAGCAACATTTCTAAATATTATTGCATACTAATAACGCAAAATTCTGTTAACTCATTTTAGGCGAAAATAGAAAAAATTAAACAATAACCGACCAATGAATACTCATGTTAACCGTTAACACTTATCAAATTGACACGTTTTACTACTCAGGGCCTGATTACAAGGTTTTAGCGCCCTAGGCTAATGATATTGCGTCCCCTCCCGTTTCTTACCATAGATAATATTTAATATTTAGCGAAGTGTATTATGTACAATTTACTGATATAAAGTACTTCCGCCAAATAAGGCCCTTTGATCGTTTTTATTAAGACAATGTGGATAATTTATCCACATTAAATATTTTTTACGCACGTACAAAAATTTAAATAAAGATTAATTCTATTATTGATTCTTTGATAAAATTACGCTCTATTAATAAGAATAAATTAACACATAACAAATACAATTTATTTTTTAATTATTTTGATTGACTTCAGTTGAAAAAAAAGGTTAAATCGACAACTCACAAAGCATAATATATTATAAATATAAAAACAAAGTCGGCTCAGAAGGTTGGGTGTTTTTTTTAATTCTACGTACAAATTAAATAAATTAATTAAACCACAACTAGAAAATAAAGCTATATTTTTCGCTTTAAATGATATGATTTTAAGGACGGCGTGATGAAAAATAATATATAATGCAACATGAGTTTTGTTACTTTCTTATTCTCTTAAATTTTTGCGCCCCCTAAAAGCTTGTGCCCCAGGCTGTAGCCCACTTAGCCTAACGGTTAACGGTTAGCCCTGGTTTTACTCTCTCCTCTCTCCTATGGCACTACAGCCTTTGTTGGGCCCTGACCTCCTTCAATTTTACCCCCATTCTCTTCTGTCGGTAGCCATCTTCCTCCAGGAACGCACTTCCAGTATTTTTTTCGCATCTTCATCCACCTCATCCTCTCATCTTCTCCTCGGACCGAGGCTTTCTTGAAGGTCCCGTGGTGTGGTATTTTTTCCGGTGGTAGGTTACCGGCCTACCGCCCAACCCCCAACCTGGAGGGCCAGGGATTTTCCTGTTAGGGTTCCCTTCCCTTTGCCGATGGGTCCCAGTTTTCTGGCGCCGGGAACTCGCCACTCACCCTCTCTCATCTGCTACATTACGTACTCATTGGCTATGCGACTTTCGTCTTCGAGAACGTGAGAGTAGGATTTGTGGGTAGAGCTGAGTTCCCCAGGTTTTACTACAGCGTATCTTACAGATAAAGTAGTGAAAAGCGAGAGGTATCTTTACTTGAAGAATAGAAAGTTTGAACATAAGTGTATTCCGTTAAATCAAATATTAAAACCAGCAGTAACTGAATGACAATCAGCTAACAAACGCTGTTGGAAATTAAACCACCTCCAACCGTGACAAACGGTGATTTGCTTTGATTGTAAAAACAATGAGGTAACTTTACGACCCACAGTAACAAAAGTATCCTCATAAATCGTGTTTCCGCGTTCCTAGAGGGGTTGACGACGCATTAAATATTCACACGCTACTGGTGACCGATTGACCGACCGCGACACTCTTCCCTTTATCCGTGACACGCTTACTCACACCACTTTGCAGTCAACCCTTTCTCAACGTGCAGTTTTGTGTAAACAGGATTAACTGATAAATAATAGTCGTACGTATTGTTACGACGGTCTAGTGATCGTCGTACGGTACAGTGGAAAACAAAATACAACACACCAATGAAGTTACAAAAACCAGCTTCAATTATCACAATTAATTAGTTTGTAATCAACAAGATAGTCTCTTACAACAAATCAATAAAAATTGTTCACACGCAATAAAAATGTCAACTAATATAAAACACAAGTGTATTACAATTATCCCGCACAATTATAAAACACATAACACTTCGGCACAATACTTCGACCCGCACTGTGTAAATCGCCCGACAATAACTGAACTAAGCGTCGCTGAGTACCTGTATTTATACACCGCTGAAATTCCAGCATATTCCATAGTATGCATCAGAGCTACACTAGAGCGTAATTGATTGCCGCCTTGACCTAGTGCGCGCAGCCGGCGAAGTCTATAA
Source organism: Magicicada septendecula (assembly GCA_034769895.1). Taxonomy (NCBI): domain Eukaryota; kingdom Metazoa; phylum Arthropoda; class Insecta; order Hemiptera; family Cicadidae; genus Magicicada; species Magicicada septendecula. The sequence goes on from CM068375.1 coordinate 409,887,053, forward strand.
AAGTCTCGCTAACGCTGTTGAGATCACGTACGCACACAACGTTACAGCCGGATTCCGCTGGAACATCCGAGAAACACGCAGAATGTTCTGTAATGGTGTAACACGTTTTCTCCATTACGTAACAGTATTTACCATGGGGGTGGAAACGGAGACCATATTACTTAAATTTCACAAAACTACGAAGAACAAAAAATCACGGCTGCAGTTCGGTTGCTGCAAAAAAACACTGTTTTAATCACGATTTATGTTACTTCCATTTAATATTGATACGACAATCTAACTCATCGTCGTATGGCACAGTGTAAAACAAAATACAAGACACCAACAAAGTCACTAAAAAAAAAAAAAAACTAGCTTTAATTAACAATTAGCAATTTGAAATCAACAAGTTATTCAACAAGATTTTACCTGCAAAATAATTCAATGAAAATTTTTTCCACACACAATAATTATGTCAACTAATAGTGTCCCGCACAATATCACACAATAACACTCCGCCACAATACTTCGAACCTCACTTCGAATAAATCGCCACTTAAACGCACTGAGTAATCGCTCGAAGTTAACTGAAACTAAGCGTCGCTTGATGCTTATATTTATACCCCTCTGTGACTCCATAATAATCTGTCACTTTGGATGACGTGTTAAACAAACAGGCGCTCTCGAATCCACTAGAAACAATGGCCTTGAACACAGTGCGCCGACCGTTGCCGTCTGGAATACACTGGATTGTGATGAATGATAAGTGCCACATAATTGCCTTTCATCACAAAGCAGCAGCAATATGTACGCATACGCACATTACAGCCGGGCTCGGGTGGAGTAACCGAGAACGTTCCGTATTAGGTAACAGTATTTACTATCGAGGATATAAACGGGGACCATATTACTCACATATCACAACACTATGAAGAGCAAAATAAAGCACGGCTGCAGTTCGGTTGCTGCAGAAAACACTGTGTTAATCACGATCCCTGTTAATTCCATTTAATATTGATTTCGATGCTGGATCGACATTTTAAACAAATTTATTACGTTGGCTATCAGGGCCGGAGTCACTGACGAAAGAATTTATATTCAGGCTGTTTTGGCCATGGTCGTTTGGCTTCATTCCGACATTATCTAAACGTTTCGGCCACCAACCGGAGACACCTTCTTCACTAGAAAAACGTGTTCGACAACAGGGTGGAGAGCTTTTATCTCGACAAATTTGCTTTCACCTCGGTTAGGCGTACGTTCGGTTCTCCATCCTTTTGTCGAACAATTTAAACATTTTTCTACTGAAGAAGGCCTCCGGTAGGTGGGTACGAAATGTTTAGACAGTGACAGAACAAAGCAATTGACTACGGGCAAAACAGGCCGGATATAATTCTTTTATTATGTTCAATAACTGTTTATCTTGGTCATGTACTAATCGTTTTTGTGTAGTCATTTGACTGTTAGCCTGTAATCTTATGATTTAGTTACTGAGTTACCTTGTATTTGTGCCAGCATTATTGTATTTCAAGTCCCATGTATGAACAACTTACCCGTCGCAATGTATAATCCATAATACTGTTACGACGGTCTAACTGATCGTCGTATGGTACAGTGGAAAACAAAATACAAGACACCGATTACGTCACTAATCACCAGCTTCAATTATCAGAATTAAACAGTTTGTAATCAACAAGGTAGTCTCTTATAACAAATCAAATAAAAATTGTTCACACGCAATAAAAATGTCAATTAATAATAAACACAATTGTATTACAATTATCCCGCACAATTATAAAACACGTAACACTTTGCCACAATACTATGAACCCCACTGTTATAAATCGCAACTCAAACTGGGTGTACTAGAAAACACTAGAACGTAATTGACTGCGGCCTTGAACATAGCGCGCGCGGACCGGTACGATCTGAAAAAGTCTCGTTGCGGACGCGTGACAAGTGTCACGTAATTGTCTTTCATCTCAAAGTAGGAGCAATATGTACGTACACACACGTTACAGCTGGGCTCTGCTGGGATAGCCGAGAAACACGAAGCATGTGCTGTAACAATGTATTGTAACAATACATTGACTTATTATGAATAATATAATACTCTTAAATAATGTTGAAACAGTTAATGCATTTTGTATTTTCATATTTTTTAACTCTTGTTGCATAATAATATACATGCAATTTTAAAGTATCATCCACCATTAAAATACTCAATTACCAGAAATTAAAGGGGACATCCAATACCACCATATAGACCTAAGTAGGATTAAAAACAGTTAGTAGTATGGTTGGAACGTATAAACGAATTTAGAGTAACAGATATGAAACACAGGTTCCTCACGAAAATCTTAAAGGGAAAGGAATATAGGAAGTATAAGAAAGAAGTGGACCGTGCGGTTGGAACAGGACAGAGCCTGACCCTCATTGTCAACGATTTAAACACTAAACATTTGTCACTAATGTCAACAGATACATCGAATCAGTTAATTTAGCCTCTCCTCCTGCACCCGCCTTTCCTTCAGAGCCATCTAAGACGTAATGACTTTGCCGCATATGGGGTACGTGTTTTAAATGGATTTAATGAATCTAATAGTCACTCAAATTTTCAGCCACTTTATACGATTTTACGACTATTAATCTATTTTACATTATTGCCATTGTTTTCATAACTGTATGTATGATATTCATAGTGTACACTGTACACCAATTCATTTATACCACTTCACCTGCAGTATCCCAGAAGCAGACAAAAAATGTATGGAAGATGCTAGATTGTTTTTATTCCACTTACTATCTATTATCTGTCTGCTTAATTTCCATAGCCTGTGGCAATACTTTTAAAATAAAATTAATTAAATCAAAGAAAATGATGTGGTAAAATTTTCAGCACCGTTAAACCGAGTGAAGTACTGAATCAAAACCGGGTTAAGCGAAAAAAGGAACTGCTATTCAAGAACACTGGTTATTGTTACAAACAAAAAATATTCCTTTGTAAATAACTCGTTGAGTTTCCTGCAGGTCTCCCATGTAATATCTTCAAATAAATACACTTCAAGTGGGTTTATTTTCGCCTGACGCACGTTTCACAGAAATTATTCTGTATCTTCAGAGGTTGTTTGAATTCTAATTGAATGTTTTAAGCGAAACATTAAATTACAATGCAAACAATCTCTGTGAAGATACAGTATAATTTCTGTGAAACGTGCGTCAGGTGAAAATAAACCCACTTGCAGTGTATTTATTTGAAGATATTACAAAAAAAAAACTAGCCGGTATACTTTATACGAAACAGTTAAACATCTTCCAAGATTTACCACGCACTTATTGGGTGGAAAACTACTTCTAATAAGTGTTATGATTAACGTGTGTTTCGAATCAGGTACTAGTGGACTTACGTTATGGACTCCGATGATTTAATTGTGAAAATACATCTTCCAGAATGTGAACAATTGTGGTAACGAATTCTGTTTGGAGGTTGAAATTGTAATTGGTACAAACCCGTATTCGGAAGTGAAACAGATCACTAACAATATTATTATTTTCGATATAAATGTGTATTTCAATTTGTTACATAAATTGTGTATTAATAATTACCAATTATGATTGAATATTGCATTCGTTAGTGTGCGGCTGAAATTATTCTCTAATTAATTTCAATTAATTCAATTTAGTTGTTTATATTAGATGTATATATTAATTTTATTTACCTCTATTGTGTTTAAACTACCAAAAATTAGATTCCAACCAGTGTTTTGTGGTTTTCGTTTTAGTTAATTTTCTTCATTTGTGCTCACCGTACAGACCACCTGACATAACATTCATACAAAAATAATTAAATTGAAATCTTTAAGATAATTATGATAACGTAATGGAACTTACTGTAACAGAAACTTAAATATAAAATTTTTGTAAAATTTCGCTGTATACAGGTATTACAGGTATATTTCCCTGTAAGGTTTCAACCAATCACAGTTCACAACATTGAAATCTCTTGAGAATAAATTTTAAGGTATACTAATTAATAAGCAATCAATAATGTTACGTAGATGGCGGTCTTAAAAGTGGTGGATTGTGTCCGACACCAAAAACATGAAAACAATCCTAAGTGACTTAAAACACTTGTATTCAAGCCACAAATAATTAAGTTGCATTTCTTCGGAAGTTTGATAATCCAATATATTTTTTAACTTTGTCGTGTTTACTTGCCGTCTTCCGGATGAGGCCTTTCAGTGTCTCCACCATTTTCAAGTCCTAAACCAGTCTTAAGGTCGTGGTTTAGAACTTGAAAACGGTGGGAACACTGAAAGCCCTCGTCCGGAACAGACAAGTAGCAGTTCAGCACGTAAACATGACAAAGTTGGAATTACAAAGACTGCTAATTCAATTAAAAACATGCATTTTTTAATAACTAAAAATAACAAAAGTCGTTAAGTGCATTAAGTCACAGTTATAAAGAAATGAAAATATCATTTCACATCGCTAGAATCGAAACCACATAAAATTAATGATGTTAAACAACTAGACTGGACCTTCGGTACGTATTTTATAGAAGTGTCATTCAAGGTCACCAATCACCAAACGCCCAAACTCTTTATTATCCGCAAATTAGTTTTAATTTTTTGTACAACGTTCTGGAATGTGCCATTCTTAGCCAATTTTTGAGAATTGTTATTCTGAGGCGTCGTCAAATTAAAATAATTTGTCCGTATTACGTTGACGTAATTTTATAACAGTTAAGTTTTAATTTTATTTTGGAACGTCGCCATGAGCATTGAACGTCGCCATGACAAAACATCATTTATTCACTGCAATGCTACTTCCTCCGCGGACCACAGCACATCCCATGACACCGCGGATCTTTGTCCCAAAATTCAGATTTAAAAAGCTTTATTACATTATGAAATTTCTTTTTACTTCAATGTTCCGTAAGGAAATGGAAGTATGGTGATCGCGAAAAATCGTTTTCGAGATAAGGGCTGATTCTGATTGTACTACTCTCTTAAAATGAAGAAAAGTCACTTTCCGAAAAGTGTCTGTGTGTAGAATTTGTTCTCTGGCGAACGATAACTGCCACAAATTCAAACAGAATCAAATAATTTTTTGCATTTGTACCCGAATTGTAGATGACTCAATATTGATTTTGGTGAAGATTGGTTATGAGGAAGAGGTAGTTTACCTGCAACGTTTTACGTTTTAACAAGAGTAAATTACTTAATTTTGATAAATAAAGTATCCTGAAAAGAAGGTTATAATAATCCACTGTACAAAGGTAGATGAAATATCTATAAATGAAAAAGGTAGTTGAAGGGGGAGGGGTAATTTTTTCTATATAAATTTATTCGACCGAAAACTTACAAAAATTTTAATAAGATATTAACATTTGATATCGTTCCATGTAAACAAAATATCCACGGGTACGTAAACAAAATAATTTTTCGTTTTCAGAAATTCACAGATAACAAACGCAGGGCGGTATTCGCTTCCTTTTGCGTTGTTTATCAAATTAATTCTTTATTTTTAAAATATTAACAACTATGTACAATTCGAATTTTGATTGTAATTCTCAGCGTTTTTACCAAAAGCATGCTAACATTGTAACAAAACAAAATGTTACAAAAGAATAGTAAATAATAGTGGAATCCGATCCAGAGAGGAACCAAGAAATAATAATTGAAAGCAAATTAAAGGAAAACTATTTGGTTTGACTTATATAATATTATCCAGAAACCCAGAAATAACCCAGTAGAATAGTGCAGTAAACAGAAAAAAGTGAAATAAATAAACCTAGTAGGCCTAATCAACTTACCCTGAATAATAATCCAAACCCAATAAAGAGTACCTAATTCATATAATAAAATTGTATTAATTATAATCATATAGGCCTATAATCAAGGAAAGAAAAAGGGACACAAACCTTTAAAGTAATGAGTGTGATCATAAGAAATAGCGACACAGACTACCGTTAAGCAGTGTAATTATTTTTGATGGAAGTGTTTTGTTATTATGAGACAGAATTTTAGTTTATCATACAGACAATAGTTTAGCAGTATAAATAAACTAAAACTGTCAAAAACAATTATTATTATTAAAAGTTTTGTTATATGTTATAAGATTTTATGTCACCAATTAATTTATGTAAATATATTTATCTCAGGTAGTCAAAGTAGAAATTACAATAAACCATAAAAATTGTTCCACCACATATCATAGAAATTCAAATTAATAAGGTTTTACAGTTATAAACTGAGGCATGTTTAGTATCAAATTGTTTATAATTATCTAATTAATAATTGTATAAACATTGCATATATAATTAGAGTATAGTAATAATATTATCTATTAAAGGTAATTTATAAAATATAATGTAGGTAATGGGTGTTGATCCTATAACATTTAAACTGTACATAAATGACCAATCAAAATTTAAGAAATTTGTATGAGTGAGGTAACTAAAAGAAAGAAGAAATAACACTTAATTGTTAATTGTGATGGAAAGCAGTTGAATAGTGCGTGTCTAGAGGTAATTAAAAGTATATAAAAATAGATGACCCGTGTGTGAAAGAAGATCTGAAGGACCATCATCAAAGATAATAATCCTTCCACTACAATTTTTATGAACGACCAGGAACCCTTCAGCAATATCGTCTAAATGTGTAAAGTATAATTTGACAATATTTTTTTTTCAACAAGGAACAACCACTAGACAATATAACAATTTACACTAACACTAATCACTAATCAACATTTTAAAGTGCAACCAAATTCAATATATAAGCTAACAGTGATTACAAGGAAAACATTTATTGTACACGTTAATAAACTACATTAATTTTCTGAGACGGACAAATTGAATATCGTCAAACTTGTATGTAACTTAATATATAATTTGTGTAATTTTTTAGATTTATAGGTAATATATTGTTTGTAAAGGTACTCTCTATTATTAATCAACATGCAAAGGAACTTTTCGTAGCAGCCACAAGAATTCCCACGAAATATATTAAAATTATTTAATCATAAATCCTGAGATAAATATCGACCCTGTGACAACTGTATGTATCTAATGGAAAATTCCAATAATTGGAATTTATGTTACAAAGATTAAATCAATATGTTATTATACCATATCCATGAGTTATTATTTCAGGAAAGTAATTTATATACTAGTGTTATAACATATGTAGTTTCATTCTGAGTGTACGTATTAAAAGTAATTTTATAATTAATTAGAACATGGATGGTTGATGCGCACCGTGAGGACTAAAATGTTAATTAGAATCCAGGCACGGTGGACCAAAAAATGATTAGTATCCGGTCCACGTGGACCGAAAAATTGAATAAGAATGATGATCCAGCATGTGTGGACAAGAAAGTTAAGAAAGTGGGCCCAAGTGGGCTAAATGTATGCTTCTTGAGTTAAATATTCTGTCAGCTGGTCTTCCATAGTAATTGAAATGATATGTAATGAATGAATTGATTCTGCAGGAAGAAAATGACAAGAAGTGGACTGTATACGAATAATTTTAATATCTGAATTAGCTACATTACAGCTGTTAATTTGAATGAGGCTGGCTAATACTGCATGTTGCAAAGTATTATGAATTTAAGTAAGAATGAAGTTATGGCGCTAGTTGGCCATAAGTACGAATGCAAGGGCCTAAAGCCTACATTTAATGTCGACACTAATTGACAGCGAAGGATTCGGCGAACCGAACGCCGAGAGAGCTAGCTACGCACTGTACAAAGTACAAAAACGCGACTATTGAGGCGAAGTATAAAGCAGATTAGCCAACCTAGAAAATAAAATCATCGCGCTACCGTACATAAGCTGCCCGTAAAAAATCAAAAAGATTTTTTAATACATTTTTTAATAAATTATAATACATTTACAATTTAATTTAAAGAGTACAGTTCTTACTAACAATGGTTAGCTTCAAGGCTAAGTTGAACCTTGAGTTATAAGATTAGATAACGGCAATCCGTTACTAGTTTAGAGATAAGCATGCATAAGATAAGACTAGAGATAGGCGGTTGTACGCCAAGGTTGGCGAACAGCTGTTTCATATATGAATAAGTCTGGTTGACCAGTATTACTGACACAAGTGTGTGCAGTCTAAAACATTATAAAACATGAAAGAAAATACATAATTATACAATGTTTAATGCATGATCGGGAGCTCATCACATGATGGACGGATCGCTGGTAGTCCTATGCAAGTCATAGACGGCTACCTTAAAGTTACTTGAGGCCCGTAGACCTGTACAGAGAGTTCATTACATGAACAAAATTGTTGTTGAACATGTTGTAGTTACATGTTCTATTGTACATTCAGCAGGGCGGCATGTATTGACCTAGACATGCTATTCCTGAAGTTTCAGGAATTTACAATATAATAACATATGAACAAGCTAGATGCTGAATGCAAGCCCAGTTATGACATGTAGGTCATAATTTTAAGTAAGAATTGTGCATGCTTACTTGCAAAATGAATAAAATATAAAGTACAATATACAATGAAACCAGACGTGGCAGTTACATACGGCAGACGCTAACAATAGTTTTTTGCATAGACATAATTTATGCGAATACGGTAACAATAATTTGAATAATTACAAAATAAATAATTGCAATGTCAAATAACAATACAATACTGAAATTACAGAGACAATTTAACAATTTAAAGACATTCACAGAATAGTACATATTTATCAGCAACAATATAAAGAAATGAATGCATGATTGCTAACACCAAGACATGCAAATGTTATGCAATAACATTTTATAAATGAGACCACCAAAAAACATGCAATATACCCCATAACATCAAATGAAAATGTGTAAGACATAGTATGCCACACAAATTAACATACAATACAAATATCAAGATACCACCAAAACTGTGATAATTAGAAGCGTGCAATGACGCAAAATTGACAAGAAAAATATTGTGATGATTCATCACGATTGTGTTGACCAAATGGTCGTAATAAGTAGTAAGCCAATGGCTGAATAAAGTAGCATTGTGCTAAGTAATCATAATGTCAAATCTCGTCTCGCGCTGGCAACAGACATAATTTATGTATGGGTCTCCGCAAAACAGCCGTAGGCGTGCGAATGTCCACGACACGAACCAATTTATCTGGGCCGGGAAATGTGGCGATGATCACGCCAAATTTCCAGGCTAATGGAGGCAAGTTATCCTCAATAAGCAGGACTAAGTCACCAATGGAAACATTATCTTTGGCAAACTTCCACTTGTGACGCTGCTGCAACTGGTGCAAATAATCGCGAGACCACGCCTTCCAAATGCCCTGGACAAACCTCTGAAGGAGTTGCCAACGACCAAGGCGAGAAACAGGAACGTGAGAAAGGTCCGGGTCCGGAATCGCGTTAAGGGCGCGCAAATCAAAAAATGGCCCGGTGTGAGTGGCACCGGGTCGTTAATATCCGATGAGATAGCAAATAAAGGTCATGAGTTCAGACATGCCTCTATCTGAGACAAAACGGTTGTGAACTCTTCGAAGTTTAGTATAGATTTGCCTACCACGCGGCGCAGATGAAATTTTAAACTCTTTATGCCGCTCTCCCAAAGGCCACCGAAATGAGGTGAGGAGGGCGGAATAAATGACCATGATATCCCCTGAGAGGATGTGAATGACTTAATCGAGGAGATGGCATCCTTGTTGTGCCAAAGGTTGTAAATATCATGTAAGATGGTGCGGGCCTTCCTGAAATTTGTGCCGTTGTCGGAGTACAGTTGACTGGGTATACCCCGACGTGCCATGAAACGACGTAAAGGGCTATAAATGCGCTGGCCGTAAGGTCGGACACCAATTCCAAGTGAATAGCCCTAGTCGCTAAGCAAACAAACAAAGATACATATGCCTTAGTAAGAGTTCTAGACTTCTGCCCGCCATGACGAATCATGAAGGGACCACCATAATCAACCGCGCAAAATAGAAACGGCCTTGAAGGAGTGACTCTAGGGGATGGCAGAATACCAAGTCTCTGAACCTGCTGTGTGGCACTAAACCTGATACACTTGAGACACTTACGAATAATGGAACGGATGACCAGCCGGGCATTAACAATCCACCAACGTTGACGCAGTGAATGATGCACGAGTTGAGCACCAGCGTGAAGTAAACAAATATGTTCACGTTCGATGATAAGGCGGGTAATATGCGCCGATGGGGGTAATACAATAGGATGTTTCGAATCGTAGGGTAATTGGGAATGCTGCAATCGTCCGCCCACGCGTATCACTCCAGAATCGTCAAGAAACGGGTCGAGAGAAGCCAACTTGCTCCTAATGGAAACAGAAGATCCGTTCCGAAGACAATTAATTTCGGTTGCGAAATGGATCGACTGGGACTGTTTTATGAAGAAATTGAGAGACTGATGAATTTCTACAGGGGTCAAATCGCCCGAAATTCTGTCCACAAATGAGTGCCTAATATTTCTGATGAAACGAAAACAGTAAGCGTATACACGTGTCAGCCGGTGCAACGAGGAAAAGTCCAAAGATAAGTCAACAGCCAGGGTAGACATTAGCGACCGGTTATGTATAGTTTTCTCTTCCGCGGTAACTTCAGAGGACGACTGAGTGGCCGGTACGAAAGATGGGAAGGAATTGAACTCTGACGATTGAGACAGACAGCTAGGACCGTGCCACCAAAGCGAGCAATCGCGCAAAACGTCAGGGAAACACCCTCTAGAAATAATGTCAGCAGGATTGCGTCGCGAATCAATGTGATGCCAGGTATATGTTTGCGTACGACGCTGAATTTCAGCAACTCGATTAGCGACGTATGTTTTCCAACGCGTAGATTGCGCATGAATCCAGTAAAGAGCAACTATGGAATCAGAATACAAATGTACACCATCAATAAACGAATAAAGAGCAGGAATAACCTTAGATACAAGTCGCGATAATAACAAGCAAGCGCAGAGCTCGATGTGAGGTAATGACACCTGGCGTAGGGGAGCCACGCGAGATTTAGAGCACAAAGAATGCCAATCCGAACGTGACTGACCGGAGGTTGGTTCATCCCAACCAGTCTTGCAAAGCCAGAGTAAGTATATGAGTATGTATAAGTATAGACATAAGTATATGTAGTAAGTGTTTGACGCTACTAAATTGATAGCGCCATTATCGATGAGTGTCATGTGCCCAAGATCCATGTATTCCCTGATAAAGTCCGCGTAGTCGCGAGCGAGCTTGGGATCGCGCCTAAATCGACGCTCTAAACCTAAGAATCTTGATTCGGCACTTGTGTAAGATTCCCCCAGGTGGGGATTATCAGACTTGAATGGGAGCGACACTATAAATCTACCCTCGTGGTTGCGCTGAGTAGAGCGCACAAAATGCTCTTCGCAAGCCGACTCGCTATCAGGGGTATCGTCAGGGATTGTTTCTGCCTCCCAAAATCTCTCGAGAGATTGCAGAATTTGGCTGTCATTGTTCCTTACCAGGGACGAAACAGCAGGACCCTGGGTGTGGCAGTGTTTGGGCAGATCGCCGGCGAGAATGTAACCTAGTTTTGTTTCCTGAATGATAGGGAAGTTGGGTCCGCGTGTGTATTTATTGGCTAATATTAAATCCAGATAAAATTGTGCCCCTAATAGTATGTCGATCTGTGAAGATATATTAAAATCTGGGTCGGCGAGAAAAATTGTATTTGGAATGTGGAACCGGTTGATGTCAAACGAGATTGAAGGCAGATTGTGAGTTAAGTTAGATAGGACGGCACATTTGGCCTCGAAACTATGTCTCTGATAGTGAGAAATAATACGTATAGAAACAATGTCAGTAGCGCAACACGCTGTGTTGTTTATTCCTGTGATTGGAATATTAGATCTGGTTAGTTTAAGGTGCAACCTTTTCGCAAATGATTTCGTACAGAAATTGATCTGGGAACCGGCGTCCAGAAGCGTTCTAGCTTTATGCGTGTTGCCAGCCTGATCGACGACATATACAACCGCTGTGGATAAAAGAACATTGTTTTTACACTGCAATTTAAATGAGCAATAATTGCTGCTGGCAGCTGTTGATTTCGGCACGTAATTTGCGTGCAGCAATGTGTGGTGACCCTTTGAACAAATTTTACAGACTTGTTTACTCTTACAATTCGTTATCGGATGACCTGCTCTAAGGCAGTTGATACAACATTTATGATTTGCAACCAGTTGCCCCCGCTCAGCGGCACTTAATATGCGAAAATTATTACACATGTAAAGCGGGTGGTCAGATTTACAACACACGCATGAATAATGCTTTGCCGCTGCGTGATAGTTTTCAAAAGTATTGCTGCCAGCAGTATTTCTTAAGTTACATTTCTCAAATTTAATGTTGGGTTTTACGCTAAGTTTGTTGAATTGCTGTCCGGATTCAATAGGCATTGTATTTTCTAAAAGCTGTCGGCGTAAGTTTAAAAAATGCGTAAAGTCTTGAAAGCTGGGCAAGTTGTCAGGGTCTATTGACTCCTTCCAAAGTTTTAAAGTAATAGGGTCAAGTTTGGTGGAGAGCAACTGTATGGTAATAAATTCAAATGAATTCACGGACAGCTTCATTGCCGCCAGTGAATTAACGGAAGACGTTATTGTATTCGTAAACTCCGCCAAGCTTTGGACTGAGTCCTTTATTGTGGACTTAACCTGAAGTAGGTTTTGTACATAGTATTTGGCTAATATAAATGGGTTGTTATACCTTTCGGACAGCAAGTTCAACGCTATTACATAATTTTCTTGACAAATGGGTAATGATTTAATTAAATCTAATGGTTCACACTTCACAGAAGAATGCAAATAATACAGTTTTTGCACTGGTGTTAAGTCGGATCTTGAATGCACTAGATCATTGAAAATTGAATAAAAATGTTGCCACTCAAGTATGTTGCCTGAGAAGCAGGGCAAACTTATCGGCTATAAATGCATAGGCGTCGATAATACAGGAGGCACAGTCTGAGTATTAAAAGTGTCAAGAAGTTGTAAAATGTTTGCCTCAGTTGAGTATATCATTTCTTCAACCTCAACTCGGTCTGCCTGAGCTACGCTCGTGTCTTTACTGATAAGCTCTATCTCAGACTGTACCTCGTCGTACTTCGAGGCCAAGCTTTTAAGACTTTCCAGTCTTACAGTCAGAAAATGTTTTGTGCTTAAATTAATATCGAATGAATTTACCGCGGATTGTATCCGCACTATCGCGGACTTTAATCCGCCTCTCTTTCTGGTCAGCACCTTGAGGCCTTCTTCAGACATTTTTACGCACCTTTTTTACTGTTGCTGGTGGTACCTGGTTGGCGACGTCCCGCAGCGTCGGCTCCTTGGTAAAGATGGTGAACAGCTGGCAGAGATGACCACTTTGAATAAGCACTGCAGCCGGCAGGAACTTGCTACCACGTTGTCCGAAGATGACGAGCGAAATGGGGACGCAAATCACGCCACGTTCGCATTAGCTGACGTGCTAATCCGCCCGTGATGGCCAGAGACAGATGTAAAAGTATTAAATGGAAATCCAGGTCCGGAGTGACCAAAAAAATGGTTGATGCGTACCGTGAGGACTAAAATGTTAATTAGAATCCAGGCACGGTGGACCAAAAAATGATTAGTATCCGGTCCACGTGGACCGAAAAATTGAATAAGAATGATGATCCAGCATGTGTGGACAAGAAAGTTAAGAAAGTGGGCCCAAGTGGGCTAAATGTATGCTTCTTGAGTTAAATATTCTGTCAGCTGGTCTTCCATAGTAATTGAAATGATATGTAATGAATGAATTGATTCTGCAGGAAGAAAATGACAAGAAGTGGACTGTATACGAATAATTTTAATATCTGAATTAGTTACATTACAGCTGTTAATTTGAATGAGGCTGGCTAATACTGCATGTTGCAAAGTATTATGAATTTAAGTAAGAATGAAGTTATGGCGCTAGTTGGCCATAAGTACGAATGCAAGGGCCTAAAGCCTACATTTAATGTCGACACTAATTGACAGCGAAGGATTCGGCGAACCGAACGCCGAGAGAGCTAGCTACGCACTGTACAAAGTACAAAAACGCGACTATTGAGGCGAAGTATAAAGCAGATTAGCCAACCTAGAAAATAAAATCATCGCGCTACCGTACAATGGAAGTCACGTGTGGTTCTTCATACCGATTTTTATAACTGAAGACTGCAACAAACGATATAGGCGTACTTGCTGTGTAAATTGTATAGATTACAGTTGGTAATAGTAATCCCAGCAATACTTCAATAAATATTATAATAACATTGTAATATAATAATAAATGTAGAGACAATTGCTGGATAACTTGTAAAATTACTTATCCAAAACCAAGACTCACGCACGCTCAAGCTGTCAGTTTACCCTGACGTATCCCAAAGGCACACAGCGCTACACAGCCTTCATCCGTACTGGCACACTGCTATCTAGATATTAAACGGATCTTACTTTTCGATTTGCTGTACTTTTATACGCTTTGTTTGTGTGTGTCTGTGTATGTCTCAGTGGCGGTTCTAACGCTTCTAAAGTGGGGGGGGTCGTAGTACTTAGGAATAATAATAATCATTAAACGTAAAAGACCTAATTTGCAGTGGGGTTGTCAGTGTGTAGGAAATATAATAATTAAATAGGAATAATAATATTATATGAAAAAAGGTATAGTGTATAGGTATTTTGTAAAATTTAATATAAAAACGCTTACTAAATTCATTTGTTTATTAAGGCTTATTAAATATTAAAATTAATTTTGGGGCCTTAAAGTGATACCTGGGTGTTCTGTTCCTAGTCCCAAACGTTAAGTAAGTATACACATTATATTTTTTAAATTTTACTACATTTCTTTATTTCAAGAAATGAGCGTTAATGGAATGGATGAGTCTTGTTTTGACGTGACTGACTTAAGTGTCACTTCTATTTGTTCGTCCTCTTTAGGTCTAAGGATACACCGTTAATGTTCACCTTAAAACATGTATAGTTTAATACCTATTAAATTAATAGGTATTATCTTAATTTTAATACCTATTATTCAGAGAGGTGTCACATCTCTGGAACTATTTTTTATTTTATACTATAGACAAAATATCACCTTTATTCAGATATTCATGTGCATCGAGATTTTGTCGTTCTCTTATATAAATTGCCTAAGGGAACTGCGCTAATTGTCTCCCATATGAAAGTCTTTTTGACTCCCTAGGAACTAATGTAATTTTTCTTTGGAGAACAGGTCCACCATGCAAGTACCAATAGTGAGGATAACAGTAGTCCGCTTTCTGTTTTTTACATCCATGCTCCGTAAGGAAATGGAAGTATGGTCATGACGAAGAAAATCGTGTTTGAGATAAGGGCTGATTCTGTTTGTACTACCCTCAAAACATTAAGAAAAGTCATTTTATGAAAAGTGTATGTATGTAGAATGTTTAATATGGCGAAAATAACTGCCGAAAATTCAAACAGAAACAAATAAATTTTTGCGTATGTGTCTGAGTTGTAGTGGACTCAAGGGCTGTTGATTTTGGTAAAGATCGGTTAAGGGGAAGTTTACCTGCAACGTTTTACTTTTTAACAAGGGTAAAGTACTTAATTTTGATAAATAAAGTATCCTGAAAAGAAAGTCGTAATAATCCAGTGTAGAAAGGTAGATGAAATATCTATAAATGAAAAGGGTAGTTGAAGGGGAGGGATAATTTTCTATAAATGAAAATGATAGTTGATGGGGGAGGGTGTAATTTTTTATATTTTATGTGTACTACGTTATCGGCAACAAAGAAGTAATTTGTTGTTAAAATTCCTTCCCGGGCTGTTTGGCCGTAGTCCAATGTTTTCTGCAAAACCAGACGTTTCGGCAATGTTATTATCAGTCAAAATCGAGTGCGCTAACGTGAGGTGGTATACGTTAGTGACCACAGTACTGTGGTTAAGGCTGAAGAAAGAAGTAGTTTCTATAAAAATATTTCATTTCGAAAATGATTTTAAATATAAATCTTAGAAAATGAAAGTTGTGTATGGTTCTTCATATCGATATTTCTCCTTCAGTTTGATTAGCTAAGGTATCTTTACTGAACGCGGTCTTGTTAGAAAAAAAGTCATCCTTACTCTAACAAAGAAGGCATAACTGGAGGACATACATTATTAGTATTATGAAATCTCTGTGTGCGCTGATCTGGTGATCTGAGTGCACAAAATAGTCAGAAAACCTGTGATGAATGGCGCATACTCGTTGTAGTAGGTTTCGTACTACAGCGTGGAATATCACTACAGTATACCGTACTTTAGTAGAAAATATAAATCTCCCTTATTGGATGTGGGTAAATATTGTACTGTTTATTTCCGTCTGCTTGCCCCTCTATTTGGGCGATCAGTACACATTGTCTAATTATTTTAGTATTTGTATAATATTTAAAGTGTTGTTTGTATTAAACATGTGATCATGAAAACTCTATCTCAGGGCAGACAACTAATATTTCTGTTTAGGTTATTTAATATTGTAAGTAATTAATTATTTTCTTTAGTCGGTCCCAAATAACTATAGTTAACAAAATTTTAAGAAATAATATTGAAATAATATACCGTGTGAATGTTAATCGTTTGAATCTCCGCTCTTCCAAACTGCAACGGTTTCAATTCTAGTACTCTTGTAGTTCACTTACAATTTTTCACCATCATAGATGTCGCTTTGAACAGTATTACTTTTTTCATACAATTCGTTTCACTGTTTGATAATAAAATACATTATTTGTATGCTCTTCTTTGTGTATTTAAGTATTAATTAATTCTTGTTATTATTATTTTTTTCGTAGAATTTCGTGTGTTACGTATCTTAATTATGTTAATAATTTCACTTCGTGTGTGTGTGAATTGGACTACTATGCTTCAAGCGATTTTGTTGTTATTCCAATTTGGGATTACAACATCGATCATTAGTAGATTACTTTTTGATGATGGTACTGTGAATAATTTACATCAAACCTTTAATAGCATTCCTTATTAAACTTCTTTTAATTATAATATTTTTACAAACTTCGTTACAAATTCCGAATAGGTTAGATTTCTTTGGCCTCTTGTACCAAACTTATATACAAAATTAATTCCTTTCCTTTTAAATTACTTTTACAATTCTTAATTCTTCTTAATAAATTTTCAATATGTTACTTTAACTCTCACTGAGATGTGTATTCTACTAATATGAAAACCAGACTTTCTTCTTTTATTATTTATACAAATTTAATTACTTTAACGCTCACTGAGATGTGTATTCTATTCATACTAAAATTAGACTAAAACAAATTTTCCTTACATTTAAAAACAATCCAATTATAACAATTTACATTGGCCTTAGTGATACATCATTAAATTTGTCACATACTTTCATAATATTCCTCTTAAACACATATATAATGTTACTAATTATTATTTTTATATTTCTCTGACTTTTTATATTACTCATTCAAATTTGTCTCTATTATATTATAATATTATTACCATTTGGTCTTACTTTAATGTTTATTTAATTTTATTATAATAATTGTCATTAATAGTACAACACATATTTTCTTCACTCTGTGCTGTATCATACAATTCCAATACCTTAGATTACCTCTATGTTTATCATTAATAATTAATTAGTTTTTTGTTTATAATTTTACTATCTACCCAAAATATTACTAAATTTATCCCTATGATTTTTCTGAACTAACTATTTTATTTTTATGTACTGTTGTCCATTTTTACAACAGTACAATATTCACTGGAAAAACTGAAAAGATATCACTTTTTGTTTTGATTATAAAAGGCGATGCCGTTATATTTTCAGTTTACCAATAATCCTTTCGCATGCTTGTAAAGTCTGTATCATCTAAAATACTTTAAATACTGTAACTCGGTTTGTGTGAGTTGTAAACCGACATGTATGTATGTATGTATGTATGTATGTGTCAGTTGCATAGATAAAGGTGTAAGCGTTTGTATAGTAATGATTTTTGTTTGTGGTTCTAACAGTACGCGATTTTGAGAGTGTTTTATTTTTCCATTTTTTTGAACGCTTTCAAGCTTTTTGAAAGCGTAGTTGTCATTCATTTCGTATGACTTTGTCATAATTTAAACAAGAAACAAAATAAATGAAGTGATAAGTAAAGGGGTCAGACAAGGGTGCAGCGTTCACCCACACTTCTTAATTTAATTTTGAACGATGCTGTTAGAGAGTGGAAGCAGAGGCAGTATACTGAACTTCAGTGACAGTTTCAGTGAAAGTAATTTCATCAAAACTCTGATGTTTGCTGACGATCAGATCATAATAGCAGAAATGAAAATAGCCACCTAAGAATTCCAGCAGGTAATAAGGATATATGGTCTGAAAATTTATGTTATCAATACTAAGTCAATGGCTTTTAAAGTTTCCTTTCCTGTGAGGTGTAAGCTTTAGTACTGAATGATTAACTGAGTAATGCAATTAACTGAGCAAGTGCATTCACTCAGGTTCCTTGGATGTGAGTTGTCTTATGTTGGTGAGATATATATAGACAAAAAATAGAGACGTTTAATCACATGTGTGTAACGATAAGAAGAACACCGAATGGTAAGGTCAGAAGAGTTACTCTTTTGAAATGTTATATAAAGTGATGGCAGTGCTATATGGCCTTTATGGCAGTGAGACTTGGGAACTGAACGCGAAGACCCAAATCTTATTTATGCACAAAATAACTTTATCGTTATTGTTATTATTATCCTGGCTGTACAATGTTTACACGTTTTACGGAACCAAAGATTACAGAAATTATTGCATTCTCATCTTTCACTGCTGCTTGTCCATCCAAAGATCTTCTTCAATTTCTCGTTCTCTCAATATAGCCTGAATTTCTTCTATCCAGGTGACAGGTGGTCTTCCTCTTATCCTTCATCTTGGTGGGGTCCATTACATAACTCTACTTGGCAGTCTTTCCTGTGCCATTCTTTTCGTGTCTTCATACCATTGTATTTTTTTCCTTGGATAAAATCAACAATTGAATTTTTCACATTCATTCTGTCCTTAATGACTTCATTTCTAATTTTCTCATGTCTGGACACTCTTGCTGAACGTCTCCAAAAGTCCGTCTCTGTTGTCATTAATCTTGTTCTTGTGCGTTTATTAGTAGTCCAAACTTCTGAGCCGTAAGTCATGATACTTCTAACAATGATTTTAAAATATTTTGGTTTTAGTTTCTGCTGTAATTTGTTTATCCCACAGGATTCCATTTAATGTAGACAAAATGACTTTATCAGTATTCATATTTACTAATGCTATACTGAGTTATCACCTTTTCGTTAATTCTCTATTAACTTCTGGGTTGTAAGTACCTGTAGAACTATGTTTTGCTGTTGCCTCCAACAAATGATTTCGTGTAATGTTTGGAATGAAAACAGAAATTTATATAACAGGAATCTATAGTTTACAAATAATACATTATCATTTTTATCTATGTATAGAGACATACATAATTCTGTGTGTTGTATGGGCACTCAAAATCCTGTGTGTGTATTCTGTAGGAAAGATTACAGGTTACAGGCATGAAAAATGGAATGGCCCATGAAAATACATAGTTTTAAAGAGAAATAAAGTCAGAGAGGAAAGAACAAGAACCAGAAAGGAGAAGAGATAAATAGGATGAGTGATATAGAGTTGGATAGATAGATAGATAGATAGATAGATAGATATGTAGACAGATAGACAGACAGACAGACAGATAGAGACAGAGACAGAGAGGGGAGAGAGACAGAGAGACATACACACAGGTAGACTACGATACGAGGTAAACAGAAATATATTGTGAGTGATTTGCTTGAAGCCCATTTACGTTGATATCGTTTGTGCGCGTCTTCTATTAAACACTGTTTTATTTTCAGTTAAAGTTGTTTTATATTATGCAAACAAAACAGAGTTCACATCCTGTTATTTCCAATTCACAGCACGTTCCAGTAAGTAGTTTCTTGCAGCCTTTCACGGTCTAATGGATTCAATTTTCTTCCGTAAGTTGATTTTATAAACTGCAGCCTAAAGGAAGAAGTTTCCTATTTACCATATTTTACCATATAAACTGCTAACGTACGTTTAATAAGATTTACTTTAGTGAATTTATAAAGGTAAACTGTAACATTAGTCTCAAATTTTGCATAAACGTATTTTATTGTATTCTCATTTGTGTATTTGTGTGTATACATATAAATATGTTATGTATGTGCGTGTATGAGCTCAGTTACGAAAGGTTGACCGTTTTATGCAACACGACTCAAATTAATTATACTGCAAGTGTATTTACTAATTATACCGGTACTTTTTACAGTAACTATTTTTAAAGTTTATTCAAAAGTCACGATTTAACAATAAACACAAAGATGAGACTTTTACGCTGCTACGTATTCTCGGTCCTCTTCTACGGTGTGGAACCTTGGACTTTGACTGAAGCCACAACTGAAAAATTGGAATCTTTCGAAATGTGACTTTACCGTAGAATACTGAGCATTTCATGGACGGCACATATAACTAATGTTGAAGTTCTTAGAAATATGAAGGAAGAAAGGGAAGTTATTAACACAGTGAAGATAAGACAGCTTCAGTATCTGGGACATCACATGAGAAATGAACAGAGATATTACTTATTGCAGCCCATACTACAGGGAAAAGTACTTGGAAAGAGAGGAGTTGGGCGACCGAGAATATCATGGCTGAAAAATTTAAGGCCCTGGTTTGGCAAGAATATAACTGACTTGTTCCGTGCAGCAGTGCAGAAACTTAAAATAGTCTGTACGATATCCAATATCCGAAACGGATAGGAACTATCAGAAGAAGAAGATTTGTAAAGTTCCAATAGACACTTGTAAGTTAGATTTACTGTACTTTTTTTTAATTTTGTCAACAACGTTTTAAAATTGACATAAAAGTAAAGTAATTATTAAATAACTAAATTTTTTTTGCAATTAAACCGCCTGCACCCCCAACGAAATGAAGATCCGTGTTATTGAATCTTAGTAGATAATTTTGAATATTTACGTTGCATGCAGTTTATTTTGTGTGATGTCATACGATCCCATCCACTAAATTCAGTTTTTGTGCTGTTGCAATATTTGTTTCTATTTTCTTGTTCGTCTTCAATGTTATCATTGCTAATTTTACCTCTTTCTGTTTCAAGGACTTGCGCATGAAATTATTTTTTTTCTTTAAAAACTATTTTGTAATCTTTCAAAATGTAATTTAATATATTTTTTCTATGCAATATATGTGCATGTAGAAACTATTTAATGCTTACGTTTTTTAACATATTTAAAAATTGTTTGTCTTTACAGTGAAGTGTAACAAAACAAACATGAATTGAGGCTTTCTCCTCTAGATCTACAAAGTCATTGAATTAACATTACTCTTCAAATCAGAGGTCATAGAATATACAGCTGACCTTTCTAAAACTAAAGTACTCAAAGAAAATACACAATTTTTTAGAACAATGGAGTGCCTATAAATGGTCAGAATCAGAAAGTCCTAAATACCTTAGAGTAAGCGACAATATTATTTTTATTTCTTTACGGGTAATTTTACTCACGGTACAACGTTAACGTTTCTCATTTTGATGTTAAATACGCCTTAGGGACCAACCACTAAGTGTCAGACTTAAAACGTAGACTCTTATCAGCTAAAGTCAAACATATCGATGTCCTAAAATTACAGCCGACATACGGTGCCGTTGTATACGCTGCTGTGTCACTTCAGTCAAAAGCTAAATAGAAAGGCCTCTTGAATCTTCTTCTAAAATGTCATTGTTGAGGACATGAATAGCTTCAAGGTTGTAGACAGCCTTCGTGCTTGGTAGTGAAGCATTTGGTTTCTGTTGCAACGTCAGCGACACCTAAGCCACAATTATTGTCGCTATGATGGTATTCGCAGGAAGCACTGACAACCTACCTTAATAGTACTTAACTTTGGACAGTCTGAATCCTATTTCCATGGGTCTGTTTACCGCACCTCCACAGTCGTGTTAAATATTATATTATAATATGTTACGCCATCACAGAACGTTCTACATGTTTCTCGGCTATACCAGCAGTACCAGACTCTTGTGTGCGTCAACGAGGCTATTCCAGACCATACCGGTCGGCGCACTGTGTTCAAGGCCGCAATCATTTACGTTCTAGTGTTTTCTAGTAGTGTTGACGCGTATTATGGATTATTCTGGAACACTTGTGCTATCTATTTAAACAACGACAGCTGCCACTTGGAGTCAGTCTTACGTCGGCGATTACTCAGTTGAGATATTGTCGGGCGATTTAGCCTACACGGACCGTCTCAAGTGCTGTATTAGTGAAAGTGATTATAGCATGGGATTCTTTATAGTTGACATTATTATCTCTGTGCGGACAGATTAAGTTAAATTGTTGTACGAGAATAATCTTGTTGAATAACTTGTTGATTACAAACTGTTAATTGTGATAATTAAAGCTGGTTTTTAGTGACTTTATTGGTGTCTTGTGTTTTGTTTTCCACTACACCATACGACGATCAGTGAGACAGTCGTAACAATATATATTGCAATGAGTAGAATATGCATGTACAATATTACTGGGACTCAAAGCATATTATAGCATGTTGAAAATGAAAATGTGTATAAGTAAAGACTGCAGGTTTGGAGATTGTATGTTAGCCGATAAGACTTATAATAAAATTGTTAGTTTTATTATTTTTAGACATTAAAAAAAGTGTTAGTGTTGTGAAATAGTGGAAACAAATGGGTAGTCGTGTGGTGAGTGCGCGTGTGAGAGAATATTTAATTACTTTACGGGATAATAATAAAAATATATTAACTTGTTTAACTTTTGTTCTATGTGGAATTTTGAGATAAAACTTATACCAGAATGCCTATCACACTTGTACTAATGAAAAGACTTATCAGACGTCAGTAATTGTTAATAGTTTAATGAAGAAAGTTGTGTTAGTGGTTATAACTACAAACAGAATTATCACTGTTGCACACCACTATAGAAAAATTATTCCGATTAGCGCTTTCAAGCTTCTCAGCTCATCGTCAGATCGGAATTGACCAGCAGAGGTAACCCAAACCCTTCACACCTCTACCCCCCCTGATTACACACACCCTTGCAAACAAGCTATAATTTAAATATCCCTTCCCAACCTCCGAGCCCTGTCACCCCCGTCTGGACAGTTACATATTTTTCTAGCACATTCCTTGTGTTTATGTGGTGTGGTGTGTGTGTGTGTGTGTGTGTGTGTGTGTGTGTATGTGTGTGTGTGTGTGTGTGTGTGTGTGTGTGCATTCCTTTTAAACCTAACCCTGTACCGCCTTTCTCATTCACACTTGTGGGCGCAGTCACTCACCCTTATTTTAAAAACATCCAATTAGTCCTATGCAATTTAATTCTTAATCTTATCTAACCGTCCTCTATCTTTTACCTTTTAATTATATTATAAAATATTTCTTCATTATCAAATTTAGTCTTAGTATTCATTAAATTGTCTAACCCTTTTTCTCTTTCTTTCAATATTTCTAACTCCTCCCTAAGCTTCCTTTCAACTGTGTTATTTACTACTTTTACAATTTCGTAGTCTTCCAAAGGATTAACAAACTTATGGTTTTCTTCTATGAAATGTCTTGCATATAACGAATTCGTTGTTCTATTACCTTCTCCACGTTTGTGGTCAGACAACCTGCATACGAATTTCCGTCCTGTCTCACCCAGGTACACTTTGTTGCAGTCTTTACATTTTAAATTATAAACTCCGCTTCTCTGTAATATTGTAATTTTTTCTATATTTTGGTTCCTTATCTTATCAAACACCGTTTCACATTTTTTTAATAGCTATATCTACTCCGTGTTTATTAAAACATTTTATAATTTTTCTAGTATGTGATCCCATGTATGTTAATGACCCTGCATAATTCTTTTGTTCTAGTTCTATTTTAGCTTTTTGTATATTAAATATCTAAGTAACGTAGAAAACAACTTTGTTATCTACGTGAAAACAAAGGACACTAGTTTCATGTCGTTAACTTTGCTGCCTGCATAATAAGAGCTTCAACTATTATAAAATGCAAAGCAATAAATAGATGTGATCTTAAATGTGATATTCTTGCGCGTGGTAAAATACACTTCATTTGCATTTAATAAATATTTTCCGTGTTTTAAATCGCAATGAAGTCTTAACGTTTAAAAACACAACGAATGTAAACACATATTTTTTATTCAAATAAATGCATTTCTCCATTAATTTATTTCTTTTCTTGCATCTGGTTTCTTGCATCTCTCTTAACTGTTGTGGCAAAGGCATCTCCACATTTTACGGACATTCATAGAATAAAATGTTGCGTAAATGTGTATTTAAAAAAACTCTAGCAAAAACAACGTGGGAGAAATATGACGTACAGGCTGAATCTGCGTCACTGTAGTAGTAATAAATTACCTGGATGAAATTTATTATGTTGTGTGTTTGGTGTCGTAACAGCTCA
Organism: Magicicada septendecula; assembly: GCA_034769895.1. Lineage (NCBI taxonomy): Eukaryota > Metazoa > Arthropoda > Insecta > Hemiptera > Cicadidae > Magicicada > Magicicada septendecula. The sequence goes on from CM068375.1 coordinate 409,911,524, forward strand.
GCAACAATTGTCCCGATGATGATAATAAATAATTTAAAATTTGTGTTATATTTTTTGACCGATCCTCACAAACATTTTACTTTCAAATTAAGCTCAGCATTTATAGGCTAAATTTGGTCATCCCCTCCTTTCTACTTCTTTTCTTAACATTATTAAGCGAGGGCGGTGACATTTCTTCAACCCTTAAACAATTTGGCATTGCAATAATTTATTCGTAAACAACGTTGCTTCTGCACAATGTTTGACATTATTACGTTTCGGCAGTTCTTCCCACAGTATTCGTACGAGATGAATCTAGAAACATTCTACTTACTTTCTGGAAGTTACTGATAACTATAAACTAAATTGATTTTATATATTACAACACTACACGATTTTAATGTGTTAGCCCCATTTTTTTAGAAGTCATTTACAACACTTTTAACGAGTTTAATGTGCGACAAATCTTTACATAACACTACAACACATTAAATTCGTGTGAGTATGTGATGATAGGTGTAATCGTAATAATAATAACGCTATGTATTCTGGTTAAAAATCAGTTCAATAATTATTAATAAAATTTCTTATTTGTGTTACGAATCAAAATCATTATTATTTGCACGTCTAATAATTACACATAATTAATACTCTTATATTACACATAGACATGTTATACAACTTTATATTCTAATACATCGTTATAATTTTTTATTGTTCTCAGCTAGCTCATTTCTATTATACTGATTAGATTATCTAATCTGCTAATCATCTAATCTCCTTTTAAATTACTGCATATGCATTGCTTTCTAATAAAATTCTCTAATGACTTTATCAATTTAAATACCAAAAATTATAGATTTCAAATTATATCTTCTACGTTACAGATAAAAATTATCGTTAAACATTCTTTAAATATTACGTTAATTATTATACAAACAAATATTTACAGTTATACAAGTTATTAATTCATATTTAAATTGAATTGTCTTTTTTTTCTTTGTTAATTATGGTCTTTTGATTAAGTCTCGGTTTTCAAGTTCATAGTTGTTTGTCACCTTATTTTTGTGGTACATCGACAGCGTGTCCTCTTCGGTCCTTGATACTGGATGCTCCTTTGTCGTCCTGGATTCCTGGAGACCTGGAGTCTTGGAGTCCTGGTCCTTCGTCCGTCGGATTCTCGTACTCTGGATTACTGCTTGAACTTGGCTGCTCCCTCGTCTCCCGTCATGGCCTCAGGTTGCAAGTGCTCACACGAACTGATGAGTAGTCGTGAAGTTCCTGACTGCTGCTGTGTTTGAGATGTAACTGTTGTTGTCTCTACGCAGAGTCTCTGGCTGCCATAGTAGTCGATCAAGAAAAGAGTTGTACTCATCAAGCAGAGCCTCCGGCTGCTACGATGGTTGATTGAGGAAGAGAATGATGTTAGCGCGTCCCCTGTATTTATACCCAGGGCGCCAAAATCATGTCTCGACAACATTCTGCATGTTTGAGATTGTTGAAAGCGTCACTTCTAATCCACGATTCTCGTCACACTTAATTCGCTCGTTTTCGCGAATTGCGAAGTCTTTTGCACATTACCCGATATTCATTCTGTCGGTAATTTATATGTGTTCATCATGCACAAACTGTTTTTCCTTATCTTAATTAACATAAGTACTATTTATTTTTAATCTCCTATAATTACACTTTTTATCCGTTCTTCACTATTTTTTTTATACACACATTTGTCAAATTTTTAGATACACACGCCGATTATCTGCCCGTTATTGTTTATATTGATATATCTCAGGTTCTGAAATGTGGGTTAATTCTTAATATGGATGTGGTGTATTAGGATTACACCTTCCAGTTTTCGTGAAGTGTCCTCACGTTAACACAGGACTATTCCGTTGAATACTACTAGAGCTAAAAGGATATCTTGCACTAACGCGGGGAGAATTATGGTGTTGGAAGCCAGAGCTCACGCTGGGCTGTAGCACTAAAGAAGAAGAAGAAGAAGAAGAAGAAGAAGAAGAAGAAGAAGAAGAAGAAGAAGAAGAAGAAGAAGAAGAAGAAGAAGAAGAAGAAGAAGAAGAAGAAGAAGAAATGTTGTGACACAGAGTAAATTTCCAAAAATAATTAAGTTAATAAAACAACTCACGTTTTTAACGAATACGATAAGCTGCATTTACGTCATCTGCTTTCATCATCTTCTTCTCCTCGAATCTCCCGACTCAAGTGTCTTTCAATAACTTGTGTTGGACCGGGCGATGAACAATGCGTTGCGTTCCTTGTTGCAAGACGGAACTCTATGATCTATGATCTAGGCGTTCTGAACGTCTGTTGTGACCTCACCAATATAGATGAGATTCTCATTGCGTACTAAGGGGATTCCGCCTACCCAAGAGGGTTCTTCCTTGTAGACGTATATTGTTCCGAAGATCTCACCTTACCTATTTTAGTTTGCGTTACAATCTACGTTTCCTCGCTTAGAGACACAAACACCGGTCTTAACCTCATTCATAAATGTACTGAATGTTTAAATTACAGTGGAACCTCACTAATTTGTCACCCGCTAATTCGTCTCCCTCCTAATTCGTCTCCCTCAGTATTCGTCACCAAATCAAGATTTTTTTTTTCTTTATTAACAAGCGAGTAACATATACTATCTAATCATAACCGGAGTAAACCAGAAATGTACTGATTGTGGCCGGGATTCTATTAACTAACAGCCAGGAGTACAGCTTGAGGAAGGTATTATTGTCGAACAGTTTCGAGACTGGGTATTTTGTACTTGTGTACACGGCACAATAAGTGTTGTGTTGTGTCGTTAACTCGTTTCCAAAAATTCAGTCTGTTTCCTAATCCCTGGCAAAATATTCCGGAACGCTTTAAAATCTGCCTGGAATTAATTACGGCCATCTGAATTACAACCAGCGTCTACAGAACAAGAAGGTCTTGACTCCACATCGGAATTGTTAGATATCTGGCAATCCCTACCAGCATTTAACAGTTTGAATGAAGATGACGTCAAAAATAGGTGTGAAATAGACTAATCGGATGTAGGCTATGAATTGTTTAGTGATAATGAAATTGTTACATACGTATCCACAGAATCTACAGAAGCTTATGTCGAAGAAGATGACCAGCCAATGAAACCTCCAATCTCTCATAAGGAGGCCATTCAGTCACTGACTACAGCAATCAAGTGGTACGAGGGCAAAGATAAAACACAATTTTTCACATTTTTTTTTGCAATTACAGTGCTTAAGTTCTCTGCGTTAGAAAATTTCCAGCAATAAATATGTTCGAGCATAACATTAGTATTGTACATTGTTAGTGTTGTAACAAAACAATTTTTATTGTTTTTAATGGGTTTGTTTCTTGCTCCCTCATTAATTCGTCTATTTCACTAATTCGTCACCCCTTCGGTCCCGTAGGTGACGAGTTAATGAGGTTCTACTTTACGTATGACAAAATTAGCATGTAGTCAATTCTGTCACTTTTTCTTTAAAATTTTAACTCCGGAAACACTTTTTTTTATTCTTCCATCAATTGCAACATTTCCTTTCTCATAGTTGTACTGAAGGTAAAGAGTTCCCACTGCTATAAGGAACTAATTAAACTAAGTACCTTGCCAGCTCGTTGTCTTTTACTAATTCCAAATGAAATAATCGAATACAGTCACCACTGCACTTTCTGTCACTGCCGTCAGTATCACAGACCCAACAAATAACTGTCATAAATAAAGTTCCATTAGTTTGAGCACTACAGATTAATAAGAAAAAACCTGGATTACGTAGGCAGTACACGTGGCGACCTTAAACTATGGAACGGTAGAACCCTACGTCTTTATCTGCTCAGTGAACTGAACTGAAGTAACAAGAAATGTATTTGTGTTTTCTTTTGCTGAACATAATACAAATACATTTTGTAAGTATAAACAGTATAATTATTTTAAAAATATTATATTTTTATAACCCATTTGTTTTTTACGAATTTTAGAAATCATAATTTTCGTCTTGATGAAGGTCACCTATTGCCATGCATTTTGTTTTATTCATATTTACCTTTAGTCCCCATTTCTGACAACAAAAAATGAATGACAGCAGAGATGAAATTTATGATATGTTCGGTAAGAGTAACCAGACGTGAGAAAATTAGAAATGAAGTGATTAAGGACAGAATGAATGTGAAAATTCAATTGTTGAGTTTATGCAAAAAAAAAAAATACAACGGTATGGACACACGAAGAGAATGGCACAGGAAAGATTGCCAAGGAGAGTTATGGAATGGACCCCACCAGGAAGAAGGAAAAGAAGGAGACCTATCACCTGGATAGAAGAAATTCAGACTATATTGAGGGAACGAGAAATTGAAGAAGATCTTTGGATGGACAAGCAGCAGTGTAAGATGAGAATTCAATCACTTCTCTAATAACCATTTGGTTCCGGAAAATGTGTAAACATTGTACAACCGGATACCAATAATAATTTTCGTCTTTAAAATTATTTGTTAGACACATTCGCTCGTTGTTTTTTCATTCTACTCTACTCTGCACAGTTGTCATGCTGAAGGTAATTACCACAAGGTTTTAGGGTGTAGGAAAGTGTGAGAATTGCTACACAGTCAAATCGGTAGGCGAACGGTCAGCTCGCAAAGGATGAAAGATGAACGTATGTAAACTGGCATACCACAACCGCGCGGGGAGGTAAATAACCTTGAGAATTGGTTTATGTTAATAAATTAAATAATTAATAAATTAACAAAATAAATTAAACCATTCTGGTATAAATTCTTTTATTTTGTTTCCCAGTGTAGAATTTCTGAGGACAAATGTTTGCAAAGTAATGACGTGCATTTGCTATAATTTAGGAAAAATCATATTGGTGGAGTAAAAAAAAAATCCTTTAGTGATCATATCTGCAAAGACATTTTGACATTTTAAATATTCCAATCAAATTAAAGACTGTAAATATTTGACAATATATTTTAGTTTTTGTTAGGTTAGGCTGAAAGTTTTTAAAAATTTGAATAATCGTCGTCGTCACTCTTTAGAGCTTAGGATAGCAGCCTGTTCCAGTCTCAATGGAAGTTATAAAACCATCGCTTACGGGGTCTTCCCACACTTATCTCCCCCCTTGGATGACAGTCAGGGGCTCTTCTTGAAAAACTATTTGGATCCATTCTCTCTACGTGTAACCGCCACTCCGTTTTGTACCGGGAGATTTTCTCATTTAAGCTTTCAGCTATGCCTAGCTCCATTCTAATATGATCATTTCTGATAAGATCTCTCCTGGCACAACACTTTACAGGTCTCAAGAACCTCATTTCCGCTCCTTGTATTCTACATATATCTTTGGCCTTTCTAATCGAAGTCTCACTACCATACAGTAGTTGAGGTATGGCCATTACATTATAATATTTCCATTGCGTCTCTTTCCTTGTTTTCTTCTTTAAGTGTTTAATGATACAGCCACAAAGTGACTGGAAGAGACTAACTTTGCTTTCAATCTCCTTGTCGTCTTGGTATGTGATGCTACACCCTAGATACTTCAAATCTGGCACCTGTTCTATTGGCGAGTTCTGTATGACAATCTTTGTTCTAATACGATTGGTTCCTAGAAAAGGCCACAACTTTTTGTTTTGGATAAGAAAATGATTTGATTGTAATCTACCAAAATGTCAATAAGATAAAACAACAACCTTCAGAGGTCAATTTCATTTTCTTGCGTGATCATAAGATGGTCTGTATATATTTAAATATTTAAATAAAATCCTTCCCCAATTATAATCGTTTAGGGGCGTCTAATTTCCATTTCCTTATGGCATCATCTATATAGATATTAAATAAAACAGGAGAAAGACTGCAACCCTGCCGGACGCTTTGGTTTATTCCAATGGGCTCTGACAATCTGTTAGATTTTATCCGTATCTGCGTTCCATTACATAAACTTTTAATTATCTTTATTAATGGAGAGGATATCCTCTTCTCTGCATGATCTTTCATAATGTTGCTTTATCCAACCTGTCCAATGCTTTTTCGAGGTCCACAAACGCAAGATGTGTCTCTGTATTAAATTCTGTTCTCTTTTCCACTATTTGTTTTAACATAAAGGTATTATCAATTGTGGACCTTCCCCTCCGAAACCCATGTCTTGTGTGGCAAAATCCTTCTTAACCTTAATACGTAATCGTTGTCCTGTAGCATAGCTGAGTCGGTGTCCTTGAAATCCATTCGGCTTATTCCTCTGAGACTAATGAGTATATGATTTTCTTTGAATGGGTTACGAGCCCATCGCACAACCCCCAACCTGGAGAACCAGGTAACTTGTAATCAAGGTTTTCTTCCTTTTGCTTTTGGTGATCCAACACCTAACTTCAAGGCAGCAGCTCTACCATACCCTGGCAGAGATGTATCTTTACCCTAAGAGCTGGGGTGCCACCTCAGCAGGATTCGCCGCACCAAAGTTCCTCTTTCTTCTCCGCCTTCACCGCCATTGTGGTCTTCCCAGCCGATATGTTCCAGTTAATTATAGGCATCGAAAATTCGCCTTTTCGCCCTCTTTCGTCTGCTACATAACGTACACCCATTGTACGCTATGTACCCAGGCGCTACGCGACACATGTCTTCGAGAACGTAAGAGTAGGTGATTCATCGAACCTCTGACTCATTAGTCAGAAAACAGTTGACATTTCTCAGAGTTTTACCGCTGTATACTAATCGGCATTGTATACAACCTCCAAGACCTTTTACCAACATAACTTCCCAATGATTACTTTTAAGATTCCAATGAAACCAACCAATAAAATGAAAAGTATTGGATTGTTACCACGGTCTTCTTGATCGCCGTATGGTACAGTGGAAAACAAAATACAAGTTACCAGTGAAGTCACTAAAAACCTGCTTTAATTAATCTCAAGTAACAGTTTTAATTCAACGAGTTATTCAACAAGATTATACTCGTACAATAATTTAAGTTAATAATAATAATACAAATAATAATGCCAAAGAATTCCGCACTATATTCACTTTTCACTAATACACCACTTGAGACGCACTGTGTAAATCGCCCGACATCAACTATTACAAGCGGCAGGTGTATGCTATTTATAATCTGCAGGGTTCCATAATATGCGTCCTTGACAAGGACGCATATTACATCTAAATGGTGTAACACTATAAAGTTTGAGTCTTAAAATAATCATAGGAAGTTATGCTATAAACTTTTGTAAATAGTAAACCTCTCTTCTCTTCTTCTAGGTTAGCAGCCCATAGGCTGGTTGCCAACAGCTCGCCATTCTTCACGCTTCTCTGCTTTTCTTTTCAACTCACAATATGGTGTGCAGTTCATATCGACCATAAGGTGTTTCATCTAGTCTAAACGGGGTGGTCCTCTGTGATTCTTCCCTTCAATTGTTCCTTCTATTATTCTGTTAACCAACCCATTGTGTCGTAGTATATGCTTTATAAACTTAGCTCTTGTGCCTTTTAAATTTCGTAGAAAGCTCTTCACTTCCTGAGCTCTTCTAAACACTTCCTCATTCGTTATCTTCTCACTCCAGCTTACCTTAAATATTCTTCTGTAGCACCAGGTCTCAAATGCTTGGAGTCCTTTCTTGTCACTTTCTCCAATTGTCCAAGATTCACTCCTGTACAGGGCAACACTCCACACGTGTGTCTTTACTAGATTCCTCCTTATTTTTAGGCTGATAGTGTTTGAAGTGAAGAGGTTTTTCTGTTTGTTGAAACCAATTTTAGCCTGGTTAATTTTACTTATAATTTCCTTACGGCTAAGTCCATCACTTGTGATTTTAATTTCTAGATAGTTATATTCTTTAACTGGCTGGAGAATATTATTTCCAAAAGTTATTCTGACTGGATCTTCTTCCTTCCGACTACAGACTAGGACTTTGGTTTTTTGTTCATTTATTTTCATATTGAGTTCATTCTTCATTACTTGATCCATTGTGTCAAGAATCTTTTGCAGATCTTAGTTGCTCTCTGCAATCACTGCTATGTCATCTGCCAACCTAAGCATGTCCACTTTTTCCCCGTGTATGTTTACTCCGAGATGGATGTCTTCAATAGTAAACCATGATCCTTAAAATTCCTATTGGGCTGGAAACGGTTAAAAACAATACGCGGCATTCATATAAATGTAGACGCAAAAACAGCTGGGTGCATAAAGTCTGTTGTTTTGCTTATGACAGTCTGACGTAGGTAAGGTAACATCAAACGGAGAGCTGCGTGATGACTAACAACGACAAACTGAAAAGCGTGTCAGTGCAATGACATCAATTCATGATTTCTAACACCTCAGAACCTTTTCTCTCAGAGAGTCGCCTGTATGCTTTTTAGTTGATGTCATGAGTTTTTAGTCTATTAGAATACTAGATCTGCACGTTTTTTTCCAAGTCTCTATTGCTTTCTCCGTATAAACTTTGAACAGCGTGGGTGATAGACAACATCCCTGGCGTAAATCTTTGGTCACTTAAAACCCTAGTGACAAATTCTTTCCTATTTTTTCTCGAAATTGAATTGTTATAGAAATTTTGTATAGCTTTTATTATAATGGGGTTGATACTAGTTGATCGTAAAGCTGTCCACATATTTGTCATAGTCTAACGGTACAATGTCATACGCTTTCCCAATCTCAATAAAAACTAAATGAAGAGGTTGTGACTTGATGGTGATACAGTTTATTCATTACAGTTTGTTGCTGACGACCAATTACTTTTGGCTCAAAATTTTGAAGACATAGAGTACATGACTAGAAAATTGATACAGGAATATCAGAAAAGGGGACTGAATGTAAATATGAATAAAACAAATACATGGCTATAGGTGACCTTCATATGATTTGATATTGGAGGAAGACATGGGGAAGATTTGATATACACAGGAATACAAGTATTTAGAGGTACAAATTACTGCCAGTGGGTAGGAAGACAAAGAAGTACAATCCAGAATTATGGAATCATGTGGAATTAGCAAATTACGGCAGAAACTAAAACCAAAACATTTAAAGCATTGTAAGAAGTATCATGACTTACGGCTCAGAAATTTGGACTACCAAAAAATACACAAGAACAAAATTAATGACAGCGGACTATACTCAGGAAACGAGAATTTGAAGATCTTTGCATGGACAAACTCCTCACAACCAGTTCTCTCAGAACCAGATTGTTCAGGACACAGTCTGAGTCGGTCGCCTGTATGCTTTTTAGTTGATGTGATGAGTTTTTAATCTATTAGAATCCTAGACAACTTTTGTAATTTTCTGTTAACTTAGTTGGTTTCTCTAGAAATAATGAACAGCGAAGGTATATAATAATGTACCATTAGAGCCTGTTGCTAATGGTAATGCAATAAAACAGTCCACAAAAGTTTATGTGTATGCGCGCTCGTGTGGAGTTGCTAGTCTATCGGGCGCCTTTCCAGGTGGCGGATAGGGGAATGCTCACCGGATATGGTGGGTACCGGGGAAATAAAATACCCGGGCCGGACCAAAACTAGCAGCTGTGTCTTGTAGTTTGATAATGGTTTATCCAAGGCTAAAGGAAGTAAACCTTGATTAAAAATTGCCTGGTCTTCCAGGTTGGGGATTAATGCATTAAGCAATTTCCCCATTCATTGGAAAAATAATAAAATGTTAAAAAACCAAATAGATTGCAGCCGGATGAATTCAATAAAGGTAAATGACAAAAGCTACGTAAACGGGCTATGAGAATTTGAGTATGGAATATACAAGGTTTAAGGAAAAAAGTAAGGGAAATTATTAATGAGATGGACTTTTTGAGACGTTCGGCAAGAGTGTCCAGACGTGAGAAAATTAGAAATGAAGTCGTTAAGGACGGAATGAATGTGAAAAATTCAATTGTTGATTTTATTCAAACAAAAAAAATTACAATGGTACGGACACACGAAAAGAATGGTACAAAGGGCAGTTATGAAATGGACCCCACCAGGAAGAAGGAAAAGAGTAAGACCACCTATCACCTGGATAGAGGACATTCATACTATATTGAGGCAACGAGAAATTGAAGAAGATCTTTTGGATGGACAAGCAGCAGTGGAAGATAAAAATTCAATCACGTTAAACATTGGTTCCGAAAAATGTGTAAACATTGTACAGCCGGCATAATAATAATTCTGACGTAGGTAAGGTAACATCAAACGTAGACATAATGACTAACAACGACAAACTAAAAAGCGTGCCAGTGCAGTGATGTTTATGCATCAATTCACGATTTGTAACATCTCATAACGCGTTCCCTCGGAACTAGATTGTTCAGGACACAGTGTGAGTCGCCTGTATGCTTTTTAGTTCATGTGATGAGTTTTTAGTCTATTAGAATCCTAGATAATACTGGTAATTTTCTGTTGAATTAGTTGGTTTCTCATCTCAGCCGCTTGCATGCGACTGGCCTGGCCTTTCGTTAGAGTCCAATTCTCAGACCCATAAAGAAGTGTGGGAAGGGCCATCACCTTGTAGAATTTTAGGCGTGTTCCTTTACTTGCTGACTTAAGACTTCGCCTAGTGGTCCCGCACATAAGGTTGAACTCATGCAACTTATTCACCACGTCGTTGCCTGCATTATAAGACACACTGTAACCCAATAAATCTAAATTGCTAACTTGTTCCAGGACAGTACCATCTATAACAATTTTTGCCCGTACGAGATCAGTTCCACGAAAAGCCATCACCTTGGTCTTAAGTGTGAATATTTTAAATCCAGAGTCTTTGCAGATTCGATTAAACAAATAGTCCTTATTTGAGGCAATTTAGTAGTGAATATGTCCCCTGGATATGATACTAACATATCGCAGGGTAAGACGTATGGTGGGGCTGCCACCTTCAGGCTTAATGTCTAGCCCGATTTTCTGTCTGGGTGTTCTCCCATAAACTGGCTGTCTTACCAGACTACAGAGACCAGTTTTCCCTGTTGAGATGTCCATATAAGGATCTTTAATGTGGCGGTTTCTCCTTGTCTCCCACATCCTACGTCGTTGTCCAAAAGAAGGTTATCCGTCTTTAGGGGCAATTTTGTCACCCCAAGGGCAAGAGGGTGACCTAACCTCTACTTGACAATGACAAGTAGAGTAGGGACAGATTATACCGGTTGTCACTCGGTCTCCAGAGCCGCGTTAGCCACCTATAGGTGTTGCCCGTCACCCCTCCACTTGGGGGTGCGACTGGATATTTCCTTCCATCAACGAGTGAGACGATAAGGTATTATTCATCCTCTCCAGTACTTTGGGGAATAGGCACGTGGCAGGGTATACTCTCCATGATCATAGAAGAAACACATATATAAGGCAGGAATTGAATATTATGAGTATACTCGACAGGGTTGCCCAATATCGACTGAATTGGTGGGAACATCTTTGCCGAATGGATGACTGCCGCATCCCCCAACAACTATGGAACTATAAGCCGAGGGGAGGGAGAGGTGTGGGACGTCCGAGGAAGAGCTGGAGTGACCAGTTTTAGACTCTTTGACTGTTTGAGACAGGAACAAATCGTCCTTGGTTTAATCCTTGAAGGAGACGATGATTAGTTGGTTTCTTAGAAATAATGAACAGCGCCGGTATATAATAATGTACCATTAGAGCTTGATGTTAATGCTAATGCAAACTTTGTTCTACACCAGACTCAATGGATATACACCCGGCAAAAAATATCTGTACTGTACAGCTTTACTGCATCTACCCCGTACCCTACTTATAATGACACCGATTTCTTCGTACTAACCAGTTGAATAAGACTACACAAAAGTTCACGAACATGCTTGGAATATTCATAATACTCGCTGCACTCTGGCGAGATAACCACAATTAATCTCAAAGTGGTTAAAGCTGTTGTTAAGAAATAAGGATATTATATAAGAGAGTTACTCATGAATGCTGTGTTTCCCCACAGCAGTAATCAAGATTACCCAACCTTGACTTAGACATGTTGAGAACATGGAAATCCACAGTGCTTCGGGAATACAGCTTAACAAATCAATTTGTATGGGTTCCCTGCTATATGTGGATGGTATAGTTCTTATTCAAGAAAATGAGGATGATTTGGAAAGAGCTATGTTTCCATTACAAGAAGTGGCAAGAGAGTACTCACTGAAAATTTCAGTAAGAAAGACCAAAACCATGGCCTTTAAAGGTAAATATTCAGTGAGGACTTAGATATTTATAAACAACAGCACATTAGAACAGTCAGCAGTTTCAAATATCTAGGTGTGCAGTAAGCTATGAATCTAAATATGACATAAGAGAGTGGCGGCAAGATTTAGAGTGCTGAAATGCAGTTAAATTTCTTCGAAATACTTTAAATTATTCATAGCAAGATAGAATAAGGATTGAAGATATCAGAGCAGAACTAGAAGTAAAGGACATAAATGAAATTATTTCAATTTACAGAAGACAATGGTGGGATCATCTGCAAAGGATAACAGAGGATTGCCGAAAGCGGCACTGAACTATAAAGCCACTGGTAGAAGAGAAGTGGACGAAATGGGTGCCGGAACATTTTTATATAACCTAATCCTTGATGAGGAGAAGAAGAAGAAGAAGAATATATTTGGAAATCGCTTTCTTACACCGTTTTTTGCTCAATGAAATAACTTGTTTTCACTATTTGTGTTTATTGATAGGTTAAAAATAAGGAAAACCTTTAAAAATTATAGTTGAAAATATTTTATTTCGGAGAATTTATTTCTCTTAATATCGCACAAAAATTCTGTTTTATAGAATTCTTAATGTAACTTGTAATAAGAAATACCGAGAAAAACAAACACGTAAATCTAGTTTTAAATTTCAGTCCGCGTATACTAACTTAACTATGACAGCTTTAATGTATTTGTGTATTGAGTTTAATTAAAAAGCAACACGTAATGAAATCTATAAAAGAACATGGTACAGAAAGATGTTTTTGTGGAACAGCTGACAGACTAGGTGAATGCATTTTCCCTGCCTCCCTTGTGTGCGCTGCCCCCGGATTATTTCGCCTCGGGGGGTCGGTGGTGCAGTAACCGTCTCCCAACCCCTTCGCACGCAGCCCCCACCACTTTCCTTGACAACCGTATTGAGCCGTACTAGCCCCCCTCCTCCCAAATTCTTACCGTTCTGAAAACATCGGCTTTCCTTTTCTCTTTCTTGTTTTTGTAACTTGTTAAGCTCCCGCCACAAGAAAAAAACCTTATCCAGAACACTTGCTTCAATTTTAATAATACTTTTAATTCGTTCTAAACATGGATTAACTTTAAAAGAAAAATAACTGCGAGAGAAAAATAATAAAGAACAGTTTGCTTTTCGGCATTTATGTCTTGTCACAGAACTGAACGTTTGAAAAATTAAATCTTATTTAACTTTAAATCATCATGTATGATTAACTTATTTCTGTATCTTTGAATATGTATACTTAACATGATAGTAATCAAACGTATATCATGTCGATAGTGAGCGAATGATATATGCGCGGGAATACTGCCACATAAATGTGTTTGTGAGTTGTTTCTTCTCCTTCTGCTTCTTCTTCTTCTTCTTCTTCTTCTTCTTCTTCTTCTTCTTCTTCTTCTTCTTCTTCTTCTTCTTCTTCTTCTTCTTCTTCTTCTTCTTCTTCTTCTTCTTCTTCTTCTTCTTCTTTTTCCTCTTCTACTACTACGCTTTGAATGCAGATATTACGTACTTTACCTCGAAAAGCATTTGTACTTCTTCTTCTACTACTACTAGACTTTGAATGCAAATATTGCGTAGTTCCTCTCAAAAATCATTTGTTGTTGTTGTTGTTGTTGTTCTTCTTCTTCTTCTTCTTCTTCTTCTTCTTCTTCTTCTTCTTCTTCTTCTTCTTCTTCTTCTTCTTCTTCTTCTAGGCTTTGAATGCAAATATTGCTTTACTCCCTCTCAAAAAGCATTTGTACATTTTCATTATCATCATATCTCTGACATTTCCGTTTCTACAGTTTCAACCACTTCCTGCATGAATTTTTTTGTGACGTTTCCCTGTTACCCTTTCCCTTAGGTTCTCTTCAACAGTGTTACAATATGTTTAATTAAATGATTTATAAATCTAAATTGATATAAACATATCCCGTGGTATCTCGTTGTGCGAGACTCGTTAACATTATTATTGCGTGTGAACAATTTTTATTGATTTGTTGTAAGAGACTATCTTGTTGATTACAAACTGTTTAATTGTGATAATTAAAGCTGGTGATTAGTGACTTAATTGGGATCTTGTATTTTGTTTTCCACTGTACCGTATGACGATCAGTAGACCGTCATAACGGTGGTGTCAGAAGAGCGACAGAACCTTTGACAGTGGAAACACTTGACACTTTGTACAAGACTAGTGTAATTCGTAATTAATCGGTAATTAAGCGCCAGTCAGATGATGGAAGCTTTCCAAGCGCTACTACTACAAACAGAAAAACGACAAGACGAGGAAGCGGAAGCGAGACAGAAACCCCTCCCGATAGAGGAACGACAACGACATAATTCAGAAGAAGCAGAAAGACGACAAAAGAAGAACGAAGACAAGAAAGAGAAGAGCCTGAAGTACGACAGGAATCACTAATACTGGAAAAACAAGGACGGCAGAAAGCACTAATTTTGGAATCTGAAGGACGACAAAAAGGAGGACGTAGGCAGGAGGCAGGAGGCAGAGAAACGGAAGCGTGAAACAGAAGACATTAAAGAGTTAATACAGAAGCAAAAGCAGACACAAGAACAATCCGCTGCAGAGTTAGGTCTCCTACGAGGTGACCTTAATAAACAAGTTACTAAAATATCGGAGGTACAAGAATCAATGACACTAAAAATAGCTGAAGTACAAAAATCTGTTTTGAGTGTTGAAGAATGTCTACAAAAATATCTGCCATAGAAGAATCCATGTCAAATAAAACACCTGTAGTAGATAATTCAATGGCAAACGTAAGAGAACAAATTAAAAGCGAAGTTGAGCAGTTCATGAAGATACAACCAACTTTAGATGAAAATAAATTTCTGAACAGACTGTACCAATGATAAAGACAGAAAAGACAATAGAGAAAGTCACCTTGCCTTCGGTTGGGACAGTTCATATCAAGGCCCCAACCTTTCACTGAAGCACACACTGGGTAACGTACCTCAAGCAGTTTGAAGCCGCCGCATGCGCAAATAATTGGACAGAGAAAAACAAGGCAGTTTCACTCGTTCTCGCATTAAAAGGACCTGCGGCAGAATTACTACAGAATGTGCCACCTGACAGCCAGAACACCTATGACGAATTGATTAAACCTCTAGAATTACGGTACGGTGATAAACATTTGCGAGTTGTGTACTACGCTTAAAAACAAGACGACAACGTTCCGGGGAGAGTCTTCAAGAGTTTGAGGCAAGTATTAAACTAGCAAGAGCAAAGACTTATTAAACTGGCCTATCCTACACCACCAGAAGATTTTAGAATGAGGTTTGCGGTGCAGACATTTATTGATGGCATCGGAGATTGTGAACTTGAGCCAGTGTTACGAATGGCAAGACACCGAAATAGCTCAGAAGCTCTTGTTCACGCCCTAGAGTTTGAATCTGCCAAGTCAGGGTCCCGATTCATTAATGGGTTTATGCCACCACACTGTAGTGAGAAGATCCCAGTATCGTATTGCCGTTACGATGGATGCAGAAAAACAATGTTGTCGGACAAATAATTCAGAAGTTCAAGAGCGCCGCAACGATTTGAACGATGGGAAAAAGATTGAAGACCAAAGAGTTACAACTGTGGAAAACGTGGTCATCTACAGGTAGACTGTTGGGAGAAGAAAATACCGAGAGATAAGAGTGATGGCACCAATTGGAGAAGTAGAGCCTCAGACCAGCACAAAGTTTCCACGTCACATAAGACCACTGGAAACTTGATCGTTAATGGATTTGCAGAAGGTAAACCACCAACATTTACAGTTGACACTGGCACAACACTGCGCATCGTGCGCCCTGACTTAATCAGCAACCGGAAGGCTCAAATTAACTCTTGCACAGTATAATACAGATTTTGACTGGAAGCCCAGTCAAAGTATTAGGTCAGGTAGACGTACGCCTGCATCTTCTCGAGTTTAGCCACCAAATGCTCGTTGCAGACATTGTCGATGAAGTGATTCTTGGCATGGCTATTATGAATGCCTACGGATTCGTTGCGGACTTAAGAGAGAACGTCCTGAGAGTTCGCCAGGAGAAGATAAGGCTTTGTATGGCTAAAATGACAGGGTCTACCAACCATTCGATCAAGCAAGTGGCATGTGTTGAAAAAGAAGTCAACAGGTGTGATCAAGAGGAACCTTTGCAATTCCAAGCAGAAATGGAAGAAGAACTAGCAGAGGAAGTACAAATAGGTGTAACGGCAATAGATGTGATTGGAAAACAAACTATGGATGTCAAGGAAAAACCCCTGCTTGTTCCTGAGCTAATAGAAGCGCCCGGGGGAAACGTTGCTGAAGATGAAGCCACTCAAGGGATTATTGACGAGAACCAATCAGACTAATCAGAGCTGATGGTGTATAGGTAATAAATACATGACGAAACGGGAGTAATTACCGCAAAACTAGTGGTTGAGCGGAAGACTCATATTACTGGGGACTTGATGTTCGGATCACCCCAAGAGCCACTCAGTTCCAAGAGCCACAGAACTATTGCTCGCAATTAAAAAACCAACTGCAAGAAATGAATCGCTTGATAAGAGGACGGCTGAAGATTGCCAGTGATAAAATGATAACTCGGTATGACATTCGCAGCAATAGTGTAGGTTTTCAAGAAGGAGACCAGGTATGGTTGTACAACCCAAAGCGCCGTCGTGGTCGCTAAGCTAAACTCCAGACTAACTCGGACAGACCTTATACTGTGAAAAAATGATTCAACGATGTTGTCTATGGGATTTAACAGGAAGGGCAGGAAAAGTTCTAGGTCGTCCACCTAGATCGCCTAGCTGAGTATTTTACTTCAGAGACGATTTGCCAGTTCGGGACGAACAGGCTTAAGGAATGGGCACTGTTACGTAATGCGGAAAAGTGTTGTACACTTACAGAACATTCTAGGTATTTCTCGCCTATTCCAGTGGAATCCGGCTGTAATGTGTGCGTACGTGATCTCAACATGCGTTAGCCAGACTGTTTCTCGATTCGCAGGCCGCGCGCACCATGTCAAGGCCGCAAGGAATTACGTTATAGTGTAGCACTGTAGTATGGATGATTCTGGAACGTCAGCGGGGCATAATTATAGGCATTCAGTGGTGCTTAGCTTAGTTTAAGAGGCGATTTATTCCAGTGAATTCGGAGTATTGTGGCGAAGTGTTATGTGTTATACAATTGTATGAGACTCGTTGACATTATTATTGCGGGTGACCAATTTTTATTTGATTTGTTGTAAGAGAAGATCTTGTTGGTAACATCGCAATTCCGGCTCTACAATGTTTACACATTTTCCGGAATCAAATATTACAGCATTGATTGAATTCTCATCTTCCACTGTTGCTTGTCCACCTAAAGATCTTCAATTTCTCGTTCACTCAATAAACTTTGAATTTCTTCTATTCAGGTGATAGGTGGTCTTACCCGTTTCCTTCTTCCTGGCAGGGTCCATTCTATAACTCTCCTTGGCAATCTTTCCTTTATCATTCTTTTCGTGTATCCATACCATTGTAATTTTTTTGTTTGGGTAAAATCAACAATTGAATTTTTCACATTCATTCTGCCTTCAATGACTTCATTTCTAATTTTATCACGTCTGGATACTCTTGCCGAACGCCTCCAAAAGTCCATCTGTGGTGTCATTAATTTTTGTCCTTGTGTGTTTATTAGTAGTCCAAACGTCTGAGCCGTAACTCACGATATTTCTAAATTAAACTGTTTAATTGTGATAATTAAAGGTGGTGATTAGTGACTTCATTGGTGTCTTGTATCTTGTTTTCCACTGTAGCATACGACGATCAAGGAGACCGTCGTAACGATATAATTACAAAAAAACGGTTATTTATGATCAACGTTGTTGAGAAATCTATCGTGAAAAATACGAGTCCACCGTTATCACAGGATAACATTAACAGAAAAAATGCTAAACTGGGTTAATGGAAGAAAGAGTGTTTATCACAGTACGTCAAAGCATCCCCTCACCGGCTGTGATTAGCCTTGACATTTAAAGAAAAACATTCATCTTTGTCTCGCCAATCGATAACTTACTGATATAATAGTTCTCGTTGCAACGTAAATAAGAAAACATATTCATGCAATCAGTGTCAACTATTGGCTCCTTTCATCAGTGTTATTTTGTAAACGCAACGCTAATGTTCTGCGCACGTTCGTTTTATAATAATTGAAAACAAATGCGGAGTGCAAGTTCTCCAGCATACAAGAGACACCGATTGTTCTTATCTTCTTAACCGTAAATTTAAAGCTAATTATTTTTTACGAATTTCATTTTTTTTCGGCCATCAAAGGACCACACGCCAATTTCAATTCTTTATTCTTTGTTCTTTTCTTTTTCTCCAATATGTTTTCATCTTTTCACTGTGTCTTCTTCTTCCTGTCTTCAGTCCACTTTGAACCTGCGTTTTCCACTCTCTTACCCTGGACTCCTTCCATTTTTAACACTTTTGCCCGATAAACGTCTCTTTCACTTGCTTCTTCTGCGTGTATATTATTTTTTCTAAATCCTTTTGGACTTCATTAATACAATTTGATGTTGACTTCTTCCCCCACAGATATTTGAAGATCTGCTTTGTTCACCTATTGTCGTCTATTCTATATAAATGTCCAAAAAATAATAGTTTTCTTTTTCTCATTGTTTCTGTTATATTTTATATACTTTGACATATTTCATCATTACTTCTTAATTTCCAAACTTCTGAAGTTTTTCGTGGGCCTAATATTTTCCTAATAATTCGTCTTTCCAATATTTCAATATTTCCAATATTTCGTCTTTCCAATATTCTATATTTCCAATATTTCGTCTTTCATTAATATTTTTTATTAGTAACGCTGATTAATCTAGTTAACCTTTAGGATCAAAAGTAATTAATTACAACTTTTATCTACTACTTTTAACGGATTAAAATTTATATTTATAAAAATAATTGTGTGTGTGTATATATATTGTCACGACATTACAGAACATTCTACGTGTTTCTCGGCTATTCTAGTGGAACAAGCTGTAATGTTGTGTGCGTACGTGATTCTCAACAGGCGTTAACGAGATTGTTCCAGACTTCGGCGGCCGCGCGCACTGTGTCAAGCCCGCAAGCACAATTACGCTCTAGTGTAGAGTTGACGCGTATTATGGATTATTCTGGAATTTCAGCTGGGTATAAATATAGGCATTCAGTGGTGCTTAGCTCAGTTTAAATGGCGATTTATTCCAGTGCGGTTCGAAGTATTGTGGCGAAGTGTTATGTGTTTTATAATTGTGTGGGACTCTATTAGTTGACATTTTTATCGCATGTGAACAATTTTTATTTGATTTGTTGTAAGAGACTATCTTTTTTATAACAAACTGTTTAATTGTGATTATTAAAGCTGGTGTATAGTGACTTAATTGGTGTGTTGTATTTTGTTTTCCACTGTACCATACGACGATCAAGTAGACCACCATAACAATATTTTTGTTTTATTTAATATTTATATTTCTTTACCTCAAAATTTTTTTCCCTTATTTGGTACATGTTTCGGGAATCCTATTGTTCCCATCCTCAACCATCTTGAGTTTCTATCTTGTTGAATACTTGTGTTTCAGTTGGTGTTACTATGGTTGTCTGTTGAATTTTTGGTATTTTAAATTGGTATTATTGTGTGAGGCTATGGTGTATATATTAGTTTTTTGAGTACTTTCAATGCTGAGTATTTTGAAAATTTGTATTTGTTCAGGTTTTAGTTTGTTTTGTGTTTGTGCATTTGCAGTTTTCACGTATATTCTTTGTTGTGCCTTTGTGTGGTATGTGTTTTATTAGTGTCATGTTGGTTATGTCTGGGAATTCATGTCCAGTGTTTACTGCATGTGTGGCCAAATTGGATTTATATATATATATATATATATATATATATATATATATATATTGTTTTTTTATGTTCAAAATAACGTTTATATATATATATATATTGTTTTTTTATGTTCAAAATAACGTTTTTCCCGTTGTTTTGTTGTTTGCCATATGTAACATCTATTGCAATCTTGGCATTAATTTTGTATATTCCATTGATTGTTGTATTATCTTTGTTGTGTGGGTTATTCAGTTTTCGTAAATTATTTTTATTGGATTTGTAAAACCATGGCCTTTAAAGGTAAATATCCAGTGAGGACTAAGGTAGTTATAAACAACAGCACTTTAGAACAAGTGAGCCGTTTTAATATCTCGGCTGTGCAGTAAGCTGTGAATCTGAATATGATATAAGAGACAAAAATAAATAAATTTAAGATTATTTATGGTAAGAGTCATAGAAATCTTAGAAATAAAACAAGACACAGCACAAGGATTAAATTTTATATGACAATTGCAATACCTACGTTGTTATGCGAGTGAGGGGTGGGTCATTACAAAAAATAAATACCTCAACACTCATAGTGCTGAAATGCAGTTTCTTCTAAGTACTTTAAATTATACATTGCAAGATAGAATAAGGAATGAGGATATCAGAGCAGAACTCGAAGTAGAGGATGTAAATGAAATTATTTCAACTTACAGAAGACAATGGTGGGATCATCTACAAAGGATGACAGATGGTTGATTGCCGAAAACGGCAATTATTATTATTTGGTGTTCTGCCCTAAGCCAGGTCTTCAAATGGTAAAAGCTCTCCAAGCTGTCCTATCGCATACCAGTCTTTTCGTTTCTTCGTAACACCCTCTGATAATGTTATCTATTAACTTCATTCTTCTACGCCATCTTCTTGTTTCTCCTTCTATGACACCGTCCATGGCAGTTGTAAGCAAGCAGTCTCTTCTTAAACAATGATCTAACCAATTGCTTTTCCTATTTTCTACTACCTTTAGGATTCTTCTCTCTTCTCCTATTCTCCTTAAAACTTCATCATTCCTTACTTTATCAATCCACCTGACTTTTTCCATTGCTCGCCAAAGCCACATCTCAAATGCTTCTAATCTTTTCTCATCCTCCATCCTCAGTGTCCATGTCTCTGCACCATATAAAGCAACGCTTCTAACGTAACATTTGGCCAACCTTTTTCTTAATTTCTAATTCATTTTGCCACACAGCGGTCTTTTCTTCTCATAACGGCAATAAATAATAAAGTTTACTAATTCCAAATGTCCGTGCACAATAATTGATAATTAAAACTAATGAGGAATTTCTATTTATCGGCAGAATATAGGCTTGCGTCCCATAAGAGCAGAAATATGAAGAATTTGCGTCCAATTGCTTACACTACCGTCCTGTTGCTTACACTACCGTCCTGTTGCTTACACTGCTGTCCCTACCGTCCTGTTGCTTACACTACCGTCCTGTTGTTTACACTACCGTTCTGTTGTTTACACTACCGTCCTTTTGCTTACACTACCGTCCTGTTGCTTACATTACCGTCCTGTTGCTTACACTACCGACCTGTTGCTTACACTACCGTCCTGTTGCTTACACAACCGTCCTGTTGCTTACACTACCGTCCTGTTGCTTACACTGCCGTCCCTACCGTCCTGTTGCTTACACTACCGTCCTGTTGCTTACACTACCGACCTGTTGCTTACACTACCGTCCTGTTGCTTACACTACCGTCCTGTTGCTTACACTACCGTCCTGTTGCTTACACTGCCGTCCCTACCGTCCTGTTGCTTACACTACCGTCCTGTTGCTTACACTACCGTCCTTTTGCTTACACTACCGTCCTGTTGCTTACACTACCGTCCTGTTGCTTACACTACCGTCCTGTAGCTAGGTATACCATATATGAATGAACCAAAAAATGGAAAATTAAAATTAACGAAGCCAAGTCGGCACACATTAATTTCACCAGTAAAAGATTGAATAATCTTCCACCATTGGTCATAAATGGAACGGTAGTTCCTTATGAAAACAAAGCCAAATACCTGGGTATGACATTGGATACCAAACTGAGATGGAAAGAGCATGTAAAAAAGAAAAAAAGAGAAACTTAACTTAAGATAGTAACATCAGGATAATACAAACATTCCAAAACATAATGAATGCACCATGGTTTGTTAGAAACGCCGATATCCACAGTGATCTAAGTATTCCAACAATTAAAGAAGAGATTAAAAGGTTTGCGAAGACGCATGAAGAAAGGCTTCACCTCCATAAAAATGTAGAAGTTCTTCAGCTGCTGGACAATCAACACGTGTTCCGAAGACTGAAGAGAACAAAGCCATTTGAACTTGTTTAGTGTTTTGTGTTATAAAAGCAGAGCATTGTGCGCGAGTGAGAATGTTTAGTTAAGAACACTAGAACTAACTAAAGGATGTCATTGGAATTAATTTGGCTGATGTGTATTTAGTATTAAGAGGTATTAGAGATAAGATGATGGTTGGTCTTAGAGACAAGTTTTAACATGTTAAATTCAATAATTAAAAAAAAATTTTTAAATTAATTTAACCTGGCGATTATGGTTAGTGAACGTTTATGATTAGTTCAAAAGGACTAATTTCAATATTCTGTTCGTAACAAAGCAAATTTTAACACATTCAAAGTACATTGTAATCGTATGAGCAATTACGACGTATACTGCCATAAAATATGTTATTTTAACATTTTACAAATTAAGTTAATTTACTTCAAGCGATTCACGCAGAACGACGCAAAAATTAATAGGCTCTAAATGTTTCCAGCGCCTTGGCAAATGTTACCTTGATATGGCCAATCGGAAATAAGAACGAGCTAACGTTTGCTAAAGTAATTTCCTCGGTATATTGTGCGGAAATTGTACCCTTGTCGACGACTGTAAATCAACGCGCACACACACACACACACACACACTCAGCACACGCTACGCGCGCATTACGGACACAAAATTGTTCCGTTATTTTGTTGTTTCCATTTATTCGTTTCTCTCGCTCTACTTTCATTCATCGCTCTCTGATTTGACTTCACAAGTCTTTCCAATTTTATATCACATTTTAGTTCATTTTTTTGTCTTCAGCATTGATTCACACAATGCATAACGTCTTGTGTCAAGTTAACAGACACCTGTCACTTTCCCCTCCTGTGACCTACTCATGTTTTATTGAGCCATTTTTGCACTCTTCTGCTTCAAATGTTTCTGCAGTCTCCTTCCAGATTAGGTGCCAAAACTCTGAATGTCACTCAGATATTATTTACTAGAAGCGAAATGACCAGTGGCGAATTATCCATAACGTTAGTTTATGCTGCAGCATCGGGCACCAGAATCTCAGCTCCCAGAGGGGGGACCATCCAGCTCTAAATCACTAAAAAATTATTTTTGAAGATAATAGATGTGAAAAAAAAACAAAAAAACAAATGTCCTCAATCCAAAATCATAAACAGATGTGTGCACACTTTTTGACGATCTTTAATAGAATTGAAGCACTTTGTGCCACAAGTAAAACTGCAAGAAAGAGGTGTTTTCTCTGACCGTTCGAATGGAGATGATAAGATTCTATGATACTACAGTTTGTCCGCTCAAAGTATTAAAGTGGATTATTGATTATAACAAGATTTATGTATTTTTAAATACATACATTGCATATCCTCTGCTTTTCACGACTCCAATAGCTAACTGCGAATATGAAAGGTCATTTTTTGCATTAAAACTCATTTAAAGATATGTTGAGTTCAACTATGGGAGATGAGAGATTATACAAGACTTCGTTAAGGCAAAATCAAGAAAAAATCGATCGATTAGTATTTTCCAAGCTTAAGTACTACTATGCTCATTGTAATAACTATTTAGCTAAATATTTGTTGTAATTTGACAGTTTATAAAATAGTTGTTAAATTTTTAAATTATGTATGCCATTTGTTAGTGTAAATAATGGATAAAAATCCTTAAATTCGTAGTGACCGTCAATCAATGAATTCTTCGGTGAAGAGTGTGTGAGGATCGGTCAAAAATATAGCACAAATTTTAACTTATTTGTGTTGACGTTTTGACAATGTTTATTGTCATCATCAGGATGTAACATTGTATAAATTAAGTTCTGTGATATTATAATTTTCTCGTTGTCTTTAAAGAAACATTTGAAGATGTAAAACAAACTATCTCAACTCCTTCACATATACAATGATACATACATATGCACGCACACGCGCGTGCGCACACACTCACATACACAAACACGTTCACTCAAATAATTGTTCTGTTGTGTTTTACATTTCTTTTTTATTCATACAAAGGTCCTTATGATGACAATAAACATTCTCGAAACGTCGATAAAAATAAGTTAAAATTTGTGTTATATTTGTGACCGATCCTCACACACCCTTCACCAAAAAAGTAATGGATAAAAGGTTGAATTTGGAATCGAAGAGGGGCACTAGTCTGATAGCAGCATGGGGCACCACGCGCTTCTATAATCCATCCCTGGAAATGACTGTATGTCTCTGAGCCAAAAACAAATTTGACGCCTGTGACATATAGTCTATAAATTTTGCAAATCTTGATTATACCAAGGTCGCTTACTTTCTCTTCAACTCTATTTTGGCCAAAAGTGTCTATAAACATCAGGTTCCCAAATCTGCACAATAAGTAGCCTGACTTGCCTTAAACATTAAAATACCACACTTAATAACCTTAAAAAAAATTTCTTAAATTCATATTGACCATCAATCAATGAATTTTAAAGATGAAGGGTTTGCGAGGATCCGTCAGAAAAGTATAACACAAAATTTTAAATTATTTGTGTCGACGTTTCGACAATATTTATTGTCATCATCATGTACTGCGTATGAATACAAGAGACAGCCTGAAGCAAATTAATTTAATTTTAAAGCTGTTAAAATAAACATATTTTATGCCAGTATACGTAATTGCTCATATTATTACAATATACTTCGAACGAGATAAAAATTATTTTCTTACTTACTTTCTTCACATATACACGGATACACACAGACGCACACACACTCACATACACAAACACGTTCACTCAACTAATTGATCTGTCGTGCTTGATATTTTTTCGTGTATTCATTCACGTGATTAATTAAAGCTGGTGATTAGTGATTTGATTGGTGTCTGTAATTTTGTTTTCCACTGTACCATACGACGATCAGCGAGACCGTCGTAACAATAAAAAACCAGCTGATAAGGTGACATGTGAGGGAAATGTATAACGCGCGCGCGCATGTGTGTGTCTGTGCGTTCATTAATTTTGATCACCATGTCTGGTCATTAGGTTGGTACATGCTCAGCGAAATAATCAGTAATAATCTCGTCTGACTCTCTGCCAAGGTATTTTTACCTTGCTTAAGAATAACGTGCTCTTCTAAACATATTACTAGATATAACAATGGCGTGGCGTGACGTGGGCACATAACAGATGTTGCTGGTTGTGATAGACCTAAAACGTAAACTAAAATTTAATTCAAATTTTTTCTAGTATCAAATGTTATTTTTAGAGCAAAATATCTTTTTAGAGAATTTTCTATCTTTCGCTGGCAGAATAAGAGGGTCCCGGTTCAACGTGATCTGACTCCCATTATACTTACACAGAATAAACGAGGACGCAAATAATCGAATTAATAATAATAAAGACAACAGAGAAACATATAACTAAGCGAACAAAACACAAATAGGTAGGTAGTAACTGCTGCACGTTGGTTCCGAAACGAACGTAGCTGGGTGCGCACCCTTTGAAGGCTGACCGGGTACTAAAGTTGTCTATCCTTCTATCCGGAAGGTGGAGAGAGAGAGAGAGAGAGAAAGAGAGAGAGAGAGAGAGAGAGAGAGAGAGAGAGAGAGAGAGAGAGAGAGAAAGAGAGAGAGAGACAGACAGACATACAGACAGACAGACAGACAGACTGACAGACAGACAGACAGATTAGGCACAAGATTAAATTAAAAATAATCTATACATACAATTATTTTATAAATCATGTTAAATAAAATTATTTTTATGTTATTCGAATCGGAACAACGGAGCTAAGAAACTCGCTCGTTCTTTGACAAGGTGAAGGAGCAAACTAACTGTAGGAAGTCCCCAAGGGGATCGCGTTAACTCTGCTCTTTCGGCCCCCAGTCACACAGACAGTGTAAACGAAAATCTAATAAAGTCGTACCCGTAATGCTGGGTGAAATCGGGTAGAAAACGGGCTCGCAATAATTACAGTTTTACTAAAAGTCAATATCAAGCAGACTTACAACGCTCTGTGTACAGGCTACATAAACTGGGACGAAAATGCTAAAAGATATCTGCCAACAAAACAAAAGTTATGTCTCACTATGGAAAATTTCCAGCACGCTCAAAGATTAAGGCAGTGGCGTGGCGTGAGTACATAACGGCTGTTGCCTGTTGTGACAGCCCTAAAACTTAACCTAAAAATTAATTCGAATTTTTCCGAGTACCAAGTGTTCTTTTAGAGCAATTTTCTATTATCCGCTGGCAGTAGTGAGACGGTCCCGGTTCAACGGGATCTGACTCCATTATACTTTCACAGAATAAATCAGTTCACACACAATCGAATTAAAAATAATAAAGACACAATGAAACACATAACCAAACGAACAAAACACAAATAGGTACGTAGTAACTGCTGCACTTTGGTTCCGAAATGAACTGAGCGTTTTGCCGGTTTATACAGCGGCAACACATTGGGTGGACGAATGTGTCCCCCTCTCCGCAGTTTGTACAGTGACAACTACTACGAGGTCAATGACCACAAGCAGTAAAACATTACCGATGTCTGAGCCGGCAACACAAGACGGTGGAAATCCCCAGCAGTTCGAAAGCAATGCGATGGTTTTCTTCAAGTTTCCCTACTAATATTGTTCGGATTTCAAATTATTCAGTAACTAAACTATTTATTCTGTGATATAATTAATATTGTTTTCTTTCGTTGCCGACAACGCGGTTACATGGTTACTGCTAGATAATAAAACGTGCAATAAAATATTCTAAACCAAAATAGATCAGAATAGTTGGTATTGAACACATATTACAAACAACACTTCTGAGAACCACTGGCGACAGTACAGAGGTGACGATTTCACAAGGGATGCAAACTGTGACGCTGAATAATTTACTGACGCACGCAGACTGTGAAACAGCGTGAAAAATTACTTTGGTGAGTGTGACGTATACTGAATGCCGGCGGTGCGTTTCCTCTTGAATATTTTACACGTTTCAAACCACAGTAGAAACGCAGGTACAAATTTACATTACGTTTATATAAGGTGACAATATTCATGTTAGTTGATTCTAAGTAATAGTATTAGTAGTAGTAGTAGTAACAGCAGCAGTAGTAGTAGTGGTAGTAGTAGTAGTGCAATAATTCAGTTAAATTTTTCCACACACAATAGACCTAATAATGTCAACTAATAGAGTCCCGCACAATAATCAAGTTTCACTTATAACCACTTGGACGCATTGTGTAATCGCCCGGCGTAAACTGAACTGACTGGCCGTTGCTGAATACCCCGCTATATAATTTATACCCCGCTGAGATGCCAGAATAATGTGTCACTTTGGATGTCGTATTAAACAAGCGCCTATTACAGGCACTCTCGAATCCACTAGAAACAGTGTCCTTGAATACAGTGCGCTGACCGGTACGGTCTGGAATAGCCTCGATTGTTGACGCATGATAAGTGTCACTTAATTGTATTTCATCTCAAAGTAGCACCAATATGTACGCACACACACATTACAGCTGGGCTCTGCTAGCATAGACGAGATACTTGTAGAACGTTCCGTATTACGTATCAATACTTTTAGCTATTCTTCACACTTAGCCATATAACTGAACAATATACCGGTGAATGTACGTAATGTAATTATTCTTGACAATGTGCTCCTAACGACACACACACACACACACACACACCACACTTTCACGGACACTATACACTACATTTTACTGTTGTACATGTTTTTACCCTACATTAAGTCTAAATCTTTAAACCTTATGGAAATATTGTCGTACTACATTCCCGTCTTTCACCGGAATATTTGTATTTTGACCGTATTAGTAAATACGGTCTCTTTTTAAACACATGCAGGAGAATGCTTGTCACAATGCAACACACACACACACACACACACACACACTACAAACACATTTATAAGACAGATTAAATGCGGGCGCGCGTCTGAAATCGCCATTGAAATGCTGTATGCATTAGTGTAACAGTTAAAAAATATACACTCATAAAATTGTACGTAATTATTTACAACTATAGCAAAATAAAAGCAAACATAGTATTGTAAACTTAGTAGAGACGACACTGTAGAAAGTGGGGATAAAGTTGAATTGGTTTTCAGCCAGCAAAATGTCTGACTGCCACGATTTAATGTGCTGTAATCCAGACAAATCTCAGGCTGAAGGGAAATCGAACGTTGTAATTTAAAGCAGCCTTTTTATTAAACTGTTAGAGATTTTTATCGCCTAATTTGTAACATCCAAGTTTATGGCGTTTGTGTTCACAGTTTTGGACAATAAAGAAATAATTTCATTTTACATTTTCAATGTCGGTTTTCCTGCTTCAATTAAGATTTCATTCTTCATATAAAGACTCTGTACAGCTCTAATTAGATGTTGTGAGATCACTTTCCTTGCCATTACTGCCCGTAGTTTGCTCCGATTAACCCAGTCATACGCCTTCTCGGAGTCGACGAAAGCTATGTATGTGGACAGCTGATACTCTCTAGACTTTTCAATAAGGTGGGCTATTGTAAATATACAATCTAAACATGACCTGCCCTTCCTGAAACCGTTCTAGACCTCTGAAAGCACGATCTCCGTTACTGCATTCAACCGTGTTCTTAACATAGATGCATATAATTTCTATGAAGTTTCGAGAAAGCTGACTCCTCTGTAGTTCCTGCAGCCATTACAATCACCTTTCTTCAATATGAGAATTATCTTTACAATCCCTTACGGGCAAAAATTGTTTTAGATGGTACTGTCCTGGAACAAGTCAGCAATTTTGAATACCTGGTCTACATTGTGTCCTATAATACAATCAACGACATTGTGTTCGACGTTGTGCCGGTCTTTGAAATTTCCCGGCGCGTGTAGAGTTGTTCAGTGCTACAAACGCGGTTGGCAGCAGTGCCTGCCAATGCCTTGTCGACGCTATGGCGACGCGATTGAGTGACCCGTCACTGTGCTCAGCTGTTGGCTGTGCTTTTTTCGCAATTAGGTTAGCCGAAGGCTTATTTTTGGCAAATTGGGAAAGGTTTGTTTTATGCAAGCATGTGCGACCAAATAATAATTAATTAGCCTAGTCTTAAATAATATGTAGCGGTCCTGCGACCGCTACAAATGGTAGCAGAGCGTGGTTAGATAATTTACATGTGCTGACCCGGAAATGGCAGGATTTGCAATTGTTTGAAAAAATTTTTGGGTCTCAAATGAAGGTATTGGGAATTGAGTGTTTTGGATATAATACATTTTGATATTTAAATAATTCTATAAAATGAAATGAGTTTGAGTTGAATTTAACCGGTGTTTGTGACACAATTTAATCTTTGATTTTTTAATGAGAATATGTGCTGTTACTATTATTATTACTATCGCTGATTATATCATTAATTATTATCATTATTTCTACTCTCGGAACACAAAACCGGAATCACTTGACGATTAATCTTACTAACACCTTATTCACATCAATTAAATCCAAATCGTTTAATTAATCTTCAATAATAATTAATTAATAATAATTAATTTTCAATAAGCTTTAACTAAGCAAGAGTTAACAAGCAATAATTTCGTCTTTAGAGAGGAATTAACTAGTAAATTAAAATTTTACAAATAATAAATTTACAATAACGAATAACCCGGGGCACACACACGCTTACACAATCATAACACACATAATCCATAATTAAAGAAACAATTAAATGAAATAATTAAGTGTACACACCTGAACGTCTTGAGAAGTCTACTCACGCATAAAAAGACTTTAAACACACATAAATCCCGGCCGTGAGACCACTTGGAATGTCCTGTTTGAAGGCACGATGAGAAATGAGGCCGACACAAGAGCCTGTTGGTCGCGCATGCCTCCATAAAACAAACCTGTCCCAATTTGCCAAAAATAAGCCTTCGGCTAACCTAATTGCGAAGAAACACAGCCAACAGCTGAGCACAGCGACGGGTCACTCAATCGCGTCGCCGTAGCGTCGACAAGGCATTGGCAGCCACTACTGCCAACCGCGTTGGTAGCACTGAACAACACTACACGCGCCGGGAAAATTCAAAGACCGGCACACCCCCACCGCAAAAGGGTAATCTGGTTGCCCAAGAAGAAAAGTAAAGACAACTGCCACTTGGCTACTTCGGGAGTCTCAGGAAAACATTCCGCTCTCAGGAAGTTAGAGGCTCAGAGGAAAACGAGACAAGAAGAAGGAAGAAATCGAAACTGTGTGAGTGCAGGTGTACCTGGGTGCGTATGTGTATAAGCTCTCTGTAACTGTATGCTGACTTGATCAGAGCCAGCATAAAGAGACGACAGACAGAAGAAGAGAAAGGTAAGAAATCGTGCGCACAAGAGCTCTGACCTCCTAAGGCCTCCCAAACTCACAACCTGAGAACCCACGAGCCAACTCAACACTTCAACCAAAAAACAACCTCTCCACCACCACTCACCTACCTATCCCACATGGCAAAACTTCAATTTAGACACATGAGTGGTCAACTTCTCCACATCACCGTTGGGATCTCCCAACCTCACCGCCGCTGGTGACACAAACCTTAGAATGCGGTATGGACCGAACGAACGATAGCATAACTTGGCGGCTCTTTTTTTCCACGGCTGAGCTGATCCGGTGGCTCTGGCAATAGACCAAATCCCCAACCTTAAAGGGATTGGGAGTTTGCCCCTGATTATAAGGAACACGGACACGCTCATGTGCACGGAGCAGATTCTTCAGGGCTTCTTTCCACCTGTCCGCTGCCATAATGTCTGGAGGGTTAGGCAGAAGATCTTCAATTTTCCATAAGATAGCCAATGGAAGTGTGGGCGAGAATCCAAACATCACCTCAAAGGGAACGGCCTTATGACTTTCAAGGAGGGCCGTATTGAAGGCTAACTGTAACCACTTGAGATTCTGGTCCCAACAATTCTGTTGCTCTGCATGGTAGGCAATCAGAGCAGATCTAAGATTCCTGTTAAATCTTTCCGCGTGGGACGGTTGAGGGTAATAAGGGGAAGTGGTTACATGTCGGATACCGTTGGCGAAGCACATTCGCCGGAATTCGCCCGAAATGAATTGTGGACAATTGTCAGAAACAATGATGGCGGAAGTCCGAAATGCTGAAATATGTTGTTCTGAAGTGCCAGTATGGTCAATCGAGCGTTTGCCTGCCGTAAGGGCAATAGCCAGACAAACTTAGAGAAAGCATCCACACAAACAAGCAGGAAAGAAATACCTAACTTGCTACGTGGGAGAGGTCCCACGTAGTCGATGAACAACTTCTCCATTGGTCTGCTCGCCACGTCTGATGACAACAAACCCAACTTGGTGTTTTGGGCAGGCTTGCTTAACCCGCAAAGTTGACATACCTTAACCCTAGCATCAATATCTCTATCCATGCCCTTCCAGATAAAATGTTTCCTGATGCTGGAATTGGACTTTGAATTCCCTTATGTCCACCTACTGGGGAATTATGATAGTAACTGAAGACCATGGGCACTAATTTGCTAGGCAGCACAATTTTAGGGACTCGTCCTTTTCTTTCCTTACAACACAGGACGCCCTTGGACAAGAAATAAGGGGCCAGGATGTTACCCTCTTTTAACTTATTGATGATAGCACCCAACTCTTCATCATCCAATTGATGGGGTAATACATCAGTAAAGGCTAGCCGGAAGTCTAACAATAAGACACAGGGATTCTCAGATGTTTCTTCACTGGGTAAGGAAAACATGCGTGACAAAGTGTCAGCAACAACATTCTGAGTTCCCCAAATGTGTTGCACCTTGAATTTAAAGGATGAAATTTTTACCACCCACCTTCCAATTTTACCCAGTTGTCGGGGATGAGCGAGAAGCCAAGAGAGGGCCTGATTATCGGTCTCAAGCAGGAACTCAGCATGTTCCAGGAAACGCCTGAACTTATCTAGAGCATATACCACAGCCAAACACTCTAGTTCATAAACAGATGACTTCTTTTCTTGTTGGGTCAAGGTCCGCGATAAAAATGCCACTGGCTGCCTAGCACCGTCAACAACCTGGGAAAGAACAGCCCCGAGCGCAACCGAACTAGCGTCCGTCTGCAGGACAAACTGCTTGGAAAAATCTGGCATCCGCAACACCGGCGGAGACATGATGGCCTCCTTAAGCGCCTCGAAAGCCTTCTGTTGCTTCTCTCCCCATTCAAATTTAGCCCCCTTTTTACGTAATTCATTTAGTGGGGCAACAATTTATGCAGCATTCGGGTTGAAACGTCGATAAAAATTGACCATCCCAAATCTCGCGATGCTCTTAGCATTCTTAGGCGGGGTAAAATCTCTGATGCCCTGTGTTCTCTCTGGGTCCACAGTGACACCATTATGTGAAATAAGGTGCCCCAGAAAAGAGATTTGGGTTTGGGCAAACTTCACCTTTTCAGGGTTCACAGTGAGTCCTGCACTCTTCAACCAGCACATCACCTCATGAAGATGACTCATATGCTCCTCAAAGGTCTTGCTGTACACCAGTAAATCATCCAGATAGTTGAAGACAAAACTAAACTTGACATCATGGAAAACAGTGTCAAGTAGGCGAGTGAGGGTTTGCGCCCCCACGGCCAAGCCCATGGGAACACGAGTGTACTGATACAGATTCCAGTGAACACAAAATGCAGTATAGGGCCTACTTTCCTTGGCAAGAGGAATCTGGTGATATGCAGATTTGAGGTCAATGATGGTGAAATACGTGGCCTTACTGTAGTTAGTTAGTTACCCTGTAGTTAGGGTCACGCGCAACCATGGGACCTCTCGATTCGCTGGCCTACAGTGTGTCTTATAATACAAGCAACGACGTTGTGAATAATTTGAATAAGTTCAACTTTATGTGGGGGACCATTAGGCGAACTCTTAAGTCAGCAAGTAGAGAAACATGGCGAAACTTCTAGAAGGTGATGGCCCTTCCTACACTTCTTTATGGGTCTGAGCATTGGACTTTACCGAAAGACCAGGCCAGTCGTATCCAAGAGGCTGAAATGAGATTTCTCAGGCACGTGGCAGGGTATACTTTACATGATCGTAGAAGAAACTCAGATATACGGCAGGAACTGAATATTACGAGTATACTCGACAGGATTGCCCAGTATCGACTGAATTGGTGGAAACATCTTTGCCGAATGGATGACTGCCACATCCCCCAAGCAACTATGAAACTACAAGCCGAAGGGGATACCGCTTATTACAACCTTCGTCAGAGGCTGCCACTAGAAGCGCTGTCCGTCTTGTTCTTGATGACGGCGCCGTCGTTTGAAAGATCGATGTGTGTGCGCGCGGTGTGATGTGTTCGAACAGTACGTGTGATTTGAATTGTGGCTGTTCGTTTAAGATGTCGTTTTTATATTTCTAGTTGTTCAAGAGTGTCTATCTATCGGCCTTTTGTGTGTACGTGGAGAACTTCCATGTTTGCAGTTTATGTTCAATGAGGTGGTTTGAAAAGGTGGATTCGGTGGTGCCTTTGTGTGTTCAATGTATCTCTGTTTGAAGGAACGTCCTGTCTGGCCTACATACAATTTGTTCCATGCTGAGCAGTTTAGTTTGTAAACACCAGGTAAATCAAGTGTTCCGAGTCAGTAGTATTACGCTTTAATTTCGTAAAATTTGATTCAGTGCAGATCAGTCTCTGAGTTCCATCAGTAGGCTAATGCATTTTGTATACAAAGATTCTCTACAGTCAACTTAAATATCGAGATGTAACAGATTTCATTTAGTTTAATATAATTACTAATACTGACTTATCTAATATAAAAACTCTTTTTGCTCTTCTTTGCTATCGTTTTTTTTTTTACCAGTTATATTTTAAGGTGATTACTCGTTCTTCCATATAGGTTGTCGTCGATTTTTGTTTTCTGTTTTGCCGTCTGCCCACAATTTTTATTCCCAGCAGGTTTTGTTCCATGCTTTTCCACTTGCTCCTTGCCTT
Source organism: Magicicada septendecula (assembly GCA_034769895.1). Taxonomy (NCBI): domain Eukaryota; kingdom Metazoa; phylum Arthropoda; class Insecta; order Hemiptera; family Cicadidae; genus Magicicada; species Magicicada septendecula. Next base: position 409,945,736 of record CM068375.1, read on the forward strand.
TGTTCTCCGTTTATGTTAGTGTTTTCAATACTCTGGCCGCATATTACACATTTGAAAATTTTATAATGTCTATACCATAGTCTACCATCTCTATCTCTTTACAACCGTACACTTTACTCCAATTCTTATTCTTCAGTGATGTTCCTTGCATGATGTTTAACCACATTTTTTAATACTATAAACAGTGCTCAAATAAGTACTAATTGTTCCATTCACATAGTTTACTTTGTCTGCTGTTGGTTGACATAAATCCCTTTTAGTTCCATGTTCTGCAAAGGAAGGTTATCGCAAAAAAAACGTGTTCGAAATAAGGGCAGACTCTGATTGTACTACCCTCAAAACATGAAGAAAAGTCAGTTTCCGAAAAGTATCTGTGTTTGTGCCTGTGCGTCTGTGTGTAGATTTTTTATGGCGAAAGATAACTGCCGCAAATTTAAACAGAATCTTTTTTTTTTTGCATATATGCTCGAGTTGTAGAGGACTCAAGACCTATTGATTTTGGTGAAGATCGGTTAAGGGGAAGGGGTAGTTTACCTGCAACGTTTTACGTTTTAACAAGAGTAAAGTACTTAATTTTGATAAGTAAATTATCCTGAAAAGAATGTCATAATGATCCACTGTAGAAAGGTAGATGAAATATCTATAAATGAAAAGTTTAGTTGAAGAGGGAGGGGGTAATATTTTGTATTGATGTTATAAATTTATTCGACCAAAAACTTAAAAAAAAAAACAATAAAATATTAACAATTGATATTGTTCCATGTTATGTAACCACGGATACGTAAACAAAATAATTGTATATTTAATTAGAACATGGAAGTCGTGTATGGTTCTCCATAAATTTTTTAGTTTCGAATGGAAAATTATTTCTACTTACTTCACTGTCAACCTGTTGCTGCCAAACAATACATGTGCAACAAACGTTAATTGGAAGCGAAGTAACAGGTTTTCTGTTAATCTTCATTTTACATTTTTTCGGAGAGCAAACTTTTATTCAAATTGTCAACAGTAACAACCTGAATTGATCGTCAAAGGTAACAATTTTAGACTGACCAGCTGGCCACTGCTCGAGACGATGATTACTTTTAAAATGGCTTGTTAGATTTCATGACACGTTTTCTCAAACTCTAATTAACTGAGTTGTTTGAAACTTTTACCATTGATTAATTGGCTTTCAATAAAAACTATAAAACAGGGGTTTTAGTATATGCTTATGTTGAGCTATTTTAAAAATTTTAATCCAATCCAATGTTTAACACTTCAAAAAAGTCCCATATTATAATGGTTTCTCGTGAAAAAAAAATTGTATCAAAAAATCCCAGCTTTAAAAGTTGTATCCATTTGTCCTACACATGTACAGAAAATATGAGCTCTGCATCTCTATTAGCTCCTGATATAATGGGTTATTTGTGTGAAAAATAACAATTTTTGGAAAACAGCAATTCAAGAGTAATCATCAATATAATGAATTTGTGTGCATTGCCCAATAAAGTCCTGATGCATATGAATGTTTATCTGGGTCTTCTGTAGCTTAAAATGCTTCTTTCAGCTTCCTTTTTTCCATTGCTCTCTTCTGCCGGGCTTCTTCTGTAGTTCTGCAGTTGCTTGTTCAGCTCTCCGCACTCGTTTCATATCAACAACCAACATAATTTCAGCTCAGTTCTATCCTACTGACATGCCTAGTTGTTTCAACACTAAGCACCTGGTTAAGTAACTTGTACTAAAGCATGAAACTACATCATAAACCCCAAAATTCAATGTTTGTAGGGAAATAAAAAGAGTTTTAGTAATGCGCGACCAAATACCGACTCATTTTGTTTACCGACTCATTGGGGTTTTGACTTTTACCATGGAGACACTTTTTTATAAGTTCTGGGTTATCCAGGTCTCTAAATATAGGTTTAAGCTCATCCGTATGAGTAGTATAAATACAAAGAGAAATAAGAACGAAAAGCAATAGTTCTGTGTACTATAACAAACCGAAATATGCATAAGCTCGAATGGGTGACATATCCATGACATCATCATCTAAAAAAAAAATCGTAAAAATGTTCTATATCTCCAATTAATTTAAAATTAATATCAAATGAAAACAGATATTACATACAATATTTTGGAACAAAAAATACAAATCGACTTTTTTGACCAAAATGCCTTACAGACACCCATTAAAGGAATGCAATACTGACTGAACAGTGTAGCAAATACCACTTAGTTTTTGTTACTTCTACAGGACCATGATGTTTGCTTTAAAAATTTGCAAAGTTATAACTTTTTAATCTCTTCCTCGACATGTTTATTCTGTTTTTTCTCCAGACTTAATTCGAAAACACATCTTCCAAAGAGTGAGATACGTTTCCTATTAATCTTATAATTTTACCCCATTGTGTACAGTCGTGTAAAATAGACGTGCATGGTAAAACTCTCTCAAACGTTACGAGTTGGTTGTCAAAAATTAATATTTCCAACAAATGTGCCGTAATTAGCTAAATAAAGACGAAATGGTCTCATGAAAAGCAGAGAGATTCAAATTTATCTAGTAGGCGAATTTTAAATAAGTTAAAGTGCAGTGCAGCAGTGAAGATTATCACATAAATATAAGCGAGTTCAGGGGGGGGGGGCACTCGGGTGAGAAACGCAGATCTTCAAGTACAAGTTTATATTTTATTCAGAGGGTTTATATAAACGGCGAGCCAAGAGAAAAGTGAATTCAGAACAGAAACACCCTCGGGAAAGTTTTTCCTGCAGAAAAATATCTCACTCACTTACAGAAGGGCAGACACATAAACAACACTCACACACACACAGGCTAACATTCTTACACACTATATTTTCATGAAAAAATTTCATCGAGTTTGTAGTAGTTTTTCTAAAAATTCGTAATATTTAATGATTAACAGATTTATTGTAAACTGAAATTGCTGAGTACATATTCAGTTTTTAGAAAATATTTGACTTTCAATACCACAAAGTATGATAGAAAAATAATCCCATTATACGATAAGATTAATGAAAACCAATTTAAACTATTTTAAAAAATAGATTGACATTTATTTTACAGAATAGGAACAGTTATGTTATTAGTGTCACTGTTTTCTGTAGATAGTTGCAGAATCGAATCACTGTACAAAAGATAAGTGTTGAAACATATGCAATGCTAATTATGCACTTAAAATTGATAATGTAACTAATGATAATGTGATGTATTTATAATATACACACACTTATTGCTAATTAATGGTACCTATAATCTTGATCGTCTGTTGTGTTGTATTCATTGTTCATAACCTAAAGATACCGTACATATTCGATCGATTTCGGTCATGGACCATCGTCAGGACATATACACTTAGCACCCGCGGTCAGAATATTGTAAAACAGTTACTACTTACGAAAAGAAGGAATTCGTAAAGACTGATTAATGTAGCCATAAACACTCCGCAACAAAATTAGTTGTGAGACACTTTGGAAACAAACGTTTCACGATCATTAATCGGTGTTTACGAATTCGTTTTTTTTGTAAACAGTAACTGTTTTACAATATTGTGACCGCGGGTGCACAGTGTACATGTCCTGGCGATGGTCTATGACCGAAAAGGATCGAAATTAAGAATGTGAGTATCATATGTATATGATGTGTTATATATAATAAATCATATGTATGGTATCTTTAGGTTATGAACATGAATACACCACAATAGAAGATTGACGATGTAGTACTGAAAAGAAGGTGTACTGTTTTTACTTCCATATTCCTTAAGGAATGGAAGTATGGTGATGGCAAAAAAAATCGTGTTCGAGATTATTGCAGATTCTGATTCTACTACACTCAAAACATGAAAAAAAGTCGTTTTCCGAAAAGTGTCTGTGTGTGTGTCTGTTTGTCTGTCTGTCTATAGATTTTTTTCTATGGCAAACGATAACTGCCGCAAATTCAAACAGAATCAAACGATTATTTGCATACAGCCCTAAATTGTAGAGTTCTCAAGACCTATTGTTTTTGGTGAAGATCGGTTGAGGGAAAGGGGTAGTTTACCAGCAACGTTTTTTTATCAAGCGTATTTTCTATGGCAAACGATAACAGCCGCAAATTGGAACAGAATCAAATAATGTTTTGCATCCGTCCCTGAATTGTAGAGATATCAATGACTTTCGATTTTGGTGAAGATCGGTTAAGGGGAAGGGGTAGTTTACCTGCAACCTTTTACGTTTTAACAAGAGTAAAGTACTTGAAAATTTATTTAAACTTTTTGAAACAATGGTAATTGTTAAAAATAAAATAATTTTGTTGCCAGGCAATAAAATTATAATTTTTTCATTTTAATGTAATATAATATTTTTCATTTAATACAGCAATAAAAAGGCAGGTAAGACACAGCCTGGCTGTTTGGCTGAAAATGATTTTAAATATAAATCTTAGAATATGGAAGTCATGTATGGTTCTCCATACCGATATTTTATTTTGTTTTATAATACTAAACACAAATAAATGCTAGTATATAAAGGAGATACTGACTAATCACAAACGTATTCAGTCAGTACGCTGAAATAACAGTTCTACTCACAAACAGAACAATTTTATGTCCGTTACTTACAGATCAGATCTTTTCCGCCAGAACAAATTGGATCATTAATTTCATTAACGAAGGACCGCTTTTCGTATTGTGGCTATCAGTTACAGCAGTTTTATTTCGCTACCATCACAGAGAGAAATTTTCAAAAATTTCGCGGTCATATAAAGTAAATACAAATCTATATAAAGTCTTAATAAAAACCTATATTCTATGACGAGCAGAATCAGGAAGGGACAATTAAAATGGAGGCAGCGTATCGAGAGAATGGAAGATATGAGGCTACCTAAACAAGTAGGTAGTACGATACCAGTGGCAGTCCTCAGGGAAGACGTGATATAGGTAGACCAAGGAAGAGATGGTTTCAGTGAAGTCGGAACAGGCTGTAGGCCTATACATTTATGCGGAGAAGAAGAAGGAAATCTACATTTATACAAAATTCTGTTTCTTAAATTAGATACAGATCCATTTAAGAAACAGTCTTATTTCAGATGATCCAGTGTCATTGGATACCTGAAATTTGCAAACAATTCTTTTTTTCAAATACCATAGTAAATAGTATGCTATTTAGGAGAAAAAGTGTAGATTATAACTTTCGAGCATAAAATTTTGTATAAGTCTGGGTGTGACAAAATTTGTTTATTTGTATAAGTTATGGTATAAAACGTGATTGAATCGCTTTCGGTTCATATTAGGGGATGGGATCTGGCGAATAAATTTATCATCAATCACCATGCGCAATGACGCATAAAAGCTAAATAACTTTTGTAAAAATTATTATAAGTAAATTAGCCGAAGATCAAAGAAGTCGATATCAAATGTAATTGTTCTTATATTATTTCAAAGAAATATAATAATTTTTACTTTTTTGTTCGTAGTTCTGAATTTTTTTGAGAACATTTAATTTTTTAACCGAGACACTTTGACAAAGCCATTAGGGAGCATCATGTTTCTACAACTCTACTTATTCACGTGGCAAAAACTTAAAAATAGGTTAAAGTTAATAGAAAAGACTAGCAAGAATACCACTATCTTTTTTTTTCGTATTGGTTGAGACTTCTCCCAAGACAGGCCTGATCTGGGGCAAGCGACGCACGCCAGCGCGGGGCGGAAGCGAAGAAGGTGGAGGCACATAGCCGGCAGAGTAGTGCATGTGCGTGTATTGTGTGTAGATATAGTTTGTATGGCAGATGGAAGTGCCATTTATTATTGTTTATTTTATATATGAGGGCGGTCAAGTCAGGGACGAGTAGCTCAGTTCGCCAAAGCTGGACAGGAAGGCGGGGGACAGAAAGAAGAGGGTTAAAGATTTGGTAAAAAGTTAGGGAAATTTAAATTATAGAGTTATCAGGAAGGATGGCGGGTAGAGTATATTTTTAATTTGGAATTAGATGTTTCTATGTGTATGTATTTCTCTGACGCGAGGAGTTCTGGGAGGAGGTCCATCGGTATGGTAAGGAGACGGTTTATCAGGGAGGAAGGTCTGCGGGTATTGCGGGTAGTTCTGTTGGTGGAGGCATATCCATGGCTATGGATTGTAGGGAAGTGCGTTGTGTAGCGGTTTTTGAGTACTTCCAATTGAGCTTATACACGAAGGAATCGAAGTTAGGTAAAAGTGTGTTGCGTGCATACCATTATCAATTCTTGTCACTATTTTTATTCGTAGGTGGTGTTTTCAATTCAGTTTTGTGTAAAACAATGAAAAATTATTACATACAAAAAATGGTATCTACGAAGCAGTAACTACGTTAAAATTATAGTCAAGAATTAATTGAAAAAATATTATTTCTATTTCTTTAATTTCCTACCACATAAATTTTAATAAGGCATTATAGTCTAGTGTTTCACAAAATGACGTTTTATTCTTAGTGCCTTTCCCGTAGCGCAAGAATACAAAACATACAAAACATAATGTCTAGTCCCGTGTGGATAAAAGAAGTTGCTGTAAAAGTCCATTTATGAAGTCGTCTTAAGGTATGAGGTACGTAGTTTTGAACTCCCCACGTTCACCTCATTTTCTAGTAATTAATTAAGAAATTACATTTAAAATTAAATGTCACAAACAGCTGATTGGCACTTCAGCTTTTTCTTAATAATATTTAGAAAGTAATTAAATGTTTGTACGCCAGTGCACGTGAAACGCGTTGGAACCGCTTTTGCCTTATTTACCAAGATATCTATGAAAAAATGAGCCTCCAGGTGGTCTAGTGGCTAACGCGGGCGATTGATGCGCTCGTGGTCCCGGGTTCTATTCCCGGCGGAGGTTCCGTACGGCGTGCACTCAGCGTCGTGAGGCAAACTGAGTAGGCGCTGAGATAACAGCGCCGACTCCTGGCCGTGAATACCGCAACTAGCGGCTGGTGGCGCGTAGTACTACCGTCACACTAACACAAAAAGCCGAGCGGTACGCCTTGGTCTTTAACGGACTGTGGAGCGGAGGATTTTAGGATCTATGAAACAATAGTATTGAAAATATGACGTTTCACCAATTTCCAGTAAACCTTAACTTACTTAAAGTACATTAATCTAGTATCAAGATTTTTTTTTAATTTGGAACGAATACAACGAACTAATAACATTATCGACAATTCTTATACAACAAAAAATTTTGTTAAACCAAAACCTTTGAACATTTATAATTGCTCAGAACAATAAAAGGAAAAACGTTTTTGTTTGAAGAAACAAAATTACAATAACGTAATTTCTACATAAAGAAACGCCTACGTTTCCTAACAACGTGTAGCTACTAACGTGTACACAATAATAACCACTAGCTAGGGGCTTAAACAGTTCACGTGATACTGGAAATTTTAAGTAGTAATGATGTACGTTATCCTGCAGTGTGCGTTATTAACAGTGAGGAAGTTTACCTAAGGCCGTGGGGAAGCCGCTCTAGGAGATATCTAAATGAATGTATCTATTATGTTTCGATGGTACGTATGTTTGTGTTGTTACGATATCACAGAACAATCTACGTGTTTCTCGAACGATCAATTGGAATCCAGCTATAATGTTGCGTGCGTATGTGATGTCAACATGCGCTCGCGAGACTTTTCTGGAAGCCGCCAGCCGCGCGGACTGTGTCAAGGCCGCAATTAATTACGTCGTAGTTTAGAGATAATGTGTAGTTTGGAATCTTCTAGTCTGTGAGAGTTGTATAAATACAAGGCATCAGCGGCCTTATGTTTTCAGTTATTATCGGGCGATATTACTGTGTGCGTTCAAGTGGTTATTAGTGAAGTGTTGCGTTTTATAATCGGGCGGTATAATAGTAATACAATTGTGTTTTATATTAGTTGACATTTTATTGCAAGTGAACAATTTTTATTTGATTTGTTGTAAGAGACTGTGTTGTTAATTACGAACTGTTTAACTGTGGAAATTAAAGCTGTTGATTAGTGACTTAATTGGTGTCTTGTATTTTGTTTCCACTGTACCTACGACGATCAAGTAGACCGTGGTGACAGTATATATGTACGTATGTATGTATGTATAATAATAATATTGTTATTATTATTATTATTACCTTTACTATCATTCTTATTATTAATACAGTCCTGTTGAGCACGCAGGAGGACGGTCAGTAGAGGGGAACCGGGTCCGCCGTCCTCCGCGCCTGGCGTCGGCCGGGCTCGGGCGCCGGAGTCTACACCGCACAGCGGCGCCCCGCCGGCCTTTCCACGGGCCGTCATATCATCGGAATAATGCTGCAGAGTAAACACCACTGGGATCAGGTGGCAGCCTACATAGAGAAGGTACTAAGGCAAAAGAAGAAATCCGAAGATGATCTTGCTAGGGCCGCTGACAGAATAGCAGACAACAGGTAACGTGGACCCGATGAAGGTTTAAAACAGATGAACGTCCACACGACGAAGTACAAATGCCTTGAAGTATTGCGAAAGCTGAGTCCTGTGTGGATTCATGCCATGGACAACAGTGTTTGTGGTTTTGGTGGGTGCGAGTCCCACCACACACCGTAGGAGTGCGGACCCTCCTGCGACAAACATTAGTCTACCACAGTCTCCCTCGTAAAAAAAAAAATTATTAATTCAGCATTATTACTGTGAATACATGTGACATTTACAAAAAAAAAAAAAAAAAAAAAAAACAGGATTATCCAACGACAAGCGCTAATTCTCCTACTTTACATCTTTCTAAATTATTTCAGCTGTAACAGGTGAACACTAGTTTTTTATTAATAAAAATGTACACGGAAAATATTTGTCTTCAACTCTCAAAATTCCGCACACTGTACTAAAAGTAAGTATTCATTTTGTTTGCTCTCCAATACTAGATATATGTCAATGTTTATATATTGTACAAATTTAATATACATTTTATACATTCATATCTTCATCATCATCATCATCATCTTCAAGGATTAAACCAAGGATGGTTTGTTCCGGTCTCAAATAGGCAAAGATTGGAGCTGGTCACTCCAGTGCTTCCTCGGAGGCCCCACACCTCTTCGTCCTCTCGGCTTATAGTTCCGTAGTTGTTTGGAAATGCAGCAGTCATCCATTCGGCAAAGATGTTCCCACCAATTCAGGCCATACCAATACCGGGACTATCCTGTCGAGTATACTCATAATACTCACTTCCTGCCGTATATCTGTGTTTCTTCTATGATTATGGAGAGTATACCCTGCCACGTGCCTGACATATCTCATTTCAGCCGCTTGGATGCGACTGGCCTGTCCTTTCGTTAAAGTCCAATTCTCAGACCCATAAAGAAGTGTAGAAAGAGCCATCACCTTGTAGAATTTTAGGCGTGTTCCTTTACTTGCTGATTTAAGGGTTCGCCTAATGGCCCCGCACATAAGGTTGAACTTATGCAACTTATTCACAACATCCATATCTTAATTAAATAAATATGCGGGCTGACACACAACAGGCTACACTAAAGAGGAAGTAACAAGACTGTACTAAATTCTAAAACTGTGATTCGAATCTACATTTTAAAGAGATGCGAGTTTAAACCTTCTACAGTATTACGGAGCTGCGTAACGTTACCCCATAGTGCAGATCATAAAAGGAAACAGGCTTGACAAAACGTTGTTGGAATGAGGTATATTTTGCACCTTCTTGGAAACAACAACACTCAATCTGGGATCACAAAAGAATTCAAACCAAGTTCCGTGGAATCATAGACATTCAAATTTTTTATTGATTTATCCGCCATTAATAATGTAATTATTTAGTGTAAAGTATTGTTATGCAGAGATATATTCTCGAACAATGGAGTGTGTCGTTCTACGTGTATCTAGGCCAGGGGTCTCCAAAGAATGGCCCGCGAAGGGTCTTTGTCCGGCCCGGGGCAACCCGGCCGATGCTGCATGCAGTTTTTAAATAGATCGTCAAAATACTTCAAATGTTATAACATTTTATTATATAACTAAACAAGAAATAAGTGTAAAATCAAAGTACACGACTTAACTTGTCAGACGAACACTTGAAATCTATTCTAGTGATAGTAGTATCAAAATTTCACCAAACATTGACAGACATTATATGTCAGAAGCAACTCCAAACATCCCATACGTATATAAGAAAAACAAAAAATAATACATAAGTAATATCTTTGAATGTTATTTTTTCCTTACTTTTATTTATATTATTCTGAATAAATGAATTTGTTTTCTTTAGATAAGTATGCTAAATTTTTATTTATATACCTATTTTACTGAATTGATTATTTCGTAAACTTAAAAAAAATAAGTTTAAAATATGTGTGTGTGTGTGTGTGTGTGTGTGTGTGTGTGTGTGTGTGTTGTTGGCCCACTTGACTTCTAAGATTTTTCAATTCGGCCCTCAAGTGAAAAAGTTTGGAGACCCCTGATCTAGGCTATACCAGCAGAGCCCAGCTGTAATGTTTGTGTGCGTACATATTGCTGCTGCTTTGAGATGAAATACAATTACGTGACACCTATCATGCGTCAACATTCGAGGCTGTTCCAGACCTCATCGGTCCGTGCACACTGCGTTCAAAGCCAGACACGATACTGTGTCTAGTGGATTTGAGAGCGCCTGTTTAGCACGTCATCTAAAAAGCGACAGATTATTCTGGCATTTGAGCGGAGTATAAACGTAAGCATCCATCCATGGTCAGTTCAGCTTACGTCGGGCGATTACACAGTGCGTTGGACTGGTTATTAGTAAAAAGTGGTTATTGTGCGAGACTCTATTACTTGACATTATTATTGCGTATGTAGAAATTTAACTTGAATTATTGTACGAGTATAATCTTGTTGAATAACTTCTTGATTTCAAACTGTTAATTGTGATTAATTAAAACTGGTTATTAGTGACTTCGTTGGTGTCTTGTATTTTGTTTTCCACTGTACCATGCGACGATTAGTGAGAGCGTAGTAACCGCTTATGAAGCGAGTCTTCCAGCTGCCTTAGTAAACACGCATATAGCCTAATTTATTGTAAATTTTTGTAAGCGGGATGTATTCTCGGTTTTGTTTTGGTTATCAGGCCGTAATCTGTCGAATGACTCATTGACTTAGTACTTCAGTCAACGGGCCTATAAGTGTGTAGGAAGCGTAAGGTAAGGACGCTTGGGAATAGCTTTATGAGCAAGTCGTAAATCTGGCATGGTGGGGAGCTAAGCTGATTGTGGTCCGAACATTAGCTGATTCTAAAGACGTCCGAACATTTTACCGCTTAGAGTACTGTTATCAAGTATTACAAAGGTAATGTAGCTCTTCATTAGAGTGTATAAATATAATAAATTTGGCTGTTTAATTTATGTACAAAATAAGTGATACTTAAACGTAGGTAGATATTATAAATTTGTGTAGGTAATAAACATATTTTACTGTGCTAATGAAATGTAGTTAAAATATCAGTAGCGTGATGGTGACACAGTAAGGTTTATGTATGTGCTGTGTGTGTGTGTGTGTGTGTGTGTGTGTGTGTGTGTGTGTGTGTGTGTGTGTGTGTGGAGGTACACAATTTAATTTTTTAAATTTACTTAATAATTTTGTAAATTACTTAGTAAATATAATTAAAATAATAATTAAAATTACTGAATAAATGTATTGATGACACAATAAAACACATACCACAGGAAGGGACCATAATGGACATTTGGGAAAATTTACAAATATACAAACATAAAACACAAAACGAACTAATACCTGATCAAATACAAATCAATACAGAACATGACACAATTTTCGAAGCACTCAACATAGAAAATACACAAAATACTAATATATACACCACAGTCACACACAATAATACCACTTTAAAGCACCAGAGACCAACAGAAAACCACAGCAACAACCAGCCAACACACAATTGTTGACCCCACATTGTTGAAATACCTCAATAGGTTCAAAAGCAGGAAGGCTGATTATGGGAACACAAGGCTTCCAGAAACATGTTCCAAAAAAGGAGAAAATATCTTGAGGTAAACTCATTATAAAAAATATATATATAATATATTGCAACAGTAAAAATGTACAGGGTACTGTGGATTGCACAATTAGTTAAGATAATTAATATAAATTTAAATAAATAATCCATATTGTTAGTAGTAATAATAATTCAGATTGAAAGCTGTAAATCTGAACAACTAATTTGCCTGTTCGTACAGGTGGGTCACGCCACACACAGCTGCGTATGTGTACACGTGTATCTTACGTGTGTGTGTGTGTGTGTGTGTGTGTGTGTGTGTGTGTGTGTGTGTGTGTGTGTGTGTGTGTGTGTGTGTGTGTGTGTGTGTGTGAGGCCAGTTCATTTCTGCAAAGCGTCACCCCTAAATAAACGTTAATAAATATATGAATTATTTAAATTGTGATAAGTGTACATGAAGAATCAAAAACCAAATACGCCACAGTGTGTATAATATAAAGACGCACGTGTGTACGAAAGATAGTGGGAAAAAATAAATGGTGGGAATACAGTGAAAATAAATATAAATAAAACCCAAAATAATTAATTAACTAGAAACGTTTTAAACACAGTTGCACACATAAAAATTACCGACCAGATGAATATCGGGTAATTTGCAAAAGAATTTACGTTTCTACTAGTTGCCACAGATTCGGTCAGTTGCGACCAAGCGGGGCACAATTGGCCGGATAAGAACAGGTGAAACGTTGTTTCGTCGCAACTGAAATAAGAACGTTTCTACTAGTTGCCACAGATTCGGTTAGTTGCGACCAAGCGGGGCACAATTGGCCGGATAAGAACAGGTGAAAACGTTGTTTCGTCGCAACTGAAATAGGAACGTTTCTACTAGTTGCCACAGATTCGGTCAGTTGCGACCAAGCGGAGCGCAATTGGCCGGATAAGAACAGGTGAAAACGTTGTTTTGCCGCAACTGAAATAGGAACGTTTCTACTAGTTGCCACCGATTCGGTCAGTTGCGACCAAGGGGAGCGAAATTGGCCGGATAAGAACAGGTGAAAATGTTGCTTCGTCGCAACTGAAATAGGAACGTTTCTACTAGTTGCCACAGATTCGGTCAGTTCCGACCAAGCGGAGCACAATTGGCCGCATAAGAACAGGTGAAAACGTTAAATTATTCCTTAGGCTTTCACGGCCGGTGTCACTTGAATTGTGAAAAATATCCGGGCTGTTTGGCCGTGGTCCATGGTTAAAAACAAAACCAATGGTTTTGTTTTTAACCATGGACCACGGCAAAACAGCCCGGATATTTTTCACAATTCAGGTGAAAACGTTGTTTCGTCGCAACTGAAATAGGAACGTTTTTACTAGTTGCCACAGATTCGGTCAGTTGCGACCAAGCGGAGCACAATTGGCCGGATAAGAACAGGTGAAAACGTTGCTTCGTCGCAACTGAAATAGGAACGTTTCTACTAGTTGCCACAGATTCGGTCAGTTGCGACCAAGCGGAGCGCAATTGGCCGGATAAGAACAGGTGAAAACGTTGTTTTGCCGCAACTGGAATAGGAACGTTTCTACTAGTTGCCACAGATTCGGTCAGTTGCGACCAAGGGGAGCGAAATTGGCCGGAAGAACAGGTGAAAATGTTGCTTCGTCGCAACTGAAATAGGAACGTTTCTACTAGTTGCCACAGATTCGGTCAGTTGCGACCAAGCGGAGCACAATTGGCCGCATAAGAACAGGTGAAAACGTTGTTTCGTCGCAACTGAAATAGGAACGTTTTTACTAGTTGCCACAGATTCGGTCAGTTGCGACCAAGCGGAGCACAATTGGCCGGATAAGAACAGGTGAAAACGTTGTTTCGTCGCAACTGAAATAAGAACGTTTCTACTAGTTTCCACAGATTCGGTCAGTTGCGACCAAGCGGAGCACAATTGGCCGGATAAGAACAGTGAAAACGTTGTTTCGTCGCAACTGAAATAGGAACGTTTCTAATAGTTGCCACAGATTCGGTCAGTTGCGACCAAGCGGAGCACAATTGGCCGGATAAGAACAGGTGAAAACGTTGCTTCGTCGCAACTGAAATAGGAACGTTTCTACTAGTTGCCACAGATTCGGTCAGTTGCGACCAAGCGGAGAACAATTGACCGGATAAGAACAGGTGAAAACGTTGTTTCGTCGCAACTGAAATATTAACGTTTCTACTAGTTGCCACAGATTCGGTCAGTTGCGACCAAGCGGAGCACATTTGGCCGGATAAGAACAGGTGAAAACGTTGTTTCGTCGCAACTGAAATAGGTACGTTTCTACTAGTTGCCACAGATTCGGTCAGTTGCGAACAAGCGGAGCACAATTGGCCGCATAAGAACAGGTGAAAACGTTGTATCGTCGCAACTGAAATAGGAACGTTTCTAATAGTTACCACAGATTCGGTCAGTTGCGACGAAGCGGAGCACAATTGGCCGGATAAGAACAGGTGAAAACGTTGTTTCGTCGCAACTGAAATAGGAACGTTTCTACTAGTTGCCACAGTTTCGGTCAGTTGCGACCAAGCGGAGCACAATTGGCCGGATAAGAACAGGTGAAAACGTTGCTTCGTCGCAACTGAAATAGGAACGTTTCTACTAGTTGCCACAGATTCGGTCAGTTGCGATCAAGCGGAGCACAATTGGCCGGATAAGAACAGGTGAAAACGTTGTTTCGTCGCAACTGAAATAGGAACGTTTTTACTAGTTGCCACAGATTCGGTCAGTTGCGACCAAGCGGAGCACAATTGGCCGGATAAGAACAGGTGAAAACGTTGTTTTGCCGCAACTGAAATAGGAACGTTTCTACTAGTTGCCACCGATTCGGTCAGTTGCGACCAAGGGGAGCGAAATTGGCCGGATAAGAACAGGTGAAAATGTTGCTTCGTCGCAACTGAAATAGGAACGTTTCTACTAGTTGCCACAGATTCGGTCAGTTGCGACCAAGCGGAGCACAATTGGCCGCATAAGAACAGGTGAAAACGTTGTTTCGCCGCAACTGAAATAGGAACGTTTTTACTAGTTGCCACAGATTCGGTCAGTTGCGACCAAGCGGAGCACAATTGGCCGGATAAGAACAGGTGAAAACGTTGTTTCGTCGCAACTGAAATAAGAACGTTTCTACTAGTTTCCACAGATTCGGTCAGTTGCGACCAAGCGGAGCACAATTGGCCGGATAAGAACAGTGAAAACGTTGTTTCGTCGCAACTGAAATAGGAACGTTTCTAATAGTTGCCACAGATTCGGTCAGTTGCGACCAAGCGGAGCACAATTGGCCGGATAAGAACAGGTGAAAATGTTGTTTCGTCGCAACTGAAATATTAACGTTTCTACTAGTTGCCACAGATTCGGTCAGTTGCGACCAAGCGGAGCACATTTGGCCGGATAAGAACAGGTGAAAACGTTGTTTCGTCGCAACTGAAATAGGTACGTTTCTACTAGTTGCCACAGATTCGGTCAGTTGCGAACAAGCGGAGCACAATTGGCCGCATAAGAACAGGTGAAAACGTTGTATCGTCGCAACTGAAATAGGAACGTTTCTAATAGTTACCACAGATTCGGTCAGTTGCGACGAAGCGGAGCACAATTGGCCGGATAAGAACAGGTGAAAACGTTGTTTCGTCGCAACTGAAATAGGAACGTTTCTACTAGTTGCCACAGTTTCGGTCAGTTGCGACCAAGCGGAGCACAATTGGCCGGATAAGAACAGGTGAAAACGTTGCTTCGTCGCAACTGAAATAGGAACGTTTCTACTAGTTGCCACAGATTCGGTCAGTTGCGACCAAGCGGAGCACAATTGGCCGGATAAGAACAGGTGAAAACGTTGTTTCGTCGCAACTGAAATAGGATCGTTTCTACTAGTTGCCACAGATTCGGTCAGTTGCGACCAAGCGGGGCACAATTGGCCGGATAAGAACAGGTGTAACGTTGTTTCGTCGCAACTGAAATAGGAACGTTTCTACTAGTTGCCACAGATTCGGTCAGTTGCGACCAAGCGGAGCGCAATTGGCCGGATAAGAACAGGTGAAAACGTTGTTTCGTCGCAACTGAAATATTAACGTTTCTACTAGTTGCCACAGATTCGGTCAGTTGCGACCAAGCGGAGCGCAATTGGCCGGATAAGAACAGGTGAAAACGTTGTTTCGTCGCAACTGAAATAGGTACGTTTCTACTAGTTGCCACAGATTCGGTCAGTTGCGACCAAGCGGAGCACAATTGGCCGCATAAGAACAGGTGAAAACGTTGTATCGTCGCAACTGAAATAGGAACGTTTCTAATAGTTACCACAGATTCGGTCAGTTGCGACGAAGCGGAGCACAATTGGCCGGATAAGAACAGGTGAAAACGTTGTTTCGTCGCAACTGAAATAGGAACGTTTCTACTAGTTGCCACAGTTTCGGTCAGTTGCGACCAAGCGGAGCACAATTGGCCGGATAAGAACAGGTGAAAACGTTGCTTCGTCGCAACTGAAATAGGAACGTTTCTACTAGTTGCCACAGATTCGGTCAGTTGCGACCAAGCGGAGCACAATTGGCCGGATAAGAACAGGTGAAAACGTTGTTTCGTCGCAACTGAAATAGGATCGTTTCTACTAGTTGCCACAGATTCGGTCAGTTGCGACCAAGCGGGGCACAATTGGCCGGATAAGAACAGGTGTAACGTTGCTTCGTCGCAACTGAAATAGGAACGTTTCTACTAGTTGCCACAGATTCGGTCAGTTGCGACCAAGCGGGGCACAATTGGCCGGATAAGAACAGGTGAAAACGTTGTTTCGTCGCAACTGAAATAGGAACGTTTCTACTAGTTGCCACAGATTCGGTCAGTTGCGACCAAGCGGAGCGCAATTGGCCGGATAAGAACAGGTGAAAACGTTGTTTCGTCGCAACTGAAATATTAACGTTTCTACTAGTTGCCACAGATTCGGTCAGTTGCGACCAAGCGGAGCGCAATTGGCCGGATAAGAACAGGTGAAAACGTTGTTTCGTCGCAACTGAAATAGGTACGTTTCTACTAGTTGCCACAGATTCGGTCAGTTGCGACCAAGCGGAGCACAATTGGCCGCATAAGAACAGGTGAAAACGTTGTATCGTCGCAACTGAAATAGGAACGTTTCTAATAGTTACCACAGATTCGGTCAGTTGCGACGAAGCGGAGCACAATTGGCCGGATAAGAACAGGTGAAAACGTTGTTTCGTCGCAACTGAAATAGGAACGTTTCTACTAGTTGCCACAGTTTCGGTCAGTTGCGACCAAGCGGAGCACAATTGGCCGGATAAGAACAGGTGAAAACGTTGCTTCGTCGCAACTGAAATAGGAACGTTTCTACTAGTTGCCACAGATTCGGTCAGTTGCGACCAAGCGGAGCACAATTGGCCGGATAAAAACAGGTGAAAACGTTGTTTCGTCGCAACTGAAATAGGATCGTTTCTACTAGTTGCCACAGATTCGGTCAGTTGCGACCAAGCGGGGCACAATTGGCCGGATAAGAACAGGTGTAACGTTGCTTCGTCGCAACTGAAATAGGAACGTTTCTACTAGTTGCCACAGATTCGGTCAGTTGCGACCAAGCGGGGCACAATTGGCCGGATAAGAACAGGTGAAAACGTTGTTTCGTCGCAACTGAAATAGGAACGTTTCTACTAGTTGCCACAGATTCGGTCAGTTGCGACCAAGCGGAGCGCAATTGGCCGGATAAGAACAGGTGAAAACGTTGTTTCGTCGCAACTGAAATATTAACGTTTCTACTAGTTGCCACAGATTCGGTCAGTTGCGACCAAGCGGAGCACAATTGGCCGGATAAGAACAGGTGAAAACGTTGCTTCGTCGCAACTGAAATAGGAACGTTTCTACTAGTTGCCACAGATTCGGTCAGTTGCGACCAAGCGGAGCGCAATTGGCCGGATAAGAACAGGTGAAAACGTTGTTTTGCCGCAACTGGAATAGGAACGTTTCTACTAGTTGCCACAGATTCGGTCAGTTGCGACCAAGGGGAGCGAAATTGGCCGGAAGAACAGGTGAAAATGTTGCTTCGTCGCAACTGAAATAGGAACGTTTCTACTAGTTGCCACAGATTCGGTCAGTTGCGACCAAGCGGAGCACAATTGGCCGCATAAGAACAGGTGAAAACGTTGTTTCGTCGCAACTGAAATAGGAACGTTTTTACTAGTTGCCACAGATTCGGTCAGTTGCGACCAAGCGGAGCACAATTGGCCGGATAAGAACAGGTGAAAACGTTGTTTCGTCGCAACTGAAATAAGAACGTTTCTACTAGTTTCCACAGATTCGGTCAGTTGCGACCAAGCGGAGCACAATTGGCCGGATAAGAACAGTGAAAACGTTGTTTCGTCGCAACTGAAATAGGAACGTTTCTAATAGTTGCCACAGATTCGGTCAGTTGCGACCAAGCGGAGCACAATTGGCCGGATAAGAACAGGTGAAAACGTTGCTTCGTCGCAACTGAAATAGGAACGTTTCTACTAGTTGCCACAGATTCGGTCAGTTGCGACCAAGCGGAGAACAATTGACCGGATAAGAACAGGTGAAAACGTTGTTTCGTCGCAACTGAAATATTAACGTTTCTACTAGTTGCCACAGATTCGGTCAGTTGCGACCAAGCGGAGCACATTTGGCCGGATAAGAACAGGTGAAAACGTTGTTTCGTCGCAACTGAAATAGGTACGTTTCTACTAGTTGCCACAGATTCGGTCAGTTGCGAACAAGCGGAGCACAATTGGCCGCATAAGAACAGGTGAAAACGTTGTATCGTCGCAACTGAAATAGGAACGTTTCTAATAGTTACCACAGATTCGGTCAGTTGCGACGAAGCGGAGCACAATTGGCCGGATAAGAACAGGTGAAAACGTTGTTTCGTCGCAACTGAAATAGGAACGTTTCTACTAGTTGCCACAGTTTCGGTCAGTTGCGACCAAGCGGAGCACAATTGGCCGGATAAGAACAGGTGAAAACGTTGCTTCGTCGCAACTGAAATAGGAACGTTTCTACTAGTTGCCACAGATTCGGTCAGTTGCGATCAAGCGGAGCACAATTGGCCGGATAAGAACAGGTGAAAACGTTGTTTCGTCGCAACTGAAATAGGAACGTTTTTACTAGTTGCCACAGATTCGGTCAGTTGCGACCAAGCGGAGCACAATTGGCCGGATAAGAACAGGTGAAAACGTTGTTTTGCCGCAACTGAAATAGGAACGTTTCTACTAGTTGCCACCGATTCGGTCAGTTGCGACCAAGGGGAGCGAAATTGGCCGGATAAGAACAGGTGAAAATGTTGCTTCGTCGCAACTGAAATAGGAACGTTTCTACTAGTTGCCACAGATTCGGTCAGTTGCGACCAAGCGGAGCACAATTGGCCGCATAAGAACAGGTGAAAACGTTGTTTCGTCGCAACTGAAATAGGAACGTTTTTACTAGTTGCCACAGATTCGGTCAGTTGCGACCAAGCGGAGCACAATTGGCCGGATAAGAACAGGTGAAAACGTTGTTTCGTCGCAACTGAAATAAGAACGTTTCTACTAGTTTCCACAGATTCGGTCAGTTGCGACCAAGCGGAGCACAATTGGCCGGATAAGAACAGTGAAAACGTTGTTTCGTCGCAACTGAAATAGGAACGTTTCTAATAGTTGCCACAGATTCGGTCAGTTGCGACCAAGCGGAGCACAATTGGCCGGATAAGAACAGGTGAAAATGTTGTTTCGTCGCAACTGAAATATTAACGTTTCTACTAGTTGCCACAGATTCGGTCAGTTGCGACCAAGCGGAGCACATTTGGCCGGATAAGAACAGGTGAAAACGTTGTTTCGTCGCAACTGAAATAGGTACGTTTCTACTAGTTGCCACAGATTCGGTCAGTTGCGAACAAGCGGAGCACAATTGGCCGCATAAGAACAGGTGAAAACGTTGTATCGTCGCAACTGAAATAGGAACGTTTCTAATAGTTACCACAGATTCGGTCAGTTGCGACGAAGCGGAGCACAATTGGCCGGATAAGAACAGGTGAAAACGTTGTTTCGTCGCAACTGAAATAGGAACGTTTCTACTAGTTGCCACAGTTTCGGTCAGTTGCGACCAAGCGGAGCACAATTGGCCGGATAAGAACAGGTGAAAACGTTGCTTCGTCGCAACTGAAATAGGAACGTTTCTACTAGTTGCCACAGATTCGGTCAGTTGCGACCAAGCGGAGCACAATTGGCCGGATAAGAACAGGTGAAAACGTTGTTTCGTCGCAACTGAAATAGGATCGTTTCTACTAGTTGCCACAGATTCGGTCAGTTGCGACCAAGCGGGGCACAATTGGCCGGATAAGAACAGGTGTAACGTTGTTTCGTCGCAACTGAAATAGGAACGTTTCTACTAGTTGCCACAGATTCGGTCAGTTGCGACCAAGCGGAGCGCAATTGGCCGGATAAGAACAGGTGAAAACGTTGTTTCGTCGCAACTGAAATATTAACGTTTCTACTAGTTGCCACAGATTCGGTCAGTTGCGACCAAGCGGAGCGCAATTGGCCGGATAAGAACAGGTGAAAACGTTGTTTCGTCGCAACTGAAATAGGTACGTTTCTACTAGTTGCCACAGATTCGGTCAGTTGCGACCAAGCGGAGCACAATTGGCCGCATAAGAACAGGTGAAAACGTTGTATCGTCGCAACTGAAATAGGAACGTTTCTAATAGTTACCACAGATTCGGTCAGTTGCGACGAAGCGGAGCACAATTGGCCGGATAAGAACAGGTGAAAACGTTGTTTCGTCGCAACTGAAATAGGAACGTTTCTACTAGTTGCCACAGTTTCGGTCAGTTGCGACCAAGCGGAGCACAATTGGCCGGATAAGAACAGGTGAAAACGTTGCTTCGTCGCAACTGAAATAGGAACGTTTCTACTAGTTGCCACAGATTCGGTCAGTTGCGACCAAGCGGAGCACAATTGGCCGGATAAGAACAGGTGAAAACGTTGTTTCGTCGCAACTGAAATAGGATCGTTTCTACTAGTTGCCACAGATTCGGTCAGTTGCGACCAAGCGGGGCACAATTGGCCGGATAAGAACAGGTGTAACGTTGCTTCGTCGCAACTGAAATAGGAACGTTTCTACTAGTTGCCACAGATTCGGTCAGTTGCGACCAAGCGGGGCACAATTGGCCGGATAAGAACAGGTGAAAACGTTGTTTCGTCGCAACTGAAATAGGAACGTTTCTACTAGTTGCCACAGATTCGGTCAGTTGCGACCAAGCGGAGCGCAATTGGCCGGATAAGAACAGGTGAAAACGTTGTTTCGTCGCAACTGAAATATTAACGTTTCTACTAGTTGCCACAGATTCGGTCAGTTGCGACCAAGCGGAGCGCAATTGGCCGGATAAGAACAGGTGAAAACGTTGTTTCGTCGCAACTGAAATAGGTACGTTTCTACTAGTTGCCACAGATTCGGTCAGTTGCGACCAAGCGGAGCACAATTGGCCGCATAAGAACAGGTGAAAACGTTGTATCGTCGCAACTGAAATAGGAACGTTTCTAATAGTTACCACAGATTCGGTCAGTTGCGACGAAGCGGAGCACAATTGGCCGGATAAGAACAGGTGAAAACGTTGTTTCGTCGCAACTGAAATAGGAACGTTTCTACTAGTTGCCACAGTTTCGGTCAGTTGCGACCAAGCGGAGCACAATTGGCCGGATAAGAACAGGTGAAAACGTTGCTTCGTCGCAACTGAAATAGGAACGTTTCTACTAGTTGCCACAGATTCGGTCAGTTGCGACCAAGCGGAGCACAATTGGCCGGATAAGAACAGGTGAAAACGTTGTTTCGTCGCAACTGAAATAGGATCGTTTCTACTAGTTGCCACAGATTCGGTCAGTTGCGACCAAGCGGGGCACAATTGGCCGGATAAGAACAGGTGTAACGTTGCTTCGTCGCAACTGAAATAGGAACGTTTCTACTAGTTGCCACAGATTCGGTCAGTTGCGACCAAGCGGGGCACAATTGGCCGGATAAGAACAGGTGAAAACGTTGTTTCGTCGCAACTGAAATAGGAACGTTTCTACTAGTTGCCACAGATTCGGTCAGTTGCGACCAAGCGGAGCGCAATTGGCCGGATAAGAACAGGTGAAAACGTTGTTTCGTCGCAACTGAAATATTAACGTTTCTACTAGTTGCCACAGATTCGGTCAGTTGCGACCAAGCGGAGCGCAATTGGCCGGATAAGAACAGGTGAAAACGTTGTTTCGTCGCAACTGAAATAGGTACGTTTCTAATAGTTACCACAGATTCGGTCAGTTGCGACGAAGCGGAGCACAATTGGCCGGATAAGAACAGGTGAAAACGTTGTTTCGTCGCAACTGAAATAGGAACGTTTCTACTAGTTGCCACAGTTTCGGTCAGTTGCGACCAAGCGGAGCACAATTGGCCGGATAAGAACAGGTGAAAACGTTGCTTCGTCGCAACTGAAATAGGAACGTTTCTACTAGTTGCCACAGATTCGGTCAGTTGCGACCAAGCTGGGCACAATTGGCCGGATATGAACAGGTGAAAACGTTGTTTTGTCGCAACTGAAATAGGAACGTTTCTACTAGTTGCCACAGATTCGGTCAGTTGCGACCAAGCGGAGCACAATTGGCCGGATAAGAACAGGAGAAAACGTTGTTTCGTCGCAACTTACTGAGACCGACAAGACATTAACATTAACATAATGTGTGAAGGCAAGAAATATTATTATAAGGTTAGACTTAGCACCACTACATTATTGTTTTGACTCCTGGCATTCAGTGATTGTTCAGTGATTATGGTAATTTAGCACGTGACTCTTTCCAACTCTTCATAAGTCAGATCTAAATTAAAATGGAGGCAATTATGGGTGGTAAAGGCGTTCCAAAGGCAGTGTTATAAATTCTTGGGCGTGATGTCTCTAGACGTGTTACGATAAGCGAACGGAGTGTTAGTGAAAATAAATTATCAGTATATCAAATTTGTTAACAAGGAAACGTGCTCGCTTGTGAAACACACTGGTAATTGGTTTGGATTCAGCTCCCGTACGAATCGATTAGTAAACACACACACACACCTATAGTAGTTGTTACGTCTTCAAATCACGATAGTCTATGCATTGGCGACAGGTGGGGTTACAATTTCCGTGCTACGTTACAAAATCTCTGAGACAAATAATTTTTTCATTTCCGTATTTTTCATTTCTCATTTGCACTTCA
Source organism: Magicicada septendecula (assembly GCA_034769895.1). Classification (NCBI taxonomy): domain Eukaryota; kingdom Metazoa; phylum Arthropoda; class Insecta; order Hemiptera; family Cicadidae; genus Magicicada; species Magicicada septendecula. The sequence continues at coordinate 409,968,896 of CM068375.1, forward strand.
ATTTTTGATAAAACGTTTTATTTATTTCAACGCTTAGTAGCTTTCGTATCTATGAACATTTTTCTTACTCGCACTGCCTTCAAACGTTGGAATCGTAAAATAATTTCAATAGTTTACAACACGGAATATTAAACCGTTAAACAGTGTGTTGTGGTTTCAGTTCAGGTAACACCAAATTCCGCAAATAAAATACAGAAATATTTCCAGAACAACAAAATGCAAACACAGATGAGGCCAGTGTTAACATATGGTTGTGAGACATGGACGCTCATGAAATGATATCAAATAGTGTTGCGATAAATTCTGTATGAGGCTTTTCTGGAGTCGGTGTCTCAGGGGAATGTTGGCTTCGCTGTGTTGCCCTGTGTCCATGGGGTGACTGATCGCATTGGGGGTTGCTGAGACCAATCTTCAAGCGGACCAAGACAATCCAGCAGTTTCTGAGATCACTGAAAGACGTCACAGACCCGCTCTCGTTGTGCGGAGTGTATGGAGTTCCTTGCTCATGCGGCCAGTTGTACATCGGAACTACAAAACGCAGTGCCCATGCCCGCGTTGATGAACACAGCCGCTACTGTCGTTTGAGGCAGCCGGAAAAGTCTGCTATAGCGGAGCACGCACTCGCCAATGCCGACCGTCGCGTACTTCTTGAAGAGACGAGGCTTCTGTCGTCAGTGAATGTGTATTTCCCTCCCCTGCATATGGAGTCTGTCCAGATTCAAAAACATGGATGTATTGCAATGAATTGGCGGGGCGCGAGTTGTGGCGAACCAATAAGAATTTTCCTTTCTTCTGATTGGCTGGTGGTGTCAGACAACAACTTCGTGCGGAATATGGCTGTCCTACTCACAGCTACTAGTCTTAACCACAGTTCAGTGGTCACTGACTGCGAAACCTGGGTCAGTGTGTTACAGCCTTCTGCACTGACGATGGTCGTCGAAGCCACGGCCGAAACGTCTACACCGAACAACCTTGAACCACGGCCTTACAGCCCGGCGAGCAGAAGTACTTATAACAGTGTTGAGATATTTTATGAGGTACGTTTCAAGGAAACTTTACGAGCTTGCTACCAAACTTTAGGGTTTTGGAGACATAGGTACAAACATGTAACAGTATAGACTGTCCCAGCGGCCAGATATCGTGAAAACAAAGTAAATAGAGTCAGTCGCTATAAACCGATCAGAGACGGCGATAAAAGTTAACGTGAAGAAAAGAAAACACGTATAATTTAGACACAGTTGGAATTCGATTTGGTTTAGCTGCTGGACGAACTACTGCCCATTCACATATTGTTGACGTATACGCGGCATTTATAAAGAACATCCTTCTTGGACACCAGCAACGTGATGACCAAAGCTTTCACAGAGAGGTGTGCTAAACTAGTATTGTGCCGTGGTTATATTGAAAGGTAAACACCACGGCCAGTTTAATTGTATTTTCCGTGCGTTGGGTGCATTACCGCTGCATGTTACGATGCCCGCTTTCGATATCGAGAATCAGTCGTCCGCTGCGACCTTGATTGGTGACGTCATTTGGCTGGCAGTGGCGTCCGCTTGACAACGAGATTTAGTCAGCAATGTTTTAGTTTTTATACGTTCGCGCAGCGTCTTCATCGTTCTCTTTTCTCTTTCAACTTGTTGCGGCTTGGATTGTGACGGTGTAACGTGTGACACCACTATGACTAGATAATTCGATAAAGAGCTTCAGGTTTCCCCCCTTTAGTCGGGAAGAAAGGGGTCGACGAGTTGGGCACTCTACATCTTCACCCATCCGCAGAGCCTGCGTAAGAAGCCCCAACGCCGTCACACCATCCGACAACGCTCTTCACACCCCACCGAAAATGCAGAAGTATAATTAGTGCAATCCGAAAGATCGGGTGGGAACTTTCCTTTTATTTTATAAACTTCACACACGAAATACTCCGCAAGTTATCGGGTAACACACACGCAGAAACCTATTCCTAGGAATTAGATTCATGCTTCAGAGTTAACATTACTGAACATGTTTTGTGAAGACATGCTAAAGTGTAGACAGTGATGACTGTGTTATGAATAACTTATAAGTAGTTGTGTATTGAATTTGCATAGAGTCAAGGGTTACCATTGTATAATATAAATATTTAATTCTATTACTGCAAAAGAGAAAACCAAATTTAAAATTCATTTATTGACAAAATCCAGACCTTAAGAAAATGTAATACCCGGAGAGTACTTGCATCTGCCTGTCATATGACTTGTGATCCTGCACGTTCCAATTTTTGTTTCTTATTCTAGATTTAAAACTCCTGTTGATTTAGTTAGTTATTATTCGGTTCAGCTTGACTACTCAATTTATAATATTCTTATATATAATTAACTAAATAAAAAAAAATGAAGCTACATATTCTAATATTTAATTAACAACAAATATACTACATATTTTAATATTTAATTAACAAACTTCAACCTCAGTTTACGGTGATCACTGGTTTCGATTTTAATGCGATTAATCCTAGTGCTGGGGAACAGGTAGATGAAAGTACTGCGACACACTTAAGTAAGTAGTTTTCTTTGAATTTAATTATTATCGTATTATCTAATGATCATGGATTGTCAGCTCCAGATACTTATGATTATCGTATGTTAATGAATGGTTCATGCATTACGAATGCAATAAAACCAATTTTTTTGAAAGTAGAATGCAGAAATACAAGTTTATAATAAATATAATAATTCGATAGTTTGGCATGTCATTATTTAATTGTTGGAGATACTTTGAAATAGTCTTGTTGCAATTAAACCACCATTTGGCTTTAAAGAGAGATCTGAATTGATGTTAAGAATTAAGGAAATCTCAAACCAAAGATGATTGTAAAAGCAATTGTTAAAATTCAAGGTGCATAAATAAAATCTTGTTATTGTTGATCAGGTGTTTTCTTGCAAGACCGGTCACTATAGGCTCAGCACATTTTATCTCCATCTAGGCCACATTCCTAGTCTTAAATATTAAGTGACGCCTTCCCCAAAAAAAAAAAAATTTGGAGATTAGAAAAAGGGTGTTAAGAAAATTCTGGGACTAAGGGGGCGTTTCAGTATTTGAAAATAACAGGTACGAACGAAACCGTTCCAAAAAAATAACACGTACAAATACCTTATACATATAGGCCTACTTATTATACATATACCTGTGTTATATAATTTGTTATAAGAAAGAAATTGAAACCAAAAGTATTAATAGTGTTACTTTACGCTGTGGCTTTATTAAGCTGTTACTATTTAAAAGAAAATAAGAAACAAGAGAATTTTTAGGCCTGTCTCCCTTTGGGAATACTAATTTAAGTTTTCAGTAGGAGTAAACAAACTGACATCGATTTAATATTAAATTATTGATTTGGTTAGACAAATCAGTTGCGAAACTCAGGCAATGGTATTTAGAGTGCACCTAATAGCACAACAAATAATGTCAAAAAAATGTACGTGAGATGTGCAGTGAAGTTAAAATCATCTCCGAAATCACGTTAACAAAAAGTACTATATGGCCTATCAGCCACTCTGTAGGTTATAACACAATATAATTCGCTTTTTCAAAATTTATCAAGTTGGTGACTACACACTTGAACGCACACAGTATCGCCCGACAATAAACTCGAACCGCACTGTAATATCTCGCAACTATAACTGAACTAAGGCCGCTGCCGCCTTGTATTTATACCCCTGCTCACAGACAAGAAGATTCCAAACTGCGCGTTAGCGCCAGTGTGTACGACGTAATTAATTGCGGCCTTGACACAGTGCGTGCGGCCGCGCGAATTCTGGTACAGTCTAGCAAATACGTCGAGATTCACGTACGCCATACGCATTACCTTCCGCATCCCTCTGGAACATTCGATAAACACATAGATTGTTCTGTGATGTCGTAACAATATATAATTTGTTATAATCTGTATTATACAGCTGCATAACACACGAGAATAAATGTAACATAAGTATAAATTGTTTTCATTTATTAAAAACAGTTTCGTCTCTTTGGCATAGAGATATTCTGAACCTCGCTTTGTTTTGCTTCGTATCGTACTTGTATGGTAATTGGCACATGCGCAGAATCAAGTATTCAGTACCAATAACTGCGACTTTGCATTCGTTTGTACGTTAGTTCGCTTGTTGGGGGGGGGGGTCCCGCGAGTAATCGGAAGTTCCTATTCGGAACGGGTATTTCGACTTTTCAGTTATCGTTGAATTGGAACAGGTATTTCAACTTTTCAGTCACGGTTATATCCGTTCCACAGAAATAATCGTTCCAAAATACCTGTTACAGGTATATCGGTCCACGTCTAGCTCACAGTGAATGGGTTAAACACATTTAAATAATGGCAGGAATATACGAAAAGACCATAACATGTGTAGTGGGTTCCAGGCTCTTGTGTAAGCGCTATAAAATGCTTAAACGCTCACGGGGGATTCACGGTAACTCACAGTAACGACCTGCTGAAATGCAAAACATGTTGAGGCCTATGAAAGTAAAAATTTCGTAACGGTGCGCAAGCTTTTGTCCGCATTAGTGTTTCGCATTAAATATAATGACGGTTTTTTATTTTGGAAAAGTGAAAAAATGAAAATAACTCACGAGATGCATATAAATTTATTAAACATTTAAAACAAGGATATAAACCAAATACAAATATATGCAAAAATCAAAATGGAGAAATAATCAGTGACATAGAAGAAATTAAGATAACGTGGAAAACATACTTCAAAAGGCTCCTAACGGACGAAACAAAAGACAGAAATAGACAAGAGCCTAGAAGAGGAAATGAACACGATGACGAACCGCCACCATCAATGCAGGAAATACAAGAGGCAATTAAAGCACAGAAAAATAACAAAGCTCCAGGAATTGACGAAATTCCCTCTGAACTACTTAAGTGGGGTGGGAAAAAACTCGTGGAACAATTGCATGCCTTAATACTCACTATATGGAGTACAGAACAAATCCCTGACGATTGGAGGAAAACCATCATATGTCCTATACATAAAAAAGGGGACAAGCTATCATGCCAGAACTACAGAGGAATCTTTCTACTATGCTCCGGATATAAACTTTTTACATACATCATCAATAAAAGATTACAGCCATATGCTGAAGAGATTATCGGCGAATACCAGTCCGGTTTCAGAAAAGGAAGATCCACCATAGATCAAATATATACAGTCAGACAAGTTCTGAGTAAAGCGTGGGAACAAGATATAGACGTCTATAATATTTTTGTTGATTTTAGACAAGCCTATGATTCGATAGATAGGGATAAACTATCTAATATTTTATACGAATTCGACATACCAGTGAAACTGGTAAGGATGATAAACTTGACAATGACTAATACAGAAGCTCAGGTACGAATACAAGGACACAAAGCAGAAGGATTTGTAATCAATCGAGGGTTAAAACAGGGAGATGGGCTGGCCCCGACCTTGTTTAATCTAGCTTTAGAATATGTGATCAGAAAACTGTCAGTAGGAAGAAACAACGTACTGACAAACAAATCGGTCCAATTAGTAGCCTATGCGGACGACATCAATATAATGTGTAGGACAAAAAATGCAGCAGAGGAAACGTATTCTGAACTCAAAGAAAATGCTAGCAATATAGGCTTCAAAATCAACATAGATAAAACAAAAATATTAGTGCAGACTAGAAGACAAAGAAACTACGGAACAATCGACAATATCGAAAAGGTGGACAACTTTAAATACTTGGGAACCATATTAGAAAAAAACGGCACAGAAGAAGCCGAAATCCGAAACCGGATAGTCCAAGCCAATAAAGCGTATTTCGCCACATCAAGTATCTTCAGATCCAAAGACATCCACAGAAACACGAAACTAAGGATATACAAATCAATAATAAGACCCATCCTAACATATGGTTGCGAAACGTGTATCCTGAACTCCAAGGCAGCAAACACTCTCGATACCTTTGAAAGAAAAATATTACGAAGAATTCTGGGACCAGTTAATGACGTACATGGCTGGAGAATAAGATATAACTATGAATTGTATCAAATGTATAAAGAACCACCGTTAACACGGTACATAAAACTACAGCGTCTAAGGTGGGCTGGTCATGTAGCCAGGATGGGAGAAGAAAGGATACCACAAAAACTATTGTACACCAGAATCCATGGAAAAAGACCAGTGCGAAGACCAAGGAGAAGATGGGAGGATGCGGTGGATGAGGATGCAAGAGAGATATTAAAAGTGCGTTCCTGGAGGAGGATGGCTGCTGACAGAGGAGAATGGGGGGAAAAATTAAAGGAGGCCAGGGCCCAACAAGGGCTGTAGTGCCATAGAAAGCAGAAGAAGAAGAAGAAGAAAAAATGAAAACGAGTAGACAAAATATTACTACCTATTAAACAATTATTAAGCCATGTCTGTTATTGTCACTGTTGTATTTGACTAAGTGTGTGTGTGTGTGTGTGTGTGTGTGTGTGTGTGTGTGTGTGTGTGTGTGTGTGTGTGTGTGTGTGTGTGTGTGTGTGTGTGTGTGTGTGTGTGTGTGTGTGTGTGTGTGTGTGTGTGTGTGTGTGTGTGTGTGTGTGTGTGTGTGTGTGTGTGAATAATTCAATGTCCCTTAACGGACGTGCTACTTACAAAGTTAGCTACGTAAATGGCATGAAAATAGAAAAGTGAATTCAGGCAAAGAGAGTTCGTAAAAGTGTCTCGGATAACTTTCCAAGAACACACATCACTCGTATATCGACTTCAATAGCAAACACACACACACACACACACACACACACACACACACACACAAGCTCGTCATATTCACTTTTTTAGCGCAGATACAGCTAAGCCTATATAATTATAATACTAATTAAATAATTTATGTATACAACTGATATTACGTTTACAGTAAAAATAAACGTAACGATCATCATCATCATCAACAACATCAACACCAACATCATCAACATCTTCTTCTTCTTCTTCTTCTTCTTCTTCTTCTTCTTCTTCTTCTTCTTCTTCTTCTTCTTCTTCTTCTTCTTCTTCTTCTTCTTCATCACCACTCCAAGGACTAGTCAGATCAATATTTTAGACCAGCGTATTATTATTGCTACGAAATTACGTAACGCTCTTGCAAAGCAGGTGCAGGTTCAGGTTCAGGTGCAGGTGCAGGTGCAGTTACGTGAATATTTTACACGTTTCTCGGCTAGCCGGGCAGATGCAGTGTCTGTGGCAAAGCTTCGCGATCAGTTATCCTCTAAACTGTTCACGAAAACTTGTCATCATCATCATCACCACTCCAAGGACTAGACCTTAGACCTGTTCCGGAACCCATCTTCTCCTCGGTCTACCGACATCTCCCTTCCAAGTAGGGTGATAACCCAAAGCATCCACAGGTAGACGGATATCAGGCATGCGATTCAAGTGTTCACACCATCTCCTTCTGTGGTCTTCAATCTTCTGGCGCAGTGATACACTGTTTAAAGCGCGTCTAATATCCTCGTTCCTTCTCCGATCCAAGAGAGAACAACATTGCCTCTCTCTTAGAAATTTCATTTCGGCTGCCTGAATCCTCTGCACGTCCCATTTACCAGGAGTCCATGTCTCAGTAGCATATAGCCTACAGGAATGTGGGGGCAGCCACAGTTTTATAAAATTTTATTCGGGTATCCTTTCATGTTTTATTTTTCAGATACCTCTGAATCGTTCCACAGATGCGTCTAAATTTTATTAGCTTACTATCCAAATGAATATCAGTTTCATATGAGATATTACAACCCATGTAATTAAAATAACTAATCTGATCTGATCCAAAATCTGGTTATGTAAATGATTTAAATAAATATTGTAACGTTATGCAAAATGAGGTGTGTTGTTTTACACTTTAATTGTTTATTTTAAAATTTGTTAACCTCGATGAGTTAGCGAGTTATAGTTTTCATTTCGGTCAACGATTTTAATTACCGTAGCGTAATAATGCAATACTATTCCTTAATCCCTCTTTTTTATTTTGTAAAAAGAAAATAATTATTATTTATTAGTCTGATGATTTAGTAAAAAAAAAAATTATTATTATTTCGTTTGTATGGCGGGACTAGGCTTGTCAATGTTTTCATTCGAACGTAGTATCGAGTTGCCTATTGGAGGTTATCTTCGTGATCTTTTATTTATGATGAAGTTTAAATCGCCGAAAATGTTTTACTCTTCTTTTGTTAAACAATAACCCTGTAATTATATTTTACTCTAGAAATAAAAACACATTTTTAAACTCTAAGGTCGAAGTTGTTAATTGCCCGTATCGACTCTTCTTCTCAATTCGATTTCTTTCTTACCTTTATTTATTATATTAATCTTTCGGGTTCTTTAGACTGCTATTGAAAAGTTCGAAAATGCCCACAAGAAGTACAATACATTACAATTATCTAAATCTTATTGACTAATAAAAACAAATTTTATTTTATTAAAGGGTGACAAAATAATAATTCAATTCAATTCCCGATGCAATGCATTATGGTTCTATCCAGCATTTAAAGTAACATTTCAAGATGGCGGCTTGTCCAACTAATTCTGTGTGAATTGTATTCACCACCAGTTTTTTCAAATAGAATAAATTACACAAAATGTTCATTGTGTTTAAGTTAGTTCCTTTTTTCTTTCCACTAGTGTTCTGTTGAAAAAAGTGTTAGTTGATTTAATATAGGTGTTGTGTAGTTGTAACAGTGGTATTATAAAAAGGTTAAGTCTCACCAAATTGTAGAGTTACTTATTCATTTTATATTTTCTTCTTTAATATATTATTTTTTACTTGTTCTTATTTTAATTATTATTATTATTTTACATTATCTTCATTTCTTCCTTCTATTTTGATTATCTTGTTTTATAATATTTTTACTTTTTTTCTTCCACTTAGATTTGATTCTTCGTTATACTTTTTGGCTCATAGCTGCACGAGGTGTTCTGGATACTTTCGTGTCTAACAATAGAATCTTGAGTTTTTCTTTTTCTTTCAACTGGCTTGACCAAAATTAACAAAATTCCTATTGGTCAATACCGTTGGCTTCAATGGTCATGTGAAACTGATTATTTAAAATATATAGTTTTTACATTTTATACTCCAAATTACTCCCTAATTAATACTTAATTGGACTTAAATTGATTTACAGGGTTTTCTTCGTGATAGAAAGACAAGCATTTTGATATCTCACTTGATATGTGTGAGTGTCCTAATAGATATTTTTTTATCCTTACAAAATTCTGTTTTTATAGGTTTTCAAGCAGTTTGACCTTTATAACATTATATTACATTTCATTAATCTATTTAAAATGTTATTACCATTATAAGAATAATGTCTATCTTAGTAATTGTACTATTTCTTACTGATTTACAGTAATTTGATAATTTGTTAGCTTGCCAATAATATTATGTTATGTTGATATTGGCCTGTATCTTGGTACTTCCTTTGTACAATGTTCCAATGTATAAATGTTATGTAGCCTGTTGGCTTAATACATTTTGATTAATTATAATTATTCCATGAATTAAAAAATAAAAACATAAACATGAAACAAACATATTTAAACAATATTATGCCCTTATGGCTAAAACTCTAATTAACATTAAACAACAAAATTAGACTTCCAACAATTGTCTAATACTTAATACTAATACTTTATCTAGTGTCAGTCTATTTTGAACTGCCATTCAATTATTATTTCAAGCCAATTTAACTTAATTCTTCCTACTGTGAATAAATTATATACACTATTTGTCAATTATTATTTAAGGCACTTTCACTTGTGAAATTCATTTTTACTTGTTGTAATTTCCTCACTTGTAAGTTTTTCACAAGTGAAAGTGCCTTAAATAATAATTGTTAAGTGCTGTGAAAGAAGTGATGAACATTCAAAATAATATTAACACTATTTGTATTGATACAATTGGTAGTTTTCCCCTTTGAATAAACCTTAAATGTTACAAAGACATAGGGAAACTCAACAACTAATATCAAAACTTACAATTATTCTACTAATTTTAAAACATGACTTTGAATACGTATTATTACTATCTAAACATTTTCTATACCCTTTTTGTTTGTTTACACTTTTGTTTTTGGTTTGTTGTGCTTACACTTATATTTCATTGAAAAAAATCATTAATCTTCACAGTCCTGTCTGTGTGATTAACGACCAATATTTCTCACTTATTATTTTTATTATTTCACTCCGACACTTACACATTGTTTACAGTCATTTTCTTATCAATTAAAATACATTAGCTATTCTAAAACATTGTATTGTACTTCTTTGTTTCCTTCAGGTTTTTTTCTTATTTTGTCTGTTTGTCTGTTGGAGTTAAGTACTTTATTTCGTTAAGTGTGGTTTTATTTTCCTGGGCCTACCTACTTATTGGACCTTCCTCATCCTGTCACATTACAATACATACCGGTACCTAGTAGAGTACTGTCTCAGCTTGTGAATATAAACTTAAAAAAAAAGTATCTTCAGTAAAAAAAGATGAACATCTTGAGTAAGCCGAATGACAATGGAACGTGTCCTTTTAAAATGGACTACTAAATGAATTTCATTTTTTTTTTATTGCTTAATAAAGATGTTAACATTTGTTGTTCAAACATTTACAAGAATTTTAAAATCACAAAAGAAATCGTGTTATTAGTATCTTAGTAAATTGTCTGAGCTGCAGAACTAGCTCTCAGATTTGAACGAAATACATTTGTTATTAGATATATTTCAATATTAAATAATTTTTCAGTTATCAGAGAAATTATGAAAACCACTATTTCTGTAGTAAAATTACAATTGTAAAGGATAGAATCATCCTGTGAGTACTAAACATTCCAAATTACTCAATTTTATATGCATTGTGCCTAAATATATTACGTTAAAACTCATGTCCTCATCAACATGGTTTGCATACTGTCACCAACAACCTGTTCTAACGGTTACATTTTCCGTCATTCTTTCAGTGTGACTTTCAGTCTGCTACATAATTTAATTTACCCTAAAATACTTAAATAGTTTTCAATGAGGCTTGTGACAATACGATTTACTGTCTCTTGAAAGTCCGGCACAACTTAGTCTATTTAATGCTCAGATATTATTTTCAGTGATTAATACATTGTGCCTAAATTTATATAAGCATTGTATAATCCTGTATACTATACTTTTCACAGATATACGAAAGAGCAGTTTGTAAAGTATTTCTACAAACATAACTTAAAACTTATATGAAAGCGGTCCACAATTTTCAAGGGTACTGAGTTATATCCATTTTGTCAAGATACCAAGATAAATTTTTGAATAAAATTCATCATTACGTAATGCCTCACTTAGATGCTTACAATTTCTTTAAAATTTTTACTTCTACATTTTGCTTGTATTGACCATAGGGACTGTATATTACTGTATTGTTTAACAACGTTTACAGTAAACGCTAGATTAGGGTTTGGGTGGAAAATAATCTCGTTAATTGAATGTTTAATCCATTCCTTGGGCTCTGGTGTTCTATATTATTGAAATTTCCAAATCCGAACACTACACTCAGATTATGGATAAAATTCTATTTAGATTGACACCACACGTGCGATTTTATCATAATTTTTATTTACATTTTGGGCCCTGGCATCCAATAATTTTAAAATTTTGGTGCCCGATGCTTCAGAATTATTAAATTTCTAAGAACTGAACACTACATTTATATTTTGGTTTAAAATATCCTTTAATTTAATGCTTTACCAAAATTGTGACCCACTGTACAGACCCTTCAGAAGCCTGGACAATGACCCCAGCCCAAGAAGATATGATTAGAAGATGGAAAGAAAAGATTGTGAGGAGGATATATGGAGGTGTACTAGATATTGGAATGTGGCGTATGCGGACAAACGCCGTATTGTGCGATCTATACAACGAACCGGACATCGTCACAGCAATGAAACAAACTAGAATAAGGTGGGCAGGTCACGTACAAAGAATGACAGAGGAAAGAGCAGTGAAAAAAGTATTCATTGGAGGATAAGGAGGAAGAAGAGCAAGAGAGTGGCCAAGAAGATGATGGGTGGACGATTTAGATGAAGATTTGAGGAGACTGGGAGTCAGAAGGTGGGAAAGAGTCGCACAGGGTAGAGATGAGTGGGGGAACGCCATTCTGGAGGCCAGGGTTCCTTATGAGCTGTAGTGACGTGGAGTAGTAGTAGTAGTAGTAATATAGGTCCTGGCGTCTCAGATTTTTGAAGTGTTAAACAGTATTCACTAAATTCAGATTTTAGTAAAATTTCTATTAATTTGATACTCCATACGGATTTTGCGATTTTTTTACAAATTTGATCCTTCTCATTTTTGTCTCCCGCCTCCTTGTTTTTTGGGGGATTGAATCTTAAAAACAAAAAGGTATTCGAGTAACAGATAGACAGATTGACAAATAGACAGGCAGACAGACAGACAGGAGGCAGGTGTATAGATAGACAGACAGACAGACAAATGCCAAACGGTCGAGTTAAAACTGAGTACTCGCTTTGCTCGACCGATTAGACCTACAATTGTTAAATATTATTTTTGTTAAAATTTTTTAAGTTGAACAATTGTTTTTATTCTGTATCTAAGACTTTCACTCCCGGCGTCAAGAGTGTTGGGTATAAACCGATTAAACTCCGGGCTATTGGGCTGTGGTTCACTGTTGTTACTCACAGTTGTTTCGGCCTCTCCTCTGGAGGCCACCTTTAGTGTATAAATGAACGATTCACCAACTGACATGGTGTTCGTCAGTTAACCACAGTACTGTGGCCAAAGAATGTTTTTCACATACACTGAAGATGACCTCCAGGAGGCCGAAACGTCTGTGAGTAACGACATTAGTGGACCACATCCCAATAGCCCGGAGTTTAATCGGTTTATTCGCGACACAATTGTGTTTATGCGTATTAAAAAGTTTATAGAAAAATATTTCTATATAGGCCTATATTGTCAATAAACCTAGTCTCATACAGTAGTATTGGGTTATTGTAGACATAAAGTAAATTTAATCCAGACGTATGGAAAACGGCATTAGAGTTTGTTATAGCCACGTTGGGAACCGTGCCCACATTGCCTACAGAGTACGCTAGATATGAATCGACTCCAAGAAGCGACGGTAATCCCGTCTGATCCCGTGACAAGCGCATAAAAATGTTTCACAAAAGATTGTTGTCGAAACTTTCCCGCTTAGTATTAGTCTATATCCGTCTTTAGACGATTTTTCAAAACTACAACAAAATTTTCGAACAGACTCTAACGTTTCAAAAATATCGTTACGATGGTCTCACTGATCGTCGTATGGTAGAGTGGAAAACAAAATACAAGACACCAATTAAGTCACTAATCACCAGCTTTAATTTATCACAATTAACAGTTTGTAATCAACAAGTTATTCAACAAGATTATACTCGTACAATAATTCAAGCTTATTGAATACAATAATTCAAGTAAATTTGTCCACACCAATAATAATGTCAACTAATAGAGTCCCGCACTATAATCAATTTTTACTAATACATCACTTGAGACACACTGAGTCAATCGCCCGACATAAACTGAACTGACCATAGCTGGATGCTTATATTTATACCCCACTGAGATGCCAGAATAATCTGTCATTTCTTGGATGACTTGTCGAGCAAACTGCGTATTACAGGAGCTCTAGAATCCACTATAAGCAGTATTGTGTCTAGTCTTGAACCACTGCGCGGACCAGTGCGGCCTGGAACAGCCTCGACTTTTGACGCGTGGTAAGTGGCACGTAATTGTCTTTCTTCTGAAATTAGCAGCAATATGTCCGCACACAAACATTACAGTTGGGTTCTGCTGGGATACACGTAGAACGACACACT